>JAIFGZ020000126.1:0-2750654 GCA_019925245.2 Oryza australiensis
GGAATCGAGAAGTACGATGGAAAGACCGGCCCAAAGTCGTGGCGGCCGTGTACACCCTCGCCATCCGCGCGGCAGGAGAAGACAACAAGGCCATGGCCAATTATTTGCTGTCGCCCTCGCCAGCTCGGCCGGGAGCGGCTCACGAGCTTGCCAAGAGGCTCAATTAGCTCGTGGAGTGAGCTCGGGACAACTTCATCGCCAATTTTCAGGGCACTTTTGAAAGACTTGGACCCACTTTGAGTTAGTGATATGCCCTAGAGGCAACATGGAGATGTTGGATATCACGTCAATGTTTATGTATAAATGAATAAAGTGTTATTCAGTTCCATGAAATAGACATCTTGTATTGATCAATAAGTACGTGACTTATTTATGAGACTCTATATGTATGAATCTATTTCTAAATGATCCCTGATCATATATCATATTATTGGAACTAATATGATTCTAAGATCGGCATGTCTATTGATTGATGATCATGTCTCATAGATCATGGGTATGGAGATACCAAATCAATAAACATGGACACATGTGTTGGAGAACACATTGTTGGATAGACCCACCATGAGACACTACAGGAATTAATGTGCCATTAGTTGGTCTCAGGTAGTGTTGGTACAAAGTCCTTAGACCTGAGATCACCATGGATTCCAACATGTGTAGTAGCCTACTTTGGGGATGTCAAACGCTATTCCGTGCGGGTAGTTATAAAGGTAGTTTTCGGGTTTGCTATGAAACATGGAGTGGGATGTGAGTGATCAAGATGGAATTTGCCCCTCCTTTGGAGAGATATCTCTAGGCCCCTCGAGGTAATGGATTATGGAAATGCATGGCCATGCTAAGTTGATTGAGGAGTCAATCAACGGACGGATAATCCAATACGGTTCGAGTGAAAGGTTAAGCTATTGAAGGGATGGCACACATCTTGCCTATAGCTTACGGTATCGTGAGGCAAAGGGATTTGTGTACACATTACAGGTTGAGCCGATATTATTCTTGTATACTATGGTGTCAATATGTGCTTGCTAGGCGCGCATTGTTGCGGGTCGGGTGAGTTGGACTCGAGCCGACGATCGGCTAAGTTAGACTATAGCCGAAACCGAGTATGCCTGAACCTACGGGTCGCACGCTTAAGGGGATAAGAACAGGCATTCGAGTTGGACTCGAATACGGCTCGATCGGATAGGGATCCGATCGGATAGAGTCCTATGGGCTTACGACGTATGGGCGGCCAACTCTATGAGATTCGGATGGGATCCGATTCAAAATAGAGTCTGATCGGCCACAAGTCCCGATCGGCAAACTCTATATAAAGGGGTGAGGGGTGGAGAGCTGCGGGTACATCAAGTCAATTGATTGCGCCGAAATCAATCGATCACACGCGGCTTTAGAAGTCATCGAGGTCAATCTCCACGGAAACCCTCCCCACCTTCGAGCCTAGCCTTGCATCGTGTGCTAGCACACGGGTGTACGGCGTTTTGTCCACTGGACGTGTGGATACCGGTAGAAGCGTTGCTACGTTGCGCGGCTGTTGATCGGCTTCGGATCGGGCTGCGATCGGGCGCATCGGAGCAAGGCGCAAGAACGTGACCGGACGACTCCGGGAATCGGTGTCGGCTTGCGGGAATCGGCTACACGAGTTCCGGATCGGATAGCCCGATTGGCTATTTCCATTGCATACTCCAATCGGTAACGATCTATCGACCCTTACTTGCAAGTGTTCTGGTTTGCGCGGTAGAAAAGTTTTTGTTTTCGGCTAGCGTAGCTTCCGCGTAACCCTTCGAGTGGTATCGAGCTAATCTTGCTTAGTTCGGGTTTTAGATTGGATCGGAACAAGTTTTGCGCACGGGTTGATTAGATCAATCGGTTTACGGGATACGTTGAGGAGAGTTAATGGTAATTGCGTTCCTTGATAGTGTATCGGAACGGCGTAATGTGATTACGTCGAAGCAATTTCCATATAACTCGGTTTGAGTCGGCTTTGAGATAGCGTTCCTTGATAGTGTATCGGAACGGTATAATGTGATTATGCCGAAGCTATCTCGTAGTCCGATCTTGTTTTTGCCTCGCGCCTACGCAAACCATCTCCCTTGATAGTGTATCGGGACGGCATAATATGATTATGCATGGTTTCCGTAAGCGATTTCATAGATTGGATCTATGAATTTCGTGTGGTGTTCGGGCGCTGCCGGAAGCCGCGAGGGCGGCTTCCCCTCGACCCCCGCCCGCCGTGTGCGTACCCCTTATAGGTCGTCTCGATGTCGTTTCTGCGATAGGTAGAAAATGTTTCTACGCCTAACTTGTTTTGCGAGAGAATGCTTTGAGATGGTATGGCCCTATTGTATGTATGAGATGCATGTGATGCATGTAATATTCTTTCATATGTGCAATCCTGTAATATTCTTTCATACGTGCAATGCTTGTAATATTCTTTCACGACCTACGAGTCGATGTAATCTTCAAATTAGAGCTTCTATAGTAGTAGCTTAGTTTGAAGAAATCAAGCATTCGGCACTCGGAAGAACGGTGATGAAGATGGAGATCCTCTACACCGGCATGGAGATGGAGATCACCATGTGAAGGGGGCCATGCCATTTCATTATATGCTATTCTACCTGCTTTCATATATGTGATATGTTTGTTTGATAGGATAGCATCCCTCGAAAAATTAAGTAGTAATGATGCCCTTCCAAATGTTGCACCGTCACCGTTATGCTCGTCAATGGTGGGTGCACGCCAAAGCAGAGTGCCATTCTCTATCATAACACGAGGGGTATATGTCGGACATATACGGCGAGAGCATTTGGTTTACTTAACAAGGCTATCAAAACAGTTTTGGGCCTTGGGGCATAGGTTGGCGCCGGGGCATGGAGATGCCACACCAACAACAAGAGTCACATAGAGATGTGATTAGCAAGGAGTTGCTTACCGATGTTACTAATTTTCTAGCGGTGATGCCAAAGCTCACTTTGGAAAATTAACTAACATGTGGATCTTGACCCAATACGTAACCTAGAGGGAAGGTGGAAAATACGTAATGGGAGTCTAATGTTAAATTGTTTAACAATAGACATAGCATAAACATTGTGCTAAACTTTGTTTTTCTGTTGTAGAATAAATGGCGACTAATACTACACCCGGTACCTTTAATTTGCGATCTATTCTCGAAAAGGAAAAATTAAATGGAACAAACTTTATGGATTGGTATCGCAACTTGAGAATTGTTCTCAACCAAGAGCGTAAGTACGTTCTTGAAGTACCCTATCTGAGGATTTGCCTAATAATGCCCTTGCAACCCTGCACGGAGGGCTTACGAGAAGCACACTAATGATGCCCTAGATATAAGTTGTCTCATGCTAGCTACAATGTCCCCTGAGCTTGAAGCAATATGAGAGCGATGCTCACACTATTATTCGGGAGGCTGCGTGGTATGTTTGAGAACCAAGCTCGGGCCGAGAGGTTCAACACCTCAAAGTCCTTGTTTGCGTGCGGAGCTTGTTGAGGGAATCCCGTCGATCCGCATGTGATAAAGATGATTGGCTATATCGACGATCTGGAAAAACTAGGTTTTCCCCTTAGCCAAGAGTTGGCTCGATGTGATTCTCCGGTCGCTCCCTCCGAGCTTGAGCCATTCATATTGAATTATCACATGAACAATATGGATAGAACCTTGGCTGAATTGCATGGGATGCTAAAGACAGTGAGGAGAGTATCCGAGAAGAATGGTCATCATGTGATGATGATGCGAAGGCTAAGCGCAAACCACTGTCAAGAAACTTTGCACCAAGAGGAAGTTAACTCCCGATGAGATCGCGAGTGCCTCCAATGCAAAGAAGGGCAAGAAAGGGTCGGCGGCATCGGATGCCGTTTGCTTCTATTGCAAGGAGACGAGGCCACTAGAAGAGGCGCAAGAAGTACATGGAGGTTCTCAAAAAGAAGCAAAGTACGACTTACGCCGGTATTAATGTTATAGACATTAATCTTGCTACTTCACCTACGACTCTTGGGTATTTGATACGGATCGGTAGCTCATATTTGCAAATCGTTGCGGGGAATGAGAAGAAGTAGAGGATTGAGAAGGGCGAGGTGAACGCACGTCGGCAATGGAGCAAGCGTTGCTACGATTCTTTGTCGGTGCAGTACCACTTCATCTACCTTCGGGATTAGTTTTGGAATTAAATAATTGTTATTGTGTTCCAACACTATGTCAAAACGTTATTTACGCTTCATGTTTGCAAGCGGAAGGATATGATTTTAGATCAATGGACAATGGTTGTTCAATATATCTTAGAGATATGTTCTATTTTCATGCTCCATTGGTGAATGGATTATACGTTTTGAATCTTAAATCGTCTCCCATCTATAACATTAATACGAAAGGCAACTCTCTAATGATATAAACCCCACGTTTATCGGCATTGTCGCTTAGGCCATATAAATAAGAAACGCATGGAGAAGCTCCATAAGGATGGATTGCTTCACTCTTTTGATTTTGAATCATTTGAGACATGTGAGTCTTGTTTACTTGGTAAGATGACAAAGGCACCTTTCACGGGACACGGTGAAAGAGCAAGTAACTTGTTGGCACTCATACATGCGATGTATGTGGACCAATGAGCTCAACGGCCGAGAGGTGGTTATCGGTACTTCATTACCTTTACTGATGACTTTAGTAGATATGGTTATATCTACTTAATGAGGCATAAGTCCAAATCCTTTGAAAAGTTCAAAGAATTCAGAATGAAGTACGAGAATCATTTAGGGAAAACAATCAAGTTTCTACGATCGGTTCGTGGAGGAGAATACTTGAGCCAGAGTTTGGTAATCATCGAAAGATTGTGGAATTGTTCCACAGTTGACTCTGCTAGGAACTCCACAATGGAATGGGGTGTCCGAACGGAGAAATCACACCTTGTTGGACATGGTGCGGTCGATGATGAGCCAAAGTGATCTTCCGTTATTCTTAGGGGATATGCTCTTGAAAAGCTACGCTCACACTAAATAGAGTTTCATCTAAGTCGGTTGAAAAGACACCATATGAGATATGGGCGGGGCAACCCCCTAGTTTGTCTTTTCTCAAAATTTGGGGATGTGAAGCTTATGTAAAACGTTTACGGTCGACAAGCTCACACCCAAATCGACAAGTGCTTCTTTGTGGGATATCCTAAGAAAACCAAGGGATATTACTTTTATAATCGGGAACAAGGCAAAGTGTTTGTCGCCCGACACGGTGTCTTCTTGGAGAAAGAGTTTCTTTCAAGAAGGGTTAGTGGGAGCGAGGGTGCATCTTGAAGAAGTTCAAGAAACACTAGAAAAATGTTTCCACGACCACGAGAACCACAACGGGAGGAGCAAAGTGTTGCGCCACCGGTTGTAGATACACCAGCCCACGGAGGTCTAAAAGATCACGTCGTGCGGACGCAGTACACAGTGCGGAACAACGTGATATATTGTTGTTAGACAACGATGAACCTAAGACCTATGAGGAGGCGATGGTGGGACCCGATTCCAACAAGTGGCTTGGAGCCATGAAATCCGAAATAGAATCCATGTACGACAATCAAGTTTGGAACTTGGTTGATCCACTGATGGTGTCAAAACCATTGAGTGTAAATGGGTTTTTAAGAAAAGGCCGATATGGATGGAAATGTTCACATATATAAGGCGCGATTGGTGGCGAAAGGTTTTAAACAGATTCAAGGAGTTGATTATAATGAAACCTTCTCGCCCGTCGCAATGCTTAAATCTATTCGGATTATCCTAGCGATTGCTGCATATTTCGATTATGAGATATGGCAGATGGATGTCAAAACGGCTTTCCTAAATGGAAACCTAAGCAAGGATGTATACATGATACAACCTCGGGTTTTGTCGATCCAGAATCGCCGGAAAGATATGCAAGCTACGAAATCCATTTATGGATTGAAGCAAGCATCTCGAGTTGGAATATTCGTTTTGATGAAGTAATCAAAGGGTTTGCTTTCATCAAAAACGAAGAAAGACTGTGTTTACAAAAGGTCGATAGGAGCGCAATTGTATTTCTAATCTTATATGTGGATGACATATTGTTGATTGGAAATGATATCCCTATGCTAGAATCCGTCAAGTCTTCATTGAAAAATAGTTTTTCCATGAAAGACTTAGGGAAACGACATACATATTGAGCATTCGGATCTATAGAGATAGATCCAAGAGGCTAATTGGATTAAGCCAAAGTACATACATTGACAAGGTGTTGAAAAGGTTCAACATGCATGATTCCAAGAAAGGTTTCTTGCCCATGTCACATGGCATTAATCTTAGCAAGAATCGGTGTCCTCGGACACATGATGAGCGGAATAAGATGGGTATGGTTCCATATGCTTCGGCAATTAGATCCATCATGTATGCCATGCTTTGTACACGCCCGGATGTCTCGTACGCTTTGAGTGCTACGAGCGGATACGATCGAGATCCAGTGAAGGTCACTGGATGTCGTAAAGAATATCCTCAAGTACTTGAGAAGAACTAAGGATATGTTCCTAGTCTATGGAGGTGAAGAAGAGCTCGTTGTAAGTGGTTACACCGATGCTAGCTTCCAAGCAGGACAAGGATGATTATAGATCGCAATGCTGGGTTCGTGTTTTGCCTAAACGGAGCGCGGTCAGTGGAAGAGTTCCAAGCGGGATGCTGTTGCTTATTCTACAACGGAGGCCGAGTACATTGCTGCTTCGGAAGTGCAAGGAGGCTATTTGGATCAAGAAATTCGTTTCGAGCTTGGTGTGATGACTAGTACGGCGGTCCAATGTCTCTCTATTGTGATAATAGTGGAGCCATTGCGCAAGCCGTGGAGCCGAGGTCACATCGAAGTCCAAACACATACTTCGGCGATATCATCTCATCCGCGAGATAGTGGACGAGAGGTGATGTCAAGATATGCAAAGTGCACACGGATCTCAACATAGCCGATCCGGACAAAACCTCTCCCTCGGCCCGAAGCATGAGGTGCACACAAGAGCAATGGGTATTAGATACTTACGATTGACTCTAGTGCAAATGGGAGATTGTTAGTGATATGCCCTAGAGGCAACATGGAGATGTTGGATATCACGTCAATGTTTATGTATAAATGAATAAAGTGTTATTCAGTTCCATGAAATAGACATCTTGTATTGATCAATAAGTACGTGACTTATTTATGAGACTCTATATGTATGAATCTATTTCTAAATGATCCACGATCATATATCATATTATTGGAACTAATATGATTCTCGGATCGGCACGTCTATTGATTGATGATCATGTCTCATAGATCATGGGTATGGAGATACCAAATCAATAAACATGGACACATGTGTTGGAGAACACATTGTTGGATAGACCCATCATGAGACACTACAGGAATTAATGTGCCATTAGTTGGTCTCGGGTAGTGTTGGTACAAAGTCCTTAGACTGAGATCACCATGGATTCCAACATGTGTAGTAGCCTACTTTGGGACTGCAAACGCTATTCCATAAGCTGGGTAGTTATAAAGGTAGTTTTCGGGTTTGCTATGAAACATGGAGTGGGATGTGAGTGATCAAGATGGAATTTGCCCCTCCTTTGGAGAGATATCTCTGGGCCCCTCGAGGTAATGGATTATGGAAATGCATGGCCATGCTAAGTTGATTGAGGAGTCAATCACGGACGGATAATCCAATACGGTTCGAGTGAAAGGTTAAGCTATTGAAGGGATGGCACACATCTTGCCTATAGCTTAAGCGGTATCGTGAGACAAAGGGATTTGTGTACACATTACGGGTTGAGCCGATATTATTCTTGTATACTATGGTGTCAATATGTCTTGCTAGGCGCCATGGTGAGGTCGGCTGAGTTGGACTCGAGCCGACGATCGGCTAAGTTAGACTATAGCCGAAACCGAGTATACCTAAACCTACGGGTCGCACGCTTAAGGGGATAAGAACGGGCATTCGAGTTGGACTCGAATACGGCTCGATCGGATAGGGATCCGATCGATAGAGTCCTATGGGCTTACGACGTATGGGCGGCCAACTCTATGAGATTCGGATGGGATCCGATTCAAAATAGAGTCTGATCGGCCACAAGTCCCAGTCGGCCAACTCTATATAAAGGGGTGAGGGTGGAGAGCTGCGGGTACATCAAGTAAATTGATTGCGCCGAAATCAATCTAATCACACGCGGCTTTAGAAGTCGTCGAGATCAATCTCCACGGAAACCCTCCCCACCTTCGAGCCTAGCCTTGCATCGCGTGCTAGCACACGGGTGTACGGCGTTTTGTCCCCGGACGTGTGGATACCGTAGAGCGCGCTACGTTGCGCGCTGTTGATCGGCTTCGGATCGGGCTGCGGTCGGGCGCATCGGAGCAAGGCGCAAGAACGTGACCAGATGACTCCGGGAATCGGTTGTCGGCTTGCGGGAATCGGCTACACGGTTCCGGATCGGATAGCCACGATTGGCTATTTCCGCTGCATACTCCAATCGGTAACGATCTATCGATCCTTACTTGCAAGTGTTCCTGGTTTGCGCGGTAGAAAAGTTTTTGTTTTTGGCTAGCGTAGCTTCCGCGTAACCCTTCACTTTGATCTCTACAACATCATCTAGAAACCAGATGAGCCGCTGAAGGACTACATCTGGTGCTTCTCGAAAAAGCGAAACAAGACCCCCAACATCACCAACGACATCATAATTGCCGCCTTCCAGAAGGGTGTCCGTGACGAGTTGCTGATTGGAAAGTTTGGGCGTAAGCCACCAACGACGGTAAAACAAATGTTCGAAACAGCAAACTCCTACGCAAAATCCAATGATGCGATCAAGGCGGCACGACAGGATCGGCACGACAAAAGGGACGACAAGCAGTCGGGAGGAAGTCGGCATCCTAAGAAGGATAACGGCAACAACAATCATGGCCAGAAAGATCGCAAGCGCCGGCCCAAGGACCTGGTTGCTACAACATCCAACTCCCAACGCCGTCCCCGAGTTGCGGCCTGCGACACGATCATGAACGCTCAGTGCATACATCATCCAAATCACAAGCATGCGGCCAAGGATTGCTTCATTTACAAGCAATTCGCCGAACAATATGCGGAACAACTAAACAAGAAGCCGACTGATGAAGCCGGTCCATCGGGAACCAAGAAGAACAACCCGACTGGCAACTCAGAGCCTTTTCAAGACCCCGTAGGCGAGCTGAACCATATTTTTGGGGGGCCATAGGCTTATGACTCCAAGAGGAAGCAAAAGCTGACTGACCACGAGGTAAATGCGGCACAACCCGAAGTCCCACAATATCTACGATGGTCGGAGGTGGTCATCACATTCAACCGCTCGGATCACCCTGACCGAGTGGTTCACCCGGGGCGGTACCCCCTGGTACTAGACCCGGTGGTCCAAAACATAAAGCTGAAGCGCGTCCTCATCGACGGGGGCAGTGCCCTCAACATCCTATTCGCCAAGACGCTGGATGAGATGCAGATCCCATGATCCGAGCTGAAGCCAAGTTCAGCCCCCTTCCACGGAGTTATCCCGGGGCTGTCATCTACGCCACTCGGGCACATCGCCCTTCCGGTCACCTTCGGAGTTCGGGAGAACTTCCGAATGGAGAACATCACCTTTGAGGTGGCCGACTTCGAAACGGCCTACCACGCAATCATTGGTAGACCTGCCCTCGCCAAGTTCATGGCGATACCACACTACACCTACCTCTGCATGAAGATGCCCGGCCCCAATGGCGTCATCACCCTACGTAGCGACATCAAACAAGCCTTCACCTGCGACAAGGAAAGCTGCGATATGGCCCAATCTCGTGAGAGATCACGTGGCCAGGAAGAAATCCGACTGGCTACATCGACATCCGAACAGGGTGAAATCCCTGCAAAGAAGATAGCCAAGTCGGGACAAGGCGACACCAAAATGAAGAAAATCTCCCTTGATCCATCTGATCCTTCCAAAACCGTTGTAATAGGCGCCGAGCTAGATCCTAAATAGGAAAGCGTGCTCGTCACCTTCCTCCAAAATAATAAAGATGTTTTTGCTTAGAAACTGTGGAGATTAAGGCAATCGGGTATCTACATAGCAAGCTTATCCGACTGGAGGTAGGGATAGATTGCGCCTGCCATATTTGTAAACCAAATATGACTTGGGTGTTACGTTGCCGATTGAGATAAGGCAACGGCCCATAGTCATGGTTTGGTAAGATTGAGGAAACCGACTTAGAGTAAGATAGGGTTCCCAATCTGTAAGCCCGCCTCCCAAGACTATATAAGGGGGGTAAGGGGCATCCCTTGAGGGATATTCCGATAGGAGATCAGCTTTTAGCTTTCAGCCTTAGATCACGAGATCAATAAAGACACTCGGCGGATCGAATCCACGAAATAGGAGTAGGGTATTACCTCACGAGAGGGCTGAACTGTCTAAATCCTTGTTTCCTTCTAACCCATCGTGCTTGGCGATCTTGGCTGCGACCCCGAAATTACATTGCCGAAACCAAGTTTCGGCGGTTGGCGTGCGGAGTAGGGGACCGCGCGTTGAGACTTCTTCAACAATCTCGCCGACAAGCGTGATGGGATCTCCTTCAGGATTCGGTGACTTCGCCGCCGACAACTTCGACAAGCACTCCTCCTTCGACTCGGATTCGAACCAGTCGGAAGGAGAGACCCACTCGGCGCCGTTCGGGCTCCCGAATAGCGCCGAGATCTTCGGCGACATCTTCAAGTCCAAGATGCACTCTACCCTCTCCAACGAAGGACTTCACTCGGCCCCGTTCGGATTACGAACACCGCCGAAATCTGCATCGATCTTATCGTCTCCCCAACGGAGACGATCTACTCGGAAGAAGACCTCTCGGTGCCATTTGGATTACCAAACGCCGCCGAGATCTACGGCAAACTCCTCTTCCCGAGTCGAGGTCGACCCACTCGGAGGAGCCCGCATCACCAAGCTCAGGCTCGGTGGAGCGATCCGGACCCGAGCTACCTAGGATCAAGAGAGATCGATGTCATCCTCCAGCCGTTCGGCTCATGCTCATCTTCGGAGCTCAACGAATACCTCAGCTCCACCGGCTTTGACGACCTCTTATGGCATCCCCTCGAGACGAAGCCGGCGACTCGGCGCCACAAGGACTATGGGCCGAAGTGCTTCGATGTCCTCATGGAAGAGCGAGCCGGGATCGAGCGGGAGCGCAAGGCGGCTGAAGAGGAGAAGAAACACGGGGAAGAGGCGACAAGAGAAAGCAAGATCTACGCGCGGCCGAACAATCCGCTCGGAGGCCATCCTTCAAACGCGGGTCCGCAACGCCAACATCTTCCGGATGCCACGGCGAGAATGCTTGTTGCTGCACTCACACTCTTGGACACCGTCATGGAGACGGCACCCGCCGACGTGACTCCAATACTTGACAAAATCAAGACCATCGTCGCGGCCACGCCAACGGCCATCCCACCACCTCGGCACGAAGGCCGGCGAGTCCGTGGTTGAAGCGCCGACAAAAGCCGACTCCCGCCTCTAAGGTCAAGAGACTACAAGAGGCTGAGCGACCGATCCATGACTAGGCCAAGAGGCCCACGTCACGAGTCCACGCGAAGTACCGGGAGCAAACGACCGAGCTCCGCGACAAACGACACGGACGTCCACCCGTCCACCACCGCATCCGCCGCAACAACGGCTCCGGCTACCCAACCGGCCAACCGAAGACCCCGCCGAGTGATGCGGGAAGTCCTCGATCGCCGCTACCGGGAGCGAGACCGACGCACTCGGGAAGATCGGAGGATCACCCGATAGCGGCGACGACGGAGTGCCGGCTTTCACTCGGGAGCTCCGCCGAGTGCCGGTGAATGGTTTTAAGCCAACGGGGATAGAGAAATACGACGGCAAGACCGACCCGAGTCGTGGCTTACCGTCTATACTCTCGCCATCCGCGCGCGGCGGTGACAACAAGGCTATGGCCAACTATCGCCGTAGCCCTCGCTAACTCGGCCGGGGCGGCTCACGAGCTGCCAAGAGGCTCAATCGGCTCGTGGAGCGGGCGGGGACCATTTCATCGCCAACTTCGGGGCACCTTCGAGAGATCCAGGCACACACTTCGATTTATACAACGTCATCCGAAGCGGACGAGCCTGCGAAGGATTACATCGGGCGCTTCTCCGAAAAGCGCAACAAGATCCCCAACATCACCGATGACATCATCATCGTCGCCTTCCGGGAAGGGAGTCCGTGATGAGGTTAATCGGGAAGTTCGGGCGCAAGCCACCGAAGACGGTGAAAGCAGATGTTCGAGACGGCGAACTCCTACGCCAAATTCAACGATGCCATCAAGGCGGCTCGACAAGACCGGCCTGATAGGAGAGAAGACAAGCAGGCGAGAGGAGGCCGGAATCCTAAGAAGGATAACGGCAACAACAACAACAACCAGGGCCAAAAAGACCGCAAGCGCCGTCGAAGACACGGTGGCCGCAACCTCCAACTCTCAACGCCGCCCCAGAGTCGCCGCCTACGACGCCATCATGAACGCTCAATGCACTCATCATCCCAATCACAAGCACGCGGCTAAGGGCTGCTTCATCTACAAACGGTTCGCCAGAGCGTGCGCGGCGCAACTCAACAAGAAGTCGACTGATGAGGCTGGGCCATCGGGCGCCAAGAAAAACAACGCAGCTGAGAACGCCGAACCTTTCCAAGACCCTATGGGAGAGCTCAATCACATTTTTGGAGGGCCGCTAGCCTATGAATCCAAGAGGAAACAGAAGCTAACCGCCGAGAGGTCAACGCGGCTCAACCCGAAGTCCTCGGTACTGCGATGGTCGGAAGTGGCCATCACTTTTGACCGCTCGGATCACCCGACCGAGTGGTTCACCGGGCGCTACCCACTCGCCCTGGCCCCGTGGTCCGCAACATCGAGCTCAAGCGCGTCCTCATCGATGGGGCGGCGCCTCAATATTCATTCGCCAAGACCATGGACGAGATGCGGATCCAGAGGCCGAATTAAAGGCAAGCTCAGCCCCCTTCCATGGAGTCATCCCGGGGCTATCATCTACACCACTCGGGCACATCGCCCTCCCGGTCACCTTCGGGGCTCGAGAGAACTTTCGAGCGGAGAACGTCACTTTCGAGGTGGCCGACTTGAACGACATACCACGCCATCATCGGAAGGCTGCGCTTGCCAAATTCATGGCGATCCCACATTACACCTACCTCGCATGAAGATGCCGGGTCCCAACGGCGTCATCACTCTTCGCAGCGATGTGAAGCAAGCCTTCACTGCAACAAGGAGAGGCTGCGACATGGCCAAATCTCGCGAGAGATTGCGTGGCCAACAAGAAATCCGATTGGCTGCATCGACTTTGGGAGGGCGAAGTCCCCACGAAGAAGATAGCCAAATCGGGATCCGGCGACGCCAAGACCAAGAAGATCTCCCTTGATCCATCGGATCCCTCAAGAAGCTAGCTGAATCGGTCTTGAACTAGATCCCAAATAGGAAAGCGCGCTCGTCACCTTCCTCCAAAATAATAAAGATGTTTTTGCACGGAAACCATCGATATGCTGGAATTCCTAGGGAGGTGATCGAGCACTCTTTGCACGTCAAAGATGACGCCAAACCGATAAAACAACGATTACGCAGATTCGCGCGGGATCGAAAAGACGCTATCAAGGAAGAGCTCACAAAGCTCTTGGCTACCGGCTTCATCAAAAAGTCCTACATCCCATGGTTAGCCAACCCGGTCCTAGTCGGCCACTAGTCCCGGTCGGCCAACTCTATATAAAGGGGTGAGGGTGAAGAGCTGCGGTACGTCAATCGAATTGCATTACGCCGAGATCAAGCTCCACGGAAACCCTCCCCACTTTCGAGCCAAACCCTAGCCTTGCATCGCGTGCTAGCACACGGGTGTTCGGCGTTCGTCCCCGGACATGTGGATGCGTAGGCGCGCTACGTTGCGGCGCTGTTGATCGGCTACGAATCATGCAATCGAAGCGAGGCGGCTGCGGTAGATCGACGACACAAGCGCGGCTACGGCGAATCAGTCGGCTTTGGTGGAATCGGCTGAGGTCAAGCGCATCGGGGTGAGGCGCGAGAAGCGCGTCCGACGACTCGGATCGGCTGCGACATCGGCGAATCGGGTGATTGGAGAATCGGTCCCAGAGAATCATTGTCATCGGTCAAACTGTTCCGGATCGGATAGCCACGATTGGCTTTTTTATTGCATACTCCAATCGGTAACGATCTATCGGCCCTTACTTGCAAGTGTTCCTGGTTTGCGCGGTAGAAAAGTTTTTGTTTTTGGCTAGCGTAGCCTCCGCGTAACCCTTCAGTTTCAATGGTTTATTCTACAAAAAAGCTAGCCAGTCATCAAGGATGATTTTTACAGACTTTGTGACTCTTTCTAGCAAGGGCAAACTAGTCTGCAACCAATTAATAACTCCTTCATCACTTTGATCCCAAAAAAGACAATCTCGAGACAGTCAGCGACTATCGGCCTATCTCCTTGCTCAATTCCTCCTTGAAAATAATAACCAAAGTCTTAGCCGATCGGCTACAAGGAGTTTTAAAATCAATGATCCATAAGAATCAATATGGCTTTATCCGCTCAAAAACAATCCAAGGCTGCCTTGCCTAGGCCTTTGAATACATACATCAATGTCATCGCTCCAGAGAAGAAGTGATCATCCTCAAATTGGACTTTGAAAAGGCTTTCGACACCGTTGAACACTCAACCATCCTCCTTATGATGCAAAGTCTTGGCTTCCCAAACAAATGGCTACAATGGGTTCAAGAGATCCTCTCCTTTGGGACCTCCTCTATCCTTCTCAATGGAGTTCTGGAAAACTTTCCCTTGTAAGAGAGGCATCGAGACAAGGAGACCCCATTTCGCCCCTTCTCTTTGTGTTGGCGGCTGAGCTGATCCAGGTTTTAATCAATAAAGCCAGGCAAGAGGGCCTTCTCCACTTGCCAATAGCACAGCCAACTGAGGACTTCCCAGTAGTCCAATATGTTGATGATACCATTATCATCCTTCAAGCAGATGTCAGGCAGCTTTTCTTCTGGTGGAAACGAGATCCTTCTGGTGGAAGGACATTCTAGACTCAGCGATCTTTTCAAGATGGTGGCCTCCTGCCAAATAGGTAAAGGGTACTCAGTAAGCTTCAGGGCGGACAATTGGAATAATCTGAATATCCCTTTTAATTTCCCCCATCTCGCATCCTTTGCCAAGAAAAGCAATGCTTCGGTAGCTGAAATCATGCAAGCCGAAGACACGGATTCAATCCTGCACTGCCGCTATCGACCAAGCCTACCGGGAATTACATTTGCTTCCACCCCTTCTTAGGATCTTCCCTATGACGAGGAATCTCTTGACAGTGAGTCGATGATCCGGGAAAGAATTACACCTCAAGGGGGTTCTACAACCATGTCTTTAACTCCTTTGAGGGTCACCAAAGCTTTCAGTTAATTTGGAAATCAAAATGCCTACCAAGAATTAAGTTCTTCGCGTGGCTTCTACTATTAGACAGGTTAAACACAAAGTCAATGCTACAAAGAAGACACATAAACATTCAAGATGACAGCCTATGCATAATGTGTGACATGGGAGAGGAAGAAACTGTTGTCATCTCTTCTTCTCATGCCCCTTCACGATCCAATGCTGGTCCACTTTACAGCTGCAATGGGACACCTCCTTACCCATCATGGATAGGTTGGTGCAATCGATTTCCACATCAACACTGCCATGTGCTACAGAGATAACCCTTCTAGCGGCTTGGGAAATATGGAAGATTCGGAATGACAAGGTCTTTCAGAGAGAAACTCCAAATCTTCAGCTCTAGAAAAGGAATTTCAAACTCCAGTGCTCACTCCAAGTTATCAGGCTTAGAATAGAAGACAAGACATCCTTTTGCGCCTGGCTTGATGCTTACAGTTAGGCTTAGATTCCACCTTGTTATATTGTTATATTGTGCTAGCTCTTGAGGCTAGCGGCTTTATTTGGGTATCTTTGCCCATGTCTCAAAAGGTTGTACTCTAAACTTTTAACCCTTCCTCTCATCTATAAAATTTGGCTCGCAACTGTGGGGACCTCCCCCCAGTTTTTTCGGTCAAAAAAAAACTTCCAAACGAGCTCGCCCTCTTCAAAAGACTTAGGCACAACTTTCTTATTATAATGATGGGCTACTCGCTCCTTGTCTCAGGTCACTTCTCCAAGGCACGCATCCTTGACAGAACTAGATCTTCTGATTCATCCATCATTAAGTTATAATAATCATCAGCTGTGAGCTGATCTTGTAACTCAACCCTCTTTGAGCTGATGATATTTTCCCATGGCAGAACTGCTTCATGTCCGTAGACCGGTTTATATGGAGGCACTGGATTGATCCGTGGCAAGCCATCCGATAAGCCCAAAGTGACTCGGCTAATCGGTTGTGCCATTGCTTCGGATACTCGGCGATCTTTCTTTTTATCAGCTTGATTAGACTTTTATTGGAGGCCTCTGCTTGCCCGTTAGCCTGAGCATAATACGGCAAAGAATTGAGTAACTTGATCCTCATGCCGTTGGCAAACTGAACAAACTCATCTGAGACAAAGATAGATCCCTGATCCGTAGTTATAGTTTGAGGGAGACCGAATCGGTATATAATGTGTTCCTTAACAAACTCAATGGCATCCCCAGAGTCAACTTTCTTCAAAGGAATTGCTTCCACCAATTTGGTAAAATAATCGGTTGCCACCAATATAAACTTGTGTCCTTTGCTTGAGGGAAGATTGATCTAGCCGATCATGTCGATTCCCCGGCCTCTGAATGGCCAAGGCTTGATAATTGGGTTCATAGCCGATGCTGGTGCTCTTGGATAGACCCAAACTTCTGGCAGTCTTGGCATCCTTTGTAATACTTGAAACAATCTTCCAGTATGGTCGGCCAAAAGTATCCCGCTCTTCGAAGTAGCAATTTCATCTTGTGAGCCGATTGATGCATACCGCAAATCCCTTCGTGCACTTCTCCGATAGCCACCTTGGCTTGATCGGCATTGAGACATTTGAGTAGCATGCCATCGATCGTCCGATAGTACAATTCTTCATCGAGCAAAACGTATCTCAAAGCCTTGTAGCGCAATTTCCTTGAAGTTGACTGGGAAGGATTTTGCAGGTAGTTGTAGACTTCAAACCTCCAATCGTCGGCTATCATTGTGGCGATCTCTACTTCAACATCCTTCGTCATCGGCTGTAGCTTTGATGCCCCAAGCGGATCGTTGGCTTCGTGTTTTCTTCCGGGGATATGCTTCAAAGTCACTAGCCGAAAGCTGTCCATCAATTCTCGGCATTTTTGATAGTAGACCATCAGTGTGTCATTCTTGCATTGAAATTCTCCTGACAACTGGCTGATGACCAACAGTGAATCTCTCATTATTTCGATGGCGTCGGCTTCAACCTCCTTGAATAGTTGTAGTCCTTTGAGCACGGCTTCATACTCGGCTTGGTTGTTTGTGGCATGGGGCGTGATTGAAAAAGCAAACTCAAAGCTTGCCCCACGGGAGAAATTATTACCAAGCCGATTCCGCAACCATTGGTGCAAACCGAGGCATCGAAAGTTAGAGTCCAAGGCATAATTTCTCCGAGCCGATTGAATCATCCTGTGTTCTACTATGAAATCGGCTATATCTTGTCCTTTCACGCCTTGGGTGCCGATAGCGTAGATCAAATTCTGTTAAGGCAAATATCTACTTCCCAATACGTCCTTTTAGCACCGGAGCGGATAGCATATATCTTACCACGTCGGCCTTGCATACCATGGTGCACTCGCTGGATAACAGATAATGCCTTAACTTTGTGCATGGAAAATATAGGCAGAGACATAATTTTTTGACTGGCGAATACCTTGTTTCGGCATCCGGAAGCTGTCGGCTAAGATAAAAGATGGCCTTCTCTTTCCCTTCAACCTCCGGATCAAAGCGAGCCGATGGATTTTTCGTCGTGACAGATATAACCTAAATGGTATCCCTTTTTGTGGAGAGATTAGGATCGGAGGTGAACTTAGGTAGTCCTTAATATTGTCCAGTGCTTTACGCTTCTCTGCCCCCAGGTGAATGCTTGATTGGCCTTCCCGAAGCGGTGTGAACGGCTCCGTCTTTTCGGCAGATTGGCTATGACGCGCCGATGAAATTGATTTTGCCGATCGAGCTGTAGGTCCTTCTTGTTCTTTGGAGGCTGAATGGTCTTTATTGCGTTAACGCTCCTTGGTGTAACTTCAATTCCTCTTTCGTGAACAAGAAATCCTAAAAATTGCTCGGCCGATACGCCGAACGCACACTTCAAAGGGTTCATCTTCAGGCCGTACTTTCTTGTTCTCTCCAGAACCTGCCTTAGATAGCTAAATGGTCTTCTACTTCCCTGGATTTAACGACAATGTCAGCAATGTAAATTTTGACCAGGAGCGATCATATCATGGAAAATGTAGTTCATGGCCCTTTGATACGTAGCTCCAGCGTTTTTCAAGACGAATGTCATGATGACCCATTCATACAGGCCGATCGCCCCTGGGCATCTGAAAGTTGTCTTGTGAATGTCTTCTTCGGCCATGAATATCTGGTTGTAACCTGCGTTACCATCCATGAAGCTTATGATTTTATGGCTGAGGCAGCAACCCACCAGCAAATCGGCTATAGGCATTGGGTATTCATCCTTAGGGGTGTCCTTGTTTAGATCTCTGATGTCGATACACACCCTAAGTTTGCTGTTTTTCTTTATTACTGGAACTATATTTGAAACCCATTATGCATATCGGTAGGGTCAAATAAATCCAGCATCGTATAGCCGAGTGATTTTGGCTTTAATCGCATCATACATATCGGCTTTAAACCTCCTGGGAGGTTGTTTGTACTGCTGATATCCAGGCTTTATAGGCAGCCGATGCACGACAATGGATGGGCTAAGACTAGGCATCTCATAATAATCCCAAGCAAAGCAGTCTTTGTATTCTTTTAATAAATTGATTAGCTTGGCCTTACAATGAGAAGACAGATTTTTGCTAATATATGTCGGCCTAGGCCTATCTCCTGGACCTATATCAACTTCCTCTAATTCGTCGGCTGACATAAAACCTTGCGCAAGTTTGCCGTCGTTATCGTCCACGGTGTTCTCGCCGTAGACGCTCGAGCCCTCCACGACGCCTTCAAAGTAATAATTGAGGCTCCTCGTCTCCAATGGGTTCTATAGCAGAATCGGACTCCTTTAGAAAATTGGCTTGCCAGATTTTGCCGGACAGGCAATCAATACCATCGATTTCCCAGAGTGGCAAATTGGCATTAGCAACGTTGACTGACCTGTCGGCTGGCATGATCTCTATCTTTTCGCCTTGCCACTGGATCAGACTTTGGTGCATTCTAGAAGGGATACAACAGTTGGCGTGAATCCAATCCCTTCCTAGTAGCAGGCTATATGACCCTTTCCTGTCGATGACGAAAAACGTAGTGGGCATGGTCTTGTTGTCTTGTCGGCTCAACGTTTAAAACTCCCTTGGCCTACGAAGGGTTGCCGCCGAAGTCTTTGAGAATCATGTTTGTCTTGATCAGGTCTTCGGCTCCTTTCCCCAGCTTCCTAAAAGTTGCATAGGGCATTAGGTTGACAACAGCCCCTCCGTCGACTAGCATCTTGGACATCGGCTTGCCGTTGACGAATCCCTTCACATATAGTGGCTTCAGGTGCTGATTCTCAGTCCCCTCAGGTTTTTCAAAAATAGCTTGTTCTGGGGACAAAACTAGTCTAGCCATGGTCTCCTCCACTGTGTCTGCGTTAGCCTCGGCAGCCTCAAACTCGGCTGGTAGAATGAAAACCATGTTAGCGATGCCGAGACTCTTGCTTTGCCTTTTGCCGCCCTTTCGGCTTTGTCTTGGGCTTTCCTTGGCGGGCCGCTTGTTTCTTGGCGCGCCATCGCTTTGTGCCTTGCCGACGTTGTTGTTGTTGGATCATCCGCCATACTTCTTCCTCCTGCCCCTCGCTCTTGAGCCGTTGGATGTTTCTCTTTAGTGTTTTGGTAAAGTGGTTCGAAGGGCCCCATTGGGGGTTGGCCGATTGCTTGTCGTCAGCCTCTTCTTGATCATCTTCCTGGAAGAAGTCTTGGTGGATGGGACCGAGCCGATCATGAACAGAAGTTTTACGTAGGTTAAGCCGCACGGCTCGAGGGACGAATCAGTTAGAACTCTCCAGTTGTGGTTCCATGTATTCGTCCGCACTGTAATCATTGCACGCTGGGTTATTTTCAAGGGTTGGCAACCTCATTCCTTGCTCCCAGCAGAACCTGAAGAACTCGCAATGCCAATGCGGATCACAACCGTCGTGGAGGCGGTAGTATGCCACGCCCAGTTGATCAGGCACCCTTTGGTACGGCCTGCCGTGCCGGCTCTCTTCTTCCTCCTGGATCCTACGTTGGAATCACAGTAGGCTGTCCTGCCTGGGCCGACGATCGGCCGATCATGCGTTGGTGTGCACCATATTGATTGACGCAGTCATATCTCCAATCGGCTCTCTGTGGGGTGACCCTGAGTTGGCGCTAACTATTTCGACTAAGCTATACGTCATTCGGTGCTGCCGATCAGCTCGCCGTGGCCGGTTTGGACCATGTTGACCGGGAAGGGTTGCCATCAACCTTCATCGGCTTAGCCGATTCTTCGAACTTAATCTTCCGGCTTCAATGACCAATTGGATTTGCTACTGAACACCTTGCAATCGTTCATCTTTGTCGGAGGTGGTATTGTGCCACTTGCGTATTTTTCTTTTTGAGCTCATCGGCGATGGGATAACGTGGTTGTCGGCAACCCAATTTGCTTCTCCTTCGGCGGTAGATCAAAGATCACATCGGCTTTAGTGATATCAAAGTCATATTTCTCTTCCTTGGCCGACCTTTTCAACCATTGGCAGGTTATTGCTTTCTTGTTCCTGGTCCACTCGGCTCTGCCACCTCCGCATCGCGTCGCTTGATTCTCGTGTCCGTTGCGTAGGTGACGTGGGCGACTTTTGAAGGCCTTCTTAGATTCTTCGCAGACTGCACTCCTAATCCGATTCCACTTCAATCTTGGTTCTGAACTCGGGGATTTGGTTACCAAATTTGGTCGTTAATAAATATGCATATATTACATGTATTTATTCTTATGGGATGAAAAATATCATCATTCATAAATAAAGACGTCTCTCGACATTATAAGGCATCTAATAATTAGAAGAAAATTCTACAAATTCTCAAAAAAGGGGGAAATCTGATTTTTAATGTTCACGTATATATATGATCTCATTATCTATGGCCATTGTATAGAGAGTGGTCCATATCTTATTGATATTTCTACCAAATAAAAAGACTAGCCCTTCACTCCTTTCTTGCTCGATTGGTTGATAATATTTTAGCAATTGATATATATTTGGTGACAAATAGTAAATTTCAAATTCCCTTGATTTTATCTGGTCTGAATCATCATATTGTTTGTCTCGTCACAAAATCTCAAAACCTCAAATAAGTATTTAATACAAAGGTATTAGGATTTGACATAAGAAAATGTGGTTTTGGTATATTAATTTATCATGAAAAACACATTCATGTATATATATGATCTCATGGCGGCGTCGGCCATGGCGGCATGTGGCGTGCGGCGGTGACGATGACGAGATGATGAAATGGCGGCGGCGAAGAGACGATCGAATCGGCCGGGGTCTTACCTTCAAGATCGAATACGGCGCGTGGCGAGGGTGGCGGCGACGACGGCGATGATGGCGAGACGATGAGGCGAGACGATAGTGGTACCTGCAAAACAGAGAGCTCGGCACAAGAAGAGGAAGAGATGTGAAAAACCGGCTAAGTGTTGAATCAGTGGAAAAGATGATGCGCCCTGGTATATATACACCCATGGATCTTTAGTCTCGGTTGGTGGCAACAACCAGGACTAAAGATGTAATCTTTAGTCCCTGTTGTAGCCACTAATCGGACTAAATATATCTTTAGTCTCGGTTGTTGCCACTAACTAAAACTAAAGATAATTTCTCGCTATTTTCAATCCATCTTTAGTCCCTCTTGTTGCCATCAACCGGGACTAAAGATAATTTCCCGCTATTTCCAAATTTTTTCTCTCGACTAGGGTTTACAACGGGGACTCAAAATTAAATAATCCATTAAGCGGGCCAAATTAATTTCATTAAATATAGGTTTGAAACAATAATAACTAATGCAATAAAATTTAATAAAATCACAAAATTAATGAGAAAACAATTAATATAGTTTAAAATTGTTATTAAATTGTAATAATCATAAATAATTAACATATGTTCAATTTAAAATTGTCATTAAATTGTAAGAATAATATATAATTAACATATGTCTGATTTTAAATTGTTTTAAATTGTAATGATCATATATAATTAACATATGCGACTTAAATTGTTTAAAATTATAAGAATCATATCTAATTAACGGATGGATCTTCAATATATTCAAAATAATTTACATCGTCCATACAACAACCTAGCTAGGCCAGTACATTTAACATAATTTATTATGTGATGGTTGACCTCACGTACTTTCTCCTCACTAATGTTCCTTCGTTATGATCGTTGCATTAGTAAGGGGTGTCCTCGTTTGATAGGAGGATGTTCAGATCAACCATCACCGCGAACGGAGGTTGCCCATCAAATTGATTGTAATCTTCGTTAGTCTTATCCTCAACTCCAATGATTTTCCTTTTGTCACCTCCTTTCCACTCGGCGATGTCATCCACAACCGGGAGGTGACTGGGCGCATCGTGAAGTGGGCCCTGGAGCTGATGCCGCTAGACTTAACCTTCAAAGCAAGAACGTCGGTAAAGTCACAAGCCCTGGCAGATTTCCTGGACGAACGGACCGAACAACAAGAAGATATACCTCGAGAAAACCTACAATATTGGACCATGCACTTGACGGATCCAAGAGGATCACCGGCTTGGGAGCAGGAGTCGTGTTGATCTCCACGGCGGGGAGAGGTTAAGATACGTTCTTCACCTCCACTTCTCCGCCTCTCACAACGTCGCCGAGTACGAAGCCCTACTACATGGACTGCGACTTGCGGTTTCACTCGGGATACGTCGGCTCATCGTGAGAGGGATTCCCGCTGGTCGTCAATCAAGTAATGAAAGCGGTCTGTCTCGAACGACACCATGGAGGCTGCCAGCAAGAAGTCCGCAAACTTGAAGACAGGTTTGACGGTGGAGCTATCCCATGTCCTAAGACATAATAACAAGGCGGTGACGAGTTGGCGCGGTTTGGGTCTAAGCGAGAAGCCGCTCCAACGAGACGTTTTCGTAGAACATCTCTATGAGCCAAGCTGTTGCAGCCAAACCAACTCCCAACGAGCAAGCTGCGGACCAGTCACCATGATTGACACCGACTGGAGGACACCGCTCATCAGATTTTTAACTCAGCAGAAGCTGCCGGAAGACCGGGATGAGGCAGAACGTGTCCGACTTCGTTGTCAAGCTTATGTCATGGTTGATTCTTATTTATACAAGAGGAGCCCCTCTGGAGTCTTGATGAGATGCATCACACCTGAGGAAGGACGGCAACTACTCCAAGATATCCACTCGGGCATATGCGGAAGCCACGCAGCAGCACGTACCTTGGTGGGCAAAACCTACAGACAAGGTTTCTTCTGGCTTACAGCGGTCTCCGACGCCGACAAGGTGGTCCGCACATGCGAAGGTTGCCAGTTCTTTGCTCGGCAAAGTCATGTCCCAGCCCAAGAACTACAACGATTCCACTATCCTGGCCATTTGCAGTATGGGGCTTAGACATGGTTGGTCCTTTCAAAAAGGCTCCAGGAGGATTCACACACTTATTTGTCGCAATTGATAAATTCTCCAAGTGGATCGAAGCTAAGTCGGTTGCTACTATCACTGCTGACAAGGCACAAGACTTCATCCTCAACATTGTGCATCGGTTCGGCGTCCCAAACAGAATAATAACCGACAATGGGACTCAATTCACTGGAGGCATCTTTAAGGAATTTTGCGAAGACTTCGGAATCAAAATCTGCTACGCATTGGTTGCACATCCCAAAAGCAATGGACAAGTTGAGCGGGCCAATGGCATAGTTCTTCAAGGCATCAAGGCCCGAGTGTTTGACCGGCTAAAACCTTATGTCGGCAAATGGGTCCAAGAGCTCCCCTCGGTTCTATGGTCCCTGCGGACTACACCCAGTCGGGCTACCGGCCAAACTCCTTTCTTTTTGGTCTATGGCGCAGAAGCTATGTTGCCAAACGAGATGGAGTACGAATCTCTCCGAGTCCGCAGCTTTAACGACGAACGCTATGATCAAGACCGAGTGGATGACCTCTCCCGACTAGAAGAGGTCCGTGAGGCAGCCCTGATCTAGTCGGCAAGATATCTCCAAGGACTCAGACGATACCACAGTCGCAACGTTTGAGCACGAGCTTTTATTGTTGGCGATTTGGTTCTACGCAAGATTCAGATCACCAAGGACTGTCACAAATTATCTCCATTATAGGAAGGACCGTATATAATTGTGAGGTAACTCGACCAGGAGCATATCGACTAAAGCGTGAAGACGGATCCATGATGAAGAACTCCTGGAACATCGAGCATCTTCGACGATACTATGCTTAAATTGCCTTAAGTTTCATGTTCTCTTGACTGCGAACCTCAAGCAAGATGACTTCTTGAGTTAGCAGTCGGGGGCTGTACATATGTCAATAAAGCATAGTTTTCTTCAGCAACTTATGCATATTTATCATTGTTTAATGTTCCTTGATTCGAGTTCAACGTATAAGGACTGAGAATTTTTTGACGACCTAATCAAGCTTAGGCTTGGTGACAGTCAAACAAAAATTACTTAAGAAATTTTACATAAAAACTCGGATCAAGGCATTAACATAAATAAGCTGAATATTTACAAGGCACATTAGAAAAGTTGCATACAATGTCCACAAGGCAATCAAGACCGAAAGTGATTCACTACATCGACGGCTACTTTCTTGGCGGACTCCTACGCTTCGCTAATCAATTCTAGGGCCTGTTCATCTAAAGTGCCATCGGCGAAGCCCTCCCCTATTGAATCAACGTCTACTCAGGGGTAGAGCGACTTGGTCTGAGCGAGGGCGAAGCCCGCTCCCATGATGGCTGCCTCGGAGATGTTAGCCAGATATTGATCAGGGGCCCGCCTAAGCTTATCAAAGACCTCGACGGTGTCCAACGAACGGCCCCGAGTCCATTATGGAACAGCGACAACGGGATCGGCGTCGCCGCGTTAGCAACATCTTCCCTAACGCTTTCGGCTTTTTGACCCTCTCAACGAAAACATCATGCGAGCTCGGGTCTTGATCTTGTAAGCCGCCAAAGATATACAATCACATAAAGAATTCAAAGATGAAGCAACACAAAGAATGTTGTTTTGAAAGAGCTCACCTTCAAATTCACTCTCCGGCTCGGCTCTCTGGCGTCGGCTTCGTCCAGAGGGCTTGGAGTGAGTGGACCTCCGACGAATTCTCTGCAACAAGAAAAGTCGTCAATGACCAAGACCAAAATAGACTGCAATTAGAGGCATAAAAAGACTATGGAGATCGAGCTTACTCCCGGCGAACCACGGAGGTCGAGGTTCTCCTCTCGGAGTGCGGCTATTTCCTCCTCGAGCGCTTCTCTCGATGCGGCTTCCTCTCAGTGGCCTTTAGCTCCTGCTGGATGTTCTCCAGGGAGTTCAAGTGTGAGACCAACTTCTCGAGTGCATCAGACTTGGCCATCAACCGGCAATACACCCTCTGCACACAAATTCTAAAGATTGATCGGCGAAAAGTGATTACAAAGCTACAACGAAAAGGAGCAAAACTTACGTTTAACGTACCGAGTCGCTTCG
Organism: Oryza australiensis; assembly: GCA_019925245.2. Taxonomy (NCBI): domain Eukaryota; kingdom Viridiplantae; phylum Streptophyta; class Magnoliopsida; order Poales; family Poaceae; genus Oryza; species Oryza australiensis. The sequence goes on from JAIFGZ020000126.1 coordinate 25,860, forward strand.
TTGTTGTCTACAAGCATATCTCTTTCTTTGTTCTCCATTTGCTTGTTCAGGATGATGCCATGTCTCTGGCCTTCGGAATCACGCCACTCAATCTTGATCGAAGGGGCCCAGGTTTTAGAAGACTGCAACCTAGGGATCTCCTCTACTTTGGCTGATTGATTTAGAAGGAGCGAATGAAGATACGGGAAAAATGGTGGAGATTAAAAAGCTAGAGATTGATTTAAGACTTACCGGTTTCGGTGGCCGAATCCTTAAGGCACTTCATTGCTTTTCTTCTCTTGGCTCTTGCCCGTGGTCCTCGTCGGGGCCCTTTGAGTGGCGCCAGGGGCTCTTCGTGGCCGTGGTTTCCGTCGGGGTATCCCGGTGGCGGTGGGGGCTCTTTTCCTCGAGGTATCCTCACTGGGAGGTGAGGGCCTCTCACTCGGAGCGCTCTCACTCGGGAGAGGGCTCCGGGGTCTTGGCTCCGCAGGCTTTGATGCCTTAGTTGCCGCGGTTGGTGTTGGGCCCTCACTTTGCCCAATGGGATCAATGTTTTGAGGCCTCCTGCAAGGAGAAAGACGGAAGCAATCAGGATGAAGACGGAAGCAATCGCCAGCAGCTTGTTGGCTTCGTCCCAGTCTTGGGCCACTGGCACGGTGCTCCAGTTGGGTCTAGGCACAGGGGGAAGACCAACGAAGTTTGGCAGACTGGGTTCAAGGTTGGCAATATAGAACCAGTTTGCGTGCCAGCCCTTGTTAGAAGATTTCAAGGGAAGAGAAAAGTAGTCTCGGCGGAGGGATCCGCGGAGCTGGAAGCCGGCCCCATCGACGACGCAGGGCTCATCCTTGTTTGGATGCGGCTTGAGATAGAACATGCGTCGGAAGAGTTGGAAGTGGGGAAGGATGCCAAGAGAGGCTTCACAGACATGAATGAAGAGAGCAATGTGGAGCATAGAGTTGGGGTTCAGATGGTAAAGCTGAAGGCCGTAATAGTCAAGAAGACTCCTAAAGAACTCAGAAGTGGGGAGGCCGAAACCGCAATAGAAGAAAGAAGTAAAGACGACGAGCTCACCGGTGTTCGGAGTGGGGAACTCCTCACCGGCCGTCGGGCGCCGGCGAGACGATCTCCTTGGGAGGGAGAACTCCGTGCTTCACCATCTCCTTCAGAGTCGACTCCTTGACATCTGAAGTCGCCCATTGCTCGAAGGGGATCTTTTTCTCTCCTGCCATGGATGTGGTTTTTGGGGGAAATGGATCTGGCTCGGGAGATGGGGATTTGGGAAGGGGATCACTGGAGATGGATGCGGAGACTAGCTGGTGACGAAGCGTGAGCTTCTGGATCGATGGATTGGGTGCGCACAAGAGCCTAGGGTTTTCCGCTGCAAGCTGGTGAGCAGTGTTGCGAGTGGGGAATTTTTTCTGGGAAGACGAAGTGGCGGGGATGACCTCGAGGCTTTGTAAGAGATTTGAGGGTTGCGCTAGGTTTTCTCGCGATTGGGCCAAGCCCATGAGAGACTTGCGGCCCAGCTAAGGTGTGGCCTGATGCGTGTCCTTAGGGACTTAAGTGGATGAACTTAAGCAGATTTGCTTTGGCAATATGCATGTGTCCGAGTGCCCCGTACCTTTGGAAATTCTTTCATGCCGCGGTTTGTACAACATCATGAGAAGTTGACACGATGCAATTTAAAAGGTGACAAACAGTGAAGCTTTTCATGGCTGCCTTGATGACAGGGACTGTTTGGTTTTTAAGCATTTAAATGATTATACCAATGTTGTTTTTCCACTTTGGTGAAGATCTTTTTAAGATTAAGACCAATATTGTGGCAAGAGCTATTTAATATTTTGGTCATATTTTTCAGATGACTAAAAAACTTGTTTACCCATGAGGGATAATTAAAATATTTGTTCCGAGATGACTCGGATAGATCCACTCGGATAAACATGAGCTTACCGAGTGTTTTTCACCCACGAAGGTAGATTAAACTATTCGTTCTGAGATAACTCGGGCAGATTCACTCGGACAAGCGTGAGCTTGCCGAGTGATGAGATTTTTTATGATTGCTTTAGCATGAGCTAAGCATTTATATGAGAATGATTTTTTATGGTTCTTGACTATATGCTTAGTCTATTTTTGACTAACCACATAGTCGGGGGCTACACCTAATTAGGTGCATCAAGAGATGCACCCAGATATTTATTTTTTGAGAATTTTTTGGATATTTTCCAGCCCTTCACAGTCTTTAGGGTTACTCAAGAAATTCAAGCAGAGGTGATGGAAGCACTCGGTGCCAGAAGCACTCGGCCAAAGGGTTGTTTGGCTGTGTGTTATTTTGGTTTGAAGCTGAGCAATCTCGTCGACTGCAAAGGACTCGGGGGCTACTGTGGAGATTATGGCAATCGGATATCCACGTGGCAAGCTTATCCGACTGGAGATAGGGATAGGTTGCGCCTGCCAAATATGTAAACCAGATATGACTTGGGTATTACGTTGCTGGTTAGATAAGACAACGGCTCATAGTCATTGTTTGGTAAGATTGAACAAAGTGTTTTAAACCCATTGGAGCACAATTGATGTACTCTAACCATTCCTAGGGGTACAAACAGCAAGGAAATGAATTATCCAAGGAGGTAATGCAGCAAATGGGTTATATCTACCATACCCAAGTTTAAAATACAATACGACCTATATTTCAATGCAACTTCGCAAACAAATGTTTTCATCCCTCAAGACATGGGATTCAAAGTGTTCAAAGGGGGAGGGGAAAAACTTGCCTTGGCTGTCGTAATCTCTCCTGGAATGAATTAGGATGCAAGTCTCCTCACAGTCGTGAAATTATTTTCTAAAAGAAAGTACCGATAACGGGTAAATACCCAAAACACGTAAAAAGTAAATATGCTCTAAAATGCATGGGTTCCTCAATGTGGTTAGGGGCTGTGTGGACATGATCTACGGTGAAGGAATTTTCATTTTATCTATTTTATTTTGGGAGTTATTAATTTTTAAAGTTTGCTCGGTATGTCATAGGATTCAAATAGGCATTGGTCCTAATTGTTTTTACCAATGGATTTATATTAACCTAGATCTTCCAGAGGTGAAGGGGAATATTTCCCAAGATTATTACAATTTATTTTCATAATTTTTAGAGTTAACTAAGTCTACTAGGGATTCTTGCGATTGTATAACGTCATGTGAAAGGGGTGTTAAAGGGCTTTTAGGTCCAGAACTAGTTCAGCTCAGGTTGTTATTTGGGATTTAAAGTGGTTTATTTGGTAAATTCATTGTAAGTTTAGGTGCAACCATTGTTGGAGTTAAAATGGTCTCTCTACATATATATTATACACTTACTTAAATGGACATTCCTATGGCTGTTAACTAGCTCACCATTTTAGGTTATCTAATTTGGGTTTTTACTCCTTATCCCAGTGGGTGAGTGGCTGTGTTTTATTTTACTAAATAGAAGTTCATTAACCCTTGGGTTTATAGAAACTTGTTTCACCCAAAAAGATTTGAAATTGATTTCTCTACAATTTTTGGCATGTTGGAGGGTGCAGTGACCCCACTAGTTTCATTTATAATTAGGTTAAGGCATTACACTACATAGAAAGCATATAATTTTATTTTACATTTTAAAAGCACATGTTTGGGGAATTCTACAGAATCTAAGTTTACTAAAAAATATGGGAAAATGAATTTTCAATAAATCCCTAGACTCTGACTGTCCTAAAATGTACCTTTTCCCTAAAATTAGTTTTACCAACATTTAATTCAAGGGAAGTTTAACTTTTTATTTCTCCCAGGTAAGAGAGGGTGTGATAAGGGATCCATAGAATTTGGGTTTGCTCAAATTGAAGTTAATTTCAATTTTCTAGAGATTTTACAAATCATCCTTTGGTTTATGTGTGTCCTGAATTATTTAAATTTTGGGATATTTTCTAGTGCAGTTAGCGGAAAGTTTTATGGTTTCACATTAAAGTTCATTATCCAAGGAGTCCACAGAAATTTGTTCCATTCAAAAATGTTTAAAGATGGATTTTATATGGATTTTTGAAGTGAGGTTGTGATCTCTGTGAAAATATTTTTCCTGCTGCCTTCCCTATGTCTCGACGCGTGGGGCCTGTGGGTCAGTGGCTGCGGGTTTGAGAGACCGGCTTTGGCGCCTGAATGGTGGGACCCGGACATCAGTGAGACAGCGAGGAGAGGAGAGCAGGGCATTGGCGACGGTGAGTTTCGCGGCTGCGCCGGCGGCGAACATCGGCGATTCGGGGAAAAGACCAAAGGAGAAAGGTGCACAAGTCCCTTGTGCACACGTCGATGGTGATCCGTCGCCGGTGGTGGCCAGAATCAAGCCGGCGACGTGCGTGGGTGGCAGCCGGGTTTGGTCCGAGTGGTACAGCTAGACTAGGAGTCGATTCATGAGAAATGTATGCATGGACAAGCATCCTTAAGTGGCATGGGGGCTTACCCGAGGGTGCGAACAGTCCAGCAGAGCTCGAGTGATCCCAGCGACGAGAATCCCGAACGGCGGCGGTGGCAGAACCAGGAGGACGATGGCGACAGCTCGACTCGGCCAATTCTTCGCTAGGAGGAGTTAACCATTAGGTCACTGGGTACCCCGAGATGGTTCAAACGCAAGGAATTTGGTAAAGACTCACCGGTGTGGACGAATTTTGAGATAGGGTCCTGTGGCAGTACTTCGGCCGAAGCGAGGGAAGACGACGGGGATCTACCTCCTCATCCTTAGCGCACCATTCCTCGGGATCCTTGAGGGGAAATGTCGAGGGAGTTGTGGTGAAGGTGTGGGCGCAAGGGCTCGGTCTGCCTCGGCCTACATGGCTCGGAACAGCGTCGAGGGTGCAGCGGCGGTGCTCGGTGCGTGTTCTGGTCTCCGGTGGAGCACGCCGGCATTCTAGTGGCTACAAGAGGTGAATGGGATTGGTGTCAATAGAGAAAATTTTCGGCATTGGACGAGGACTAAAGGACGTGGGATTTAAAGGGATGACCGTGGCTCAACTGCGACGACGGTGGTTGTCTTCTTCGCGGCCGGTGAGGATGAAGTGCGGGAAATGGAGGAGCTAGGCCTCCCCTCTCGGCTTGGTCAGTTCTGAGGTGAAGCTTGGAGTTGGGCGATCGAGGCGGGAAGGTTTTGCAGGGCCTCGTGCGGCGTCTACACCTCAAGGCCACGCCGCGTCGACGTCCTACGCCCGGTCGGCCATGAGCTGCGTGCCTACAGCAGTGGAGATGAGAAAACACCTCGCGGTAGCTAGCTGCGAGCGGCCGACGGTGGGCCCAATTTCGTGGTATCCTAGACTAGAGTGAGGGAGAGGGTAGGTTTCTCTGTAGATTGGTGTTTGGAAGTAAAATTTTGAATTATTTGATATGCCTCACTTGGCAGCTCTATAACTCCTGGTGTGAGTTAGATAATTTGGTGAAAATTTTTCGGTATGCAGAGGAGTAGATGAAGAATCCATTTTCTTTGGTTTAACTCAAAGATCTCTCATGGTTTGCTCACAGAAATTCAACAAAGTTTGGGTATTTTAAACCTTGTTTGAATTTTTAGGAGGTTCAATTAGTCCAGAAAAATTCTAGAAAAATTATAGTAAATTTTGGCATTCAACCTAGTACTTGAATTTCCTATATGGCCTTATGTGCATTTTAATCCCTTTTAAGTGGGGTTTGTTTTTAGCCGATTGGAGGTATCAATTTCCCTTTGGTATTGCTGTCTTGTTTTATGTGTTTGGAGCATCAAAGTTACTTATTAAATCGTGTTAAAATCATATTGAGTTGAATCAGGGTGGAGCACCTACATGGATTTTTTTTCCATGATTTTACTCTATGTGGATTAGCCAAGAAAAAATTGGGATAGCCTTCTTTGTCTGGGCGTCCCCTCTATGCATGTGCATCTAATTTGGTTATAGGGCCCTCATTAAATTTTTCTTGAGCTGAAGAGATGAACCTATAATGAGATGAGGATTCAAAAATCCAGATGCACATAAGACTCTTTTACCAAAATATGTTTTATGCATATGCATGCTCACTTGTACACAGAACCAACGTTTAAGTTTGAAAGGTTTTATTTTATTCACAAATGCTAAATAATGCATTGGGTTTTACAATATTTCCCCTAGGTTAGAAATGGAAATTTTTGAGTCAGAAAATCGGAGATATCTACTCCTAGTTTTGTCTTATCAGGATTTTCACCTGACCCTAGGATTTGGGTCTGTGACAGCTCTATCCCCCTTAAAAGAAATCTCGTCCCAGATATTTGGGTTTGGATATGGTTGGATGCTTTGCCAGGTCATAGGGTTTTGTCAAGTCCAAGCTTTCACATCACTCGGACGAGGGCTTGATACTCGTTTTAGGGTGGCAAGTACCATAGGTTTGCTCTCATCCAGAGGCTTGCATGTTGTCTGTTGCACTTCTTTGTTTCTGATAGCATCTTTTCCTTCTTTGTTTTCTCTGCGAAACTCCCCTAGACACCCTAGGTGCTGTAGTCCCTATACCCTAATGGTTACGTGAGGGAATCTCCGGGCGCGAGTCACTTCGCTGCATAAAAAGGAAAAAGGTGAGGCGATGGCTTGCCTTTCACACCAGCTCCGTTCTAGCAAACTCGAGAGAAGAGTGATAGTGTTGCTCAAGGGTGAGAAAATGGAGGGTGGAGCGAAGCAAGAAACGACCAACCAGAGCGGTCTTCATCTACGGCATGGCGCTATGGTGGTGGATCCTCGGGTGGAAAAAGAGGTTCCCTCGTCACCTCAGCGGACGGATGATTCCATCGCTGAAAGGGGTGCCCAGGTAATGATGAGATCAAAGCGCTTTGGCTTTGAAAAGTGCTTTTTGGTGAGAATGGTCGCTGCTTGGCGATGGGTATGGGCAAAGGTACGGTGTGTCGGAATGGCATTTCGTACTTTGCTGGGTTGGGTACTATATCCTCTGAATTTCGTTTGGAGGTTGCGGCGGGATGCGATAGAGGACGGTTACCAGGATTATTTCTGTGAGGCAATTTGTCTTCTTATCGTTCTGGCGCCTCTGATTTTCCTTTCCTTTCTAGGGTTGCTAGTAGATTAGAAAGTCTGATGGCTGGTCCCCAGAATTGTACTTTTGTATGTAAATCTGGTGGGTGTCGTCTAGATTCCTCTGTTTCCTCTTTGTACTGTGAGCACAGAAAGTCTTTGGTAGGGATGGGTGCTCAGGTGGTTTGGACTTGTTCTTTTGTCGGATGGGTGGTTAGTTGCTATTGACGGCTGGTAGTACACCCAACCGGTTTAGTTATGTAAAGCCTGGAGATATAACGATGATGGGGAAAAGTTATGGATTTGTGTGTGGATGTTGTTGCCTGGCTTGGATGTTCTATGTTTTGATACGTATTCTGTACAAGATGGCATTAAGCGTGGTGGATAGTACTAATGCAGTGGATCTCTGAGACTCCTAGTCTCTACTGGCTTCCTCTTGCTCGGAACATTCCAAACATATAAGATTTAATTTGCTTATCTTCAAACTTTCCTTAAGTTGTATAATAGACTTGCTTAGTAAAGGTTGAGAAAAACCTTTGTTGGAGAGGTGAGAGGGCGTTCTTGATGAGTGTGGTAACAGGCCGGCTTCTAGTTGTTGCTGGGAAAGATTTTGATCCCAAACGGATTGGTCACCTGGTAGCATTAAGTCACATATGGATGATTCTATTTATTTGATTTAAAACCAGACGAGTACAGGATTTATATTACATACCCTTCCATGGTTCTTTTACATGAGCTACTACTGGATACATATGTTACATAAGTACCTAACTTGATCTACCCCTAGGTAGAGTTACATATGCATCATGAACTTCACATATTTGATTTCTCTACTAGTCTTCTCAGCGACTACTTGCTTAGGCATCCATCTTCAACCGGTAGGCGCGTCCATACCAGTGGACGTACTCTGGTGGCTTGTATAACCCAGTGGTTCCCAGGGGTGGATAGGCATGTCTGACATTGGCGTGGGGTGGCGGTGTATGCTCGAGGTAGATTCCGGCCAGAGACGGCAGGTCTTCGCTAGGAGCATACATGGCGTATTCTCCAAACATAAACTCGAGTGTGTAGTGTCCTTGTCAGAACCTAGGCAAGATGCTTCTCTCTAGGGTGGCTACACGCGTGCGGGCACTCAGCAGCTCAGAAAAAGTTGCACGATAAAGCATGTCGAGGGAACGGACAAATCCTGCTAACTGGAGATATGGGGTGTGCGGACCTATACCGGATCGGGCGGAGTCGGCATAGGTAGTGTTTGCGACCCCCTCAGCTAAAGATGGAATATGATAGTAAAACTCCTCCCACTCAGGCAACTCATTACGTAGGCGGGTGATGGCAACGTAGGCGCAGTTTTGCATAGTGGAATTACTATCACATCCATATCCAACATATTGGCCGTCCTTTTCACTTGGGGTCCTTCTCTTGATACTTACACGGGCCATAACAGTTGTCTGAGAAGTCCCGATGCTTTTGTTTAGGATATGGTATTTTGGTGGGTAAGTGAAGCGGGCTTGGTGCAGCATGACCCACAGCATATGCTGAATCGTGTTCCTGGTGTAGCCACGGCTGCAGTAGAATGGGGTGTACATGGTAGCCATCTACAAGAAATGAGCAAAACTCAATCGTTAGGGAATTTACTCAACCCTAGTTATTCCTCATTCTCGGCAAATCTTTAAGAAAGGTACTTTATTCCTTGGTTCTAGTACGGCATATGTGGTGAGTACGGGCATACCCTTAGGTTCTCTTACTTTGGGTCCTACTATCCCCCTTAAAAAATTCTTGAAATTTATGGTCAGGAAGAACTCGAAAAATGAAGGCTAAGCACGATTACTGTCATTGTTGGTGGTACTGGTGGTTGTGACACTATAGGGAATGGTTTGGTCACGTGCCGGGGTGCTGGATAACAGGTCTTTACTACATCTATGGGTCTTCTTAAGGTATACCCCAGGGGTAAGAAATTCAGGAAAAAATTATGGTGATAGGTACATAAATTTGGGATCTGTCCTAGCAAAATCAGGATTTTATCACCTATACTTTTGTCTGTACAATTTTAGCAACCTACTGTATGCCGGGCCTCAGATTTCTGTTCTTCTGGACTATATGAATTTTGAGGGTATGTTGCAGGAGTTCAAAAATTCCAATAAAATTCGTGGGGCTTCCTGGGCATGTCTGGGATCTACTGGTAGAAGATACATATTTTGACAGGTAAGGTTTGGGCTATGGAAAAAAATAAGGGCAGCTGTCTGCAACTCCCAGAACAGGAATGGGCTAACAAACCGCTCTGTTTCACTATGATGAATGGGTCTAAAAATTTTACCAAAATTCTTGGAACATACTGGAAATGTCTAAGTGCTACTATAAAAATATTAAGGTTTTATCATGTATGGTTTGGTCTACACAAAAAGGTAAAGGCGGCTGCCTGCAGTTCTTCAGAACACGGTGGGGCTAACTAATCAACCTATTTCCTTATGATGCATGGGCCTAAAAATTTAGCAAAAATTCATGATGCCTGCTGAGTTAGTCTACATGTTGTTTGTAAAATTTCTCATTTTTACCATCTACGGTTTTGCTTACGCAAAATTTTGAAACAGACCGACTCAAGATTTCAGGAAAAGAACAATCGGTACAAAATGAAACTCTACACAAGTTCTATAGTGTCTAAACTCATCGGCTTTTGAATGCATTATGTTAGAGTGGTCCAGAATCTATATTGAATTCTTTTGGGTGGTCCATCTAAGCAAACAAACTAAGGTTTAAGCATCACAAATTGTAGTCTACATTGAACTACTTACTCTAGGTTTATTCGGTGAAATTTTTGAATAGGTGAGAATGAGAAGCTCAAAACCTCCCCAAATCACTTTGGGTGCAGAAGTAACATAAGGAAGTGGATTCCTTACAATGTCTAACAAGTTTTAAATTTTATCAACCCATTTTCAAAACCCATTTACTAGAGGCTTTTTTTAACCCGGTGTTTAGCAAATCCAAACTAGCACATAGGTATAGTTTGAAAAGAGGTTTCAAAACTTTTTCAAAGCTCTTTGATACTGGTTTGTGGTGATTACCAAGTGTTTCCAAACTCCATTTTTCAGCAGTACAATTTTTCAAAAGGTTGCGGTCCTATAAAGCAAGATAAGAGGTTAAAACTTGAAATAGAGATGTAGAAAAGAACAATCTCTAGAGAGACATGAGATATAAGGTAGATTTGGTTTTCACAAATAGTTTTGTAGCTGAGAGAGCTCTCAAAATAAATTTTGAGAATTCATTCTAAATGACCAACTTAAGGGGCTCCTATAGTCAGTATTTGCTCTGATGCCATGCCTTGTCGGAGACGTCCGGACCTCTCGTTCTAGTTGCAATATGAGTTGAAATGGTTCAGCCCATATGGCAAGTATAACGAAACATCCGAAGTCCCGAGAGGGATAAGTGAGACATTGCTGGGTCTTTAGCCTGCTAGTCAACTCCAACCTGAATTGTGCTCGTCAAACCACTCGAGGGTGGCGACGAGATGTGTTACACAATCAGAAGACTTGACAATATGGCTAAAGATCTACAACGTCTCAAATATTCCTAACTCATACTCATGTGAATCTAACTCCCAGGAAGTGCATTAGATTCACACTTTTTTCTCAAGCATGTGCATACAAAGTAAATACAACTAGTATGAGAGTACACTACTTATTACATCAGTACTTGTACCATTACATAGGCCGACAGGCCAAATAAATATACAGACATCAGAGTGCAGCGAACAGCGGTGGCTTTAGTACCCGTCCACAAGCACACCGACTAGGGGTTTACCATGTTAAGTTCTCATTCTAGAAGAAACAAATCGGGAATCTGCATCATTTAAGAACTAGAACTAAACCTGCAACCAAAATAGATATTCCAATCGACAAGAGTCGTACCGGGGTTTGCAATTTCGCGAATTTCGGCACGAAAGCTGCGAAATTCGGTGGTTTCGCGGGGTGCGGCATGGCATCCCCGCGGTTTCATTTAAATAATTTCATGAAAATTCAAAAAAATTGAAAAATTCATTTTAACACAAAAATATATATATATTTTATAAAAAATATAAATTTCGCGATGTTTGTCGCGAAAACCGCGTATACGGCGCGGTTTTCGCGAAATCCGCGGCACGACGCGGATTTCGATTTAGTTCAAATTTAAATTACGGTTTTCGCGGTTTTCGCGGCTTTCGTGGTTTTCGCGCGGTTTTTGCGCGGTTTTCGTGCGGTTTTCACGGTTTTCGCGCGGTTTGTGTGGTACGCACGAAATCATTCAAATTCAAATTTTCTGTTCATTGCCGCGGCTTTCGCGAATTTCGATGAAATTCGTCGTGCCGCCGAGGGCGGCACGGCATATGCCGCCGGCATTGCAAACCCTGGTCGTACATTAACAAGTAATGTACGGCAAGTACAAATCAATCCTAACATACTACATGCGTGGCATATTATCAAGGAGAGCTATATAAGTGGTTCCATTTCAGCGAAAAGCAAGGTTTGTTTCGCAGTTGTTTTGCAAAAGAGTTGATTCTTCAATTAACAAAGACAAGTTTTTAAGTTTCATCATTAAATTAAGTGTGGTTCCATCGTAACATTGTCTTGTCATCCTCCATGACAACAAGTCACAATTCATCACCATACTCACACAACTCAACGCATTTTGTTGAAAACACACGAACACATTTTTAAAACAATTGAGTCTATACTCATGACACTTCACCAAAGCGCTCTTTACCGTGAGCACGCCTAATCGATTAATTTCATTAACTCTGCAGAGTTTGTACAGCTTTACCCACATGAAGTGAAACGCTCTAGCTTATTCGGTACCCGTCGGTACCACCATACTCTGCACATTAGTTCCTAGCCTTGCACCAGTACGATACGTGTTTCCTCCATCCTAGGTCATATCGGAATCAGACCTAGAACCGTTAAGTGGCGGGCCCTCGCCTTAACTTAACGCCGTGGTGGCGGACACAACGGGAACCCACCCACGTGGCACGATACCATTGTATTGGACAGACTTAGTCGCCTAAACTACCACGACGGGGTAATTAGGAAGTTTCTCTGGGTCATCCGAACCCATACACTTCGGCCTACCATAATGCAAGGCTAAGTGCTAAGAAGATTACTCGGCTAAGGCTATCCCATACTAGCACATGTAGATGTACGGTATCTTTAAGTTGGTGACACAAGTTCGGTCCTTAATCGTCTTGGGCAAACACTCCCCCTATCGGCAAATGCAATCACCACAATCGCACGCCACTTGCCGCCCAAGTCAAAATCATATTTTACACATTTTGTTTTGCAAATACCCATCATATTAGGCCCATTCCAGCAAGGACATACTTTATCAAAATTCACTTTTTAAATGTAGATGGAACAAGGCTAAGCAAGTGGTTGTACAAAGTGTTTTAAACCCATTGGAGCACAATTGATGTACTCTAACCATTCCTAGGGGTACAAACAGCAAGGAAATGAATTATCCAAGGAGGTAATGCAGCAAATGGGTTATATCTACCATACCCAAGTTTAAAATACCGATACGACCTATATTTCAATGCAACTTCGCAAACAAATGTTTTCATCCCTCAAGACATGGGATTCAAAGTGTTCAAAGGGGGAGGGGAAAACTTGCCTTGGCTGTAGTAATCTCTCCTGGAATGAATTAGGATGCAAGTCTCCTCACCGTCGTGAAATTATTTTCTAAAAGAAAGTGCCGATAACGGGTAAATACCCAAAACACGTAAAAAGTAAATATGCTCTAAAATGCATGGGTTCCTCAGTGTGGTTAGGGGCTGTGTGGACATGATCTATGGTGAAGGAATTTTTATTTTATCTATTTTATTTTGGGAGTTATTAATTTTTAAAGTTTGCTCGGTATGTCGTAGGATTCAAATAGGCATTGGTCCTAATTGTCTTTACCAATGGATTTATATTAACCTAGATCTTCCAGAGGTGAAGGGGAATATTTCCTAAGATTATTACAATTTATTTTCATAATTTTTAGAGTTAACTAAGTCTACTAGGGATTCTTGCGATTGTATAACGTGTTTTACACTTGTAACATGTGAAAGGGGTGTTAAAGGGCTTTTAGGTCCAGAACTAGTTCAGCTCAGGTTGTTATTTGGGATTTAAAGTGGTTTATTTAGTAAATTCATTGTAAGTTTAGGTGCAACCATTGTTGGAGTTTAAATGGTCTCTCTACATATATATTATACACTTACTTAAATGGACATTCCTATGGCTGTTAACTAGCTCACCATTTTAGGTTATCTAATTTGGGTTTTTACTCCTTATCCCAGTGGGTGAGTGGCTGTGTTTTATTTTACTAAATAGAAGTTCATTAACCCTTGGGTTTATAGAAACTTGTTTCACCCAAAAAGATTTGAAATTGATTTCTCTACAATTTTTGGCATGTTGGAGGGTGCAGTGACCCCACTAGTTTCATTTATAATTAGGTTAAGGCATTACACTACATAGAAAGCATATAATTTTATTTTACATTTTAAAAGCACATGTTTGGGGAATTCTACAGAATCTAAGTTTACTAAAAAATATGGGAAAATGAATTTTCAATAAATCCCTAGACTCTGACTGTCCTAAAATGTACCTTTTCCCTAAAATTAGTTTTACCAACATTTAATTCAAGGGAAGTTTAACTTTTTATTTCTCCCAGGTAAGAGAGGGTGTGATAAGGGATCCATAGAATTTGGGTTTGCTCAAATTGAAGTTAATTTCAATTTTCTAGAGATTTTACAAATCATCCTTTGGTTTATGTGTGTCCTGAATTATTTAAATTTTGGGATATTTTCTAGTGCAGTTAGCGGAAAGTTTTATGGTTTCACATTAAAGTTCATTATCCAAGGAGTCCACAGAAATTTGTTCCATTCAAAAATGTTTAAAGATGGATTTTATATGGATTTTTGAAGTGAGGTTGTGATCTCTGTGAAAATATTTTTCCTGCTGCCTTCCCTATGTCTCTGACGCGTGGGGCCTGTGGGTCAGTGGCTGCGGGTTTGAGAGACCGGCTTTGGCGCCTGAATGGTGAGACCCGGACATCAGTGAGACAGCGAGGAGAGGAGAGCAGGGCATTGGCGACGGTGAGTTTCGCGGCTGCGCCGGCGGCGAACATCGGCGATTCAGGGGAAAAGACCAAAAGGAGAAAGGTGCACAAGTCCCTTGTGCACACGTCGATGGTGATCCCGTCGCCAGTGGTGGCCAGAATCAAGCCGGCGACGTGCGTGGGTGGCAGCCGGGTTTGGTCCGAGTGGTACAGCTAGACTAGGAGTCGATTCATGAGAAATGTATGCATGGACAAGCATCCTTAAGTGGCATGGGGGCTTACCCGAGGGTGCGAACAGTCCAGCAGAGCTCGAGTGATCCCAGCGACGTGAATCCCGAACGGCGGCAGTGGCAGAACTGGGAGGACGATGGCGACAGCTCGACTCGGCCAATTCTTCGCTAGGAGGAGTTAACCATTAGGTCACTGGGTACCCCGAGATGGTTCAAACGCAAGGAATTTGGTAAAGACTCACCGGTGTGGACGAATTTTGAGATAGGGTCTGTGGCGTACTTCGGCGAAGCGAGGGAAGACGACGGGGATCTACCTCCTCATCCTTAGCGCACCATTCCTCGGGATCCTTGAGGGGAAATGTCGAGGGAGTTGTGGTGAAGGTGTGGGCGCAAGGGCTCGGTGCGCCTCGGCCTACATGGCTCGGAACGGCGTCGAGGGTGCGGCGGCGGTGCTCGGTGCGTGTTACGGTCTCCGGTGGAGCACGCCGGCATTCTAGTGGCTACAAGAGGTGAATGGGATTGGTGTCAATAGAGAAAATTTTCGGCATTGGACGAGGACTAAAGGACGTGGGATTTAAAGGGATGACCGTGGCTCAACTGCGACGACGGTGGTTGTCTTCTTCGCGGCCGGTGAGGATGAAGTGCGGGAAATGGAGGAGCTAGGCCTCCCCTCTCGGCTTGGTCGGTTCTGAGGTGAAGCTTGGAGTTGGGCGATCGAGGCGGGAAGGTTTTGCAGGGCCTCGTGCGGCGTCTACACCTCAAGGCCACGCCGTGTCGACGTCCTACGCCCGGTCGGCCATGAGCTGCGTGCCTACAGCAGTGGAGATGAGAAAACACCTCGCGGTAGCTAGCTGCAGGCGCTGACAGTGGGCCCAATTTCGTGGTATCCTAGACTAGAGTGAGGGAGAGGGTAGGTTTCTCTGTAGATTGGTGTTTGGAAGTAAAATTTCGAATTATTTGATATGCCTCACTTGGCAGCTCTATAACTCCTGGTGTGAGTTAGATAATTTGGTGAAAATTTTTCGGTATGCAGAGGAGTAGATGAAGAATCCATTTTCTTTGGTTTAACTCAAAGATCTCTCATGGTTTGCTCACAGAAATTCAACAAAGTTTGGGTATTTTAAACCTTGTTTGAATTTTTAGGAGGTTCAATTAGTCAAGAAAAATTCTAAAAAAATTATAGTAAATTTTGGCATTCAACCTAGTATTTGAATAAATTATTTCCTATATGGTCTTATGTGCATTTTAATCCCTTTTTAAGTGGAGTTTGTTTTTAGCCGATTGGAGGTATCAATTTCCCTTTGGTATTGCTGTCTTGTTTTATGTGTTTGGAGCATCAACGTTACTTATTAAATTGTGTTAAAATCATATTGGGTTGAATTGGGGTTGAGCACCTACATGGATTTTTTCCATGATTTTTACTCTATGTGGATTAGCCCAGAAAAATTGGGATAGCCTTCTTTGTTTGGGCGTCCCCTCTATGCACGTGCATCTAATTTGGTTATAGGGCCCTCAGTAAATTTTTCTTGAGGTGAAGAGATGAACCTATAATGAGATAAGGATTCAAAAATCCAGATGCACATAAGACTCTTTTACCAAAATATGTTTTATGCATATGCATGCTCACTTGTACACAGAACCAACGTTTAAGTTTGAAAGGTTTTATTTTATTCACAAATGCTAAATCATGCATTGGGTTTTACAATATTTCCCCTAGGTTAGAAATGGAAATTTTTGAGTCAGAAAATGGGAGATATCTACTCCTAGTTTTGTCTTATCAGGATTTTCACCTGACCCTAGGATTTGGGTCTGTGACAAATCGCCAAGTGCTCCTCGATGTAAGGAGCCACCAATGAAGATTGTTGCAAAACCGTAAAATGTGCTTTACGGAATAAATCATTGTCTACAGTCATTATTGCTTTTATTTCAAGAGTCCCCTTTCCCCATAGTCTCCCTTCATGGCTTGATTCGGGCACCCCGATTGGACGAAGGTCTTTAGTAAATTATACGTAGAACTCAATGACCTCCTCTATTGCATACCCCTTGGCGATGTTTGCCTCCGGACGAGAACGGTTACGAACGTACTTCTTTAGAACGCCCATGTACCTCTTGAAAGGGAACATGTTGTGTAGGTATACAGCACCGAGAATACGAATCTCTTCTACAGGATGATATAGAAGATGCATCATTATATTGAAGAAGAAAGGTGAAAAGATCATCTCAAAGCTGACACGACATTGCACCACATCAGTTTGAAGGGCTTCTAATCTGTCTGGATCGATGATCTTTTACGAAATTACGTTCATTAAAGCACATAGCTCTGTTATGGTTGCCCGGACAATATCAGGAAGGATACCCCGAATTATAACAGGAAGCAGCTGTGTCATCAACATGTGGCAGTCATGAGACTTTAGGTTTGTGAACTTCTTCTCCTTCGTGCTTATTATTTTCTTTATATTCGAGGACTATCTAGACGGTACTTTGATGCTCTCCAAGCATTCAAACATGCTTTTCTTCTCTGCCTTACTCAGAGTGTAGATGGCTGGACTCAAGTAATGGTTTCCTTTCTCCTTTGGTTCCAGGTGAAGTTCGTCGCATTGTTCCATATGCTTGAGATCATTACATGCTTGAAGTGTATCTTTTGACTTCCCATATACACCTAGGAAGCCCAGCAAGTTGACGCAAAGGTTATTACTGAGGTGCATCACATCGATTGTGTGGTGGACGTCCAAGACTTTCTAATAGGGTAACTCGCAAAAAATAGATTTCTTCTTCTACATCGCCGCGTGACCATCTTCACTTGCTATAGGTTGGTTGTCAGGTCCCTTTCCAAATACTACTTTTAGATCTTTTACCATAGCAAACATGGATTTTCTGTTATGATGTTTTGGCTTAGTATGGTGCTTTGCCTTCTGTTCAAAATGTTTCCCTTTCTTTCGGACAGAGTGGCCTGCAACAAGAAATCGACGATGGCCCATGTACACAACCTTCTTACAGTGTTTCAGATATATACTTTCAGTTTCATTCATAAAATGGGTGCAAGCCTTGTACCTCTTGTTTGAATGTCCGGATAGGTTGCTAAGTACAGGCCAATTGTTGATGGTTACGAACAGCAACCCTCGTAGGTTAAATTGCTCCTGTTTGTCCTTATCCCACATAGGAACACCTTCTTTCTTCCACAGCAGTTTCAGATCTTTGACCAATGGTCTTAGGTACACATCAATGTCGTTATCAGGTTGCTTTGGGTCTTGAATAATAATCGGCATCATGATGTACTTTCGGTTCATGCATAACCAAGGAAGGAGGTTGTAGATACACATCGTAACAGGTCAAGTGTTATGGCCGCTGCTTATCTCTTCAAATGGATTCATGCCATCCATACTTAAAACAAACCTTACGTTTCTTGCATCCTCTCCAAAGTCCTTAAATGTTCTGTCGATGTTTCGCCACTACAACCCATCGACGAGGTGTCTCAGCATCCCGTCTTGTTGATGTTCTTCTGCATGCCGGCGTATTATCCTAGCATGCTCTTTGTTCCTGAACAAACGCCTAAGCCATGGTATTATAGGAAAATACCATATCACCTTAGCAGGAACTCTCTTCTTCGAAGGTTGTCCATCAACTTCACCTAGATCATCTCGTCTAGTCTTGTATCGTAGTGCTTTACAAATCGGACATGCTTCTAGGTTCTCGTACTCCTCACCACGATAGAGGATACAATCGTTCGAATATGCGTGTATCTTCTGTACTTCCAGTCCTAGAGGACAAACTACCTTTTTAGCTTCGTACATTAACTCAGGCAATTCGTTTCCCTTCGTAAGAATGTTTTTTACGAGTTTTAATAACTCGTAAATGCCTTGACACTCACTCCATTTTTGGCCTTTCATTGTAAGAACTCCAGCATGGTACCAACTTTTTGTGCCCCTGTTCGCAACCTAGTTACAAGAACGTTTTGTGGTCCGCTAACATACGCTCTAATTTTTGGATCTTCTTTTCACCTTCACAGTCCTTCTTTACGTCGTGCAACATCTGACCAAGATCATCCACACTGTCGTTATCTTCAATAGCCCATCTGCCTTCACTATTGTATTTTCTTCAAATCCACCGTATTAACCACAGTACGGAATGTTGTCGTCGTCTTCTTCATCTTCTTCCATTGCAACCCCAATCTCTTTGTGCGATGTCCTACAATTATAGATAGGCATGAATCGCGGCTCAAACAAGTGGGCATGAATAGTTCTTGATGAAGAATACTCCTTCGGTTTTTTCACTTTTTGCCTAGACAACATATAAAGCCCTTATACTTGTTAGCATTGGCCACACTCAAAAAATAATACATGTTTTAAATAAACTCTATCGACCATTGATCCACGGTATACATCCATTGTCGATCCACTACTTGAAATGCACAAAAATCGTAAAAAGAAAATCCACAAAAGTCAAACTAATTAAATAATAATATAATAATTATATACAAATAATCATACAAAAATTATATAATAATCGCACATACTTAATACATTAATATATTATTATTTTTAAAAGTTTTTAAAGTTCTAAACATATTTATAATGTATTATACTTATTTCTAACTATTTTAATGATTTTTAAATTAACTTAGTTTTCTAATATTTTATCTTAATTTTCTATATTTTTTCATCTCTTTTATAACATTTTTATAAAAAGTTTTGATTTTAAAAAGTAATTTTCCCTAAACAAATTTTCTCTCTCATCATTTTTCATAAACCTTTTTAGAAATAAAATGTAAAAAGAAATATACCTACTAATGTAATATACTAAACATACATCATTAGAGGATGGAGTTTCTAATATTTTAGATCCCTTCGATTTGTATATTATCACCAAAACGATTTAAAAAAAATTTGGCAGCACCTCCCTTCCTCCTCTAAACCTTTATAGCAATGGCTCGAGCTGGAGGAGAAAAAAGAAGTATAAAAAGACATTCACTTTAGTCCTAGTTGATGTTACCAACAGGGACTAAAGATCATTTAGATCTTTAGTCTTGATTAGTATTACCAACCAAAATTAAAGTGAAGATCTTTAGTCCCGGTTGGTAACATCAACTGAGACTAAAGATCTCCTACGGCCTGACAAAGTCTGACAAGAAATAAACCAGGGCTAAAAATGATCGTTAGTCCTGGTTGGTAACATCAACCAGGACTAAAGGTCGTTGCGTTTTTAATCGGGACTAAAAATATTTTTTTAGTCTTAGTTCTATTTAAAACCGAGATTATTATGAGATTTTGGCAAACCGATCAAAGACCATTTCTTCAGTAATACATACTGTCATGCAGTTACCTAGAATCAAAATCAAAATAGCTTTGATGATGAAGCCATTAAAAATATACAACGGAACCTCTGTTACTTTATCTGGCACTTTATCCACAGCTAGTGCTATCATCAAGATAGATTATTCTCGACCTCGAAGGTAGCCTAGCGACGATTGAAAAATAAGTCTATTTAAGAAATAGAGTCACGTGAGTATAATTAACAATATTATTATTTGGAATATATATTAATATATATGGCTGACACTTTTTTTACTAATGCCTGTAATGTAATATATGTGTTAATATCTGTCTTATTAGCTGCTAGCTGTATATATGTATTATTTAATTAATTGATTACAGTATTATTGACTAAAAATACTACTATAAAATTTGATGGGAAATTAAAATTTGACGTGAACATTTTTTTAAGTCGGTCTGACCTAGTGAAAATAACCGAAGTGATGCATTGCAGGCGGAGCTGTATAATTTCACAGATGATATTGTGTGATACGATCTGTCTGGGAAGATGTATTTCCGCTAGTGAAAAAACATCTTGTCAATCGGATCAATTATTCGTCTGTAAAAATTGATTTCGATTTGTGTTTATAGATGGTGTTTGTATTCGTATGTGAAAATCTATTTTGATCATCTAAAAAGAATTATTTCTAGTAGCCTAAAACTCTTTAAATGATATAATAGTTTTGATAATGCAATCTTACCGTCGTATTCTCCAAGTCAAATATTCTCTCGTCAGGTGTCCGCCTGTCCGCCCATGCCGACATCGCATGGGATCGCATGGGCGGCTCGCCTGCATGATTACGGCCGCGCGCGCCGGCCCAGGTGTCGTTGCAGCGGACGACACGTGCCCCGTCGGGAAGCTACTGCTGCCACGCTGGAGTTTGGATTCGTCTCGTCGGGAGCAGCGCAACAAATTTGGCGCCCCGCCCGCGTCCGTCGCCATTCCTGCGTCTTCACCGCTGCACTCGAAGGAGTACTTTGGCCCTGTAACAACTAGCCCTGAGCTAATTTTAATTTCAAAGTTAAAAATTAGCTTTTAAATTAACCATTTAAAATTAATCCCTTAAATATTAATCCCTTAAACAGTTTACATAACTATAATTTAAAGGTTAATTTGTATTTATGTTCTAATCATTAGTTCTAAATACCTCGTTTAATACATGTAATAAATAGAAATGAAAATAAATCTCATATAATTAATGTTTTACAGAAATAATACAGTTAATGGTGGAGGGAGGGATTGTAGCTGGTAAACTACCAAGTTTTATATCTGATTCAACTGAAATTTTGATAACAGTGAAACACAATAAACAGCAGGGCATGCTGAAGGATCATCCATCTGTAATTTCTCATGTTAGTCTTCTCCCTTGTTTGACAACAAGCAACAATTACTGATACCAAAGTAGTCAGTAAACTGGCCACAGGGAGCCATTGAACTAAGAAAAAAATATTGCTAGCTGAAATTTTCATAAAACTTGGAAAATTGTTCTAGCACATAACCTAATGAATGCTAACTCGAAAAATTTTCCTAACTAAAGATTATGGTTTTGATTTAACAAGTAGATAGCAAAACAAATTTTAGCAAGTTTTTTATTTGATTCATCTGAAATGACCTGATGATTATACTGAGTGCCCCAAGAGGAGTAACAAAAATAGCATGAGCAAATGCGTAAGCAGCAAAATTTGCAATTTCTCCCACAAACACTGTTCACAAAAGTCATGTAAGATGCCATTAGTCAAGTTTCTTTCCTTAATGACATTTTTGTCTAAAAACAAATGAAACAGCAACTTCAGTAGTATTAGAAAAGACACTTCGATGTTCATTTCCAACCAATACATTTCACCAAATATGTTACTGAAAGAATAACTGGGAAAAAACAACAGAATCCCTAGGGCAGACAGTAGCAAGAGATATTCATGCTAAGGAGCCATATTCAGGTGACAGGATATTCTTTGCTCCGTACAGTCACTTTTCATGCCCCAGTTAAGCCGTAAAGATTCTACTAATATCTAGTCACATACTTGTATCAATGTAATTATCAAGAACACCGTTTGGCTTCATTGAATTCAGCCCCCATAAAAAATGTTTAGTTTCTCCTGATGCAAACTAACTGTATTTATCCTGATTCTCAAGACACAAAATCATCTTCTTGCAAGTTAGCTGTTGTTAGGGTCCTATGGAGTTGATAACTCGACATCAACACGAGGGAGTTGATAGCTCCACATCAAACAAGAGGTAATTGGGTAAAAGATAATAAAGGTCTCATCATGATTGAAAATTCAAAATGATACTAATAAGGCAAAAGTAATAGCAGGGTAAAGTTCAATCAGAGCAAGCTAGATCAAAAGGAAAAAATTTGATCACTCCACCAAGTTTGATAGACAATAACCTAAATTAACAATGTTGACCAGGTTTTCTGTTTTATGTTCTAGTGTTCAAGCAACATAGAGACAAATGAGAGAGAGGAGAATGACCTTCGGCGACGGAGCGGCGGTGGGCGTGGGCGGCACCTCGGCGGGCAGCGGCGGCGCGGTGGGAAAGGAGGGCGGGGCGGCGCACAGGGACGATGGCGGCGTCGGCGAGTGAGCGGCGTGGGGGTCTCGGCCAGGGAGCCACACGCGGCGGCGCGGTAGGAGAGACACGTGGCGGCGTGGTGGGAGATGAGGGGATGGCGCGGTAGGAGAGGAGAGGGCGGCACGGCACCTGGGGACGATGACCGGCATCGGCGAGTGAGGCGCACAGCGGCGCGTGGGAGATGAGGGGGCGGCGCGGTGGGAGAGGAGGAGACGGTGCGACGCTGATGACCGGCGTCGACGAGTGAGGCGCACAGCGGCGCGGTGAGAGAGGAAGGGGCCGTGCGGTGGGAGAGACTGAGCAACGCGATTTTTTCAGTGGAGTAAGAGGCAATTGGTGGGTCCCATACCAAATTAGCCCAAATTAGCATTCCTTAGAGAGGCTAATTTTTGGAGAGGGCTAATTCATTTTAGCCTCAAATTAGTCTTTCTGTTTAGATCCCTGAGGGCTAATTAAGAATAAAAGGTGATGGATTAAAAATTAGCTCCTTGTTCAAACAGGCCCTTTGCAAGCTTTTTCTCGTCTCCACGTACTCGTCAGTCATCAGGTGTGCGCCTATATCTCCATCTGAAAAATGAAAATGGTTCATCATCATCAAAGGTCGACGAGGCCTTTGTTGTGTTAGCACTCAGCAGCACAGGCTGTTTTGTTTCGGTACGTTCAAGTCGAAATTTAAACTTGGGTCGTTATTGGGTTATTTTTGGAAATATTTATATTATACGTATGAAAAAAATATAAGCATTTTTACCATAAAACGTGGTCTCATTGTATTGGGTGTTCAAGTGCTACCAACAAATGAACGGTTAAAATCGTATTTCACGGACTATATCAACATTCAGAACAACCATGTTTTATGACACCGAAAGTAATTAGAAGCCTGCGTTTAAAGTGTTTCGCAAAAGAAAAGGCATGAGGTTAAATTGGAATTTGGACTTTTGGAGTACTTAATTCTCCCTAAATCCAAATGGGGAAACTGCCGGTTAATTATCGGGAACTCGTGGGGTTGTCTTCAAAATTCCAAACAAGAAAAAGTAGCAGAAAACGACGCGTGCATCTCGAGGCCGAGAGAGATTCACCCCCACCCCGCCAAGGGCGAGACGTGGCGAGATCTGAACCGCCCGATCCGCTCGATCACGGAATCAACGGCTCTAATCTTACCCAGAATCTATTCTCTGGGCCCTCGAGAAAGGAAGTATCCGGACTTCGGAGAGACAGATTCTTCCCTTCCCCTTTGGATTCCTCCTCGTTTGTGCAAAATCCCTCACCAATCGCTTCGCTTCCCTTTCCTTCTCTGCAAAGCAAGAAAGCAAGCAACCAGCCAGCCATGGACATGGATGAGTGAGGCGCGGAGCCGCGGAAGCATCGGTGTTTTCGAGTACGGGGGATCGGTGGCCTTGATTGGGGGAGGAGATGGCCACCGCTACCCCCGGAGCTGCTTCTTGCCCCTGGTTCATAGGCGTAAGTCGGCAACGCCGCAGATTTCTCTGTTCATGTCCTTCTTTTTGGTCGATTTGGTGACGTTTTGGCGAATAAGTGAGGCAAATTTTGTTTCTTTCTTCTACGCTGCCGAAATTAGGCTTGCTTTACCCCGGTGCTGTTCTTTTAGAATAATTAATCTGCAATGGAATTTTTGAACTGGTCGTGTTGCTTCTTCGGGGGCTAAATATTGTTTCTTTGTTCTACTGTTCTAGAGAACCCCTGCGAAATATCACTTTCCGATTCCTTTTCAACTGTGGACGTTGCTGCAGCTTTGTTTCTAACTAATTTCATCGAAGGCTCTATATGCCAAAAATTATCTGATTTCTTTCGTTTCTGGTTTTACATAAGTATTTACTTTATTACTTACTCCGCTTGTGATGCACTATTGACTCATGAGTTCTGATTAAGTGATTAGCGAGTGGGGAATACTTAGTATCTCTCAGATAATTCTTTACCTTTACTGACTCAACCTTATGTAATCTGAATAGTACTGAGATGGTATTTAATGTAATGCCATGTACCTGTTTGTAGCGTGATCCTGGAAGAATATTGGAGGTGTGCAAGTAGGCTTGTGATATTTTTTTACAGCCAGAGATTTAAGGTTGAGGCTTATGATATTTTAGTATTCGAAAATTTAGTGAAAATATGCAAAAATATAAGTCACGCTTAAATACATTTAATAATAAAAGAAGTCATAACAAAATAAATTATATTTACATAAATATTTTGAACAAGATTAATGGTTTAATTTCATGAACAAAGGCAACTATGTCAATCAAATATTTATGACCGGAGGGAGTAGTAGTTTTAGTTTTGGGCTTATAGAATGGAATTAGCCACCATTGGTGCCACAAATGGACATGAGTAAAAAAAGATTAGAAAATTTGTTAACCTAGTCCACATTAGTATTTCCCAGTACCAATAGCTTAAAATGACACTAAGAATTCCACACATAAGTGGTACTTGCTATCAAAAAACGGTAGTTTCATACTTTCATGTACCAAAGCTAGTGTTTTCAAAAAATAAAAAAATAAAAAAGTCAGAATGCGATCCTGTATGGTCAGTTGCATAGAAGAGATCCCATATTCTGTGAACTAAGCCCAGACCATCTGTGGTACCTAGATATTTTTAGGAGAAAATTGAGGAAACCAAATAGCATTGCAACAATGAAATATTGGGTCCTTCAATAATTTGGTTGATTTTTTGTTGAATACTTTATATTTGGTAGTTTTTTTAACCAAAGTTAGTTCTTCTGATATTAAAGATGGAATTACCATATAATAATATTCTTTTCTGCCAAACATAACAAACCAAAATGGATGACCTAAGCTACACATTTTTTGTAAGTTCTTGCAGTCACTTAATTTCTCAGTATTTGTAATCATCACATGCCACAAAAGCCAACTAGGATGTCTTTCTTTGTGCTTTGTTTGAAAATTGTTTTTGGTACAAATATCGAAACGTTTTAGTATTAAATTATTCTTAAGAAAGTTTTACTTGGTATATCATCTATGACTTAAATGCATCTTTGAATCAGTACTCTTCCTACTTACATAATCTCTTATTATGGTTAATAACCAATCTACATGATATTGTACTTTCATGAAATGTGCATGTTAGTGTTTCAGAAATGCAATCACTCTTTGATAAAGAGTGTTCTGTCCAGCATGATCAGTAGACTCACTTGATCACATCAGTTACATGTACATGCCTTTTTTTTATTCATATGTCTTCTGGTTGCAGATCATACTTTTACAGCTTATTCAGCTTTCAGAACTATATGATTGAACCTGTTGTTATAATAAAAACAGCGTGATTATTAAGAGGATGTCAGCGTGATTATTAAGAGGATGTAGGTTATTGTTATGATGTCTTCATTTCAAGGATATAATTTCTTGGAACCATCAACTTCAATGATTGTCTGGTTGAGAGATCAATTTAGAAAACTTATGTTCCATTGGCACAGTAAAACCCTTAGTCCTTCAGAACTCTGGATCCCAATTGTGGTTTGTTTCACCATTGGTATAGTTGGTCTTCTGACAGTTCTGTACTTTTTCTCACTATGGAGGCGAAAGATCAGTTTGAGCTGGATGAAAATGATAGCAAGATCAAAAAGGAAGAATTTTGAAAGAAACCACAAGGTTCCAACTGCTGAACATGTTTGGAGTGTAGAATCTTTACTTCGTGCAAAAGGACTGAAGTGCTGTGTGTGTTTAGAATCTATTTCACCTGCTCAGCCCCTTGGGCAGATGATAGCATCAGAGAATATGGTTCACCGATGTGATCTCTGCGGTGCAGCTGCACACATGATCTGTTCTTCAAACTCTCAGAAGGACTGCAAATGTGTTTCAATGTTTGGGTCAAAACATGTTGTCCATCAATGGACCGTACTCTGGACAGATATAGCTGATCAGTCTGAAGAAGCTCAATACTGTAGTTACTGTGAGGAGCCATGCAGTGGATCTTTTCTTGGAGGCCCTCCTATATACTGCTGCATGTGGTGCCAACGCTTGGTGCATGTTGATTGCCACTCAAGCATGGCTACAGAGACAGGTGATATTTGTGATCTTGGTCCATTCAAACGCCTTATTCTTTCCCCTCTTTTTGTGAAAACCAGGAGCAAGCCTGGTGGAATTTTAAGTTCCATAACACATGGTGCGAATGAATTTGCATCCACCGTGAGGGGGCATCTCAGGAACCGAAGTAAGAAGCAGAAGCAACATACCGGGGTACCTTCTGACTGTAATGTTGGTGACAGTAATGATGATTCATCGTGTGATACCACAGCGAATGCTAATCAGAGGGGTAAGGACTTGAAAGCATCTGGGGACAATGTTCAGAGGAATGCTGAGAATGAGCATGATAGCAGCGAGAGTGATTGTAAAGAAGTTACACCAGAGCCTAGAAGATTCCACCATGATGATGCTGAAGGAGCTAAACTTAAGTACATACTGGATGACTTGCCTGCTGATGCCAGACCTCTTCTAGTGTTTATCAACAAAAGAAGTGGGGCTCAACGTGGAGATTCTCTGAAGCACCGCCTACATTTTCTTTTGAATCCAGTTCAGGTCATGATACATCTCTCACTAGTAACTTCATTAGTGAAATATACATGAACTCTCTGTTAGTTTAGTATTTATTGAATATACTAAATGCATCGCTGTTTTTCCTGTATTCACTCATCTCATCCATGCTCTGTAGAATGGCCTCAAATTATAGAACTCTTGTCTTCATGTTGCTAGTAATTGCCTCGTTAAGCTGGATGCCTCAGTAATCCTAGATTGCTGGGCCTTGGTTAATTTCATTAGCATGGCATATTGACCTAACAACATGGGAGAAAAACTCAGAAAATATGTTCCTTGAGATGAGCTGCTTTTCCAACCGTATCCACAAGATGAACAAAAAGTACCTGTCTGACATTGTTGGGCAAAGTATTGGCTTGCTAAACTGACCACATTCTCTGGTAGTTAGTATCTTTCTTTTGCATCATCGATGGACAATCCTGCCCTGCCTTAATGATTAGTTCATCGGCTCTGGATTGCTAAGATTTTTCGTGATTCACTGATTGGCTACATTTGGTTTTTAGGTGTTTGAGCTGAGTTCATCACAAGGGCCAGAGACAGGATTATTATTGTTCCGAAAGGTACCACATTTCAGAATCCTTGTATGTGGTGGAGATGGTACTGTTGGTTGGGTTCTTGATGCAATAGATAAACAAAATTATGAATCACCTCCGCCTGTTGCGATTCTTCCAGCTGGCACTGGGAATGATCTTTCAAGAGTTTTATCATGGGGAGGTGGTCTAGGTGCTGTTGAGAAGCAAGGAGGCCTCTGCACAGTTCTACATGACATAGAGCATGCAGCAGTGACCATCTTAGATAGATGGAAGGTGGCAATAGAAGATAAGCGAGGAAAAAATGTGCTTATGATGAAGTATATGAACAATTATCTAGGTAGGTGTGTAGATTTAGTTCTATCAATGCACTTTATCCGAAATCCTTATTTTACCACTGTGACAGGTGTCGGTTGTGATGCAAAGGTTGCTCTTGACATTCATAATCTCCGTGAAGAAAATCCTGAAAAGTTCTATAGTCAGGTAGTGTCTATTCTAAATAGACATTAGTCATAATCTTAGTATTCAAGTTTACTCGTATGAATCTTTATATAGACTATGTAAGATATTGCACTGCTCATTTTCATACAAGGAAAACCAAGAAACAAATGAACAAAAGTGAACTCAGAAAACATAAGGAGTTGATTTTGGTTGATGATGAGTGGATAATCTTAATCTAAATTTGCTACTCAACAAATTAGTGTTTACAACAAGTAACAATAGATATGTATGTTCTGTTTGGGATATAGTATACTTGGTCCAGTTGCCAGTTAATGTATTCTTATATGTTCATGAGGTGCTTTAAATGCTAGGATAGCTCAACATTTCATAGCCATGATCTACTCCATGTTTTATGACATGATCATTTACACTCTGCATGTCGTGACTTGCTTTCAGCAATTTTGTTAAAACAGAAGTTCCGTTGGCTTTTGTCTATTTTTTTCTTGCTTGCTCTGCAGGCTATTTTTTGAGTACTTGATATGTACACTTAGCAGACTGATACATGACCAACAAGAGGTCTTCAGTTCTTATTGCAAGATTTTTCTTGCTTTATTTCTTACTTTATTTTTTTTTGCTCAGTTTTTAAATAAGGTGCTATATGCAAGGGAAGGTGCGAAGAGTATGATCGATAGGACTTTTGTGGACTTACCCTGGCAAGTTAGATTAGAGGTTGATGGTTCTGAGATTGAAATTCCAGAGGTTAAATAATATGACCTTGAGGCTTGTACATAATACCACCATCTATACTATATGACTATATGGCATGTCCATGTTAATACGTATGACTTCAGGATTCAGAAGGTGTCCTGGTTGCAAACATTCCGAGCTACATGGGAGGGGTTGATTTGTGGAAAGGCGAGGATGATAATCCTGACAACTTTGACCCACAGTCCATTCATGACAAGATGGTTGAAGTAGTTAGTATCTCCGGAACTTGGCATCTGGGGACACTTCAGGTAAAAGCAAGCATTCAATAATTAATCTTTGATCTGATGAATGAAGATGATGTTAGACAAACTGAACTAATTTAGGTTGGGCTTTCTCGGGCACGGAGGATTGCTCAAGGACAATCAATCAAAGTACAAATTTTCGCTCCATTTCCAGTTCAAGTGGACGGAGAACCATGGACCCAACACCCTTGCACTCTGAAAATATCCCATCACGGACAGGTTTAGTTAGTTCTTGCTGTGTGTTTGGTTTCATGCAATTTGGAGTTATAATTATTAGTGCACAATGGTCTCAGCTTTACTACTCATGAAAAATATACTTTTCAGGCTTTTATGTTGAAGAGGACGGTTGAGGAGTCTCTCGGCCATGCCGCCGCAATCGTCACCGATGTGCTTGAAAATGCTGAATCTAGTCACCTAATCACTGCATCCCAGAAGAGGGCCCTCCTCCAAGAAATGGCTCTAAGGCTTTCATAAACCCACTATTGAAAACGGTCGTGAAGGTACTCGATCTGCGTCGCAAGTAATCATGCAGCTCTCGGAAGTTGAATTGTCGATGCTTCAACAGCAGTCTAGACAAGAATGTCGTAAAGCAAATTTCAGGTAGGGAGGAGGCTCTGCCTGCCTGATGTCCACGTCTCTCTGTGCACCAACTATATATCCACTTGTTTGTGGTGGATGGAACCTAGGAAACATAGGTTCATTGCACACGTTGCACATATTTTTGTTTGGAATTTCACTGTATGCACCACCTCAAGAGGAACAGTTGGTAAGCTTTTTTTCTTTTTTGAGCTGAACAGTTGGGAAATTGGTAATGGTGTGTTGAACTGTTGTTGTACAAGTTTTGTGTCTGCCTTGTTGGTACTGTGGCATGTTGTATATAAAATCGTAAATGGTCAGGTCATTTGAAAGTTGAATGTCTTGGTTAAATTTCATCATCCAGTTCACAAATTTTGGCTGATCTTTTGTGTGATCGTCGTCTGTGAATACGCTCCCCAGTTTGATAAGAGGCGGCAATGATGACACATACGTATGTGTATGACAAATACATGGTTTTCATTCACAGAAGTATATGGAAATGGAAGGCTTTTTCCCAAAATTTTATTTAGAGTGATTTTCGACATATATGAGGCCCGCATAGCAATAATTGGCATTTTGAAATCCAGCCAACAAGACTATTATATAATATTTTTAACAAATCATTTGGTCCTACGTGTCACACAGTTTCTCCTCCTCGGTCTTACCCGCTTTCATGCGTATAGAGATTATATCATCACCCGCCGCCTCCATTTCCACTTGAAATCCTGGTGAGGAAAAACACATTGCATCATCAACATGCCTACCATCCTTTGCCTCCTCTTCATGAGTGATCGTGACTTCACGCGAGAAGTAAATTAGCGGTTGCTACAACGGCTCTAGGCGAAGCCTCCAACGCTATGGCCTCACATGACAAACGCAACGACGAGCGAGGTGACTCCATGCAAAGAGGCTCAAGACAATAGTTGAACGCATGATGACACTGATGGCGTTGGTCAATGCGAGGATGCGAGCTATGACGCCAGTGGCTTCAAGTGAGGACTGAGAAGCGTCGAGTCATAGCTCCCTTGGCACAAACTGAGATTTGGGGAAGAATAGAAAAAGATCTTATATATATATATATATATATATATATATATATATATATATATATATATATATGAATGAACTACTGTCAGATTCTTCCATCAATCTTCCATCAATCGTGATAGTTTTGATAAATTTAAAATTCAAATGAGCGATGCAAACCGTTTGTCTCCATGTTCCATATTGAAACAAGGCTGAAAACTAAATTTCATATTTTTTTAAATCCTTTACTATTTTTAAAAGTGGTATAAAATTAGTTAATCTAAATGTTTCAAACCATACAAAACCTATAATTTCATACCTATAATTAGAGGAGCTGACTAATACCTCAGCATGAACACAGCCTTACTAAGACAAACAACGGTAGTCATTCTATTTAGAATGCATTGATGAGAGTTCGTTTTTTAAGGTTCACAACTTCATCCCATTCAATTTATATGTGTACGCTTTTTAAATTTAACTTTAAATTGTTAAATGATATTTTTAAAAAAATTATGTACAAAAGATGCTTTTAAAAAACATATTAATTCATTTTTAAAAAATAACTAATATTTAATTAGTCATATGCTAATGTGTGTTTCGTGTTGTATACCGAAGAAAAAAAAGGCCTCAGTGCTGCCAAATATTGACGACCTGTTAACTCTTTTTTAAAAAAGAAAATTATCTTCATTCATAAAAAGCTTTTTTTGCTATGCGTCTGAACAAGTATTAAGTGCATAGCTTATCCAGATAAAGTCTTTTACCAGCCAAAAGAGGATACAGAATAAAGTTGCGATAGAAATTCCTAAAATATGGAGGACAAAATTGGAAGCAACAAAACGGTAGGAACATATCTTGTCCCCTCTTCTCCCTATTTATTCGAGTCTTCCCTCTTCCTCTCCCCTTCACTTTCAGAGCGCGAGCGAGCGAGCAAACCTCCTCTTTTCCCCATTCGCGCGCGCCTCTCCCAACTGTCGACTGCAACAAGGTACGCGGTTCGCAGTGCCCAGCCTCTAGACTCTTTCTCTCTCCCTCCCTATCTCCATGACTAGTTTCTTTCTTGATCTGTGTTCTTTCTTGCACTGGTTTTGCCCATTTCGTTTGCCCTTTGAGATCTGAGTAGTCGTGTGATCGATGCTGATGATGGCACTGGTCTGGAATTTGATTGCGTCCTTCGGTGCTGATGGCGCTGGTCGGTTCGCTGGAAGGGATTTGGGGGGGTGTTCTTGGTGAGATATCTAATGATCTGAACACTAATTAAGCAGTAAGCACACCCTGCTTGGCATGGGCATGATGATTCTTGATTTTTTTTTATTTTGTGATCCTCACAAATTATGTAGATGGGCGGTTGTAGTAAAGCGATTTGGTGCGGGAACTACCTTAATTAAATAATGTTTTTTCTCTCGAAATGTGAATATGTGATTGCTGATCTCATGGCCCTGCATAGTGTACCTGTAGATATTGGTTTTGGATATTAGGATGTTATTTGGCAATTTTGCGGTTCTTAGCACAGATGATTTTTAGCGGAAATTTTGCAGTTTACAGTAATGATCAGGTTTGTTTAAAAGTAATCGAAGGAAAATAAATTTGTTCGGTTTTACAGACTAGTAATAAATTTCATGGTATGCATGATGGGTTCATTCGTATATTCTATCTTTATATCCATTACATTGCATGGCGCGTACAAGGGCTTATGAATAAATGCATTGCCTTTGGCTAAAATGTTGCTAATCTTGCCTGTTTCACTAACAATATAAAGAAATCTAGATCCTTGTATGTCCAGCTATTATCATGGATACATTACAGTTCTCAACACAAATTGCAATTTCATGACATATATGCTCTCTAAAAAGTTGGCGTGCACCACTTCTCAATATATCCTCGATATATTCGGCAGAGCTCCTGTCGTCGTTTTGTTAAAAAAATGTTGGTGTGCACCTTGTTTCTTAATCCTTAGATATATCTGTGACACTTGAATGCTGAAGAATTCTATGTTGCAAACAGGGACGATGGTGAAGATATGCTGCCTCGGAGCCGGCTATGTCGGCGGCCCGACCATGGCAGTCATCGCCGTCAAGTGCCCCGACGTTGAGGTGGTCGTGGTCGACATCTCCACCGTTCGCATCGACGCCTGGAACAGCGACGCGCTCCCGATCTACGAGCCGGGCCTCGACGACGTCGTGCGGCGTTGCCGCGGGAGGAATCTCTTCTTCAGCAACGACATCGAGAAGCACGTTGGCGAGGCCGACATCATCTTCGTCTCGGTGAACACTCCCACCAAGACCCGCGGCCTCGGCGCCGGCAAGGCCGCCGACCTCGCCTACTGGGAGAGCGCGGCGCGGATGATCGCCGGCGTGGCAAAATCAGACAAGATCGTCGTGGAGAAGTCCACCGTGCCGGTCAAGACCGCGGAGGCCATCGAGAAGATCCTGGCACACAACGGCCGCGACGGCGTCGGCTTCCAGATCCTCTCCAACCCGGAGTTCCTCGCCGAGGGCACCGCCATCCATGACCTGCTTAGCCCTGACCGTGTCCTCATCGGAGGTCGCGAGACCGCCGAGGGACGCAGGGCTGTCCAGGCGCTCAAGGACGTGTACGCTCGTTGGGTCCCCGAGGAGAGGATCCTCACCACCAACCTGTGGTCCGCCGAGCTGTCCAAGCTCGCCGCCAACGCGTTCCTGGCTCAGAGGATCTCGTCCGTGAACGCCATGTCGGCGCTCTGCGAGGCCACCGGCGCGGACGTCGCCGAGGTGGCCTACGCCGTGGGCAAGGACACCAGGATTGGCGCCAGGTTTCTCAACGCTAGTGTTGGATTCGGTGGTTCTTGCTTCCAGAAGGACATCCTCAACCTGGTGTACATCTGCGAATGCAACGCGCTGCCGGAGGTGGCCAACTACTGGAAGCAGGTGATCAAGATCAATGACTACCAGAAGAGCCGGTTCGTGAACCGCGTTGTGTCGTCCATGTTCAACACCGTCGCCGGCAAGAAGATCGCCGTGCTCGGCTTCGCCTTCAAGAAGGACACCGGCGACACCAGGGAGACACCCGCCATTGACGTCTGCAAAGGGTTGCTCGGTGACAAGGCTAAGGTCAGCATCTACGATCCTCAGGTGACGGAGGATCAGATCCAGCGTGACCTCGGCATGAGCAAGTTTGATTGGGATCACCCTGTTCATCTCCAGCCGATGAGCCCCACGGCCATCAAGCAGGTCTCCGTCGCCTGGGACGCCTACGAGGCGGCCAAGGACGCCCATGGCATCTGCATCCTCACTGAGTGGGATGAATTCAAGAACCTCGACTACGCGAGGATCTATGGGAGCATGCAGAAGCCGGCGTTTGTGTTTGATGGGCGCAACGTGGTTGATTCTGAGAAGCTGAGGGAGATTGGATTCGTCGTCTACTCCATTGGCAAGCCTCTTGATGCCTGGCTCAAGGACATGCCTGCTGTTGCCTGAATAAACTGATCGCCGGAGGAGGAGATGCACCTTGAGCAACTATTATTGATAGGGTTCAGCATGTTAAACTTTGTATTTGCCATTTTATCTTGTGCCAAAAAATAATAATAATTCAGGATGTCAATCTTTGTATCCATTTTACAATCTTATAAGAATGACATTGCTGTATAATGAATATGTGTCCTCATTCCATTGTGCCATTATCACAATTTATAGCGAGTTTTTGTTACTTCCTAAATTATTTTTTTATCACAAGCTGTTGATCAAACTGTTATTCGTCCTATTGGATATATATATATATATATATATATATATATATATATATATATATATATATGGCTAATGGCTTCACTTACTATAGAAGATTGTCCTACAAGACCACATTTGTTTTCTGAACAGGTTGTTGCGAGGCCTGGTTTTAAGACGCTTGTTATTAGCTGGGACATAACCATTGTTTTTAGAAGAATACTTTACATCGGGCGTCCGATCAAAACAGGCGTCCGATCAAAACAGAAACAATCCGTCGCCCAAGCACAACCGCTGCAAGGCATGCAGTCACTGCTCTCTCACAATGACATGCATCTGTTTCTTTGCTGTCTCACAATGACATGCATCCGTTTCTTTTTTATGATTGGTTGTATATATGCATGTGTCCATGCAAATTTTTAACATAGTTTAAAATGAATTTTCTTCGAAACTATTTATCACATTTACGATTCAAATATACCGTTGTATTCGTTGCAATTAAATTTTTATAACAACATGTCACATGATTATATTCCTATGAAAAATATATATGTTTCAACCATTGCAATTCTATGTTTCACCAATAATAAGTTAATATTCCAATGGAAATTTGAGTATGTTGCACATTTATGTTTTTGTGTTGTAAGAAATTTTTATTTAATGTTGCACATGGTGTTACTCGGATGTTCCAATATTATTTTTAATGTTTCATTAGTTAATTTGCAAATGTTGCACATTGTGTTCTTTGGATGTTTCAGTCAGTATTCTATTATGTTTCACCAGTTACAACTCGATGTTTCATATATATTATATAAAAATGTTTGAATTATGAATATAATTTTTTTATCATAACATAGTCACGTGAGATCTTATTACAAAGATGTAATTACAAGGAACATAACGGTATAATCGAATCATAAATTTGATAAATAGTTTAGACAAAAAATATTTTAAAAAAATAATAAGAGGTACATGTCGAGAGAAGGATGCACATACAGTAAAGAGAAGAAAAGATGCGAACATGCATGTGTATAAGAGAAGGAAAGATAGAGGCATGTAAATGCAGTAGAATGGGTGTCCAATTTTTTGGTTTTATCGGGCGCCCGATCCATAGTCTTCCTTGTTTTATGAAAACGACTATTCTTTTGGTCATGTGATAGGTTGTATGTGTATGGAGGGAATGGGTTCTTGAGCCATGATGTTCTTTCAACGAGGCACTGTAAGTTCAAGTGTCTTAATTTGGTTTTAGTGATTAATGACAAATCTAATTATGTGAGACTAACATTTTATGAGCTTATCTTTGACTAGTCTCATTTGAATACGAAAATTAAAATGATGAGAGGTATGTATTAAACTTCACATATTCTAACTTGGTCTCTCTTGTGGATCCAAAATATAGTGTAAGCTCCCTGATTCATCTTGATTGATTATGTGCATACGTGTTTCTTTATATCCATATGTATGCACATCTTGAGGGGAGCTTATTCTATATTTTGTTTATTATAAGATCTCTACATTGATTTGAAATTATCTTTCATCTCATCTTTTTATATTGTTTATAATCGGGTTATTATCTATCACAAAAGAGAGAAAAGATTGAAAGATCTTGGATTAAACAATTTGTGTAATTGTTGCTTTGGTGATAGATGATAAACCAATGTTTATGGGATTAATCTCTCTTCTTATAAGTTGTCAACTTGGTTATTTCCCGATAATGAGATGTGGTAGACATGCATTCTTTTGCGATGGATCTCAATCATGGTAAGGATGAAATGCATGAAGATAAAACGATATGTATCACTTCTTATCTCCTATTTTTTAATAGGTTCATATATATGATTTTCATGTTATTGTTATATAAGTGTGAGACTAATGATTACTTGAGACTTATCTTATTTAGTCTCCTTTACTTTAAGAACATAAAGATCATGAAGGTATGTATTTTTGTTTGTCTTTATCATTGCTACATGCATTCTCCATATGTGTATAGGATAAACCATATTGGTTCTTCTTTACTTATGCATACGCTTGCCTCTCTTGTATATTTCTTTGTATGCATATACTTAGGGGGAGCAAATCCTATACATTTATTGTGCATGTTCTATATCCATGTTGTTCACCTCTTATTGATATCGGATATTTGCACTTGAGTTTGCATACGAGTATATGATACTTGTGGTGTTAATGAATACTCAACATACTTGATGGTCACCAAACCAAGAACATCGCCTTGTTGACAAGAATAAAGTCAAGCTTGTGATGAGAAGAAAGTCATGAAAAAGAATGGACGAAGACCTCGGCATAAACATGGTTCAACCAAATGGTCACAAGTGTTGATCTCGGCTCAAGCTTGACCCCAAGTTGAATGGCACAAGGCAAAGGTATCATGGAGCTAAGAATGTTTTTTTATTCTTTTCCGGTCTTGGTGTTTGGTGTAGACCGGATTTGCCAGATAGGCGTCGTACTATCAAGAGGGGTCTATGAAGCGAGCATGTGGATGATCTTGTGTCATACTAGTTCATATGCATATAGGTGCATTTTGTGGGTTTGTCTAGCCAAGTGTGATGAGTTTTCTTAAGTCCCAAACAAAGAGAGAAGTGGGTATATCCTATAGGTTTGGGTAGCCTCGTGTGATTTTATCCGGTGAAGTATCCTTTGGAGTGTGAGCCCTTTATCCCTGTATTAAGTTGTGTTTATTGTATGGATTGTTCATGGGTTGGATAGCCCTTTGAATAAGCTTTCCATAGAGTCCAAGAATGTCAAATTTCGATACCCAAGTCAAGAGATATCATCGTTTTACTAACGGGTGGCTGTGCTGAAAAGTGACCTATGGTCTGACCGTAGGAATTGTGGCGGTCTGACCGGGGCTATAGGGTGGTCTGACCAGCCGTTACCCATCGGTCTGACTAGCCGGGTGGATGCTGGTTGAGCGTTTGATCCAGAGCCACTGGGCCGAGGCCGGTCCCAGGAGCCAATGACGGTCGACAGCCGAGGTCGCTGCGGCCGCTCCGCTACAATGCGGTCGACAGCTGGCCCGAGTGGGCCCATTAATTGCTCTGTAACGGCTAGTTTTCTAGCCGTTATAAAGTAGTCCGGTCTGACCGACCACCCTATGGCGGTCTGACCGACAGTGCATAGAGTTGGGATATTTCGCCTTCAACGGCTAGTTTTTGTGAGTTGGGGTATAAATATCCCCCCACCAGCAACAAGGGGGCACTCTTGGCACATACTTCATTTGCATATACCCCTTACATCTCTCCCACACTCACTTGAGCTAGTATTCATCTATTTGTTATGGTTGAGGGTTGTTTTAGCCAAGAGCCAAGTGCATTGCTTCCATTGTAGTGCTAGTGTGGCACTTGATCATCTCCGAGCCGTGTCATTACTTATTACTCTTGGAGGTTGCTGCCTCCAAGACGGCTTGTGGAGGAGTTGCCCGATGACCTCTCTGAGAAGATTGTGGAGGAGGCCCGGGGCCGGTTTGTGAGTGGTTTGGAGTTCACCACCTTCGGAGTGAAGGAAGAACTACCCATAGTGATCGAGGCTTGGGTAGTCCTCTCCGTGGGTCGGCTCCCATCTTGCCCACCCCTTGATGAAAGGGGCGTGCGGTGGCTTTATGGTTGAGCGGTGAAGTTAGGCTCGCCTCAACGGGGATTAGGAAACCGACAAGTTTCCGAACCTTGGGTGAAAAATTTCTTGTCTCTTGTCTTATTTATTTGTTGCATTTATATTTATGCAATTTACTTTCCTAGAAATATATTTGAGCCCATAACATCCTAGGTTTGCAAAACATAACTTAGTTGCGTAGTTAACCTTGCACCTCACTACCTAGCAACTTAGGTTAGTTTTGTTTTAGTGCCATTTAGTTTTATATCGCCTATTCACTCCTCCTCTAATCGACATCTCAATCCTACAGGCACTCATCTAGTATTTAGGCCCAATACTTAATACTATTACATCTCAAAATTAAATATCATTTCAGTTTATCAAGGAAAAACAAAGGGTCCAAAAGCATCACTACCACCTGGCTGTGAGAAGTGCAACAATGTATATGATGGGTTGATGGCTGCACAAATCATTACTCTCTCCATTCCAGTTTAATCATCACCTAAATAAAAATGCAAAAACCGAAGATAACAAAACCTCCATCATTCTGAAATTAATTCTCATAGGTCAATATGCTCTGTCGCATTGTGTTCTGTCGACTGCATCACATTTTAAATATTACATGGTCTTGCACCAATAGAAATAAATCTTAGTTGGTTCCATGCATGCAACACATCCAACTATGTCTCCGTTACTATTTGCGCAAATAAACGAAAAAACACTTGTTAAATGATGATTATTTTGGAAAGACCTAAAAAAAATTTAGGTGATGATCCGGGAATAACATGCAAGGCACATATCCACGCATAGGGAATTTTTTGTGAATTAAATTAACTAGCCCAATTTCTCGTGCCATGGAGGGAAGCTAGATTAAAGATTATTTAAAAGCATTTTCATTTTACATACACTATTCACTACTAGAGAAATGATTATTGCTTGCGGATCGAAAGGTATCTTCCTATACGGAAGGCCTGCCCGCACGCCCGAGATGGTCTGGGAAAAAACCATTTTCGTGTGCGGGCGGCCCAACTGCACGGGAAGATCAATTATCCCGTGTGATCGGTTTAAGCGACCCGCACGGGAAGATTTATTATCCCGTGCGGGCCACTTTACCCAATCGCATGGGATAATTGATCTTCTTATACAGTTCGTTAAGTTGACTGCATGGGATAATTGCATGTTGTGTTTCTCTAGCTAGCTCTCTCCTGTCTCTCCTCTATATCTCTCTCCTCTCCTCTCCTCTCTCTCTCAATAATATATTATCGATCGATCGATGTTGTCGTTAGTATATGTATATATACACACAACAATTTTGCACGCATATATGATGAATTAAAAGACATTTAATTATTTTTTCATAAAAAGATATAAATGTACGCATCATGCATGTTCATATATATACGCATCATGTATCGTCTCGCAATTTATAATAGTTCGAAAGCACATAAAATATAAACTTAATTAGAAATGATTACATTTGTTCTTTTTCCCACTCTCTAAGTCATTTGAAGGTATCCTCCGTCGCAAGCTGGCTCTCCGGATCGTAGAAATCACCCAAATGGTTGCAGACATCGCGATGAATGAAGCGGCAAATATCTGCACACAAGTTGAGTATGGTTCGATTGTTGAACCGGTTCGCTACAACTGGAATGGCCTGGATCTATTTAAGAAAGAATACACATTGATATAGTTAGAAAAATTATACAAGATTGATCTTAATGTGTAAAAAGATATTTTTTCTGCACTTACTTCTTCAAACTTTGTAGTGTATCTGTCACGCCCAGAAATTCACACCAAAATTTCCAAAGCTGAATGTGTATTTTAAAAAAATACCCTGTCCAGGACCAGCCAGGGATACACAAACGACAAATTGTATTTACAGAACCACGTCTTAAAAAACATTAAAAAGTCTTACATATGCAGCGGAAAGATAAAATAAACTTATGAACTAGGCTTCGACTCATGCGGGGCAGCGACTCCACACCACAGGCAACCCTTGACGGCAGTGACGAGCCTACTCAGCAGCAAACTCATCGGCAGCTTCATTCTAACTCTGAGGTGGGGAAAAGGGAAGCAAGACTGAGTACAACCACGTACTCAGCAAGTCATAACGAAAGAAGGTATGAATGCGGGGTTAAATTCCAAGGATAGGCTAGGTTTAATTTTTGCATAAAGGGCATGTCACAAGTATTAAGTTGAAAGCAGAAAAACAGTAATATAAGGTACTTAAACAATATTTTAATACACTGCTCAACGCTACACCACGTTGAGTCAGGCCCAATCCTCCCAACTATTCTATCTCAATTCCACTTAATCAAGTTATTATTTTAATGAGACTAATCACGGTGAATCTGGATGATCGCCCATAACCGCGGGCACGGCTATTCAAATAGTTTTTCACTCTGGCGAGAGGTGTACGTCTGTACCCACAAGACACATCGCCACAACACGTGTTCGTGTGTCGACATACCACCGTGGCATATCGAAAAGGGGTCTGTGACAGGACCATTCGCATAACCCTCCCTGACCAAGCAACATCACACCTCAGGTTTCACCCCTACCCAGAATCCAGGGTAGGCAGCCCCCTCTCGTGCTTAGGTGAATCCGGCAGCCGCATAGACCTTTCCCGATCCATCCGCACTCCATCACGCTCACCCTTGCCTGGATGCGTCGGCCAGGAAAAGCTACACTACAAGCCCATCCGTTGCCCATGCTGGCTTGTGGTACACACTAATAATTCTTTCAGGGTTTCCCGCGAACCGGTCCTTAACTGCCATGGGTGCGACTTGCAAAACCGGGCACCCATAGCCCACCATAAAAGTCAAGTTTTAATTTACCGATTACTAGTACCAATGGTACGTCCGGTCGGAGACCAACATTTCATGTGAAATAATTCTAGTAAATTAATTTTCCCTTTTATGATCTAGTTGTACTAAGCATAATAAGCATGTCCTAGCCCTGATTCTAGTCAAATTAATTCCCATGTGATCAAATAAACATGGTAAACAACCTAGGCTTAAAACTATAGGTCCCATCCCGATTTCATTATAAAATAAAGTAATGCAACAGATAAAACAATAGGAATTTGCAAATTAGGTACAATATGTTCAAAGAAAAATGACTTGCCTTGATCTTGATCCAACGGAACCTCAGCGACAACCTCAAAATAAACCAGAGCGTCCTCGGAACCAGATTATACTGACAAAAAAAGCACAGCAAAAACAGGCTATTAGACAGCTAAAATAGACAATTAAACCATTTTTAATATATTCTTGATATTTTTACGAATCCGCTGCAACTTGAACGGATCCAAACAGAGTTCGGATGAATTTTTGCGTAATTTTACAAGTTTTAAGCCTTTTTACTAGTTAAGAAAAAGAAAAACGATTTATGACGCAAGCGCCTTAGGGCCGACATCACTGCGGGACCCATAGAACAGTGACGCAAGAGAGAGAAAACCACGGGTGCACGGTGGACCGAGTCCACCGGCTTGGGCGCGCCACGTGGCGGCACTGGATTGGCCGGTTTGGATCGGCCACACGGGAGAGCACACGGCTTGGCCGTGGCGGCGGCGGCGGCGGCTTGCGCGACGGCGGCGCGATCTTGAGCGGGCGCACGAGCGGTGGTGCATAGCGGAGCCGGCTCGGCAAGGGGGAGAAAAGAGAGGAAAAGAAATGGCGCTTCTAACCGTCGGCCGAACTCGGAGAGGAAGACGGCAACGGTGTGATTCGTCGATCGAAAATTGGGGAAAAAGCAACGAGAGTGTGTTCCCGGTGATTGCGAAGGTGGAGGTGGTGGTGGCTCGGCAAAAGGAGTGGCGGTTCGGTGGGAACGGCGAAAATAGTGAGCTCGGTGGCGGAAAAAGGACGACGCACGATGCGGGAGCACGAGAGTGAGGGAATGCGAAAAGTGACAAACCTACCCTCCTTAAACGGAATCTCGACCCCGAGATTCGGAGGTGCTGGCGAAGAGATGCGGGTGAGCAGCTTTCAGCTCATCTTCTTTTTCCCAAGTTGCCTCTTCTTCTGAGTGATGACTCCACTGCACACGACAAAACTTGGTAACTCGGTTCCTGGTTCTCCTTTCACTGGTGTCGAGGATACGAACTGGTTTCTCAACATAAGTCAAGTCCTCTTGAATGTTAAGGTGATCAGGACTTGCTTGTTCCGGGAGCACTCTTAAGCATTTCTTTAACTGAGATACATGAAACACATCATGAATGCTTGCCATGGAAGGAGGAAGTTCCAACCGATAGGCAACCTCTCCGCAGTGTTCCAGAATTCGGTATGGTCCCACAAAACGTGGTGCCAACTTCCCTTTTGTCTGGAAACGATGCACTCCCCGAAGTGGAGTGACGCGAAGGTACACATAATCTCCAACCTCGAAGCTTAACTCCTTCGACGGTTGTCGGCATAACTTTTCTCGACGAGGCGAGCGTTTTCAATCTTTCACGGATCGCTGACTTTTCTTCGGCTTCATTCAAGACATCGTCCCAAACAAGCTGGCGTTCTCTGGTCGATCCCGAAAAGTGGCGTGCAGCACTTTCTGCCATACAATGCTTCGAATGGAGCAATTTGAAGACTCGCCTGATAACCGTTGTTGTACAAAAACTCGGCATAGGGTAGACTCTTATCCCAGGCTCCACCAAAATCAAGTGCACAAGCTCTCAACATATCTTCCAAGATCTGATTAACTCTTTCTGTCTGACCATCGGTCTGAGGATGGTAAGCGGTGCTAAAGTTCAAACGAGTTCCCAATTCTTCTTGCAACTTCTGCCAGAATTTTGAGGTAAACTGACTTCCTTGATCTGATACAATCTTTTTCGGTACCCCATGTAAACACATGATCCTTGCTAAATAGAGCTCTGCCAGTTTCTTCCCTGAGTAAGTTGTATGCACAGGTATGAAGTGAGCAACTTT
This sequence comes from Oryza australiensis, assembly GCA_019925245.2. Taxonomy (NCBI): domain Eukaryota; kingdom Viridiplantae; phylum Streptophyta; class Magnoliopsida; order Poales; family Poaceae; genus Oryza; species Oryza australiensis. Next base: position 68,390 of record JAIFGZ020000126.1, read on the forward strand.
TATGAGTCGGTCCACAATTACCCAAACAGAATCATGACCAGCGGAGGTTCTGGGCAGACCAATGATGAAGTCCATTCCAATTTCTTCTCATTTCCATTCCAGAATCTTGAGAGGTTGTAATAATCCTGCGGGTCGCTGATGTTCTGCCTTGACTCGCTGACAGACATCACACAAAGCAACGAACTCAGCGATTTCTCTCCTCATGCTAACCCACCAAAATTTTTCCTTGAGATCTTGATACATTTTCGTGCTTCCAGGATGAATTGAGTACTGAGATTGATGAGCTTCGCTAAGAATCAGATCTTTCAACTCCTTGTTCTCAGGTACACACAATCTTTCTCCCATCCAGATTGTTCCATGTTCGTCTTCAGAGAAATCCTTGGCTCTGCCAGTCCTCATGTTTTTCTTCAACTCGGCTATGTCGGGGCCATTAGCTTGAGCCAGACGGACTTGCTCCACGAGTGTCGGCTGTGTCTCGAGAGCAGCCACATAACCATGATTTACAATTCCCAAGTTCGGACATTCAAACTCTCGTTGTAGTTCACGCATAGTTCTTTCGTATGAGTGGCGTTGCGTAGTTCTTCCGACTCAAAGCATCTGCTACCACATTGGCTTTGCCTGGATGATAGTGTATCCCCATGTCATAGTCTTTGATCAACTCCAACCATCTTCGCTGACGAAGGTTTAAATATGGCTGGGTGAAGATATACTTCAGACTCTTGTGATCAGTGTAAACTTCACAACGATTACCGATGAGATAATGCCGCCAAATCTTCAGAGCATGAACCACTGCTGCTAGCTCTAAGTCATGAGTAGGATAATTAGTCTCATGAGGTCGCAACTGTCGTGAAGCGTATGCAACCACTTTTCCATCTTGCATCAGCGCACATCCGAACCCGTGACGAGAAGCATCACAGTAAACTTGGAAATCCTTGGTCTGATCCGGCAAGATTAAGATCGGTGTAGTTACCAATTTCTGCTTGAGTTCTTTAAAGCTTATGTTGCACTCAGCAGACCACTTAAACTTTTCCTCTTTTTTTAACAACTGTGTCATTGGCCTTGCGATTTTCGAGAAATTCTCGATGAACCGGCGGTAATAACCCGTGAGTCCAAGGAAACTTCGTATCTGAGAAACAGTCTTTGGTGGGGTCCACTTAGTAACTGACTCCACATTTGACGGATCAACAGCTACTCCTTGAACGGTTATAATATGACCAAGAAACTGAACTTTCTTGAGCCAGAAATCACATTTACTAAACTTGGCGTACAACTGATGTTCCTTCAATCTTTCAAGTACTTGACGAAGATGTTGTTCATGCTCTTCTTCAGACTTTGAATAGATAAGAATGTCATCTATGAAGACCACAACAAACTTATCCAAGAAATCCATGAACACCTTGTTCATCAGGTTCATGAAGAAAGCCGGTGCATTAGTAAGTCCGAAGGACATGACGGTGCACTCGAACAATCCATATCGAGTAGTGAAAGCTGTCTTTGGAATATCTTCTTCTCTGATTCTTAACTAATGATATCCTGACCGCAAGTCTATCTTGGAGAACACCTTGGCTCCTTTAAGTTGATCGAATAGGTCGTCAATTCGAGGTAACGGGTACTTATTCTTGATAGTGACCTCGTTGAGTGTGCGGTAATCCACACACATCCTCTTTGTTTTATCTTTCTTCTCCACAAATATCACCAGGGCACCCCAAGGCGACGTGCTCGGGCGAACGTATCCCTTCTGTAATTGCTCATCAACCTGCTTCTTGACCTCAGCCATCTCATTAGCAGCCATTCTGTAAGGTCTCTTGTAGATCGGAGCGGTTCCGGGTACCAAATCGATCCGGAACTCAATCTCCCTCTTGGGTGGCATGGTTGTGAGATCATCTGGAAAAACTTCTGGGTACTCCCGAACTATAGGTATATCCTCAAGTTTCTTGGATTCTGGTTTTTTGACATTGACTCAACCTGACCGGTAATTTGATTCAGACTAACCCCTTGCTTTACAGACAATGGAGACTGGAAAGTAACCACTTCTCCTTCCAGACTGGTTAGGATGATGGTGTGTGTTGCGTAGTTTATCACTCCTTTGTGTCTTGTCAACCAATCCATCCCTAGGATGACATCTAGGTCTTTGGATTCAAGAAGGATGAGATTGGCTAAAAATCGTGATCTTTGAATTTCTATTGTCACTGAAGGACTATAGCTGACTGACATCAGACTATTTCCTAGGGTGTGAACCCGCATCGGTGTGACAAGTTTCTCTCTTCTTAACCCATGTTCCCGCATCAGTTGCATCATTGCAGCCATCATCTGAGTTTGACTCGTCAAGACTTGGGCGAGCGTCTGATTCTCTGGTGGCGGAGGGGGACCACGACTTGCAGCGGTATTGGGAATGGTTTCCTGATTCTGATTGGTTGTGTTGTTACCATCACTGTTGCCCTGACTGGATGACCTGGTGCTCATCATCTTGAGAGAGCGAACAGAAAGAAACAAAGACAAGAAGAAAAACAGGCAGCTCACAAACCCAGAATTTGTTATTAATTAACTGATTTGATAGTTGACATTACGAAAAGTAAACAGTTCAACTCCTAATTAAGGACAACCATACCACAACCAGCTGGTATGGTCTGCCAGCTACCCCAAGCAACACACCTGAACACACAACTACCAGACAAAGACTAGACCACGAGGAACTAGGGGAAACGGTCTAGTGCTCGGAACGGCTCCTGCGGTCGGTGGAGTCGAAGTCGGACTCGGCCTCATCTCCAACCTCCTCCGACGGCGGAGTCCTGCGCAGTACGTCCCACCACCGGGCTCACCGCCACTTGCTCGAACCGTCGCTGAGGCTGCTGTTGCTCGAGCTGCTGCTGGAGAGACTGAGGGTCTCGTCGGAGGAGCTGGACGTCATGGACAACCATCCTCCGCTACTGCTGCCCACGGCTGCTACGGCTGGGACGGAGGTCAGCAACGGAAACTGAACGGGAGACAGCGGAGGCGCAGGCGGCACGAACACTGGAAGTGGCTCTGGAGCTGGAGGAGGGTTCCGGTGCGCAAGCTGGATATGCAGAGGAGTAGTGGTGGTCTTCCTCGGAGTGATGTGGATCCTGGCACCCCTAGGAGGCGAACGGCCCTGGAGAATGGCATTCTCCCTCTTGAGGCGGGCCACCTCACCCTTCAACCTGTTGATCTCCACCAACTTCTGGTCGTTCAGGGCCTTGGCTGCCCTGTGCAGATTAGTATGCAAGGTGTCCAGCCCCTGCATGACTGCGGTCATTCGCCCGAAGGTTGTGTCATCCTCTGACACAGCTGAGCGGAAGGAGCTGGTGTCATCGTAGTTGCCACGGCTGGGGTGGTAGCGGTTGGCGGTGCGACGGAAATCGACGTCGTGACGCTCCCGAAGTCTGGTAAGCATCGGTAGGCTGCCTCTTGACTAGCGTGCTCAAAGGTGCCTCCAGAAGACTCCACCAACATGTTGGGCAACACGGTGGGGATGCCATGCACCTCCAAGCGAACTCGGTGCGGGAATTCGCCGTTGAGGTGGTGAATCTTCGTGTACTCCGGAAGACTGGGGTATCCGACCAAAAACGCCATCTTGCTCAGTTCTGCCACAAAGTCACCTAGTTTCTGCCCGTAGTGCGTCGGGGGAAGGTCTGCCATCTATAGAAGACAAAGGAGGGGAAATCAATGCATGCTCAGATCCAAATTAAATAAGTCAAAAAGGACTCTATTAAGCAATAAATTAATGAGTGAAATAATTACATATTAATAATTAGACGCATGAAATATTGCAACCCGCAAATTCTAGACGCGACTTAATGCATAATCCGGACTATTCCCAAACGACAGTCGAATAAAAGTCAATTAGACTCCACTCTGGCTGCAAAAATTTCTAAAAACCCTAGTCTAACCACACTGAAAATCCAATTCGAAGGTCATTTTTTAAAACGAGAATTCCCAAATTTTCTCGAAATGACTCCAAATGCAAGAGGGACATGCAGATGAAATAGTTTCAGAAGGCTCTTAGGGTTAACCAGTGGGCTCATCCTATAGTCAAGGACGGCTCTGATACCAACTTGTCACGCCCAGAAATTCACACCGGAATTTTCGAAGCTGAATGTTTATTTAAAAAAAATACCCTGTCCAGGACCAGCCAGGGATACACAAACGACAAATTGTATTTACAGAACCACGTCTTAAAAAAACATTAAAAAGTCTTACATATGCAGCGAAAAGATAAAATAAACTTATGAACTAGGCTTCGACTCTTGCGGGGCAGCGACTCCACACCACATGCAACCCTTGACGGCAGTGACGAGCCTACTCAGCAGCAAACTCATCAGCAGCTTCATCCTCTAACTCTGAGGTGGGGAAAAGGAAAGCAAGACTGAGTACAACCACATACTCAGCAAGTCATACCGAAAGAAGGTATGAATGCAGGGTTAAATTCCAAGGATAGGCTAGGTTTAATTTTTGCATAAAGAAGGCATGTCACAGAATTAAGTTGAAAGCAGTTAACACAGTAATTTAAGGTACTTAAACAATATTTTAATACACTGCTCAACGCTACACCACGTTGAGTCAGGCCCAATCCTCCCAACTATTCTATCTCAATTCCATTTAATCAAGTTATTATTTTAATGAGACTAATCACGGTGAATTTGGATGATCGCCCATAACCGCGGGCACGGCTATTCGAATAGTTTTTCACTCTGGCTAGAGGTGTACGTCTGTACCCACAAGACACAGCCTCACAACACGTGTTCGTGCGTCGACATACCACAATGGCATATCAAAAAGGGGTCTGTGACAGGACCATTCGCATAACCCTCCCTGACCAAGCGACATCACACCTCAGGTTTTGCCCCTACCTAGAATCCATGGTAGGCAACCCCCTCTCGTGCCTAGGTGAATCCGGCAGCTGCATAGACCTTTCCCGGTCCATCCGCACTCCATCACGCTCACCCTTGCCTGGATGTGTCGGCCAGGAAAAGCTACACTACAATCCCAGCCGTTGCCCATGCTGGCTTGTGGTACGCACTAATAATTCTTCCAGGTTTCCCGCAACCGGTCCTTAATCGCCATGGGTGCGACTTGCAAAACCGGGCACCCATAGCCCACCATAAAAGTCAAGTTTTAATTTACCGATTACTAGTACCAATGGTACGTCCGGTCGGAGACCGACATTTCATGTGAAATAATTCTAGTAAATTAATTTTTCCTTTTATGATCTAGTTGTACTAAGCATAATAAGCATGTCCTAGCCCTGATTCTAGTCAAATTAATTCCCAGGTGATCAAATAAATAGGGTAAACAACCTAGGCTTAAAACTATAGGTCCCATCCTGATTTCATTATAAAATAAAGTAATGCAACAGATAAAACAATAGAAATTTACAAATTAGGTACAATATGTTCAAAGGAAAATGACTTGCCTTGATCTTGATCCAACGGAACCTCAGCGACAACCTCAAAATAAACCGGAGCGTCCTCGGAACCAGATTCTACCGACAAACAAAGCATAGAAAAAACAGGCTATTAGACAGCTAAAACAGACAATTAAACCATTTTTAATATATTCTTGACATTTTTACGAATCCGCTGCAACTCGAACGGACCCAAACAGAGTTCGGATGAATTTTCTACGAATTTTACAAGTTTTCAGCCTTTTTACTAGTTAAGAAAAAGAAAAACGATTTATGACGCAAGCGCCTTAGGGCTGACATCACTACGGGACCCACAGAATAGTGACGCAAGAGAGAGAAAACCACGGGTGCACGATGGACCGAGTCCACCGGCTTGGGCGCGCCACGTGGCGGCACCGGATTGGCCGGTTTGGATCGGCCACACGGGAGAGCACACGGCTTGGCCGTGGCTTGGCCGGGCGGTGGCGGCGGCTTGCGCCGGCGGCGGCGGCGACGCTGGGCAGGCGCACGAGCAGCGGTGCACAACGGAGCCAGCTCGGCAAAGGGGAGAAAAGAGAGGAAAAGAAATGGCGCTTCTCACCGTCGCGAACTCGGAGAGGAAGACGGCAACGGTGCGATTCGTCGATCGAAAATTGGGGAAAAAGCAACGGGAGTGTGTTCCGGTGATTGCGAAGGTGGAGTTGGTGGTGGCTCGGCGAAAGGAGTGGCGGTTCGGTGGGAACGGCGAAAATAGTGAGCTCGGCGGCGGAAAAAGGAAACACACGATGCGGGAGCACGGGAGTGAGGTAATGCGAACGAGTGCGAGTGTGGGACGTGTTCTGGAGTACGAGGAAATTTATAGGCCCACAAGGGAGCTCGGGCATGGCCGGAAGAAGCGAGGAACGGACGGAAACCGTCGGGGCTCGGCATTAATGGCGGCTACGAGTGATGGGCATTAATGGGGAACGCACATGATGAATGGAGGAATGGGGAAAGTGTGGGAAACGGTGGAGTAAAATCGGGAACACATAATGACGCGGTTAAATGAGGTGGAACGTGGCCGGAGATGCGCCGACGCATACGGCATGCGCGGCTGTGGCTTGGGGCGGCTTAAGCATGGGGATGACAAGCGGGCCCTGCTTGTCATCGTCCCAGGCAGGAAGGAGGGCGAGCGACTTAGCGCAAACAAGAGAAATAGTGTTGGGCCGGCCCAAAAGGGAAAGAAAGGAGACGAGGAAGAAGAAGGGGACTTGGGGTTGCTTGCAGCTCGCACACCAGGGCGGCGGAAGGAGGGAAAAGAGAGAGAGAGAGAGAGAGAGAGAGAAGTGGCCGGAGGCCCACGGAGGAAAAAAATAGGAAAAAGGGAGGAAAAAGAAAAAACCCCCTTTTCTTAAGGAAATTAATTCCAGTTAGCCTAATTTAATTTTTAAAATTGCTTCCGATGCTCGAAAATTCCGATAAAAATCCGTTAGCGTATTTTGACATGAGGAATTTAAGAAAAATTCCACCAAGCCATTTCCAATTATTAAATGGATTTTTAATTTAGGATTTTGATTTTCTTTAGTTTTTCCAAGCAATTTCTTCTTTACGATTTTTCACCGGTAATTTTTAACTTAGAGAGAAAAACGGAGCGTGAGAGTATCTCCCGTAGATTCTAAGCATGTCGCACACGTAGTAATCGCATAGGTTAGTGCCTGGTGGTTGCTTATAACAATGTGTTGAATAAAATTGTATACGTCAATATTTTAAATTAAACAAGTATAAGAGAAATGTCACTATATAGCGGACATGTAATTACCGACCATTGTGTCTTCATGAGAAGCTTCTTCTTTTGTGTATTATTGATCGGTCCACCGTGGTATATATAATGTTTGTGTGCTCTATGTAGACAAAATAATTGTTTGAGTCGATTGTGTCTTCGAGAGTACAACAACCAATATTTAGTAAATGGTGCATAACAATACTTACAAATTTAATATAATGAGAAACTCTTTGAATGTATCCTCCATTGTCGAGCATCGGCGGGATGTCGAATCATACCATCTGTCTTTCGACCCTCTTGATACCATCTCATTAACTCGGCGTTGGTGGGGTTCGAGAACAATCGCTTCATGCGATCTTTCTCTGGCAAGTACCATATCACCATGGCCGAAATCTTTTTCCTGGCTCGACCAATACATTTGGTTCAGCAACATCACTATTGACGACACTGTTATCCGTTTTGTACCTACTCGCCCCACAAGTTGGACACTTGTCCAAGTCAGTGTATTCCTTGCGATAAAGTACACAGTGATTAATACATGCATGAATCTTTTCAACAACAAGAGATAATGGACATATCAGTTTCTTGGCTTGATAGGTGTTAGCTGGCAACAAGTTAGACTTAGGAAGCATAGCTCTCAGGAGACCCATCAAGTCGTTGAAACTAGCATCAGACCATCCGTGCCTAGCCTTCAATCTAAGTAGTTCTAGCACTGACCGCAAACACTGTATAATCCTTGTCACATCACTTTGATTGATCGTACAAAAGATCTTTCGCTGATTTCTGCAATGTCTCCCAATTGTTTAAATTTCTTGTTTTCTCTGTTAGGGCCTCTGGTTCAGCGTGCCGCAACATATCCTCAAGATCAAGATCAATATCAACTTTTGCATCGTCAAAACTAGAGCTGCCAAAATCATCCATCAATTCACGGGACATGTCCTCAATTATAAAATTCTCTGCCTCATCGAAGTAAATTTCAGGAATCTCTTTAGAAGCGACGACTTCCTTGTGATATGTCCAAACTGTGTATTTCTTCACAAATCCATGCTGAATTATGTGTCCCAAAATTATATTCGGATATTTCCACATCTTCTGATTGTTGCAATCCAAACAAGGATAAAATATAATCCTTCCTATTCTCCCTCAAAGAGTGTGCCTTAGCCTTATCAATAAATGTTGATGCTTCTCTCATGAACACCGGATGAGTTCTCCGCGTCTCATACATCCATGTCCGATCCATCTAAACAAATTCATAGCAATAAATAATATTATATTGTTAGTGTTTTCTACATAAACGAAAACTTAAATCTTAATTTACAACTAAACACTAATACATAGCAAAAAATAATATTAATACACTAGTAATTACTAAAATCAAATAATATATTTGACCTACAAATTACAAAAATAGCTCAAAATGACCTATTCAAACAAGTTTAAATATCTTCGCATTCAACCAATAAAATTTTACAAAAACGAAAGCAAATGAAATAGAAGATCAAACATATTACTTTTTATATTGATTTCAATCGAAGATTTCAAGTTGAAAACCTTCCCCCTAATAAATTGCCTATTTTTTGAGAGAGAAACACTAAGTCAAAAAGTTTAAATATCTTCGAATTCAACCAATAAAATTTTACAAAAATAGAAACAAATGAAAGATAAGATCAAGCATGTTACCTTTGTATTGATTGCAATTAAAGAATTCGAGTTGAAAACCTTCTCCCTATAATTGGCTTTTTTTGGAAAGAGAAACACAAAGTTTAAATGACTATAATTGGGTTGGGTAGATATTTATGGCTCATCATCGCATATGGCCCACTTAAGGGACTGCACGGGAAAATGCATTATTCCGTGCGGCCCACTTAAGGACCCGCATGGGAAAATGTATTATCCCGTGCGGGACCTTAAGTGGGCCGTACAGGATAATGCGTATTATCCTGTGCGGTTGGTTAAGTGGGTCGCACGAGATAATGTGATTATCCTGTGCGGTCGTTTAAGTGGATCGCACGGAAAAATTCATCTTTCCGTGTGGTCCAACAACCGGCCCCCTAGGGACCGGTTTTTCCAGTGCGATCATTTATGGCCTGCCTAGAACTTATCACGGGACTCATCCAAAAAAAATCATTTCTTCAATAGTGATGGTTTCTGTTGCTATAAATAGAGTTACATTCGGTACTGCTATATATAGCTAGAGAGCAGATATATCCTTTTGATTGATTATTCTTATTGTTTATACATATCCCAAAAATGAATATTGTGACTGGTTTGTCTTTGTCTTCTTTTATAAATATACTATTTCCTATATAAATATTTGACATACATAATTTTATCTAACTTTTGCATATAGTAGTAAACATGCGAATACTCTACAATGGGTCAAGCCCAAGGGAGATTTAGGCCAAAGCACTGGATTTTGTGGTGGTTGTGCATATGATGTGAGAGAAAGGAATGTAGGATGACTCCGTTTTTATAGTAGTTGACACATGATGCTTTTTTTATAGATTCATCTTTTCGAGCGTATATAAAGTTGACACATTTGTACATGTGTTCGTAGTTACAAATATATTGTAGTGAAATGAGTAGTTTCAAATTACTCATTGTTTTAATTTGTCCTAAGTTTAGACATTTGTATTTTTTTTCTATACTCATATTTTTAGATTCACCAATTTCTAAAAATTAGTAGCCATAAGTGTTTGATTTAATACTTGAATACAACCACAAGTAATCTTAAAGCAGAGAGATTTGTTTATTCTCTTACTATAGAAGCACGGTCGTTCTTCTTCCCACACTCCCTCACTGCACGTTTAAAAAATCGCAATGAAAAGAAAAAAAGAAAAATGGTTGAATAAAAAATATCCCCACTCTCTAATAATCACATCTAGACCCTAGCCATTTGTAATATTATGGCTTGTTGTAATGCATAGATACATTTCTATTTTTTTCTTTTAGAAAGATAGAACTACATATGAACCATTCTTACTCTTATTTTAAGATTTCACTACATAACTTATTTTATTTTTAGAAAAAACATCTATCCAACACTGTCAGGTCAAATTCTCATATTCCCTGAGCTCACATGAGTAATTGATTCGATCCATTTCTTCTAACATGAATTCACGACAGGTCATATTAGTAAAGTTAGAATCGTCCAACGTGGTTATGAGATGAGTCTCACTCAACCTCATTCTCAACCAAAGAAATGATGTTGCTTTCAACTCATAGTAAACAACAACTCATAGTAAACAAGCCCTTCACTAACATCGAGTCTAGAACATAACCTAACAAGGAGCTCGAGTTAAACTCATGGCCATGCTGTCTAACTAGCTAATATGGCTCAAGACGAATTCACGTTGAAAGAAATGGGTCAAATCAGCTAGTCACATATGTAAAAGGATATTTTTTCTCGTAATATTGGGTCAGTAAGCTTTTTTTTGACCAAATAGGTTATGAGATGGGATTTCAAAACAACAATTGGAGTGGTTAATGTAATTTTACATTGAAAAATCAGGTTGCCAAGTCCAGTAATAAACCTCGTGCGTCCTTATTTCACAACGCCCACAGGTTTATCAATGTCTTTGCCACGCTCGGTCCACCATGTCTTGCCACGTGGACCCGAAGCAGCCGCCTCGCCTGACCCGAACTGACGAATCTGACCCGTCCAATCTCCATCCGACAGCCTAAACAGGCCGGACACTCTATCCGCGGCCTCCGCAGCAAACACCTTTTGCACCGCACGCTCCTCCTACTCGCCTCACCGACACGCTGAGCCCACCAATTCGTGGACACATCTGTCAGTGACAGAATACATCCCAGAGAGCGTCAGGAGCAACTGCCGCGTGCCCCACCGCATCCACGCCTCGCTGTGGTCCAGCCACCACCGTTGGCCCCCACGTCCTGCCATACTAACGCATTTCCGGATTTACCCCTCAGGGCTTCCAGAAGAATCCGCCACGCGGGGCAATTAGACGAAACTTCCGGGGGCAGAAGGGTAACTTCGCATCAAGACAGGGCTTGGTGCTATAATTGGGAAAAGGGGATCGGAGGACAAGTCACGATTTGCCCCCAAATTCGCGATCCCCCTTCTTCTCCGGCTCAGATTCCGGCGAGACCTCGCCCCCGACCCCAAAATTGGTCACGGATCCGAGCCGCCCTCGCCTCCGGCTTCCGATCGGTACAGGTTTCCCCTCCCCTCGCTGTCTTAATCGGCTCTTAGGGTTAGGGCTAGGGTTTGTGTTGGTCATGGCTGTGATCTGATCCGGGTTTGCCTCGATTCGATCTGGGAGGTGTCGCGGGCTCGCGTTATGGTTAGTGTTCTTGTCGATTACGATGTTATTGTAGCCGTCCGAGGCGGTGCCCGGGGGGTGTTGCTGTCGTCGCTGTTTGACCCGTTGTCCGCTGCCAGGGAATAGTAAGAAAAAGGGGAGAAGAAGTTAGAAAGAGGACTGTTATTTTAAATTGACTCATGCTACAGTCTGCTAGTAAAAAAAATGTAACTGAACAAATAGGAATTTATGCAATTCTGACTGAATGTTATTTTCCTAAGAATATGTGGAATATGGTTTTAATGATAGAAATAATGTAGAGTTCACCAACTAGAGAATTTATGGAAATATTAGTCACTGTTGCTAGATGGTGGTGAAATGCATCAAACCAATTGTCAACTCATTATTTAAGCTTGAGGAAGAAATATGCATCTGATGTACTTCATCAGTCTGCATTTAGAATCTGCGCATGTGAATTCAGTTTATTTGACCATTGATACATCCCACAATGGTAATACAAATAGTTTCACAGTCATCTCTTTAGTTTACCTAGTCATATGAATGATGGTCTACATTTATAAATCCATTATCATTAGGTCAAAATGATAATCGTGGACAGTTTTGTTAAACTGTACCTTTTAACTGGATCAAGGGAAGGGGCTAAACATATATGAAGTAGAAGAGCAAATCATATGAATATTGGATGTACCCTTTGGCCTTTGTTCCTAACCATATGGATCATAATGTGAAATGTTTAACACAGCTAATGAGCATGTGATGTTTCATTGACCAGTCGAGTGGTAAGATACTGCAGTGTGCTATATTATTGGTTGGGAAACATTTAACGATCAGCCCATTAAAATTCTCTAAATTAGCACCATCATGTGCTTCTCTTTTATGCTTTCTATGTCAATAATTTTTAGTGCAAGTTAGTTGGCAGTTTTGAGGTTAACTAATTCTTTATAAATATCTAATAATATTCCTTTTCTTTTTTGGCAGGATAGTATGGTGTTTTCACACAACAAAAATGCCAACCAGTTTGACCCTCTTTCCTGTGTTAACCTGAGCGGACTAGATGCCGACAGTCAATCTGTTTCATTTACTGACATGAACTCAAGAGATGCTCCTTCAAATTCACATGTTACAGGTAGGCCTTCCATTCTCGGAAGTAAAGAAGCTTCCTATTTTTTGGTTTCTCATTTTAATTTGTTTCAGATGTTGGAAAGGAGAATATGTTGAATAACCCAGAGGAATCGAAGATCGCAAGCACTGGTCTGAAGCCTGGTTCTCCAATTTCTCCTGAGAACTTCAGTTTTTCTTCTCTCCCAGGCAGCAGTTGTCATTTGTCTACGCTGGATCATGGCAAGCGACCTCTTTCTGATGTCAGGCCATTCCAGGTTGCTTGTAAGCGTCCGAAGCAAACAGACGAAAATACCTGGTCAACGAGCACATTTGAGACATCTTTTTCAGGTTTGTATTTGTTAAAATATTTGCTGTCAATAATACGTAAGAGATATGTATCAGTGATTATGATTGATTGGTTTCAGATTTAGCTGATGAGACCAGAGAGCCAGATTACATTTATCATAATAGTGGTATCTCAGCCTGCAATACTAGTTCCATCATCCCTTACTCTAATCTTGAGCAATTAATTGGAGAGGAGAACTTATACTTACCTGATTGGGTGACTACTTTCCCTGGTTATACTGGAGATTTTTGGCCAGCTGCTGTTGCTGACCAGGTTGATGACATTGACTCTCCTATCCATGACCACCTCCCAAGAAAAGCTGTGGCAATTGGACCTGACCACCAGGCAGACATTCCAGAATGGAGGCCTAGGGTTTCGATGATCGTGCCCTGTGGTTCTGGTTCTTGTGCTGATCTGTCATACAGTTCTGTTTCCACATCAGGGTCTGCTCCCAGGGATGAGGACAGTGAAAGTGATAAGTGGATCAAGCATTGTGTAATCCAAATGCCATCCTCATGTTCTGTTGCTTGGGTTGGAGACCATGGAAGAGATTGTGGGTGCAGTGACGAGGGTTCCATTAGATGTGTAAGACAGCATGTTTTGGAATCCAGAGAAAACCTCAAAAGAAGATTGGGAGAGGACAAATTTCGTGAGTTAGGTCTTTGTGAAATGGGAGAGGATATTGCTCAGAAATGGACAGATGATGATGAGGGTCTCTTCTACAGAGTTGTTTACTCTAATCCTCCTTCCTTGGGCAAGAACTTTTGGCATTTTCTCCCACGTGCTTTGCCTGGTAAAACTAGCATGGAGCTTGTCAGCTACTATTTCAATGTCTTCATGCTTCGTAAGAGGGCTCAGCAAAACAGATCAGAGCCATTGCACGTGGACAGTGATGATGATGAGGTTCCTGATGAGCCTTCTGTGACAGAGGAGGACGAGGATTCTGCAGTTGAGTCCCCAGCACATGGTTATTACGTGAACAATCCCATGTCCCCAGAGTCTGAAGACTCCTTCCCTGAGAAGGTAGCTGATAGTTTATCTGGGCTCAGAGATGGACCAAGCCAGAAGCCTCTGGGATCAAACACAGATATTCGTGGAGGGGATGCCGACGTCCAAGATGAGTCGTGCACATCATTTGAGGACCATAATGGAGCGCATGGATCTAATGGTGTTCAATGTGCTGAGTTTCACATGATGCTGCCAAATGCTGCTCTAGACCACTACAGTGACCGAGGTGCGTGCATGTAGCGGATGCCAGGACTCTGAGCATAAACATAGGTTATTAGACGTTGACATCATGACAGAGCCTGAAGGTATGGCTGATGAGGGAGATAAAGATGATTGTATATTGGGGTTGTCAATTGTCAATGCTTTGAGTTGTTATGAACAGTATAACAGCAATACAAATAAAGTGGATGGCCTTGGCGTTTGCCAAATTTCGAACGCCGAGATGGTTTTGATCTTTGCTGAAGTTTTGAAACGTGAGGAGACTGCACAGCCAAAAAGTCAAGACCAAGTCAAGAGTTCTGCATTGAGAACAGTTGCCTTGCCTTGGAGGCCTGTTCCTCCAAATCCTCCAACCTGCCGTTGTCTGCCTTGGTGATGATATGGTCGCCAGAAGCCTCGGCGGGAGCGAGCTGTATAGTGGTCAAGTAGCTCAGTATTTTTCAAAGCCATTTTGTAAAGTAGCATTTGGGCACCAAACTGAACTTTTGTGCGACATCGTCTTATAATTCATTCATTGTGTACTCTTGTCATCTTTTGGTCGTAAGTGTACAACCTATTGCATTCTGTAGTTTGTTGGAGAGCTTCTAGTTTTTTTACTGCAGAGAACGTCATACAGTTGTATCAATTCTGACCAATGACGTGTGAGTAGTAAGCAGTGAATTAGGGTAAGTGATCTGAATAGGAACATTACGTACAAGGGAGACGAAGAAATCAGAACAACGTTGCATATACAATTTCTGAAGCAGTTGCTGTGCATTGGATCAAACCAGTCTAACCGAGCAGAATTTCCAACTTGTCCAGATACCATAATTCAGAAACAATCACATGTCCTGGATGTTTTTGTCAAAAGAAAAAGGAAATAAAAATCAAATATTGAGCCATGTAATTTAAAAGACCACATCAGTTGTATCTTAAGGAATCAAGGGAACCTATAGATCCAAAACCGTAGAAATGTTTTTCAAATATAAAGAGAATCGCAGAGAGAAAATGAGGATTTGAATGGTGGACCTGTCGCATGAAGATTACACCCACTAACCAACGGAACCCAATTTTCATGGAGCATATCACATTATTTCTGAAATCCACTAACCAACAGAACCCAATTTTCATAAAGTATATCACATTATTGTTGGTTGATTTATCGGCTAAGACTGATAAGGTTTAAAAAGGATAAAGCCTACAGTTCGATTCTAACAAGAAAACAAATAAAAGTTAAAGTGGATCTGTGATCGGTAAAATCAATTTTTCAATTTTGAATCCTAAGAGCTCTCGAGCCTCGTCAATACTATATATAGAAGATAAACGCAGAGGAGAGAGGACGCTTAATCATTCTGCGTTAAAATCCAAAACCCTAAATCGCCTGATCAGTAAAGCAGTAAAGCACGGTTCATGTATCCAGTGCTTCGTGTAGCTGTCTCACTTGTTGTAGCCGGCTTCTCGCTAGATCTTGACGACCTTCGGGTCTTCACCGGTCCTGAGAAAGCTACATGAACCTTTTATAGTGCTTAACAGATCGGATGATTTAGGGTTTTGAATTTTAACGTAGAAGAATTAAGCATCCTTTCTCCTCTGCGTTTATCTTTTATATATAGAATTGGTGAGGCTCGGGAGCTTATCTCCTATTAAGAATTTTAAAAATCCAATTTATCTCTTATTTGTTTTCTTATTATAGAATCGGACCGTAGATTATGTGTAGACTAAATTAATAAATTAATAAAATCTTGTAAATTAGACTCCAAACAATTATTTCTGAAATTTTGGGGTATTCTATTCATCTCATTACCGATAAATGTTGGATTCCCGCCTATGATTTGTGCTAACAACCCAGTAATTATGGCCGTGTGCACTGCACAAATGCAGACGCAGGAATCACTCACATTATCTAAAACCAATCATTTTACATTACATTTGGAACCGAATTTTCCATCTCATTCTTCTTAGCCCTAAAGTTGCATGTTTAACGCTGCTATGTAAAATGTGACAACAATTTGCTCAGTTCATAAAAGATCAACTAAACAAGGTTAATCATCGTAATCTACTGCAATACCCTATTCATCCCAAGTTCCCAGCGACAGTGTAAGGAGTGTGGAACCTGAAATAATGGCACATGTGCCATCAGATGGGGCTATGATGGTGAGCACTGCACTGGACAGGTCCATAAAGCTTCAGGCCTTTCCTAGGAGTATGATCCAAGTTTAGCAGCTGAGAATGTCATCTTTGCTCATTAACTAATCAACAAGCCCAATAATTGCACTCTTGATTAAAAAAAAGCCATCCTGTGGCTGTGGTACTTAACTTCACTGCTTCAGTAAAACTTGTCTTATTGCCTTCCCTCCAAGCTTAATGATGCACCCATAAATTAACAAAAGTTGACCAAGAAAATGAAATTTCAAGCTAATGATGCACAGATGAATTAGCCAAAAATAACCAAGAAAATCAAGTCAAATTAAGTTGAGGTTGCCGAATAGAATGGTCGAGACCTCCCAATTTAGGGGTTCTTTCTCACCTTCAGAAGTTTCTCTTCATCTAACACACAGGCTACAATAGTCCATGTGTCACAATGGTAAGAGAGTTGTTTCCTGGACACACATTTGGTTCAGATCTGGATTTGTGCAAAAATAGACTATCCATGCTGAACTGGACTAAAAAATTTGCTTTCAGGCAAAGGTGTGGACAGATGTTCTTTTGGTGAGCACACATTTGTTGAACCACAAATAGAATTCTTCCTGCTCACCTCTCAGTTGTCATGTGAACTTTGTCTTCCTTTTCTCACAGTTCTCTGAAGTTGGAGTTTGATCCTTAGCAGTTTGTCAAGATGCAAAATTAAGGCATTTGGAGGGAAACTTACTTCCTACACTCTGGCCTGTGGTTTCTGCCATCCAAGGATGTGATGTGCTATGTTTTTGAAACTTTGGGCATTAACACTGTTTAAGGGATTGAATTATCCTATTGTGCTTCAAAGTTGGGTCTAATCCACCAAAGGCCCTGGTTGGAACAGAGGATTTTTTTTAACCGGATTGGGACAGAGGAATTTCATAAGATTTTCACAATTCCCGCATCTTAATATTTCGAATAATTTTGGTAATCAATTTTAATATGATTCACTAGTTGAGGCAATTAGTACCTAATCTCTAGTAATGATAACAAGCAATCACACAATTCAGTGGTGAACTAGCTGAATGTGGATGAGGATGTGAACTTGTGGTAGGGCACATAGTCAAGTGCGGCAAAGGTAGTAATATTCCAGTGTATGTCCTCCCCAAAACTAACCGTTCAGGAAAGGTAGGCAAGAAAGGGACATGAACAACACATTGATCACGCAGATCATGATTAGTAGTGGCTTTAGGTAGGGAGGTAAACTACTTTCTGTTCTGTGCGGGCTTGCTAAGGGGGTGTTTGGTTTAGGGACCATATCACATCGAATGTTTAGATGTTATTTTAGAGTATTAAATATAGATTATTTATAAAACCAATTCATAATCGATACTAATTCGCGAGACGAATCTAATGAGCCTAGTGATGTTACAATAAACATTTACTAATCATGGATTAATTAGGCTTAATATATTCGTCTCGCGAATTAGCCATCGATTATGTAATTATTTTTATATTAAGTCTTTCAAATTAATATCTAAATATTCGATGTGACACGAAATTTAGTTACTTTCGTCCAAACACCCCACAGAGTTCACTATTACTACTTCAGTATGGTCAGTGTGAGTGACCTGTCCTATGTCGACTGAGAAACACCTGGTACATCATAGTCCTAAAAAGAATGAACTTCTGATTAATTCTAGATTTATAGTTAAAAGTTGATTACAGTTGAGGAATTTGATTTTGTTTTGAATGAAGAGAGTACATCCAATACATGCCACCACACTGACACGCATAGACTGACATCATAAGTGGGTCAATTACTTCATGTACTAAATTTTCTTTAGCATCAATCTATGCCTGAAGATCTTGTTGCTGGTTGGTTTGTTTCATCACTGTGCTAACCAATCATATCACACTACTATCAATTTATCACTCCTGGGGTTTTTGCATGCAGCTCCTGAGCTTTCTTTCCATCAGTCTGTTCTGCAAAAGCCTGCTGCAGCTGCTCTCTGTGTTTCATTCTTTCAGTTTTAGCTGCCTCAGATATGTATACTTCTGGCCTTGCTTGCTCAATCACTAATTATTCTTTGCACATTTCTTGTTGTGTTAGGCATGCCAAATAGAGAAATGAAGAGAGAGGTTCTAGGAACTCAATGTAACCAACAACTAGATTAGTGTCATTATTCCTGCACTAAGCAAGCAGTATTACTACATTTTATCATACTAGCTCAGTAAACTGCTACTGCCAGTGGCTCATCTGAATCATAGTTAAAAGAAGCATGTTGCTTCGTATTGACTCAAAGGTGTAACAGTTATATGCAGTAGTAGCAAAGAAACAAATGAGCATATTAATTTCAAGACGGAGAACATTGAACTGAAATCTAATCTGGAAGCATTTCATTGTACAAGTTCTCAATCGAGATCATGATGTTCTTATTTCCTCCCTATGAGGAGCAAAAACAGAACAGAGCTAACAAAAATACTGAATTCAAAACAAAATTGGTCGAAAAATCTGGAGTAACTAAGTGAAGACCTAACAATAATTATTTAATCCCTCGTGATTACCTAAGATGAAACTCCAAAAGAATGAATTGAATCTGAATTTGTACCTACCCATGCTCTCCCAAAAGATGTCAAAATTTGGAGGAACCAAAGCTTCAGCCATCATCTCCTCCTGGAGCTGGCAGATTGAGATCAAGAAACCTGTCGGCGAGCAAAGGTTGCTCTGGCTTGACAATGCCGTCGGCGTGGCCGCGCTCGTAGAGCTCGCCGGCGATCGAGTGCGACCGCTTGTGCCCGCCGAGAGCCTGACCGGAGCCGAACTCCTTGGAGCAGATTGGGCACACGAATTTGGTTGGTTTCTTCACTGCCTTCGGGACGACGGCCGCGCCGATCATGGCGTCCGGCGACACCGACGTAGAGGCAGAGCTGAACGATGTCTCGATGCTCGGCTCCGGCTGATCGGCCGGAGCTTTGACAAGGCTGCAGTTGCTGTTTATGCGTTTGTGGCTGGCGCGGTGGCCGCCGAGAGCTTGGTAGGACTGGAAAGCCCGGCCGCAGCCGTGGCACTCGTACCGGCCCCGCTTCTCGCCGGCGGCGCTCGCACCCATCGTCGTCTTCCTCCTCTTCTTGCTCCTCATCTCGGTGTCGCCGTACGGGGAGGGGAGAGGGACAATTCCAAATCGTCATCGGAGACGGCGTCGTGGTGGTGGTAGTTGTTGTTGTACTCGTCCTTCTTTGGTCTCGAGTTCCATGGCCGGCCAGTGTCGCGCGACAGCATCACGAGGCAGCGCGCGACGTCCTCCGGCTCCTCGTCGACGACGAACTCGTCGCGCACGGGCGCCGGCACGCGCATCGACCGCGGCCGTCGCCTCGGAGCCGCCATCACCTGCATCTCCCGGTCCGGGTCACGATCGTCGCCGCCGTCAACGTCCACGACGACATCTTCGGAGTCGTCCGGCGGCGCATGGCTGCGCACGCGACCGAGCACCGGCCGGCATGACGACGACGACAGGAGATCGCCGCCGCGGTGGTGACACGCGTCGCCATCGTCGTCGTCGCGGCCGCCGGAGCCCGAGAGCCGGCGCGTCTTCTTGGGGTTCTCCCTTAACCCATAGCCGCCGCCGCCTCCTCCGCCGCTCTGCATCCACCGCCGTTCTATCTTCACGTCGCCGCCTTCATCCTCATCGGCTCGCTCGTAGGCCGCCGCCGCCTCCACCTCCGTGAGCGAGTGGGAGCGCATGTGGCCACCCAGCGAGCGGCCACAGGCGAACCTCTTCCCGCACACCTTGCAGCTGTGCCGCGTCGCACTAGCACTAGTAAGCACGACCACATCGTCGTCGTCCATGGCGGATCAAGAAATCAACAAACCAGCCAGCCAGAGAACTCGATCAGATCAAGAACAAGAAGAACAACGTGAATGATCAAAAGGCAATTGAGCTAGTGGGAGGATGGATCAAGATTGAAGAAGCGGTCAAGTTAGCAAGCTAGCTGGAGGAGGAAGGGATCCATGGAGCAAAGGGGAGCTAAAGTAGTAGGAGTAGATGGGAGGAGGAGGCGATGCGAAGGGCAATGCGGTTGGGAAGGAGAAATCTATGCATGCAAGCAAGCAAAGTTAGCAAAAACTGACAGGAGAGAGAAAACAAATCGATCCATCCCTCAGAATTTCAAGCGGTCTCATTCACAGCCTTGGAATGAAAGTTTTGTGTACAGCAGCCTCGATCGTCCCTCTTATATTTAGGATGAGGTGTTGTTTGGTATATCCTTTTTTTTTCTTCTTGTTACAAAAGAAAGTGTTGATCGTTCTGTTTTGACGCGCTATCTAAATCTTAGTAACAAATTGCTACAAACTAGTCAATTGATTATGTACAAAACATTTGTATAATTATGGATAGATATTTTAGGTTTTAATCATATCAATGTCTCAATAATACTAATGTTAATGTAACATATCCAGAATTTTGAAAAAAAGAGAAGAGAAAAAAAGACTTAGCAAAAATTTGATCTTGTCTCTATCTTTTAAATTTATAGTTGGTATTCTTGGATTTTCCGTGAATCTCATAACTTGCATGCGATAAAAATGAAATATTAAATCTAACTAGAACAAAAATATGGAAAAATTCCAATAAATAGCAGACACTTGAAATAACCTTCTATAAAATCTCACAAGTTTATAACTCAGTTTTGCACCTCAATTAAAAATATGAAAAACATCCAAAATTAATTCAAATCGAAATAAAACAATAAACTTGTTTGAATTTTCAAAAATAAAGTACACACAAGAAAAATCCTAGAAATTCATCAAATGGAGTTGATGGCCACCCTAACTTCCAGTAAAATTGGCACAAGTTTTTGAGCACTGTGGCATATCCAAAAAATTGCCCAAAACCCTTTGCCACTCTCCAAAATTCCAAGAAAGACCCTTCTGTCCTTTTTATTTCTTCCTCTCTCTGTCCAGTGGACCCAAGGACCCTTGGCCCCACCTGCCAGCCATGACAGTGCCCCATCTCTCTCTCCTTCTCTTTCCTCTCCCTCCTTGCAGCCATTTCATCGAACACGTGGGGTGCTAGACAAAGTCGTCGATGCCACGCAGGGTTTGCCCTACCACCGGTTACCGTGGTAATTGGGCTTATCGCCAGGGTTCTGTTTTGGTAACGGTGGTAGGGTTTGGCTAAAATTTGCTGAATTCAAAATTTTTGAAAAAAAAATATTCAAAAAAAATTCCTAGAGGAAGCTCTTGAATTATAGTGACCAATGGTAGAATTTTTTTGGAAACGAACTAGATAAAATCACTTTTGGAGTCAAAACCGAATTCAACTCAGAAAATAGAAAAAACAATTAAACAGTGGAAACACTGTACATTAGGCCCATCCGGCCCATTTTCACCAAAAATATTTTCCTTGTCAACTTCCATCTTCTCTCTCACTCGGACACATATTGGAAACATGTGGAGGGAGTCCCTTGTGGTGGGGAAGAGCCAACAGCGGCAAATTTGTGTCCTCCTCGCCGGCGACTGCGGTTACCGGACGGCAAGCGGTGGTAACCGCGCGGCACGACAAGGTAACCAGCTGGTTGTCTCGGCGAAGGTAATATCTCTCTCTCTCCCACGGTTACCTCGCGATAAATGGTGGTTATCGTGGTTTTTGTATGGTTAGCGGCGGGTATAGGGGATTTACGCTTTGATTAGTGAGGAGAGAACCGACGGTTACCGTGCGGTAACCGTTGTTATTACCATGGTAACCGTTTCTATTACCGCGATAACCGCCGGTTTGCAGTTAGTATTAGGTTTGAATGGCACATGAGTTGAATGTTTTAAGGAAAACTTATCCCACGTATAGGAAGCCGTAGTAGCCAACTGTTTTTTTCAGCAGAAGATTGCATATACAGGTGACATAGCAAGCACAAGCACAACATGTTTGGAAGTATTTGCAAAACAATGAAATTATTCAGTAAATTTTGGAGTATGTCAAATTATAACAGCCAATGACTGCATCACCCAAAGTAGATAATGAATAGATTATTATTCTGTTTTTTATTGGCACTGACAATACAAGCTTGCATCTTGTTTTCATTTTGTCCTTCCTCAGTATAAATAACAGGATTATTTCTTGATGCACCGGTCTAAATGAAATTAGAACCACTAGCATTACGGTTGTTTGATGTTGTGCATGTAATAGTATGTTTGCAACAATAGTTATTTCTATGATTTTTGTAAGATTTTTTCAAGTAATATTATGTTTGCATTAAAACTTTGCAAGTTTAACTTTTCAAATTTATAGAGTAGTTGTATTCGAAATGTCTAGTGTGATATAGATCAAATATTGGTCTTATACTTAACTATTGTTGTGCCAAATGGCATGTGTTATTTTTTATTGTGCTGCGCTATGTCGCCTTTATATTATCATGTCTTTTTTTGTCGTTTGATTCATGGCGCAGATGGCAGACAACAGGGACGTTGTGTGGGAGCACTGGGAGAACATACCCCCAAGGTTTCGCTGCAAATACTATCACAAAAAAAAGAGCGATGGTGAGGCAACCCGACTCAAGATGCACTTGGCTGGTAGAGGGAAGGGAGTCATATATTGCAATTCAGTGCCTCCCGATGTCCGTGATTCTTCAGACATGAGCTTGACATGATTAAGGACTCGGGCTCCAAGTGGAAGGGTCATACAGAGAGAACCGTTGAGGCGACAAGGGTGGATTATCATGACCTAACAAGATCCGCCGACGAGGAGGAACAACGGGAGGCGGCAATGCAAGCCTCTTTGCAAGAGGAAGAATTTAGGAGGGATGTGGAACAGCGTGGTGGCACTTATGAGCATGGGTGATATGACCATGGCTACTATGGATATAATCATTGCTCACATCATATGTCAAAAGGAAGATATCAAGATCAAGCTTCAAAAATCCTGGAATCCAATTCATCCAGCTCTAACAATGCTGAATTCAAACGACCGCCAAATATGGATACGTGCTCCGATTTGGATCCATGAGTACTTGATGGAAAGCTCTCGAAGTCCTCTTTCCAACGGATCTAGACTCATCCCCAAATTCTATCCCAATCAGCCGCAATCACAGAAACAAGGTGTTGCATCACCTATAATGGACCTATGGGTTTGTAACTTCATCTGCGACCTCGACCCAAGTGGGATGTGCCCCAACCTAGTGGAGAACGACTCTAGGGAGCCTTAGGTCTTCCTCCCACCTTCTTAAATAGCTAGCTACCCCCTCAGGGTTTCTCGGGTTTTGTTAGACTAAAGTTTTAACTTGATACTTTACCTTGTAGTTACGTCTGTCGATTAGACCATCTAATTACTCGTCTTTGAAACCCCAACTTTTCATTTGTATTCATTTCCTATTTGCAATTCAGATTGCTTTTATCTTATTCTTGCTTGTTTCTTTGATTTGCTTGCAGGAATAAGGTTGATCTGTACCAGCAAGATCAACAACCCATGGAGAAGTGTATCGATCGCTAAGCCGCAACACAACAACGTCTCGTACGATTGTAGTCAGATTATTAACGTTTCTTCCAAATCGTAGTTATCATCAACTCACCAAAAGATTGGGCCAATCAAAGCTGTGAGCTTGCCAAGTGCAGCTCAAGGTTTATTAAGTGGTATCAGAGCACCAAGTTGATCAGTGAGTTTTTATCTACCTATAAGCGGAAAAAGCCAAAAAAAATTTGCATCCATTACCTAGGCATTGTTCTTTTCAGTTTTTGCTTTGTTGAGTTTTACATTGCATCGTCGCGTCATGTTGCTAGTCTTAGCGTCTAGTTCGTTTAGAGTTTCGAGTTCTTGTCACGTGTAGTAGATTAGATTAGATTAGATTAGATTGGTTTCTCTTTCGGAAGATGGAAGTAGGAGATTAGATTAGATTGGTTTCTCTTTACTTCAGGAAAGAAATAGTAGATTGGATCGGTTGAAAATAAGTTTTCGTATTTATCTCTTGCACCAATCTGGACTCCTGGCCAACCACCTCCACAAAGTGACGTGACTCCCACTCCTCTTCTAATGACGTACATCTAAGTTTTGAGTCGTCAAACGCCTTGGTAAAATTTTGTTTTATGTCGGATTCGAGATCTGTTTGGAAAAATGGAACCGACATAACGTAAGCATTACATTTTTATATAGTTCTAATTTTAGGGTTTGGACTTATATATTTGAGTCCCTATAATTTTTTATTTACGTTTGAGTCCCTGTAATTTTACGTTAAGGCCCTTAAGTTGGTTTTTGTTAAAAAAAGAAAAAAAGGTAGAAAGGTGCTTCAAAAAATAGAAAAAAAGCCACACCAAATATAAAAAGAAGAAAAGAGAAGAAGAAAAAAGCGAAAAGAAAAAAGAAAGAAGAAAAGAAGAAAAGAAGAAAAGAAGAAAAGAAGAAAAGATAAATTCATTTGTTATCTTTTATATATCAGAGTTTGCTTGAGTTGTTTTTAGTGCTATCTTGTGGTATTTTTTGTGTCTAGGCTTGCATCTCTAGTACGTTCTAATCTAGGACCATCACGGTAGGTTATTCAACTTTGCATTTTCTGATTTGAGCATTTGCTATTCCTTTGCTACATATTTAAGCCTACCTAGAGCTCCACAGATTTGATTGCAGCCGTATAACAGGTGTTTGCCGAGGCATCGATACATCTAACCTCCATTGGGGTGTTTGGTTGAGTCGGTGTATGTCACCATTCTGCTTGCTTTGGTAAGAACTTGTAAGAGCTTGGCTAAAAGCTTGAGAGTGTGTGATATTTGAGCCTCCACTACCTAGTAGTTGATAGGAGCATACATATATTTTTGTGTATGTTTCTTGTTTTCTACTAAGAATGACCAGAATACGCAAAACAAATGGGGATAACTGTGCTCACCATCGACATCTTCGTCGAGACATGAGGAGTGATCAACATGACGTATATGAGGTAAGTGACATTGTTATTGCTAAGATCAAATCTGCACTACCTTATTTTGAAGGAAATTATGATCCTCATGTTTATATTAAATGGGAGCTAGTGGTTTACAGAGAATTTAAAAAGCATGGTTTGTCTGAGAAACATATGGTTATATGTGCATCTAGTGTTTTAATTAAAAATGCTTTTATTGATTGGAAACATCTTTGTAGGTATAACAAAATACCTCAATCTTGGAAAGACTTGAAATGATATTTGAGACAATATTATGTTCCTATGTATTATGCTAATATTCTGTTCTTAAACTGCAATGTTTAAAACAAGATGCCAGAACTGTTACTTCGTACTATCGTAATATGCATGATTGTTTATTTCGTTGTGGTTTAGATGAATGCGAAGAAGCTACAAAATTGAGATTTTTACGTGGGGATAACAAAAAAATTCAGGATATGCTTGCTTATCAAAGTTATAGATCTCTCTCATTTGTTAGAACTTGCTTGTAATGCTGAATGTAAAATATAGGACATGAAGAAGCAATAAGTTATGTTTGTACCTCCTATTTTCCCATGTAATGATGACGTGTAAATTTGGGAGGAGCAATCTTTTGTGTCTCCTGTTACTAACGCCTTGCACGAAGTTCAAAAAAATTCACCAACAGGAGGAGAACAATGTTCTTGAGAACGAAGATGAGAAGCATGAAGCACCTAAAATATCTATATAAAGTTTGCAAGGTAAAATAAATGGTGCTGAGATAAATGAAGGTGAGTATTCTCAAGCTGAACTACACACGTCCACTTTACATGCTATAGTAGAGCAACCATTAGTGAAACCAATTGCTAAGATTCCTTTGTCACAAGTTGATTTAATGCTTTTTCTTGTGATAAAGAAGATTTGTGTGATAATACTTCACTTATATCCATGCCACATCAAGTGAATGAACATGCTATTTCTAGTGTTAGTCCTTTATGTGTTGATTTTAAGCATGCCGTTCATATTACTAATAAAGTTGAGGAGCGTGAATTACTATCTTCTTTAAATACTTTGGAATCTGTTCTGTTTGATGACTTTTGCAAGCTCGATAATTTGAAGGAGAAATTATTTGCTAAGTCTGATTTACCATGTCCAATTAATGTTATTTTCCATATCTTTGGCGAATATAATGATAGAGGAACATATTTGGTGCATACAATTTACATATGTTCGGATTTAGAACCTCCTGTAGCTGTAGATAAAAATTGTAAGTCAGAGAGACATGTTATTACTAATCATGTTATCTCGAGTTTGTGTTGTTTTGATTTGAAAGAACAGGATGGTTCTGAGGAAGAGGAGCAACCAGATCACTCAATGTGGTCACTATGCACCTAGGTAGTTGTGCCACATGAGTACTTGACTTTTGAAGAAGGGGAGTAAAAATGAGCCGCAAGCGAAACAACCAAATGTGGTATCTATGTTCATTGTCGTCCATCTCCATTACTAGGTATATTTGTTTCGTAAGAGATTAATACTATTTGCCAAAAAGCTACTAATATTACATGACAAAATTTTGTTGTGCTTGTGTTCATGTAGACACTTCTATGGGCAAGATCATGCACTACGCGAAAAGAAGCATATGGAAAAACCGAGGATGGTTTTCCGTGAAGAAGGGGAGGATGATGTGACCATGGCTACTATGGATACAACCGTTGCTCACATCATATGTCAACAGGAAGATATCAAGATCAAGCTTTAAAAATTCTAGAATCCAATTCGTCCAGCTCTAACAACACAGAATTCAAACAGCCGCCAAATATGCATACGTGCTCCGATTTGGGTCTATAAGTACTTGATAGAAAGCTCTCAGAGTCCTATTTCCAATGGATCCAGACTCATCCCCAAATTCCATCCCAATCATCCGCAATCATAGAAACAAAGTATTACATCACTTATAATGGGCCTATGAGCTTGTAACTTCATCTGGGACCCCGACGCAAGTGGGGTGCACCCAACCTGGTGGAGCACGACTCTAGGGAGCCCTAGGTCGTCCTCCCACCTCCTTAAATAGCTTGCTACCCTCTCAGGGTTTCTCGGGTTTTGTTAGACTAAAGTTTTAACAATTGCTACTTTACCTTGTAGTTATGTGTGTCAACTAGACCACCTAATTACTCATCTTTGGAACCCCAACTTGTCATTTGTATTCATTTCTTATTTGCAATTAAGATTGCTTTTATCTTGTTCTTGCTTGTTTCTTCGATTTGCTTGCAGGAATAAGGTTGATCTGCACCGGCAAGATCAACAACCCATGGAGAGGTGTATTGATCGCTAAACCGCAACACAACAACGTCTCGTACGGTTGTAGTCGGATCATCAATGTTTCTTCCAAATCATAGTTATCATCAACTCACTGAAAGATCAGGCCAATCAAAGCCATGAGCTTGCCAAGTGGAGCTTAGGGTTTATCAATGGGGATGGCAGTGGATCCTCTTAGCTCGAGCCTAGGAGAGGTAGAAGCAATCCAATTGCAAGTATGCTCCGAAGGGCTACATCTCAGCAGGAGTCCTGCTGTTAGAGACTACAACCTAGCAAGCGCGAGATCTCCTATGCAGACACGCATCAACATAGGTTTCTTCACAAAGAAGGGAAAGCAGACAAGGGAGATGATTGGTGAGTCCTGGGCTAGGTTCTTCTTCACCTCCACATTCCTGCAAGAAATGCTGATAATCCTTACTTCATCAGAGCCGTAAAGAGACTCAAAAGTGTGGTACGTATTCAGTTACTACGGAATTCATTTTCCAAGATAAGATTATAGACTAATTTCAGAATCTTTTATTTGTAGGTGAAAACATACCTTCCCCACTGGTAGGGAGATAGATACCAAGTACCTTGACTCCACAGAGAGGGATGTGAAGAAGCAGTTCGATCGGTTCAAGCATGATTGGGAAGAGTACAGTGTTACTCTTATGTGTGGTTCCTGGACTGGATCGACGGGTATGGCTGTCATCAACTTCTTGATATATTGCAATGGCATAATGTTTTTCCACAATTCCACTTATGCGACCGGCTTTAGCCAGGATGCTCACTTCGTCTTGAAGGTGATGACTTTGATGCTGCATCTTAAACTTACATGTTATTACCAAATGTAGGACGATGACCTAATTTTTTATTTTGTTATGTACTACTACAGGAGATCTGGAAGGTCGTAAGGGAAGTAGACCCTGAATATGTTGTGCAGGTAATCACTGACAACAGGTCTAACTACAAGAAGGCTTGTAGACTCCTGCAGCAAGAGTACCCAACAATTTTGTGGCAGCGTTGCATGGCCCACACAATTAACTTGATGCTAAAGGAGATTGGGAAAATGTTAGATCATGCAATTTTGATTGCCGGCGCAAAGAAAGTATGCAGATGGCTGTACAATCATTCGAAATTGCATGTTATGATGATAGCTGCTATAGGTGGCAAATTGGTAAAGTGGAATGCTACAAAGTTTGGCACCAACTACATATTCCTCCAGAGTTTCCTTAGGAAGCGAGATGTTTTCATACAGTGGATGGCTTCCCCAAGCTTCATGCAAAGCAAGTTTAGTGGATGTGCCTTAGTAGCATGCCTTGGAGGGAACAATTGGAGTGATGTGTGAATTCGGTCTAGCTGATGTACTCCTTCCTGCGGTTTGCAGACAAGGACAAGAATCCTAACTTGAGTGAGGTTCTTCTGAGATATCAATTCCTGAGAATGGAGTACGACAGTCCGTTTTGTCGACAGAGGGATAAGTTTGAAACTTACATGGAAATTGCTGACCGAAGGATGCACGACCTTACAAATGAAACACTCATCAATGCCGGTAAGTACTAGACCTTGTGTTCTTTAACAAAATGTTCAAGTCTTAGTACATGACTCTTATGTAATGTGTGCGTTGTGCCTTATTTCTGTAGCTATGGCATTGAACCCTCGTATGCACTACGCTCTTCCAAGATCTCTGTCAGGACTTCGAGTGGATGACGGACATCGACACGACTGCTTCTGCTTTGCTTGAGGTTGAGTTATATCAGTGTAAGGGTGGCGATTTTGGGAAGCCGCTTGCAAAGAAGATGGCCATTGATGGGAAAACTTCCTCTGATATGTTTCTCATGATCCAACTATCAAAACTCCAAATGCTATCGACATATTTTGATTTTACAGTTACGTAATGACATGTAAATCACCATTTTCAGCACAATGGTGGTCCATGTTTGCCGCGAACATGCCGAATTTGAAGAAGCTGACGTTGCGCTGGGTTAGTCAGTGCTGCTCCTTGAAGGGTTAGCGGAGGCTATGCTAGCCGAAAACAAAAACTTTTCTACCGCGCAAACCAGGAACACTTGCAAGTAAGGGCCGATAGATTGTTACCGATTGGAATATGCAGTGGAAACAACCAATCAAGGCTATCCGATCTGAAACTTTGCAGCCGATTCCCGAGCGCCGACAGTCGATTCACCAATCAGCCGATTCGCCGATGTCGTAGCTGATCCGAGTCGTCTGACCGCGTCCTCATCGCTGATCTGCCGCAGTCGCCTCGCTCCGATGCGCTCGACCGCAGCCGATTCGTAGCCGATCAACAGCGTGCAACGTAGAAGCGCCTCTACCGGTATCCACACGTCTGGGAATAGAACGTCGAGCACCCGTGTGCTAGCACGCGATGCAAGGCTAGGGTTTGGCTCGAAGGTGGGGAGGGTTTCCGTGGAGATTGATCTCGCCGACTTCTAAAGCCGCGTGTGATCAGATTGATTTCGGCGCAATTGACTTCAATTGATCGATCAACATCTCTCCACCCCTCGCCCCTTTATATAGAGTTGGCCTACTGGGACTAGTGGCCGATCAGGACTCTATTTTGAATCGGATCTCATCCGTGTCTCATAGAGTTGGCCGCCCATACGTCGTAAGCCCATAGGACTCTATCCGATCGAGCCGTATCCGAGTCCAGCTCGAATGTCTGTTCTTATCCCCTTAAGCGTGCGACCCTGTAGGTTCAGGTATACTCGGTTTTGGCTATAGTCTAACTTAGCCGATCATCGGCTCGAGTCCAACTCAGCCGACCTGTCAACAGCGGCGCCTAGCAACACATATTGACACCATAGTATACAAGAATATAATATCTGCTCTGAACCTATAATGTGTACACAAATCCCTTTGCCTCAAGATACCAATTAAGCTATAGGCAAGATGTGTGCCATCCCTTTATAGCTTAACCATTCACTCGAAACGTATTGGATTATCTGTCTGTTGATTGACTCCTCAATCAACTTAGCATGGCCATGCATTTCCATAATCCATTACCTCGAGGGGCCCAGAGATATCTCTTCAAAGGAGGGGCAAATTTCATCTTGATCACTCACATCCCACTCCATGTTTCATGGCAAACCCGAAAACTACCTTTATAACTACCCAGTTACGGAATAGCGTTTGGTAGTCTCAAAGTAGGCTACTACACATGTTGGAATCCATGGTGATCTCAAGTCTAAGGACTTTGTACCAACACTACCTGAGACCAACTAATGGCACATTAATTCCTGTAGTGTCTCATGGTGGGTCTATCCAACAATGTGTTCTCTAACACATGTGTCCATGTTTATTGATTTGGTATCTCCATACCCATGATCTATGAGACATGATCATCAATCAATAAACATGCCGATCTTAGAATCATATTTGTTCCAACAATATGACATATGATCAGGGATCGTTTAGAAATAGATTCATGCATAAAGAGTCTCATAAATAAGTCATGTACTTATTGATCAATACAAGATATCTATTTCATGGAACTGAATAACACTTTATTCATAAATACATAAACATTGACCATGATATCCAACATCTCCATGTTGCCTCTAAAGCATATCACTAACACTCCTCAAGTGGATGTGAACGGAATTGGAGCACGTTCGCATTCATACATACCAAGGGCCCAGACAAGCTTACACACAAGAAGTTAAACAAGCTTGTTTATGTGAACTACAACCTTCACCTTAGAATTTAGCAAGCAAATGCGCAAGTACAGAGGGAGGATGATGATCCTCTTCAAAGTTTAGGGGACCTATCTTTCTATGAGACTAACGATAAGATCAGAGACTGGATGGACAATGCTAGGTCTAATGCTTGTCCTGAGTAGATAAAG
Organism: Oryza australiensis; assembly: GCA_019925245.2. Classification (NCBI taxonomy): domain Eukaryota; kingdom Viridiplantae; phylum Streptophyta; class Magnoliopsida; order Poales; family Poaceae; genus Oryza; species Oryza australiensis. Next base: position 99,635 of record JAIFGZ020000126.1, read on the forward strand.
ACTCCACAGATAGTGACGCCCCCGTGCCTAGCCCACTAGTAACCAACTTGGTGGACTTAACTGACCCGCACAAGAGCATGGGGGCTTCTAGTGTTGCTGAGTGGGTTGATGCAACTATAGGAGACACTCACATTGGAAAAAGGAAGATGAGACAAATGACACGGCAACCTCCTTGCAAAAAGGTCCACAAAGACAGGCACGACGTGCCCACAACAATGACGAGTCTGAAGGTAGCCCGGACTACCAAGAGTCCAATGACAATTCCTCAAGAACTGATACAAACGACGGAGGCAAAGGGGGTCAAGGCAGCCAAGAGACAACTGATGTGCCTTCTAGGAGGCAAACAACACAGTCAGAGGAGCAAAACCAGATTTAATTCACTGGCACGATGTAGTTTACATACTATTTCAACCCTTGCAATTCACGACTGTTTAATTTTCTTCCTACTTTTCGAATTGCAAGTGAGGCCGATTTCACTCATGCTACCCAGGACCATGATAATGGTGCTCCAAGCTCCAAGCGAACTACCACTACTCCGGGCGGTTGGCAACAACAACAATATTTCGACACACCACAGGATAGCTACGGATAATTCAGTTCCTCCAGCATTGATAATGGATATCATACGTACGTGTACAACCGTCCCACCACTTCTGAGTATCCTGCTCCTACCTGGGTATATGAGTGGCGAGAGCTCGAGCAGTATGCTCAACTATACCAGCGGTGGAAATCAACAGCGTCATGGACAAGTCAAAGTTTTGGAAGGAATAAAAGGCTGGGTTGCTTCACTCACATGGATTGATGCTGATGTCCACTGAGGAGTACAACATGGCATATAATTAGTGGAACAACTAGCTCTGCTCTCGATCATTGCAACAACTATAACTCCTTTGTTTGATTCAGGTAATCAGGTGCCATATGAACTATCATCTACCTTATTGTGGAGCATTTGTTGTGAACACTATATTTTATCTACATGTGGACTTTGTGATGCATTGTTGTTATTGAATTATTGTGATATGAACTATTGAATTGCTTTGAGATCCACAAAATAGGAAAGGTCATGTCAAATTTTTTTTAGAAAACATGCACAATTTAGGTTTGCAACTATCCTATATATTCTTCTAATTATGCCTAATTTTGGTTTCCAAATATATATTCATCTACATGTGGACCTCGTGATGATTGAATTGTTGTCATATGGCCATTGAATTGCTTCGAGATCCATAAAATAGGAGAGATCATGTCGATTTTTTAAAGAAAACATGCACAATTTAGGTTTGCAAATATCCAATATATTCTTATAATTATGCCTAATTTCACCACACAATTATGCCGTTTTTCTATTTTTTTACTCTTTTCGAAATCGGCATCATAGTCGGCGCTACCGCAGCTAACCGTGCGGTAAACCGTTTCAAAACCGCATGGTTACCAGTTTAAAATTGCGCCGAAATTCATGCGGTGTTTGGCGGTTACCGCGGAATCGCCAAACCAACGGGAGGGGGCGGTAAACCCCTAACGGTTTGTCAAACCCCGATTCCACGTGCACATCGAGCCACCCTTCCCTCCTCTACCGGTGTTTCTCGCTGGCAAGGTTGCTGCAAGCATGAGCAAAAGCCGACGCTGCCCTTGCCAGATGCCCTGCCGTGCGCCGCCCCTTTTCCCGAAGCACGACATGACACAACAACCCCGACCACCTTTGCCTCCCGTCTGCAAAACCACTGCCACACTAGCCTTCCCGTTTCCCTACCGACGCCGTGTTCCCCGCTGTGTGCACACCTGCAAAGCTGCGGCAAAGCCGGCCTTGCCACGCGCCATGGCCAACCGACAGCGCCCTCGCCTCTATCCAATGTAACAAGACGTGACCGCCAACGTCACCCGACCGCCACTGGTCTCCCCTACACCTCCCTCTGCAAAGCTGCAAAAAGTCAAAGCCCTTGCCGTCGTGTTTTCTGTTGATCCCGCCTACATGCGCGTAAGACGCCGTATGCGTGATGACAACTCCCCGCGCTTGCCTCCCGCTCCTCCCTCGCCTATAAATCGAGCAAGCGCGCTAACCAACGCCTCACTCCACCATCAACCACCTCTAGCCCTAGCTCGCTCCCATCTCCCTCTGGTTTACCAGGAACAGTCATGCCACCACCATGGTCTGCATCAGCCAGAGCACCGCCGCCACAACCCGCCACCTCGGTGAGTTTCCTCGCCATTCCTCATGCCAACATGTCCCTAGGAACTCCATAAATCCTTTCCCTACACCAATTTCAGGGGAAATCGACCAAAGAGCCGCCGCCACCATTGTCATCATCCGCTGCCCTGGGAGCTCGTCTCCATGCCCTCTCGGACCATCTTCGCCCAAATCGACAAAGGGGTAAGCCTCGTGGAAGTCCTTAGGTGCTCCCCTATCCTTTAATCGAGCCCTCGTTTGCCGTAGCTCCATTGCTGCCGCCATCCCGAACTACCGCCATCGATGGCCATGCCTCCAGCCTTCCCCAGCCGTGCCACCGCCTCTAGGATGAGCACGAAGACACCTCCTAGCCTCCTCGAGCCCCGCCCTAGCTAGCCCCGCCATCGAAGAGCCCTTCCCGTGCCCTGCGCGCTCCCCATCTCCCTTTTACAGGGAGGAAGAAGATGATGACCTTTTCATAAATAACTAAACCTCTAGCGTCCTAAATATAAAAGGCCGATACACTAACTGGTGGGACCAATGACCTAAAAATAAATAGCAAAATTCTTAGGGCTTGATTTGCAAAATGTCAAGACACGGACAACTGGACTCCACTGTTTTAAAATGGATGCCTAAAATAGAAATGCGCCTTTCCAGATGAAAGCGTAATCTTCAAAATGCGCCTTAGTTCTTTAATAAGAGAAATTAATAAATCCGAGAAAATGTTTTCTATTATTTATTTTTGCATTGAAAAATGCTAAAAATTTAGAAAACATAGAAAATTCATTTTAACTCCATTTGAGGTGAACCAAATTTGTTAGATTCACAATAATTTTCCCTTTAATAATGTACACTCAAATTTAGCACCACTGTTATGTAAAATTTCATTAAATTTAATTTAAATAGTAACTTTCGTATTTACCGTATTTTGAATCTTGGAAATGCAATAACTTGCACATACGACATCAGATTTAGGCGTTTCTTTTTCTAAATTTATATTAAATCACCCTCCACGCACTGAACCTGTTCATGGATCATATTTTATCTTGGAGTGTTATTGGATGTTTAGTTGAATGCATGTTTAAATTTAAATAGAGGACGAGTCGATTGTTGGTGTTGACAAGAGTGTGCAGGGCCAAGATATATTTGAGGAACCACCTAAGCAAGGCAAGTCCTATTCAATTCCTCTTTTGATCATGTTGAATCCTATATTTCACAAATGCTTTACTATTTATAAATTGCATGCAATGTTTTATAAAAATGGGGTATCGATAGAAATGACCTATTTGTTGCATTGCGTACCTTGATATATTCATTATCTTTATAGTTGAAGCACTAGGATGGGTATATATATATATATATATATATATACACGCTATTCAAGCACCATGTGGGTATACACGAGCTACTACTATAGCCACTTGCTTAACCATGCTTAGAAAATTTTTGATGATTACATATGGCATTCACTCTTTACAAATGGGATATTTGAAAATGTTTTACAGAGGGGTCACCTCTGTTATTTGTGGAAATTGAAAACTGAAAATGATGATTTTAGACTTGGGCGACAAGTGGTGTGTATGTTGTAGTAGTTGCACACTGACAAGGAAAGTGTTCGCCCGGGTCAATTAAGGACTGAACTATGTGTCACCAACTAAGGTTATTGTGCAATCACATGTGTTGTTTATGGGACAACCTAAGCTTATTAAGTTGCTTATTGTCTAGCCTTGTATTTTAGTAGGCCGTGTAGTATGGGTTATGGTGTGTATTGTTAATGATTCTATTATGTTGAGTTTAACTCAGAGGAGCTACCCATGTGTCGGGATACGGCATGGGCGTCTAAGTTTGTTCAATACAATGGTGAAATGCCTCATCAGGAACCAGATGGGTTGCCACCACGGCGTTAGGTTTAAGGCATGGGCCCGCCACCTAACGGTTCTAGATCATATGCCTAGTGTGGATTTTCACTCGTTGTCGTTGATGCAAGGCTAAGCTTTAAGCAATGTAATAGTTTCGTTGTGACCTCTAGTCCACATCTAACATTTAGAGTACGGGGTACCGACAGGTGCCCAAACATCTAGAGAGTAGCCTTTTCACTTCTACCACATCAGGTGGGTAAAGATGTACAAACTATGCAGAATCTAAAACTAATTGATTAGTCGTGCTCACGATCATGAGCGACTTGTTAAAATGATACAAGTATAGTGTTGGTGATTTATTAAACGATTTGTGAAATGGGTATGGTGGAAAATGGGTATGATGACATTGCCTGGTGTGCGCTAAGAATGAAATTGTTACTTGTTGCTATGGAAGGCACTCACAAGGATGGTACTATGATGATATTTATGTTACTATAACTGTTGTTACTCTTTGTTTTACAAATCTCATTGCAATATATTATTATTTACTATTGTGAAACAAAATTTGCTTTACGCTGAAAATGAGCCACAAATATAGCCATCTTTGTTCTCGGCTTGCAATAGTCCTAGGTTTCCGAAGGTTTGGGTAGGACTTGCCAATATCTCATGTATTAACCCACCTCTTTTTGTTGTTTTTAGTCATGTTTGCAGGAAGCGAGTGCTTGCGTCGGTTGCCGGAGTTTGTTCTTTGTAGGGTGATTCCTAGTCGGTTATTTGTGTGGTTTGGTGGTTTGGTAGATGGGCACACTAAAGAACTTTTCTGTTGTGTTTTAAACTCTTTTGTTTGGCTGGTCGGCCTAAGTACTATATATGACTCTTGCACCTCTAAGTTATAAGGGCCACTTTATCTACTTATGTGTATTGTAAATTGTATGGATGTGATAACAATGTTGTGGCTGCATGTACTAGCCACTGATCATGGGACCAGTACTCTAGGACTAGTACAGAGTACGCTCCAAGTATTCGGGAATTCCATCCCCGGGTGCCGACAGTTAAATATTTAAAATGCTAAAAATCAAATTTTGTTAAGATTAATGTTAATAAATGTTCAATAGAATAAAGCTATGAAAGATGGCACTATGGCTCATGATTTAATAATTATTTAAATTGGATAATTTAATGCTAAATATTTTGACAAGTTAATGTAAATATAAAATTATCAGTTCAAATTTTCTATCAAATCCAAATGACTATACACTAAAAAAATATTTCTAACTTTCTTACTTCACATGTGTTCAGTTAACATTAAAATTACATTGTTATTTTAATAATAAATTGTAATTCATTTCTTATTACTGTACTTGTCTTTAGTTGATAGAAAAATCAAGTTTTTTTCTTTCAATCAAATCTGAACTCTCATTTTAAGCTAAACTTTGTACACAAAAGGTACCGACAATTTAACTATTTCTACTTTTAAAAACTATACCTTTTGTTTTGCTTAATGTGGGCCCATTTCAATGCCAACAATAAAATATAATTGCTCATTTCAATTTTACTTAAAGAGGATTTTAATTGAAATGGTAATATTTTGTGGACAATGCTATTGGCAATTTCCTTAAAAATAAAATCTATACTTGTATTTTTTTAAGGTTGTTATCAAGATCTAAAAATGACTAGCCAAGAGCCCATGCGTTACAAGAAAAACGAGTTGACTGTTAGCTTATTAAATCAACTAGTAAATATGCCCGTGCGTTGCAACGGACGTCATTTTATTTTATCATAATTATTTCAAAGTTGAAGTCTCATGTAATTCCAATTTATATTTTTCTTTATGTCTTCACTTGAGGCCTATTGTCCAAGCACACTTGGAATACTAAACATGCTTGCACGAGTGATTTGGATTTAATTTAATTTAATTTGGATATCAAAGGTGAGTTTTTTTTTCTATTGCAAAATACAAACTAAAGCTAGTATGTAAACAATATCATATTAAAAAATCTAATGTGACTAACTCTAACTTTGCATATAACATTGCCACAAACCCAACGAGCTCAGCCAAATTTACAGTAACAACTAACTATTCCTTTATTTTTCCAGTTATTTTCATGAGATAGGGAGGGGCGTAGGTGATTTTTTTTCATCCAAGCTCTCCCTTTGTTTTTAGCATTGGGACTGCAGGTTAATTTTATAAACACTCAAGGGTTTTTGCAAAATAGCTAAGCGCACGAAAATTGCATTGGGACTGCGGGTTAATTTTATAAACACTTAGGGGTTTTCTGCAAAATAGCCAGACGAACAAAATTTTTTGGGTAGAAACACTCTTTTCAGCATTCTGCGGGTTAGTTTTATAAATACTTAAAGAGTTTTCTGCAAAATAGCCAGGAAGACGAAAATAAGATAGCTATAGATTAAGCATATATTTAGTTCAAATAGTAATTTTATGATTTTTTTATTTAATAAGTAGGTGAGTTTGAAATTTATGGAGAGTCCATGGTGAAAAGAGGATGGCTCGTTAGAGAATGGTACAGATTATGTGGCCTAAATATAAGTGATAGGTATGGTGCGGCAGTGTCTGAGAAGAACAGACACCACCACCACTACTTTTTATTAGCAACATTTAGGTTTACAGCTGCTTAAGAAAAAAGGAAAATCTTACTGCTACTTTTTATTAATTACATTAAGGGCGCGCACACACAAATGACAACATAATCATGCTAGACTGTTTTTACTACAAAATTATGTATTAATATCAACTTATTCCAAAACAGAAATTTTAGTGGTACCTATTTTTTCCAACACAGCTTTAGTTATACTTAATAGGGACTTTGTAGTACGAGCTGAATTTTTTCTCTGTTCTAATTACAAAGTACATTTTTTAAATTTTACGTGCAGTTATTTAACTTAGAATTTTCATTTCTTTTATTTAATTAAAAAAATCTGCACTTTCCTTTTGTACTCTGCTTTTGTCATTTCTGTGATAAATTAGCATTTTACATGCACTTGACTCAATAGGTACTCTTATTAATTCAAAATTTATATACTATAACATTTTAGTTATAAAGTTTGTTCTGAATAAAGCCTATTTTTATTTTGAATTTTATTTTTGATTGTTTTGTTTATTTAATTTTATTTTTTTAAAAAATAGTACAAAAGCATGCACTCACAACGCGTGCATACTCACCTCACCTCTATAGATACATGCACACACATCTTACCTCTATGGGTTTATCACTAAAATAATAATTAATCATAAATTTGAGCAAATGTGTCAAAGAATACGACCTGAAACGAATGTTAAGTTTTGAATAGACATTTTGCTATATATTTACCGATAAATTTTCTCATGTAATTATAGTATAATTGGGATGTAATTACAGGGTAACTTATATGTAACTATAATGCAACTTGTATGTAACTTTCATAAAATTTTTGAACCATTAGATTTCATGTAAGTAAGAAAGGAAAAAAATCATTATGTATGTACATGTGAGAGAGGATTCGGTCCCATGACCTCCGTTTCATGAAAATAGCATGCTATGAAGGAATTTTTAAAAGTTACATACAAGTTATGTTTTTTACCGAATACATACAAGTTATATTTTAGTTATATGTAAGTTACAATATAATTAAATCATGATTATACTGTCAAAATTTTTAGAAGATAATTTGTTGATAAATGTATAGATGATTCCTTACGAAAGAACGTGCGCTAAAATCCGTGGAATTTTTGGTATTTTTAATTTTTATTAAAAGATTTTCAAAACTAATTTTCCAATTCAAAATTTTGCAAAACTAATACCCCGCCGCCCACCGGGAGGACATTTTTTTAAAAAATCGTCCTTCCAGAGGGCGATTTTGATGACGTTGAGAGGACCAATTTTTGGCCCGTAAAAACTTTAAAAATAATTTAATGTAAGAAGTCCGAGTAAATACAAAACTATGAATTCAAATTAGAAATTTAAGGACATTTGAAGTCAATTTTAAAGCATTGAACAGAAAATCCAAAAACTTTCAACTCAAAATTTAAAACGTTGAAGTCAAATTTGGAAGTTTATTAAACTTGAAATTTGAAAAGTTTCAACTTAAAGTTTGAAACTTTCAACAAAATATTTAAATCTTTCAATTTGTTTTGTTGAAATGTTGAACTAAAAATTGAAAAATTTGGAAATGTTCATCTCAAAATTGAAAACTTGCATATTAAATTGCTTCAAGTAATAATTGAAGAATTTTCAACTAGATTTTCAAAATCTTGATTCGTAGGAAATTTTACCGTGCTTCTAGGGGGCTGCCTGCAAAATGGGTGGCTAGGGTGGCGATTATGTACGCGGCCTCCTGGCCGCCCTATAGGAGGGCGATTTTTGGCCCTGTGGGTATAAAACCCTTTTCGCTCTCCCATATTTCACTATATTTGCTAAAAGTTAAGAAAAAGAGAAACTGAGAGTGGTGAGGCAGAAGGAGAGCGGCGAACCCCTGTCGGTCTGCTAACTCCATCGCGGTCTGCTAACTCCATCGCAGGTAAGTACAATATCCTGAACTATGGTTATATTTTGTGTTGCATACTGGTGTAAATACCATGTATTTTAAAATTTGTGAGTAGATCTGTAGCACTTAGATGCGAACCCTAGATTTTTTGTGAGTAGATCTGTAGCACTGTGAGTAGACCTGTAGCACTCACAAGTGTGAATAATTTTAGGCTAGATTTCTTGCGCACACATTCGGTTTGTAGTACTACTATTTTTGACCGTAAAATGAGAAGTACTAAGGGTTTTATGCATTATTTGATAGTTGTTTTTTTAAACCGTAGGATGACAAGGTGTGGAAAAGCTAGCAATTCAAGGTAACATAAATCGTTCCTGTGATATTATCTATTATTTGTTGTGCATGAAATGAGGAACCCTAGATTCACGGGTTAGTGTGCTTGCTTTATTGTTGACTTGTAGTTATCACCCGGAGATCGGAAATGCATTCGACCCATTGCCTTTATCTAGCGGACATCCAGTGCCTATGTGCTGGTGCGGTTTTCCTTGCAAGGTTACCAAGTCCGATGAAGAGGACACGTATATGCAAAGGTACTAGATGTGTGCCAATTATGAGTTTGAGCCTACACCTCAGCAGGCCGCATTAACTTGATGGTGAGGAAATGATGTTTTTTTATTAACTATTTAGTGTGCTAAGAAGTTTTGCACGATGTATTTGTTTTGTAAATATTGCATTTGTTGCAGACCCCTCCACCGCTTTGTGATTTTGAGCAGTGGATCGACACTGAGATTAATCCGAAAGACAAGGAGTGGCTGCAGAAAATGAAGCGGTGGGATGCAGAGCACAAGGAGAATATGGAGAAGAGACGTAGAGAGGAGGCAGAGAGAAAGAGCACAAGGCAGAGGCGGAAAGGAGGCGTGTTGGTGCGTATAGGGAGGATAGGGAGCGGAAGCCTGAGCGTGCGCACCGAGCAAAGGTAGCAATGGAGGAGAATCCCGATGCCCAGAGGAAGGGAAAGTGGCCTCGTTGCACTCAGTAGTATGCACGAGTTGGTAGTTCTACGGTGTAATCATGAACAATGTTGCCTACATTAGAACTTCGCAATGTGTAGCGAAGTAATGCACTTAAAATGTTATTTAGTTTGTCGTAATGTAGTTAAAATGTTATCGTGTTGTCTAATGTACCCTATTATTGGAGCTATCGTACTTCTGTTGGTTACATTACCTGTGCTCATAATCTGAACTTATCAAAGCATTAGTTAGACAATAGGAAGCTCAGCAGTTGACACGGTGAACAAATTTTTTACTAATACAAGCATAACTCGATTATATATGTAACACCCTAGAAATCCGAAGATTTACAAATCAAAATATAAAAATGGGAACTTACAAAAATATTTTGATTTATTGCATCTTGTCGTATTTATTTTCCTCTTATTCGCAAGTCTTTGATGCCGAGTTAAATAAATGAATATTTATTTTGAAAGGAAAAAGTCGATAGGGTTTAAAAAACCTAAAAGAAAGGAAATTGCAAAATGAATACTAGAAATAAAATTATAAAAATATAAATTTGAAGAAAAGCTAAGGTTAATAAAAAAATTTTACTTTTGGACCAAGATCATAGTTTTGGGTAAAATACAAAAATTTGCTAATTATACATAAAGGGAAAGTATAAAAAAGAAAGAATAAAGTTGGGCAAACTTGAAATTTAATCAAATTTACATTTGAGCAAAAATTCCATTTAATTATCTTTGGGTGAAGTACAAAAGGAGTGAATAATAATAATTTAAAAAAGAAAAAAGTTAAAGAAAATCAAAAAAAGAAATCGCACTGTTCATTGCGATCGAGGTGTTCGGCTCGGTCCCCTAGCCACGCGCCGCGCGCCGCGCACGCATCACGTCGCGCCCTCGTGCCCCGTGCGCCATGCCGCTATCCCGTCGCCCATGAGCCCCGCGCCCCCTCTGCCTCCGCCGCACCGACATCGCCATCGTCGCGCCGCGCGTCACGCTCGCCATCTCGTCGCCGCACGTCGCCGTCACCGTGCCGCCCTTTGCGCCCGCGCCGTGCCGCTTGCCGCCGCGTCGCCGGCCATCGTCCCCGCCGTCTCTCCCCTCCCGAGCCTATGAAGACCCCCTTCCTCTCTTCGTCCCCACGCCATTTTCCCCCATTTCCTCCCCCTCTCCCTTCTCCCTTCGCTGCCGCACCGAGTGCCAGAGCCGCGCCGCAAGCCGCCGCCTCGCCGGTAAGCACCCCCCTCTCGGCCCTTCGCCCATGCCGCCGCCGTGCGCCCATGCCGAGCCGAGAGAAAGAGGAGAGGAGGCAGAGAGAAGGAGGAAGAAGAAAGAGAGAGGGAGAGAAGGAGAGAGAAAAGAGGAAAGAAGGAAGGAGGAGGCAAGAAGAAGAAAGATAGAAGAAGGAAGAAGGAAAAGAGAAAAGAAAAAGAAAAGAAAGAAAAGAGGAGGGAAAAAAGAAAAGAAAGAAAAAGGAAAAAATTCACATGACAAAGTCGCGAGTGCCATATAGTGGACTCATCATCATTGCTCACATGGTTTACAATATTATTACACGCATCATCCAAAGAAAAGCAGAATAAGCCTCCTTTGTATAATCATTACCAACAAATGTTTCATATTTAGATACAATACACTTATTGGACTCAACCAAAAATTTAAACCATCTTTACAAAGTAGAGAGCCGCTAACAAGATTCTTCTTTGTTGAGGGGACATGCTGCATGTTCTTTAGCTACACGGTCTTTTCCAAAGAAAGTTCAGATCGACCATACCAACACCATGAACAGCTGCATGTGAACCATTCCCCATCAGCAAGGAGGAACCTCTCCCAACCTGATAAGAAGAAAACAGGGAAATTTTAGCATACACATGAATATTAGCACCAGTATCAACCCACCATTCAGGTGAATGAAAAACAGAAAGAACTATAGGAAAAAATTACCATACCCTGATGTTCCCCCTCCATCGCTAATAACCATATTTGCAGACTTTTTGTCCTTGTGATCAGGACAACCCTTGGCCCAATAACCGGGCTCACCGCCCACAAAGCAGTTGCCCTTTGTCTTTCCCTTGTCTTTCTTCTTAAAGTTTGTTGTAGCGTTGGGTTTGACATAAGGTTTGACCTTCTTCTTGTTGTGGGATGCTTGAGGGTTCATCTTATGCACCAAATTGGTTCTATAATCTTCCTCAACCTTTTTTTCCATGGTTGTCCTTTTCCCTCGCCTTCTCCTCAACACCCAAAGAGCCAATGAGATCAGTAACACTAAGGTGGTGTTTTGTTCCATCCTTTGTAACGTAATCTGATTACAATGCTAACTGTTACCATTATATCTTGTTTGTTTCAGGCCCACCAAAATCAACTCCCCCTGCAACCGGTTACAACAATGTGGAAATTTGATACTGCTCTAATTTGGGTGTAATGCGATACCGCTCTCCATTCGTCTCCTCGAGAACGCGACAGTGGCAACACACGCGAGCAAGTCACCGAGCAGCAATGAGATGGTGGGGTCCCAGCTCACGAGAAGGATTAATTAATTGCTCTTCTTATTGACTAATAGCATAGGAGGACTTCACTCATCTCTTCAGTTATTGGATTCCAATCCCATTACTGGAGAAGAACCAAACAAAACAAGTAATCCCTTAATTTGTTTACGTTTGTAGCGCTTTCCAATAGCATTTACGTTTACATTTCCATTTTCTAACCAAACATCACCCTAACTCTTGCCTCTTGTGTTTTAGAGAAGTGGAAAAATCCAACCAAGAAGGTGGCAGTTTGGCAATAATGCCACCCACCACAAACTTGTCTGGCAACTCACAGCTGTTCTCAAGTTCATTTGGCAGCACCTGAATCTCATGAGCTTGCTCTACTACAGAACGGTCATCGACCATTTTATAGTCATAGAATTGCTCCATGACATACAGCTCACTGCCAACATCGGAGACTCTGAACTTGGACTCAAGTGCATCCCACATATCCTTCCCTGAAGGCATGTGGATGTACACATCCACTATGCTGTCAGCTAATACACTTATCAATGCTCCATGGAACAAGCAATCCGTAGACTCGAACTTAGCCTCCTCAGGCGAGAGAGGCCGTTTGGTCGTCTTGCCCCGTGAAACAAAGAAACATTACATAGCTGTCAACCACAATAGTGCATGTGCCTTCCATCTCTTATAGTTTGAACCATAAAATGTATGAGGTTTGAGTGGTGTAGCAAAGCCAACTACTAAAAAAGACCTATCAAGTTTTTGGATTGGTGGAAAACTAGTCATAATTCGACATATTTTAGTCCAGAGATATAACACAATAAACATGACCTAGGTAATAGGGAGTGATTCTAGCATGGTGATAAATATGAATATGCTAACAAGAATAATAGCATCTAAAAACATGTTTAACACCGATGAGAAGGACATACCCGGAGAACTGTAACACCCTAAAAATCCGAGCATTTAAAAATCAAAGTATAAAAATCGAAACTTACAAAAATCTTTTGATTGATTGCATTTTGTCGTGTTCATTCGCCTCTTATTCACAAATCTTTGGTATCAAGTTGAATAAATGAATATTTATTTTGAGGGAGATCGATAGGATTTAAAAACCCTAAAAAGGGAAGGAAGTTACAAAATGAACATAAAGATAATATATATAAAGATTATATAAAAACATAATTGGAAAAGGTTACAGATTAATAAACATTTACTTTGGACCAAAATTTAAGTGTGAAGGAAATATAAAACAATTATTTAATTATAGACAAAGAAGAAAAACAAAAGGAAAGGAAGAACAAAATAAAATACTTATATAAATAATAATAATAAATAGAATATTGAAAGTAGGGCAAAACTTAAAAGTTTAAAATAAAAGTTTAAATTTATATTTGGGGCCAAGTTATATTTTTAATTTTATTGGTATGATGCAAGATAAATAAAATAAAAAAAAAAAAAAAATCAAAAAATAGAAAATGCACTGTTCATTGCCGCCTAGGTGTTCGGTCCGGTCCCATCCCTCGCGCCGCACGCGCGCCACGCGCATCGCATCACGGCCGTGCCGAGCCCCCGCGCGCGCCCGCCACCGCCGCCCATGCCGAGCCCTTCGCCCACCCTTGCCGCGTCGCTCGTCGTCCCCTTCGCCGCCGCGCTCGCGTCCCGAGCCAGCGCCGCGCCGTCGCGTCGCGTCGCCCTCTCCCTCTCCCCTCTCCGGCCACCTCTATAAAGGGGAAATCGAGCCCTTTCCCCTCACCTCGCCGCCCCCCTCCCGTTCCCGCTCTCTCTTTCCCCCTTCCTCCCCCGCAACGACGCCGCCCCATGCGCTGCCGGTTCGCTGCCGTTCGCCGCCTTGCGTCGCCGTGCCGTTGCCGGTGAGCCCCCTTTTCCCCTCCCCGTGTTCGCCCTAAGCCGCCGCGCGCCCATGCGCACGCTCGGTCTTGTTGGTCGGCTGCGCCGAGAGAGGAGGGAGAAAGGAGAGGGAGTCGGGAAGAGAGAGAAGGAGGAGCATAAAGAAGAAGGAAGAAGGAGAAGAGGAGAGAAAAAAAGAAAAAGAGAAAAGAAGAAAGGAAAGGAAGAGAAAAGAAAAAAATAAGAAGAAAAAATAATAGATTTTGGGAAAAATATTTGGGGAAAAATCTTTAGTAAAAGTATATGTTCTTTTTCTCGGAATAAAACCTTTATTTTTGAAATTGATTAAAGAATGAAATATTAATTATCACATAGATTGATTTATTTATCGCTCTAGGAATTTAATTATAATTTAGTTTATTATTAAATATTAATTTTGTCATAGGAACTTTCTAAAATTTAAAATTTTAAATAGTGACAAGCTCTAGGGTGATATTATTTTGGAATCTAATTAATTCAAACCCCGGACTTGTCGGTTCGATAAAATTGGATAAAACTTGAGTTTTACATTTTCTTTCCAGCTTAATATTTTCAAAATTGTCGACCAATATTTATTTTTCTAAGTTGAAATAAACTAACTCGAAATGACACCAACCTACAGTAAATTAAATTGGGTAATAGCAAAATTTCAAATTAATCATAACTCGCTCGTTTTAACTCGGATTTTATCGAAAATCGAACCTAAGTTCGTCCAAAATCGTAGCCTAGTTTTAGGAGCCGCTTTTGCGATTTATTGGCTTTTGGTGATTTTTATTTGAATTCTAATCGAATTCAATTAGATTTCTCGCACGTATAAATAGAGCCCGAGGGAACCGTTGAGAACACCGAAGACCGAAGCCAATAAGGTCACGAGCAAGGAAAGTCATCACTACCTTTGAGCATGTTGAACCTAATTGCGAACTTGTGTTGATTTCAAAATTTAAATATGCATGCTATACACGGAAGAACTCCTATACTTGCTATGCCATGCCTTGATGTTGATTGCCTGCATATTCTTTGTATATGCCATGCCTTCCCGGGAGCGCCAGAACTCCTCTCACTGCTAGAAACTGTGTATGACTAGAGTGCATGAGGGTTTAAGTTCATGGAGTGGATACTGCCAAAGTGAGGTTATCGAAAGGCTTTGCCGTGACGCGTCTCATGTGTTGGGACGTAGGCTCATCTATTGGGCAGTCATGGAGTACGGGTAAAGTGTACATCCACTGTAGTGTGAGAGAAACATTCTATTCGAATAGCCGTGCTCGCGGATATGGAGCGGCGTGACAAGTCTTTCGCTTGGCTAGACTCTAAAATTTTTAAGTAATGGGATGGGCATGCATGATGATTTTTGTATGCTGGTGGATCAACTTCTCGAAGAGCGAGAAGGGGTAGACCCTAGAAAATCATGACGATCTAGTAGCGGGAAGCTATCCTTGGGATCACAATGAATGGTGGACAGAACCATCGCTGATTAAATGAACTATGAAAAATAAAACTTGATCAGTCGTAGGTCTCAGGCTTGTGAAAATAATTGCAAAACTAGCTTGATGCAAAAGAACCACAACCATTCTTTGATTGCCCTTATCATATGCATCGTTGTTGTGGTGACTTGCTGAGTATGGTTGGTACTCACCCTTGCTATACGCACAAACCTCCAGAAATGGGTACGAAAGACCCCGAAGACCGGTACGCATACTACCAGGATGGTGTGGAGGGTGATGGCGCCCAGTAGGTCTTAGCTCCGGTCGTTGCCTGTGGCAATGGCATGCTGCTGCCTTCTCTCCGCTGCCTTACCTAATTTCTACTTTTGCTTGTATCCCGGACCATGTGGTCCTAAGAATTAGACAATGCCTTCAGGCACTATATTGTAATATTTTGCGAAAACAATCATTGTATCGTGCACGCTCAAGATTCAGTAATGTATTCGTGGGTACCAAACTACTCGATCCAGGGAAACGATACCGTGAACACAAATAATTCCCGTTACAAAAATGGGGGTCTACAATATTGATGCTACAAAACATGGCATATGTTTCATAACATTTTTTGCACATAATTCAGTCGCGGAACGTGTGCCATGGATACACGATACAAATTAATCTGACCCGACGAATCGAGCCTCAGATTTCCTATAGATCCCTTCTATGGCGTGCAATGTGTGTTGCATTTTTGTAGTCCTTCAATTGCTTGTACTCTGCTCGTGTTTCACATTCAGTTATCTTTTGGCCATTATATTGTGTAATGACATTGTCGATCCACAAAGTGAATCTGCATCTCCTTGGAATGCCCTAAGAAAGAAACGTAGATAGTCAGTTAGAGTGGCAATATTATGAAGACATTAGTGGAATTGAAAAAACCATAAGACATACAACGAAGTCGTCATCTAAGTTGGGGCAAATAAAATATCTCCTGCCATATGTTTCTGGTTCAAAGGAGGTAGCCATCTGGCAACGATCCCTACAACCACACCTGGGATGTTCCGACCATTCAGAGTAACCTAATAGATTGTTCCTCCAATCTAAGCTTGCGATTTTTGTCCGACGTACGTACTCCATCCATGCCTGCATGAATTGTTCGGTCGGCTCAGGCTACGTTACCATTGGACCGATGGAAGTAGGTCTCACCGTATCGATCCACTGTTCGAATCAACACTACCATACATCCTCCTGTTCGTATATTTGTGCTAGCAGAGGTTAGACAATGAAACTAGTGATTAGTTGTACTGAAAAAATTGATACTCATGACAAAATCGTCGTCGACAATCTCAGGACACACGAAGCATCTTTGTCCTCGAGTTGCTTGTCTAATGGACCTTATCACCTGACAACAGAGACCAAAATGACATTCTGGAAGTTCCTGCCATGTGGGTAGTCCCAGCGGATCTACCTGCCAATCCAAAGCTTCCACAGCAATTCGACGTTGGTACTCAACCTTTCTCCGAAGGTAGTCCAACCTTGTTTCGCTAAGTGGGTAGGAACGTGTTCCGTCGGTTCGTGGGTTCTCTGTATCTATCCACTCAATGAAGTCGCACACCCGACGGTATGCGTGTGTAGGATGGTACCATGTTGTAGGAACAAATTAGCGTTTTGAGTATTAAGAATAGGTATTAAAACTCAGAGCAGAGTAGTCATACATGATCCTGTAGTACGGTGAAACATAGACATCGGGAAGTATTCGACAATCGCCAGTTGCCGCAAGTACGTGGGAGCAAGGCAGATGTCTAAGCTTGGGCTTCATGCAACTTCAATTGCAACCGCCGTCCGCATGCAGCACATATTCCTACACAGCTTAGACGAGTTGATGCCACGCCTTCTCCTGTCGACACACATTATATCGTATCTATGAACTTGGGTACCTTGGGAAATAACTGTATGCTTCATAGCCTTTGCTATTTTTTCTTGCGTATACTTTGTCAGCACATTCTTAAATACAATGTTGTTATCAGCCATTAATGGAGCAATTTTCTTGTATCTATCTGTTAACGCCACAATTTGGTAAGCCCCGAAATCCCCATCGGCTGGAGGCTCACATCGGCTCGAAGCTAGTGTCGGCCTAGAGTTCTACATCGGCCGATGGGGATTTTCTTAAACCAACCACCAGAAATAGTCGGATTCTTGTTAGATTCGGGAAGATCTTATCCAGAGAAGACCGAGTTCGAGGAGGATGCGGCTTGTATCTATTAACTAGGATAAGTTTGTTAGTTCCTATTTTATCTGTAGGAAAGTGTGTTTAGTGTCCGATAAGGACTTTATCTGTTTCCTTTTATCTTTAGGAAAGTTTGAGCCGTAATCTGTTAGGATTTTTGTTAGCCTATGGGTATAAATATGTAAGCCCAAGGTTCATGTAATATATCTCACGATCAATACAATTCAGCGCATCGCCACCCTAGTCTTCTAGGTTTTATTTCGACGAGTTCCGTCATCTTCGCTTGTGCTGGCATGGCTAGGACTTCCTTTGTTGAGTCCGATATTCTAATCGAGCCGATGCAAGTGTTGTCTATCTGGTATATCATCTCTATCTTTAGTTTCATTACTATTTATAGTCACATCGGCTTAGTTAGGACTTTCTCGGTTAGGTCCGATATTCTGATCAAGTTGATGTTTCTTTAAACATAATGTCGCTTTAGATAGATTTGTTATATCTATCACATTAGATAGATCTATCGGCTGATTGAGTATTAGATTATCATATACAATCTCGTGCTGCATCGGTTAGGTCTGACCTACTAGATTGTTATTGATAATTTAAGTCTTGTTAAGCTGATTGGTTTATGCTAATGTTTCATCGGAGGGTTAGCCGGTCTTATCTGATGTATTAAATTTCTCTTTGATAGTTTTGCTGTCTTGGTTAAATTTAGCACATGACCACTTTGATCGGTGTCATATCTGGTTTAAATCTATCGTGCAATGTAACACCCCGAAAATCGAGACTTAAAATCGCAATCCGAAAAACGGAACATAAAAACTTTTTGAATCATTGCATCTCATCGTGTTTGTTGCCTTTTATTTGCAAGTTTCGTTGCACTTTATAAAATAAAATAATAATTATTTAAAAGTTTATCTTGGGAGAAAAATTTTTATTGTGGGAAATACAAAACAATTATTTAATTATAAATAAAAATGTAATATACAATAATAATAATGTTAAAGTTGGGTAAAAGATTAAGATTTATTAAATTTATTATTTTGGGCCAAAGTTATATATACTAATCCTATTAAAAAAATATAAATAAAAAATGAAAAAATATATCCAATGGATGGTAGACAGAACTGTCGCCGACTTAATATACCATGGAACTAAAACTTGACTTAGCTAGAGGTTAGGTTTTTGAGAAATGATTTAGCAAATAAACCATAGCCATTCCTTGAAGAATCCCCTATCATGTGCATCTTTCCGTGTTGGCTTGATGAGTACGGTTGGTACTCATCCTTGCTATACGCACAAACCTCCAGATGGTGGAAATGATGACTCGGAGGATCCCTATGCCTACTGCCAGGAGGGCAATGAAGACGAAGGCGCTTGCTAGGTCTTAGTCCCCAGTCGTTGCCTATGGCAAATCGATAAGCCGCTGCCTTCCATTCTGCTGCCTTACCTACTTTCTATATTTGGTTGTATCCGGTCCATGAGGACCTATATGTGATGGATATTGCCTTCGGGCTTATTATTGTAATATACTTTTGGATGTAAGACTATTCGTTCACTTTACACCTGATAATTCAGTACTGTATTCGTGGGTACCAAACTACTCGATCCAGAAAAATGGTACTATGAACACGAATGATTTTCGTCCTAAAAAAGGGGGTCTACAGAGCTGGTATCAGAGCAGTGCGACTGTAGGATAAGACCAACTAGCGCCCCACCCCTTTTAGCTGGTTAAAGGGAATTATCCCTACATAGGAATATTTTGAAAATACAAACTAAGCTACAAAACAACTATATTTTCCTTACACCCTTAACCCCTATTTCTTTACAAACATTTGATGTTGCCATTACTTCTCTCTAACCCTAAGCTAGTTTCAAAATAGATGTCAGACCATAGACAGATTGGAGCATGGAAGATTGAGATTCCATTGGAAAAAGGATATGTGTCGCAACTTTGACAACTAATGAGGCATCTAGGATATCCAGAGATGCCTATCTACAGAAGCAGGAAGCTCGTTACTAACGATCGCCCCACCTGGAAAGCTACCGTAGCGATCAAACCCCGCGTTACCTGCGGTTTGGAATTCTGTTTTGGAAGGCATTACTACCACAACACCTCAGAAGCTGCAATCCAGGACGCCGCTCAAACCACTTTCCTGCGACTTATTGCCACTCACAAGGAAGAATTGCAAGGATAAGAACGACCTGGACAACTGGGCAAGAAGTCTGTATCAACCCTGGTCTTGCTTTGGATGGAGTTAAGACAGCAATGACCGTACCCCATTTCCCTTAGTTATGATGACCCTAGATCGATGTTGGTTGGGACTATGTATGTCCGATGTACCCCCTCGTATGATGTATCATCTAAAAACTTATGTGATGTTCTGTGATATATCTTAAATGAGTTTATTCCACCATGCTTGCTTGTTCACAAGATCACTTAAAATAACTTGAAGAGAAAACCAATTAGGACTGTGGCCTTAGTAGATCCAATCTCTTACCTCATCTACATTCCTCAGATGGCGCACCATCGCAAAGCCTCAGCATCCAACGAGAACCCACCAGAGCCTAACCCCTCCACCCTAGCGGAAGTTATGGCTTTACAGACCCAATTACTTCAAACCATCGCCAACAACCAAGGAAACCACGGAGGATCGAGCTTACGAGAGTTTATGCGAGCCAAACCGCCTACGTTCTCCACGGCAGGCGAGCCAATGGACGCTGAAGATTGGCTGAGAGTGATAGAGAAGAAGTTGACTCTCATCCGAGTACGAAAAACTGACAAAGTCATCTTCGCCACCAACCAGCTGGAAGGTCCCGCAAGTGACTGGTGGGACACGTATAAGGAAACCCGGGCCGAAGATGCTGGAGAACCGACCTGGGAAGAATGCACGACTGCCTTCCGCGAAAATTTTGTACCCGCCGTAGTCATGAGAATGAAGAAGAATGAGTTCTGGAGGTTACGCCGAGGCAACACTACAGTACAAGAGTACCTAAACAAGTTCACCCAGCTCGCCCGATACGCCACCAGCGACCTGGCGGATAAAGAAGAGAAAATAGCAAAGTTTATTCAAGGATTAAGCGATGAGCTGAGAGGACCAATGATCGGTCAAGACCACGCTAACTTCCAAAGCCTCATCAACAAGGTTGTGCGATTGGAGCATGACCAGAGGACGGTTGAGAGCAACCGAAAGAGAAGGCTTGCCATGACCGGTCCAGCCCAGGGAACATCTCAACGACCCAAGGGAGCAACACCATCAAGATGGATGCCAGCTATCATGGCGACTAACCGTCCCTCCACACCTGACAATGCCAGTAGACCACCTACAACACCTTTTCGCACCCGGCGCCTACCTTGGCAGCTCTAGGAACTGGAAATGTCAACTGCTTCAATTGCGGGGAGTTTGGACATTATGCCAACAATTGCCCTAAGCCGCACAACACTCCCGTATGCACCGGGGCCAACGCCATGGTTGTGAGAGGAACCCCTACCCCTGCACCTGGAAGCAGTTTGTTCAGAACGCCCCAGCCAAAGGAAGCTACCACCGGATTTCGCCATGTCCAAGTAAACCACGTGCGTGCAGAAGAAGCCCAGGAGGACCAGACCGTGCTGATGGGTATGTTCTCTATCCATTCTGCACCGTTAAAGTTTTATTTGATTCTGGAGCTTCGCATTCATTCATATCCTCAAGATTAAGCAAAGAGCACAACTTGCATCGGGTAGATCTTAAGAGACCTATGATAGTGCATTCGCCCGGGGGAGATATCACTATACCCCATGCGTGCCTTGATGTGCCCATTCGGATTAAGGATGTGGTATACCCTTCAAACCTTATGGTTTTGCCACCCCAAACCTTGGACGTCATATTAGGGATGGACTGGTTAACTAAGAATCAAGGGGTACTAGACTGTGGGCGTAAGGAGGTCACCTTATCTACCCCATGGGGATCACCTATGACCGTAACCATGGACCAAAACCCCATGCTCTGTGAACGAGCCACCGGGATATTCACCATGCTACCCATGGTTGGGATGCCAATAGTTCAAGATTACCCAGACGTATTTCCTAAGGAACTACCTGGGATGCCCCCAGACCGAGATGTAGAGTTTGTTATTGACCTCGTGCCTGGCACAACCCCTATAGCAAAAAGACCTTACCGTATGCCGGCCAACGAGTTGGAAGAGCTCAAGAAGCAAATCTGGGAATTACAAGAAAAAGGATTTGTGCACCCTAGTTCTTCACCCTGGGGAGCCCCAGTGCTATTTGTCAAGAAGAAGGACGGAAGCATGAGGATGTGCATAGACTACTGATCGTTGAATGAAGTAACCATCAAGAACAAATATCCACTACCTCGGATCGACGACTTGTTCGATCAACTCAAAGGTGCCCGAGTATTTTCGAAGATCGATCTTCGATCGGGATACCACCAGTTGAAAATCAGGGCCGAGGATATACCTAAGACTGCGTTCTCTACACGCTACGGCTTGTATGAGTTCACAGTCCTGTCCTTTGGACTGACCAATGCCCCTGCCTACTTCATGAACCTCATGAACAAGGTATTTATGGAATACCTGGACAAGTTTGTGGTAGTGTTCATTGATGACATCCTTATCTACTCCAAGGACGATGAAGAACATGCGGAACATTTGCGCTTGGTGCTGAAGAAGCTACAAGAGCACCAGCTATATGCAAAGTTCAGCAAATGCGAATTTTGGCTTAAGGAGGTCGCTTTTGTGGGACACGTAATCTCAGCCGAAGGTGTAGCAGTAGACCCTGCCAAGGTCGAAGCGGTTACCAAATGGAAAGCACCCCAATCCGTCCCTGAGATCAGAAGTTTTCTAGGATTGGCCGGATACTACCGGAGGTTTATCGAAGGATTTTCTAAGATATCCCGGCCCATGACCCAACAATTAAAGAAGGAGAAGAAGTTTTCATGGACTGAGCAGTGTCAACAAGCGTTTGACCAGCTCAAAGAAAAGTTAACCACCACCCCAATCTTAGTCCTACCGGACAACCGAAAAGACTTCGTCATATACTGTGACGTGTCCCGGCAAGGACTAGGAGGTGTGTTAATGCATGACGGGAAAGTCGTGGCGTATGCCTCAAGACAACTGCAACCGCATGAGGAGAATTACCCCACCCATGATTTGGAATTGGCTGCAGTTGTGCATGCCCTAAAGATTTGGAGGTACTATTTGATCGGAAACCATTGTGACATCTACACGGACCATAAGAGCCTGAAGTATTTTTTTACCCAGCCGGATCTTAACCTACGCCAGAGAAGGTGGTTGGAGTTAATCAAGGATTATGACCTAGGAATCCACTATCACCCTGGCAAGGCTAACATTGTAGCTGACGCTTTGAGCCGCAAAGCCCAATGCCACCACCTAAGGTTGGAAGGCATGGCCAATGAGCTTCAGGAAGAAATGGCTCGACTTAACCTACAGCTGATTCCCCATGGACACCTGAATTCAGTAGAGATACAACCTCTCCTGCGGACTCAGATAAAAGAGGCCCAAAAGGATTGCGAGGAAATCCAGCTGATCAAGGAACACATGGCCGAAGGGCTAGCAAAAGAATTTTCGGTTGACAACAACGGAACCTTGTGGTATGAGAAAAGAGTTTACGTACCGAAGAAAGGAGGACTGAGAGGATTGATCCTGAAGGAAGCACACGAATCGGCTTCTCGTTACATCCGGGCAGCACCAAAATGTATCAGGATTTGAAGGAAGAATATTGGTGGCCCAACATGAAGAGGGATGTAGTGGAGTACGTGGCTATCTGTGATGTGTGCCAACGAGTCAAGGTTGAGCATCAGAGACTGACAAGATTATTACAGCCCCTTAAGATCCCTAAATGGAAATGTGATGAATAGGCATGGACTTTATTGTCGGACTATCCAAAACTGCCACCAGATACAGTTCCATTTGGGAAATCGTGGACAGACTCACCAAAGCTGCCCGATTCATCCCTGTCAAGACTCGGTATAGCAGTGCTAAGTTGGTGGAGCTATACATGTCTAGGATTGTGTGCCTACATGGAGTACCCAAGAGAATTGTGTCGGACCGTGGTACTCAATTCACATCTCATTTCTAGGCAAAGGTTCACGAGACGTTGGGAAGTCACCTCGCTTTTAGTACTGCTTATCATCCTCAGACTGATGGACAAACCGAAAGGACGAACCAAGTCCTTGAGGATATGTTGAGAGCCTGTGCGTTAGATTTTACCAAGGACTGGGAGAAATGCCTTCCCTATGCGGAATTCTCCTATAACAACAGCTACCAGGCTAGTCTGAAGATGTCGCCAAACGAAGCCCTATTTGGACGGCGATGCTGAACCCCGCTGATGTGGTCAGAAACCGATGAGCGAGCCGTATTTGGACCAAATATCATTAAGGAAGCCGAGGAGAAGGTTCGTCTAATAAGATATCGGCTAAAAGTAGCCCAGTCCCGCCAAAAGAGCTACGCGGATACTCATCGAAGAGACTTAGAATTCAACGTAGGTGATTACGTATATCTGAAGGTCTCACCACTACGAGGGACTAAGAGATTCAAAGTTAAAGGAAAACTGGCGCCGAGATATGTTGGACCATTTCCGGTAAGCGCGAGGAGAGGCGAAGTGGCCTATCAACTAGACCTATCGGAAAGCCTCTCTGACGTGCATCTTGTGTTCCACGTATCGCAACTGAAGAAGTGCTTGCTAGTGCCGAAAGAACAAGTCCCTACGAATGACGCTCTTTATCAACGAAGACCTCACCTACCCCGAACACCCAAGAAGGATCTTGGACGAAGCGTAAAAGAGGACCCGAACCAAGACGTGACGAATGTACAAAGTGCAATGGAGCAACCACACCGAAGAAGAAGCCACCTGGGAAAGCAAAGACTTTTTAGCGACTGAGTACCACACCTACTTAACGACCGGTAAGAAATCTTGAGGACGAGATTTATTGTTAGGGGTAGGTTTGTAACACCCTGAAAATCGAGACTTAAAAATCGCAATCAAAACCGGAACCCACAAAAACTTTTTGAATCATTGCATCTCGTCGTGTTTGTTGCCTTTTCTTTGCAAGTTTCGTTGCACTTTATAAAATTAAATAATAATTATTTAAAAGATGGAGAAGTTAAGATCTACAAAAGTTTATCTTGGGAGAAAAATTTTAATTGTGGGGAATACAAAACAATTATTTAATTATAAATAAAAATATAATAGACAATAATAATAATGTTAAAGTTGGGTAAAAGATTTAAGATTTATCAAATTTATTATTTTTGGGACAAAGTTATATATACTAATCCTCGAAAAAATAAAAAATAAAAAATATATAATAAAAATATCGGGAAAATGGAAAAACACACTGTTCACCCGCCACCAGGTGTTCGACGTTTGTCGGGGCCGTACCGCGCACACGTCGCACACACGATGCGTGCATCGCCACGACGTCACGCGCCGTATGTGCGTGTTTCCGGCCCGCCCCGACGTCAGCCACACCGCGGCACTGTGGCACGTCGCGCCATGCGTCGGCCACGCGCGCGGCATGCCGCTGACGCGGCGACAGTGCTGTGCCACGAGGCCGTCGCGTCTCCATGCCGCCGGCCGCCTATAAAGGGCCCGACTTTCCCCTTATCTCCCTCGCCGCGCCTCTCTCCTCCTTCCCGTGCCCTTTTCCCCCTCTTTTCTCCCATCGTCGTGTCGTCGGGAAGCCGTCGCCATGTCGCCGCCGCTCGGGAAGCCACCGCCTACCTTTGAACCACCTCGCGCCGTCCTCGCCACCGCATCACCGGTGAGCCACCGCCTCTCCCTTTCTCTTTTCCCCTCTTTCCCGCCTCGCCGCGCCGGAACCGCCATGCGTCGCCGCTCGCCGGGAGCCGCCGCCGCGCCGCCGCTTTCCCTCGAGCCGTCCTGCGTCGCCGTCGTCGCCGTGTTGTCGGGGCCTGCGCCGCCCTCTCCCTTCCTTTTCCTCCTTGCGCCCTGCACTGCTGGCCACATAGGCCAAAGCCGAGAGGAGAGAGAAAAAGGCGAGTAGAGGAGGAAGAAAGAAGAAGGGGAGGAGAAAAGAAAAAGAGAAGAAAAAGAAAGAAAAAAAGGAAAGAAAAGAAAAAAACAAGAAAGAAAAAGAAAAGAAAAGAAAAGCAAAAAATAATATAAATAGGGAAAATATCTTGGGAAAAATATATGATTCTTTGGAGTAAAAATATTTTCAAAATAAAACTTTAGGGGTAATTATGGGATAAGTATTGAATACTATTAAAAGTTTAATTATCGCATGAATTAATTTAGAAAGTTACTTTCTAATTTGAAAAATAAAAGAAGATTTAACAATTTTTTTCGGTATAATACTTTTAATCCGTGATCTTTACATTTCTAAAAATTTAAATAGATTAACTTGGGATAACGACACCTCATAATAAAATAAATCGGTATAGTCGCAAAACTTCAAATTATTAAATCTTACTCGTTGTAACTCGTATTTCGTTGAAAGTCGAACCTAAATTCATCTAAAACCATAGACTAAATTTTGGATTCGCTCTTACGATTTTATTTGGCATTTTGATGAATTTGTTGGAATTTTAATCGAATTCATTCGGATTTTTCACACGTACAAATAGAGTCCGAGGGAACTGTTAATTGCGCCGAGGATCTCGGACAACAAGTGTGCGAGCAAGGAAAGTCATCACTCCCTTTGAACATGTTGATCCTATCTACGAAATGTTGTTGATTTAAACTTCAAACATGCATGCTATACATAAATAAATACCTAAGCTTGATATGCCATGCCTTGATTTTGTTTACCTTTAGAAATATCCTTTGTAACCCTCAATATGGAATAACCGATGGAAATCTTCGGTAGAATGCATAGCCATGCTATGATTAGATTCAATGCATATTCATACTTTTATAAAAGAGCTATATGCTTGGGCAACTACCTTAGGGAAGGTAGTTGGAATACGACAAGTGGAGACATGAGCGCCACATTGCCATGAGAATGATAAAATGAGTTTGTTGAAAAGTGAAAATACAAAACCAATGTTTCTGACTGGGGCGGCTGGATGATTTGGGTGGATTCCAGCAAAGGCAAGTACCATCCCTGGTCGATTAAGGACCGAGCGATGAGACTTATAACCTGAAACGAGCCAGTACAACCGTACTTCTCGAATGGGGATAGACCTAGCGGAGTAGATAGCCGAGCAGAGGCGGTATCCCTGCATAGTGGTTCTTGTGTCGAGATGTGGTTTTGGTTGTTGAGATGAGGCTGCGGCCTATGGATGGAATGATGAGTCAAAAATTGAAATTAATGAAAACTTAAAGATTGAGAGTTTCCCCTTACCCCGGGAGCGCCAGAACTCCTCTCATTGCTAGGAATGGGTGGCTAGAGTGCAAAGAGGATTTAAGTTCATGGAGCGGGTACTGCCAAAGTGAGGTTATCAAAAAGCTTTGTCGTGACCATCTCATGTGTTGGGACGTAGGCTCATTCGTTGGGCAGTCACAGAGTACAGGTAAAGTGTACATCCCCTACAGTGTGAGTAAACCAATCTATTCGAATAGCCGTGCTCGCGGATAATGAGCGGCGTGACAAGTTTCTCTCGTGGCTAGACTCATAAGTTTTAAAATGATGGGATGGTATGCATAATAACTTTGTGTGCTGGTGGACCAACTTCTCGAGATGCGAGAAGGGGTAGGCTCCCCAGAAAACCATGACGATCCGGAGGCGGGAAGCCATCCTTGGAGTCACTATGGATGGTAGACAGAACCTTCGCCGACTTAATATACCATGAAACTAAAACTTGACTTGGCTAGAGGTTAGGTTTTTGAGAAATGATTTACAAAATTGGCTTTGAGCAAATAAACCATAACCATTCCTTGAAGAATCCCCTATCATGTGCATCTTTTCGTGTTGGCTTGCTGAGTACGGTTGGTACTCACCCTTGCTATACGCACAAACCTCCAGATGGTGGAAATGATGACTCGGAGGATCCCTATGCCTACTGCCAGGAGGGCAATGAAGACGAAGGCGCTTGCTAGGTCTTAGTCCCCAGTCGTTGCGTGTGGCAAATCGACAAGCCACTGCCTTCCATTCTGCTGCCTTACTTACTTTCTGTATTTGGTTGTATCCGGTCCATGAGGACCTATATGTGATGGATATTGCCTTTGGGCTTATTATTGTAATATACTTTTGGATGTAAGACTATTCGTGCACTTTGCACCATATAATTCAGTATTGTATTCATGGGTACCAAACTACTCGATCCAGGGAAATGGTACTATGAACACGAATGATTCCCGTCCTCAAAAACGGGGTCTACAGGCAATCACCAACCTTATGCTGCATCGGTTAGGTCCGACCTATGAGGTTGCGGTTGTAGGATTGCATATGAGTTGGTTTTTACCCGATGACAACAGAGTAATCACCTTTATTGCCTATTTTT
Source organism: Oryza australiensis (assembly GCA_019925245.2). Taxonomy (NCBI): domain Eukaryota; kingdom Viridiplantae; phylum Streptophyta; class Magnoliopsida; order Poales; family Poaceae; genus Oryza; species Oryza australiensis. The sequence goes on from JAIFGZ020000126.1 coordinate 127,592, forward strand.
TGGATTTTATACCATTCTCTAGCCGATGTGTGCTTTAGCATTCGGATCAATGGCTATTTTACCATGTGATTGGTTTATGTTATATTACATTCTTATATCATCATGTTATCGTCAGCCAATCGCCTTCAAACAGAAATTTGCTTAGCACACTACCGATGGATTAAAACCCTAACTGAATCGGCTAACATCGGCATCGGCTGGAATCGCGCCATCGGCTTATCAACCGGTTGACTGTTTTGGTTATCGGCCTATCGGCTGATATGCATTATATTTTGCTACTTTGTATATCTTGTCAGTGGAAGGATCAAACTGACTGGCACACTTGCGCTTCATCATTTTAGGACCTGCAATGGAGCTAAGTAGATCTCCCAGGCCACGTGTGTGGTGCGCGAGATCCACATCGACGGTATGGATTTGGCGTCAACACTACCCCTGAAGTATGCCTGTGTGCCATGAAGGATAAATTCGACAATACCAACCAATGGGAGTCCTTGCACTCCTCGCATTACCTAGTTGTACACCTCGGCCAGGTTGGTTGTCATTATACCATATCGAGACCCGTCAGTGTCATACAACAGTGACCATTTTTCTTTTAGTTCATTATCTATCCAGTGCGAGAAATTATGGATTGATGTGCGGACCTCCTTCTCATTGTGGGCGGGACATCATGTAGTGGACCAAGAGGTAGTGGAGATTGCTCGTCGGTTTGTTTCGTTGTCAGCTCATCCAACCTCCTCCACAACTCCTTGAATTTCTTCTCCTGATTTTGACCACCTAGCCTCTTAAAGAGATCTATCAGGTGCTTGTTCTTGAATTGCTTGTAGAAATTTGCTCCCATATGACGCATGCACCATCTACTCCGAACATCATGCCACCTAGCTGGAAGTCCCGTCTCCGGCCAACCATTCTGCAGGTAGTCAATTGCCTTCAACATACCCGCATGACGATCATGTATGAGGCAAACATTTGGCCTCATATTCATGACTTGGCAACGAACTCTCTCCAAGAACCAATAGTAGCTTTCGGTGTTCTCGCTCTCGACAAATGCAAATGCCATAGGGAACACCTGGTTGTTCCCATCGGCTCCAATCGCCGTCAGTATCTGACCTCTGTATTTGCCTATCAAAAAGGTTCCATCTATGCACAATACAGGACGACAGCGCACAAATGCGTTGATGCAAGCACCCAGCAAAAAAAAGGCTCTTTGCAGCACACTCTTGCTCGGGTCATTAGGTGACGGAAATGTCTGAATGTCATAGTAGGTATTGGGGTTTCTCTGAGCAATGGTGGCTAACAGATGAGGCAAATTGTCATAGGATGCTTCAAATATGCCATACCTCATCTCTAAAATCTTTTGTTTCGCTCTCCAGGCCTTGGAATAGCTTATAGTATACTTGAATTTGTTTTCAATGTGCTTAATAATAGAGCCCGGTTCAAAGTCCGTGTTACATACAACATCGTTGTACATCTCACCGGCAACAAAAGCTGAGGTGATGTTGCAGCGATACTTCTCCACCCCTGGCAACCAACAGTTGTTCTCGGTCACAATGCTCACTTTCTAATAGTCATTCCATTTGCCCTTATATGCATGAACACGCCACGGACAATCATCCTTCATGCACTTCATTTCATACACATAGTTGATTGACTTCACCACCCTAAACTCTTTCTACAAGGAGACCGCCCAATGCTTCACCTCCTCTTTCATGTCTTCCTTATGAGCATACCTGGCACGCTGAATTACCTCGTTGTCCTTGTATTCAAAGGGTACTTACTGCCCCTCTGAGATAACAAGTCCAGAGAAATCCACTTTTGTCCAATCAACGAGCATTACATCTTATTCCTCGTCGGATGATGCATTGCCCTCCGCTTGCTTATTTTCAGAATCTTCCCTCTCCATTTCCTCAACATTTGCTTCGATTCTCTCCCCCTCGTCCGCCACACCCATTGCCTCTTGCACCCTGGCTTCATTATCCCCAGTTTGCACTGATGGTCCAACATTCTCCACCACATTGCTCGGACCCTCAACATGTTCTGTTTGCACTGTATCACTGCTATCGATTTCATGCAATGCCACAAAAATAACAAGGGGCCATGACCTTTCAAAAGCCATCTCCACATAACGTCTCCAGGAATCAATGTTATCTATAGGCATTGGTTCCCAAAAATATCCTTCTATTGCACGATTCACTACAATGGACAGTGACATTGTGTTTACTCTTGTATCCACTTTAAATCCACTTAGCAACTAACTATAAATTGACTCAAATGTTCTTTCGGCAGGCCTATCGATGCCCTTCGATGTCATCCTAAAACCAGAAAGATCAACACCATCTGGACCAAATCTAACGTTGCCTTGACCATGAACTATCTAAAATATGATCTTACTTGCCATTGTGCCTGATAAACAGATAGAAACTAAGTTTATTTCATACTACCAATATGTTGCCTAGATCAATCTGAAATTCGGGCTAAGTTAAATTCTCTAAAATATGTTCTCTGTTCTAGATCTTAAAATCTACAAAATCGGTTTGTCCATCTAGATCTACCCTCCATCATACATATATTCTACATATTTACGCTATGTCCTAGGTCAAATTCCCTAAAATAAATCATGCCTTAATTTATAAATACAGATTTTCGCTGTGCTCTAGATCTGAGTGCTACACATCTATTCAAATATTACAAATACATGCTATTTGGACTAGTATTCTACACAAAATAAATAATATAAACATAGATCGGGATATTGTATTTACCTGTGATCGAGTAAGCACACCGACAGGGCTTCGACGCTCTCCTCCTTCTTCCTCACCTCCTTCTATTTTTTTCTGGAATTTCGCGTGGTTCAAATGAGCACTTCCTGAGGCCATTGGGACTTTATGGGTGGGCGGCCAAAAATCGCCCTTGTAGAGGGCAAGATTAGGCAAAAAAATTGCCCTCTGCAATGGCGGCGAGGGGGCCGCCTGCAAATTTGTCAGGCCGACCGCCTTTTTGTCGGCGGCCCCCTATGAACAGTGAAAAAATGCCCTTGGCAAGGGCGCCAAGGGGGCCGCCTGCAAATTTGCCAGGCCGATCGCCCTTTTTGTAGGCGGCCCCCTATGTGCACAGTGATAAATCGCCCTTGTCGAGGGCGGCAAGGGGCTTAATTGCAAAAGCACGGGCGGCCCGCCATCTGAAGGGTTACGTGGAGGCTACGCTAGCCGGAAAACAAAACTTTTCTACCGCGCAAACCAGGAACACTTGCAAGTAAGGGCCGATAGATCGTTACCGATTGGAATATGCAGCGAAAATAGCCAATCAGGACTATCCGATCTAGAACAGTGCAGTCAATTCCCGCAAGCCGACAGCCGATTCCCGGGGACAGCCGATTCACCAATCAGCCGATTCGCCGATGTCGCAGCCGATCTGAGTCGTCCGACCGTGTTCTTGTCGTCGATCTGCCGCAGTCGCCTCGCTCCGATGCGCTCGACCGCAGCCGATTCCACCACAGCCGATTCGTAGCTGATCAACAGCGCGCAACGTAGCAGCGCCTCTACCGGTATCCACACGTCCGGGGATAGAACGCCGAACACCCGTGTGCTAGCACGCGATGCAGGGCTAGGGTTTGGCTCGAAAGTGGGGAGGGTTTCCGTGGAGATTGATCTCGTCGACTTCTAAAGCCGCGTGTGATCAGATTGATTTCGGCGCAATGCGATTCAATTGACGTACTAGCACCTCTCCACCCCTCACCCCTTTATATAGAGTTGGCCGACTGGGACTAGTGGCCGATCAGGACTCTATTTTAAAGCGGATCCTATCCGAATCTCACAGAGTTGGCCGCCCATACGTCGTAAGCCCATAGGACTCTATCCGATCGGATCCCTATCCGATCGAGCCGTATCCGAGTCCAACTCTAATGCCTGTTCTTATCCACTTAAGCGTGCGACCCTGTAGGTTCAGGTATACTTGGTTTCGGCTATAGTCTAACTTAGCCGATCGTCGGCTTGAGTCCAACTCAGCCGACCTGTCAACAGCGGCGCCTAGCAGCACATATTGACACCATAGTATACAAGAATATAATATCGGCTCTGAACCTGTAATGTGTACACAAATTCCTTTGCCTCACGATCCAATTAAGCTATAGGCAAGATGTGTGTCATCCCTTCAATAGCTTAACCATTCACTCGAACCGTATTGGATTATCTGTTTGTTGATTGACTCCTCAATCAACTTAGCATGGCCATGCATTTCCATAATCCATTACCTCTCGAGGGGCCAGAGATATCTCTCCAAAGGAGGGGCAAATTCCATCTTGATCACTCACATCCCACTCCATGTTTCATAGCAAACCCGAAAACTACCTTTATAACTACCCAGCATTACGAATAGCATTTGGTAGTCCCAAAGTAGGCTACTACACATGTTGGAATCCATGATGATCTCAGGTCTAAGGACTTTGTACCAACACTACCCGAGACCAACTAATGGCACATTAATTCTGTAGTGTCTCATGGTGGGTCTATCCAACAATGTGTTCTCTAACACATGTGTCCATGTTTATTGATTTGGTATCTCCATACCCATGATCTATGAGACATGATCATCAATCATAAACATGCCGATCTTAGAATCATATTTGTGCCAACAATATGACATATGATCGGATCATTTAGAAATAGATTCATACATATAGAGTCTCATAAATAAGTCACGTACTTATTGATCAATACAAGATGTCTATTTCATGGAACTGAATAACACTTTATTCATAAATACATAAACATTGACCATGATATCCAACATCTCCATGTTGCCTCTAGGGCATATCACTAACAATCTCCCACTTGTACTAGAGTCAATCATGTAAGTATCTAATACCCATTGCTCTTGTGTGCGCCTCATGTTTCTGCGAGGAGAGGTTTTGTCGCGGATCGGCTATGTTGAGATCCGTGTGCACTTTGCATATCTTGACATCACCTCTGTCCACTATCTCGCGGATGAGATGATATCGCCGAAGTATGTGTTTGGACTTCTGATGTGACCTCGGCTCCTTGGCTTGCGCAATGGCTCCACTATTGTCACAATAGAGAGACATTGGACCGTCGTACTAGTCATCACACCAAGCTCGAAACGAACTTCTTGATCCAAACAGCTTCCTTTGCGCTTCCGAAGCGCAGCAATATACTCGGCCTTCGTTGTAGAATCAGCAACGGTATCTTGCTTGGATCTCTTCCGCTAATCGCGCCTCCGTTTAGGCGAGAACACGAACCCAGATTGTGATCTATAATCATCCTTGTCTGTTTGGAAGCTAGCATCGGTGTAATCACTTACAACGAGCTCTTCTTCACCTCCATAGACTAGGAACATATCCTTAGTTCTTCTCAAGTACTTAAGGATATTCTTTACGGCAGATCCAGTGACCTTCACTGGATCTCGATCGGTATCTGCTCGTAGCACTCAAAGCGTACGAGACATCGAACGTGTACAAAGCATGGCATACATGATGGATCCAATTGCCGAAGCATATTGAACCATACCCATCTTATTCCGCTCATCATGTGTCGAGGACACCGATTCTTGCTAAGATTAATGCCATGTGACATGGGCAAGAAACCTTTCTTGGAATCATGCATGTTGAACCTTTTCAACACCTTGTCAATGTATATACTTTCGCTTAATCCAATTAGCCTCTTGGATCTATCTCTATAGATCCGAATGCCCAATATATATGCTGCCTCCCCTAAGTCTTTCATGGAAAAACTATTTTTCAATGAAGACTTGACGGATTCTAGCATAGGGATATCATTTCCAATCAACAATATGTCATCCACATATAAGATTAGAAATACAATTGCGCTCCCACTGACCTTTTTGTAAACACAGGCCTCCTCTTCGTTTTTTATGAAACCAAACCCTTTGATTACTTCATCAAAACGAATATTCCAACTCCGAGATGCTTGCTTCAATCCATAAATAGATTTCTGTAGCTTGCATATCTTTCCAGGCGATTCTGGATCGACAAAACCCTGAGGTTGTATCATGTATACATCCTCGCTTAGGTTTCCATTTAGGAAAGTCGTTTTGACATCCATCTGCCATATCTCATAATCAAAATATGCAGCAATCGCTAGGATAATCCGAATAGATTTAAGCATTGCGACGGGTGAGAAGGTTTCATCATAATCAACTCCTTGAATCTGTTTAAAACCTTTCGCCACCAATCGCGCCTTATAGATGTGAACATTTCCATCCATATCAGCCTTTTCTTAAAAATCCATTTACACTCAATGGTTTTGACACCATCAGTGGATCAACCAAGTTCCAAACTTGATTGTCGTACATAGATTCTATTTCGGATTTCATGGCTCCAAGCCACTTGTTGGAATCGGGTCCCACCATCGCTTCATCATAGGTCTTAGGCTCATCATTGTCCAACAACAATATATCACGTTGTTCCGCTTTGTGTACCTATCGGGCGCACGACGTGATCTTTCGTGCATCCGTGGGGCAGGTGTATCTACAACCGGTGGCGCAACACTTTGCTCCTCCTGTTGTGGTTACGTGGTCGCGAAACATTTTTCGGTGTTTCTTGAACTTCTTCAAGATGCACCCTGCTCCCACTAACCCTTCTTGAAAGAAACTCTTTCTCCAAGAAAACACCGTGTCGGGCGACAAACACTTTGCCTTGTTCCCGATTATAAAAGTAATATCCCTTAGTTTCCTTAGGATATCCCACAAAGAAGCACTTGTCAAATTTGGGTGTGAGCTTGTCAGACTGTAAACGTTTTACATAAGCTTCGCATCCCCAAATTTTGAGAAAAGACAGACTAGGGGGTTGCCCTGTCCATATCTCATATGGTGTCTTTTCAACTGACTTAGATGGAACTCTATTTAGTGTGAACGCAGCTGTTTCAAGAGCATATCCCCAAAAGGATAATGGAAGATCACTTTGGCTCATCATCGACCGCACCATGTCCAACAAGGTGCAATTTCTCCGTTCGGACACTCCGTTCCATTGCGGAGTTCCTGGCGGAGTCAACTGTGGAACAATTCCACAATCTTTCAGATGATTACCAAACTCTTGGCTCAAGTATTCTCCTCCATGATCTAATCGTAGAAACTTGATTATTTTCCCTAAATGATTTTGTGCTTCATTCTGGAATTCTTTGAACTTTTCAAAGGATTCGGACTTATGCCTCATTAAGTAGATATAACCATATCTACTAAAGTCATCGGTAAAGGTAATGAAGTACTGATAACCACCTCTGGCCGTTGAGCTCATTGGTCCACATACATCAGTATGTACGAGTGCCAACAAGTCACTTGCTCTCTCACTGTGTCCCGTGAAAGGTGTCTTTGTCATCTTACCAAGTAAACAAGACTCACATGTCTCAAATGATTCAAAATCAAAAGAGTGAAGCAATCCATCCTTATGGAGCTTCTCCATGCGTTTCTGATTTATATGGCCTAAGCGACAATGCCAGATAAACGTGTGGTTTGTATCATTAGAGAGTTGTCTTTCTGTATTAATGTTATAGATGGGAGACGCTTCAAGATTCAAAACGTATAATCCATTCACCAATGGAGCATGAAAATAGAACATATCTCTAAGATATATTGAACAACCATTGTCCATTGATCTAAAATCATATCCTTCCACTTGCAAACATGAAGCGGAAATAACGTTTTGACATAGTGTTGGAACACAATAACAATTATTCAATTCCAAAACTAATCCCGAAGGTAGATGAAGTGGTATCTGTGCGAGCAAGCGTAGCAACGCTTGCTCCATTGCCGACGCGCAGTTCACCTCGCCCTTCTCAATCCTCTACTTCTTCTCATTCCTGCAACGACTTGCAAATATGAGCTACCGATCCGGTATCAAATACCCAAGAGTCAGTAGGTGAAGTAGCAAGATTAATGTCTATAACATTAATACCTGAAGAAGTCGTACTTTGCTTCTTTTTGAGATCCTCCATGTACTTCTTGCAGTTCCTCTTCCAATGGCTGTCTCCTTGCAATAGAAGCAAACGGCATCGATGCCGCCGACCCTTCTTGCCCTTCTTTGCATTAGAGGCACTCGCGATCTCATCGGGAGTTAACTTCCTCTTGGTGCAAAGTTTCTTGACAGGTGGTTTGCGCTTTGCCTTCGCATCATCATCACATGATGACCGTTTTTGGATACTCTCCTCACCGTCTTTAGCATCCCATGCAATTCAGCCAAGGTTCTATCCATCTTGTTCATGTGATAATTCAATATGAATGGCTCGAAGCTCGGAGGGAGCGACGGAGAATCACATCAGTAGCCAACTCTTGGCTAAGGGGAAAACCTAGTTTTTCCATACTCTCGATATAGCCAATCATCTTTATCACATGCGGACTGACGGGATTCCCCTCAACAAGCATGCACGCAAACAAGGACTTCGAGGTGTTGAACCTCTCGGCCCGAGCTTGGTTCTCAAACATGCCACGCAGTCCCTGAATAATAGTGTGAGCATCGCTGCTCTCATATTGCTTCTGAAGCTCAGGGGACATTGTAGCAAGCATGAGACAGCTTATATCTAGGGCATCATTAGTGTGCTTCTCATAAGCCCTCCGTGCAGTTGCAGTGGCATTAGTTGGCAAATCCTCAGGATAGGGTACTTCAAGAACGTACTCCTTACGCTCTTGCTTGAGAACAATTCTCAAGTTGCGATACTGTAACATCCTGAAAATCGAAGGAATGGAATTCGGAACGTAAAAATCGGAACTCACAAAAACTTTTTGGAATCATTGCTTCTTATTGTGTTTTTCGATCTTAATTGCCAGTTCAGCGATATAAGATTTTCTTCTAGAATTACTTTGAGGTAAAATGGAATAAAACCCTAAGCTTTGCAATCCCAGCCGGTGAAAACAATTTCAAAATATACATGTGTGTACCCTGAAAAGAGCGCATAGATATATATATGTATATAATATGGTGCATCACAAAAAGAATATATTAATGTTTAAATCCTAATTGATGGAGGAAAGATAATGAATAATTGGAATTTGGATAAAAAAATATATATTGAAAAGGAGAAATGAAATTTGAAATTTGTCTTCAATCAAAATCCCATTTTCTTGAATTTAAGAAAAGGAACAAAATAAATATGAAAAATATATTTTGAAAAGTAGGGAAATGTGGAAGATATAATTTTAGAAATTGTTCTGTGAATACCAAAATTTATTTGGGATTTTTAGGAATAAAAGAAATGGAAATGGAAAATAGGATTTTAAATTCGGGAAAAATGGAAAAGCGCACTGTTCATCGCGTCAGTAGGTGTTCGACCAGCCCGTCAGCCACGTTCGCGCGCGCCACGCGAGCGCCGTGCCGCGCCGTACCGGACGCCCGCGCATGCGTGCTCTCGCGATGACACCGTCCTGCGCGCACGACCACCGCGCAGTCGCCGCGCCACCCGCGGTCTCCGGTCGCCGCCGACGCCGCGCTAGGCCGTCGCCATGCCGTCGCCGTACCGCCGCGTTAGCGCCGCGCCGCACATCCGCACGCACCGTCCTCGCCGCGCTCACCGTACGCACGCACGTCGGCTGCGTTGCGCACGTCGCGCACGACCTCCCGCGACCGCGCCATGCCGCGCGACGCCGCCATTGTGCGCGTCGCGTCGCCCTCCGTCGACCGCCTATAAGTAGCCACCCCGAGCCGAGCCCCCAACACCGAAAATCTTCCCAGTGCTCACTCGTGCTTTTTCCCGATTTCCCCAAAAGTTAGCCACCGCATTGCGTGAATTTTGGGAAGGATCGGAGCTCGGCGGAAGAACCCTAATTCGACCGCCCGTGCAGCACCCCGAAATTCGTCACCCTCGGCCGATTTCTTCCCGAATTGAAGGTACCATCATCATCCCCGTGCTCTAAGTATTATTTCCCCTAAGCTTCCCGAGCCAAATGGTCGCCGGAAAATCGCCGGCGACGAGCCCCCTCAACCCCCTGTCTCGGCCGCGCCACCCCGCCGTCGCGGCCACGCTGCAGCGCCTCCCGGCCGAACCAACCCCACCTTTAGCATCCCTAGGGTTCACCGATGCTCGTAGACCCTCACTTTGGCCGAGCTTCACCGGAGTTTTTGCCGACGAGCGCCACCGCCGCCGAACCACCCGCCGTCGCCAGCCCTCTCCGCCGCTCCCCGGTCTCGGCCGAGTGGAGAAATGGAACCCCCGTGATCCCGAGATGGTGAAAAGCCCCTCTTTCCCCTAGCTCCGGCCCTCCCTCGCCGTCGGCGCCCCCTCCCTCACCGCCGGCCGCCGGTAGAAACAGAGCAGGGAAAGGAGGGAAGAAACAGAGGAAATAAAAGAAAGAAAAAAAAAGAAAAGAAAGAAAAAAAAAGAGGAAAAGAAAAATAGTAAAGGAATAGGGGTAAAGGTAAAAATTATTTTGGAAATATTTTAGGATAAAATAAGGTTTTTGGAAATATTATTATTAGGAATGAGTATAATATTCTTTTTCCTCCCAAAAAAGAAATACTTTGTGAAAATGATTTATAGATTAAATTTTTCCTTTTTATGAATTCAAATATTGTCCAACCTTTAAATTGTTATCGAAGTTCACATGAGACCTTTTTAAATATTGGTTAAGCATGGATGACATTATCCTGTCGTTAGAATTTCAAAAACCCTAACAAATATAATTGCAACATTAAAGATCAATTATTGGAGATATGAAAATTAGAAACCTAATTATTCTAGGATATCTTCAAATTTAAGTGCAAAATACATATTAAATACAAGATGGTTCGCTCGGTTTAACTGAACTCCTTTTCGTTGATTCAACTCTTAAGATTTCCGAAGTTTGAGGTTGTGTTTGGAATCCGCTTTCCGCGATCATTTTGAGGTCTCTTTCTTTTTCGTTGATGTTGTTGAATTTTAATTGGAATCAATCCTTCTTTTCGCACGTACGGATAGCGTCCGAAGAGGTGAACACTGACTACGCGGAAGACCCCACTCAACCAGCGTGCGAGCAAGGCAAGTCTTCACACCCTTTGAACATATCGAACCCAATTGCGAAATGATGTTATTTTAAACTCCAAACATGCATGCTTTACAGAGTTACCCATACTTGTTATGCCATTCCTTGCTATTGATTACCTTTAGAATTACTCTTTGTAACTCGCGATGTGATACAAACAACCGAAGAGTAACTTGTAAACTGCTTAGCCATGCTATACTTAGATTTATGCATACTCATGATTTTATGAAAAAGCTTTGTGCTTGGGCAACTACCTTAGGGAAGGTAGTTGAGATTCGGCATGTGGAGACATGAGCGCCACATGGCCATGATGAATTAAGTTTGATGAAAATTGAAAGTACTACACAAATGTTTTAGACTGGGGTGGCCGGATGATTTGGGTGGATTCCGGAAAAGGCAAGAGCCGACCCTGGTCAATTAAGGACCGAGCCATGAGATAGCGGAAACGAGCCGTACAACCGTACTTCTCGAATGGGTATAGACCTAGCTGACTAGATAGCCGAGCGGAGGCGGTATCCTTGCATAGATGGTTCTCTATGATGTGGTTAAGGGATGCGAATGAGGCTGCGGCCTTTGTTATGAATGGTGGGATTAAGCGATGTTAACTAAACTTAAAGATTTGGAAAGTCTTCCCTTACCCCGGTGCGCGAACTCCTCTCCGCTAGAAAAGGACGGCTAGAGTGCATGAGGGCTTAAGTTCATGGAGCGGGTACTGCCAAAGTGAGGTTATCGAAAGGCTTTGCCGTGACCGTCTCATGTGTTGAGGCGTAGGCTCATTTGTTGGGCTGTCGCGGAGTACGGGTAAAGTGTACATCCACTGCGGTGTGAATGAATCAATCTATTCGAATAGCCGTGCTCGCGGATATTGAGCATCGTGACAAGACTTTCGCTTGGCTAGACTTTGAACTTAAAAATGCTGGGATGGGTTTGCACGATGATTTTATTATTTGGTGGATCAACTTCTCGAGAATGCGAGAAGGGGTGGACTCACCGAGAAAATCATGACGAACCGGAGGCGGGAAGCCATCCTTGGAATCACGATGGATGGTAGACAGAACCGTCGCGGGTTAATGAACTATGAAATTAAAACTTGATTTGGCTAGTCGATAGGCTTGTGAAAAGAATTGTGAAAACCGGCTTTACGCAAAAATAACCCTAGCCATGTTCTTTGAATAACCCTATCATATGCATCAATTCCGTGTTGGCTTGCGAGTACGGTTGGTACTCACCCTTGCTATACGCACAAACCTCCGTGATGGAAATGAAGAGCCGAAGATCCATATGCATATTACCGGGAGGGCGAAGGGGCCGACGGCGCATACTAGACCTTAGCTCGTCGTTGCTCGTGGCAATTGACAAGCCTGCCTCTTTCCTCGCCTTATCTAAACTCTTTTTTATGTTGTATTCGGACCATAAGGTCGTGGGATGAACAATGCCTTCGGGCCTATTAATGTAATAATGGTATTGTAAGACTATTCGTGCATGTGCACTTGATTATCAAGATCTTGTATTCGTGGGTGCCAACTACTCGATCCAGGGAAATGGTACTATGAACACGAAAGATTCCCGCCTCAAAATTGGGGTCCACAGAGCTGGTATCGAGCCATGCGGACCGTAGGCTAAGACCAAATGGCGCCCTACCCCTAACCAGATGGCTAAAGGGAAATATCCCTACAATAGGATTAGTTTTAAACTATTATTTCCGAAAATGCAAATATACCTTTTCTACATCTGTATTTCTTTTACCAAATGATTATGATAGCTCTCTTCCGCTAACCCTAAGTTGCCTATAAAAGCGGATGTCAAACCACGACGGAACACAGGAAGTCACTATCCCGCGAGACGAGGGGTTTGTGGTACAACTTCAATCCCTACTATGGTGTTTGAGGTACCGGAACCACCCACCTATCACACCAAGAGGCATGGCTCCGAAGAGTATCCAGCTGGGAGGCGGCCGTGTCCATAGAAGCCCGCATGGGAAGTGAGACATCCTTCGCTTCCACACTCGCTACCACGGGACCTAGTAGAAGCAGCTATTCGGATGCGGCTCGCGAAGCCTTCCTTCGCCTTAATGCGGAACACCGTGCCGAACTCACAATGACGAGTTCGTGCATCATCCTTATCGCGAAGAGGGCAACCCGATGCACCGTGGAGGCTACCCCCTGCTGCTACAACCCGATGGTCACGCGTCTATCACGGGCGGAGACGAGAAGCAGACGAGCATTACGAGGAGGCCACGCTCGAGATCAACGATCGGCAGTCACGCCTCAATGATCGGTCACAGCCACCAAGGCCTGTGGAGACCGAGATAAACATCTTGCGACTCATTGCAGGCCAATGGTGCCAGATCGAGCAACTCTCGGACCGCTATATGGCCCGTGAGGAAGCTCGTAGAGCTGGAAGAACAGCTCGGGAAGAGCAAGCGACGATCAACCAGTGGAGAAGCATGCGCACTTCTGTCTACGTCTACGCCGTACTTCCACCGAGCACGTACCATCACCTCCCCCCCGTGCCCGACCACTATTACCTTATGACTCCAGCAAGCTTAGATACTTTTCAAGCTATGATGGAGCAAGCTTTATGTTGAGCACGAGCCCGCACCATACCCGGTAGACCCCACTCTGCCACATCCATGGGACCCACCCCGAGCTCCGTGCCGGTACCATCCGAGCCGGGATCGGAGAGGGTAACCCCATCCGGATCTACACCGACACGGAGTCCGAGGCGAGCCCATGGAGATCAAATGGGAGTCTAGCGACACCGCTCAATGGAGGAGGAAGCTCCCCTCGTCGCGACTCACACGGGAGGCCCCCTCACCCGGACCGCTCGCAAGAGTACGCGGCCACCGAGTCGGAAGATTCGGCGTGACTCGAGGCCACCACCTCCGAGCCATGGGGACTTCGGTTTGCTTCAGCAGCGGACCACCCACTTCCGGCGCGGCTCTTGCGGATGGTTGGATGACTAGGCGGGAGGACCTTCCCGGCTCGGCGGCACGAACCACTCCTAATTCCCTTAATTAGTTGATGTAGTTGGACGATATAATTATTATTGCTATCTGGCATGAAGGACTGTGTGTGTACAGTCCGTGTACCCCTATGTAATATGATGAACCCGAGCATCGCTTTGCGGTGTCTTAATTCGTAAGCTTATTATTATTTCACCGTCTCGTTGATTGAAGATCATTCAAAAGAACTTGAAGAAAAATCCCCACAGGAACTATAACCTAAACTAGTCCGATCTCTTAATTCATCTACCTTCTTCGGATGGCACATCGCGCGAGCCGCGCAACCAACGAGAACCCGCCGAACCCAACCCCTCCACCCCGGCGAAGGTCATGGCTTTGCGGACCCGGCTACTCAAGCGATTGCTAATAATCAAGGAGGTCGAGGAGGATCGAGTGCAGGAGAATTCATGAGAGCTAAGCCACCCACTTTTCCACGGCCGAAGAACCTATGGACGCGAAGATTGGCTAAGAGTGATAGAGAAGAAGCTAACCCTCGTCGAGTCCGAGAAGGCGATAGAGTTGTCTTCGCTACTAACCAGTGGAGGGTCCCGCAAGTGCGGTGGGACACCTACAAGGAAACACGAGTGAAGACGGGCGAACCAACATGGGAGGAATTCACGGCTGCGTTACGAGAGAATTTTGTGCCAGTGCGTTATGAGGATGAAGAAAAATGAGTTCCGAGGCTGCGTCAAGGGAACACCTCGGTACAAGAATATCTGAACAAGTTCACCCGGCTTGCCCGTTACGCCACCGGTGATCGGCCGACGAAGAAGAAAAGATAGACAAATTCATTGAGGGACTAAATGACGAACTAAGGGGACCAATGATCGGGCGGGATCACACCGGTTTCAAAGCCTCATCAACAAGGTCGTCCGACTTGAGCATGACCAAAAGGTGGTAGACAATAACCGCAAGAGGAGGCTCGCTATGGCTCGCCCATTTCGGGGAACGCCACAACGCCCCAAGGGAGCCACCCGTGCGGATGGAAGCCAAATGTTCCGGCAACCGGATGTTCTCCCGCTTCCGACCATGTCAACAGTCGGCTACACCTCGGCTTCGTACACCCACACCAACCCTAGCCGCTCCGGGAAGAAAGAATGTGAGCTGCTTCAATTGCGGAGAATTCGGGCACTACTCCAATAGCTGCCCAAAACCACGCTACGCCCCGTGCGCACGGCGCCAATGCAACGCCCGTCCGAGGAACCCCCACCCCTGCGGCGGGACGAGGTGCATTCGGGACCCCGCTACCCAACGAGGCTGCCACCGGGTTTCGACGTGGCCGGAGTGAATCATGTGCGGGTCTGAAGAAGCTCGGGAGGACCGAACGTATTGATGGGTATGTTCTCTATCAACTCGCACCGGTTAAAGTTTTATTCGATTACGGAGCCTCGCATTCATTCATATCTTCCCGAGTAAGCAAACAACACCACCGCACCAAGTAGCACTTAGAAGACCTATCTTTGGTACACTCACCGGGAGACATAACCGTACCCCATGCTGTATTAATGTGCCCATACGGATTAGAGACGTGGTGTTTCTCTCAAACCTTATGGTGCTATCACCCCAAACCATAGATGTCATACTCGGAATGGATTGGTTGACCAAAAATAATGGAATTATAGGCTGCGATCGAAGGAAAGTCACGGTATCCACCCCATGGGGATCACCGATGAGCATAACTATGGATCAAAACCCAAAGCTATGTGAGCAAGCTGCGGGAGTGTTCACCATGCTACCCTTAGGCGGAATGCCGGTAGTACAAGAATACCCGGATGTGTTTCCGAGGAATTACCGGAATGCCCCGGATCGCGACGTAGAGTTTATCATCGATCTAATGCAGTACGCCCCCATATCCAAAAGGCCTTATCGAATGCCGGCCAACGAGTTAGAGGAACTCAAGAAGCAAATAAGGGAACTACAAGAGAAGGGATTTGTACGCCCTGCTCTTCTCCCCTGGGAGCCCCAGTACTCTTCGTCAAAAGAAGGATGGAAGTATGAAAATGTGTGTGGACTACCGATCGCTGAATGAAGTAACTATCAAGAATAAGTATCCGCTACCTCGAATCGATGACCAATTCGACCAACTTAAAGGTGCGCAGTGTTCTCAAAGATTGATCTACGGTCGGGATATCATCGTTGAAGATTAGAGCCGGAGATATTCCTAAGACGGCGTTCTCTACACGTTACGGCTTATACGAGTTCACGAGTGATGTCCTTTGGATTGACCAATGCCCTGCATACTTTATGAACACGATGAACAAGGTATTCATGGAATACCTGGACAAATTTGTAGTGGTATTCATCGACGATATACTTATCTACTCCAAGAACGATGAGGAACACGCGTTGCATCCACGGCTCGTACTGGAAAAACTACGAGAGCACCAGCTGTATGCAAAGTTCAGCAAATGCGAGTTCTGGCTCAAAGAAGTCGCTTTTCTCGGCCACGTGGTTTCAGCGAGGAGTAGCGGTAGACCCCGCCAAGGTCGAAGCGTCACGGAATGGAAGGCACCCAAGTCGGTGACGAAAGTTCGGAGTTTCTTGGGCTTGGCCGGTTATTACCGACGGTTTATCGAAGGGTTTTCCACTGTAGCCCGACCTATGACTCAACTTCTGAAGAAGGAAAAGAA
The DNA here is from genome assembly GCA_019925245.2 of Oryza australiensis. Lineage (NCBI taxonomy): Eukaryota > Viridiplantae > Streptophyta > Magnoliopsida > Poales > Poaceae > Oryza > Oryza australiensis. Next base: position 144,203 of record JAIFGZ020000126.1, read on the forward strand.
GTTTGAATGGAACGAGAAGTGTCAAAATGCTTTCGACCAACTGAAAGAAAAGTTAACCACTGCCCCAATCTTGACCTTACCCGACAACCGGAAGGACTTCGTGATGTCTTGTGATGCATCCCGGCAAGGATTAGGAGGAGTATTAATGCGGGATGGGAAGGTCGTAGCATATGCCTCGCGACGATTCGACCCCACGAAGAGAATTATCCCACACACGACTGGAATTAGCCGCGGTTGTACACGCATTGAAGATCGGAGACATTATCGATCGGAAACCACCGTGATGTGTATACCGATCACAAGAGCCTAAAATATTTCTTTACTCAGCCTGATCTCAACCTACGGCAGAGGCGATGGTTGGAGTTGCCGCAAAGCCCAGTGCAACCACATGGGATTGAAAGGTATGGCTAATGAGCTCCAAGAAGAAATGGCTCGACTTAATCTGTACCTGATTCCTCACGGAGAAGTACACTCACTGGAGATCCAACCCCTTCGAGGACTCAAATAGAAGAAGCCCAAAAAGGGAATGAGGAAACCCGGAAATCAAGGAACGCATGGCCATTGGACGCGCTAAGGAATTTTCAATAGACGACGGGGAATCTGTGGTACAAGAAAAGAATCTGCGTGCACGAACGAGGCGGTTTGAGAGGATTGATCTTAAAAGAAGCCCACGAGTCGCATATTCGTTACATCCGGAAGCATGAAAATGTACCAGGATTTAAAGGAGAATACTGGTGGCCCAATATGAAGAGAGATGTAGCCGAATACGTAGCCGTGTGCGATGTGTGCCAAAGGGTGAAAGCCGAGCATCAACGGCGGTGGCTTGCTGCAGCCACTCAAGATTCCCGAATGGAAATGGGACGAGATAGGCATGGATTTCATAGTGGGACTACCCAAAACTACGGCGGTTACGATTCCATTTGGGTAATAGTAGATCGGCTCACCAAGATTGCCAGATTTATTCCGTGAAAACTAACTACAACGTGCCAAGCTAGCGGAACTATATGAGTAGGATTGTATGTCTCCACGGTGTACCAAAGAGGATTATATCGGATCGTGGTACCCAATTCACATCTCATTTTTGGAGCAAAGTCCACGAGGCACTCGGAAGTCATCTTGCTTTCGTACCGCTTATCACCCACGACCGATGGGCAAGCGAAAGGACGAATCAAGTATTGGAAGATATGCTGAGAGCTGTGCATTGGATTTCACCAAGGATTGGGAGAAATGTTTGCCGTATGCCGAGTTCTCTTACAACAATAGCTATCAAGCCGGTCGAAGATGTCGCCAAACGAAGCTTTATTTGGTCGCCGATGTCGAACCCCATTGATGTGGTCGAAACCGGTGAACGAACCGTATTCGGGCTGACATAATCAAGGAGGCGAGGAAAAGGGTCGCGATCCGGGACCGACTACAAGCTGCTCAATCACGACAAAAGAGCTACGCGGACACCCGTCGAAGAGAATTGGAATTTAAAGAAGGTGACTACGTGTATCTAAAGGTCTCACCACTACGGGGAACTCGGAGATTCAAAGTCAAAGGGAAACTCGCACCACGATACGTGGGCCCATTCTTGATAAGCGCTAGGAGGGAGAAGTGGCTTACCAATTGGGCGCCCGAGAATCTCTCCGATGTCCACCCGTATTCCACGTATCGCAGCTGAAGAAATGTCTGCGGATACCGAAGAGCAAGCCCCGTTAGAAACCATCCATGTCCACAGTGATCTTACCTACACGAAGCAGAAAAGAAGACACGAACCAAGTAGTGGCGCATGTACAAAGTACAATGGAGCAATCACACAGAAGAAGAAGCTACCTGGGAGAGCGAAGAATTCCTGAGGACAGAATATCCACACCTATTCAGCACCGGTAAGAAAATCTCGGGGACGAGATTTATTGTTAGGGGGTAGGTTTGTAACATCCGAAAATCGAAGGAATGGAATTCGCAACGTAAAAATCGGAACTCACAAAAACTTTTGGAATCATTGCTTCTTATTGTGTTTTTCGATCTTAATTGCCAGTTCAGCGATATAAGATTTTCTTCTAGAATTACTTTGAGGTAAAATGGAATAAAACCCTAAGCTTTGCAATCCCAGCCGATGAAAACAATTTCAAAATATACATGTGTGTACCCTGAAAAGAGCGCATAGATATATATATGTATATAATATGGTGCATCACAAAAAGAATATATTAATGTTTAAATCCTAATTGATGGAGGAAAGATAATGAATAATTGGAATTTGGATAAAAAAATATATATTGAAAAGGAGAAATGAAATTTGAAATTTGTCTTCAATCAAAATCCCATTTTCTTGAATTTAAGAAAAGGAACAAAATAAATATGAAAAATATATTTTGAAAAGTAGGGAAATGTGGAAGATATAATTTTAGAAATTGTTCTGTGAATACCAAAATTTATTTGGGATTTTTAGGAATAAAAGAAATGGAAATGGAAAATAGGATTTTAAATTCGGGAAAAATGGAAAAGCGCCTGTTCATCGCGTCGTGGTGTTCGACCAGCCGTCGGCCACGTTCGCGCGCGCCACGCGCCGAGCGCCGTGCCGCGCCGTACCAGACGCCCGCGCACGCGTTCTCGCCGATGACACCGTCCTGCGCGCCAGCCACCGCCGTCTGATCGCGCCACCCGCGGTCTCCGAGTCGCCGGCGACGCCGCGCTAGGCCGTCGCCATGCCGTCGCCGTACCGCCGCGTTAGCGCCGCGCTCACGATCCGCGCACCGTCTCGCCGCGCTCACCGTACACACGCACGTCGGCTGCGGTTGCCGCACGTCGCGCCACGACCTCCGCGGCCAGCGCCATGCCGCGACGCCGCGCCATTCTTGCCGTCGCGTCGCCCTCCGTCGACCGCCTATAAGAAGCCACCCCGAGCCGAGCCCCCAACACCGAAAATCTTCCCCAGTGCTCACTCGTGCTTTTCCCCCGATTTTCCACAAAAGTTAGCCACTTGCATTGCGTGAATTTTGGGAAGGATCGGAGCTCGGCGGAAGAACCCTAATTCGACCGCCCGTGAGCACCCCGAAATTCGTCACCCTCGGCCGATTTCTTCCGAATTGAAGGTACCATCATCATCCCCATGCTCTAAGTATTATTTCCCTAAGCTTCCCGAGCCAAATGGTCGCCGAAAAATCGCCGGCGACGAGCCCCTCCAACCTGTCTCGGCCGCCGCCACCCCGCCGTCGCGCACGCCGCAGCGCCTCCCGGCCGAACCAACCCCACCTTTAGCATCCCTAGGGTTCACCGATGCTCGTAGACCCCTCACTTTGGCCGAGCTTCGCCGGAGTTTCGCCGACGAGCGCCACCGCCGCCGAACCACCCCGCCGTCGCCACCCTCTCCGCCGCTCCCGGTCTCGGCCGAGTGGAGAAATGGAACCCCGTGATCCCGAGATGGTGAAAAGCCCCTCTTTCCCCTAGCTCCGGCCCTCCCTCGCCGTCGGCGCCCCCCTCCCTCACCGCCGGCCGGTAGAAACAGAGCAGGGGAAAGGAGGGAAGAAACAGAGGAAATAAAAGAAAGAAAAAAAAAAAAAGAAAGAAAAAAAAAGAGGAAAAGAAAAATAGTAAAGGAATAGGGGTAAAGGTAAAAATTATTTTGGAAATATTTTAGGATAAAATAAGGTTTTTGGAAATATTATTATTAGGAATGAGTATAATATTCTTTTTCCTCCCAAAAAAGAAATACTTTGTGAAAATGATTTATAGATTAAATTTTTCCTTTTTATGAATTCAAATATTGTCCAACCTTTAAATTGTTATCGAAGTTCACATGAGACCTTTTTAAATATTGGTTAAGCATGGATGACATTATCCTGTCGTTAGAATTTCAAAAACCCTAACAAATATAATTGCAACATTAAAGATCAATTATTGGAGATATGAAAATTAGAAACCTAATTATTCTAGGATATCTTCAAATTTAAGTGCAAAATACATATTAAATACAAGATGGTTCGCTCGGTTTAACGAACTCCTTTTCGTTGATTCAACTCTTAAGATTTCCGAAGTTTGAGGTTGTGTTTGGAATCCGCTTTCCGCGATCATTTTGAGGTCTCTTTCTTTTCGTTGATGTTGTTGAATTTTAATTGGAATCAATCCTTCTTTTCGCACGTACGGATAGCGTCCGAAGAGGTGAACACGACTACGCGGAAGACCCCACTCAACCGGCGTGCGAGCAAGGCAAGTCTTCACACCCTTTGAACATATCGAACCCAATTGCGAAATGATGTTATTTTAAACTCCAAACATGCATGCTTTACGAGTTACCCATACTTGTTATGCCATTCCTTGCTATTGATTACCTTTAGAATTACTCTTTGTAACTCGCGATGTGATACAAACAACCGAAGAGTAACTTCGGTAAACCGCTTAGCCATGCTATACTTAGATTTATGCATACTCATGACTTTATGAAAAAGCTTTGTGCTTGGGCAACTACCTTAGGGAAGGTAGTTGAGATTCGGCATGTGGAGACATGAGCGCCACATGGCCATGATGAATTAAGTTTGATGAAAATTGAAAGTACTACATAAATGTTTTAGACTGGGGTGGCCGGATGATTTGGGTGGATTCCGGAAAAGGCAAGAGCCGACCTGGTCAATTAAGGACCGAGCCATGAGATAGCGGAAACGAGCCGCACAACCGTACTTCTCGAATGGGTATAGACCTAGCCGACTAGATAGCCGAGCGGAGGCGTATCCTTGCATAGATGGTTCTCTATGATGTGGTTAAGGGATGCGAATGAGGCTGCGGCCTTTGTTATGAATGGTGGGATTAAACTGATGTTAACTAAACTTAAAGATTTGGAAAGTCTTCCCTTACCCCGGGTGCGCGAACTCCTCTCACTGCTAGAAAAGGACGGCTAGAGTGCATGAGGGCTTAAGTTCATGGAGCGGTGCGCCAAAGTGAGGTTATCGAAAGGCTTTGCCGTGACCGTCTCATGTGTTGAGGCGTAGGCTCATTTGTTGGATCGTCGCGAGTACGGGTAAAGTGTACATCCCTGCAGTGTGAATGAATCAATCTATTCGAATAGCCGTGCTCGCGGATATTGAGCATCGTGACAAGACTTTCGCTTGGCTAGACTTTGAACTTAAAAATGCTTTGGGATGGGTTTGCACGATGATTTTATTATTTGGTGGATCAACTTCTCGAGAATGCGAGAAGGGGTGGACTCACCGAGAAAATCATGACGAACCGGAGGCGGGAAGCCATCCTTGGAATCACGATGGATGGTAGACGAACCGTCGCCGGGTTAATGAACTATGAAATTAAAACTTGATTTGGCTAGTCGATAGGCTTGTGAAAAGAATTGTGAAAAGCGGCTTTACGCAAAAATAACCCTAGCCATGTTCTTTGAATAACCCTATCATATGCATCAATTCCGTGTTGGCTTGCTGAGTACGGTTGGTACTCACCCTTGCTATACGCACAAACCTCCAGCTGATGGAAATGAAGAGCCAGAAGATCCATATGCATATTACCAGGAGGGCGAAGGGACTGACGGCGCATACTAGACCTTAGCTCCGGTCGTTGCACTGTGGCAATTGACAAGCCGCCTCTTTCCTCGCCTTATCTAAACTCTTTTTTATGTTGTATTCGGACCATAAGGTCCTGTGGGATGAACAATGCCTTCGGGCCTATTAATGTAATAATGGTATTGTAAGACTATTCGTGCATGTGCACTTGATTATCCAGTACTGTATTCGTGGGTGCCAACTACTCGATCCAGGGAAATGGTACTATGAACACGAAAGATTCCCGCCTCAAAATCGGGGGTCCACAGATACCAATCCATAAAGTTTGTTCCGTTTAATTTCTCTTTCTCAAGAATAGATCGCAAATTAAAAGCACTGGGTGTAGTATTAGCCGCCATTTATTCTACAACAGAAAAAGCAAAGTTTAGCACAATGTTTATGCTATGTCTATTGTTAAACAATTTAACATTAGACTCCCATTACGTATTTTACACCTTCCCTAGGTTATGTATTGGGTCAAGATCCACATGTTAGTTAATTTCTAGTGAGCTTTGGCATCACTGCTAGGAAATTAATAACATCGGTAAGCAACACCTTGCTAATCACATCTCTATGTGACTCTTGTTGTTGGTGTGGCATCTCCATGGCCCGGCGCCAACCTATGCCCCAAGGCCCAAAACTGTTTTGATAGCCTTGTTAAGTAAACCAAATGCTCCTGCTGTATATGTCCGACATATACCCCCTCGTGTTATGATAGAGAATGGCACTCTGCTTTGGCAGACCCACCATTGACGAGCATAACGGTGACGGGGTGGAAGGGCATCATTACTACTTAATTTTGCAAGGGATGCTATCCTATCAAACAAACATATCACATATATGAAAGCAGGTAGAATAGCATATAATGAAATGGCATGGCCCCCTTCACATGGTGATCTCCATCTCCATGCCGGTGTAGAGGATCTCCATCTTCATCACCGTTCTTCCGAGTGCCGAATGCTTGATTTCTTCAAACTAAGCTACTACTATAGAAGCTCTAATTTGAAGATTACATCGACTCGTAGGTCATGAAAGAATATTACAAGCATTGCACGTATGAAAGAATATTACAGGGATTGCACGTATGAAAGAATATTACATGCATCACATGCATCTCATACATACAATAGGGCCATACCATCTCAAAGCATTCTCTACAAAAACAAGTTAGACGTAGAAACGTTTTCTACCTATCACAGAGATACGGCATCGAGACGACCTATAATGGGTACACACACGGCGGTCCCGATATCGGCATAATCACATTATGCCGTCCTGATACACTATCAATGGAGATGGTTTGCGTAGGCGCGAGGCAGCTAACAAAGTCGGACTACGAGAGAGCTTTAGTATAATCACATTATACTTTTCCGATACACTATCAAGGAACGCTATCTCGAACCCGACTCAAACCGAGTTCTATGGATATTGCTTCGACGTAATCACATTACGTCGTTCCGATACACTATCAAGGAATGCAGTTACCATCTACTCTCCTCAACAGATCCCGTAAAACCGATTGATCTAATCAACCCGTGTGCAAAACTTGTTCCAGATCCAATCTAAAACCCGAACTAAGCAAGATTAGCTCTGATACCACTGAAGGGTTACGCGGAGGCTACGCTAGCCGGAAAACAAAACTTTTCTACCGCGCAAACCAGGAACACTTGCAAGCAAGGGCCGATAGATCGTTACCGATTGGAGTATGCAGCAGAAATAGCCAATCAGGACTATCCGATCCGGAACAGTGCAGCCGATTCCCGCAAGCCGACAGCCGATTCCAGGGGACAGCCGATTCACCAATCAGCTAATTCGCCGATGTCGCAGCCGATCCGAGTCGTCCGACCGCGTTCTCGTCGTCGATCTGCCGCAGTCGCCTTGCTCCGATGCGATCGACCACAGCCGATTCCACCACAACCGATTCGTAGCCGATCAACGGCGCGGAACGTAGCAGCGCCTCTACCGGTATCCACACTTCCGGGGATAGAACGCCGAACACCCGTGTGCTAGCACGCGATGCAGGGCTAGGGTTTGGCTCGAAAGTGGGGAGGGTTTTCGTGGAGATTGATCTCGCCGACTTCTAAAGCTGCGTGTGATTAGATTGATTTCGGCGCAGTGCGATTCAATTGACGTACTAGCAGCTCTCCACCCCTCACCCCTTTATATAGAGTTGGCCGACTGGGACTAGTGGCCGATCAGGACTCTATTTTGAATCGGATCCTATCCGAATCTCACAGAGTTGGCCACCCATATGTCGTAAGCCCATAGGACTCTATCCGATCGGATCCCTATCCGATCGAGCCGTATCCGAGTCCAACTCGAATGCCTGTTCTTATCCCCTTAAGCGTGCGACCACAGTAGGTTCAGGTATACTTGGTTTCGGCTATAGTCTAACTTAGCCGATCGTCGGCTTGAGTCCAACTTAGCGACTGCCAACGGCGGCGCCTAGCGGCACATATTGACACCATAGTATACAAGAATATAATATCGGCTCTGAACCTGTAATGTGTATACAAATCCCTTTGCCTCACGATACCAATTAAGCTATAGGCAAGATGTGTGTCATCCCTTCAATAGCTTAACCATTCACTCGAACCATATTGGATTATCTGTTTGTTGATTGACTCCTCAATCAACTTAGCATGGACATGCATTTCCATAATCCATTACCTCGAGGGGCCCAGAGATATCTCTCCAAAGGAGGGACAAATTCCATCTTGATCACTCACATCCCACTCCATGTTTCATAGCAAACCCGAAAACTACCTTTATAACTACCCAGTTACGGAATAGCATTTGGTAGTCCCAAAGTAGGCTACTACACATGTTTGAATCCATGATGATCTCAGGTCTAAGGACTTTGTACCAACACTACCTGAGACCAACTAATGGCACATTAATTCCTGTAGTGTCTCATGGTGGGTCTATCCAACAATGTGTTCTCTAACACATGTGTCCATGTTTATTGATTTGGTATCTCCATACCCATGATCTATGAGACATGATCATCAATCAATAAACATGCCGATCTTAGAATCATATTTGTTCCAACAATATGACATATGATCAGAGATTGTTTAGAAATAGATTCATACATATAGAGTCTCATAAATAAGTCACGTACTTATTGATCAATACAAGATGTCTATTTTATGGAACTGAATAACACTTTATTCATAAATACATAAACATTGACCATAATATCCAACATCTTAATGTTGCCTCTAGGGCATATCACTAACACCATCTGCCACATCATCAAAATCGTCCTCTAGAAGGGCGATTAAAAAAACGCCCTCCCAGAGGGCGAGCGGGGGAGATTAGTTTTGCAAAATTTTAAATTGGAAAATTAGTTTTGAAAATATTTTAATAAAAAAATTAAAATTACCAAAAATTCAAAATCCGTGTGGAACAGCAGATGGGCCGGCCCAATTAGGCCTATCCAGTATATGTGTATATATTGGAGGAAAAACCCTAACACCAGCCCGAAACATATCTAATCCAGAGATTATCGCAAACTGAGACAATTATAGCTCATTCCACTGTACAATAAATAAAGCACCGGACCTCTGTAATAATTACTTTAGGATACGAAGCACAACAGATAAAATAATGCGAGATCGAAGTAGCAACTAAAGACATCATCACCACAGAACTAGAGCAAGAGGTATGATGCTCCCTCCCCACCTCCCCGTAGCTCTCTCGACTCCCTGCCGCCACCGCACCACCTGCATTCCTGTCGTCGTCGAAGATGCTGATCACTAGTGTCCCCTTGGTCGCCTTTGCTTGGTCATGGGCTCCTCATTGGATCTGGCGGTCAGGCTCGATTTTAATCGAGGTATGTTTTTTCAGAACGAGGTGCATCAGCTCTTCAAATCTCCAGTTCACTACCTTCTGCCTTCGCCTTCTGGCTCGTTCTTCTTGCTCATCACCTTCTGTCGCTTTCTTTTTCGTCTCTTAGAGCATTCGGTCTCTTTGGCTCTTCAATCCTGTTTGGGTGGTAAAGCCTCAGATTTCCATGTGACTTTCCTTAGCAACAATCACTTTCGGCTTTCGGTGTTCTCTAAACAAGTGGGCTTTCACATCTATAAGCTTCGGCGTGTTACCACCGAGCTCTTTGATTGCTATTTTCATCTGTGGAACAATGGCACTCCCAATTGGGAGCGTGATAAACATCTCTAGGAGATTGAACATGAAAAAGAATGGATCAAACTCATTTCCAAAAGTTCTAGGAAGAAAGCTCTCAAGAGCACTAAGAAAGTTTCCTTTTCTAAGAACCTGGTTCTTTCTCCGATCAAAAAGACTGCCAAGAAAAAGTTTATATCTTTTGGTGCTTTCTCTGTTCTGCTTGGAGAAAATCTTGATTCGTTCCCTGGCAAGTTGGTTTTTTGGTCGTTTGGCCAAGACCTCAAAAATCATTCAAGAAGAAGAGCGTGTTCTTCGACCTTGCCAGAAACGGTCCTCTGTGGCCCTGAGCTATACGCGCATTCAAGGCGCCGCGTGCAACACCAATCCAGTTGCTCAGAAATCTTTGATAGCTTGTTCTCCAACCGCCAAATACTCTATTTTCAGGCTTTGTTCTTCCTGTCACAATCCGGGTCACATCGGCTTTTATTGCCTGGGGAAAACCCGTTGCCATCGCTGTTCAAATTTCGGCCACACTTCTAAGCGTTGCATGTCATGTACTTGCTCCATCCCCCGCTTGGTGTGGCAACCGAAACAGTCCTCGCCAACTGCTCGCTCTCGAAGGACTCGTGGTAGGCTCACTATCCTCCGGGCTCCAAAGGTTGATTCTTGGAAGCCAACTGTAGACCCCCATTTTTGTAATAGGAATCGCTCGTGATTACGGTACCATTTCCCTGGATTCAGTAGTTTGGTACTCATGAAATACAGTACTCAATTATCAAGTGCGCATGCACGAATTGTCTTATACAAAATATTACATCATAGGCCCGAAGGCAATAATTAGTATTTAGGACCATCCGGTCTGGAATACAAGCAAAAACAGAATTTAGATGAGGCAGCAGACAGAAGGCAGCGACATGCCATTGCCACAGGCAACAAGCGAAGTCTAAGACCTACTGCGCACCATCGTCTTCCACATCTTCCTGGTAGTATGCATACGGGTCCTCCAGGTCTTCCCCGCCTATATCTGAAGGTTTGTGCGTATAGCAAGGGTGAGTACCAACCGTACTCAGCAAACCATCACAACAGGGATGCATATGATAGGGGGTATTGAAGGAATGGTTGTGGGTATTTTTGCGTAAAGCCAACTTTTCAATTCTTTTCACAAACCTATAATCTAAGCCTGATCTAGTTTTATTTCCATCGGCGACGGTTCTGTCCACCATCCATTGTGATCCTAAGGATAGCTTCCTGCCACTAGATCGTTATGATTTTCTAGGGAGTCTACCCCTTCTCGCCTTCCGAGAAGTGGATCCCCCAGCACATAAAATTATCATGCATGCCCATCCCATTGTTTTAAGTTTTTGAGTCTAGCCAAGCGAAAGTCTTGTCACGCCGCTCCATATCCGCAAGCACGGCTATTCGAATAGATTGGTTTACTCACAATGCAGTGGATGTACACTTTACCCGTACTCCGTGACTGCCCAACAAATGAGCCTACGTCCCAACACATGAGACGGTCACGACAAAGCATTTCAATAACCACACTTTGGCGGTACCCGCTCCATGGACTTAAATCCTCATGCACCCTAGCCATCCTTTAGTAGCAGTGTGAGGAGTTCTGGCGCTCCCGGGGTAAGGGAAAACTCATTTCGTCTTTAAGTTGTAATTAGTTTTGATTTGATTCACCACACCACACATAGGCCGCAACCCCTCTCAACAATAAGAACCACTATGCAGGGACACCTTCTCCGCTTAGCTATCTAATCCGCTAGGTCTATACCCATTCAAGAAGTATGGTTGTACTAGCTCGTTTCCCGGCTATCTCATGGCTCGGTCCTTAACTGACCAGGGTCGGCACATGCCTTTTCCGAAATCCACCCAAATCATCCAGCCGCCCCAGTCTAAAACATTGGTTTTGTATTTTCAACTTTTCATCCAACTCTCATCTCATCATTTTCAAGGCAATGTGGCGCTCATGTCTCCACATGCCACATCTCAACTACCTTCCCTAAGGTAGTTTCCCAAGCATATAGCAATTTTGTAAACATGAGTATGCATGAATCTAATATTAGCATGGCTAAGCATTACCGAAGATATTCTTCGGGCAATTCACGTCGTAGGCTACAAAGAATGTTTCTACAGGTAGTCAATATGAAGGAATGGCATAGCAATAATAAGAGTTCTCTTGTGAATAGCATCCATATTTTAATTTTAAGATCAAGATAATTTCGCAAAATAGGTTAAGGATGTTCGAAGGTAGTGATGATTTGCCTTGCTCGCACCCTTGTTTACGGGATCTTCGGTGCAGATCAACAAATTCCTTAGACTCTATTCATACGTGCGAGTAACCGATTTAATTCGATTAGAATTCAAATAAACATCACCAAAAGCCAAATAAAATAATAAAAGTGACTCCAAAAATTAGTCTATGATTTTAGATGAATTTAGGTTCGAGTTTCGACGAAATCCGAGTTAAAACGAGTAAGATTTAATAATTTGAAGTTTTGCAACTATATCAATTTAATTTATTACAAGGTGATGTTATCCCAAGTTAATCTACTTTTAAATTTTAGAAATGTTATGATCGACGATTCAAAATATAAAACAGGGAAAAGAAATGGTTGATTTGAATTTTATCTCCAAATTCATTGGGCCGACAAACCCTAGAGTTAATCAATCGAATCCATCAAATACTAAACCCTTAAGCTCGATACTATTTTAAATAATTTGAAGTTTAAATTTTAGAAAGAAATTCATATGATGGAATTAATATTTAATGATAAACTAAATTATAATAAAATTCCTAGGGCGATAATGGAATAAGTCAATCTACGCGATAATTAATACTTTAGCCTATAATTAATTCCAAAAATAAAAAGTTTAATTTCAAGAAAAGAACATATATTTTTGCTAAAACCTTTCCCAAACGTTTTCCCAAATTTATTTTCTTATTTTATTTTTCTCCTTTTTTTCTTCTCTTTTTGTTTTTCCTTCTTTTCTTTTCTTTTCCCTCTCTCTCTTTTTTCCTTTACTTCCCTGTTCTTCTTCCTCCCGACGCCTTCTCCCTCTCTCTCTTTTGGCTTCCTCTCCCTTTTCTCTTCTCTCTCTTGCGACCAGGACCGACGCACGGGCACGGGGGCTAGGGTGGCGCGGCGACATAGGGGGAAGGGAAGGGGCTTACCCGGCGTGGCGGCGGCGGTGCAAAGGGCGTGACGGCGGCATGCCAAAAAGGGCGGCGACGGCGCGGGCTAAAAGGGTAAATAAAACGAGAGAGTAGGAATGGGGAAGAGAGGGATGTCAAGGTGGGGGTGGAGCTCGGGCTCCTTTCTCCTTTTATAGGGGCGGCCGGAGAGGGAAGAGAGAGAGGGGCGATAGCGGCGACGTGCGGTGCGCGGCGCGAGTGTGGCGGCGCGCGGCGTGCGCGGGAGTGAGGGCCAGCGTGGAAGTGCGGTGCGGTCGGCTGCGGGTGGCACGGCGCGGGGCATGAGGACGGCGTGACGGCGTGCGCGCGCGTGCACGAGGAAAAGAGGGCGAGGTACGGCGCGACGACACGTTGCTCGGCGAGGAGCGGGCGCGGCACAGCGGTGGCGTGGGCGACGTGGGGCGCGAGGAGCGGCGCGGCAACATGCGCACGGCACGACGCATGCACGCGCGGAGCGAGAGGGGGGCCTAGGTCAAACACGTTCGTACCGATGAACAGTGCCATTTTTCCATTTTTTTTCTTTTGTTTACTTTGTACCAATTAAAATAAGATTTGGCCCCAAAATAAATCTAATTAAATTTTACATTTTTAATCTTGTCCCAACTTTATTATTATAATATATATTTTTAATACCTTTTCTATTTATAATTTAATTTATATGTATTGCATTTTTCCTAAAAATAAAGTTTTGCTCGAAGTTAATTCCTATCAACCATAGTTTTTCTTTCAATTGTATATTTTTATAATTTTTATTTCTATTATTTATTTTGCAATTCCTTTTCCTTTTAGGGTTTGAAACCTTTTCCGTCTTTTCTGACTTTTAAATAAATACTATTTTATTTATATCGCGCAATAAAATTTGCAAATAAGAGGCAAATAATCACGTCAAGACGCAACAATTCAAAAGTTTTTGTATGTTCTGAATTTTAAATCTCGATTTTTATGTCTCCGATTTTCAGGGTGTTACACCAACCGATGCGCTCGATTCCCGCGACCATCTCTCCAGCAACATAGAACAAGAAATCCCTGCTATCTGCCCACATTCTCCGCAACAATCCTAATCTCATTGTCTTCTTCCTCCAAACTCTGCCCCCAACTTCCAAAGGAAAAACTTCCATCTCCCTCTGGCCGACATCATCTCTGTTTCTGTTTCCCTTACCATGGCCAACTTCCCAGTTAACCCTCGGCCTTTCCTCATCAGTGACTTACAGGTTGAGTACGGTTGGGAGCGTCCCGCACGCGGAGGGTTGCTCTTGGAGGAGAGCCGCCAAGAGGACATGAGGAGTACGCTCTCTCGAGCTGATGCCACAAGAAGATGATCTGCTCTGACCAACTCTCAATGATGTTTGTAATTTCCTTCAAGAGGATCAGCAGGTTCGAATTGTGGACGCTCACCTCTCCCCTCTCTGCCTAGGGTTGATTAAGTTGTGCTCAGTGGTCCAACGAGATAGACTCGTGCGCAACTCCTCTTTCCACTAGGGCGATGATAGCATTATCAGGGGTGGTCAGGCATGACGAGGGCATCAACCTCAGATCTTGTACTTATTCGAGAGTCTGCTGGGTTATGTTTTTGGCCTTTCCGCTAGATTACCAGAATGGTGTCTACATCAAGGTGGCAATATCTTCTTTTGGTCGGATGTTGGAGTGGTATAGGGATGGCAACCGGTCCAGGATTCTTGTCTGTACCCTACTACTAAGCTCAGACAGGGTCCCAAGAAGCATTGTGATTTTAGGCGGGTCCTTGATTGATGGCTTGGGCAAATCCTGATCAGTGCCAGTCTACATCCTTAACGGTCAATTCCCTGACCAGTTCCTCGCCGACGAGGACCTGATACCACAGGACGAGATCCCCCACCCCAAGCATGGACCACCGTTGCCTGACATGATTTACAAGAACCCAACTGGCAGCAAGAGCAGCAAGATGCAGCAGAGCATCTAGGGTTTCTGGCTGGCAACCCCCATCAAGGGCACCACTTCCATCACCAGCATCAGCACCATGACCTTCCTCAGCAACAGCACCAGGTGGAACAAGTACAACAACAGCAGCAATATGACAATGACATGGAGATAGATGCAGAGGGGGATGATTGGCCAGCTTGGGATCCTCAAATTCTTGAGCACTTGTAACACCCTGAAAATCAGGGATTTAAAAAATGAAATCTAAAAATTGGAACTTCCAAAAAAAACTTTTTGGATTGCTTGCATTTTGTCGTAAAACCTGTCTCTTATTCGCAAATTTTACTGTGTGTTATAAAAGAAATATATTTAATTAAGAGATGGCAAAATCGGAAAGGTTTCGAGAACCCTAAAAAGAAAAGGAATTGCAAAAGGAATAATAGGGATGAGATATAAAAATAATATACAATTAGAAAAGCGAAGATTGGAAAAAATTATTTTGGGGTCAAAATTTTGTTTTTGCAAAATATAAAATTATTATTTAATCATAAATAAAGAAAGAAAAATATGTAAATAATAATAAAAACTTGGGAAAAAGGGTTACAAACTTAAAAATTTAATTAAATTTATTTTGGGGCCAAAATTATATTTTTATGGAATAAGTGAAATGAAAAAGAAACAAAAAAAAAAAAAAAGAAATCGGGAAAATAGAAAATTTTCTTGTTCATCAGACGGAGGTGTTCGACTCGGGCTCTCCCTCTCTCGGCCGTGCGCGCGACGCGCGTCGCTCCGCGCCGGCCCGCACGCGTCGCGTGCACTGACGTGCCGCCTCGCCGCGCCGTCCTGCACCACCCTCGCTCGCCGTGCCGCGCCTGGACCCCGTGACATCGCCACGCGTCGGCCGCGCGCGCCGCCGTGCCCGGACCCCCTTTCCTCGTGCTCTCTCTCCAGCCACCCCTATAAAAGTGGGAGGGACCGAGCCCTCTCCCCCTCACCTTGCCGTCCTTTCCTTCCCCTTTTCCTCCCCGCAACATATAATTAGAGCCCGAGGGAACTGTTGAGAACGCCGAAGACTCAAGTCAACAAGGTCACAAGCAAGGCAAGTCATCACTACCATTGATCATGTTGAACCTGTTGCGAACTTATGTTTGTTTAAAATCAAAAGTGCATGCTATATACTAACTCCACTACTTGTTAAATGCCCTGCCTTGATGATTGATTACCTAAATACATTCTTTGTAACCCACGACATGATGTGACTAAAGTGAATCTTCGGTATTGCTTAGCCATGCTAAAATTAGATTCTTGCATACTCATATTTATCAAAATGCTATATGCTTGGGCAACTACCTTGGGAACGGTAGTTGATGTTCGGCAAGTGGAGACACGAGCGCCACTTTGCCTTGACAAGGAAGAAATGATTCGTTGATGAAAACTAAAACAAACAAATGTTTTAGACTAGGGCGGCTGGATGATTTGGGTGGATTCCGGTAAAGGCAAGTGCCGACCCTGGTCAGTTAAGTACCGAGCCCTAAGACTTTAACATGAAACGAGCCAGTACAACCGTACTTCTCGAATGGGTATAGACCTTGCGGATTAGATAGCTGAGCGAAGGCGGTATCCCTGCATAGTGGTTCTTGTTGTTGAGAGGGGTTGTGGCCTATGAAGGGTTACGCGGAGGCTACGCTAGCCGAAAACAAAAACTTTTTACCGCGCAAACCAGGAACACTTGCAAGTAAGGGTCGATAGATCGTTACCGATTGGAGTAGAGTGCAGCGGAATAGCCAATCAGGGCAATCCGATCCGGAACAGTGTAGCCGATTCTCGCAAGCCGACAGCCGATACCCGGGGACAGCCGATTCGCCAATCAGCCGATTCGAGTCGTCCGGCCGCGTTCTCACGCCTCGCTCGATGCGCCCGAGCCGCGGCCGATTCCACCACGGCCGATCGCTCCGTTGCGGCCGATCCGAAGCCGATCAACGGCGCGCAACGTAGCGGCGCCTCTGCCGGTATCCACACGTCCAGGGGACGAACGCCGTACACCCGTGTGCTAGCACGCGATGCAAGGCTAGGGTTTGGCTCGAAGGTGGGGAGGGTTTCCGTGGAGATTGATCTCGGCGACTTCTGTTGCACGCGATGCAATTGACGTGTCACAGCTCTCCACCCCTCCCTCCTTTATATAGAGTTGGCCGGCGGGACTAGTGGCCGATTAGGACTCTATTTTGAATCGGATCTCATCCGTATCTCATAGAGTTGGCCGCCCCACACGTCGTAAGCCCATAGGACTCTATCCGATCGGATCCCTATCCGATCGAGCCGTATCCGAGTCCAACTCGAATATCTATTCTATCCCCTTAAGCGTGCGACCACGTAGGTTCAGGTATACTCGGTTTCGGCTATAGTCTAACTTAGCCGATCGTCGGCTCGAGTCTAACTCGGCCGACCTATCAATAGCGGCGCCTAGCAGCACATATTGACACCATAGTATACAAGAATAATATCGGCTCGAACTGTAATGTGTACACAAATCCCTTTGACTCACGATACCGGTTAAGCTATAGGCAAGATGTGTGCCATCCCTTCAATAGCTTAACCATTCACTCGAACCGTATTGGATTATCTGTCTGTTGATTGACTCCTCAATCAACTTAGCATGGCCATGCATTTCCATAATCCATTACCTCGAGGGGCCTAGAGATATCTCTCCAAAGGAGGGACAAATTCCATCTTGATCACTCACATCCCACTCCATGTTTCATAGCAAACCCGAAAACTACCTTTATAACTACCCGATTACGGAATAGCGTTTGGTAGTCCCAAAGTAGGCTACTACACATGTTGGAATCCATGGTGATCTCGGTCTAAGGACTTTGTACCAACACTACCCGAGACCAACTAATGGCACATTAATTCTGTAGTGTCTCATGGTGGGTCTATCCAACAAAGTGTTCTCCAACACATATGTCCATGTTTATTGATTTGGTATCTCCATACCCATGATCTATGAGACATGATCATCAATCAATAAACATGCCGATCTTAGAATCATATTTGTTCCAACAATATGACATATGATCGAGGATCGTTTAGAAATAGATTCATACATAAAGAGTCTCATAAATAAGTCACGTACTTATTGATCAATACAAGATGTCTATTTCATGGAACTGAATAACACTTTATTCATAAATACATAAACATTGACGTGATATCCAACATCTCCATGTTGCCTCTAGGGCATATCACTAACAATCTCCCACTTGCACTAGAGTCAATCATGTAAGTATCTAATACCCATTGCTCTTGTGTGCGCCTCATGCTTCGGCTGAGGGAGAGGTTTTGTCAGCGGATCGGCTATGTTGAGATCCGTGTGCACTTTGCATATCTTGACATCACCTCTGTCCACAATCTCGCGGATGAGATGATATCGCCGAAGTATGTGTTTGGACTTCTGATGTGACCTCGGCTCCTTGGCTTGCGCAATGGCTCCACTATTGTCACAATAGAGAGACATTGGACCAGTCGTACTAGTCATCTGTGGACCCCCGTTTTTGAGGCGGGAATCTTTCGTGTTCATAGTACCATTTCCCTGGATCGAGTAGTTGGTACCCACGAATACAGTACTGGATAATCAAGTGCACATGCACGAATAGTCTTACATTACCATTATTACATCAATAAGCCCGAAGGCAATGTTCAACCCATAGGACCTTATGGTCCGAATACAACATAGAAACAGAATTTAGATAAGGCAGCGGAAAGAGGCAGCGGCTTGTCAATTGCCACAGGCAACGACCGGAGCTAAGGTCTAGTATGCGCCGTCGGTTCCTTCGCCCTCCGGTAATACGCGTATGGGTCTTCGGCTCTTCATTTCCATCAGTGGTGGTTTGTGCGTATAGCAAGGGTGAGTACCAACCGTACTCGGCAAGCCAACACGAAATTGATGCATATGATAGGGTTATTCAAAAACATGGCTAGGGTTATTTTTGCGTAAAGCCGGTTTTCACAATTCTTTTCACAAACCTATCGGCCAAATCAAGTTTTAATTTCATAGTTCATTAATCCGGCGACGGTTCGTCTACCATCCATCGTGATTCCAAGGATGGCTTCCCGCCTCCGGTTCGTCATGATTTTCGGGAATCTACCCCTTCTCGCTTAGCGAGAAGTTGACCCACCACGAATGAAATCATCATGCATACCCATCCCGCAGTTTCAAGTTTAAAATCTAGCCAAGCGAAAGTCTTGTCACGATGCTCAATATCCGCGAGCACGGCTATTCGAATAGATTGATTCATTCACACTTGCGGTGGATGTACACTTTACCCGTACTCCGCGACAGCCCAACAAATGAGCCTACGCCTCAACACATGAGACGGTCACGGCAAAGCCTTTCGATAACCTCACTTTGGCGCACCCGCTCCATGAACTTAAGCCCTCATGCACTCTAGCCTTCCTTTTCTAGCAGTGAGAGGAGTTCTGGCGCACCCGGGGTAAGGGAAAACTTTCTCAATCTTTTAGGTTTAATTAATATCAGTTTAATTCTACCTTTCATAACAAAGGCCGCAGCCTCATTCTCATCCCGTAACCTCATCATAGAGAACCATCTATGCAAGGATACGCCTCCGCTCGGCTATCTAGTCGGCTAGGTCTATACCCATTCGAGAAGTACGGTTGTGCGGCTCGTTTCCGGCTATCTCATGGCTCGGTCCTTAATTGACCAGGGTCGGCACTTGCCTTTTCCGGAATCCACCCAGGTCATCCAGCCGCCCCAGTCTAAAACATTTGTATAGTACTTTCAATTTTCATCAAACTTAGTTCATCATTCTCATGGCCATGTGGCGCTCATGTCTCCACATGCCGTATCTCAACTACCTTCCCTAAGGTAGTTGCCCAAGCACAAAGCTTTTTCATAAAGTCATGAGTATGCATAAATCTAAGTATAGCATGGCTAAGCGGTTTACGAAGTTATTCTTCGGTTGTTTGTATCACATCGCGAGTTACAAGGAGTAATTCTAAAGGTAATCAATAGCAAGGTATGGCATAACAAGTATAGGTAACTCTGTAAAGCATGCATGTTTAGAGTTTTAAATAACATCATTTCGCAATTGGGATCGATATGTTCAAAGGGTGTGAAGACTTGCCTTGCTCGCACGCTGGTTGAGTGGGGTCTTCCGCGTAGTCAGTGTTCACCTCTTCGGACGCTATCCGTACGTGCGAAAAGAAGGGTTGAATCCAATTAGAATTCAACAACATCAACGAAAAGAAAAAGATCCCAAAATGATCGCGGGAAGCGGTTTCCAAACACACTCTCAAACTTTGGAAATCTTAAAGGTTGAATCAACGAAAAATGATTTCAGTTATACCGAGTGAACCATCTTATGGTTAATATGTATTTTGCACTTGAGTTTGAAGATATTCTAGAATAATTAGGTTTCTAATTTTATATTTCCAATAATTGATCTTTAATGTTGCAATTATATTTATTAGGGTTTTTGGAATTCTAACGACAGGGTAACATCATCCATGCTTAACCAACATCTAAAAAGGTTTCATGTGAACTTCGATAACAATTTAAAGGTTGGACAATATTTGAATTCACAAAAAGAAAAATTGATCTATAAATCATTTTCACAAAGTATTTTATTTTAGAAGGGGAACAATATTGTACTTATTCCTAAATAATAATAAAAATTCAGAAACCTCACTTTATCCTAAATATTCCTAAAATAATCTATACATTTTCCCTTATTCTTTTACTATTTTTCTTTTCCTTCTTTTCTTTTTTTCTTTTCTTTTTCTTTTTCCCCATTCCCTCCGTTTCTTCCCTTCCTCTCGCTCTCGCCACCGGCGGCCGACGGTGAGGGAGAGGGTGCCGACGGTGAGGGAGGGCCGGAGCTAGGGAAGGAGGGGCTTTTCACCATCTTGGGACCACGGGGTTCCATTTCTCCACTCGGTCGGGACCGGGAGTGGCGAAGAGGGCGGCGACGGCGAGGTGGTTCGGGCGGCGATGGCGCTCGTCGCAGCGAACTCCGGCGATGTCTTGGCTAAGGCAAGGGGTCTACGAGCATCGGTGAGCCCTAGGGATGCTAGAGAGGGGTTGGTTCGGCCGGGAGGCTCGAGGTGTCTTGGCGGACGGCGGGGTGGCGGCGGCCGAGACAGGGAGTTCGGGGGGCTCGTCGCCGGCGATTTCCGGCGGCCTTTTGGCTCGGGAAACTTAGGGGAAACAACACTTAGAGCACGGGGATAATGGTAGTACCTTCAATTCGGGAAGAAACCGCCGAGGATGACGAATTTCGGAGTTTTGCGCCGGGCGGCCGAGTTAGGGTTCTTCCGGCCGAGCTCGATTCTTCCCAAAATTCAAGCAATGCAACGGCTAACTTTTGGGGAAAAACGGGAGAAAGCACGAGGGAGTTGTGGCGAAGATTTTCGGTGTTGGGGGCTCGGCTCGGGGTGGCCTCTTATAGGCGGTCGACGGAGGGCGATGCGACGGCAACAATGGCGCGGCGTCAGCGGCATGGTGCGGTCGCGGGGAGGTCGTGCGCGACGTGCGGCAACTGCAGCCGACGCGCGTGTGTACGGTGAGCGCGGCGAGGGCGGTGCGTGCGGATCTGTGCGCGCGAGCGCTAACGCGGCGGGTACGGCGACGGCATGGCGACGGCATGGCGCGGCGTCGCAGCGACTTTGGCGACCGCGGGTGGCGCGGCTGTGCCGGCGGTGGCTGGCGCGCAGACGGTGTCATCGGCGAGAGCGCGCGTGCGCGGGTGTCCTGGTACGGCGCGGCACGGCGTTTGGCGCGTGGCGCGCGCGAACGTGGCTGAAGGACCGGTCGAACACCTTCTGATGCGATAAATAGTGTACTTTTCCTATTTTTGATTTAATTTTCCTAACTCCCTATTTCCATTTCCTTTCTTCCTAAAAATCCCAAATAAATTTTGGTATTCTCGAACAATCTCAAAAATTTTATTTTCCACTTCTCCCTACTTTTCAAAATATATTTTTCATATTTATTTTGTTTCCTCTTTTGAATTCAAGAAAATAGGGTTTTGATTAGAGATGAATTTCTATCTTCATTTTTCCTTTTTCAAAAATATTTTTATCATCAAATCCCAATTATTCATTATCTTTCCCCCATCAATTAGGGTTTAAACCAAAATATATCCTTTTTGTAATTCACCAAATTATATATGTATGTGCTCTTTTCAAGGTACACACATTTATATTTTGAAATCATTTTCACCGGTTGTAATTTCAAAGCTTAGGGTTTTGTCCCATTTTTCCTCAAAGTAATTCTAGAAGAAAAATCTTATTTTGCTGAACTGGCAATCCAGATCGAAAAACACGATAAGAAGCAATGATTCCCAAAAAGTTTTTGTGAGTTCCGATTTTACGTTCCGAATTCCATTCCTTCGATTTTCGGGATGTTACAAACCTACCCCCTAACAATAAATCTCGTCCCCGAGATTTCTTACGTTGCTGAATAGGTGTGGGTATTCTGTCCTCGGGAACTCTTCGCTCTCCGGTAGCTTCTTCTTCGTGTGATCGCTCCATTGTACTTTGTACATGCGCCACGACTTGGTTCGTGTCTTCTTTTCGCCTCGTCTAGTATCTTGATTGGATGCTCGGGTAGGTAAGATCACTGTGGACATGGATGGTTTCTAAAGGGGCTTGCTCTTCGGTACCCGCAAACATTTCTTCGCTGCGATACGTGGAATACTTGGGTGGACATCGGAGAGATTCTCGGGCAGTTCCAATTGGTAAGCCACTTCTCCCCTCCTAGCGCTTATCAAGAATGGGCCCACGTATCGTGGTGCGAGTTTCCCTTTGACTTTGAATCTCGTGTTCCCGTAGTGGTGAGACCTTTAGATACACGTAGTCACCTTCTTTAAATTCCAATTCTCTTCGTCGGGTATCCGCGTAGCTCTTTTGTCGTGATTGAGCAGCTTGTAGTCGGTCCCGGATTAGGCGAACTTTTTCCTCGGCCTCTTTGATTATGTCCGGCCCGAATACGGTTCGTTCACCGGTTTCGACCACATTAATGGAGTTCGGCATCGGCGACCAAATAGAGCCTCGTTTGGCGACATCTTCAGACCGGCTTGATAGCTATTGTTGTAGGAGAACTCGGCGTACGGCAAACATTTCTCCCAATCCTTGGTGAAATCCAACGCACGGAGCTCTCGGCATATCTTCTAGTACTTGATTCGTCCTTTCGCCGTCCGTCGTCGTGGGTGGTAAGCGACGAAAGCGAGGTGATTGCCGAGTGCCTCGTGGACTTTGCTCCAAAAATGAGACGTGAATTGGGTACCACGATCCGATATAATCCTCTTTGGTACACCGTGGAGACATACAATCCTACTCATATATAGTTCCGCTAGCTTGGCACTTGTTGTAGTTAGTTTTCACGGGAATAAATCTGCGAGTCTTGGTGAGCCGATCTATTATTACCCAAATGGAATCGTAACCGTCGTAGTTTTGGGTAGTCCCACTATGAAATCCATGCCTATCTCGTCCCATTTCCATTCGGGAATCTTGAGTGGCTGCAGCAAGCCAGTGGTCGTTGATGCTCGCTTTCACCCTTTGGCACACATCGCACACGGCTACGTATTCGGCTACATCTCTCTTTATATTGGGCCACCGTATTCTCCCTTCAAATCCTGGTACATTTTCGTGCTTAGGATGTAACGAATATGCCGATTCGTGGGCTTCTTTTAAGATCAATCATCGCAAACCGCCTCGTTCATGTACGCGATTCTTTTCTTGTACCACAGATTCCCCTGTCGTCTACGAAAACTCCTTAGCGCGTCCGGCCATGCGTTCCTTGATTTCTGGGTTTCCTCATTCCCTTTTGGGCTTCTTCTATTTGAGTCCTCGGAAGGGGTTGGATTTCCAGTGAGTTTGCTTCTCCGTGAGGAATCAGTGCGATTAAGTCGAGCCATTTCTTCTTGGAGCTCATTGGCCATACCTCTCAATCCCATGTGGTTGCATTGGGCTTTGCGGCTCGCGCATCGGCCACTACATTTGCCTTGCCGGGATGGTAATGGATTCCTAGATCGTAATCCTTGATCAACTCCAACCATCGCCCCGTCGTAGGTTGAGATCGCTGAGTGAAGAAATATTTCAAGCTCTTGTGATCGGTATACACATCACGGTGGTTCCCGATCGATAGTGCCTCCAAATCTTCAATGCGTGAACAACCGCGGCTAATTCCAGTCGTGTGTGGGATAATTCTCCTCATGGGGTCGTGCGTCGTGAGGCATACGCTACGACCTTCCCATCCTGCATTAACACGCCTCCTAGTCCTTGCGGGATGCATCACGGTACATCACGAAATCCTTCCGGTTGTCGGGTAAGGTTAAGATTAGGGCGTGGTTAACTTTTCTTTTAGTTGGTCGAAAGCCTTTTGACACTTCTCGTTCCATTTAAACTTCTTTTCCTTCTTCGAAGTTGAGTCATAGGTCGGGCTACGGTGGAAAATCCTTCGATAAACCGTCGATAATAACCGGCCAAGCCCAAGAAACTCCGAACTTCCGTCACCGACTTGGGTGCCTTCCATTCCGTGACGCTTCGACCTTGGCGGGGTCTACCGCTACTCCTCCGCGAAACCACGTGGCCAAGAAAAGCGACTTCTTTGAGCCGAACTCGCATTTGCTAAATTTTGCATACAGCTGGTGCTCTCGTAGTTTTTCCGGTACTAGCCGTAGATGTTCCGCGTGTTCCTCATCGTTCTTGGAGTAGATAAGTATATCGTCGATGAATACCACTACGAATTTGTCCAGGTACTCCATGAATACCTTGTTCATCAGGTTCATAAAATATGCCGGGGCATTGGTCAATCCAAAGGACATCACTGTAAACTCGTATAAGCCGTAACGTGTAGAGAACGCCGTCTTAGGAATATCTCCGGCTCTAATCTTCAAGCGATGATATCCCGACCGTAGATCAATCTTTGAGAACACTGCGCACCCTTAAGTTGATCGAATAGGTCATCGATCCGAGGTAGCGGGTACTTGTTCTTGATAGTTACTTCATTCAGCGATCGGTAGTCCACACACATTCTCATACTCCCATCCTTCTTTTTGACGAAGAGTACCGGGCTCCCGGGAGAAGAGCGGGCGTACAAATCCCTTCTCTTGTAGTTCTCTTATTTGCTTCTTGAGTTCCTCTAACTCGTTGGCCGGCATTCGATAAGGCCTCTTGGATATGGGGGCAGTACCGGGCATTAGATCGATGATGAACTCTACGTCGCGATCCGGGGCATTCGGGCAATTCCTCGGGAAACACAACCGGGTATTCTTGTACTACGGCATTCCGCCTAGAGGTAGCATGGTGAACACTCCCGCAGCTTGCTCACATAGCTTTGGGTTTTGATCCATAGTTATGCTCATCGGTGATCCCCATGGGGTGGATACCGTGACTTCCCTTCGATGCAGTCTATAATTCCATTATTTTTGGTCAACCAATCCATCCGAGTATGACATCTATGGTTTGGGGTGATAGCACCATAAGGTTTGAGAGAAACACCACGTCCCTAATCCGTATGGGCACATTAATGCAGGCATGGGGTACGGTTATGTCTCCCCCCGGTGAGTGTACCAGCATAGGTCTCCTAAGTGCTACTTGGTGTAGGTGGTGTTGTTTGCTTACTTGGGAAGATATGAATGAATGCGAGGCTCCAGAATCGAATAAAACTTTAAGCGGTGCGAGTTGATAGAGAACATACCCATCAATACGCTCTGGTCCTCCCGAGCTTCTTCACCCGCACATGATTCACTGGCCACGTCGAAACCCGGTGGCGGCCTCTTTGGGTAGCGGGGTCCTGAGCAGACCTCGTCCCGCCGTAGGGGTGGGGGTTCCTTGGACGGGCGTTGCATTGGCGCCAGTGCGCACAGGGGTGTTGCGTGGTTTTGGGCAGCTATTGGAGTAGTGCCCGAATTCTCCGCAATTGAAACAGCTCACATTCCTTCTTCCTGGAGCGGCTAGGGTTGGTGTGGGTGTACGAAGCTGAGGTGTAGCTGACCTGTTGACATGGTCGAAAGCGGGGGAACGTCCGGTTGCCGGAACGTTTGGCTTCCATCCAGACGGGGTGGCTCCCTTGGGGCGTTGTGGCGTTCCCCGAAATGGGCGAGCCATAGCGAGCCTCCTCTTGCGGTTATTGTCTACCACCTTTTGGTCATGCTCAAGTCGGACGACCTTGTTGATGAGGCTTTGAAACCGGTGTGATCCCGCCCGATCATTGGTCCCCTCGGTTCGTCATTTAGTCCCTCAATGAATTTGTCTATCTTCTCTTCTTCGTCGGTCAGTCACCGGTGGCGTAACGGCAAGCTGGGTGAACTTGTTGAGATATTCTTCTTGAGGTGTTCCCTTGACGCGATCTGCGGAACTCGTTTTCTTCATCCTCATAACCGCAGGCGCACGAAATTCTCATGGAACGCAGCCGTGAATTCCTCCCGTTGGTTCGCCGGCGTCTTCAGCTCGCGTTTCCTTGTAGGTGTCCCACCAGTCACTTGCGGGGCCCTCCAGTTGGTTAGTAGCGAAGACCACTCTATCAGCTTCTCGGATTCTGACGAGGGTTAGCTTTTTCTCTATCACTCTTAGCCAATCTTCAGCATCCATAGGTTCTTCGGCCGTGGAAAAGGTGGGTGGCTTAGCTCTCATGAACTCTCCCAGACTCGATCCTCCTCGATTTCCCTGGTTATTAGCAATTGCTTGAAGTAGCTGGGTCTGCAAAGCCATAACCTCCGCCAGGGTGGAGGGGTTGGGTTCTGGCGGGTTCTCGTTGGTTGCTGCGGCTCTGCGGCGATGTGCCATCTGAAGAAGATAGATGAATTAAGAGATCGGACCAGTTTAGGTTATGGTTCCTAGGGGGATTTTTCTTCAAGTTCTTTTAAATGATCTTCAATCAACAGGCAGGGTGAAATAATAATAAGCTTACGAATTAAGACACCGGAAAGCGATGCTCAGGTTCATCATATTACATAAGAGGGGTACATGGACTGTACACACACACGAGTCCTTCATGCCATGATAGCAACAACAATTATATCGTCCCACTACATCAACCAGTTAAGGGAAATAGAGAGTGGTTCGTGCTGCCGAGCTGGGAAGGTCCTCCCGCCTAGTCGTCCAACCATCCGCAAGAGCCAGGCGCCGGAAGTGGGTGGTCCGCTGCTGAAGCAAACCGGAGTCCCCATGGCTCGGAGGTGGTGGCCTCGGAGTCACGCCGAATCTTCCGACTCGGTGGTCGCGTACTCTTGCGAGCGGTCGGCGGGTGAGGGGCCTCCGGTGTGAGTCAGGCGACGAGGGGGAGCTTCCTCCTCCATTGGGTCGGTGTCGCTAGACTCCCATTTGACTTCCATGGGTTCTGCCTCAGACTTCGTTGTCGGTGTGGATCTGGATGGGGTTCTCCTCTCCCGATCCCGGCTCGGGCGGTATTGCTACGGAGCTTGAGGTGGGTCCCATGGACGCGGCAGCAGTGGGGTCTACCAGGTACGGTGCAGGCTCTGTGCTCAACATAAAAGCTTGCTCCATCATGGCTTGAAAAGTATCCAAGCATGCTGGAGTCATAAGGTAATAGTGGTCGGGCACAGGGGCAGGAAGTGATGGTACAGGCTCGGTGGAAGTACCTGCAGCGTAGACAGGACGAGTGCGCAGCTGCTCCTCCAGCTGGTTGATTTGCTGCTTGCTCTTCCTGAGCTGCTCTTCCAGCTCTACCAGAGCTTCCCCACGGGCCATGTAGCGGTCCGAGAGTTGCTCATATTGGGCACCATTGGCTGCAGGTGAGTCTGCGGCATGTTTATCTGGTCTCCACGGCCTTGGTGGGTGTCGACCGGATCATTGAGGCGTGACTGGCTGGTCGTTGATCTCGAGCGGGGCCTCCTCGTAAGCGTCGTCGTCTCCGCCCAACGTGATAGACGTGTGACCATCGGGTTGTAGCAGCGGGGGTAGCCTCCACGTGTGCATCGGGTTGCCCTCTTCGCGATAAGGATGATGCACGAACTCCGTCACCGTGAGTTCGGCACGATGTATCGCATTAAGGCGAAGGAAGGCTTCGCGAGCCGCATCCTGAATAGCTGCTTCTGCTAGGTCCCGGTGGTAGCGAGTGTGGAAGCAGAAGGATGTCTCACTTCCCATGCGGGCTTCTATGGATACGGCCGCCTCCCAGGCTGGATACATTTCGGAGCCATGCCTCTTGGTGTGATAGGTGGGTGGTTCTCGGGTACCTCAAACACCATAGTAGGGATGAAGTTGTACCACAAACCCCTCGTCTCGCGGGATAGTGACTTCCGTGCTCCGTCGTGGTTTGACATCTCGCTTTTGTAGGCAACTTAGGGTTAGAGGAGAGAGCTATCATAATCATTTGGTAAAAAAATACGGATGTAGAAAAGGTATATTTGCATTTTCGGAAATAATAGTTTAAAACTGATCCTATTGTAGGGATATTTCCCTTTAGCCAACTAGTTAGGGTAGGGCGCCATTTGGTCTTAGCCTACGGTCGCATGGCTCGATACCGCCGTGGACCCCGTTTTTGAGGCGGGAATCTTTCGTGTTCATAGTACCATTTCCCTGGATCGAGTAGTTGGTACCCACGAATACAGATCTTGGATAATCAAGTGCACATGCACGAATAGTCTTACATTACCATTATTACATCAATAAGCCCGAAGGCAATGTTCAACCCATAGGACCTTATGGTCCGAATACAACATAGAAACAGAATTTAGATAAGGCAAGCGGAAAGAGGGCGCTTGTCAATTGCCACGAGCAACGACCGGAGCTAAGGTCTAGTATGCGCCGTCGTCCTTCGCCCTCCCGGTAATACGCGTATGGGTCTTCTCGGCTCTTCATTTCCATCACCGGTGGTTTGTGCGTATAGCAAGGGTGAGTACCAACCGTACTCGGCAAGCCAACACGAATTGATGCATATGATAGGGTTATTCAAAGAACATGGCTAGGGTTATTTTTGCGTAAAGCCGTTTTCACAATTCTTTTCACAAACCTATCGACTAGCCAAATCAAGTTTTAATTTCATAGTTCATTAATCCGGCGACGGTTCTGTTTACCATCCATCGTGATTCCAAGGATGGCTTCCCGCCTCCGGTTCGTCATGATTTTCTGGGAATCTACCCCTTCTCGCTTAGCGAGAAGTTGACCCACCGCGAATGAAATCATCATGCATACCCATCCCAGTAGTTTCAAGTTTAAAATCTAGCCAAGCGAAAGTCTTGTCACGATGCTCAATATCCGCGAGCACGGCTATTCGAATAGATTGATTCATTCACACTGCGGTGGATGTACACTTTACCCGTACTCCGCGACAGCCCAACAAATGAGCCTACGCCTCAACACATGAGACGGTCACGGCAAAGCCTTTCGATAACCTCACTTTGGCAGTACCCGCTCCATGAACTTAAGCCCTCATGCACTCTAGCCGTCCTTTTCTAGCGGTGAGAGGAGTTCGGCGCACCGGGGTAAGGGAAAACTTTCTCAATCTTTTAGGTTTAATTAATATCAGTTTAATTCTACCTTTCATAACAAAGGCCGCAGCCTCATTCTCATCCCGTAACCTCATCATAGAGAACCATCTATGCAAGGATACCGCCTCCGCTCGGCTATCTAGTCGGCTAGGTCTATACCCATTCGAGAAGTACGGTTGTGCGGCTCGTTTCCGGCTATCTCATGGCTCGGTCCTTAATTGACCAGGGTCGGCACTTGCCTTTTCCGGAATCCACCCGGTCATCCACCGCCCGCCTAAAACATTTGTATAGTACTTTCAATTTTCATCAAACTTAGTTCATCATTCTCATGGCCATGTGGCGCTCATGTCTCCACATGCCGTATGTCAACTACCTTCCCTAAGGTAGTTGCCCAAGCACAAAGCTTTTTCATAAAGTCATGAGTATGCATAAATCTAAGTATAGCATGGCTAGCGTTTACCGAAGTTATTCTTCGGTTGTTTGTATCACATCGCGAGTTACAAGGAGTAATTCTAAAGGTAATCAATAGCAGGTATGGCATAACAAGTATAGGTAACTCGTAAAGCATGCATGTTTAGAGTTTTAAATAACATCATTTCGCAATTGGGATCGATATGTTCAAAGGGTGTGAAGACTTGCCTTGCTCGCACGCCGGTTGAGTGGGGTCTTCCGCGTAGTCGGTGTTCACCTCTTCGGACGCTATCCGTACGTGCGAAAAGAAGGGTTGAATCCAATTAGAATTCAACAACATCAACGAAAAGAAAAAGATCCCAAAATGATCGCGGAAGCGGTTTCCAAACACACTCTCAAACTTCGGAAATCTTAAAGGTTGAATCAACGAAAAATGATTTCAGTTAGACCGAGTGAACCATCTTATGGTTAATATGTATTTTGCACTTGAGTTTGAAGATATTCTAGAATAATTAGGTTTCTAATTTTATATTTCCAATAATTGATCTTTAATGTTGCAATTATATTTATTAGGGTTTTTGGAATTCTAACGACGTGGTAACATCATCCATGCTTAACCAACATCTAAAAAGGTTTCATGTGAACTTCGATAACAATTTAAAGGTTGGACAATATTTGAATTCACAAAAAGAAAAATTGATCTATAAATCATTTTCACAAAGTATTTTATTTTAGAAGGGGAACAATATTGTACTTATTCCTAAATAATAATAAAAATTCAGAAACCTCACTTTATCCTAAATATTCCTAAAATAATCTATACATTTTCCCTTATTCTTTTACTATTTTTCTTTTCCTTCTTTTCTTTTTTTCTTTTCTTTTTCTTTTTCCCCATTCCCTCTGTTTCTTCCCTTCCCTGCTCTACTCCACCGGCGGCCGACGGTGAGGGAGAGGGTGCCGACGGTGAGGAGGGCCGGAGCTAGGGAAGGAGGGGCTTTTCACCATCTTGGGACCACGGGGTTCCATTTCTCCACTCGGTCGGGACCGGGAGCGGCGAAGAGGGCTGGCGACGGCAAGGTGGTTCGGGCGGCGGTGGCGCTCGTCGCGCGAACTCCGGCGATGTCTTGGCTAAGGCAAGGGGTCTACGAGAATCGGTGAGCCCTAGGGATGCTAGAGAGGGGGTTGGTTCGGCCGGGAGGCTCGAGGTGTGCTGGCGACGGCGGGGTGGCGGCGGCCGAGACAGGAGTTCGGGGGCTCGTCGCCGGCGATTTCCGGCGGCCTTTTGGCTCGGGAAACTTAGGGGAAACAACACTTAGAGCACGGGGATAACGGTAGTACCTTCAATTCGGGAAGAAACCGGCCGAGGATGACGAATTTCGGAGTTTTGCGCCGGGCGGCCGAGTTAGGGTTCTTCCGGCCGAGCTCCGATTCTTCCCAAAATTCAAGCAATGCAACGGCTAACTTTTGGGGAAAAACGGGAGAAAGCACGAGGGAGTTGTGGCGAAGATTTTCGGTGTTGGGGGCTCGGCTCGGGGTGGCCTCTTATAGGCGGTCGACGGAGGGCGATGCGACGGCAACAATGGCGCGGCGTCGGCGGCATGGTGCGGTCGCGGGAGGTCGTGCGCGACGTGCGGCAATCGCAGCCGACGCGCGTGTGTACGGTGAGCGCGGCGAGGACGGTGCGTGCGGATGTGCAGCGCGACGCTAACGTGGGCGGGTACGGCGACGGCATGGCGACGGCATGGCGCGCGTCGCCAGCGACTTTGGCGACCGCGGGTGGCGCGGCTGTCACGGCGGTGGTGTGCGCGCAGACGGTGTCATCAGCGAGAGCGCGCGTGCGCGGTGTCCTGGTACGGCGCGGCACGGCGTTTGGCGCGTGGCGCGCGCGAACGTGGAAGGACCGGTCGAACACCTTCGATGCGATGAATAGTGTACTTTTCCTATTTTTGATTTAATTTTCCTAACTCCCTATTTCCATTTCCTTTCTTCCTAAAAATCCCAAATAAATTTTGGTATTCTCGAACAATCTCAAAAATTTTATTTTCCACTTCTCCCTACTTTTCAAAATATATTTTTCATATTTATTTTGTTTCCTCTTTTGAATTCAAGAAAATAGGGTTTTGATTAGAGATGAATTTCTATCTTCATTTTTTCCTTTTTCAAAAATATTTTTATCATCAAATCCCAATTATTCATTATCTTTCCCCCATCAATTAGGGTTTAAACCAAAATATATCCTTTTTGTAATTCACCAAATTATATATGTATGTGCTCTTTTCAAGGTACACACATTTATATTTTGAAATCATTTTCACCGGTTGTAATTTCAAAGCTTAGGGTTTTGTCCCATTTTTCCTCAAAGTAATTCTAGAAGAAAAATCTTATTTTGCTGAACTGGCAATCCAGATCGAAAAACACGATAAGAAGCAATGATTCCCAAAAAGTTTTTGTGAGTTCCGATTTTTACGTTCCGAATTCCATTCCTTCGATTTTCAGGATGTTACATCATCACACCAAGCTCAGAAACGAATTTCTTGATCCAAACAGCCTCCTTTGCAGCTTCCGAAGCAGCAATGTACTCGGCCTCCGTTGTAGAATCAGCAACAGTATCCTGCTTGGAACTCTTCCAGCTGACTGCGCCTCCGTTTAGGCAGAACACGAACCCGATTGCGATCTATAATCATCCTTGTCCGTTTGGAAGCTAGCATCGGTGTAACCACTTACAACGAGCTCTTCTTCACCTCCATAGACTAGGAACATATCCTTAGTTCTTCTCAAGTACTTAAGGATATTCTTTACGGCAATCCAGTGACCTTCACTGGATTCGATCGTATCTGCTCGTAGCACTCAAAGCGTACGAGACATGCGGGCGTGTACAAAGCATGGCATACATGATGGATCCAATTGCCGAAGCATATGGAACCATACCCATCTTATTCCGCTCATCATGTGTCCGAGGACACCGATTCTTGCTGAGATTAATGCCATGTGACATGGGCAAGAAACCTTTCTTGGAATCATGCATGTTGAACCTTTTCAACACCTTGTCAATGTATGTACTTTGGCTTAATCCAATTAGCCTCTTGGATCTACCTCTATAGATCCGAATGCCCAATATATATGCTTGCCTCCCCTAAGTCTTTCATGGAAAAACTATTTTTCAATGAAGACTTGACGGATTCAAGCATAGGGATATCATTTCCAATCGTAATATGTCATCCACATATAAGATTAGAAATACAATTGCGCTCCCACCGACCTTTTGTAAACACGGACTCTTCTTCATTTTTGATGAAACCAAACCCTTTGATTACTTCATCAAAACGAATATTCCAACTCCGAGATGCTTGCTTCAATCCATAAATGGACTTCGTAGCTTGCATATCTTTCCAGCGATTCTGGATCGACAAAACCCCGAGGTTGTATCATGTATACATCCTCGCTTAGGTTTCCATTCAGGAAAGCCGTTTTGGCATCCATCTCGCCATATCTCATAATCGAAATATGCAGCAATCGCTAGGATAATCCGAATAGATTTAAGCATTGCGACGGGCGAGAAGGTTTCATCATAATCAACTCCTTGAATCTGTTTAAAACCTTTCGCCACCAATCGCGCCTTATAGATGTGAACATTTCCATCCATATCGGCCTTTTCTTAAAAACCCATTTACACTCAATGGTTTTGACACCATCGTGGATCAACCAAGTTCCAAACTTGATTGTCGTACATGGACTCTATTTCGGATTTCATGGCTCCAAGCCACTTGTTGGAATCGGGTCCCACCATCGCTTCCTCATAGGTCTTAGGTTCATCGTTGTCCAACAACAATATATCACGTTGTTCCGCACTGTGTACTGTCGGTGCACGACATGATCTTTCGACCTCCGTGGTGGTGGTGTATCTACAACCGGTGGCGCAACACTTTGCACCTCTGTTGTGGTTCCGTGGTATTGAAACATTTTCGGTGTTTCTTGAACTTCTTCAAGATGCACCCCGCTCCCACTAACCCTTCTTGAAAGAAACTCTTTCTCCAAGAAGACACCGTGTCGGGCGACAAACACTTTGCCTTGTTCCCGATTATAAAAGTAATATCCCTTAGTTTCCTTAGGATATCCCACAAAGAAGCACTTGTCGATTTGGGTGTGAGCTTGTCGATCAAACGTTTTACATAAGCTTCGCATCCCCATATTTTGAGAAAAGACAAACTAGGGGTTGCCCTGTCCATATCTCATATGGTGTCTTTTCAACCGACTTAGATGGAACTCTATTTAGTGTGAGCGCAATGTTTCAAGAGCATATCCCCGAAGGATAACGGAAGATCACTTTGGCTCATCATCGACCGCACCATGTCCAACAAGGTGCGATTTCTCCGTTCGGACACTCCGTTCCATTGTGGAGTTCTGGCGGAGTCAAGCGTGGAACAATTCCACAATCTTTCGATGATTACCAAACTCTTGGCTCAAGTATTCCCCTCCACGATCCGATCGTAGAAACTTGATTATTTTTCCTAAATGATTCTCGTACTTCATTCGGAATTCTTTGAACCTTTCAAAGGATTCGGACTTATGCCTCATTAAGTAGATATAGCCATATCTACCGAAGTCATCGTAAAGGTAATGAAGTACGATAACCACCTCTCGGCCGTTGAGCTCATTGGTCCACATACATCGGTATGTACGAGTGCCAATAAGTCACTTGCTCTCTCACTATGTCCCGTGAAAGGTGCCTTTGTCATCTTACCAAGTAAACAAGACTCACATGTCTCAAATGATTCAAAATCAAAAGAGTGAAGCAATCCATCCTTATGGAGCTTCTCCATGCGTTTCTTATTTATATGGCCTAAGCGACAATGCCGATAAACGTGGGGTTTATATCATTAGAGAGTTGCCTTTCGTATTAATGTTATAGATGGGAGACGCTTCAAGATTCAAAACGTATAATCCATTCACCAACGGAGCATAAAAATAGAACATATCTCGAGATATATTGAACAACCATTGTTCATTGATCTAAAATCATATCCTTCCGCTTGCAAACATGAAGCGGAAATAACGTTTTGACATAGTGTTGGAACACAATAACAATTATTCAATTCCAAAACTAATCCTGAAGGTAGATGAAGTGGTATGCGTGTCGACAAGAATCGTAGCAACGCTTGCTCCATTGCCGACGCGCAGTTCACCTCGCCCCTTCTCAATCCTCTACTTCTTCTCATTCCCGCAACGATTTGCAAATATGAGCTACGATCCGGTATCAAATACCCAAGAGTCGGTAGGTGAAGTAGCAAGATTAATGTCTATAACATTAATACACGGAGCGAAGTCGTACTTTGCTTCTTCTTGAGATCCTCCATGTACTTCTTGCAGTTCTGTTCCACTCGGCTCGTCTCCTTGCAGTAGAAGCAAACGGCATCGATGCCGCCGCCCCTTCTTGCCCTTCTTTGCATTAGAGGCACTCGCGATCTCATCGGGAGTTAACTTCCTCTTGGTGCAAAGTTTCTTGACAGTGGTTTGCGCTTAGCCTTCCGCATCATCATCACATGATGACCGTTTTTCGGATACTCTCCTCACTGTCTTTAGCATCCCATGCAATTCAGCCAAAGTCCTATCCATATTGTTCATGTGATAATTCAATATGAATGGCTCGAAGCTCGGAGGGAGCGACTGGAGAATCACATCAGTAGCCAACTCTTGGCTAAGGGGAAAACCTAGTTTTTCTAGACTCTCAATGTAGCCAATCATTTTTATCACATGCGGATCGACGGGATTCCCTCAACAAGCTCGCACGCAAACAAGGACTTTGAGGTGTTGAACCTCTCGGCCCGAGCTTGGTTCTCAAACATGCCACGCATCCCCGAATAATAGTGTGAGCATCGCTGCTCTCATATTGCTTCGAAGCTCGGGGGACATTGTAGCAAGCATGAGACAGCTTATATCTAGGGCATCATTAGTGTGCTTCTCATAAGCCCTCCGTGCAGTTGCAGTGGCATTATTAGGCAAATCCTCCGGATAGGGTACTTCAAGAACGTACTCCTTACGCTCTTGCTTGAGAACAATTCTCAAGTTACGATACCAATCCATAAAGTTTGTTCCATTTAATTTTTCCTTTTCGAGAATAGATCGCAAATTAAAGGTACTGGGTGTAGTATTAGCCGCCATTTATTCTACAACGAAAAGCAAAGTTTAGCACAATGTTTATGCTATGTCTTTTGTTAAACAATTTAACATAAGACTCCCATTACGTATTTTCCACCTTCCCTCTAGGTTACGTATTGGGTCAAGATCCACATGTTAATTAATTTTCTAGTGAGCTTTGGCATCACCGCTAGAAGATTAATAACATCGGTAAGCAACTCCTTGCTAATCACATCTCTATGTGACTCTTGTTGTTGGGTGTGGCATCTCCATGCCCCGGTCCCAACCTATGCCCCAAGGCCCAAAACTGTTTTGATAGCCTTGTTAAGTAAACCAAATGTTCCCTGCATGTATATGTCGACATATACCCCTCGTGTTATGATAGAGAATGGCACTCTGCTTTGGACCCACCATTGACGAGCATAACGGTGACGGGTGCAACATTTGGAAGGGCATCATTACTACTTAATTTTGCGAGGGATGCTATCCTATCAAACAAACATATCACATATGAAAGCAAGAAGAATAGCATATAGTGAAATAGTATGGCCCCCTTCACATGGTGATCTCCATCTCCATGCTGGTGTACAGGATCTTCATCTTCATCACCGTTCTTTCGAGTGCCGAATGCTTGATTTCTTCAAACTAAGCTACTACTATAGAAGCTCTAATTGAAGATTACATCGACTCGCAGTCGTGAAAGAATATTACAAGCATTGCACGTATGAAAGAATATTACAGGATTGCACATAAGAAAGAATATTACATGCATCACATGCATCTCATACATACAATAGGGCCATACCATCTCAAAGCATTCTCTGCAAAAACAAGTTAGGCGTAGAAATATTTTCTACTTATCGCAGAGATACGGCACCGAGACGACCTATAAGGGGGTACGCACACGACATTCATAGATCCAATACGGAAACCATATCGGCATAATCATATTATGCCGTCCCGATACACTATCAAGGGAGATGGTTTGCGTAGGCGCGAGGCAGCTAACAAGATCGGACTACGAGATAGCTTCGGCATAATCACATTATACCGTTCCGATACACTATCAAGGAACGCTATCTCGAACCCAACTCAAACCGAGTTATATGGAAATTGCTTCGACGTAATCACATTACGCCGTTCCGATACACTATCAAGGAACGCAATTACCATTAACTCTCCTCAACGATCCCGTAAAACCGATTGATCTAATCAACCCGTGTGCAAAACTTGTTCCAGATCCAATCTAAAACCCGAACTAAGCAAGATTAGCTCGATACCACCGAAGGGTTATGCGGAGGCTACGCTAGCCGAAAACAAAAACTTTTTACCGCGCAAACCGGATCACTTGCAAGTAAGGGTCGATAGATCGTTACCGATTGGAGTAGAGTGCGCGGAATAGCCAATCGGGGCAATCCGATCCGGAACAGTGTAGCCGATTCTCGCAAGCCGACGCCGATACCCGGGGACAGCCGATTCGCCAATCAGCCGATTCGAGTCGTCCGGCCGCGTTCTCACGCCTCGCGATGCGCCCGACCGCAGCCGATTCCACCACAGCCGATCGCTCCGATTGCAGCCGATCCGAAGCCGATCAACGGCGCGCAACGTAGCAGCGCCTCTACCGGTATCCACACGTCCGGGGACGAACGCCGTACACCCGTGTGCTAGCACGCGATGCAAGGCTAGGGTTTGGCTCGAAGGTGGGGAGGGTTTCCGTGGAGATTGATCTCGGCGACTTCGTTGCACGCGATGCAATTGACGTGTCACGCTCTCCACCCCTCCCTCCTTTATATAGAGTTGGCCGACGGGACTAGTGGCCGATTAGGACTCTATTTTGAATCGGATCTCATCCGTATCTCATAGAGTTGGCCGCCCACACGTCGTAAGCCCATAGGACTCTATCCGATCGGATCCCTATCCGATCGAGCCGTATCCGAGTCCAACTCGAATATCTATTCTATCCCCTTAAGCGTGCGACCCGTAGGTTCAGGTATACTCGGTTTCGGCTATAGTCTAACTTAGCCGATCGTCGGCTCGAGTCTAACTCAGCCGACCTATCAATAGCGGCGCCTAGCAGCACATATTGACACCATAGTATACAAGAATAATATCGGCTCGAACCTGTAATGTGTACACAAATCCCTTTGCCTCACGATACGGTTAAGCTATAGGCAAGATGTGTGCCATCCCTTCAATAGCTTAACCATTCACTCGAACCGTATTGGATTATCCGTCTTGATTGACTCCTCAATCAACTTAGCATGGCCATGCATTTCCATAATCCATTACCTCGAGGGGCCCAGAGATATCTCTCCAAAGGAGGGGCAAATTCCATCTTGATCACTCACATCCCACTCCATGTTTCATAGCAAACCCGAAAACTACCTTTATAACTACCCGCCATTACGGAATAGCGTTTGGTAGTCCCAAAGTAGGCTACTACACATGTTGGAATCCATGGTGATCTCAGGTCTAAGGACTTTGTACCAACACTACCCGAGACCAACTAATGGCACATTAATTCCTGTAGTGTCTCATGGTGGGTCTATCCAACAATGTGTTCTCCAACACATATGTCCATGTTTATTGATTTGGTATCTCCATACCCATGATCTATGAGACATGATCATCAATCAATAAACATGCCGATCTTAGAATCATATTTGTTCCAACAATATGACATATGATCGAGGATCGTTTAGAAATAGATTCATACATAAAGAGTCTCATAAATAAGTCACGTACTTATTGATCAATACAAGATGTCTATTTCTTGAACCGAATAACACTTTATTCATTTATACATAAACATTGACGTGATATCCAACATCTCCATGTTGCCTCTAGGGCATATCACTAACAGCCTATGTGTGGTGTGATGAACCAAATCAAAATTAATTACTACTTAAAGATGAAATGAGTTTTCCCTTACCCTGGGAGCGCAAGCAGTGGCGGAGCTAGGGGGTGGTCCCGGTGGTCCCGGGACCACCCCAAAAAAACTACCTTATATATACATATATATACCTATATTATGTATATATGTATATATAATTTTATTATTTTGTTATATTTACGATATTTTTTAAAAGTATGTATGTTGGATTAGGATTTTGAAAATCGTGAAAACCGTCATGTTTTTTTTACCGTGGTGGTGCGACATGATATTTTCGCGGTTTCGTTTGAATAATTTTGTGCGAATTCAAAAAATTTGAAAAAAATTCATTTTATCACAAAACATAAATTTCGTGTTTTGCTGCGAAACTGCGGTATGTGACGTGGTTTGAGCAAAAACCACGGCACAACATGGATTTAAATTTGATTCAAATTTAAATTGAGGTTTTCGTGGTTTTCGCGGTTTTTGGCGCGGTTTTCGTGCGGTTTAGAAGAAAACTACATTACGACAAAACGTCACAAAAACAACTATTTACTCTGTCGCGGTTTTTACGAAAAACCACGCTACCGTGGAGGGCAGCACGGTACACGTACATAAAATCGGTAAACCTGTGTTGGACCACCCAAATCTAAAATCCTAGCTACGCCACTGAGCGCAAGAACTCCTCACACTGCTACAAAAGGACGATAGGGTGCATGAGGATTTAAGTTCATGGAGCGGGTACCGCCAAAGTGAGGTTATTGAAATGCTTTGCCGTGACCGTCTCATGTGTTGGGACGTAGGCTCATTTGTTGGGTAGTCACGGAGTACGGGTAAAGTGTACATCCACTGTAGTGTGAGTAAACCAATCTATTTGAATAGCCGTGCTCGTGGATATGGAGCGACGTGACAAGTTTCTCTCTCGGCTAGACTCTAAACTTAAAATGAAGGGATGGTATGCATGATGATTTTATGTGCTGGTTGGACAACTTCTCGAAGTACGAGAAGGGGTAGACCCCCATAAAACCATTGTTTACACCCAAAATTTGCATCTAATAATTGAAACAAGGAAAATTGCCAATATTTGGAAATCTGTCGGTTTCCTTCGGAGAGGCTGATTTGATCGCCGTGTATAGGACGGTCAGACCGGGTAGTGGGGTCGGTCAGACCAGTGGCATGTGGCCGGTCTGACCGGCAGAGTCCGAAACCTAGTTGAATTAGTTGGTACTCGGGTTTCGAATTAGTCGGCTCCATACGGTATGTCTCAGGTTTCCAAAGGTGTCTACCCTGAATTGGACATGGAGGAGGGCCTGTGGAAGGCAAGACCAACCCCTATTTAAGGGCCAAGGCCGCTTCAATTGGCAACAACATACAGAAATCAATCTAATCTAGCCGGTTGTATTGTTCTTCTAATTTTTCAATTTATTTTCAATTAGTTCGTCCATCTTTGTTAATTTACGCCGTAAATTGTCCGTCGTTGTTGCGAGAGTGCGATACCTCTTTGTAGGTTTGTCCCGAAAACCTTTCGTTCGCCCACGAGACGGGTGTTTATCTATCGTTCTTCATAAATCGGTTCCGATGGTCGGTTTAATCTACAAAACCCATCTTGGTTTGGCTCTTTGCTAGATCGAGGTGGTTGGCGACTCCCAGATCACCGCAAGGCATTTAGGTGTGTCGATCGCTGTTGACGAGAAATCTCTCTCACGTGCTGGCCTGGGAGATCTGCTTGACTCCAGTGGAGGTCCGTCTCGGCTGCCTACAACGTGCAGGGTGTGCCAGTTGATTTGATCTGTCAATCAACAAGAAAAACGAGAGAATATGCGTTAAGTGTTAGGTTAGATCCCACGGGATCGGCTAAGGAAATCCATGAACATATATATGCTATTCTAAACTATATTTAAGCCAAGTGATCGGAATGGATCGGCTATACCGAGACAAAGACGCCGCTTGACCCAAATACAAGAAAGAATAATAAATATACGGATCGATAA
The DNA here is from genome assembly GCA_019925245.2 of Oryza australiensis. Classification (NCBI taxonomy): domain Eukaryota; kingdom Viridiplantae; phylum Streptophyta; class Magnoliopsida; order Poales; family Poaceae; genus Oryza; species Oryza australiensis. Next base: position 184,834 of record JAIFGZ020000126.1, read on the forward strand.
CCTAGCCGATACTGGAAAGCTAACAATGAATCGGCTAGTACTCCGATGAATCTTATGGAAACATAATATTCCTGAATCAGACGCACAACCCGGAAATCGGCCATCGGCCGTCGGATGTGTCGATTTCGGTACGGCCGCGTCTGACAGAACTCGATCTTAACATAAGAGGCAGTCCTAATACAGATCTAATAACGAATATATCAAAAGAAATATACCGGGGAGATAAGGCCACTGAAACCCAAGACATGTTTCTCTAAACAATATAAATCTATCCAAACAGATCATTGATATTTCTAAAAATGACTTAATAGTTCGAACCCGATGCAGCATTAAGTATCAAAAGAAAAACCTGATCTGTCACAGCCGATTTATACCTCTCGAGACGATGGATATTGCATATAAACCAGCCAACCTTTAGATCTAGCCCTATCGGCTGCAAGTCCTTGACAGAACTAGCCAATGGCAAGATAGATCTAAACATTGATCTAATTTATATGGCTATATGATAAATAGCTCAGTACAAACTCCTGATTCTAAGTATCATTGCGATGGAAGCACTAGAAACAGTAAATCATACCATTAATGACAAACATCTACCTGGATCTGGGGATTGAAACGATGCAGCCCGTAGCCAAACAAAGTGCTCGTCTAAAGAAAAAGTTGGCGATGCGCCGAAGGTTTGATTGATTGAATGTGTATATGTTTACAGGGGGTCTCGGGTCCTATGTATACCCAAGATACAATTATCTGTACAAACCCTAGACTCTATCTAAACTACCATTTAAAACACAACATTATCCCTAACAGGACCCATGCCGTGTTACAACTAACAGTCTAACAAATCTCTAGATTACAGATACAATTGCCGTTACAGGACTCTATCCTAAGTGGCAATATTATTTAACGCGCAATTAGCAACCGAATCTTCTATTTATCTTCAAGTTTCTACATTAGAAACGGTTTCATCTCTTCCGGACCTAGAATCGACTGTCGGCTGCCCCTATTCGATACATCCTCAGCCGATTGGCCTCGCAGCCGATCACTCCTTTGGCCGATGCGATTCCTGTCTTCAGCCGATCCGATTTCGCTTCGCCTTTACGGACTTAGGAACTAAATTACCAAATTTCAGTGTTAACAATCGCGTTGGTGCCTTTGCCAAAAAGGTGCCAACACGATTTTTGGTGACTCCGTTTGGAAAGTCTGCCCGACACCATCTCGGTTTCGACGCTGCCATGTCAAAGCAAGCGGCGCAAGAGGTAAATCCATCTAATGTTGTCCATATATCATTGGATGATTTGGATGGAGAAGCTCGCAATATTATGGAGGAGCGGATCAAGGCGATCACGCAAGAAGTCTTGGACAAATCGTGTACCAAGACCCGTCAAGGCGTGGTCATCAAGCCCGGGAGCCCGCTCAAGGTAATTCGCGATGAGGTGAGCACCGATAATCTCTCTCTTACTATTCAAAAGCTTGTAGCTAGTAAGGTGGATGAGTCCGTCACCGCCGCCGTCAATAATAAAATCGAATCCGCTATGGAGGATTGCTTTAATAGGATGTTTGATGTGTATATGGGCGCTAGATCCGGCTCTCCCACGACCGATTTACCACCTACCTCTGTCGCGAGTGGTAGTCAACCCCCTGTTCATCACATATTTAGCAAAACCGATGGGGCAATCGCGCAAAACCCTGAGGAGATGAATTCTGCTGCCTCTGTCGGTCCGACCGGCCCTACGGCCAGTCTAACCAGACTTCCTAACATCGGTCCGACGGCCCTACGGCGGTCGACCGGCTTTCATCGGTTGGCCGCCGACGGCCAGTCCGACCTCCCACCACATCAGTCAGACCAGTCCGCAACTCGGTCCGACCGGTCCACTCACCGGTCTTACCGGCAGCTACATGGCCGGTCGGACCGTGCCCTGTATAGCCGGTCAGACCGGGCCCATGGCTGGTCAGCTGGCGCTCTGGTGCCGGTAAAGGAAATAGACCCGATCATGGGTAACTCAGTTTTATACCACGTTCCTGTACACGACCCCCTGCAGCCACTGTTCACGCGTACGTTCCTCCACACGTTCCCAATCAATACAATGATCCTAATAGAGGATACCCGCGTGACACTGGGTATGACCAATATGACAATTTTGCGCCACAACAACCACTTTTTAGGCCGTCGGTCTTACCCAACCCACCAAGGCCTGAAAATATGGAGGAACAAATTCGGAATATTAGTAGGGAATCATTTGGAATTGAGCCCAGGAATTGTGAGGGTTTACCAAAAGTTGTATCCTGATTACTTCGATAATATCCCATATCCTCGTGGCTATAGAGTTCCTGAATTCACCAAATTCAGTGGAGAGGATAATAGGACCACATGGGAGCATATAGGCCAATTCTTAGCGAAATGTGGAGAGGCTAGTACTTCAGATGCTTTTAAATTGTGCTTATTTTCTTTATCGTTGTTCAGTACTGCTTTTACATGGTTTACTTCTTTACCGGCAAATTCTATTCATACTTGGGCTCAATTAGAACAAAAGTTCCATGATTATTTTTATACTGGTGAAACTGAGCTTAGGCTTTGTGATTTAACATTAGTTAGGCAAAAATATAATGAGTCTATCACTGATTATATCAAAAGATTTAGAGATGCTAGAAACAGATGTTTTAGTTTGAACATAACTGAGAGAGATTTGGCTGATCTTGCTTTTAGTGGGTTACTTGCCCCCATTAAGGAGAGATTGGATGGCCAACAATTTCTTGACATTAGTCATGTTATGCAGAAGGCTCTGGCTCAGGAAAGCCGGGTCAGGGATAGCAAAAAAATTGCTAGCCCTAGCAACAAGAAACCTCATGTTAGCATGATCGATTGCCCTGACAGTGACTCTGATGGTGATGAGGGTGATCATGACATGTATGTTGATGAGTGGTCGTGGACTAACAAAAACAAGCCATTTGTTTGTTCTAGCTTGACGCTGACTCCTTGCAAGGATCGACAAAGTGAGATTAAGTATAGTTTTGATGTGCCTAAGTGCGATAATATTTTTGATTATCTCTTGCAAGAGAAACAGATTAAATTGCCTAAAGGCCATGTCATACCTTCAGTAGAAGAGTTGAAACGTCGCTCTTATTGTAAGTGGCATGATTCTTGTTCTCATTCTACTAACGAATGCAATGTTTTTCGTTGACAGGTTCAATCGGCCATAGAAGAAGGATGGTTGAAATTCACTGAGGGCTCCAAGATGAAGCTTGACAGTGACCCTTTCCCTATTAATGTCATTGATCTCAATGGCAAAAAGGTGTTGATTCGACCGGAGCAAGCCGAATCCGCTAAGGGGAAGGAGGTCGTCGTTGGGGAGCCTAGGCCCAAGATGCTCGTGCCAAAGAGTCCGGAGGTTGGGGTGTGGAATAAGAATGAAGGTAAAACTTCGACATCGAGGAGACCCCGGAAGCCTAAGGTGACCTTTGACATGCTCCTTAGCAAATACGAGAAGAAAAGCGTGGAGAAGGAGCATAATACAGGCAAGAGGCCAAGATCGCCTCCTTGGGAGTGATTTGGTCACTCGTTGAGGGCATTGGAGCCGCCGTTCCCGCATTGTCCTCAAGTCATGCCATGGGGACCTTGCCCGATGCCACCGCCAGGTTATCCTTTTCCTTACTTTATGCCTTGGGGGCACCGCTACCCATATACAACCATATGCCTCCGATGCAGATTCATCAAGGATGGAGGAGGGAAAGGAGATCGTCACATGAGCATGCGTCCTCATCAAATGGGAGCCGGTTTTCACCAAAAAATTGGTTTGATGGGGAGAAGAGAGCGCATAAGCGCGCTAAGACTGAAGAGAGGGCTTCGGAGGCGATTACCATCAAGATAGGATCTCACGATGTGCCAATACCGTCTGGAGAAGAGGTTAGGACGGTTTTTGGCAATCAAATCAAAGCTGCGAAGGATTCTACACAGGAGAACAGTCAGACGGGACGCTCGGCCAATCGCCGCAGCTCGGTGGCGGTCGACCGAGGCCTTCTAGCGGTCGATCGCCTCTTCCTGCCTCGACCGGTGTGAACAGTCGACCAGGACCTAAGGTCGGTCTGACTATAGCTTCTGACTGGTCTGATTGCACGCACAAGGACGGTTCGACCGGCTACCAGAGCCGGTCTGACCGACGTTCTGTCAGAAGAGGTTCTGATGTTGCCTCTTCTTCGCGGAAAGACAACGGGGGACATTACTTGCCTCCCGGAATAGAGCCGAATCCAAGGTGGATGCCTAAGGATTTGACGGCTACACAGAAGAGGAGGTTACAGCGTTTTCGGGCTTCTGAGTTGAAGGAGAAGGAGGCCGAAGAGTGGAGATATAGAGAGTTCGACGAGTTACGACCACCGCCTATGAGGGAGTGGAAACTTAAGCCATCGAGTGCTAAAAAGCAGGTCGTTGTTCAGAAGGATGAACAACCGGCTGTTGAGGCGTCACCGGGTGAGAGCATGGATGTCAACATGGTGTGCATGTTGCCCATGGAATCTACGCCATGGATGAGGCTGAAGTTGCTCAACTATCACTAGCTCCAAGGGACGCTGTTTTCGAGAAGCTCGAAGAGTCTAACCGTCATACGAAGCCTCTCTATCTTAAATGCCATATTGATGGGAAGCTGGTCTCTAGGATGCTAGTGGATGGAGGCGCTGCGGTGAACCTGATGCCATACTCTCTGTTCAAGAAAGCTGGGTCGTTAAGAAGCTGAGTTGAAGAAAACCAACATGTTACTCAACGGCTTCAACGGCGAATCAACGGAGGCTAAGGGGATCCTATCTGTGGAGCTCATGGTGGGTAACAAGACGTTGCCTACCGCTTTCTTCATCGTTGATGTGCAAGGTAACTATAGTGTTGTTTTGGGACGTTGTTGGATTCATGCCAACTGCTACGTTCCATCTACCTTGCACCAATGCTTAGTACAGTGGGATGGCGATGATGTCGCAATGGCCGATGTTTCTGTGGGGTGGAAACATGGAGATATGCTGTGCTTGTCAGGGTTAGATCTTTCTAGCTTTGATTTTATTAGTGTTTCCAAAGATAGTTTTGTACCCATCTATGTAAAGCAAGCTAGTTTAGCATGGCTGGGCGATATTACTTTATATGATGAATAAAACAGCCAATTTAGAGTGGTTACAAAAGAGAGTACAAGAATATCGGTCGACAAAGAACGATATTGGAGAAACTATAGAAGATTTCGATGAAGTAGAGAAGCTTGGTCAAGGGTTTACATTGGCCGATCCATTAGAGGAGGTGGATATAGGGGATGGAAGCGTTCCAAGGTCGATGTAACACCCTGAAAATCGAGACTTAAAAATCGCAATCTAAAAACCAGAACCCACAAAAAACTTTTTGAATTATTGCATCTTGTCATAGTTATTTGCGTCTTATTTGCGAGTTTTATTACATGTTATAATTAAAGGTATATTTATTTGAAAGACGGAGAAATCAAACGGTGTTGGAAACCATAAAGGAAAAGGAAACTCCAAAATAAATATTAGAAATAAAAATTATAAAAATATACAATTATGAAAAGTTAGGGTTGATAAGAATTTATTTTGGATCAAACTATATTTTGGGAAGTACAAAATAAAATGAAATAAAATAATATGTAAGGGTGTAAGTAAAAAGGATATATGTATATAATAATATATAATAATAAAGTTGGACAGAATGGCTAAAAATTTAGAATTAAATTAAATTTATAATTGGGCCAAATTATATTTTTAATATCGAGTGAAATGTAAAAGGAATAAGTAAAAATAAAAATTTTTAAAAAGGAAAAATAAGAAAAAACAGAAAAATTGGAAAGCACACTGTTCATCACCCGCCAGGTGTTCGACGCCGGTCGGGGCCGTACCGTGCGCACGTTGTTAGTGATATGCCCTAGAGGCAACATGGAGATGTTGGATATCACGTCAATGTTTATGTATTTATGAATAAAGTGTTATTCAGTTCCATGAAATAGACCTCTTGTATTGATCAATAAGTACGTGACTTATTTATGAGACTCTTTATATATGAATCTATTTCTAAACGATCCCTGATCATATGTCATATTGTTGGAACAAATATGATTCTAAGATCGACATGTTTATTGATTGATGATCATGTCTCATAGATCATGGGTATGGAGATACCAAATCAATAAACATGGACATATGTGTTGGAGAACACATTGTTGGATAGACCCACCATGAGACACTACAGGAATTAATGTGCCATTAGTTGGTCTCAGGTAGTGTTGGTACAAAGTCCTTAGACCTGAGATCACCATGGATTCCAACATGTGTAGTAGCGAACGAGATGGAGTATGAATCCCTTCGAGTCCGCAGCTTCAATGATGAACGCTATGACCCCGACCGAGTGGACGACCTCACCCGACTTGAAGAGGCCCGAGAGGCAGCCCTCATCCAGTCGGCCAAATATCTTCAAGGGCTCAGACGATACCACAGTCGCAACGTTCGAGCACGAGCTTTCATCGTTGGCGACTTGGTTCTACGCAAGATTCAAACCACCAAAGACCGTCACAAGTTATCCCCCTTATGGGAAGGACCATACATAATCGCTGAGGTGACTCGTCCCGGTGCATACCGACTAAAGCGTGAAGACGGATCTATGGTGGAGAATTCCTGGAACGTCGAGCATCTTCGACGATTTTATGCTTAATTTGACTAAAGTTTCATGTTTTCCTTGACTGCCAACCTCAAGCAAGATGACTTCTTAAGTTAGCAGTCGGGGGCTGTACACATGTCAATAAAGCATAAGTTTTCCTCATCAACTTCTGTGCATGATTTGGTTTATCATTTTTTAATGTTCCTTGATTCGAGTTCAGTGTTTAAGGACTGAGAGTTTTCTGATGACCTAATCGAGCCTAGGCTTGGTGACAGTCAGACGAAAATTACTTAAGAAATTTTCACACAAAAACTCGGATCAAGGCATTAACATAAATAAACTAAATATATCACAAGTCTGTGTCAGAGCACCATGATTATATGATATTTACAAGACAATGTTCATAAGACAAATCAAATCGGAAGTTATTCACTACATTGACGGAAATCTTCTTCGCCGACTCTGCGCTTCACTCAACATGTCCAAGGCCTGCTCATCCGTGGTCCCGTCAGCAAAGCCCTCCCCGACCGAGTTGATATCCACTCGGGGGTAGAGAGTTTTGGTCTGTGCAAGAGCCAGACCAGCCCCCATGTTGGGGGCTTCGGTGATGTTCGCCAGATATTGGTCAGGGGCCCTCCGCAGCTTGTCAAAAATCTCTAACGGCTCAAGCGAACTGGCCCGGACCCCTTGGTGAAACAAGGACAGCAAGATTGGCACAGTTGCGTTGGCGACCTCCTCTCGGACCTCTCGGCTCGTTTGACCCGCTCGAGCAAGACATCGTATTGAGCTCGGGTCTTTACCTTGTAAGCTACCAAAAGAATCGATCATGCAAGGCACTCGAAAATAAAGCGGCGCCAAGGATGCTACTTCGAAGAAGCTTACCTTCAAACTCCGCCTCCAATTCGGACTTGTCGAGGCTGCGCTCCAGCTCGACTGGAGCGAGTGCACCTTCGACGAATTTTCTACAAGCAAAGAAGGTTATCAGTAATCAGAATCAACATGAGAGCCATAAAGGAATTGAGAAGAGTGGACGTACTCCCGATTGATCCTCGGAGGTCGAGGTTCTCCTCCCGGAGCTCTGCTATCTCCCTCCTTAGGGCTGCCTCCCTCGACGCGGCCTCCTCCCGAGTGGTCTTCACTTCATCCGGATATCCTCCGGGAGTTTAAGTGCGGGACCAGCTTCTCCAAGTGCCTCCGACTTGGCCATGGAGCGGCAATACCTCTTCGCACGCGAAATCCAAGGATTGATTGAGTGAAGAAAAATGACGATACAAGACAAAGAGAGGATCAGGCTTACATTGAGTAGCCGAGTCGCCTCATTCAGGTTTGACAAGGGCATCCCTTTCTTCGCTTTCGGCTTGCTTGTCCAAAACGATGCCCCTGTCTCTCGCCTTCCGAGTCTCGCCACTCGATCTTGATTGGGGAACCGGTTTGAAGACGTAACTGGGATTTCCTCTACTGTGGTGGCGAGATAGGAAGAACAAATGAAGACATGAAAGATTCAAACTAAAGAGCAAAGGCAAGACTTTGATTCGAGACTTACCGGCTTCGTGGTTGCACTCTTAGGTGGGACGGCCGTGGCCTCTTTCTTCGGCTTTTTGCCGCGGTCCTCAATCGGGCGGCAGAGCCGCGGCTTGTGGTTTCCCCACGTGGCGGCTCCCAGTCGGGACGTCCCGGCGGCGGTCGGGGCTCCTTCCTCGGGACATCCTTCTTGGGAGGCGGGTTTTTGCCCGGAGCACTCTCGCTCGGAAGCGGGCCCGGGGTCTTGGCTCCGCCAGCTTGGATGCCTCGGGAGCGGTAGGCGGAGCGAGCCCCTCACCCTTCTCGGCGGGATCTATGTCTGGGGCCTCCTGCAACAACGGATGCAGTCAGAATGAAGACAAAGAGAATTTTCAACAAAAAGACCGGACTTCAGTCATGAAGCATACCTGGACGACCGGCGGATCTTTGGTGCCGCCTTCGGTGATGGCTTTGGAGGGCGTCTCGACGGAGGAGCCGGGATGTCGTCATCCGAATCGTCAATAACGAGCCTCCTCTTGCTCGCCCGCTTGTTGGTGTCCTCACTCGGGCCGCCCGCTTCCGACCGGATCGTTTTGGATTTTTATCCCGCCGTCGCTTCTTGGCGAGGCGATGCGGCACGTCATCATGAGGCACCTTGTACGGTTTTGAAGTGACAGAAGCATTTTCCTGCAAGAGAAGTTCTTACAATACTAAGAGACATGACGTTAAGGTTACAAGACAATACGAAGAAGTCAGTCGGCTTACCGAAGGAGGAGGCCGATGGATGCTGAAGGGAAGAACCGACAGTATGAGGGCGCGCTCGACTGCAATTCTAGTCGAGAAGATCTTGTACATCCGGATCTTTAGGATCTCGTAGCTGAGTGGATCTTGATCTTCCCGATTGGGGTCCTTCCCGCCTTCGTATTCAAAGGCGGCTTCGATCGCTCTTTGATCGGCGCCATTCGGCACCCGATGAAGTGCCGAGTGATCGCTCGCCGCGAAGACCCTTTTGCTTCATCTCCGGGATCTTCACAAGCGGTTTGTTGGCCTCGTCCCAATCTTGAGCCACCGGAACAGTGCTCCAAGTTTGCCTGGGTACGGGGAAGGCCGACGAAGGTTGGCGTGGGTTCGAGATTGCGATATAGAACCAGCTCGCATGTCATCCCTTATTGGAAGATTTTAAGGGAAGAGAAAAGTACTCCTTGCGGAGAGATCCGCGGAGTTGAAAACCCGCCCCGCCAACGACGCATGGGTGGTCTTTATTCGGATGCGGTTTAAGATAAAACATGCGCGAAACGGTTGGAAGTGGGGGAGGATGCCAAGAATGCTTCACATACATGAATGAAAAGAGCGATGTGAAGCATGGAGTTGGGGTTCGAGATGATAGAGTTGAAGCCCGTAATAATCCAAAAGCCCCGGAAGAACTCGGAGGTGGGAAGGCTGAACCCGCAATAGAAAAAGAGGTGAATACAACGAGCTCACGGTGTTCGGGGTTGGGAAGTCTTCACCGCCGCCGGGCGCCACCACGATCTCCTTGGAGGAAGTGTTAGTGATATGCCCTAGGGGCAACATGGAGATGTTGGATATCACGTCAATGTTTATGTATAAATGAATAAAGTGTTATTCGGTTCCATGAAATAGACATCTTGTATTGATCAATAAGTACGTGACTTATTTATGAGACTCTTTATATATGAATCTATTTCTAAACGATCCCGATCATATGTCATATTGTTGGAACAAATATGATTCTAAGATCGGCATGTTTATTGATTGATGATCATGTCTCATAGATCATGGGTATAGAGATACCAAATCAATAAACATGGACATATGTGTTGGAGAACACATTGTTGGATAGACCCACCATGAGACACTACAGAATTAATGTGCCATTAGTTGGTCTCGGGTAGTGTTGGTACAAAGTCCTTAGACCTGAGATCACCATGGATTCCAACATGTGTAGTAGCCTACTTTGGGACTACCAAACGCTATTCCATAACCGGGTAGTTATAAAGGTAGTTTTCGGGTTTGCTATGAAACATGGAGTGGGATGTGAGTGATCAAGATGGAATTTGCCCCTCCTTTGGAGAGATATCTCTGGGCCCTCGAGGTAATGGATTATGGAAATGCATGGCCATGCTAAGTTGATTGAGGAGTCAATCAACGGACGGATAATCCAATACGGTTCGAGTAAATGGTTAAGCTATTGAAGGGATGGCACACATCTTGCCTATAGCTTAACGGTATCGTGAGGCAAAGGGATTTGTATACACATTACAGGTTGAGCCGATATTATTCTTGTATACTATGGTGTCAATATGTGCCGCTAGGCGCCGCTGCACTGCCGGCTGAGTTGGACTCGAGCCGACGTTCGGCTAAGTTAGACTATAGCTGAAACCGAGTATACCCGAACCTACTGTGGTCGCACGCTTAAGGGGATAGAATAGATATTCGAGTTGGACTCGGATACGGCTCGATCGGATAGGGATCCGATCGGATAGAGTCCTATGGGCTTACGACGTGTGGGCGGCCAACTCTATGAGATACGGATGAGATCCGATTCAAAATAGAGTCCCGATCAGCCACTAGTCCTAGTCGGCCAACTCTATATAAAGGGGTGAGGGGTGGAGAGCTACGACACATCGGTTGGATCACATTGAACCGAATCCGCAAATGAAGTCGCCGAGATCAATCTCCACGGAAACCCTCCCTACTTTCGAGCCAAACCCTAGCCTTTGCATCGCGTGCTAGCACACGGGTGTTCGGCGTTCGTCCCCGGACGTGTGGATACCGGAGAGGCGCGCTACGTTGCACGCCTGTTCATCGAGCTGCGGAGGAATCGGCTGCGTCGAGTGCATCGGAGCGAGGCGCGAGAACACGTCGGACGACTCGGATCGGCTGCGGCATCCGCAAATCGGCTGATTGGCGAATCGGCTGTCCCCGAGTATTGGTCGGCTTGTGGGAATCGGCTACACTGTTCGGATCGATAGCCCGATTGGTCAGTTCCCGCACACTCCAATCGGTAACGATCTATCGGCCCTTACTTGCAAGTGTTCTGGTTTGCGCGGTAGAAGTTTTGTTTTTGGCTAGCGTAGCCTCCGCGTAACCCATCGGTGGTATCGAGCCGATCTTGCTTAGTTCGGGTTTTAGATTGGATCCGGAACAAGTTTTGCGCACGGGTTGATTAGATCAATCGGTTTTTACGGGATTTGTTGAGGAGAGTTCATGGTAATTGCGTTCCTTGATAGTGTATCGGAACGGCGTAATGTGATTACGTCGAAGCAATATCCATAGAACTCGGTTTGAGTCGGCTTCGAGATAGCGTTCCTTGATAGTGTATCGGAACGGTATAATGTGATCATGCCGAAGCTATCTCGTAGTCCGATCTTGTTTGCTGCCTCGTGCCTACGCAAACCATCTCCCTTGATAGTGTATCGGGACGACATAATATGATTATGCCGACATGGTTTCCGTAAGCGGCTTCCCCTCGACCCCCGCCCGCTAACCGGCTAGCGGGACCACCGTGTGCGTCCCCTTATAGGTTGTCTCGATGCCGTAGCTCGCGATAAGTAGAAAACGTTTCTATGCCTAACTTGTTTTTGCAGAGAATGCTTTGAGATGGTATGGCCCTATTGTATGTATGAGATGCATGTGATGCATGTAATATTCTTTCATATGTGCAATCCTGTAATATTCTTTCATACGTGCAATGCTTGTAATATTCTTTCACGACTGCGAGTCGATGTAATCTTCAATTAGAGCTTCTATAGTAGTAGCTTAGTTTGAAGAAATCAAGCATTCGGCACTCGAAAGAACGGTGATGAAGATGGAGATCCTCTACACCGGCATGGAGATGGAGATCACCATGTGAAGGGGGCCATACTATTTCACTATATGCTATTCTTCTTGCTTTCATATGTGATATGTTTGTTTGATAGGATAGCATCCCTCACAAAATTAAGTAGTAATGATGCCCTTCCAAATGTTGCACCCGTCACCGTTATGCTCGTCAATGGTGGGTCCGCCAAAGCAGAGTGCCATTCTCTATCATAACACGAGGGGTATATGTCGGACATATACGGCAGAGCATTTGGTTTACTTAACAAGGCTATCAAAACAGTTTTGGGCCTTGGGGCATAGGTTGGCGCCGGGCATGGAGATGCCACACCAACAACAAGAGTCACATAGAGATGTGATTAGCAAGGAGTTGCTTACCGATGTTACTAATTTTCTAGCAGTGATGCCAAAGCTCACTAGAAAATTAACTAACATGTGGATCTTGACCCAATACGTAACCTAGAGGGAAGGTGTAAAATACGTAACTAGAGTCTAATGTTAAATTGTTTAACAATAGACATTGCATAAACATTGTGCTAAACTTTGCTTTTTCGTTGTAGAATAAATGGCGGCTAATACTACACCCAGTACCTTTAATTTGGGATCTATTCTCGAAAAGGAAAAATTAAATGGAACAAACTTTATGGATTGGTATCGCAACTTGAGAATTGTTCTCAAGCAAGAGCGTAAGGAGTACGTTCTTGAAGTACCCTATCCCGAGGATTTGCCAAATAATGCCACTTGCAACGCACGGAGGGCTTATGAGAAGCACACTAATGATGCCCTAGATATAGCTTGTCTCATGCTTGCTACAATGTCCCCGAGCTTGAAGCAATATGAGAGCAACGATGCTCACACTATTATTCGGGACTGCGTGGCATGTTTGAGAACCAAGCTCGGGCCGAGAGGTTCAACACCTCAAAGTCCTTGTTTGCGTGCGAGCTTGTTGAGGGAATCCCGTCGTCCGCATGTGATAAAAATGATTGGCTACATTGGGAGTCCGGAAAAACTAGGTTTTCCCCTTAGCCAAGAGTTGGCTCGATGTGATTCTCCGTCGCTCCTCCGAGCTTCGAGCCATTCATATTGAATTATCACATGAACAATATGGAGAGAACCTTGGCTGAATTGCATGGGATGCTAAAGATAGCGAGGAGAGTATCCAGAAGAATGGTCATCATGTGATGATGATGCGAAGGCTAAGCGCAAACAACTGTCAAGAAACTTTGCACCAAGAGGAAGTTAACTCCCGATGAGATCGCGAGTGCCTCTAATGCAAAGAAGGGCAAGAAGGGTCGGTGGCATCGGATGCCGTTTGCTTCTATTGCAAGTAGACGAGCCACTGGAAGAGGAACGCAAGAAGTACATGGAGGATCTCAAAAAGAAGCAAAGTACGACTTCGCTTCGGTATTAATGTTATAGACATTAATCTTGCTACTTCACCTTCGGCTCTTGGGTATTTGATACCGGATCGTAGCTCATATTTGCAAATCGTTGCGGGAATGAGAATAAGTAGAGGATTGAGAAGGGCGAGGTGAACTGCGCGTCGGCAATGGAGCAAGCGTTGCTGATTGCTTGTCGGCACAGTACCACTTCATCTACCTTCGGATTAGTTTTGGAATTAAATAATTGTTATTGTGTTCCAACACTATGTCAAAACGTTATTTCCGCTTCATGTTTGCAAGCGGAAGGATATGATTTTAGATCAATGAACAATGGTTGTTCAATATATCTAGAGATATGTTCTATTTTTATGCTCCGTTGGTGAATGGATTATACGTTTTGAATCTTGAAGCGTCTCCCATCTATAACATTAATACGAGAAAGGCAACTCTCTAATGATATAAACCCCACGTTTATGTGGCATTGTCGCTTAGGCCATATAAATAAGAAACGCATGGAGAAGCTCCATAAGGATGGATTGCTTCACTCTTTTGATTTTGAATCATTTGAGACATGTGAGTCTTGTTTACTTGGTAAGATGACAAAGGCACCTTTCACAGACATAGTGAGAGAGCAAGTGACTTATTGGCACTCGTACATCGATGTATGTGGACCAATGAGCTCAACGGCCGAGGTGGTTATCGTACTTCATTACCTTTACCGATGACTTTAGTAGATATGGTTATATCTACTTAATGAGGCATAAGTCCGAATCCTTTGAAAAGTTCAAAGAATTCCGAATGAAGTACGAGAATCATTTAGTGAAAACAATCAAGTTTCTACGATCGATCGTGGAGGAGAATACTTGAGCCAAGAGTTTGGCAATCATCTCGAAAGATTGTGGAATTGTTCCACGTTGACTCCGCCAGAACTCCACAATGGAATGGGGTGTCCGAACGGAGAAATCGCACCTTGTTGGACATGGTGCGGTCGATGATGAGCCAAAGTGATCTTCCGTTATCCTTCGGGGATATGCTCTTGAAAGCTGCGCTCACACTAAATAGAGTTCCATCTAAGTCGTTGAAAAGACACCATATGAGATATGGACGGGCAACCCCTAGTTTGTCTTTTCTCAAAATTTGGGGATGTGAAGCTTATGTAAAACGTTTACGGTCGACAAGCTCACACCCAAATCGATAAGTGCTTCTTTGTGGGATATCCTAAGAAAACCAAGGGATATTACTTTTATAATTGGAAACAAGGCAAAGTGTTTGTTGCCCGACACGGTGTCTTCTTGGAGAAAGAGTTTCTTTCAAGAAGGGTTAGTGGGAGCAGGTGCATCTTGAAGAAGTTCAAGAAACACCGAGAAAATATTTTAGCGACGACAGAACCACAACGGGAGGAGCAAAGTGTTGCGCCACCGTTGTAGATACACCGGCCCCACGAAGTCGAAAGATCACGTCGTGCACCCGCAGTACACAGTGCGGAACAACGTGATATATTGTTGTTAGACAACGATGAACCTAAGACCTATGAGGAAGCGATGGTGGGACCCGATTCCAACAAGTGGCTTGGAGCCATGAAATCCGAAATAGAATCCATGTACGACAATCAAGTTTGGAACTTGGTTGATCCACCCGATGGTGTCAAAACCATTGAGTGTAAATGGGTTTTTAAGAAAAGGCCGATATGGATGGAAATGTTCACATCTATAAGGCGCGATTGGTGCGAAAGGTTTTAAACCGATTCAAGGAGTTGATTATGATGAAACCTTCTCGCCCGTCGCAATGCTTAAATTTATTCGGATTATCCTAGCGATTGCTGCATATTTCGATTATGAGATATGGCAGATGGATGTCAAAACGGCTTTCCTAAATGGAAACCTAAGCGAGGATGTATACATGATACAACCTCGGGGTTTTGTCGATCCAGAATCGCTGGAAAGATATGCAAGCTACGAAATCCATTTATGGATTGAAGCAAGCATCTCGGAGTTGGAATATTCATTTTGATGAAGTAATCAAAGGGTTTGGTTTCATCAAAAACGAAGAAGAGGCCTGTGTCTACAAAAAGGTCGGTGGGAGTGCAATTGTATTTCTAATCTTATATGTGGATGACATATTGTTGATTGGCAATGATATCCCTATGCTAGAATCCGTCAAGTCTTCATTGAAAAATAGTTTTTCCATGAAAGACTTAGGGAGGCGCATACATATTGGGCATTCGGATCTATAGAGGTAGATCCAAGAGGCTAATTGGATTAAGCCAAAGTACATACATTGACAAGGTGTTGAAAAGGTTCAACATGCATGATTCCAAGAAAGGTTTCTTGCCCATGTCACATGGCATTAATCTTAGCGGGAATCGGTGTCCTCGAACACATGATGAGCGGAATAAGATGGGTATGGTTCCATATGCTTCGGCAATTGGATCCATCATGTATGCCATGCTTTGTACACGCCCGGATGTCTCGTACGCTTTGAGTGCTACGAGCGAGATATCGATCGAGATCCAGTGAAGGTCACTGGATGCCGTAAAGAATATCCTTAAGTACTTGAGAAGAACTAAGGATATGTTCCTAGTCTATGGAGGTGAAGAAGAGCTTGTTGTAAGTGGTTACACCGATGCTATCTTCCAAACGGACAAGGATGATTATAGATTGCAATGCGGGTTCGTGTTCGCCGAACGGAGCGCGTCGGCTGGAAGAGTTCCAAGCGGGATACGTTGCTGATTCTACAACGGAGGCCGAGTACATTGCTGCTCGGAAGCCGCAAAGGAGGCGTTTGGATCAAGAAATTCGTTTCGAGCTTGGTGTGATGACTAGTACGCGGTCCAATGTCTCTCTATTGTGATAATAGTGGAGCCATTGCGCAAGCCAAGGAGCCGAGGTCACATCGAAGTCCAAACACATACTTCGGCGATATCATCTCATCCACGAGATAGTGGACGAGGTGATGTCAAGATATGCAAAGTGCACACGGATCTCAACATAGCCGATCCGCCGACAAAACCTCTCCCTCGGCCCGAAGCATGAGGCGCACACAAGAGCAATGGGTATTAGATACTTACATGATTGACTCTAGTGCAAGTGGGAGATTGTTAGTGATATGCCCTAGAAGCAACATGGAGATGTTGGATATCATGTTAATGTTTATGTATAAATGAATAAAGTGTTATTCGGTTCCATGAAATAGACATCTTGTATTGATCAATAAGTACGTGACTTATTTATGAGACTCTATATGTATGAATCTATTTCTAAACGATCCACGATCATATGTCGTATTGTTGGAACAAATATGATTCTAAGATCGGCATGTTTATTGATTGATGATCATGTCTCATAGATCATGGGTATGGAGATACCAAATCAATAAACATGGACACATGTGTTAGAGAACACATTGTTGGATAGACCCACCATGAGACACTACGGGAATTAATGTGCCATTAGTTGGTCTCGGGTAGTGTTGGTACAAAGTCCTTAGACCGAGATCACAATGGATTCCAACATGTATAGTAGCCTACTTTGGGACTACCAAACGCTATTCCATAAGCGGGTAGTTATAAAAGTAGTTTTCGGGTTTGCTATGGAACATGGAGTGGGATGTGAGTGATCAAGATGGAATTTGCCCCTCCTTTGGAGAGATATCTCGGGCCCTCGAGGTAATGGATTATGGAAATGCATGGCCATGCTAAGTTGATTGAGGAGTCAATCAACGGACGGATAATCCAATACGGTTCGAGTGAATGGTTAAGCTATTGAAGGGATGGCACACATCTTGCCTATAGCTTAACCGGTATCGTGAGGCAAAGGGATTTGTGTACACATTACGGTTCGAGCCAATATTATTCTTGTATACTATGGTGTCAATATGTGCTTGCTAGGCGCCCTTTGTTGACAGTCGGCTGAGTTAGACTCGAGCCGACGATCGGCTAAGTTAGACTATAGCCGAAACCGAGTATACCTAAACCTACGGTCGCACGCTTAAGGGGATAAGAACAGGCATTCGAGTTGGACTCGGATACGGCTCGATCGGATAGGGATCCGATCGGAGGATCCGATCGGATAGAGTCCTATGGGCTTACGACGTGTGGGCGGCCAACTCTATGAGATACGGATGAGATCCGATTCAAAATAGAGTCCTAATCGGCCACTAGTCCCGTCGGCCAACTCTATATAAAGGAGGGAGGGGTGGAGAGCTGCGGCATGTCAATTGCATCGCGTGCAACGAAGTCGCCGAGATCAATCTCCACGGAAACCCTCCCCACTTTCGAGCCAAACCCTAGCCTTGCATCGCGTGCTAGCACACGGGTGTACGGCGTTCTGTCCCCGGACGTGTGGATACCGGTAGAGGCGCTGCTACGTTGTGCGCTGTTGATCGGCTTCGGATCGGCTGCAATCGGAGCGATCGGCTGTGGTGGAATCGGCTGCGGTCGGGCGCATCGGAGCGAGGCGTGAGAACACGGCCGGACGGCTCGAATCGGCTAATTGGCGAATCGGCGTCTCCGGAATCGGCTACCTGTTCGGATCGGATTGCCCTGATTGGCTATTCCGCTGCACTCTACTCCAATCGGTAATGATCTATCGGCCATTACTTGCAAGTGTTCCTGGTTTGCATGGTAAAAAGTTTTGTTTTCGGCTAGCGTAGCCTCCGCGTAACCCTTCACTTGTTTCTCATTAGCCTCCTCCTATGAACTAGTTTCAGCATCAGTTTCCAGGGAGCTGCTACAAACGACATTAATGGCCTCAGACGCCACCAATGCAGTATCGACAAGGGCCTGCCTACCACGAGCATTACGAGCTGATACCACCATTGCAAGAAAACAGGTCGTGGGCCGATTTGATCGCAGACATGATGCGTGATCAGTTCGGCCTCAAGCCAAAAGACTCTGGCAACATGTACCGGTACCCATATCCAGAATATTTTGAAAGGGTGCCCCTGCCAAACAGGTACAAGGTGCTTGACTTCTCAAAGTTCTCTGGGCAAGACAACGTATCAACCTACAAACACGTCAGCCGATTTCTGGCGCAATGCGGAGAAGCATCGGCTACTGACACGCTCAGAGTGCATTCATTCCCACTATCACTCTCGGGATCAGCCTTTACATGGTTTTCATCTCTGCCTTACAACTCGGTCCAGAGCTGGGTCAATATCGAGAAGCAATTCCACAGCTACTTCTACTCCGGCACGCACAAAATGAAGTTGTCGGATATGACCAGTGTCAGGCAAAAGCACGAGGAATCGGTGCAAGACTACATCCAGCGGTTTAGGGACATGAGGAACCACTGCTACAGCCTGGTACTGTCAGACTCGCAGCTAGCCGATGTAGCCTTTCATGGCCTTTTGGCCCCAATCCGTGAGAGGTTTTCGGTCCAAGATTTCGAGAGCTTAGCCCATTTGGCTCAGAAGGTGATGGCCCACGAACAAAGATTTCAAGAATCAAAGAAGGCCTTCAAGAAAGTCACCCACGTCGCCTACGTAACGGATTCCGATTCAAGCGACAGCGACGCAGAAGTTGCAGCAGTCGAATGGACTAAGAACAAAAAGGCTATAACATGCCAATGGCTGAAGAAATCGGCTAAGGAAGAAAAGTATTATTTTGACATAACCAAAGCCGATAGGATCTTCGATCTAATGTTGAGGGAGAAACAGATACAGCTTCCGGCCAACCACATCATTCCATCGGCCAACGAGCTCAGAAAGAAAAAATATTGCAAGTGGCACAACAACACATTCCATAGCACCAACGATTGCAAGGTATTTCGCAAACAGATACAGTCGGCCATCGAGGCAGGAAAGATTAAGTTCGAGGAATCGGCTAAGCCAATGAAAATTGACAGCAATCCCTTCCCTATCAACATGGTCCAAGCCGGCCCTAGGCGAGCTGATCGACAGAACAGAATGGTGTATGGCTCAGCCAAATCCCAACAAACAACCAAGGCCGACTTGGATCAACAAGAGCCGACTGCAATGAACGCCGCATCAATCCACATGGTTTACACCAGCGGTTGATCAGCCGATCGACGCCCTAGACAGACGGACAGCCGGCTGTGATTCCAACGCAGGGTTCAAGAAGAAGAAGAAGCCCAGCGTGGCAAATCATACCAGAGGACAGCTGTGATCTGCATTGGCGCTGCGAGTTCTTCCGGTTCTGCTGGGAGCAAGGAATGAGGCTGCCCACTCTCAAAAATTTGCCCAGCATGCAGCGAATACAGGGAGGACGAATACAGGGATCCACCAATGGAATGTTCTAGCCGATTCATCCCACGAGCCGTTCAACTTAACCAGCGGAAACCTTCTGTCCACGATCGGCTCGGCCCAATCTACCAGGACTTCTTCCAAGAAGAGGACGAAGAGGAAGCTGATGAAGAACAATCGACCAATCCCCAATGGTGCCCTTTGGACCTGTTCACCAAAACGCAGAAAAGGAAAATTCAGAGGCTTAAGAGCGAAGGACAGGAAGAAGAAGTCCAGCAGATGATTCAACAACAACAACGTCGGCAGGGCACAAAGCAATGGCGTATCAAGAAACAGGCAGCCCCAGCCGGCAAGAGCCCCAGAAACATGCCATCTTTGAGAAACCCAAAGGGACAGAGAATCGGCACTTGAAACCCCTGTATGTCAAAGTATTCATCAACGGCAAGCCGATGTCGAAGATGCTAGTCGATGGAGGGGCCGCTGTCAATCTCATGCCCTATGCAACCTTCAGAAAGCTAGGCAACAGAGCCGACGACTTGATCAAGACCAACATGGTATCCAAGGACTTTGGCGGCAACCCATCAGAGGCCAAGGGAGTTTTAAACGTCGAGGTGACCATCGGCAGCAAAACCATGCCCACAACGTTTTTCGTCATCGACGGGAAGGGGTCGTACAGCCTGTTGCTCAGAAGGGATTGGACCCACGCCAACTGTTGCATCCCTCCCACAATGCATCAAAGCTTAATCCAATGGCAAGGCGATAAGATAGAAACCGTGCCAACCGATAGGTCTTGGAGAGAACAAGGAGATATGGCCTGAAGATGAACCCTACGAAGTGCGCGTTTGGCGTATCGGCTGGTCAGTTCCTAGGATTTCTTGTTCATGAGAGGGGGATAGAGGTCACTCAGAGAAGCATTAATGCTATCAAGACTATTCAACCTCCGAAGGACAAGAAGGAATTGCGGTCTTTGATCGGCAAAATCAACTTCATCAAGCGTTTTATAGCCAATCTGCCGAGAGAAGATGGAGCCGTTCACACCTCGCTTCGGTGAAAGCCGATCAAGCATTCACTTGGGGGACGGAGCGCAGAAAGCTTTGGACAACATCAAAGCTTATCTAAGTTCCCCTCCAGTATTGATTCCTCCACAAACGGGAGTGTCATTCAAGCTATACCTATCAGCCGACGAGAAGTCTATCGGCTCGGTTCTGGTTCAGGAGATCGAAGGGAAGGAGAAAGCAATCTTCTATCTTAGCCGAAGGCTTCTGGATGCAGAGACAAGGTATTCTCCCATGGAGAAATTATTCTTGTGCCTATATTTTTCATGCACGAAGTTAGGGCATTATTTGTTATCCAACGAATGCACTATAGTTTGCAAAGCCGACGTAGTAAAGTATATGCTATCGGCTCCAGTTCTGAAAGGGCGAGTTGGAAAATAGATATTTGCTTTGACAGAGTTTGATTTAAGGTATCAAGCACCCAAAGTAGTAAAAGGACAAGCTATAGCCGATTTCATAGTAGAGCACAGGGACGACTCAATCAGCTCGGTGGACTCATGCCATGGACTTTGACTTTTGACGGCTCGGTTTGCACAAATGGATGCGGCATCGGCTTGGTGATAATTTCTCCTAGGGGGGCAAGCTTCGAGTTTGCCTTTTCTATCATGCCTCATGCCACAAACAATCAAGCCGAATATGAAGCCGTGCTCAAGGGATTGCAACTACTTAAGGAGGTCGAAGCCAACGCTATCGAAATAATGGGTGATTCACTGTTGGTCATCAGCCAATTATCAGGGGAATATGAATGCAAGAATGACGCGCTGATGGTCTACTATCAGAAATGCCGAGATTTGATGGACAGCTTTTGGCTCGTAACCTTGAAGCACATCCCCAGAGAGCAGAACTCAGAAGCAAACAATTTGGTGCAAGGGGCATCAGGCTACAAGCCGATAACAAAGGAAATTGAAGTAGAGATTGCCATCATCGCAGCCGACGACTGGAGGAGTGATATCTACAGCTATCTACAGAACCCTTCCCAGTCGGCTTCAAGGAATTTGCGCTACAAGGCTCTACGATATGTTTTGCTCGATGAAGACTTGTATTATCGGACGATTGATGGTGTGTTACTCAGGTGCCTCAGTGCCGATCAAGCCAAGGTTGCTATAGGAGAGGTGCATGAAGGAATCTGCGGCACGCACTAATCGGCTCATAAGATGAAGTGGCTACTTCGGAGAGCAGGATATTTTTGGTCGACTATGCTGGAAGACTGTTTCAAGTACTATAAGGGTTGCCAAGATTGTCAGAAATATGGGGCTATACAGAGGGCACCACCATCGGCTCTGAACCCTATCATTAAGCCTTGGCCGTTCAGAGGTTGGGGAATCAATATGATCGGCCAAATCAATCCACCCTCTATCAAGGGACACAAGTTTATATTGGTGGCAACCGATTATTTTACCAAGTGGGTGGAGGCGATCCCCTTGAAAAAGGTTGATTCCGAGGATGCGATCGAGTTTGTTAAGGAGCATATCATATACAGATTCGGCGTTCCTCAGACTATAACTACATATCAGGGATCTAGCTTTGTCTCCGACGAATTTGTTCAGTTTGCCGATAGCATGGGGATTAAATTGCTGAATTCATCACCATATTATGCTCAGGCTAACGGACATGCCAAAGCTTCAAATAAAAGTTTGATCAAGTTGATAAAGAGGAAGATCGCTGAGTACCCAAAGCAGTGGCATAGCCGATTGGCCGAGTCACTATGGGCTTATCGGATGGCTTGCCACGGATCGATCCAAGTGCCTCCGTACAAGCTAGTCTATGGGCATGAAGCAGTTTTGCCGTGGGAGAACATCATCGGCTCAAGACGAATTCAATTACAGGACGAATTGACAGCCAATAATTATTTTAATCTGATGGTGGATGAGTCCAAAGACTTAGTTTTGTCAAGGATGTGCGCCTTGGAAAAGGTGACCAAAGATAAAGAACGTGTGGCTCGTCACTACAACAAGAAGGTTGTGCCTAAGTCTTTTGAAGAAGGGAGCTTGTTTGGAAACTGATAATGTCGATTGGCTCGAGAGATAGCAAATTCGGCAAGTGGTCACCAAATTGGAAAGGGCCTTTCAAGATCCACAAGTGTGTCTCTAAGGGAGCCTACATGCTAGAAGGACTAGACAGAGAGGTATTTGGAAGGGCTCTTAATGGCAAATACTTAAAGAAATATTACCAAGTGTTTGGATCAATTCATGATTTGGCTACATCCTTGCCCATCCATGCTAGCCGATGTGTAATGCACATTGCCTTTAGGACATCTTTGTTCTAAGTTTTTCCCTCCTAAGTTTCTCTAATCGGCAGCATTTAAACCAACAGACGACGTAAACTTTGTCTTATAATTTTATCAATGCCGACGACATCATTGAGAAAATTAGGGGGCATATATAATACAAAGTCAGATATCAGAATCGACAGACAAAATTTTTGAAATTTTTCAAGCAGTTCAGGACATAGAGACAAGTGAATCGGCAGAAGGCACATAATTGGAATTAAAGACGCAACGAGCCGATTACACAGTTATACATACAGAGCAAAATACAAGCGTTTAAGAACAGTCAGCCGATTACAAAAGCCTATAAAATGTTCACGCAATTTTGAAATTACAAGATCAAGATTTACAATCGGCTCAGTGAGACAAAAATTCATTAATGGCCGATATAGCCTGGCGGCGGATTTGGTCTATGTCCTCGATTGCCTTGGCGTCGGCTGAATCACTCCCAGGGGTGGGCTTCAAGGCCTTCGTCAGGTCAGACAAATTCTCCACCGAAGCTTTGATTTTCGCCCTTTGGTCTTCAATCGCCTTGGGGAGGCCAGCTAGGTGTTGTTCCTCCGACACAATTTTGGCATCAAGCCTGGCAAGTTCGGCCGCCACTTCTTCCAGGCGTTTGCGCAGCCAATCCAGTGTAGCATTTGGTTCGGACTTCATGTCGTCAAGCTTTGCTTTCTCGACAATGATCGTCCACCGATTGGTCTCGATAGTGGCCTCCAGCACTTTGTTCTCCCGACAATTGGCTAATATTTGTTTGGCCCTTTCGAACTTATGTCGATGGGCCTCGAGGAACGTAGCCGGTGCAACGGTATCGGCTAGGTGATCTGGGAGCCGATCTTGGATTTTTTTCAAATCTGTTTCTGATCGACCCACAATCGGCAACCAGGGCGTCGAGGAAACTCTCTAGCCGCTGGGGTATATCCGACAGAGTGGTCCTCAAATCCTCATCCAGTGGGACCAGGGCTTTATTGGTTTCTTGGTCTTCGTCCATGAATTCTGTGAGGTCAAAGGGAAGAAGATCGGCTACAGTCTGCAGAGCGAAAAGGAATTAGGGAGTCAATAGGAATTCGGTGAACCGATTTACAGAACTAGAGGAAACTTACTCGGATAGCTGGGGCCAAAGTTGCCTCGTCTTCAGCGCCACCTCCACCAGGAGCCGATTGCATACGTTCACTCGATACAATAGGAGCGGGTGTCGGGACGCGAGGTGGCTGAAAAGAGACAAGTTCAGGAATCGGCTAACCAAAAAGTTGAAATTGATAAACTCACCGGTGAAGGAGGAGCTGCCTTTTTCGTGGAAGCTAGTTTCTTTGTCCACAGACACAAAAGCTTGATAAGAGATGGACGTGAAGATATTGACAAGCTAATGAAGGGTTACGCGGAAGCTACGCTAGCCGAAAACAAAAATTTCTACCGCGCAAACCAGGAACACTTGCAAGTAAGGGCCGATAGATCGTTACCGATTGGAGTAGAGTGCAGCGGAATAGCCAATCGTGGCAATCCAATCCGGAACAGTGTAGCCGATTCCCGGAGACGAGCCGGATCGCCAATCGGCCGATTCGAGTCGTCCGGCCGCGTTCTCACGCCTCGCTCCGATGCGCCCGACCGCAGCCGATTCCACCACAGCCGATCAAGAGCGTGCAACGTAGCGCGCGCCTCTACCGGTATCCACACGTCCGGGGACGAACGCCGTACACCCGTGTGCTAGCACGCGATGCAAGGCTAGGGTTTGGCTCGAAAGTGGGAGGGTTTCCGTGGAGATTGATCTCGGCGACTTCGTTGCACGCGATGCAATTGACATGTCAAAGCTCTCCACCCCTCCCTCCTTTATATAGAGTTGGCCGACGGGACTAGTGGCCGATTAGGACTCTATTTTGAATCGGATCTCATCCGTATCTCATAGAGTTGGCCGCCCCACACGTCGTAAGCCCATAGGACTCTATCCGATCGATCCCTATCCGATCGAGCCGTATCCGAGTCCAACTCGAATATCTATTCTATCCCCTTAAGCGTGCGACCCGTAGGTTCGGTATACTCGGTTTCGGCTATAGTCTAACTTAGCCGATCGTCGGCTCGAGTCTAACTCAGCCGACTGTCAACAGCGGCGCCTAGCGGCACATATTGACACCATAGTATACAAGAATAATATCGGCTCGAACCTGTAATGTGTACACAAATCCCTTTGCCTCACGATACCGTTAAGCTATAGGCAAGATGTGTGCCATCCCTTCAATAGTTTAACCATTCACTCGAACCGTATTGGATTATCCGTCCGTTGATTGACTCCTCAATCAACTTAGCATGGCCATGCATTTCCATAATCCATTACCTCGAGGGGCCCAGAGATATCTCTCCAAAGGAGGGGCAAATTCCATCTTGATCACTCACATCCCACTCCATGTTTCATAGCAAACCCGAAAACTACCTTTATAACTACCCGATTACGGAATAGCGTTTGGTAGTCCCAAAGTAGGCTACTACACATGTTGGAATCCATGGTGATCTCAGGTCTAAGGACTTTGTACCAACACTACCCGAGACCAACTAATGGCACATTAATTCTGTAGTGTCTCATGGTGGGTCTATCCAACAATGTGTTCTCCAACACATATGTCCATGTTTATTGATTTGGTATCTCCATACCCATGATCTATGAGACATGATCATCAATCAATAAACATGCCGATCTTAGAATCATATTTGTTCCAACAATATGACATATGATCGAGGATCGTTTAGAAATAGATTCATACATAAAGAGTCTCATAAATAAGTCACGTACTTATTGATCAATACAAGATGTCTATTTCTTGGAACTGAATAACACTTTATTCATTTATACATAAACATTGACGTGATATCCAACATCTCCATGTTGCCTCTAGGGCATATCACTAACAGCTAAGCAATGAAAGGGGTTTACCAGTGCAGGACGGGGAGCATGCTTTGGGGGACTCGAAGTTTTTTCGACAGGCTGGTCGTTAGCCGATGGGATCCGAGCATATTGATTTGAAGAACTTGTTTCGGCTGCAGCGGCATCGACAGCTTGGTCCATTTCCTCATCCCTGACTTCTTCCTCGAGGACTGCATCTACGTCGGGTCGATGGGAGGCAAGTCGTCGGCTGGGTTCTTCTTCTTCTTCTTTGCAGCCTTTTTCTTCTCAACAGCCACAGTCGATGGCTTGCTCCTCTTTTGTCGGTGAAGTGGCTCGCGCGTTTGGCCATGCAGTAGTGTTGACACTTTCGACGCGTGGAGGCTGATTGTAGAGGGACCTAGTCTGCCACTGCTCGGCAGCCGTCCAGAGGCATAATGAAGCGCAATCCCAGTGTTGCTCACATGAGGAGGGGAGGAGTCAGTCGTCTGCAAGAGCAAGGAAACATTTTATAAGGCATTTGAATATTAGCCGATGAAGTGAAAGTTGGGGGAAGAAGATACTTACTGATGGGATCAGGTCCAGGTCGACGATGGTCAGGTACATTGAGGTCGATTGGTGAAACAAGTGCTCCTTCCATTTATTCCACCATCGGCTGAATGCGATTGTCCTCGTTAGTGCAAAGTCAATATTGTCTATGTTACCGAGGGGAGGACCTTCGATGTCCAGCAGCCGATGCATCATGAGATCTGAGACGATTTTTCCCCTAGCTTGGATTTTTCTGAGAAGAACAAACTGATCGGCAGTTGACCCATACCTAGTTGCCTGGCAACACTTGGAGGGTGGTAGAATTCATATGATTTCTGTACATTCCTCCTTTGGTGGATGCCGAGTGAAAGGATGCAAGGGGATATAGCCGTTGTAAAGATTTCCCTCGACTTCTCGAATTTTTCAGAGTTAATCTCATCCACCATGAAGTCATCGGGAGCTCGAAGCGCTCAAAGTTCTCATAGGCAAACCAAATTTTGAAGTGGCTAGGAATCCATTATAGAAGTTGCTGAACCAATTCTTGAAATGATCAGCCGAGAGCTTAGATCCAGAGTAAGAAGAAGCTGCTTCTCCAAATGATAAGCATCGGCGTGTTGTAACTTCTTCATCATCCTCAACCCTTGGTTCACTAGCGGGAAATCGGCTTCAAAAGGTCGGCCTTTGAGCGACTTTATGTAACATCCTGAAAATCGAAGAAACTGAAATCGGAACGTAAAAATCGGAACTTTCAAAAAACCTTCGCTTGTTGCTTTTTCCTCGGGTTTGTTGCTTCTTATTTGCCAGCTCAGTTGCATAAATCTAGTAGTGATCAATTCCCTTTTGGTGTTTGTGGATGATTTGGAGTTTGTCGGAGAGAAAATTCGAAATTCGAATTAGGAATTTTTAAAAGAAATCGGAGATGAAGTGCGGAGTTATGAAAATACGAATTTGGAGAAATAGAAAATTAAGCGTAGATGATGGAAGATAAATTAGGATATAAAATAAATAATAAAATATTTGGGGCTCTTACTCGAAATCTGGGAAATTTTTGGAGAATAAATAGGTGAAGTATGAAAATTAGGAAAAGGGATTTAAATAAATAAATATAAAAGAATATTGTGGGAAAATAAAAGTGGAGAAAAAGTTGAAAATATAGTATCAAAAATTATTTTTGGAATATAGGAATTTAATTTGGAATTTTTAGGGGAGGAAAATAGAAATAGGAATTAAAAATCAAAAATCGGGAAAATTATAAAATCGCACTGTTCATCTTGCGCCAGTGCTCGACGCCGTACCAAGCCGTAGCGCCGCGCCGCGCGCACGCGACACGCGCCACGCCGCGCTCGCCGCGCCCGAGCCCGCCCTCGCACGCGCGCGCGCCGCCACTACCCCGCGCGGGCCACGCGCCGCGCGCGCGCGCGCTGCGCCGGACCCGCCGCGCCTCGTGCCCCGCAGCCGTGCGCCCGTACCGACCCTGCCCGCGCCTTGCGCCATCGTCGCCGCGCGTCGCCGACCCGCGCCGGACCCCGCTCGCGCTCGCGCCGCGCGTCGCCGACCTGCGCCGGACCCCGCGCCCGCGCCGCGCCTTCCGCCACGTCGCAAGCACTGCGCCGGCCCGGCCTCCCGAGCCGCCGCATGGCAAACGCCGAGCCGAGCTTGCACCGGCCCCCTCCTTCCCTCCATTTCCTCTCCCGGCCGCGCCTATAAAGGGTCGAGCTCCCGCCCTTTTCGCACCGCCGCCGCCCTCCCTTCTCTTTTCCCCGAGCGCCAACGCCATCGCCGCCGTGCGCCGAGTCGCCCATGCCTCGCCGCACCTCCCCGAGGGCCGCCATCGCAGGTAAGCCCCGCCGCCGCCCCCTTTTTCCTCGCGAACTGGCGCCGCCGCCGCCTCTGTTTTTGCCGCGCCACGGTCGAACACCTTTCGGGCAATGAACAGTGGCGCTGAGAAAAAAAATAGGAAAAATTTTAGAAAATTTGAAAAAATATTTTGGAAAGATTTGAGTAAAATTTTGGGCAAAATTAAAGAATTTTCTTGTATGTTTTCTCGGTGCGAAAATTTGAAAGTCAAAATCGGACTTTTCCGAAATTTCGTTTTACGTCGTTTTTGAATCCGAATTTTGTTTAGACCTTTCTCACCATTTAAATATGATTCCCTTTTTGTGCTCGGACCTTCAAAACCTCGAGCACCAATCCCTCCGCGGATATTTTCAAGTCCATTTTCTCGAACAAATCGCGATCGTCGCTTTGCGAAAACCCTAAGTCATCGACCCGATGTCACAACTTGTAGTTTTCCCGGGCGATCTTAGTACAAACTCAAGTAGGAATTTGGGCTTAGCGCTTGGGATCGTTTCTGAGGCTTTTTCAGATCTTTTCGACCTTTTGGTGTTATATGGGATTCTAATCGGATTCGATTGATCTTTCGCACGTACAGATAGCACCTGAAGAGACCGGCATCGACCCCGTTGAAGACACCACTCCACAAGCGTGCGAGCAAGGCAAGTCATCACACTCTTTGAACATATTGATCCTACTTTACGAAATGATGTTGATTTCAATTACAAATTGCATGCTATACACAAATGAGTACCTATGCTTGATATACCCCTGCTTTGATATTGATTACCACTAGAATTATTCTTTGTAACCTTCGATGTGACATGACCGGAGGCTAACCGGTAAAAATGCTTAGCCCCGCTTATACTAGATCCCTGCATACTCATGATTTTACAAAGAAGCTTTATGCTTGGGCAACTACCTTAGGGAAGGTAGTTGATATGCGGCCTGTGGAGACATGAGCGCCACATGGCCATGAGAATGATGAACTAAGTTTGATGAAAATTGAAAATGCTATACAAATGTTTTAGACTGGGCGGCGGATGATTTGGGTGGATTCCGAAAAGGCAAGTGTCGACCCTGGTCAATTAAGGACCGAGCCATGAGATAGCCGGGAAACGAGCCAGTACAACCGTACTTCTCGAATGGGTATAGACCTAGCTGACTAGATAGCCGAGCGGAGGCAGTATCCTTGCATAGATGGTTCTTTATGATGTGGTTTGTGTGATGAGGATGAGGCTGCGGCCTATGTTGTGGATGGTGGAATTAAATCGATATTAATTGAACTTAAAGATTGAGGAAGTTTTCTCTTACCCCGGGTGCGTCAGAACTCCTCTCACTCCTAGAAAATGACGGCTAGAGTGCATGAGGGCTTAAGTTCATGGAGCGGGTACTGCCAAAGTGAGGTTATCGAAAGGCTTTGCCGTGACCGTCTCATATGTTGGGACGTAGGCTCATTTGTTGGGATGTCGCGGAGTACGGGTAAAGTGTACATCCCCTGCAGTGTGAATGAATCAATCTATTCGAATAGCCGTGCTCGCGGATATTGAGCATCGTGACAAGACTTTCGCTTGGCTAGACTTTAAACTTAAAAATGCTGAGATGGGTTTGCATGATGATTTCATTTGCTGGTGGATCAACTTCTCGAGATGCGAGAAGGGGTGGATTCCCCAGAAAACCATGACGAATCGGAGGCGGAAAGCCATCCTTGGAATCACGATGGATGGTAGACAGAACCGTCGCCGAATTAATGAACTATGGAACTAAAACTTGACTTGGCTAGTTGTTAGGCTTGTGAAAAGATTTGTGAAAATTGGCTTTATGCAAAAGAGCTCCAGCCATTCCTTGAATAACCCCATCATATGCATCACTTCCGTGTTGGCTTGCTGAGTACGGTTGGTACTCACCCTTGCTATACGCACAAACCTTCAGATGGTGGGAATGAAGAAACGGAGGATCCTTACGCCTACTACCAACAGGGTGAAGATGCTGATGGCGCTTACTAGGTCTTAGCCCCGGTCGTTGCCTGTGGCAACTGACATGCCGCTGCCTCTATTCCGCTGTCGTATCTAATTTCTGCTTTTGTGTTGTATCCGGACCATGAGGTCCTGTGTGGTGAACATTGCCTTCGGGCCTATCGTTGTAATAATTTCGTTGTAAGACTATTCGTGCATATGCACCTGATTATTCAGTACTGTATTTCGTGGGTACCAACTACTCGATCCAGGGAAATGGTACTAAGAACATGAAAGATTCTCGTTTCAAAAACGGGGGTCCACACTTTATAAGTATGGAGGTTTATCCATAATTGCAATAGCCACCAGGGACCTCCAGTATTGATAGCCAGTTTGGAAGCGAGCTTGGCCGATGTACTGCTCAGCATCTGGTAAAGGTATCCAAGAAGATATTTTCCCAAGGGGATTTGTTTTTTATCTACCAAAGTTCGACTACATGTTGCCAGTTGCTCGTCAGACCACAGCTCGACCCGCAGAATACAAACTTTTCCAGCCACATGAGGAGGAAAGATGTGTGCTCTCTATCAGTGATTGGGTCGGTTTTCATGTTCATAGCTATAAACCCATTCCAACCTCCGATACTTTTTGTCTTGAAAGAATGCTGGCATTTGGTGGTGAGGTTGTGGGGGCTGACTACCGAGGTGATATCAAGTTTTGTGATCATCACGACGTCCAGGAGTGTTGGTGTCATCTGTCCTTGCCTAAACAGAAAGGCATTGAGGGTGTCCGACCAGAAATAACTGGCAGCCGATAAGAGAGGTTCATCCTTAGGCATGTCGGCTATAGTTAAGGCTAGGCATTGTGATATTCCTTGTTCGTTCCAGTGGACTTGTTTCCAGCCAACATCCTAAGGTACCAAGCTGGCCGTGTCTTATCAGTTGAAAGCCACGATTTGAAAGCCCCAGACCAGTATATTAAGTTAGGGCTAGAAAATCTGAAGGGGATCCGATTGGTTTCGACATTAATAAACTCAGAAGGGTCCAAATTGCCGATTGGCCCTAGCAGGAATTGATTGGGGTGCAGAAGGTTTGGGATCGCAACTTGGTGGGAGAGATGCTACAGTTAAAATATAAAGAAGAGCGAAATTACAAAAGGAAAACAACTAAGTTGCGGTGGAAAATGGTTGCAGCCGACGAGACTTACCTCGGGGTACTCTGCTGGGGGTGTGCCGGAAGGGGTGCTGGAAGCCGCCATTGCCGGAGAAGGATACTGCCGCGGAGAGGATCCCCAGTGGATGCGCCCTTTTTGCTTCGAGAAAATCGCGAGGAAAACTGAAGGGGTTTTTGGCTAGGGTTTGGATGGAGCACAGAGTGATGGTGTGAAATTGCTCGGTGTGAAACGAGTGTTATTTAAAGAGTTTTTCGTAATGGCCGAGGCAGACTCGACCTAGGGTTGCGCTAAGTTTAAAATTGCGTCAAATCCGTAACATTATCATATCGCCACTTGGAGGCATGTGTTAATGACCAAATTTGGTAACTAAATCCCCGAGTTTGGAGCATAGATTGGAGCGAAATTAAAGGAACACGCAATCTACAGAAATAGAGGTTGTATCGGCTGAGTCCGAATCGACTACAGAGCCAGTCGCCTGAGTCCGAGTCTGAGCAGAACAACCGATAGCCGATTATGATTGAAGACCGAAGGAAAGGCCGGTCCCGGAAGGAAAACTTAAGAGATAAGTATTAGATTCGGTTTTCAAAGTGCGTTAAAGATATTGCCATCTACGGATGAGGTCCTGCAACGGCAATTGTATCTTTTAAGTTAGGATATCTTGTATAGTTTTCTTTTGTAATAATGTTGATTTGTTTAGAGATTTAATCTGTAATAGGAATCGTGTCCGTCACGGACTCATTGTGTATTCGGGTATAAATATGACCCGAGACCTTGTAAAATATATCAACATACATCAATACAATCTCGGCGCATCGTCAACCCTTTTGTTTTTACTTTTCTCGATGAGTTCTTGCTCTGTTCTTGGGTTACATCGACTTCGATCTCCAGGAAAGGTATCTTGTTACAAGCGGCTTGTGGTATCGGGGCCAGTGCTTCCATCAGTATGATACTCTGATTCTGATGTTGCAAACTGCTTAATTTATCATATGCGGCATATAATCTAGATCAATGTCTAGATCTATCTCGCGATCGGCTAATATCTCTTTGAAGATAGCAGCCGACAGAGGTAGATCCAGAGGTTGATTTAGGTTATATGGCGTATCTACAATCTCGAAAAGTTCTCATTAGCCTACATAGATCTCATAATTCTTTTGGTACTTAATGTTGCATCTAATCGACCTATTAAGTCGCCTTTAGAACTATATAAATTTATCTGGTTCAATGTCTGCTATTAGAGATAGAACCGGGGTTTCAGCCGGTCTTACCTATTCTGATCATCTTTATGTGTTATTACTATTAGATGTATTAGAATTGCCTTTTATATTAAGATCTCAATCTACTTAAATGTATTAAGCTCGGAATCAATCTGTTAGTTTACACTAACAGCCGATTGATCTTGGTTTAATGCATTTAATTTAGATTAATATCTTTCTATAAAAATATATCGGAGTACTAGCCGATTTACTTTAGATCTGTGACATCGGCTAGGTTATCAATATATATAATTGTGTTCCTAACGTACTTTTGGATCTAAGTGATTTATACTGTCTCGATATGCTACCGATCTATCCCAATCACTTAATCTAAATGTGCTTTGGGATAGCAATTATATATTTATTAATATCTATAGCCGATCGAGTAAGATCTAACCTTAACCAAACACCTATGTCTTTGTTTCTTATTGGTTACAGGATCAAACCAACTGACTCGCCCGCTAAATCACCAGAGGCGACCAATTTGGACATGCATTGTAGTTAAGCAGATCTCTCAGAGCAATGCATGTAAAAATTCACACCCACAGACAGTTTATTTTATCGATTATTTTTTATCATATTAAGTCCTGATGCACGTAAATATTACACACATAAAAATACGTTAAAGGCTTTTAGGTGAGCTATGAAATCGTCTCTCGCCTCCAACTTTTTGAACATGTTAGAGATGCATTCATGAGTATGAGAGGGGAGGTCTAGTTGTGAAGGGGGGTGGTTTTAACCCAACGACCAACATATTGGGCAAAAACAGGTTTATACTTAGCATACAAATTTATACAAAATATCTTTATGCATGGAAAAACTATAGAAACAAACTTACAAATAAATTCTAGAATAGAAACATTAGGTATACAAACTTTTGGGCCCGTGAAACCCACAGTTCCTAGTAGGCCGCGCGAGGCGAAAAGGAATGGGCCTAGGTCGGAACAAAAACTGCCTTAGCTAAAATGCAAAGACTAGTAGTAGGTTCTCATGGGCATTTTGCGCGCACGTCTGCATGGCGGTCTCTTCAGCGTGTGAGGGTGACGTGTGTTCGTGCGTTGTCTTTATAAAAAAAATTAGACATCAGAATTAGTGACAAAATACACACCGAAAAAATAGTGGTGACAAAAGTTATAAAATTCTCATAATCAAGATTCTACTGAGGCTGAACGTGGACAGAAAAAAAGAATCTGTCGAACCCGAAACCCCACGGGCCAGCACAACCAAAACACAAAATATAAAAATTAAATTGACGTATATAAAAATAAAAAAAGTATTAGCATATAATTGATTAAATTTAATAAATAAATATATTTAATATTTAAAATAATTTTTATATATAAAATTTTCGTTTAGACCCATGTCCAGCGATTACAATAATAATAGTATTGATTAATAGTTTTAAAAACTCATTCTAATGAAATCGAAGTAAGATCTAAATTTTATGAAAAAAAAAACAGGCTTTGTGTTGACAGGTCCATCTCCAAACGCGGTGCGGAGGGGTCGCGAGGCAAGAAAGAAAGAAGACGAGGCGAGCGCTGTCCGTCTCCTTTCCATCCTGTCGCGGGGTGGCGCAGAGCAGATGCGGCAGCCTCGTTTTTGACCCCCACCCACACCTCTCCTCTCCTTTTCGTCTTCCTCCTCCACTTCGCCTAGCTACTTCCCCATGCCCCTCCACTCCTATGATCCGTCCTCCTCGCGACCCTCCCTGGTTTCTTGATCCGCCATCCTTGCCCCTGCCCCCAACAAACCGGACCCCTCTCTCATCCAGATTTGAGCCGCGCCGCCTTCTCCGCCCGGATTCCTCGGTTTCTGCGAGAAATTTGGTATTGCTTATATCTCTTTCCCTCTCCTCCTTTTACTGTCTGTTACAGTGGTGGTGGATGAAGCAGATGCTTTTTGTCATCAGCAGGTGTTGGGGGCGTTTCTTGCTGGGAGATGTCCGGCGGCGTGCAGGAGCAGTTCGAGATCAAGTTCCGGCTGCCGGACGGCACCGACATCGGGCCCAAGAAGTACCCGGCGGCCTCCACCGTCGCCACGCTCAAGGAGTCCATCGTTGCTCAGTGGCCCAAAGGTTCGTCTTCCCCGGCCATCCTCCTGTTTTCTCTCTATATTCTATACTCGTGGCAGCGAGCCGGCGATAAAGTTTGGTTCTTGGCAATGGCGGGTGAGTGGCCATAGCGTTCCTGTGATCGGTATCGATGTGGCGGTCGCTTTCCCCCGTGTTCTTTCTGCGACCATTTTAGCTTGGAATCTTGAGATGTACAGCACTGCAGGGTCGCCATCAGGGGCCAATACGGCAGGGTGGTGAACCAATTATTGGAGCAGGTGGCTCGAACAACTGGGCCACTATGTCATAGGAGTATTCTTTCGATAAGTTCAATCTGTGTTCAGGTTGCTGTCACAGTCGGAGTCGGATAGGTTTGTTGGTATGGCTGCTGTTTTTTCTATGCTCAGGTTCAATTGATGAATTATTGTTTGCGGCTGAATGAATGCTTCAAAGAGATATTTCATTTGACAAGCTGGTACTACAGATGTAAGTTAAGTATGGAACGATTAGGAGGAACAAAACTGATGTACAAGTTTAGAACTATAGATTAGGTAGGGAAGAGGAATTTCATGAATTGAGACCGTGTGACTGGGTAAGCGCTTTTTAGGGGACCTTCCAATGGAGCAGCTGGGAAAGTAGATTGCTTCAGAAAAGTGCTGCACTTTTGTGGAATTATAATTATTGCTGGTTTTGCCTGCTAAGCTGCTTGCGGATACATAGGCAATGGTAATACTAAGAAGTAAGAAGTGTTTTTAGGTCCAACAAACCAAGTTCAAAGCTATAAGATCCAAAAATCCCCACCCTTTTATTTATTCATATTTCAATGCCACCTATTGCATACCATTTGCTCCAAAATTAGTATTCTTTGTTCTCATCCTGGGCTTGAAAATTGGGCATGGTTAAAGGTGATATGCCACTGCTAATTGGGAGGAAAGTTTAATGGTTTCAAAGTATGGAAAGTAAACATAAATTGGGCAGTTTGTTAAGACATAGCAGCAAAAGGAAAACAATATTGAAAGTGCAACCACACTCTCGCAGGCTCCATTCCTCTCATAGCAGGCATCCACCATTTTGATGAAATATAACAGCTGAACCTCAACATTAAGCACAAGACACAATAACACAGCCTCGGAGAAGGATGATGACTGATCGATTGATTGATGACAACATCTGCACACGCAAGGTGGGCAGTTGGATGCATTTTGAATCAGCTCCAAAATGCAGCAATAGTAGGTGATTGAGGTTGCTTTTTGATGGCTTGAGATCAAGCTGGTCAAGAACCAACTGTTACCAAATGATTTTATTTAGGAAAGAGTGGGAAAAGTAATAAAGGGGTAGGAACATAAGAGTCTCCCTAGACTAGTACTTGCTGGAAGTTCTGTGGGAGCAGTTGAGCTTTAGACGTTGCAGTGAACTAATAGGGCGACAGAGTAATTTTCTTTACTTCGTATTCACATATTAGTAGTTTGTATTTTATCATGATTTGTTTCTTCAGAAATTTGATATATATCATTGTGAAATACGGGATACGTACCCTATAAGCAAGAAAATAGTAATATAACTGAATTTAACTGTGTATGAATGTGCACATTATCACATATTTGACTGGATGGTTTGTGGCTTCCACTGGATATGCAGCAAATGATATCTATAATGCCCGGCAATGTAGAGTATACAGGATGTACTTTTAAATGTACTGGGTACATTTTGTATGAGTGGTTGTCCTGTTCTGCAAAAAAAAGGAAAACTGTTGCTGCCTAGCATCTACTTTCTTACAAATGATATCCTGTCTGAATATCCAGAAGGTGCTGAGCTATGCAGCAATTAAAATTTAAATGACTGATTTGGAACCCATTAAACTGGAATCTTCTAGAAACCAGATACTTTTCTCTGCACACCAGTCCAAATTGGCTACTTTCCAAACTCAAAACTTGTCCAGTTTTTTGCATCTATTTCTGTGTGGCGCATTTAGTTGCTCAATTGTAGTCCAACTTGGTTGTTTGTAGTTTTGGAGAGTGCGAATGTCATTTTTGGAACATGGTCAATATATCAACAATTTGTTGTAGTTAATTACTTTATCACTTGGTGATATGATCTATTCTGCTAGCCTAACTATTTGCGTACACATTAATGTCTACTCTTATAGATGGGATAACTTCATGCTATCATATATCCGAAAATAAAGATATATACCACTGGAATTTACACTACAAAATAACCATTGGCTGTGAACTTGCAAATTCAAATTGCTGGCCAATGAGGAAAAAATGTTTTTATTGTTATATTTTTCTTTTTTACCATGTGAGATGCCATACGAGATAGGAAGTGGGAATTGATAGAATAAAGCTAATAACTTGATGAAGTTGTTGCCGTAGAAAATTCTAAGAAGCAAACAGATTTATGCATCATGTCCTTTAAGCGGATCTTAGTGATGGATTGGTGATGGTCCTGATATTGCCAACTATTATGAGGTGCCTTAGCTTTTAGTGAATGTTGCTTATGACTTATTCTGTACTCTCAGCAGATAAGGAAAAGGGCCCAAGGACTGTAAATGACCTCAAGCTTATTAATGCTGGGAAGATATTGGAGAACAACAAAACCCTTTCAGAATGCAAAAGCCCAGTTTGTGACTTCTCTGGAATGACAACAATGCATGTCGTCGTTCGTGCTCCTACTTCAGACAAGCAGTCAAGTAAGTGTTATATCTTTTGCAAGGTTATGCAGTCATCCTGATTTTATAATCATTTTATTTTCATCAACTATTAACAGATAAAATAGTAGCCAAGAAGCCAAAGGATTTCCGGTGTGGTTGTTCCATCATGTGACAGCTTTGTGAATAGTAGCAGCACATTGATGATGTCAGATATTGAACTCCCCTTTTTTGGCTCTTGCTAGAGTGTTGTATGATGCCTGAGGCACTTTCTCCTTCCATTTTTCTTTCACTGTATCGTGGGCGGCTCATTGCCCAAAATCCTGAGTTGCATCGAGTACATGACTTGAAGTTGTTGGTCTAAAATCTAAATTCTATAGTTCCATCTCATCCAACTCTTGCATCCTTCAGTCTCTCCTATGTTTGACCTTTTGCTCAATTGTATTTGGTGCAAGCCTGTTACTACTTCAGATGAAGGTCCTCATTGGTTGCCCATATTCTCTAATAAGCCAAAACTGTTTATTAGGGAATAAAAATTAATTTATAGATAAAACTTTTACATATGTGTTCTTAGGGACTTAAAAGCCAATGCTGAAAAGAAACTACGTTGAAAATATCTTAAAATCAACTTTAAAATTAAGTTTAACAATTCAAATTTTGGTTTTGGCTTTATTAGGGCAACCAATGGGCTCGAACTTTCTGAAACAGGGCATGATCGATAAAGACAGTACTCAGTCAGTTGTGATTCCCAGATGGCAATACTGCTAACCTTTGTTATTGTGCGATAACGTGCCATCAGTACGAAGATTATCATGTGCAATATCAGCTATTGCCTTCTGATTCTTATGTGGTAATACTGTTTCCACTACTTTTCTGTGGGATGACGCATTATAATATTAGTTACAAATAAATGTAGGATCAAGTAATTTCGGCTGAAAATTCTGCAGGCTTTGGTTGAGTAGTGCATGAAAAATGCACTAGTGGTTTTTAGGTGCTACTATTATCTGTCATGTTCAGTATCAGCTATTGCTTTAAAAAACTGAAAAATGCTGAAAGTCTGGTTTGGGTAAAGTTGCAAAAAGTGTCTGTAGGAGCTGAATCCTAATATGCAAGGCTCGTTTGGCACATCATCAATGCATAGATTAGAGAACGAGAAGAGTAGGATTATTTTACTTATCGTGTTGTGTGCTTGAGCTTGGTTGGGACTTGGGGAGGATTGACACGCGATTTCAGTTGTTGGATCGTGTGCAGATGGTCTGGATCAGTGCCTAAAAATTGGTGGCAGATTTTGTTTTTAATAGACAAACTCGGAAACCTTCTGCTGTTGATGTTCAACCGATGGATCCTTCTACAAGTATGCAGGAGTATATCAAATCTAAAAGAATGAAACCAACCACTAACACTTTGCATTTTTTCTTCCGAAAAATCAGTGCATTTCTTTGTTTCCAAATGTGCCAAGCCGTTATTAAGAAAATTTCCATGAAACCCTTTCTCCAGAATTAAATCCTAGCAAGCACCACTATCTGGTAAAACCCAGGATTATTGTTCTCCAGCACGAACAGATTATGACAATCCAAAAACAGGTGCAGCAGAGTCTCCCTTCATCATGTCAAGATAATGGGCAGGACATAATTGGGGGTTGTGTGTTGATTTAAGGCACAATGCTTTCTATATAGCATATATATGGTGTTTGTTGTCCGAAAATATTAGCCATGCAAAGGCTTTATCCTCTTATTACACATTTTCACTTCCAAATCCACAATAAAGGTTTAAGTGAATACGCCAACCTGGCCTTGTTACGGATTTTATTCTCATCTAATACTTTTAGAATGACACTATCAATTGGTGCCCCTTTCACAAACAAGTTATATTTCTCTTGAGTTTTTGTTGTGTGTGTTTGTAACAATCCCAACATGTTTGTTTAGTGCCTCGAATTTGTTCTAACTTTTTCGAGCACCCTTAACAAAATTTACTACTTCTGTTACCAAATATATAACATACCAAGCAAAAGCTGGCATCCTTATATTCAAGCTAGTTGTACTTATGAAACCAAATTTTTTTAAAGGAAAACAGCACGATAGTGTCTTTTTATTGAATAGAGTGGAAGAAAATTACAGCCCTAGAGAAAAAAAGAGAAACAGAAAACAGACATCCACACACCGACAGCTCCAACACAAACCCAGGAGAAGGCTAGTACCGGATCGACCGCCGCTAAGCATGACCGACCGCCGCTAGGCCAACAAAAGGGCTACAGGCGAGATCGCCCAAGACCTACCCAAACAACTAACACAAAGCCTCGCTCTATCCACAACATTGGGATTGAGGGAGAGAGGGTGAGAGAAGAAGGAACCGCTCTCTCCCCTAGGTCCTCCGATGTGGCCAACTTACCGAAACTAGGGCGTCTAAGCAAAGGACGTGAATCTAGAGCGAGCTTGAACCAGAAGTTTGGGAGGTTTTGGCAAAGGGCTGCCTAGACAACATCTCCAAGGAGAGAAGCGACGGAGCACCGCCGCCGCCGTCCGCCAAGGTCTCCAAAAGAACCAAGACCGGATTTTCACCCGTGCCGCTAGAGGGATTATACGGCACGACAACGCCCTCAGGAGGGGGAGTGACGCTCAAGCAACACCGTTGTCGGCCCGGCCAAGGTCGGCCTGGGTTTTCACCCGCCGTACGCCACCTGCTTATCCACAACTGCCACCCCAGTGCTCCAGCATCCACTAAGCCTCTGCCGGCGCGCAGGCACCACTGCACTGGCGCTCTCCGCCAGCCAACCTCCGCATGCCGCCACCGGTTGCTCCTCCTTGCACCGCTACCGTGAGACGACCACGCCTCTCTGCGTCACGCCGGCCACCGCACCAGCCACCAGACTCCTCGCTGCCTGCCGCACCACCGCACGTGCCCCTAAACGACGCCGGCCAAACTCGCCCGCACCAGTAGTGCCATCTCACACGGCTGGTGCACCCCGCCCGCCCTCACCGACTACCGACCAAACACCCAGAGCTCCAACCCGATCACGGCGCCCACGAAAAGCGCAAGGGTGCCAACCAAAACCTCGGCTGGGAAGTAAATGGCAGCGGCGACCATTGATGCCGCTCCACTGCTTCCGCGCCGCACGCTCCGCCACCACCCTCGGCACATCCTCCTCTGGCTCCGGCGCTTGCTCCGGCTCCGAATCCCCTCGTCCATCGCGTCAACATCGTCCCCCTCGCGCACGGCACAAGCACGTCCGCCACCCCACGCGCACGGGATAGACATAGGCCACGCCGCAAGAAGTAGACGACGACGACCACGCGGCGGCTTGCCCAACAAACCTCCAGCGTCCGCGGTCCCCAACCACGCCGCGCCGCCACCACATCCTCGCGCGAGGTGACCTCCTCTCGCACGAGCGCTTCCTCGCGATGGCGCCGGCCTCCTCGCAGCCAACCGCGCCGCCGGTCCCATCGCCTGCGGTCGCGCGTCATCTAAGGCTCGCTCGTCGCTGCGGGCGGGAATCCAGTGCCGAAGAAGACAACCCCGCACACGCCGCCGCCAACCCGGACCCTGCTCCACCTTCATC
Organism: Oryza australiensis; assembly: GCA_019925245.2. Classification (NCBI taxonomy): domain Eukaryota; kingdom Viridiplantae; phylum Streptophyta; class Magnoliopsida; order Poales; family Poaceae; genus Oryza; species Oryza australiensis. Next base: position 225,573 of record JAIFGZ020000126.1, read on the forward strand.
CGCGCGTGCAGCGCCACCCACCGCCGCTCCGGGCACCGTCGTCACCGCCAGCGCCGACCCCGACGCCAGATCCGGCCGTAGCTCGCGGATCTGGTGGCCACCGCCGCCGTCGCTGGGCGACTCCCGCCACCCAAGGTCTCGGCGGCGAAGCCCCGCCGCCGCCGTCCTTGCGGTCGCGCGGCTGCCGCGGCTATTCGGACGGCGACGAGGCGGAGGAGGAGGGAGAGGGAGAGGGGGCGGCCGGGCCGTCGCCTCCCGGGCCGCCCCAGGAGGAGGGCGCCACGAGAGTTCAAAAAAAATTATGAAACCAAATAAAATTGAATTGGCATTGCTTAACAAATAGAACATGTTTGGATTGCTACCTTACCAATTTGTTGGTAGCACCAAATCTTGGATAGATTTTAGCACTACCAACTTTTTGGTAGTTTTGGAATGAACCTAAACACCACAAAAGTACTATTTTGATTACCAAAAATTTGATAGGGTATTTGGCACTAAGATCATCCCCAACAAAGCTCCCTTTTGATATTCTATAAGGATTTTTGGGTGTTTTTATCAAAAATTAGTCTCCAACAAATCACCCTATTAATACTCTAAAAGTCCTACCCTAAATTAGTCTCCCCCATCACCCAAACTCAGGGTACCGCAATTGCATAGACTATCTACGCGGGAAGGTTTTGCGGGCGCTCGTTGTCGCGCGTGCGTGAGTGAAAAAAGCCACGGCAGCTTCTTCTTCATTAGTAGAGCAAAAGTGAAAAAAAATTGGTTGTGCCGCGCCGCATCCACGGACCAGTCGCGCCGCGCGCGCGCCCAGCCGCCCGCTTCCCAGCAGCGCCGCGCCGCGCCCGACCTCTTCCAAGGCGCGCTGCAACTGTCCGCCGAATCCCCGACCGCCCGCTTACCAGCAGCGCCACGCCGCGCCCGACTTCTTCCAAGGCGCGCCACGACCGTCCACCGACTCCCCGGCCGCGCCTGTCAGCCGCATCTCCGGTCGCGCCCGTCGACCACATCCTCGGCCTAGCCGCTCCGTGCCGCGCCGGTCCGCCGCATCCCCGGCCACGGCGCACCCGTCCTTTCCCCAGCCACACCGCATCCCCGGCCGCGCCCGTCAGCCGCATCTCCGGTCGCGCCCGTTGACCACATCCCCGGCCTAGCCGCTCCGCGCCACATCGGTCCGCCGCATCTCCGGCCACGGCGCGCCCGTCCTCTCCCTAGCCACGCCGTGCCCTCCGTTCCCAGCGTCAAGTCCGTCCGTCGGACCCTCCCGCTCTAGCCGCATCCACGCTCCAGTCGCATCCCCGCCCGTCCTTGCTCCCTCCCTGCTCCCTTCCTGCCCTGCATTTGGTCCGTCGCCAAGAGACGCCGATGTCACGCCCTAGAAGCTCCATCCCCAAATTCCCTCTGTCGCGTCATACCATGGCAGGCCTGGCACGGCCAGCAGCCATGAATGGTCGACAGGTAGGAGGCGGTCAATCGGCATTTCGTGCACCCGCTGTAGCGAACAGTGATGGACTACCGAGGGCGAATGATCCGTTGTACAGCCGTCTCGCACAACATTCGCAACCCCTGGCGCCTTCTAGTTTCCAATTTTCCTCGCAATTGTTGCAGCATGACCTGTTGGATGTGGAAGGCGAGCAGGAGACTCCAGTGAATGACGGGAATGACCAATTTGCAGGTATATGATATACACTTGTTCACATATAAATCTGTATGCCTTTGCATGTATGTGTCTGCATATACATAGACAGCCGTGTGATGTTCACTTGTTTGCACATGTAAACATTACTAAGTTGTTTCGTTGTCGTCCGAATATGTTAGTAGCAATAAGATGTTGTTCTGAACCAATAGATCAATTATAGTGCACCTGATTCTGGCTTTCTGAAGGTTCATTTGTCAATGCTATCGGGTTTGTTCATTTAGATGATTTGTTGAGTGAGGATGCTCTTATGTCTTGTTGAATTATGAAACTGGCCATCACAAAATGTAACTTGTTTTACTCTTGTGGTTACTGCCCTGGGAATGGGATTAATATTATGAATGTTAGCTGAAGGTACCGCGTTGAATGAACATTTACTTTAGGGACACAGGTTGCATCGGCAACCTTGGATTGATTACCACCTAAATTAGAACCTGAACCTCTACTGAACAATGCTTGAATGTTATGGACATTTTCTGTTATATACATTTTCATGTGAGTTGAGAACCTAGGAAATGAAAAAATGTTAGCATGGCACACAACCTAGTTCAGCTTAATTTTGATAACAGTGCCATGATAGCTTTAAGAATCAAATCATCATGAAGGGAACTATTAATAAACCTACCTTTTCCCTTTTGGTTACTAATCCTTGCATCTGAACCTTTGTATATATGCAACTAATTATTTTTTGCAGCATCCATGTATCCCGATGTAAACTTCACTAGCCTTCTAGATGAGGACAACAATGAGGAAATTGTACTTCATGAGCTTGGGATTAACACGGAGGCCTCTCAAGAAGTTCCTTCCTATGACACAAACATTGGTGAACCTGCATCAGCAAGACAGAAACAGAAACGGACTAAAAATTTCAGCGAGGCGGAAGATAGTTTGTTGGTGTCAGCATGGATTAATATTAGTCAAGATCCGATTCATGGTACTAATCAGAATAAGAACACCTACTGGGGTAGGATTTATGACTACTTCCATAGCCACAAGACATTCCAGTCAGATCGCAATCAAAACTCGCTGAACAAAAGATGGGGAGTTATACAGGAAACGGTGAGCAGATTTGCCGGATGTTTAACCAAGATCGAAAATAGAAGACTAAGCGGCAAAACAATCGAAGACAAGGTACCCCTTAACTGTATTTGCAATAGTAATATGTGATAGTTCTTTCTGATTATTTTTGTGCTTGTCATGTGTGCAGCTCGTCGATGCACAAAGGCTTTTCAAAGAAGAAGATGACAGAAAAAATGGGTTTGCTTTCATGCATTGTTAGAATGAGCTTAAGCACCAACAAAAATGGCTTGCCAGAGAAAGAGAGCTGTCAACACCTAAAGGAAGCAACAAAAGGCAGAAGGCTCCAGCTGAGTCTACTACTGAAATGTCCAATGCAACTTATTCTCTTCCCACCAAGGGCCAAGAAGATGATATGAGTACTCCTGAGTACACAATAGACAAAAGACCACCAGGAACAAAAAGGGTGAAGAGAGAATTACAGCAGGCTCGTGACAACCGCTTTGCTGCAACCGTGAACACAATATGGGAGAAGAAGAAAGTGGTAGATGAAGAGAGATTTTCCCTTGTTTGTCAGTTGGAAAAAGATCGGTTTGATAAAGAAATGGAAATGAGAGAACGGGAGGTAGCAGCGAGGGAGAAGAAAGCTGCAGCTAGGGACAAGGAAGCTGAGGCCAAGTGTAAAGAGACTCAAAGATTACTCATGTTAGAAGAAGAGCGTATTATGAATTTAGATCTGAGTACAATGCCAGTACAAGTCCATGAATACTATACACGGCTGCAGGAGGAGATTATGAGTCGTCGCAGTGGCATGTAGGAAGAACACGAAGGTAAGGCCTTGTTTATCTCCTGATGTGGTTTCTCCTGATGTGTTCTGTACCAATCATGTGAATGCATGGGTAGCTCTAATTTGGGTTATTTCATTGAAACCTGAAGTATTCTAGGGATGAGGAGGAGGTTTAGTTATGACAAGAATTGCAATAAAGTGGTGGTTAAATTTACTGAACTATTTAAGTAGCCTGAATTAACTCTGATGGTTCACTATTTGCTAAGCAACTAGGTAATAATGAGTTCCAACAAGAAGTTCAAGCAATTTCCTTTGTCAGTTTTTTTATTTCCCAGTTATGAAACTAACCTAATAATTCTCTGTAGACATATGGCTGCACAACTGAGCAACTGAAGCAACCTATAAGGAGCACATATACAATTCGAATCTGCTGCTCCAGTGCTCTGAATATTTTTCAGCTATGGATCAAGTTGCTTCTCTCAATGAGCTGCATGTGATTAGAATCATAGGGTTTGTGTTATACTATTACAGGTTGTGCAATTGCTTTTGCTGTGTCTGCTACTAGTAGTACTGTAGCTTTATTGTGGACTTAAGTTTTTGACAGTGACCTGAGGTTTTGTTTATGTGGGAGTGTGTGAGAAAAATCATATATGCATCATATCTGCTACAGCGACACTCCCCTTCACTGTTGAACAATCAGTTTGACAATATTTTATACAAAAACAAAACATATTAAAAACATTTCTTTTTCAAATACCAGGAATCAAACTTAATATATGGCATTCTAATATTGGTCGCCATGAAAATTCCACAAATGTTCAACTAAATCTTCTTGAAGCTGAGTATGGACTACCTTGTCCTTTATTTTCCTGTATGCTTCTATGAATTCATCAATCAATGGTGTACGATCATGTGACGTGACAACCGGTTCGTTGTGACCATCAAAGTTGACATGTTCGTCCACGGTGTCTCTCTTGTCCTCGACAATCATATTATGCATAATCACACATGCTTTCATAATTTCACCTAGTGTGTATTGATCCCAAAAACGAGCAGGACCACGTACAATAGCAAATCGGGCCTGCAAGACACCAAAAGCACGTTCCACATCCTTCCGTATGGCCTCTTGAGCTTTGGCAAAATACTTCTTCTTGTTTCCTTGTGGATGAGGAATTGTTTTTACAAATGTTGCCCAATTCAGATAGATTCCATCTGCAAGATAATATCCCTTCGTGTAATTGTGGCCATTGATTGAATAATTAACTTTTGGAGCTTGGCCTTCTGCCAGTTTTGCAAATAACGGTGAACGATGCAGGACATTTGTGGACCCCCGTTTTTGGGACGGGAATCTTTCGTGTTCTTAGTACCATTTCCCTGGATCGAGTAGTTGGTACCCACGAATATAATACTGGATAATCAGGTGCACATGCACGAATAATCTTACGGCGACATTATTACAACAATAGGCCCGAAGGCAATGTTCAACACACGGGACCTCATGGTCCGAATACAACACAAAAAGCAGAATTTAAATACGGCAGTGGAATAGAGGCAGCGGCATGTTATTTGCCACAGGCAACGACCGGAGCTAAGATCTAGTAAGCGCCATCGGTTCCTTCACCCTCCCGGTAGTACGCGTATGGATCCTCCGGCTCTTCATTCCCATCACGAAGGTTTGTGCGTATAGCAAGGGTGAGTACCAACCGTACTCGGCAAGCCAACACGGAATTGATGCACATGATAGGGTTATTCCGGGAATGGCTGGAGTTTCTTTTGCATAAAGCCAATTTTCACAATTCTTTTCACAAGCCTAACAACTAGCCAAGTCAAGTTTTAGTTCCATAGTTCATTAATCCGGCGACGGTTCGTCTACCATCCATCGTGATACCAAGGATGGCTTCCCGCCTCCGATTCGTCATGATTTTGGGAATCCACCCCTTCTCGCATCTCGAGAAGTTGATCCGCCACGAATGAATCATCATGCAAACCCATCCCAGCAGTTTTAAGTTTAAAGTCTAGCCAAGCGAAAGTCTTGTCACGATGCTCGATATCCGCGAGCACGGCTATTCGAATAGATTGATTCACTCACACTGCAGTGGATGTATACTTTACCCGTACTCCGCGACAACCCAACAAATGAGCCTTCGTCTCAACTCATGAGATGGTCACGGCAAAGCCTTTCGATAACCTTGCTTTGGCAGTACCCGCTCCATGAACTTAAGCCCTCATGCACTCTAGCCGTCCTTTTCTAGCAGTGAGAGGAGTTCTGGCGCACCCGGGGTAAGGGAAAACTTCCTCAATCTTTAAGTTTAATTAATGTCGATTTAATTCTACCATTTACAACAAAGGCCGCAGCCTCATTCTCATCACATAAACCACATCATAAAGAACCATCTATGCAAGGATACTGCCTCCGCTCGGCTATCTAGTCAGCTAGGTCTATACCCATTCGAGAAGTACAGTTGTACTGGCTCGTTTCCGGGCTATCTCATGGCTCGGTCCTTAATTGACCAGGGTCGGCACTTGCCTTTTCCTGAATCCACCCATATCATCCAGCCGCCCCAGTCTAAAATAGTTGTTTAGTATTTTTAATTTTCATCAAACTTAGTCCAACATTCTCGTGGCCATGTGGCGCTCATGTCTCCACAGGCCGTATTTCAACTACCTTCCCTAAGGTAGTTGCCCAAGCACAAAGCTTCTTTGTAAAATTATGAGTATGCAGGGATCTAGTGTAAGCAGGGCTAAGCATTTTTACCGAAGTTAGCCTCCGGTCATATCACATCGAAGGTTACAAGGAATACTACTGGTGATCAATATTAAAGCAGGGTATATCAAGCATAGGTACTTGTTTGTGTAGAGCATGCAATTTGTAATTTGAAATCAATATCATTTCACAAAGTAGGATCAATATGTTCAAAGAGTGTGATGACTTGCCTTGCTCGCACGCTTGAGGGGTGGTGTCTTCAACGGGGTCGATGCCGGTTTCTTCAGGTGCTACCCATACGTGCGAAAGATCAATTGAATTCAATTAGAATTCAATAAAATACCGAGAGATCGAAAAGAACCATAAAAGCCATGAAGATGACTCCAAATGTTTTGCCTAAGATTCTACTTGAGTTAGGACAAGGGTCGCTAGGAAAAATCCGAGTTTTGGAATCGAGTCGATGTCCCAGGGTTTTTGCAAAGACGACGATCGTAATTATTTGAGAAATTAGGTTTGGAAATGTCAGCGGAGGAATTCGTGCTCGAGGTTTTGAAGGTTTGAGCACAAAAGAAAAGCCTATTTGAATGGCGAGAAAGAATTAAACGAAGTCCGGATTTAAAAAAAACGACGCGAAACGAAATTCCGGAAAAAGTCCGACTTCGATTTTCAACTTTGCACCGATAAAACATACAAGAAAATAATTTATTTTTGCCCAAAATTATACTCAAGTCTTCCCAAAATATTTTTCCAAATTTTCTAAAATTTTTCCAAAATTTTCCCTTTTTTTTTTTTTTCTCGTCGCACTATTCATTGGCCGCCAACCGTTTGACCGGGTCCGGCCGAAGCAGAGCGCGGCGGCGACAAAAGGGCGGAGCGGGGGCTTACGGCGACGGCGGCCTCGGGAGGAGCGATGGGGCAAGGGGAAGGCTTTGCGCACGGCGGCGCTTGGTTGCGGCGGCTCTGGCGGCGGCGCTCGGGAACGGAGAGAGGAGCGGTGCGGCAAAAGCGGCGGGTGCGCCGCCTTTTATAGGCGCGGCCGAGGGCTCGCGCGGGCGCGGGGTGGAGAGGAGGGGCGGCTCGGCGCGGACGCGGGGTGGACACACGCGGCGACGCACGGGGATGGGCCGGTACGGCGACGCGCGCGCGGCGAGCGCGGCGCGCGGCGGGTCCGCGCGCGGCGTGCGCGCGGCGTGGGGTCCGGGCGCGGCACGGCCGCGTGGCGGCGAGGACGCGGCGCGGGCGCGGGGCCGGTACGGCGTGTGCGCGAGCGCGGCGCGCGGTCCGGCCTGGGCTGGCGCGCGCGTGGCGCGTGGCGGCGCTTGGCGGCGCGCTGCGCGGCGAGGAGGCGTGCGGCGCAGCGCCTGAGCGGCGTGCGCGGCGCGGCGGCGGGCGGCACGCGCGTACGGCGTCGAACACTTGGCGCGCCATGAGCAGTGCAATTTCCGATTTTTCTCATTTTTCATTTTAATTTTCCATTTCTATTTTTCTTTCTTCTAAAAATTCCAAAATAAATTCATAAAATTCAAAAATAATTTTTAACACAATATTTTCAATTTTTCTCCAATTTTATTTTCCCACAATATTTTCATATTTATTTATTTAAAATCTCTCTTTTCAAATTTCAATATCCTCCTTTATTTTTCCAAAATTTTCCCGGATTTCGAGTACGACTCGAGAATTTTTAATATTAATTTTGTGTCCCAATTTGTCTTCTCCCAACCATAATTTTTATTTTATATTTCCCAAAACTCGTTTTCATAAATCCGTGCTTTCCGATTTTTTAAAAAATCCCGGATACGGACTTTCGCATCTTCGTTTCGACAACTCCAAATTATCCAAAAACACCGAAAGGAAATTGATCACGTCTAAATTTATGCAAGCGAGCGGCAAATAAGAAGCAACAAACCCGAGAAAGAAGCAAGAGCGAAGGTTTTGAAAGTTCCGATTTTTACGTTCCGATTTCGGTTTCTTCGATTTTCGGGATGTTACAAACCTACCCCCTAACAATAAATCTCGTCCCCGAGATTTCTTACTGAGTAGGTGTGGGTATTCCGTCTTCAGGAACTCCTCGCTCTCCCAAGTAGCCTCTTCTTCCGTGTGATTTCTCCATTGTACTTTGTACATGCGCCATGACTTGGTCCGTGTCTTCTTTTCTGCCTCGTCCAATATCTTGATTGGATGCTCCGGGTAGGTAAGATCATTGTGGACATGGATAGTTTCTAAAGGAGCTTGCTCTTCCGGCACCCGCAAACATTTCTTCAAGCTGCGACACGTGGAATCTGGGTGGACATCGGAGAGGTTCTCGGGCGCTCCAACCGGTAGGCCACTTCTCCTCTCCTAGCGTTTATCAAGAATGGGCCCACGTATCTTGGTGCGAGTTTCCCTTTGACCTTGAACCTCTGAGTTCCCCGTAGTGGTGAGACCTTCAAATACACGTAGTCACCTTCTTTAAATTCTAATTCTCTTCGGCGGGTGTCCGCGTAGCTCTTTTGTCGTGATTAGCTTGTAATCGGTCCCGGATTAGGCGAACCTTTTCCTCGGCCTCTTTGATTATGTCCGGCCCGAATACGGTTCGTTCGCGGTTTCGACCACATTAATGGGGTTCGGCATCGGCGACCAAATAGAGCTTCGTTTGGTGACATCTTGGACGGCTTGATAGCTATTGTTGTAGGAGAACTCGGCGTACGGCAAACATTTCTCCCAATCCTTGGTGAAATCCAACGCACGAGCTCTCAAGCATATCTTCTAGTACTTGATTCGTCCTTTCAGTCTGTCCGTCAGTCTGTGGGTGGTAAGCGGTACTGAAGGCGAGGTGACTTCCGAGTGCCTCGTGAACTTTGCTCCAAAAATGAGACGTGAATTGGGTACCACGATCCGATATAATCCTCTTCGGTACACCATGGAGACATACAATCCTACTCATGTATAGTTCCGCTAGCTTGGCACTGTTCTTGTTAGTTTTTACGGGAATAAATCGGCGGTCTTGGTGAGCCGATCTACTATTACCCAGATGGAATCGTAACCGATCTGATTTTGGGTAGTCCCACTATGAAATCCATGCCTATCTCGTCCCATTTCCATTCGGGAATCTTGAGCGGCTGCAGCAAGCACGCGAGTCGTTGATGCTCAGCTTTCACCCTTTGGCACACATCGCACACGGCTACGTATTCGGCCACATCTCTCTTCATATTGGGCCACCAGTATTCTCCCTTCAAATCCTGGTACATTTTCGTGCTTAGGGATGTAACGAATATGCCGATTCGTGAGCTTCTTTTAAGATCAACCCTCTCAAACCACCTCGTTCGGGCATGGATTCTTTTCTTGTACCACAGGATCCCCTTGTCGTCTACGAAAACTCCTTAGCGCGCCCAGTGGCCATGCGTTCCTTGATTTCCTGGGTTTCCTCATTCCCTTTTTGGGCTTCTTCTATTTGAGTCCTTAGAAGGGGTTGGATTTCCAGTGAGTTCACTTCTCCGTGAGGAATCGGAGTGCGATTAAGTCGAGCCATTTCTTCTTGAAGCTCACGGCCATACCTCCCAATCCCATGTGGTTGCATTGGGCTTTGCGACTTAGCGCATCGGCCACTACATTTGCCTTGCCGGGATGGTAATGGATCCCTAGATCGTAATCCTTGATCAACTCCAACCATCGTCTCTGTCGTAGGTTGAGATCAGGCTGAGTAAAGAAATATTTCAAGCTCTTGTGATCGGTATACACATCACAGTGGTTCCCGATCAGATAGTGTCTCCAGATCTTCAATGCGTGAACAACCGCGGCTAGTTCCAGGTCGTGTGTGGGATAATTCTCCTCGTGGGGTCGTAACTGTCGCGAGGCATACGCTACGACCTTCCCTTCCTGCATTAACACGCCTCCTTGTCCTTGCCGAGACGCATCACAGTACATCACAAAATCCTTCCGATTGTCAGGTAAGGTTAAGATTGGGGCGGTGGTTAACTTTTCTTTTAGTTGGTCGAAAGCTTTTTGACACTTCTCGTTCCACTCAAACTTCTTTTCCTTCTTCAGAAGTTGAGTCATAGGTCGGGCTACAGCGGAAAACCCTTCGATGAACCGTCGATAATACTCGGCCAAGCCCAAGAAACTCCGAACTTTCGTCACTGACTTGGGTGCCTTCCATTCCGTGACAGCTTCGACCTTGGCGGGGTCTACCGCTACTCCTCTTGCTGAAACCACGTGGCCAAGAAAAGCGACTTCCTTGAGCCGAACTCGCATTTGCTTGAACTTTGCATACAATGGTGCTCTCGTAGTTTTTCCGTACAGTAGTAGATGCTCCGCATGTTCCTCATCGTTCTTGGAGTAGATAAGTATATCGTCGATAAATACCACTACGAATTTATCCAGGTATTCCATGAATACCTTGTTCATCAGGTTCATAAAATATGCCGGGGCATTGGTCAATCCAAAGGACATTACTGTGAACTCGTATAAACCGTAACGTGTAGAGAACGCCGTCTTAGGAATATCTCCGGCTCTAATCTTCAAGCGATGATATCCCGACCAGAAGATCAATCTTTGAGAACACTTGCACACCCTTAAGTTGATCGAATAGGTCATCGATTCGAGGTAGTGGGTACTTGTTTTTGATAGTCACTTCATTCAACGATCGGTAGTCCACGCACATCCTCATACTCCCATCCTTCTTCTTGACGAAAAATCTTGGGGCTCCCAGGGAGAAGAACTGGGGCGTACAAATCCCTTCTCTTGTAGTTCTCGGATTTGCTTCTTGAGTTCCTCTAACTCGTTGGCCGGCATTCGATAAGGTCTCTTGGATATGGGGGCAGTACGGGGCATTAGGTCGATGATAAACTCTATGTCGCGATCCGGGGGCATTCCGGGCAATTCCTCGAGAAATACGTCCGGGTATTCTTGTACTACTAGCATCTCGCCTAGAGGTAGCATGGTGAATACTCCCGCAGCTTGCTCGCATAGCTTCGGGTTTTGATCCATAGTTATGCTCATCGGTGATCCCCATGGGGTGGATACTGTGACTTCCCTTCGACTGCAGTCTATGATTCCATTATTCTTGGTCAACCAATCCATCCCGAGTATGACATCAATGGTTTGGGGTGATAGCACCATAAGGTTTGAAAGAAACACCACGTCCCTAATCCGTATGGGTACATTGATGCAAGCATGGGGTACGGTTATGTCCCAGGGTTTTCGCAAAGACGACGATCGTAATTATTTGAGAAATTAGGTTTGGAAATGTCAGCGGAGGAATTCGTGCTCGAGGTTTTGAAGGTTTGAGCACAAAAGAAAAGCCTATTTGAATGGCGAGAAAGAATTAAACGAAGTCCGGATTTAAAAAAAACGACGCGAAACGAAATTCCGGAAAAAGTCCGATTTCGATTTTCAACTTTGCACCGAGAAAACATACAAGAAAATAATTTATTTTTGCCCAAAATTTTACTCAAGTCTTCCCAAAATATTTTTCCAAATTTTCTAAAATTTTTCCAAATTTTTCCCTTTTTTTTTTTTTTTTTTTTTTTTCTCTGTCGCACTATTCATTGGCCAACCGTTCGGCCGGGTTCCGCCGAAAGCAGAGCGGCGGTAGCGTGACAAAAAGGGCGGAGCGGGGGCTTACGGCGACGGCGGCCTCGGGAGGAGCGATGGGGCAAGGGAAGGCTTTGCGCACGGCGGCGCTTGGTTGCGGCGGCGGCTCTCGGCGGCGCGCTGGAACGGAGAGAGGAGCGGTGCGGCAAAAGGGCGGGCGCCGCCTTTTATAGGCACGGCCGAGGGGCTCGCGCGGGCGCGGGGTGAAGAGGGAAGGGGCCGGCTCGCGCGGGCGCGGGGTGGAGACACGCGGCGACGCACGGGATGGGCCGAGTACGGCGCGCAACGCGCGGCGGCTTGGCGCGCGGCGGTGCAGCGCGGCGTGCGCGCACGGCGTGGGGGTCGCGGGCGCGGCACGGCTGCATGGCGGCGGGGCGCGGGCGCGGGCGCGGGGCGTGCGGCGTGTGCGGCGAGGCGCGAGTGCGCGGCGCGCGGGCGCGCGGGGGCGCATGGCCGGCGCGCGCGCGTGGCGCGCGTGCCGCGCGGCGCGTGGTGCGCGCGCGGGGTAGGGCGTGCGCGCGCAGCGTGGCGCGGCGTGTGGCGAGCACCGCGCTGGGCTGGCGTGCGGCGCTTACGGCGTCGAACACTTGGCGCGCCATGAACAGTGCAATTTCCGATTTTTTCGATTTTCCATTTTAATTTTCCATTTCTATTTTTCTTTCTTCTAAAAATTCCAAAATAAATTCATAAAATTCAAAAATAATTTTTAACATAATATTTTCAATTTTTCTCCAATTTTATTTTCCCACAATATTTTTCATATTTATTTATTTAAAATCTCTCTTTTCAAATTTCAATATCCACCCCTTTATTTTTCCAAAATTTTCCCGGATTTGAGTACGACTCGAGAATTTTTATTATTAATTTTGTGTCCCAATTTGTCTTCTCCCAACCATAATTTTTATTTTATATTTTCCAAAACGCGTTTTCATAAATCGTGCTTTTAGATTTTTTTAAAAATCCGGATACGGACTTTCGCATCTTTCATTTCGACAACTCCAAATTATCCAAAAACACCGAAAGGGAAATTGATCACGTCTAAATTTATGCAACTGAGTGGCAAATAAGAAGCAACAAACCCAAGAAAGAAGCGGCGGCGAAGGTTTTGAAAGTTCCGATTTTTACGTTCCGATTTCGGTTTCTTCGATTTTCAGGATGTTACAACATTGATGTCGTTATGTGATCCTGGCATACCAAAAAAAGTATGCCAAATCCATAGGTCTGTGATGCAACGCTTCTAGAATTATTGTGGCATCCTGCTTGTGGCCACAGGCTGTCCATGCCATCTGTTGGGCAATTCTTCCGGACCCAATGCATACAATCAATGGATCCAAGCATTTCCGGGAACCCTCAACTTTTCCCAATTTCGAGCAACCTGGCGGTGTCGTTTTCGTTAGGCGAACGGAGATATTCCACCCCAAATACTTCCACAACAGCATCGACGAAGTTTCTCATTGATTCATAAGCCATGGTCTCGCCAATACGAACGTACTCATCTGTCGCATCGGCAGCTATCCCATATGTCAATATCCGCATTGCCGCTGTAACTTTCTGCAAACAGCTGAGGCCAAGTTTACCAGCCACGTTTCTTCTCTGCTCAAAATATTGTTTATTATGTTCTTCGACTGCATGCATGATGCGCAAGAACAGTGGACGGCTCATCCGAAACCTGAGCAGAAGAGATATGACGATATAAGGCAAACTGAATTATTTATCTATGATTGCGAACACTAATAACAATTCTAATCTGCGTCTGAACATGTCAGGTCCATATATAGGTTCATCGGCAAAGTAATATGCGAACAATCTACTATGCCGGCTTCTCTGTTACGATCGATAACTCGATGTACAGAACCTGCGTGTCGTCCTTCATTTTCATCATCAATCTCCGCATCCGCTGCATGTAAAATTGCAGCAACAAATTCATTATCATCGTCGTTCAACTGGTTTTCTAGATAATAACGCATCAAAAAGCTGCGGCGATTCACTGTTCAAAAACAAACTCCAAGATCTATAGTCGGATCAAGACCTGCTCGCATATTCCACAAACAATACAGATCAAGGAACAAGCAACGTGTACAGATCAAGATTTGCATAGACTTGCATTAACATGTATAAAAATAAATACCTTGCACCTTGCATGTGGCAATTCAGATCAAACAGATCACAAAATTGCTTGCGGCATGCGGCTGGCGTGTACAGATCAAACCAATGCATGCGGCATGCGTCAGGAGTGTACAGCTCAATCCTTCTCAATTCAGCTGGCACTATTCACCATTCATGGATCTGGAGGGCAAGCATGCATGCACGGTGATAGACAGCAGGCGCGGCGGCGTCGACAACAGGGGCGACGTCTCCTAGCTGGCGCTGGTGCGATGGACATATGCAGACTCGCGCGATGGACAGCCTAGATATGATCATGCAGTCGTTTGCAACTAATGGGCCAGCCCAGCCCAACTCAAAATCAGAATTTTGATTTTGAGCCATAGGATTAGGGTGATCTACTGTACACAAACCAAATAGAGATATTCTATTGAATGGATGATGTCCTATAACTTCAATTTAGGGGATAAAATTACGGATATTTGTTGGGGATGCTCTAAACCAAAGCAACCCATATATTTTAAGGTGGGAATTCATGTGAGTAATGTTACCTTAGACCCTTGAGAATATATGCTCTTTGAACATCATCTTGCTTATTGACAGAATAGCTTTCAATACAAAGCCTTAGGCTTGGATCAGACGATTAACATCATAAATAGAAGCAGGAGGTGTATCTTGTTTTTGAGTTTAACGCTTCATCAACTAGCCGTGGTTCCTCTTGAGTTACATGAGCTTCATTCACGAGGCAACGACTGAATCCGAAGAGGACTCCGCAATCTTCTTTGCTTTATATTCATGGTTACAGAAGAGCGATGCAATATCTCCATTCCTCTTCATGTTTTACTCAATAGGCCAATACCAAACAATAACATCAACAATTTATTTACATCCCGTCATTTGCAAATCACAAATTGGTAGCGTGGACTTTGAGCTAATTAAAGAGCTCACATAATGCATACGGTGCTTGATCAATTCTAGAGGTATAAACATATATAGTAGTTCTTTTAGAGAGGTGATCAGGGGCGGTTTGGCGGTGGGGTTGGGTGGGGCTTTAGCCCCCTACCCCTGCCGGAGCAGTGGAGTCTCTCTTAGCCCCTTCATCAAATTTTAATTTTTAAGTTCATATGTGTTTCTTAAATGAGGAGGCGTGCGACTGCGCGAGAAGGAGGACGCTTATGGAGGGAGACGAAGGTCATCATCTTTCTAGCAGCTGCACTGTTATCGACTTCAGCCCCTCCTATGAAATATTTCTAGATTTGCCACTGGAGGTGATAGATATATGATAGTTGTGGCAGGAAATAGAACAAAATTTCTCGAGTGACCATTTTGTAGATTTTTTTGTTCGATGGTGATTTGTATGTCATCGATGGCAAAAACACAAAAAATGTCTTTGAGAAAACATGGAAACTGCTAACCAGGAATCCGATTTTCTTTATATTTTGGCCTTTTTAAAACTTATTTCATAAATAGATCCTAAGACAAATTTATTTCATAAATAAACTCTTTTCTCAACGCCAGTGACGCTGACGTCGAGGTCCAATGTTTTGACTCCAACGACGCTGGCACCAACACCCTTACTCCCATAGAAGCCGAGATGTAGAGGGGTCAACGTCAAAGAGATTGACATCGAGGACATGTTTGTAAAATAAATTTTCTAAAAGGTCAAAATATAAATGTTTATTCTTACAAATAGGTCCTCATCGCCAAAGAGACAATGTTGTTGAGGGTCTATTTGTAAGTAAATGTTTACAATGTGACTCATTTAAAAATATTTTACAAATAAGTCCTCAACATTAGTTCAGTGTCGGCGCCAGTGTCATTGATGGCTAGACACTAAACCTCGTCACTTAGGAGAAGGGTCCATTCATAGAGGAAGTTTCTTTAAAGGTCTATTAGTTAAATAAATTTTTAAAAGGGGGTTGAATTGTAAAAAATATCAAGAGCCATGGACACAATAAGAGATCTTTCACTCCCTCTCCACTGGGACCACCACCAGCACAAGAACAAAAATCCCCAGGCAGCAGAAAGAGGAGGTTCAGATCTGTCCGTCCGCCCGGAGATCCTACGGCGCGGAATCCCCAGCGTCCCCAAGGCACGCAAGTACACACGCCGGCCTTGCTATCTTCCTCTCTCCGTTCCACGCCCTCCTCGTTCCCCCCTGAACCTCCCAGAAGCTCCCCCTTCCGCCGCGACGCGCACGCCAGCGCCCGGCCACCTATTTATACCCGGGCCCCGCCTCGCCACCTCACCATTCTATCGTCGCGCTCGCCTCCGCCCAGTCCCCAATCTCCGTCTCCGATCCCCTGGACCCCCGCGCCGCCGCCGCCGAACTGAACAATCTTCTAATAGTATCTCAGAGAATTCAGAGGTAGCCGCCGCGGATTCAGTACAGTTTTCTTTTTATAAATATATATAAAGCCAGCCATGGCCGCCGCGCCGCCGCTCGCCGCGGGGCTCCGGGCCCCCTCCGCCGTGGCAACGACGCCGGTCGTCGCCGCGGCGTGGGGCGCTAGGAGGGGGGCGGCGTCGTCGTCGGCTCGGTGTAGGGCGCTTCGGTTGTCGAGAGGAGGAGGAGGAGGAGGGCGAGCTGGGTGGGTGGCTCCTCCGGTGGCGGGGAGGAGGCCGCCGCGGACGCTCTCCGTCAGGTGCGCCGCCAGCAATGGGAGGGTAAGATCCTCTTTTGTCTGCATTTTGTTTTAAATTATTTTTAAGGGTCGATGCAAAATTAGTCCTTTGGTCGGCGCTGATCCATCCTTACGCTAGACAAATATTAGTGACAATTAAATATGTTAGCTTGGATCCATGTTCTTATTATACAGTCCACATTGTTCTAGGTAGATCGACCACACCACCCAGTAGAGTTTCCCGTTCTATCCAATTTACCTGCAGCGGGAATATGGGATTGACTGCACTGTTTTCTGTATCTTATCATAATTCCTTTGGTTATAGATTACACAACAAGAATTCACGGAGATGGCATGGCAATCGATTGTTTCGTCGCCTGAAGTAGCGAAAGAGAGTAAACACCAGATTGTGGAGACTGAACATTTGATGAAATCATTGCTGGAGCAAAGGAATGGGCTTGCCCGTCGAATCTTTTCTAAAGCTGGAGTTGATAATACAAGGCTTCTTGATGCCACAGAGAAGTTCATCCAGCGGCAACCTAAGGTAGTTTGTCCTAAACACAGTTATCCATATTTTTTTAGAAAACATTGAAAAGCTTAACATTCTTCCGATACTGTACAGAATAATTGTTTTATGATCACATTTTCTCAAGGCAGTTTTCTCATTCTCTTTTCAATGGTTCAGGTGTTGGGTGAAGATCCCGGTTCCATGTTGGGACGTGATTTGGAAGCTCTCATACAAAGAGCACGAGACTTTAAAAAAGAATATGGTGATTCATTCGTTTCAGTTGAGCATCTGGTCCTTGGTTTTGTGGAGGATAAGCGATTTGGAAGACAGCTGTTCAAGGACTTCCAGATTACCGTACAGACCTTGAAAACTGCCATTGAATCGATAAGAGGGAAACAGAATGTAATTGATCAAGGTACGGGTTTTCTATTGCATCCAAATGTCATATATTGATCTGTTACGCGCTATATAGCTCTGTAGCAATGCCTAGATGGTCATATCCTCATCTTTATATATAATCTGATTGCATTTGAAGGGACAAAATGTTTCTTCCATGTCAATTTCCACTCTTGAGTGTGTCATGCTTCCTGTTCGTTGCAAACATTGAAAGACACAAATACAATGGATAACAGATTGCTCTTTTCCTCAGTATACTACTAGGTTTCCTCAATGTAAAAAAGCCATAAGCAGCCTGTGGTGTTTAAATGCTCATGTGGTAAATCAGCATTTGTGCAGCATGTAAGCATGTAAATAAGGGTAGTGTAGGAGTATCAGTATGCATGAAGTTGTTAATTAAAGAGATGCAATTTGTAACAAAAGAAAGGAAGTACTGATGATTGTTAGAAAATATACTTGATGGATATCATACAGGATAAAGCCGGAAAATTCATGCAATCCATTCATTATGTAAGCAGTATGTTGAAAGGAACCTCTTAAGTGGTCCTTTTTGCACTCTAGCAGATCACTTTTACAACAGTGTGATTGTTGATTAATAGAAGGATAAGAGAAGGAGCTCTGTTCTCTTTTGTGGGCAAAATATTGCAGCATTTTTTATACAAGAGATTAACAGAAAAGAAAGGTGAAGAGTCAGAGATGTTCTTACCAAGAATGCAAGTGCTTAAAGTAGGCATTGAGTGTTGGATTATTTGCCTTTTCATTTCATGATAGTATAAATATGCTATATTTTCTTTTCTGATTCTCCATATGCAATGGCATCTGAAATGATGATTCCAGACCCTGAGGGAAAATATGAAGCTTTGGACAAGTATGGCAAGGACCTTACAGCTATGGCACGTCAGGGGAAACTTGACCCGGTTATAGGAAGAGATGATGAAATTCGTAGATGCATTCAAATTTTATCTCGGAGAACAAAGAACAATCCAGTTTTGATTGGTGAACCTGGCGTGGGGAAAACTGCTATAGCTGAAGGGTATTAAAACAGTCTATTTTGCAGAGCAATTGACCCTGCAGTCTATCAAGCTCGTAACTTGATTTTAAATTTTTCTTAGGCTTGCTCAGAGGATAGTGCAAGGAGATGTTCCGCAAGCTCTAACAAACCGCCGGGTAAGTTTACTTATTCATGTATTTATTTTATGCTTTTCATGTGCTTAATATATACATAATCTTGTTATTGCTTATTCCTTATTTGCTCCTGTAAGTTTTTATATCATTTCCCGGTAAAAAGTAGTTCTATCATAACTGGTTTTTTATATATTGCTGTGATTTTTATTCTGTAAATTCCCTGGTTTAATTAAGTTTCTTTGTAGAATAGCCTTCTGCTCCTGTAAACTTTTATATCATAACCTGGTAAAAAGGTGTTCATATCATAACTGGTTTTTATATTGCTGTGATGCTTATTCTGTAAATTTCCCTAGTTTATTGAAGCTTTTGTGTTGAATAGCCTCTTATATGATCACAATTTCTTAGTACTCTCTATAGTTTTGTGATTCTTTTTGGATATATAGTTTTCGATGCATTAGTTCCTTCATTATGAATTCTCAGCTTAGTGCTAATGTAGGGAAGTTCCTATGTTCTGAAAGCAGCTCAAAAGAACCAATGTTAATTTTGCTTCCCCTAAATTTTCATTTTCTTTTGAGCAGCTAATTGCACTTGACATGGGGGCTTTGATTGCTGGGGCGAAATATCGTGGGGAATTTGAGGATAGGCTGAAGGCTGTACTCAAGGAAGTCACAGATTCTGATGGACAAACCATTCTTTTCATTGATGAGATTCACACTGTTGTTGGAGCAGGTAATTAGATGTAGAATGTTCAGTTATTTGTTTTGACTTACTGGAACATTTTTCCTGTATGTGGATTATTTCATATGAATATCCTTTGAAATTTATGGAAGATGACATGCATTATTGAAAGAATGAGTGCAGTTATTAGATCAACCACCAACATAACAAAATGGTTGTGCTTGGTTTATTACCGCCTGATATGGCATAAGGTGATCTATTAGCCAATGCCACTTCATGGTTCCCATTGGTTGCTTACGGCTTATTATAAGCCGTAACGGCTTACTAGCGATTAAAAAATGATTTGTGAGTATAACTTTTGTATATATATCCTTAGCTACTTAAAAGCCAAAACTGAAAAAAAACTATGTTGAAAAAACATCAAAATCAAGTTTCAAAATTCGAATTTTGCCTTTGACTTATAAGCCATAGGGCAAACGATGAGGCCCTATATGGCATTTGTTCTACCTAGGGAACACTCATTGCACTAACTCGGAGGCTTTTTGTTTTCTTTTGGGGGTGGGGGCGTTAAGATTTAACTCCATCTCGAGTTCTCTGTGAAATAATAGTTTTAATATAAATTTAGAAATAAATCAGTTCTTATGGAATAAAGAAGTACATAGGCTATGAGCCATGAGATCTCCTGTCCACAGGTTTTATAAAATATACCTGAATGATAGGACTACATAAATTTACCCCCATATGATCAAACTGTACACCACATTTTCTGGTCTCACACAATATTTTGTAAAAGTTCTGAAGAATTAAGTAAATGTATTTTGACTGAGCACCCACTACTAACATATGCTGGCACAGCTATCCATTTTGTTTCCTTTCTCTGTCATGATAAACAATTGGTTTTGTCTGAGATGGAATGCAATCATGGTAATTTATTTGGCCATGGTGATATCCATTTCATCACAACTTTGAACGACATGAAGTCGAGTAGCTGCTTGGTTTTAATTCTGTTAATTCATTGAAATTTGCATAAAATACCAAGGTTTGGCATTTAGGAGCCAATGTCAGTTTTTTCTATGTATTTACTACTCAAGAATGTCAGTTGCTTCTCTGACTCCACTATTCAGAAATTTATAAGCACTCATCCCATTACAGGTGCAACAAATGGTGCCATGGACGCTGGTAATCTTCTAAAACCGATGCTTGGTAGAGGAGAGCTACGTTGTATCGGTGCCACAACCCTTGATGAGTACCGCAAATATATTGAGAAGGATCCTGCATTGGAGCGTCGCTTCCAACAAGTTTATGTCGACCAACCTTCAGTTGAAGATACAATCTCAATACTCCGTGGGTTACGCGAGAGATATGAATTGCACCATGGGGTACGCATATCAGACAGTGCACTTGTGGCAGCAGCTCTTCTCTCAGACCGTTACATTAGTGGACGATTTCTGCCTGACAAAGGTTCCTTTTCCCCCATCCAGTTATTTTCCGTTTTCCCTAGAAGCTAATAAGCTGATCAATGATGAAGGATAACTATTTATAAGCTCTATCAAGAACTTCTATGGCTCTTCCTAACCAGTAGCTGTGTTTTTCTACAGCAATTGATTTGGTTGATGAGTCAGCTGCCAAATTGAAAATGGAGATAACTTCCAAGCCAACTGCTCTAGATGAGATTGATCGTGCTGTAATAAAGCTTGAAATGGAACGTCTCTCACTAACAAATGATACAGACAAAGCATCAAGGGACAGACTATCTCGACTTGAAGCAGAATTATCACTCTTGAAAGAAAAGCAGAAGGACCTGACTGAGCAGTGGGAGCGTGAGAAGTCAGTGATGACTAAGATCCAATCTATCAAAGAAGAGGTAAAGTATAACTCCCATTTAGCAGCTTCTATTGTTATATAACAGCATAATTGCTTTTGTCAGTCATCTCATTTGCTTTTAACTGTTGCAACAGATTGATAGGGTCAATGTGGAGATCCAGCAGGCTGAACGTGAGTATGATCTCAATCGTGCTGCTGAACTGAAGTATGGCAGTCTGAATGCATTGCAGCGCCAGCTTCAAACAACAGAGAAAGAGCTAGATGAATATCAAAGTTCTGGGAAATCCATGCTAAGGGAAGAGGTCACCCAAGATGATATTGCAGAAATAGTGAGCAGGTGGACTGGTATTCCAGTATCTAAACTAAAGCAATCTGATAGGGAGAAGTTGCTGTATCTAGAGGAAGAACTGCACAAGCGTGTTGTTGGGCAGGATCCTGCAGTCAAAGCAGTTTCTGAGGCTATTCAGAGATCGAGGGCTGGTTTGTCCGATCCAAACCGTCCCATTGCCAGTTTCATGTTCATGGGCCCTACAGGAGTTGGCAAAACAGAACTAGCAAAAGCCCTTGCTGCTTTTATGTTCAACACTGAGGAAGCTGTTGTTAGGATTGACATGAGTGAATACATGGAGAAGCATTCTGTCTCAAGACTGATTGGTGCACCACCAGGCTATGTTGGGTACGAAGAGGGTGGTCAGCTTACGGAAGCTGTTCGTCGGAGGCCATACTCTGTTATCTTGTTTGATGAGATTGAGAAAGCCCATGGAGATGTATTCAATGTATTCCTTCAAATATTGGATGACGGAAGGGTTACTGACTCGCAGGGCAGGAAAGTGAGCTTCACCAACAGTATCATTATCATGACATCCAATGTTGGTTCACAGTTCATACTAAACATGGACGAAGAAGGTGGGTCATCTGATTCAGCCTATGAGAATATAAAGAAGAGGGTGATGGATGCTGCAAGATCTGTTTTCCGTCCAGAGTTCATGAATCGGATTGATGAGTACATTGTTTTCAAGCCACTTGAGAGGGAACAAATCAACAGCATTGTCAAATTACAGGTAAAGTTCTTACTTTGCTGAGGTCAATTTCACATCCAGACACCAGTGGTTATTATGTGAATTATACAACAATGTACGAACCCCATTCTACCTTTCATATCCTAATTGAATTTGTTTTGCTTTTCCTGCTATACAGCTTGCAAGAGTACAAAAAAGAATTGCCGACCGCAAGATTAAACTCGAAGTGTCGCCCGGAGCAGTCGAATTCCTGGGAAGCCTTGGTTACGATCCGAATTACGGTGCCAGACCAGTGAAGCGAGTGATTCAGCAGTATGTGGAGAACGAGCTGGCGAAGGGTATCCTGAGAGGTGATTTCAAGGACGAGGACAGCATCCTGGTAGACACCCAGGTCACCGTGCCATCTAATGGTCAGCTTCCTCAGCAAAAGCTCGTTTTCCGCAAAATGAGTGAAGAATCTGCACCAGCTGCTGCTGAAGACGAGAAGTTTTTGCCGGCTGTTTGATGGGGCCAAATTTTTAGCAGACGAGGAATAAAATGTAGATAGAAGATTAGCAGACTTGAGTGGATAGCATAGTATACCGATACAACTTCCCTTGCTAGTTCAACATTACATAAGCACAAAATCTGTGCTGAGAAATGTTATTTTGTCTCTCATTTTCCAAGGAAGTGTCTTTCACATCGCCTGCGCGCAGGATAAGCATTCGCATTTGTCGTAGCTGCGTAACCTCTGGTCTTGCCTAGCCGTGTTCGTCGGTTGAGTCGCAACGAAGAAAGGCATACGTTGCAACAGGACACTAAACATTATAAAAACAAACGTGTTATGGTAGGAGGATAAAAAAACTGATAATTTGTCCGAGGGCATTTTGACTCAATTAAAGAGATATTTTTCAAAAAACAAAAATGTCACTGGAACTACAAGATTATAACTTGATGTTTTAGTGAAAATAAAATATAATATACTTGGGTGATGGCAAAATTTGGGAGTTACATAATTTTAAAACTTTTACTTCAGCGTCAGGTTAGAAGGTTAGAAGCTCGTCACTTTAGTGGTATTCTTGTATTTTTAATCTCTCTCTAATCGGGTCAAAATTGTTTTTACAAATTCCTAGTTTTCTCGGGTGTTCTTCAGTCATGACATAGTTTTACGACATGGTTTTACGATGTCCACCAGCACATTATATAAACTTTTTGTAAAATTTGCCAAGAAATAAATGCTCGCTTATATTACACTGATATTCGTTTTAAAAGCGGATTGCTTAAATTTAGAATGGGAGTTCATTTCACTCGGTCTTGAAACTTACTTCCAAGCTATAAACATGATGACAAATAGAATCTGACTTTTGTGCTCATCGCTATAAAAGGAACCACAAAACGATATTTTGTCCATAATTCGACGAAAGGAACTACGGAACTTCAGTGATTCTGATCTTAAGAGTTGGCAAATCGATAAAATCTGACACCATCAAACAGATGAAAGAACGCTCGTCAAAAGTACTAAAAACTCACAAGTCTGGCACAACCATGGTTATGGACAACATGAAAATGGCAAGACCATGATATCGAGTATCGATATTGATGTGAAAATATCAGAGAAGCTGTGTTGCGCACAAGCAAAATTTGTACAGCTCGAAAGTCCCTTAATGCTACATACCATGTCAGATACTGTAAACATGTAGATACAATACAAGATACCTGTAATGAGGTACCAATAAAAAAGGAAGTGGTGATGCACATAGAGCCTTCTAATATTCTATTGGTACAAAGAACAATGCAGATAAATACAACGGCAACGCTTCTTGTTACGCTGCTGACTATTAGTTGAAAGAAAGATCCCACATTGTACATGCACCAAGAAAAACAACATTTCTTGTCGAGCTATTGATTCTTAGTAGAAAGCATGATCCAACATTGTACAAGATTCACAGACCAGTCTTCAATAAGGCCACCTGTCAGCAAGAAAGAAAAGAACACATTAGAAACACATTGCATAAGCTTTTCATTCTACAGAAACATGAAAACTAAGAGAATGTCTAGTGTTTATTGGACAATTTACAGTTTCGCTGCTTCCAATAAGTGTTCATTGGACTATGCTCTACAGTATTTTTCCCTTCAGAGTTAATGCATTTGTAATCAGTAATAGTTTGCTTCCTGCCAACACTTAACATCCAACAATAACAATGCCATGGAACTATCAAATTACACTGACAAGAACAGCATACAGTTCTCCAAAACACAAGTAAGAAAGCTTAAGGCTTTGTTTTTAGATACTGTCATGATAGTCCTTTCATTTTTCTTGTCAGGGCATCAATTCAACTTGGAAGTTGGGAAATTATTCCCAAAAAAAAAAACTATAGACGGTCCCCAATGCCATATAGAAATTCTAGGCCAAATTGAACAGGTGGAATAAACTTTTTTATAAAAAACATATATATAGAGAGAGATTTCTCTGTGGACAAAAACTCCTTTTTCCTTGTATTTATCATGAGACAGAATTCATCTACTATTTGGTTTCTCTTAGAAAACTGCTTAAGGTTTTACACGATAGAATCATGACAATCATTGAATCATCTCACAAGAAAAACCCTGCAGGAACCATATGAACCCAGAGCTTAACATCATTGGTGTGTGATAGTTGATAGTGAGTGCCAAAATAAATCCACCTGAAGGAAGATTGTAAAAAAAAACATTTAAATCGGTCTGTTTTCATGTATGTGTCATTATCTTGCATCAAGTTCTTTTGTAAATACATGGTGAAAGATGAAGGGTGTAAATCAGGTTTGGTCTATTTCGGTTTAGTGCATAACCAACTACTTAATCTGTGGAACCTCATGACACTAACATAAGAGGCAGTATATCCCAAACAAACATTTCCAAGAGATAAATCAAACGTACACATAAGTTGAATTTCCCATGTAACATCATATGCCATAAGAGAACAAAAACATAAAGTGTTTTAGTCGAACAGCAAATAAATCAATGTAAGCCGTAAATCCCCATCTTGAATTAGTCTGGTGCAGTTCAAAATCTCCATTTTGTTAATTCATTAATAACACATATAGAAGGGCAGGTATCCCCTCTCAAATTCATTTTCAATAAAACTTGATAAATTAAAGTTACAAAAAGATGCATGTATGATCTACAAAGATATATGCATGCAGCCAATTTTCTCATGTTTATGTATAAGTTTTACGGTCACATGCTTTTTTTTTGGCTTTGTTCTTGATGGGAGCATAATTTGAAATTTTGAAGCATGCAGGCTTTCACAAAACAAAATGTTATGTGTATTCTAACAGCCTAAAGGCTCAAGTCAGAGTTATCCTGGCAATTAGTACTTTATCAATGAAAATTAGAGTAACATAAGTTTTTATGAATGACATTAGGTACACCTTTACTGAAAAGTAGAATGTAATGGCTGAACACTAAAGCTAGCATCTGTTTTCCTATGCTAGAGGACACAGAACATTTTTGGTGCAGGTGTTTAAACTACTTTGCAATAAATTCAGCTAGTTTAAACAAAGAAATATGAGGATTCACAGTGAGATTCAATACACATGTAAGCGACAATCACAAGGTATGCTCAAGTGCCCAGCTAATCTTTACCTTAATGAGTTCACGATATGGAAAGGTTTTAAGCTATTTGCTGCACCACAAATCGAACACTGCAATCAGATTAGATAACACCTCAATGCCAATTCAATGTAATTCATTACAATTGGGCAATTTATCTACTTAACGTACCAAGCTTATTTATCTTTCTGATCAAAAGATATTTATTATCTACTACTGTCGGTTTTTTACTGTACAGCAGTAGTGATTCGAATAGCTCAGCCAAAGTTAGTATCTTGATCCTGACCATCTTAGCACCCATATGGCATGGCCTTTCCTGCAAAGAGTATGCTATGTACTACTTTTAGTCTTTCATCATATTGTCCAAATAACTAAAGATTGTCTACCAAAACTTAACTTCTGTATAATTCAGAAATTAATTAGGATCAAACCCAACCACAAGCACCTACTGTTGAACCCTCTTTCAGTTAGAGCTGCCAAACAGCACTATCAATAAATAGGGCAGGTTCTCACAAGCAAGAGCACAATTGTAGGAAAACTCCAGTACAATTTGTCTTCTAAGGACAGCTTGACCAACACAATAACACTAGTCACCTAGTCATCTAGTACCAAGTACAACATTTTCATCATGAACACAGTTAGGATTGGGTGTTTTTAGTTTCCCTCGAAAAGGAAGTGGTCTGTTTCCATAAAAAGTTTTTAGTTGCTCTTGAGAATGACGTGGGTCTGTTTTCATAATCAAGTAACGCTTAGTAACTATATATGAATGTACATCATTAGATCCTAAAGGAACAAATTGAATCACTAGGAGTAGCTTTTATTTTGCATAGATAAACAGTAGACTGTGTAAAAAAAAGGTACCTGACTCAAAGTCTTGATAATCACTCCTTTGCATCCTCGGAATCAGAGACAGGCATCAGAGTGCATAAACCAAGGATGTGTCCGTTAAGGCATATATAATACTCAACAGAATCGTCATAAGCATCCAACCTTATGGAAGCACTTCTGGGTATCATATTTGCCTGCAGCAAGTTCCATAGCTTGGCTTTACAATAAGGACACACCTCCTTTGGATGGAACTTTGCTTGCTTCTCAATCAGCATCTTCTTGACCTTTGAAGAAGCAAAGGACTTGAAGATGCCCCGGAAAAACCCCAAGTCACCTTCCTCACCCTGATCAAGATGCTCACAAGGATCCGAGACATACAACACGTCTGTCCTACACTGTGGAGGCAAGATGCTCTTTCCGCAGGCCCTCGAGAAGCGGGTCCTGAAAACAAAGTGCCCTGGAACATGTATGTTACCAAACATGCCCCCCTTAGTGCACCCCGCGCAATGGATAAGAAGCTTCCCGAGAGCCTTCCAGTTGCCGTCGACAATGTGACTGCCGCCGGAGTGCAGGTCCTGCATCATCCTGGGTGCCCTGGCGTGGCAGAACTCCTTCCACAACACGCGCTTGGCGATGTCGTCGAACCACTTGGAGACGCAGGAGAAGAGAGCGATCATCCTGGGGTTCCAGTTCATGTGGCGAAAGACAAGGAACAGCGCGTCCTCGCTGATGTGCCCCTTGAGGCAGAGGCAGCTCGCGGAGTGCGTGCAGCGGTACTGCTTCACCACCAGCACCATCTTAGCTCACCCGAGCTCCACTCCGCGCCACCACCCTGAAACCCCTGCATTAGTCAAAGTTCCACGGTTCGCGTGCCCGGTTAACTGCCATCCATCATCACAAAGTCCAAACATCATTCACTCAAAATACAATCTCATCAAAATTAACGGCTATCCAAGCATCAATCAATCTCACGCGTGTGGTTGAAACATCAGAACACTAGTAGATGAAATTTAATCGGAGGATTACTATAAGGATGTAGTACCACGCAGCAAGCAAACAAATCCGTCCGCGACAAAACGGGGACGGGGAGAAGGGGTGGTTGATTTGCGCTTGATTCCTCGCGGAGGAGAAAAGGAATCACAAGCTGAGTTAGGGGCTAGTTACCTCCAAAGGGATCCCCTCCAGGTCCGTGCGGATCTCCGGTTAGTTCCCCCGCCCCCCCACGCCGACCCAGGGCAGGGCTGGGGGCCACGGCGGAGGAGCCGCAGCGGGGGGAGCTCCGGTTGTGGGGGCGGAGGCGCTGGGACGAAGGGGTGGGGGAAGCCGGCGAGGTGGTGACGGAGGAGGAGGAGCAGGCCGGAGACGCGCACAGGTGAGGTGAGGTGGAGCCGGAACGGAAGGGAGAGGCGAGAGGAGGAGGATGGATGAGAAGAGAGGAGGGAAGTCACTGCATGGTTTTTCTTTTCCTCACTCACTAGTCACTAGTCACTTGTCACTACTACTACTGGTTTACCCATATAAAATTTGTTTACTACTGGAGTATATATTTGGGTAAAGCTCATCGTACAGTACAAGTTATTCATTCCCTTTTGCATTTAAAGAGTAACGTCTCTCGTATTTAGTAAAAAAACATGGAAGTTTAGTTATACTACCATGGAAGTTTAGTTATACACAAGTATAAAAACCGCTTTATCTATAATAACTATCTATAAAACAAATAATGTTTCCATCCAGATTTTGTTTGCCGACTATTTTACAAAAACCCCTTGAGCTTTTCCGAAATTAACCCGTAGTCTGCCTTGCTATTTAAAAAACCCAGTTAAAGAAGAAAAAGGTGTTATTTTGTAGAAAACCCCTCGAGTGTTTATAAAATTAACCCGCGGTTCTAATGCTGAAAAGAAAGGGAGGGCTTGGATGAAAAAAAGATCTCCTGCGTCCCTCTCTTTCGTCTCCATCCGCGTCACGCCTGCGCCCCTTCCTCCCGTCGTCGCTCGGAGCTCTCGCGCGCGCCGCCTGGACCTTCGCCCTCCGCCTGCTTCCCTCCCTGCATCGGTCGTCCCGTTGCAATGCACGCGCATTTTTTTTCTCCTTGTATTGTCGTCCCGTTGCAACGCATGGACATTTTGCTAGTATCAATAAAAAAGTAATAATTTAAGACTTAAAAAACCTGCCAGGAAACTAATATACTTGAGAGAACTCACCGGTGGCTCGATGGATGGTGTAAAGTGTGATCACCGTCATGTCGCTGTGATCAACTGAAAGAGTGGAAAGTGAGAACTCACATATTATGATTCGTCTAGATGCATGATTTGGTGGCTCGGGTTCACATAGTGATGTCCTTGGTTGTACCGAATCATCCTTTCACTACTGGAGAAGTGATCTTTGGTTTACTGACCAAAATTCACAATAGTCCCGGTTACAATAGTAACCGGAACTAAAAATATTTTTAGTCCCGGTTAAAAAGTACAACGGGAACTCTATAATCTTTAACCCGGTTGGTGTTACCAACCGGTAAAGATAATTTTCAGTCCCGGGTAAAAAAATCTGTAGGTCCCATTATTTTTAATTCCGGTTGGTTACACCAACCGGGACTAAAAATAATCTTTAGTCCCGGTTTCTTATATCAACCGAGGCAAAAAAAATAGACACCCCATATGCGTCCTTATCTCCTCGTGTTCTGCGCTCGTCTTTACCTCTCTCCCTCTCCCAGCCATCCTCATCTCATCTCTCCCCCTCTCCCAGCGCGCATGCTCCTGTCCCTCAGTCCTCTCCCTCTCCCTTAGTCCTTCTCTCCCTCTCCCTCACTTGCGCTTGCGTGCGATAGGGCGGTGTGGGTGGCCCGCGGCGGTGCCCCCGGTGGCGGCGGAGGGGAGGGGGGCGGCGGCTGGCGGCGGGGTGGGGTGGTGCCCGGCTCCTTCCTCCTCCGGATCCGGCAATGAGCGGCTCAGCGGCGGCGGATCCAGCGGCGGCGGCGGCGCGGCAGTGGCGGATCCGATGTGAGCGGCCGTGGCGAGCGGCGTAGCGGCTCGGTGGTGGCCCAGCTGCCCTCTCCCTCTCCTTCCCCGCTGTTCATTCTTTTTTTTCAAGAGACGTTTAATTTTTTTCAAGAACTTTGTGAATTTGATATACGAGTGAATTTGATGTGTGAATGTGTGATACGTGAATTTGTGATATGAATTTGTGATCTTTAGATATTTTTGGATGTCAATTTATGATGGGTCTGTTGTTTGAAAAGTGGGATGTTATTTGGAATTTGGCTAGGAGCAGAAAAAACAGGCACCAACCGGGATTTGGCCCCTATATCTTTAGTCCCGGTTGGTGTTACCAACCAGGACTAAAGATGATTTTTAGTTCCGGTGAAATAGTGGGAGTAAAAATAGATATTTTTGTCCTGGTTTCGTAGTTCCGGTTTGAGAACCGGACAATAAGGGTTTATGAACCGAGACTAAAACCCCTTTTTCTAGCCGTGTTCATCACATGGTTTGAGTACGTGTTGTTGACCACCGCCACTACCGCCGCTTGAAAATTCCCTGGTGATAAGGTCGATGCCGACGAACAATCATGGTGGTAGGTCCACTCGACTTCCGGGCATGAAACGCGGCCTCGCTGATTTCCCCGTTGTGGAGGTCGGGACTGGAATACTTTTCTCTTCTTGATCATCTTGTTGTGCCGATCTTCCGTCGAATGGCCTTGTCAACCGCTTCTCAAAGTTAGCATATTCTCCGGAGATAAGCTTGTCCGCGAGTTCGTCATCCAAATCAGCCAAAAACTTTTCCTGCCTCTCCGCACGGTGCGCACATCTTCGGGGCATAACGGGCAAGACGATTGAACTCGTGCGGATACTCGAAGCGATCGTTACCCCGCTCAAGAGAACGGAACTCACGCTTTTTCGTGCAACTATTCCCGCAGAATGTGTGCGGTCCCGAAACGCGACGAAACTCTTCCTGTGTAATCTGCTCCCGCCGGCGAGTAACCAAGTAGTTGTCCCACCAAGTAAGCAGGACCGAATCGATGAGTGGCAAACGAGACTTTCTCCGATCCGTGCACCTGCAGCAGATCTAACTTCTTCTCTATGGCATGAAGCCAATCATTAGCCTCCATGGGATTAGCGGTACTAGAGAAGGTCGACGGTCGGACACGAAGGAACTCTGGCAACTTGGACCTGGGTGGTGGGGCGGCAACCGATTGTTCTACGCCGTTGCCGCATTTGTTGCAAGATTCGCCGTTGCATCCGATGGTGTTGTTGTTGCATTTGCTGTATCATTGCAGCCATCATCTGTGTCTGTGAAGCGAGCACTTGAGCAATGGTGGGGTTCTCGGGTGGCGGTGGAGGAGCATTGCCATTGGCGTCGTGAGCCTCATTGTTGTTGGCACCTGACTGCCCATTGTTGCTGTTCGCCCTGCTGGTCCTGGTGTTCACCATCTGAAGGAGACGACCGACCGAAGAGAGAGAAAAGAAGAAAAACAGACAGACTTAGAACTAATCTTTATTATTTGAATTCAAATGCATTGTTCTGATCTTGACTAAAAACAAGGAAAAGATCCAAATATCCTTAATTGGTCGGTCATATCACACTTGATATCGACGCCGCCTATCCCACACACAAAGACCTAACACACAACAACTACCAAGAAGACAAACTAAGTTAAACGGTAAAACTAAGGAGGGTAACTAGAACGATCCACGAGACGAGGAGTCAAAACGCTTCCTTCGAAGATCCCCATTCTTCCGAACGGCTCCTAGAGTCCTCGGGCGTCACCTCAGACTTGGACTCTTCTGAATCGGTTGCCGTAGCCCAACCGATCCCGCCTCTTCCCTCCGAGGAATCTCGAGTCTCTTCGGAGTCCATGTCTTCACCGAATCCTCTCCGAGCTTGAGTCACCGGAGACGGAGATCCAACCACACGCCACCTCCGCCTTGATTCGCGAAGGCCGGAGCAAAGGTGAGGGCGTAACCGCAGCAGGAGGAACCGGAACCGGCGCTGGAACCGGAGCGGGTGGAGCCGGAGAAGGCGGTGGAATCCGAGGTGCCAGCTGGATACGGACCGGCACGGTGGTGGTCTTCCGAGACGTAGTGCGGAGCCTGACACCAACTGGTGGCGGGAGTCCCTTCAACTCAGCTACCTCCTTCTTCAGACGAACCACTTCATCCTGCAGTCGCACGATCCTTAACATCTTCTTGTCGTTCGCTCCTTGGTCGCCTTGTGTAGGTCGAGGGCATCCGATCCAGTCCTTTGAGCACGGTGCACATGTGACCGAAGGTAGAGTCATTCTCCTATGCCGTAGACTTGAATGCACTGACCTCTGAGGAACTACCTCGACGGGGATGGTAGCGGTAGGAGGAGGTGCGAAGGTCGCATCATGCAGCTCCTCATCCCGGCTAACATCGTAGGTGGCTTCTTGACAAGCGTGATCGACGTGCCTCCGAAGCCGTGACCTCCATGTTGGGAAGACACGTTCCCACAAACCCGTGAACCTCCAACCGAACACGGTAGGGCAACTCGCCACCGAGAGGCGCAACGTTGTATACTCCGGTGCTTCGGGATATCCAACCGCAAGGGCCATACGCGCCGCGCCGCAACGGCGGCCATCCCTTTTCCGGTGCGTCGGGGAACCCGCCATCTATAGAAACAAAGGAGTGGGAAAATCAAAACATGCTCAACACCCACGACCAACATCCCATTTTCGCAATTCCTAATCCCTAGATCGACTCCACTTTTCAAAACACCCTTTTTTTTCAAAACATATGCACATGAAAAGAATTAGAGGGCTCTTAAGGTTTCCAGTTGGCTTGTCCTACGATCACAGGAAGGCTCGATACCAACTTGTCACGCCCGAAATTCACACCGAATTTCTGCAGCCTAATTTGTGCATTACACCCTCGTCCGGCATCCGAGGTACACAAATCGACGTTATTGATAATACGTAATCCTCGTCTTAGAAACAATATAAAAGAGTTACACAAATGGTGGAAAGGAAAATAAACCGACTTAAGCTAAACTTGACACGAGCGAAGCGAGCACCAACACCACGGCTAAACCTCGACGAGAACAAGCCTACACCTCCTGGAGACCTCGACCTCAACCTCGCACCGAAGGGAAAAAAGAAGCAAGGCCGAGTACAACCACCGTACTCAACAAGTCACACCGGAAAAGGGGACATGATGCAAGATAAATAACAAGGAAAGGTTAAGGGGCTCAATTTGCATAAACAACATTTGCAGAATATAATAACAATATTTGAGGACAATAAAACAGTAATATTTAAGCAAGTATTAAATAAACACCGTCCAACGCTCAAACCACGTTGCAACAGCCCATCCATCCACCCGCACTAATTATGCTTCAACATTTCATTCAAATAAATAAATGAGACTAATCAAGGTGAATCGGTTCATCGCCCGTGCAGTGGGCACGGCTATTCGAATAGTTTTTACTCGATCGAGGTGTACAATCGTACCCACAAGACACAATCCCACAACACGTTACCGTGCGCCGGTGCACCACCATGATGCCCGGAAAGGAATTGTGACGGACCCTTCACATAACCCCCTAATCAATCGTACCACACCAAGGTTTCGCCCCATTCCCATCGGGCAATAGGCGGCCCTCTAGTGCCGCGGTGAATCCGGAAGCCGATCAACCCTTAAAACCGGGCTGACCCAACTCCATCACGCCCACCCTCTCGGGATACGTCGACTAGAGACGGCTACGCTACTGCACCACCATTACCCATGTTGGCTTGTGGTATGCACGGCATTTCTTCCGTGGTTTCCCGAGAACCGGTCCTTAATCGTCATGAGCACGCTAACCAAAGTCCAACCATGTGCTCATGACCCACCTTTTTCATAATTCAATATTATTAAAAACAGGGTCATATCTTAACATCATCTAAGGTCAACTTTAGTAATAAACTTGATTAGTGTGATTCCCTTAAGTGAGCTAGTTGCGCTAAGCATAACTAAGCAACCTTAAGCTATCATCTAGTCACATTGGACCCCAAGTTATCAATGGTATAAGGTAAACAATCCTATGGTTGAGTACAATAGGTATAAACACCCCATGAAATGATATTCTAAAACATATGCGGTATTTGAAAGAAAAAGAGGTATTTACATAAAATAGGTACAATATGGTCAATGTAAGGTATGACTTGCCTTGCTCGGAGCGAGGAACCTCGGCGACTACTTCGAAGAGAACGAGCTCGCCGAAAAACTCTGGATCTACACGACAAACAAAGCACTCAACAAACACCCTAAAAAGTCTACTGAAACAGCACTGAAAGATATTTTTGATGGATTCTTGACATTTTTCTGGATTTAATGAAATTTGAATGGGCTAAAACGGAGCTCGGATTCAAAAGATATGAATTTTAGAAGTTTAATTGCGATTTTTAAACTAAACGAAAAACTAAATTATTTATTGCGCAATTAAGTCCCCGGTGACGTCATCAACGCGGCTCGAGCCGACATCGCATGACGTCATCGGCTAGCGCGCCCTAGGGCCGACGCCAAGACACCGGCCGGCGACGGAGCCGGGCGCGGCGGCGGATTGCCGCCACGTGGCGAGATCCGAGCGGCGGATCGGCGGCGATCGGACGGCGGGGACGAAGGCTAGGGTTGGGTTTCACGGCGGCGGCGGCGGCGGCGGCGAGGTTTTGCCCGACAGCCTTGGCGCACGGCGAACGCAAAAGAAAAAGAAAACGGCGCTCACCGGCGGCGGGGAAGAAGGCGACGCCGACGACGATTTTGGGGCTAAACCTAACGGGAAACAAAGGAAGCACGCGGCGGCGCGAGAGGATTTTATAGGGCGAAAAGAGATCGAGCCGGGCACGGGATGGCGGGAAAACCTCGCCGTTTGTTTCGGACTCGGAGAGAGAGAGGGATAATCGGTGGGCGTTTCGGGCGGCGGCGGTTGTTGCGCGCGCGGGAAGGCGGGCACGGGTGCAACGCGCGGCCGGAGCCGGCGAGGGCCCACGCGGCGCGAGGCACGCGGAAACGGCGCGAAAAGAAAGGTAGAGGCGGCGCGGCCATGGCGGCGGCGGCGGTTGGCCGGCCGGGCGCGAGGAGGTGGCCCCGACAGTGGGGCCCCACTCGGTGGCCCGCGAGCAAGGAGGGTGCCGGACTTTGCATGGGCGCGCCGCTCTTGGGCCTCGGCCCACTGGCCAGGAGGGCGGTTGGGCGGGACTTGGGCCGCGGGAAAGAGCGGGAAAAGGACGGCCCAAAAGGGAAAAAAAAAAAAAAAAGGAGGGAAAAAGAGAAAAAGAAAAAAAAATTTAGGGACTTAATTTAATTCCCGATTTCTTATTTAATTGATTAAAAATACTTAGAGTGCTCTAAAAATTCCAGTAAAAATCCTGTTAGCGTATTTTGACATGCAAAATTCAAGAAAAATCCTACCATGTCGTTTCCATTTATTAATTGCATTTTAAAATTATTGGTTGGCTCCAGGTTAATTTCAGAAATTCCGATTATTTCAGGGTAAATTATTTAAATAAATTAGGGAAAAACCCAGGGTGTGACAAGCCTTCTCTGGAATCACAGGCTTCACAGGAATCACCGGGTATATAGGAGCAGTGAGACGAGGTGGGCAAGACAACTTGCTAGTCAGAAACTCCCAAAGACGTAGACCACACATATGAATTCGTAGATGAAAAACCCAATATCGATAGTTGGTGCCATTGAACATCACTGGACAACATAACACAGAGACACCACAAGACGAAGTAGCCGAAGGAGCCATGGCGACGGTGAGAGTTCAAAGGAAATAGTGACGCAAGTAGGAGGAATTAAAAAAATTCTTTCTTTTTTGTTTTTGCTTGGCGCTTATCCTTTGAAGCTCCAAACTCATAGATAGAGGATTAGCGCCGGATCTGCGGCGCAATCCGGCGCGAGCGGCAACCGCGACGAGAGACCGGCGGCGCGAGCCTAGGGCTTTGGGCGGGAGGCGTAGCCCTGGCGACAGTGCGGGCGGGTGGCGGGAACGGACCGACGGCGCGACGACGGGAGCCGACGCGGCCGGACGGGCGATAGCGAATCCGACGGGCGCGCGGGCCGACGGGCGCCGGCTCTGCGATGATAGGCCGGACGAGCGGCGACGGCGGTGTCCTCAATGATGAAGAAGATGACGGCGTTCCAGACGAGCCAACGAATAAACACGCAAGTGCAACGTGTCAATGTGAGAAAAACCTAACCCTAATTTTGCTCGATACCATGTTAGAAATAATACTTTATTTTTTATAGAGACACTAGACCCATATATATATTAGAAAGAAAAAAATATACACAAAACCCTCTAATAAAAAATAAAAAAATACATATACAAGTAACAGCACTCACTTGCATCGATGGACGGGGATACCTTCCTTTGGGCTCCGAATAGAAGAGAGAGAGAATATTTTGGAAGATACCCATGCCGGCCAAGTTGCTGCTGTTGCTGCTGTCAGTGTCGTGTAAGGATCGCCTCATCCCGTCCCAGGCTCCCAGCCAAGACAGCCAAACGGCCGGCCCACGCCCACGCCCACTTGGATTTGCATCTTGCTGCCAAGTTGCACGCGTGAATCATGTCACAGAAAACGCTTGTTGCTAAAATAATTTTGCTTCCATTCACAACCTGGACCTGTATAGGAGCTATCCTACCTCACTGCACGCGTGCAACTATATATAGCAATGGGTACTCGAAACCCGAGTATCCGACCGGTTTTACCCAGTAAAAAGATGGGTATGGAATGAATTTTCTATCAGTGGGCATGTTTTTGAACGAAAACACATACCCATCGGGTATGTCGGGTACATGTGTGGATGTATACTACCCATATTCGTTTACGCGCGGATAAAAAATACCCATATAAAAAGTCTAGATACCGTCCTCATGAGCCCATTTAGCCTATTTGGCTCATATGACTCATATGTCATCTCTCAAGTGAAACCCTAGTTTTTACTCCTCTCCCTCCCAAAATCTCAATCCCAGGATTCTTAGCCGACTGCTTCTGATGAACTACTATGCATGACAAGCTCCTCTGTATACTCTGTTGGGTGCGCTGTCGGGTGCGGGTAACCCGTCAGGTAAAATTACCCGCGTATGTATGGGTACGAGAGTATTTTCTTACTCGCGTGCGAGTGCAGGTAACCCGATAGGTAAAATTTACTCTGACGGATATAGATATAGGTGACCACTACCCATTGGATATATACCCGTTGCCATCTCTACCTGCAACTGACCCTTGTGATGATGATCACGTTTGCTCATGACTAGTCCTCTCTCTGGTCCGGTTTTTAACAGACGGTCTGGTTTTTAATAGATGAAAGCCATCGTGTTTTATACACATGTTTAACCATTTATTTTATAAAAAATTTTGTATAAATGCATTAAATATAAATCATGCTTACAATACTTTTAATGATAAAATAAGTCACAACCAAATAATTGGTACAAGCTGTTGTGGGATCGGCTGACCTCACAAGCTTTTTCACTAACACTCATACTAATTTTTTCATGTAAATTCACTCAAATTTGCGCAAATGACCCCACTATCAAACAATGATAATTGACCCAAAAATTGCTAGCTCCGCTACTGAACGTAATAAATGATAATTATTTTGAATTGGACGAATGTTTACACATATGTCCAAAAATAAACGACGTCATCTATTAAAAAACAATATTTTATAAATTAATTGTCGAATTACACTAAACATTTTCCCCTCTGTTCCCTTTTACTTGTCAACAGATACGTAATATTTATGTACATTTTTTTGATTTTTCATCTATTAAAAAATATAAACATTTTAGAAAAAATGTCATATTATCAAATTACTTGTCAACAGATACGTAATATTTATGTACAATTTTTGATTTTTCATCTTTTTTATTAAAAAATTATAAACATTTTAGAAAAATGTCATATTATCAAATTACTTTGCATGGTAAATATCACTGGTACTACTTGTTTTCGTCAAAACATCAGATTTTAAAGTTTTTACTAGTGAAGATAAAGAAAATCACACTGGTAGTGCAAGTGAAATGGAATGAAAGGATATCTATACTCATTTTCACACCATCTCTATCGATAACATATGGACCCTATAATTTATATTATTACATTACTTTTTAACGAGCCCTTTTCCGTTTCACTATTGGCTTACTCTAAATTTCAAAATCACAAAAAGTCATAGTACTTGCTTAAACTAAATAAGTGTATTGGTTTAATAAGTTAAAAAATCAATTTGTTGTTCGTTGCAAAGCACAGGCTCTGGGCTATTGGCTAGTAATTAGAAAAAATTAATAAAACTAAATTAATAAAACTACATGTGGCGATAGCAGATTAGGCTATAGTAGACGTGTGATCATGCAGAGGCCAGACATTGCTACTCTACTGTTTCCAAATATACTTAGAGCTTCAGCTTCCAAACATACAACTGTAACCCCCGCCCCCCCCAACAACAAAAAAAACAATTTAACTAACAAGGGCAGACTCATGTTTTCTCAACCACCTTTCCTTGGATACTAGAGTCAAAAACATGGCATTCAGTTGAAGCCAAAACTTCAGCAACATTTACAACACAGCAAGAAAGAGTATAGAAAGAATTCAGTTCAGACACACAGATCCAACAACAGCGTGGAGATTTCGCCAGCCAGTGTTTTGTAAAGGAAATCTCAAGCAAAGATTTCTCTAACAAGCCAATCTAGGCTAGGGTAAGCAAAATACAGTATCAAGAAGGAGGGCAGAGCAAATAACACGGTGACAAGGATGTATAATAACAAGACAGCTGCACTAGCAGGGATTGCATAGAGCACTATGAGGAGGAAAATGAACACCAGGGGAAACTTGGCAGTCAGGTGAACCAATAAGGACAGCGACTTGCGCAGCGATGCCTGTACCCTCTCTGCATTCAAGATGGGGACCCCATGATTGGCATGGCTCACACTGGGGGATGGTGTTTCAATCAATGGTGGGAGTGGATGTCTGATGGGATTCGAATAACCTTCATTTCCACTTGCCCTACTGCCACTTGAGAGCCATGTAGTTTGTTGTTCACTATGAATAGCAGAGCACGATCTGGCTCGCTCACCATTCATCCCCTCAACCATCCAAAGGAGGAAGTAGTTTTTGCGTGGAAATGCGAGATTCCCTTTGTACATAATGCGGAGTGACAGGAGGTTGCACCAGGGACAGGAGACAAAGAATGGTAGCTGGATTGGCACCGTCGGAACTTTGATGACAGCCCATTGAAGTCCTAGGATGCAGTTCTTGCACATGGTGTGGCCACACCATAGTACATATGGCACATTCTCCACTATGTTGAAGGACTCCCAACATATGGGGCATTCGAGGCCTTCTTCCCTGCTTGTACACGAAGATGCCTCATCATCAGAGCAATCACCATTGGACGGGGTGCAGTTGGGAGTGCTCTTCTTCCCTAAACCAGATCCCCAAGCACTGGACGTGAAATTCCACATTCTCTAGCCCAAAGGGTAAGCTATCTCAAATACCCTGATTTTGCCAACATCAAAATTCTACATGTGGGATCTGAAATAACCAAGAAAACCATGCATGAGGACACTGATACTGTTAAGAGAACCCAGAACGTAAAGCAACACAAATTAGGCTGACATTAGCATTTGCAGCAAGATCATAAAAGACAGGAACCTGCAAGCAAGCAACTACAAGAAAATAAAATCTTTATCAGCACAAGCATATTCTCAGCTCATGCCAAATAGGAAACAGAAATGGACTATACACTGATAAACCAATTCAAAGAGACTGCTTATACCCACTAGTCAATGGGCACACAGGACGAAAGGTTTACTGACCAAGTTAGTCCCCCAAGTTCTCCAAATGAATCACTTAGGTTCCTCAAGTTTCAAAAGGGCCAAATATGTCCAGTGTGAATTCTCGATTACATCCCATTTGCTTTGTTAGCACGACGAAACAGTGAAATACAAGCACAATATTATTTTTGGAGCACTCATAATATCATATGACATGTTAAACAGCCACATGAATTCCTCATATCAGGAATGTGTGTACTGGGGTAATAAATTCCTGTGTTTACACAAGCAACACTATGCTGAGCCAATAAAACTAAATGGGAGGAACTAGGCATTTGCAATTACAATGAATCAAGAAAAAGCCAGAAATAACCAACACAACGCTGAATTATCAGAATCACTTACTGAACCACAAACTTTCCCCAAACCTTAAGCACTGGAGTGAAGCCAGCAACTAACCATTTTTTTTCTCTCCAAAAGCATGACAAAATCGATTTGACTGGCCAATTCTGAAGCAACCTCACACAGTTTTGTAAGATTCATCTTGCTATATATAAGAAGGTGAGGAGACATCACCCAGCGAGGATTTGAAGTCCATTTCTCTCTTGTTTAAGCAAGAGCAATAAGATGGTTAGGATACTAACGCTGAATAAGCAAGATCGCACGGTTGTGCAATTCATTAAGGGACCAATTTTACCCAAAATGCAAACCCGAAGGAGCTAAGCTACCTGATCCTTCTAAAAGTCGAGGATTATTATGAGAAATATCATGGAACAGACAGGTAATATTAAACTGGAAAATGCCTCGAGAGGGGGACAGTGGCGGATCTAACATGGGTCATGGGGGTTCAGTTGAACCCCCAAACTTTTTGGGAATCATCAAACTATTATTAGTATTTTCTAAGGTTAAGGCAAATTTCTAGAACAGAAGCTAGGGTTAAAGCAAATTCGAGAAAAAGTGCGTGGGTAGAGAGATGGGAAAGAGGATGTGCTCACCAGGATGCGGCGGAAGCAGGAGGACGAACGACGGCGACCCTGCTCGTTCGCGCGCGCGATGGATGGGGATCGGCGCAGGCGGCGGTGGCGTAGGATGTGCTCACCAGGATGCGGCGGAAGCAGCAGGACGAACGACGGCGCCCTGCTCGCTCGCGGGATGTGTGGGGATCGGCGGCGGCGGGCAAACTGACGACGAGGGTGAGAGGCCTATACGTCAAAATGGCGAGGGTAATATAGTAATTTCGGCTAGCACTCAATCCACCCGGATTGCACATCCCATCCCCACCCTAACCAAACGGAAATCTGAAAAATAAAAATAATATCCATTAATCGTAATCTCATTTTTCAAACGGAGCCTCTGACGCTGGATGTTTGAGACGGTAAATTGTTGTTTTTATTTTTTTATAGGGTTAAGATGTGGATAAATATTAGGTATGTTTGGGCATTGTCCAATTAGGCATGGCTTATCAAATGTGCCGTGCTGTACCGGCTCAAGTGCTGAGGCTAGAGTTCAGTCACGGTCTAGTGAGATGTCGAGTGTCGAAACTTGGTTTCGGCAATAGAAAATTGGGGGTCGCAGTCAAGATCGCCAAGCACAATGGGTTAGGAGAAGAAGAAGGTTTAGACAGGTTCAGGCCCTCTCGTGAGGTAATACCCTACTCCTGTTTCGGTGGATTCGATCCGCCGAATGCCTTTATTGATCTCACGATCTAAAGCTGAAGGCTAAAAGCTGATCTCCTATCGAAATCTCTGATCTAGAATCTGATCTCTGATATCCCTCAAGGGACGCCCTTACCCCCTTATATAGTCTTGGGAGGAGGGCTTACGGATCGAAACCCTATCTTATTCTAAGTTGGTTTCCTCAATCTTACCAAACCGTGATCGTAGGCCGATTGCCTTATCTCTATCAGCAATCGTAACACCCAAGTCATG
This sequence comes from Oryza australiensis, assembly GCA_019925245.2. Classification (NCBI taxonomy): domain Eukaryota; kingdom Viridiplantae; phylum Streptophyta; class Magnoliopsida; order Poales; family Poaceae; genus Oryza; species Oryza australiensis. Next base: position 266,721 of record JAIFGZ020000126.1, read on the forward strand.
TTTGGTTTACAGATATAGGCGCAATCTATCCCTACCTCCAATCGGATAAGCTTGCCATGTAGATACCCGATTGCCATAATCTCCACAAGAGCCCCCAAGTCCTTTTCGATCGACAGAGACAGCTCGCTGAGACCAAAGCAAAGCACACAGTTAAAAATCTCTTTGACCGAGTGCTTTTGGCGCCGAGTGATTCCATCATCTCGCTGAATCTTCCCGAATGGCTCCAAAGACTGTGAAGGGCTGGAAAAATATCTAAAAAATTCTCAAAAATAAATATCTAGGTGCATCTCCTGACGCACCTAATTAGGTGTAGCCCCCGACTATGTGGTTAGTCAAAAACAGACTAAGCATATAGTCAAGAACTATAAAAAATCATTTTTATGTAGATGCCTAGCTCATGCTAAAGCAATCGTAGAAATCTCATTACTCGGCAAGTTCATACTCATCCGAGCGAATTTGCCCGAGTCATCTCAGAACAAATAACTCAATCAACCTACATGGGTGAAAAGCACTCGGTAAGCTCATGCTTATCCGAGTGGATTTGCCCGAGTAATCCCGGAACAAATATTTCAATCATCCCTCATTGGAAAACGAGTTCTTTCAATCATATGAAAAATATGACCAAGTTATTAAATAGCTTTTGCCATAATACTGGTCTCAATCTATAAAGATCTTCACCAAGGTGGAAAAATAAATAGCATTGATAAGATCACTTGATCAAATGCCAAAAAACCAAACAGCCCTTGTCATCAAGGCAGCTATAAAAACTTAACTGTTGGTCACCTTCCAAGTTGCATCGCGCTAGCTTCTCATGAAGTCAAGCAAACCACAGTATGGAAGGATTTTCAAAGGTATAGGGCACTCGGACACGCGCATATTGCCAGGGCAAATCTGCTTAAGCTCATCCGCTTAAGTCCCTAAGGACACGCGTCGGGCCACACCTTAGCCGGGCCGTAGATTTTCTTATGGGCTCGGCCCAATTACTAGAAAACCTAGCGCAACCCTCAAATCTTTCTATAAAGGTGCGAGGTCGTCCCCGCCTCTTCATCTTCCAAAATTCCCTTTTCGCAATCTGTTCACCGGTGCACTGCGGAGAACCCTAGACTTGCGCGCTCCCAAATCCATCCATCTAGGAACTCGCTCTCTGCAACAACCAGCTTCCGCAGCCAAATCTCCCACGTTCCCTTGTCAAAAGCCCGACCTTTTCCGACCAGATCCACTTTCCATCAACACCACTCTCATGACGGAGGAAAAGAGGATTCCGTTCGACCAATGGGTCGCTTCGGATGTGAGGGAATCTACCCTTAAGGAGATGGTGAAGCACGGCGTGCTTCCGCCAAAGGAAATCGTGGGATGGCGCCCGGCGGCGGAGGACTTCCCGACCCCGAACACCGTGAGCTCGTCGTTTTCACTTCTTTTTCTATTGCGGGTTCAGCCTTCCCACCTCCGAGTTCTTCCGAGGGCTTCGGATTACTATGGGCTTCAACTCTACCATCGAACCCCAACTCGATGCTTCACATTGCTCTCTTCATTCATGTATGTGAAGCCTTCCTTGGCATCCTCCCCCACTTCCAACTCTTCCGCGCATGTTCTATCTCAAACCACATCCGAACAAGGACCACCCTTGCGTTGTTGGCGGGGCAGGTTTCCAGCTTCGTGGATCTCTCCGCAAGGAGTATTTTTCTCTTCTTTTTAAGTCTTCCAATAAGGGATGGCATGCGGGCTGGTTCTACGTTAGCAACCTAGAACCCAGCCTGCCATCTTTCGTCGGCCTTCCTCTTGTCCCCGGTCCGTCATGGAGCACTGCTCCAGAGCCCAAGATTGGGACGAGGCCAACGAGCTGCTCGCGAAGATCCCGGCGATGAAACAAAGAGGTCTTCGCGGGAACAGATCACTCGGCACTTCATCAGTGCCGACCGGCGCCGATCAAGGAACGGTCGAAACCGGCCTTCGAGTATGAAGGCGGAACGGACCCCCGGGAAGATCCAGACCCACTCAAGTACGAGATTCGAAGATCCGGATGTACAAGCTCTTCTCGACCGGAATTGCGTTGAGCGGGCCCTCATTCCGGTTCTTCCCTTCAAGCATCCACCGACCTCCTCCTCCAGTAAGCCGCCGGTTGCTTCATAGTATCTTTCAATCTTGACATCTTGTCTCTTAACATTGTACACTCTTTCTTCGCAGAAAACGCCTCTATCACCTCCAAGCCATACAAGGTGTCCCACAACGACGCCGCGTCGCCCCGCCAAGAAGTCGGCTGGCGGGATCAAAATCCAAGGCGACCCGATCGGGAAGCGAGCGGCGCCGAGTGAAGACTCGAACAAGCGTGCAAGCAAAAGGAGGTTGATTATCGAGGACTCGGATGACGACGTCCGCTCCTCCCACCGAGACCCCACCTTTAAGACGATCGCGCGGACGGCGCCGAAGATCCGCCGGTCATCCAGGTATGCTCTGAAACCGAAGTCTGAACTCTTTCGTTGAAAACTTTCCTTTGTCTTTACCCCTGCTGTGTTCACTTTCGCAGGAGGCCCCAGGACATAGATCCTGCCGGGGGGAGTGAAGGACCAACCCCAGCCGCTGCTCCCGAGGTGCCAAGGCCAGCAGAGCCAAAGCCCCGGAGGCCACAACCAAGTGCGAGCGCTCCGGGGAAACAACCTTTGCCTCTGAAGAAGGATGCCTCGAGGAAGGAGCCCCCGGCCCCCAGCCGGGATATCCCGACTGGAAACCAGTCAGCGGCCGGGAATCCTGAGGCCGCGGCTCAAGCGCCCCCGACTGAGGGCCACTCGGCGCGGAGTCAGAAGAAGGAGGCCAGCCGGGCCGCTCCACCTAAGCAAACGGCCGCCAAAACTGGTGAGATTTGTTTCGAAGTACTCTTTTGCTCTTTCGGTTTGAATCTTTCATGTCTTCATTTGTCCTTCTTGCTTGCCGACCACGTGGAGGATATCCCTAGGTTGTAGTCCTCTGAGACCTGGGTTCCCCCTATTCGGATCGAGTGGCGGGACTCGGAAGGCGAGAGGCAGGGCATCATCCTAGACCGGCAAGCCGAAAAAGATGAAAGGGATGCTCTTGTCGAGAGCTTGAACGAGGCGACCCGGCTGCTCAACGTAAGCCTTCGACTTTCTCTTTAATTGTACTATCATTATCCTTCAGTCAGTCACTCTTCTGCTTTCGCGCACAGAAGGAGTATTGCCGCTCCATGGCAAAATCTGAGGTGCTGGAGAAGTTGGTTCCCCACCTGAACTCCTTAGAGGACGTTCGGCAACGGTGAAGGCCACTCGGGAGGAGGCCGCGTCAGGGAGGCGGCTTTAAGGAGGAGATCGCGAGCTTCGGGAGGCGAACCTCGACCTCCAGAGGATCAATCGGAAGTAAGCCCGTCTCCCCAAATTTCTTCATGATTCCCATGTTGATTTCGGTTGTTGACGATCTTCTTTCGTAGAAAATTCTTCGGAGGTCCATTCGCTTCAAGTCCAGTGGAGGCGGTCGGCCTCGACAAAGCCGAGATAGAAGCCGAGTTTGAAGGTAATCTTCTTTGGAGTAAAACTTCTTGCGCTGCTTCGTTTCCGAGTGCCTTGAATGATCCGGAGCTTTTGGCAGCTTACAAGGTAAAGACCCGAGCCCAATACGACGTCTTGCTTGGGCGGGTCAGACGAAGCGACGAGATTCGGGAAGAGGTCGCCAATGCCACTACGCCAATCTTGCTGTCCTTATTCGATCAAGGAGTTGGGGCCAGTTCGTTGGAGCCAGTGGAAATATTCGACAAGCTGCGGCTGGCTCCCGACCGGTATCTGGCCAACATCACCGAGCGCCAACATGGGGGCTGGTCTCGGCTCTTGCCTGGACCAAGTCCTCTACCCCAGTGGATATCCACTCGGTTAGGGAAGGCTTTGCTGACGGAACGACCGACGAGCAGGCCTTGGACATGCTGAGTGAGGCGCAGGAGGCGGCGAAGAAAATATCCCTTGATGTAGTAAACAATTTCAAGATTTGATTTGTCTTTCTAACTTTGTTTTGTAAATGTCGCATAACCATAACGTTGTGATGTAGAACTTGTGATATTTTTAGTTTATTTATGTTAATGCCTTGATCCAAGCTTTTGTGTGAAATTTCTTAAGTAGTTTTCGTCTGGCTGTCATCAAGCCTAGGCTCGATTAGGTCGTCGGAAAACTCTCAGTCCTTAGACACTGAGCTCGAATCAAAGGACATTAAACAATGATAAACCAAATTATGCACAAAATTTGATGAGGAAAACTTTAGCTTTATTGACATGTGTACAGCCCCCGACTGCTAACTCAAGAAGTCATCTTGCTTGAGGTTGGCAGTCAAAGAGAACATGAGGCCTTAACCAAATTAGGCATAAAATCGTCGAAGATGCTCGATGTTCCAGGAGTTTTCCACCATAGACCCGTCTTCGCGCTTTAGCCGGTAGGCACCGGGCCGAGTCACTTCAGCGATTATATACGGTCCCTCCCATAAGGGAGATAACTTGTGTCGGTCTTTGGTGGTCTGGATTTTGCGTAGAACAAGGTCGCCAACAATGAAAGCTCGTGCTCGCACGTTGCGGCTGTGGTATCTTCTGAGCCCTTGAAGGTATTTGGCCGACTGGATGAGGGCCGCCTCACGGGCCTCTTCCAATCGGGTGAGGTCATCCACTCGGTAAGGGTCGTAGCGTTCATCGTTGAAGCTGCGGACCCGGAGGGACTCATATTCCATCTCATTTGGCAACATGGCTTCTGCGCCATAAACCAAAAAGAAGGGAGTTTGGCCGGTAGCCCGACTGGGTGTGGTCCGCAGCGACCATAAAACCGAGGGGAGTTCTTGGACCCACTTGCCAGCGTAAGGGTTTAGGCGGTCGAAAACGCGGGCCTTTATTCCTTGGAGGACCATGCCGTTGGCTCGCTCGGACTTGTCCATTGCTTTTGGGGTGGGCTACCGACGCGTAGCAGATCTTGATTCCGAAGTCTTCGCGAGAATTCCTTGAAGATGCCTCCGTGGCGAGTCCCGTTGTCGGTTATGATTCGTTTGGGATGCCAAAGCGGTGCACGATGTTGAGGAAAAAGTCCCGTGCTTTGTCAGCAGTAATTGTAGCGACCGGCTTGGCCTCAATCCACTTGGAGAACTTGTCGATTGCGACGAAGAGGTGTGTGAATCCTCCCGGAACTTTTTGAAAGGGCCGACCATGTCCAGCCCCATACCGCAAACGGCCGGGAAAGTGGGATTGTTTGAAGCTCTGGGCCGGGACATGGCTTTGTCGGGCGAAAACGGCAGCCTTCGTAGGTTCGTACGACTTTATCCGCGTCGGAGACCGCGGTAAGCCAGAAGAAACCTTGTCTGTAACTTTGCCGACTAGAGTGCGTGCTGCCGCGTGGCTTCCGCATATGCCCGAGTGGATGTCTTGGAGTAGTTGTCTCCCTTCCTCGGGTGTGATGCACCTCATTAGAATTCCGGAGGGGCTTCTCTTGTATAGATCGGAGTCAACCATGACATATGCTTGGCAACGACGGGACGCGTTCGCTTCATCCCGGTCATCCGCGCTCTTCTTGGGTTAAAAATTTAATGAGCGGCGTCCTCCGGTCGGTATCGGTCATGGCGACTTCGTTCGTGGTTTGCTCATTGGGAGTTGTCTTTGCCGTGATGGTTGGTTCGTAAAGATGTTCGACAAAAACGTCTGTTGGGGCAGCTTCACGCTTAGATCCGAACTGTGCCAGCTCGTTGGCGGCTTCGTTGTTATGTCTCAGGACATATGAGAGTTCGAGCCCGTCAAACTTGTCCTCAAGCTTGCGGACCTCTTGCCGGTAGGCCTCCATAGTGTCGTTTAGGCGGGACCGTCTTTCATCACTTGATTGACGACCACTGGGAGTCGCCTTTCACAATAAGCCGACGTATCCCGAGTGAAACTGCGAGGCGCAGTCCATGTAGAAGAGCTTCGTACTCGGCAACGTTGTGTGAGGCGGAGAAGTGGAGGTGAAGGACATATCTTAGCCTTTCCCTGGTCGGGAGATCGGCACAACTTCGCTCCCAAGCCGGTGATCCTCTTGGATCCGTCGAAGTGCATGGTCCAGTGTTGGAGGTCTTCCCGAGACACGTTTTCTTCTTGTTCGGTCCACTCGGCAGGAAGTCCGCCAAGGCTTGTGACTTTATGGACGTCCTTGCCTTAAAAGTCAAGTCCGCGGCATCGGCTCTAGGGCCCACTTGGCGATGCGTCCGGTTGCCTCGCGGTTGTGGATGACATCGCCGAGTGGGAAAGAGGTGACGACGGTGACCGAGTGACCCTGAAAATAGTGTGCCAATTTCCTCGCGGTTATTAGAACACCATAGAGCAGTTTTTGTACCTGAGGGTAGCGAATTTTGGCTCCTGCCAATACTTCGCTAACAAAGTAGATTGACCTTTGAATTTTCTGAGCCCGTCCTTCTTCTTCGCGTTCGACCATAAGGACCGTACTAACCACTTGGTTAGTGGCTGAAACGTACAACAGCAGAGGTTCTTGGGGTTGAGGCGAGGCCAGGATGGGTGGCGTTGTAAGGAACTCTTTGAAATCTTCAAAGGCTTTGTTGGCTTCCGCGGTCCACTGGAAGTCGTCTGTCTTCTTTAGTAGTCTGAAGAACGGCATGCCTCGTTCGCCGAGTCGGGATATGAAACGGCCTTAGTGCCGCCATGCAGCCAGTGAGCTTCTGAACGTCTTTCTGGTTACTCGGGGGTTTCATGTTTAAGATAGCGTTGATCTTTTCTGGATTTGCTTCAATGCCGCGATGTGACACCGTGAAGCCGAGCAGTTTGCCTGATGGAACACCGAAAGTGCACTTCTCCGGGTTTAACTTCATTCTGAAGGCCCGGATGTTCGCAAAGGTTTCTTCTAAGTCGGCGATCAGGTCTTCTTTCTGCTTGGTCTTGATGACAACGTCGTCGACGTAAGCTTCAACGTTCTTGCCGATCTGCGTCTGGAAACATCTTTGGATCATGCGTTGGTATGTGGCTCCGGCGTTCTTCAGGCCGAAAGGCATGGTGATGTAGCAGTAGGCCCCAAACGGCGTGATGAACGATGTCTTCGGGCGGTCGGATTCTTTTAAGCGATCGGTGATAGCCCAAGTAAGATCCAGAAACTCGGGAGTTGGCAAGTGTTGAGTCGACGACTTGGTCGATGCGAGGCAGCCCGAATGGATCTTTGGGGCAGGCTTTGTTGAGGTCGGTATAGTCAACGCACATGCGCCATTGCCCCGTCTTCTTGCGGACCAGGACTGGGTTGGCTAACTAGTCGGGATGGAGGACTTCTTTAATGAAGCCGGCAGCCAAGGGCTTTGCGAGTTCTTATTTGATGGCGTCTTTTCGATCCTGCACGAATCTGCGTAATCGTTGTTTTATCGGTTTGGCGTCATCTTTGACGTTCAAAGAGTGCTCGATCACCTCCCTAGGAATTCCGGCATATCGGATGGTTTCCATGCAAAAACATCTTTATTAATTTGGAGGAAGGTGACGAGCGCGCTTTCCTATTTGGGATCTAGGTCGGCGCCGATTACGGCAGTTTCGAGGATCCGATGGATCAAGGGAGATCTTCTTGGTCTTGGCGTCGCCGGATCCGGATTTGGCTATCTTCTTCGCGGGTACTTCGCCCTGCCGAAGTTGATGCAGCCAATCGGACTTCTTGTTGGCCACGTAGTCTCTCGCGAGATTGGGCCATGTCGCAGCTCTCCTTATCGCAGTGAAGGCTTGCTTCACGTCGCTGCGAAGAGTGATGACGCCGTTGGGACCCGGCATCTTCATGCGAGAGGTAGGTGTAGTGAGGATCGCCATGAACTTGGCAAGCGAGCCTTCCGATGATGGCGTGATATCTTTGTTGAAGTCGGCCACCTCAAAGGTGACGTTCTCCGTTCGGAAGTTCTCTTGGGCTCGAAGGTGACCGGGAGGAGATATGCCCGAGTGGTGTAGAAGATAGCCACGGGATAACTCCGTGGAAGGGGTGAGCTTGCCTTCGTTCGGCCCTCGGGATCGCATCTCATCCATGGTCTTGGCAAACAGGATGTTGAGGGCGCGCCCCATCGATGAGGACGCGCTTAAGCTCGATGTTGCGGACCACGGGGTCGGGACGAGTGGATAGCGCCGGTGGAACCACTCGGTCAGGATGATCCGAGCGGTCAAAGGTGATGCTCACTTCCGACCATCGCAGATATTGAGGGACTTTCGGGTTGAGCCGCGTTGACCTCCCGGTCAGTTAGCTTTTGTTTCCTCTTGGACTCATAGGCTAGCGGACCTCCGAAGATGTGGTTGAGCTCCATCACTGGGTCTTGAAAAGGTTCGGCATTTTCAGCCGCGTTGTTCTTTTTGGCGCCAGACGGGCCAGCCTCGTCAATCGACTTCTTGTTGAGCTGCGCCGCGTACTGTTCGGCGAACTGCTTGTAGATAAAGCAGTCCTTCGCCGCGTGCTTATGATTCGGATGATGGGTGCACTGGGCGTTCATGATGGCGTCGTAGGCGGCGACTCGGGGACGTCGTTGAGTGTTGGAGGTTGCGGCCACTAAGTCCTCAGATCGGCGCTTGCGATCTTTCTGGCCCTGGTTGCCGTTGTTGCCGCCATCCTTCTTAGGATTACGGCTTCCTCCCGCTTGCTTGTCCTCCCTTCTATCGGGCCGGTCTTGACGGACGGCCTTAATGGCGTCATTAGATTTGGCGTATGAATTCGCCGTCTCGAACATTTGCTTCACCGTCTTCGGTGGTTTGCGCCCGAACTTCCCGATGAGCAGCTCATCACGGACTCCCTTTTGGAAGGCGGCGATGATGATATCATCAGTGATGTTCGGGATCTTGTTGCGCTTCTCGGAGAAACGACGAATGTAATCCTTCAGAGGCTCGTCCGGCTTTTGGATGACGTTGTATAGGTCGAAGTGTGTGCGGGTCTCTCGAAGGTACCTTGGAAGTTGGCGATGAAATGGTCCTCGGCTCGCTCAACGAGCCGATTGAGCCTCTTGGCGGCTCGTGAGCCAATTTCTGGCTGAGTTCGCGAGGGCCACGGGCAGGTAATTGGCCATAGCCTTGTTGTCGCCACCTGCAGCACGGATGGCGAGGGTGTATACGGTTAGCCAAGATTCAGGGTCGGTCTTGCCATCGTACCTTTCAATCCCTATAGGCTTAAAGCCACTCGGCCAGTGCACTCGGCGGAGCTCCCGAGTGAAGGCTGGTACTCCGTCGTCGCCGCTATCGGGTGATCCCCTCCGATCTTCCCGAGTGCGTCGGTCCCGCTCCTGGTAGCGGCGATCGAGGACTTCCGCGATCGGCCGGCGGTGTCTTGGTGGCTGGTTGGGTAGCTGGAACCATTGCGGCGACTCGGTGATGGATGGGTGGACGTCCATGTCGTTTGTCGCGGGAGTCGGCCGTCGCTCGTGGTACTTCAGCGTGGACTCGCGGGGTGGGCCTCTTGGCCGGTCGTCGACCGATCGGCTCGGGCCTCCTATAGTCTCCCGACCTTAGAGGCGGAAGCCGGCTCTTGTCTGGCGTTTCGGCCACAGATTCAGTCGGCCTTCGTGCCGAGGTGGTGGGGTGGCCGTTTGCTGTAGCGACGACGATGGTCTTGATCTTGTCGAGTATAGGAGTCACGTTGGCGAGTGCCGTCTCCCTGACGGTGTCCAAGAGTGTAAGCGCGGCAACCGCGTTCTGCTGTGGTGTTTGGAAGATGTTGGTGTTGCGGACCTGTGTTTGGAGGATGGCCTCCTGGGCGGATCGTCCGGCTGCACGTAGATCCTGCTTCCTCTTGTCAGCCTCGTCCTTGCATTGTTTCTCCTCCTCGGCCGTCTTGCGCTCGAGCTCCACCCTGGCTCGCTCTTCTTCTGCAAGCCTTCTGGCCATGGCTGAGTCGGACTCGTCCGGCTCGGCCATGAGGACGTCAAAGCACTTTGGCTCGCAGTCCATGTGGCAGTCGGAGTTGTCGGCTTCGTTAGAAGGGATGCCGTAGAGGTTGTCGAATCCGGCGGAGCTGAGGTATCCATTGAGGTCCGAAGATGAGCAGGAGCCGAATGATGGGAGGATGACAGCGACCTCCCTTGATCCTGGGTAACCCGGATCTGGATCGTTCCAGTCCGAGTCAGAGCTTGGGGATATGGGCTCCTCCGAGTGGGTCGCCGCCGACTCGGGGGAGAGAAGTTTGCTGTAAATCTCGGCGGCGTTTGGTAATCCAAACGGCGCTAAGAGGTCTTCATCTGAGAAGATCGCTTCCGTCGGGAAGGCGAGAAGATTGGCGCAGATTTCGGCGGTATTCGGTAATCCGAATGGTGCCGAGTGAAGTCCGTCGTTGGAGAAAGTAGATTGCATCTTGGTCTTCAAGACGTCGTTGTAGATTGTGGCGCTGTTCGGAAGTCCGAACGGTGTCGAGTGGATTTCTCCCACCGACCGGTCCGAATCCGAGTCGAAGGAGGAATCGTCGATAAGTTGGCGGCGAAATCGCCGAATCTTGAAGGAGATCCCATCACGCTTGTCGGCGAGATTGTTGAAGAAGTCTCGACGCGTGGTCCCCTACCTGGCGCGCCAACTGTCGAAACTTGGTTTCGGCAATAGAAAATTGGGGGTCGCAGTCAAGATCGCCAAGCACAATGGGTTAGGAGAAGAAGAAGGTTTAGACAGGTTCAGGCCCTCTCGTGAGGTAATACCCTACTCCTGTTTCGGTGGATTCGATCCGCCGAATGCCTTTATTGATCTCACGATCTAAAGCTGAAGGCTAAAAGCTGATCTCCTATCGAAATCTCTGATCTAGAATCTGATCTCTGATATCCCTCAAGGGACGCCCCTTACCCCCCTTATATAGTCTTGGGAGGAGGGCTTACAGATCGGAAACCCTATCTTATTCTATGTTGGTTTCCTCAATCTTACCAAACCGTGACTGTAGGCCGATTGCCTTATCTCTATCAGCAATCGTAACACCCAAGTCATGTTTGGTTTACAGATATAGCAGGCGCAATCTATCCCTACCTCCAGTCGGATAAGCTTGCCATGTAGATACCCGATTGCCATAATCTCCACATCGAGTTATGTCGTGTTGGCCTTGCACGATTAAGGTACGTGGGCTGTGTGGAGACCAATTAGCCCAAATTTGATATATACAAAAAAATTACGAACAAAGTCCGTTTGATCCTGCTACACAAACTCCAATGAAGCTCTGGTAAGGTTCTTCGCTAACCGATAACACGTTCCTTTTCCTACTCGTCAAGCACCATCATGGCTCTTCACTTCTTACTTTCTTTGTCCTGATCCAGTGAGCGTCCAACAACCGATACGCTTAGTGGATGTGCTTGCGAATGGGGTTGATCACGCCACCATGTTGCCATGCAGGCCTACGTCGATGAGCGCCCACCATCGCTTCCTCTGCCCCGAGCCCCTGGCTTTCTCGGTTATTCCGTTCTTCTTTCCTCCTATCTCCTGCTCGGATGATAGTTGCTCGTCGCCAGTCGTCAGTCACCATCGTGCCACACGAGATGTCATGCCATTCTTGGGCCATGTCGTGCTGGTTTGCTATATGCACTCATCGTGTTAGCACGCCTGGCTAGGTAGCAGCCCAAGCACAGTATGACTAGACGGGTTGTGCTGCATGACCCACATACAAACGACTCGTGTTGTTCCACGAAAAGACTCACCCTTTTTGACAACCTATAGGAGGATATGACAAACTCATATATGAATGAGATCAATTAAGACACCTCAGCCGCACTTAATTAATCAATATTAGTGTCGAATTAAAGGAAAACTATTTATTTAAGATATTCCTTCCCATAATAGCGATTACACTCTAACCAACACTAAAAAAATAACACACTTTTTTCCTAAAATAACATGAAAGCACAACATAATAAACATATCCATTCTCTTCTTGTTTTTATTAGACCAATTTCGAGTAGCATTGTCTGAGTCAAAAATTATTTCAATATACACATTTGTGTTGCTTATCTCACTAGTGAAAAAAAATTATTTTCTCACTAAATCAACATTGATTAAGAGAGTAATTAGGAGAAGTTAATCTCAACTGGTAGAAACAAAGGGATATGGTAAACATTTTGCAACTACACCAAGTGGTTTCAGCAACAGCTCTAGGGGATCCACACCACACACGGAGTCGGAGTCGACGCTGAGCAGAAAGGGAAATATCCTCAAGGAACCCACGATTTTCTCTTCCTTCTTTTGCACAATCACGTAGGGATACTTGGCCACCTAGGAATATGAGATATTGATACCTTTTATAACCTTTTTATTATTTTCCCTTTTACTTATATGTTATTTAAATTAATTTTTTAATCAAATAGATAATTAATTTTAACCCAAAATAAACATATTATCAAAATATATTAAATTTTAATTTTAGTAAAACTAATTTGGTGTTGTAGATGGTAATAATTGTTTACATAAAATTGGTCAAACATAAGTAAATTTTACTAGAAACAAAGTTCAAACAACTTATAATAATAGGAAACGGAGGAAGTAGTAATTATCATGTCATATTAATAATATTAGTTAGTAGTAATTTTACATGAGTTACTAGTAACTACTATAACATCAAGTTGCTTAACTAATTTTTAGAATTTAAGAGATATTTTTTCCTTAACAATGCTACATATAGTCATAAATATCTATAATTTATATGGATAGATCAGAACAAATTAGAGAGAGACATTTGTTAGCAATCTAATGATCATAATACACTATAAATATTACTCAACTGACTTGTGACTTTTACTGTATACGGTTGCATTTCTTATGTTGTGTTATACAACTTAAAATTAATTAACTTATAATATAGAAAAGATGATTTAAATAGCATAAAAACTAATTTTAATTTCTATAAATATTTAGAAAAATATTTATACAAAAACATAGGCACTCCACCCAGATCAAAAAGGATTAATCAATGAAGAAGCTTCTTTCCTTTTGGCTGCCTGCGAGCTCGTCCTGGAGTTGTTGGTTTCTAATATCTCTTAAACTTTTGAGACTTCTGTTTTATGTCCTGATGGGTAGCCCTGGTGATTTACCCCTTTTGTCCCTGCTTATTCATCTATCTTGTCTTGATGATTAGTCGTACTTGGAACTTACTGTGCTGGAATGTTCGTGGATTGAATAACTAGGATAAGTGGGATCTTATCAGGAACAAAAATTGATAAAATTGATGAAAGTAATGCCAACATGTTTTGTTTGCAGGAGAGAATTTTGACCTGCAATTTATCAGAAATTTTCCCCCAAAAAATTTGACAAATTTAATTTCTGTCCTTCTATGGGAGCATCAGCAGGAATTCTTGTTTGTTGGGCTTCAAATTGTTTTTCTGCAGTAACTCTAGAAAAAAAAAGCAGTTTGCTATCAGGCTTTCGGTTTCTTCTATTCATAATTTTGAAAATTGGACCCCAGTAGTTGTTTATGGGTCCTGTAGGCAACCTGCCAGAGATAATTTCATCAATTGGTTACAAAGCTTAGATTTTGATGATGATGATATGTGCGTGGTGATTTCAATTTCTATAGAACTTTAGATAATAGAAATAAACCTGGGGGCAATTTTAGATACCATTGTCTTTAATAACATTATCGGGAGCTATACCTGGAGCAATATGCAATAATCCCCTATTCTCGAGCAGATCGACTGGTTTTTCACCTCAGTTGCATAGACAACCCGGTATCCTCTATCTGTTGTGTTGCCCATTGCAAAGGTTACATCTGATCACCTCCCGTGCAAGATCCAAATTGGCACAAGTATTCCAAAAGCCAATATCTTTAGATTTGAAAATTTCTGGTTTAAGCATCTAGGTTGTATTGAGCAAATCACCCAGGCTTGGCTCAGTCCTGTCAGAAGTTCAAATAGCGCTCATAAAATCAATGAAAAGTTTAAAGCGCTTAGAAGAATTTTAAAAAGCTCGGCCAATAGCTTTTCCAACCTCTCCAAGCTGATCGCCATCTGCAACTTAGTTATTGTTTTTATGGATAAACTAGAAGAAATCAGAGATCTTTTTCCTCATGAGTTCAGTTTCAGAATCATCATCAAATCTCACATCAAAAATCTCCTATCCATGCAAAATATGTATTGGAGACAAAGGTTCACTCAGAGAATTGTTCAGTTTGGTGACGAGAACACGAAGTTCTTTCATGCTATGGCCTCTGAAAGATATAGAAAGAATGTCATTATCCAGATAATTGATGATAATGGAAGAATGGTGACTGATCATAATGAAAAAAGTGCGATCTTCTATCAGGAATTCAAGAAAAGACTGGGATTATCGGTTGGCACTTCCATGCAATTTGACCTACACTCTCATTCAACCCTGTGAGAATCTGGACAATCTTTGTCAGCCTTTCAGTATTGAGGAAATTAATAATATCATCTTAAATTTGCCTCATGACAAGGCTCCTGCCCCAGACGGTTTCAACAATTTCTTCTTCAAAAAGATCTAGCCTATCATCAAACATGACATGTACAAGCTATGCAGTGATTTCTTCTTTCATATTGCAGATGTAAGGAGCATCAACTCTTCACTTCAAAGAAGTATTTGTATCACACCCGAGCAATGGACCAGGGAAGGAGTTTCATTCATTTACGGAGTTTGGAAGCGAGGACGATCCAGGATCGTATATCACCTAAGTTCCCAAGAAAGACAACCCTGAGAATGTTAATGATTTCAAGCCTATTTCTTTGGTTAGCACCCCTTTGAAAGTCATCTCTAAGCTGCTTGCAAATAGGCTCCAACATGAGATTTTGGAAATTGTCCATGAAAATCAGTATGGCTTTATAAAGGGGAAAACCATTCAAGATTGTCTGGGCTGGGCCTTTGAGTTCTTGCGTCAATGCCACCAATCAAAAAGAGAAATCATCATTCTCAAGTTGGATTTTGAGAAGGCTTTTGACCAAGTGGAGCATGTAGTCATCCTTGATATGTTGAAAGCTAAAGGTTTTCCTCCTAAATGGATTAGATGGACAGAAGATATTCTCTCCTCGGCAACCTCTTCTGTCCTTATGGCACTGCAGGGAAAGAATTTAAATGCAAAAGGGGGGTTAGACAAGGGGACCTTCTCTCTCCTCTCCTTTTTGCTATAGCAGCTGTCGAAACTTGGTTTCGGCAATATAATTTCTGGGGTCGCAGTCGAGATCGCCAAGCACAATGGGTTAGAAGGAGAAGAAGGTTTAGACAGGTTCAGGCCCTCTTGTGAGGTAATACCCTACTCCTGTTTCGGTGGATTCGATCCGCCGAGTGTCTTTATTGATCTTGTGATCTAAGGCTCAAAGCTTAAAGCTGATCTAACATCGGATATCCCTCAAGGGACGCCCCTTACCCCCCTTATATAGTCTTGGGAGGAGGGCTTACAAATCGGAAACCCTCTCTTACTCTAAGTTGGTTTCCTCAATCTTACCAAACCGTGACTATAGGCCGATTGCCTTATCTCTATCGGCAATCGTAACACCCAAGTCATGTTTGGTTTACAGATATGGCAGGTGCAATCTATCCCTACCTCCAGTCGGATAAGCTTGCCATGTAGATACCCCATTGCCATAATCTCCACAGTAGCCCCCGAGTCCTTTTCAGTCGACGAGACAGCTCAGCTTCAGATCAAAACTACACACAGCCAAAAACCTCTTTGACCGAGTGCTTTTGGTGCCGAGTGATTCCATCATCTCTGCCTGAATCTTCCCGAGTGGCTCCAAAGACTGTGAAGGGCTGGAAAATATCTAAAAAATTCTCAAAAATAAATATCTAGGTGCATCTCCTGATGCACCTAATTAGGTGTAGCCCCCCGACTATATGGTTAGTCAAAATTAGACTAATCGTATAGTCAAGAACTATAAAAAATCATTCTCATGTAGATGCTTAGCTCAAGCTAAAGCAACCTCATCACTCGGCAAACTTGTGCTTATCCGAGTGAATTTGCCCGAGTCATCTCAAAACAAATAATTCAATCATCCCTGGGTAAAAAACACTCGTAAGCTCATGCTTATCCGAGTGGATCTGCCCGAATTATCCCGGAACAAATATTTCAATCGTCCCTCATGGGAAAATGAGTTTTTTCTTCAATCATATGAAAAATATGACCAAGTTATTAAACAGCTTCTGCCATAATACTGGTCTCAATCTATAAAGATCTTCACCAGGGTGGAAAAATAAATAGCATTGATAAAATCACTTAATCAAATGCCAAAAAACCAAACAGCCCTTGTCATCAAGGCAGCTATAAAAAGCTTCACTGTTGGTCACCTTCCAAGTTGCATCGTGCCAGCTTCTCATGAAGTCAAGCAAACCGCGGAATGAAAGGATTTTCAAAGGTACAGGGCATTCAGACACGTGCATATTGCCAGGGCAAATCTGCTTAAGCTCATCCGCTTAAGTCCCTAAGGACACGCGTCGGGCCACACCTTAACTGGGCCGCAGATTCTCTCATGGGTTCGGCCCAATCACAAGAAAACCTAGCGCAACCCTCAAATATTTCTATAAAGGCTCGAGGTCATCCCCGCCTCTTCATCTTCCAAAAGATTCCTCTTTTTACAGCACTGTTCATCAGTTTCCTGCGAAGAACCCTAGACTCGCGCGCTCCCAAATCCATCCATCCAGGAGCTCGCTCTTTGCAACAACCAGCTTCCGCAGCCAAATCTCCCAAGTTCCCTTGTCAAAATCCCCACTTTTTCCGACCAGATCCACTTCCCATCAACACCACACTCATGGCGGAGGAAAAGAGGATTCCGTTTGACCAATGGGCCACATCGGATGTGAGGGAATCCACCCTCAAGGAGATGGTGAAGCATGGCGTGCTTCCCCCAAAGGAGATCATGGGTGGCGCCGGCGGCGGCGAGGACTTCCCAACCCCGAACACCGGTGAACTCGTCGTTTTTACCTTTTTCTTCTATTGCGGGTTTAGCCTTCCCACCTCCGAGTTCTTTCGGGGGCTCTTAGATTACTACGGTCTCCAGCTCTACCATCTGAACCCCAACTCTATGCTTCACATCGCCCTCTTCATTCATGTATGTGAAGCCTTCCTTGGCATCCTCCCCCACTTCCAACTCTTCCGCCGCATGTTCTATCTCAAGCCGCATCCGAACAAGGACCACCCATGCGTTGTTGGCGGGGCAGGTTTCCAACTCCGCGGATCTCTCCGCAAGGAGTACTTCTCTCTTCCCTTAAAATCTTCCAATAAGGGATGACATGCGGGCTGGTTCTACATTAGCAACATCGAACCCAGCCTGCCAGCTTTCGTCGGCCTTCCCCCTGTCCCCATGCCTACTTGGAGCACCGTTCCGGTGGCCCAAGATTGGGATGAGGCCAACAAACTGCTTGCAAAGATCCTGGCAATGAAGCAGAAGGGTCTTCGTGGCGAGCAGATCACTCGGCACTTCATCCGGTGCCGACTGGCTCCAATCAAGGAGAGGTCAAAGCCAGCCTTCGAATACGAAGGCGGGAAGGACCCCAATCGGGAAGATCCAGATCCACTCAGCTACGAGATTCTGAAGATCCAGATGTACAAGATCTTCTCGACCGGAATCGCAGTTGAGCGTGCCCTCATTCTGCCGGTCCTTCCATTCAGCATCCACCAGCCTCCTCCTCCGGTAAGCCGACTGATTGCTTCACAATGTCTTTCAATTTTGATATCTTGTCTCTTAGTGTTGTGCATTCTTCTCTTGCAGGAAAATGCCTCTGTTACCTCCAAGCCGTACAAGGTGTCCCACGACGACGCGCCGCGTCGCCCTGCCAAGAAGCCGGCTGGCGGGATCAAGATCCAAAGCGATCCAGCTGGGAAGCGGGCGGCCCCGAGTGAGGACACCAACAAGCGGGCGAGCAAAAGGAGGCTCATCATCGAGGATTCGGACGATGACGTCCTGGCTCCTCCAGTCGAGACCCCTCCTCCAAGGCGATCGCCGAGGACGGCGCCGAAGATCCGTCGGTCGTCCAGGTATGCTCTACAACTGAAGTCCGAACTTTTTCGTTGAAAGCTTTCTTTATCTTTACCCCAGCTGTATTCATTGTCGCAGGAGGCCCCAGGACATAGATCCTGCCGGGGAAGGTGAGGGCCGACCACCGCCGCAGCTCCCGAGGTGCCAAAGCTCGCATAGCCAAAGCCCGGAGCCCGCATCCAAGCGAGAGCGCTCCGGGCAAAAAACCTTTGCCTCCGAAGAAGGATGCCCCAAGGAAGGAGCCCCCGACCGCCAGCCAGGACGTCCCGACTGGAAGCCAGTCAACGGCCGGGAAACCTCAGGCCGTGGCTCGGGCAGCCCCGACTGAGGATCACTCGGCGAAGAGCCAGAGGAAGGAGGCCAGCCGGGCCGTTCCACCCAAGCGCGCCGCCACTGAAGCTGGTGAGTCTTGCATCAAAGTATTCTTTTTGCTCCTTTAGTTTGAATCTTTCATGTCTTCATTGGTTCTTCTTATCTGCCAGCCATAGTGGAGGAAATCCCCAGGCTACAGTCTTCTGAAACCTGGGTTCCCCCAATCAAGATCGAGTGGCGGGACTCGGAAGGTAAGAGGCAGGGCATCATCCTGGATAGGCAACCTGAGAGAGACGAAAGGGATGCCCTTGTCGATAGTTTGAACGAAGCGACTCGGCTGCTCAACGTAAGCCTTAGTCTTTTTCTTTTATTGTGTTATCATCCTTTTCCAGTCGGTCATTCTTCGGATTTCACGCGCAGAAGGAGTACTGCCGCTCCATGGCAAAGTCCGAGGTGCTGGAGAAGCTGGTTCCTCACTTGAACTCCTTGGAGGACGTTCAGCAGAAGCTGAAAACCACTCAGGAGGAAGCCGCGTCGAGGGAGGCGGCTTTAAGGAGAGAGGTCACAGAGCTTCGGGAGGCGAACCTCGACCTCCGAGGGTCAATCGGGAGTAAGCTCATCTCTCCTAGTTTTGAGATTCTCATGTTATCCCTGGTCGCTGATGATCTTCTTCACTTGTAGAAAATTTGTCGGAGGTCCATTCGCTCCAAGTCCAGCTGGAGGCAGTCAGCCTCGACAAAGCCGAACTGGAGGCCGAGTTTGAAGGTAAGCCTCTTTGAAGTAACATTCTTAGTGCTGCTTTATTTCTGAGTGCTTTGCATGATCAGATGCTTTTGGCAGCTTACAAGGTTAAGACCCGAGCTCAATATGACGTCTTGCTCGAGCGGGTCAAGCGAGCCGGGGAGGCCCGGGAGAGGTCGCCAATGCTGCTGCGCCAATCTTGCTATCTTTGTTTCATCAAGGAGTCGGGGCCAGTTTGCTAGAGCCAGTAGAAATTTTCGACAAGCTGCGAAGGGCTCCGACCGATGTCGGCCAACATCACCGCGGCCAACATGGGGGCGGTCGCTCTCGCACGGACCAAGTCCCTTTACCCCGAGTGGATATCCACTCGGTCGAGGAGCTTCGGCGACGAGACTACGAGATGAGCGAGGCCTTGGATATGCTTGAGTGAGGCGCAGGAGTCAGCAAAGA
The DNA here is from genome assembly GCA_019925245.2 of Oryza australiensis. Classification (NCBI taxonomy): domain Eukaryota; kingdom Viridiplantae; phylum Streptophyta; class Magnoliopsida; order Poales; family Poaceae; genus Oryza; species Oryza australiensis. Next base: position 286,107 of record JAIFGZ020000126.1, read on the forward strand.
AGATCTCCGTTGATGTAGTAAACAATTTCAGGATTTGATTTATCTTTCGAACACTGTCTTGTAAATGTCGTGTGATTGTGATGCTCTGATGTAGAACCTGTGATATATTTAGTTTATTTATGTTAATGCCTTGATCCGAGTTTTTGTGTGAAATTTCTTAAGTAGTTTTCGTCTGACTGTCACCAAGCCTAGGCTCGATTAGGTCATCAGAAAACTCTCAGTCCTTAGACACTGGACTCGAATCAAAGAACATTAAACAATGATAAACCAAATCATGCACAGAAGTTGATGAGGAAAACTTAAGCTTTATTGACATATGTACAGCCCCCGACTGCTAACTCAAGAAGTCATCTTGCTTGAGATTGGCAGTCAAGGAAAACATGAAGCCTTAGTCAAATTAGGCATAAAATCGTCGAAGATGCTCAATGTTCCAGGAGTTCTCCACCATAGACCCATCTTCTCGGTTTAGCCGGTATGCACCGGGCCGAGTCACCTCAGCGATTATGTACGGTCCCTCCCATAAGGGGGATAACTTGTGACGATCTTTGGTGGTCTGGATCTTACGTAGGACCAGGTCGCCAACGATGAAAGCTCGTGCTCGAACGTTGCGACTGTGGTATCTTTTGAGCCCTTGAAGATATTTGGCCGACTGGATGAGGGCTGCCTCCCGTGCCTCTTCCAATCGGGTGAGGTCATCCACTCGGTCGGGGTCGTAGCGTTCATCGTTGAAGCCGTGGACTCGGAGAGATTCGTACTCCATCTCGTTTGGCAACATGGCTTCGCGCCGTAGACCAAAAAGAAGGGAGTTTGGCCGGTAGCCCGACTGGGTGTGGTCCGCAGCGACCATAAGACCGAGGGAAGCTCTTGGACCTACTTGCCCACGTAAGGGTTTAAGCGATCGAAAACGCGGGCCTTGATGCCTTGGAGGACCATGCCGTTGGCTCGTTCGACTTGTCCATTGCTTTTGGGATGGGCAACTGATGCGTAGCAAATCTTGATTCCGAAGTCCTCGCAGAATTCCTTGAAGATGCCTCCGTGAATTGAGTCCCGTTGTCGGTTATGATTCGTTTGGAACGCCGAGCGGTGCACGATGTTGAGGAAAAAGTCCCGTGCCTTGTCGCAGTGATTGTGGCGACCGGCTTGGCTTCAATCCACTTGGAGAACTTGTCGATTGCGACGAAGAGGTGTGTGAATCCTCCTGGAGCTTTTTTGAAAGGGCCGACCATGTCCAGGCCCCATACCGCGAACGGCCAGGATAGTGGGATTTTTTGTAGCTCCTGGGCCGGCACATGGCTCTGTCGGGCAAAAAATTGGCAGCCTTCGCAGGTTCGTACGACTTTGTCCGCGTCGGAGACCGCGGTAAGCCAAAAGAAACCTTGCCTGTAAGCTTTGCCGACCAGAGTGCGTGCTGCTGCGTGGCTTCCGCATATGCCCGAGTGGATGTCTTGGAGTAGCTGTTTCCCTTCCTCGGGTGTGATGCATCTCATTAGGATTCCGGAGGGGCTTCTCTTGTATAGATCGGAGTCAACCATGACATATGCTTGGCAACGACGCCGGACGCGTTCTGCTTCATCCCGGTCATCCGGCAGCTCTTGCTGGGTTAAGAATTTAATGAGCGGCGTCCTCCAGTCGGTGTCAGTCATGGCGACTTCATTCGCAACTTGCTCGTGGGGTTGCCTTTGCCGTGATGGTTGGTTCATAGAGGTGCTCGACAAAGACGTCGTTGGGGCAGCTTCGCGCTTAGACCCGGCGTGCCAACTCATCGGCTGCTTCGTTGTTATGTCTCAGGACGTGTGAGAGTTCGAGCCCGTCAAACTTGTCTTCAAGCTTACGGACCTCTTGCCGGTAGGCCTCCATAGTGTCGTTTAGACAGGACCAGTCCTTCATTACTTGGTTGACGACCAGCTGAGAGTCGCCTTTCACGATGAGCCGACGTATCCCGAGTGAAACTGCGAGGCGCAGTCCATGTAGGAGGGCTTCGTACTCGGCGACGTTGTGTGAGGCGGAGAAGTGAAGGTGAAGGACGTATCTTAGCCTTTCCCCGGTCGGGGAGATCAGCACAACTCCTGCTCCCAAGCCGGTGATCCTCTTGGATCCGTCGAAGTGCATGGTCCAGTGTTGGAGGTCTTCTCGAGGTGTGTTCTCTTGTTGCTCAGTCCACTCGGCCAGGAAATCCGCCAAGGCTTGTGACTTTATGGACGTCCTCGCCTTAAAAGTCAAGTCCAACACCATCAGCTCTAAAGCCCACTTGGCGATGCGTCCGGTTGTCTCTCGGTTGTGGATGACATCGCCGAGTGGAAAGGAAGTGACGACGGTGACCGGGTGACCCTGAAAATAGTGTGCCAATTTCCTCGCGGTTATTAGAACACCATAGAGCAATTTTTGTACCTGAGGGTAGCGAATCTTGGCTCCTGCCAACACTTTGCTAACAAAGTAGATTGGCCTCTGAATCTTCTGAGCCCGTCCTTCTTCTTCGCGTTCGACCACGAGGACAGTACTAACCACTTGGTGAGTGGCTGAAACGTACAACAGTAAGGGTTCCTGGGGCTGAGGCGAGGCCAGGACGGGTGGCGTTGTAAGGAACTCTTTGAAGTCTTCAAAGGCCTTGTTGGCTTCCGCGGTCCACTGGAAGTCATCTGTCTTTTTTAGCAATCTGAAGAAGGGCATGCCTCGTTCGCCGAGTCGGGAGATGAAACGGCTTAGCGCCGCCATGCAGCCGGTGAGCTTACGGACGTCTTTCCGGTTACTCGGGGCTTCATGCTTAAGATGGCGTTGATCTTCTCTGGATTGGCTTCAATGCCGCGATGTGACACCATGAAGCCGAGCAGTTTGCCTGATGGGACGCCGAAAGTGCACTTCTCCGGGTTCAACTTCATTCTGAAGGCCCGGATGTTTGCAAAAGTTTCTTCTAGGTCAGCGATCAGGTCTTCTTGCTGCTTGGTCTTGATGACGACGTCGTCGACATAAGCTTCTACGTTCTTGCCGATCTGCGTCTGGAAGCATCTTTGGATCATGCGTTGGTATGTGGCGCCGGCGTTCTTCAGGCCGAAAGGCATGGTGATGTAGCAGTAGGCCCCAAACGGCGTGATGAACGATGTCTTCAGGCAGTCGGATTCTTTCAAGCTGATCTGGTGATAGCCCGAGTAACAGTCCAGGAAACTCAGGAGTTGGCAGCCGGCTGTTGAGTCAACGACTTGGTCGATGCGAGGCAGCCCGAACGGGTCTTTGGGGCAGGCTTTGTTGAGGTCAGTATAGTCAACGCACATACGCCATTGTCTCGTCTTCTTGCCGACCAGGACTGGGTTGGCTAACCAGTCGGGATGAAGGACTTCTTTAATGAAGCCGGCAGCCAAGAGCTTTGCGAGTTCTTCCTTGATAGCGTCTTTTCGATCCTGCGCGAATCTGCGTAATCGTTGTTTTATCGGTTTGGCGTCATCTTTGACGTGCAAAGAGTGCTCGATCACCTCCCTAGGAATTCTAGGCATATCAGATGGTTTCCAAGCAAAAACATCTTTATTATTTTGGAGGAAGGTGATGAGCGCGCTTTCCTATTTGGGATCTAGGTCAGCGCCGATTACAACAGTTTTCGAGGGATCCGACGGATCAAGGGAGATCTTCTTGGTCTTGGCGTTGCCGGATCCTGATTTGGCTATCTTCTTCGCGGGGACTTCACCCTCTGCCGAAGTTGATGCAGCCAATCGGACTTCTTGTTGGCCACGTAATCTCTCGCGAGATTGGGCCATGTCGCAGCTCTCCATATCGTAGGTGAAGGCTTGCTTCACATCGCTGCGAAGAGTGATGACGCCGTTGGGACCCGGCATCTTCATGCAGAGGTAGGTGTAATGTGGGATCGCCATGAACTTGGCAAGCGCAGGTCTTCCAATGATGGTGTGGTATGCTGTCTCGAAGTCGGCCACCTCAAAAGTGACGTTCTCCGTTCGGAAGTTCTCTCGAGCCCCGAAGGTGACGGGAGGGAGATGTGCCCGAGTGGTGTAGACGATAGCCCGGGATGACTCCGTGGAAGGGGCTGAACTTGCCTTCATTCGCCCTCGGGATCGCATCTCATCCATGGTCTTGGCAAACAGATATTGAGGGCGCTGCCCCGTCGATGAGGACGCGCTTGAGCCCGATATTGCGGACCACGGGATCCGGGACGAGTGGATAGCGCCCGAGTGGACCACTCGGTCGGGTGATCCGAGCGGTCAAAGTAATGGCCACCTCCGACCATCGCAGGTACTGAGGGACTTCGGGTTGAGCCGCGTTGACCTCTCGGTCGGTCAGCTTCTGTTTCCTCTTGGATTCATAGGCTAGCGGCCCTCCGAAGATGTGGTTGAGCTCTCCCACAGGGTCTTGGAAAGGTTCGGCGTTTCTCGCCGCGTTTTTTCTTGGCGCCCGACGACCGGCCTCATCGCCGGCTTCTTGGTGAGCGCGCCGCGTCTCGCTCGCGAACTGTTTGTAGATGAAGCGATCCTTCACCGCGTGCTTATGATTGGGATGATGAGTGCACGGCGTTCATGATGGCGTCGTAGGCGGCGACTCGGGCGGCGTTGAGTGTTGGAGGTTGCTGCTACTAGGTCCTCAGATCGGCGCTTGCGATCCTTTTGGGCTGGTTGTTGCTATTGCCGTTATCCTTCTTAGGATTCCGCTTCCTCCCGCTCGTTTGTCTTCCCTCTGTCGGGCCGGTCTTGACGGGCGGCCTTGATGGCGTCGTTGGATTTGGCGTATGAATTCGCCGTCTCGAACATCTGTTTCACCGTCTTCGGTGGTTTGCGCCCGAACTTCCCGATTAGCGGCTCATCACGGACTCCCTTCGGAAGGCGGCGATGATGATGTCATCGGTGATGTTCGGGATCTTGTTGCGCTTCTCGGAGAAACGACGGATGTAATCCTTCGGGGTTCGTCGGCTTCGGATGACGTTGTATAGGTCGAAGTGTGTGCCGGCCTCTCGAAGGTACCTTGGAAGTTGGCGATGAAGTGGTCCCTCAGCTCGCTCCACGAGCCGATTGAGCCTCTTGGCAGGCTCGTGAGTCAGTTTCTGGCTGAGTTAGCGAGGGCCACGGGCAGGTAATTGGCCATGGCCTTGTTGTCACCGCCTGCGGCACGGAGGGCGAGGGTGTAGACGGTAAGCCAAGATTCAGGGTCGGTCTTACCGTTGTACCTTTCAATCCCTGTGGGCTTGAACCCACTCGGCCAGTGCACTCGACGAAGCTCCCGAGTGAAAGCCGGTACTCCGTCATCGCCGCTATCGGGTGATCCCCTCCGATCTTCCCGAGTGCGTCGGTCCCGCTCCTGGTAGCGGCGATCGAGGACTTCCTGCAGATCACTCGGCGGGGTCTTCGGTTGGCTGGTTGGGTAGCTGGACTGTTGTTGCGGCGGACGCGGTGGTGGACGGGTGGACGTCCATGTCGTTTGTCGCGGGAGTCGGCCGTTTGCTCCTGGTACTTCAGCGTGGACTCGTGGGGTGGGCCTCTTGGCCTGATCGTCGACCGATCTGGCTCGGGCCTCTTATAGTCTCCTGACCTTAGAGGTGGAAGCCGGCTCTTGTCTGGCGTTTCGGCCACAGATTCAGTCGGCCTTCGTGCCGAGGTGGTGGGGTGGCCGTTAGCTGTGGCAGCGACGATGGTCTTTATCTTGTCGAGTATTGGAGTCACGTTGGCGGGTGCCGTCTCCATGACGGTGTCCAAGAGCGTGAGCACGGCAACAGCGTTCTCGCGTGGCGTTTGGAAGATGTTGGTGTTGCGAACCCGCGTTTGGAGGATGGCCTCCCGGCGATCGTCCTGCACGTAGATCCGCTTCCTCTTGTCCCTCGTCCTTGCGTTGCTTCTCCTCTTCGGCCGTCTTGCGCTCGTGCTCAATCTTGGCTCGCTCTTCTTGCAAGCCTCTGGCCATGGCTGAGTCGGACTCGTCCGGCTCGGCCATGAGGATATTAAAGCACTTCGGCTCGTAGTCCATGCGGCAATCGGAGTTGTCGGCTTCGTCAGAAGGGATGCCATAGAGGTTGTCGAAGCCGGCGGAGCTGAGGTATCCATTGAGCTCCGATGATGAGCAGGAGCCGAATGATGGGAGGATGACGGCGACCTCCCTTGATCCTGGGTAGCCCGGGTCTGGATCGTTCCAGTCTGAGTCAGAGCTTGGGGATGTGGGCTCCTCCGAGTGGGTCGCCGCCGACTCGGGGAGAGAAGTTTGCTGTAGATCTTGGCGGCGTTTGGTAACCCAAACGGCACCGAGAGGTCTTCGTCCGAATAGATCGCCTCCGTCGGGAGGCGAGAAGATTGGCGCAGATTTCGACGGTATTCGGTAATCCGAATGGTGCCGAGTGAAGTCCGTCGTCGGAGAAAGTAGATTGCATCTTGGTCTCCAAGACGTCGTTGTAGATCCTGGCGCTGTTCGGAAGTCCGAACGGCGTCGAGTGGATTTCCCCTTCCGACTGGTCTGAATCCGAGTCGAAGGAGGAATCGTTGGTGAAGTAGGCGGCGAAGTTGCCGAATCTTGAAGGAGATCCCATCACGCTTATCGGCGAGATTGCTGAAGAAGTATCAACGCGCGGTCCCCTACCTGGCGCGCCAACTGTCGAAACTTGGTTTCGGCAATATAATTTCTGGGGTCGCAGTCGAGATCGCCAAGCACAATGGGTTAGAAGGAGAAGAAGGTTTAGACAGGTTCAGGCCCTCTTGTGAGGTAATACCCTACTCCTGTTTCGGTGGATTCGATCCGCCGAGTGTCTTTATTGATCTTGTGATCTAAGGCTCAAAGCTTAAAGCTGATCTACCATCGGATATCCCTCAAGGGACGCCCCTTACCCCCCTTATATAGTCTTGGGAGGAGGGCTTACAAATCGGAAACCCTATCTTACTCTAAGTTGGTTTCTTCAATCTTACCAAACCGTGACTATAGGCCGATTGCCTTATCTCTATCGGCAATCGTAACACCCAAGTCATGTTCGGTTTACAGATATGGCAGGTGCAATCTATCCCTACCTCCAGTCGGATAAGCTTGCCATGTAGATACCCCATTGCCATAATCTCCACAGCAGCTGACCTGCTTCAGTGTGTAATCAATCATGAAAATGAACAAGGAAATCTTTTACCCCCTTTCCCTTAGAATTTAGACTGCCCATTCCCAGTTGATCAATATGCAGATGACACTATTCTTGTTATGCAAGCATGTGAGGCTCAACTGGTTCTTTTAAAGGACATTCTTCACAAACTTAATTTATCAAGTGGTTTGAAAGTCGACTATCATAAATCATGCTTGGTCCCTATAAACATCAGTCAAGAAAGAGCATGTTCTCTTGCTAGTGTTTTTGAGTGCACTGTGGGGTCTTTCCCTTTGACTTATCTTGGGCTGCCTATGGGTCTCACCAAGCCTCAGGTTAAGGATTACGCGCCACTCATCTGCAGAATTGAAAGGAGGTTGTCTGCCTCATCACAATTTCTCTCTTATGCTGGAAGACTTCAACTTGTGAACTCAGTAATCTCATCTCTCCCAACATACTACATGTGCTCCCTTAAAATCCCTATTGTGGTTATAGAGATAATTGATAAACATCGAAAGAATTGCCTCTGGAGGGGGAAGGATTTCAGAAACAGGGTTACAATCTTGCTGCTTGGGACCTTGTCAGAAAACCTAAAAGCAAAGGTGGGTTGGGAGTCATTAACCTGAGTTTGCAAAATGATGCTCTCCTCCTTAAACAGCTAGACAAGTTCTATATGAAGGATAATATTCAATGGGTTAATCTCATTTGGCATAAATATTACACAAATTATGTCCCGCATATGGCTCGTGAAAAGGGTTCCTTTTGGTGGAAGGACATTCTTAGGTTAAATGTTCATTTTAGAGGGGTAGCTATTTGTGTTCCAAACAAGGGCGACACAATTAGTTTATGGGAAGACCTGATTCGAGGAGTCATGTCACGCCCAAAAATTCACGCCAGAATTTTCGTAGCTAATTTGTGCATTAATTCCTCGTCCAGGTATCAGCCGAGAGACACAAATAGACAATTATTGATATTACAGAATCCACATCTTAGAAACAATATAAAAGAATTACATAAATGCAGCGGAAAAGAAAAAGACTGACTAAACTGAAAGTAACACCGCGACGGAACTCAAAAACACCACAGGCAACCTTGACAGCGAACGCAAGCCTAAACCTCGTCGAACCTTTCTTCTTCAGCAACCTCTGGCTCTGGAGGGGGAAAATTAAGCAAGACTGAGTACTTTCACCGTACTCAACAAGTCATATCGAAAGAGAAGGTATGATGCAGGATAATTATCAAGGGAGGAATAATAGTCTCATTTGCATAAATAGCATTTCAGAAATAGCAATAGTTTAAAGTAGTAAAACAGTAGTAATAATTAAACAATATTAAATAATCACTCTCCAACATTAAAACCATGTTGCAACAGGCCCAACCATCCATCTGTACTAGTCAAGTCCCAACAGTTCATTCATGTAAATAAGTAAGACTAATCAAGGTGAATCTGGTTGATCGCCCGTAACCGTGGGCACGACTATTCGAATAGGTTTACTCTGATAAGAGGTGTACAACTGTACCCACAAGACACAATCCCACAACACGTTACCGTGCGCCGGTGTACCACCACGATACCCTAGAAAGGAACTGTGAGAGGACCCTTCACATAACCCCCTCTAACCAATCGTACCACACCAAGGTTTCGCCCACTCCCATCGGGGTAATGGGCAGCCCCCTCTCGTGCCATGGTGAATCCGGAAGCCGATCAACCCTTAAAACAGGGGCCGACCCAACTCCATCACGCCCACCCTCACTAGGGTACGTCAGCTAGAGACAGCTACGCTACAGACCCAACCATTACCCATGCTGGCTTGTGGTATGCACGGTAATTCTTCCATGGTTTCCCGAGAACCGGTCCTTAATTGTCATGAGCACTCTAACCAATATCCAACCATGTGCTCACAACCCACTATTGTCATATTTCAGTATTATTAGAGTAGGATCATATACTTGACATCATCTAGAATTAGTCTCTAATGTAATATTTGATTAATGTGATTTCCTTAAGTGAGCTAGTTGATCTAAGCCAGGCTAAGCATGTTCTAATCCAATATCTGGTCATATTAAACCCAAGTTATCAATGGTATAAGGTATACAATTCCTATGGCTGAGTGCAATAGGTATAATAGTCCCATGAAGTGGCATTCTAAAACATATGCAGTATTTGAGAGAAAAGAGATATTTAAATAAAAATAGGTACAATATGATCAATGTAAAGCCGGAACTATCACAATCTACACGACAAACATGGCACTTTAACAAAACATGCTAAAAGTATACTGAAATAGCATAAGAAGCTATTTTTAATGGATTCTTGACATTTTTTGGATTTAATGAAATTTGAATGGACTAAAACAAAGCTCGAATTAAAAAGATATGAATTTTAGATGTTTAATTGTGATTTTTAAACTAAACAGAAAACTAAAAATTAATTATTGCGCAATTAAGTCCTAGGGCTGACGCAAGCGGGTGCGAGATTGGCAAGGGCGCGTCGCGCGGGCGGTGGCGCGGTCCGACGTCGGCTAGGGCGGCGTCATCGGCGGGCGTCGGCCCTAGGGCTGGCGTCGGCTGGTTGACGCAGCGGCGGGGCCGGGCTCGGTCCACGGTGGACCGAGTCCACGGTGGGGCGGCGACGACTGCCACATGGCATGCGGTGGTTGGCGGGTGTGGCGGTCGGGCAGCGACCCGACACGTGGCGGCCATCCGGGAGGACAACGGTGATCGGACGGCGACAGGTCGGGCGGGATCGGGAAGTCCAAATTCGCCCGATCCGAGAGATTGGACAGCGACAGCTCGGACGGCTAGGGTTAGGGTTTTTGGGGCGACGACGGCCGAGCCGGCTCGTCGGCCATGGCCGCGTGGCGGCCGACCGGCTCACCGGTGGCGCGGGACGACGCGGCAAGCGGCGCGTGCACGGCAACGACTCGGGGCGGCCTCGGGAGCGGCATGCGGCATGGGGAAAAAGAAAGAAAAGAGAGTGGCGGGATGATCACTGAAGACAGGGACGACGGTGGCTGACGATGGCGAGCGGCTGCGCGGGCACGGTTAGGGCTAAAACGACGGCAGCGAAAAGGCGAAAACACGATGGAGCACGAGGGATTTTATAGGGGGCTAGGGAGATTGAATCAGGAATGGGATGGACGCGAATTGGTCGCCATTGAACTCGGACTCAGAGAGGACAGAGAGGAAAATTCGACAACGGTTTAGATGCGGCGGCGACCATTGCGGCGCGTGGGGAAAGCGAGGGCGAGTGCGGCGGAGAGCGCCTGGGCTCGGCCTGGTCCCGACGTGGCACGGGCGACACGAAAAAAGGCGGGGCGTGGCGGCGCACATGGGGCGGAGGTGGTGCGGGCCATCGGGCGCGAAGGTGGCGGCCCCGACAGGTGAGGCCCAGCTGTCAGTGGCCCGCGGGCGCGAGGGACAGCGCGTATACTTGCGTGCGAGCGGCAGGCTCGGCTTGGGCCGAAAGAGGAATGGGCCGACGGGCGAGCTGGGCCGAAAGGAGATCGGGCCGGCGGGGAAAAAGAGCGGGAAGCTGTACGACCCGATAGGAAAATAGGAAAATTAAGAAAAAAAGAAAAAGAGACTTAATTTAATTGCTGCTCACTTATTTAATTGATTAAAAATAGTTCCAGTGCTCTGGAAATTCCCGTAAAAATCCTGTTAGTGTATTTTGACTTGTAGAATTTAAGAAAAATCCTACCATGCCATTTACATTTATTAATTGCATTTTAAAATTACTTGTTGGCTCTAGATTAATTTCAGAAATTTTGATTATTTCAGGGTAAATTATTTAAACGATTTAGGGGCAAAATCGGGGTGCGACAAAACCTACCCCCTTAAACGAAATCTCGACCCCGAGATTCGGAGGCACTGGCGAAGAGGTGCGGGTGCGCGACCTTCAACTCATCTTCTCTTTCCCAAGTAGCTTCTTCTTCTGAGTGGTGAGTCTAGTGAACTTTGCAAATCTGATAACCTTGTTTCGAGTCCTTCTTTCACTAGTCTCGAGCATACGAGCTGGTTTCTCCACATAGGTCAAGTCCTCTTGAATTTCAATCTGGTCTGGACTCGCTTGCTCTTCACGTACCCTCAAACATTTCTTTAACTGAGACACATGGAACACGTCGTGAATACCAGCCATGTTGGATGGAAGTTCAAGCTGATAGGCTACTTATCCTCGACGTTCCCGAATTCTGTATGGTCCCACAAAATGTGGTGCCAACTTGCCTTTGGTTTGAAAGCGGTGTACTCCCTGGAGCGGTGTAACACGAAGATACACATAATCCCCTGCTTCAAAAGCGAGATCTCTTTGACGATTGTCTGCGTAGCTCTTCTGCCAAGACTGCACAATTCTCAATCTTCCCCGAATTGTTCGGACTTTTGCTTCTGCTTCACTTATCACTTCTGTGCCAAACAACTGACGTTCACCAGTCTGATCCCAGAAAAGGGGTGTGTGGCACTTTCATCCATACAACGCCTCATAGGGTGCCATTTGAATGCTGGCTTGATAATTGTTGTTATAGGAGAATTCTGCATAAGGCAAACTCTTGTCCCACGCTTTACCAAACTCAAGCGCACATGCTCTCAACATGTCTTCCAGAATTTGATTCACTCTCTCGGTTTGACCATCTGTCTACGGATGATAGGCCGTACTAAAGTTCAGACGGGTACCAAGCTCTTCTTACAACTTCTGACAGAACTTGGAAGTAAACTGACTTCCTCGGTCAGACACGATCTTCTTAGGCACTCCATGTAAACACATGATCGTAGCAAGGTATAGCTATGCTAGGTTCTTTCCCGAGTAGGTGGTATGCACTGGTATGAAGTGAGCCACCTTCGTGAGTCGATCCACGATGACCCAAATTGAATCATACCCTGACGATGTGCGGGGTAAACCCGTGATGAAATCCATTCCAATCTCTTCCTATTTCCATTCCGGAATTTGGAGGGGTTGCAACAGTCCTGTGGGCCATTGATGTTCTGCCTTGACTCGCTGACAAACATCACAGAGTGCGACAAATTCAGCTATTTCTCTCCTCATACTGACCCACCAGAACTTCTCTTTGAGATCTTGATACATCTTTGTACTGCTCGAATGAATTGAGTACTGGGTTTGGTGAGCTTCCGTAAGAATCAGCTTCTTCAACTCTTTATCTTCTGGCACACACAATCTCTTTCCCATCCAGATTTTTCGATGCTCGTCTTCTGTAAAGTCGTGAGCTTTTCTGACTCTCATGTTCTTCTTGAGTTCAGCCATCTCGGGATCTGATGCCTGAGCAGCCCAAACTTGATCAATGAGATTGGGTTGAGCTTCCAGAGCGGCCACAAAACCGTAATCCGCAACCTATAGGTTTAGGCGCTCAAATTCTCACTGCAACTGGTTACACATTCTTTCCATGTTAATGGTGTTGCAGTAACTCTTCCGGCTCAAAGCATATGCAACCACATTAGCTTTGCCGGGATGGTAGTGTATCCCCAAATCATAATCCTTGATCAATTCCAACCATCTTCATTGACGAAGGTTCAAGTCCGGTTGGGTGAAGATATACTTTAAGCTCTTGTGATCCGTATAAACTTCACAAAGGTTACCGATCAGGTAATGCCGCCAGATTTTCAAGGCATGAACCACTGCAGCTAACTCCAGATCATGGGTTGGATAGTTGTTCTCATGCGGACGCAACTGACGGGAGGCGTATGCGACCACTTTGCCTTCTTGCATCAACACACATCCCAGCCCTTGGCGGGATGCATCACAATACACTTGGAAATCTTTTGCTGGATCTGGCAGTATCAAGACTGGTGCAGACACCAACTTCTTCTTAAGTTCTTTAAAACTCTTGTTACATTCCACTGACCACTTGAATTTCTTATCTTTCTTCAGCAATTGTGTCATCGGCTTGGCAATCTTGGAGAAATTCTCAATGAAGCGGCGGTAATAACCTGCAAGTCCAAGAAAACTTCGGATCTGGGTGACTGTCTTTGGCAGGGTCCACTTGGTAACTGACTCCACATTTGACGGATCCACGACTACTCCTTGGGCCTTTACAATGTGGCCGAGGAACTGCACTTCCTTTAACCAGAAAGCACACTTGCTAAACTTGGTGTAGAGTTGATGATCTCTCAACTTCTCGAGCACTAACCGGAGATGATGCTCGTGTTCCTCCTCGGTCTTGGAGTAGATCAAAATGTCGTCAATGAACACCACGACAAATTTGTCCAAGAATTCCATAAATACCTTGTTCATCAGATTCATGAACAAAGCCTGTGCGTTGGTTAATTCAAACGACATGACCGTACACTCATACAAATCGTACCGAGTGATGAAAGCGGTCTTGGGAATGTCCTTTTCCCAAAACCCTCAATTGATGGTAACCTGATTGCAGGTCTATCTTGGAGAACACTTTTGCCCCCTTGAGTTGATCACACAAATTGTCAATCCGCGGTAGAGGATACTTGTTCTTGATAGTGACCTCATTGAGTGCGCGATAATTGACACACATTCTCTTGGTTTTGTCTTTCTTCTCTACAAATATCATTGGAGCACCCCAAGGTGACGTGCTTGGGCAGATATATCCTTTCTGCAATTGTTCATCCACTTGCTTCTTGACTTCTGCCAACTCGTTGGCTCCCATTATATACGGTCTCTTGTGAATTGGGGCGGTCCCGGGTACTAGATCAATCCAGAATTCAATTTCTCTTTCTGGTTGCATCTCGGTTAAATCTTCTGGAAAGACTTCAGGGTATTCTCTGACTATGGGATATCTTCTAATTTCATAGGGATCTTTGCTGCTACTTCAGACGATTCCCAGTAAAGACTTGATTCAAACTTGCTACCGTCTTGGCTTGCATGGGAGAACGAAAAACAATCTCTTCTCCTTTTCCATTGATTAAAGTAACGGTGCGACTAGCACAGTCAATTACTCCCTTATGTCTTGACAACCAATCCATCCCAAGAATGACATCTAGGCCTTTGGATTTAAGAAGGATAAGGTTGGTTAGAAATTTGGATCCTTGGATTTCTATTGCCACCGAGGGACAATACTGAGCGGTGTCCAAATGGTTTCCAGGGGTTTGAACCCGCATAGGTATCTTAAGTTCCACTACTGATAACCCATGTGTCCCAACAAACTGCTTGGAAATAAATGAATGCGTTGCACCAGAATCAAATAACACTGTAGAAGGAGTGAGATTCATAGGAAACATACCCAGTATAACTTCGGATCTGCCTACGCTTCTTTGACAGACGCATGATTGACACGAGCTTGGATGAATCTACGTCCAGCGCGCTTCGGCTTCGGACACTTGTTTGCAAAGTGCCTAGGGTCAGCACAGTTGAAGTAGACTCCTAGCTTCGCTCCGGAGTCCTTTCTTGGAGGTGGTGGCTTGGAGCCTTGGGGTGGAGCGTTGGAGGAGGCGGAGCTGAATTACGTTGCTGCTGTCCCCGCCACTGCGAGCACCGCCGGCCTTGAAAATTCCCGGGTGATAAGGCCGATGCCGACGAACAATCATGGTGGTAGGTTGTCACAACAAGATTTGCGTTCGAGATTAAAAATCATTAAATAAATCATTTTCCAAGAAATTAAATAAAAAGGCAAAATCAATTACCAAGTGAAATAAAGAAGGAAATAAAATTTCCTTTAAAAATCATGGTTGGAAATATTCTTGGAATATCCTCCATGCGCTAAAGTATTCTCTAAAATTTTCCGTGAAATTTTGGAGCTCGTAAATAATTTTTAATAATACAAAGAGAATTTTGGTAATTATTTAATAAATAAATTAATCACTGGATAATTTGATTATATTTTTATTAAATACTTTGAGTATTCTTCTATTTTCAAGAATGTTCTTGGAATTATTTGAGCACTAGAAGTATTTATAAAAATTCAAGGATCATTTATGCGATTAATTTAAAAGAAAAACAGATTAAAATCTTCCTCCTGTTCTCGGGACGCTTTCGGCCCAAAATCCTTGAAGTCCACTATGCGTCCCTGCCCGCGCGCGCCCTTCCTTTTCTCTCTCATGGGCCGGCCTTGAGGCCGAGGCCCGTCTCTCTCGCGCGTGCTTGCCGAAGTCCATCCGTACTCCCTCCCTCTCTGAGCCGATGATAGGTGGGGCCCACCTGTCATCCCTCTCCTCCAGCCACGCCCGCACCGCCATTGCCATCGCCACAAGCCGCGCCCAACGTCGCGATTTCCGCTCCTCCCGCGCGTGCTTTAACACCGCCATCAAGCCGCCGACCTTTCCCCTTTATTTCCCCTAACCACGCGCCATCAATCGCCCGTTTAATCGCCGCATTTGCCCGCGCTTTAACCACCACCGCCGCCACCGCCTTCGCCGCAAAATCCGCCGAGCACCGACCATGCCCACGCCTCCCGGCCTATAAAATGGACCCCGAGCTCCCTCTCCCATTTTCCCTAAACGCCCGAGCACCCCGTGCCCCCTCTCGCTCTCCCCGCGTTCCCCCTCTCTCCGCCGGTCGCCGTTGAACTTCGGCTGCATGCCACCGCCGCCCCAAGTGTCGCCCCCGTGCTCCGAGCCCACCGCCGCGTTCCCCGCACCATCCTGCGCCTTGGCCACCGCTTCCCGCCCTCAAACTACTGCCGGAGCACCTCGCCCCCGTGCTCCACGATGCCGCCGCCGCCACGCCGCCTCCGACCGCCTTTTCCCACAGCCTCGCCGCTCTCCGAGCCGCGCCGTCCCTCCATCGGCTCCGCCGTGCCCCTTTGAGCGTCGTCCGCCCCTCGGCCATCGCCAATCACGGCCGGATGCTGTCCGTGCCGATATCCCGAGCACAGCCGCTGCCCCTTGCCACCGTTCGCCCGCGCGCCGTCTTTCTCTGCCGCGCCGGTGAGCATTCCCCTCTTTTCCGCCTCCTCCGCCGCTTGCCGCGCGCGCGATGGCCGTCACCGACGACCATCGGGCCGCGTGTGCCTTCGTCTGCCGTCGCCGATCGTCTCGGTTTGTCCCCGCCTCTCGGCGCCCAATCGCCTCGTGGCGAGATCATGGCCATCCATCCGGCCGCCCGCGTGGCTGCCGCATGGCCGCTGTGTGGCTGCCACGTTGGTGCCTCGTGTGTGCCACGTGGCGCGCCCGCCCGTGGACCACCGTGGACCTGGTCCACGGTGGACGGGCCCGTGGACCGCGCCGCTACCGTGGCTGACGTTAGCCTAACGTCAGCCCTTGGCCACTGACGCCAATGCCGCCCTGCTAACGTCAGCCCTGGCCCCTTTTCCTTTGAAAAATAATTAAAAATTACGCAATAAATCTAATTAATTTCTAGAATTCATTTAAATGGTCCAAAACTTCTAAAATTCATATCTAATTCATATGAACTCCAAATTGGGCCATTCAAATTGCAAAATTCATCTAAAATTGAGCTCTACATGTTGGTTTACTTTTTATGTACTGTTATTTTGTTTTTATTAGGGTTTTTCCTCATTTTGTGTGCCAGCGTGTAATTTCCATCGTTTCGGAGTTCGCGCTCGCGAAGAGTTCAGAAGTTGGTTGGAAGAAGCAAGGCAAGTCACACTTCCCTTGAAACAATTGAACCCATTTTTATAAGCGTTTTACTATTTGCAAATAAAATTGCATAGGTTTGCTAATTACATGGAATGATGGGATTACCTATCTGCTTGATTGTGCCATACCTCTTGATATCCGTCCTTTGTTAACCTTGGGTGATAATTTGACTAGCTTTAGTCACTTACATGACTTTTGCTAGAATTATATGCTTAGCCATGCTTAATTACCACTAGCTCACTGAAAGGGATAATCAACCTATCTGAACTTAGTTCAGACGAGCTGCATGCTCGGAACACCTGGCCATATCTTTTTGGTCATAATTATCTCAACTAAAATATGACTAAATGTTGGGCTATGGGTGCATGGTTTTGGCTTGTCGCACCCATGGCAATTAAGGACCGGTTCATGGGAAACCCTGGAAGACTTACAGTGCTTACCACAAGCAAGAATGGGAAACTGCTGGATCCGTAGTATAGCTTTTCTCCCGCCAACGATCCCTGGCAAGGATGAGCGTGATGGAGTTGCAGTCGGCCCCGGTATAAGGGTTGCTGGGCCGCCGGATTCACCGAGGCACTCGGGGGGAGGGGGGCTGCCCACTGCCCAGGAACGGGAGTGGGGGCGAAACCTTGGTGTGGTTCGCTTGGTTAGGAGGAGTTATGCTATAGGTCTTGTCACGATCCCCCCCTTTTGCAGTATCGTGGCGATACTTCGGGGCATGGCAACATGTGTGGAATCGTGTCTTGTGGGTAAAATAGCGCATCTCTGATCAGAGTAAAAACTCTTCGAATAGCCGTGCCCACGGTTATGGGCGATCGACCAGATTCACCATGATTAGTCCCACCGTAATAATTGGAATTAATAATTTGGATTAGAACAAGTGGGAATGGTTGGGCCTGTTCAACGTGGGGATAATGTTGTTCGGTAGAGGATTAATATTGACCTAACTACTCAACAGTTTTCCCAGTTTCCGAAATAAAGTGTTTTGCAACCGCCTTTCCATAAAGTAGCCCCAAGCCTCTCCTTGTCTTCCCTCGCATTTCTGCATTCCTTGGTGTGGCTTGTTGAGTACGTTGGTTGTACTCAACCTTGCAAATTCTTCCCCCTTCAGAAGTGTAGTACTTCTGAGTTGAAGACGGTGTTAGAGGATCAAGCTCAGACCCCAGTTGAGTTTGCCTTTGGAGTGGAGCTGAAGCCCCGCTAGGATCGTCTTTTCCCGCTGTCGCTGCTTTCTTTCGAGTGCGAGGACTAAGTGCCTCTTTTCCAGTAAGTATTTATATGTTTTATTTATACGTTTGGATATGTGTATTGATTTGTCATTTTTTGTACCCTCGTTGATGCCTGGACAGGGATTAAATACACAAAATAGTCTAGAAATTCGGGTTTGAATTTCTGGGCGTGACAAGTTGGTATCAGAGCCATCTCCTCTGTAGGTTGAGCCAAATGGTCAAAACCCTTAAGGACTAGTTTTGTAAAAACCTTATTTGCGAAAATATCTCTTCGATCCCTCTGGAGTCTTTGCAAAATGATTTGTCAAATTTCTCTCCTTCCCCTCCAACTCTCTCGTTGTTAAGCTTGGAGCGCCATCTGGAAGCCAAGTCAAGCCCAAGTTTCGAGCAAGAAGACCAAGCCAAGCAGTCTGAGTCAACGCTTCTCGAGGATCAAGTAAAGTTTTCTCGGAGTTTGCCTAAACCCAATCCTTCCCGGAAGAGTAGTATCGGTAGTTTCTAGGTCGTGTGTTGTTTGCTGTGTGCAGGTGTATGGTTTACATCAGTGGTGGGGATGTGACCATACTAGGTTGTTTGCTTAATCAACTTGAACAATAAAAGTACATCCACATCAGATCAGTGAATCAAGCGGACTAAGGTCTCATCTTTAGTTTAACCTCTTCTTTCCCCTCTCCCTTCTTCTCCGGCAACAGATGGGTAAAGTCAGGGGTAGTGTTAGTGGATCAAGACCAAAGCAGTCCCATGGATCAGCTCAGAGCAACCCTGCGAGCACTCCATTTCCTTCTCCCTGGAATCCAACCCTAGCCCAGGTAGTGGCCAATCAGACGCAATTAGTGGCCATGATGATGCAATTGATGCAATGGCAAGTATCAACAGCAGCAGCAGATTCAAGCCTTGGTGACTCCCGCTAGCATACCATTAGATTTTCAGGAGACGAGGACACCAACCCCGCCATTCGGCCAAAGAGAAATGTCTGCCGTCTGCCAGGATTATAAGGAGCAAGATCGTAATGCAAGGAACGGTTCGCGGGAAGTGTACACCAGGACACCGACTGTAAATGAGAGGTAGTGTCTCAGAAGGAAGGAAGTATCCGGTCAGCTAAACAACCAAGATTTCGGTACACCACCGTCCAACTCATAGAAGAGAAAGGCACCAGAATGGAATACAAGATGTGCTAGCAAGATGATCATCACTGGTACAGAGTTTACTCCTGAAGATGCGGAGAAGATTCCTCGACGCCTGAGAAGAAATACTTTCCGTGGTGCACGTTAGCTAACCCGCCATCTCAGGTTGTATGGTCCACCCAAACTAGAGGATGATGATTCAGAAGAGGTATCTCCCGATGGGGATGGGGAAGCAATCTCTGAAGATGTCTGTGAAAAATAATGGAGCCCAAAGCGTGTACTCGCTGTGGAGAAGTTGGACACACTGCGAGCATGTGCAACCACACCTGCCTTTGTGGTGATGACACCCATGTACCAGAAAAATGCCCCATGAGCAAGGTCACATGTTTCTTGTGTGAGGAAACGGATCATGTGCCCAAGAGCTGTCGGTTGAATTCGGTTCTAACCATAGACGAGGAAGACCATGGGACAACCCGACAATCTGTCTGTCCACTTGTGGTTGGTACCATCAATGGCGATGACGCTCCTGGTCATCAACCAACTCCAGCCCCTGTGAAGACCACCAGTAGTAACAAAGGCATGGAAAACAAGGCTCGCAAGCCAGTGTACATTTCAGTTCCAGTTGTGAGTTTGCAGACCCAGAAGAGTGCACACCATGATAAAACGGGTTAGATTTGTTTCAACTGTCGCAATCCAGGACATTACTTCAACAAATGTCCATTTCCAAGACCAGCAAAAGAAGCTCGTCGTTGCTTCAACTGTGGGGAAACAGGTCATGTGCTTAGAAGATGTCTAGTGCTCAAGCGCCACCATCCTCTAAGTACCAGCGCTACCCGCAACACCCGTATTCCACAAGCTATTTCAGTTCCAGCACAGTATGGTCGAATCCAACCAAAAGGCGCCCGTAAGCCCATGGATACCAGTCGTCTCCTGTACTAGCAACCCCTACCACGGCGTGTTATCATTAAGGGCACCAACAAAGGTTCTAAGGTTCAACCGCCAACCTATCCCCAAGCTACAGAATCAACAGCAGGGCAAGCAGTGCCAAGGAAGCAGTGATTCACCCCAACTGAGAAGGAACGATACTCTCCTTTAGTAGGAACTGCAGAAATTGTCGGTAGCACCAGGTCATGATTACCGTGAAGACCAGCAAGGCACCCCGTATAACCTCTGCTCAGATGTTTGGCAATTAATTGAGCAAGAGCCACACCTCAAGCAGAAGGGTCTACCTACAACAGCTACTAGGAAGATAGAAATGTCTGTACGCGAAACAGTATCCCGTTGGAACACCAGTATGTAAGCATGGGCAGATCAAGTCAATCAGGCCAGAATCACAGGAGAAAAGGTCCCACCGATCAAGACATCTGCTAGTCAAACCGGCAATAGCCTACAAGTGTGTAATCCTCAGCAACCTCTGGCTCTGGAGGGGGAAAATTAAGCAAGACTGCGTAATTCCACCGTACTCAACAAGTCATACCGGAAGAGAAGGTATGATGCAGAATAATTATCAAGGGAGGAATAATAGTCTCATTTGCATAAATAGCATTTCAGAAATAGCAATAGTTGAAAGTAGTAAAACATTAGTAATAATTAAACAATATTAAATAATCACTGTCCAACATTAAAACCACGTTGCAACAGGCCCAACCATCCATCTGTACTAGTCAAGTCCCAATAGTTCATTCATGTAAATAAGTGAGAGTAATCAAGGTGAATCTGGTTGATCGCCCGTAATCGTGGGCACAACTATTCGAATAGTTTTACTCTGATCAGAGGTGTACAACTGTACCCACAAGACAAAATCCCACAACACGTTACCGTGCGCCTGTGTACCACCATGATACCCCGGAAAGGAACTGTGACAAGACCCTTCACATAACCCCCTCTAACTAATCGTACCACACCAAGGTTTCGCCCCCACTCCCATCGGGGTAATGGGCAGCCCCCTCTCGTGCCGCAGTGAATCCAGAAGCCGATCAACCCTTAAAACCGGGCCCGACCCAACTCCATCACGCTCACCCTCACTAAGGTACGTCGGCTAGAGACAGCTACGCTATAGACCCAGCCATTACCCATGCTGGCTTGTGGTATGCACGGTAATTCTTCCAGGGTTTCCCGAGAACCGGTCCTTAATTATCATGAGCACTCTAACCAATATCCAACCATGTGCTTACAACCCACCATTGTCATATTTCAGTATTATTAGACTAGGATAATATACTTGACATCATCTGAGAATTAGTGTCTAATGTAATATTTGATTAATGTGAATCCCTTAAGTAAGCTAGTTGATCTAAGCCAGGCTAAGCATGTTTTAATCCAATATCTAGTCATATTGAACCCAAGTTATCAATGGTATAAGGCATACAATTCCTATGGCTGAGTACAATAGGTATAATAGTCCCATGAAATGACATTCTAAAACATATGCAGTATTTAAGAGAAAAGAGACATTTAAATAAAAACAGATATAATGTGATCAATGTAAAGTATGACTTGCCTTGCTCTGGATACTGGGGAACCTCGGCGACTACTTCGAAGTAAATAGGATCGCCGAAACTATCAGAATCTACATGACAAACAAGGAACTTCAACCAAACATGCTAAAAGTCTACTGAAATAGCACAAGAAACTATTTTTAATAGATTCTTGACATTTTTATATATTTAATGAAATTTGAATGGACTAAAACGGAGCTCGGATTAAAAAGATATGAATTTCAGAAGTTTAATTACAATTTTTAAACTAAACAGAAAACTAAAAATTAACTATTGCGCAATTAAGTTCCGGGCTGATGCAAGCGGTTGCGAGATTGGCAAGGGATGACGTCAGCATGATGTCATGCTGACGTCAGGCGGCGGCGCGCGGTCCGGCTGACGTCAACCCGAGGGCTGACGTCAGCATGGCTGACCCAAGCGGCGCGGCGGGCTCGGTCCACGGTGGACCGAGTCCATGGTGGGGCGGCGACGACTGCCATGTGGCGTGCGGGGGTTGGCGGTTACGGCGGCCGGGCAGCGACCCGACACGTGGCGGCGATCCGGGAGGGCGGCGACGATCGGACGGCAGCAGCTCGAGCAGGATCGGGCGGTCCAGATCTGTCCGTTCCGAGAGATCGGACGGCGACAGCTCGAGCGTCTAGGGTTAGGGTTTTTGGGGTGGCGGCGGTCGAGCTTCGGCTCGTTGGCCATGGCCGCGCGGCGGCCGACCGGCTCGCTGGTGGCGCGGGACGGCGCAGCAAGCGGCGACGCGCACGGCGGGGACTCGTGGTGGCCTCTAGAGTGGCATGTGACACGGGAAAAAAGAAAGAAAAGGGAGCAGCGGGGTGCTCACTGAAGATGGGGACAATGGTGGCCGACGACGGCGAGCGGCGGCGCGGGCACGGTTAGGGCTAAAACGATGACGGCGAAAAGGCGAAAACACGGTGGAGCACGAGGGGATTTTATAGGGGGCTCGGGAGATTGAATTGGGCACGGGATGGACGCGAATTGCTCGCCGTTGAACTCGGACTCGGAGAGGAGAAAGCGAAAAATTCGGCAACGGTTGAGATTGCGGTGGCGGCCGTTGCGACACGCGGGAAAGTGGGGGCGAGTGCGGCGGAGAGCGCCCGGGCTCGGCGTTGAACCGATATGGCACGGGCAGCGCGAAAAAAGGCGGGGCGCAGCGGTGGCGCGGGCCGTCGGGCGTGAAGGAGGCGTTCCCGACAGGTAGGGCCCACATGTCGGTGGCCCGCGGGCGCGAAGTGATGAAAGACTGGTCCTGTTTAAACGACACCATGGAGGCCTATCGGCAAGAAGTTCGCAAACTTGAAGACAAGTTTGACGGATTAAAGCTATCCCATGTCTTGAGACAGAACAACGAGGCAGCTGACGAGTTGGCGCAGTTCGGGTCCAAGCGAGAAGCTGCTCCAACAGACGTTTTCGTAGAGCATCTCTATGAACCGACTGTTGCAGCAAAACCAACTCCCAACGAGCAAGCTGCAAACCAAGTTGCCATGCTTGATGCCGACTGGAGGACGCCGCTCATCAAATTTTTAACTCAGCAAGAGCTGCCGGAGGACCAGGACGAGACGGAACGAGTCTGGCGCCGTTGTCAAGCTTATGTCATGGTTGACTCTGATTTATATAAGAGAAGCCCCTCTGGAGTCCTAATGAGATGTATCGCGCCTGAGGAAGGACGACAACTACTCCAAGATATCCACTCGGGTATATGCGGAAGCCACGCGGCATCATGCACCTTGGTAGGCAAAGCCTACAGACAAGGTTTTTTCTGGCTTACAGCGGTCTCCGACGCCAACAAAGTGGTCCGAACGTGTGAAGGTTGCCAGTTCTTCGCTCGGCAGAGCCATGTTCCAGCCCAAGAGCTACAAACGATTCCATTATCTTGGCCGTTTGCGGTATGGGGCTTGGATATGGTCGGTCCTTTCAAGAAGGCTCCAGGAGGATTCACGCATCTGTTCGTCGCAATCGACAAGTTCTCCAAGTGGATTGAGACGAAGCTGGTTGCCACAATCACCGCTGACAAGGCGCGAGACTTCATCCTCAACATCATGCACCGGTTTGGCGTCCCAAACAGAATTATAACCGACAATGGAACTCAATTCACTGGAGGCGTTTTCAAGGAATTCTGTGAAGATTTCGGCATCAAAATCTGCTATGCATCGGTCGCACATCCCAAGAGCAATGGACAGGTTGAACGCGCCAATGGCATGGTACTTCAAGGCATCAAGGCCCGAGTGTTTGACTGGCTAAATCCTTATGCCGGCAAATGGGTTCAAGAGCTGCCCTCGGTTCTATGGTCTCTACGCCCAGTCGGGCCACCGGTCAAACTCCTTTCTTCTTGGTTTACGGGGCAGAAGCCATGTTGCCGAATGAAATGGAGTACGAATCTCTTCGAGTCCGTAGCTTCAACGACGAGCGCTATGATCAAGACCGAGTGGACGACCTGACCCGACTGGAGAAGGCTCGTGAGGCAACCCTGATCCAGTCGGCAAGATATCTTCAAGGACTTAGACGATACCATAGTCGCAATGTTCGGGCGCGAGCCTTCATTGTCGGCGATTTGGTTCTATGCAAGATTCAAACCACCAAGGACCGTCACAAATTATCTCCACTATGGGAAGGACCATATATAATTGCTGAGGTGACTCGGCCAGGAGCATATCGACTAAAGCGTGAAGACGGATCCATGGTGGAGAACTCTTGGAACATCGAACATCTTCGACGATACTATGCTTAAATTGATTTAAGTTTAATGTTATTCTCGACTGCCAAACTCAAGCAAGATTACTTCTTGAGTTGACAGTCAGGGGCTGCACATATGTCAATAAAGCATGGTTCTCTTTGACAACTCGTGTATATTTGGTTTATCATTGTTTAATGTTTTTGATTCGAGTTCAATGGATAAGGACTGAGAATTTTTTGATGACCTAATCAAGCTTAGGCTTGGTGACAGTCGGACGAAAATTACTTAAGAAATTGGACATAAAGACTCGGATCAAGGCATTAACATAAATAAGCTGAATATTTATAAGTCCACACCAGAAAGTTACATACAAATGTCTGCAAAATAATCAAGACCGAAAATGGTTCACTACATCAGCGGCTAATTTCTTGGCCGACTCCTGTGCTTCACTGATCAACTCCAAGGCATGCTCGTCTAAAGTACCATCGGCGAAGCCCTCCCCAACTGAGTCAACATCTATCCGCGGATAGAGTGACTTGGTCTGCGCAAGAGCAAAGCCTGCTCCCATGATGGCTGCCTCTGAGATGTTGGCCAGGTATTGATCTGGGGCCCTCCTGAGTTTGTCGAAGACTTCGACGGCATCCAATGAACTGGTCCCGAGCCCATGATGGAACAACGATAAGAGAATCGGTGTAGCCGCGTTGGCAACATCGTCCCTTACGCTTTCGGCCCTTCGGACCCTTTCAACGAAGACATCACATTGTGCTCGGGTTTTGACCTTATAAGCTGCCAAAGACCTATGATTACACAGATACCCGAAGATGAAGCAAAATTAAGAATGCTATCTTAGGAAAATTTACCTTCAAACTCATACTCGAGCTCTGCTTTGCTGGCGTTTGCTTCTTCCAGCTGGGCCTGAAGCACGTGGACTTCCGACGAGTTCTCTGCAACAAGAAGAGTTGCTAACGCCAAGATCGAAATAGACTACGAATAAAGGCAAAAAGAGACCGAGAGGATTGAACTTACTCCCGATTGAACCCCGGAGGTCAAGGTTCTCCTCCCGAAGCGCGGGAATTTCTCTCCGAAGAGCAGCTTCTCTTGATGCAACCTCTTCCCGAATGGTTTTCAGCTCTTGCTGGTTGTTCTCCAAAGAATTTAAGTGGGGGACCAGCTTCTCGAGGGCATCGGACTTTGCCATTGATCGGAAATATACCCTATGCACACGAGTTCAGAGTTGGTTGACTAAAAGCAATCATAAGGCTATGACAGAAAAAAGCAAAGCTTACATTGAGCAGCCGGGTTGCCTCATTCAGGCTGTCAACAAGCATGTCTCTTTCTTCATTTTCCTTCTGCTTGTTCAAGACAATGCCTTGCTTCAAGCCTTCAGAGTTGCACCACTCTATTTTGATTGGAGGGACCCATGTCTCAGAAGACTGTAACCTGGGGATCTCCTCCACTTTGGGTGACTGATTTAAACAAGATAAATGAAGACAAAGGAAAAACAGATTGAAGATTAAAGTCAGAAGATTGCTTCAGGGCTTACCAGTTTCGGTGGCTGAGTCCTTGACTATCGGGATCTCTTCTTCAGCCGACTGGTTTCCAGTCGGGGCTTCCTGGCTGGCGGTCGGGGGCTCCTTCGCTGGGACATCCTCACTAGGAGGTGAGGGCTTTTCACTCGGAGCGCTCTCACTCGGGAGAGGGCTCCGGGATTCTTGTTCTACAGGCCTTGTCGCCTCAGCTACTGCAGATGGCTTTGGCCCCTCACTCTGCCCAATGGGATCTATGTTCTGAGGCCTCCTGCAAAGAGAAAGATGACAAGGGCAGAAAAGTTTTCAACAAGGACACGATTTCAGTCATGAGAGCTCCTAGATCGATGGATTTGGGCGCGCGCAAGCCTAGGGTTTTCCGCTGTAAGCTGGTGAACAGTGCTGCGAAAAGAGGAAATTTTTTGGGAAGACGAAGTGGCGGGGATCACCTCGAGGCTTCATATAAAGAGTTGAGGGTTTTGCTAAGTCATCTCGCAATTGGGCCGAGCCCATGAGAGACTTGCAGCCCAACTAAGGTGTGGCTTGACACGTGTCCTTAGAGACTTAAGTGGATGGACTTAAGCAAATTTGCCCTGGCAATATGCACGTGTCTAATAGCCCAATACCTTTAAAACCCTTTCATACCGCGGTTTGCACAACTTCATGAGAAGTTGGCACGATGCAATTTGAAAGGTGACAAACTGTTGTTTTTCATAGCTGTCCTGATGACATGAGCTGTTTGGTTTTTAAGCATCTGGTTAAATGATTATATCAGTGCTATTTTTCCACCTTGGTGAAGATCTTTTTAGATTAAGACCAATATTATGGCAGGAGCTATTTGATATTTTGGTCATATTTTTTAGACGACTGAAAATCTTGTTTACCCATGAGGGTCGATTGAATTATTTGTTCCGAGATGACTCAGGCAGGTTAACTCGGATAAACATGGGATTACCGAGTGCTTTTCACCCATGAAGGTTGATTGAACTATTTGTTCCGAGATGACTCGGGCAAATCTACTCGGATAAGCATAAGCTTGCCGAGTGAGTGTTTTTACCCACGAGGGTCGATTGAGCTATTTGTTCTGAGATGACTCGGGCAAGTTTACTTGGATAAGCGTGAGCTTGCCGAGTGATGATATTTTTTATGATTGCTTTAGCTTAAGCTAAGCATTTATATGAGAATGATTTTTTATAGTTCTTGACTATATGCTTAGTCTGTTTTTGACTAACCACATAGTCGGGGGCTACACCTAATTAGGTGCATCAGGAGATGCACCTAGATATTTATTTTTTGAGAATTTTTTGGGATGTTTTCCAGCCCTTCACAGTCTTTGGAGCCACTCGGGAGTTTCAGGCAGAGATGACGGAACCACTCGGCACCAGAAGCACTCGGCCAAAGAGTTGTTTGGCTGTGAGTTATCTTGGTTTGAGGCAAAGTTATCTCGTCGACTGCGAAGGACTCGGGGGCTACTGTGAAGATTATGGCAATCGGATACCCACATGGCGAGCTTATCCGACTGGTAATAGGGATAGGTTACGCCTGCTAATTATGTAAACTGGCTATGACTTGGGTGTTACGTTGCCGATTAGATAAGGCAACAGCTCATAGTCATAACTTGGTAAGATTGAGGAAACCGATTTAGAGTAAGATAGGGTTTCTGACTTGTAAGCCCGCCCCTCAAGACTATATAAGGGGGGTAAGGGGCGTCCCTTGGGGAATATGAGATGAGATTAAGGCGAAGCACATACGAGTTGTTAGACACACGAGATCTTGAGATCAATAAACACTCGGCAGATCGAATCCCTGCAACAGGAGTAGGGTATTACCTCACGAGAGGGCCTAAACCTGTCTAAACCTTGTTTTCCACCTAACCCATCGAGCTTGGCGATCTTGACTGCACCCCCAAATTTCTATTGCCGAAACCAAGTTTCGACATTTCCTCATCTATTTCACAGATCAAACAACAATATTCTCCATCTATAATCATTCACAGATCAACAATATTCTCCATCCATAATCATTCACAGATCAACAATATTCTCCATCCACAATCATTCACAGATCAACAATACATCCAACAATATTCTCAACAACAATAATCATTCACAGATCAACCACACAATCAAGAAAAAAGGAGTGCACAAGATCAACAAGAATCAAGAAAAAGAAAAAAGAATCAAGAACATGTGTCGCGCATACCCGATGCCGGCCACCTCCGCCGTCGCCGCTGCTTCCCCTCGCCAGATCCAGCGGAGGGAGGGCACCTCCATAGCCGCCGCCGCCTTCCCTCGCCAAATCCGGTGGGGGGAGGGCACCTCCACCGCCACCGCCGCCTCCCCTCGCCAGATCTGGTGGGGGAGGGCTCCTCCACAACGAGATCTGGTGCCTCCCGCCTCCCGCCGTCGCCCCGGCCTCCCGCCGCCTCTGCTCCTCCCGTCGCCTCCCGTCGCCTCCGCTCCTCCCGTCGCCTCCCGTCGCCTCCGCTCCTCCTGCCGCCTTCACTCCTCCCGCCGCCTCCGCTCCTCCCGCCGCCTTCCGCCGCCTTCGCTCCTCCCGCCGCCTCCTGCCACTGGCCCAGCCTCTCGCCGCCGGCCCGGCCCAGCCGAGAAGAGATGAGAGAGTGAGAGTGAGGAGAGAAGTGAGAAGAGAATGAGTGGATATCCAGTGCGAAGAGACCAAGATAAGGTTTATAGGTGCGGTTCAGTGCGCGCGACTGGTTTAGTGCGGCTCGGCTCGTAGTTAGGTGCCGGTTTTTCTTTAGAGCCGCTACCTATTGTCTTAATAGGTGTCGGTTTTTGTTGAACCGGCACCTATTAGGTCGACACCTATGCATGTTTCTGTAGTAGTGAGTAAAGGAGGTGTATCTTTGGGTGTGTATTATATTGAATGGTACAATACATACT
This sequence comes from Oryza australiensis, assembly GCA_019925245.2. Taxonomy (NCBI): domain Eukaryota; kingdom Viridiplantae; phylum Streptophyta; class Magnoliopsida; order Poales; family Poaceae; genus Oryza; species Oryza australiensis. Next base: position 314,628 of record JAIFGZ020000126.1, read on the forward strand.
GCATGTTTGGACTTAAAAAGTGTTGATTCTGGATCGACAATAATATTTATGGTGTCCACAAGATAAGAAGAGATGGTGACATAGAGATTATACTGGTTCAGACCCTCGGAGAAAGGTAATACCCTAGTCCAGTTGCATAGATTGGATCTGTATAATGGGTTTCGTAATATGCCGAGACAAGCAACACGTAGTGATCACCCAATTATGGTTTCCGGGCCCCTTTATATATACCTTGGGGGACCGTCTAAGGAATGTACGATATCCCTTGTTATCCGAACACCTACTAACTATTTACGTGGGATAAGATTTACAACCTTATCTTTAATCCCTTTCTTACAATACAAGTAAACCGAATGGGCCTAGGGTATTCATCCCACCTCAAGCTAATAACCCGAAGGCCTACTATGAAGTATCCAAATATCATGCACCCCACTGTAGCCCCTGAGTACTAAGCTTGGCTCTGATTCCTCTTATTGTCGAAGTCGTTGAAGAGAAACAAGATGAGCTGAGTACTCAAGCCCGAATGCCTCCGAGTAATACTCTATGGCTGATTAATTAGACCATTTGGGAGGTATCATGAACGTTATCAAGAAGAAACCTTTCGGGTTGGTCCAATGAGGTGTTATCTGGCTCCATAGGTAGCAACCTAGGCAAGGGAAACCCCACCCAAATCCCCAATTTGAGCACAGTAACCGCACCCCTTCGTCTTCCTCATCGCGCCCTCTTCTTTCCTCCCCTTGCTAGGGTTTCTCAGATCCGGGGCCTCAGAGTCTCTTTAGCCTCAAATCCAAAAGCTTCAGTCCATCCAGATCCAGATTCCCTTAACCATTCTGCTTCATCATGTCATATTCATCAGGAGAATCCGTGCCTTTGTTTGATCAAAATCTTTCATGGACTCTATCTACAATGACCGAGTCCAATCTGCTGCAAGACGTGGAGGATGGCGTTCTTCCAGCCCAAGAACTTATCGGGTGGCGATCTGCCACTAGCGAGGAGTTCCCCACCCCCAACACCAACGAGACCATGTTCTTTCGCCCCTTTCTATTACGTACTAGGACTTTCGGCAAGCGACATCCTCCGCGGTATCCTCCATTACTATGGTATCAACCTCCATCACCTCAATCCCAACTCCATCCTTCATATGGCCATCTTTGTGCATCTATGTGAGGTGCACTGTGGAGTGCACTGTTTTGCTACATTTACCATGTCAAGGCGCAGCCATCGGAGAAACATCCCTATGTCATCAGTGGTAGCATAATCCAGCTTCCATTGGAGAGGAACAAATAATTCTTTGAGCTCCCACTTTGCTCCTCGAACAAAGGATTGTGATCAGAGTGGTTTTATTGCGCCAACCTGCTCCCCAGCTTACCCTGATTCACCAGGCCACGCTCCAATGGTGAAGGATTTTTGGTCCTCTCTCCCGAGTGGGGATGATATGGAGCAAGTCAAGAGCATGCTGAAGGGGACCTGATTTCTTCATGAGGAGGGTCTCACTGTAGTCGTCGTGGCCTTTAACTTTGTCGTTAGGAAAGTGCAGCCACTGTAGAAGCGTCTGCATCTAGCTTGGGAATACACGTTAGGGAACGACCCAACTCGAGAGACTCCCGGACCATATGACAGACAAAATGGCAAAAAGGATATCCGACTTCTTCAGCCTGGTACTCTGATAAGCACTAAGGGATGTCCAAAGCCTCTGCATCATAAAGTGAATCATTCCATGGTAAGAATTCATGAAATGCTTCAATTCCATCTTGCGAGTAGAGTACTCATCAGAAAATCTGTGATTGCAGGGAGCTGAGTTGTTTAACTCCCACGCTCCTCTGCCACCCACCATGACAAAGCGCCCGATGTCCAGCATCTCAGGGAAAGAACCCCCCAAACGACCAGCGATCGGTGGACCCATGGTGGGGAAGAAAACTGTGCTCACCAAGCCTGAACTGGCTCTATCTAGGAAAGGGAAACACGCAGTCGAAGCGGCTGACTCAACCCTATGCACCGAGAAGAAGAAGAGCAAAGTGAGTTCGGCTTCTCAAGTGATCGAGTCGCCGCCCCAACGATGCTGCTGCCAAGAGGCCAACCAGCCCAAGGCCGGTCGGCCTTCCCAAAATCCAATCGTGTCGATCCACTCGGTGAGCTAACTAATGGGTTATGCGGAAGCTACGATAGCTAATAACAAAAATTTTCTACCACGCAAACCAGGAACACTTGCAAGTAAGGGTCGATAGATTGTTACCGATTGGAGTAGAGTGCAGTGGATATAGCCAATCAGGAGGTATCCGATCCGGAACAATGCTGGCCGATGACAGCCGATTTGCCGACAACTGATTCCCGCAAGCCGACAGCCGATTCCTGGGAACAGCCGATTCACCAATCAGCCAATTCACTGAGTAGCCGATTCGCCGAGTTGTCCGATCGCGCTCGTGCGCCTCGTTCCAATGCGCCTGACCGCAGCCGATTCCACCACAGCCGATTCATAGCCGACGAATAGCATCGCAACGTATCAACGCCTCTACCGGTATCCACACGTTCGGGGACAGAACGCCTAATACCCGTATGCTAGCACAAGATGCAAGGCTAGGGTTTTGGCTCAAAGTGTTAGTGATATGCCCTAGAGGCAACATGGAGATGTTGGATATCACGTCAATGTTTATGTATTTATGAATAAAGTGTTAATCAGTTCCATGAAATAGACATCTTGTATTGATCAATAAGTACGTGACTTATTTATGAGACTCTATATGTATGAATCTATTTCTAAATGATCCCTGATCATATATCGTATTATTGGAACTAATATGATTCTAAGATCGGCATGTTTATTGATTGATGATCATGTCTCATAGATCATGGGTATGGAGATACCAAATCAATAAACATGGACATATGTGTTAGAGAACACATTGTTAGATAGACCCACCATGAGACACTACAGGAATTAATGTGGCATTAGTTGGTCTCAGGTAGTGTTGGTACAAAGTCCTTAGACCTGAGATCACCATGGATTCCAACATGTGTAGTAGCCTACTTTGGGACTACCATACGCTATTCTGTAACTGGGTAGTTATAAAGGTAGTTTTCGGGTTTGCTATGAAACATGGAGTGGGATGTGAGTGATCAAGATGGAATTTGCCCCTCCTTTGGCGAGATATCTCTGGGCCCCTCGAGGTAATGGATTATGGAAATGCATGGCCATGCTAAGTTGATTGAGGAGTCAATCAACAGACAGATAATCCAATACGGTTCGAGTGAATGGTTAAGCTATTGAAGGGATGACACACATCTTGCCTATAGCTTAATTGGTATCATGAGGCAAAGGGATTTGTGTACACATTACAGGTTCAGAGCCGATATTATATTCTTGTATACTATGGTGTCAATATGTGCCGCTAGGCGCCGGTGATGTGTCGGCTGAGTTGGACTCGAGCCGACGATTGGCTAAGTTGGACTATAGCCGAAACCGAGTATACCTGAACCTACAGGGTCGCACGCTTAAGGGGATAAGAACAGGCATTCGAGTTGGACTCGGATACGGCTCGATCGGATAGGGATCCGATCGGATAGAGTCCTGTGGTCTTACGACGTATGGATGGCCAACTCTATGAGTTTTGGATGAGATCCGTTTCAAAATAGAGTCCTGATCGGCCACTAGTCCCAGTCGGCCAACTCTATATAGAGGGGCGAGGGGTGGAGAGCTGATATAGATCAAGTACGTCAATTGAAGTCAATTGCGCCGAAATCAATCTGATCACACGCGGCTTTAGAAGTCGGCGAGATCAATCTCCACGGAAACCCTCCCCACCTTCGAGCCAAAACCCTAGCCTTGCAACGCGTGCTAGCACACGGGAGTTCGGCGTTCTGTCCCCGGACATGTGGATACCGGTAGAGGCGCTACTACGTTGCGCGCTGTTGATCGGCTACGAATCGGCTGTGGTGGAATCGGCTGCGGTCGAGCGCGTCAGAGCGAGGCGCGAGAACGCGGTCAGATGACTCGGCGAATCGGCTACATCGGCGAACAGGCTGATTGGTGAATCGGCTGTCTCCAGGAATCGGCTGTCGGCTTGCGGGAATCGGCTACACTGTTCCGGATCGGATAGTCCTGATTGGCTATTTCCGCTGCATACTCCAATTGGTAATGTTCTATCGGCCCTAACTTGCAAGTGTTCCTGGTTTGCGCGGTAGAAAAGTTATGTTTTCGGCTAGCGTAGCCTCCGCGTAACCCTTCACAAAGGTGGGGAGGGTTTCCGTGGAGATTGATCTCGCCGACTTCCATTGCGCCAAATCAGATTGATTCAGTTCAATGCGATGCCACAACTCTCCACCCCTCGCCCCTTATATAGAGTTGGCCGACTGGGTCTTGTGGCCGATCGGGACTATTTTGAATCGGATCCTATCCGAATTCATAGAGTTGGCCACCCTTACGTCGTAAGCTCATGGGACTCTATCTAATCGGATCCCTATCTGATCGAGCCGTATCTGAGTCCAACTCGAATGCTTGTTCTATCCCCTTAAGCGTGCGACCCTGTAGGTTCAGGTATACTCGGTTTCGGCCCGAGTCGAACTCAGCCGACCGTTGGCTCGAGTCCAGCTCAGCGGATCATCGGCTCGGTTCCAACTCAGCCGATCTGTCAACAACGGCGCCTAGCAGCACATATTGACACCATAGTATACAAGAATATAATATCGACTCTGAACCTGTAATGTGTACACAAATCCCTTTGCCTCACGATACCAATTAAGCTATAGGCAAGATGTGTGTCATCCCTTCAATAGCTTAACCATTCACTCGAACCGTATTGGATTATCTGTCTATTGATTGACTCCTCAATCAACTCGGCATGGCCATGCACTTCCATAATCCATTACCTCGAGGGGCCCAGAGATATCTCTCCTAAAGGAGGGGAAAATTCCATCTTGATCACTCACATTCCACTCCATGTTTTATAGCAAACCCGAAGCTACTTTTGTAACTACCCAGTTACGGAATAGCGTTTGGTGGTCCCAAAGTAGGCTACTACACATGTTGGAATCCATGATGATCTCAGGTCTAAGGACTTTGCACCAACACTACTTGAGACCAACTAATGGCACATTAATTCCTATAGTGTCTCATGGTGGGTCTATCCAACAATGTGTTCTCTAACACATGTCCACGTATATTGATTTGGTATCTCCATACCATGATCTATGAGACATGATCATCAATCAATAAACATGCCGATCTTAGAATCATATTTGTTCCAACAATATGACATATGATCAGGGATCGTTTAGAAATAGATTCATATATAAAGAGTCTCATAAATAAGTCACATACTTATTGATCAATACAAGATGTCTATTTCATGGAACTGAATAACACTTTATTCATTTATACACAAACATTGATCATGATATCCAACATCTCCATGTTGCCTCTAGGGCATATCACTAACACTAACAACATGAACTTGCTCATGACGTTGTTGAATGACTTGCCCAACCATGCCTATGTTGAACTCAAATGATGTTTCTTAGGGTATTGACACAAAATTATCCCAGAAAGGTGGACAGTGAAGCCAATCCTAGTGCCTCCACTCAGACTGTAATCGCCCAATCGGAGATGGAAAGGTAGTCAGCCAGTGATTATGACGTTCCCACCGCTGGGGATAAGACTCGACCGTTGGACTATGTTGACGATCCTTAAATACTAAAACCTGACCGTCAATCCCTGTATAAAACGGATAAAAGATTAACATCAACATTGTGGTAGGGTTATTTACTAATCCGTTCCACAAGTGTTGGTGAATATTTGTATGCAAGTGATTTCTGGGAGAAAACACACCTGCCATATGACAAGATACACCTTCGACCAATCACACGCGAGCACAAGGATTGCAGGGCCGACATGATAGTTGAAACCAACTCAAAGTGGGACTAAACACCCAAGAACCAACTCAGGGGCCCATGATGTGAATGGGGGGTTCCCGATCTTCCGTCAGGTAGAGGTAACTATCGCTGTGGCGAAGAATGATACACTGATCCGGCTTTAGATCGAAAGATCCAATCCTAAAATTTTAGCACCACAACTCCTCTGGTTACCGAGTCACAATTCCAGTTGACCTTGCCTAGAAGGCTAATCCATGCCTACGCAATGAAGAACACAAGCTAGAACAAGAAAGAAAGCAACTAGTTTGCAGATGAATGATTAATCTCACAAAGTTGGGGTCTCACAAATCGATGAACGACAAAACTATTCTTGACAGACTAATCTAAAAAAAACCCAAACCCTAATGACGGAGGCGACGCATGATTATATAGGTCTTAGGGTCGTTGCCTACCCTAGACGTGCCCTTCTAACGGGCTCAAAGACGATACACGGCCCGTTGGGCCAAATACGGTGATGCAACACTGGGACATATTATGGATGCTGATTTGTTTTGACGATTCCTATTGATTCTGAAGGAATTTTGACATGAGACTACTTACATTGACTTTCTTATGAAATTATGTTTCCATCCATATATGGATCGCCGAAACGGAGTCCAGCGCGTCCCGGTGACTAGTTTAAGGCTGACTGGTAATGCAGCCCGAGACAGATTCCTCTCGGGCTCTTCAATTCCTCCAAGCTCATCATGACCCTCTCCAATGTTCCTAATACATATAACATCATTAGGTAGTAATCTATTCTCAAAAGTATGAAAAGTATTGCTTAAGAACGAGCTCACCTCGAGTTTAGCGGTGCAATCAAGCTCGGGTCATTGGACCTTGCTTAATGTTGAAAGGATCAACGGGTGCATCCAAAGGAGTGATATACTCATCATCCTCCCCCTCTTGAAATGGAGTAATCCTCTACTCAAAGTTATCTTCTCCCAAGTAAGGCTTCAAATTTGAAATATTAAAAGTGGAACTAACCTCGAACTCGGGTGACAAGTCAAGTTTGTATGCATTATCATTTATTTTCTCAATTATCTTATAAGTACCAACAACACTTGGCATTAATTTAGACTTATGCAGCTATGAAAATCTATCCTTTCTCAAGTGTAACCAAACAAAATCACCTGGTTCAAACTTAATTTCTTTTCTATCTTTACTACCAGGAATTCTATACTTCTCATTCATCTTTTCAATGTTGTTCTCAGTTGTCTCATGCATTTGCAAAAGAAAATCAGCATGTTCCTTAGCATCACTATGAATACACTCATTAGTAGCTATAGGTAAGATATCAATAGGAGCACGAGGATTGAAACCATACACTACCTGGAAAGGACTTACGTTGGTGGTAGAATGTGTTGCCCGATTGTATGCAAACTCCACATGAGACAAACATTCTTCTCACACCTTGAAATTTTTCTTCAAAACAGCTCTCAATATGGTGCCCAATGTGCGGTTCACTACCTCTGTTTGTCCATCAGTTTGTGGTGACATGTTGAAGAAAATAATAGTTTGGCACCCAACTTATTCCATAGAGTGCACCAAAAGTGGCTCAAAAATTTAGCATCACGATTTGAAACAATAGTGGATGGCATACCATGCAAACGAACAATCTCTTTGAAAAAGAGGTGGTGCAACGAGTCACGAACCATTCAACATCTCTCCTCATCCTTGGCCAAAAGAAACGTGAGGCCAAAACATCCTCTGTCTTCTTGGCTCCAAAATGCCCCATCAATCCTCCTCCATGCGCTTCCTGTAACAACAATAGACGAATGGAACCAGCTGGAATGCACAGACGGTTAGTACTAAACAAGAAGCCACCATTAATCTCAAATTTGTTCCATGTCCGCCCCTCTCTACAATTCAGTAACAAATCTTTAAAATCAGGATCAAGCGCATATTGTTCTTTGATTGATTCTAATCCAAAAATCCAACAATATCAAGTTGAGATAGCAAAGTATATCATCTAGACAAAGCATTAGCAATCACATTATCCTTCCCTTTCTTGTATTTGATAACGTAAGGAAAGGATTCAATAAATTCTACCCACTTAGCATGTCTACGACTCAGATTATTTTGAGAGCGAAGATACTTAAGTGATTCATGATCAGAATGAATGACAAATTCTTTAGGCCACAAATAATGACACCATGTCTCTAAAGAACGTACAAGAGCATACAATTCCTTATCATAAGTGGAATAACTAAGAACAGGGCCATGCAATTTTCACTAAAGTAAGCAACGGGTTTACCATCTTGCATCAAAACACCACCAATGCCCACGCCCCTAGTATCACATTCTAGCTCCAAAGTTTTACAAAAATTTGGAAGTTGCAGCAATGGCGTGTGCGTAAGCTTGTCCTTCAAAATACCGAAAGACTCCTCAAGTGCCTTGCCCCAAAGAAACACCACTCCTTTCTTCGTAAACTCATGTAAGGAGCAGCAATGGTGCTGAAATCTTTGACAAAACGGCAGTAGAAACCTGCAAGACCAAGAAAACTCTTGACTTGTGTGATGGTTTGGAGCGCTAGCCAACTCTTAATGGCTTCAATTTTCATCTTATCCACCTCAATACCCTGTGGGTAACAACATAGCCAGGAAAAGAGACTCGATCCATGCAAAAGATGCATTTCTCAAGATTAGCAAACAAACATACAGCTTGTAAGGCATTAAAAACAACACATAAATGATAGAACCACATAATTCATGAAGCATATCGTCTAGCCTAGGAATAGGATGATGATAACTAATAGTAATATTATTGATGGCTCTATAATGAACACACATTCGCCAAGAACCATCTTTTTTTGGAACCAAAAGAACAAGAACAACACAAGGACTAAGGCTTTCACGTACATACCCACGGTCCAAAAGTTCTTGGACCTATCGTTGGATCTCCTTAGTCTCCTCGAGGTTGGTTCGATAAGCCGCACGGTTTGGCAAGGGTGCACCTGGAATCAAATCAATTTGATTCTCTATCCCTCTCATAGGTGGCAGCCCCGGGGGTATCTCATCTGGAAAAATTTCCTTATACTCCTGCAAAAGGTTAGTGGCAGCAGGAGGCAACGAGCTAACAATATCATCAAGAAAAAACAAAGCTCGTTTGCATATCAAAGCATAGCAAGTATCAACGTCCGAAATTTCAGCAAGATCACATTTTGTTGTAAGCATAACACCGCCCTTCAATTTAATTCCCTCGGTCTTAGAAATAGGTATAGACTTATCCCTTTTAGGTGAAAAAACAGAATTAGCAACTTGCTGATTTTCAGATTTAGGATCATTCAAACTATAGCTCTTTCCCTATCAGCTTGTACAATCTCAACAGGGGTCAAAAGTAACAAGGCAATTTTCTTGCCTTTTATGCATAAAAGTGTATTTATTACTTTTACCATGGTTCATAGCATCATTATCATGTTCCCAAGGACAACCCAAGAATAGTGAACAAGCTTGCATTGGTACCATATCACAATCAACAGAATCAACATAAGCACTAATGGAAAGAGGAACTATGCATGTTTGTTACCTTACTTTTCCAGAGTCATTGAGCCATTGAATATGGTAAAGATGTGAATGTGGTCGTGTAGTCAATTCAAGCTTCATGACCAAATCAGAACTCACCAAATTGTTGCAGCTTCCTCCATCAATGATGACTCGTGCTCGTTGGCTCTTGACGATGAAGAAAATCTGAAATAAGTTGTGGTGTTGGAGCTTCTTAGGTTGCTGAATTTGCATGTTGAGCGCTCGCTGAACAATGATGTTCAGGTAACCCGAAGTGTCGTATCCTCCAAGGACATGGCCATCATCGTCGTCATCAGTGGCATCACCATCATTATCATCCTCGACATCGAAGGTGCTGATGTATCCTTCATCTTCTGTCACGACATATGCCCGCTGACTTGGGCAATCTTTTTGCACATGTCCAAGGCCTTGGCAGCGGTGGCACCGAATTCCAGAAGTTCGACCCGTCGAAGCGACGGATGAGGCACTCTTGGTGGGAAACTCCAAGGAATTTTTACTTGAACCTGAAGGCCATGCAGGAGGTGGTTTCGGTGCTGTAGAAATAGCACTGGTGGAAGCAGAAGGGCGTTTGCCCGTTGGTGAGGATGCTCGGAAAGACGAAGGCTTGGTCAGTCCCAAAGACGGCACCGATGCATGTGGTGTGCAGGAGGTACGATTCCTATTATGCTATTCACGTCCCTGCAATTCTTTCTCTGCAAGCATAGCAAACTGGAATAACTGGTTGACAGTATGAAATTCTTTATAATAAAAAATGTCCTAAATTTCACGCCTCAAACCCGAATAAAAGCGAACAATGGAATCCTCCTTTCCCTCGACAACACCACAACGCATCAATCCCTTTTGGAGATCACCATAGTAATCCTGTACATATTTCTCTCTTTGTTCTAAACGCATTAGTTTCTTACGTAAGTCTCTATGATAAGAAGGGGGAACAAAATGATCACACATAGCTATCTTAAGTTCTTCCCATGTACCAGGTAAAGCATCCTGTGCAGCTAGCCCATTCCACCAAATAATGGCAAAGTCCTTGAACTCACTAGTAGCTTGTCGAACTCTATGTTGCTCAGGCACAAGGTGGACACTAAACTTTTTCTCAACGTTCATCTCCCAATCAAGATTTCCCTGTTAACGCCAAAATTTGGTAAGCCCTGAAGTCCTTATCGGCTAAAGGTTATGATCGGCTCAGAGTTAGTATCGGCTTGGAGTTCTGCATCAGCCAATGGGGGTTTTTGTTATCCATATCTCCAGCAGTCAAATTCTTGTTAGATTCGGTTTGAGAAGATTTTATCCAGAAGAAACCGAGTCCAGGGAGGATACGACTTGTATCTATTAATTAGGAAGAGATTGTTAGTTTCCTATTTTATCTTTAGGAAAGTCTGTTTAGTGTCCGATAAGGACTTTATCTATTTCCTTTTATCTTTAGGAAAGTTTGGATTGTAATCTGTTAGGATCTTTGCAATATGTAAGCCCAGGGTTCATGTAACATATCTCTCGATCAATACAACTCAGCGCATCGCCATCTTTTTTTATCTATTCTACTTTATCATCTGGCGGAACTTGGCACCTAACGCGGGGCTGCATCGGCTTCGATCTCCGGCGAAGGGGTAAGTCCAAGGTCCCGTCGGCTCAGGCAATCGTATTGGCTACGTCGGCGTCGTCCAAGGCTGCATCAGTACATTCGACCTCTTGGATTGCTTCGATTCGGTTGATATCTTTGCCTGACTATTTATCATATGTCTCTATTAATCTAATCTTAGTATTTCAGTTTAGCCCTATCGATTGTCTCTCGTTTTAGGTCTCTGTCGTTATTGGCTAAACTGTTTACTAGATTAGATTGGTTTAGGCATCTACCACCCTGAAAATCAGCCAAGGGCTTGTCTAGATATTGCTTTTGTTTTCATACTTAGTGCTGCATCAGTTTGATCTACTAAGTCGTGATTAGAACCGTAATATCTAGCCTGCCTGTTGACTGCCACTAAGGGTTTCATCGGGGTTTCAGCCGGTGAGTTATCTGGGTATTGCATCGGCTTGCAAGGATTGTATACAAGTTGGATCTAGCCGATTGCAGCGGAAGCGTCATTGAATATTCGATCATTTGGATTTTATGATATCGGACTTCTAGCTGATATGTGCTTTAAATCAATATCTATTTCATCATGTGATTGGTTCATGCAATGTTATATATCATCATGTTATTGTTAGCCGATCACCTTTATATAGATGTCTGTTAAGTAAAGAGCCGATGGATCAAGACTCTTAACTACATTGGTTGATATCAACATCGGCTGTCGACCAATTGGCTGTTCTGAATATTAGCCGATCGGTTGATACATTTTATAATCGATTGCTTTACATATCTTGTTAGTGGCAGGATCAAACTGACTGGCACGCTCGTGCTTCATCGATTCTAGGACCTGCACTGGAGCTAAGCAGATCTCCCAGGCCAGCGTGTTGATTTTTCTCGTCAACAATCCCTTAGCATCATAATGACATGAAAAAGATGGTATTGTAAACTTGATCTTAGCATAAGGATCATCAGGGGCACGGTGATGGTGCCGGTTACCACCCATACCTATTGTGTTACGGCGAAGACGTCGTCGTAGTCTTGCTTGACGGTCATCGTTGCTGTCAGAGTCATCATTGTTGGATGCTGCTACAAAGGTTTCCAACTCGGTAACCTTGTCAGTTAGCGTGGAAATTCGTTTGTCCAACCTCTTCATGATGTTGCCAATGTTGAGGTCAATGAGTGCACTAGTGACGGCCTTCCTTATGGCATCATTAATACCTTTTTGGGCACTCTCTACAGCGGCTTGCAGTTGAACTTGGCTGACACAGTTGCTGAAATCCCTAGAGGTGTTATCTCCAATCTGATCACTTCCTGCCATTGCCAACACTAAAATAGGAACAAACGGTGAAAGTTATCCCTACCAAAAAACCTATGTGGTTGCAGTGGTGCCTCTGTTAATTGTAAATGGAAGCTTCTTATCAAGCTCTTATAAGATTCTTACCAACGCGAGCAAAGGATGGCAACCGACGGCTAGGTTGTGATACTTGTGAAGAAGTGACACCACGATTGCAAGATCTTTTCTGTACTGATCTGAAGGATATGTGGAGTTTGGGAGCACACAAATAGGAAAATATGTATATGAAGCACACAAGTCAGTAACAAATAGTAATGCTGAATTATAGTCCCAACTACTTGTTCTCATTGCTGGACTAACGTGTTCAAGTACCAGGTGTTTGAGTGTCAACAAGTATGAAGAAACAAGTATGATGAGTAGCAAGAGCCACAGGAACAAGGAACAAGACAACAAATGCTAATACAGCTCAATTAGGCCTTCTCTATGTGCTCCTCTAGATATTATTCCTCTTTTGCCCCTCTCTTTTTTCTCTTTTTTTTGGGTTGTCGTTGTTTTTTTTTGGAAAAAATTGATTTTTTCCTTTTTATGTTTTTATATTTTTTTCTTGACTTAGGAGCACACAAGAAGTAACCACAGAAAATTTTAGCTTAAACAAGTGAAAGACGTAGCCTATGAAAAATTCAGAAGACGTGCTCAAAATTGATAAAAGACTTCTGAGCTCAAAAATGTAATCTTGTGACCAGCTTTTTGGAAAAATAAATCTTTTTCTAATCGATTTTGATATGTGGAACGTCTCAATCGGAGTCCGTATGTGAAAGTTATAGCTATTTTAAAAGCTGACTCCGAATTAGAGGACAAAACGGGAATAGTGCGTGCAAAAATGGTCATGGCACGCACAAAACTAGCCACAGCGGCCAGTGTTTGATGGAAACGATGGGGGAAAACGCACGAACTGGACTCTAACACAACCTAACCAGCAACAAGACCTTGACAAGGACACAAACTCAACATGATGGACTCTGAAACTGAAATATGCAAAGGCTATGGCGTGGAAGGTTCTAGGACAGAAAAAATGAGTTTAACATTGGACTATGGGACAATGCGAAACACTCAAAACTAGGGAATAAATGCGAACCTGACGGTAAACCTTAGCTTTGATACCACTTGATGGGAAGGGGGTTCCCATCTTCCGTCAGGTAGAGGTAACTATCGCTGTGGCGGAAAATGACACACCGATCCGGCTTCAGATCGAAAGATCCAACCCTACAATCTTAGCATCACAACTCCTTTGGTTATCAACCGAGACACAGTCTAGTTGGCCTCACCAAGAAGGCTAAACCCTGCCTATGCAACAAAGAATACAAGCAAGAACAAGAAAGAAAACAACCAATTTGCAGATGAATGATTAATCTCACAAAGTTGGGGTCTTACAAACCCGACGAACGACGAAAGTGTTCTTGACAGATTAATGTATGCAAAACCCCACCCTAATGACGGCGGTGACACATGATTATATAGGTCTTAGGATCGTCGTCTACCCTGGACGCACCCCCCTAACAGGCTCAAAGACGATACACGGCCCATTGGGCCAAATACGGTGATGCAACACCGGGACAGATTCTAGACGTAACTTTTTTTTGACGATTCCCATTGATTCTGAACAAATTTTGATGTGAGACCACTTCTATTGACTTCCTCATGAAATTATCTTTCCATCCATATATGGATTGTCGAAAACAGAGTCCTGACGTGTCCTAGGTGATCTGTTTAAGATAGACTGGTCCTGCAGCCCGACACAGACTCGAATTCATGTTGGACCGGCCCTTCGGCTGGTGTTGGATGTCCTTGTTGGTCTTTTTTGCCTCCACCAATTCCTCCAAGCTCTTCATGACCCTCTCCAATGTTCCTAAGACATGACATCATTAGGTAGTAATCCATTCTCAAAAATATCAAAAGTATCGCTTAAGAATGAGCTCACCTCTAAGTTTAGCTGGCGAAATTGAGCTCGGGTCATTGGACCTTGCTTAATGTTGGAAGGATCAGCGGGTGCATCTAAAATAGTGATGTCCTCGTCACAACCTGATTAAGAAATCTAATTAAAACACTAACTAAGGTGTGTGTCACTGACATGTGGGTCCCTGGCCGTCAAGCTGACCAGGTCAATGGTTGACCACCTGTCAGTCCCACATACCTTTTCCTTAAGGAAAATAATTCAAAGAAAAATAGAAACCCGTAGGCCCCACCTATCATTGACCCAAGTTTTTTCTTCAATATAAATAATTTGGAAAATAAAATAAAATGGCCAAAGCGTTCATTTTAGTATAAAAAATTGAATTAAACTTTGAAAATTCATAACTAATTCAAATGGGGTCCAAATCAAGTGAAACTTATCTTGAAAATTTTTTAAATTCAAGCTCTATAGTCTGGACTAAAGATAAAAGTTATCCCCAACTCACTTTATGCCTAGAAATGAAATAAACCTAATAGGATAATTAATTCACCATACTAAAAATTGTTTTAAGGCAAGTTAATAGAAGAGGATAAAACATGCAAAATATATGTGGCAACCCACTAACATGAACACATGGAGAAACCCCAAAATTTAAGTTTGATAAACACTCAAATAAATTACTAAGTAGTCTTAATTAAATGAGTAATCAATTTATGCACACATATAAAATTGTAAAACCTAAATAAACACCTTTTAGAACCTTGATCTCAAGCAACAAATAAAATAACTATGTCCATGTTATAGATCGCATCAAACTAAATAATGAGACGCTATGGTAAAACTAGACCTAACCCAAGAAATGACTTAAGAATGTGTTTATGCCAAAATTAATCAGTAAGCAAGAATAAAGTATTGTTTCTAAACTACTTTGTTTTTTTATTAGTAAGCATGTCATGTTAAGCTCCACAAATTTAGTTTCCACAAATAGGCTAAACCCACAAGACCACATGACTAATTAACTAAAATTCGGCTCACCGATTAACAGGTAAAATACACATACCTAATAACACATACGATCATGTATATCAAGTATATATATAAATAAATATGCAAGAGAAGGTCTAATATCAATTTTTTTACAACGAAATGACTCCACTCAGAAAACACACCAAGCATGAAAAAATCGAATAACAATCTATAACACCATACACATATGCATATACTAAGTCGATATGTAAAAGAAACTGAACATCAATTCTTAAACCTAACAAATGAAATTATTGTGTATCTACAACTTGAACCTCTAATAATATACCTAGCATGACATAAGCACAAGTAAGATGATAAATCCACTAAAGAATATTTCTCTAATTTATCTTGGTGTGCCCTATAGCAAGCTTAGGTCCTAGCCTTGCCTTGGTTTAGTATAGCCAAGCTCTCTAGAAACCTTCTAGTTGAAATGAAAGCAAAACCCTTAGCCTTTAGCTTAGTTAACCAGCGAAGCTCTATAGTTTTAGGTAGTGTGAGAAAGATAACTAGCAACTGTTTAGTTCTTCCCTAGGTTTAGATTTTGGTTTTGTGCATTGATCGGTTGTTGTATTTGGTTCTTCCCACACTTTAGAATGTATCGCTCGTGAGGATCACGAAGGTGCTACCCAAGGAGTAGAAGATTGAGCCATGTCAAAAGCAAGTTAAATCAGTTCATATCATTCGGAGCAAGGCAAGTCACCACGTCCCTCTCCTTTGATCATGTTGTACCTATATTGCGAAATGTTTTGTTATCAAACAAACTGCATGACAAGTCTAGTAATAATGGGTAATATAAGGGGGCGGTACCTCAGTCATTTGTGGTTCAGAGCTGTAATAATGTAGGTCAAGTGAGAGCGCAAAGCATGAGAAATTCACGAAAGGCGTGAAATCTTATAATAAAATTGGACTAACTGTGTTTAAGACTTCTTCCCTTAGAATCCCGGGAATGCCAGAACTCCCCTCACTTCTGGTTTGCGAAGCCAGGTAGATGATGGGGGCGCATAGTTCATGGAGAAAGTACCGCCACCTTATGGGGACCTGAAAGATTGGGTCATGACACATCTCATGTGTTGGGACTAGGCTCATGTGTTGGGCACGTCACAGAGTGTGGGTAAAGCATACATCCACTGCATTGTGAGTAAACCAATCTATTTGAATAGCCATGCTCATGGTTAAAGGAGCATCTGGACTTGTACTACTCTCGACTAGACTTATAAATTTAGAATTTGACTTAGGGCATGGATGGGAATGAATGGGGAATAATGGAAGTACCCAGGGTGAGGGTAGGATCCAGTGGAAGAAATATGGATAAATGTTTATGAGGGTAAACCGAACCAAGTGAGGCTTGGGGAGGTGGACACAACCCTTAGTGAATGGTTAAACAAGAAAACTCAACATTGTTTTTA
This sequence comes from Oryza australiensis, assembly GCA_019925245.2. Lineage (NCBI taxonomy): Eukaryota > Viridiplantae > Streptophyta > Magnoliopsida > Poales > Poaceae > Oryza > Oryza australiensis. The sequence goes on from JAIFGZ020000126.1 coordinate 331,303, forward strand.
AGTTAAAATGGCTAGGTGATAGGTTTGTGAAAACTTATATGAGAATTGGCTTGTTCCAAAAGAACCCTGACCTTACTTGAAACCCTATGTACAATAATTATGTTGTAGTGGTGGCTTGCGAGTACTCTATGTACTCACCGTTGCTATTTTTCTCCCTTTTAGACATAATAGCAAAGAAGAGGAAGACTCTGCTAGCATGATGACATACTTAACAAATGATCGAAGAGCTGATTGAGAACTAGGTCACGACCCTAATCAACTGTCTGTGGGCATGTTTCTTGGGCCTACCACTATATTAGTTTCTACTATTGTTTATCTAATAGAGCAAGACCCTATTGGTCTTTGTTAAGGTATTAAACTCCTTTAGCCTAAATTCATATTGAGATATGTTTTGTACTAGCTATGAATATGTGTACCAACTACTAATGAAAGGATTGGTACAGGAAAACACATGAAATTTCTAGTGTTTAAAACCGGGGGCCGACAGTAACGCACCCATGTCGTTTCCAAGGTACATGTTGTCTATCTTTTCTAACATAATCGAGAAAATCATGGAAGTTTTCATACATGACTTCTCTGTCTATGGAAAAACTTTTGATCATTCTCTCGAGAACTTAGACAAGGTCTTGCAATGGTGTCAAGAAAAGGACTATGTACTTAATTGGGAAAAGTATCACTTCATGGTCCGTGAAGGTATAGTCCTATGACATCGAGTCTTCAAAAGGGGAGTAATGGTGGATAGAGCAAAAATTGAAGTAATTCAACAACTTTCACCTCCTACCAATGTTAAAGGAGTCTGTAGCTTCTTAGGTCATGCAGGGTTCTACCGGCGGTTTATTAAAGATTTCTCTGTAGTCACTAGAACCCTAACTTGTCTTTTAGCTAAGGATGCTCCCTTTAACTTTGATGATTAGTGCATAAAATCCTTTAACATCTTAAAAGAAGTGCTCATTTCAGCACTAATCATTTAACCCCCTGATTGGTCGCTGCCGTTTGAAACCATGTGTGAGGCTAGTGATTATGTTGTAGGTGCTGTTATTGGCCAAACTAAAGATAAGAAACACCATGCCATCACATATGCTAGTAAAACATTAACAAGAGCTTAGTTAAATTATGGCACAACTAGAGGAGCTCCTAGCCGTTGTTTTTGCTAGTTGGAGCGAAGGTTATTGTTTACACTGATCATGCTGCATTAAAATACATGCTCACTAAGAAAGATGCAAAACCTCAGCTTATTAGATCAGTTCTTCTACCCCAATAGTTTTATCTCAAAATTAAAGATAAATAGGTAGTAGAAAATTCCATAGTAGATCATTTGTCGCCTACACAAATCACTAATATGTAGGAACTACCAATAAATGATTTCCTATGAGACTACATGCTACTTAAGTTAACGGACTCGAAACCCAGGTATGCAAATATTGTGAACTTTATGGTCGCATGATATGTACCACCATGAGAGAACAAAAGAAGGCTCATCTACGAGAGCAGGAGGTACTTTTGGGATGAGCCATATCTGTATGTAGACAGTATACTGAGGAGGTGCATACTAGTAGCTGAAGGCACCTAGATCATAGAGAAATGCCATGCAACACCATATGGAGGTCACTATGGTGCATTATGCACGCATGCACAGATTTGGCAGAGTGGATTCTTCTGGTCAACAATGCATGAACACACAAAAGAATTCATTCAAAGATGTGAGAGGTGCCAAAAGCATGGAGGTTTCACCGCTCGCGATGCGATGCCCCTAACAAACAACCTTCAAGTGGAATTATTTGATATATGGGGCATCGATTACATAGGACCCTTTGCTAAGTCCCAAGATTACGAGTACATCGTGGTGGTTGTCGATTATGTGTCCATATGACTGGAAGCGATTCCGTGTCGATCCGTCGACGCCAAGCACGCCCGTAGGATATTCCACGAGATCTTCTTCCCTTGTTTCAGAATACCTCGGATGTTGATAAGTGACGGAAGGTCCCACTTCATTTATGAGACCTTCAAAACTTCTTACAAGAGCTCGAGGTGCAAACACAATATTGCAACTCCATACCACCCCAAACAAGTGGTCAAGAAGAAACATCTAACAAACAGATCAAGAACATTCTGCAGAAGACTATACAAGAGATGAGGAAGGCATGGAAGAACAAACTACCCGATGCACCTTGGGCATATATGACTACATATAAGACACCCATCAACATTGTCACCCTACCAGCTCGTTTATAGAAAAACGTGTCATCTACCTGTCGAGCTGAAACATAGGGCACACTAGGCCATCCAAACATGGAACATGGACTTAGGAAGAGCCGGATGGCAGAGGCAGATGTAGCTATCAGAGTTGGAGGAATGGAGGGATAAAGCTTATCACAATGCCAGGATGTACAAGGAAAGAACAAAAAGATGGCATGATAAGCGAATCAAGTTGAAGGAGTTCAAGGTAGGAGATAAAGTACTGATGTTCAACTCCAGGGTGAAACTCTTCGGGCACAGAAAATTGTGGGGAAAATGGATGGGACCATTCACCGTTGTAGACACCTCATCGCATGGAATGGTCATGCTCTAGGACGACATGATAATATCTTAAGGTAAATGGTCATTGTTTAAAGTTTTCCTAGAACCAATCGAAAAACTATGTAAGAGCTAGACGTGGTAAATCTGGTCGATTTTGTTAGTATTTCTTATGATCACAGATAAATCTAAAAGTGCACGGATACCACTATAGCACTTCACTCACGAGTATTCCAAGGGTATCGTATTTGTTTTTTGCAGGGAAGCTGTCGGTGTAAAGATGCAGTTCATATATTTATAATCAAGCTAGAATTAATATATCCAAAGTCTAAACATGGGTAAGGATAATAATGATATAGGGGTAGTGTGACACACAGGAGATTCATCTCTATAATAATGTATGGTAGAAAAGAACAAAAGAGAACTACGATTCATATATACTTCTATATTACTAATGTCTAGTATATACTTTACAAATCACTTATTCTTTGTTCAACTTTCTTTCCGGAGGTTTTTAAGAATTTTGTAAATAAAACCAAAGTTCATCGAATGATACTCTCGACCGTTCAATGTGTATAATTCATCACCAAAGCATAGTGTTGCCTCTTTGTTTTCATCATACCTCTAAAAGGTTTATATGTGGAGCTCAAGGTGGGAAAAATAAATGAGGCAATACTTGTATCACATATATTGCAAAATCAAAAAGAGGATCTAAGGAGAAAGAAAATCATACATTCTGATCAAGATGTACACAATGTGTGGCTATATGGTGGAAGATGGTATGTGGTACTCCTTATCAAAGGCTCTCCTCTATTCCTAACTTGGAGATATGGCTATTTTTTTTCTAACTATATTTTTCTCATGTTGCTCAAGAGTATTTGTGAGCATACACTCATTTTTCTATTTTTTCTTCTCATAACAGTTGAGAAAATTTTCTACTTTTTCCTTTTTTTTCACAGCCATCTCTTTTCCAAACTACTAGGAGAGATACTTTCGTTTGACATATGAAGTATTTATTTGGTGGATGAAAAGTTGCTAACCCTAGTGTAGAGGTAAAACAACTATGGTGGGTGTATGACATGTTTTTGCTAACCTCCAGTGTAGAGGTGAAGCATATATGGTGAGTGCATGTGTGTAATATCTTGATCAAGAAAGCATGAAAAGAATCTCACAAGGATCACAACAATTTGAAAAAAACTCAATGCAATACCAAGCAGCATATGTATAAAGGCTTTGCAATATGTTCATCATATGGCTTTGGTAGAAATTTATCATCATTGAGGAACTTATAAATTTTCATTCTTTTTTAAAATAAAAACTACTCCGAAATTCAAGTGTCACTTGGAGAAACGATCATAACAACTCTATATCACCATCTCATATCTCACAAGAACTTAAACTCAGCTCATGCATGTGCAACCAACAAGTTTTAAGTTCAACGCAGAGATTTTTGACTAACAAACTCAAAACTTAGGTAAAGACTAAATTGTCAGATAGGCACAGAGCAACTATTCATCACTTCAACCATGAGAACTAGAGCATTCTTACCGTGTATGGAATATTGTTGATATTTTTATCTTTTGCAAATTTTTGTAGATTTTTTTAAATACAATGCACGAAATTAAATATACAAGTTACCTTAGTAGGGGCCCTCCCCCAAGCTAGTTTCTTGTTCATGTTCCGCGATAAGGATTGAACCCTTGCGAATAGAAGTAGACCATCAAGTCGACCTGATTTTGCTGCATGGTGGCGTTGATGTTCACTAACTGGCCATCGGTATGGTGATGCCATCTGTATGTCTCCTGGACATGCTGATTGTCAACGGGCTATATCCAAAGACGGTATTTGGAGGGTATAAGGATTCTTATTCTTCTATTTTTTTCAATTTGCTCAAGAACAATTATGAGCATATACTCCTTTTCACCTTTTTCTCATTTTTTTCTTCTCATGATGCTTGAGAATATTTTATACTTCTATCTCCTTCTCTCTCTTTTTCTATGACAACCATCTCTTTTGCAAACTACTAGGAGAGACATTTGATTGACAAGATGGAGTATTTATTTGGTGGATGAAATGTTGCTACCCCCAGTGTAGAGGTAAAACAACTATAGTGGGTGTATGACATGTTTTTGCTAACCTCCAATGTAGAGGTCAAGCATATTTGGTGGGCGCGCATATGTGATCTTGATAAGAAAGCATAAAAAGAATCTCACAAGGGTCACAATAATTTGATAAAGCTCAACACAATAACAAGTAGCATACGTGTAAAGGATTTTCACTAAAATCATCATATGGATTTGGTAGGAATTTATCATCATTGAGGAATTTTACAAATTTTCCTTCTTTTTTTAAAACAAAGACTACTCTGGAGTTCAAGTGTCACTTCGAGAAAGATCATAGTAACTCTATTTCATCATCTCATATCAAACAACAACCTAGATTTAGATCATGCAGATGCAACTCACAAGTTTCAAGTTTGAGGCAAAGATTTTTGTCCAATAAACTCTAAACTAAGGTCAAGACTAAGTTGTAAACTTAGCACTAGAGAAAAATAAAGGAGAGCAACTATTCATCATTTCAACAAAGAGAACAAGAACATTCTTACCACGTATGGGAAAAACAAAATTTTTTGGTATTTTTTAGATTTTGCAAATTTTTATAATTTTGTTTTTAAGATGTAATGCTATGAAATTAAATATATAAGTTATCTTAGCGCGGGTTCTCCCCCAAGCTAGCTTTTATGCTCATGGTTCGCGATAGAGATCGTACCTTTTTGAATGGAAGAAGGCCTATGTGTCAGCCTGACTTTGCTGCAGGGTGGCATTGATGTTCGTCAACTGGCCATCGGTGTGCTGCTACCATGTGTGGGTCTCCTAGTGTGGATCCCCATTTTTGTAACAGGAATCATTCATGTTCATAGTACCATTTCCCTGGATCGAGTAGTCTGGTACCCACGAATTACATTACTGAATCATTCAGCGCACAAAATACATCAATCATCTTACGCGAAATATTACAATATAGCGCCCGACGGCATTGTATAGAACATAGGACCGAACGGTCCGGAATACAAGCAAAAGTAGAATGCAGATAAGGCAGCGGAGATAAGGCAACATCACGCGATTGCCACAGGAAAACGACCGAAGTCTAAGACCTACTGAGTGCCATCGTCCTCAACACCCTCCTGGTAGTATGTGTACAGATCTTCAGGGTCTTCATCGCCCACATCTGAATGATTGTGCATATAGCAAGGGTGAGTACTAACCGTACTCAGCAAGCCACCATAACAATGATGCATATGATAGGGGATAATCAAGGAATGGCTGTGGTTCTTTTGCATAAAGCCAGTTTTACAATTCTTTTCACAAGCCTAAGACCTAAGACTGATCAAGTTTTATTTCCATAGTTCACTTAATCAACAACGGTTCTCTCCCAGCTCCCTTCTTCCCACGGCTCGGCCGAGCCAAGGCCAGGGCATGGGCGCGCGGCGGTGGTCGACTACAGGGGGAGGGCTTACCGGCGGCGACAGCGACTTGGCATCGGTGCGGCGGCGAGGATGAAGGCGGTGACAGTGGCACGGCTTGCGGCGCGGCGGTGATGGCGCAACGGCAACAGAGCTCTGGTGCAAATGGGAGAGGAGAGGAAAGAGTGTGGAAATGGTGGGGGAGGGAAGGTACAGGGTCTGGGGCCCTTATATAGGCGTGTGGGAGGGGAGAGAACGGTGACGGCGACGGCGTGGATGGGACGCGCGCGCGGCACGGCTGGTGAAGTGCGGCGCGGGGCGCGAGGCGGTGGATGACGCGGGCAGCATGCGCGACGTGGACGGGCCGACAGGGTGCGGGCAGGGATGGCGGCGCGCGGTGCGCGCGCGGGCGGGGATGGGCGACGCGGCGTGACGCGTGGCGAGGCACGAGTGGGGACGGGCGGCGCGGCGCGACGCGTGGTGATGAATGGGCGGGGACGGGTGCGGCGTAGGGCGGCACGCGACGTGCGTGCGTGGCGCGCGCGGCGCGCGGGAGGGCCCCGGTGCAGTGGTGAACACCGGCGCCCGTGAAGCAGTGCCATTTTCAAGTTCCCGATTTTGTTTCTTTTTATTATTTTTATTTTTATTTATTCCTTTTGCATTTCACCTATAAAATTAAAAATATAATTTTAGCCCCAAACATAAATTTAAATTAAATTTTAAATTTTGCCCAACTTTATTTTTATAATTTCCTTTTTATTTATACTTTAGCAATTTTTGTATTTTACCCAAAAATATATTTTGGTCTAAAAGAAAATTTTATTAAATCTTAGGTTTTCCCAATTATTTTTTTTATAATTTTTATTTCTAATATTCATTTTGCAATTTCCTTTCTTTTAGTGTTTTTAAATCTTATCGACTTTTCCATCATTAAATAAATATTCTATTATTTCTAACTAGGCAACAAAGACTCGCAAATAAGAGGCAAATAAATACGATAAGATGCAACAATTCAAAAGTTTTTGTAAGTTTTGAATTTTAAATTTTGATTTTAAGCCTTCGAACTTTAGGGTGTTACACCTAGACATGCTTGTTCAGAATATTGTGATAAACCCTGAGCTCCACTTGATAAACTCACGGCTTTGATTGGCCTGATCTTTCAATGAGTTGATGATAGCTATGATTTGGATATGAGACATTGTGATCGATACACCCTCCATGGGTTATTAATCTTGTCGATGCAGATCAACCTTATTCCTTTAAGCAAATCGAAGAAACAAACAAGAACAAGATAAAAGCAATCTGAATTGCAACCAGGAATGAAAGCTCATGATAAGATGAGATTCCGAAGACGAGTAATTAGGCGGTCTAGCCGACACGCATAAGTACAACGTAAAGTAGCAATGGCTAAACTTTAATCTAAACAAAACTCGAGAAACCCTGAGGGGGTAGCTAGCTATTTAAGGAGGAGGGAGGAAGACCTAGGGGTCCCTAGGGTCATGCTCCACTAGGTTGGGGCGCACCCCGCTTGGGGCCCACTTGGGTTAGGGTCCCAGATAAAGTTACAAGCCCATAGGCCCATTGTAGATGGCATATCACCTTGTTTATGTGATTGCAGCTGACTAGGATGGAATTTGGAGATGAGGCTAGATCCATTGGAAAGAGGACTCCGAGAGATTTCCACCAAGTACTCATGGATCCAAATCGGAGCTCGTATGCATATTTGACAGCCGTTTGAAGTCAGCAGTGTAGCACGTGGCTGAATTGGATTTCAGCACTAGGACAACTTGATACATATGATGTGAGCAACGGTTGTACCCATGGTAGCCATGGTTAGATCATGTTGTGCATCTCATTGGTCCAGAGATCAAGATCTCCCAGTTGTTGGGTGATGTCCGCAAATACTCGGTTGAGGTCATGATAACCTCTAGCTGAGAAAGAGCGACGTGCACCAAACGACGGAGGCATCCCACTCTAGTTGAAGGCGTGCTCCACACTAGGGATGTTCTCCCAGCGTCTGCTGGTTAGTTGTTCCCAGTGGCCACTAGTCGTGCTTTGCTAAGCCGAGCTTCCTGCCATATGCCAGCGGTGGTTGGTCCCTCTTGGGTGTATACCCAGCCTGACTAAAATCTGCCTGCTGCGTGAACGGGTCCCGAGGCAATCATTCCCCTAATGTCCAGTGTTTCCACAAGTCTCACACGTCATTGGGACGCCCAAGGCTTGGGCGGTGCCGTACATTTCCGCCTTGTCATGATGTCACGCCCAGAAATTCTTACCAGAATTTCCGAAGCTGAGTGTGTATTAAATACCCTGTCTAGGACCAGCCAGGGATGCACAAACGATAAAATGTATATACAGATCCATGTCTTAAAAACATATAAAAAGTCTTACAATACAGTGGAAAAGAAAAATAAACTTAAACTAAGCTGCGACGCTTGCGACGCGGTGACTCCACTCCACAGGCATCCCTGTTGGCAGCGACAAGCCTACTCATCGGCAAACTCAACTGCAGTTTCATCCTCCAGCTCTGAGGTGGGGGAAAAGGAAGCAAGGCTGAGTACAACCACCGTACTCAGCAAGTCATACCAAAGGAAGGTATGATACAGGGTAATTCAAGGGGAGGCTAGGGGTTAACTTTTGCACAAGGCAGGCATTTCACAAACTTAAGTTGAAAGCAGTAAAACAATGATTAAATATAATTAAACAATATTAATCATCTCTGCTCAACGCTAAACCACGTTGTGTCAGGCCCAATCCATCCAACTGTTCTATCCAGTTCCATTGAATCAGGTTATTATCATTAGTGGGACTAATCACGGTGAATTTGGTCGACAGCCCATAACCGCGGGTGTGGCTATTCGAATAGTTTGTAACTCTGATCAGAGGTGTACGTCTGTACCCACAAGACACAGCCCCACAACACATTCCCGTGCGTCGACATGCCACCACGGCATACCGAAAAGGGGTCTGTGACAAGACCATTCGCATAACCCTCCCTGACCAAGCGACACCACACCTCAGGTTTCGCCCCTACCTTTATATCCAAGGTAGGCAGCCCCCTCTCATGCCTAGGTGAATCCGGCAGCCGGATAAACCTTGCCCAGTCCATCCGCACTCCATCACACTCACCCTTGCCTGGATGCGTCGGCCAGGGAAAGCTACACTACAAGCCTAGCCATTGCCCATGCTGGCTTGTGGTACGCACTAATAATTCTTCCAGGGTTTCCGTGAACCAGTCCTTAACTGCCATGGGTGCGTCTTGCAAAACAATGCACCCACAGCCCACCATTTAGTCATATTTTAATTAACCATAAACCTTTGTCAAGGTAGCTCCGGTCTAAGACCGTCATTTCATGTGAATAAAATCTAGTAAAATAATTCTGTCATTAATGATCTAGTGGTACTAAGCAAGCTAAGCATGTCCTAATCCTGAAACTAGTCATATTAATTCCTAGGCAATCAATGATATAGGTTAAACGACCTCGACTGAGTACTATAGGTCTCATCCCGATTACATTATAAAACAATGCAATTTAACAGATAAAGCAAGAATAATTTATAAAATGGGTACCACATGATCAATGGTAATATGACTTGCCTTGGTCTTGCTCCGGCTAAACCTCAGCAACTACTTCAAAGTAAACCGGAGCGTCCGCGGAACCGGAATCTAATCAACAATCAAAGCACAGCAAAACACCGGCTATTAAAGTAATGAAACAGATAATTAAACTATTTTTAATGTGTTTTAGACATTTTTATGAGTCCACTGCAACTTGAATGGACTCAAATGGAGTTCGGATGAATTTTATGTGAATTTTACAAGTTTCAGCGATTTACTAGTTAGAAAAAAAGGAAAACAACAATTTATGGTGCAAGCGCCCTAAGGGCTGACATCAGCGGCCTGTGGGGCGGCGGCGCCGATAGGCGGGCCCCATAGTTAGTGACGAAAATGGGACAGGTGCATGGTGGACTAGGTCCACCGGCCCTCGGGAAGAGGCGCACGGGTTGGGCGGTCCAGATCCATCCACCGGACGGATTCGACGGCCGAGAGAGCCCGCACAGCACGCGTCGGCGGCGAGGAGCGCACAGTGGCCAGCGGCTGCGCACGGGACCCGAGGGTCACCGGTGACGTTTTGAGGAGCGACGGTGGGCGACACGCACATGGGGCCACTCGGAAGGGCACGGGACCGAAACGTGGTGGTGCCAAAAGCGGCCGGCGACAGAGCAACAGCGTCCGATGGCAGAATCGGGCGGCGGCAGGCCCTAACGGCGCTGACGCACAGGGAGGATGGCCCGCGTGTTCTATGCAATTTGACCGAAGCTAGGCTAGCACGGGACCGAACGAAACCGAAAATAAAATGGGGAAAGGAGGGGTGCGTCTCACCGGCGACCGGAGACGAAGAGGATGACGGCGACAGGGCGGTTTGGTGGCTAAAATTTGGGGAAAAGTGGTGGGGAATGCGTTCCTGAGGGTAGCGAAGGTGATGGTGGTGAGGGTTTGGTGCGGCGCATGGTGGTTCGGCCGGAACAGCGGCCGGAACAGAGCTCGGTGGCGGCGGATTGGCGTTGCACGGTGCGGGAGCGTGGGAGAGCGTGGATGCGGATGAAAGAAAAAGGAGAGACTTGCGAGAGGTGCGGGGATGCTTTATAGGGGTGAGGGGGCGCGGACGTGGCCGGCGGGAGTGGGAACACGGTGCGACTTGGTGCGGGTATGGCGACCGGCGCGAATTCGAAATCCGGCCGTTGTGGCTTGCAGGGGGGACAGGAGAGATGGGGAAGTGGGTGGGGGAGTCGTGGGCACGTGCACAGAGAGGATGACGTGGGCGGGGAGAGCGGGAGGCGACCGGGTAGGGCCCACCTGTCGGTCCCTCAACCCGGCGGGGAGGCAAGCTGGACTTCGGCACGGGCGGCTTGGGCCGGCCCAATGGAGGGGCACAGGAAGGAGAGAGGAAGGAGTGGGTGGCGGCCCATGGGAAGGAAAAAGAAAAGAAAAGGGGAAAGGAGAAAAAGAAGAGGAAAGCCCTTCTCCTTAAGGAAATTAATTATGATTAACCTAAATCATTTTTTAAAATTGTTTCCGGTGTTCTGAAAATTCCGTTAAAATTCCTGTTAGTGTATTTTGACATGGAGAATTTAAGAAGAATCCCATCAAGCCATTTCCAATTATTAAATGAATTTTAAAATTTGGAGTTTGTCTTCCTTTATATTTTCCGGTCACTTTCTTTTGCACAGTTTTTCCGGGTGATTTTTACAGTAAGGAGAAAAGCGGGGCGTGACAAACCTACCACCCTTAAACGGAATCTCGACCACGAGATTTGGAGGTGCTGGCGAAGAGGTGCGGATGGGCGGCCTTCAGCTCATCTTCTCTTTCCCAAGTTGCCTCTTCTTCTGAATGGTGACTCTATTGCACATGACAGGACTTGGTACCTCGGTTTCTGGTTCTCCTTTCACTGGTGTCGAGGATGTGAACTGGCTTTTCAACATAGGTCAAGTCCTCTTGAATCTTGATGTGATCGGGACTTGCTTGCTCCTCGGGCACTCTCAAGCATTTCTTCAACTGAGAGATGTGAAACACATCATGGATGCTTGCCATGGAGGAGGGAAGTTCTAACTGGTAGGCGACTTCTCCTCGGTGTTCCAGAATTTGATAGGGTCCCACGAAGCATGGTGCCAACTTCCGCCTTGTTCGGAAACAGTGTACCCTCCGAAGCGGGGTGACACGAAGAAACACATGGTCTCCAACTTCAAAGCTTAACTCTCTTCGACGGTTGTCGGCATAGCTTTTCTGACATGACTGGGCAGTTTTCAACCTTTCCCGAATTAACCTGATTTTCTCTTCGGCCTCATTCAAGACATCAGTCCCAAACAACTGGCGTTCTCCTGTTTGATCCTAGAAGAGCAGTGTGCGGCACTTCCTGCCATACAATGCTTTGAACGGAGCCATTTGAAGACTCGCCTGATAACTGTTGTTGTACGAGAACTCGACATAAGGTAGACTCTTATCCCAAGCTCCACTAAAGTCAAGTGCACAAGCTCTTAACATGTCTTCCAAGATTTGATTGACTCTTTGGGTCTAACCATCAGTTTGTGGATGGTAAGCGGTGCTGAAGTTTAAACGGGTTCCCAATTCTTCTTGCAACTTCTGCCAGAACTTCAAGGTAAATTGACTCCCTCGATCCGACATAATCTTCTTTGGAACTCCATGCAAACACATGATCCTTGCCAAGTAAAGCTCTGCTAGTTTCTTCCCAGAGTAAGTGGTATGTACAGGAATGAAATGAGCGACCTTGGTGAGTTGGTCCACGATTACCCAAACAGAATCATGACTGGCGGAAGTCCTGGGCGAACCCGTGATGAAGTCCATTCCAATTTCTTCCCATTTCCACTCCGGAATCTTAAGGGGTTGCAACAATCCTGCGGGTCTCTGATGTTCCACCTTAACTAACTGACAAACATCGCACAAGGCCACGAATTCTGCAATTTTTCTTCTCATGCTGACCCACCAGAATTTTTCCCTAATATCTTGATACATTTTAGTGCTTCCGGGGTGAATCGAGTACTGGGTTTGGTGAGCTTCTCTAAGAATTAGGTCTTTCAACTCCTTGTTCTCAGGTACACACAATCTTTCACCCATCTATATTGTTCCATGTTCATCCTCCGAGAAACCTCTGGCTTTACCAGTCCTCATGTTTTTCCTCAGCTCAGCTATGTCGGGGTCATTAGCTTGAGCTAACCAAACTTGCTCCACGAGAGTCCGCTGAGCTTCAAGGGCAGCCACGTATCCGTGTTCGACAATTCCTAAGTTCAACCTTTCCAATTCCCTTTGCAACTCACTGCACATCTCTTCTGAATGAGCGGCGTTGCAGTAATTCTTTCGACTCAAGGTGTCTGCTACCACATTAGCCTTGCCGAGGTGATGTGTATTCCCATATCATAGTCTTTAATCAACTCCAACCACCTGCGCCGATGGAGGTTAAGATCTGGTTGGGTGAAGATGTACTTCAGACTCTTGTGGTATGTGTAGACTTCATAGCGGTTACCAATAAGGTAGTGTCGCGAAATCTTTAGGGCGTGAACCAATGCTGCTAGTTCCAAGTCGTGGGCCGGATAGTTGCTTTCATGAGGTCGCAATTGGCGGGAATCGTATGCAACCACTCTTCCGTCTTGCATCAACACACATCCTAACCCGTGACGAGACGCGTCACAATAGACTTGAAAATATTTTGTCCGATCTGGCAAGGTTAAGACCGGTGCCGTGACCAATTTCTTTTTAAGTTCCTCGAAACTTTTGTTGCACTCGGCAGACCACTTGAACTTTTCGTTTTTGTTTAACAACTGTGTCATTGGCCTTGCAATTCGGGAGAAGTTCTCGATGACTAGCGGTAATAACCCGCGAGTCCAAGGAAACTTCGGATTTGAGAAACAGTCCTCGGTGGGGTCCACTTAGTAACTGACTCCACATTTGACGGATCAACTGCTACTCCTTGAGCGGTTATGACATGACCAAGAAACAGAACATTCTCGAGCCAAAAGTTGCACTTACTGAACTTGGCGTACAACTCGTGTTCCTTTAACCTTTTGTTCACGACCAAATTTGGTAACTAATCCCCAAGTTTGAGGCTGATATTGAAGCGGAATTGAGGGAGCACGCGATCTGCGAAAAAGCAGAGGCCGTATCGGCTGAGTCCGAATCGGCTACGGAGCCAGTCGGCTAAGTCTGAATTGGACCAGGACAGCAGGTAGCCGATTCTGATTGAAGATAGAGGCGAAGCCAATCCCGGAAGGAAAGCTTAAGAGATAATTATTAGATTCGGTTTCCAAAGTGCGTTAAAGATATTGCCATCTACGGATAATGTCCTGCAACGGCAATTGTATCTTTTAAGTTAGGATATCTTGTATAGTTTAATTTTGTGATAATGTCGGTTTATTTAGAGATTTAATCTGTAATAGGAATCGTGTCCTTCACGGACTCATTGTGTATTCGGGTATAAATATGACCTGATACCTTGTAAAACATATCAACACACATCAATACAACCTTCGGCGCATCGCCAACCTTTTGTTTTACGTTTTTCTTGACGAGTTCTTGCTTTGACCTCGGGCTGCATCGACTTTGATCTCCAGGAAAGGTAATTTCTTGTTACAAGCGGCTTGTGGTATCGGGGCTAGTGCTTCCATCATTATGATACTCTGATTCTGATGTTGCAAACTGCTTAATTTATCATATGCGGCATATAATCTTGATCAATGTCTAGATCTATCTCACGATTGGCTAATATCTCTTTGAAGATAGCAGCCGACAGAGTTAGATCTAGAGGTTGATTTAGGTTATATGGCGTATCTACCATCTCAAAGAGTTCTCGTTAGCCTATATAGATCCTATAATTCTTTCGGTACTTAATGCTACATCTAATCGACCTATTAAGTCGCCTTTAGAATTATATAGATTTATTTGGTTCAATGTTTGCTATTAGGGATAGACCGGGCTTTCAGCCGGTCTTACTTATTCTGATCATCTTTATTTATTATTAATGTTAGATGTATTAGAATTGCCTTTTATATTAAGATCTCAATCTACTTAAATGTATTAAGCTCGGTATCAATCTGTTAGTTTACACTAACATCCGATGGATCTTGGTTTAATGCATTTAATCTAGATTAATATCTTTTTATAAAACATATCGGAGTACTAGCCGATTTACATTAGATCTGCGACATCGGCTAGGTTATGAATATATATATAATTGTGTTCGTAACGTACTTTTGGATCTAAGTGATTTATACTGTCTCGGTATGCTACCGATCTATCCCAATCACTTAATCTAAATGTGCTTTGGGATAGCAATTGTATATTTATTAATATCCATAGCCGATCGAGTAAGATCTAACCCTAATCAAACGCCTATCTTTGTTTTCTTGTTGGTTACAGGATCAAACCAACTGGCACACGCGCTCAATCACCAGAGGCGACCAATTTGGACCTGCACTGGAGTTAAGCAGATCTCCCAGGCCAGCGCGTGTAAACAAATTCACACCAACACGCTTTTGGCACGCCCGGTGGGACCACATCTTCCGGATTCAGCGCAATGGTGAACGTCATATCGGTTGATCTCGACCAGGAAAACATCATCCCGGTGACTATGGACAAGCTTTCGGTTGAACAAAAGGCCGAATATCAGCAGATGGTTGAGAGGCTGCAAGCACATTATCTGCAATCTTTCGTCCAGACCAGATCTAGGGCGATCATCCAGAAATTCAAGTTCAACATTGAAGATCTTGATACTTCCTCCACCGAAGATAAGAAAGGAAAGAAAAAGATGGAGGAAGTCAAGCAAGAACAGGACGATTCAGAGCTCCACACACTGCAAGATCGGATCGACTCGGCTGTCCACCACGCGCTTGTCAACCAGTCAGGGATACTGGTGAACACATTAAACAACATTATAACCACCGTGGTGGATTCAAAGATAGCCGAGCAGCTGCCAAGAGGGCCGACATATTTCACTGATGGCCAGTTTCCACCGTACAGGACGCTGTCAATGCATGGGTTGCCAATCCCTCCACTCGGGCAGCCGATTCCTCCAGGGGAGCCCCAATCCAGCCGAATGCGCAATCAACGGCTGCGCGGCCACATCCTAGGGTCCTAGTTCGGCCACAGCCTCAACACCAGGGCCTCGGTATCCCGGTGACGACTCAGGAGCACGCGGAAGACATGTTCAACACCCATCGGCCACCCGTCACACATAACATGCCGATTGGTAACTATTTGTCGGATCCACTTCACAACTCTGGCGGCAATCGGCCTCTCCCCAAGCAAACACCACCATTTGCCTCTCGGCCACCTCCTGCTATAACCAGTTGCAGCATCAGCTCCCAGGAGGCAACTATGAGTAGGACTATCGGCCTCAAACGCCACAAATGCAGTATCGGCAAGGACCCGTATACCACGAGCAATACGAGCCGATACCACCATTGCAAGAAAATAGGTCGTGGGCCGATTTGATCGCAAATGTTATGCGTGATTAGTTTGGCCTCAAGCCAAAATACTCTGGCAACATGTACCAGTACCCATATCCAGAATATTTTGAGAGGTTGCCTCTGCCGAACCGGTATAAGATGCTAGATTTTTCAAAGTTCTATGGCCAAAACAACGTATCAACTTACGAACATGTCAGCCGATTCCTGGCACAATGCGGAGAAGCATCAGCTACTGACGCGCTCAGAGTGCGCTTATTCCCACTATCACTCTCGGATCAGCCTTTACATGGTTCTCATCCTTGCCTTATAACTCGGTCCAGAGCTAGGATGATCTCGAGAAGCAATTCCACAGCTACTTCTACTCCGGCATGCACGAAATGAAGTTGTCGGATTTGACCAGTATCAAGCAGAAGCACGAGGAATCGGTGCAAGACTACATCTAGCGGTTTAGGGACATGAGGAACCGCTGCTACAGCCTGGTGCTGTCAGACTCACAGCTAGTTGATTTACCCTTTCATGGCCTTTTGCCCCGATCCGTGAGAGATTTTCGGTTCAAGATTTCGAGAGCTTAGCCCATTTGGCTCAGAAGGTGACGGCCCACGAACAAAGGTTTCAAGAATCAAAGAAGGCCTTCAAGAAAGTCACCCACGTCACCTACGCAACGGACTCCGTTCAAGCGACAGCGGCGCGGAAGTTGCAGCAACCGAATGGACTAAGAACAAAAAGGCCATAACTTGACAGTGGCTGAAGAAATCGGCTAAAGAGGAAAAATACGATTTTGACATAACTAAAGCCGATAGGATCTTTGATCTACTGCTGAGGGAGAAAGAGATACACCTTTCGACCAACCATGTCATTCCATCGGGTGAGGAGCTCAAAAAGAAAAAGTTCTGCAAGTGGCACAACACCACCTCCCACAGCACCAACGATTGCAAGATCTTCCGCCAACAGATACAGTTGGCCATCGAGGCAAGGAAGATTAAGTTCGAGGAATCAGCTAAGCCGATGAAAGTTGACGGCAATCCCTTCCCTGTCAACATGGTCCAAGCTGGCCCTAGGCGAGATGATTGACAGAACTGAATGGCATACGGCTCAGCCAAATCCCAACAAACAACTAAGGCTGACTTGGATCAACAAGAGTTGACTGTGACGAATGCCGCGTCAATCAACATGGTTCACACCAGCGACCAATCAGCCGATCGACCCCCTAGACAGGCAGACAACCGACTATGGTTCCAGCGCAGCATTCAAGAAGAAGAAGAGAACCGACGCGGCAAGCCGTACCAGAGGACGCTGGATTGGCTAGGAGTGGCATACTTCCGCCGCCATGACGGCTGTGATCCACATTGGCGTTGCGAGTTCTTTCGATTCTGTTGGGAATCGGGGATGAGGCTGCCCACTCTCGAGAACTTCCTGGCCTGCAGCGAATACAGAGAGGATGAATACAGGGACCCACCAATGGAAAGTTCTAGCAGATTCGTCCCCCGAGCCGTTCAACTCAACCAGTGAAAACTTTTCGTCCACGATCGGCTCGGCCCAATCCACAAGGACTTCTTCCAAGAAGAGGACGAACATATCACAACCCGATTTTTGTTCGGGATTAAAAATCATTAAATAAACCATTTTCCAAAAATTAAATAAAAAGGCAAAAAAATCTCTCAAGTGAAATAAAGAAGGAAATTAAAATTTCCTTTAAAAATCATGGCTGAAAATATTTTTGACATATTCTCCATGCCCTAAAGTATTCTCTCGAAATTTTTGTGAAATTTTGGAGCTCCGAAATAATTTTTAATGCAACAAAGAGCATTCCAGTAATTATTTAATAAATAAATTGATCACTAAATGGTCTGGATATATTTTTATTAAATACTTTGAGTGTGCATCTATGTTCAAGAATTTTCTTGGAATTATTTGAGCACTGAAAGTATTTATAAAAATTCCAAAACCAGTTATACGATTAATTTAAATGGAAAAACAAATTTAAAATCCCCCGGTTCTCAGTGTTTCGGCCCATTCCCCTTGAAGTCCTCTTTTCCTCCGCGCGCGCGCATGCCCTTTTCTCTCTCCTTCCCGACGCCGCCCCAGTGGCCGCGACCCGCCTCCTTGCGCCCGCGCCGCAAAGTCTAAACCGTGTCCCTCCTTTTTCCAAGCCGATGATAGGTGGGGCCCACCTGTCATCCCTCACCTCCGGCCCGACCGCCATGGCCGCCGCAAGCAGCGCCTCGCCGCCGCGATTCCAGCTGCCCCCGCTCATCCCGCGCTCGCCTTAACATCGCGGAGATCACGCCGCCATATTTCCGCTCAATTTTCCCCAAAGACCGCCGCAATTAATCGTCGTTTACCCCGCGACTTAACGCCGCCGGCCACCGCCTATCCCGGCGAATCCCTACGTGCAACGACCTTGTGAGCCCCTCCCCGGCCTATAAAACGCCCCCCAGCTCCCTCTCCCATTTCCCCTAAACCCCCGAGCCTGCCGAGCTCCCTCTCGATCTCCCCGCGTCTCCCCACTCTCCGCCGCTCACCGCCACTTCTCTGGCCGTGCGCCACCGCCGTTCCCGAGCCCGCCACCGACCGCCAAGGCCGCCACCACCTTCCCGCATCACCCCGCACCCCCCGCCGCTCCCGTGCCCGACCGCCGCGAGCGCCCGCCGCCGTCCCACCCAAGCCGCGGCCATTGCCGCCGCTCTCCGACCGCTGTTTCCCGCCGCCTCACCGCTCGCCGAGCCGCGCCATCCCCTCCATCGGCTTCGCCGCGTCTCCCCGAGCGCCGGCTGCCCCTTCGCCGCCGCTAACCACGGCCGGACCATCACCGTGCCATCGTCCCGAGCCTCGGTCGCCGCCATTCGTCGCCCGTCGTTTTTCCCGTGGACCGGTGAGCCCTCCCCTCTTTCCGCCTCCTCCGCCTTCCGCCGCTCGCCACGGTGCCGATGTCTGCCGCCGGTGACCATCGGGCCGCGTGCGTCGCCGCCGCGCCGCCGCCGGCCGTCGTCGACCGTCGCTACCTCTCCGCCGCCCGATCTTCCTCGTGGCGATCGTGGCCGCCCATTCGGCCGCCCACGTGGCTCACGCGTGGCCGCCACGTGGCTGCCGCGTCGGCACCATGTGGCATGCCCGCCCGTGGACCGCCGTGGGCTTGGTCCACGGTGGACCGGCCCGTGGACGCGCGCCGCCGCGCGGCCGACGTCGTGTCTTCCTGCAATTTCCAGAATTCATTTAAATGGTCCAAAACTTCTAAAATTTATATCTAATTCATACAAACTCCAAATTGGGCCATTCAAATTGCAAAATTTATCTAAAATTGAGCTCTACATGTTGGTTTACTTTTCATGTACTGTTATTTGGTTTTTATTAGGTTTTTCCCTCGTTTTGTGTGCCAGCGTGTAGTTTCCGTCGTTTCGGAGTTCGCGCTCGCGAAGAGTTTGGAAGTTGGGCGGAAAAATCAAGGAAGTCACATTCCCCTTGAAGCATATTGAATCTATTTTTACTAATGTTTCACTGTTTGCAAATAAAATTGCATTGTTTTGCTAATTACATGAAATGATGGGATATTACCTATCTGCTTGCTTGTGCCTTACCTCTTGTTATCTGTCCTTTGTTAACCCTTGGTGATAATTTGACTAGCTTTAGTCACTTACGTGACTTTTGCTAGAATTATATGCTTAGCCATGCTTAATTACAACTAGCTCACTAAATGGGATAATCACACTATCGACAATTAGTTCAGATGAGCTGCTAGCTCGGAACACCTGGCCATATCTTTTTGGTCATAATTATCCCAACTAAAATATGACTAAATGGTGAGCTGTGGGGGCATGGTTTTGGCTTGTCGCATCCATGGCAATTAAGGACCGGTTCATGGGAAACACCTGAAAGACTTACAGTGCTTACCACAAGCAAGAATGGGCAACTGCTGGATCCGTAGTATAGCTTTTCCCTAGCCAACGATCCTCGGCAAGGGTGAGCGTGATGGAGTTTCAGTCAGCCCCGGTATAAGGGTTGCTGGGCTGTCGGATTCACCGAGGCACTCGGGGGGGGCTGCTCACGTCCTAGGGTCCGGGAGTGGGGGCGAAACCTTAATGTGGTTCACTTGGTTAGGAGGAGTTATGCTATAAGTCTTGTCACGATTCCCTCCTTTGCAGTATCGTGGCGATACTTCGGGGCATGGCAACATGTGTGGAATTGTGTCTTGTGGGTAAAGTAGCACACCTCTGATCAGAGTAAAAACTATTCGAATAGTCGTGCCCACGGTTATGGGCGATCGACCAGCTTCACCATGATTAGTTCCATTCTTAATAAATTGGCTTAATAATTTGGATTAGACCAGGTAGGAATTGGTTGGGCCTGTTCAACATGGGGATAACGTTGTTCAGTGGAGGATTAATATTGACCTAACTACTCAACAGTTTTCCCAGTTTCCATAATAAAGTGTTTTGCAACCGCCTTTCCGCAAAGTAGCCCCAAGCCTCTCCTTGCCTTCCCTCGCATTTCTGCATTCCTTGGTGTGGCTTATTGAGTACGTTGGTTGTACTCAGCCCTGCAAATTCTTCCCCCTTTAGAAGTGTAGTGCCTCTGTGGTGAAGACGGTGTTTGGGGACCAAGGCTCAGACCCCAGTTGAGTTTGCCTGTGAAGTGGAGCGGAAGCCCCGCTAGGATCGTCTTTTTCCGATGTCACTACTTCTTTCGAGTGCGAGGACTAAGTGCCTCTTTTCCTGTAAGTATTTATACGCTTTATTTATACGTATGGATCTGTGTATTGATTTGTCATTTTCTGTACCCTAGTTGATGCCTGGACAGGGATTAAATACACAAAATAGTCTAGAAATTCGGGTTTGAATTTTTGGGCGTGACAAGTTGGTATCAGAGCCATCTCGACTATAGGTTGAGCCAAATGGTCAACACCCTTAAGGACCAGTTTTGTAAAAACCTTATTTGTGAAAATATATTTTCTCTCCCTCTGGAGTCTTTGCAAAATGTTTTGTCAAATTTCTCTCTTTTCCCCTCCAACTCTCTAGTGGTTAAGCCTGGAGCGCCATCCGGAAGCCAAGTCCAGTCCAAGTTTCAAGCAAGGAGTTCAAGCCAAGCAGCTCAGAGTCAGCGCTTCCCGAGGTTTCAAGCGAAGTTTTCCCGGAGCTGGCCTGAACCCAATCCTCCCCGAAAGAATAGTATCGGTAGTTTCTAGGTCGTGTGTTGTTTGCTGTGTGTAGGTGTATGGTTTACATCAGTAGTGGGGATGTGACCATACTAGGTTGTTTGCTTAATCAACTTGAACAATAAAAGTACACCCACATCAGATCAGTAATCAAGCAGACTAAGGTCTCATCTTTAGTTTAACCTCTTCTATCCCCTCTCCCTTCTTCTCCGGCAACAGATGGGTAAAGTCAGGGGTAGTGTCAGTGGATCAAGACCACAGCAGTCCCTTGGATCAGCTCAGAGCAACCCGGTGAGGACTCCACGTCCTTCTCCTATGGACTCAACCCTAGCCCAGGTAGTGGCCAATCAGACGCAGTTAGTGGCCAGGATGATGCAACTAATGCAATGGCAGTATCAACATCAGCAGCAGATGCAAGCCTTGGTGACTCCCGCCAGCATACCATTAGATTTTCAGGAGACGAGGACACCAACCCGGCCATCAGGTCAAAGAGAAATGCCTGCCGTATGCCAGGATTATAAGGAGCAAGATCGTAATGCAAGGAACGGTTCGCAAGAAGTGTACACCAGGACACCGACTGTAAATGAGAGGCAGTGTCTCAGAAGGAAGGAAATACCTGGTCAGCTAAACAACCCAGATTTTGGTACACCCCCGTCCAACTCAAAGAAGAGAAAGGCACCAAAATGGAATACAAGATGTGCCAACAAGATGATCGTCACTGGTACAGAGTTTACCCTCGAAGATGCGGATAAGGTTCCCCGACGCTCGAGAGGGAATACTTTCCGTGATGCACGTCAGCTAACCCGTCATCTCAAGCTTTATGGTCCACCCAAGCCAGAGGATGAGGAGTCATAAGAGGCATCCTCTCACGAGGAGGAAGCAATCTTTGAACGTGCCAGTGAAAAAGAAATGGAGCTCAAAGCATGTACTCGCTGTGGAGAAGTTGGACACACTGAGAGCATGTGCAACCACACCTGCCTTTGTGAGGATGACACCCATGTACCAGAAGAATGTCCCATGAGCAAGGTCACATGTTTCTTGTATGAGGGAATAGATCATGTGCCCAAGAGCTGTCGGTTGAATTCAGTTCTAACCAAAGACGAGAAAGACCATGGGACAACCCGACAGTCTGTCTGTCCACTCGTGGAGGGTACCATCTATGGTGATGACGCCCCTGATCATCAACTAGTTCCAACCTCAATAAAGACCATTAGTAGTAACAAGGACATGGAAAACGAGGCTCGCAAGCCAGTGCATATTTCAATTCCAGCTGTGAGTCTGTAGACCCAGACGAGTGCACACCATGATAAAACGGGTCTGATTTATTTCAACTGTCACAATCCAAGACATTATTTCAACAAATGTCCATTTTCAAGGCCAGCAAAAGATGCTCGTCGTTGCTTCAACTATGGGGAAACAGGACATGTACACGGAAGATGTCCAGTGCCCAAGCGCCACCATCCTCTAAGTACCGGCATTGTCTGCAACACCAGTATTAGGCAAGTTGTTTCAGTTCCAGAACGGCAGGACCAAATCCAACCAAAAGGCACCCGTCAGCCCAAGGATATCAGTCACCGCCTGTGCATGAAATCTCCACCATGGCGTGTTGTCGTTAATGGCACCAGTATAGGCTCTAAGGTTCACCCGCCAACCTATCCCCAAGCTACAGAATTAGCAGCAGGGCAAGCAGTGCCAAGGAAGCAGTGATTCACCCCAGCTGAGAAGGAGCGATACTCTCCTTCAGCAGAAACCACAGCGATTGTCGCCAGCACGAAGTCATGAGGTTACCGTGAAGACCAGCAAGGCGCCCCATGTTGCCTTAGCCCAGATGCTTAGCAATCCACCGATCAGGAGCAACACCTCAAGCAAGAAGGTCCTACCTACTGCAGCTACTAAGGAGGTAGAAGTGTTTGCTTGTGAAGCAGTGTTCCTGTTGGAACACCTGAATGTGATCAAGGACAAACCAAGTCAACCTGGCTAGAATCACAGGAGTGAAGGTCACACTGGTCAAGACACCTGCTAGTCAAGCCGTCAACATTCTACAAGTGTGTAACCCTTAAGGAAATTTACGCTTGTACATAGAAGCTTCATGGCAAGTACGGTAATAAGAAGGGATTATGGAATAAAGGCTGAGATGTACAGTCTCTCTCATGTTATGATTCATCTTGAACAATCCAAGAGCAAGTTAGCTTGTGTGACTGCCAATGTTATATGAAACCTAGAGTTTCACTTTCCGTGCTGATTCCAGTTTTGGTTAGGCCTCAAGACATAATTGCTAACCGCGAAAAGTAAACGGTCGATCAAGGAAGTGTGAGTGGTGAGACCATTGAAACCTTTAACCTCAGGAGATACATCAAAAGGGTCGTATGATGGACACCTAAAGATTATGGGAAGGGCACAATATGTTCGAGTGGAACATTATATAAGGATTACTAGAATCCCATAACCTTTAAAGTCGTAAGGACGTGGTGATTGGTAATAGCACCTTAGTGATGTGAACACAGATCAAGGAAATGCGAATGTTCATACCACAGTAATATTCAGCTGATGCGACCTCCTTAAAAGTCAGTATTAGGGGCACCTCAAGGAAATGAAAAGAATGACGAAAGTTTGGCAATGACATCATGGGAGAAAGGTCCGCACTCTCAATCTTAGAAGTTTCTCCAGAAAATAGTAAGTGCAACTGCACCCTAGCGGTGAATATGGGTCAAGAATGGTTATCCTTAGGTCAAGGTGGCCGTTACAGTTCTTGGAAACCACCTCGATGTTCCCTAGAAGACCTCTGTAGAATTCCCCGTCACCCCGATCAGAAGCAAATTGATCCAAATGTCAGGCTAGAACATCCAGACACTCAAGTATGTTATGGAGAATTCGTCTCGGCAAACCATCTCTACTCAAGGGTTGAAAGTGAACTTGTGAGATTAACAACAAGAACCCTTTTGGGTTTCAAAGGCAGTTCCCGACGGTTCATCAATTTCGTCAAAGCAACATCAATATTTTAGGACCTGTCAGCATTCAAAAGTAGCAAACAATACGAGAACTAACGAAATAAGAAGTTGTTAGAGTACAATTTTGGACGTGGGTTGGTAAGTGGCCAATGCTTGCTCCATGGACCAGCTGCTAAGCAACCCAGGCAGAAGGTTGACCACCTCAGTCAAGTCAGAAGCAGAAGAGTCATGTCAGTAGTTACAACTGATGGGAAAGTCAATCAAGAGTCAGGATGCTCGATAGTGGTATGAGAGTCACCCTTTCGGAAGGATTCCCAATCATCAGTTGAGTGTTGAGTTCCAAAAGTCCCTAGAATAAAAGTGCATAGTCTTTGCCTCTTTTCGATCAACCAAAGGAAGGTCCCATTTTTAAAGTCAAGGTTCTTAGTAAATCAGAGAGATGAGGGACAAACTCAAAGGTGGCAATGTGTTTGTTCGTGGTCAGGCGAAAGCATGGCTACTCATTGTAAAGGTGAACCGGAATCACCTTTACAAGGAACTTCCCATCGTTACCTGGAAGGTATATTCCAAGCCTTTCCCGGAGAAAAAGGGCTGGTCAATACTTCATTTCGAGGGAATGACGAAGCGTCAGTTCTACGGATCAAAGTTTCCCAGAAATCAGAGAGGTCGATTAATCTCAAGGGCAGTAGCTTCATCAGACACAATCAGGCTAAAGCCTATCTACCTTAGTAAAGTAAGCTTGAGGTCAAAAGTTGGTTTAGCCAGTAACTATTTTTGCTTGAAGGTTCAACCCTGTGAAGCAGGTAGGGTTGTAATCAAGGGAGTCCGTTGCAAGCCGTTAGCGGAGCTACATCAATCCTAAGTTAACAATCTTGAATCTAAGATACGGCAAGTAGTCATGGCCGCAGTTCAGCCAAAAGAAGCAAAAATTCAAGGCACACACAGTTTTGAAAAAGGTAGATCAAACCACTTCTTGAAATGCTTGTCGTCAAACTCAAGAGTAGTTCAAAGCGAAACTCAGAGACCGTGGTTCCCGAAAGTGAATTTCAAGGTTTCCAGAACAACTTCATCGGTTTGGTCAAAGGGAATTCTCGATTGTCGAAGATGTGGTTGTGAAGTGTGCGAGTCTAAAGGAATTGCAGAGCTCGAGTGTTCAAGACCGCTAGTGCGTTTTGGCAAGGCAAGTAAAACAACAAGTTTGGTGCCGCAGGTTCACTGTCCGAGTTCGGTCGGTTCGTCGGTGTGAGCGAAGAAAACCGTAGAAGTCAGCCGGCCAACCCAATCTAACCATACCTTTTTCTTTCTAGTCCCGAATCTCGAGACGAGATTCCTACAAGGAGGGTAGATTTGTCACAACCCGATTTTCGTTCGGGATTAAAAATCATTAAATAAACCATTTTCCGAAATTAAATAAAAAGGCAAAATAATCTCTCAAGAAAATAAAGAAGGAAATTAAAATTTCCTTTAAAAATCATGGCTGGAAATATTGTTGAAATATTCTCCATGCTCTAAAGTATTCTTGAAATTTTCCGTGAAATTTTGGAGCTCTAGAAATAATTTTTAATGCTACAAAGAGCATTCCAGTAATTATTTAATAAATAAATTGATCACTAAATAGTCTGGATATATTTTTATTAAATACTTTGAGTGTCCATCTATTTTCAAGAATTTTCATGGAATTATTTGAGCACTGAAAGTATTTATAAAAATTCCAAAATTATTTATGTGATTAATTTAAATGGAAAAACAAATTAAAAATCCCCCTGTTCTCGGGCCGGTTTTCGGCCCATTCCCCTTGAAGTCCGCTTTTCCTCCCTGCCCGCGCGCATGCCCTTTTCTCTCTCCTTCCCCGGGCCGGCCCAGTGGCCGCGGCCCGCCTCCTTGCGCCCGCGCCGCAAAGTCTAAACCGTGTCCCTCCTTTCTCCGAGCCGATGACAGGTGGGGCCCACCTGTCATCCCTCACCTCCGGTCCGACCGCGATGGCCGCCGCAAGCAGCGCCTCGCCGCCGCAATCCCGTCGTCCCCGCTCATCACGTGCTCGCCCTAACACTGCGGAGATCACGCCGCGCATTTCCTCTCAATTTCCCGAAAGACCGCCGCCATTAATCGCCGTTACCCCGCGCCATTAATGCCGCCGCCACCGCCCGTCCCGCCAATCCGTGCACCGACCTTGTGAGCCCCTCCCCGGCCTATAAAACACCCGCGCCAAGCTCCCTCTCCCATTTCCCCTAAACCCCCGAGCCTGCCGAGCTCCCTCTCGATCTCCCCGCGTCTCCCCTCTCTCCGCCGCTCGCCGCCACTTCTCCGGCCGCGCGCCACCGTCGTTCCCGAGCCTGCCGCCGAGCGCCAAGGCCGCCACCACCTTCCCCGTGTCACCTCACACCCCGGCTGCCGCTCCCCGTGCCCGGACCGCCGCCGGAGCGCCCCGCCGCCGTGTCACCCAAGCCGCCTCCATTGCCGCCACTCTCCGCCGCCGTTTCGCCGCTCACCGCTCCCCAAACCGTGCCATCCTCCATCGGCTCCGCCGCATCTTCCCGAGCGCTGGCTGCCCCTTCGACGCCGCTAACCACGGCCGGACCACCGCCGCGCCGTCGTCCGAGCCCAGCCGTCGCCGTTCGCCGCCCGTCGTTTTTCCCGCCGGCCGGTGAGCCCTCCCCTCTTTCCGCCTTCTCCACCGCCTTTCGCCACTCGCCGCGGCGCCGATGGCCGCGCGCCGGCGACCATCGGGTCGCGTGCGCCGCCGCCGGTCGTCGTCGGCCGTCGACGCCTCTCCACCGCCCGATCTGCATCGTGGCAGATCGTGGCCGTCCATTCGACCGCCCGCGTGGCTGCCGCATCGGCGCCATGTGTGGGCCACGTGGCATGCCCGCCCATTGACCGCCGTGGGCGTGGTCCACGGTGGACCGGCATCGCCCTTGGCCCGCGACATCAGCGTCGCCCGCCGACGTCGCCCTAGCTCTTTTTCCTTTCAAAAATAATTAAGAATTGCGCCATAAATCTAATTAATTTCCAGAATTCATTTAAATAGTCCAAAACTTCAAAAATTCATATCTAATTGATACGAACTCCAAATTGGGCCATTCAAATTGCAAAATTTATCTAAAATTGAGCTCTACATGTTGTTTTACTTTTCATATACTGTTATTTGGTTTTTATTAGGGTTTTTCCCTTGTTTTTGTGTGCCAGCGTGTAGTTTCCGTCGTTTCGGAGTTCGCGCTCGCGAAGAGTTCGGAAGTTGGGTGGAAGAAGCAAGGCAAGTCACACTCCCCTTGAAGCATATTGAACCTATTTTTACAAATGTTTCACTGTTTGCTAATAAAATTGCATTGTTTTGCTAATTACATGAAATGATGGGATTAGCTATTTGCTTGCTTGTGCCTTACCTCTTGTTATCCGTCCTTTGTTAACCTTGGGTGATAATTTGACTAGCTTTAGTCACTTACGTGACTTTTGCTAGAATTATATGCTTAGCCATGCTTAATTACCACTAGCTCACTAAACAGGATAATCACACTATCTATAATTAGTTTAGATGAGCTGCAAGCTCGGAACACCTGGCCATATCTTTTTGGTCAGAATTATCCCAACTAAAATATGACTAAATGGTGGGCTGTGGGTGCATGGTTTTGGCTTGTCGCACCCATGGCAATTAAGGACCGGTTCATGGGAAACCCCTGGAAGACTTACAGTGCTTACCACAAGCAAGAATGGGCAACTGTTGGATCCATAATATAGCTTTTCCCTAGCCAACGATCCTCGGCAAGGGTGAGCGTGATGGAGTTTCAGTCGGCCCCGGTATAAGGGTTTCTGGGCTTCGGGATTCACCGAGGCACTCGGGGGGGCTGCCCACGTCCCAGGGTCCGGGAGTGCGGGCGAAACCTTGGTGTGGTTCGCTTGGTTAGGAGGAGTTATGCTATAGGTCTTGTCACGATTCCCCCCCTTTGCAGTATCGTGGCGATACTTCGGAGGCATGGCAACATGTGTGGAATCGTGTCTTGTGGGTAAAGTAGCATACCTCTAATCGGAGTAAAAACTATTCGAATAGCCGTGCCCACGGTTATGGGTGATCGACCAACTTCACCATGATTAGTCCCATACTTAATAAATTGGCTTAATAATCTGGATTAGACCAGGTGGGAATTGGTTGGGCCTGTTCAACGTGGGGATAACGTTGTTCAATGGGGGATTAATATTGACCTAACTACTCAACAGTTTTCCCAGTTTGCAAAATAAAGTGTTTTGCAACCGCCTTTCCGCAAAGTAGCCCCAAGCCTCTCCTTCCCTTCCCTCGCATTTCTGCATTCCTTGGTGTGGCTTGTTGAGTACGTTGGCTGTACTCAGCCCTGCAAATTCTTCCCCCTTCAGAAGTGTAGTGCCTCTGAGTTGAAGACGGTGTTTGGGGACCAAGGCTCAGACCCCAGTTGAGTTTGCATGTGGAGTGGAGCTGAAGCCCCGCTAGGATCGTCTTTCCGCTGTCGCTACTTTCTTTCGAGTGCGAGGACTAAGTGCCTCTTTTCCTGTAAGTATTTATACGCTTTATTTATACATATGGATCTGTGTATTGATTTGTCATTTTGTGTACCCTGGTTGATGTCTGGACAGGGATTAAATACACAAAATAGTCTGGAAATTCAGGTTTGAATTTCTGGTCGTGACAGAAAAGGAGGCTGATGAAGAACAATCAGCCAACCCTAATGGTGCCCTTCGGACCTGTTCACCAAAACGCAGAGAAGGAAAATTCAGAGGCTTGAAAGCGAAGGACAGGAAGAAGAAGTCCAACGGATGATTCAACAGCAACAACATTGGCAGGGCAGAAAACAGTGGTGCGTCAAGGAACAGGCAACCCCAGTCGACGAGAGCCCAGCCGACAAAGCCAGAAGGGCGGCGAAAGGGAAAGGAGTAGTTTCTGCATCGGTCAATATGGTGTTCATATTGCCCGCGGAGTTCGAGCCTATCGAGGCCAATGCAGACACAGTTGAAGATACATTGGCCAAACTAGTGAAGGCTTACGCGGAAGCTACGCTAGCCAGAAACAAAAACTTTTCTACCGCGCAAACCAGGAAACTTGCAAGTAAGGGCCGATAGATCATTACCAATTGGAGTATGCAGCGGAAATAGCCAATCAAAACTATCCGATCTGGAACAGTGTAGCCGATTCCCGCAAGCCGACAGCTGATTCCCGGTCGCCGACCATGTTCTTGTTGTCGATCTGCCGTAGTCGCCTCGCTTCGATTGCAGCTAATTCGTAGCCGATCAACAGCGCGCAATGTAGCAGCGCCTCTACCGGTATCCACACGTCCGGGAACAGAAAGCCAAACACCCGTGTGCTAGCACGCGATGGAAGGCTAGGGTTTGGCTCGAAGGTGGGAGGGTTTCCATGGAGATTGATCTCGGTGCAATGCAATTCAACTGATGTGTCGCAGCTCTCCACCCCTCACCCCTTTATATAGAGTTGGCCTACTGGGACTAGTGGCCGATCAGGACTCTATTTTGAATCGGATCTCATCCGTGTCTCATAGAGTTGGCCGCCCATACGTCATAAGACCATAGGACTCTATCCAATCGGATCCTTATCCGATCGAGCCGTATTCGAGTCTAACTCGAATGCTTGTTCTTATCCCCTTAAGCGTGCGACCCTATAGGTTCAGGTATACTTGGTTTCGGCTATAGTCTAACTTAGCCGATCGTCGGCTCCAGTCCAACTCAGCCGACCTGTCAATAGCGGCGCCTAGCAGCATATATTGACACCATAGTATACAAGAATATAATATCGGCTCTGAACCTGTAATGTGTACACAAATCCCTTTGCCTCACGATACCAATTAAGCTATACGCAAGATGTGTGTCATCCCTTCAATAGCTTAACCATTCACTCGAACCGTATTGGATTATCTCTCTGTTGATTGACTCCTCAATCAACTTAGCATGGCCATGCATTTCCATAATCCATTACCTCGAGGGGCCCAGAGATATCTCTCCAAAGGAGAGGCAAATTCCATCTTGATCACTCACATCCCACTCCATGTTTCATAGCAAACCCGAAAACTACCTTTATAACTACCAGTTACGGAATAGCGTTTGGTAGTCTCAAAGTAGGCTACTACACATGTTGGAATCCATAGTGATCTCAAGTCTAAGGACTTTGTACCAACACTACCTGAGACCAACTAATGGCACATTAATTCCTGTAGTGTCTCATGGTGGGTCTATCCAACAATGTGTTCTCTAACACATATGTCCATGTTTATTGATTTGGTATCTCCATACCCATGATCTATGAGACATGATCATCAATCAATAAACATGCCGATCTTAGAATCATATTAGTTTCAATAATATGATATATGATCAGGGATCATTTAGAAATAGATTCATACATATAGAGTCTCATAAATAAGTCACGTACTTATTGATCAATACAAGATGTCTATTTCATGGAACTAAATAACACTTTATTCATAAATACATAAACATTGACCATGATATCTAACATCTCCATGTTGCCTCTAGGGCATATCACTAACAACTAGTACTGTCCCCAGAACAGGCCATCTTTGAGAAACCTGAAGGGACAGAGAATCGGCACTTGAAGCCCCTATACGTCAAAGGATTCGTCAACGGAAAGCCAATGTCAAAAATGCTAGTCGATGGAGGGGCCGCTGTCAATCTCATGCCCTATGCAACCTTCAGAAAGCTAGGCAAGGGAGCCGATGACTTGATCAAGACCAATATGGTACTCAAGGACTTCGGCGGTAACCCATCAGAGGCCAAGGGAGTTTTAAACGTCGAGCTGACCATCGAGAGCAAAATCATGCCCACAACATTTTTCGTCATCGACGGGAAGGGATCATATAGCCTGCTGCTTGGAAGGGATTGGATCCACGCCAACTGCTGCATCCCTTCTACAATGCATCAAAGTTTAATCTAATGGCAAGGCGACAAGATAGAGATTGTGCCAACCGACAGGCAATTGGAGACGAAGATCCCCAACTATTACTTTGAGGGTGTCATGGAGGGCTCAAGCGTCTACAACGAGGACACCGGGGACGACATTGACGGCAAACTCGGGAAAGGTTTTATGTCGGCCGACAATTTGGAAGAAATAGACATAGGTCCAGGAAATAGGCCTAGACCGACATACATTAGCAAAAATTTTTATTCTCATTTTAGGACCAAGTTTATCGATTTATTAAAGGAATATAAAGATTGTTTTGCTTGGGAGTATTTTGAGATGCCTGGTCTCAGCCGATCTGTTGTTGAACATCGGCTCCCCATTAAGCCTGGATATCGGCAGTACAAATAGCCTCCCAGGAGGTTTAAAGCCGATATGTATGAGGCGATTAAAGCAAAATCACTTGGCTATATGATGGTGGTTTTATTCGGCCCTACCAATATGCAGAGTGGGTTTCAGACATAGTTCCAGTAATGCAGAAAAATGGCAAACTTAGGGTATGCATCGACTTTAGAGATTTGAACAAGGCCACCCCTAAAGATGAGTACCCTATGCCCATAGCTGATTTACTGGTGGATGTCGCCTCTGGCCACAAAATTATAAGTTTTATGGACGGCAATGCAGGTAATAATCAGATCTTCATGGCCGAGGAGGACATTCACAAGACAGCTTTCAGATGCCCAGGAGCGATCGGCTTATACGAATGGGTTGTCATGATGTTTGGCTTGAAAAATGTTGGAGCCATGTATCAGAGGGCCATGAATTACATCTTTCACGACTTAATTAGCTTCCTAGTAGAGATCTATATTGATGATGTCATTGTCAAATCCAGGGAGGTGGAAGACCATATAGCCGATTTAAGAAAGGTTTTGGAGAGGACAAGGAAAAAGGGCCTGAAGAAGAACCCTATGAAGTGCGTGTTCAGCGTGTCGGCTGGCCAGTTCTTGGGATTTCTTGTTCATGAGAGGGGAATCGAGGTCACCCAGAGAAGCATCAATGCTATCAAGACTATTCAACCTCCAAAGGGCAAGAAGGAATTGCAGTCTTTGATCGGCAAAATCAACTTCATCAGGCGTTTTATAGCCAATCTGTCAGAGAAGATGGAGCCGTTCACACCTCTGCTTCGGCTAAAAGCCAATCAGGCATTCACTTGGGGGGCAGAGCAGCAGAAGGCTTTGGATAATATTAAGAATTACCTGAGCTCCCCTCTAGTATTGATTCCTCCACAAAAGGGAGTGCCATTCAAGATGTACCTATCAGCTGACGAGAAATCTATCGTCTTGGTCCTGATTTAGGAGATCGAAGGGAAAGAGAAGGCAATTTTCTATCTTAGCCGAAGGCTTCTAGATGAAGAGACAAGGTATTCTCCCGTGGAGAAATTATGTTTGTGCCTATATTTTTCATGCACGAAATTAAGACATTATTTGTTATCCAACGAATGCACTAGTTTGCAAAGCCGACGTAGTAAAGTCTATGCTATCGGCTCCAGTTCTAAAAGGGCGAGTTGGGAAATGGATATTTGCTTTGACAGAGTTTGATTTAAGGTATCAAGCACCCAAGGCAGTAAAAGGGTAGGCCATAGCCGATTTTATAGTAGAACATAGAGATAACTCAATCAGCTCGGTGGACATCATGCCTTGGACTTTGACTTTTGATTGCTCGGTTTGCACAAACGGGTGCGGCATCGGCTTGGTGATAACTTCTCCTAGGAGGGCAAGCTTTGAGTTTGCTTTCCATCACGTCACACGCCACAAACAACCAAGCCTAATATGAAGCCATTCTCAAAGGGTTACAACTGCTCAAGGAAGTTGAAGCCGACACCATCGAAATAATGAGCATTTCATTGTTGGTCATCAGCCAGTTATCAGGAGAATACGAACGCAAGAGTGAAGCACTGATGGTCTACTATCAAAAATGTCGAGAATTGATGGACAGTTTTTGGCTAGTAACCTTAAAGCACATCCCTAGAGAGCAGAATTCAGAAGCAAATGATTTGGCTCAGGGGGCATCGGGCTACAAGCCGATGACAAAAGACATTGACGTCAAGATTGCAACCATTTCAGCCGATGACTGAAGGTTTGATGTCTACAGTTATCTACAGAACCCTTCTCAGTCGGCTTCGAGGAAAATGCGCTATAAGGCTTTACGATATGTCTTGCTCGATGAAGACTTATACTATCGAACGATTGACGGCGTGCTACTTAAATGCCTAAGTGCCGATCAAGCAAAGGTTGCCATAGGAGAGGTGCACGAAAGGATCTGTGGCACTCATCAATTGGTTCATAAGATGAAGTAGTTACTTCGGAGAGCAGGATACTTTTGGCCGACCATGCTGGAAGATTGCTTCAAGTACTACAAAGGTTGCCAAGACTGCCAGAAGTTTGGAGCTATCCAGAGAGCACTAGCATCGGCTATGAACCCCATCATCAAGACATGGTCGTTCAGAGGTTGGGGAATCGATATGATTGGCCAGATAAATCCACCCTCGAGCAAAGGACACAAGTTTATATTGGTGGCAACCGATTATTTTACCAAGTGGGTGGAAGCAATCCCCTTGAAAAAAGTTGACTCCGGGGATGCGATCGATTTTGTTAAGGAGCATATTATATACAAGTTCGGTGTCCCTCAGACTATCACTACAGATCAGGGATCTATCTTTGTCGCTGACGAGTTTGTCCAATTTGCCAACAGCATGGCAATCAAGTTGTTGAATTCTTCACCGTATTATGCTCGAGCTAAAGGACAGGCTGAAGCTTCAAATAAAAGTTTGATCAAGTTGATAAAGAGAAAGTTCGCTGAGTACACGAAGCAATGGCACAGCCGATTGGGCAAATCACTATGGCCTTATCAGATGGCTTGCCACGGATTGATCCAAGTGCCTCCATACAAGCTGGTCTACGGGCATGAAGCAGTTTTGCCATGGGAGAACATCATCGGCTCAAGAAGGATTCAGTTACAGAATGAGTTGACAGCCGATGATTATTATAACCTGATGATCGATGAGTTCGAAGACCTAGTTCTATCCAGGATGCGTGCATTGGAAAAAGTGACCAGGGACAAAGAATGAGTGGCTCGTCATTACAACAAGAAGGTTGTACCCAAATGTTTTGAAGAAGGCGAGCTTGTTTGGAAACTGATACTGCCGATCGGCTCGAGAGATAGCAAATTCGGCAAGTGGTCACCTAATTGGGAAGGGTCTTTCAAGATCCACAGATGTGTCTCTAAAGAAGCTTACATGCCAGAAGGATTAGATAGAGAGGTATTTGGAAGGGCTCTTAATGGCAAATACTTGAAGAAATATTACCCAAGTGTTTGGATCAATTCATGATTCGGCTACGTCCTTGCCGATTCATGCTAGCCGATGTGTCATACACATCGCCTTTAGGACATCCCGACTCTATGTTTTTTCCCTCCTAAGTTTTTCCAATCGACTGCGTCTAGCCGACAGGTGACGTCAAGCTTCGTCTTATAATTTAATCAATGCTGAGGACAACATTGAGAAAATTAGAGGGGCATATATTATACAAAGTCAAAATCAGAGTCAGAGGACTTCAAAATTTTTGGGGTAGCAAGTTACAAGCGTTAAGAGGTTCTGAAGACTGCGCCCTATTACACCCGAAGAAGTTGTCTATGGCCGATATCACTGCATCCTTGATGGTATTTACTTTTTCAACTATGGCCATATCCTCTCTCTCAGTGCCAGGGACCGCTTTGGCCGATTTATTCAGCTCCCCCAAGTGCTTTATGGTGGCAGTCACCTTGCCCCTTTGGTCATCTGCAGCCTTGGGGAGATCGGCCAACAATTGTTTCTTAGCGGCAATCTTTGCCCTACACTGCTCCAACTACAACAGCAGGCCGGCTTCTTCTAGCTCGAGTTCATTGATCTCAGCCTGTGTAGCCGACGGCCCGGCCAGGAGTTTATCTAATTTGGCCTTCTCGGCCACCACATTCTTCACCGTGGCGTCGATCCTGGCCGCCAGATCGGCTTGAGCCTGCCGCTCAAGCATCCTGTACATTGCACGCTCTAGCCTGGACCGATGCTGGTCAATATAGACGGCCTTCGAGATCTTCTTGGCCAAGTCATCAGGGAGCTCGTCTTCGATTTCGTAAAAACATGACCGGGCCAATCCACATTCCACAACCAGTCGGTCTACATCGATGTCCAGCCGACGATGGATATCTTGAAGCTTGTCTTTGACTTCGTCGGCTATGGCGGCCTTGTCCAGACTGGTGACCTTCGCTTCTTCCTCGCCGATGAACTCTTTTACGTCGAAAGGCAGCAAATCAGCTAGAGTCTACAAAAGAGATCGGAGCGATTAAGGAGGGAATAAGACGGCCGATTCTTAAGCTTCTGAGAAAAAGGGAGAAGTAAGGCTTACCTATATGATAGGAGTTGGGGTGGCTACTTCTTCGGCACCTGGGCTGGCTAGAGCAGCAACTTCTTCGGCATCATGGCTAGCCGAAGCAGCCACCTCTTCAGTATGTTGGCTGGTTGGAGCAGCAGCTTCCTCGACGTCATGGCTGCCCGTAGCTGACTGAGTTCGCTCACTTGAAGCATGGGGGACAGCCGATGGAGACCGAGGAGGCTGTACAGAAGACAAGTGTTAGTGATGGTCGGCTAAGTATAGAAGAACAAGCAAAGAAAGGGATGAGTTCAGGAAAACTACTGGTGAGACTGGACGGGAGTGCGACCGGCTAATCTCTTGAACTACAAGGAAAATTTGGTTAAAGCTTGAGTGATCAGGGTTTAAAAGCCGGATTTAAGAGGACAGAGTACTTACCGGCCGTTTCTGAGCAGGAGGATTTGAAGGGGTTGGATCATCCGCTGGTGGGTTGACCGAATTATGACTTGAACTGCTTGATTCAGCCGCTTCTGCAATGGCTTGAGAGATCTCTTCGTCCATGACTTCTTTATTAAGAAGCTCATCAACGCTTGGGTCAATGGACGGAAGACTGTCTGCTGGTGCAGTTGGTTTGTCTCTTCACAGGGGCGGCTGATGGTTTTACAACCGACGGAGCAGCCCTCTTTTTCCTCGCTACAGGTTGACGAGTTTGCCCATACAACAACGTTTTCAACTTCGGCGCATCCCAGCCGATGGTCGATGGAGCGTATCCACAGCCGCCTGGAAGGACACCCAGACGATACTCGATGGCAATACCAGAATTGCTCACCATCGGCGGGTCCGTTTTTGTCATCTGCAAGGAGAAAAAGTTTCAAGTATTAGCAAATAATGACAGCCGATCGTTCAAAAGGAAAAGTACTCAAGGGTGAAGAGCTTACCGAGGGGATTTCATCTGGTAGTAGAGTGGTGATGTACACGGAAGATCGATGATGGAAGATATGTCTTTTTATTTCTACCCACCACCTGTCATAGGTCGAACTCCTATTGTGGGCCAGCTCCATGATTCCAATACTACCGAGGGGTAGGCCCTCTATATCCATTAGCCTGTTCATTACTAATTTGGAGTCCACTACCCCTCGGGTTTCGATCTTATCGGCGTAATAACAGCCGATGGGCAGTTGCCCAAGTCCAAACTGTCTGCCAGCCGACACTGGGTAACAAAACTCATATGTCTTCACAACGTTTCGGCCTTGGTGGATCCCAGTCGGCAGGATGCATGGGGAGAGCGCTGTGGTGAATATTTCTCTGCACCTGGGGTGATCAGCCGAGTTGATTTCATCAAAGTTTAGTTCAATCGGCAACTCAAAGGATGTCCTGTCCTCATAGAAAAACTAGAATTGATTGTCTCTCGCAAATCCATCATAAAGGGAAAGGAACCATTCGGCCAATAGATCGGCTGCTTGCTTTGATCCGGCGTGTGTGGCTATCACTTCTCCAAAAGATTGACACCTCCTGGTGGTCTTCTTATTTCCGTCATCATCTTCGATCGGCTCCAGGAGGGGGAAGCACGCTTCAGACAACTTTGGCCGACCGGATATTTTCTGGGTCATCGATACGAGCCAGAGCTAAAGAAACCACCAGGGGCCTCCAGTATTGATGTTGGCATTGGCTGCAATCTTCGACACAGCCTAATTCAGGGTTTGGTAGAGATAGTCGATGAGGAATTTTCCTAGAGGAAGTGTTTTCTTATCAACTAAGGCCTCAGCTACAATTTGCCAGTTGGCTGTCGGCCCACAGCTCGATCCGCAGAAGAAGAACTTCTCAAGCCACATCATGAGGAATGCGGCATGCTCCCTGGGGTTAATCAGCCCGTCTCCCATGTTCATCGCCACATAACCATTCCAACCCCCTATCGCTTTGGTCTTAAACGAAAACTGGCCTTTGCCCTCCAGTCTGTTCGGGTTAGCCGATGATAAGACATCCAGTCCAGTAATCATAACCACATCGGCTAAGGTGATAGTCATGGGGCCTTGCTGAAAAACAAAAGCGTTCAGGGTGTTGTTCTAAAAGTATGTAGCAGCTGACATTAATGGTTCGTCCATAGGCATATCAGCCACCGACAGTGCAAGGCATTGGGCTATTCCCATTTTTCCCAATGGCTCTGCTTGGCCGGCTGCATCCTCTTATACCATGCTGGCCAAGATTTATCCATGGAGGGATAAGATTTAAAAGTGCTAGCCCAGTGGTTCAGACTTGGGTTCTTTATTCTATAAGGCATTCTGTTGGTTTCGGCTATGATAAAGTCAGTTGGGTCCTTGATGCCAATCGGCCCTAAGAAGTATCTTTCACTGTTGAGCAAACTTGGGATTACTACTTGGTGGGTGAGATGCTACAATTGGGAAGGAAGAAAATTTTAGAATCATAAACCCTAAACTTTCGGATCTACAGCTAAGAGCAAATAAGAAGGGAGTTTTAGCATATTGGAGCGTACCTCAGGAAACTCAACCGGGGAGGAAGCCGATGGGGCGGCGGAAGTAGTCATTAGAGCTCTTGGGGTCGCCGGAGAAGGGAATCGCCGCCGAGAGCTCGGGGAGGCTGAAGACGTCGCCGGAGAACTCGAGGGTGTTTGTTGCTCTGGATTTTCTTTGAGGGCGTGAGTGTTAGTGATATGCCCTAGAGGCAACATGGAGATGTTGGATATCATGGTCAATGTTTATGTATAAATGAATAAAGTGTTATTTAGTTCCATGAAATAGACATCTAGTATTGATGAATAAGTACGTGACTTGTTTATGAGACTCTATATGTATGAATCTATTTCTAAACGATCCCTGATCATATGTCATATTGTTGGAACAAATATGATTCTAAGATCGGCATGTTTATTGATTGATGATCATGTCTCATAGATCATGGTATGAAGATACCAAATCAATATACGTGGACATGTGTTAGAGAACACATTGTTGGATAGACCCACCATGAGACACTACAAAAATTAATGTGTCATTAGTTGGTCTCAGGTAGTGTTGGTACAAAGTCCTTAGACCTGAGATCATCATGGATTCCAACATGTGTAGTAGTCTACTTTGGGACTACCAAACGCTATTCCGTAACTGGGTAGTTATAAAAGTAGGTTTGCTATGAAATATGTAGTGGGATGTGAATGATCAAGATGGAATTTGCCCCTCCTTTGGAGAGATATCTCTGGGCCCCTCGAGGTAATGGATTATGGATGTGCATGGCCATGCCGAGTTGATTGAGGAGTCAATCAACAGATAGATAATCCAATACGGTTCGAGTGAATGGTTAAGCTATTGAAGGGATGACACACACATCTTGCCTATAGCTTAATTGGTATCATGAGGCAAAGGGATTTGTGTACACATTACAGGTTCAGAGTCGATATTATATTCTTGTGTACTATGGTGTCAATATGTGCTGCTAGGCGCCGCCGTTCACAAATCGGCTGAGTTGGACTCGAGCCGACAGTCGGCTGAGTTTGACTCGGGCCAAAACCGAGTATACCTGAACCTACAAGGTCGCACGCTTAAGGGGATAAGAACAGTCATTCGAGTTGGACTCGGATACGGCTCGATCGGGTAGGGATCCGATCGGATAGAGTCCTATGGGATTATAAAGTCCGGTCGGCAAACTCTATGAGATTCGGATAGGATCCGATTCAAAATAGAGTCCCGATGGGCCTCTAGGCCCAATCGACAACTCTATATAAAGGGGTGAGGGGTGGAGAGCTACGGCATGCAATTGGAACCGAATCAATCTGATTTGGCGCAACAAAAGTCGGCGAGATCAATCTCCACAGAAACCCTCCCCACCTTCGAGCCAAACCCTAGCCTTGCATCTTGTGCTAGCACACGGGTGTTAGGCGTTCTGTCCTCGGACGTGTGGATACCGGTAGAGGCGCTGCTACGTTGTGGTGCTATTCATCGGCTACGAATCGGCTGTGGTGGAATCGGCTGTGGTCGGGCGCATCGGAGCGAGGCACGCAAACGCGGTCGGACGACTCGGTGAATCGGCTGATTGGTGAATCGGTTGTTCCTAGGAATCGGTTGTCGGCTTGCGGGAATCGGCTGTCATCGGCCAGCACCATTCCGGATCGGATAGCTCCTGATTGGCTATTTCCGCTGCATACTCCAATCGGTAACGATCTATCGACCCTTACTTGCAAGTGTTCCTGGTTTGCACGGTAGAAAAGTTTTTATTTTATGCTATCGTAGCCTCCGCGTAACCCTTCAGTGAGTTGCTCGGCGCGGGTGAAGCGTTATTTAAAGAGTTTTTGTAATGACCGAAATAGACTCGACCTAGGGTTGCACCGGGAATTCGAATTGCACAAAATCCGCAACACTATCATATCACGGACTTGGGGGCATGTGTTAATGACCAAATTTGGTAACAAAATCCCCGGGTTTGAGGCTGAGATTGAAGCGAAATTGAGGGAGCACGTGATCTGCGATAAAATAGAGGTCGCATCGGCTGAGTCCGAATCGGCTACAGAGCCAGTCGGCTAAGTCCGAATCGGAACAGGACAGTCGGTAGCCGATTCTTATTGAAGATAGAGGTGAAGCCAATCCTGGAAGGAAAGCTTAAGAGATAATTATTGGATTTGGTTTCCAAAGTGCGTTAAAGATATTGCCATCTACTGATAAGGTCCTACAACGGCAATTGTATCTTTTAAGTTAGGATATCTTGTATAGTTTCCTTTTGTGATAATGTCG
This sequence comes from Oryza australiensis, assembly GCA_019925245.2. Classification (NCBI taxonomy): domain Eukaryota; kingdom Viridiplantae; phylum Streptophyta; class Magnoliopsida; order Poales; family Poaceae; genus Oryza; species Oryza australiensis. The sequence goes on from JAIFGZ020000126.1 coordinate 371,386, forward strand.
GTTTATTTAGAGATTTAATCTGTAATAGGAATCGTGTCCTTCACAGACTCATTGTATATTCGGGTATAAATATGACCCGAGACCTTGTAAAACATATCAACACACATCAATACAACCTTCGGCGCATCGCCAACCTTTTGTTTTACGTTTTTCTTGACGAGTTCTTGCTTTGACCTCGGGCTGCATCGACTTTGATCTCTAGGAAAGGTAATTTCTTGTTACAAGTGGCTTGTGGTATCGGGGCCAGGGCTTCCATCATTATGATACTCTGATTCTGATGTTACAAACTGCTTAATTCATCATATGCGGCATATAATCTAGATCAATGTCTAGATCTATCTCACGATCGACTAATATCTCTTTGAAGATAGCAGCCGACAGAGTTAGATCTAGAGGTTGATTTAGGTTATATGGCGTATCTACCATCTCGAAGAGTTCTCGTTAGCCTACATAGATCCTATAATTCTTTCGGTACTTAATGCTGCATCTAATCGACCTATTAAGTCGCCTTTAGAATTATATAGATTCATTTGGATCAATGTTTGCTATTAGAGATAGAACCGGGGTTTCAGCCGGTCTTACTTATTCTGATCATCTTTATGTATTATTACTGTTAGATGCATTAGAATTGCCTTTTATATTAAGATCTCAATCTACTTAAATGTATTAAGCTCGGTATCAATCTGTTTGTTTACACTAACATCCGATTCATCTTTGTTTAATGCATTTAATCTAGATTAATATCTTTTTATAAAATATATCGGAGTACTAGCCGATTTACATTAGATCTGCGACATCGGCTAGGTTATGAATATATATATAATTGTGTTCTTAACATACTTTGGATCTAAATGATTTATAAGTGATTTATACTGTCTCGGTATGCTACCGATCTATCCCAATCACTTAATCTAAATGTGCTTTGGGATAGCAATTGTATATTTATTAATATCCATAGCCGATCGAGTAAGATCTAACCCTAATCAAACGTCTATCTTTGTTTTCTTGTTGGTTATAGGATCAAACCAACTAGCACGCCCACTCAATCACCAGAGGCGACCAATTTGGACCTGCACTGAAGTTAAGCAAATCTCCCAGGCCAGCGCGTGTAAAAAAATTCACACCAACACCTTTCAAGCACTAGGCAGAGGTGTTGCTCATGCTCTTCCTCAGACTTTGAGTAGATAAGAATGTCGTTTATGAAGACCACAATAAACTTATCCAGGAAATCCATGAACACCTTGTTCGTTAGGTTCATGAAAAGGCAGGTGCACTAGTGAGTCCGAAGGACATGACGGTGCACTCGTACAACCCATAGCGAGTGATGAAGGTCGTTTTTGGGATATCTTCTTCTTTGATCCTCAACTGGTGATAACCTGATCGCAGGTCTATCTTAGAGAACACTTTAGCTCCTTTCAACTGGTCGAACAAGTCATCAATCCTAGGTAACGGGTACTTGTTCTTGATAGTGACCTCGTTGAGTGCATGGTAATCCACACACATCCTTTTGGTTTTATCTTTCTTATCCACGAATATCACCAAAGCACCCCAAGGCGACATGCTCGGGCAAATATATCCCTTCTGTAGTTGTTCATCGACCTGTTTCTTGACCTCGGCCATCTCGTTGGCAGCCATTCTATAAGGCCTCTTATAGATCGGAGCGGTTCCTGGTACCAAGTCAATCCGGAACACAATCTCCCTCTTCGATGGCATGGTTGTGAGATCCTCCGGAAAGACCTCCGGATACTCCCGGACTACAGGTATGTCCTCCAGTTTCTTAGGTTCTTGCTTGTCTGCCATTGGCTCATCCTGACCGACAATTTGGTTCAGGTTGACTCCTTGCTCTAGACGCATCGGAGACTGGAAGGTAACCACTTCTCCTTCCCGGTTGGTTAGGGTGATGGTGCGTGTCGCGTAGTTTATCACTCCCTTGTATCTTGTCAACCAATCCATCCCAAGGATGACATCGAGGTCTTTGGATTCGAGAAGGATGAGATTGGCTAGAAATCGTGATCTTTGGATTTCTATTGTCACCGACGGACTATAGCTGACAGACATCAGGCTATTTCCCGGGGTGTGAACCCGCATCGGTGTGACAAGTTTCTGTTTTCTTAGCCCATGTCCCCCCAACAAATCTCTTTGATATGAAGGAATGAGTTGCACCAAAATCAAACAAAACTATAGCAGATACTAAGTTTACGGGAAACGTACCCAGTATGACGTCTGGTGCTGCCCGAGCTTCCTCTGCTGTGGCATGATTGACCCGTGCTTGCACAAACTTGGGCCCATTGCGCTTTGGCTTTGGACACTTGTCGATGAAGTGTCCGGGCTCGTTACAGTTGAAGCAAACCAACGGTTTTCCCCCAGATTCCTTCCTAGGTTGAGCGGGCTGAGCTCGTGCCATTGGTGGGCGCGGAGCAGGGTTCCGGTGGTGCTGGCCACCGCTGTTGCTGTTGCTGCCACGGCTAAAGTTTGGGTTGTGATGAAATTTCCCTGGTGGAATGGGTAGAGTTGACGGACAACCATGGTGGAGGGTCCACCTTGCTGCCTTGGCATGAAGCGAGGTCGCTGGTTATTCCCCTGGTTTGACCGGAACTGGGCCGCCTTTCTTTTGCGGTACATTTTGTTCCGCTGGTCTTCCTGGCGGATGGCCTTGTCGACCAGTTTCTCGAAGTCGACGTAGTCACCCGACATCAGTTGGTCGGTCAATTCATCATCAAGAATGGCCAGAAACTTGTCCTGCCTCTCGGCGTCAGTGTGCACATCTTTCGGTGCGTAGCGCGCGAGGCGGTTGAACTCATGTAGGTATTCCGTCACGGTTCGATTGCTTTGATATAGTGCTTGGAATTCCCTATTCTTTTGTACCACAATTTCGTCAGGGACTTGCGCCTTCCAGAAACTACGGCAGAAATCTGCCCGAGTAACCTTCGTCCCTGCCGGGCGAATCATCAGATGGTTGTCCCACCATGCCGAAGCGGGACTCTAAAGCTGATGAGTGGTGAACACCACCTTCTCCTGGTCGTTGCACTACAGGAGGTTGAGCTTCTTCTCGATGTCATGGAGCCAGTCGTTTGCCTCCATGGGGTTGGTGGTGCTTGAGAAGGTAGGAGGGCAGACGCGGAGAAACTCAGGTAGCTTGGACTAGAGTGGTGGGGGTGGACCAGCTGCCTGTTGCTGCGGTTGCTGAGCTTGCTGCTGCTGTAGTTGTTGGAGCATCTGTTGTTGCATCTGCTGATGTTGCTGCTGCATCATGGCAGCCATCATCTGTGACTGAGTTGCAAGGACTTGGGTGTGCGTCGGGTTCTCTGGCGGCGGAGGAGGACCATTGTGTCGCACCCCGAGTTTTGCCCTAAATCGTTTAAATAATTTACCCTGAAATAATCAGAATTTATGGAATTAATCTGGAGCCAACAAGTAATTTTAAAATGCAATTAATAAATGGAAACGACATGGTAGGATTTTTCTTGAATTCTGCATGTCAAAATGCGCTAACAGGATTTTTACGGGAATTTTTAGAGTACTCTAAGTATTTTTAATCAATTAAATAAGAAATCAGCAATTTAATTAAGTCTCAAAATCCCCTTTTTCCTCTTTTCTTTTTCTTTTTCCTTTTTCCGTACAACCCGTACGGTTTTCCCGCCCCTTTTCTCCGTGGCGGGCCGTCGGCCCAATTCCATCCCGGCCCAAGCCACCTCCCCGCGCGAGCCTCTCCTCCCTCGACCGTGGGCCAAGGCCCACGAGCCGCCGCGCCGCGCAAGTCCGCGCCGCCCTCCTCGCTCCGCGGCCACCGAGCGATGGGCCCCACCGTCGCCTCCTCCCCGCGCCCGGCCAGCCCAGCCACCGCCGCGCCATGCGCCGCTCCGCCCGCCTTTTCCGCCCGTTCCGTACGCCCCGGCCACGTGGCCCCCGCCGAGCACCTGCCCACGTCCTCGCACCAGTCGCCGCCTTTCCCGCACGCCGAAACGGTCGTCGTCGCCCCGAAATAGCCGCCGGAGATCTCTCTCTCTCTGAGTCCAAAACCGTCGATGACCTTATCCCCGCCGTATCTGTGCTGTTTTCAACCTCTTTTCTCCCCCTTTAAAACACCCTCGAGCTCCGCCGTGTTCCCCTTTGCTCGCCGTCGTTTTTAGCCCCAAATCGTCGTCGTCACCGTCCCTTTTTGTCGCTGCCGGTGAGCTCGCCGCCGTCCCTCGCTTCATCTTATTTACTTCGTTGTTCCTTTTGTTCGCAGTCGCTCGCATGCCGCCGCTCGCCGGAATCCCACCGTCGTGCTCCATCATGCGCGCTCGCCGCCGGCAAGCCACTTCGGCAGCCGCGCCACCTAGGCCGGCGGCGAAACCCTCGTCGCCGCCCACGCCCGCGAACCCTAATCCTAGCACCGCCTCATCCGAGCCGTCCGATCGGCCGGATCAAGCATACCCGAGCCGTCCGATCTCGCCCGAGCACCGCCGTCCGATCCGGCCGCCATGCCCCCGATGGCCGCGCGTGTCCGCCGTTCCGCCCAGCTGCCGTCGCCATCCAAACCCTAACCCTAGCCGCGATCCACACCGTCCGATCTTTCGGATCGGGTGGATCTGGACCGCTCACTCGCACGCAAGCCGTCGCCGTCCGATCGCCGCCGTTCCTCGCCGATGCGCGCCGTGTGTCCCCTTCGCCCGTCGTCTCCCGCCGTGGACTCGGTCCACTGTGGACCGAGCGGCCGCATTGCTTACATCAACGTGACGTCAGCCCTTGCCGCCCGTGCAATGCTTGCATCACCAGGGACTTAATTACGCAATAAATAATTTAGTCTATTCTGTTTAGTTTAAAAATCATAATTAAATTTCTAAAATTCATATCTTTTTAATCCGAGCTCCGTTTTAGTCCATTCGAATTTTATTAAATCCAGAAAAATGTCAAGAATCCATTAAAAATACTTTTCAGTGCTATTTCGGTAGACTTTTTAGGGTGTTTTGTTGAGTGCTTTGTTTGTCGTGTAGATTCCGAGTTTTCTGGCGAGTCCGTTCTCCTCGAAGTAGTTGCCGAGGTTCCTCGTCCCGAGCAAGGCAAGTCATACCTTACATTGACCATATTGTACCTATTTTATTTAAATATCTCTTTTCTCTCAAATATTGCATATGTTTTAGAATGTCACTTCATGGGATGATCATACCCACCGTACTCAACCATAGGATTGTTTACCTTATACCATTGGTAACTTGGGTTCAATATGACTAGATGTTAGCTTAAGGCCTGCTCAGTTATGCTTAGCTCAACTAGCTCACTTAAGGGGATCACATTAATCAATTATTATATTAGAGGCTAATTCTCAGATGATGTCAAGTTTGTGACTCTACTCTAATAACATTGAAATATGATAATGGTGGGTCGTGAGCACATGATTGGTCTTTGGTTAGGGTGCTCATGACAATTAAGGACCGGTTCTCAGGAAACCCTGGAAGAAATACCGTGCATACCACAAGCCAGCATGCGTAATGGCTGGGTCTGTAGCGTAGCCGTCTCTAGCCGACGTATCCCAGTGAGGGTGGGCGTGATGGAGTTGGGTCGGCCCCGGTTTTAAGGGTTGATCAGCTTCCGGATTCACCGTGGCACGAGAGGGGGCTGCCCATTACCCTGATGGGAGTGGGGGCGAAACCTTGGTGTGGTACGATTGGTTAGAGGGGGTTATGTGAAGGGTCATATCACAGTTCCTTTCCGGGGTACCGTGGTGGTGCACCAGCGCACGGTGACGTGTCGTGGAATTGTGTCTTGTGGGTACAGTTGTACACCTCTGATCAGAGTAAAACTATTCGAATAGCCGTGCCCACGGTTACGGGCGATCGACTAGATTCACCTTGATTAGTCTCACTTATTCACATGAATGAACTGTTGGAATTTGATTAGTGCAGATGGATGGATGGGCCTGTTGCAACGTGGTTTAACGTTGGACAGAGTTTATTTAATATTGCTTAATTATTACTACTGTTTTACTGTTTTCAACTATTATTATTATTTCTGCAATGATGTTTATGCAAATGGAGCCTATTATCCTTTTCCTTGATATTTATCCTGCATCATGTCTCCTCTTCCGGTGTGACTTGTTGAGTACGGTGGTTGTACTCAGTCTTGCTTCTTTTTCCCTTCGTGCCGAGGTTGAGGTCGAGGTCTCCGAGGAGGTGTAGGCTTGTTCGTCGTCAAGGGTTAGCCGTGGTGTTGGCGTTTCGCTTCGCTCGAGTCAAGTTTAGCTTAAGTCAGTTTTTTTCCTTTTCCACTGCATTTGTGTAACTCTTTTATATTGTTTCTATGTCGATTTGTGTACCTCGGCTGATGCCTGGACAAGGATGTAATGCACAAATTAGCTGCGAAAATTCTGGTGTGAATTTCTAGGCGTGACAAGTTGGTATCAGAGCCTTCTTTGACTGTAGGACGAGCCAACTGGAAACCTTAAGAGCCCTCTAATTCTTTTCATTTGCATGTGTTAAAAAAAGGGGGTGTTTTGAAAAGTAAAGTCAGTCTAGGGTTTTAGAAATTGTGAAAATGGGGTGTTGGTTGTGGGTTTTTGAGCATGCTTTGATTCTCCCACTCCTTTGTTTCTATAGATGGCAGGTTCCCCAGCGACGCACTGTGGAAAAGGGATGGTGGGCTTTGTTGCGCAGCTGGCACGTATGGCCCTTGCAGTCGGGTATCCTGAAGCGCCGGAGTATACAACAGTTGCGCCTCTCAGCGGCGAGTTGCCTTACCGTGTCCATTTGGAGGTTCACGGGTTTGTGGGAACGTGTCTTCCCAACATGGAGGTCACAGCTTCCGGAGGCACGTCGGATCACGCTTGTCAAGAAGCCGCTTACTCGATGTTGGACAGATGAGGAGCCGCATGACGCCGACCTTCGCACCTCCGCCTACCGCTACCATCCCCGTCGAGGCAGTTCCTCCGATGTCAGTGCATTCAAGTCTACAGCAGATGAGAACGACTCTACCTTCGGCCACATGTGCACAGTGATCAAAGGCCTGGACAAGATGCACTCCGACCTGCACAAGGCAACTAAAGAGCTGAACGACAAGAAGATGCTGAGGATTGTGCGACTGCAGGACGAAGTGGTTCGTCTTAAGAAGGAAGTTGCTGAGTTGAAGGGACTCCCAGCACCAGGTGGTGTCAGGATTCGTACTACGCCTCTGAAGACCACCACTGCACCTGTCTGTATGCAGCTGGCGCCCCGGATTCCTCCACCGTCTCCTCCAGCTCCTCCCGCCCCACCAGCTCCACTTCCAGCGCCTGTCCTAGTTCTTCCTACTGCAGGTTCTACTCTCGCCTTTGCTCCAGCTTTGGCGTACTAAGGCGGAGGCGGCAGCAACGGTTGGATCTCCATCTCCAGTGACTCAAGCTCAGAGGATTCAACTGAAGACATGGATTTAGAAGAGACTCGGAGTTCCTCGGAGGGAAGAGGCAGGATTGGTTGGGCTACGGCAACCGATTCAGAAGAGTCGAAGTCCGAGGTGAAGCCAGAGGACTCCAAGAGCCGTTCTGAAGAATGGGGATCTTCTGAAGGAAGCAGTTTCGACTCCTCGCCTCGCGGATCGTTCTAGTCGCCCTCCTTAGTTTTATCATTTTGCTTAGTTTGTCTTCTTGATAGTTGCTGTGTGTTAGGCTGCTGTGTGTGGGATAGCTGGCAGTCGATATCAAGTGTGATATGCTGACCAATTAAGGATGTTTCGTGTTTTTCCTTGTTTTAATCAAGATCAGAACAATGCATTTGAATTCCAATAATAAAGTTTAGTTTCTAAGTCCGTCTGTTTTTCTTCTTTTCTCTCTTTGGTTCGGTCGTCTCCTCCAGATGGTGAACACCAGGACCAGCGGAGAGAACAGCAACAATGGGCAGTCAGGTGCCAACAACAATGAGGCTCATGACGTCAACAGCAATGCTCCTCCGCCGCCACCCGAGAATCCCACCATTGCTCAAGTACTCGCTTGCGCAACACGATGATGGCTGCGATGATGCAGCAGATGCAACAACAACATCAGCAGATGCAACAGCAGATGTTACAACAAATGCAGCAGCAACAGTAGCAGCAGAATAATCAGTTTGTCGCTCCACCACCACATTCTAAGTTGCCAAAGTTTCTTCGTGTCCGACCGCCAACCTTCTCCAGCACCACTAATCCTTTGGAGGCTAAAGATTGGCTTCATGCCATAGAGAAGAAGTTAGATCTTCGCAAGTGCACGGACCAGAGAAAGTCTCGTTTGCTACTCATCGTTGCAAGGCCCCTTCGGCTTGGTGGGACAACTACTTGGTCACTCGCCCACGGAGCAAATTACACGGGAAGAGTTTTGTCGTAGCGGGACCGCACATATTCCTGCGGGAATAGTTGCACGTAAAAGCGTGAGTTTCGTTCTCTTGAGCAGGGTAACAGGTCAGTTACTGAGTATCTGCACGAGTTCAATCGTCTTGCACGATATGCCCCAGAAGATGTGCGCACCGATGCAGAAAGGCAAGAAAAGTTTTTGGCTGGTTTGGATGATGAACTCACAGACAAGCTAATCTCAGGAGAATATGCTAACTTTGAGAAGTTGGTTGACAAGGTCATTCGACAGCAAGATCAGCGCAACAAGATGATCAAGAAGAGAAAGGCAGTCCAGTTCCGACCTCCTCAACAGCAGGGAAATCAGCAGAGGCCGCGTTTCATGTCTGGAAGTCAGAACGGACCTACCACCATGATTGTTCGTCAGCATCGGCCTTATCACCCAGGGAATTTTCAAGCTGGCAGTAGTGGCAGTGGACAACAACAGAGCACTCCAGCCCCGCGTCCTCCAACGGCGCCACCCCAGCAGCAGCACGCCACCACCTCCAAGGAAGGACTCGGAGGAAGCCGAGTCTCGCTTCAACTATGGTGACCCTGGGCATTTTGCAGACAAGTGTCCAAAGCCAAGACGCGCTGGGCCAAGGTTCATCTAGGCCCGTGTCAATCATGCGTCCTAGGAAGCACAGGCCACTCCTGAAGTTATATTGGGTATGTTTCCTGTAAATCTCACTCCTGCTACAGTATTATTTGATTCTGGCGCTACGCATTCATTTATTTCAAAGCAGTTTGTTGGGGCACATGGGTTGTCAGTAGTGAGACTTAAGATACCTATGCGGGTTCAAACCCCTGGAAACCATTTGGATACGACTCAGTATTGTCCCTTAGTAGCAATAGAAATCCAAGGATCTATATTTCTAGCCAACCTTATTCTCCTTCAGTCCAAAGGTCTAGATGTCATTCTTGGGATGGATTGGTTGTCCAGACATAAAGGAGTAATTGACTGTGCTAGTCGCACAATTACTTTAATCAATGTGAAAGGAGAAGAAATTGTTTTTCGTTCTCCCATGCAAGCCGAGAACGTGGCAAGTTTGAATCATGTTTCTGCCGGTGGATCGTCTGAAGTAGCAGCAAAGACCCCTATGAAATTAGAGGATATCCCCATCGTCAGAGAATACCCTGAAGTCTTTCCTGAAGACTTTACTCAGATGCCACCAGAAAGAGAAATTGAATTCTGGATTGATTTAGTACCCGGGACCGCCCAATACACAAGAGGCCGTATAGAATGGGAGCCAACGAGTTGGCCCAAGTAAAGAAGCAAGTGGATGAACAGTTGTAGAAAGGGAATATCCGCCCGAGCACTCGCCTTGGGGTGCTCCGGTGATATTCGTGGAGAAGAAAGACAAGACCAAGAGAATGTGTGTCGATTATCGCGCACTCAATGAGGTCATTATCAAGAACAAGTATCCTCTACCACGGATTGATGATTTGTTTGATCAACTCAAGGGAGAAAAGGTGTTTTCCAAGATAGACCTGCGATCAGGCTATCACCAATTAAGAATTCGGGAAGAGGACATTCCCAAGACCGCTTGCATCACCTGGTACGGTCTGTATGAGTGTACGGTCATGTCTTTTGGATTGACCAATGCACCGACCTTCTTTATGAATCTGATGAACAAGGTGTTTATGGAGTTCTTGGACAAATTTGTTGTGGTGTTCATTGACGACATTTTGGTCTACTCTAAAACGGAGGAAGAACATGAGCAACATCTTCGGGTAGTGCTCGAGAAGTTGAGGGATCATCAACTCTATGCCAAGTTTAGCAAGTGTGCTTTCTGGTTAAAGGAAGTGCAGTTCCTCAGCCACATTGTAAATGCTCAAGGAGTAGCCGTGAATCTGTCAAATGTGGAATCAGTTACCAAGTGGACTCCGCCAAAAACGGTCACGCAGATCCGAAGTTTCCTTGGACTTGCGGGTTACTACCGCCGCTTCATTGAGAATTTCTCCAAAATCGCCAAGCCGATGACTCAATTGTTGAAGAAAGATGAGAAATTTAAGTGGTCAGTAGAATGTAACAAGAGTTTTGAAGAGCTTAAGAGGAAGTTGGTGTCTGCACCAGTATTGATACTGCCAGATCCTACAAAGGATTTCCAAGTTTATTGTGATGCATCTTGCCAAGGGTTGGGATGTGTGTTGATGCAAGAAGGCAAAGTGGTCGCATATGCTTCTCGTCAGTTGCGTCCGCATGAGAACAACTATCCAACTCATGATCTGGAATTAGCCGCAGTGGTTCATGCCCTGAAGATCTGGCGACACTACCTAATTGGCAATCGTTGTGAAGTGTATACAGATCATAAAAGTCTCAAGTATATCTTCACCCAACCGGACTTGAACCTTCGACAGCGAAGATAGTTGGAACTGATCAAAGATTATGATTTGGGGATACATTACCATCCTGGCAAAGCTAATGTGGTAGCAGATGCTCTAAGCCGAAAGAGTTACTGCAACACCATCAACGTCGAAAGAATGTGCAATCAGTTGCAGCAAGAATTCGAGCACCTAAATCTACAAGTTGTGGATTTTGGTTTTATGGCTGCTCTGGAAGCCCAACCCACTCTCATTGATCAAATTCGGGCTGCTTAGGCAGCAGATCCCGAGATGGCCGAACTCAAGAAGAACATGAGGGTCGGAAAAGCTCATGACTTTACAAAAGACGAGAATGGCACAATCTAGATGGGAAAGAGATTGTGTGTGCCAGAAGATAAGGATTTGAAAAAGTTGATCCTTACTGAAGCTCACTAAACTCAATATTCAATTCATCCAGGCAGTACAAAGATGTATCAAGATCTTAAAGAGAAGTTTTGGTGGGTTAGTATGAGGAGAGAAATAGCTGAGTTTGTCGCACTTTGTGATGTTTGTCAGCGGGTTAAGGCAGAACATCAACGGCCCGCAGGACTGTTGCAACCCCTCTAGAAATGGGAAGAAATTGGAATGGATTTTATCATGGGTTTACCCCGCACATCGTCAGGATATGATTCAATTTGGGTCGTTGTGGACCGACTCACCAAGGTGGCCCACTTCATACCAGTGCATACTACCTACTCGGGAAAGAAGCTAGCAGAGCTTTATCTCGCGAGGATCATGTGTTTACATGGTGTGCCTAAAAAGATCATGTCTGACCGGGGAAGTCAGTTTACTTCCAAGTTCTGGAAGAAGTTGCAAGAAGAGCTTGGTACCCATTTGAATTTTAGTACGTCCTATCATCCGCAAACAGATGGTCAAACTGAGAAAGTGAATCAAATTTTGGAAGACACGTTGAGAGCATGTGCGCTTGAATTTGGTACAGCATGGGACAAGAGCTTGCCCTATGCAGAATTTTCCTATAACAATAGTTATCAAGCAAGCATTCAAATGGCACCGTATGAAGCGTTGTATGGACGGAAGTGCCGCACACCCCTTTTCTGGGATCAGACTGGTGAACGTCAGTTGTTTGGCACAGAAGTAATAAGCGAAGCAGAAGCAAAAGTCCGAACGATTCGGGAAAGGTTGAGGATTGCGCAGTCCCGGCAGAAGAGCTATGCAGACAATCGCCGAAGAGATCTCGCTTTTGAAGCAGGGGATTTTGTGTATCTTCGTGTTACACCGCTCCGGGGAGTACACCGTTTCCAAACCAAAGGCAAGTTGGTGCCACGTTTTGTGGGACCATACAGAATTCGGGAACGTCGAGGAGAAGTAGCCATCAGCTTGAGCTTCCATCAACCATGGCTGGTATTCACGACGTGTTTCATGTGTCCCAGTTAAAGAAGTGTATAAGGGTACCAGAAGAGCAGGCGAGTCCAGACCAGATTGAAATTCAAGAGGACTTGACCTACGTGGAGAGACCAGCTCGTATTCTCGAGATCAGCGAGAGAAGGACTCGGAACAAGGTTATCAGGTTTTGCAAAGTTCAGTGGACTCATCACTCAGAGGAAGAAGCTACCTGGGAAAGAGAAGATGAGCTAAAGGTCGCGCACCCGCACCTTTCGCCTGCCTCCGAATCTCGGGGTCGAGATTCCGTTTAAGGGGTAGGTTTGTCGCACCCGAGTTTTGCCCTAAATCGTTTAAATAATTTACCCTGAAATAATCAGAATTTCTGGAATTAATCTGGAGCCAACAAGTAATTTTAAAATGCAATTAATAAATGAAAACGGCATGGTAGGATTTTTCTTGAATTCTGCATGTCAAAATGCGCTAACAGGATTTTTACAGGAACTTTTAGAGCACTCTAAGTATTTTTAATCAATTAAATAAGAAATCAGCAATTTAATTAAGTCCCAAAATCCCATTTTTCCTCTTTTCTTTTTTTTTCCTTTTTCCGTACAGCTCGTACGGTTTTCCCCCCTTTTCTTTGTGCCGGCCGTCGGCCCAATTCGCCCGCCCAAGCCGCCTCCCGCGCGCGCTCTCCTCCCTCGGCCGTGGGCCAAGGCCCACGAGCCGGCCGCGCCGCGCAAGTCCGCGCCCTCCTTGCCTCTCGTCGCCCGAAACGGCCGTTGGAGATCTCTCTCTCTCTCTCTCCGAGTCCGAAACCGCCGGTGACCTTATCCCCACCGTATCCGTGCCGGTTTCAACCTCTTTTCTCCCCCTTTAAAACCCCCTCGAGCTCCACCGTGTTCCCTTTGCTCGCCATCGTTTTAGCCCCAAATCATCGCCGTCACCGTCCCTTTTGTCGCCGCCAGTGAGCTCGCCGCCGTCCCTCGCTTCATTTTATTTACTTCGTTGTTCCTTTTGTTCGCATTCGCTCACGTGCCGCCGCCGGAATCCCACCGCCGTGCTCCGCCATGCGCGCGCCGCCGGCAAGCCGCTGCCGCCGCGCCACCCAGCCGGCGACGAAACCCTCGTCGCCGCCCACGCCCGCAAACCCTAACCCTAGCGCCGCCTCATCCGAGCCGTCCGATCGGCCGGATCAAGCATACCTGAGCCGTCCGATCTCGCCCGAGCACCGCCGTCCGATCCGGCCGCCATGCCCCCGATGTCCGCCGCGTGTCCGCCGTTCTGCCCAGCTGCCGTCGCCATCAAAACACTAACCCTAGCCGCGATCCGCACCGTCCGATCTTTCGGATCGGGCGGATCTGGACCGCTCACTCGCGCGCAAGCTGTCGCCATCCGATCACCGCCGCTCCTCGCCGATGTGCGCCGCGTGTCTCCTTCGCCCGTCGTCTCCCGCCGTGGACTCGGTCCACCATGGACCGAGCGGCCACACCGCTTACGTCAACATGACGTCAGCCCTTGCCGCCCGCGCAATGCTTGCGTCACGAGGGACTTAATTACGCAATAAATAATTTAGTCTTTTCTGTTTAGTTTAAAAATCTCAATTAAACTTCTAAAATTCATATCTTTTTAATCCGAGCTCCGTTTTAGTCTATTCGAATTTCATTAAATCCAGAAAAATGTCAAGAATCCATTAAAAATACTTTTCAGTGCTGTTTAAGTAGACTTTTTAGGGTGTTTTGTTGAGTGCTTTGTTTGTCGTGTAGATTCTGAGTTTTCTGGCGAGTCCGTTCTCCTCAAAGTAGTTGCCGAGGTTCTTCACTCTCCAGAGCAAGGCAAGTCATACCTTACATTGACCATATTGTACCTATTTTATTTAAATATCTCTTTTCTCTCAAATATTGCATATGTTTTAGAATGTCACTTCATGGGATGATCATACCCACTGTACTCAACCATAGGATTGTTTACCTTATACCATTGGTAACTTGGGTTCAATATGACCAGATGTTAGCTTAAGGCCTGCTCAGTTATGCTTAGCTCAACTAGCTCACTTAAGAGGATCATATTAATCAATTATTATATTAGAGGCTAATTCTCAGATGATGTCAAGTTTGTGACTCTACTCTAATAACATTGAAATATGATAATGGTGGGTCGTGAGCACATGATTGGTCTTTGGTTAGTGTGCTCATGACAATTAAGGACCGGTTCTCGGGAAACCCTGGAAGAAATACCGTGCGTACCACAAGCCAGCATGCGTAATGGCTGGGTCTGTAGCGTAGCCGTCTCTAGCCGACGTATCCCAGTGAGGGTGGGCGTGATGGAGTTGGGTCGGCCCCGGTTTTAAGGGTTGATCAGCTTCCGGATTCACCGTGGCACGAGAGGGGGCTGCCCATTACCCTGATGGGAGTGGGGGCGAAACCTTGGTGTGGTACGATTGGTTAGAGGGGGTTATGTGAAGGGTCATATCACAGTTCCTTTCCGGGGTACCGTGGTGGTGCACCAGCGCACGGTGACGTGTCGTGGAATTGTGTCTTGTGGGTACAGTTGTACACCTCTGATCAGAGTAAAACTATTCGAATAGCCGTGCCCACGGTTACGGGCGATCGACTAGATTCACCTTGATTAGTCTCACTTATTCACATGAATGAACTGTTGGAATTTGATTAGTGCAGATGGATGGATGGGCCTGTTGCAACGTGGTTTAACGTTGGACAGAGTTTATTTAATATTGCTTAATTATTACTACTGTTTTACTGTTTTCAACTATTATTATTATTTCTGCAATGATGTTTATGCAAATGGAGCCTATTATCCTTTTCCTTGATATTTATCCTGCATCATGTCTCCTCTTCCGGTGTGACTTGTTGAGTACGGTGGTTGTACTCAGTCTTGCTTCTTTTTCCCCCTTCTGTGCCAGAGGTTGTGGTCGAGGTCTCCGAGGAGGTGTAGGCTTGTTCGTCGTCAAGGGTTAGCTGTGGTGTTGGCGTTTCGCTTCGCTCAAGTCAAGTTTAGCTTAAGATAGTTTTTTTCCTTTTCCGTTGCATTTGTGTAACTCTTTTATATTGTTTCTAAGACGAGGTTTCTGTGTTATCAATAATGTCGATTTGTGTACCTCGGCTGATGCCTGGACGAGGATGTAATGCACAAATTAGCTGCGGAAATTCTGATGTGAATTTCTGGGCGTGACATGTTGCTTGTAGCCCCGTTAAGGTTATTGCCTCCTTTCTTATCCTCGCTGTTGTTGACATTCCCATTGAGAGGCCTGGTGTTCACCATCTGGAGAGGGCGGATAGAAGGAAAAAGGAAGACAAGAAGAAAAACAGACTACTCAGAATCCTAAACTTTATTATAAATTATTCTATTCTGAAATTAAACATTACGGAAAGGAAAACAGTTCAACTCCTAATTAATGGCAGCCATACCACAACCAATTGGTAAGGTCTGCCGACTAACCCACAAGCAAGCACACCTAAGCACACAACTACCAAGCGAATGACTAAGGAAGGCGAGAAACTAGGGTGATGCCCTAGTGCTCGGAACGGCTCCTGCTGTCGGTGGAGTCGATGTCGGACTCGGGCTTGTCTCCGACCTCCTCTGAGCGGCTTTGGGAGTCCAGTAGGTAGGTGTCTCCACTGCCCGGCTCACTACCACTGGAGCCGCCACTGCCCGAGCTGCTGCTGGCGCTTGAGCTGCTACTGGTGGTGATGTTGACAAGCTGGGTGGAGGGGCTGGGCATCGCGGACAACCAACCTTCCCTGCTGATGCCCACCATTGCAGACGCTAGAGTGAAGGTCAGCACTAGTGCCGGGACAGGCGAAGGCAGAGGCGAGGGTGGCACGAACACCGGAAGCGGCTGTAGTGCTAGAGGCGGGTTCCGGTGCGCAAGCTGGATGCACACGGGAGCTGTGGTAGTCTTCCTCAGAGTGGTGCGGATCCTGGCACCCCTGGGTGGCGAGCGACCCTGGAGAATCGCATTCTCCCTCTTGAGGCAAGCCACCTCATCCTTCAGCCTCACAATCTCCCTTCCAGCTTCTGATCATTAAGGGCCTTGGCCGCCCTATGCAGATCAGCGTGCATCGTGTCCAAGCCCTTCAGGACAGCACACATCCACCCGAACATTGTGTCATTCTCCGACACGGCTGAGCGGAAAGAGTTGGTATGGTCGTAGTCGCCACGACTGGGGTGGTAGCGGTAGGTGGTGTGGCGGAAGTCGACGCCGTGACGCTCCCGGAGTCTGGTCAGCATCAGGTAGGCGACCTCCTGACAGGCGTGCTCAAAGGTGCCACCTGAGGCCTCCACCACCATGTTAGGCAACACAGTGGGAATGTCATGCACCTCCAAGATGACATGGTGCGGGTACTCGCCGTTGAGGTGGCGGATCTTGGTGTACTCCGGGTCATTGGGGTACCCGACCAAAATCGTCATTTTTTCTCAACTTGGTCACAAAGTCTCCCAGACCCTACAAAGTCTCCCAGACCCTGACCACGGTGCGTCGAGGGAAGGCTTGCCATCTATAGAAGACAAAGGAGGAAGAATCAATGCATGCTCAGATCCAAATTAAATAAAGCAATAAAGGACTCAAGTAAATAACCAAGTAAGAAGCATATTTTTAATACATGGAACATTTTAACATGATTACAAATAAAATACTATAGACCCTACTAAGCAATAAATTAATGAGCGAAATAGTTACATAATAATAATAAGAAGCATGAAAACTTGCAGCCCACAAAGCCTAGACGCGACTTAATGCATAGTCCCGATGATTCCCAAACGATTGTCGAATAAAATTCACTCTGACTCAGACCCTGTCTAGGAAAATTTCTAAAACCCTTGACCGACCATACTCCAAAAAATCCAGTTCGAAGAGCGATTAAGATTTTTTCCACGAAACGAGAATCCCAAATTTTTCCCGAAACAACTCCATTTGCAAGAGGGCAAATTCATATGAAAGAGTTTCGAGGGCGTTAGGGTTTTCCATTTGGCTTATCCTAGGGTCAAGGTTGGCTCTGATACCAACTTGTCACGCCCAGAAATTCCTACCGGAATTTCTGAAGCTGAGTGTGTATTAAATACCCTGTCCAGGACCAGCCAGGGATACACAAATGACAAATTGTATATACAGATCAACATCTTAAAAACATATAAAAAGTCTTACAATGCAGCAGAAAAGAAAAATAAACTTAAACTAAGCTTCGACGCTTGCGGCGTGGTGACTCCACTCCACAGGCATCCCTTGACGGCAGCGACAAGCCTACTCATCGGCGAACTCAACTATAGCTTCATCCTCCAGCTCTGAGGTGGGGGAAAAGGAAGCAAGGCTAGGTACAACCACCGTACTCAGCAAGTCATACCAAAGGAAGGTATGATGCAGGATAATTCAAGGGGAGGCGAGGGGTTAACTTTTGCATAAGGCAGGCATTTCACAAACTTAAGTTGAAAGCAGTAAAACAGTGATTAAATATAATTAAACAATATTAATCATCTCTGCTCAATGTTAAACCACGTTGAGTCAGGCCCAATTCATCCAACTATTCTATCTAGTTCCATTGAATCAGGTTATTATCATTAGTGGGACTAATCACGGTGAATCTGGTCAACAGCCCATAACCGCGGGCGTGGCTATTCGAATAGTTTGTAACTCTGATCAGAGGTGTACGTCTGTACCCACAAGACACAGCCCCACAACACATTCTCATGCGTCGACTTGCCACCACGGCATACCGAAAAGGAGTCTGTGACAAGACCATTCGCATAACCCTCCCTGACCAAGCGACACCACACCTCAGGTTTCGCCCCTACCTTTATATCCAAGGTAGGTAGCCCCCTCTCGTGCCTAGGTGAATCCGACAGTCGCATAGACCTTGCTCGGTCCATCCGCACTCCATCACACTCACCCTTGCCTGGATGTGTCGACCAGGGAAAGCTACACTACAAGCCCAGCCATTGCCCATGCTGGCTTGTGGTACGCACTAATAATTCTTTCAGGGTTTTTCGTGAATCAGTCCTTAACTGCCATGGGTGCATCTTGCAAAACCGTGCACCCACATCCCACCATTTAGTCATATTTTAATTAACAATAAACCTTTGCCAAGGTAGCTCCGGTCTGAGGCCATCATTTATGATCTAGTGGTACTAAATAAGCTAAGCATGTCCTAAGCCTGAAACTAGTAATATTAATTCCCAGGCAATCAATGAAATAGGTTAAACGACCTCAGCTGAGTACTATAGGTCTCATCCCGATTACATTATAAAACAATGCAATTTAATAGATAAAGCAAGAATAATTTATAAAATGGGTACAACATGATCAATGGTAATATGACTTGCCTTGGTCTTGCTCCGGCTAAACCTCAACAACTACTTCAAAGTAAACCGGAGCGTCCGTGGAACCGGAATCTAATCGACAACCAAAGCACAGCAAAAAAAGGCTATTAAACTACTGAAACAGACAATTAAACTATTTTTAATATGTTCTAGACATTTTTATGAGTCCACTGCAACTTGAACGGACTCAAACGGAGTTCGGAATGAATTTTTTTGTGAATTTTACAAGTTTCAGCAAATTACTAGTTTGAAAAAAAGGAAAACAACGATTTATGGCGCAAGCGCCCTAAGGGCTAATGTCAGCGGCCTGTGGGGCGACGGCGCCGATAGGTGGGCCCCACGGTCAGTGACACAAAGGGGAACAGGTGCATGGTGGACTAGGTCCACCGGCCCCCAGGATGAGGCGCACGGGTTGGGCGGTCCGGATCCATCCACCGGACGGATCCGATGGTCGAGAGAGCCCGCACGGCACGCGCCGGCGGCGAGAGCGCACGGCGGCCGGCGAATGCGCATGGGACCGAAGGGTCACCGGCGACATTTTGAGGAGTGGCGGTGGGCGACGCGCACACAGGGCCACTCGAAAGGGCACGGGACCGAAACGGGGTGGCGCCAAAAGCGGCCGGTGACAGAGCAACAGTGCCCGACGACGGAACCAGGCGGCGGCGGGCCTTAACGGTGCCGACGCACGGGGAGGACGGCCCGCACGTTCTATGCGACTCGACCGGAGCTAGGCTAGCGCGGGACTGAACGAAACCGAAAAGGAAACGGGGAAGGAGGGGTGTGGCCCATCGGCGACCGGAGACAAAGAGGATGATGGCGACGGAGCGGTTTGTTGGCTAAAATTTGGGGAAAAGAGGTGGGGAATGCGTTCCCGAGGGTAGCAAAGGTGATGGTGGTGAGGGTTTGGTGCCGCGCACGGTGGTTCGGCCGGAACGGGGGCCGGAACAGAGCTCTGCGGCGGCGGTTCGGCGTTGCACAGTGCGGGAGCACGGGAGATCATCGATGCGGACGAAAGCGAAAGGAGAGACTTGCCCGAGGTGCGGGCATGCTTTATAGGGGGTGAGGGGGTGCGGACGTGGCCGGAGGAGCGGTAACACGGCGCGACATGGTGCGGGTATGGCGGCCGGCGCGAATTCGAAATCCGGTCGTTGCGGCTTGTGCGTGGGACGGGAGAGATGAGGAAGTGGGTGCGGGAGTCGTGGGCACGTGCGCGGAGAGGATGACGTGGGCGGGGAGAGCGGGAGGTGACCGGGGAGGGCGCGGAGTGGGCGGCGCTCCCGCGGGAATGGCGGCCGGAGGTTGAGGAAGGATCCGACAGGTGGGGCCCACCTGTCGGTCCCTCAACTCGGCGGGGAGGCAAGCCAGACTTCGGCACGGCGGCTCGGGCGGCTTGGGCCGGCCCAACGGAGGGGCACGGGAAGGAGAGAGGAAGGAATGGGCCGGTGGCCCACGGGAAGGAAAAATGAAAAGAAAACAGGGAAAAGGAGAAAAAGAAGAGGAAAGCCCTTTTCCTTAAGGAAATTAATTCTGATTAACCTAAATTAATTTTTAAAATTGTTTCCGATGTTCTGAAAATTTCGATAGAAATCCTGTTAGTGTATTTTGACATGGAGAAATTAAGAAAAATTCCACCAAGCCATTTCCAATTATTAAATGGATTTTAAAATTTGGAGTTCGTCTTTCTTTATATTTTCCGGTCGCTTTCTTTTGCACAATTTTCCTGTGTGATTTTTGCACTAAGGAGAAAAGCAGGGCATGACACACGAGCGCATTTGTCAAAGCACTTCATGAGAAGGTCTATTTTAGCGGCGAGCATGTTAGTCTTCTTGATAGTGTGCATGCCCCGTGATGAGGTTGGAGTTGTTCTTTGCTCCACCCTTGGTTGGAGTTTATCTTCTCAATTAAATATGTTGCACAAGCAACAATTATCGAGAAGAAGGTCCCTCCAATAACAACATCAATGTGATCATGGGCCGATAGTGTCAGCCTGCTGTAGAAGTTTCGAATGATGAGACAATCCTCCATTCCATGGTGAGGGCATGCCAGGATGTACTCCTGGAGTCTCTCCCATACCTTCGGAATTGACTCATGTATTGTCTGCTAAAAACTCAAAATCCTTCCACGGAGGGCGCTTGGTTTTGTCCATCGGGAAGAACATTGCGAGGAATGCAGTTAAACACCTCTTCCAAGTGTCCATGGCGCTTGTCTTAGAGTAGAACCTCTATTTTGTTCCCCCTAGAAGAGATAACGGGAACAAGAGGAGCCTGATGGTGTCCTGGGTCACACCCTTGATGATGATGGTGTCGCAGAGTTCAAGGAATTGTTGGAGATGAGCGTTCGCATCCTCGTTGGTTTTCCCATAGAACGGGGTAGCCTCTACCATAGTGATAAGACCCGCCTTGATCTCAAAATTGGCATCCCCAATATTGACAGTCGGCCCAACGGGCACGTTGGCAGCAGAGGGAGCCGAGTAATCACGGAGGCTCTTATGAGCCTTCAGCTGCGAGCGTGATGGTGCAAACGTGACTGGCTGGGTGCCAAGAGCCTGATTTGCAGAGGGATGACACAAGGTTAGACTCTACTCGCAAGCTTCTCTGGATTATCAATGAAGTTTGTCGGCAAGTCGAAACCAGTCATAAATTACCTATTTTTAAATGAAGAGAAAACAAATCAAGGTTAACATGTTTGGACAATTGCTATTAACTATAGTTATGATTATAAATATATCTAACTAAATCTTTAACCAGTGTCTTCCCGCAACGACGTCATAAATGCTTTTTAGTATTTCTTACAATCACACATAAATTTGCAAGTGCACGGATACCACTGTAGCATTTCACTCAGGGGTTTTCCAAGGGTATCGTATTTGTTTTTTGCAGGAAAGATGACAGTGTAAAGATGTAGTAAATATATTTATAATCATGATATAATTAATATATCCAAAGTCTAAAAGGGGTAAGGATAATAATGATATAGGAGTAGTGTGATACACAGGAGATTCATCTCTATAATAATGTATAGTGGAGAACGAAAAAAGAGAACTATGATTTATATATACTTCTATATTACTAATATCTAGTGTATACTTAACAAATACATTTTATAAGGCTAGGACTTAGTTCTAGGCACCCAGGTACTACGAAAAGACCAATCCATGTTGGTCTGTCAACGTAATTATGGCATTTTATGAACTCTTACGTCATAGTCAAACGTTAAGGAATACAAAGGATGGACAAGGCTCACCACCTACCGCCTACCTCATAAATGCACATTATGTAAGAAATGTTAGCTCTTTCTTTATTTATTATTGTAGTTGGTGGTCGAAATTGGTACTTAACGATCGTCAATAGATTTCAACGGCTGAAGCTCTCCCGGAGATTTTTAGGCTAGACCGTGTGTAGCCCAACCTCATCCTGAACTCCTGAGTAGAGGGAGAAGCGAGCTCACCAAGGTTCAGTTCGGTTCAACCAACCCATGGGTGGCATCTCCATCTCCTGGCCTTCTATCACACAATCTCTAGGTGGCCCCTTCCAGTTGTCGAATAAGGTAAGTCCCCAAGTTAAGTTTACTTCCATGCGCCTATTAAATGAATATCCATTTTTCTTGTTGTTGTTTAAGCAACCCAGGTACAAAGACAAGTATGGGTGATCTCATGTTAATTCTATCACACACACACACAAGATGACCCACGTCCATGTTATACCACGATTCTGGCACGCTCACAAGAAAAGACACAACAACCATGGCATGTTTAATACAATCCAAGGCCTGCTCGTCTTCACACTTAACACAGAGCGATGGTTCACACGTTTCTCCCTAATTCTCCCTGAAATTTTGAGTGTTATAATTCTTGCCATTGAAAATATTTGAAAATTAATTTAAAATGAACTTGGATGCTTCAATTAGAATATATGATTTTCCTTCAAATGTCTTGCATACTCTTTATTCCTCGCATGTTACTTGCTACTTGTGAACATATATCTATATGAACACATGTCATCTAAGTAACTGATGAATGAGAGATTGCTTGACAATAGAAACTTTGCTCTTCTCTGTTGACTCATTGGGAACTTTATGAAAAGGAAAAAAATGGTATAACTTTACATACTCCTCATTGATGTCTTCTTCCTACCAAAGCCATATGTCAATCATAATGCAAACCTTATACATATGTTGTTTGTTATTGCTTTGAGTTTGGTCAAACTGTTAAGGCCCTTGTTAGATTTTTTTTCATACTTTCATGATCAAGATCTTGCACGCACCCACTATATTTTCTCATCCTCTACACTAGAGGATTAACAAAATTATTCCATCCACCCACCATAAGCTATACTTCTACACTAGAAGCTAGCATATGTCTTCTATTGTCATGCCCAGAAATTCACTAACCAGAATTTCAAGTTGAATGTGCATTAAATCCCTATCCAGAACCGACCAGAGGACACAAGCGATAAAGTTGATATACAAGTCCACGTCTTACAAAACATATAAAAAGTCTTACAAATGCGGCAGAAAGTAAAAGCGAGCTAATCTAGCCAACTTGACACTCGCAGCATGGCGACTCCACTCCATGGGCACCCTTGATGGTAGCGACGAATCATACTCCTTCGAGTAACCTCCATCTGAGAAGTACTCCAGCTCTGAGATGGGAAAGCTAGAGCAAGGCCAAGTACTATCCACTATACTCAGCAAGTTATACCAAGAGGAGATATATGCAAGTATTTCCTAGGGAGGCTAGGGGTTCTTTTTGCATAAGGCAGTTATAAAGCAGTAGTTAAAAGCAGTAAAAATGGTTGAATATAATTAAGCAATATTAAACATCAATGTCCAATGCTACACCTCGTTGCAACATGTCTAACCATCCACCTAAACTATCTCAGTTCCATTAAGTCAAATTATTAATGATGAGACTAATTATGGTGAATCTGGTTGATTACTCATAACCGTGGGCATGACTATTGAAATAGTTTTACTTTGATCAGAGGTGTACAACTATACCCACAAGACACAGCCCCACAACATGCTTTCGTGCGCTGACATGCCACCACAACATACCCGAACAGGAGATGTGATAGGACGCTTCACATAACCCTCTCTAACCAAGCGCACCACATTTCAGGTTTCGCCCCTACCCTTAAAACCAAGGTAGGCAGGCCCCTCTTGTGCCTATGTGAATCTAGAAGCCGCATAAACCGTCACAGGGTCCATCCAAACTTCATCACGCTCAACCTTGCCTTGGTACGTCAGAAAGAAAAAAGCTATACTATGAGCCTAGTCGTTGCGCATGCTAGCTTGTGGTACGCACGGTAATTTTTTTATAGTTTTCTACGAACCAATCCTTAAATGTCATGGGCGCATCTCTCAAAACCATGCATCCACAACCCACCATTAGGCATATTTTAGTTAAATTACTATCATAGTGGTGCATGTCCATAATTATCATAATTAATCAAGTATATAGGATATTAGTGAGATTCTCAGTGAGCTAGTTGATCTAAGCATGGCTAAGCATTTTCTAAGCAACATCTACTCATATTAATTCACAGGCTATCAATGACATAGGGGTAATCAAGATATGGTGTGTATAATAGGGGCCATCCCACATGATATTATAAAATAATATAAATTTAATAGAACATGAGACATTTGCAAAATTAGATACAATATGTTCAATAAGAATGACTTCCTTGCCTTGCTCTAGTGCTGCTGGGACCTCTGCAACAAACTCAACGTAAAGCGGAGCGTCGAAACTACCGGAATCTATGCGATAAAAAAGCACACAAGCAAAATAGGCTATAAGTCTACTGAAATAGGGAACAAAACCATTTTTAATGGATTCTAGGCATTTTTATGGATTTACTGCAATTTGAATGGACTTAAACGGAGCTTGGATGAATTGTCTATGAATTTTAGAAGATTCATTGTGTTTTTACTATAAACAAAAAAGTTCTTAATTATTTATTGCGTATTAAAGCCTGGAGGCCGACGTCATCGAGGGGGAGGCCGGTGCCAGCAAGCGGGCCCCACCTGTCAGTGGTGCAAGGTGGGTGGCGCATGGTGGACCAACTCCACTGGGACGGGGACGCACCACGTGGCGCCAAAGTGGCAACCACGCGGCGGCCATGTGAGTGGCCGAACGAATGGACCCAAGCTACCAAGGGGTAGATTGGATGGTGGAGAGGCGGCGACAAGCGCCCGACGGTCCCGATCGGAGGCGACGGCATGCACATTCCGATGGTCGTTAGTAGCGACATTCCAGCATGGCGGCAAGCGTGGGAACAGGCTCACCAAGGGTTTGCACTGACGGGAACGGCGGAAAGATGATGACGGTGAGTGGAGGGGACGATTGCTTTAAGACGGCGTCGACAACGGTGGATCGGTGATAGGGAAGGTGGTGGAGATGACGAACGAACTTCGGGTCGACCTAAGAGGGAGAATGAAAGGGGTTAGAGGAGAAATGGAGATGTGTGACAAGCGACAAAGCCGGTAGAAGATTAGAGGGGTGGTAGGTCTCACTAGCGACCGAGGGGAGACGGGCTCCCGTGACAAAGGGCGGCAACCAAGCGGGGGCCGAGGTAGCCCTCGACCTTGCGAAACCGATAGTGGAGACGGCGCAACCCGACGCGACGGCTAGCGGCGGGTGGAGGCGGTGGAAAGCAGTGACGCTAGGGTTGAACGGGGCAGGGACGATTGGGTGCACGAGGAGCAGCGGCGGATGTGGAAAATTTTATAGGCTCGGGGAGCTCGGACGTGGCCGAGGTAAGGCCAAGCTGCGCGACATGGGGGAGAGAGAGAGGGCGACAAATTTGAACTCAAATCCAAGGGGATTCGTGGGGAGGCATAGAGAGGTGGTGGAAGTGGGCCTTGGCATTCGAGGGGCACGGAACGGGCTCAAGAGAGGCGGTGGCATGGTTGATGTTAGCCCCACCCTCTTCGTCCAGAGGTTGGGGACGACCCCGATAGGTGGGCCCCACCTATCGGTGTCCCCAAAGAGGAGGCGAGAGTGGCTTGTTGGGCCATGGCATTTGGCGGGCCAAGCGACAAGGGGGAAAGATGCGGGCTCGAGTGGGCGGCGGGGAGGATTGGGCCGGGAGCGACCCAATCGGCCGAAAAGAAAAAGAAAAGGGATTTGAATTTATTTAATTCCGATAATCGTTTTTGAATTAGTAAAAATTATTTCCTTTGTTCGAAAATTCCAAATAAAATCCAGTTAATGTATTTTAGCATGGAGAACTAAAAAAATTCCATCAAGCCAATCCATTTATTAAATAAGATTATTAATTTGGGATTGACTTCAAGTTAATTTTAGGAAATTTCCTTGGGCAATACATTAAATAATTTAAGGCCATGGAAAAGGAGACGTGAGCTTGAAAAAAATGATGTTTTATAAAAGGCAAATTTTGCTACAAGAATTTGCTAGTAGACATACAAAAGTCACAGCTGAAAGACACCCTAGAAAATTGATAATTTGCTGAAGGACATTTTTAGCTCAATTGAAGAGAGAAATTCTTCAAATAGACGATAATACCCTTGAGGTCACTAGCTTAAAACATAATGTTGGAGTGAAAATTTAGAAATTATGTAACTCCAAATTTACCATCACCCCAAATGCATCGCTAGCATGTATCATATTCAATTTTTACTCTAGCCTCAAGTTAGAAGCTTTTGGCTCTAGGGGCATTCTCATCTATTTGAGTAATTTCTCTTTCGAATTGAGCTAAAAGTGTCCTCTAGCAAGGATGTCTTTCAGCCGTGACACATTTTTGTAACGTCTACCAGAAAATTACACAAATTTTATGATGAGGACATCACCTACTCGGATACAACCACATGGGGAACTTTTGATTTAAAGATAAACGAATTTTTTATCAAGATTGTATTTGATGCTTTTGATGAATTGTTGTTGCATCATGATGTGTGTTCATTTACATTTTCAGAAATACATACGTGGATCAAAAGGAGCGTTAAACACACATGGAAGGCATGGAGGACAAAAGAAGTTGATTGGGGTCAAATCATAGTATTCCCAACGTCCTTCACCAGGTCACCACGTCACTTTTAGCCCAAGGAAAGAAAGAGATCTAATCCAACATGTTTTGGGCTGAAGTCAGATTACAGGACAACGCTGAATTGTGACGGTTGCCACGGTTTCATATGGACTCCAATTTGGGTGTTCAAGTACTTCATGGAAAAATTATGAACTTTCCAACGGATCTGGCCTCACTTCAATATCTATTACAAGCCGGCCACAATCATAAATTTAGTAAAGATACCTTGTTCTGCCCGAGGTGCTGCGCCACCGAAATTGGACCCAATGAGCCTTGTGTGGAGATTGTGGCAATCGGATATCCACATGGCAAGCTTATCCGACTGGAGATAGGGATAGGTTGCGCCTTCCAAATATGTAAACCAACTATGACTTGGGTATTACGTTGCGATTAGATAAGGCAACGGCTCATAGTCACGGTTTGGTAAGATTGAGGAAACCGACTTAGAGTAAGATAGGGTTTCCGATTTGTAAGCCTGCCTCCCTAGACTATATAAGGGGGTAAGGAGCGTCCCTTGAGGGATATCAGATTCATGAGCTATTAGCTTTAGAGGCAAGAGCATAGATCTTGAGATCAATAAACACTCGGCGGATCGAATCCCCGAAACAGGAGTAGGGTATTACCTCACGAGAGGACCTAAACCTGTCTAAACCTTGTTTTCCACCTAACCCATCGAGCTTGGCGATCTTGACTGCACCCCAAAATTTTCTATTGCCGAAACTGAGTTTCGACAGTTGGCGCGCCAGGTAGGAGCCCGCGCGTCAAGACTTCTTCGTCAATCTCGCCGGCAAGCGCGATGGGATCTTCTTCAGGCATCGGCGACTTCGCCGCCAACGAATTCAACAAGTTCTCCTCCTTCGACTCGGATTCGGACCAGTCGGGAGTGGAAACCCACTCGGCGTCATTCGGGCTGCCGAACAACGCCAAAACATGCGACAAAATCTTGAGTTCCAAGATGCAGTCCATCCACTCTGACGGAGGAATCCACTCGGTGTCGTTCGGGCTACCGAACGCCGCCAAGATCTACAGCTGTCTCCTCACCTCCCCGTCAGAATCAATCTACTCGGGAGAAAACCTCTCGGTGCCGTTTGGACTACCAAACGCCGCCGAGATCTGCTGCAAGCTCCTCTCCCCCGAGTCGAGGTCGACCCACTCGAAGGAGTCCACGTCATCAAGCTACGACTCGGACTGGAACGATCAAGATCCAAGCAACCTAGGCTCGAGGGAAGCCGCGGTCATCCTCCAACCGTTCGGGTCATGCTCTTCCTCGGAGCTCGACGAGTACCTCAGCTCTTCAGGATTTGACGACCTTTATGGCATCCCCTCGGATGAAGCCAACGACTTCGACTACGACAAGGACTACGAGCCGAAGTGCTTCGACGTCCTCATGGCTGAGGTGGCTGAGACCGACTCAGCCATGGCCCATAGGCTCGCAGAAGAAGAACGAGCCAGACTTGAGCAAGAGCGTAAGCTGGCGGAAGAAGAAAAGAAGCGCAAGGAGGAAACCAACAGAAGAAAGCAGGATCTGAGGGCAGCCGGACGATCCGCTCAAGAGGCCATACTTCAAACGCGAGTCCGCAACACCAACATCTTTCAGACGCCACAGCAGAACGCTGTCGCTGCCCTCATGCTCCTGGACACTGTGATCGAGACGGCGCCCCCCGACGTAACGCCAATTTTGGACAAGATCAAGACCATCGTCGCGACTACGGCCAATGGTCCTCCCTCCACCTCAGCCCGAAGACCGACTGAATCCATGGCAGAAACGCCCGACAGAAGTTGACTCCCGCCGCTGAGGTCAAGGGCAAGAGGCCCGAGCCAGACCAGACGGCGACTAGGTCGAGAGACCTTCGCCACGAGACCACGCGCAAGAATCAGGAGCAATCGGCCGACTCCCGCAAAAAGCGACACGGACGTCCACCCGTCCACCACCAGTCCGCCGCAACAACAACTTCGACTACCGAAGCGCTGCCAAGGACTCCACCGAGTGATCTGCGGGAAGTCCTTGACCGGCGTTATCAAGAACGAGATCAACGCTCCCGAAAAGATCAAAGGGGATCGCTCGACCACAATGACGATGGAGTACCCGCCTTCACTCGGGATCTTCGCCGAGTACATTGGCCGAACGGATTCAAGCCAATTGGAATCGAGAAGTACGACGGCAAGACCGACCCCGAGTCATGGCTAACCGTGTACACCCTCGCCATCCGTGCGGCAAGAGGCGACAATAAGGCCATGGCCAATTACCTGCCTGTTGCCCTTGCTAACTCGGCCAGGAACTGGCTCACGAGCTTGCCAAGAGGCTCCATCGGCTTGTGGAGTGAGTTAAGGGACCACTTCATCGCCAACTTCTAGGGTACCTTCGAGAGACCTGGAACCCACTTTGACCTTTATAACGTCGTCCAGAAGCCGGACGAACCTTTGAAGGACTACATCCGGCGCTTCTCCGAAAAGCGCAACAAGATCCCCAACATCACCGACGACATCATCATCGCCGTCTTCCAGAAGGGAGTCTGTGATGAGCTGTTGATCGGAAAATTTGGGCGCAAGCCACCGAAGACGGTGAAGCAGATGTTCGAGACGGCGAACTCGTATGCCAAGTCCAGCGACGCAATCAAAGCGGCACGCCAAGACCGGCCTGACAGGAGGGACGACAAGCAATCGGGAGGAAGCCGGCATCCTAAGAAGGATAACGGCAACAACAACCAGGGCCAGAAGGACCGCAAGCGTCGACCTGAAGACCTAGTTGCCGCGACGTCCAACTCCCAACGTCGCCCCCAAGTCGCTGCCTACGACGCTATCATGAACGCTCAGTGCACGCATCATCCCAACCACAAGCATGCGGCTAAGGACTGCTTTATTTATAAATAGTTCGTCGAGCAATATGCGGCACAGCTCAACAAGAAGCCGACTGATGAAGCCGGTCCATCGGGCACCAAGAAGAACAACCTGGCTGGAAACGCGGAGCCTTTTCAGGACCCCGTGGGCGAGCTAAATCACATCTTCGGGGGGCCGCAATCCTATGAATCTAAGAGGAAACATAAGCTAACTGACCGCGAGGTCAGCGCGGTGCAACCCGAGGTCCCACAGTACCTACGATGGTCGGAGGTGGCCATCACGTTTGACCGCTTGGATCATCCTGACCGAGTGGTTCACCCGGGGCGCTATCCACTGGTGTTAGACCCGGTGGTCCACAACATCAAGCTCAAGCGCATCCTCATCGATGAGGGTAGCGCCCTCAATATTTTGTTCGCCAAGACCTTGGACGAGATGCAGATCCCGAGAGCTGAACTGAAGGCAAGCTCAGCCCCCTTCCATGGAGTTATCCTGGGGCTGTCATCCACGCCACTCGGGCACATCGCCCTTCCAGTCACCTTCGCAGTTCGAGAGAATTTCCGGACGGAGAACATCACTTTCGAGGTGGCCGACTTCGAGACGGCCTACCACGCAATCATCGAAAGGCCTGCACTCGCCAAGTTCATGGCGATACCCTATTACACCTACCTCTGTATGAAGATGCCGGGTCCAAACGACGTCATCACCTTGCGCAGCGACGTAAAGCAAGCCTTCACCTACGACAAGGAAAGCTGCGACATGGCCTAATCTCGTGAGAGAACGCGTGGCCAGGAAGAATTCCGATTGGCCGCATCAACTTTGGCAGAGGGTGAAATCCCCGCGAAGAAGATAGCCAAATCGGGACAAGGCGACGCCAAAACGAAGAAGATCTCCCTTGATCCATCGGATCCCTCAAAAACCGCTGTAATTGGCACTGAACTAGATCCTAAATAGGAAAGCGCGCTCGTCACCTTCCTCCAAAATAATAAAGATGTTTTTGCTTGGAAACCATCTGATATGCCTGGAATTCCTAGGGAGGTGATCGAGCACTCTTTACATGTCAAAGATGACGCAAAACCGATCAAACAACGATTGCGCAGGTTCGCTCAGGATCGAAAAGATGCCATCAAGGAAGAACTCACAAAGCTCTTAGCTGTCGGTTTTATCAAGGAAGTCCTACGTCTCGACTGGTTGGCTAACCCGGTTCTGGTCCGGAGGAAGACGGGGCAATGGCGCATATGCGTTGACTACACCGACCTCAACAAAGCCTGCCCCAAAGATCCGTTCGGGCTACCTCGCATCGACCAAGTCGTGGACTCAATGTTAGTGATATGCCCTAGAGGCAACATGGAGATGTTGGATATCACGTCAATGTTTATGTATTTATGAATAAAGTGTTATTCAGTTTCATGAAATAGACATCTTGTATTGATCAATAAGTACGTGACTTATTTATGAGACTCTTTATGTATGAATCTATTTCTAAACGATCCCTGATCATATGTCATATTGTTGGAACAAATATGATTCTAAGATCGGCATGTTTATTGATCGATGATCATGTCTCATAGATCATGGGTATGGAGATACCAAATCAATAAACATGGACACATGTGTTGGAGAACACATTGTTGGATAGACCCACCATGAGACACTACAGAATTAATGTGCCATTAGTTGGTCTCGGTAGTGTTGGTACAAAGTCCTTAGACCTGAGATCACCATGGATTCCAACATGTGTAGTAGCCTACTTTGGGACTACCAAACGCTATTCCGTAATCGGGTAGTTATAAAGGTAGTTTTCGGGTTTGGTATGAAACATGGAGTGGGATGTGAGTGATCAAGATGGAATTTGCCCCTCCTTTGGAGAGATATCTGGGCCCTCGAGGTAATGGATTATGGAAATGCATGGCCATGCTAAGTTGATTGAGGAGTCAATCAAATGCAGATAATCCAATACGGTTCGAGTGAATGGTTAAGCTATTGAAGGGATGGCACACATCTTGCCTATAGCTTAAGCGGTATCGTGAGGCAAAGGGATTTGTGTAGACATTACGGGTTCGAGCCGATATTATTCTTGTATACTATGGTGTCAATATGTGCTGCTAGACGCCGCTGTTGACGGGTCGGCTGAGTTGGACTCGAGCCGACGATCGGCTAAGTTAGACTATAGCCGAAACCGAATATACCTGAACCTACAGGGTCGCACGCTTAAGGGGATAGAATAGATATTCGAGTTGGACTCGGATACGGCTCGATCGGATAGGGATCCGATCGGATAGAGTCCTATGGGCTTACGACGTGTGGGCGGCCAACTCTATGAGATACGGATGAGATCCGATTCAAAATAGAGTCCTCATCGGCCACTAGTCCCAGTCGGCCAACTCTATATAAAGGGGCGAGGGGTGGAGAGTATTGGTATCGCGTTGAACCGAATCCGCAACAAAAGTCACCGAGATCAATCTCCATGAAAACCCTCCTCACTTTCGAGCCAAACCCTAGCCTTGCATCGCGTGCTAGCACACGGGTGTTCGGCGTTCTGTCCCCGAACGTGTGGATACCGTAGAGGCGCCGCTACGTTGCGCGCCGTTGATCGGCGTGGAGGAATCGGCCGCGGTCGAGCGCATCGGAGCGAGGCGCGAGAACTGGTCGGACGACTGGATCGGCTGCGGCATCTGCGAATCGGGCGATTGGTGAATCGACTGTCCCCGGGAATCGACTGTCATCGGCCAGCACAGTTCCAGATCGGATAGCCCTGATTGGCTCTTTCCGTTGCACTCTCCAATCGGTAACGATCTATCGGCCGTTACTTGCAAGTGTTCCTGGTTTGCGCGGTTAAAAGTTTTTGTTTTCGGCTAGCGTAGCTTCCGCGTAACCCTTCACTCAACAGCCGGCTGCCAACTCTTAAGCTTTTTGGACTGTTACTCGGGCTACCACCAAATCAGCTTGAAGGAATTCGACTGCCTAAAAACATCATTCATCACGCCGTTTGGGGCCTACTGCTACATCACGATGCCTTTCGGCCTGAAGAACGCCGGAGCCACATACCAACGCATGATCCAAAGATGTTTTCAGACGCAGATTGGGAAGAACGTGGAAGCTTACATCGACGATGTCGTCATCAAGACCAAGCAGAAAGAAGACCTGATTACCGACCTAGAAGAAACCTTTGCGAACATTCGGGCCTTCAGAATGAAGTTGAACCCGGAGAAGTGCACGTTCGGCGTGCCATCAGGCAAACTGCTCGGCTTCATGGTGTCACATCGCGGCATTGAAGCCAATCCAGAAAAAATCAATGCTATCCTAAGCATGAAGCCCCCGAGTAACCAGAAGGATGTCCAGAAGCTCACCGGCTGCATGGCGGCGCTAAGCCGATTCATCTCTCGACTTGGTGAAAGAGGCATGCCTTTCTTCAGGTTGTTAAAGAAAACGGACGACTTCCAGTGGATTCCGGAAGCCCATAAGGCCTTTGAAGATTTTAAAGAATCCCTCACAACACCGCCCATCCTAGCCTCACCTCAGCACAGGAGCCCCTGCTACTGTACGTCTCAGCCACTCACCAAGTGGTCAGTACAGTTCTTGTGGTCGAGCGCGAAGAAGAAGGACGAGTCCAGAAAATCCAAAGGCCAATCTACTTCGTCAGCAAAGTGTTGGCAGGAGCCAAAATCCACTACCCTCAGGTACAAAAACTGCTATATGGTATTCTGATAACCGCGAGGAAATTGGCACACTACTTTCAGGGTCACTCGGTCACCGTCATCACTTCCTTTCCACTCGGCGATGTCATCCACAACCGGGAGGCGACTGGGCGCATTGCGAAGTGGGCCCTGGAACTGATGCCGCTGGACTTAACTTTCAAGGCGAGGACGTCCGTGAAGTCACAAGCCCCGGCGGATTTCTTGGCCGAGTGGACCAAACAAGAAGAAGACGTACCTCGGGAAGACCTTCAATCTTGGACCATGCACTTCGACGGATCCAAGAGGATCACCGGCTTGGGAGCAGGAGTCGTGCTGATCTCCCCGACTAGGGAAAGGCTAAGATATGTTCTCCACCTTCACTTATCCGCCTCACACAATGTCGCCGAGTATGAAGCCCTGCTACATGGACTGCGGCTCGCAGTTTCACTCGGGATATGTCGGCTCGTCGTGAAAGGGGATTCCCAACTGGTTGTGAACCAAGTGATGAAGGACTCGGTCTGTCTAAACGACACCATGGAGGACTACCGGCAAGAAGTTCGCAAACTTGAAGATAGGTTTGACGATGGAACTATCCCATGTCCTAAGACATAATAACGAGGTGACGAGTTGGCGCGCTCAGTCCAAGCGAGAAGCCGCTCCAACAGACGTTTTTGTAGAACATCTTTACGAACCAACTGTTGCAGCCAAACCAACTCCCAACGAGCAAGCTGCAAATGAAGCCGCCATGATCGACGCCGACTGGAGGACACCACTCATCAAATTTTTAACTCAGCAAGAGCTGCCGGAAGACCGGGATGAGGCGAACGTGTCCGACGTCGTTGTCAGGCTTATGTCATGGTTGATTCCGATTTATACAAGAGAAGTCCCTCCGGAGTCCTGATGAGATGCATCACACCTGAGGAAGGACGACAGCTACTCCAAGATATCCACTCGAGCATATGCGGAAGCCACGCGGCAGCACGCACCTTGGTGGGCAAAGCCTACAGGCAAGGTTTCTTCTGGCTCACGGTGGTCTCCGACGCTGACAAAGTGGTACGAACTTGTGAAGGCTGCCAGTTCTTCGCTCGGCAAAGTCATGTCCCAGCCCAAGAACTACAAACAATTCCACTATCATGGCCATTTGCAGTATGGGGCTTAGACATGGTTGGTCCTTTCAAAAAGGCTCTAGGAGGATTCACACACTTATTCGTCGCAATTGACAAATTTTTCAAGTGGATCGAGGCTAAGCCAGTTGCTACAATCACCGCTGACAAAGCACGAGACTTCATCCTCAACATCGTGCACCGGTTCGGCGTCCCGAATAGAATAATAACCGACAACGGGACTCAATTCACTGGAGGCATTTTCAAGGAATTCTGTGAAGATTTCGGCATAAAAATATGCTATGCATCGGTCGCGCACCCCAAAAGCAATGGACTGGTTGAGCGCGCCAACGGCATGGTCCTTCAAGGCATCAAGGCCCGAGTGTTTGATCGCCTAAGTCCTTATGCCGACAAGTGGGTTCAAGAGCTCCCCTCGGTTCTATGGTCTCTGCGGACCATGCCCAGTCGGGCTACCAACCAAACTCCTTTCTTTTTGGTCTATGGCGTAGAAGCCATGTTGCCAAACGAGATGGAGTACGAATCTCTCCGAGTCCGCAGCTTTAACGACGAACGCTATGACCCAGACTGAGTGGATGACCTCACCCAACTGGAAGAGGCCCGTGAGGCAGCCCTCATCCAGTCAGCAAAATATCTTCAAGGGCTCAGACGATACCACAGTCGCAATGTTCGAGCACGAGCTTTTATCGTTGGCGATCTGGTTCTATGCAAGATTTAGACCACCAAGGACCGTCACAAGTTATCTCCCTTATGGGAAGGACCATATATAATTGCTGAGGTGACTCGGCCAAGTGCATATCGACTAAAACGTGAAGACGGATCCATGGTGGAGAACTCCTGGAACATCAAACATCTTCGACGATACTACGCTTAAATTGCCTTAAGTTTCATGCTCTTCTTGACTGCCAAACTCAAGCAAGATGACTTCTTGAGTTAGCAGTCGGGGACTGTACATATGTCAATAAAGCATAGTTCTCTTCAGCAACTTATGCATATTCGGTTTATCATTGTTTAATGTTCCTTGATTCGAGTTTAACATATAAGGACTGAGAATTTTTTGATGACCTAATCAAGCTTAGGCTTGGTGATAGTCGGACAAAAATTACTTAAGAAATTTTACATAAAAACTCGGATCAAGGCATTAACATAAATAAGCTGAATATTTACAAGTCTACATCAGAAAGTTGCATACAATGTTCACAAGATAATCAAGGTCGGAAGTGGTTCACTACATCGGCGGCCACCTTTTTGGCCAATTCCTGTGCCTCACTAATCAAGTCCAGGGCCTGCTCGTCTGAAGTACCGTCGGCGAACCCTTCCCCGATTGAATCAACATCTACCCGGGGGTGGAGCGACTTGGTCTGCGCAAGGGCGAAGCCCGCTCCCATGACGGCTGCTTCGAAAATGTTTGCCAGATATTGATCAGGGGCCCTCCGGAGCTTGTCGAAGATCTCGACCGGGTCCAACGAGCTGGTCCCGAGTCCGTTATGGAACAGCGACAACAAGATCGGCGTCGCCGCGTTAGCAACATCCTCTCTAACGCTCTCGGCCTTTTTGACCCTCTCAATCAAGACGTCGTACTGAGCTCGGGTCTTGATCTTATAAGCTGCCAAAGATACACGATCACACAAAATACCCGAAGATGAAGTGAAGCAAAAGACGCGGCTTCGGAAGAACTCACCTTCAAACTCGGTCTCCAGCTCGGCCTTGGTGATGTTGGCTTCTTCCAGCTGGGCTTGGAGCAAGTGGACCTCCGACGAGTTTTCGGCAACAAAAAGGGGTTATCAATGACCAAGATCAGCACAGATTACAACTAAAGGCATAAAGAGACCGAGAGGGTTAAGCTTACTCCCGACTAAACCCCGGAGGTCGAGGTTCTCCTCCCGGAGTGCGGCTATCTCTCTCCTTAGAGTTGCTTCCCTCGATGCAGCTTCCTCTCGAGTGGTCTTCAGCTCTTGCTGGATGTTCTCCAGAGAGTTCAGATGCGGGACCAACTTCTCGAGTGCATCGGACTTAACCATTGATTGACAGTATACCCTTTGCATGCAAGTTCTGAAGTTGGTCGACTGAAAAGAGATGATGAAGCTACAACAGAAAAGGATCAGGACTTACGTTTAACAGCCGAGTCGCTTCATTCAGTGTCTACAAGCGCATCTCTTTCTTCATTTTCCATTTGTTTGTTCAAGATGATGCTTTGTTTCGGCCTTCGAATCCCGCCACTCAATTTTGATCGGAGGAACCCAGGTTTCAGAGGACTGCAACCTGGGAATCTCTTCCACTTTGGCTGAATGGATCAGAAGGAGCAGATGAAGATACAGAAAGATTAAACCCGAGATTAAAAGCTAGAGATTGATTCAAGACTTACCGGTTTCGGTGGCCGAATCTTTAAACGGCACTTCCCGGCTGCTTTTTCCTTCTCGGCTCTTGCCCGACTCGTTTTCAGTCGGGGCCTTTCGAGTAGCGGCCGGGGGCTCTTCTGTGGCCGACTGGTTTCCAGTCGGGGGATCTCGGCTGGCAGTCGGGGGCTCTTTCCTTGGGGTATCCTCACTGGGAGGTGAGGGCCTCTCACTTGGAGCGCTCTCGCTCGGGAGAGGGCTCCGGGGTTTTGGCTCCGCAAGCTTTGATGCCTCGGTTGTTGCAGCTGGTGTTGGGCCCTCACTCTGCCCAGCGAGGTCTATGTCTTGAGGCCTCCTGCCAAACGAAAGACAGGAGCAATCGGGATGAAAACGAAGAAATTTTCAACAAAGAGCTCGATTTCGGTCGTAGGGCTCACCTGGTCGATCGGCGAATCTTGGGCGCCGCTTTTGGTGATGGCCTCGGAGGGGTCGCATCGGCTCGAGGGGCTGGGACATCGTCGTCCGAGTCATCAATAATTAGCCTCCTCTTGTTCGCCCGCTTACTGATGTCTTCACTCGGGGCCGCCCTCTTCCCGGCTAGATCGCTCTGGATCTTCACGCTACCGGCTGGCTTCTTGGCAGGCCGAGCCGGCGCATCCTCATGATGTATTTTATATGGCTTCCAAATGATGGAGGCATTTTCCTGCAAGAAAGATTCTTACAACACTGAGAAGTGTGATATCAAGATTGCAAGGCAGTGAAGGAGTTAAGTCGGCTTACCGGAGGAGGAGGGCGATATAGCGTATGGGAGGACCGACATGAGGCTGCGTTCGACCGCAATTCCGTCGAGAAGACCTTGTACATGCGAATATTCAAGATCTCGAAGCCGAGGAGTCGCGGTTTTCCCGATTGGGGTCCCTCTCGCCCTCGTACTCAAAAAGCGGCTTGGATCGCTCCTTGATCGGAGCCAGTCGGCTCCTGATGAAGTGCCGAGTGATCTGCTCGCCTCGAAGACCTTTCTGCTTCATTTCCAAGATCTTAGCTAACAGCTTGTTGGCTTCATCCCAGTCTTGGGCCACTGGCACGGTGCTCCAGTTGGGCCTAGGCACAGGTGGAAGGCCAACGAAGTTTGGCAGGCTGGGTTCAAGGTTGGCGATATAGAACCAGCTCGCGTGCCAGCCCTTGTTAGAAGATTTCAAGGGGAGAGAAAAGTACTCTTTGCGGAGGGATCCGCGGAGTTGGAAGCCCGCCCCACCAATGACGCAGGGCTGGTCTTTGTTTAGATACGGCTTAAGATAGAACATGCGTCGGAAGAGTTGAAAGTGGGGAGGATGCCAAGGAAAGCTTCGCACACATGGATGAAAAGGGCTATGTGGAGCATGGAGTTTGGGTTCAAATGATAAAGCTGAAGACCATAGTAGTCAAGAAGCCCCCTAAAGAACTCAGAGGTAGGGAGGCTAAAACCGCAATAGAAGAAAGAAGTGAAGACGACGAGCTCACCAGTGTTCGGAGTAGGGAACTCCTCACCGGCCGCCGGGCGCCAGCTCGCGATCTCCTTAGGAGGGAGAACTCCGTGCTTCACCATCTCCTTGAGGGTGGACTCCCTGACATCCGAGGTAGCCCATTGCTCGAAAGGGATCTTCTTCTCTCCTGCCATGAGTGTGGTTTGTGGGGGAGTGGATCTGGCTTGAAGGATGGAGATTTGGGCTGGGGATCTGTGAAGATGGATGCGGAGCCTAGCTGGTGACGAAGCACGAGCTTCTGGATCGGTGGATTGGGTGCGCGCGAGAGCTTAGGGTTCTCCGCTGCAAGCTGATGAACAGTTTTGCGAATGGGGAATTTTTTCTGGGAAAACAAAGTGGCGGGGATGACCTCGAGGCTTTGTAAGAGATTTGAGGGTTGCACTAGGTTTTCTCGCAATTGGGCCAAGCCCATGAGAAACTTGCGGCCCAGCTAAGGTGTGGCCTGACGCGTGTCCTTAGGGACTTAAGTGGATGAACTTAAGCAGATTTGCTTTGGCAATATGCACGTGTCTGAGTGCCCTGTACCTTTGGAAATCTTTTTTCATACCGCGGTTTGCACAACTTCATGATAAGTTGGCACGATGCAATTTGAAGGGTGACAAACAGTTAAGCTTTTATGGCTGCCTTGATGACAGGGACTGTTTGGTTCTTAAGCATTTGATTAAATGATTATATCAATGTTATCTTTTCACCTTGGTGAAGATCTTTTTAGATTAAAGACCAACATTATGGCAGGAGCTATTTAATATTTTGGTCCTATTTTTCAGATGACTGAAAAACTTGTTTACCCATGAGCTCGGGTAGATCCACTCGGATAAACATGAGCTTACCGAGTGTTTTTCACCCACGAGGGTTGATTGAACTGCTTGTTCTGAGATGACTCGGGCAAGTTCATTTGGGTAAGCATGAGCTTACTGAGTGATGGGATTTTTTATGATTGCTTTAGCTTGAGCTAAGCATCTATATAAGAATGATTTTTATATAGTTCTTGACTATATGTTTAGTCTGTTTTTGACTAACCACACAGTCGGGGGCTACACCTAATTAGGTGCATCAAGAGATGCACCTAGGTATTTATTTTTTTGATATTTTCCAGCCCTTCACAGTCTTTGGAGCCACTCGGGAGATTCAGGCAGAGGTGATGGAATCACTTGGCGCCAGAAGCACTCGGCCAAAGATTTGTTTGGCTGCGTGCTATTTTGGTTCGAGGCTGAGTTATCTCGTCGACTGCAAAGGACTCGAGGGCTACTGTGGAGATTGTGGCAATCGGATATCCACATGGCAAGCTTATCCGACTGGAGATAGGGATAGATTGCGCCTTCCAAATATGTAAACCAACTATTACTTGGGTATTACGTTGCCAATTAGATAAGGCAACGGCTCATAGTCACGGTTTGGTAAGATTGAGGAAACCGACTTAGAGTAAGATAGGGTTTCCGATTTGTAAGCCCGCCTCCCAAGACTATATAAGGGGAGTAAGGGGCATCCCTTGAGGGATATCAGATTCATGAGCTATTAGCTTTAGAGGCAAGAGCATAGATCTTGAGATCAATAAACACTCGACGGATCAAATCCTCGAAACAGGAGTAGGGTATTACCTCACGAGAGGGCCTGAACCTGTCTAAACCTTGTTTTCCACCTAACCCATCGAGCTTGGCGATCTTAACTACACCCCCAAATTTTCTATTGCCGAAACCGAGTTTCGACACCTTGTATCAAGTGGAGTCCATTATGGACGCGCCCTAGGGTTGGAGGACGACCCCAACTCATCTTCCCACCTATATATATATATATCCTAGATGTCATAGAACAACTTGAGTTTTGTTTATGTAAGTTTAGTTATTGCTACTTCCTTATAGACGCGTGTGTCAGTTAGACTATTCATTCTATTTGATTTGGAACACCACCTTTTTTTTCATGTGTGTCAGATCTGAAACTAATATTTGTAATTTGAGTTGATGTTCATCATGTTCTTGCGAGTTCTTCAGTTGCTTGCAGGAATAACCCTAGTGGTTTAGTTGATCATGCTCCGCAAGATTGCGTCAACCAGTGGGGTTGGTATATCGGTCACTAAGACGTAATTACTTCGTGGAGTATTATAGTCGGGACGTAAACGTCGCTCCATTAAATCAAAGTTATTGTCTTTACTGAAGGATTGAGACATCCTAGTGCATATCATTTTAAGTGCCATGTAGCAAAATTTGCCTTAAAAATGCTCGAAGAAAAAACGAGCATTATAAAAAATAGCCATGTTCTCGAAAAAATGCAAGGTGAAAGATCATAAAAAACAATCATCATTACATTTTTTATTTTTCATGCACATGTACACCTCTTTTCCACGCACATGCACATTGATCATGGTGATTATTTATATTTTTATCCGGTTTTGATTTTACAATATATAATATATAATATGTTATTGTTCTGAGCTTTATATAAGCTTTATTATAAGTTGGATAAGAAAAAAACAAAATTAATGTCTTGATGAGGAATCCTATACATTGAGTGATTTGAGAGAAAATTGAGTAGTAAAGTAAAGTTATGTTTTTACGATAGAAATGAAAAACCCAGGTATTCATTAGAAGAAATAGAGGTGAATTTAGTCGAGACAGTTTCATTTTTTCATCATCGAAGAATGGAACTCCAAAAATCAAAAGGACGGATATGGCTTGAAATAATCGTTATGTATGTATCATTATATAGTGCTCCGTTGAGATACATGGCGTTCACGCAAGGGACGATCTGTTTGTTTTAGTTTTTTAGGTAGAGCTAAAACAAACAAACAGCGAGGTTTTCGGAAAAGCGAAAAATTTAGTTTAGAAAATCAAAAGTTGGTTGAAATGAGCTTTTGCTTGTTTTTATGTGTTGAGAAGATAAAAATTTATTATAAAAGCTAATAGTAAAAAATATCAGTTAGTAAAGTTTTTCAGAAAACTAGCTTTAAAAAAACGTGAAAAGGAGGAGGTTCAAACAAACGGAGTATTTGATTTATGATGTGTATCAGTATACGAATTCTGCGCCGTAGATGGCCGTCTTCCCCAAAACCCAGCGAAGCGACTCCCCGAAACCAACAGAGCCACGCGATTCCTCTTCTTCCCCCTCCCTCTCCCCCGCAGACGCAAGAACCCAACTACTAGTCGAAGTCGAAGCAACAACCCTCGCCGTCGCCGCATCGGCCTCCCCGGAGCGAGCAACCACCGGCGATGGCGTCCCCGTCCCCGCCGGCGCGGCCGCAGCGGACGCCCGACGAGGTGGAGGACATCATCATGCGCAAGATCCTCCTCGTCTCCCTCACCCCGCCGTCCACGCCCAACCCGGCCGTCGCCTACCTCGAGCTCACCGCCGCCGAGCTCCTCTCCGAGTCGCGCCCGCTCCTCGCCCTGCGGGACGCCTCCGAACGCCTCCTCATCGACCGCCTCTCGCTCCCGGACCCGCCCGTCGGCTCGCCCTCCCCCTTCGCCTACCTCGTGTCCTCCTTCCACCGCGCCGCCGACGAGGCCCGCAAGATCTCCACCATCCGCGACGCGGGGCTCCGCGCGCGCCTCGCCGCCTCCATCGCGCACCTCCGGGGGCTCATCCTCTCCTACGCCCGCATCGTTGCCGGAAACCCCGATACCTTCCCTTCGCCCCAAAACGCGCCCCACCCCGCTGCCGAGCTGCTCGTCTTCCTCCTGGCCGAGGCTGCGGACCCCCTCGACCCTACCCCTGCCCCTGGTGCTCCGCCGCCGCCCGGCTTCCTCGACGAATTCTTCGGCAACGCGGATTACGAGACCGTCGAGCCGGCGATGGGTGAGCTCTACGAGCGCCTCAGGCAGAGCGTCGAGAAGGTGTCGGCGCTCGGCGACTTCCAGAAGCCACTGCGGGTGCTGAGGCGGCTGGTGGGAATCCCTAACTGTGCCAAGGCTCTGGTGAATCACCCCAAGTGGATACCAAAGAATCAAATTATGCTTATTGGGGAAGGGAGAATCATGGAGATCTCCAGTGTGCTCGGGGCGTTCTTCCATGTCAGTGCAATTCCTGACCGCGAGTTTGCAAGCAAGCCTGATATTGGGTAAGTGTTTATTGTTGAATGTTGATTGATTGGTGCAAAGTATGTTGTTGTCTAATGTTTGCTGAGATGTTGAAAGCTTGCATTTGCGGGATCTGTTTCTGTGAGCTATTCTGGCTTTGATTATAAATGTTGGTGCTTATATTATAACTATGTGACTGTTAAAACCTTTCCTTTATAAGTCAGTTGTGTAAGTCAAGCAAGTTGATATTGTTTTGAATGGTTGGTTGTAAAAAGTTCAAAGTTTGATTGTCACCTTAATTGATGCTTCCTACCTATTAGATCCAATGCTAAATTTTGAACTGTGCTTTTCCCTACCTATTCTGGAGTTCAATTCTATATGAAGATGTGAACAAATATTGCATCCAAAAGTAGTTCTTTTGGAGGTGTGCTGAACTTGTGAAGTAACTATTTTCAAAATTTTCTGGAGTCCTCTTTGTTATCATCAAAACCTCATAACATAAAGGTTTGTGCGTATTTTAATTTGTGTGCTACAGGGCCCAGATATTTCTTAATGAGTCCCAATGAACGTTTGTGGTTTAGTTCATTTACAAAATTTGAATCTACTGCATTGGGCCTTATAAATTCATGCTTATTGTTTTTTTATTTTTTATGCATACCCTTAACCTTGTTAATTTAATGTTTGATCAGGCAACATTGCTTCTCAGAGGCATCTTCACGCCGACCAGCTGATTTGATGTCATCTTTTACAACAATCAAGAGCGTTATGAATAGCTTGTGTGATGGCCTTAAGGATGTTCTTCTCGCCCTGCTCAAAAATATGGATACTCGAGAAAAGGTTCTCGAGTTTATTGCTGAAGTGATAAATAAAAATGCAGGCAGATCTCGTATGCAGGTAACTGGCAATTCAACTGGGCATAGCCAACCGTAATGAATAATCCATCAGATAGGTTTCCATACCTCGCATCAGATTTTTTTTGTTTAGATCACATTCGTAGGTACAAATGAAATACAATCTACAAAATTCATTTAATAGTAGTGTATCAAATTGTTTCATGCCAAGAAGAAACCCGAGCATGGACAACAACAGACCTCTGTATTCCCAGTACACGCTAGATGAGTGCTGAGTATGTAGTAGTGTCTTTAATGTATCACACGCATGAAACACTGCCTATTACAACTTAAAAATCAGAAAACAACACCTTTACATGTTTTGGGGTTGAATCTTTTGTATCATGTAACTGCCTTAAAGGGGTGCAATCCTTGGCATGCTATCTATATGGCCTAGTAGCTTGTATTGCAGTAACCCACTGCTCTTGAAACAATATAAAATCTTTTAAATCCTTGTTGTGCTGGACTAAATTCACGTTGTCTCATGCAACAGGTAGACCCTTTAAAGAGTGCCAGCTCAGGTATGTTTGTGAATCTCAGTGCCGTGATGCTACGTCTATGTGAGCCTTTTCTGGATAGGATGGAGTCTAAGAAGGACAAGATTGATGTTAAGTACCTCTTCTGCAA
Source organism: Oryza australiensis (assembly GCA_019925245.2). Classification (NCBI taxonomy): domain Eukaryota; kingdom Viridiplantae; phylum Streptophyta; class Magnoliopsida; order Poales; family Poaceae; genus Oryza; species Oryza australiensis. The sequence continues at coordinate 414,804 of JAIFGZ020000126.1, forward strand.
CGATAGAATTGATTTCAAGTGGGTTTCTTCTCTAAGAAATTTGGTATTAATGATCAATGCATATTTTAAGTTACTTTAGTAAATAATATGTTACTCTTTGCACCGCAGGAATTTGACAGCAATAAATGCTTCTTCCGAGGAAGTCTCGTCTTGGATAGAGAACAGGGGCTATGAGCATGCTGAAGATAGTGCCAGTGGAGAAGCTCGCTTTGTTGAATCACAGGAAGCCACAAGCTCTGGCAACAATAACACAGTTTCTCTTCCTTCTAAAGGCGGGTCACTTGTGAATTGCTTAAAGAAAGAGAATTTCTCATTTATTTGTGAATGCTTCTTCATGACTGCAAGGGTGCTCAATCTGGGGCTGATGAAAGCTCTATCGGATTTCAAACATATTGCTCAGGTCTTGAGATATTTAAAACATTCTTTGCTTTCGTGTTTGGTTATGTTTCCAAGTATTGCATTTGATACAATCTATGCACATATTGATAATTAATCTCTTGGACTGTTTTGTTAGGGCACATACAGGCCAAATGAAAGCATATTTTCAGATCCAAGCATGCATTCTTGAATTTTTCACTGAACACCTGTTATTGTTTTTATCAAACATTTAGGATCTTGCAAGGTGCCAAGATGATTTGGAATCAAACAGAGCAATGAGAGATCAAGGAGGTGGTTCAGCACAGCTTGATCAAGATATAAAACGCTTAGAGAAGATAGTTGAGATTTTATCACAGGACAAACTCTGTTATGAAGCTCAGATAATAAGGGTATGCTCTATATAATCTTTGTCCCTTTTTGCTCCCTGTCAACTTTTATCTTATTATTATTGCCTTAAAAAAGAGAAAAAGAAAACTATTCACCTTATTACTAGTGCAAGTCTTCTTTGAAGAAAATGTGAGTATATAGGATGATGTGACCAGCTTCTAGTGATATTCCCTTTGTCTTTATAGAATGGATGTTGGGGATGCTAAGGTCTCTTGAACTATTGAAGATAGTATGTTTTGTTTTAATTATTTAGTTGTGGACCTCTGTGGATCACAAACGGCATGATCATCACATATTTGATTATTCTCATTTGTTATTGTGATTTTGCAATTATGTAAAGAAAAAAAGCTTTACTTTGTTCTTTTGGGCATCATATTTATTCCCCCCTGCAGCACATAATGTGCACCTGCGCATTAAGGATGATGCTGTTGTTTGCCAGTCACATTTCATATACCACTAGCCTAGAGCCCGTGCGTTGCAATGGAAAACAAATTGAGTTTCTACCTTATTAAATCAATTACTAAGTACTTATTTAGTTCAAGTAATACTATGATTTTCCTTATTCAAGTAGGTGATTTTGAAATTTGGAGAGAGCCAATGGTGAAACGGGAGATGACTCATTGAAAGGTGATCTAATTGTTTAGATTATGAGGTCCACATGTCAGTGGTAGGGTGGTGTGGGAATGGACACCACTACTACTAACATTTTAAATAGTACAGATTAATAAGTACTTATTTAGTCGAAGTAATAATTTTCCTTATTTAAGTAGATGATTTTGAAATTTGGAGAGCCAATAGTGAAACAGGAGAGGACTCATTGAAAGGTAGTGTAATAGTATGAATTGTGGTGTTCACATGTCAGTGGTAGGGGTGGTGTGGAAATAGACACTACCATTACTAATATTTTATGTAGTATAAATCTTGGATTAAATTTTCTTTCATGTCAGAGGTCTTGAGTACTGTTCTGAATGTTCTGGTTATATGAAATGCCTCCGATTCCTTTGTTGGCATTAACTACTGCCTTCCTTTAAAAAGCAACACTAACACTTTGTCTTTAACCAGGATGGTGCATTTCTTCAACGTGCACTATCTTTCTACAGATTAATGATACTATGGTCAGTCGACCTTGTTGGTGGATTTAAGATGCCTCTGCCATCACAATGTCCAAAGGAATTTGCTTGCATTCCAGAGCATTTCCTCGATGATGCAATGGATTTACTAGTTCTAACCTCTAGAATTCCAAAAGCTTTGGAAAGCTTTGTGTTGGTGAGTATGCTTCCCAGCCTTTCCACAGTAGTAGTGTTGCCTTATTTTGTGATTGGCAGAGCTTAGTTGCGTACTTATGAATTTGCTCCTAATCATCCTGTTTCTGATAGGATGATTTTCTCAACTTCATCATCATGTTCATGGCGGGCACTTCGTACATCAAAAATCCTTACCTAAGAGCAAAGATGGTTGAAGTTTTGAATTGCTGGATGCCACAAAGAAGGTCCATATTGTTTTTGAACTTCATAACTGTATCTTATTTCTGACTGTAAGGTTTTGTATTGAAAACACTATGATGTCATTGGTGCAGTGGGTTGAGTTCTACAGCCTCATTATTTGAGGGGCACCAACTATGTCTCGATTACCTGGTCAAAAATCTTCTAAAGCTTTATGTGGATATTGAATTCACTGGCTCCCATACACAAGTGAGTGTCAGATTTGTTTCTGTTAATATTTCGCTGTTTTGGTTTTTAGTGAAATCATCTAAGTTTAGTGTTATGAAATACCTTGCATTTTGTACAGTTCTTTGACAAGTTTAACATTCGACATAATATTGCTGAGCTCCTAGAGTATCTATGGGATGTTCCCAGTCATCGGAACGCATGGAGACGAGTAAGCAATATATCCTACATAATACATGCATTTGTGCTGTGCTCTCTTGTTACTGAAAATATTTCCCACCTTTTCATATGACAGATAGCTAAAGAAGAGGAGAAGGGCGTATATTTAAATTTTTTGAATTTCCTTATCAATGATAGCATCTATCTTCTTGATGAGAGTTTGAACAAAATCCTCGAACTGAAAGAAATCGAGGCTGAAATGGCTAATGTTGTAGAGTGGGAAAGCAGGCCACCTCAAGAAAGAGAGGAGAGATTGCGTGTATTTCATCAGTGGGAGAATGTTAGTTTTCTTTACCAGCATTTACTTGTCCTGTGCCACAAGATATTTTTTAATGAAGTTTGTTGGGTGGTAATAACTGATCTACTTTATATTTTTAGATTGTTCGATTTGATATGAAGCTAGCAAATGAGGATGTTGGGATGCTTGCTTTCACGTCAGAACAGATTCCAGCACCTTTCCTCCTTCCAGAAATGGTAATATCATAAACCATATCTTTAATTTCCATAAATATATAAAACTAAATTTTATTGCTAACAAAGCTTCAACTCTACTGACTTAATTACATGTTACTTGTCTACTGCATTTTATGCCCGTAAGACATTACTTGTAAATTCTGAAAGAATCAAATTATTAAGACTATCTCCTCCATATAGTGTTGAGCATTGTAATAACAAAGAGTCCTTACTCTATTCAGGTGGAAAGGGTGGCAAGCATGCTAAATTACTTCCTCTTGCAACTAGCTGGTCCTCAGAGGAAATCATTGACTGTAAAAGATCCTGAGAAGTATGAGTTCAAGCCGAAGCAGCTCTTGAAACAGGTCTCATGGAGAGATTTAACTTTTCTGTACTAGTACTCTTCTGTTACTATCAGCTCTTTTTCATCTTCATTGCTGTCTTTACATGGTAGATTGCCACCATCTATGTCCATATCACAAGGGGTGACAAAGAAGGTATATTCCCAGCTGCCATCTCAAAAGATGGAAGATCATACAATGAGCAGGTCTGTTCTGCTTTGTTTTCTCCCATTAGCTTTTAGTCTATATGCTCGTATTCTAATAATTTTCTATCTATTGCAGTTGTTTGCAAGTGCAGCAAATATTTTGTGGAAGATTGGGGGAGACCCCCAAATCATACAGGAGTTTATGCAACTTGCCAGTAAGGCAAAAACTGCTGCTTCTGAGGCAATGGATGCTGAGGCTATGCTTGGTGACATACCAGATGAATTTCTTGATCCAATTCAGGTACTATTTACCTTATTACAAAAAATACCTTTACTCTCTTCTATGCAATCAAATAATGGAATAGGATGGACCATATCTGGTAGAATGGTAGTGATGCAGTTGATTGTTTTGTTTTGGTGATTAATCGATATTCTCTCTATTGCTTTGAAAAGCTGCTCCTTTTATTTCTTTTTGGTTTGAGCTGAATTCTCACAGGCAGTAATACTTGAAGTAGGTCTTGAATAGTTCTCCCTTTTGTGCTTTAGTCTCGATGTATTTACTGTGATTTCAGTATGATCTGTTGTCATCATAGACGACCCACCAGCCATTTTAGTGGTTTCATTGTTGTCTCCTTTTTTTAGTGGAACTAAGTCAGTCCATGCAGATATCAAGCAGTGACTTTGTCCAGTGCTTGGAAAAACCTTTTTATTTGTTGGAAACAGAAATATATTTTCCGTAGTCTAATTTAGGTGCAAGATGTCCTTTCTGGATGAAGGGACCTACATGCTGATGTGCTCCTGAATAAGTGTATTTAGCTATCAATTTTCCTACTTATCATCGCCAAGAGTTGGCTGTACCAAATATCTGGTCATCACATTGGTTGCTCATGAATCGGACAATTGTTGGCAATTAAATGAACCAGTGATTCGACACAAAAGCATTGCAAAAGAAAATTGGGAATAAAATCTTGTGAAAATTAGCAAAATTTGGGAAGGCAATCTTTGACTGTATATGCTCAAACAATTACATTCCCATTCAATCAATATAAGCCAATAAAGGAAAATTTTGAGCCATTATATGAACAACCTTGTGGGGCACTGAACTATTAACCTATTCTGAACCTGCAACTCATTGTGGTATATTTTGGCTATTAAATATTCTGTGCATTTAACCTGTAGCATCAGATATTTGCTACTAATGTTATATAATGTATGGTCTTTCTCTTGCAGTATACTCTGATGAAGGATCCTGTAATACTACCGTCATCACGGGTCACAATAGATCGACCAGTTATTGTTAGGCACTTGCTAAGTGACAGTGTAAGTTGTATATCCTGAAAAAACTGCTGATCCAAACTTTGCATACTGGGGGTTGACACTTGTCTGATATATATACACATATTCCTTTACAGACCGATCCGTTCAACCGTTCTCACCTCACGCAAGACATGTTGATACCGGATACGGAGCTCAAGTCGCGCATCGAAGAGTTCATCAGGTCTCAAAGGTCCAAAAAACGAACCGCTGCCGATTCAGAAATGGGGGAGCCTGATGGTGCTGCTGATATGGCTGAGTGAACCGATGGGGGTAGGGAAGGGACATTTTTTTGGTGGGACAGATGATCTCTATGATATTTATCGTTCTGATGCTGGCTCCCCGTGCATTCGCATATTCAAATTCTTTGTAAATTGCGTAAACTGCCCGTTGAGAATTTAATTATACGGCACATGTAGTCTTCATCATCAAAGAGTTACTCGTCATCTTCTTCCTCTTGTGTAAACATTTGATCAATTAACGACTCGTGAGACTCATCAATGGCTGCATGTTAAGTACGGCCCTTGATCAAGTCAGATGAACCTAGCAATGGCTGACAGCGTAAAACTGTTCGTATTATAGTACACCTTTGCAGCTTCCAGGATAACAACTACAGCAGCAGCGAAGTTACACAAGTTGTAGTTTGAATCTTACGCTGCATCAAGCTAACAGGAATCTTACGGTACTGTTATATCGCTCACATTTCACGGAGTGTATCATTAATGTCTAATATTGGTATCAAAGATCATTGGCGTTTTATGTAGAATATCATAGGTACCGTCTGTGTGTCATAGGTTTGGGTCAGCTTATATACCCAATTTATTTCAACCATAGCACCTATAAGTTAAGCTTATATACCCAATTTATTTCAACCATAGCACCTATAAGTTAATTCTTTTACATGAAACAAAAAAAATGTTGTAAAAGAAAAAATGAAGAGCTACGTGAATATGAGACCATTTAACATGTAGAGTGAGCAAATAAGAATTTAGAAGCAGGGTAGGCTTGGCGAAATAACAGGTCTTGACGAAACTAGAGAATACTTTAAAAAAGCTTGAAAAAATATTTTGGAAATGTATGCTATAATAGTTGATGAGGAATTATAAGTACGCATGAGACATGGATGGTTATGTTCAAGGAATCCGACAACTATTATTTTTAGTTGATGTAGCTTAATGCATATTGAGGTTTATAACAAACTACACTAAGTGCACATGATAGATGGTCGTCATACAAATCTAAAGGCTATTATATTTTTTCAGACGAACAAAATGCCCATATTTTGCTATGGACAAAAGAAAAAAAATATTATGTATGTCATCAAAATATATTTTTTATTAAATATATGTTAGTATCACTTGTTTGCTTATCAACTATATGTTAAAATATATCTCAGACTATTCTATAATATCATGAGGCAATTTATAAAAGCTGAAAAAATAATAGTAGAGTGGTAGATTCACTATCACCACCACTAAGCTTTTTAAGGAGTATAGATGATATGGCTGTGGACCCCCGATTTTGAGGCGGGAATCTTTCGTGTTCATAGTACCATTTCCCTGGATCAAGTAGTTGGTACCCACGAATACGATCTTGGATAATCAAGTGCGCATGCACGAATAGTCTTACAATACCATTATTACATTAATAGGCCCGAAGGCATTGTTCATCCCACAGGACCTTATGGTCCGAATACAACATAAAACAGAGTTTAGATAAGGCGGCGGAAAGAGGCGGCGGCTTGTCAATTGCCACGAGCAACGACCGGAGCTAAAGTCTAATATGCGCCGTCGGTTCCTCGTCCTCCGGTGATACGCGTATGGATCTTCCGGCTCTTCAACTCCATCATGGAGGTTTGTGCGTATAGCAAGGGTGAGTACCAACCGTACTCAGCAAGCCAACACAGAATTGATGCATATGATAAGGTTATTCAAAGAACATGGCTAGGGTTATTTTTGCGTAAAGCCAGTTTTCACAATTCTTTTCATAAGCCTATCGACTAGCCAAAGCAAGTTTTAATTTCATAGTTCATTAACCCAGCGACGGTTCTGTCTACCATCCATCGTGATTCCAAGGATGGCTTCCCGCCTCCGGTTCGTCATGATTTTTCGGAGTCCACCCTTCTCGTATTCTCGAGAAGTTGATCCACCAGCGAATAAAATCATCATGCAAACCCATCCCAGTATTTTTAAGTTCAAAGTCTAGCCAAGCGAAAGTCTTGTCACGATGCTCAATATCCACGAGCACGGCTATTCGAATAGATTGATTCATTCACACTGCAGTGGATGTACACTTTACCCGTACTCCGCGAGAGCCCAACAAATGAGCCTACGCCTCAACCCATGAGACGGTCACGGCAAAGCCTTTCGATAACCTCACTTTGGCAGTACCCGCTCCATGAACTTATGTCCTCATGCACTCTAGCCGTCCTTTTCTAGCAGTGAGAGGAGTTCTGGCGCACCCGGGGTAAGGGAAGACATTTCCAATCTTTAAGTTTAATTAGCATTAGTTTAATCCCACCATTCATAACAAAGGCCGCAGCCTCATTCTCATCCCATAACCACATCATAGAGAACCATCTATGCAAGGATACTGCCTCCGCTCGGCTATCTAGTCGGCTAGGTCTATACCCATTCGAGAAGTACGGTTGTCGGCTCGTTTCCGGCTATCTCATGGCTCGGTCCTTAACGACCAGGGTCGGCACTTGCCTTTTCGGAATCCACCCAAATCATCCAGGCCGCCCAGTCTAAAACATTTGTATAATACTTTCAATTTTCATCAAACTTAATTCATCATGGCCATGTGGCGCTCATGTCTCCACATGCCGAATCTCAACTACCTTCCCTAAGGTAGTTGCCCAAGCACAAAGCTTTTTCATAAAGTCATGAGTATGCATAAATCTAAGTATAGCATGGCTAAGCGGTTTACGAAGTTATGCTTCGGTTGTTTGTATCACATCGCGAGTTACAAGGAGTAATTCTAAAGGTAATCAATAGCAAGGTATGGCATAACAAGTATAGGTAACTCGTAAAGCATGCATGTTTAGAGTTTAAACTAACATCATTTCGCAATTGGGATCGATATGTTCAAAGGGTGTGAAGACTTGCCTTGCTCGCACGCTGGTTGAGTGGGGTCTTCCGCGTAGTCGGTGTTCACTTCTTCGGACGCTATCCGTACGTGCGAAAAGAAGGGTTGAATCCAATTAAAATCCAACAATATCAACGAAAAGAAAGAGATCTCAAAATGATCGCGGAAGCGGATTCCAAACACAACCTCAAACTTCGGAGATTTTAATAGTTGAATCAACGAAAAGGAGTCCAGTTAAACCGAGCGAACCATCTCGTAATAAATATATATTTTGTACTTAAATTTGAAGATATCCTAGAATAATTAGATTTCTAATTTCCATATCTCCAATAATTGATCTTTAATGTTGCAATTATATTTGTTAGGGGTTTTGTAATTCTAACGACCGAATAATAACATTCATGCTTAACCTATATTTAAAAGGTCTCATGTGAACTTCGATAACAATTTAGAGGTCGGACAATATTTGAATTCATAAAAAGGAAAATTTTAATCTATAAATTATTTTCACAAAGTATTTCTTTTTGGAAGGAAAAAGAATATTATACTCATTCCTAGATAATAATTTTTCAAAAACCTTATTGTATATCCTAAAATATTTCCAAAATAATTTTTTTCTTTACCTTTACCCTAATTCCTTTATTATTTTTCTTTCCCTTATTTTTTTCTTTCTTTTCTTTTTCCCTTTCTTTTCTTTCTTCCTCGCTTCTTCCTCCCTTTCCCCTGCTCTGTTTTCCACCGGCGGCCGACGGTGAGGGAGGGGTGCCGACGGCGAGGAGGGCGGAGCTAGGGAAAAGAGGGGCGCTACACCATCTTGGGACCACGAGGGTTCCATTTCTTCACTCGCCGAGACCGGGGAGCGGCGGAAAGGGCGGCGACGGCGAGGTGGTTCGGCGGCGGTGGCGCTCGTCGGCGGCAAAATCCGGCGAAGCTCGGCTAAAGTGAGGGTCTACGAGCTTCGGTGAACCCTAGGGATGCTAAAGGTGGGGTTGGTTCGGCGGAGAGGCACGCAGCGGCGGGCGACGGCGAGGTGGTTCGGCGGCCGAGACGGGGAATTCGAGGGTTCGTCGCCGGCGATTTTCCGGCGACCATTTGGCTCGGGAAGCTTAGGGGAATTAATACCTAGAGCACGGGGATGATAATGGTACCTTTAATTCGGGAGAAATCGGCGAGGGTGACGAATTTCGGAGTGTCGCACGGGCGGTCGAATTAGGGTTCTTCCGCCGAGCTCCGATCTTTCCCAAAATTCGCGCAATGTAGTGGCTAATCCTTGGGGAAATTGGGGAAAAAGCACGAGTGAGCACGGGAGTATTTTTGATGTTGGGGGCCGGGTGCAGGGAGGCTTCTTATAGGCGGTCGACGGCGAGGGCGACGCGCGGCGGCAATGGCGCGCGCGTCGGCGGCATGGCGCGGTCGCGGGAGATCGTGCGCGACGTGCGGCAAGCTGCAGCCCGATGTGTGTGCGTACGGTGGCGCGGCGGGACGGTGCGTGCGGGCGCTCAGCGCGCGCTCACTCGAAGCGTCTGGCGGCGACATGGCGGCGGCCTAGCGCGGCGTCGGCCGCGACCGGCGACCGCGGGGTGGCGCGGCCCGGCGGCGGCGTGCGCGCGGGGACGGTGTCGTCGGCGAGAGCACGCGGGCGAGGGCGTCTGGTACGGCGCGGCACGGCGCTCGGCGCGTGGCGCGCGCGAACGTGGCGACGGTTTTGGTCGAACACTGGCGCGCGATGAACAGTGCACTTTTCCATTTATCCCGAATTTGAAATCCTATTTTCCATTTCCATTTCTTTTATCCCTAAAAATCCCAAATTAATCTTGATATTCACGAACCATTTCTAAAATTATATTTTCCATTTTTCCCTATATTTTTGTTTATAGATATTTTCCATTTTTTTATTTTGTCTATTCTCTAATATTCAAGAAAATGAAATTTTGATTTAAGCCACATTTCAAATTTTATTTCTCTTTTTCCAAAAATATTTTTGCCATCCAATTCCAATTATTTATTATATTTCCCCATCAATTAGAGTTTAAACATTAATATATCCCTTTTTGTAATGCACCATATTATATACATATATATATATCTATATACTCTTTTCGTGGTACACACATGTTCATTTTGAAATTGTTTTCACCGGCTGGGATTGCAAAGCTTAGGGTTGTACTCCATTTTACCTCAAGGTAATTCTAGAAGAACATCTTATATCGCTGATCGGCAATTAAGATCGAAAAACACGATAAGAAGTAATGATTCCAAAAGTTTTTGTGAGTTCCGATTTTCACGTTCGAATTCTACTCCTTCGATTTTCAGGATGTTACAAACCTACCCCCTAACAATAAATCTCGTCCTCGAGATTTCTTACCGTGTTGAGTAGGTGTGGGTATTCTGTCCTCGGGAACTCTTCGCTCTCCCGGGTAGCTTATTCTTCGTGTGATTGTTCCATTGTACTTTGTACATGCGCCACGACTTGGTTCGTGTCTTCTTTTCTGCTTCGTCTAATATCTTGGTTGGATGCTCCGGGTAGGTAAGATCACTGTGGACATGGATGGTTTCTAACGGGGCTTGCTCTTCAAGCACCCGCAAACATTTCTTGCTGCGACACGTGGAATCGGGTGGACATCGGAGAGATTCTCGGGCGGTTCAATTGGTAAGCCACTTCTCCTCTCCTAGCGCTTATCAGAATGGGCCCACGTATCGTGGTGCGAGTTTCCCTTTGACTTTGAATCTCTGTGTTCCCCGTAGTGGTGAGACCTTTAGATACACGTAGTCACCCTCTTTGAATTCCAATTCTCTTCGTCGAGTATCCGCGTAGCTCTTTTGTCGTGATTGAGCAGCTTGTAGTCGGTCCGGATCGGCGAACCTTTTCCTCGGCCTCCTTGATTATGTCGGGCCCGAATACGGTTCGTTCACCGGTTTCGACCACATCAATGGGGTTCGACATCGGCGACCAAATAGAGCTTCGTTTGGCGACATCTTGACGGCTTGATAGCTATTGTTGTAAGAGAACTCGGCGTACGGCAAGCATTTCTCCCAATCCTTGGTGAAATCCAATGCACAGGCTCTCAGCATATCCTCCAGTACTTGGTTCGTCCTTTCGATCGCCCATCGGTCGTGGATGATAGGCGGTGCGAAAGCGAGATGACTTCCGAGTGCCTCGTGGACTTTGCTCCAAAAATGAGATGTGAATTGGGTACCACGATCCGATATGATCCTCTTTGGTACACCGTGAAGACATACAATCCTACTCATATATAGTTCCGCTAGCTTGGCACTGTTGTAGTTAGTTTTCACGGGTATAAATCGGCGGTCTTGGTGAGCCGATCTACTATTACCCAAATGGAATCGTAACCAGCCGTAGTTTTGGGTAGTCCTACTATGAAATCCATGCCTATCTCGTCCCATTTCCATTCGGGAATCTTGAGTGGCTGCAGCAAGCCGTGGCCGTTGATGCTCGGCTTTCACCCTTTGGCACACATCGCACACGGCTACGTATTCGGCTACATCTCTCTTCATATTGGGCCACCAGTATTCTCCCTTCAAATCTGGTACATTTTCGTGCTTAGGATGTAACGAATATGCCGATTCGTGGGCTTCCTTTAAGATCAATCCTCTCAAACCACCTCGTTCGGCACACGATTCTTTTCTTGTACCACAGGATTCCCTTGTCATCTACGAAAACTCCGAGCGCGTCCGGCGCCATGCGTTCCTTGATTTCTGGGTTTCCTCATTCCCCTTTTGAGCTTCCTCTATTTGAGTTCTCAATAGAGGTTGGATTTCCAACGAGTTCACTCCTCCGTGAGGAATCGGGTGTAGATTGAGTCTAGCCATTTCTTCTTGAAGTTCGCTGGCCATACCTCCCAATCCCATGTGGTTGCATTGGGCTTTGCGGCTCGGCGCATCGGCCACTACATTTGCCTTGCCGGGATGATAATGAATTCCTAGATCGTAATCCTTGATCAACTCCAGCCATCGCCTCGTCGTAGATTGAGATCAGGCTTAGTAAAGAAATATTTTAGGCTCTTGTGATCGGTATACACATCACGGTGGTTCCCGATCGAGATAGTGTCTCCGGATCTTCAATGCGTGTACAACCGCGGCTAATTCTAGGTCGTGTGTGGGATAATTCTCTTCGTGGGGTCGTAACTGTCGCGAGGCATACGCTACGACCTTCCCATCCTGCATTAATACTCCTCCTAATCCTTGCCGGGATGCATCACAAGTACATCACGAAGTCCTTCCGGTTGTCGGGTAAGGTCAAGATTGGGGCAGTGGTTAACTTTTCTTTTAATTGGTCGAAGGCTTTTTGGCACTTCTCATTCCACTCAAACTTCTTTTCCTTCTTCGGAGTTGAGTCATTGGTCGGGCTATAGTGGAAAACCCTTCGATAAACCGTCGGTAATAACCGGCCAAGCCCAAGAAACTCCGAACTTCGTCACGACTTGGGTGCCTTCCATCCCGTAACGGCTTCGACCTTGGCGGGGTCTCGCTACTCCTCCGGCTGAAACCACGTGGCCAAGAAAAGCGACTTCCTTGAGCCGAACTCGCATTTGCTGAATTTTGCATACAGTGGTGCTCTCGTAGCTTTTCCAAGATAGTCGTAGATGCTCCGCGTGTTCCTCATCGTTCTTGGAGTAGATAAGTATATCGTCGATGAACACCACTACGAATTTATCCAGGTATTCCATGAATACCTTGTTCATCAGTTCATAAAGTATGCGGGGCATTAGTCAATCCAAAGGACATCACGTGAACTCGTATAAGCCGTAACGTGTAGAGAACGCCGTCTTAGGAATATCTCCGGCTCTAATCTTCAACCGATGATATCCCGACCGTAGATCAATCTTGGAGAACACTGCGCACCTTTAAGTTGATCGAATAGGTCATCGATTCGAGGTAGCGGGTACTTGTTCTTGATAGTTACTTCATTCCGATCGGTAATCCACACACATTCTCATACTCCCATCCTTCTTTTGACGAAGAGTACGGGGCTCCCGGGAGAAGAGCTGGGGCGTACAAATCCCTTCTCTTGTAGTTCCCTTATCTCGCTTCTTGAGTTCCTCTAACTCGTTGGCCGGCATTCGATAAGGTCTCTTGGATATGGGGGCAGTACTGGGCATTAGATCGATGATAAATTCTACGTCGCGATCCGGGGCATTCCGGGTAATTCCTCGGGAAACACATCCGGGTATTCTTGTACTACGGGCATTCCGCCTAAGGGTAGCATGGTGAACACTCCCGCAGCTTGCTCACATAGCTTTGGGTTTTGATCCATAGTTATGCTCATCGGTGATCCCCATGGGGTGGATACCGTGACTTCCCTTCGACCGCAATCTATAATCCCATTATTTTTGGTCAACCAATCCATCCCGAATATGACATCTATGGTTTGGGGTGATAGCACCATAAGGTTTGAGAGAAACACCACGTCTCTAATCCGTATAGGCACATTAATGCAGGCATGGGGTACGGTTATGTCTCCCCCGGTGAGTGTACCAACATAGGCCTCTTAAGTGCTACTTGGTGTATGTGGTGTTGTTTGCTTACTTGGGAAGATATGAATGAATGCGAGGCTCCGTAATCGAATAAAACTTTAAGCGGTGCGAGTTGATAGAGAACATACCCATCAATACGCTCGGTCCTCCCGAGCTTCTTCCGCCCGCACATGATTCACCCGACCACGTCGAAACCCGGTGGCAGCCTCGTTGGGTAGCGGGGTCCTGAGCAGGACCTCGTCCCGCCGCAGGGTGGGGTTCCTCGGACGGGCGTTGCATTGGCGCCGGTGCGCAGGGGCGTTGCGTGGTTTTGGGCAGCTATTGGAGTAGTGCCCGAATTCTCCGCAATTGAAACAGCTCACATTCCTTCTTCTGGAGCGGCTAGAGTTGGTGTGGGCGTACGGCGAGGTGTAGCGGACTGTTGACATGGTCGGAAGCGGGAGAACGTCCGGTTGCGGAACATTTGGCTTCCATCCGGACGGGGTGGCTCCCTTGGGGCGTTGTGGCGTTCCCCGAAATGGGCGAGCCATAGCGAGCCTCCTCTTGCGGTTATTGTCTACCACCTTTTGGTCATGCTCAAGTCGGACGACCTTGTTGATGAGGCTTTGGAAGCCGGTGTGATCTGCCCGATCATTGGTCCCCTCGGTTCGTCATTTAGTCCCTCAATGAATTTGTCTATCTTTTCTTCTTCGTCTGCCAGTCCTGTGGTGGCGTAACGGCAAGCTGGGTGAACTTGTTAAGATATTCTTACCGAGGTGTTCCCTTGACGCATCTGCGGAACTCGTTTTCTTCATCCTCATCACGCAGTGGCACGAAATTCTCATGGAACGCAGCCGTGAATTCCTCCCATGTTGGTTCGCCGGCGTCTTCAGCTCGTGTCTCCTTGTAGGTGTCCCACCAGTTACTCTCGGGACCCTCCAGTGGTTAGTAGCGAAGATAACTCTATCCGCTTCTCGGATTCGACGAGGGTTAGCTTCTTCTCTATCACTCTTAGCCAATCTTTGGCATCCATAGGCTCTTCGGCCGTGGAAAAAGTGGGCGGCTTAGCCCTCATGAATTCTCCCAGACTCGATCCTCCTCGGCCTCCTTGGTTATTAGCAATCGCTTGGAGTAGCTGGGTCTGCATGGCCATGACCTCCGCCGGGTGGAGGGTTGGGTTCGGCGGGTTCTCGTTGGTTGCTGCGGCTCTGCGGCGATGTGCCATCCGAAGAAGGTAGATGAATTAAGAGATCGGACTAGTTTAGGTTATAGTTCCCGTGGGGATTCTTCAATCAACAGACGGGTGACATAATAATAAGCTTACGAATTAAGACACCGCAAAGCGGTGCTCAGGTTCATCATATTACATAAGGGGGTACACGGACTGTACACACACAGTCCTTCATGCCAGGATAGCAATAATAATTATATCGTCCACTACATCAACTAATTAAGGGGAAATAGGAAGTCTTTGTCGAGTGGGAAGGTCCTCCCGCCTAGTCCTCCATCCATCCGCAAGAGCCGGCGCCGGAAGTGGGTGGTCCGCCGTGAAGCAAACCGAAGTCCCCACGGCTCGGAGGTGGTGGCCTCGAGTCACGCCGAACCTTCCGACTCGGTGGCCGCGTACTCTTGCGAGCGCCCGGCGGGTGAGGGGCCTCCGTGTGAGTCGGCGACGAGGGGGAACTTCCTTCTCCATTGAGTCGGTGTCGCTAGACTCCCATTTGATCTCCATGGGCTCGCCTCGGACTCCGTGTTGGTGTAGATCGGATGGGGTTACCCTCTCCGATCCCGGCTCGGATGGTGCGGTACGGAGCTCGGGGTGGGTCCCATGGATGTGGCAGCGGTGGGGTCTACCAGTGTACGGTGCGGGCTCGTGCTCAACATGAAAGCTTGCTCCATCATAGCTTGAAAAGTATCTAAGCTTGCTGGAGTCATAAGGTAATAGTGGTCGGGCACAGGGGCAGGAGGTGATGGTGCAGGCTCGGTGGAAGTACCTGCAGCGTAGACAGGACGAGTGCGCAGCTGCTCCTCTAGCTGGTTGATCTGCTGCTTGCTCTTCCTGAGCTGCTCTTCCAGCTCCACCAGAGCCTCCCCTCGGGCCATGTAGCGGTCCGAGAGTTGCTCATACTGGGCACCATTGGCCTGCAGCTGAGTCTGCAGCATGTTTATCTGGTCTCCACAGCCTTGGTGGCTGTTGACCAGATCATTGAGGCGTGACTGCTGATCGTTGATCTCGAGCAGGGCCTCCTCGTAACAGTCGTCTGCTGTCTCCGCCCATCGCGATAGACGCGTGACCATCGGGTTGTAACAGCAGGGGGTAGCCTCCACAGTGCAGACTGGGTTGCCCTCTTCGCGGTAAGGATGATGCACGAACTCTGTCATTGTGAGTTCGGCACGGTGTTCCGCATTAAGGCGAAGGAAGGCCTCGCGAGCCGCATCTGAATAGCCGCTTCGCTAGGTCCCGGTGGTAGCGAGTGTGGAAGCGTAAGATGTCTCGCTTCCCATGCGGGCTTCTATGGATACGGCTGCCTCCCAGGCTGGATACACCTCGGAGCCATGTCTTTTGGTGTGATAAGTGGGTGGTTCCGGGTACCTCAAGCACCATAGTAGGGACTGAAGTTGTACCACGAACCCCTCGTCTCGCGGAACAGTGACTTCCCAGGTTCCGTCGTGGTTTGACATCGCTTTTATAGGCAACTTGGGGTTAGCGGAGAGAGCTTTCATAATCATTTGGTAAAAAGAAATACGGATGTAGAAAAGATATATTTGCATTTTCGGAAATAATATTTTTAAAACTGATCCTATTGTAGGGATAATTCCCTTTAGCCATCTAGTTAGGGGTAGGGCGCCATTTGGTCTTAGCCTACGGTCGCATGGCTCTGATACCAGCTCTGTGGACCCCGATTTTGAGGCGGGAATCTTTCGTGTTCATAGTACCATTTCCCTGGATCAAGTAGTTGGTACCCACGAATACGATCTTGGATAATCAAGTGCGCATGCACGAATAGTCTTACAATACCATTATTACATTAATAGGCCCGAAGGCATTGTTCATCCCACAGGACCTTATGGTCCGAATACAACATAAAAACAGAGTTTAGATAAGGCGGCGGAAAGAGGCGGCGGCTTGTCAATTGCCACGAGCAACGACCGGAGCTAAAGTCTAATATGCGCCGTCGTTCCCTCGTCCTCCCGGTGATACGCGTATGGATCTTCCGGCTCTTCAACTCCATCATGGAGGTTTGTGCGTATAGCAAGGGTGAGTACCAACCGTACTCGGCAAGCCAACACAGAATTGATGCATATGATAAGGTTATTCAAAGAACATGGCTAGGGTTATTTTTGCGTAAAGCCGGTTTTCACAATTCTTTTCATAAGCCTATCGACTAGCCAAAGCAAGTTTTAATTTCATAGTTCATTAACCCGCGACGGTTCGTCTACCATCCATCGTGATTCCAAGGATGGCTTCCGCCTCCGGTTCGTCATGATTTTCGGGAGTCCACCCCTTCTCGTATTCTCGAGAAGTTGATCCACCAGAATAAAATCATCATGCAAACCCATCCCAGTATTTTTAAGTTCAAAGTCTAGCCAAGCGAAAGTCTTGTCACGATGCTCAATATCCGCGAGCACGGCTATTCGAATAGATTGATTCATTCACACTGCGGTGGATGTACACTTTACCCGTACTCCGCGACAGCCCAACAAATGAGCCTACGCCTCAACACATGAGACGGTCACGGCAAAGCCTTTCGATAACCTCACTTTGGCGTACCCGCTCCATGAACTTATGTCCTCATGCACTCTAGCCGTCCTTTTCTAGCGTGAGAGGAGTTAAGCGCACCGGGGTAAGGGAAGACATTTCCAATCTTTAAGTTTAATTAGCATTAGTTTAATCCCACCATTCATAACAAAGGCCGCAGCCTCATTCTCATCCCATAACCACATCATAGAGAACCATCTATGCAAGGATACGCCTCCGCTCGGCTATCTAGTCGCTAGGTCTATACCCATTCGAGAAGTACGGTTGTACCGGCTCGTTTCCGGCTATCTCATGGCTCGGTCCTTAACCGACGGGGTCGGCACTTGCCTTTTCCGGAATCCACCCAAATCATCCGGCCGCCCAGTCTAAAACATTTGTATAATACTTTCAATTTTCATCAAACTTAATTCATCATGGCCATGTGGCGCTCATGTCTCCACATGCCGAATCTCAACTACCTTCCCTAAGGTAGTTGCCCAAGCACAAAGCTTTTTCATAAAGTCATGAGTATGCATAAATCTAAGTATAGCATGGCTAAGCGGTTTACCAAGTTATGCTTCGGTTGTTTGTATCACATCGCGAGTTACAAGGAGTAATTCTAAAGGTAATCAATAGCAAGGTATGGCATAACAAGTATAGGTAACTCTGTAAAGCATGCATGTTTAGAGTTTAAACTAACATCATTTCGCAAGTGGGATCGATATGTTCAAAGGGTGTGAGGACTTGCCTTGCTCGCACGCTGGTTGAGTGGGGTCTTCCGCGTAGTCGGTGTTCACTTCTTCGGACGCTATCCGTACGTGCGAAAAGAAGGGTTGAATCCAATTAAAATCCAACAATATCAACGAAAAGAAAGAGATCTCAAAATGATCGCGGAAAGCGGATTCCAAACACAACCTCAAACTTCGGAGATTTTAATAGTTGAATCAACGAAAAGGAGTCCAGTTAAACCGAGCGAACCATCTCGTAATAAATATATATTTTGTACTTAAATTTGAAGATATCCTAGAATAATTAGATTTCTAATTTCCATATCTCCAATAATTGATCTTTAATGTTGCAATTATATTTGTTAGGGGTTTTGTAATTCTAACGACCGAATAATAACATTCATGCTTAACCTATATTTAAAAAGGTCTCATGTGAACTTCGATAACAATTTAGAGGTCGGACAATATTTGAATTCATAAAAAGGAAAATTTTAATCTATAAATTATTTTCACAAAGTATTTCTTTTTGGAAGGAAAAAGAATATTATACTCATTCCTAGATAATAATTTTTCAAAAACCTTATTGTATATCCTAAAATATTTCCAAAATAATTTTTTTCTTTACCTTTACCCTAATTCCTTTATTATTTTTCTTTCCCTTATTTTTTTCTTTCTTTTCTTTTTCCCTTTCTTTTCTTTCTTCCTCTGCTTCTTCCCTCCCTTTCCCCCCTGTTTTCCACCGGCGGCCGACGGTGAGGGAGGGGTGCCGACGGCGAGGAGGGCCGGAGCTAGGGAAAAGAGGGGCGCTACACCATCTTGGGACCACGAGGGTTCCATTTCTTCACTCGCCCGAGACCGGGAGCGGCGGAAAGGGCTGGCGACGGCGAGGTGGTTCGGCGGCGGTGGCGCTCGTCGGCAGCAAAATCCGGCGAAGCTCGGCTAAAGTGAGGGGTCTACGAGCTTCGGTGAACCCTAGGGATGCTAAAGGTGGGGTTGGTTCGGCCGGAGAGGCACTGCAGCGGGCTGGCGACGGCGAGGTGGTTCGGCGGCCGAGACAGGGGAATTCGAGGGGTTCGTCGCCGGCGATTTTCCGGCGACCATTTGGCTCGGGAAGCTTAGGGGAATTAATACCTAGAGCACGGGGATGATAATGGTACCTTTAATTCGGGAGAAATCGGCCGAGGGTGACGAATTTCGGAGTGTCGCACGGGCGGTCGAATTAGGGTTCTTCCGGCCGAGCTCCGATCTTTCCCAAAATTCGCGCAATGTAGTGGCTAATCCTTGGGGAAATTGGGGAAAAAGCACGAGTGAGCACTGGGGAGTATTTTTGATGTTGGGGGCCGGGTCTGGGGAGGCTTCTTATAGGCGGTCGACGGCGAGGGCGACGCGACGGCAGCAATGGCGCAGGCGTCAGCGGCATGGCGCGGTCGCGGGGAGATCGTGCGCGACGTGCGGCAACCGCAGCCGATGTGTGTGCGTACGGTGAGCGCGGCGAGGACGGTGCGTGCGGATGTACAGCGCGGCGCTCACTCGGGCAGTACGGCGACGACATGGCGACGGCCTAGCGCAGCGTCGGCGCGACTCGGCGCGACCGCGGGGTGGCGCGGCTACCGGCGGCGGCATGCGCGCAGGACGGTGTCGTCGCGAGAGCACGCGGGCGAGGCGTCTGGTACGGCGCGGCACGGCGCTCGGCGCGTGGCGCGCGCGAACGTGGCTGACGGTTTTGGTCGAACACCTGCTGACGCGATGAACAGTGCACTTTTCCATTTATCCCGAATTTGAAATCCTATTTTCCATTTCCATTTCTTTTATCCCTAAAAATCCCAAATTAATCTTGATATTCACAGAACCATTTCTAAAATTATATTTTCCATTTTTCCCTATATTTTTGTTTATAGATATTTTCCATTTTTTATTTTGTCTATTCTCTAATATTCAAGAAAATGAAATTTTGATTTAAGCCACATTTCAAATTTTATTTCTCTTTTTCCAAAAATATTTTTGCCATCCAATTCCAATTATTTATTATATTTCCCCCATCAATTAGAGTTTAAACATTAATATATCCCTTTTTGTAATGCACCATATTATATACATATATATATCTATATGCTCTTTTCAGGGTACACACATGTTCATTTTGAAATTGTTTTCACCGGCTGGGATTGCAAAGCTTAGGGTTGTACTCCATTTTACCTCAAGGTAATTCTAGAAGAAAATCTTATATCGCTGATCTGGCAATTAAGATCGAAAAACACGATAAGAAGTAATGATTCCAAAAAGTTTTTGTGAGTTCCGATTTTCACGTTCCGAATTCTACTCCTTCGATTTTCAGGATGTTACAATGGCCCAGTGCATATTCGAGCTTATGACTATAGTTTTCTTTCTTTTATGCCATCACCGCTAGTCAACAGTTAGTAAAATTCCGTATTA
Organism: Oryza australiensis; assembly: GCA_019925245.2. Lineage (NCBI taxonomy): Eukaryota > Viridiplantae > Streptophyta > Magnoliopsida > Poales > Poaceae > Oryza > Oryza australiensis. Next base: position 435,170 of record JAIFGZ020000126.1, read on the forward strand.
ACTATTGACTAGCGGTGATGACATGAAAGGAAATGAAAGGAAGAAAACTAGTTGTTCAATGGTATATTATAGAATTGAGCTTTGTTAGTGGTATATTGGAGAATCCATACTTTGTCAATGGCATAGAATGGATTATCCGCTAGGAATTGTCACCATATTTTTTACTCATAAAACGGTCAAATCTTTTTGAAAGGAATAATTTTACACTATAAATTCTATATTTATGCATAATAGTTTTCTAATACTCAGTTTACACGATCACAATTATGTTTACGTTCAATGGATATTTTAAGATGATAAAAGACCACGAGATAAATTATACTGAATAAGCTTTCCATGAAACACAATAACATGTCAAAACAACGTCCACATAAAGAAAGTTACACCCGTTTGAAGTTGATGTTGTCCCTAGAAGCCAAACCAGAGTTATGGTGCTCACTTCATCTCCAGCTTGACTTGGTAGAAATTTCTTGTGGAGATTATGACAATCGGATATCCACATGGCAAGCTTATCCGACTGGAGATAGGGATAGGTTGCGCCTGCCAAATATGTAAACCAACTATGACTTGGGTGTTACGTTGTCGATTGAGATAAGGCAACGACCCATAGTCACGGTTTGGTAAGATTGAGGAAACCGACTTAGAGTAAGATATGGTTTCCGACTTGTAAGCCCGCCTCCCAAGACTAGATAAGGGGGGTAAGGGGCGTCCCTTGAGGGATATAAGAGTTGACGAGCAAGAGCTTTAGACTTCAGGAGCTACAGATCTTGAGATCAATATACACTCGGCGGATCGAATCCCCGAAACAGGAGTAGGGTATTACCTCACGAGAGGGCCTGAACCTGTCTAAATCCTTATTTTTCACCTAACCCATTGTGCTTGGCGATCTTGACTGTGACCCCAGAAATTCTATTGCCGAAACCAAGTTTTGACAGTTGGCGCGCCAGGTAGGGGCCCGCGCGTCAAGACTTCTTCAACAATCTCGCCGGCAAGCGCGATGGGATCTTCTTCAGGCATCGGCGACTTCGCCGCCAACTACTTCAACAAGTTCTCCTCTTTTGACTCGGATTCGGACCAGTCGGAAGGAGAAACCCACTCGGCGCCATTCGGGCTCCCGAACAACGCCAAGATCTACGACAAAATCTTGGATTCCAAGATGCAGTCCATCCACTCTGACGGAAGAACTCACTCGGCGCCGTTCGGGCTACCGAACGCCGCTGAGATCTGCAGCAGCCTTCTCATCTCCCCGTCGGAGCCAATCTACTCGGAAGAAAACCTCTCTGCGCCGTTTGGATTACCAAACGCTGCTGAGATATACTGCAAGCTCCTTTCCCCCGAGTCAAGATCGACCCACTCGGAGGGACCCATGTCATCAAGCTCCGACTCGGACTGGAACGATCCAGATCCGAACCACCCGAGCTCAAGGGAAGTCGCGGTCATCCTTCAACCGTTCGGGTCATGCTCATCCTCGGAGCTCGACGAGTACCTCGGCTCCTCGGGTTTTGACAACCTTTACGGCATCCTCGGACAAAGCGACGACTCCATGCGACAAGAACTACGAGCCGAAGTGCTTTGACGTCCTCATGGTGAAGTGGCCAAGACCGACTCGGCCATGGCCCGTAGGCTCGCGGAAGAAGAACGAGCCGGACTTGAGCAAGAGCGCAAGCGGCGAAGAAGAGAAGAAGCGCAAGGAGGAAGCCGACAGAAGGAAGCAGGATCTGAGGGCAGCCGGACGATCCGTTCAGGAGGCTATACTTCAGACGCGGGTCCGCAACACCAATATCTTCCAGACGCCACAGCAGAACGCTGTTGCTGCCCTCACACTCCTGGACACCGTCATCGAGACGACGCCCCCCGACGTGACTCCAATCTTGGACAAAATCAAGACCATCGTCGTGGCTACGGCCAATGGTCATCCCTCCACCTCAGCACGAAGACCGACTGAGTCCGTGGTTGAAACGCCCGACAGAAGCCGACTCCCGCCGCTAAGGTCAAGGGACGAACCAGACCGGTCGACAACCAGGCCAAGAGGTCCACGCCACGAGTCCACGCAGAAGCATCAAGAGCAAACGGCCGACTCCCGCGACAAACGACATGGACGTCCACCCGTCCACCACCGCGTCCGCCGCAACAACAGCTCCAGCTACCCAACCAGCCTGCCGAGGACCCCGCCGAGTGATCTGCGGGAAGTCCTCGATCGTCGCTACCAAGAGCGAGATCAACGCACTCGGGAAGATCGAAGGGGATCACTCGACAGCAATGACGATGGAGTGTCAGCTTTCACTCGGGAGCTTCGCCGAGTGCATTGGCCGAACGGTTTCAAGCCGACCGGAATCGAGAAGTACGACAGCAAGACCAACCCCGAGTCGTGGCTGACCGTGTACACTCTCGCCATCCGCGCAGCAGGCGGCGTCAACAAGGCCATGGCCAATTACCTGCCCGTGGCCCTCGCCAACTCAGCCAGGAACTGGCTCACGAGCCTGCCAAGAGGCTCGATCGGCTCGTGGAGCGAGCTAAGAGACCATTTCATCGCCAACTTCCAAGGCACCTTTGAGAGGCCTGGAACCCACTTCGATCTCTACAACGTCGTCCAGAAGCCAAACGAGTCATTGAAAGACTACATCCAGCGCTTCTCCGAAAAGCGCAACAAGATCCCCAACATCACCGACGACATCATCATCGCCGCCTTCCAGAAAGGAGTCCATGATAAGCTGTTACAGAAAATTTGGGCGCAAGCCACCGAAGACGGTGAAGCAGATGTTCGAGACAGCGAACTCCTACGCCAAATCCAGCGACGTGATCAAAGCGGCGCGCCAAGATCGGCCTGACGAAAGGGACGACAAGCAGTCGGGAGGAAGCCGACACCCTAATAAGGATAATGACAATAGCAATCATGGCCAGAGAGATCGCAAGCGCCGGCCCGGGGACTTGGTTGCCACAACGTCCAGCTCTCAACGCTGTCCCCGAGTTGCGGCTTACGACGCGATCATGAACGATCATGAACGCTCAGTGCACGCATCATCTACAAGCAATTTGCCGAGCAATATGTGGCACGGTTAAACAAGAAGCCGATTGATGAAGCCGGTCCATCGGGAAACAAGAGAACAACCCGATTGGAAATTCAGAGCCTTTTCATGACCCCGTGGGCGAGCTGAGTCACATCTTCGGGGGCCGCGGGCTTATGAGTCCAAGAGGAAGCAAAAGCTGATGGACCGCGAGGTCAACATGGCACAAACCGAAGTCCCACAACATCTAGATGGTCGGAGGTGGCCATCACGTTTAATCGCTTGGATCATCCTGACCGAGTGGTTCACCCGGGGCGGTATCCCTTGGTACTCGACCCGGTGGTTCGGAATATCAAGCTGAAGCGCGTCCTTATTGATGGGGGCAGCATCCTCAGTATCTTGTTTGCCAAGACCTTGGACGAGATGCAGATTCCAAGATCCGAGTTGAAGGCAAGCTCAGTCTTCTTCCACGGAGTTATCCCAGGGCTGTCATCTACGCCACTCGGGCACATCGCCCTTCCAGTCACCTTCAGAGTTCGAGAGAACTTCCGGACGGAGAACATCACCTTCGAGGTGGCTGACTTTGAGACGGCCTACCATGCAATCATTGGAAGGCCTGCGCTCGCCTAGTTCATGGCGATACCACTCTACACTCACCTCTGCATGAAGATGCCCGGCCCCAACGGTGTCATCACCCTGCGCAGCGACGTCAAACAAGCATTCACCTGCAACAAAGAAAGCTGTGATATGACCCAATCTTATGAGAGATCATGTGGCCAGAAAGAAATCCGACTGGCTGCATCAACATCTGAAGAGGGTGAAATTCGTACAGAGAGAATAGCCAAGTCAGGGATGAGGCGATGCCAAAACGAAGAAAATCTTCCTTGATCCAGTCAGTAAGATAACTTCAAGGACTTAAACGATACCATAGCCGCAATGTTCGGGCGTGAGCTTTCATTGTCGGCGATTTGGTTCTACGCAAGATCCAGACCACCAAGGACCATCACAAATTATCTTCAATATGGGAAGGACCATACATAATCGCTGAGGTGACTCGGCCAGGAGCATTTCGACTAAAGCGCGAAGATGGATCTATGGTGGAGAACTCCTGGAATATTGAACATCTTCGACGATACTATGCTTAAATTGCTGTAAGTTTCATGTTATTCTTGACTGCCAACCTCAAGCAAGATGACTTCTTGAGTTGACAGTCGGGGGCTGCATACATGTCAATAAAGCATGGTTTTTTTCGACAACTTGTTTATATTTGGTTTATCATTGTTTAATGTTCCTTGATTTAAGTTCAATAGATAAGGACTGAGAATTTTCTGATGATCTAATCAAGCTTAGGCTTGATGACAGTCGGACAAAAATTACTTAAGAAATTTTCTATGAAGACTCAAGTCAAGGCATTAACATAAATAAGCTAGATACCTACAAGTTCACATCGAAGGCATAAAGAGACCAAGATGATTAAACTTACTCCCGACCGAACCTCGGACAACAAGGGAATCTTGGAGGCTGGATGCGGAAGATGGCTTGTGATGGAACAAGAGTTCCTAGATGGATGGATTTGCACACACACGAGTTTAGGGTTCTCCACGGAGAGCTGGTGAACAGTGCTGCGAAAGAGGAAATTTTTGGGGAAGATGAAGTGTCGAGGATGACCTCGAGGCTTCGTAAAAAGACTTGAGGGTTTTTGCCAAGTTATCTCGTGATTGGGCCGAGCCCATGAGAGACTTGCGGCCCAGCTAAGGTGTGGCTTGACACGTGTCCTTAGGGACTTAAGTGGATGGACTTAAGCAGATTTGCCCTGGCAATATGCACGTGTCACATAGCCCAATACCTTTAAAATCCTTTCATACCGTGGTTTGCATAACTTCATGAGAAGTTGGCACGATGCAATTTGAAAGGTGACAAATAGTTAAGCTTTTCATGGCTGTCCTGATGACAGGAACTATTTGGTTTTAAAGTATTTGATTAAATGATTATATCAATGCTATTTTTCCACCTTAGTGAAGATCTTTTTAGATTAAGACCAATATTATGGTAGGAGCTATTTAATATTTTGGTCATATTTTTCAGATGACTGAAAATTTCGTTTACCCATGAGGGCCAATTAAATTATTTGTTCCGAGATGACTCGGGCAAGTTAACTCGGATAAGCACGAGTTTGCCGAGTATTTTTTTACCCATGAAGGTTGACTAAATTATTTGTCCCGAGATGACTCGGGCAAGTTAACTCGGATAAGCATGAGCTTGCCGAGTGTTTTTTGCCCACGAGGGTCGATTGAGCTATTTGTTCCGAGATGACTCGGGCAAATCAACTTGGATAAGCATGAGTTTGCCGAGTGAATTAATTTCTTACCTATAAGAGTTGATTAAATTGTTTGTTCGAGATGACTCGGGCAAACTTACTCGGATAAGCAAGAGCTTGCCGAGTGATGTGATTTTTATATTTGCTTTGGCTTGAGCTAAGCATTTATATGAGAATTATTTGTTTCGAGATGACTCGGGCAAATTTTCGGGATGACTCGGGAAGATCAGCTCGGATAAGCATGAGCTTACCGAGCGAATTGATTTCTTACCCTGAGGGCTAATTAAATTATTTGTTTCGAGATGACTCGGGCGAATCTACTCAGATAAGCATGAGCTTGCCGAGTGATGTGTTGTATGATTTTTTATGATTGCTTTAGCTTGAGCTAAGCATTCATACGAGTATGATTTTTATAGTTCTTGACTATATGCTTAGTCTGTTTTGACTAACCACATAGTCGGGGCTACACCTAATTAGGTGCATCAGGAGATGCACCTAGATATTTATTTTTGAGAATTTTTTTGGATATTTTCCAGCCCTTCACAGTCTTTGGAGCCACTCGGGAGATTCAGGCAGAGATGATGGAATAACTCGGCGCCAGAAGCACTCGGCCAAAGAGTTTTTTTTGGCTGTATACTGTCTTGGTTTGATGCTGAGTTGTCTCGTCGACTGAAAAGGTCTCGGGGGCTACTGTGGAGATTATGACAATCGGATATCCACATGGCAAGCTTATCCGACTGGAGATAGGGATAGGTTACGCCTGCCAAATATGTAAACCAACTATGACTTGGGTGTTACGTTTCCGATTGAGATAAGGCAACGGCCCATAGTCACGGTTTGGTAAGATTGAGGAAACCGACTTAGAGTAAGATATGGTTTCTGACTTGTAAGCCCGTCTCCCAAGACTATATAAGGAGGGTAAGGGGCGTCCCTTGAGGGATATGAGAGTTGATGAGCAAGAGCTTTAGACTTCAGGAGCTACAGATCTTGAGATCAATATACACTCAGCGGATCGAATCCCCGAAACAGAAGTAGGGTATTACCTCACGAGAGGGCCTGAACCTATCTAAATCCTTATTTTCCACCTAACCCATTGTGCTTGGCGATCTTGATTGTGACCCCAGAAATTCTATTGCCGAAACCAAGTTTCGATATTTCTCCTCGTTGGTCCAATCCATGATTTGTACTATAAGCACGTCGCAAGCATTATAGTGGTCTACTGTTAAAGAAAAAAATTATCATGCAAACCGAAATGACCTCACTTAATAATTAAGTTGACATACACATGCTCATGTCATTGTTCTCTCTAGAAGAATTGTGTGTATGTGACAAAGTGATGTTTGTCACCGTCCTGTGTGTCATTCTCGATTGCACGAGCATCCAAGAGGGATGTGGATAATTTGTTTGCCGAGCTTATACATCTCATTTCATGCTAAATTTACCATGATTTCATGCTAGACAATGGTGATAGCTGTATCGCTCAATGATCTACAACGGCGATTAAAACACCCTTAAAACCATAGATTTCCAGCCATAGATTGTGACAATTGGAAAACTACTAAAATTTACCTTTTCCTAAATGATAATTTGGACATTGAAACCATGCTCATTAGTAGTAATTATGGAGCAAAAGTTGTGCTTTCTAGTTTTTATATATGGTAGTCAATTCATTCTCATGGAGCCGATCCTTGCTCATGGCTTATGTCATGGGGTTGTCCCTCACTGGCAAGGCAATACTCGATCGAACACCTAGTGTGCAAGATGTGCACCTCACCAAGAAGAAGGTTACTGCTATGGAGCTGGGTGATGGTGCTGACAAGGGTCACGAACCATACACTCCATGCTTGTGTTATGAAGGTGAATGCAGTGATCACTCGATGTGAGTGATTATCGAAAAAGCGGATTGAGACATGAGCGTCACCCTGCGTTTCAAAACCTTTGTGAAAACACAAAACTTAATCAAACAAACTTTTCTTTGACTGGGGTAGCTGTTAGTGATATGCCCTAGAGGCAACATGGAGATGTTGGATATCACGTCAATGTTTATGTATTTATGAATAAAGTGTTATTCAGTTCCATGAAATAGACATCTTGTATTGATCAATAAGTACGTGACTTATTTATGAGACTCTTTATGTATGAATCTATTTCTAAACGATCCCTGATCATATATCATATTGTTGGAACAAATATGATTCTAAGATCGGCATGTTTATTGATTGATGATCATGTCTCATAGATCATGGGTATGGAGATACCAAATCAATAAACATGGACATATGTGTTAGAGAGCACATTGTTGGATAGACCCACCATGAGACACTACGGAATTAATGTGCCATTAGTTGGTCTCGGGTAGTGTTGGTACAAAGTCCTTAGACCTGAGATCACCATGGATTCCAACATGTGTAGTAGCCTACTTTGGGACTACCAAACGCTATTCCGTAATCGGGTAGTTATAAAGGTAGTTTTCGGGTTTGCTATGAAACATGGAGTGGGATGTGAGTGATCAAGATGGAATTTGCCCCTCCTTTGGAGAGATATCTCTGGGCCCCTCGAGGTAATGGATTATGGAAATGCATGGCCATGCTAAGTTGATTGAGGAGTCAATCAACGACGGATAATCCAATACGGTTCGAGTGAATGGTTAAGCTATTGAAGGGATGTCACACATCTTGCCTATAGCTTAACCGGTATCGTGAGGCAAAGGGATTTGTGTACGCATTACAGGTTCGAGCCGATATTATATTCTTGTATACTATGGTGTCAATATGTGCCGCTAGGCGCCTGCGTGAAGTCGGCTGAGTTGGACTCGAGCCGACGGTCGGCTAAGTTAGACTATAGCCGAAACCGAGTATACCTGAACCTACGTGGTCGCACGCTTAAGGGGATAAGAACAGCATTCGAGTTGGACTCGGATACGGCTCGATCGGATAGGGATCCGATCGGATAGAGTCCTATGGGCTTACGACGTGTGGGCGGCCAACTCTATGAGATACGGATGAGATCCGATTCAAAATAGAGTCCTAATCGGCCACTAGTCCCGTCGGCCAACTCTATATAAAGGAGGGAGGGGTGGAGAGCGTGACACGTCAATTGCATCGCGTGCAACAAAAGTCGCCGAGATCAATCTCCACGGAAACCCTCCCCACTTTCGAGCCAAACCCTAGCCTTGCATCGCGTGCTAGCACACGGGTGTACGGCGTTTCGTCCCCGGACGTGTGGATACCGGTAGAGGCGCTGCTACGTTGCGCGCTCTTGATCGGCATCGGATCGGCTGCAATCGGAGCGATCGGCTGTGGTGGAATCGGCTGCGGTCGGGCGCATCGGAGCGAGGCGTGAGAACGCGGCGGACGACTCGAATCGGCTGATTGGCGAATCGGTGTCTCCGGAATCGGCTACACTGTTCCGGATCGGATTGCCCCGATTGGCTATTCCGCCGCACTCTACTCCAATCGGTAACGATCTATCGGCCCTTACTTGCAAGTGTTCCTGGTTTGCGTGGTTAAAAGTTTTTGTTTTCGGCTAGAGTAGCCTCCGCGTAACCCTTCAGTAGCACACATCAAATTTGGGTGGTTTCATGAAATTGCTAGTCACTGAACCTGGTCTTAAGGACTAAATCAGCCGAATTTTTTTTATTTTTGCTCTTTTTTGAAAGATTCTCACAAATACGCTCATGACAGTTTTAATTTGGAAAATGAAACCTAATCTCGAAGCCGTCACTATTGGCGCTAAGCTTACACTGCTCGACGCCACCACAATTGACACAGAGCTCTTTGCGCCACATCGGTACCGAGGCTATCGTGACGCTGATGTGGCCACCTCAGCACCGAGCTCGGCGCCGTAGATCTTGGCACCGAGCTCGACGTCACAGTCTTTGGCGCCGAGCTGCTGTTAACCTAGGTAAACATTACCAGGTTGACTATTCGTTTATTTATATAGAGGTTGGTTAGAGCGTAGCTCTAATAAGCTGAAGGTCAGAGGTTCAACTGCTGGTTGCAGGTTTTGCAATTTTTCTACATTAAGTTTTTTTTATTTTTTGCAAAACATATTAGGATGCACAAAAATAAATAAAAATAATTGAAAAAGGCAAAAATTAGGACGTACCAAAAATTAAAAAAAGAAAATTTTTCTTTTTTATTTTTTCAAAAACATTAGGATGCACAAAAATAAATAAAAATAATTGGGAAAAAGGAAAAACATTAGGATGTAAAAAAATAGAAAAGAAATTCGAAAAATTGCACCAATAGGATGTAAAAGAAATAAATTCAAAAATACAACAATAGGATGTACCAAAAAAACTACAAAACATTATAATGTAAAAAAATAAAATGTAAAACATTAGGACGTACCAAACAAATGAAAAAGAAAATTCTAAAAAAATGAAAAAGGGAATTTTTGTATATCATTTTTTATTTTTTTCGGAATATATTCTAACAAAATTAAAAAAACTTAATGTGAAAAAATTTCAAAACCTGCAGATTCAGCTCATTAGAGCAAAGCTCTAACCAACCGAGCTAAGAGGCATGTGCATCTAACTGTTGTGTAGAAATAAATCAATGCTTAACCTGGTGAAGTTTAGGTAGAGGTTAACAACAACTCGGCGCCAAAGACTACAGCGCCGAGATGGCCATGTTAGCACCACGACAGCCTCGGTGCCGACGTGGCGCAAAGAGCTCGGCGTCAATTGTGATGGCGCCGAGCATTGTAAGCTTGGCGCCAACAAGGACGACGTCGAGATTGGGGTCCATTTTTTGAACTAAAACTTTCATGGACATATTTGTGAAAATTTTTCAAAAAAGGATCAAAAAGTAAAAAATTTGAAGAAGCTATGCAGGAAAAAAGTACAGCCACATTTCTTGAATGGGCATAGACCCGACGGATTAGGTGACTGAGTGGGTCAACACCCCATCATGGTTGTGTTGTGTCTAAGTGTTAAGTGTTAGGGCAGTCCCAATGCTTAAAACTATGCACGGTTTTCATGGTGACACGTTAGAAAAAAATCATACAATGGCCAGTTCCTTTAAGTAATAAATGTTATGATCTTTTTCTCTCTCCCTTATCTCTTCACACCAGCAGGCCAGCTAGCGCGGGCGGTGGCAGGCGATGGCGGGGCGGTGACCGTCAAGAGTGCGGGGGCGGCCGCCGAGCGCGCATGGCGGCGAGCTTCACGACCCGGCCTTGGCGAGCTACTGCGGTGGCAGGCGAGCGCGAGCGGCGGTAGGTGATGGAGGGGCGAGGGATTTGTGTACACATTACAGGTTCAGAGCCGATATTATTCTTGTATACTATGGTGTCAATATGTGCTGCTAGGCGCCGCTGTTGACAGGTCGGCTGAGTTAGACTCGAGCCGACGATCGGCTAAGTTAGACTATAGCCGAAACCGAGTATACCTGAACCTACAGGGTCGCACGCTTAAGGGGATAAGAACAGGCATTCGAGTTGGACTCGGATACGGCTCGATCGGATAGGGATCCGATCGGATAGAGTCCTATGGGCTTACGACGTGTGGGCGGTCAACTCTATGAGATACGGATGAGATCCGATTCAAAATAGAGTCCTAATCGGCCACTAGTCCCGTCGGCCAACTCTATATAAAGGAGGGAGGGGTGGAGAGCTGCCACATGTCAATTGCATCGCGTGCAAAGAAGTCGCCGAGATCAATCTCCACGGAAACCCTCCCCACTTTCGAGCCAAACCCTAGCCTTGCATCGCGTGCTAGCACACGGGTGTACGGCGTTCTGTCCCCGGACGTGTGGATACCGGTAGAGGCGCTGCTACGTAGCGCGCTCTTGATTGGCTTCGGATCGGCTGCAATCGGAGCGATCGGCTGTGGTGGAATCGGCTGCGGTCAGGCGCATCGGAGCGAGGCGTGAGAACGCGGCCGGACGACTCGAATCGGCTGATTGGCGAATCGGCTGTCTCCGGGAATCGGCTACACTGTTCCGGATCGGATTGCCCTGATTGGCTATTCCGCTGCACTCTACTCCAATCGGTAACGATCTATCGGCCCTTACTTGCAAGTGTTCCTGGTTTGCGCGGTTAAAAGTTTTTGTTTTCGGCTAGAGTAGCCTCCACGTAACCCTTCAGTAGCACACATCAAATTTGGGTGGTTTCATGAAATTGCTAGTCACTGAACCTGGTCTTAAGGACTAAATCAGCCGAATTTTTTTATTTTTGCTCTTTTTTGAAAGATTCTCACAAATACGCTCCTAACAATTTTAATTTGGAAAATGAAACCTAATCTCGAAACCGTCACTATTGGCGCTAAGCTTACACTGCTCGACGCCACCACAATTGACACAGAGCTCTTTGCGTCACATCGGTACCGAGGCTATCGTGACGCTGATGTGGCCACCTCAGCACCGAGCTCGGCGCCGTAGATCTTGGCACCGAGCTCGACGTCACAGTCTTTGGCGCCGAGCTGCTGTTAACCTAGGTAAACATTACCAGGTTGACTATTCGTTTATTTATATAGAGGTTGGTTAGAGCGTAGCTCTAATAAGCTGAAGGTCACAGGTTCAACTGCTGGTTGCAGGTTTTGCAATTTTTCTACATTAAGTTTTTTTATTTTTTGCAAAACATTAGGATGCACAAAAATAAATAAAAATAATTGAAAAAGGCAAAACATTAAGACGTACCAAAAAATTAAAAAAGAAAATTTTTCTTTTTTATTTTTTTCAAAAACATCGGGATGCACAAAAATAATTGGGAAAAAGGAAAAAACATTAGGATGTAAAAAAAATAGAAAAGAAATTCGAAAAATTGCACCAATAGGATGTAAAAGAAATAAATTCAAAAATACAAAAATAGGATGTACCAAAAAAACTACAAAACATTATAATGTAAAAAATAAAATGTAAAACATTAGGACGTACCAAACAAATGAAAAAGAAAATTCTAAAAAATGAAAAAGGGAATTTTTGTATATCATTTTTTATTTTTTCGAATATATTCTAAAAAATTAAAACAAACTTAATGTAAAAAATTTCAAAACCTGCAGATTCAGCTCATTAGAGCAAAGCTCTAACCAACCGAGCTAAGAGGCATGTGCATCTAACTGTTGTGTAGAAATAAATCAATGCTTAACCTGGTGAAGTTTAGGTAGAGGTTAACAACAACTCGGCGCCAAAGACTACAGCGCCGAGATGGCCATGTTAGCACCACGACAGCCTCGGTGCCGACGTGGCGCAAAGAGCTCGGCGTCAATTGTGATGGCGCCGAGCATTGTAAGCTTGGCGCCAACAGGACGACGTCGAGATTGGGGTCCATTTTTTGAACTAAAACTTTCATGGACATATTTGTGAAAATTTTTCAAAAAGGATCAAAAAGTAAAATTTGAAGAAGCTATGCAGGAAAAAAAGTACAGCCACATTTCTTGAATGGGCATAGACCCGACGGATTAGGTGACCTGAGTGGGTCAACACCCCAGTCATGGTTGTGTTGTGTCTAAGTGTTAAGTGTTAGGGCAGTCCCAATGCTTAAAACTATGCACGGTTTTCATGGTGACACGTTAGAAAAAAATCATACAATGGCCAGTTCCTTTAAGTAATAAATGTTATGATCTTTTTCTCTCTCTCCCTTATCTCTTCACACCAGCAGGCCAGCTAGCGCGGGCGGTGGCAGGCGATGGCGGGGCGGTGACCGTCGAGAGTGTGGGGCAGCGGCCGCCGAGCACGCATGGCGGCGAGCTTCCACGACCCGGCCTTGGCGAGCTACTGCGGTGGCAGGCGAGCGCGAGCGGCGGTAGGTGATGGAGGGGCGGCGGCCGGCGAGCGCACGTGGTGGCAAGCTTCCGCGGCCCGGCCTCAGTGAGCTTTTGCGGTGGCCTCAGCTCCTGGAGGGCTGGATGTTGCCCGACCTCGGCGAGCTAGGCGGCGACAGGCGATGGCGGGGCGGCGGCAGGTGAGCGCGCGTGGCGGCGAGCTTTCGCAGCCCGGCCTCGGCCAGCTTCTACGGCGGCCTCGGCTCCTGGAGGGCTGGATGCGGCCCGGCCTCAGTGAGCTTTCGCGGCGGCCTTGGCTCCTAGAGGACTGGATGCGGCCCAGCCTCGGTGAGCTTCCGCTGCGGCCGACGAGCTCCTGGAGGGCTGGATGCGGCCAAGAAACAGATGGTTTCTTCTCAACGCGTGATGTCGCCATTTATTCTGCCTCGGCTCAAGAGTAGAGGTAGTTTCCCTCACTAGAAACGATTTCATCTATGTTTCTCTCTTTTCTCATTGATTAGTCTGTCATGTCATTATTTTGCTGATGTGATATCTTATTTAATAAAGATAGAAATCAAACTTAATTTTTCATTGGGAGTGCCCTTATGATGATTAATGACGTCAAACCTAAAATGCATCTTAATCTATAATCCTATATAAGTATCCGCACTAGCTGCGTTTGTGTGCAGCCACGTCAAGAATACGCTGAACATTGAATTTCATCTAAACGGTTGAAGTCAGCCAGGTGATCTTCATGTCTCCCTGCCCTCAGCGCATTTGCTAAACATGCACCTTCACTATTCATATTATAACCGGCAACGGGAGCCAAATCGAGCAATCTGTCCTCATGTAGAAACATCTCCACCTATATATGGATTCCAATCCTCCACTACTACAGGAACTGTTTTTCTCAACAAGGCCTCCGATAGGTTGTAGACGGGCCATAAGTGGCCATGCCTGAAAAATTCGGTCCTCAGGGATGGTTGCATTTTTCTGTGCGGTCCACTTAAGCGACCGCATGGAATAATCCATTTTTTCGTACGGTCACTAAAATGGGCCGCACGGGATGATGCCCATATTTTTTAAAATCAATTTAGAGATGTAAGGTTTTAATTATCTATATATCTATTGAATTCTCCATCTAATTATTGGATATGGGATACAATCAAATAGAAAAAATATTTTTTTACAACATAAGTGACAATATAACTTCATATGTTGTGATATTGAGTTAATGTTAAGGTTATATACAAAATTAAGATGCATATAAGTTCATAACTTCTTATAAGATATATAAACTTGAAACTTAGAGTTCATTTAGATAAAACTATAACAGAGTGGCTCCACTGCACATATAATGCAGTTTGTACGCGTGTAACAAGTTTTTTCACGCATTGTTCCCGTTTCGTCCTCTAACTCGGAGTCAATTTTTAAAACGGCTATAACTTTCACATACGGACTCTGATCGAGACATTCCATATATGAAAATCGATCAAAAAAAATTGGATGCATTTGTCTACCACTTCGCCGCATTCGGTGATTTTATTTTCTCCAAAAACGGCTCGGAAGGTTGCCTTTTCGAGTCCGGAAGCTTTTTTCGATTTTGAGCGTATCTTCTGAGTTTCTCACCTGCCACGTCTTTTGTTTGTTTAGGCTCAAAGTTTGTGTGGTTACCTCTCGTGTGCTCTTAAGTCAAGAAAAAATATTAAAAAAAATAAAAAGGTCAAATTTTCCATGTCGTGGTCAACAGCAGACGAAAAGGAAAAATATATCTAGAGGAGCACAGAGTCTAGGATTGCTATGTAAACTCAAGCTTCAAAAGAAATATATTAATTATATATGAGTTGTCATGTTAATCATAGCTTCTTATAAGATATATAAACTTTGAAACTTGGAGTTCATTTAGATGAAACAGAGATGTAACCATTTATGAACAACATATAGTCTCACTTGATTAAAACTGATTGAATTTTTTATGATATTGTTATGGAACAAAAATAAGTTGTCATATCGATTTATAGAATTTTCTAATCAAATTTAGATATTATTATAATTTTTGTAGTCAAATATAAGGGTTATAGATTATCGTATGCGGGCGGCTTAAGTGTCTACACGGAAAGATAGTTTTTCTGTGTGGGCCCCTTACGCCGCCCGTACGGAATGATCATCACCGCCTATATAGGTGCGCGTGGGCTCCGAAATTTTCTAACTCCTGACGAAATTTTCTAGCGCGGTCCTCCGCCAGCTGCCTCCTCCGCTGGCCGCCTCCTCCTCCGCTGCCTCCACCGACCGCGGCCGCCTCCTACTCCACCGCCTCCACCGAACACGGCCGCCTCCTTCACCGACCGCGCCACCTCCTCCACCGACCGCGACCGCCTCCTCCTCCTCCTACCGCGGCCGCCTCCTCCTCCGCCTCCGCCTCCTCCTCCACCTCCTCCGACCGCGGCCGTCTCCTCCTCCGCCGCCTCTGACCGCGACTGCCTCCTCCTTCTCCGCCGCCACCACCGCCGCCTCCTCCACCGCCGCCTCCTTCGACCGTGGCCGCCTTCTCCACTGCGGCTCCACCACCGCCAACAACATAATTTATCATAAAATAAAATTTATTGTAGAATTTGTTGTAAAATTGTACATGTGAAATTTATGGTAAAACTGTGAGGATGTGAAATTATTTTTGTACAATTTGTGATGTGACATTAGTTATCGATTTAATTTAATAATTCAATATGTAATATATGATGGATGTATCTTTATGTGCGAGCCATTTAATTCATCCGCACGGAAAGATATATTATCCTGTGCTTCTTTCCATGTGGACGGCTTAAATGGCCCGCACGGGATAATAGATTTTTCTATGCGGGCCTCATAAGTCGCCCGCACGGAATAATCGATTTTTCCGTGCGATTAGGCCGCCTGCACGCGAAATTTTGATTTTTTTCAGAACATCTCGCGCATGCGGGCAGGCCGCACGGGAAGATGCCTTTCGGCCCGCACGCAAAAATCGATTCTCCGGTCGTGCTCCATTCCTCATTAGTCTCATCCAATTCATCGCAGGTGAGATTCTGCAACAGCTCGCCACCAATAATCGTTTCTGCGTCCAGTATCACTTGGTCTCATCCGAGTTGTTTCATTCGGCCTTCAACTGATAAATTTTTCTCATACATGTTTGCTTTTCTTTTTTTTGGTTGCCGGTACCTGGATGGTTAGTTGTTTTTGGCATTTGTTGAAGAAAATGCAGCGGTATCACTTTGGTTTTTTTAAGAGTTGTATGCACTATCATTTTCAATGTATATCATAAGCATTTTTTTGTCATGTAAAGCCACGTACCATGCTTTTGGAAATCTTTGGTATGAGTCGACTATTATGCTTTGGTTCCCGTATATATGGGCTTAGTATTCATCGTTTCTATCCAGGTTTTAATGAATTCTCCCAACTTCTTTAATCGGTTTTCCATAGCGAATTATATGTTGTTTTTTTATAGTACATACACCTACTTTTTTTCACATATTGTAGTCTTACAAAGAGATGCAGGTTTTTCCCTCACTAAACGACCATACTTCTGATGCTTGCAAATATTACCTGAAATCTCTAATATGAGTTCACTCAGAACAATTATCTAGGGTTAAGTACAAGAAGTGCATGGATGGCGTAAAGCCTTTCGTTGTCGAAGACATGGTCCTTTATTCTTCAAATCCATTTAAAAAGCAAGAATTAGAGGTTGAATTTTTCAATGCTGACATTACAATGAAAAGTATACTTGATAGATTGTTTCTATTTTTTATATTACACTCAGTTTAACAATCTTGAATTGGGCATATGAAGTTAATTGAATTCTTAAGTAAGTTGAAATATGTTGCCTCAATAATTTACCTAAATTTGACTGTGGGTGCAGAAAATCATTGATGATAGATTGCTAGAATACATTTTTATATAAGTATCTGCATCTCTCCAAAGCAAATGATATCCACAGCCATATCCTGCATCAATACCCAGGGAATTATCTAGTTATATATAAAATATAGCCCCCTGGATATCACAGGAATGCTTGGACTCCTCTCATCGCCAGCTCGAAGTAGGGTTGGGCGCTTAGGGTGCATGAGGGCTTACGATCCTTGGGGTGGGTGCCACAATGTGAGGGAAATAAAAAAAACCATGCTGTGACTAGTCACATATGTTGAGTATGTCATGGAGTGTGGGTTAGGCGAATACCTACTGTAGTATGAGTAAAATAAAACTATTTGAATAACCATGCTCATGGATAAATGAGCGTTGGGACTTGTACTACTCCCGATTAGCCTCAAAAGTTTTAAACTTGCTTAGAATAGGATTGGGAGAGGATATGTGGCCTATCTCGGCATGCGGTACAGTCGGAAATGTGGAAAATTGGAAGCGAGCTTAAACCAAGCCAAGCTGGGCTTGGGAAGGTGGATGAACCCTCTATTATTAACTACAACTTCAACCATAACATTGTTTTAAGTTAAAATTGGCTAAGTCATAGGTTTCTGAAATGATTTGCAAAAACTAGATTTATGCAAATAAATCAAGCCATCCTTGAATCCCTGTGAGCACTAATGCATTATTTAGTGCTGGCTTGCTAAGAACGGTTGGTACTCACCCTTTCTTATTTAACTCTTTAAGACGGAGATGTTGGGGACGTACCCATACGCGTGTTACACCAATAAGGAGAAAGAGTTGAAGAAAATGAAGTAGGGACGTTCTCCAGTTGGTGCCTATGGAGTAGAGATGAACTGTCGTAGCTTTGGTTCCGCTATCCTATCTACAACTTTTGGTATTTGGTAGCATAGATGACCATGAGTAGACCCTCGTTTTTGAGGACGGGAATCATTCGTGTTCATAGTACCATTTTCCTGGATCGAGTAGTTTGGTGCCCACGAATACAATACTGAATTATCAGGTGCAAAGTGCACGAATAGTCTTACATAGACTATATTACAAAATAAGCCCGAAGGCAATATCATTACATGCAGGACCTACTGGTCCGGATACAACCAAAATCAGAGATTAGATAAGATAGCAGACGGAAGGCAGCGGCATGTCGATCGCCTATAGGCAACGATTGGGGACTAAGACCTATTACGCTCCATTGTCTTCATTGCCCTCCTAGCAGTAGGCATACAGGTCCTCCAGATCTTCCATGTCTACATCTGTAGGTTTATGCGTATAGCAAGGGTGAGTACCCAATGTACTCAGCAAGCCAACATAGCATGATGCACATGATAGGGTCATTCAAAGGATGGCTATGGTTTATTTGCATAAAGCCAATTTTCGTAAATCATTTCACAAACCTATCATCTAGCCAAGTCAAGTTTTAGTTCTAGAGTGTATTAAATCGGCGACGGTTCTGTTTGCCATCCATCGTGATACCAAGGATGGTTTCCCGCCTCAGGGTCGTCATGGTTTTCTAGGGAGTCTACCCCCTTCTCGCAGTTCGAGCAGAGGATCCCTCAGCACATAAAATCATCATGCATGCCCAACCCATCAGTTTAAGTTTTTATGAGTCTAGCCACGGGAGAAACCTGTCACGTCGCTCATTATCCGCGAGCACGGCTATTCGAATAGACTGGTTTACTCACACTGCAGTGGACGTACACTTTACCCGTACTCCACAACTGCCCATTGAATGAGCCTACATCCCTCTATATGGGACGGTCATGCCAAAGTCTTTCGATAACCTCGCTTTGGCAGTACCCGCTCCATGAACTTAAACCCTCATGCACTCTAGCCGTCGTTTCCTAGCAGTGAGAGGAGTTCTAGCGTTCCTAGGGTAAGAGAAAGGCTTGCTCCATCTTTTATCTTTCAACCTTCATGTTCCTTTCTTCATGTCTTCATTTCTTCATGTTGATCGCATGCCCGATCTCTGCCCAGGTACCGACCAGTGGTAAACCCCCACCGGTAGGCCCTTAACTTCCGTCCAGGTACCCACCAGTGGTGAGCTCCCACCGGTAGGCCCTTACCTCAACGCCTACACCTGAACCACTATGCAGGGATACTGCCTCCGCTCGATTATTTACTCCGCTAGGTCTATACCCATTCGAGAAGTACGATTGTACTGGCTCGTTCCATGTTAAAAGTCTCATGGCTCGGTCCTTAATTGACCACGGACGATACTTGCCTTTGCCGGAATCCACCCAAATCCATCCATCCGCCCCAGTCTAAAAACATTGGTTTTATACTTTTACTTTTCCATCAAAACTATTTTCATCGTGTTCAAGGCAATGTGGCGCTCATGTCTCCACATGCCGTATCTCAACTACCTTCCCTAAGGTAGTTGCCCAAGCATATAGCTTTTGTAAAAATATGAGTATGCATGATTCTAGTATAAGCATGGCTAAGCATTTTACCGAAGATATCTCTCTGGTTGTATCACATCGAGGGTTACAAAGATTATATCTAAAGGTAAACAATGTCAAGGCATGGCATATCAAGCATAGGCATTAATTCGTGTATATACCATGCATATTTGAAGTTTAAACAACATCATTTCGCAATTGGGATCAATATGTTCAAGGAGGTGTGATGACTTGCCTTGCTCGCAACCTTCTTCACTTGTGTCTTCAGCGTACTCAACGGCTCCCGTGGATTCTATACATACATGCGAGATATCCAATTGAATTCGATCAGAATTCAAATAAAAACCATCAAAACCAAATAAATCACAAAAGTGGTCCCTACGGCGAATCTATGGTCGTAAACGGATTAATGATAGGGTTTTGCTAAAGTCCGAGTCGAAACGAGTGAGTTGCATTAATTTGAACTTTTAGGTTTTCTTTGATTTAATTTATATGGGGTGGCCTTATCCCCAGTTAATGTAAGTCTATCGGCGTTATAACCGACGATCCAAAATTGTATATTTTGACGAAAGGGTAACGAGAGTGTTTACATCGATTTCCTGGTTGAGTTCTTAACCCTCTGGTGAGCTTGGTGTCGCGGTCTATCGATAATTGGGTTGGGAAGGATTAAATATAAGACATATATGCATATAGATATATATATATATATAGGGAAGGGTTGATTAGGAGTTATAAAGATGGTTTTAAAATTCTTATAAAGGTTCCCATTCGTAAATGTAATATTTAGGTGAATAAATGGGTTTCACAAAAGGTAATAATTTTTGGAGAGGGAATAGGTTAAGAAGTTTGAATATAAAGTTCATACTTATTTGTAAAAGAAATTTTGGAAAAGAATAAATAATAATCTCTTGAAAAGATGTAAAATTCCTTGTAAATAGAGTTTAGGGATTCAAAAGAGTAAATATAATTTTTTTATGATTTTTACTAGGCTTCTCCTAATTTTAGTTCCTTAAAAGAAATAGAAAAAAATTTCAAAAATTTGCTTCGGTTGGGAATCGATCCCACGCCCTCTCTCTAGGCTAGGCTCAAGCCACTGGGCTACCGAGCCAATCTCGTTTCCTCTTCCTTCTCTTTTCTTTTCTTCCTTATTTCCTCTCTTCTTCTTCCCCGCGAGGCCGACGGCGCGACACGCCGAACGACGGTGAGGGGGACCGAGCTCGGGAAGTAAAGGGCCATGCACCATCTACGAACTACGAAACGTACTTTGGGGCTCGCCTGGGCCGGGAGGCGACGGGGAGGGCTGGCGTCGGCGAGGCGGCCATGGCGGTGGTGGCGCACGTCACGGCGGCTAACCGGCGACAAAACAGCCACGGTGAGGGTTCTGGGAGCATCATAGGGGTACGGGGAAGCTAGCTCTAGGGGATTCATTTGGTCGGGGAAGCATCGGGGTGAGCTAGCGGCGTGCGCACGGCGGCGGCCGAACAGAGCGGCATGGCGGGGCTCGCCGGCGACGGACTCCGGTGGGTGTTTGGCTCGGGAAAGCTAAGGGAATGGAAGCTCTAGACGTGTAGAAGGTGAACGTACCTTCAATTCGGGGATATTTCCACCGTGCGCAGCGAATTTGGGAGAATCACTCCGGGCGGCTACAGCTAGGGTTCTTCGGCCGCTCTTTGGTTTTCTCCAAAATTCGAGCAATGCGGTGGAGGAAAGTTGGGGGAAATTTGGGGAAAAGCTAGAGGGAGTGATGAGGAAGAAATATTGCATTGGAAGCTTGGCTCGAGGTGGTCGTTTTATAGGCGGCCGGCGGCATGGCCCGCACTGGCGCGGCGTCAGCGGCGTGGGCGCGTGGGAGCGGCTGACGGCGGCGCGGCGAGGCAACAGTGTCGGCGATGGGATGGCTCGGCGCGGGCGCGCGTGGCTAACACGGTGCACAGGCACGGGTGTGACGGCAGCGTCGATGCCTGGGGCGCGCGGGTACGCGTGTGTGCGTACGGCGGAGTGGGCGCGGCGGTACGGCGCGGCGTGGTGGCGTCGGCTCGGCGCGGGCACGTGCGGCCGGCGCGACGGCACGGTACGGCGTGGCATGGGCACGTGACGGCGGCGTGGGGGCACGGTGCGTAGGCGCGCCGCGCGCGACGTGGCGAGGCGGTCTGGTTCCCGAGTACGGTGTCGAACGATTGATGACGGATGAACATTGTCATTTTTCTTTTTCCCAATTTAATTTCTATTTTCTCCCATTTCTTTTTCCCTTCACATTTAAAATTAAAATATGACCTAACCCATTCAAAAATTAAATTTTAACCTACATTTCCAACCTTTTTGCCCATTTTTATTATTTATATTATATTATATATATATTATTTAATTCACTTTCCCTTTATATCTTTTTATAATCTTTATTTTCAAACCTATATTTTGAAATTTCTTTTCCTTTGGGATTTTTAAATTATTTGGTTTTTCTCAATCTTTTAGAGAAATTTCTCTTTATTAATTTCACGCAACAAAGCTGGCAAATAAGAGGCAATAAACACGGCGAGATGCAAAAATACCAAAAGTTTTTGTAAGTTCCAATTTTTAAATATCCGATTTTCAGGGTGTTACAAACCTACCCCCTAACAATAAATCTCGTCCCGAGATTTGGGTCGGGTCGCGATTGGGAGTCGGTCGGTATAAACATATGGGATGGATCCATTAGGACTTCTCCTTAGCGGGATGACGAATAGGTTGGGTGCTTGGGGTGACGCAGAATCTATCACCGAGTTTCGAGGGTGGTCCACTTCGATTCTTTGTTTCGATAGCATGATATTGTCAGCTCCTTAATCCTTGGGGCATCCTTCAAGCGTACAAGATTTAGCATGTCTCTAATTTCCTTAAGTTGTATAATAGACTTGCTGTTCCGAAACTTTAGAGACCTTTAGCTCGTAGATGGGTGATGATCCTGACATGATTGGGGTATAGAGATTCCAGTAGGTGGCAAGAGGCTATCTAGAGAAGGTTTGATTTTACCTAGCTTCAACGTAGTGTCCAATCTGAGGGTCCAGGGTTTAGGGTTAGGTCGCTCTACCCCCTAACAATAAGTTCAAGCTTGGCTGTTAGGGTAAGGGCTATATCGGCATTTTCTGGCTTGGTTGGCATCCTCACCATTCCTAACATTCCCTCAAGATCTTGGCTTGTCCTTTTGGTCTATCCGTCGGTCTCTCAAGCTTGCTTTCAATCCATCGGTAGGAATGGTTCACCGGGCTGGGTCCTCCGTATCTTGTCCGGGGCTGGATTTCCCAAGTCGTCGTTTGAGCTTTATTTGCCTCCGGGCAGGGTAATGGAAGATTTTTCCTAGGTCATCTTTCCAGAGATATCGAGGTGGTTTCCTAAAGCTGGAAGGGTTGTCTTAAACCTAGGTTAACCATCCTTGATCCATACTTAGTTGAGTCTTGATCCATGGTCATGTTTGTGCGTGAAACTTATAAGGTAGATACGGTAACTTCTCTCCGTCCACAGTCTAATACCCCTCGGTTCTTAGTTAACTAGTCCATTCCTGATATGATGTCTAGAGTCTGGGTTGGCAATACCATAAGGTTTGATAGGAATACTACATCTCTGATCCGAATGGGCACCCTAATGCATACGTGGAGTATAGTTATATCTTCCCTAGGTGAATCTACTATCATTGATCTCTTAAGGCCTACCTGACATAGGTTATGTTCTGTGCTTATTCTTGAGGTTATGAAAGAATGTGAAGCTCCAGAATCAAACAAAGCTTTAATTAGTGCATAATGGATAGAGAACATACCCATCAGCACTACCTGGTCCTCCTGGGCTTCTTCTACACGCACGTGGTTCACTTGGCCACGGTGGAATCCGGTGGTAGCCTCCTTTGGCTGGGGCGTTCCGAATAGTCTGCGTCCAGGCACAGGGGTAGGGGTTCCTTGTATGGCAACGGCGTTGGCTCTGGTACGGACGGGGGTGTTACGCAGCTTAGGGCAATGATTGGTGAAGTGTCCAAACTCCCCACAATTGAAGCAGTTTACATTCTGTTAACACCGAAATTTGGTAGTTGAATCCCTAAGTCTTTGCAAAGATGAAGCAGAATCGGATCGGCTGGTTTGGCGGAGAAACAGAGGCCGCATCGGCTAAGAAGCGATCGGCTGTGAGGCCAATCGGCTAAGGTTGGATCGGACAAGGGCGGCCGATAGCCGATTCTACGATCGGAAAAGATAAAGCCGTTTCTGGTACAGCAGTTTGAAGATAAATAGAAGATTCGGTTATTAGATTGCGCGTTAAATGATATTGCCATCTATGGATAGAGTCCTGTGACGACAATTGTATCTATAATTTAGGAATTTGTTTAAATTGTCCATTGTAATGTGGCGTGGGTCCTTCCCGGGATAACGTTGCATTTTAAATAATAGTTTAGATAGAGTCCAGGGTTTGTACGGATAATGTATCTTGGGTATAAATAGGACCCGAGACCCCCTGTAAATGATATTCAACACAATCACAATCAATCAAACCTTCAGCGCATCGCCAACCTTTTTCTTCAGACGAGCGATTGACTTGGCTACGGGCTGCATCGTTTCAATCCCCAAACCTAGGTAAATGTTTGTCATTAGTGGTATGATTTGCTGTTTCTAGTACTTCCATCGTAATGACACATTAGATTCATAAGTTCGTACTGTGCTATTTATCATATAGTGCATATAAATTAGATCAATGTTTAGATCTATCCTGTCATTGGCTAGTTCTATCAAGAACTCACAGCCAATAAGGCTAGATCCAAAGGTTGGCTGGTTTATATGAGGTATCCACCGTTTCGAAGAGATATAAATCGGCTACGACAGATCAGGATTGTTCTTTTTATACTTAATGTTGCATCAGGTTTGAACTATTGAGTCGTTTTTAGAACTGTCAATGATCTGTTCTGTTAGATTTATATGTTTAAGAGACAGTGCCGGGGTTTCAGCCGGCCTTATCTGCCATAATATATTTCTTTTAGTATATTTATTATTAGATTTATATTAGGACTGCCTCTTATATTAAGATCTTGTTCTTGTCGGACCTCGTGAGCCGAAATCGGGCGCCATAGAAAGCCGACACCGATTTCGAGCTAAGCCTCCGGTTCAAGAATGATATCTTTTTATAAGAACCATCGGAGTACTAGCCCATTCATTGTTAGCTTTTCGGTATCAGCTAGGTTATCAATACATATATCCATTATCCTTTACTGTATTTAGGTTAAACGGCTAATGCTGTCTCGGTATCGCCGATCCATTCTAGTCGCTTGGCTTAAATATATTTTAGGATAGCAGATATATGCTCATGGATTCCCTTAGCCGATTCAGTGGGGATCTAACCTAACACTTAACGCATGTCTCTTTGTTTTTCTTGTTGGTTAATGAGGTCAAACCAGCGGCATGCCACAGTGCGCACGGCGGCCAGAAGGACACTGCTTTGAGTCAAGCGGATCTCCTAGGCCGGCGCGTGAGAGAAATTTCTCGTCAACACGCTTCTTGGCACGCCCGGTGGGATTTTCTCTGTCGGCTCGACTCGGATGCATTGACTCAGCCAGCAAGATGGTCGACTCCAAGAGCCCCAAAGTTTCCTAGGACAACATCGTGCCTGTGAAGATGCAGCAATTATCGGCTGAGCAACAAGCCGATTACAAGAAGATGGTGGAAGAGCTCCAGGCTAACTACTTGCAATCTTTCACCCAAACAAGATCCAGGGCCGTGCATCAGAAGTATAAATTCAGCGTGGACGATCTCAAGGCATCCTCCTCTGGTGAGACAAAGGGCAAACAGAAGGTGGAGGAGCCGATCCAGGAACAGGACGATTCGGCTCTATATTCCCTACAAGACCGGATCGACTCGGCCGTCCATCACGTGCTAGTCAACCAAAGTAGCATCCTGGTCAACACTCTCAATAACATGATCGCTACCGTGGTCGACGCCAAGATAGCCGACCAGCTGCAACGGGGGCCGACGTACTTCACAGACGTCCAATTTCCTGGTTACAAGACGTTGGTCACGTAGAATCGGCCGATCCCACCACTAGCACAACCAAGGCCGCCAGGAGGGATCCTCAGCCGGCCAAACCCAACTGAGTCGGCTACAAAACCAATGATTACCATGCTGAACCGACAGCAACCGCTGCCCCAGGATCAGATTGCTAACATGTTCAATGACAATCGGCAGTCAGAGCCGATTCCCCAGATTGACCCGGACGGACGGTACAACGTCAGTGGCCGACAGCTGTTCCCACGACCACCAACGCCACCACCGGCGCATCGGCCACCTCCCGCTGATCATCACTACCAGTACTAAGGGGGCCATCAAGATCATCACTACAGGCCTCAGACGCCATCACCGCTGTATCGGCAAGCACTCGCACCATACGAACCGTACGAGCCAATACAGCAGGACAACCGAACCTGGGCCGATCTTATCGCAGATGTCATGTGCGATCAATTCGGCCTCAAGCCGAAAGACTCAGGAAACATGTATCGGTATCCCTATCCAGAGCACTTCGAGCGGATTCTGTTGCCCAACCGATACAAGATCCCAGATTTTTCGAAGTTCTCAGGGCAAGACAACGTTTCAACTTACGAGCATGTTAGCCGATTCTTGGCACAGTGCGGCGAAGCATCGGCTACAGACGCCTTGAGAGTCCGATTGTTCCCTCTTTCTCTTTCAGGATCGGCTTTTACTTGGTTCTCCTCATTGCCCTACAACTCAGTTCAGAGCTGGGCCGATCTTAAAAACAATTCCACAGCTACTTTTACTCCGGCAACCATGAGATGAAGTTGTCGGATCTCACCAGCATCAGGCAAAAACACAATGAATCGGTTCAGGAATACATCCAACGCTTCAGGGAGATGAGGAACCGATGTTATAACCTGGTGCTATGGGATGCCCAACTGGCCGACTTGGCCTTTCATGGTCTGATCGCGCTGATCCGAGAGCGATTCTTTGCGCAGGATTTCGACAGCCTAGCCCACTTGGCACAGAAGGTGACGGCCCACGAGCAGCGATTCCAAGACACCAGGAAGGCCATCAAAAACATAACTCAGGTCGTCATCAAATCAGACTGCGAGTCCGACGACGATGACGCAGAAGTGGTAGCAGCCGAATGGGCCAAGAACAAAAAGGCCATCATCTGCCAATGGCTGCTGAAGACGGCCAAAGAAGAACGATACGACTTCGACATCACCAAGGCCGATAGGATTTTCGACTTGCTGCTCAAGGAGAAGCAGATTCAGCTGCCTGAAAATCATGTGATCCCATCGGCCGAGGAATTAAAGAAGAAGAAATATTGCAAGTGGCACAACTCCACATCCCACGCCACCAACGACTGCAAAGTCTTCAGGCAGCAAATCTAGTCAGCAATTGAGGCCAGGAAGCTGAAGTTCGCCGATTCAAATTGGCCGATGAAGGTAGACGGCAACCCTTTCCCAGTCAACACAGTCCAAGCCGGCCCTAGGCAAGCTGATCGACAGAACAGAATGGCGCATGGCTTAGTCAATACATCAATCGGGGCCAAGGCAGAGGACGAGCCGATTGGATATCACGTCGCGCCAATTAATATGGTGCGCCCAGTTATCAGATCGGCTGACCGACGACCGATCCATGAAGATAGCTGATACCGTCCTCAGCACCGGTCTCGGTAGGAAGAAGCTTACAATGAAGCACCTCGTCGGTGCGAGCCGGAGATCCAAAGCCACCGATACAAGGTAAACTGCAACAGTGCCGATCTGCATTGGCATTGTGATTTTTTCAGGTACTGCTGGGAATCCGGCATGAGACTGCCAACACTGGACGATTGTCCAGCATGCAACGATTGCCGCAACGATGAGCACAGGAGCTCATCCGCTGCAAGACCAGTACGGTTCGTTCCTAGAGCCGTTCAGCTGAACCAAAGGCGGCGGTCCATCCATGATCGGCTCGGCCCAATCTACCAAGACTTCTTCATCGACGAAGACCGCAATGACAACAACCGCGACGATGAAGAGGCCGACGACGAGGAATCGGCCAATCCCTAATGGTGCCCATCCGATCTCTTCACGAAGACACGAAAAGAAGAATTCAACGACTTAAGCGTGGAGGGAGAGAAGACGAAGTTCGGCAAATGATCCACGAACAGCGTCGTCGGCTGGGTAAAATCAGAAGGCGATGGGTTCCCAAAGAAAAAACTGATGTAGCTGATGAAGAGCAAGCCGAGGAGAGCCCAGCCGATCAAGCCAGGAAGGCAGCCAAAGGGGAAGGTAAAGTTTTTGCATCCGTTAACATGGTGTTCATACTACCAGTCGAGTTTAGTGCTCCTGAAGCCGATGCAGACACCATCGAGGACGACCTAGTGAAGCTAGCAATCTCACCGGACCAGGCTATCTTCGACAAACCCGAGGGGACCAAAAATTGGCACTTGAAGCCGTTGTACATTAAAGGATTCGTCAATGGCAAGCCGATTTCTAAGATGCTGGTTGATGGGGGAGCTGCAGTCAACCTCATGCCTTACGCAACATTCAGAAAACTAGGCAAGGGGGCCGAAGACCTAATAAAGACAAATATGGTGCTCAAAGACTTTGGTGGCAACCCATCAGAAACCAAGGGCGTCCTCAATGTCGAACTGACCATCGGCAATAAGACCGTGCCCACAACATTCTTTGTCATCGACGGGAAGGGGTCTTACAGCCTGCTGCTCGGAAGGGACTGGATACACGCTAACTGCTGCATTCCTTCTACGATGCATCAGAGCCTGTCCAATGGGACGGCGACAAGATTGAGATCGTGCCAGCCGACAGGTCAGTTAGTGTCGTCAGTGCCGATTTGCCGCTTTGGGAAATCGAAGGCATCGATTGTTAGTCTGGGAAAATCTGGCAAGCCGATTTTATAAATGTGTCAAATTCCACAATACAGCCGATTGGAGACGACGAGCCGCAACCGCTGCTTTGAACAAGACATGATGGAGGGCTCAAGCGTCTTCGGCATGGACACCGCGGGCGAAGACGATGGCAAGCTCGAGCAAGGTTTCACGTCGGCCGACAAATTAGAGGAAATTGACATCGGCTCTGGTGACAAGCCGAGGCCGACGTACATTAGCAAAAATTTGTCTCCTCATTGTAGATCCCAACTTATTGATTTGTTAAAAGAATATAAAGATTGTTTCGCTTGGGAGTACTTCGAGATGCCCGGCTTCAGCCGATCAATAGTGGTCCATCAACTGCCGATTAAGGCAGGCTATCGGCCGTTCAAATAGCCTCCCAGGAGGTTTAAGGCCAATATGTATGATGCAATTAAAGCCGAAATCACTCGGCTATACAATGCAAGATTCATTCGGCCTTGCCGATACGCTGAGTAGGTCTCAAACATTGTCCCAGTGCTGAAGAAAAATGGTAAACTTAGGGTGTGCATCGATTTCAGGGATCTAAACAAGGCAACCCCTAAGGACGAATACCCAATGCCGATAGCCGATTTGCTTGTCGATGCTGCTTCGGGCCACAAAATTATCAGTTTCATGGACGGCAATGTAGGGTATAATCAAATATTTATGGCCGACAAGGACATCCACAAGACTGCTTTCCAGTGTCCCGGCGCAATCGGCTTGTACGAATGGGTAGTAATGACATTCGGCTTGAAGAATGCTGGGGCAACATATCAACGGGCCATGAACTACATTTTTCATGACATGATCGGCTCGTTAGTAGAGATATACATTGATGACGTAGTTGTCAAGTCAAGGGAGATAGAGGGCCACATAGCCGATCTAAGACAAGTGTTAGAGCGGACGAGGAAGTATGGCCTGAAGATGAATCCGCTTAAGTGCGCGTTCGGCGTATCAGCCGGGCAGTTCCTGGGTTTTCTTGTTCATGAAAGAGGAATTGAGGTTACACCAAGAAGCATAAATGCCACGGGTCGGATGGCATGTCATGGGTCGGATAACAAGCCGAAGCCTCAAACAAGAGTTTGATCAAATTGATTAAAAGGAAGATCTCTGAGTACCCTAAACAGTGGCACAACCGATTAGCCGAATCACTGTGGGCGTATCGGATGGCATGCCACGGGTCAATTCAAGTCCCTCCGTACAAGCTGGTCTACGGACATGAGGCAGTGCTGCCATGGGAGAGCGTCGTCGGCTAAAGGCGCATTCAGCTACAGGATCAACTTACAGCCGACGATTATTATCACCTAATGGTGGACGAATCAGAGGACTTAGTTTTATCTAGGATGAGGGCCTTGGAAAAAGTTATGAAGGATAAAGAACGAGAGGCCAGGCATTATAACAAAAAAGTAGTGCCTAAATATTTCGAGGAAGGCGAACTCGTTTGGAAATTGATACTGCCGATTGGATCTAGAGATAACAAATTCGACAAGTGGTCACCAAATTGGGAAGGGCCTTTCAAGATCTACAAATGCGTCTCTAAGGGAGCTTACATGCTAGAAGGGCTGGACGGAGAAGTATTTGGAAGGGCTCTTAATGGAAAATACCTGAAGAAATACTACCCAAGCGTATGGATCAACTCGTGATTCGGCTCTGGTTGCTTAGCCGATTTGCCACAGCCGATCTCTTGCTTCAATAAGGCATCGCCTTTAGACATTTTATGCAACATTTTTTTCCTAAGTCTTCCACGATCGGCTAATGATTGGCCGATAGCGATGGTACTGATGCGTGAGCGGCTCGAATTCACAATTTTGTCGACACCGAAGCTATCAACAAAATTTGGGGGCATATACATACACAAGCCGATTGTAAAATTGGGCGTCAGGAATTTTTAAACTTTTCAAGCTTCGTAATCGGCGATCCAAATAAAAGTCGGCCGTGATTCAATTGTTAACATCGACGGTTGTGGTGTGGTCTCGGAATCGGCGAAGGTGACGCGATACGGACGCCTAGGGCCGATTTCAGCATAAACAATTCAAAATACTACGTGCGGCCGAAGCCGATCTCATCCACGAGCACAGCCGCAAAAGATTAATAAACTATACTACACAAAATTTAAAGCCGATTACAAAGTTCGAGAAAGTTGATTAAAGTTCAAGACCATTACAAAAGTTTGACAAATATATTACAGGAGGCAGTGGCTGATTTCAGAATGTTAAAATGTTACAAGCTCATTGTTTCAAGAAATCGGCTATGGCTGACAACGCCGTTCGCCTGATCTGGTCTATTTCCTCAATAGCCCCGCGTCGTCGCCTCGGACCATGCCACCGGCCGGATGCCCTTCACCAGTCCCGTAGATGTGCCACGGCCGCCTTAATACTTTGGCATGGAGCTTCGATTTTGGCTAGCAAGCTGGCCATGTACTCCTTGTGGACATCGATCTCGTTTGTGACTTGAACGAGATCGGCCATCAGCTGATCTTGGCGTGCGAGGAGTTGCTCGAGCTTGGCCGCCGGCTCAGTCTTTAGGCGGTCGAAGGCGGCTTTCCGGCTCTCAATGGCATCCTTGGTCGACTGGAGGGTGGCCGACCATGCCTGGTTCTCGCGGCGATCGGCTATCCGCTGCCGTGCCCGTTCATACTTGAGTTGGTGGGCTTCCATGAAGGTGGCCGGCACAATGGCGTCGGCTAGAGCTTTCGGCAGCTGACCTTGGATTTCCTTGAAGCGCGCACGTATTGAACCGCTGTCGACCACCAGTGCATCCAGCGAGGCCTCCAGCCGGTTGCCGATGTTGGCTAGGGTGGCCCTCAGGTCTTCGACCGACGTCACCAACACCTCCTCGCCGATTTCGCCGGACTCCCCGAACTCTGACAAGTCAAAGTTGAGGAGGTCGGCTATGTTCTGCAAAGAGGAAGATGATCAGAGGATATTGAGCTGACAGAGCTGATCATCAAATTCAGTCGGCTTACCGTGGGCACCGAGGTCGGAACGGTCGGCTCGGTTGGTTCGCCGCCTGCAGCCGTCAGGGCCTCTTCATCGGCGTCGTTGCCGCCGCCCGCGGCAGTCACAACGTGCTCGCTGGACGCTTGGGGGGCAGCCGACGGAGCTCGTGGGCTGCAAAAGAAGAGTTAGCGGTCGAGTCGGCTAATCTCTACAAATCAAGGTGCGAGAGATGATTACCGATGGCACGTGACGTGGAGTGTGTTCGGCCAATTTCTTGACCTGAAAAGAATTGTTCGGTCAGATACAAGTGATATCATTGTAAAGCCGAATTTGGTGAAGTGAGGGCTTACCGGCCAATTTTTCGCTGGGGGACATGGGACCGGCGGGACTTCGGCTGGAGCATTAACGGACTCATGGCTCGAGCTCCCTGGTTCGGCCACCGCTCCAACAGCCGCTGGCATTTCCTCGCTGGCGACGGCGTCGAGGAACTGCGCGACGGTCGGGTCCAAGGGGGGAGGCTATCGGCTGGCGCTGCCGGTTCCTTCTCTTTCAGCTTCTTGGGGGCAGGCGCGGCCGACGGCTGTATGAGTGGTGCAGCCCTTTTCTTCTAGGCAATCGGCTCACGCACTTGCCCTCGCAGCAACGAAGCCAGCTTCGATGCTCCCCAGCCGATGGCCGACGGAGCGAGGCCGTCCCCGTCCAGAACACCTAGACGGTATTCGATGGGGCGCCCGGAGTCGCTCACCGTCGGCCGCTCCATCTCCGTCTCCTGCAAACCAGAGGGCGAATGTTAATCGGCTATATCAGCCGATGGTAAGAAGAGGAAAATCATTTGCAATTTTCTTACCAAAGGGATTTCTTCGGGCAGGAGCAGATCGACGTAATGAGATGACCGCTGGTGAAAGAGATGTCATTTGATTTCGGCCCACCATTGATCATAGGCTGTGCTTTTCCTGAGCGCTAGCGTCATCACGCCGATGTCGCCGAGGGGAGGGCCGACTATATTCAGCAGCCGATGCATTATCAAATCTTGGTTCACCACTCCCCTCGTTTCAATCTTATCGGCATAATAAAAGCCGATGGGCAATTGCCCAAGACCAAACTGTCTCGCCACCGACACCGGGTAATAGAACTCATAGCTCTTGGCCACTGATCGGCCCTGGTGGATCCCGGTCGGCAAGATGCAGGGGGACAGAGCGACGATGTATAGCTCCCTGCACCTTGGGTTGTCGGCTGAATTAATGTCCTCCCAGTTGAAATCGGCCGGTAACTTGAACAGTCCCCGGTCCTGGTAAAAGTACCAGGCGCGGTTCTCGGAAGACAGCCCATCGTAGAGGGCAATGAACCATTCGGCCAGCAGATCGGCCGATTGCCTTGAGCCCGGATGAGCAGCTGCTGCTTCTCCGTAGCTCATGCACCTGGTGGTGGTGATCTGGTTGTCGTCCCCGTCTTCGATCGGCTCCAGCCTTGGGAAGACGGCCTCGGTCAGGGGCAGCCGACCGGCTATTTTCTGCATCGCCAGCACCAGACAGATCTGTAAGAACCACCAGGGGCCACCGGTGTTGATTGGGGCGTTGGCGGCTATCTTTGCAGCGGCCTGATGCAGCATTTGATACAAGTAGCCGAGGAGGTACTTCCCCAGCGCGAGCTTGCCCCCGTCGGCCAGGATTTCGGCTACGACCTGCCAATTGGCGGTCGGCCCGCAGCTCGATCCATAGAACAAAAAATTTTCAAGTCACATCATCAGAAAGGCGGCGTGCTCCCTGTGGCCGACGGGTCCATCTTCCATGTTTTGGGCGATGAAGCCGCTCCACCCGCCGATGGACTTGGTTTTGAACTGATGCTGCCCCTTTCGGCTCAGGTTGTTGGGGTTAGCCGACGGCTCGATGTCCAGCCCGGTCGTCATGTACGCGTCGGCCAGTGTGACTGTCATCGGCCCTTGCCGGAAGATAAAGGC
The DNA here is from genome assembly GCA_019925245.2 of Oryza australiensis. Lineage (NCBI taxonomy): Eukaryota > Viridiplantae > Streptophyta > Magnoliopsida > Poales > Poaceae > Oryza > Oryza australiensis. Next base: position 468,272 of record JAIFGZ020000126.1, read on the forward strand.
GTTGAAGCTGTCGTTCCAAAAATATGTCGCAGCTGATAGAAGTGGCTCGTCCTTTTCCATGCTGGCAACGGACAGAGCCAGGCATTGGGCGATCCCAGTTTCCTCCCAATGAGTGTACTTGGCCAACCGTATCCTCTTGTACCATTCGACCCAGGCGGCGTCGGTGGTCGGCCATGATTTGAAGGTCCCATTCCAGTGGGCGAGGGATGGCTTGTTGGTATTGAAGGGAATCCTATTGATCTCGGCCATGATAACATCGGCTGGATCGGTGTTGCCGATGGGGCCGAGAAAGTACCTCTGTGCTTGGGTCAGATTGGGGATGATTACTTGATGTGACAGGTGCTACAGTGTGAGAGAAAGAAATTTTAATCAGGAATGGCTGAACGCTACAGTTTGAAAGGGGAAAAGTGCTAATCAAAACTGGTTGAACGCAAGATGGATGCAACATGTCTGGAGAAGTAAATCCGAGTGAAAAAGAGTTCTGGATCAACGGGTGTACCTCAGGGGACTCGACGATGGCGGCGGCCGGAGCGGCAGCGATGGTTGGTGCGGTGGCTACAGCTGGTGCGGCGGCGGTGGCCGGTGTGATGGAGGCGCTTGACGCGGCGGCGGTGGAGGCCATCAGAGTTGTTGAGGGTGAGGATGAAGTCCGATTCGCGAAGGGCGCTGAGATTTGACGGATGCCGGTGAACTGCCGGAGAGGAGAGACAAAGCATAAGCTTGTGTGGGAACGGTTTTGAGTTTGCTTTGAAGGCGTAGTTATTTCGGCCGAGGTAAGTGGCTATTTAAAGGGCATTTGGGGGGAGCCGAAGCGGTTTAGGTCAAGAAAAGAGCGAGAATTTGAATAGGTTGCAAATCCGTAACACTTCGTGTAGAGATTATGGCAATCGGGTATCTACAAGGCAAGCTTATCCGACTGGAGGTAGGGATAGATTGCGCCTGCCATATCTGTAAACCAAACATGACTTGGGTGTTACGATTGCCGATAGAGATAAGGCAATCGGTCTATAGTCACGGTTTGGTAAGATTGAGGAGACCGACTTAGAGTAAGATATGGTTTCCGATCTGTAAGCCCTCCTCCCAAGACTATATAAGGGGGGTAGGGGGCGTCCCTTGAGGGATATCCTATGCTAGATCAGAAGTTAGATCAGCTTTTAGCTTTGAGCCTTAGATCACGAGATCAATAAAGACACTCGGCGGATCGAATCCACCGAAACAGGAGTAGGGTATTACCTCATGAGAGGGCCTGAACCTGTCTAAATCTTCTTTTTCTCCTAACCCATTGTGCTTGGCGATCTTGACTGCGACCCCAGAAATTACATTGTCGAAACCAAGTTTCGACAGTTGGCGCGCCAGGTAGGGGGCCGCGCGTCGAGACTTCTTCAACAATCCCGCCGACAAGCGTGATGGGATCTCCTTCAGGATTCGGCGACTTCGCCGCCAACTTCTTCGACGACCCCTCCTTCGACTCGGATTCAAACCAGTCAGAAGGAAAGACCCACTTGGCGCCGTTCGGGCTCCCCAATAGCGCCGAGATCTTCGACGACATCTTCAAGATCAAGATGCGATCTGCTCGCTCCAACGAAGGACTTCACTCGGCACCGTTCGGATTACCGAACACAGCCGAAATCTACACCGATCTTCTTGTCTCCCCGACGGAGACGATCTACTCGGACGAAGACCTCTCGGTGCCGTTTGGGTTACCAAACGCCGCCGAGATCTACGGCAAACTCCTCTCCCCCGAGTCGAGGTTGATCCACTCGGAGGAACCCGCATCCCCAAGCTCTGACTCGGACTGGAACGATCCAGACCCGGGCTACCCAGGATCGAGGGAGGTCGCCGTCATCCTTCCGTGATTCGGCTCATGCTCATCTTCGGAGCTCAATGAATACCTCAGCTCCACCGGCTTTGACGACCTCTATGGTATCCCCTCAGATGAAGCTGACGACTCCGATTGCCGCAAGGACTACGAGCCGAAGTGCTTCGATGTCCTCATGGCCGAGCCGGACGAGTCCGATTCAGCCATGGCCAGGAGGCTTGCTGAAGAAGAGCGAGCCAAGATTGAGCAGGAGCGCAAGACGGCCGAAGAGGAGAAGCAACGCAGGGAAGAGGCTGACAAGAGGAAGCAGGATCTACGCGCAGCCGGACGATCCGCCCAGGAGGCCATCCTCCAAACGCGGGTTCGCAACACCAACATCTTTCAGACGCCACAGCAGAACGCGGTTGCCGCGCTCACACTTTTGGACACCGTCATGGAGACGGCACCCGCCAATGTGACTCCAATACTTGACAAGATCAAGACCATCGTCGCAGCCACAGCCAACGGCCATCCCACCACCTCGGCACGAAGGCCGACTGAGTCTGTGGCTGAAACGCCCGACAAGAGCCGACTCCCGTGTCTAAGGTCAGGAGACTATAAGAGGCCCGAGCCAGATCGGTCGACGACAAGGCCAAGAGGCCCACCCCTCGAGTCCACGCAGAAGTACCAGGAGCAAACACGGACGTCCACCCGTCCACCACCGCGTCCGCCGCAACAACAGCCCCAGCTATCCGACCAGCCAGCCAAAGACCCCGCCGAGTGATCTGCGGAAAGTCCTCGATCACCTCTACCAGGAGCGGGATCGACGCACTCGGGAAGATCGGAGGGGATCACCCGATAGCAGCGACGACGGAGTGCCGGCTTTCACTCGGGAGCTTCGCCGAGTGCGCTGGCCGAGTGGTTTCAAGCCCACAGGAATTGAAAGGTACGACGGCAAGACCGACCCCGAGTCATGGCTTACCGTCTACACTCTCGCCATCCGCGCGGCAGGTGGCGACAACAAGGCTATGGCCAATTATCTTCCAGTGGCCCTTGCCAACTCCGCCAGGAACTGGCTCACGAGCCTGCCAAGAGGCTCAATCGGCTCGTGGAGCGAGCTGAGGGACCACTTTATTGCCAACTTCCAGGATACCTTCGAGAGGCCCGGCACACACTTCGATCTATACAACGTCATCCAGAAGCCGGACGAGCCTCTGAAGGATTACATCCGCCGTTTCTCCGAGAAGCGCAACAAAATCTCCAACATCACCGATGACATCATCATCGCCGCCTTCCAGAAGGGAGTCCGTGATGAACTGTTAATCGGGAAGTTTGGGCGCAAGCCACCGAAGACGGTGAAACAGATGTTCGAGACGGCAAATTCATACGCCAAATCCAACGACGCCATCAAGGCCGCCCGTCAAGACCGGCCCGACAAAAGGGAAGACAAGCAGGCGGGAGGAAGCATGAATCCTAAGAAGGATAACGGCAACAGCAACAACCAAGGCCAAAAAGATCGCAAGCGCCGATCTGAGGACCTAGTGGCCGCAACCTCCAACACTCAACGCCGTCCCCGAGTCGCCGCCTACGACGCCATCATGAACGCCCAATGCACTCATCACCCCAATCATAAGCACGCGGCTAAGGATTGCTTCATCTACAAACAGTTCACCGAGCAGTACGCGGCGCAGCTCAACAAGAAGCCGACTGATGAGGCTGGTCCATCAGGCACCAAGAAAAACAACGCGGCTGAGAATGCCGAATCTTTCCAAGACCCTGTGGGAGAGCTCAACCACATCTTCGGAGGGCCGCTAGCCTATGAGTCCAAGAGGAAACAGAAGCTAACTGACCGAGAGGTCAACGCGGCACAACCTGAAGTCCCTCAGTACCTACGATGGTCGAAAGTGGCCATCACTTTTGACCGCTCGGATCACCCTGACCGAGTGGTTCACCCGGGGCGCTATCCACTCGTCCTGGATCCCGTGGTCCGCAACATCAGGCTCAAGCGCATCCTCATCGATGGGGGCAGCGCCCTCAGCATCTGTTCACCAAGACCATGGATGAGATACGGATCCCGAGGGCCGGGCGAAGGCAAGCTCGGCCCCCTTTCACGGAGTCATCCCGGGCTATCATCTACACCACTCGGGCACATCTCCCTCCCTGTCACCTTCGGGGCTCGAGAGAACTTTCGAACGGAGAACGCCACTTTCGAAGTGGCCGACTTCGAAACAGCATACCATGCCATCATCGGAAGGCCAGCTCTCGCCAAATTCATGGCGATCCCACATTACACCTACCTCTGCATGAAGATGCCGGGCCCCAACGGCGTCATCACTCTTCGCAGCGATGTGAAGCAAGCCTTCACCTGCGATAAGGAGAGCTGCGACATGGCCCAATCTCGCGAGAGATTGCGCGGCCAACAAGAAGTCCGATTGGCTGCATCGACTTCGGCAGAGGGCGAAGTCCCCACCAAGAAGATAGCCAAATCAGGATCCGGCGACGCCTAGACCAAGAAGATCTCCCTTGATCCGTCGGATCCCTCAAAAAGCTGTAATCGCGCGAACTAGATCCCAAATAGGAAAGCGTGCTCGTCACCTTCCTCCAAAATAATAAAAATGTTTTTGCTTGGAAACCATCGATATGCCGGAATTCCTAGGGAGGTGATCGAGCACTCTTTGCACGTCAAAGATGACGCCAAACCGATAAAACAACGATTATGCAGATTTGCACAGGACCGAAAAGACGCTATCAAGGAAGAGCTCGCGAAGCTCTTGGCTGCTGGCTTCATCAAAGAAGTCCTACATCCCGACTGGTTAGCCAACCTAGTCCTGGTCCGCAAGAAGACGGGGCAATGGCGCATGTGCGTTGATTATACCGACCTCAACAAAGCCTGTCCCAAAGATCCATTCGGGCTGCCTCGAATCGACCAAGTCGTAGACTCAACCGCCGGCTGCCAACTCTTGAGCTTCTTGGATTGTTACTCGGGCTATCACCAGATCAGTTTGAAAGAATCCGACTGCCTGAAGACATCGTTCATCACGCCGTTTGGGGCCTACTTCTACATCACCATGCCTTTCGGTCTGAAGAATGCCGGCGCCACATACCAACGCATGATCCAAAGATGTTTCCAAACGCAGATCGGCAAGAACATAGAAGCTTATGTCGACGATGTTGTCATCAAGACCAAGCAGAAAGAAGACCTGATCGCCGACCTAGAAGAAACCTTCGCAAACATCCGGGCCTTCAGAATGAAGTTGAACCCAGAGAAGTGCACTTTCGGCGTTCCATCAGGCAAACTGCTCGGCTTCATGGTGTCACATCGCGGCATTGAAGCCAACCCAGAGAAGATCAACGCCATTTTAAGCATGAAGCCCCCGAGTAACCAGAAGGACGTCCAGAAGCTCACTGGCTGCATGGCGGCGCTAAGCTGCTTCATCTCTCGACTCGGCGAATGAGGCATGCCCTTCTTCAGATTGTTAAAGAAGACAGACGACTTCCAGTGGACCGCGGAAGCCAACAAGGCCTTTGAAGAATTCAAAGAGTTCCTTACAACACCGCCTGTCCTGGCCTCGCCTCAGCCCCAGGAACCTCCGCTACTGTACGTTTCAGCCACTCACCAAGTGGTTAGTACGGTCCTCGTGGTCGAGCGCGAAGAGGAAGGATGGGCTCAGAAGATTCAGAGGCCGATCTACTTTGTTAGCAAAGTGTTGGCAGGAGCCAAAATTCGCTACCCTCAGGTACAAAAACTACTCTATGGTGTTCTGATAACCGCGAGGAAATTGGCACACTATTTTCAGGGTCACTCGGTCACCGTAGTCACTTCCTTTCCACTCGGCGACGTCATCCACAACCGGGAGGCAACCGGGCGCATCGCTAAGTGGGCCTTAGAGCTGATGCCATTGGACTTGACTTTTAAGGCGAGGACGTCCATAAAGTCACAAGCCTTGGCGGACTTCTTGGCCGAGTGGACTGAGCAACAAGAGAACGTACCTCGGGAAGACCTCCAACACTGGACCATGCACTTCGACGGATCCAAGAGGATCACCGGCTTGGGAGCAGGAGTTGTGCTGATTTCCCCGACTGGGAAAAGGCTAAGATACGTCCTTCACCTCCACTTCTCCGCCTCACACAACGTTGCCGAGTACGAAGCCCTGCTACACGGACTGCGCCTCGCAGTTTCACTCGGAATACGTCGGCTCATCGTGAAAGGTGACTCCCAGCTGGTCGTCAACCAAGTAATGAAGGACTGGTCCTGTCTAAACAACACCATGGAGGCCTACCGACAAGAGGTCCGCAAACTTGAAGACAAGTTTGACGGGCTCGAACTCTCACATGTCTTGAGGCACAACAACGAAGCAGCCGATGAGTTGGCACAATTCGGGTCCAAGCGCGAAGCCGCCCCAACAGACGTTTTTGTCGAGCACCTCTATGAGCCAACCATCGCGGCAAAGACAACTTCCAACGAACAAGCTGCAAACGAAGTCGCCATGACTGATGCCGACTGGAGAACGCCGCTCATCAAATTCTTAAGTCAGCAAGAGCTGCCGGAATACTGGGATGAGGCAGAACGCGTCCGACGTCGTTGCCAAGCATATGTCATGGTTGACTCCGACTTATAAAGAGAAGCCCCTCCGGAATCCAAATGAGATGCATCACACCCGAGGAAGGGAGGCAGCTACTCCAAGACATCCACTCGGGCATATGTGGAAGCCACGTGGCAGCACGCACTCTGGTGGGCAAAGCTTACGAGACAAGGTTTCGGCTTACCGCGGTCTCCGACGCGGACAAAGTCGTACGAACTCCGTGAAGGCTGCCAATTTTCGCCCGACGAGCCATGTCCGGCCCGGGAGCTACGGACAATCCCACTATCCTGGCCGTTCGCAGTGTGGGGCTTGGACATGGTTGGCCCTTTCAAGAAAGCTCCAGGAGGATTTACACACCTTTTCGTCGCAATCGACAAGTTCTCCAAGTGGATTGAAGCCAAGCCGGTCGCCACAATTACTGCTAACAAGGCACGGGATTTCTTCCTCAACATCGTGCATCGTTTTGGCGTCCCAAACAGAATCATAACTGACAACGGGACTCAATTCACGGGAGGCATCTTCAAGGAATTCTGCGAAGACTTCAGAATCAAGATTTGCTATGCATCAGTTGCCCATCCCAAAAGCAATGGACAAGTCGAACGGGCCAATGGCATGGTCCTTCAAGGCATCAAGGCCCGCGTGTTCGACCGTCTAAACCCTTACGCAGGCTAGTGGGTCCAAGAGCTTCCCTCGGTCCTATGGTCTCTGCGGACCACACCCAGTCGGGCTACCGGCCAAACTCCTTTCTTTTTGGTCTACGGCGCAGAAGCCATGTTACCAAACGAGATGGAGTATGAATCCCTCCGAGTCCGCAGCTTCAACGATGAACGCTACGACCGCGACCGAGTGGATGACCTCACCCGACTGGAAGAGGCCCGTGAGGCAGCCCTCATCCAGTCGGCCAAATATCTTCAAGGGCTCAGACGATACCACAGTCGCAACGTTCGAGCACGAGCTTTCATCTTTGGCGACCTGGTTCTACGCAAGATTCAAACCACCAAAGACCGTCACAAGTTATCCCCCTTATGGGAAGGACCATATGTAATCGCTGAGGTGACTCGGCCCGGTGCATATCGACTAAAGCGTGAAGACGGATCTATGGTGGAGAATTCCTGGAACATCAAGCATCTTCGATGATTTTATGCTTAATTTGACTAAAGTTTCATGTTTTCCTTGACTGCCAACCTCAAGCAAGATGACTTCTTGAGTAAGCAGTCGGGGGCTGTACACATGTCAATAAAGCATAAGTTTTCCTCATCAACTTTTGCGCATCATTTGGTTTATCATTGTTTAATGTTCCTCGATTCGAGTTCAGTGTTTAAGGACTGAGAATCTGACGGCCTAACCGAGCCTAGGCTCGGTGACAGTCGGACGAAAATTACTTAAGAAATTTCACACAAAAACTCGGATCAAAACATTAACATAAATAAACTAAATACATCACAAGTTCTGCATTAGAGCATCACGATCACACGGCATATTCACAAGACAATGTTCGTAAGACAAGATCAAGGCCGGAAATGATTTACAACATCAGCAGCCACCTTTTTGGCCGGCTCCTGTGCCTCGCTAATCAAATCAAGAGCCTGCTCATCTGAAGTTCCCTCAGCGAAGCCTTCCCCGATCGAGTCTACGTCCACCCGAGGGTAGAGTGACTTCGTTTGCGCAAGGGCGAACCCCGCTCCCATCACAGCCGCCTCAGAAATGTTGGCTAGATACTGGTCAGGGGCTCGCCTGAGCTTGTCGAAGACTTCAACTGGGTCCAGTGAGCTGGTCCCGACTCCATTATGGAACAAAGACAGCAAGATCGGCGTTGCTGCATTGGCAACTTCTCCCCGGACCTCTCCGGATCGTTTGACCCGCTCGAGCAAGATGTCATATTGAGCTCGGGTCTTAACCTTGTAAGCTGCCAAAAGCATCTGATCATACAAAGCACTCGAAAATAAAGCAGCACCAAGGATGTTACTTCGAAGAAGCTTACCTTCAAATTCGGCCTCCAGTTCGGCCTTGTCGAGGCTGACTGCCTCCAGCTGGACTTGGAGCGAGTGGACCTCCGACAAATTCTCTACAAGCAAAGAAGATCATCAGCAACCGGGGTCAACATGAGAATCATAAAGAAACTCGGAGAGATGGGCTCACTCCCGACTAATCCATGAAGGTCGAGGTTCTCCTCCCGAAGCTCCACGATTTCCTTCCTCAGAGCCGCCTCCCTCGACGCGGCTTCCTCTTGAGTGGTCTTCAGCTTTCGCTGGACGTCCTCTAAAGAGTTCAGGTGAGGAACCAGCTTCTCCAGCACCTCGGACTTCGCCATGGAACGGCAGTACTCCTTCTGCGCGTGAAATCCGAAGAGTGACCGACTGGAAAAAGATGATAACACAATAGGAGAGAAGGACTAAGGCTTACGTTGATTAGCCGAGTCGCTTCGTTCAAGCTCTCGACAAGGGAATCCATTTCTTCGCTCTCAGCTTGCCTGTCCAAGACGATGCCCTGCCTTTGGCTTTCCGAGTCCCGCCACTCGATCTTGATCGGGGGAACCCAGGTTTTAGAAGATTGTAACCTAGGGATTTCCTCCACCGTGGCTAGCAGATAGGAAGAACAAATGAAGACATGAAAGATTCAAACTAAAGAGCAAAGACAAGACTCGGATTCAAGACTCACCGGCTTCAGTGGCTGCGCTCTTGGGTGGAACAGCCCGGCTGGCCTCCTCCTTCTGGCTCTTCGCCAAGTGATCCTCGGTCGGGGCTGGCCGAGGCCGTGGCTGAGGTTTCTGGCGATCGACTGGTCTCCGGTCGGGACGTCCCGGCGGTGGTCGGGGCTCCTTCCTTGGGGTATCCTTCTTCGGAGGCGAAGGTTTTTTGCCCGGAGCGCTCCCGCTCGGATGCGGGCTCCGAGGCTTCGGCTCCGCAGGTTTGGACGCCTCGGGAGCAGCGCCGGGAGACGGCCCCTCACCCTTCCCGGCAGGATCTATGTCCTGGGGCCTCCTGCAATAACAAATACAGCTGGGATGAAGACAAAGAAAGTTTTCAACAAAAAAATCCAGACTTCAGTCATAAAGCATACCTGGACGACCGGCGGATCTTCGGCGCCGCCTTCGGCGATGGCCTCGGAGGAGGAGTCTCGACTGGAGGAGCCAGGACGTCATCATCCGAATCGTCAATGATGAGCCTCCTTTTGCTCGCACGCTTGTTTGTGTCCTCACTCAGGGCCGCCCGCTTCCCGATTGGATCATTTTGGATTTTTATCCCGCTAGCCGGCTTCTTGGCAGGGCGATGCGGCACGTCATCGTGGGACACCTTGTACGGTTTTGATGTAACAGAAGCATTTTCCTGCAAGAGAAGTTCTCACCTTACTAAGAAACATGATGGCAAGGTTACAAAATAATACGAAGAGGTCAGTCGGCTTACCGGAGGAGGAGGCCGGTGAATGCTGAAGGGGAGAACCGGCAGAATGAGGGCGCGCTCAACTGCAATTCCAGTCGAGAAGATCTTGTACATCCGGATCTTCAGGATCTCGTAGCTGAGTGGATCTTGATCTTCCCGATTGGGGTCCTTCCTGCCTTCGTATTCAAAGGCTGGCTTTGACCACTCTTTGATTAGAGCCAGTCGGCACCTGGTGAAGTGCCGAGTGATCTGTTCGCCGCGAAGACCTCTTTGCTTCATCGCTAGAATCTTTGCGAGCAGTTTGTTGGTCTCGTCCCAATCTTGAGCCACTGGAACAGTGCTCCAAGTTTGCCTGTGGACAGGGGGTAGGCCGACAAAGGTTGGCAGGCTGGGTTCAAGATTGCTGATATAGAACCAGCCCGCGTGCCATCCCTTATTGGAAGATTTTAAGGGAAGAGAAAAGTATTCCTTGCGGAGAGATCCGCGAAGTTGGAAACCCGCCCGCCAACGACGCATGGGTGGTCCTTATTCGGATGCGGTTTGAGGTAAAACATGCGGCGGAAGAGTTGGAAGTGGGGGAGGATGCCAAGGAATGCTTCACATACATGAATGAAAAGAGCGATGTGAAGCATGGAGTTGGGGTTCAGATGATAGGGTTGAAGCCCGTAATAATCCAGAAGCCCCCGAAAGAAATCGGAGGTGGGAAGGCTGAACCCGCAATAGAAAAAAGAGGTGAATACAACGAGCTCACCAGTGTTCGGGGTTGGGAAATATTCACCCGCCGCTGGGCGCCAACCCACGATCTCCTTGGGGGGAAGCACGCCGTGCTTCACCATCTCCTTGAGGGTAGATTCCCTCACATCCGATGTGGCCCATTGGTCAAAAGGGATTCTCTTTTCCTTCGCCATGAGTGTGGTTTGGATGGGAAGTGGATCTGGTCGGAAAGGATGGGGATTTTGACAAGGGATCTTGGGAGATTGGCTGCGGAAGCTGGTTTGTGGCTAGAAGCGAGCTCTTGGATGGATGGGTCTGGGTGCGCGCGAGTCTAGGGTTCTTCGCAGGGAACTGGTGAACAGTACTACGAAAAGAGGAATTTTTTGGAAGACGAAGAGGCGGGGACGACCTCGAGCCTTTATAGAAAGATTTGAGGGTTGCGCTAGGTTTTCTCGTGATTGGGCCGAGCCCATGAGAGAATCTACGGCCCAGTTAAGGTGTGGCCCGACACGTGTCCTTAGGGACTTAAGCGGATGAGCTTAAGCAGATTTGCCCTGGCAATATGCACATGTCCGAATGTCCTGTGCCTTTGAAAATCCTTTCATACCGCGGTTTGCTTGACTTCATGAGGAGCTGGCACGATGCAATTTGAAAGGTGACCAACAGCTAAGCTTTTTATAGCTGCCTTGATGACAAGGGCTGTTTGGTTTTTTAGCATTTGATTAAGTGATTATATCAATGCTATTTTTCAACCTTGGTGAAGATCTTTATAGATTAAGACCAGTATTATGGCAAGAGCTATTTAATGACTTGGTCATATTTTTCATACGATTGAAAAAACTCGTTTTCCCATGAGGGACGATTAAAATATTTGTTCCGGGATGACTTGGGCAGACCCATTCGGATAAGTATGAGCTTGCCGAGTGCTTTTCTGCCCAAGAGGGCTGATTGAATTATTTGTTCTGAGATGATTCGGGCAAATTCACTCGGATGGGTATGAACATGCCGAGTAACAAGATTTGTATGATTACTTTAGCATGAGCTAAGTAATTATATGAAGATGATTTTATATAGTTCTTGACTATATGCTTAGTCTGATTTGGACTAACCACATAGTCGGGGGCTACACCTAATTAGGTGCATCAAGAGATGCACCTAGATATTTATTTTTGAGAATTTTTTAGATATTTTCCAACCCTTCACAGTCTTTGGAGTCATTCGGGAAGATTCAGGCAGAGATGATGGAATCACTTGGTGTCAGAAGCACTCGGCCAAAGAGATTTTTGGTCGTGTACTGTTTTGGTTTGAAGCTGAGCTGTCTTGTCGACTGAAAAGGACCCGGGGGCTACTGTGGAGATTATGGCAATCGGGTATCTACAAGGCAAGCTTATCCGACTGGAGGTAGGGATAAATTGCGTCTGCCATATCTGTAAACCAAACATGACTTGGGTGTTACGATTGCCGATAGAGATAAGGCAATCGGCCTATAGTCACGGTTTGGTAAGATTGAGGAGACCAACTTAGAGTAAGATATGGTTTCCGATCTGTAAGCCCTCCTCCCAAGACTATATAAGGGGGGTAGGGGGCGTCCCTTGAGGGATATCCTATGCTAGATCAGAAGTTAGATCAGCTTTTAGCTTTGAGCCTTAGATCACGAGATTAATAAAGACACTCGGCGGATCGAATCCACCGAAACAGGAGTAGGGTATTACCTCACGAGAGGGCCTGAACCTGTCTAAATCTTCTTTTTCTCCTTACCCATTGTGCTTGGCGATCTTGACTGCGACCCCAGAAATTACATTGCCGAAAACAAGTTTCGACACTTCGTATCATGGACTTGGAGGGCATGTGTTAACACCGAAATTTGGTAGTTGAATCCCTAAGTCTTTGCAAAGATGAAGCAGAATCGGATCGGCTGGTTTGGCGGAGAAACAAAGGCCACATCGGCTGAGAAGCGATCGGCTGTGAGGCCAATCGGCTAAGGTTGGATCGGACAAGGGCGGCCGATAGCCGATTCTACGATCGAAGAAGATAAAGCCGTTTCTGGTACAGCAGTTTGAAGATAAATAGAAGATTCGGTTATTAGATTGCGCGTTAAATGATATTGCCATCTATGGATAGAGTCCTATAAAAGCAATTGTATCTGTAATTTAGGAGTTTGTTTAAATTGTTCATTGTAATGCGGTGTGGGTCCTTCCCGGGATAACGTTGTGTTTTAAATAATAGTTTAGATAGAGTCCAGGGTTTGTACGGATAATGTATCTTGGGTATAAATAGGACCCGAGACCCCCTGTAAATGATTTTCAACACAATCACAATCAATCAAACCTTCGGCGCATCGCTAACCTTTTTCTTCAGACGAGCGATTGACTTGGCTACGGGCTGCATCATTTTGATCCCCAAACCTAGGTAAATGTTTGTCATTAGTGGTATGATTTGTTGTTTCTAGTGCTTCCATCGTAATGACACATTAGATTCAGGAGTTCGTACTGCGCTATTTATCATATAGCGCATATAAATTAGATCAATGTTTAGATCTATCCTGTCATTGGCTAGTTCTATCAAGAACTCACAGCCAATAAGGCTAGATTCAAAGGATGACTTGTTTATATGCGGTATCCACCATTTCGAAGAGATATAAATCGGCTACGACAGATCAAGATTGTTCTTTTTATACTTAATGTTGCATCAGGTTTGAACGATTGAGTCGTTTTTAGAACTGCCAATGATCTGTTCTGTTAGATTTATATGTTTAAGAGACAGTGTCGGGGTTTCAGCCCAGCCTTATCTGCCATAATATATTTATTTTAGTATATTTATTATTAGATTTATATTAGGACTGCCTCTTATGTTAAGATCTTGTTCTTGTCGGACCTCGTAAGCTGAAATCGGCTGGCCATAGACAGCCGATAGCCGATTTCTGAGCTAAGCCTCTGGTTCAAGGATGATATCTTTTTATAAGAACCATCGGAGTACTAGCCAATTCATTGTTAGCTTTCCGGTATCAGCTAGGTTATCAATACATATATCCATTATCCTTTACTGTATTTAGGTTAAACGGCTAATGTTGTCTCGGTATCGCCGATCCATTCTAGTCGCTTGGCTTAAATATATTTTAGGATAGCAGATATATGCTCATGGATTCCCTTAGCCGATTCAGTGGGGATCTAACCTAACACTTAACTCATGTTTCTTTGTTTTTCTTGTTGGTTAACAGGTCAAACCAACTGGCACGCCCTGTACCGCACTGGCAGCCAAGAAGGACCTACACTGGAGTCAAGCAGATCTCCCAGGCCAGCGCATGAGAGAAATTTCTCGTCAACACATTCTTAAGTCTTGGGGTCGCCAAGGTAGGTGCCGGGGTGCGAAGAGGGGTGGCAGGTGGTCTGCTTGCGTTGCCGGGTGCAGAGGGGCGATTGGTCGCCGCGATGGCTCGCTTCCAACTTGACGATGTTGCTCCCTTGGGTCGCTGAGATATCCCTTCTGTTGGACAAACCAGAGCAAGCCTTCTCTTTCAGTTGTTTTCAACCGTCCTTTGGTCATGGTCAAGCCTCACGACCTTGTTGATGAGGCTTTGGAAGCTGGCGTGGTCCTGACCGATCATCGGTCCTCTCAGCTCATCGTTCAGTCCTTCGATAAATTTATCCATCTTCTCTTCTTCGTCTGCCAGGTCGCTTGTGGCATAGCGGGCAAGCTGCGTGAACTTGTTAAGATATTCTTGCACCGAGGTGTTGCCTTGGCGCAACCTCCTAAATTCATTCTTCTTCATTCTCATAACCATGGCGGGTACAAAATTTTCACGGAAGGCAGCCGTGAATTCCTCCCATGTCGTTTCTCCGGCATCTTCAGCCCGAGTCTCTTTGTAGGTGTCCCACCAGTCACTTGCGGGACCTTCCAGCTGATTGGTGGCGAAGATGACTCTGTTAGCTTCCCCTCGGACGAGAGTCAACTTCTTCTCTGTTACCCTCAACCAATCTTCAGCATCCATTGGTTCCTCTGTCGTGGGGAATGTTGGCGGCTTGGCTCACATAAACTCGCCTAAGCTTGATCCTCCGCGTTGTCCTTGGTTGTTGGCAATGGCTTGAAGTAGTTAGGTCTGTAAAGTCATGACTTCCGCTAGGGTGGAGGGGTTAGGCTCCGGCGGGTTCTCAGTAGCTGCTGAGGCTCTGCGACGGTGCGCCATCTGAGGAATATAGATGAGGTAAGAGATTGGATCGACTAAGGTCATGGTTCTAATCGATTTTGAAGTGATCTTCAAGTTGTTTTTAAGTGATCTTTTGCACACAACAAGCATGGTGGAATAAACTCGTTTAAGATATAACATAGAACTTTATATTAGTTCACAGATGTTACATCATAAGGGTACATCGGACTGCTATGCACAGTCCCACACAACACAATACAACTAACATCGGTCTAGGGTCTTCATCCATAAAGGGGAAGGGGAACGGTCATTGCTGTCTTAATTCCATCCAAAGCAAGATCAGAGTTGATGTAGACTTCTTGTCTAGTTGTTTGGGCTGCCGCCCGATCTGGGGTTGCCACCTATGGCTGTTGCATTGGCACCGATAAGAGGAGGGGTGTTGTGTGGCTTGGGGCATTGGTTGGCATAGTGCGCAAATTCTTCACAGTTGAAGCAATTCACATTCTTTTTCCTTGGGGCTGCCAAGATAGGTGTTGGAGTGCGAAACGGTGCGGCAGTTGTCCTAGGGCAGTCATTGGCATAGTGCCCTAACTCTCCACAGTTGAAGCAGTGCACATTCTTCCTTAGACGTCGGGGAATCTCCTCAGCATCTTCAGGGGTACACACTATGCTTGTGATGATCATCCTGACAGTACCACCTGTATTCCATTTTGGTGACTTCCTCTTCTTGGGGTTAGATGGTGGCGAACTGAAATCTTGGTCGGTTGTTTGATTGGATTCTTTATCCTTTCTTCCGTACTGTACCTCTCTCTCGATCGGGGTCCTGGTGTGCTTGTCCCATGTACCATTCCTTACTCCATGTCCTTGTTCCACGAAACCGTAGCGGGGGTCAAGTGTTTCCTTCCATCCTAATGGTGGGTTTGGTGTTACCGCTCTCTGTGGGCTTGATAGTATACTTGCGGGAGTCATCAGGGCTTGCGACGGAATGTACCGACGTTGTTGTGCACACAGACCCAGAACTTGCACTAGTTGCTGTTGAAAGTGTCGTTGCATTTGTTGCATCATCATGATCATTAACTGTGTCTGGTTAGCCACTACCTGGACTAAGGTCGAGTTTATAGGAAAAGGAGGTGGAATGTCCGTAGGGCCGCTCTGGGTTGATCCATGAGACTGCTGGGATCTTGATTTACTGTCCTTAGCTCTGCCCATCTATTGTCAGAGAGAAAGAGATTAGAAAGAAAAGTTAAGCTCTGGATGGGACCTTATTCTGTGTACTCTCATTGTTTTAGTGGGTTAAACAAACAATCTCCCAAGCTCCAACATGGTCATAGTCCGACATCTATTTTTGAAGATAGCTTAGGGTTAGAGAAAGGTAGTGGTAAAATCAAATGTTTGTAGAGAAATGGGGGTCAGGGGCGTAAGGAAAAACATACTTGTTTTGTGAAAATAGTCTGTATTTTCAAAATAATCCTATGTAGGGATAATTCCCTTTAACCAGCTATAAAGGGGGTGGGGCGCTAGTTGGTCTTATCCTACAGTTGCACTGCTCTGATACCAACTCGGTAGACCCCCGTTTTTGAGGACGGGAATCATTCGTGTTCATAGTACCATTTCCCTGGATCGAGTAGTTTGGTGCCCACGAATACAGTACTGAATTATCAGGTGCAAAGTGCACGAATAGTCTTACATAGAATATATTACAAAATAAGCCCGAAGGCAATATCATTACATGCAGGACCTACTGGTCCGGATACAACCAAAATCAGAGATTAGATAAGATAGCAGACGGAAGGCAGCGACATGTCGATCGCCTACAGGCAACGACTGGGGACTAAGACCTATTGCGCTCCATCGTCTTCATTGCCCTCCTGGCAGTAGGCATACAGGTCCTCCAGATCTTCCACGCCTACATCTGTAGGTTTG
Source organism: Oryza australiensis (assembly GCA_019925245.2). Taxonomy (NCBI): domain Eukaryota; kingdom Viridiplantae; phylum Streptophyta; class Magnoliopsida; order Poales; family Poaceae; genus Oryza; species Oryza australiensis. The sequence continues at coordinate 484,814 of JAIFGZ020000126.1, forward strand.
TGCGTATAGCAAGGGTGAGTACCCAACGTACTCAGCAAGCCAACACGAAATGATGCACATGATAGAGTCATTCAAAGGATGGCTATGGTTTATTTGCATAAAGCCAATTTTCGTAAATCATTTCACAAACCTATCATCTAGCCAAGTCAAGTTTTAGTTCCAGAGTGTATTAAATCAGCGACGGTTCTATCTGCCATCCATCGTGATACCAACGATGGTTTCCCGTCTCCGGGTCGTCATGGTTTTCTAGGGAGTCTACCCCCTTCTCGCAGTTCGAGCAGAGGATCCCTCAGCACATAAAATCATGATGCATGCCCAACCCATCAGTTTAAGTTTTTATGAGTCTAGCCACGGGAGAAACCTGTCACGTCACTCATTATCCGCGAGCACGGCTATTCGAATAGATTGGTTTACTCACACAGCAGTGGATGTACACTTTACCCGTACTCCACAACTTCCCATTGAATGAGCCTACATCCCTCTATATGGGACGGTCACGGCAAAGCCTTTCGATAACCTCACTTTGGCAGTACCCGCTCCATGAACTTAAACCCTCATGCACTCTAGCCGTCGTTTCCTAGAAGTGAGAGGAGTTCTGCCGTTCCCGGGGTAAGAGAAAGACTTGATCCATCTTTGATCTTTCAACCTTCATGTTCCTTTCTTCATGTCTTCATTTCTTCATGTTGATCGCATGCCCGATCTCTGCCTAGGTACCGACCAGTGGTAAACCCCCACCGGTAGGCCCTTAACTTCCGTCCAGGTACCCACCAGTGGTGAGCTCCCACCGGTATGCCCTTACCTCAACGTCTGCACCTGAACCAATATGCAGGGATACTGCCTCCGCTCGGTTATTTACTCCGCTAGGTCTATACCCATTCGAGAAGTACGGTTGTACTGGCTCGTTCCATGTTAAAAGTCTCATGGCTCGGTCCTTAATTGACCAGGGACGGTACTTGCCTTTGTCGGAATCAACCCAAATCCATCCATCCGCCCCAGTCTAAAAACATTGGTTTTATACTTTTACTTTTCCATCAAAACTATTTTCATCATGTTCAAGGCAATGTGGCGCTCATGTCTCCACATGCCGTATCTCAACTACCTTCCCTAAGGTAGCTGCCCAAGCATATAGCTTTTGTAAAAATATGAGTATGCATGATTCTAGTATAAGCATGGCTAAGCATTTTACCGAAGATATCCTCTGGTTGTATCACATCGACGGTTACAAAGATTATATCTGAAGGTAAACAATGTCAAGGCATGGCATATCAAGCATAGGCATTAATTCGTGTATATAGCATGCATATTTGAAGTTTAAAACAACATCATTTCGCAATTGGGATCAGTATGTTCAAGGAGGTGTGATGACTTGCCTTGCTCGTGACCTTCTTGACTTGTGTCTTCAGCGTACTCAACGGCTCCCGTGGATTCTATACATACGTGAAAGATATCCAATTGAATTCGATAAGAATTCAAATAAAAACCATCAAAACCAAATAAATCGCAAAAGTGGTCCCTACGGCGAATCTATGGTCGTAAACGGATTAATGATCGGGTTTTGCTAAAGTCCGAGTTGAAACAAGTGAGTTGCATTAATTTGAACTTTTTCTTTGATTTAATTTATATGGGGTGGCCTTATCCCCAGTTAAGGTAAGTCTATCGGCGTTATAACCGACGATCCGAAATTGTCTATTTTGACGAAAAGGTAACGAGAGTGTTTACATCGATTTCCTGGTTGAGTTCTTAACCCTCTGGTGAGCTTGGTGTCGCGGTCTATCGATAATTGGGTTGGGAAGGATTAAATATAAGACATATATGTACATAGATATATATGTATATATAGGGAAGGGTTGATTAGGAGTTATAAAGATGGTTTTAAAATTCGTATAAAGGTTCCCATTCGTAAATGTAATATTTAGGTGAATAAATGGGTTTCACAAAAGGTAAGAATTTTTGGAGAGGGAATAGGTTAAGAAGTTTGAATATAAAGTTCATACTTATTTGTAAAAGAAATTTTGGAAAAGAATAAATAATAATCTCTTGAAAAGATGTAAAATTCCTTGTAAATAGAGTTTAGGGATTCAAAAGAGTAAATATAAGTTTTTTATGATTTTTACTAGGCTTCTCCTAATTTTAATTCCTTAAAAGAAATAGAAAAAATTTCAAAAATTTGCTTCGGCTGGGAATCGATCCCGCACCCTCTCTCTCTCTTGGCTCGGCTCAAGCCACTGGGCTACCAAGCCAATCTCGTTTCCTCTTCCTTCTCTTTTCTTTTCTTCCTTCTTTCCTCTCTTCTTCTTCCGTGAGGCCGACGGCGCGGCACGGCCGACGACGGCGAGGGACCGAGCTCGGGAACTAAAGGGCCATGCACCATCTACGAACTACGGGAACGTACTTTGGGGCTCGCCTGGGCCAGGGAGGCGACGGGGAGGGCTGGCGACGGCGAGGTGGCCATGGCGGTGGTGGCACACGTCGCGGCGGCTAACCGGCGACAGAACTGCCACGACGAGAGTTCTCGAAGCATCATAGTGGTATGGGGAAGCTAGCTAGGGGATTCATTTGGCCTGGGAAGCATCGGGGTGAGCTAGCGGCGTGCGCACGGTGGCGGCCGAACAGAGCGACATGGCGGGGCTCACCGGCGACGGACTCCGGTGGGTGTTTGGCTCGGGAAAGCTAGGGGAATGGAAGCTCTAGACGTGTAGAAGGTGAACATTTACCTTCAATTCGGGGATATTTCCACCGTGCGCGGCGAATTTGGGAGAATCGCTCAGGGCGGCTACGGCTAGGGTTCTTTGGCCGTTCTTTGGTTTTCTCCAAAATTCGAGCAATGCGGTGGAGGAAAGTTGGGGAAAATTTGGGGGAAAGCTAGAGGGAGTGATGAGGAAGAAATTTTGCATTGGAAGCTTGGCTCGAGGTGGTCATTTTATAGGCGGCCAGCAGCATGGCGCGCACTGGCGCGGCGTCAACGGCGTGGGCGCGCGGGAGCGGCTGATGGCGGCGCAGCGAGGCTACTGTGGCGGCGATGGGATGGCTCGGCGCGGGCGCGCGTGGCTGACGCGGTGCACACGCGCGGGTGTGACGGCAGCGTCAACGCCAGGGGCACGCGGGTATGCGCGTGTTCGTACGGCGGAGTGGCTCGGTGGTACCGCGCGTCGTGGCGGCGTCGGCTCGGCGGGCACGGTGCGGCCGCGCGCGGCGGCTGGCGCGACGCGGCATGGGCATGGTACGACAGCGTGGGCGCGCGCGGCGTGGCGCGACCGCGGCGCGTGGTGGCGAGGCGGTCGGGGCCCGTACGGCGTCGAAGCAGTTGGTGACGGATGAACAGTGTCATTTTTTCCGATTTAATTTCTATTTTCTCCCATTTCTTTTTCCCTTCACATTTAAAATTAAAATATGACCTAACCCATTTAAAAATTAAATTTTAACCTACATTTCCAACCTTTTTCCCATTTTTATTATATTATATTATATATATTTTATTTAATTCATTTTCCCTTTATATCTTTTTATAATCTTTATTTTCAAACCTATATTTTGAAAGTTCTTTTCCTTTGGGATTTTTAAATTATTTGGTTTTTCTCAATCTTTTAGATAAATTTCTCTTTATTAATTTCACGCAACAAACTGGCAAATAAGAGGCAATAAACATGGTAAGATGCAAAAATATGTAAGTTCCAATTTTTAAATTTCCGATTTTAAGTTCTCCAATTTTCAGGGTGTTACACCATGTTTGATTTATTTGGGTCCTATTCGGGCAACCCTTGTAATATTAATATAAACCCTTGTAATATTAATATACTGTAACACCGTCGTAATGATGCAGGCAATGTGATATACAAACTATGGCATGTGTATACCATCTACTAATCTAAAGAATGATATTGTAAATACATGAGGTTTTCAGTTATCAAAACCAGGGGTCCACACCGATGGGGAGCGGTGCTCGCGCTTCGCGGCGGTCGTCGTGGGGGAGGCGTAGAGGGAGTGGCGTGGTCCGACGGGCTGACCGAGACGAAGTGGTGGTGAAAGGGGAAAGGAGATGGGGCCGATGTGGTGTTCGCGGCGAAGAGCTCTAGGTCATCAAGGACATTGTTGTTCTAGCGAGTTCCATAGCGAGTTCCAAGCTCAAGTAGGGCACAAACGAGGTGCGGGGTGAAGCGGTAAGGATGACAAAAGATGAGATCAAACGAAATGAGGTCCCAACTGACGGCGAGGGTCTGCCGGAGCTCATCGATGGTGGCTGCGTTGGGAGCAGCGGGGCAACGGTAAGGGGGTGGGTGAGGAGGTCGATAGGCGAGCAAAAGAAATAGAGGGAACATGCATCCTTTTAAAGGGCCCGGAGGGGAGAGAGTAGTCACAGGAAGAGAGGAAGCGGCGGCAGAAATTCTGGTTGCCATCAATGGCGTCGGTGGATGGAAAGGAGGCAAAATCTGGGTGTTTAAATCCCAGATTCGGAGGGATTCAAGAGGGATTTGAATAGGGAGTGAAGAGGAGCATTTTTCCCATCAATTTGGAGAGAAACGGCAAAGATGGTGGAAATGGCAGCGGCGATGGTTGGCTAAGGTTCAACGCGCGCGCGGGACTGTCGAAGGCTGGGTATGACGGATGGGCCTAGCGTATTAGCAGCTATCCTGCCGGCTAGGCAAGCTGAGCCGTGCGGCTGGCAACACACATGGGTGCTGTAGCTGCGCTGGCCAAAGAGGGAGGGAGGGGCGCGATCGGGCCGAGGGGGAAAGAGGAGGGGGAGAGGCGTTTCGGCTGGAAGCGAGAAAACACGGTCGGGCCGAATTCAGTCGAAAGGGAAGGAAAAATTTATTTTTAATTTCTAATTTATAAAAAGCAGATAAAGGTTATTGTTGATTAATAATTAACTTTTGTGCTTTGAAAATTAAAGAAAAATTTATTAATATTTTGAGTCATGCGAAATTTAACAAAAATTCACTAACCCATTTTGAGTTTTAACTAGAAGGTTTTTATTTGCTGAAGGCTTTTGCACAATTTTTATTTTTGCTAGGAATAAACTAAAGGATGAATTTTGGGGGTGACTTTATGGTGCGACAATTGCAAAGACAATCCCCATGTTCATATATTCCTTGCCTTAGATATATCATTAATTTGGATATTCATCATCTAGTGCAAAAACGTAAATTGAAACCTAAAGGACTACTGCTTCAAGAGATTATGGCATTAACGGTGTGTGCGTGTATTATGCATGCGTATGTATCTTCTACATAACTGAAAAAAATAATTATGGAACTTTGTATATCAATATTTATATCCTCAAAATTAATTTTATTCTCTTGTTTATAAAGAGTTGTTTTTATTAAAAGTATGAACAATGGGAAGTTCTCCTGCCAGCTTGTTTTTGATATGCACGTTGATTTCGTTCAAAAATGGGAATTATTTTTGGTTTCTTAAATTGTTTTGTGATTAAGGGAAGTGAACGTTATCTTTCGAGAAAACTTTATCTACCACCCACAATAAAAATTTTAAATTTTATAACCTGAAGTTTGGGCGGTTACAACTATAACATGACATGTCATCTCTCCAACCATAGCAAGTCTTATGGATATGTATCATTTCGTCGACTAAGATACAGAGCTGGCGCACTCATCATGGGCGAAACCTCAATATAAGCAGATCGAAACACTTAATTATAGACTCATTCATTTGCTGAAACCGTTGATTGGATGATTGACTTTGCTCTCAATCAACCTCGAAACTAACTAAATTACGCGCCGGATTGCAGCTGAGTTTAAGGTAGCTACCTCATCAAGTTAATTGGCAGCCACATGCATGTTCTTTGAGTAGTTAGTGCACCCTGATTACATTAATCTATCAATCAGCATGCATTATCTATCCTTCTCTAGCTAATTCTCTACAGACGGGCTCCTAATTAGCTGCTGTTCCAACTTCCGTTGCAGTTAATCGATCCCTATTTAAGCACTAGCAACCGATCATCACTCGCCACTGAACCAGCAAATTAGCAGAGTACACTAATTGCAACGTACATCTGCGACGCTCAATCGAAATGGTGCACGACGGACATGGGCATGTTGCGGCTGGTTCTGTGCCTTGTGGTGCTCGCGTCGTGCGCGGCGGGCGGCGTGGTGGCGGACTGGTCCCCGGCGACGGCGACGTTCTACGGCGGGAACGATGGGTCCGGGACGATGGGCGGCGCGTGCGGGTACGGCAACCTGTACGACCAGGGGTACGGCGTGAACAACGCGGCGCTGAGCCAGGCGCTGTTCAACGACGGCGCGTCGTGCGGGCAGTGCTACCTCATCATCTGCGACACGAGCAAGGCGCCGCAGTGGTGCAAGGCCGGCACGGCGGTGACCATCACGGCAACAAACCTGTGCCCACCCAACTGGGCGCTCCCGAGCAACGACGGCGGATGGTGCAACCCGCCGCGGCAGCACTTCGACATGTCGCAGCCGGCGTGGGAGCAGATCGGCGTGTATCAGGCAGGGATCGTGCCGGTGCTGTACCAGCGGGTCAAGTGCTGGCGCCAGGGCGGGGTGCGGTTCACCGTCGCCGGCCTCAACTACTTCGAGCTCGTGCTCATCACCAACGTCGCTGGCAGCGGCTCGGTGGCCAGCGCGTGGATCAAGGGGTCCAATACCGGGTGGATCCAGATGTCGCGGAATTGGGGCGCCAACTGGCAGTCGCTCGCCGGGCTCGCCGGCCAGGCGCTCAGCTTCGCCGTCACCACGACCGGTGGGCAGTACCTGCAGTTCCAGGACGTGGCGCCGGCGTGGTGGCAGTTCGGCCAGACATTCTCCACCTACCAGCAGTTCGACTACTAAATGAGCAATTCATTCGTGCGTTCGGATGGCGAGGTCAGCCGATGGCTCGTGATTTTGACGGAGCTAGCTATAACTAGCAAGCTGTAATCCTGCCATGGCTTCCTTTATTCCTGTGCTGCTGCATATGATATGACACCATGCTGATAATCTGTTTCCTAATTGTTTTCTACTTTTCTAGATTCTGTTGTCAACATGTAAATTGCCTGTACTATTTAAGATTGTAAATTGGTTTGATTGAAATTGGTACGAAAGGAAAAAAACTTACGCAGTGTTGTATGCAGTGTTGTAGGACAGAAGGATAAACAGCCTGCACCAGCGCATTGTATATGTTATCCACTGTTGGATCAGGAAATTGATCAACCAATGCGTCGTTGATTTTTCGTGGATCCATGAATCCATGTTTGATACAGTCGTGCTTGTTGCAATATTGGATCGTCATTCTTCAACGGTTAAAAAGAATTTTAGTCAACTAAATACAAGGAGCTAAGAAACGAAATAACAGAACGATACTTACAGAACCCGCGTGGCTAGAAGTGAGACGTCGATGGCATCAAGCTGGTACAGGTCAAATATGTCTTCGAATCGGATAAAGAAGTTATCACCTCCATCGAAGAAATAGTCCACTGAATATCTACCCGATACCATCTCTCCACCCTTGTTGGATTCTTGCATATACCACTTGTGGAAGCGGTACATCTGTGTAGGTAGCTTTTTCACTTGATCTAGCTTTACAAGAGGCTTTCCAAGTTTGAACTTGTATTTCAGCGGAGCCTTCGTGAGGGGAACACTAATTGATCCATTGAAATTCTAGCAGATTCCATAAATTGTCTTAACTCCGTTCTAACATTTGGAATCGTGCTGAACTCTAGAGGTTTTTGAGACTACATGTTGAGCTGGGGTACATCTCTGCTCGTTCTCTTCGCCTTGCCAGCAACCTTCCGGATAGTCCTGTCATAGTCAGACTGCGGTTAAGGTTGCGGTTTAGGCTGTGGCGTTAGGTACGTCGTCGTCTTCTTCATCTTTTTCCATTGCAACCCCCACCTCTCTGTGCGATGTTCAGCAATTGTAGTAAGGCATGAATCCCGATTGAAACAAATGGGCATGAATAATTCTTGATGTAGAATACTCCTTCTCGTTTTTACACTTTTTGCAAGGGCAACGTATGAAACCCTTTTGCTTGTTGGCATCGGCCACACTCAAAAAATAATGTATGCCTTGAATAAACTCTGTCGACCGTCGATCCGCGTTGTACATCCATTGCCGATCCATCTACATGGAATGCAAGAAAAATCTACGAAATTCAAACCATTTAAATATTATTACAATAATTATATATATATATATGTAATCGAGACAATAATTATATACTAATCCAACATACGTAATGCGTTGTTCTTAAAAATAGAATTATTTTTAAAAGGTCTTTTAAAGTGGTAACATAAAATTAATTAATTATTTTAAAATTTATTTTTAATGTACATAGTGTACATTAAATTTTTCTAATCTACTATCAAATTTTCTATATTTTTTCCTTTGTCATTTATTTTATAACTTTTTTGTCCAAAAGTTTCTCTCTCATCATTTTCCATAAACATTTTTTGAGATAAAATTATACATAATAAATTTCTACAAATGTAACGTGCTAAGCATACTTTTCTTCCTCTTTATTTTCCCAAACATTTTTTTCAACACAATGTAATGTGCTTAGTAAAATAATTAGTCCAAATAAATTTTCACTCTCTTCATATTTGCATAAAAATCTAGAGATGGAAATGTCTAGAAAACAACCTAAAAAGCGAAGTGCTAAGCATAGATCATAATAGAAAGAAGTTCCTAACCTTGTAGATAGCAAAGAATTGTGTATTATCACCAAAACAAAATCACAAAAAATTTTGGCACCACCTTCCCTCTAGCTAGAGCAAAAGTTTGAAGACAAGTGGACTTGGCTCGGCCTGGAGGAGGAAGAAGGAGTATAAAAAGGAACCCCATCTTTAGTCCCGGTTGGTAACACCAACCGGGACAACAAATAGCATCTTTAGTCCCGGTTAGTGTTACTAACCGGGAGTAAAGACCCGAGGCGCCTTGACAGGTTCTGACAGGATTTGAACCGGGACTAAAGATCATCTTTAGTCCTGGTTCGTGACACGAACCGGGACTAAAGTTCTTAGAGAGCCGTTGCCTTTTTAAACCGGGACTAAAATTTTTTTTAGTCATGGGTATAACTCTAACCGGGACTATTATGGTTTTTGCCGCTTCAACCAAAGATGGTTTCTCCAGTAGTCCTCGTATTAATAGGAAAACCATTTTTGTTTGTCAAGTAACATGCTCCATCACAACTTCGACATTAGACTAACTATTGTGGATCAGGTCATCCGTATCAAGCGAGAATCCTCATTTGTGTCGGTGAATGGCCTAGTCACAAATTGGTCAGTGATATGAAAGTTTATCTGTGTCAGGCGAGTAGTTGTCACCGACGAGGTCATCTTTGTTGAGGCCTAAATAAAAGCATGTCACTGATAAGGTTTAACCTAGCATGCGAAGCATCCTACAACCTGCCACGGACAACTCATCCATGACTGGCTTGGACTCCAACCCAAAAAAGGTGGGTACTTTAGAGACTATTATGGACGACTCATCAGTGACGACTTCTTGTTTAGAACCAATTAAGTTGTTGGGGGACAAGCCTTCTTTCCTTTCACAGCTAAAGATGGTGCATAATAATAGGGTATGTAGATTGAAATTCTCCTGACCATATACATCCCAAGTTTACACACCCTCTCTCCAGAGTATTTCTGTGTCATCGATGACAGACTCTAAGAATACATCATTATAATTGTCAGGTTGTTTGGGTCCTTGAATTAACAAGCATGGCATAATGTACTTCCTTTCGAAGCACAACCATGGATATAGGTTATAATTTACAATAAGAATTGGCCGAGTGCTATGAGAGCTACACATATCTTCGAAAGGATTCATGTCATCCATACACAAACATAGCCTCATGTTTCTCGGCTTAGCTGTGAATTGGAGATATTTTATTAATATTCCTCCATTGAATCAAATATGCAAGGTGCCTAAGCATACCATCCGCCCTTTGATCTATGGCATGCCAACTACTAACTCTGCTTCCTTAGATTGGAAAAGATTCTCTTGAAACGATCAATGATATGTAGATACGACAACCTTCGCTAGCTACCCCTTTTGACCTTTTTCCTTCATCAAAACTTATCTTTCGCTTGTATCGATAAGCCTTGCACATTTGACAAGCCTCTAAGTCATCATATTTCTTGTAGTACAATATACAGTTGTTTGGACAAGCGTGGATTCTACGAACCTGTAACCCACGGGACGCAAAACCTGTTTTGCCTCATATGTCATTTGGACAGTGTGTTCTACATGCCTTTATCTTCATTAGATCCAGGGTAGCAGCTAACTTTGTGTGTTTTACCTTGCATCTGACATATAAAGGTGTCTCTAAATCATTGACCAATATGGTGAACTTCATGTATTCTCTCTTGTTGTAAGTTGGCTCCTTAACATCACACGACATTGCTTGCAGAAGATCGTGGTAGACATCAACCATTTCATCACCTAACGAAGAAGGAACAAACATGTCAACTTCATCTTCTTCCTGATTTTGTCCGCCACTTGCTTCATCTGCAATATTAATTGATTATTTCTCTTCATGCTTCCTTCAACATTTGTATCCCTTCATGAATCCTCGACTTATCAGATGAGAGTGTATATCTAATCTTCTAGCAAACATCTTCTTATTTTTGCAATCTACATATGGAAGAGTCAAATAATCATTGTTCCTTCTTTTCCTCTCCTCCTCCGTGATGTTTATAAAGTTCGTAGCCGCCGCACCACCACGCCGCTCACACCATCTTCCCCTCTCTTACCCATGTGGACACCGGCCTCCCCGCACTCCCAACGGTGCCGACGAGTTAGCGTAGATGCTGGCCTCCCCGCACGCCATTCAATACTTGAACCACAGGTTCGTGATTTGCTTCAGTATTGGAACCACATGTACTTGAGTATTTGCAGTTGCGTATTGGAACAGAATGCTGTTACTTAGGTATCTAGTATCATAGCAATTTTCTTTTAAAGTGTGTCAAGTGCTCAGAGGAATTGCGGTATCTTATATTGAAAGATTGTTTGGCCTTAAATTTCATAGCTGGTTCTGTTGATGAAAGGATCCCAACTCCATAGCATAACTTTAGTTAATCCAGCTTGTGGTTGTAGCGACTTTAGTTAATCCATAGCATACTTCTTGTTAATTTATGATCTATTTATACTTCTGACGGGTATACGGGCATGCCCGTGGATAGCAGGCACGGGCGGATGTTGCTACCCATGGCGGGTAGCTGGCGTGGGTATAGGCACAAAAATAATCTTATAGGTACGGGTTTAAAATATATGTATCTGTGTGGATTTTACCCGTTACCATATGTCAGGAATAATAGGGATTATTCTGGTCCGTAAAAAATGAGGCCTATACTATGTGATTAGAAATGTGATGGGCCACAAGCCCCTATCACAGATGGCACGTTCACGTTGTCGAGTTCTATACCAGTGACTCCTAATTTAGTACTATATGATGATTCAAAAACACTTGCTTCTAGTCAAATTTCCAATTTTTTAATCAACACCATCTAACAATAATTAGGTCGTTTCTATAAGTCTCTCACGTTAATCGAAAAAAATCAATTGCTTAGGTAGACCATACTATTAGTTCATTTTAAACAAAACATATGTAGTTTTTTTAATAAACAAAACATGTAGTTCACATGCCATGTGCCGTCTAGTTTTAATGTCACAAAAAATTAGAATTAATAAATACGAAAATGTACCCACTAAAATCAAAGTATGTTTGATTTTTTATTTAATGATGAACAATTGGGTATTTGGGATTTATTGATTTGAGTGTTTTGATTTTGAAAGAGTTAAATTTTTGGATGATGAACAGTGTTCAGTCGGCTGCCACAGCCGGTCGACCGGCGTGTTCTGTCGGTCCGACGGAGGTGTTTGGCGGTCGACCGGGCTTGTTCACTGCGGTCAAACCGGCGAGCCATCCGACCGGTTGCCGATTTCGTTTCGGTTTTGGTTTCGGTTTGTTTCCTTATACATACATGGAAGTTTCGTGTTTCTATGCACGTGTCCGGTTGTTTATGCTAACAATGAGTCAAGTTTGGATAGCTTGTGCTCGGATATGGTATTCTTTATTTAATTGTGTGCAGGTATTCTTTACGCCTCGGGAAAGTGTTGTCGGTGATCGAGTCGGAGTCAACTTGGAGATAAGGTGACGTTCGAGATGGGGATCATGCGGGATGCTGAAGGGTAGAGATTAGTGCACATGATTGAAAAGTTTTCATATGGCATACAATGGAGATATTGTTGCGTATGGAAAGCGGAATTTCGGTTTTAGGAAAACCGGGTTTGTTACGGTTGGTTTATGTATAGTTTGTTTCTTGTACGAGAAGGTTTCCTAGTGAATTAGGACTTCTTGTATAAGTAGGATTCGTGGCTCTTGGCTGCGGATTTTGTGTATAAATAGTGAGGGGAGGCGTGGCCTCTCGCTATCGATTTTGAGTTCGAGTTTTAGAGTTTCTCAAGTTAGGGTTTCAAGTTTAGATTGAGATTTTGTGAGGAGTGCTTTGTTTGCACTTTGTAAACACGAGAGTTTCAATAAAGATCAATCTTCTTGAGAATTCTTTGTGTCTACTTCTTCCTCGGTGCGGCGACGTATTTTGGATCTCGCTAAGTGGACCGCGACACTACGGCGGTCAGACCGCGCCTTCTTCCCAGTTAGACCGCAAGTACATTGGCGGTCAGACCGGTGGGCATTGGTCTTCATCGGCATCGGCTACATCGCTCAATCGGTTAAGGTGATCAGCTAGGGCGGTCAGACCGGAGTTTACTTGGCGGTCAGACCGGTCGAACAGTTTGGTCAGACCGGCGAAGGACCTGCGGTCAGATCGGACGTCAGAAAACAGAGGTAAAGTTTTGTTTCCGCTAAAACTTTGTTTTTGGGGGTACTCAACCATTCACCCCCCTCTGGTTGGCTTTTAGTTGGGCATTCGATCCTACAAGTGGTATCAGAGCCACATTTTTCTGCTTTGGATTTTCTTTGATCTAAAGTCTTTCATCATGTCGGATAAATTTTCAACAAAATCGCATGTTTTTGATGGCACCGATTTTGCGTATTGGTGTAGTAAGATGCAATCTTACATCATGGCTCAAGACTATGATGTGTGGCAAAAGGTTGCGCTTCCCTACACCATACCCGATGCCATTAATACGATGCTTTGAAAACTGAGTTTAATAACAATTGCAAAGCTCGAAACATTTTGTTGAATGGAATTTCGCGTTCTGATTTTGATCGTGTTTCTCATCTTCAAACCGCTAATGAAATTTGGAACGCTTTGAAAAACTTTCATCAAGGAACTACAAACATAAAAGAACTTCGTCGAGATCTTTTTAAAAAGGAATATATAAAATTTGAGATGAAACCTGTTGAAGCTTTGGATGACTATCTTGGTAGGTTTAATAAAATCTTGAGCAATCTTAGATCGTTGATTCTTCTTATGACACTAATTATCCACATCGAGATTTCTCGTCACTTTTTAAATGGTCTTGACATGTCTGTTTGGGAGATGAAAGTGACTTCTATTCAAGAATCGTTAACATGGCAAATTTGACTTTGGATTCGCTTTATACAAAACTCAAAACTCATGAGATGAATATTCTTTCTCGTAAAACGGATTCTAAGTCAAGTGCTTTGATTTCTCCTTCGACTTCTTCAGATGTTGCTTCTTCGTCATCTTCAAATGCTCTTGCTTTAATTAACGCCATGTCCGATGAACAACTCGAGCAATTCAAGGAGGAGGACTTGGCTCTTGCTACTAACAAACTTTCCAGAGCTATGAACAGAGTTAGGTTCAGGAAGAAAGGTGGACCAACGCGTTGCTTTGAATGTGGCGCCTTGGATCACATCCGCTCCAAGCGCCCCAAGCTTGGGAGAAGCAAGAAGGAGGACAAGAGCGCCGAGAAGACAAAGGATGACAAATCCAAGGGTAGGCGCTCCAAGGAGATGATCAAGAAGGTCTTGAGTCAAGTCTATGCCGCTTTTGAGCCACTCGCGACATAGACTCTCACAGTGAGGAGGAGAAGGGCAAGAACATCTCCGGCGTTTGTCTCATGACGCCTGGAGATGAAGATTCTTCAGATGAAGAAAATGAGGTAAGTTCACTTGAGGATGCAATTCTTGTTTTAAGTGCTAAGAACAAAAAATGTGAAAAAATGTTTAAAAAACAAGAATTTGTAATTGAATCTTTAAATGCTGAAATTGCTAGATTGAAATCTCTTATTCCCAATGATGATAATTGCAAAAATTATGAGGTTTTAATGCTGGAAATTTCAAAAATTAGAGATTTCAATAATTCTCAAGTTTTAGCTTCTAAATCTTGTTTAACTTGTGATGCTAATGAATTGAAACTAAAAGATGCTTTAGCTCGTGTTAAGCACATGGAAGAAATAGTTAAACAAGATGAGGTAGCTTCTTGCTCTAGATGTCGCAAAGGCAAAGATGTTTTAATTGATTGTGAAAATTGTGTTAATCTTGGAAAAGATGTTTCTTACTTGAAAAGTTCTTTGCAAAAATTTTCCGATGGTAAGAAACAACTTAACATGATTTTGGACAAATCAAAAGTGTGTAGCGACAATAAGGGAATAGGTTTTGATACTCATGATTATTTCACCAAAAATCCTCCAAATGTTTTAGGAATAACGAAAACGGTGAAATCTTGACAAAACCTAACACCATGAAAACAGTTTTCAAGTCTGCTGGAAATTTGCCATCTCTTTCTGTTTATTTAAAAGAAACTAAACCCAATTCTTCAAAACCATCTGTTACTAAAGAAAAGTTTTCTTGCTCTTTTTGTGGTAAAGATGGTCATCTTGTTGGTTTTTGTTTCAGATTAGCACGAAAACGAGAAAAAGAAAAGAGAAAATAATTTTGCAAAATCAAAGTGGCAAAAATCTGGTTTTCCCTCGGGAAGACCGGTCGGACGCATAGATTGGTCCACCGGTCGGACCGGCCACAGCACTGGTCGGACCGACGGCTTGCCTCGGTCGGCCGGCGATGGCGCCGTCGGGCCGGCGGCTGCACGGTCGGGACCGGCCCCGAAGGAATCTTTTTAGAAAATTCCAAAACTGTTTTTCTCGTGGTTTTGTGCCTATTGGATCTACGGTCGTGTGTCTCGATCTTGGATTCCTAAGTTTCTTTTAACTAACCCCGATGCGAGGCCTCGACATCCTTTGTTTTGTAGACTTTTGTGGCAAGGAAGGAGAACGTGTGGATCATTGACTCCGGTTGTTCGCGGCACATGACCGGTGATAAGAAGTGGTTCTCCTCCCTCAAGTTGGCATCCAAGACGGAATCAATAATCTTTGGGGATGCTTCAACAAGTGCCGTTATCGCTACGGATCCGTCAAGGTAAGTGACAAGTTCGAATTAAAAGAGGTAGCTTTGGTAGAAGATTTAAAATACAATTTACTTTCGGTTTCACAAATTGTTGATGAAAACTTTGAAGTTCATTTCAAGAAAACTGGAAGTAAAATATTTGATTCTTGTGGTGATTCTGTTTTGAATATTTCTCGTTATGGGAGAGTTTTTAAAGCTGATTTTGAAAACCAGTTTCTCCTATTGTTACTTGTTTAGTTGCAAAATTCAACAAAGATTTGATGTTCGGCATCGTAGACTTGGTCATGTTGGATTTGATCATTTGACTCGCTTAAGTGGTTTGGATCTTGGTCGTGGTTTGCCAAAACTCAAAAAGGATCTTGATTTGGTTTGTGCACCATGTCGTCATGGTAAAATGGTTGCTTCTTCTCACACACCAATTCATGCGTGATAACGGATGCACCGGGACAGCTTTTACACATGGACACCTTGTTGGTCCAGCTAGAGTGCAATCTGTTGGAGGAAAATGGTATGTGTTAGTTATTGTTGACGATTTTCTCGATATTCTTGGGTTTTCTTCATGGCAACTAAGGACGAGGCCTTTGGACACTTTCGAAGTCTTTTTCTTCGCTTGAATTGTGAAATTCCCAACTCTTTGAAAACAATTAGAAGTGATAATGGTGGTGAATATAAAATTGCATCTTTTGAACATTTTTGTGTTGAAAAAGGAATTGAACATCAATTTTCTTCTCCACTTGTTCCTCAACAAAATGGTGTTGTCGAAAGAAAAAATCGTTCTTTGGTTGAAATGGCTAGGACAATGCTAGATGAATATCACACACCTAGAAAATTTTGGGCCGAAGCTATTAACACTGCTTGCTATGTTTCTAATCGCATTTTCTTGCGTTCTAAACTTGGCAAAACTCCTTATGAGCTTCGTTTTGGTCGTCAGCCCAAAGTTTCACATTTGCGTGTTTTTGGTTGCAAGTGCTTTGTGTTAAAATCTGGAAATTTGGATAAGTTTGAATCACGTTCAATTGATGGTTTATTTCCTGGTTATCCCGCACACACTCGTGGCTATCGTGTACTTCTTTTGGAGACTAACAAAATTGTCGAGACTTGCGAAGTCACTTTTGATAAGGCTAGTCCCGGTACTAGACCAGATTTTTCAGGTACACTGCCACAGGATCAGGGGGAGTTTGGTCGAATCTTTGAAGACGAAAGCGACGACGATGACGATGAGGTCGACCTGCCCGGTCAGACCGGCCAGGTGCCGTCGGTCAGACCGGAGGAGGCTGCCCGGTCAGACCGACCAGAGACCCGGTCAGACCGGCAGGGGCCAACCTCTTCGGACTCCGTCGATTCCAATCAAGAAGATTCTTCGGGGACCATGACCAGTGCTGAACCAGAACATGAATCAACTTCTGAGATCACTGCACCCTTGCACATTCAGCGACGACATCCGCCGGTACAAATAATAGGTAATTTAAATGAGCGGACAACGAGATCTAAGGTAACTGCGCATGACTCTGCGAATTCTGCTTTTGTTGCTTCTTTTGAACCCAAAGATGTTACTCATGCATTAACTGATGAATCGTGGATTAACGCCATGCATGAAGAACTTGAAAATTTTGAAAGAAATAAAGTTTGGTCTTTAGTTGAACCTCCTTCTGGACATAATATTATTAGAACCAAGTGGGTTTTCAAAAATAAACAAAATGAGGATGGTTTGATAGTTCACAATAAGGCTAGACTAGTTGCTCAGTGGTTATACTCAGGTGGAGGGTTTGGATTTTGATGAAACTTTTGCTCCTGTTGCTAGGATTGAGGCAATTAGGCTTTTGCTAGCTTTTTCTGCTTCTAAAGGTTTTAAATTGTTTCAAATGGATGTTAAAAGTGCTTTTTAAATGGCTTTATTCGGAGGAAGTTTATGTTAAACAACCACCGGGTTTTGAAAATCCTTAATTTCCCAACCATGTTTTTAAACTTTCAAAAGCTTTATATGGTTTAAAACAAGCACCTAGAGCATGGTATGACAGACTTAAGAACTTTTTGCTTGAAAAAGGTTTTCAGATGGGAAAAATTGATAAAACGCTTTTTGTTCTTAAGCATGGTGAAAATCAACTTTTCATTCAGATATATGTTGATGATATCATCTTTGGTTGTTCAACTCACTCCTTGGTTGTAGAATTTGCTGAGACTATGCGTAGGGAGTTTGAGATGAGTATGATGGGTGAGCTGTCGTACTTCTTGGGTTTACAAATCAAGCAAACACCTCAAGGTACGTTTATTCATCAAACAAAGTACACCAAAGATCTTTTGCGCAGGTTCAAGATGGAGAGTTGTAAGCCAATCTCTACACCCATTGGATCTACTGTTGTTCTTGATCCCGATGAAGATGGTGAAGCTGTGGATCAAAAGGAGTATAGAAGCATCATAGGATCTTTGTTGTATCTCACTGCTTCTAGACCAGACATACAATTTGCTGTGTGTTTGTGTGCGCGCTTTCAAGCTTCTCCACGTGCGTCTCATCGTCAAGCGATCAAGCGCATCATGAGGTATTTGAGTCATACACTTGAGTTTGGTATTTGGTATTCAACTTCATCTTCTCTTTGCTTAAGTGGTTATTCAGATGCTGATTTTGCGGGTTGTAGAATTGATAGAAAAAGTACTAGTGGAACATGTCATTTTCTTGGAACTTCATTGATTGCATGGTCTTCTAGGAAACAG
This sequence comes from Oryza australiensis, assembly GCA_019925245.2. Taxonomy (NCBI): domain Eukaryota; kingdom Viridiplantae; phylum Streptophyta; class Magnoliopsida; order Poales; family Poaceae; genus Oryza; species Oryza australiensis. The sequence goes on from JAIFGZ020000126.1 coordinate 502,814, forward strand.
TCTAGTGTAGCTCAATCCACTGCTGAATCTGAATATGTTGCTGCTGCTAGTTGTTGTTCACAGATTCTTTGGCTGATTTCTACTTTAAAAGATTATGGACTTGTTTTTGAAAATGTGCCTCTTTATTGTGATAATACAAGTGCCATTAACATTGCTAAGAATCCTGTTCAACACTCACCAGGTTCAAAATTCAATTGACGTCTACCTTTGTCACCAGCAAGCTTATAGTTAGCATTCATGCGCTCTATGTTTTCTTTAGTTGTTTCATGGAGTTTTAACATCAACTCAGCACGTTGTTTAGCATCAAAATTCAGTTTTTCGAAGATGGCAAAGGCATTAAATCAATGGGAGCACGAGGCAAAAATCCATAAACAATCTCAAAAGGGCACATCTTTGTAGTGGAATGCAACGAACGATTGTATGCAAATTCAATATGAGGCAAACATTCTTCCCACATCTTAATATTTGTCTTTAAAACAGCCCTTAACATAGTAGACAAAGTCCTATTCACAACTTCGCTTGCCCATCGTTTGGGGATGACAAGTAGTAGAAAACAAAAGCTTAGTCCCCAATTTAGCCCACAAAGTTCTCCAAAAATGGCTGAGAAATTTAGTGTCACTTGCGAAACAATGGTGTTTGGCACACCATGCAAGCGAACAACCTCCCGAAAGAACAAGTCAGCAATATGAGTAGCATCATCGGTTTATGACATGGTATGAAATGTGCCATTTTAGAAAACCTATCCACAACCACAACAATGCTATCTCGCCCCTCCCGGTCCTAGGTAAGCCCAACACAAAATCCATTGAAATATCTTCCCAAGGAACACTAGGAACAGTAGAGGCATATATAAACCATGGGGGTTTAAGCGTGACTTAGCCTTTTGAAATGTCGTGCAGCGAGCCACAAATCGCTCCACGTCTCTTCTCATCCTCGGCCAAAAGAAATGGCTAGCAAGGATGTCCTCCGTCTTCTTGGCACCAAAATGCCCCATCAACCCACCGCCATGCGCTTCCTGCAAAGAACAACAAACGAACGAGCTAGCAGGAATGCATAGCTTGTTAGATCTAAAAATAAACCCATCATTGAAGACAAATCTGTTCCATGTCCTTCCATCCTTACAAGTGCAACAACACGTCTTTAAAATCATCATCATTCACATATTGGGCTTTGATTGTTTCCGGGCCAAAGATTTTGTAGTCAAGTTGTGTCAACAAAGTATATCTCCTAGACAAAGCATCGCAATGATATTGTCCTTTCCCTTCTTGTGTTTAATGACATAAGGAAAAGATTCAATAAATTCAACCCATTTAGCATGCCTACTATTCAGTTTGCCTTGACTACGAATATGTTTTAAAGATTCATGATCGAATGTATGACAAATTCCTTGGGCCATAAATAATGTTGCCATGTTTCCAAAGTTCTCACAAGAGCATACAATTCTTTATCATAAGTAGAATAATTCAGAACAGGCCCACTCAATTTTTCACTAAAATATGCAACGGGTTTTCCCTCTTGTAGCAAAACACCACCCAATCCAATCCCACTAGCATCACATTCGAGTTCAAAAGTCTTATTAAAATTTGGAAGTTGGAGGAGAGGTGCATGTGTCAACTTATCTTTTAACATGTTGAAGGCGTTCACTTGTGCGGTGCCCCACGTGAAAGGCGTTCCCTTCTTTGTAAGCTCATTCAGTGGTGCGGCAATGGTGCTGAAATCCCGCACGAAGCGCCGATAGAATCCTGCAAGTCCTAAAAAGCTTCGAACCTGTGTGACCGTTTTAGGAGGCGGCCAACTCTGAATTGCCTCGACCTTGGCTTGATCAACCTCAATTCCCTGCGGAGTAACAACATAGCCAAGAAACGATACACGATCGGTGCAAAAACTGCACTTCGCAAGGTTACCAAACAAACGTGCATCGCGCAAAGCATTAAAAACAGCACGTAAATGATCAAGGTGTTCCTCTAAAGATTTGCTATATCATCAAAGTATACCACCACAAATTTGCCAATGAAAGCACGCAAAACCTCATTCATCAACCTCATGAAAGTGCTAGGTGCATTAGTTAAACCAAAAGGCATCACTAACCACTCATATAATCCAAACTTAGTTTTGAAAGCTGTTTTCCACTCATCTCCCAACTTCATACGAATCGGTGGTATCCACTACGCAAATCAACTTTAGAAAAGACAGTAGAGCCACTCAATTCATCAAGCATATCGTCTAACCTAGGAATTGGATGACGATATCTAATGGTAATGTTATTAACAGCTCTACAATCAACACACATACGCCAAGATCCATCTTTCTTAGGCACCAAAATCACCGGCACAACACATGGACTAAGAGACTCTCGTACGTACACTTTATCAAGCAACTCCCGAACTTGACGCTGAATTTCCTTGGTCTCGTCGGGGTTGGTTCGTATGGCGCGCGGTTGGGTAGTGAAGCCCCGGAATCGATCGATTTGATGCTCAATTCCACGCACCGGTGGCAGCCCGGCGGTACATCCTGGGAAAAACATCCTCATACTCCTGCAAAAGATTAGTGACTGCAGGTGGAAAAGAAACAGGTATATCCTCAAAGGAAAACAAAGCATCCTTGCATACAAAAGCATAGCATACAGTTTCAGTTGTATCCAAATTGGCAACATCGATTTAACAAGCATGCAAGAACCTTTCAATTGAATCACATTTTTATTGTCGATTTAGATTCTCTCTTGTTATGTTGCACATGTTCTTTGGCTACAATCTGATTTTCACTTATAGCATGGACCCGATTCTTCTCTTTCTTAGCTCTAGCAACATCATCCTCAAAAACAGCTTCGGGGTCATGGGATGCAACACAATTTTCTTATCATGGTACATAAAAGAATATTGATTTGATCTACCATGATGCATAGAATCCATATCAAATTGCCATGGCCTACCTAACAGAATATGACAAGCTTGCATAGGTACAACATCACACTCAACAACATCACGATATGCCCCAATTGCAAAATTAATACGCATCGGCTTGGTTACCTTTGCCTTACCACCGTTGTTTAGCCATTGAATGTGATATGGGTGGGGATGTGGTTTGGTGCCGAGTGCAAGCTTCTCCACCATTTCGCTGCTAGCCAAGTTGTTGCAGCTTCGTCCATCGATGATCAAGCGGCAAGAATGCTCTTTAATGACGCACTTTGTTTGGAACAAGGTGTGCCGCTGATTTTGCTCGGCCTTCTCCATTTGTGTGCTGAGCACACGCCGCACAATGAGGCTGTCATAGCGTTCCGGCAAGATCAGCACCAATATGTTCTTCTTGTTCCTCCTCTTTATCTCGCATGGTCGCCGCAAGCAAAGCAAGTGTATCTTCATCGAAATCACTAGCCGAGGAATACTCACCATCATCTTTTACTACCAAAACACGCTTGCGGGCGATCCACGCGAACATGCCCATAGCCCTTGCAACGGTGACATTGGACATCTCTTGTTCTTTCAAGTGGATGCAATGGAAGAAGCACTCACGGCGGCTGCTTGGGCTGTCTTAGTCGGTGCACTAACAGCCGGGACACGTGGCTTGTCGCTGGATGGAGAAGGTGCCGACCGTCGGGGTGTGGAAAATGGTGAAGGAGTAGAAGGCGTGCGTGACAGCCATGATGTCGATTTTCCTGCGAAACATTAGTCTTGGCACTAGCACGTCGTCCCCGCACTTCCCTTTCAGCTTTGCAAGCAAGATGAAACAATCGAGTCATATTAGTGTAATCTTTGTAGTCCACAATGTCATAGATTTCACGGTTTAGACCACCCAAAAATCTAGCCATAGCAGCATCCTCGGACTCGTCTAAATTACAGCGAAGCATGCCCATTTGTAATTCCTGATAATATTCCTCTACACTTTTAGCACCTTGCCTCAATTGTTGCAATTTATTTAACAAATCACGTGCATAGTAAGAAGGAACAAATCTAGCCCGCATGACCCATTTCAAAGCATCCCAAGTCTGTGGCATGTTGTTAGGATTTTTCTTGCCATGTTCTATCCACCACACGAGGCGAAAGCGTGAACTCACTAGTGGCGCTCTAACTCTAGAGTTCTCGGGAAGTCATGGCATGCAAATTTTTGATCAACAGCAATCTCCCATGTAATGTATGCATCAGGATCATATTTTCCATCAAAAGGAGGTATCTTAAATTTGACTTTTGAAAAAGCATCTTCATTGCGTACCTCTCGTCGGCGGTGTTCTCCCATGCCTCTACGGTTGTTACGTAGCCGACGGCGATCACGAGCGCTGCGGTCATCATGTTCGTGTCGGCGGTATAGTCACCATCGAAGTTGTCCTCACCGTACTCACCATCAACGTCGTCTTCATCACGCCGATCATGGCCCCGAGCATTGAGGTTATCAAAATGCCTCACAAGTGTAGCAAGGCTGGTGTCAATACGCGCATCGATGCCTCCCAACCCGGCGAGCCTGGTTGTGGCATCGATTTGTGTGGCCTCCAATTGCCCGATCTTGTCATTCGTCACCTGCAGATCTGCATCAAGTCCTTCTGTGTGCCTCTTCACTTCCCTTGCAAAATGTTGTATGATGCGTCGGTGCGTGGAGAATGGGATGCACCTTCTTCTTCCTCCGAGCCTCGCCATGGTTAATATAACAAAACAAAAACGAAAAAGTCTACAACTATTGGGGTGTGGCTACGAAAGGCGCTCACTCTCGCTTATCTCACAAGTTCTTACCAGTTCTTACCATGCTCACGGGAGGGGTGACGACAACCGACAAATCGCAACCGTGGAACGAGGTGTATCGGCGCCGTAGCAACAAGGCTGTTGTCAAGCCGTAGTCGTATGTGTGGAGCTATAGGAGGGCTGAAAGTAATGCACAAGGAAGTACTAGCAACCACGTTAGTCAAAGCAAATTGAGTAAACGCTCAAGGTCGGTACCGTGCTGGTCCTAGGCTAGATGAAATAGAGACGCGAGCCTAACCACAAAGGACGCCACAAGATACAAACCCAAACAAGACACGATCACGGGAAGGTGGAGACAAAGGGGACTAAGGGGAAGGAGACAAAGGAGACAAAGGAAAGGTTCTCACGAGTCGGCCCATTTCTTTCTTTTTTTTCTTTTTTTTTTCTTTTTTTCTCTCTTTTTTTCTCTTTTTTTTTTGTTCTCTCTCTAGTGCCGAGGAGAGAGATGCGACTTTTTTTATTTTTTTTATTTTTTTGATATTTTTTCACAACCAGGGGCACACTAGAACCAACCACAAAAATTCTTAGCTCAAACTTACAAAAAATGAGGCACGTGGAATTTTTCAAAGTTTTACCGAAAGGGGTTCAAGCTTCTCGCCACGAAAACAGAATTTTGCAAGTGGAATTTGGCGATTTTAAGATTGCCGAACCTGACAAAGCGGGAACGACGGATGTAACTTTTTCTATAGATGTCCATAGATATCTTATTTGCCTAATTTCGAGCCCGTATGAGAAAGATATCACCGTTTTAAGGCGAGCAACTCGAATCGGGGTTCTATTTCCTTTCTTGCGATGGTGGATCAAAGGCACGACAGATTACAGACGGAAACAGATCAAACTATGGAAGGAAAGTAATTGGTGGGTGATGACGGCTAAAACAAAGGTGATGGCGGCGATGGTGAAGGTGGCGGTATGTGGTGGCAAGAACTCGAAACTCTAATCGCCTAAACACTAAGACCAGCACATTGACACAACCATGCAATCGAAGACTCAACAAGCCCTAACTAAGCAGTCCTAGTAAAAAAAAGGCTCAAAGGGTTTTTAGGATTGATCTAATCTACTATTTTTTTGGCTTTTTCTGGACTATAGGAAACAAAATTAAACAACGAAGGGCAAAAAAAATCTCTCACCGATCAACCGCGCTCTGATACCAACTGATGTGATCCCGCTAGGGTTTAGTCCCGATCTTTCGATGAGAGGTGGAGGATAACTCGATTGGGGAATAGAGGCGACGTTCACGGCCCGACTACAACCGTCCAAGGACGATGCGCCTTAGCAACCGATACACCGTCTCCGTTGGTTGACGCGATCTTGCGGTGCGCGACAACCCGGCCACTAGGGCACTCATCCTGCAAGCAATCGAAGAACAAGCAAAAATAAGTATAACAAGCACTAAAATTGCTATATATTAAGATGAAAGATTCAATCTGAATACACGATATGGTGGAGTTTCGAAGACAAACAGACGGACGGTCTAGCCGACACGCGCGCTGTGTGCAAGTAGCAAAAGGCTAACTCTAAACAACAAAACCCGCCCTTCTTGGTGGCGGCTGAAGGATTAAGTAGAGGGAAGAGACGACCACAGGGGTGCCGGAGTCGTGCTAAACCCTAGGACGCGCCCCTAATGGGCCCAAGTTGATACACGGCCCATTGGGCCAAAAGAGGTGTGACGCAGCACCAAAGATAGAAAACACTCGGTAGAAAAAGAATAATTGCGGCCGCTCCAGGATAGATATTGACATGGGGCTGGATCCATTTGAAAGTAGACTTGATAACCTTTCCATCAAGTACTTGCACGCCCAAATCGGAGTTTGCATGAAGTCGTGGCGGCCGTTAGAACTTGACACTGTGCTGCAGTCCGAATCCACCCCGCGCGAATCCTCTTCCCGTTGGATCCTCTCCATCGTTCCTGAGTAAAACAAAAGTGCACGCGCCTCCAAGGTATAAAGAAGAGGAACATAAACTTAAGAATGAACTCACCTGATGGTTGAGTTGACGTGCACGAGCGCGGGTTATTGGGCCATGAAGTTGTACGTGTGGAGGCGTGGATGTATCGGTAGTATTGATGTCCTCATCAATACTTCTTGTTAATTTATGATCTATTTATACTTCTGACGGGTATGCGGGCATGCCCGTGGATAGCAGGCATGGACGGATGTTGCTACCCATGGCGGGTAGCTGGCGTGGGTACAGGCACAAAAATAATCTTATAGGTACGGGTTTAAAATATATGTATCTGTGTGAATTTTACCTGTTGCCATCTATATTTCTATGTCAGGAATAATAGGGATTATTCTGGTCCGTAAAAAATGAGGCCTATACTATGTGATTAGAAATGTGATGGGCCACAAGCCCCTATCACAGATGGCACGTTCACGCTGTCGAGTTCTATACCAGTGACTCCTAATTTAGTACTATATGATGATTCAAAAACACTTGCTTCTAGTCAAATTTCCAATTTTTTAATCAACACCATCTAACAATAATTAGGTCCTTTCTATAAGTCTCTCACGTTAATCGAAAAAAATCAATTGCTTAGGTAGACCATACTATTAGTTCATTTTAAACAAAACATATGTAGTTTTTTTTAATAAACAAAACATGTAGTTCACATGCCATGTGCCGTCTAGTTTTAATGTCACAAAAAATTAGAATTAATAAATACGAAAATGTACCCATCGTAAAATCAAAGTGTGTTTGATTCTTTATTTAATGATGAACAATTGGGTATTTGGGATTTACTGATTTGAGTGTTTTGATTTTGAAAGAGTTAAATTTTCGGATGATGAACAGTGTTCAGTCGGCTGCCACAGCCGGTCTGACCGGGCGTGTTCTGTCGGTCTGACCGGAGGTGTTTCGGCGGTCAGACCGGGCAGTTGCCTGCGGTCAAACCGGCCGAGCCAGTCCGACTGGTTGCCGATTTCGTTTCGGTTTTGGTTTCGGTTTTTTTCCTTATACATACATGGAAGTTTCGTGTTCCTATGCACGTGTCTGGTTGTTTATGCTAACAATGAGTCAAGTTTGGATAGCTTGTGCTCGGATATAGTATTCTTTATTTAATTGTGTGTAGGTATTCTTTATGCCTCGGGAAAGTGTTGCCCGTGATCGAGTCGGAGTCAACTTGGAGATAAGGTGACGTTCAAGATGGGGATCATGCGGGATGCTGAAGGGTAGAGATTAGTGCACATGATTGGAAAGTTTCCATATGGCATACAATGGAGATATTGTTGCGTATGGAAAGCGGAATTTCGGTTTTAGGAAAACCAGGTTTGTTACGGTTGGTTTATGTATAGTTTGTTTCTTGTACGAGAAGGTTTCCTAGTGGATTAGGACTTCTTGTATGAGTAGGATTCGTGGCTCTTGGCTGCGGATTTTGTGTATAAATAGTGAGGGAAGGCGTGGCCTCTCGGTATCGATTTTGAGTTCGAGTTTTAGAGTTTCTCAAGTTAGGGTTTCAAGTTTAGATTGAGATTTTGTGAGGAGTGCTTTGTTTGCACTTTGTAAATACAGAGAGTTTCAATAAAGATCAATCTTCTTGAGAATTCTTTGTGTCTACTTCTTCCTCGGTGCGGCGACGTATTTTGGATCTGCTAACAGGTCAGACCGCAGACACTACGGCGGTCAGACCGCGCCTTTAGACCGCAAGTACATTGGCGGTCGGCCAAGTTTACTTGGCGGTCGACCGGTCGAAGCAGTTCGGTCGACGGCGAAGGACTGCGGTCGGGCGGACGTCGAAAACAGAGGTAAAGTTTTATTTCCGCTAAAACTTTGTTTTTGGGTACTCAACCATTCACCCTCCTCTGGTTGGCTTTTAGTTGGGCATTCGATCCTACACCCACATGGTAGATTCTCGATTTCATTGTATTTTTTAATTTAATCCGAAATAAATAATTAGTAAGTTATAACTAGCGTGAACTCTTCTTTTAATTCTATAATTTTAATTCATATGATTAAAGTTTTAATTTATAATACTATTAATAATAGTCCGTGCAATGTATGGTTTTAATGATGCTTGCTTAATAGTAGAGAATAGACTAATTTGGCTTTTAATACAATTAATTTGAAAGTCCCTTTAACCTACCATGAATTGAGTAACGTACATCTACGTCATTTCGTCTAGTTTATTCATTTATCGATTTACATTACCGTATGAATCATTCCAAAGTCCAGATCCCTATTAGGAAAGCCCTGCACGCTCCACCAGATCACCACCGGCTGGATTTTGTTGTTTAGCGGCTGGCCGGCCATTGTGCTATATACCTTGACTAGACGTTTATTTGTGGCATTATCTTGGTTGCATGCATCCTTTGCAGAGGTCCAAATACAACAGTTTCTCATTATCTCAAAAAAAATGCAGAAATCAGACATTGCATGACTATGAGTTCTTTATCACTATTTATCGAATATTTGTCATGGTATAGATTTTGTGACAAGCATATGATGAAAATGTGTTTGTCACCTATAATGCATCTCTAATCACTTTCTGTGACGGAAAAACATTTTTTCTGATAAATGTTTATGATATTATGTTGTCATTAGTTTTATGACATTATTTATCATCATTGTTGGAACAGGAAAAAACACAAACCAATCGCATGGAGTCGTCATGTGGATAACGGATTCGGATCAGGTGAAGTCACCGTATTGGCTGTAACTTTTGCAGTACCCAGCCATCCAACCATAGAGCAAACAAGGTACTGTCCAGATTTATTGCTCAAATTTCACCCATTTTTTGTCAGGAATTTCCTCGGCTATTGCTCCTGAATCAGAGCTAACTGAAGTTTTTCGGATGGCTACAGTAAACTGAAAAAAGTTCGGAGAACAGAGGAAGCAGAGTTTAGAGTTTAGCACTGCTTTTCGTTCTTCTCCTTTTATTCACCCTGCTTGTTGGTGTCCATTACATGCATAACAAAATCCAAAACGAATTAGGAAATACAGAAAACAGGAGAGACAAACTTCATGGCCACTCCGAAATGAATGGTTTTCTTGGTCTCGCATTTTCGAGTTACTGGTGTGTTTCTCGCGGTTTGGTTTCTGTTTGTCTGAAGAATAAGTTGCTCTAGCCATTTGTTCTTGTCTGGGTGGTGATCCGGTGAAATATTGTGTTGCCAGTTGAATCTTTCATGTTATAGCAAGTATATGCAGTTCATTGTCATTACTTTCACCTTTGCATTACCTGTTTCCTTGTGCATCGTATCAATGTCAGGATCCGACTTTAGTGAATCTGGACACAACATAAGGCCGATGTCCACCTATAATATACACGTACTGTTTTTAATTCTAGCATCAGAAATAAGTCAAACTGACACTATAAATTGAACAAATAAAGCATAGCGAAAGAGTTTCCAAGACCAGCAGTTCCATGTTCGAGAACTCGCGGTGCATTGTCAGGGAACAGAGGTAAACATATACTGAATCACCCTAGCAACATGAAAATTCAATAGGACTACATATGCAGTCATGTCCAGGAAATCATAAGCTCAATCTTGTTGGCCTTGCTGGTGCTGTGGTAGCTGTAGTATATGTCTCTAGTGGTGATGGCCGTAGTCTTGCCGATCTTGGTGATAGGGGTGACAAGCTTCTGCTGCTGTCTTTCATGCCAATGGGATGGTTCTTTGTAGTCCTAGATGTTCTCGGCGAAAGAGAACGCCCATTCATGGAGGTTGACTCGCCGAATGATGCACGGCGAGGCATCCTTGTCTGCGTTGACGTGACCGGCTGTGTCGCTAGCTGAGTGGCTGATTCTGCTCTGTTGACTTTGGAGCTGGCCAAAGGTGATGCTGCTGTTCTTGGTGGCGAAGGATATGCTCGTGCTCGAGGTGAGGAAGAAGACGCAACCTTAAGCAGTACTGGTGGCAAAGCAGATGCTCGTGCTCGAGGTGAGGAAGAAGATGCAGCCTTAAGCAGCACTGAGCTTGGATGATTTGGCCTCATGCTAGGGAGTGAAGTCATATTGCTCCTCCTCTTTGGTTGTGATGATGATGAAGTAACTGTCAGTGATCGCGAGATAGCTGGTGATGACAGGGATTTCTTCAGAACCACTTTTGGACAAGTGGCTTCAGTTGACGCCGTTGTCGCCTCTAGTTTTGCTGCCTCTCCAGTTGTTGAGTTGCCAGATGCACGAGTAGGTGATTTCATGGATGTTTCTATGGGTCTAAGGCTATCTTTGTTGCCTCCTTGATTTAACCCTTGTCTTGGAGGGCTTGGTGGATGCATTTGAATGATCGAAGTTGCTGGTTTTGTCTCTATGGTGTTTTCAATCGCGTCATCCTTTTGAACCGCTATATCTCCTGTTTCTTGATGTGAACTATTCTCCAAATTTGTTTTACTAAGAGTTGGAGTTTTTGTTGCTTGAGCTGTTCCGTGATACGATTTGATTGCATTATCATGTTTCTTGCGAGGAACTGGACCTGCGTTAGCTTGAACCGTACTGCTCTTACAACTAGAAGTTGCGATGAGGATTCCCTTTTGCAAGGTTTGCTTGAGGAGCATCTTTCCCTTTGAAGGCTTCTTAACATCTGATGATCCAATGTCTGGTTTCTTCGCTTTCTTCTTGATGATCGGGACGGCAGACTGTTTGCTGAGATTTTGCCAAGTTCTCCTCTTAGGCTGAGGTTTCAGGGCTCCAATACCTGCTAAGCTGTTGCGATCGACTTCAGTTCTGATACTACTGTCAGCCCCTTCCTGTATGCAGGCTTCTTGCCATTGATGTATAACCCCTTGTTCAGGTACCCTTTCAATTCTGCTTTCTTGCAAGTCTGTCGCTTTGTCTGGATTTGGGTCTTTACTCTTGACAAGTGTTGATTGGACATCATTGCTGCTTTCATCTTGTTGATTGCATGTCTCCTTTAAGCTGTCTTTGCTGTCTCTAGTAACGTCAGCTTCGTCAGCCATAAATCTGACCTCATTGCCACTGCCATTGCTTCCCTTCTCACCTGAACTGCAACTAGCTGTATCGGACGATTTGTTCTCCCCATCCTCGTCATGCTGTTCATGATATTTTGAGTTTGAGCCGGAGTCGATCGAGATCTCGTCAAAATCATAAAACTCCTCTGCATTCCCGTCATGGCTATCGCCCAACATTTCTGCTGTATGACTATCAATGTCCGATACATCCACCTCTGAGAAGAACACCTAGTAGCTCACCATCAAGGACATACACATCATTCAAAAATTTGTCTGAAAATACAACCATAAAGTGGTACTGAGCATCCATGTATATATACCTCGATCTTAAAGTCCTCTTGGAACCTCTCCCTTGTGCCATTCCATGGCAGATCAATGTCATCTAGTGTGAACACCATCATGTTGGACTCCACAAAGCAGGTGTTGAACATGATCCTGAACATGGCCTCCTCCTCATCTGTGTTCTCGCCGACATGGGTGCACTCGACTATGACATCTCCTCGCACTCGACACTCAATATTAGCTTTTACCACCGCGCTTTTCGCCTACGAAAGACCATGAACATCCATGATGGTCAGAGCATGTCAAGAAAGTAGAGACCATGAAACTATTAGGCCAAATTGGAGAACTGAGTTGATCATTTGACAAAAGAAGAGCTGTTTTAAGGTGTTCCTTCTTACCCATTGGGTGGTAAGAGTAAACAACAAATCCTGGCCATTGAATTTTCATTTAAGAATTTGCTTTATAAGTTAACGATACATTTTTAATTTTGAATTAATTACTCAGCAAAAAAGAAATCACCAGTGGATATAATTACGCTTTCTAAGAATGCATGCATGCAAGAAATTAGGTGCAGTTTAAGCTCCCACGTTACTCCAGCCATTTGAATGGACCTTCACGTCCATGAATTTGAATTTTCCATTACTTGGCAAACGTACATGCACACAAAATGCAACAGAATGCGTCTCGTGACACATTGTTTAAGAGACTTAAACCAGCAGCATATTCGTCATCTCGCTAAAATTCTGAAAATCCATTTATATGTCCGTAATATTCGTCGACACTAGGATTTAAACTCTGATGAGTAAAGTTATGTATCCACGACTTCACCACTACACCACCGGTGCTTCCCTTATTTGAATATTATGTTGTTTAGTTATTGAAAATGGGTTAGCAATAAAAGTTGTGCGAAAGTGAAAGTTAGGAATAAAATCGAAATGTGTCAATAAAAACAAATTTATGCTTTAAAAATCTCAAATTCAGGACATGCAAAATAAATGAAGTACTGTTCTGGTTTCAAAATATTTGAAATTTTCATACGCACTTGAATTTATATGCTGAATGTTCACGTCGTACTATCAAAGTTCCTAGAAAACTGCATATTGCATATTAGTCTTTGTTATTTTTTTGCTCTCAACATTTCATATTATAAATCACTTTTGATTTCCTTTTTAAGTTAATAAACTTTATTAAGTTGATAAAGTTTATAGAAAAATTAGGAATATCTACGACACCAAGACCAGATTAGTTTCATGTAACATTGAATATTTTGATAGCATGTTCGTTAAAAATATTGTTATATTTTTGATCAAATTTTTAAAACTTTGACTAGAAAAAATTCTTATAATATAAAAAAAACGAAGAAAGTTCCAAGGTTTCATCTTGTACCATCCATTAGATAATGGTTTCCCTCTAGGTCGGGTTTTGCACCAAAAACTCTTGAGTTTGGACGGTGGCTCAAATGTTGGTGAGATTAGGAAATAAATGGGGGTGACCGCGACTCCCACACCAGCACGCATGCAGTCGACGCCTAGACGGTGGCTGCAAGATGATGTATATGTTAGCACGATGGGTCCCTTGTCCTCGAAGAACATGAACCAGCTGATCACGTCGCCCTGTCGGAGAGAGGCGCCACGGAGATGAATACGGGACGCTCTCCCTCGTCACCGTCCCAATTGCGCAGCACAGTATCAGATACTGCTTCAGTAATTCAGTTTAGCAAACCTCGTCGTTTGCCCTATATTTTTTATATTAGCATTTAAATTGCTAAAAATACATATATAAAAAATTTAACCCGTAAATTATTTTTTTTCAATAAACCCCTTATGACTTACAATCAGTATTAGGCTAACCAATAGGTGCCGCGCGTGGACCATATGCTTGAACGAGTGCCACGCATGCCGCCGTGCACGTGCGCTGTCCCCGGCGCTGCCGCAGCTGGGTCGCGACGCGGATCGAGCTCGAGCATCGCCATGGTGACGAAGACATGCAGCAACCGCGCCACCACATAGGACCATGATATGCAGCAGCACCCGCGTCCTTCCTAGCTCATCACCCCCAATATTGCCGGACCAGAGAGGCAGAGACAGCAGCAGCAGTGGTTGCGGTAGCAAGGCCGTGCATGCCTATTAGGGAGGACAAGATGACTGCTCACAGGGATTGACCCTAGACTAAAGTGCAACTCTTTGGCAGAGAAATATGGTATGAAACAAAAACCTTAAAGTTAGCCCTGTTCCAATGTAAAATATTGGTAGAAGAAGTAGTCTATTGTGTAATTTACTCAAATTTACATTTGTCATATGTGGTGGAGTGCCAATGAAGGTGTGAAATTAGGTAATGCGATTGAAATAACTCAAGTGGCATAATTGAAATGAAATGCTAAAATGACTTTAATATGTAAGTAATGCTAAAAATTCAATAGAACAAATTGTGTGCTTGTATCGACGGTTTACAGCGAGGATCAGAAAATATGAGAAGATTTTGACATAAAAATTTATTATACCTTGATTAAGGACAAGGATATCTAATGGACTCATCCATACCTGGCAATGTACAAACCGAAGATTGAAGGCATATATATATATATATATATATATATATATATATATATATATATATATATATATATATATATATATATATATATATATATATATATATATATTTGGCTCTTGTGTGGCGCGCCAGTATAGCCTCATCCCATGTGGTATGGCCGAATCTCTAATTTAAAAATTCAAATTAAAAATCTGAACCGTTCAAATTGTTCTACATATTAATATCTACTTATAGACTAAATTTTATATTTTTGAAATCTTTTACTATTTTATCGATAGGACAAAGATGCAATAAAATAGATACTCTAGAAATCGTTGGATTATGCATTTTTGACCTATCCAATAAAATAGTAAAAAATTTCAAAAAAATATAAAATTTAGTCTACAAGGCGATATTAATATGTAGAATAATTTGAACGGTTCGGATTTTCAATTTGAGTTTTTAAATTAGAGATTCGACCATGTCACACGGGATGGGACTGTGCGGCACGCCACACAGTAGCCCAACTCTCTCTCTCTGTATATATATACACACACACAAGGTAATATATCCATGGAGGTCAGCATCAAGATTATCTATCTAATTGATCAACTCTACATGACAACGGTTGAAAGATCGACCCTTAAAAATCCGTCCTCACGTCCCAACCAATCTACCATATGACGGCGCTCAAGCTGCCAACCCACATCATAGCCACGATACAAGACCAAGAGAAAGTTCCTTTGAACAGAAGGGGAAGATATCTTGAAGGAAAAACGTAAGGTCAACTGGGAGAAAGGGAGAAAGTTTGCAGGCCAAAAGATTTAGGAGTAGTTGGCATCCTAGACCTAAACCGCTTTGCCAGAGCCCTGTGACTGAGATGGCTTTGGTATGACTGGATGATGTCAGATAAACCTTGGGTAGGTACGCTCATCCCATACGATCAGATAGATAGAGCCCTATTCACGGCAACTACAATGATTACACTAGGCGATAGTAAAACAGCGAGCTTCCGGAGCTATAGATGGCCAAACGGGTCGTCCGGCACGGCCCGGCCTGGGCACGCCCGTGGCACGGCCCTTTAGGCACGTCTCCTGTAGTGGGCCATGCTGGCACGGCCCACGTGCCGAACCCCTGGCCCAAGCACAACCCATAGGGTGGCCGAGCCATGCCGTGCCGGCTTGGCCCGTTAAAGGCACATGGGTCGAGGTCGGCCTGGTGCCATTTTTTGCCTTGCTCAAGCACTGTTTTGCCCTGTTAAAGGCCCATGGGCTCGACCGGCAGCCCAAACACGACACGACCAATCGTGCAGTATCGGCCCGACCTGTTTTTGCCTTCGGGTCGGGTCGTGCCGTGCCGTGCCGTCTATAGGGTCTCCCATACCCGTGCCAGCTCACTTCGGCCTGACCCATCTGACCATCTGGAGTTTACACTGGCTGAAAAAACAAACGCCCAAGAAGCTAGCTCCAGCGGTCTTCGTAGCCTCCAGTAGAAAGAGCAGGACAGCCCATGAAGTGCTGGCGCAGGACACATGGTTAAAGGATATACAGCTGCACAAGCTAACTGAAGTGGATCACCTGCATCATTTTGTCACCTCATAGAACGTAATCCAGCAAATGCAACCTCTCAACTTGAGTAGCGACACAATCATCTGAAAACTAACCCCACGTGACGAATACACGGCCAAGTCGACATACAACATTTATTTCTTGGGGGTAACCCGAGCTCCTTTTAGTCAAATGCTATGGAGCTGCTGGGCTCCGTACGTCCAAATGCAAGTTCTATGCTTGACTCATGTTATAAAACAAAGTATGGACAGTAGACATGCTTCAAAGGAGGGGATGGGCGAACCAGCAGTTATGCCCGCTTTGTCGAACAATGTCGGAAACGACAGTACATCTACTAGCAAACTGCAAATTCTCAGAAAATATGGGCGGCAATATGGCATTGGACACAACTTTTCCCTCAAGATCAGCAGCAAGGAGAAAATGATAGAACTGTAATGGAGTGGTGACAGAGATATCTCTCTATACTGCAAACACCGAAAAAGCCTCTCAAATCCCTCATCGTCCTCGTTGTATGGAAGCTCTGGTGTGAGAGAGATGCACAAGTCTTCAGGCACAAAGCATCGAGCCCAGCCAACATCATCGCAAAGATCAAGGAAGAGACGACTGCTTGGGTGAAAGCTAGAGCTTCTAAGCTCCGTGAGATCCCCGCTTTGGGAGATATAGGCTAAGCTGTCAAAAATGTGTTTTTGACAAACGCGGTATCTTTACATATGCCTTGTAAATATTTACCTTATGTAGCTTTCACCTTCTCTATCAATGAATATATGGCGAAGCTTTTGCCGTTCCTTAAAAAAACCTACATGACTAATGACAAGGTTAACGGTTAGGCCTTGTGTATTTGGCAGCCGCAGTGCTGAACTGCTGATTGATACCTAATTACGACCTTTTTGTTTTATATTACAAGTCATTTTGATTTTTTCAAACTTGTTAGGTTTGATCAAATTTATAGAAAAATTTAGCAATATTTAAAACATCGAATTAGTTTTTAGTTTTATTAGATGTAACACTGAATATATAATATATTTGTTTTGTATTAAAAAATATTACTATATTTTACTATAAACTTAATAAACTTAAAAATTTTTGACTAAAACAAATCAAAACGATTTATATTATGAAACGGAGGCGTATGTTTCAAAAATTTTGAAGATGCAACTGCACCCCATGAGTCTGTGTTGGATCCATCACTAATATATGCGAAGTTCAAAATTTAAAATTAAGTACTTTTGCACATAGTAATTCAAATTTTAAAAAATAGCAACTGATGTTATTGAATTAATTAATTAATATATTAGCCACACTACCTTTTTATAGTAGCTTGAAGCATTTGTATCTCTCCTTTTTAATGTTCTATTACCTCTAATTAATGAGGTAATACTAATGCTATATCCATTGGAGCACCGTAAAAAAAATCCCACAAAAGAACCATCACCTGGTTGTACTGCCTGAAGCTCTGCTTGATCCTCGGTGTTCTGAACAGAATCTTGAGTGAAGCATCATCGGCCCGATCGCCGTCGTCGTCGTCGCGGCGGCCATGAACTCGGACAACTGGTCTGCATCCCCCATTGCTATCAAAATCTGGAACAGGTCTGAAGATGAGGCAGTCCAAGATGAGGGTTGGTTCGTGCCTTGCCATCCCTCTGAGCCTTGTCACGTACTGCAGGTACCTCAGGTGGGAGGGCCGTGGATCCAGCGCCGAGCCGGCGGCGAGCAGCGCCACCGGTGCCCTGCCGTACACCGCCGACAGAGTCGTCGTCTCCAGCTCCGGCGGCGCGGGCTCTTCCATGTATACCAGCAGGCTGGCCATGGCGAACGCGAGCGCCGGCCACGCGCCGCGGTCGCAGCGCATGAGCAGGACGTTGCGCTGGCCGTCGGTGACCAGCCAGTCGACGCAGGCACCGAGGAGCGCGCGGGTCGCGGCGAGCGGGAGCGACGGCGCGTGCCGGTGGTGGCACTGGTATTCGGCGACGACGGCGACGCCGTGCCGCAGGAGCGCGTCGACGGGGAGGAGGGAGGTCTCGCCGGCGGCGAACAGGTTGAGGAGCATGAGGGAGGCGTCGTGCGGGTGGCAGCTCTTGAGCTGGATCACGGTGCTGATCAGGTGATCCTTGCGCGCCTCGTCGTCCTCGTCGTCGTCGACGAGTGACTCTGTTGATAAGCACGAGTTGAACACTGAAATCGAAACAAGTGGTGATCAAATTTGATTCAGAAGAATTGCAGAACAAGTTCATTCTCTGCTTGATCGATCAGTGCGGACACGTACCATAGACCCGTTCGGAGATGCAAGACAAGCCATCCATGGCCTTGCGAGCGAAGAGCTTCCTCAGCAGCGCCATCAATTACCGACGAGAGGATGAATGGGAGAGAGAGGAAAATAGAGGGGTTATTTTTTCTCCTGAATTGGTTGTGGTCTTGAGGATGGAAGATGGAAGGGAAGAAACTGCCAACGTGCAGGGGTGGAAGTGGAAGAAGATGACAGGCTCTTACATGGTCAGCTAGCTGGGCATGATTGGGAAATTGGAAGTGGTTTGATGGTTGGAAATCCTCAATGCGCCAAGCCCCCACCAGCGTTGCATTTTATGATTATTTTCCTGTCCCATATAGACCGTTTTATCGTTGTTTCACTACATCAGGAACTTTTATCTGTGTCGAACGACAATCCTCATCTATATCGGGTACAACATCCATCACGGTGCAAATGTTAGTGATGTGAGAAGTCATCTGTGTCGAGCAAAAGCCCGTCACCGATGCATTTATTTTTGTCGGATCTAAATTAAAGCCCGTCACGGATGAGTGTCATCTGTGACGGGCTTAAGTTTAGACCCGTCACGAATGAGTGTCATCTAAGCCCGTCACGGATGAGTGTTTTCCAAACCAAAATATATATATTCCCGCTGAAAAATTATTCACATATACAATTATTCACAGAGATATATATTCTCATTCCCAGCAGCCCCATTCATACATACAATTATTTACAGGAAACCCAATTCAGAACTCACATATGACATTCACATATTTCACACATCCATTCATATATACAATTTATTTTTGAAATGGAGGAAAATGAATATTTAAATTTATCTCAACCAAAACAAAAGTTACAAAAGTTACATTATCTCAGATTTATACATTGCACCTCTCTGTGTGCTCCTCTAGATATTATTTCTCTTTTGTCCCTCTCTTTCTCCTTCAATTTTTGGGCTGTTGTTCTTTTTTTGCAAAATTTTGACTTTTTATTTTTATTTTTTATATTTTTTCTTGACTTAGGAGCACACGAGAAGTATCCACATAAAATTTGAGCCTAAACAAGCAAAAGACGTGGCCCGTGGAAAATTCAGAAGACACACTCAGAATTGAGAAAAAGCTTTTGGGCTCAAAAAAGCAACCTTCTGAGCCATTTTTGGGAAAAATAAAATCGCCGAACGTAGCAAAGCTGTGGACGAATGCATTCGAAATTTTTTTCTGATCGATTTTCATATATGGAACGTCTCAATTGGAGTCTGTATGCGAAAATTATGGTCGTTTTAAAAATCGACTCCGAATTAAAGGACAAAACGAAAACAATGCACACAAAAACTTGTTACACGCGTACAAACTAGACATGATTGCTAGGGTTTGATGGAAAACAAGGGGGAAACGACGGATACATAGCACGACATTCATCTCAGATGTATATATGAGGGAACACGACAACACATGAGAGAGATGGACTTACCTGGAGCATGGTGGCGCTCGGTGGCCGGGCTCGGGGATGGTGGCGCTCGGGCTCGGGGACGGCAACACTCGGGCTCGAGGACGGCGACGCTCGGGCTTGGGAATGGCAGTGATCGGTGGCGGTGAGGGAGAACGACAACGTCGGGCTTGGGAGGGCGCGAGGGACGGCGACAACCGGCTCCAAGAGACGACGGTGGCACTAGGGTTCGCAATGTGAGGACTTAGAAAATTTTCATGCTCATGTGTAGATTTGAATCGGCTCTCGGGCTAGGTTAAATGATTTCGAAGCATATCGTGTGTTGGAATGCGTCATCGATAACACTTATCGGTGACGAGTCTAATTGTTATCTCAATTGGGCCTCAGGTTGGTGCCCGTCACCGATGAGTGTCATCGGTGACGGGCTTCTGTTGGGGCCTAACAAAGATATCGTAGATTATCTTTGTCGGGCCATGATTTGAGCCCGTCACCGATAGGTATCATCCGACAGGCTCGAGTTTTTTTGCACATCTAATATGTCTGTGTGAGTACTTCTTTATTGGCCTCTTTTTAGGCCTGTTTGAAATGACTTTGTTGTGACGGTCTGCAAAATCTAGACATTTCAGAGCCTGTCATAGATAAAAGGATCTGTACTAGTGTTTTGATTTCCCTTTAACCAACATTTTTACTTTGAACCTACGTTGGATCATCATTATTCTCTTCTCTAGACCGTTTTTTTATTATCGTTATTATCGTTGTTTCATTTTTATCCTTTAACCAATATTTTTATATTTTTACTTTGGAGCTACGTTGGATCATCATTGTTCTTTTCTCAAACGCATAAACGATCTTGAGTACCAGAAGTTTTCTAAAGCCTAGGCAAACCTAGCTAACAAAAAACTGCTACACTCAAATAAGTTCATATTTTCATACATATGAAGCATTAAAAATTGACAACGGGGAAGTTTTTTTTATAAAAACATGGTGCAAAGTGCATGTAAATATTGGAAGGAAAGGATACAACAGCGAGTAGTCTATATCTATATCTATACCATTATATATAATATACCTTATTAACGGCTGAGATATATTCACTTTCTCTTACTTACTCATCATCCAACGGTTCATATCAACCGGCGCACCATCTCTCTGGTTTTCATCGCACGCGCCATCGGTTTCCCCATCCGCCGACGCCTCCCCCATCCACCGCCCACTCCGCTGCTCACGCCCCCTCCATTCGCGCTCGCGGACCTCCCCCATCCTCCGCCCGCGCCGCCACTCTCGCCTCCATCCACGGTGTGCGCCCACGCCTCCCCCATCCACCGCACACGTCGCCGCTCTGCCTCCCCCATCCGCCGCCCGCGTTGCTGCTCCGCCGCCTCCATCCGCGCGCGTCCGTGCCTCCCCCATCTGTCACGCTATCTCTCTCGCCGCTGCTCCCCTCCATTCGTCGCCACGCGCCCCCATCCGCCGCCGTGCGTGAGTTATCCTGAGTTCCTGACCCCTCCTCATCAGTTTGCTCGCCGCCGCCGACGACACCAACGCCGACGACGCTCCCCATCCATCCCGCGAGCGAGTAGGGCACCGTTGTTCATCCTGTTGCTTCAGCGCATCCTGGTGAGCACATTCTCCGCCACCGCCGCCTGCGCCGATCCAATCCATCACGCGCACGAGCGAGCAGGGTTGCCGTCGTTCGTCCTGCTGCTTCCGCCGCATCCATTACGCACATCCTCTTTCCCATCTCTCTCTACCCACGAACTTTTTCTCGAATTTGCGTTAACCGAATTTGCGTTAACTCTAGCTTCTGTTCTAGAAATTTGCCTTAACCTTAGAAAATACTAATAACAGTTTGATGCAAAAAGTTTTGGGGTTCAACTGAACCCCACTGTCCCATGTTAGATCCGTCACTGAAGAATGGTGCTTGCTAAAGATTGTGACTTTGTTAGTTGTCGCCTTGTTGGGGAGCCCTGTGGATTCTTGCGCTCGAGTTTTAAACAATGATTGCATGGCAAGCATCTTGTATGATTTGTCTGTGCTATGAGCTATTTGCATCCGGCGTTGCTGGCTTGTGCTGGCATTTAATCCAAAGTATACTCATTCCCCAAGTCTCAGGATTAGCATCATCTTTAGCTTCAACTGTATATATAATATCTTTGGCTTATGTGTAGTCTGTATTGGCCAAGAACATTGTGAAGCAGATTTACCCTCTCAGCAGTGAGTTGATCGGCGCATATAGGTTTTGTTTTGCATCATTCTCTTTCATTACTGCATTTCTATGGTCAATTGTTTTTTTATTTTGTATGGCTACATCTATTACCAGTTTGTTGTTGGCACCCAGTTGACTTGTTATGCTTTGATGTAGTAATCTTAGGAATTTCTCAGGAAATGGTTACATAGTATAAGTTTGAGTTCTTTCCTTGTTATCATGATATGCTTTTCAACAAGATATACATATCTACAACAGCTTGACGTCCGTTGTGAAACAAAGACTAAGGTTTCACCAATTTATTTTCTTTAACTCTTATTTCTTCTATATTTCATGGGAAGTGTCTGGAGCTATTGTCAGGCATGATAAAAAATGGTTCTCAAAAGTCTTTGCGTTTTGTTCCATTTATTTACTCCTTTATGATATCATATTGATGATGGCTATGTGCACATATCTCTGTTTTCTCATTTCCCACTTACACTAATGCATGTGCTTCTAGCTCTCTGATGATGTGTACCATTTTGTGGATATCTGCAGGACAATGTTTTTGTCAATGTTGTGGCATCAGTGCAATACTGTGCTCTTGCTGAGAAGGCATCAGACGCCTTTTACAGGCTTAGCAACACCAGGGAGCAAATCCAGTCGTATGTTTTTTATGGTAAGGTTCCTGCATGTTTTGAACATTCATGCATCTTGCATTTGCAGCTATACTCTTCTGATTATCTGCTTTATGTTTTTCCTCTATTGTTCAATGCTAACTGAACTTTCTTCCTCATGTTAGATATCTTAACCTCCTATGTCACCACATTGTTACCATTACTGTGACTTGTAGGTGCTAGCTGAAAAGACAAAGATATACATAATCTTGGAGCTTATCATTGGAGGCGAACTGTTCGATAAAATAATAAGAAGCCTATTATATATAGTGTTCCAAAATAATGATAAACTGCTGTTCTACTTGAACTACAAATATAAATTCTTTTTTTATCACCCATATGTACCAGAAACTCTGTTCAGTAAATGCTAAGCCCATTATATAATCCCAATTTCCTTTCAAAAAAAATATATAATCCTAATAGGCAATATAAAGAAAGAAACATTTTTGGATGATTATTCTGCGTTTCTTCAAATCTGAACCTATGCCATCAAATATCTGTAGGCTCGCCAAGGGAAGCTTCATGAAAATGAAGCAAGTAAGTACTTCCAACAGCTTATTGATGCCATCGATTATTACCATAGCAATGGAGTCTATCATAGAGATTTGAAGATGCGTTACTGATAAGAGACACTTGGCTATCATTTGTTCTATTCACTAGGTGCAATTTTTCACGCTTACCTTTTTTGGTCATGTTCTGTAGCCTGAAAACCTGCTTCTTGATTTGCATGGAAACTTGAAAGTTTCTGATTTTGGACTTAGCACTCTTGCCCAGAAAGTAAGCTCAGTGGTTGTTTTTAATGATGGTTGTATTTATATCCTACAATTGTTCTGATTGGGAATTTTTTTGAGGGGCCGTAGGCCTTCTTCACACAACTTGTGGAACACCAAATTATGTTGCTCCTGAGGTATGCTGCTACCACTGCTTCTCTCTCTCTCCAAACATGGAATGCATGGTAAATTTATCTACAGTGGAACTGTATGAAGTGGTTTTGGCAAGGAGCTAATTGATTAGCTACACTACACGCAAGAAATTTATCTACAAAATTTGAAAAAAAAATTATGAGTTACTCGGCGTCCACGCCCTCCACCATTTTCTTCTATTTTTTCTGCACTTCTATATTTCTCTTTACTATTATGTCCAGTAGTAACTTCCATGATCATCAAATCCTGCCTTAACAGTCAGTAGGATCTATAACTTACATAATGCTGTGTTGATTAATTGTAATGGCTGCATGCAGTTGCTCACAGAAGTAAATCAAATTCATATGTACACATAATTTATTAATCGATATTTATCATCTCAGTGCTAAATTTGACTTCAATTCTTCAATGCCAACATTTTTTAACATTTACCAGAAAAATCAGATTGTTGTGTACTTTGCTGTGTAAAAATCAATTCCATAGGCCAGTATTATCCAAAATTTGTGACATCCAAGCCAATATATCCAAATTTTGCCACCAGAATCCTTCACTGTATCCAAATTATGCCACTATATCCAAATTTTTCCACTAGAAACTAGAGCAAGTGAAGATTGAATCTCTTGAGGGGCCAAGAGTAATGGAAATTATGCAGAGGTTTGGCAATGTGATTTTGGGGATGGTGCTCGTCATGTCTGTATCTGCAGCCACCTGTACAACACCTTCATGTGAGTTCTCAGTTTTGGTTCAATATGTAGCTTTCATTCTTGCTAAGTACTGTAGACAATTAAGCAATCATGTTTTACCACGTATTTCCTTTTTTCTTTGATTAGACTCAGATAGTGATATACAGGTTTGGTACTCAAGATAACCGTTTCACTTCTGTTGTCACAGATCATACTGGCTTCAAAATGCTAAGAAAGCTCCAAATGTTCCACTTGGAGATATTGTAAAGTCAAGACTGAAACAATTTTCAAGGATGAACAGATTCAAAAGAAGAGCTCTAAGGGTTTGAGTCCTTCTCTAATTGATAATCTTTTTCTAAGTATAATAAAAATATATATTTTACTGAACAGAACTTATTCTTGACCATGTTATTGCTGATCACTTATCAGCCGAATAGGTTGAGGACATAAAGGACATGTTCAAGGTGATGGATACAAATAATGATGGTATAGTCTCTTATGAAGAGTTAAATAGTGGAATCGCAAAATTTGGTTCCCATCTTGCAGAATCTGAAGTGCAGATGCTTATTGAAGCTGTAAGTAACCTAGAAGCATTTCACTTGCTTGTTAGAGTTCAATAAAATTATGTCAGAAACGATAGTTTAATCAGATTAAATTTTCACCATCTTTTGTGATAGTTGATACTGAGTCATATGTTATTTTACTAAGTCTGATGTCTGGTGCGATGTAAAAGTGTTCCTTTTACACCAGATGGTGAAAAACATTGGTCAATTTTTCCTCTTTGTCCTTTTCTTTTTGCAAATCACTGAGCGTGCTGAAACATTTACTATTAACATTCATCTTTTTATTTGTCTTTTTGTCCATAGTATGACCATTGTATGAGTTAGACTTGAATATTTGATAATTAGGTGGTCTCAATGGTTTGATTAGTGTAATGCCCCTGAGTATTAATAAAACAAAAGGATGGGTGATGTGCATATTTGATATTTTTTGGTTGGAAAATATGTGATATTTTCCTATCTTAATAAAATTCGGTTGGTCTCATCTTTGGCCAACCCGGCTAAGAAAGTGGTGAAGAGATGCCTCATCTTCAAAACTTATTTGTAGTATGTGAGATATTACTTTATTATATCTGATTATGTATGAATGTATTCCGGATTATATTTATGATTATATATAATTGCATAAGACAATAAAAATGATTTTACTGTTTGGTTGTTTTTTAAGTACATCCCTTAAATAAAACGGTCACTATACTAGTCAATAAGAAGCTTAATTCGACCACTCGTATAGTCCTATCCTTTTTTAATTCCACACTGCTGCCACCTAGACGATTCACTAACACGCCCAATAACAACTCTGCGAGGCAAAAATGTATATCAATACCTATGAAACGTGTAAGAAAAAAATAATACAGTATATATTTATATTGACGGAAACACCACTAATACATTCATTGTGTGTACCAGATAATTCATTTTTCTAAATATGGTGATGAACCTTGATCGGTTAGCTCTATTGTTTCAAGACTTGTCTTATATAACAACTAAATATTACTTTGTGCCTGAAACTCAAGCAATAATAATTCAGCCTAACCATTCAAGAGAATTGGTATCAGAATTGAAATTTAGGCCTTGATTAACATAGCTTAAATATCATATCTACAATGGATTAAAGGTATGTATGTTAAGTTATAGTTAGTGGTTGACTATTTTAAATTTTATTTAAAATATGAACAAAATAATTTATCAAAATATTATCAATATAGATCTATGAAGCTAAAAATATCTAGCTCTCAAAAATCTTGGACCTGGACATATAAAAATAGGCCATAGCTAGTTGTGGTTCAATGCTTCTATACATATCCGTGCAGTGTGACTCTTGATAACGAGGCATTGAGGCTGGCGAGCATAGCCAGCAGAGCCCCAACCCTAGCCTCTGCTGCTGCCTGGCTTGCCGTATTTATCTCTAACGAATACGACGCACATCTTCCCGGGAATTAATCACTTAAGCGAAGGATTAGCGCTTAATCTCAAGGGATCATCGCCGTGAAGCCGGGGCAGCCGCCCATCCTGTTCGGAATGTGAATCCGCTACCGTTGAGTAGATTGACTCCTACTCAATTAAAAACTTCAATATATATATATAATCTATAATCTATAACTATCTATAAGTGTTTCCATCCAAAATTTTGTTTTGCCTGACTATTTTGTAAAAAAATCCTTTGAGTTTTTCCAAAATTAACCCGTAGTTAGGGATGAATATCGAGTCGGCTCGGCTCGGCCGGCTCAGCTCGGCTCGGTAAAGAGCCGGCTCGGCTCGGCTCGTGAGCCGGCTCGAGTCAGCTCGTTTAGCTCGCGAGTCACTTTAATACAGTGTAATTTATGTACAAATTACATTTTATTTTTTCGAGTCTATTAAACATGCAAATATACAATTGAAAAAAATAAAAAGTGAAAAAGTAAAAAGTGATATATTAAGACCATAATTAATGTAATAACACTTGTTCATCGATAATTATCCATGCAAATGTAATGATGCAACTAGATTAAATATTATTACTATTAAAATCTAAATCATTAGATCCATATTGACCATCGTAAAATCATAAAAATTATTGATTTATTGCCACATCAACAACAAAACAAGCGAAAAAATAGCAAAACAAGCAAAACATTAGGACCTGCTTTATACATTGCATCTGGCTCGTTAAGCTCACGAGCAGCTCGCGAGCTGACTCGAGCTGGCTTGTTATAGCTAACGAGCTAAACCCTTAGCGTAGCCCGTTAGCATTTCTCAACGAGCCAAGCCGAGCCAACCACGAGACGACGAGCTAGCGAGCCACGAGTATTTCGTCCAGCCCTACGCACAGTTCCAATGCTGAAAAGAAAGGGAGGGCTTGGATGAAAAAAGACCTCCTTCGCCCCTCCCTCCCTGCGCCCCTTCCTCCCGTCCCCATCTGCGTCGCGCCTCGCGTCGCGTCTGCGCTCCTCCCTCCCATCATTGCTCGGAGCTCCCGCGCCCCTCCATGTCGTCCTCATCCGCGTCGCGCCTCGACTTCACCCGTTGCAACACGCGGGCACAATTGCTAGTATATATATATATAATTCCCTTTTGACATATGACAAGTTAAATATAGATGAAAAAAGAATTTGAGGGTGGCCAAAAGTACTACAAAAGTAAAATTACATGATTCAAAATGAAAAAATAGGTTAAACGGTAGTCAAAGAAAAACATCAATCAGTAAAAAAAAATTAAAAGGTGGTCCGTAGTGAAATTCACTCTGTATATTAATATATATTTTTGCCGCCTTTCTAACATTTTGTTTTTCTAAATGACCAAAGTGAAGTTTCATATTTATATAGTTATATTTTAGGAAAAGAAATACAACATTACAACCCTGAATTTAGAATCATGAAAAAGAAAACAAAACACCTCAAATGTGCTAGCAACTCTTGCACACACCCAAAAGACGGACTAACACCGACCAGACCAATGCTATGCATGATCGAATGCCACTAGCCCTTCAGAGGGGTCACACCCTACTGCTCTCCACCACCTTGTAGCAAAAGCTACCAACAGAATCCTGTCTATCCCCACGAAGAAAGGTTGACAAGGTACAGGGCGAGAGAGAGAGGAAGATCTACTCTGCCTCGCACAAATCTGATGGTGATGACCAAGAGGACTGGCGGAGAATAGATGTTCAATGGTGGGAATGGTGAATTGGTGATGAATAGAACCATCTGGACAACACCTACGGGAGATCATGATGTCGAGGGCGCCACCGTCGCCAGTCCAAGGATCCATGGACTTGGTTTTCACAGGGGCTCTGATGAGGACATCAATGTAACACCCTGAGGTGTTTTCCCCTTTTAAAAATCCAAAAGAAAATCGTAAAAGAAAATCGTTGGAATTAACTAGAGATAACAAATAATTTTAAATCATGAAATTCTAAATGGAAATGGCATGGTAGGATTTTTCTTAAATTCTACATGTCAAAATACACTAACAGGATTTTTAGTGGAATTTTCGAGCACTAGAAATAATTTTTAACCAATTAAAATCAAAATTGGAATTAATAAATCCCGTGAAAATTGGCTTCTCTCTCCTCCGTCCTTTTCCCGCCCAATCGGCTGTGGGCCGTTGGCCCGAGCAGACGACCCAACCCCCCCAGTCGATCGGCCCAGCCGATCGGGCCGTCCCCACCGACGCGCGCCCTCTCTCCTCGCTCGCGGCCGGCCAAAGGCCACGGCCCGCTAAGCCGCGCGCCCGCAAATAAGTCCGGTTTCCCGCCCCTTTACCCGGGATGCCGACAGGTGGGGCCCACCGTGAGGCCCATTGTCCACCTCCGCCTGGCCGCCCCCGCCATTTTCGCCGCCCGCCCGCAAGGATCTCGCGCGCCCGCCTTCCCCGCGCCACGGGATCCCGCCGCCGTTACTCCCAGCCGTGCCCGCCGGCATTTAAAACCGCTGGCCGCCTCCCCCTCACCCCTTAATGGCCGGAATTCATCGCCAGCCATCAATTCCCCTTTCCTCTCTCTCTCTTAACTCCGGCGAGTTATTACTCGCTTATCCGGCCACCCCGACCTCCCCGCGACCTATATAAGCACCCCCTCGCCCTCCCCGAGCTCCCCACGCTCTCATTCAAGCTTTCCTCGCTCTCGTTTGCCTCGGCACCGTGCGCCCAAGCTCCCGAGCCCGTCGCCGACCTTCGGTCACGTTTCCCCGTCGTCCCGAGCTGCCCCGGACCTCGACGTCGTCTCCATCTCCATCCCCGGCGCCCGAGCTCCCTCAGTCGTCCACCCCCTCGCTCTTCCGCCATCGTCGTCTTCCCCACCTCCGGCGGTACCCGCGGTGAGCTCCCTTCCCACCCTC
This sequence comes from Oryza australiensis, assembly GCA_019925245.2. Classification (NCBI taxonomy): domain Eukaryota; kingdom Viridiplantae; phylum Streptophyta; class Magnoliopsida; order Poales; family Poaceae; genus Oryza; species Oryza australiensis. The sequence goes on from JAIFGZ020000126.1 coordinate 531,864, forward strand.
TCGGTCCGAGCCTGCGTCGCCGTTTGTGGGTGCGCGCGGCTCCGCCCGCGCGTGAGCCGTGGCACTCCGCCGCCCCGCGCCGCCGCCCGAATGGCGCCGGCCGGCCTCCGGCCATCGGCCGCCGTCGTCGACCGATCGCGCCCTGCGCCCCTTTCTCTCGGCCGTCCGATCGGCACCGTCCGTTTCGCTTGCCCGCGTGGCACGCCACATGGCCGCCCTCGGCGCCATGTGTGCGCCACGTGGTGCTCCGCCCCGTCCGGCCCATGGACCCGATCCACCGTGGACCGGTGCTCCCGCGGACCGCCGACGCCAGCCCCGGCCGCGACGTCGCCCTAGCCGACGCCTCCCTAGGCTTTATTGCACAATAAATCAATTACGGATTTTTCTAGGTTTTTAGTAAAAAAACTAGAAAACTTCTAAAAATCATATCTTTTCAATCCGACCTCCGTTTAGGCCCATTCAAATTTCATTAAATTCATAAAAATGCCAAGAATCCATTAAAAATAGTTTTGTTCTCTATTTCATTAGCTTTTTAGCCTGTTTTGTTGAATCGCTTGTGCGCCGTGAAGATCCCGGTAGTTCCGCCGTCCCGGTTTACTTCGAAGTTGTTGCTGAAGTCCCCCAAGTCGAAGAGTAAGGCAAGTCATACTATATTATCGATCATATTGCTCCCTTTTTCTAAAACACATGTTTTCCTCTATTAAATTGCATGTATTTTGTAATGTCATTTCATGGGAAATAGTACACCCTATATTTAGTTTATGCCTTAGGTTTGGCACTCCAAACCCTTTGATTAAACTTGGGAAAGTAATATGATTAGATTCAGGACTAGGTTATGCTTAGCCTGGCTTAGATTCACTAGCTCACTAAATGGGTCATTCTCACTTAATATGTCTCTCCTGGACATCTGTTCGAAAGATTAATAATTGGAGAACTTGGTGAACCGGATTAATAACTAAAATATGACCAATGGTGGGCTGTGGGCGCTATGGTTTTGGTTAGTGGTGCCCATGGCAATTAAGGACCGGTTCACGGGAACCCTCTAGAGAATGACCATGCAAACCACAAGCCAAAATGGGTAAGGTGGGTCCCATAGTGTAGTCTCTCCTAGCTGACGAACCCATCGGCAAGGGTGAGCGGGATGGAGTTTCAGTCGGCCCTGGTATAAGGGTTGTTGGGCTGCCGGATTCACCAAGGCACTCGGGGAGGGCTGCCCACGTCCCACGGTCCGGGAGTGGGGGCGAAACCTTGGTGGGGTTCGCTTGGTTAGCGGGGGTTATACGGAAGGTCCTATCATAGTTTGCTTTTTGGGGTACCATGGTGGTATTCCGGCGCATGGCAGACCGTGTCGTGGGGTTGTGTCTTGTGGGTACAGTTGCACCCCTCTGATCAGAGTAAAAGTATTCGAATAGCCGTGCTCGCGGTAATGGGGCGATCAACCGAGTCACAGTGATTAGTCTCACACTTTTTAAACCCTGATTATTGGAACATGACTAGTATAGGTGAATGGGTTGGGCCTGTCACAACGTGGGGATAACGTTGGACAGTGTTGGATTCAAAATGCCTTAATTACTTAAATTACTAATGTTTTGATTGTGTTCAAAATTCTTATTGTTTGGAAAACCCTTGCTGTTTGCACAAAAGCAAAAACCTTAGCCAAACCCTTGTCTTCCCTGCATTCATTCTGTCCCCCTTCCGATGCAACTTGCTGAGTACGTGGAAGTACTCATCCTTGTCTCTTCACCTGAACCTGAGCAAGAAGCTGAAGAAGAAGACGAAGTTGAGTAGGCTTTGTCCTGCACTCTGGAAGATGCCTGTGGAATGGGTGAAGCCACGTGGCCAGCGTCAAGCTTAGGCTTAGGCCCCTTTTTCTTTTTTTTTGCTGCTCTTTTGTAATCTTTTTGTAATGTTTCTAAGACGTGGAACTGTAATATCAACAATTGTCGTATATGTACCCTGGCTGGTCCTGGACAGGGATTTTAATACACATATAGCTTCGGATATTCGGGTTTGAATTTCTGGGCATGACAAGTTGGTATCAGAGCCAATTCCAGACCATAGGAAAAGCCAAATGGAAAAAACCTTAGGAGCCCTCTGAACCTTTTTTATATGCATAAGTCCTGGCTTTTGAAGTCGTTCAGGAAAATGGGTCTTTGTTTCCTCGGGATTGGGAAGAATTTTGAGTCTCTTTCAAAACAGAGAATTTTGGAAAAAAACAGGTTAGTCTAAGTGATAGGACTTTGAAGCTAAAATTTGAAAAAAATTATTTGCAATCTTATTCGACCGTCGGTTGGGATTTTCTAAGGGAGCAAAGTCCTAAGTCAAGATAGGAGGGAATGGTCGCTAATTTTATACTTATTATGACTAAGCATCTATTTTTTTAAGCATTACCACGTCATCTAGGGGATGTCGTTAGAAGCTTTACTTAGCCTCATAAAAATGTTTCTCAAAAACCCTCCTTTTCTCGTTTACTTTACTTGAGTCCTCTACCGTTTATCTAACTTGGGTTTGAACATGCATTGATCCCCTACCTTGTCTTCTCTAGATGGCAGGCCGTCCCGTCACCCACAACGGTCAGGGTCTGAAGGGTTTTGTCGCAGAGCTGGCAAGGATGGCTTTGGCGGTAGGCTATCCTGATGCTCCCGAGTACACCGTTGTCTCACCATTCGGCAGCGAGTTGCCCCACCAAGTCCGTCTGGAGATGCACGACTTCGTCGGCACCAACATCTCGAACATGGTGGTCACTCCTTTGGGAGGATGGATGAGCATGCCTGCCAAGAGGCTGCGTACCTCATGCTGGCCCAGATGAGGGAGATGCATGATTATGATCTCCGCCACTCTGCCTACCGGTACCATCCCCGCGCGGAAGTTCATCAGTGGTCAACTCCTTCCAATCTGCCGAAGGGGAGAACGACACCACCTTCTCTCTCATGAGGACTATGATTGAAGGGCTGGACAAGATGCACGCAGACCTTCATATGGCAGCCAAGGCCCTGAATGACCAGAAGATCCTAAGGATCAAGATCCTGAAGGATGAAGTGGATCGCCTCAAGAGAGAAATCGCCAGCCTGAAAGGACTTCCACCTCCCAACATCCTTCGGATCAGGATCACGCCTCGGAAGAACACCAAGGCCCCGGTGCGGATGCAGCTGGCGCCCAGGGTTCCCCTTCCTGCACCGCCACCTTCCCCAGCTCCCGCCCCAATGCCAGATCCTACTCATGCTCTGGTCCTCGCCCCGAGCAGAGGAGGAGGATGGATCTCCGTGTCCAGCAGCAGCAAAGGCAGTAGCAGTGGCAGCTCCAAGAGCCCAGGCAGAAAAGAAGAGTTAGCAAGCTCTCGAAGCCGCTCAAAGGAAAAGGAAGACGGGAACTCCCAAGGGAGTGGTTCTGACTCCACCGACCGCGGAAGCCGCTTCGACCCCTAGAGTGTCGCCACCCTTAGTTTGCCGTTTTTCCTAGTTTTCCTGTTTGTTTAGTTGCTGTGTGTTAGGAGTGTTGTGCGCGGGTTAGTGGTCAACCTGTATCAAGTGTGGGTAACGAGTTGTCCAGTTAAGGATGTTGAGTGTGTTTCAAGTGTTTTAATAAAGAACAGATCAAAAAAAGTAATTTAGATCAGCTTCTCTGTCCAATCTGTTTTACTCCTTCTCCCGCCTTGTTTGTTTTGCCCCTTCAGATGGTGAACACCAGGAACGGCAGTACCAACACTAACACTGAGTCAGCAAAGAACAACACCAAAACCAATGGCAACACCCCACCTCCTTCACCCGAGAACATCACCTTGGCTCAAGTCTTAGCCAACTAGACCCAAATGATGGTTGCAATGATGCAACAAATGCAACAGCAGCATCAACAGATGCAGTTGCAAATGATGCAACAGTTTCAACAGCAGAACCAGAATCATCACGACCATTTCACACCACCACCTCCCCCACAAAACAAACTGCCAGAGTTTCTTCGTGTCCGACCCCCAACTTTCTCCAGCACCACCAACCCCATGGAGGCTAATGATTGGATCACCGCCATAGAAAAGAAGATGGACCTTCTCCAGTGCACGGACCAAGAACGGGTGTCCTTCGCCACCCACCAACTCCAAGGCCCTGTCTTAGCCTAGTGGGACAACTTCTTGGTTACCCGTCGGGCAGATGCACCTACGATCACTTGGGCATAGTTCTGCCACCAATTCCGAAAGGCGCACATCCCCGGAGGGATACTAGCTCAGAAAAAGAGGGAGTTCAGATCCCTGGAGCAAGGCACTCAGACTATCACTGAGTATCTGCACGAGTTTAATCGCTTAGCACGATATGCTCCAGAGGACGTACGCACTGACACCGAGCGTCAAGAAAAGTTCTTGGTTGGGCTGGACGATGAGTTAACAGACAAACTCATCTCCAGGGAATATGTCGACTTCGAGAAGTTAGTCGACAAAGCCATCCGTCAAGAAGATCAATGCAATAAAATGCTCAGAAAATGGAAGGCTACTCAGTTTAGGCCACAACCTCAGCAAGGAAATCCCCAACGCCCGCGTTTCACTCCGAGTGGTCAAAGTGGACCTACCACTATGATCGTCTGCCAACATCGCCCATACCATCCCGGGAATTTCCAACCCAGTGGAAGCCGTCCCGGACAGCCGCAGCGGAACCCGGCTCCGCGTCCCCCAACGACGCAGCCGCCACCTCAATCCAAGCCAACACCGCCAAAGAAGGACTCGGGATTCAAACCCGGCAACTGTTTCAACTGTGGAGAACCTAGACATTTCGCAGACAAGTGTCCACGACCAAAACGTGCGCCCCGGTTCATCTAGGCAAGAGTGACTCATGCTTCGGCAGAGGAAGCACAGGACACAACAGATGTCATACTGGGTATGTTCCCTGTGAACTCCTTTAACGCATCAGTCCTGTTTGATTCGGGTGCAACCCATTCTTTCATATCAAAAGCATTCATGGGGACACATTGGTTGTCGGTACTAAAACTTAAGATACCCATGCGGGTTCAAACTCTTGGGAAACATTTGGACACTGCCCACTTTTGCCCTTCAGTGGCAATAGAAATCCAAGGATCCCCCTTTCTAGCCAATCTTATCCTTCTGGAATCAAAAGGCCTGGATGTCATCCTTGGGATGGACTAGCTAACCCGTCATAAAGGCCTGATCGATTGCGCAAGCCGCACGATCACCTTGACCAATGGCAAAGGGCAGAAAGTGATTTACCGCTCCCCTAAACCGTCGGGGGTAGTGGCAAGTCTGAATCGGATCTCAGCTAAGGAGAAACCCGAAGAGAAAGGAAAGGACCGGGCAAAGTTAGAAGGTATTCCCATGGTTTGTGAGTACCCGGAAGTCTTCCTGGAAGACCTAACCACGATGCCACCTAAAAGAGAAATAGAGTTTCGGACTGACCTAGTCCCTGGCACTGCTCCGATCCACAAGAGGCCTTATAGAATGGGAGCCAACGAGTTAGCGGAGGTCAAGAAGCAAGTGGATGAACAGTTACAGAAAGGCTATATCCGCCCGAGCACATCGCTTGGGGTGCTCCAGTAATATTTGTGGAGAAAAAGGATAAGACCAAGAGGATGTGCGTCGACTATCGCGCACTCAACGAGGTCACTATCAAGAACAAGTACCCTCTCCCTAGGATTGACGATCTGTTCGATCAATTAAAGGGAGCAAAGGTGTTCTCAAAGATAGACCTACGATCAAGCTATCATCAGCTAAGAATTCGAGAGGAGGACATTCCCAACACCACTTTTATCACTTGGTACGGTTTGTATGAGTGCACGGTCATGTCCTTTGGGCTTACCAATGCCCCAGCCTTTTTCATGAACTTGATGAACAAGGTGTTTATGGAGTTTCTGGACAAGTTCGTCGTAGTGTTCATCGACGACATCTTGATCTATTCCCAGTCGGAAGAGGAACACGAGCACCATCTTCGGTTGGTACTCGAAAAATTAAGAGACCACCAGCTCTATGCTAAGTTTAGCAAATGTGTTTTCTGGTTGAAGGAAGTGCAATTCCTCGGACATATCATGAATGCCCAAGGAGTCGCAGTGGATCCTTCCAATGTGGAAGCAGTAACCAAGTGGACTCCACCCAAAACCGTCACCCAAATCAGGAGTTTTCTAGGACTTGCGGGATATTACCGTCGGTTCATCAAAAACTTCTCAAAGATTGCCAAGCCAATGACGCAGTTATTAAAGAAGGATGAAAAGTTTATATGGACTGCCGAGTGCAACAAGAGTTTTGAAACTCTTAAGAGAAAACTGGTGTCCACACCAGTATTGATCTTGCCATATCAAACCAAGGATTTCCAAGTCTATTGCGACGGATCTCGCCAAGGGTTAGGTTGTGTGTTGATGCAAGAAGAAAAGGTGGTCGCTTATGCTTCCCGCCAGTTGAGACCTCATGAGTCTAACTACCCAACACATGACTTGGAACTAGCGGCAGTCGTCCACGCTTTGAAAATATGGCGACATTACCTCATCGGTAATCGATGTGAAATATATACGGATCATAAGAGCCTGAAATACATTTTCACCCAACCGGATTTGAACCTTCGTCAGTGAATGTAGTTGGAGTTGATCAAGGATTATGATGTAAGTATACACTATCACCCTGGCAAAGCTAACGTGGTAGCTGATGCTTTGAGCCGAAAGAATTACTGCAACTCTATCCACATAGAAGGGAGATGTGAACAATTACAACAAGACCTAGAGCGCCTAAACCTGGGAATTGTCGAACCCGGATTTGTAGTCGCTCTTGAAGCCCAACCTACACTCTTAGACCAAATTCGCATAGCTCAAGCCTCGGATCCCGACATAACTGAGCTTAAGAAGAACATGAGGGTTGGAAAAGCTCGTGACTTTACGGAAGATGAGCATGAAACCATATGGATGGGCAACAGGATATGTGTGCGAGAGGATAAGGAATTGAAGAAATTAATCCTTACTGAAGCTCATCAGAGTCAGTATTCTATCCACCCGGGAAGTACCAAGATGTACCAGGACCTTAAGGAGAAATTTTGGTGGGTTAGGATGAAAAGAGAAATAGCCGAGTTTGTGGCACTATGCGATGTATGCCAGCGAGTGAAGGTAGAGCACCAGAGGCCTGCTGGATTACTACAACCACTCCAAATCCCGGAATGGAAGTGGGAGGAAATCAGGATGGATTTCATCACCGGTTTACCTCAGACATCGTCAGGACACGATTCTATCTGGGTTATCATTGACCGCCTCACTAAGGTGGCTCATTTCATCCCAGTACACACCACCTATATGGGAAGGAGGTTAGCAGAATTGTACCTTGCAAGGATTATGTGTCTTCATGGGGTACCCAAGAAGATAGTATCTGATCGTGGTAGACAGTTCACCTCCAAGTTTTGGCAGAAGCTACAAGAGGAACTTGGCACCCGGTTGAATTTTAGCACAGCCTATCACCCACAAACCAATGGTCAGACGGAGCGTGTAAACCAGGTTTTGGAAGATATGCTGCGAGCTTGTGCTCTGGATTTCGGAGGAGCTTGGGATAAGAGCCTGCCCTATGCGGAGTTATCCTATAACAACAGTTATCAAGCCAGTTTACAGATGGCACCTTTCGAAGTGCTTTATGGACAAAAGTGTCGTACCCCGCTTTTCTGGGATCAGACCGACGAACATCAGTTGTTTGGGATTGAAGTGTTAAGTGACGCCGAAGAGAAAGTTAGAATCATAAGAGAGAGGCTGAAAGTTGCATAGTCTCGTCAGAAGAGTTATGCAGACAATCGACGCAGAGAGCTAGCTTTCGAAGTCGGAGACTATGTATATCTTCGTGTCACCCCACTTCGGGGAGTACACCGATTCCAAACCAAGGACAAGTTGGCACCACGCTATGTGGGACCATATCGGATTCAAGAGCAACGAGGTGAAGTAGCCTACTGACTCGAATTGCCACCCACCATGGCAGAAATCCATGATGTTTTTCACGTCGCCCAGCTCAAGAAATGTCTGAGAGTACCGGAAGAACAGGCCAGTCCGGATCAGATCGAAATCCAGGAAGATTTGACTTATGTGGAGAAACCAGCACGTATCCTCGAAACCAGCGAGCGAAGGACCCGACACAAGGTTATCAGGTTCTGTCGAGTCCAATGGACTCATCATTCCGAAGAAGAAGCCACCTGGGAAAGGGAAGATGAGCTACAGGCCGCTACTCCCTATCTGTTCGCCAGTACCTCCGAATCTCGGGGTCAAGATTCCGTTTAAGGGGGGTAGATTTGTAACACCCTGAGGTGTTTTCCCCTTTTAAAATTCCAAAATAAAATCATAAAAGAAAATTGTTGGAATTAACTAGAGAGAACAAATAATTTTAAAAAACAAAATTTGAAATGGAAATGGCATGGTAAGATTTTTTTCTTAAATTCTATATGTCAAAATACACTAACATGATTTTTAGTGGAATTTTCAGAGCACTATAAATAATTTTTAACCAACTAAAATCAAAATCGGAATTAATAAATCCCGGGAAAAATCGGCTTCTCTCTCCTCCGTCCTTTTCCCGCGCAATCGGGCGTGGCCCGCGTGAGCTGGCCCGGCCCAATCCCCACCGTCGGCCCAATGACCCGGGCCATCCCACGACGCGTGCCCCTCTCTCGCTCGCGGAGCCGGCCAAAGGCCACGACCCGCTTAAGCGCGCCCGCAAATAAGTCCGATTTCCCTCCCCCTTACCCGGGACGCCGATGTGGGGCCCACTGTCAGCCTGCCGTCCACCTCCGGCCGGTCGCCCGGCGCCATTTCGCGCCCGCCCGGATGGATCTCGCCGTTACTCCCCGCCGTGCCCGCCGGCATTTAAAACCCCCGGCCGCCTCCCCCACACCCCTTAATGGCCGGAATTGATCGTCGGCCATCAATTCCCCTTTCCTCTCTCTCTCTTAACTCCGGCGAGTTATTACTCGCTTATCCGGCCACCCCCGACCTCCCCGCGACCTATATAAGCACCCCCTCGCCCTCCTCGAGCACCCCACGCTCTCATTCAAGCTTTCCTCGCTATGGTTTGCCCCGGCACCGTGCGCCCAAGCTCCTGAGCCCGTCCCCGACCTTCGGTCATCTTTCCCCGTTGTCCTGAGCCGCCCCGAACCTCACTGCCGCCTCCATCTCCATCCCCGGTGCCCGAGCTCCCGTCCACCCCCACGCTCTTCCGTCGTCGTTTTCGCCGTCGCCATCACCGTCATCGTCTTCCCCACCTCCGACGGTACCCGCGGTGAGCTCCCTTCCCACCCTCTCGATCCGAGCCTGCGTCGCCGTTTGCGGGTGCGCGTGGCTCCGCCTGCGCGTGAGCCGTGGCACTCCGCCGCCCCCTCCCCCGCGCTGCCGCCCGAATGGCGCCGGCCGGCCTCCGGCCGGCCGCCGCCGCGCCGACCGCGCCCCATGCCCCTTTCTCTCGGCCTTCCGATCGGCTTCGCCGATCGGCACCGTCCGTTCCCGCTTGCCCGCATGGCACACCACGTGGCCGCCCTCGGCGCCACGTGTGCGCCACGTGGTGCACCGTCCCGTTCGGCCCGTGGACCCGGTCCACCGTGGACCGGCGCTCCCGCGGACCGCTGACGTTAGCCCTCGGCTGCTGAAGTTAGCCCTAGCCGCTGACGCCTCCCTGGGCTTTATTGCACAATAAATCAATTAATAATATTTCTGTTTTAGTAAAAAAACTAGAAAACTTCTAAAAATCATATCTTTTCAATCCGAGCTCCGTTTAAGCCCATTCAAATTTCATTAAATTCATAAAAATGCCAAGAATCCATTAAAAATAGTTTTGTTCTCTGTTTCAGTAGCTTTTTAGTCTGTTTTGTTGAATTGCTTGTGTGCCGTGTAGATCCCGGTAGTTTTGCCGTCCCGGTTTACTTCGAAGTTATTGCTGAAGTCCCCCAAGTCGAAGAGCAAGGCAAGTCATACTATATTATTGATCATATTGCTCCCATTTTTCTAAAACACATGTTTCCTCTATTAAATATCATGTATTTTATAATGTCATTTCATGGGAAATATTACACCGTATATTTAGTTTATGCCTTAGGTTTGACACTCCAAACCCTTTGATTAAACTTTGGAAAATAATATGATTAGATTCATGACTAGGTTATGCTTAGCCTGGCTTAGATTCACTAGCTCACTAAATGGGTCATTCTCACTTAATATGTCTCTTCTGGACATCTGTTCGAAAGATTAATAATAGGAGAACTTGGTGAACCGGATTAATAACTAAAATATGACCAATGGTGGGCTGTGGGCGCTATGGTTTTGGTTAGTGGCGCCCATGGCAATTAAGGACCGGTTCACGGGAACCCTCTGGAGAATGACCATGCAAACCACAAGCCAAAATGGGTAAGGTGGGTCCCGTGGTGTAGTCTCTCCTAGCTGACGAACACATCGGTAAGGGTGAGTGGGATGGAGTTTCAGTCGGCCCCGGTATAAGGGTTGCTGGGCTGTCGGATTCACCAAGGCACTCGGGGGTGCTGCCCACGTCCCAGGGTCCGGGAGTGGGGGCGAAACCTTGGTGGGGTTCGCTTGGTTAGCGGGGGGTTATACGAAAGGTCCTATCACAGTTTCCTTTCCAGGGTACCATGGTGGTATTCCGGCGCACGGGAGACCGTGTCGTGGGGCTGTGTCTTGTGGGTACAGTTGCACCCCTCTGATCAGAGTAAGACTATTCGAATAGCCATGCCCGCGGTAATGGGACGATCAACCGAGCTCACCGTGATTAGTCTCACACTTTTAAACCCTGATTATTGGAACATGACTAGTATAGGTGGATGGGCTGGGCCTGTCGCAACGTGGGGATAACGTTGGACAGTGGTTGGATTCAAAATGCCTTAATTACTTAAATTACTAATGTTTTGATTGTGTTCAAAATTCTTATTGTTTGGAAAACCCTTGTTGTTTGCGCAGAAGCAAAACCTTAGCCAAACCCTTGTCTTCCTTGCATTCATTCTCTCCCCCTTCCGGTGTGACTTGCTGAGTACGTGGAAGTACTCATCCTTGCCTCTTCACCAAAACCTGAGCAAGAAGCTGAAGAAGAAGACGAAGTTGAGTAGGCTTTGTCCTGTACTCTGGAAGATGCCTGTGGAATGGGTGAAGCCACGTGGCCAGCGTCAAGCTTAGGCTTAGGCCCCTTTTTCTTTTTGTTCGCTACTCTTTTGTAATCTTTTTGTAATGTTTCTAAGACGTGGAACTGTAATATCAATAATTGTCGTATGTGTACCCTGGCTGGTCCTGGACAGAGATTTTAATACGCATATAGCTTCGGAAATTCGGATCTGAATTTCTGGGCGTGACAATCAACACCATTGATATATCCACTCCTACCCCAACCCTGCTTGGTCCTATTACTCGTGCTCGTGGCTGTCAACTCAACCATCAAGTAGGTTCATTCTTAATCTTCTGCTCATTATATTTAGATAATGGAGATCCGTGTACCCTTATTTTGCTCAGGAATGATGGAGAGGATCGAAAGGGAGAAGGATTACGCGGGCTAGATTCGGACTGCAGGACAACACCAACTTGTGACGGTTGCCATGGCTTCATACGGACTCCAATTTGGACATTTAAATGCTTCATGAAAAGCCTATAAAGTCTACTTTCCAATGGATCCAGCCTCACTTCTATTTATATCATCAAATTAGTACAGCTATCTTTCTCTATCCGAGGTGTTGTGCCGCCAAATTGGGCCAATGGGCCTTGTATCAAGTCGGGTCCATTACGGACGCGTCCTAGGGTTGGAATATGTCCCCAACATCCTTTCACCTGTGTAAATACCCCCATAGCCGTCTAGAATAATTTGGGTTTTGTTTATGTAAGTTTAGCTATTGCTACTTCCTGATAGACACGTGTGTTGGCTAGACCATCCATTCTATTTGATTTGAAACCCCACCTTTTCATGAGTATTCAGATCTAAAATCAATATTTGAAATTTGAGTTATTGTTCATCTTGTTCTTGCTAGTTCTTCGGTTGCTTACAGGAATAATCCTAGTGGTTTGGTTGATCGAGCTCCACAAGATCGTGTCAAACGGTGGAGCTGGTGTATCGGATGCTAAGGTGCAATTACTCTGTGGAGTATCATAGTTGGGCCGTGAACGTTGTTCCATTAAATCAAAGTTATTGTAGCCACTGAAAGATCGGGACACCTTAATGTGTATCAGGTGGTATCAGAGCGCCAGGTTGATCGGTGAGAGATTTTACTATCGTCCAAAAAAAGCCAAAAAAATATAGATTAGATTTATTTTAGATTCCGTGATCCCATAAACCCTTGAGCCTTTTTACTAGTTACTAGTTGGTTATATCTTGTTGAGTTTTCTGTTACTTTGGTTGTGTCGTGTTGCTGGTGTTAGTTTTAGTCCTTTAGAGTTATGAGTTCTTATCACGTTTTGTCATAGTCGTGCACTACTGTTGATCTCTTTGTTGGCCGAATCTGAAGTGTAGTTGAAGATCTAATCCGAGACTTGGTCTCTATTGGCCGATTCTGAAGTGCATGTTGGAGTCCTAATCCGACTTGAATTCTGTTGACGAGCGCTGTTTTGTGCTGCTGGTAGACGAGACCGAGTCCTATACAAGTTGGAGTCTAATCTGACTTAATTTGATCATCGTCATATACAAGTTGGCTTGGCCTTACTTCAGAGAGAGAAAGAGAAGTGTGTGTGGAAAATTGTTACTGGAATACCCCTACTCATCCCAGAAAAGTGTGTGTGAAAAATTGTTCATTAGTAATCTTTTGGTTCATATGTTCAGTTTTGAGGATCCCCTGAAAAAAAGGGGCAAAAAAAGAAAAAAGGGGCTGATTTTTATTTTTCTTTGCTTTTGTTTCCGTGGTGTGTTGTGACTTCCTTTGTGAGTAGGCCCGTGTCTCTAGCACGGTTTAGGCTAGGACCAGCACAATACAACCATTGAACGATTATTCAACTTGTTTTGAGTAACGTGATTTCTAGTTTTCCTTTGAACACTAGCAACCCACCTCTAGCTCCACCTTCCCGCCTACAACTTCATAGGTCATTTTTGCTGCTACTTCACCGATACACCTCTCTCAAGGTTGCCGATTTGCTAGTTGCCGTCACCTCCTATCAAGCAAGGTAAGAACTGGTAAGAGCTTGTGTGAGTAGGTTGTGAACGAGTGCCTTGCAGTAGCTACATCCTATTAGCTGTAGGGATTTTATTTCTTCACCTGTTTTTCTTGTTGTCTTTGTTTGTTTGACCATGTCAGGATTAGAGGACGACAAGGATATGACACATTCTCCTCGCACGAAGGGCATTATGCAATATTTTGAAAGGCAAGTGAGGGCGCACATGGAAGGTGTTGATAATGATTTGCAGGTGACGAATGAAAAGATTGGACAATTGGAGGCTACGCATATTGCAACCAACACACGGATTGCTGGTTTGGACGCATCCGTCACAACCATCCACAACAATCATAATAATCTGTTAAGGCGTTTCGATAACTTTCGTGATGTGAACGATCCACCACATCATCAAGATGATGGATATGTCGAAGACAATTTGGATGACTACTCGGCTGATACAGATCATAAGAGTAACGACCGGTGCTTAAATCGTAATCCACAAGTTATGGATGGAGGACACCGCCATGCGAGGTACGTAATAATGATGATGCTTTTCATAAGATTAAATTTAGGATACCTCCTTTTAATGAAAAATATGACCCTGATGCATACATTACTTGGGAAATTATTGTTTATCAAAAATTTGCATGTCTTGAGTTTCCTTAAAACATACGTGTTCGGGATGCCACTAGCGAGTTTACTGATTTTGCTTTTGTTTGGTGGATCGAACATGGTAAGAAAAATCATGATAACATGTCTAAAACTTGGGATGCTTTGAAACAGGTCATGCGGGCTAGATTTGTACCTTCTTATTATGCACGTGATTTGTTACATAAGTTGCAACAATTGAGACATGGTACTAAAAGTGTAGAAGAGTATTATTAGGAATTACAAATGGGTATGATGCATTGTAACTTAGAGGAAGATAAGGAACCTGCTATTGCTAGATTTTGGGGTGGTTTGAACTGTGAGATTCATGATATCCTTGATTATAAAGATTACAACAATGTTATTAGTTTGTTTTATTTTTCTTGCAAAGCTGAACGAGAAGTGTAGGGACGACGTGCGGCCTTCAGGACTAACGTTTCTGCAGGAAAAACTAACACTTGGCCGACACGCACAACTACTACGCCAATCGGACGTGCTCCACAACCACGTGCATCACCAAGTCGAGTTTTCCCTTCCACCTCCAATAGCAAGCCATGTGTTCCTCCAACAAATTCAGCTCCGAAGGCTTCCCAAAAGCCTACCACCACCGATGGTGCTTCTTCTGTTGCTTCTACAGGGAGAACTAGGGATATTCGGTGTCATCGACGCAAGGGCTATGGGCATGTGCAGCATGACTGTCATAACAAGCGTGTTTTAGTTGTTAAAGACGACGGTGAGTACTCCTCTATTAGTGAATTTGAAGATGATACATGCACTTTGCTTGCGGCTGACCATGCAGAGAATGATGATGAGGCGGAACATATTGGTTCCGATGACGTGGCACAATATGAGAGCCTCATTGTGTATCGGGTACTTAGTGCACAAATGGAGCAAGTGGAGCAAAATCAGCAACACACGTTGTTTCAAATAGTGTGTAGTCAAAGAGCGATCTTGTCGTGTGATCATTGATGGAGGTAGCTGAAACAATTTGGCTAGCAACGACATGGTGGAGAAGCTCGCACTCACCACGAAACCATATCCACATCCATATTACAGTCAATGGCTAAACAATAGTTGTAAGGCAAAGGTAACTAAACTTGTGTGCATCAATTTTGCCATTGGGTCGTATAAAGATGTTGTTGAGTATGATGTTGTAGCTATGCAAGCATGTAGCCTTTTGCTAGGTCGACCGTAGCAATTTGATAGAGATTCTATGCATCATGGTAGGTCAAATCAGTACTCTTTTCTTTACCATGATAAGAAATTTGTGTTGCATCCTATGTCTCCTGAAGCTATATGTCAAAGATGATGTTGCTAGAGCTAGAAAAGTTAAATCTCAGGAGCATGCTAAAAGTGATAAGAAAAATGAGATTAAGTTGAAAGCGACTTGTTTGATTGCTACCAAATCTGATATAATTGACTTTATTGCTTCCACTTCAACTTCATATGCTTTGGTATGCAAAGATGTTTTGATTTCACTTCACGATATGCAACACTCTTTGCCTCCTGTTGTTGCTAACGTTTTACATGAGATGCTGATATCTTTCCAAGTGAGATGCCACCGAGTTTGCCTAAAATTTGCGGGATTGAACATCAAATTGACCTTATTCCTAGTGCTTCATTGCCCAACCGAGTGCCATATAGAATCAATCTGGAAGAAACTAAAGGGATTCAATGGCAAGTGCAAGACCTACTCGACAAAGGATATGTATGTGAGTCTCTTAGTCCTTGTGCTGTCTCAGTTATTTTACTAAAAAAAGGATGGTTCATGGCGTATGTGTGTGGACTATAGAGCCATTAATAATATCACTATTCGATATCATCATCCTATTCCATGCTTAGATGATACGATTGATCAATTGAAAGGTTGATTTGTGTAGTGGCAACCACCAAATTCACATTAAATTGGGAGATGAATGGAAAACTGTTTTTAAAACTAATTTTGGTTTACATTAATGGTTAGTCATGCCTTTTGGTTTAACTAATACACCTAGTACTTTCATACGATTAATGAATAAGGTTTTGAGATCTTTCATTGGGCAATTTGTGGCGGTCTATTTTGATGATATATTGATTTACAGCAAGACTATGGATGAACATTTAGACCACTTACATGTTGTTTTTGCTGCTTTACATGATGCACGTTTATTAGGTAACCTTGAAAAGTGCACCTTTTGCATGGATCGAGTCTCTTTTCTTGGCTATGTTGTGACTCCGCAGGGAATTGAAGTTGATCAAACCAAGGTTGATGTCATATAAGGATGACTAATTCCGAAGACTATCTCACAAGTTCAAAGTTTTTTGGGTCTTGCGGGATTTCTATCGCCGCTTTGTGAAGGATTTTAGCACCACTGCTACACCGTTGCATGAGCTTACTAAGAAGGAAGTGTCTTTTGTTTGGGATACACCACAAGACCTTGCTTTTAACACGTTAAAAGATAAGTTGACACATGCACCTCTCCTCTTACTTCCTGATTTTAATAAGAATTTTGAGCTTGAATGTGATGCTAGTGGGCTTGGATTGGGTGGTAGTTGATAACAAGAAGGTAAACCTATTGCATACTTTAGTGAGAATTTGTGTGGGCCTGTTTTGAATTATTCCACTTACGATAAAGAATTATATGCTCTTGTGCGCACTTTAAAAACATGACACAATTATTTGTGGCCCAAGGAGTTTTTTATTCATTCTTATCATGAATCTTTAAAGCATATTCGTAGTCAAGGAAAACTGAACCGCAGACAAGCTAAGTGTGTTGAATTATTGAATCTTTTCCTTATATTATTAAGCACAAGAAAGGAAAAGAGAATGTCATTGTTGATGCTTTATCTAGGAGATATACCCTGCTGAATCAACTTGACTAAAAAATCTTTGGTTTAGAAACAATTAAAGACCAATATGTTCATGATCCTAATTTCAAAAATGTATTACTGCATTGTAAAGATGGCAAAGGATGAAACAAATTCATTACTAGTGATGGGTTTGTGTTTAGGGCTAACAAGCTATGCATTTCAGCTAGCTCTGTTCGTTTGTTGCTGTTGCAGGAAGCGCATGAAGGTAGCTTGATGGGACATTTTGGGTCAAATAAAACAGAGGACATACTTGCTGGTCATTTCTTTTGGCCAAAGATGAGGAGAGACGTGGAGAGATTTGTTGCTCGCTACTCTACATGTCAAAAGGCTAAGTTACGATTAAATCCACATGGTTTGTATACTTCTTTACTCGTTCCTAGTGTGCCTTGGGAGGATATTTCAATGGATTTTGTGTTAGGCTTGCCTCGTGCTCGAGAAAGGACACGATAGTATTTTTGTGGTTGTGGATAGATTTTCTAATATGACACATTCTATACCTTGTCATAAGACTGATGATGCTACACATGTTGCTGATTTATTCTTTCGCGAAATTGTTCGTTTGCATGGTGTGCCAAATACAATTGTTTCTGATCGTGATGTTAATTTTTTTAGACATTTTTGGATAACTTTGTGGGCTAAATTGGGGACTATGCTTTTATTTTCTACTACCTGTCATCCACAAACTGATGGTCAAACTGAGATAGTGAATAGAACTTTGTCTACTATGCTGAGGGTTGTTTTGAGAAAAACATTAGGATGTGGGAGGAATGTTTGCCTCATATTGAGTTTGCTTACAATCGTTCATTGCATTCTACTACCAAAATATGTCCATTTGAGATTGTTTTTGGATTTTTGCCTCGTGCTCCTATTGATTTAATGTCTTTATCATCTACTAAAAAATTAAATTTTGATGCTACGTAACATGCCAAGTTGATGTTAAAACTGAATGAAACAACTAAAGAAAACATAGAACGCATGAATGCTAAGTATAAGCTTGCTAGTGATAAAGGAAGAATGAAATTGACTTTTAAACCCGGAGATTTAGTTTGGTTGCATTTGAGAAAAGAAAGGTTTCTGTTAGTGATATGCCCTAGAGGCAACATGGAGATGTTGGATATCACGTCAATGTTTATGTATAAATGAATAAAGTGTTATTCAGTTCCATGAAATAGACATCTTGTATTGATCAATAAGTACGTGACTTATTTATGAGACTCGATATGTATGAATCTATTTCTAAACGATCCCTGATCATATGTCATATTGTTGGAACAAATATGATTCTAAGATCGGCATGTTTATTGATTGATGATCATGTCTCATAGATCATGGGTATGGAGATACCAAATCAATAAACATGGACATATGTGTTAGAGAACACATTGTTGGATAGACCCACCATGAGACACTACGAAATTAATGTGCCATTAGTTGGTCTCGGGTAGTGTTGGTACAAAGTCCTTAGACCTGAGATCACCATGGATTCCAACATGTGTAGTAGCCTACTTTGGGACTACCAAACACTATTCCGTAACTGGGTAGTTATAAAGGTAGTTTTCGGGTTTGCTATGAAACATGGAGTGGGATGTGAGTGATCAAGATGGAATTTGCCCCTCCTTTGGAGAGATATCTCTGGGCCCCTCGAGGTAATGGATTATGGAAATGCATGGCCATGCTAAGTTGATTGAGGAGTCAATCAACAGACAGATAATCCAATACGGTTCGAGTGAATGGTTAAGCTATTGAAGGGATGACACACATCTTGCCTATAGCTTAACTGGTATCGTGAGGCAAAGGGATTTGTGTACACATTACAGGTTCAGAGCCGATATTATATTCTTGTATACTATGGTGTCAATATGTGCTGCTAGGCGCCGCTATTGACAGGTCGGCTGAGTTGGACTCGAGCCGACGATCGGCTAAGTTAGACTATAGCCGAAACCGAGTATACCTGAACCTACAGGGTCGCACGCTTAAGGGGATAGAATAGATATTCGAGTTGGACTCGGATACGGCTCGATCGGATAGGGATCCGATCGGATAGAGTCCTATGGGCTTACGACGTATGGGTGGCCAACTCTATGAGATACGGATGAGATCCGATTCAAAATAGAGTCCTAATCGGCCACTAGTCCCAGTCGGCCAACTCTATATAAAGGAGGGAGGGGTGGAGAGCTGCATAGACATCAATTGCATCGCGTGCAACAGAAGTCACCGAGATCAATCTCCACGGAAACCCTCCCCACTTTCGAGCCAAACCCTAGCCTTGCATCGCGTGCTAGCACACGGGTGTACGGTGTTCTGTCCCCGGACGTGTGGATACCGGTAGAGGCGCTGCTACGTTGCGCGCTGTTGATCGGCTTCGGATCGGCTGCAATCGGAGCGATCGGCTGTGGTGGAATCGGCTGCGGTCGGGCGCATCGGAGCGAGGCGTGAGAACGCGGCCGGACGACTCGAATCGGCTGATTGGCGAATCGGCTGTCTCCGGGAATCGGCTACACTGTTCCGGATCGGATTGCCCTGATTGGTTATTCCGCTGCACTCTACTCCAATCGGTAACGATCTATCGGCCCTTACTTGCAAGTGTTCCTGGTTTGCGCGGTAAAAGTTTTTGTTTTTGGCTAGCGTAGCCTCCGCGTAACCCTTCAGTTTCCTGCATTGAGAAACTGAGGTAGTGAATAGAACTTTGTGTACTATGCTTAGGACTATTTTGAAGAAAAACATTAGGATCTGGGAAGAATGTTTGCCGCCTCATATTGAGTTTGCTTATAATAGTTCATTGCATTCTAGTACTAAGATGTGTCCATTTGAGATTGTTTATGGATTTTTGCCTCATGCTCCAATTGATTTAATGCCTTTACCATCTTCTAAAAAATGAATTTTTATGCTATACAATGTGCCAAGTTGATGATAAAACTGCATGAAACAACTAAAGAAAACATAGAGCGCATGAATGATAAGTATAAGCTTGCTGGTGATAAACGAAAAACGTAATTGACTTTTGAACTTGGAGATTTAGTTTGATTGCATTTGCAAAAAAACCAATTTCATGCATTGAGAAAGTCTAAGTTGATGCCTAAAGCTGATGGATCTTTCAAAGTTTTACAGAAAATTAATGACAATGTATATAAGCTTGATCTTCCTACAGACTTTGGGATTAGTCTTACATTTAACATTACTGAATTAAAGACATATTTGGGAGAAGCAGATGAGCTTGAGTCGAGGACAACTCAAATGCAAGAAATGGAGGATGATGAGGACATCAACACCATTGATATATCCACTCCTACCCCAACCCTGTTTGGTCCTATTACCGCGCTCGTGGCCGTCAATTCAATCATCAAGTAAGTTCATTCTTAATCTACTGTTCATATATTTAGACAATAGAGATGCATGCACCCTTGTTTTGCTTAGAAATAATGGAGAGGATCAAAAGGGAGAAGGATTCACGCGGGCTAGATTCGGACTGCAGGACAACACCAACTTGTAACGGTTGCCATGGCTTCATACGGACTCCGATTTGAACGTTCAAGTACTTCACGAAAAGCTTACAAAGTCTACTTTCCAATAGATCCAGCCTCACTTCCATATCTATCCAGAATTTTCTACAATCATCAAATTAGTATAGCTATCTTTCTCTGTCCGAGGTGTTGCGCCGTCAAATTAAGCTGATGAGCCTTGTATCAAGTCGGTTCCATTACAGATGCGTCCTAAGGATGGAATATGTCCCCAACTCGGCCTTTCACATGTATAAATACCCCCATAACCACCTGGAATAATTTTGGTTTTGTTTATGTAAGTTTAGCTATTGCTACTTCCTGATAGACGCGTGTGTCGGCTAGACCATCTGTTCTATTTGATTCGGAACCCCACCTTTTCATTAGTATTCAGATCTGAAATCAATATTGCAATTTGAGTTGTTGCTCATCTTGTTCTTGCTAGTTCTTTTGTTTCTTGCAGGAATAACCCTAGTGGTTTGGTTGATCGAGCTCCACAAGATCATGTCAGCCGGTGAAGTTGGTGTATCGGTCGCTAAGACGCAATTACTCCATAGAGTATCGTAGTCGGGCCGTAAACATCACTCCATTAAATTGAAGTTATCGTCTCCACTGAAAGATCGAGACACCCTAGTATGTATCAGGCTCTATCAGGATGAAGAGGGAGATGCCTTTGGTGACGCCCACAAGGGGGACCACGATGCTCAAGGTCCTCACCGTTGTCGGCCCGGAATGCTAGGGACCCTTATTGTCGAAGTGATTGACCGCACCCCACACCATGGAGGCCTCAACTACCAGGAACGACTTGCCAGCCAAACATCTTTCTCTCCACCACACGCTCTGCCCACTTTTGCATCTTCCTTGTCGAGACCCCAAGTAGGATGCCTCTGTGTATGTTGTGCTAGTCCCAGATCAACGCTAGCACAAACAGCAACAAAAGATAATATCACAACCATATCACAATTTTTTAATAAATAGGAAACAAATATAATTTTGAGTTGGGTTTTAAGACCAGGTTTTACAATTTATCGGCCATGCAGGGCCTAACAGAGATAAATAGTAAAAAAAGTGTAGGGCACCATCAACACACTACAGGTAGTTGACCGAGGCATGCGACCTATTCGTCATCCTCAGCAACAAAAACTTCTGGAAACGGCTGGCCTTCTCTGAAATTTGTGAGACAACAAGGATGATGAGTACATAAAGTATTCAACAAGTGTATGGGAATATGTAATATATGATAAAACGGCTTCAAAGGAAGGTTAGGGTTTATTTGCATAAATGCATTTGCGAATTTAAATATAATAAATAGATAAAAATTAAATTTGAACAACATTTGCAATAACAATAGTTTTAACCAACCAAACCACCAAAAGGATATTGCGTCCACACAGGACCATACAACTATATTTATTATTTTATCTTAAATAGTTCTTTCCCAAAAGTAAAACATTCACAAATCTATCCCTCATGTGAAATCCCCAAGCATATCCATAACTAGGACGCAACTATTCGAATAGATTGACACTCTATAGAGGTTGTACAACTTTACCCACAAGATACTCTTCGGAGCCGCTAAACACCAAAGAGTAACAAAGTCATTCCACTACCTCGTCTTACCACCGGCTTTCCCCATGGGTGGTTCTCCCTTCACCACATAGACGAAGGGTCCCATGGTACAATCCAAAAATATATCATCTAACCACCTGGCCACCAGTGCCGAAGCTAAGCAGTCTACTAAGCTAAGTCTATCCCATGAGGACATGTGGTTGCACGATAAAGTTTAGTTCAATGGCACATGAAGTGGAGTTCTTAACTAGCCAGGGTGACTTGCCTAAACTAAGGACCCAAAGCACACAACAAAAAGAGGAGCACACAACTCTATCGACCACACAGGTCAATGGTAAGCACACACACATATGGCTTACCTTCTAGGTTCACATAGTTCCACCATCGCCCTAGTCTAAAACATTTTTCACCAGTTGATTACTACACAATGTAACACATGTCATTAAGAAGATAACACACAACCACACAGTTTATTAAAAAACAATGGTAAGTAGATCATTAGTCATTAGTCAATATTATATTTTGCTTGTATAGTCATTAGTCAATATTATATTTTGCTTGTAAAACCAGTGTGATCAGGGCCAAGCATGTCTACTACCCTGAGCCAATACCCATGTTTGACTCACATACAAACTAGGGTGACAAGGTGTAAAGGATAGTCAACAATAACTGAAAGGCAAGGAAATATTACAAGTAGGTCATTACTACCGTAAAACAAAACATGCATATAATTTATATACAAAATAATTTATAAATTGGGTTCAACATGTTCAAGGTACACTTGCCTTCACCCAACAGATCTTTGGACGGAGCTTCACCTGCAATAGCAACCTCCTCGGCGAGGGTGTCTACACGCTCGCAAAAGGAGAAAAGAAATAAACAAAAGAAAAAAGCAAAAAGAATAACAATAAACTGAAATAACCAATTAAATTAGAAGATAGAGCTCAATTTTATAAGAATTTAGAAGAAAGAATGAGCCGAATCGGAGTTTGGATGGAAGAGATATAACCAACGGAAGATTGAATTATTGGAAAACCCTGAATAAAGAAAGAGAAAGTGGCACTGGGATTCACCAATGACAGCAGCAGTGTACGGTAACAAGGAAGAAAGGAGATGTTGGCAGCAACAGTGTTCACGGAGGAGACAACTGCAGCGGCTTGAGTTTCCTATGGGTGACAGAATTCTTCATGGCGGTAAAGGGTGGCAGCATGGAATACAGCAGTGGTGTTGGTGTTCGTTCACCCGAGGTGGCGCTGGTGAAACACAATAGCAAGACAATGGCGTCTGGGTGTGTGCCGTGGAGTGTATAGGTGCGACGACTGCACAACACGGGAGCAGAGTCGAGGCATGCACGGCGTGATGCGTGAGTGGAGCAGAGGCAGTGACGCAGCGACAGGTGGTCGACGACGTGGAGTACGCGGCGCCAGTGGATGGCCATTGCTCCCCCGGCTACGGTGATGGCGCCGGCTAGATGGCCCAAGGCTCCAGCCCTTGCTCTCCTGGTGATGGCGAGCACCGGTAGCAGCATGGCGATCGACAGAGTACAAGTGAAGTGGTAGAGCTCCCATGCAGCGGCGTTTCGGGGTGCACTAAAAGAACGGAGGGTGAAGCAGCATAACGATGGCATAACAGCATGTGCGTGTGAGGAAGATAAACGTGTGAGAGGTGGCTGGCTTTTATAGGTGAAGAGGGAGGTGGAGAGGTGGACGGGAGTGTTAAAAAAAAAAAGGGATCCGTCTCTCAATTCGATTCAATTTCTGGTATTCAGGAATGAAACTGGTGGAGGAGAGGAAACGATTAGGGAGCTTTGATGGAGAAGCAAAAATGACGCGGTTGTTCTCAGTGAGGTGCATGTGGAGGAGGGAGATGAATTAACAGTGTGCCCACCTGTCATTGACAGCCGGTACGCACACGACCAGCAAGGTAACCGTGGCAACGACGTGACACACACGCAGGTCGATGAGGCAGGGGTGGCAGCTAGCTCCACCTGGTTGATAGTGATGGCAACGCAAAGGCACTGGATAAGGAATCAAAATTGAGTTCAAGGAAGCGGCCCGGCCATAGAACCGATGGCCTGGAGCTCCTGGACGAGACGCGCTCGCCGATGGCCCGGTGTGAGGCTACACTACGGATGGTCGGGGGAGACCGGAAGAGAAGAAGATGGCATGATGCTCACCGGTGGCAGAAGGAGCTTCGGAAGTCCATGGTGAGGCGACGGCTCCGGTTCTCCGACAACGGTGGCGTCTTTGTGTGCATGCATGATACGTACGGCGACTGCTCACGAAGCAGTGATTCACCATCAACGACAACATTGAAGTGGTGGCTGTCTTAGAAGAGGATGAGGACACAGTGGAAATCAACCTCTTGGTGGGGAGCGAGGGGAAACTTGAGTCTCGACCTGTGTGCAAACACATTATGATGAATAGAGAGGACGATAACATGGTCTCTTCATTCTTCAATGATAGAGGGAAAGAAGATGACGTGCGTTATCAGGAAGGAAAAAAGAGATGAAACCGCGACAGTGCTCACCTAGGCAGGGAACGAGGTGACTACATGGCGGAGCTTGAGTCCTTCAGCGATGGCATTCGCATGCGTTGTGTGGCCTGCGAATGGAACCACGATGATCCGCAGCCACCTTACTGCTCGACGGCACTGGGAAAAGAGGAAGAAAACAGGAGATGAACTGGAAGGAGAGAATGAAGTTGGATACGGATGTGGTGCGGGTGCTTACCAACCACGGTAAAGAAGAGGCAGGAACAACTTTCTGGCACGAGCAGGAAAGAGGAGACGGCAGCAGCACGCCCGATGGCGGCGCTGCAAATAGTACGGCGATGATGCGGTGAAGCTCGACAACCTTCCGGCGACAATGCAGGGTTGGGATCGGCGGGCATCAGTTCTCAGTGTGGTGGCAGAGGAGTGGAGCAGCAGGGCGAGGTCGGCTTGAGCATCCCGGCGTGCATGGAAGAAAAATAATCGAAAGCACATGCGCTGGTACCCCGTTTCACTGCTAACTCTCTTCAAATTTTGAAATCACCGTATTAGTTCTATAAGAAAAATAATAAAAGTACTACTTACTGTAAGTATATGCTTCCTGTAAAATCAAAGTGTGTTTGATTCTTTATTTAATAATGAACAATTGATGTTTGGGATTTATTGGTTTGCGTGTTTTGATTTTGGAAGAGTTGAATTTTGGATGATGAACAGTGTTCGGTCGGCTGCCAAAGCCGGTCGACCGGGTGTTTCGGCGGACAGATCGAGAAGTTGTCTGCGGTCAGACCGACCGAGCCAGTCCGACTGGTTGCCGATTTCATTTCGGTTTTGGTTTCGGTTTGTTTCTTTATACATACATGGAAGTTTCGTGTTCCTATGCACGTGTCTGGTTGTTTATGCTAACAATGAGTCAAGTTTGGATAGCTTGTGCTCGGATATGATATTCTTTATTTAATTGTCTGCAGGTATTCTTTACGCCTCTGGAAAGTGTTGCCGGTGATCGAGTCGGAGTCAACTTGGAGATAAGGTGACGTCTGAGATGGGGATCATGCGGGATGCTGAAGGGTAGAGATTAGTGCACATGATTGGAAAGTTTCCATATGGCATACAATGGAGATATTGTTGTGTATGGTTTATGTATAGTTTGTTTCTTGTACGGGAAGGTTTCCTAGTGGATTAGGGCTTTTTGTATGAGTAGGATTCATGGCTCTTGGCTACGGATCTTGGGTATAAATAGTGAGGGGAGGCGTGGCCTCTCGGTATCGCTTGGATCGCTTCTATTACTTGGAGTTCAAGTTTTTAGGGTTTCGAGTTAGAGTCTAGCTTGAGATTTTGTTAGGAGTGCTTTGCATGCACTTTGTAAACACAGAAAGTTTCAATAAAGATCAATTTTCTTGATAGTTCTTTGTGTCTACTTCTTTCTCGGTGCGGCGGCGTATTTTGGATCTGCTAATCGGTCAGACCGCAGATACTACGGCGGTCGGACCGCGCCTTCTTTCCGGTTAGACCGCAAGTTCATTGGCGGTCAGACCGGCGGGCATCGGACTTCATCGGCGTCAGCTACATCGCACATTCGGCTGAGGCAATCGGGTACGAGCGGTCAGACCGAAGGTCATCAGGCGGTCAGACCGATCGAACAGACGGTCGACCGGAGTGACACTGCGGTCGACCGACTTCAAAAACAAAGGTAAAGTTTTATTTCCGCTAAAACTTTGTTTTGCGGTACTCAACTATTCACCCTCCTTTGGTTGGCTTTTCTTTGGGCATTCGATCCTACACTTCCTTGGCTTAATAAGCTAGAAACACATTTTATCTTTCGTTGTAAGATACGGACACTTAGCTAGTACTCCACTATGTTCTTAACTAAGACAAGCCTAATAGAGAGCTCACCAAGATTTTGTAGGCCTTCTTAATTGGGCCAATGGAGGGGTAGCTGATTGTGGCGGCCGCCGTGCGCACCGAGCTTGCGGGCGTGGGCCTCCGCAGACTGCGGCGACGAGGCGGTGTTGGAATTAATATATAGGGTAAGGTCCATATGACGATTAAATCTTTGAAAAATCACAAAATCCCACCTAATGGGAGGCATGTATGTAAATTTTTAGTAGCAATTTATCTATTTTGGGAGAGTGAGTCCTTAGGAGAGTGCTTTCCTAGCCACTTAAACATATGTGGTGGAGAGAACTAGACGAACACACACCCTCTCGCTCGCTTCACCTAGCATGGGCCGGGCGGCGCGCGTACGCAACACGTCCATCAAAATGGGCTCTCATGCTTGCGCAGCCGCGGCATTCGTTTTGCAGTTTTGTTTTGCTACAAAATTTGGTTTTGTTTTTGAAAACCTAATTTTTGAAAACAAACTGAATAATTCGGTGAATAATTCGGTGAGTAGAATGTTATGTTCACAAGGTTTGTATATTCGATCTGTTCATGTTTATTGTCAAATTTATATGTTAAATCATATGATGTGATTGTGCTAGCATACATGTTTAATGTTGTGATTAAATAAATTAAATCTACATATACTTATATTTGCATTTTCCATCGGGCGACACGTCGCGGAGTTGAGGAAGACAGAAAAATTCAGATAGGAAGAAACAGAGAACGAGCATGGTGGGGAGATACTTGTGTCATTTCATATTTTTCGTATCCAGTACAATACATGTTGTACCTTAATATAATATGTAGAAGTTCTTCATTTATAGAGAGGGGAGATGAGCGGTCAGCGGAAGTTGGAAAAATGGATTAAGCATATCAAGGTGATTCAATTTTTGAAATTGAAGATAGAGATTGACGAGGGAGTGGGAGAGATTGGTGAGGAATTGGAAGAGACACTAAGCGAAGCATCGTCCACTCAAGATGAAGCATGCGGCGCAGCGACGGTTTGCGGAAGATGGCCGGGGCTCAACGGTTGGCGTGCACGGCCGGCTCGGCCCTGTGGGCGGCGGCGGGATGCGTCACGGCAGTTCAAGCTCCAGCCTCGTGGGCCGAGTTGCCGGTGAAGAGAGGAGATGGGCCTTGCAGCGTATTTCGGATCTGCTAACCGGTCAGACCGCAGATACTACGGCGGTCGGACCGCGCCTTCTTTCCGGTTAGACCGCAAGTTCATTGGCGGTCAGACCGGCGGGCATCGGACTTCATCGGCGTCGGCTACATCGCACATTCGGCTGAGGCAATCGGCTACGAGCGGTCAGACCGAAGGTCATCAGGCGGTCAGACCGGTCGAACAGCACGGTCAGACCGGAGTGACACCTGCGGTGAGACCGACTTCAGAAAAACAGAGGTAAAGTTTTATTTCCGCTAAAACTTTGTTTTTGGGGTACTCAACCATTCACCCCCCTCTGGTTGGCTTTTTTTTGGCATTCGATCCTACAAGTGGTATCAGAGCCTCGTTTGTCTGCTTTGGATTTTCTTTGATCTAAAGTTTTTTTTCATCATGTCGGATAAATTTTCAACAAAACCGCATATTTTTGATGGCACCGATTTCACGTATTGGTGTAGTAAGATGCAATCTTACATCATGGCTCAAGACTATGATGTGTGGCAAAAGGTTGCGCTTTCCTACACCATACCCGATGCCATTAATACGATGCTTTGAAAACTGAGTTTAATAACAATTGCAAAGCTCGAAACATTTTGTTGAATGAAATTTCGCGTTCTGATTTTGATCGTGTTTCTCATCTTCAAACCGCTAATGAAATTTGGAACGCTTTAAAAACTTTCATCAAGGAACTACAAACATAAAAGAACTTCGTCGAGATCTTTTAAAAAGGAATATATAAAATTTGAGATGAAACCTGCTTTGAAGCTTTGGATGACTATCTTGGTAGGTTTAATAAGATCTTGAGCAATCTTAAATCTGTTGATTCTTCTTATGACACTAATTATCCACGATCGAGATTTCTCATCACTTTTTAAACGGTCTTGATATGTCTGCTTTGGGAGATGAATGTAACTTCTATTCAAGAATCATTAACATGGCAAATTTGACTTTGGATTCGCTTTATACAAAACTCAAAACTCATGAGATGAATATTCTTTCTTGAAAAACGGATTCTAAGTCAAGTGCTTTGATTTCTCCTTCGACTTCTTCAGATGTTGCTTCTTCGTCATCTCCTAATGCTCTTGCTTTGATTAACGTCATGTCCGATGAACAACTCGAGCAATTCGAGGAGGAGGACTTGGCTCTTGCTACTAACAAACTTTCCAAAGCTATGAACAGAGTTAGGTTCAGGAAGAAAGGAGGACCAACGCGTTGCTTTGAATGCGGCGCTTTGGATCACATCCGCTCCAACTGCCCCAAGCTCGGGAGGAGCAAGAAGGAGGACAAGAGCGCCGAGAAGACAAAGGATGACAAGCCCAAGGGTAGGCGCTCCAAGGAGATGATCAAGAAAGTGCTGAGTCAAGTCTATGCCGCTTTTGAGCCACTCAGCGACATAGATTCTGACAGTGAGGAGGAGAAGGGCAAGAACATCTCCGGCGTTTGTCTCATGACGCGTGGAGATGAAGATTCTTCGAGATGAAGAAAATGAGGTAAGTTCACTTGAGGATGCAATTCTTGTTTTAAGTGCTAAGAACAAAAATGTGAAAAAATGTTTAAAAACAAGAATTTGTAATTGAATCTTTAAATGCTGAAATTGCTAGATTGAAATCTCTTATTCCCAATGATGATAATTGCAAAACTGTGAGGTTTTAATGCTGGAAATTTTAAAAATTAGATATTTCAATAATTCTCAAGTTTTAGCTTCTAAATCTTGTTTAACTTGTGATGCTAATGAATTGAAACTAAAAGATGCTTTAGCTCGTGTTAAGCACATGGAAGAAATAGTTAAACAAGATGAGGTAGCTTCTTGCTCTAGATGTCGCAAAGGCAAAAATGTTTTAATTGATTGTGAAAATTGTGTTAATCTTAGAAAAGAAGTTTCTTACTTGAAAAGTTCTTTGCAAACATTTTTCGATGGTAAGAAACAAGTTAACATGATTTTGGATAAATCAAAAGTGTGTAGCGATAATAAGGGAATGGGTTTTGATGCTCATGATTACTTCACCAAAAATCCTCCAAATGTTTTAGGAATAACTGAAAACGGTGAAATCTTGACTAAACCTAACACCATAAAAACAGTTTTCAAGTCTGCTGAAAATTTGCCATCTCTTTCGTTTATCTAAAAGAAACTAAACATAATTCTTCAAAACCATCTGTTACTAAAAAAGTTTTCTTGCTCTTTTTGTGGTAAAGATGGTCATCTTCTTGGTTTTTGTTTCAGATTAGCACGAAAACAGAAAAAGGAAAGAGAAAATAATTTTGCAAAATCAAAGTGACAAAAATCTGGTTTTTCCTCGGGAAGGCCGGTCAGACCGCAGTTGGTCCACCGGTCGACCGGCCCGGCACTGCGACCGACGGCAGCCTTGCCTCGGTCGACCGGCGATGGCGCTTGGTCGACCGGTAGTACCGCAACGGTCGACCGGCCCCGAAGGAATTTTTCTAAAAATTCCAAAACTGTTTTCTCTCGTGGTTTTGTGCCTATTGGATCTACCGGTCGTGTGTCTCGATCTGGATTCCTAAGTTTCTTTTAACTAACCTCATGACGAGGCCTCGACATCTTTTGTTTTGTAGGCTTTCGTGGCGAGGAAGGAGAACGTGTGGATCATGGACTCCGGTTGTTCGCGGCACATGACCGGTGATAAGAAGTGGTTCTCCTCCCTCAAGATGGCATCCAAGACGGAATCAATAATCTTTAGGGATGCTTCAACAAGTGTCGTTATCGCTACTGGATCCGTCAAGGTAAGTGACAAGTTCGAATTGAAAGAGGTAGCTTTGGTAGAAGATTTAAAATACAATTTACTTTCGTTTCACAAATTGTTGATGAAAACTTTGAAGTTCATTTCAAGAAAACTGGAAGTAAAATATTTGATTCTTGTGGTGATTCTGTTTTGAACATTTCTCGTCATGGGAGAGTTTTTAAAGCTGATTTTGAAAACCCTGTTTCTCCTGTTGTTACTTGTTTAGTTGCAAAATTTAACAAAGATTTGATGTTCTGGCATCGTAGACTTGGCCATGTTGGATTTGATCATTTGACTCGTTTAAGTGGTTTGGATCTTGTTCTTGGTTTGCAAAAACTCAAAAAGGATCTTGATTTGGTTTGTGCACCATGTCGTCATGGTAAAATGGTTGCTTCTTCTCACACACCTATTCTTTCTGTGATAAGGGATGCACCGGGACAGCTTTTACACATGGACACTGTTGGTCCAGCTAGAGTGCAATCTGTTGGAGGAAAATGGTATGTGTTAGTTATTGTTGACGATTTTTCTCGATATTCTTGGGTTTTCTTCATGGCAACTAAGGACGAGGCCTTTGGACACTTTCGAAGTCTTTTTCTTCGCTTGAATTGTGAAATTCCCTACTCTTTGAAAACAATTAGAAGTGATAATGGTGGTGAGTTTAAAAATGCCTCTTTTGAACTTTTTTGTGTTGAAAAAGGAATTGAACATCAATTTTCTTCTCCACGTGTTCCTCAACAAAATGGTGTTGTCGAAAGAAAAAATCATTCTTTGGTTGAAATGGCTAGGACAATTCTAGATGAATATCACACACCTAGAAAATTTTGGGCCGAAGCTATTAACACTGCTTGCTATGTTTCTAATCGTATTTTCTTGCGTTCTAAACTTGGCAAAACTCCTTATGAGCTTCGTTTTGGTCGTCAGCCTAAAGTTTCACATTTGCGTGTTTTTGGTTGCAAGTGCTTTGTGTTAAAATCTGGAAATTTGGATAAGTTTGACTCACGCTCAATTGATGGTTTATTTCTTGGTTACCCCGCACACACTCGTGGCTATCGTGTACTTCTTTTAGAGACTAGCAAAATTGTCGAGACTTGCGAAGTCACCTTTGATGAGACTAGTCCCGGTACTAGACTAGATTTTTCAGGTACACTGCCACAGGATCAGGGGGAGTTTGGTCGAATCTTTGAAGACAAAAGCGACGACGACGACGATGAGGTCGACCTGCCCGGCCGACCAGGGTGCCGTCGGGTCGACCGAGAACCTGCCCTGGCCGACCGACCAGACCCGATCGACCGACAGTGCCGACTTCTTCGAACTCCATCGATTCCAATCAAGAGGATTCTTCGGGGACCACAACCAGTGCTGAACCCGAACATGAATCAACTTCTGAGAACACTGCACCCTTGCACATTCAGCGACGACATCCGCCGGTACAAATAATAGGTAATTTAAAAGAGCGGACGATGAGATCTAAGGTAACTGTGCATGATTCTGCGAATTCTGCTTTTGTTGCTTCTTTTGAATCCAAAGATGTTACTCATGCATTAACTGATGAATCGTGGATTAACGCCATGCATGAAGAACTTGAAAATTTTGAAAGAAATAAAGTTTGGTCTTTAGTTGAACCTCCTTTTGGACATAATGTTATTGGAACCAAGTGGGTTTTCAAAAATAAACAAAATGAGGATGGTTTGATTGTTCGCAATTAAGCTAGACTAGTTGCTCAGGGTTATACTCAGGTGGAGGGTTTGGATTTTGATGAAACTTTTGCTCCTGTTGCTAGGATTGAGGCAATTATGCTTTTGCTAGCTTTTGCTGCTTCTAAAGGTTTTTAATTGTTTCAAATGGATGTTAAAAGTGCTTTTCTAAATGGCTTTATTCAGGAGGAAGTTTATGTTAAACAACCACCGGGTTTTGAAAATCCTGATTTTCCCAATCATGTTTTTAAACTTTCAAAAGCCTTATATGGTTTGAAACAAGCACCTAGAGCATGGTATGACAGACTTAAGAATTTTTTGCTTGAAAAAGGTTTTCAAATGGGAAAAATTGATAAAACGCTTTTTGTTCTTAAGCATGGTGAAAATCAATTTTTCGTTCAGATATATGTTGATGATATCATCTTTGGTTGTTCGACTCACTCTTTAGTTGTAGAATTTGCTGAGACTATGCATAGGGAATTTGAGATGAGTATGATGGGTGAGCTGTCGTACTTTTTGGGATTACAAATCAAGCAAACACCTCAAGGTACGTTTATCCATCAAACAAAGTACACCAAAGATCTTTTGCGTAGGTTCAAGATGGAGAGTTGCAAGCCAATCTCTACACCCATTGGATCTACTGCGTTCTTGATCCCGATGAAGATGGTGAAGTGTGGATCAAAAGGAGTATAGAAGCATGATAGGATCT
The DNA here is from genome assembly GCA_019925245.2 of Oryza australiensis. Lineage (NCBI taxonomy): Eukaryota > Viridiplantae > Streptophyta > Magnoliopsida > Poales > Poaceae > Oryza > Oryza australiensis. Next base: position 564,167 of record JAIFGZ020000126.1, read on the forward strand.
TTTTGTATCTAACTCGCTTCTAGACCGGACATACAATTTGCTGTGTGTTTGAGTGCGCGCTTTCAAGCTTCTCCACGTGCTTCTCATCGTCAAGCGGTCAAGCGCATCATGAGGTATTTGAGTCATACACTTGAGTTTGGTATTTGGTATTCAACTTCATCTTCTCTTTGCTTAAGTGGTTATTCAGATGCTGATTTTGCGGGTTGTAGAATTGATAGAAAAAGTACTAGTGGAACATGTCATTTTCTTGGAACTTCATTGATTGCATGGTCTTCTAGGAAACAGTCTAGTGTAGCTCAATCCACTCGCTGAATCGAATATGTTTCGCTGCTAGTTGTTGTTCACAGATTCTTTGGCTGATTTCTACTTTGAAAGATTATGGACTTGTTTTTGAAAATGTGCCTCTTTATTGTGATAATACAAGTGCCATTAACATTGTTAAGAATCATGTTCAACATTCACGCACCAAACACATTGATATTCGTTTTCATTTCTTGCGAGATCATGTTGAGAAGAAAGATGTTGAATTGAAATTTTGGATACAAAATTGCAACTTGCGATATTTTTACTAAACCATTGGATTCTTCTCGCTTTGCTTTTCTTCGAGGGAATTGGGAATCATTCATCCTTTTGGCATGTTTTGAGGGGGAGTTTTTGTTCTCTTTGGTTAATCAAGCTACAAAATTAAAATAAATTGAAAAAGAGAGCTTTATCCATACATATTGTTGATCATGTGCATGCTAGCAATATTATGAAGATTTATTTGTCACTCACATAGGTTATATATATTCTAGTATTTTTATGTGATCTAGATTTTATATTTAAGAGAAATAATGCATGATACTTTGAAGCAATACTTGAATTAAAGAAATATGCAATGATGATACTAGCACTTGTGTTGGATTTTAAATGCTTATATATATATTATGTTGCTTTAATATTCCTCAAATTACTTTAAAGTTGCTCATTGTGAAAAGAGAATAAAAGACTATCTATAAGAGAAAAAAATGAATACCGAATCCTTGGAAACAGTCTTGATGACAAGGACGTATTCAATGTGAGCAAAAATAATGAGTACCGAATCCTTGGAAACAGTCTTGACGACAAGGACGTACTCGGAATAAATGAGAAAAAAAGAGCAACAAATATGGCTAAATTCAATATGAAAAAGTTTTTCTCTTGAATTATATGTGCACAAAGGTATATTTGAGAAAGAATAAAGATTGCAATAGGTATATATCTGGGTTTATTTTTCAACAGATGTGCTTGTAAAGATGTTGCATTATAAATCATTGAAATCCATGAATTTTTATTGTGTTATTGCTCTTAATTATAAAATATTTGATTCATGATTATACTCTAATACATATTAGCTATCTACTTGATAAATTTATCTTCTTATTATTACAACACATGACTTGACTTGCTTTATGTATGGTGCTCAGCTCTTAAACATTCATAAACATAATTCCTATGTTTGATGAATTCATTGTCAAAATGGGGAGAACATAATGTTGTTTGGGAGAACAAAAGTGCAAGTTTACAAAGTTTTTTTGGGTCAAAGGATTTTCTTTCTTTTAAAAAGGGGAAGAAATTTTCTTTGATTTTTGAGCATTTTTATTTTTACTTTTTCAAACATCAAAACAACTCTTTTATTTTATTTGCTAATGTGTTCATCAAGGGGATATTGTAAAATCAAAGTGTATTTGATTCTTTATTTAATGATGAACAATTGGTGTTTGGGATTTATTGGTTTGAGTGTTTTGATTTTGGAAGAGTTGAATTTTTGGATGATGAAGTGTTGATCGGTTGCCAGCGTCGGCCGAGGCGTGTTTTATCGGTCGACCGGAGGTGTTTCGGCCGTCGATCGGAAAGTTGCTCGCGGTCGGCCGGCCGAGCCGATCCGACTGGTTGCCGATTTCATTTCGGTTTTGGTTTCGGTTTGTTTCTTTATACATACATGGAAGTTTCGTGTTCCGATGCATGTGTTTGGTTGTTTATGCTAACAATGAGTCAAGTTTGGATAGCTTGTGCTTGGATATTGGTATTCTTTATTTAATTGTGTGCAGTATTCTTTATGCCTCTCGAAAGTGTTGTCGGTGATCGAGTCGGAGTCAACTTGGAGATAAGGTGATGTCTCGAGATGGGGATCATGCGGGATGTGAAGGATAGAGATTAGTGCACATGATTGGAAAGTTTACATATGGCATACAATGGAGATATTGTTGTGTATGGAAAACGGAATTTCGGTTTTAGGAAAACCGAGTTTGTTATGGATGGTTTATGTATAGTTTGTTTATTGTACGGAAAGTTTCCTAGTGGATTAGGGCTTCTTGTATGAGTAGGATTCGTGGCTCTTGGCTCCGGATCTTGGGTATAAATAGTGAGGGGAGGCGTGGCCTCTCGGTATCGCTTGGATCGCTTCTATTGCTTGCAGCTCAAGTTTTTAGGGTTTCGAGTTAGAGTCTAGCTTGAGATTTTGTTAGGAGTGCTTTGCATGCACTTTGTAAACACAGAGAGTTTCAATAAAGATCAATTTTCTTGATAGTTCTTTGTGTCTACTTCTTCCTGTGCGGCGGCGTATTTCGGATCTCGCTAATCGGTCGGACCGCAGATACTACGGCGGTCGGACCGCGCTTCTTTCCGGTTAGACCGCAAGTTCATTGGCGGTCAGACCGGCGGGCATCGGACTTCATCGGCGTCGGCTACATCGCACATTCGGCTGAGGCAATCGGGTACGAGCGATCGACCGAAGGTCATCAAGCGGTCGACCGATCGAACAGCACGGTCAGACCGGAGTGACACCTGCGGTCAGACCGACTTCAAGAAACAAAGGTAAAGTTTTATTTCCGCTAAAACTTTGTTTTTGCGGTACTCAACTATTCACCCTCCTTTGGTTGGCTTTTCTTTGGGCATTCGATCCTACACTTCCTTGGCTTAATAAGCTAGAAACACATTTTATCTTTCGTTGTAAGATACGGACACTTAGCTAGTACTCCACTATGTTCTTAACTAAGACAAGCCTAATAGAGAGCTCACCAAGATTTTGTAGGCCTTCTTAATTGGGCCAATGGAGGGGTAGCTGATTGTGGCGGCCGCCAGCTGGCGCACTGAGCTTGCGGGCTGTGGGCCTCCGGCACTGGCAGGCGACAGGCGGTGTTGGAATTAATATATAGGGTAAGGTCCATATGACGATTAAATCTTTGAAAAATCACAAAATCCCACCTAATGGGAGGCATGTATGTAAATTTTTAGTAGCAATTTATCTATTTTGGGAGAGTGAGTCCTTAGGAGAGTGCTTTCCTAGCCACTTAAACATATGTGGTGGAGAGAACTAGACGAACACACACCCTCTCGCTCGCTTCACCTAGCATGGGCCGGGCGGCGCGCGTACGCAACACGTCCATCAAAATGGGCTCTCATGCTTGCGCAGCCGCGGCATTCGTTTTGCAGTTTTGTTTTGCTACAAAATTTGGTTTTGTTTTTGAAAACCTAATTTTTGAAAACAAACTGAATAATTCGTGAATAATTCGGTGAGTAGAATGTTATGTTCACAAGGTTTGTATATTCGATCTGTTCATGTTTATTGTCAAATTTATATGTTAAATCATATGATGTGATTGTGCTAGCATACATGTTTAATGTTGTGATTAAATAAATTAAATCTACATATACTTATATTTGCATTTTCCATCGGGCGACACGTCGCGGAGTTGAGGAAGACAGGAAAAATTCAGATAGGAAGAAACAGAGAAACAGGCATGGTGGGGAGATACTTGTGTCATTTCATATTTTTCGTATCCAGTACAATACATGTTGTACCTTAATATAATATGTAGAAGTTCTTCATTTATAGAGAGGGGAGATGAGCGGTCAGCGGAAGTTGGAAAAATGGATTAAGCATATCAAGGTGATTCAATTTTGAAATTGAAGATAGAGATTGACGAGGGAGTGGGAGAGATTGGTGAGGAATTGGAAGAGACACTAAGCGAAGCATCGTCCACTCAAGATGAAGCATGCGGCAGGGCGACGGTTTGCGAAGATGGCCGGGCTCAACGGTTGGCGTGCACGGCCGGCTCGGCCCGTGGGCGGCGGCGGGATGCGTCACGGCAGTTCAAGCTCCAGCCTCGTGGGCCGAGTTGCCGGTGAAGAGAGGAGATGGGCCTTGCAGCGTATTTCGGATCGCTAACCGGTCGACGCAGATACTACGGCGGTCGGACCGCGCCTTCTTTCCGGTTAGACCGCAAGTTCATTGGCGGTCGACCGGCGGGCATCGGACTTCATCGGCGTCGGCTACATCGCACATTCGGCCGAGGCAATCGGCTACGAGCGGTCGGACCGAAGGTCATCAGCGGTCGACCGGTCGAACAAGCACGGTCGAGACCGGAGTGACACCTGCGGTGAGACCGACTTGAAAAACAGAGGTAAAGTTTTATTTCCGCTAAAACTTTGTTTTTGGGGTACTCAACCATTCACCCCCTCGGTTGGCTTTTTTTGGCATTCGATCCTACAAGTGGTATCGAGCCTCGTTTGTCCGCTTTGGATTTTCTTTGATCTAAAGTTTTTTTCATCATGTCGGATAAATTTTCAACAAAACCGCATATTTTTGATGGCACCGATTTCACGTATTGGTGTAGTAAGATGCAATCTTACATCATGGCTCAAGACTATGATGTGTGGCAAAAGGTTGCGCTTTCCTACACCATACCCGATGCCATTAATACGATGCTTTGAAAACTGAGTTTAATAACAATTGCAAAGCTCGAAACATTTTGTTGAATGAAATTTCGCGTTCTGATTTTGATCGTGTTTCTCATCTTCAAACCGCTAATGAAATTTGGAACGCTTTAAAAAACTTTCATCAAGGAACTACAAACATAAAAGAACTTCGTCGAGATCTTTTAAAAAGGAATATATAAAATTTGAGATGAAACCTCGCTGAAGCTTTGGATGACTATCTTGGTAGGTTTAATAAGATCTTGAGCAATCTTAAATCGTTGATTCTTCTTATGACACTAATTATCCACAGTCTGAGATTTCTCATCACTTTTTAAACGGTCTTGATATGTCTGTTTGGGAGATGAATGTAACTTCTATTCAAGAATCTGTTAACATGGCAAATTTGACTTTGGATTCGCTTTATACAAAACTCAAAACTCATGAGATGAATATTCTTTCTTGAAAAACGGATTCTAAGTCAAGTGCTTTGATTTCTCCTTCGACTTCTTCGAGATGTTGCTTCTTCGTCATCTCCTAATGCTCTTGCTTTGATTAACGTCATGTCCGATGAACAACTCGAGCAATTCGAGGAGGAGGACTTGGCTCTTGCTACTAACAAACTTTCCAGAGCTATGAACAGAGTTAGGTTCAGGAAGAAAGGAGGACCAACGCGTTGCTTTGAATGCGGCGCTTTGGATCACATCCGCTCCAACTGCCCCAAGCTCGGGAGGAGCAAGAAGGAGGACAAGAGCGCCGAGAAGACAAAGGATGACAAGCCCAAGGGTAGGCGCTCCAAGGAGATGATCAAGAAAGTCTTGAGTCAAGTCTATGCCGCTTTTGAGCCACTCGGCGACATAGATTCGACAGTGAGGAGGAGAAGGGCAAGAACATCTCCGGCGTTTGTCTCATGACGCGTGGAGATGAAGATTCTTCGATGAAGAAAATGAGGTAAGTTCACTTGAGGATGCAATTCTTGTTTTAAGTGCTAAGAACAAAAATGTGAAAAAATGTTTAAAAAACAAGAATTTGTAATTGAATCTTTAAATGCTGAAATTGCTAGATTGAAATCTCTTATTCCCAATGATGATAATTGCAAAAGCGTGAGGTTTTAATGCTGGAAATTTTAAAAATTAGATATTTCAATAATTCTCAAGTTTTAGCTTCTAAATCTTGTTTAACTTGTGATGCTAATGAATTGAAACTAAAAGATGCTTTAGCTCGTGTTAAGCACATGGAAGAAATAGTTAAACAAGATGAGGTAGCTTCTTGCTCTAGATGTCGCAAAGGCAAAAATGTTTTAATTGATTGTGAAAATTGTGTTAATCTTAGAAAAGAAGTTTCTTACTTGAAAAGTTCTTTGCAAACATTTTCGATGGTAAGAAACAAGTTAACATGATTTTGGATAAATCAAAAGTGTGTAGCGATAATAAGGGAATGGGTTTTGATGCTCATGATTACTTCACCAAAAATCCTCCAAATGTTTTAGGAATAACTGAAAACGGTGAAATCTTGACTAAACCTAACACCATAAAAACAGTTTTCAAGTCTCTTGGAAATTTGCCATCTCTTTCGTTTATCTAAAAGAAACTAAACATAATTCTTCAAAACCATCCGTTACTAAAAAAAGTTTTCTTGCTCTTTTTGTGGTAAAGATGGTCATCTTCTTGGTTTTTGTTTCAGATTAGCACGAAAACAGAAAAAGGAAAGAGAAAATAATTTTGCAAAATCAAAGTGACAAAAATCTAGTTTTTCCTCGGGAAGGCCGGTCAGACCGCAGTTGGTCCACCGGTCAGACCGGCCCTGGCACCCGGTCAGACCGACGGCACTGCCTCGGTCAGACCGGCGATGGCGCTCGGTCAGACCGGTAGTACCGCAACGGTCAGACCGGCCCCGAAGGAATTTTTCTAAAAATTCCAAAACTGTTTTCTCTCGTGGTTTTGTGCCTATTGGATCTACTGGTCGTGTGTCTCAGTACTGGATTCCTAAGTTTCTTTTAACTAACCTCAGTACTGAGGCCTCGACATCTTTTGTTTTGTAGGCTTTCGTGGCGAGGAAGGAGAACGTGTGGATCATGGACTCCGGTTGTTCGCGGCACATGACCGGTGATAAGAAGTGGTTCTCCTCCCTCAAGATGGCATCCAAGACGGAATCAATAATCTTTAGGGATGCTTCAACAAGTGTCGTTATCGCTACTGGATCCGTCAAGGTAAGTGACAAGTTCGAATTGAAAGAGGTAGCTTTGGTAGAAGATTTAAAATACAATTTACTTTCAGTTTCACAAATTGTTGATGAAAACTTTGAAGTTCATTTCAAGAAAACTGGAAGTAAAATATTTGATTCTTGTGGTGATTCTGTTTTGAACATTTCTCGTCATGGGAGAGTTTTTAAAGCTGATTTTGAAAACCCTGTTTCTCCTGTTGTTACTTGTTTAGTTGCAAAATTTAACAAAGATTTGATGTTCTGGCATCGTAGACTTGGCCATGTTGGATTTGATCATTTGACTCGTTTAAGTGGTTTGGATCTTGTTCTTGGTTTGCAAAAACTCAAAAAGGATCTTGATTTGGTTTGTGCACCATGTCGTCATGGTAAAATGGTTGCTTCTTCTCACACACCTATTCTTTCGTGATAAGGGATGCACCGGGACAGCTTTTACACATGGACACCTTGTTGGTCGCTAGAGTGCAATCTGTTGGAGGAAAATGGTATGTGTTAGTTATTGTTGACGATTTTTCTCGATATTCTTGGGTTTTCTTCATGGCAACTAAGGACGAGGCCTTTGGACACTTTCGAAGTCTTTTCTTCGCTTGAATTGTGAAATTCCCTACTCTTTGAAAACAATTAGAAGTGATAATGGTGGTGAGTTTAAAAATGCCTCTTTTGAACTTTTTGTGTTGAAAAAGGAATTGAACATCAATTTTCTTCTCCACGTGTTCCTCAACAAAATGGTGTTGTCGAAAGAAAAATCATTCTTTGGTTGAAATGGCTAGGACAATTCTAGATGAATATCACACACCTAGAAAATTTTGGGCCGAAGCTATTAACACTGCTTGCTATGTTTCTAATCGTATTTTCTTGCGTTCTAAACTTGGCAAAACTCCTTATGAGCTTCGTTTTGGTCGTCAGCCTAAAGTTTCACATTTGCGTGTTTTTGGTTGCAAGTGCTTTGTGTTAAAATCTGGAAATTTGGATAAGTTTGACTCACGCTCAATTGATGGTTTATTTCTTGGTTACCCGCACACACTCGTGGCTATCGTGTACTTCTTTTAGAGACTAGCAAAATTGTCGAGACTTGCGAAGTCACCTTTGATGAGACTAGTCCCGGTACTAGACTAGATTTTTCGGTACACCGCCACGGGATCGGGGGAATTTGGTCGAATCTTTGAAGACAAAAGCGACGACGACGACGATGAGGTCGACTGCCCGCGTCGACCGGCCAGTGCCGTCGGTCGGCCGGCAGAACGCCTGCCGTCGACCGACCGAGACCCGATCGACCGACAGTGCCGACTTCTTCGAACTCCATCGATTCCAATCAAGAGGATTCTTCGGGGACCACAACCAGTGCTGAACCCGAACATGAATCAACTTCGAGAACACCGCACCCTTGCACATTCGGCGACGACATCCGCCGGTACAAATAATAGGTAATTTAAAAGAGCGGACGATGAGATCTAAGGTAATCGTGCATGATTCGCGAATTCTGCTTTTGTTGCTTCTTTTGAATCCAAAGATGTTACTCATGCATTAACCGATGAATCGTGGATTAACGCCATGCATGAAGAACTTGAAAATTTTGAAAGAAATAAAGTTTGGTCTTTAGTTGAACCTCCTTTTGGACATAATGTTATTGGAACCAAGTGGGTTTTCAAAAATAAACAAAATGAGGATGGTTTGATTGTTCGCAATTAAGCTAGACTAGTTGCTCGGGGTTATACTCGGGTGGAGGGTTTGGATTTTGATGAAACTTTTGCTCTGTTGCTAGGATTGAGGCAATTATGCTTTTGCTAGCTTTTGTTGCTTCTAAAGGTTTTTAATTGTTTCAAATGGATGTTAAAAGTGATTTTCTAAATGGCTTTATTCAGAGGAAGTTTATGTTAAACAACCACCGGTTTTGAAAATCCGATTTTCCCAATCATGTTTTTAAACTTTCAAAAGCCTTATATGGTTTGAAACAAGCACCTAGAGCATGGTATGACAGACTTAAGAATTTTTGCTTGAAAAAGGTTTTCAAATGGGAAAAATTGATAAAACGCTTTTGTTCTTAAGCATGGTGAAAATCAATTTTTCGTTCAGATATATGTTGATGATATCATCTTTGGTTGTTCGACTCACTCTTTAGTTGTAGAATTTCTTGAGACTATGCATAGGGAATTTGAGATGAGTATGATGGGTGAGTGTCGTACTTTTGGGATTACAAATCAAGCAAACACCTCAAGGTACGTTTATCCATCAAACAAAGTACACCAAAGATCTTTTGCGCAGGTTCAAGATGGAGAGTTGCAAGCCAATCTCTACACCCATTGGATCTACTGCTGTTCTTGATCCCGATGAAGATGGTGAAGCTGTGGATCAAAAGGAGTATAGAAGCATGATAGGATCTTTTTTGTATCTAACTGCTTCTAGACCAGACATACAATTTGCTGTGTGTTTGAGTGCGCGCTTTCAAGCTTCTCCACGTGCTTCTCATCGTCAAGCGGTCAAGCGCATCATGAGGTATTTGAGTCATACACTTGAGTTTGGTATTTGGTATTCAACTTCATCTTCTCTTTGCTTAAGTGGTTATTCAGATGCTGATTTTGCGGGTTGTAGAATTGATAGAAAAAGTACTAGTGGAACATGTCATTTTCTTGGAACTTCATTGATTGCATGGTCTTCTAGGAAACAGTCTAGTGTAGCTCAATCCACTGCTGAATCTGAATATGTTGCTGCTGCTAGTTGTTGTTCACAGATTCTTTGGCTGATTTCTACTTTGAAAGATTATGGACTTGTTTTTGAAAATGTGCCTCTTTATTGTGATAATACAAGTGCCATTAACATTGTTAAGAATCATGTTCAACATTCACGCACCAAACACATTGATATTCGTTTTCATTTCTTGCGAGATCATGTTGAGAAGAAAGATGTTGAATTGAAATTTTTGGATACAAAATTGCAACTTGCTGATATTTTTACTAAACCATTGGATTCTTCTCGCTTTGCTTTTCTTCGAGGGGAATTGGGAATCATTCATCCTTTTGGCATGTTTTGAGGGGGAGTTTTTGTTCTCTTTGGTTAATCAAGCTACAAAATTAAAATAAATTGAAAAAGAGAGCTTTATCCATACATATTGTTGATCATGTGCATGCTAGCAATATTATGAAGATTTATTTGTCACTCACATAGGTTATATATATTCTAGTATTTTTATGTGATCTAGATTTTATATTTAAGAGAAATAATGCATGATACTTTGAAGCAATACTTGAATTAAAGAAATATGCAATGATGATACTAGCACTTGTGTTGGATTTTAAATGCTTATATATATATTATGTTGCTTTAATATTCCTCAAATTACTTTAAAGTTGCTCATTGTGAAAAGAGAATAAAAGACTATCTATAAGAGAAAAAATGAATACCGAATCCTTGGAAACAGTCTTGATGACAAGGACGTATTCAATGTGAGCAAAAATAATGAGTACCGAATCCTTGGAAACGATCTTGACGACAAGGACGTACTCGGAATAAATGAGAAAAAAAGAGCAACAAATATGGCTAAATTCAATATGAAAAAGTTTTTCTCTTGAATTATATGTGCACAAAGGTATATTTGAGAAAGAATAAAGATTGCAATAGGTATATATCTGGTTTATTTTTCAACGATGTGCTTGTAAAGATGTTGCATTATAAATCATTGAAATCCATGAATTTTTATTGTGTTATTGCTCTTAATTATAAAATATTTGATTCATGATTATACTCTAATACATATTAGCTATCTACTTGATAAATTTATCTTCTTATTATTACAACACATGACTTGACTTGCTTTATGTATGGTGCTCAGCTCTTAAACATTCATAAACATAATTCCTATGTTTGATGAATTCATTGTCAAAATGGGGAGAACATAATGTTGTTTGGGAGAACAAAAGTGCAAGTTTACAAAGTTTTTTTGGGTCAAAGGATTTTCTTTCTTTTAAAAAGGGGAAGAAATTTTCTTTGATTTTTGAGCATTTTTATTTTTACTTTTTCAAACATCAAAACAACTCTTTTATTTTATTTGCTAATGTGCTCATCAAGGGGGATATTGTAAAATCAAAGTGTATTTGATTCTTTATTTAATGATGAACAATTGGTGTTTGGGATTTATTGGTTTGAGTGTTTTGATTTTGGAAGAGTTGAATTTTTGGATGATGAACAGTGTTCAGTCGGCTGCCACAGCCGGTCTGACCGGGCGTGTTTTATCGGTCTGACCGGAGGTGTTTCGGCCGTCAGATCGGAAAGTTGCCTACGGTCAGACCGGCCGAGCCAGTCCGACTGGTTGCCGATTTCATTTCGGTTTTGGTTTCGGTTTGTTTCTTTATACATACATGGAAGTTTCGTGTTCCGATGCATGTGTTTGGTTGTTTATGCTAACAATGAGTCAAGTTTGGATAGCTTGTGCTTGGATATTGGTATTCTTTATTTAATTGTGTGCAGGTATTCTTTATGCCTCTCGAAAGTGTTGTCGGTGATCGAGTCGGAGTCAACTTGGAGATAAGGTGATGTCTGAGATGGGGATCATGCGGGATGCTGAAGGATAGAGATTAGTGCACATGATTGGAAAGTTTACATATGGCATACAATGGAGATATTGTTGTGTATGGAAAACGGAATTTCGGTTTTAGGAAAACCGAGTTTGTTATGGATGGTTTATGTATAGTTTGTTTATTGTACGGGAAAGTTTCCTAGTGGATTAGGGCTTCTTGTATGAGTAGGATTCGTGGCTCTTGGCTCCGGATCTTGGGTATAAATAGTGAGGGGAGGCGTGGCCTCTCGGTATCGCTTGGATCGCTTCTATTGCTTGCAGTTCAAGTTTTTAGGGTTTCGAGTTAGAGTCTAGCTTGAGATTTTGTTAGGAGTGCTTTGCATGCACTTTGTAAACACAGAGAGTTTCAATAAAGATCAATTTTCTTGATAGTTCTTTGTGTCTACTTCTTCCTCGGTGCGGCGGCGTATTTCGGATCTGCTAATCGGTCAGACCGCAGATACTACGGCGGTCGGACCGCGCCTTCTTTCCGGTTAGACCGCAAGTTCATTGGCGGTCAGACCGGCGGGCATCGGACTTCATCGGCGTCGGCTACATCGCACATTCGGCTGAGGCAATCGGGTACGAGCGATCAGACCGAAGGTCATCAAGCGGTCAGACCGATCGAACAGCACGGTCAGACCGGAGTGACACCTGCGGTCAGACCGACTTCAAAAAACAAAGGTAAAGTTTTATTTCCGCTAAAACTTTGTTTTTGCGGTACTCAACTATTCACCCTCCTTTGGTTGGCTTTTCTTTGGGCATTCGATCCTACACTTCCTTGGCTTAATAAGCTAGAAACACATTTTATCTTTCGTTGTAAGATACGGACACTTAGCTAGTACTCCACTATGTTCTTAACTAAGACAAGCCTAATAGAGAGCTCACCAAGATTTTGTAGGCCTTCTTAATTGGGCCAATGGAGGGGTAGCTGATTGTGGCGGCCGCCAGCTGGCGCACAGAGCTTGCGGGCTGTGGGCCTCCGGCACTGGCAGGCGACAGGCGGTGTTGGAATTAATATATAGGGTAAGGTCCATATGACGATTAAATCTTTGAAAAATCACAAAATCCCACCTAATGGGAGGCATGTATGTAAATTTTTAGTAGCAATTTATCTATTTTGGGAGAGTGAGTCCTTAGGAGAGTGCTTTCCTAGCCACTTAAACATATGTGGTGGAGAGAACTAGACGAACACACACCCTCTCGCTCGCTTCACCTAGCATGGGCCGGGCGGCGCGCGTACGCAACACGTCCATCAAAATGGGCTCTCATGCTTGCGCAGCCGCGGCATTCGTTTTGCAGTTTTGTTTTGCTACAAAATTTGGTTTTGTTTTTGAAAACCTAATTTTTGAAAACAAACTGAATAATTCGGTGAATAATTCGGTGAGTAGAATGTTATGTTCACAAGGTTTGTATATTCGATCTGTTCATGTTTATTGTCAAATTTATATGTTAAATCATATGATGTGATTGTGCTAGCATACATGTTTAATGTTGTGATTAAATAAATTAAATCTACATATACTTATATTTGCATTTTCCATCGGGCGACACGTCGCCGGAGTTGAGGAAGACAGGAAAAATTCAGATAGGAAGAAACAGAGAAACAGGCATGGTGGGGAGATACTTGTGTCATTTCATATTTTTCGTATCCAGTACAATACATGTTGTACCTTAATATAATATGTAGAAGTTCTTCATTTATAGAGAGGGGAGATGAGCGGTCAGCGGAAGTTGGAAAAATGGATTAAGCATATCAAGGTGATTCAATTTTTGAAATTGAAGATAGAGATTGACGAGGGAGTGGGAGAGATTGGTGAGGAATTGGAAGAGACACTAAGCAGAAGCATCGTCCACTCAAGATGAAGCATGCGGCAGCAGCGGCGACGGTTTGCAGAAGATGGCCAGGGCTCAACGGTTGGCGTGCACGGCCGGCTCGGCCCTGTGGGCGGCGGCGGGATGCGTCACGGCAGTTCAAGCTCCAGCCTCGTGGGCCGAGTTGCCGGTGAAGAGAGGAGATGGGGCTTCGGCCTCTTGCTGGTTAGAGAAAGGAGACGACCGCAGAGAAAGATGGAGAGCCAGTGCCAAGTGGTAATTAGAAAAATAGATCCAATTAGAAAATAGTTGATTAGGTAAGGCAAGAGGTTGATTAATGGCAGAGGGGAATTGGAGGAGACGACTGTCCAAGGGAGAAGGAAGATAGAGAGTTGAGAAGGGAGGGGTCACCGAGAGTTAAAGGAAAATGAATCCGGCTCATCATGTTGATTCAGTTTTTAGCATTGGTGAAGAAAATTGATGAAGAAGAGAAAGGGATTAGTGAGGAGATTGGACGAGACGTTGCTGCTTTCATATGGAGCAGAAGAAAAACGTCCCTGGATTGGAGATGAAGCAGAAACGGCCTCGTCGTTTGTGGAGGATGGCGGCTTGGGCTGGGCTCTGGCCGCTCTGGCCCATATACTCAGAGAAGAAAGAGGAATTTTTGGTATTTTTAATTTTATTTTTTAGAGATTTACAAAACTAATTTCTGAATTTCGAAATTTACAGATCTAGTATCCTCCCGCTCTTTGGAAGGGCGTGATTGAAAAAAAGTCCTCCGAGAGGGCGTATTATCCGATGTGGCAGACGGCCGTTGGGTGCCGTCTGCCGCGCCGGTGAATTTTGCAGGCGGCCCCCTTCCTGCCCTTGGTAAGGGCGGTTTTTCACTGTGCACGGGGGCCGCCAGCAAAAAGGCCGGCCGCCCTGGCATTTTGCAGGCGGCCCCCTTCCCGCCCTTACCAAGAGCGTTTTTTTCGCTCTTTTGCAAGCGGCCCCCTTCCCGCCCTTCCAGAGGGCGTTTTTTGCCATTCCCGTCCTCTGGAAGGGCGTTTTTATCCTAAACCTTAATCGGCAAACCTAATCGACATCGATCGACCCTCTCTCGTATTGTTTGAGATGTAAAATGTTATCGTTGTATTTTTTGCTAATGTAACCGATCCATTTGATTTGTCGTATTGTTGCAAATGTAACCGTCCATTTGATTTGTCGTATTGTTTGAAATGTAAATGTTATCGTTGTATTGTTGCAAATAAAAATATTGTTGCAAGTGTAAATGTTCGAGGTATCGTACATATGTTGTTTGCATTACCTGTGAACATATTGTTTTAACCAAGTTAACTTAGTAGCAATGGTTAAGCAGTTGTTTGTCACGCTGTTACATAACCCATTAGGTACGGATGATACAATACGACTAACTCATCCCCGACGAGTCAAGGCTCGGCTACCTACGGTACCGTTCAAGGGCGATAAGCTTGTCATCAATTTTCTCTTTCCTTCTCGGCGTTGTACTCCTTTTGAGTTTCACATTCAGTTACTTTTAGGTCGTTATATTGGGGAACGACATTGTCGATCCACCTAGTGAATCCACACCTCCTTTGAATGCCCTGGTAAAGAAATACATGTAATCAGTTAGAGAGCCACTAGAGCGAAGACGTTTGCAGAATGGATAAAACGAAAGACGTACAACGAAGTCGTTGTCTAAGTTGGGGCAAATAAAATATCTTCGACCATATGTTCGTGGTTCAAAGGAGGTAGCCATCTTGCAAACGATCCCTACAACCGCACATGGGACGCTCTGACCATTTAGGAAAACCCAGTGGGTTGTTCCTCCAAGCTAAGCTTGCGATTTCGACGCGACGTTCATACTTCATCCAAGGCTGAATGAATTGTTCAGTCGACTCAGGTTGTGTTACCGTCTGACCGATCGAAGCAGGTTTAACCATATCGATCCAATCTTCGTATGGACACTGACGTACATCCTCCTGGTTGCACATTTTTAATGTTCGGGGTTAGAAAATAGAACAAGCGAAAAGGTTAAAGAAAGAAAAATTATACTCACGACAAAATCGTCATCCGCAATATCGAGACACACGAAGCATCTTTGTCCTCTAGTTGCTTGTCTTATGGATCTTACCACCTGGCAACGTAGACCACAGTGGCATTCTGGACGTTCCCGCCATGTGGGTAGTGCCAGCTGATCCATAGGTCAGTCCAAAGCTTCAGCGCGAACTCGACGTTGGTACTCAGCCTTCCGTCGAAGGTAGTCTGACCTTGTTTCGCTAAGTGGGTAGTAACGTGTTCCATCGGTTCGTGGGTTCTCCGTATCTATCCACTCAACGAAGTTGCACACCCGACGATATGCCTGCATGAGGTGTTAACACGATGTACAATCAAGTTAGCGTTTTCTGCGTGAAGATTTTGTAGATGAAAGCATTGCAGTTAAGCCATACCTGATCAATGTTGGCGCATTGGAAAAATCGTCTCCCCCTGGTTTCAGTGAGGAGGGACGACGTAAGTATGCAGCCATCTCCACAATGGCATAACGGACGGTCACACCATGGTGGAATAAATCCGCTCAAAGGATGGAGTCGCCAGTGGAGACGCTCAAGGAATGGATGATATGAAGATCTCATTGCAGGAGTAAATGTAGAAAAGAGAATGCAGATTTGAAGAGCTCGTATTCGGATCTAGGCAATATATAGTGCAGGGAGGTGAAGGTTCACATCTATGTATCGTTTATGTCTGTCACGGGGCAACAGCTGAACGAGACGTATCGTGTAGGATTGTCACGGGGAAAAGTTGATAGCGACGTATCGTGCAGGACTATCACGGGCAAAAGCTGATAGCGATGTCTCGTGCAGGTCTAACTGGGCCGAAAGTTTTTTTTGTCGTTAGTAAGAGTATCATGCAGCGAACGATACGGAAGGATCTCGTGACATGTGAGTGCGACGAACAGACATAGATATATACAAACATCAAACACAAAATAAATAATTACAATTTGTACAAACTGTTGCACACAGAAGCTACTGACGAGGCCTCTTACCCCTATCCCTCCTAGGCTGTGCTCTGACGTGCCCCTGAGAGTACGTCAGCCTGTCTGGGGGCACGCCACGACTAGCACGGACATCCGGCGCGGGCGTCTCCTGTGGCGGGTCCTGGCTCTGTGGTAGAGGTGCTCCACCGAGCTGAGAGGAGGCGAGAACGTCCCGATCTGGGTCCTACAGGTCGTCGAAGTCGTCGCCGTACCGACCCCCTCGTCGCCTCCCCTGCACCCGCCCGCTGCGACGATGAAGCCCCGAGCGAAAAATCCCCGCCGAGTAGAATCCTCCCGTATGTAAGCAATGTGAAGCATCGGTGACTTAAACTAATAAGTGTTAACTAATCGTCGGACGACGCTTGCTCACCTCCCGGCTGAGTGAGGGACGAGGAATGGAGGATCCACTAGCTCCAGCAAAGCTCGCAGTGCTGGGACGAGTAGCGAAAGGCCGAGGGATCGACGATCCACTCGCGCCAGCCGTATCCCCTCTCGGTAGCGTCGGACCTACGCGACATTCGGTTCGTTAGATCACGTTGTAGGGTTGACACAATGAAAATGAGTGGAACTAACCTATGGAAGCATCAGCGCCCTGTGGTGACCATCCGGGTACTGGACCGCGTGGACGTGGACCTGTAGCACCCTGTGGAGGAACCGCGTCGACGGCTGAACGACAAGAGAAGATCCGCAAGATCGAACGTGCCGTCGTCTGCATCCGCTGGAAGGTCATCCTCTGTTCCACGTCATTCAGGTGAATGCCTGCGTCCAGCCTCAGCATCACCGAGTCGATTTCGGCATTCAATGCCCGTGCGGCGTCCGCCTACAAAAATCGAAACAATTTAGGTTCTTCGCTCCAATAAAAAAGCATCATGACGTACAAAGGCTTTAATGCCGAGAAATCATGACGTACCCCAACGAAGTAGTCCTAGTCTCGGTGCCTAGGGTAGGCGTCCGTGACTGCTGCCTGGTGTTGCTGCTGCGCGGCCGGTGTGAAGGTCACTCGCGGACGCGTCCGCGGTAGGTACCACCGAAGGTAGGCGGTGTAGTTCTCCTCGGAGTGGCCGTAGATCTCGTCGATCACCTCCTCGGTGGCTATCAGCCAGTCCGCCACGTATTGCTGCATACGTGGTTCCCAGAGGGAGCCTCCCTGCTGTCCCCGTCGAGACAACCTACGTACACAGCAAAGGTCAACTATAGTTCCATTTCATTCGACACAATAGTAGTAAAGTTGAAATAGAAATACTCACTGGTGGTCCTGGTGGGGAACGGCAACCGGTACGTCTACCGGGAATCCCTGCCGCAGTCCGAACTGCCTCATCACTCGACCTGGGCAGTGAGGCTCGATGGTGATGTTGTACACCATTGGGATCAACGTCATCCAGTAGGCCGAGTCGCGCGTGCACAACGTCGAGAGGCCTAGAGGCGCCCGAGCTGCGACCGCCTGCTGCGTGTACGGCTCCCAGACAACGTCGTAAGGCTGGAGACGGTCCAACACGAACACGAAGTCCGGGTAGCTCCGTCTCACCTGAGCGTGGGCGTAACGACGCTGCGAAAATAAAATAATCAAGTGGTTACAAGTTTTGTTCAACACAATTTAAATATTTGAAAGAAATATGACTTTGTACTTACGTTGCGTCGAAACCAGTACGAACCCATCGTAGGCCCGTCGGCCGGGTTCTCGAACGCGGGTGCTGCGTCATAAGGAGAGGTGTCGACGACCGGTCGGCCGATCACGAACCGCTCGGCAGCCCAAAGCTGTAACAGAAGGGGGCAGCCTGTGAAGATCGCTCCCGGATCCGTCTTCGTGCACGCGTCGCACAGCCCACGGTAGGTAGCTGCGAGGACCGCTGAACCCCAACTCCACTGAGGCACGAAGCCTATCTCCGCATCCACTATCGACCGGGCGTAGTGGATCAGCCCCCTCTCGACAGTGTTCCCCGACGTGTTGGTGAACATCACCCAGCCGAACAACCAAAGAAGGTACGCCTCCAACGAGCGTCGCACGGAGTACTCGTCGGCGTCGGGGTGGAGCTTGTCGGCCTACAAAGGAGAAAACCATGTTAACAAACATAAGATGTAATGAAAAATACTGAAGTCTTCAAGTTGACTTACTGTGAACTGCATAATCCAAGTCTTCGTAGGCCCGGTGGTCGCGTAAGGGTAGATCGCTGAGCAGTGGGAGCCCGGTAGCCTCATCACCGAGCAAATCGTGCGGTGATGTCCTCCTCGATCCACCAATAGCATCCACAGCCCGACAACCTCTCCGGCTAGTGGTAGCCCTAGCAGGTACGAGACGTCCTGCAGCGTTGGTGCCATCTCCCCACAAGGAAGATGGAAGGTGTGCGTCTCAGGACGCCACCGATACACCAAAGCAGCTATCAGGGACCGGTCCGTATCCCACCGTCTCGCCTGGTCGTGCTCGTTGGCACGCGCCTCAACAAGTCTGCAAAGAGCGATCAGGCCAGACTCACGTAACCTGCATATCATACACATAGTGTAATATTAGTGTCAAGCATAATATTCTTGCAATAAATGAAAAGAGTTTGATCGTACCGCTGGACGTGTCGCGGATCGACACGCAACAACTCGCGCGATGGCCGTGGACGAAAGGTGGTCAGCTGAGCACCCTGCACTGCCGACAAGTACGACCTGTGCACCCTGTCGACCTGTCTGCTGAAAAGCGCTGGTGTATCGTCCGCCATACCTGCATGAATACATGAATAGATTAATAAGCAATTTATAAGAAAAAACAAAACAACATGAATACATGACATAAATGGTCCATTATATCTCAACATTACAAAAAAGTGCACGTCTTAATTCAAACTACCAAACACAACATATAAGTATCACAACAACAATAAAATAGTTTACAACTCACAATGATAAATATTACACGCATGACAGATGGCAACAACATGACAAATATTACAAATATCGGATCACCACTAGATTGAAAGGAGCAAACAAAATAATCAAGCCATTGCATCGCCAGCGGACGACGTAGTCACCGCACGAGCACGTCTAGGACGTGGTCGCCTCGTTGTTGTTCCTTCTCCAGATGGACGGCTGCCATCGGAGGGCTGTCCGGAAAGCCCTGCACCTGCGACGGTTGAAGTTTCTGAATTCTTCGGACATTTTTTGTATGTATGTCCGCGCTCATCGCATTTGCTGCAACGTAGGGTCCTTCCCCCGGCCTCCGACTCGTCCATGTCGTTTCTGATGCGTCTCGACTGACGACGTCCCTTTTTCATCCTTAACTTCGACGGATCTGGAATGTAGAACACTTGTGGCCGCAGTGTTGTGTACGATCCAGATATCCCAAAACCATATATCTCCTCCTTCCACGTATGAAAAATTGATTCTTTCCTGTAGTACGGTGACACATAAATATCTGGAACTATGCCGCAGTCCCCAGCTGCGGCAAGGACGTGTGAGCAAGGCAGATGTCTAAGCTTCGGCTTCATACAGCTGCAGCTACAACCACCATCCGCATGAAGCACACATTCCTGCACAGCTTGAACACGGTTGATGCCGCGCCTTCTCCTGTCGACACACATGATCTCGTACCGAAGAACTTGGGTTCCTTGGGGGATTACTCTGTGCTTCATAGCCTTTAGAATTTTGTCTTGCATATATTTCGTCACCACGTTGCCAAATACAATGTTGTTATCGACCATTAAAGGGGATATTTTCTTAAATCTATCCCTAAAATATGCCGAGTGCCATGAAGGATAAATTCCACAATACCCACCAATGGAAGCCCCTAACTCCTCGCATCACCCGGTTGTACACCTCGGCGATTCGTTGTCATTATACCATATCGAGCTCCGTCAGTGTCATACAACAGAGACCACTTTTCTTTCGGTTCATTCTCTATCCAGTGGGAGAAATTACGTATTGATGGTGCAGATCTCCTTCTCATTGTTGGCGGGTCATTATGCAATGGACCAAGAGGTACTGCAGGCTCGTCAATCTGTGGCAAACGAGATTGCTCGTCGTGTTGTCAGCTCATCCAACCTTCTCCACATCTCATTGAATTTTTTCTCTTGATTTTGACCACATAGCCTCTTGAATAGATCCATCAGGTGCTTGTTCTTGAATTGTTTGTAAAAATTGACTCCCATATGCCGCATGCACCACCTACTCCGAACATCATGCCACCTAGCTGGAAGTCCCCTCCGGCCAACCATTCGAAGATAGTCGATTGCCCTCAGCATGCTGGCATGACGATCATGTATGAGACAAACATTGGGCCTCATACGAACGACTTGGCATCGAACTCTCTCCAAGAACAATTACCAGCTTTCGGTGTTCTCACTCTCGACAAATGCAAACGCCATAGGTAACACCTGGTTGTTCCCATCTCGCTCCAATCGTCGTCGTATCGACCTCTGTATTTACTGTCGAAAGGTTCCATCTATGCACAGCACAGGGCGACAGTGCACAAATGCGTTGATGCAAGCACCAATCGAGAAAAAGGCTCTTTGCAGCACGCTCTTGCTCGAATCAGTAGATGATGGAAATGTCTGAATGTCGTAGTAGGTATTAGGGTTTCTCTGAGCAATGGTGGCTAATAGATGAGGTAAATTATCGTACGATGCTTCAAATATGCCATACCTCATCTCCAATATCTTTTGTTTCGTCCTCCAAGCCTTCGCATAGCTAATAGTATACTTGAATTTGTTCTCAATGTGCCTAATAATGGAGCCAGGTTCAAAATCTGTGTTTTTAAGAACATGGCTGTACATCTCACCGGCAACAAACGCCGACGTGATGTTGCGGTGGTACTTATCTACCCCCGGCAACATACATGTGTGCTCACCAACAATGCTGACTTTTCAATAGTCACTTCATTTCCCCTTGTATGCATGAACGCGCCACGGACAATCATCCTTCATACACTTCACATCATAACATAGTTCGTAGACTTCACCACCCTAAACTCTCTATGCAAAGACACCGCCCAATGCTTCACTGCCTCTTTCATGTCTTCCTTATGAGCATACCTAGCACCCTGGATGACCTCGTTATCCTTGTATTCAAATGAAACATGTTGTCCTTCCGAGATAACAAGCTAAGAGAAATCAGCTTTTTCCCAATCGACGGGCATGACATCTTCTTCCTCGTCCGATGATTCATCGCCCTCTGCCTGCTCATTTTCAGAATCCTCCCTCTCCATTTCGTCAACAATTGCTTCGATTCTCTCCCCCTCATCGCCACGCCAATCGCCTCCTCCAAGCTTGCTTCATTGCTCGGACCTTCGCCATACTCTGTTTGCATTGTATTACTGCTATCGATTTCGTGCAGTGCCACAAAAATAACAAGGGGCCAGGACCTTTCAAGTGCCATGTCCACATAACGTCTCCACGACTCAGTGTTATCTATAGGCATAAGTTCCCAATAATATCCTTCTGTTGCACGACTTACTACAACGGATAGAGACATTGTGTTCACTCTTGTATCCACTTTAAATCCACGTAGCAACCAACTATACACTGACTCAAATGTTTTCTCGCCTGGCCTATCGATGCCCTTTGATTTCATCCTAAATTCTGACAAATCTACACCTTCTGGACCGTATCTAACGTTGCCTTCACCGTAAACTATCTGAAATATGATCTTACTTGTCATAGTGCCTGACAAACAAATTGAAACTGAGTTTATTCCATACTACGAATATGTTGCCTAGATGATTCTGTGCCTAACTTAATTTTTTTAACAATATGTTCTCTGGTCTACATCTTAAAATATCCCGAATTGATTTGTTCGTTTCATCTACCGCCAATCGTACCTCGTTCATTTCAATTTGCCAAATTTTGTAAACTAAATTCAATTAAATCGTACTTTATATCTAAACATATTTGATTATCAACGAAATTATACGTACGATTTTCTATAATGATTACCATCTACTCACATAATTTACACTTAGATCCAAACACATTCTACCTAAGTTCATCTATCTATTCTACCTATGTTAATGTCCATTAAATTATCCTTGTTGATCTATCTATTCTACCTATCTTACTATCGATTAAATTATCTAAATTGATCTAAATTAAATCATCTGTTTTACAAATCTATAACAAAATATTCAATACCTATTCAAATATTACAAATTTATATTTTTCCTAATATTGCATTTACATACTAACTAACAAACAAAATAACGACGGGATATTGCATTTACCTCGGATGAAGTACGAAATCTAGCGGGCTTCGCGCGCTCCTCCTCTTCCTCACCTCTCTCGTTCTTTTTTGGATTTGGGAAGGTGTAAATGAGGACAAAATCATTGTCGGCTTATATACTGCGCAGGGAAAAAAATGCCCTTCCAGAGGGCGGGAAGGGGGCCGCCTGCAAAATTGCCACGGTGGCCGCCCATTTTTGCAGCGGCCCCCGTATGCACAAGTGAAAAATGCCCTTGGTAAGGGCGGGAAGGGGCCGCTGCAAAATGCCGGTGGCCGGCCATTTTGCGGCGGCCCCTCGTGCACGGTGAAAACCATCCTTACCAAGGGCGGGAAGGGGGCCGCTGCAAAATTCCTTCCGCGCAGCAGACGGCACCCAATGGCCGTCCGCCACGTCGGATAATACGCCCTCCGGGAGAGCGTTTTCAGTCGCACCCTCCCGAGAGGCGAGAGGAGACTAGATCTGTAATTTTTAAATTCGAAAATTAGTTCGTAAATCTTTAAAAAATAAAATTAAAAATGCCAAAAATTCGAAGAAAGAGATTGATGGGGATAGAGAGAGAAAGAGAAACAGGGAGATGGACAGAACAACAGAGAACCCTCCTCTCTCTCTCAAAGAAGTCTCGAGGCGAAAAAAAGGCGCTTCGTGCTTCCTTCGTCCGGCCCTTTTTCTCCATCGATTCCGACGGCTTTGATTGCCGGCAATGGAGGAGGGGGTCCAAGTAATCGGATATATCTTGTAATAGGGTTTATCTCTTTCTTTGTTTGTTTTTTTGTCTGTGTAGTTCAAGAGGTAGCCAGCGTCGCATGGATTTTGGTCTTCTGTGGTTGAAGCTCCGAGTTTGTCGAAGACGCCATCAACTAGAAGTGCAACATAGAGGGTTGCGCCGGGCTTCATTTTTTTCTCCGGCGGCACATCCACAAGAACATCGGCTTTCTTTGTCAGTGAAGGTGGATCTTTAGAGAACGGCTGACAAATCATACCATCGTCAAAGAAGTTTCAACCTCCAACTACGGAGGCCCCGTTTGGGTTTGCTGCATGGCGTCCTTTTGCAGCTGCCTGTGGTCTTCCAATCACCGTCTCCCCGACGCCATAGTTGTCCTTGTTCAGGTGGAGAAGCACCGAAGGACTGCCTTTTCTGTTTCTTTCTAAGGCCTTTGCAGATATCAGGAGTCTTTGGTTATTTTGCCATTTGTCAGGGGCCTCCTGTAAAACTGCTTATACTAAACTACTCTGTGCTCAGGCTTTAACCTCGTTTTTTAGTTTTTTTTAAAAGACAGAACAACAGAGAAACAGAAGTAGGAG
Source organism: Oryza australiensis (assembly GCA_019925245.2). NCBI lineage: Eukaryota > Viridiplantae > Streptophyta > Magnoliopsida > Poales > Poaceae > Oryza > Oryza australiensis. The sequence goes on from JAIFGZ020000126.1 coordinate 587,999, forward strand.
GGGCATCAGGAATGTTAACACTTTTTCGTGGCCTAACATAGAATCACCTAATGATTTACGTTGTTATCAATAGAGTCGGTAAAATCGATAGATCAAAAACCGGCTAATAAACCTGATTTCGAGATTAATACACTTTCGTAGAATTACATGACTAATTTACGAGTAAATTAGAAAAGAAGATAAATATCATACATACATGACAACGAACGATTAATTTTCGAGCAAACTAGCAAAGGCTTCTCGCTTTCGTGAAGAAGCATGACCTTTTTTCAACGCAAAACGACAAAAATTAACCAAATTCTATGGTTGCTAGAACTCAGCCATGAAAACAAAATAGAAAATAATATGAAAATAGTGGGAAACCCTTTATATCGGGCGTCCGACGAAACGACAAATATCGGACGCCTCATCTTCCCACGTGTTTCTTATCTCCTCTCGCTTTTTTCCCGCTACCTTTTGCTCCGCCTCTCATGTTGCCCATTTTCAGCCACGCGCCGCCAGCCACGACGGTTGCTCCCCGATCAGATCCGAGCGAAGGAGCCGGATCTGGCCGCGGGAGGACTGGATCCGATTGGGGCGGTGTTGTATCTCGCCGCGGCGGTGGCGGCCTCGCCGGATCCGTGTCGTCAACTCTCGTTGCCACTCCTCCTCATCGTCGCCACCGGCCCAGTGCTCGACATCATGTGTTGCCTCCCGCTCGTTGTCACCGTAGCCGGTGTCACCCGGATCTGGGTTGCAGGCTTCAACCTCGAAGTCTCTAGGAGGAAGGGAAGGCCCCGCGGCCATCGTCCTTGCAGCCGCATGGTTCCCAGTGGCTTGCTCCGACGACGGCAACGCGAGAGATGGGAGGTGGCGGCGGGGTGAGGGGGAATGCTGTCGTGTTGCCCTACCCCTAGGGCGACGCCGGGGTTGGACAATAGTGTTAAATGTTGTTTTTTTGAGTTATGTTTCACCTGGTAGTGTTTGGTGTTGCAATCAGTCGATGTTGCATCTGACTTGATACATTTTTTTGAGTGATGAAACATTTTCATCTGACCACACGGTGCAACCGTCTCGGTTCGACCGCATCTAACCGCGCCTGATTGGTTCGAATGCATCTGACTTGGCAACTATCTTGGCAACCGATGCTCGGTAGGGTTAAACCCCCCGAAACAGACTTTTGTTCTTCTACTCACTGCACAAATATCTCCCACTCTCTGCCCTCGCCGATAAATCGCCACGGTTGTCGCCCTATCCGCAACCTCTTCCACTTTCTGCGCTCGCCGGGGAAATCACTGCGGTTTGTGGCTACTTCTTCCCTCTTTGCAATCCCTCCTCAATTAGGGATGGCACCCACCGGGGTCGAGTGCGGGTACAATGAAAACCCACCCACGGCTAAACCCATCAACCCAAGCAAAACCCACCTATGAAAACCCACGGACGCAAATTTAAACCCAAACCCAAACCCACGAGTATCCATCGGGTTTCAGGTATCCACGGGTATAGCCTAAATTCCTAAAAGCAACACTCTCAGCACGACATATAATTAATTTACAACACTCTCAACACGACATATAATTAATTTACAACACTCTCAGCATGACATATAATTAATTTACAGGTAGCAACAGCAATATATATTTTGGTAGAATCACTAGCAGCCATATAATCCCATTTATTCTGGCGCAGACAACGGCAGCAGTAGCCTAGCGGTAGTGTAGCAACGGTGAAACAATGTACATATTTCATGCGGTGTCTGTCCAATGCAGCAGCAACCAGGCAACAAAACAATGTCCATACATATTGTGTCCTAGCAGCACAACAGCCTGGCAGCCATTTTTTAACTTGAGTGACATCCGGTGCAGTCAGGCAACAAGTATACATTTCGGTACAGCTGACCATAAAATTCACAAATCAGTACAATACAATAGCCGAGGAGACCGAGGGGGTGCCGACGACAGGGAAGGGAGAGCCGAGGGGCGTCGGCGCGGGAGGAAGTTTGCGTGAGCCGCCGCCTTGTGGATTGGGTGGGAGATTGGAGAGAAATTTTGGGTGACTGTCAATGTCACTTGACTAGTGTGGGTTCGGGCGGCCTAGGGTTTTTTGGGATTTTTCGGGCGTATTTGGGTGGGTTTGGGTTTGCCCGTGGGTTCGGGTAAACCCACGGGTAAAAAATAGAACCCGTACCCACACCCGCAAACTACGGTTTGGGTTCGGGCACACCCATGGGTGGATTTTACTATCCATACCCATGCCCATCGGGTACGAAACCCATGGGTACCCATATCCGTGGGTAGGATTGCCATCCCTATCCTCAATCTCTTCCACTTTTCGTCCCTCGCCGGTGAATCACTATTTTTTGTTGCCAAGGGAATCCCATCCTGCTCGTCGGGAAGCCGTAGTTGAAGGAGGCGCGGGGTCTCACCATCACGGGTCATCTGCTGGTGGCTGCATTGCTCGGGGCTGCAGCATTTTCGTGCGTCTGAGAGCCACCGTCGCAAGTTTGTCGTCGATTCACCCAGTCCCTCTGCGCATTCAATAAGGTATTTCAGTAATTATTTTAGGCATTCTATTTCCCTGCTTTTTGAATGGTTCATTTGTTCTATTTTTGCTTCGAATCATTGATGTGTTCTAGGCTAGGGTTTTTGTATTGTTTTCTGGCATGTGTGTTTCCCCCAATTTGTACCTTGCTAATTGATATCCTAAAATACACACACAGATTAGCAACACATGCATTTTTGTTCATCCATGTGATTTATTACCGATCTGAGTTGTAATTAGTGTATTTTTGTAGTTGCAACTGGTTATGTTAGTGCAGATATTGTTTTTATTATCAATTTTTTGTTGCTACTGGTTATGTAGGTATTTACATGCATTGTATTTTTTATTGTGGGCTGCAAGCAGTCCATATGTGTGTGTGTTTGCAATTAGTATACTTATGTAATTGCAAATTAGTACTGACTTTTCTACAAACACATCCATGTGATTTATTATCGATCTGAGTTGTAATTACTAATTAGTGTATTTTTGTAGTTGCAACTAGTTATGTTTGCAATTATACTTATGTAATTGCAAATTAGCATTGACTAACCTACAAACACATCCATGTGATTTATTATCAATCTGAGTTATAATTATTGTATTTTTGTAGTTGCAACTGGTTATGTTAGTGCAGATATTGTTTTTATCATCAATTTTTGTTGGCTACTATATGTGATTTTATCATTTGACTGACTTGCAGTTAGTATGTAGGTATTTACAGGCATTGTTTTTTTTCATTGTGGGCTGCAGCAGTTCATATGTGTGTGTTTTTGCAATTAGTATACTTATGTAATTGCAAATTAGTACTGACTTTTTTCTATAAAATAGTGGTTAGCATGCCTAGCAGGAAAATTTTGTGTCTTCCCAGTCCTCCACATCGCTCACTAAGTGATGCGGAGCAGACTGACAACGACGATGATTTTGTTGCAACACCCATCAGGATAGTTCCGGCAGGTGATGATGGCCCAAGCAGGAAAAGGCGGCGTGGGAAGGCTCTCTCACAGGATGTATCACGCCCTCCCCCCATCGAGGTAGAAAACTACTTTCTAGTCCATCATTTATTATTACAACTATATAATCATATTAGTAGGTAATTGTCTACCACAATAGTTGCAACTGGTATATAAATAACATTACCTCTTTTTTTGTTGGCAGAAGGAGAAGACAGTTGCCCTTCGATGCTCTCCTTCAAAATTTGTGGATCTTGTTCAAGCATATAGTGATGATATTAAGAACAGGCTCTGTGGCATTGGATTTGTTGGTTTGCTTGAGATGAAGGCAACCATTTTGTGCAGGTCGTTGCTATGTTGGCTCATGAACAAATTTAATCCAAAATCAATGAAGATCAAGCTTGGGGGTGGGAAGGACATACCAATCGACGAGCATAGCGTGTGGTGCATGTTTATGCTCAACAAAGAAGGAGGTGATCCCCCATTTAAAGAAAACAGTGAAGCACGAAAAATGCGCGAAGCTGTCAGGATGCAGCTGTATGGAGAGGAAGGCTCCAGGATATTGCCAAAATTTATAACAGAGAAGCTGAAGTCACGTGCGATCGACGAAGATTTCAGAGTGAGGTGTTTTCTGATGCATGCTTTCTGCACTCTGCTCTCCTCGAACACAGACAACTACATCAGACTCGAACCGTGGTTTGGACCGATAATATGGACGCAGTTGCTAGTATTAATTGGTGTAAAGCTATTGTAGACAACCTAAGGGTTGCTGGGCGGATGTATAGGCTTTAGAAGAAGTCAAAGGGTGCCAACTCACCCATCACAGGCTACGGAATCTTCCTTGTTGTGAGTTATCCAACTCTTTTTTATAGGACAAATAATCTATATTGTTGCAATCACTTAGATTATAGGTTGCAACTAGTTTTCTATGTAGTTGCAACTGGTTATGTTAATATTTAGCTACTGTATCTTTTTTTGCTTCTGTTTGTGATTTATATTTTAGTGTTTTGAAAATAGTATAGCCGTGTAGTTGTAATTGGTTATTTTTTATTAAGTAGGCACTGCATTTTTGTTTTTTATTGCAAGTGATGTATGTTTATAGTTGCAACTGGGTTTCTCAGAGCACAATAATCTATATAGTTGCAATATCTTTGATTATAGGTTGCAACTAGTTTTCTACGCAGTTGCAATTGGTTATGTTAGTATGTAGCTATTGTATCTTTTTTGCTTTTTGTTTGTGATTTATATTTTTTATTGTTTTGCAAATATTATAGCTGTGTAGTTGCAACTAGTTATGTTTATAGTTGCAACTGGGTTTTATTATATCACAATAATCTACATTGTTGCAATTACTTAGATTATAGGTTGCAATTAGTTTCCTATGTAGTTGTAACTGATGTATGTTTATAGTTGTAACCCGGTTTCTTATGTTTGTTTTAACATTGATGTTTGCAGATGTTATATGTTGACCATTTGCAGCATAGGCTAGACATCAACCCTGTGAGATTACCTCGATGTGCTGTTCTTGATAACAAGATTATTGAGAAGATAGTATCTATGGATCGCAGGAAGATGTTTGTTCTGATGTGGTTGAATATGACAATCTGAAGGTGATTTTTTCTGTTCCTTTTTTCAGATGTTCATTTTTGCAACTGTTTCTCCTTACATATGCAATCTATTTTTGTGTGTTTTAGTTGATGATTTTTCAAGCACCTGCTATGTTGCACCACCTGCACCTGCGTGTGGGCCATCTGGTGCCCCATCTGCCTCCGAAGCAGCTGCTACACCATCCAATGTTGACATATACGGGGATTCTTGTGCCCCTGCTAGCATCACTTTGTTCAATTTCCCTAGCTTTTCTCTAGTTCTGGTGAAAGCTTGTGTGATTTAGTGGGGAAAAAAGGATCGAGGCTGCAAAAATATTAAAGGACTACGACTCTAGTGCTTCAAAGGCGCAAACTATGATGAGGAAGGCACATGAGTTGATGTGCAGCGCTGATGAGATAATGGGAAAAGTTCATCATGAGTGCTGCGTTGCTATTAAGAGGCTTCTGGACAGCGCTCGAGTAGAGAAGATGTCAGTGAACTTTCGCAGGCATAAGCAGCATGTTTCAAGAGCAAGGAAACATCGTTTGCTGCGTCGTACAGAGGCATCTGGATATGCACATATTGAAGTGGAACAACGGGCATTGAGCCCACATGATGAAGCTGAACAGCGTCCGCCAAGCCTATAAGTAGAAGCAGAACAATGACCGCCAAGCCCACAAGCTGAAGTGGATGATTTTTTTGATGTTGTGAGGACACCTAGCCCTCAAATGAATCGCGACATACTACCTACACCTGATCAAGTGCATGGAGAACAGCAACAAGACTGGCAAAGTAAGGCTATTGTGCACATGTAACCAATTTTTTCCATGTTATTTTCTGCATGACAAATTTTTCTTACACATTTTATTTTCACTATGGTTTTTTGTTTGCTGGCAGCACCGGCTGCATTATGTGGCGAATCTAAGGCCGTGGAGGAAATATCTGCAATGTTTGATTCGCCACGTGGTTCGTCTGGAGAAGGGTCACCAGTTGGAAGAAGCAGAATACTATGCATATTTTCCAAGATGAAGACCCCGAGGAAGACCCTGGCAACTCCTGCTCAATAACAAAGAAATGATAAGGTAAGCATCTGCTGCCAAAAAACCCTTTTTTTCTTACATGCAAATGTCATTTGAACTGATGTGCAATCTGTATGGTAGTCGAGTTGCAACTGACCCTTTTGTAACTACTGTGCAATTAGATATTCATTGATGTTGGACTAGTTTTTTTTTACATTTTTATACGGTGCAATTTGTATGATAGTTGAGTCCTCCACGTGGTTCGTCTGGAGAGGAGTCACTGGTTGCAACGCAGAGAATACGACGTGTAGTTGCCAAGAGGAAGATCTCAGAAACTCCTGCTTCTCAGGGACACAGAAATGACAAGGTAAGCATCTGCTCTCAAAAAACATTTGTTTTCTTACATGCAAATGCCATTTGGAATTGATGTGCAATCTGTATGGTAGTTGAGTTGCAAACTAACCCTTTTGTAACTGATGTGCAATTAGATATTCATTGATGTTGCAATTAGATATTCACATTCTTACAAAACTTTATGTTTGCATTTTTATCTGAAAAAACAGGCTGTTACTGCGCTGAGCATCTCTGCTGTGGAGCACCAAGATGCAACTGAGACGGAAAAAGGTGAAGCTATTGGGCATGTTGATCCAGATCCAGCCATTACTAGCACGGATTATGTAAGTATAACCATATACAACACATGTGTTCTATGCATTAGTGTTTTACAACCATGCTTTTCATACTTTTTTGTATTGTGTGATAAACAGGTTGTATTAGGTCTAGGTGCAATGCAAGGAACACAGAAGGGTAGGGAATGTGGGAGAGGAGGCTGGTCAAAGATGGAAAGATGGTTAAAGTTGGGAGGTATTATGATCGCAAGCGCAAGGAGTATTGAGTCACATCTGGACTCGTTGCGATGTTGAAGCTGAATATGAGATTGCAATGCTGAACTTCAGAATTGACCAACAGGCAGGCCCCAACTCACATGATGAAGAAACCAACTTTCCAATAGAGTCTGACGATGACATCAATAACTTGACCCCTCCAGTCAGACTTTCACAGGAGGAATTAAGCGAAGGCTTGGAAGACTTCAGTGAGTTTCAGAGGATGATTTTCAAGCGGCTTGGCGACAGACTACTGAAGAGGCCCAGGCGGTATGTTTCTCCTTTCAAGGTTACAGGAAGCCGGCCTCAAGTCCCTTTGGAAAAGGCAATTGCACTGAAGAGGAAAATCAGCAAAGATCCTAAATTGAAACGGTATGGTCATGGATATTGTATGACTTTAGTTATTTATATTTGCAACTAGCACTCACATCTGCTGTTTTTTAGTAAATCTCTGTTACAGTTTGGTATGCTTTGCGACCTCAGTGGTGAAGACCTGTTATCGACATTTGCTGACAATGAATTAGGCGAGTCGGGCATCATAGATTTCTTTGTCCATTGCCTTCGCCACGATGACATTGTCCACAAGGTTGATTTTGTTGGATATAGGCTGTTTGTCACCACTGCCTTCTATGTGAGTTTTTTTGTATGATTTTGCTTTATTTTTTGCCATTACATTTTTGTTTTTTGTTTGCGTTTTGAATTATGTTTTTGTTTTTTTCAATGTAAACATAGTTCCATGTTGCTTCGACTGAAAGAATCTGAATGACAACAAACCGAGACAGAGGAGTTTGTTCTTGTTTGGAAAACTCGCAGACTGAGCCGGAAAATTATGATCCGTCAAAGGCAAAACGGTTAGCAAAAATTTTTTACACATGTTGTCTTTTTTCAATATAGTAGCAACTAGAATCTATATGCACAAACTTGTAATTATTATATGCACAGACTTGCAACTGGAGTAGCAACTTAGAATCTATATGCACAGACTTGCAATTATTATATGCACATATTTGCAATTATCATATGCACAAAGTTGCAATTATTATATGCACGGACTTGCAACGGAGTAGCAACTTGGAATCTATATGCACAGACTTGCAGCTAGTTTTTTTAGCGATTTCGGTTGTTTTTTTGTGTGTTGTCGATGTATGTGTGTTTGCAATTAGCAATAATCGCTCTGTTTTATAATGCAGCTATTCATTCCAATTAGAGATGGATGCCATTCTTTTTTACTACTTCAACTTTATCCTAATTTTTTACTGCACATTGACGTACTACATTCGAATGACTACTACTTGAAGTATACTGACTAGGTAGAACGTCACCAGCATGTGTTTGCAAAGATCCTAATTATTGATGTTGCGTTCCAGAAGGCCTCGAACAGGAAATTACCTCGAGTTAACAGATGGAAGAGACCTTTTGTTGATATGCCAAAGCAAGGTGGACCTAATGATTGCCTATTTTTTGCTTGGAAATACATGGAGTATTATGATGGGGGTCACCGACTAAGCAAATCAACCCAGTGAGCTATTTTGTTTTCTTTTTTACTTAATGATATGCACATCACAAATTAAGAGGATTAACCTTTTTTTACAAACTCATCTGTCTTTTTGCTCATGCAGTTCAAGGGGACGATATATAGATGTGAGTTAACTCACTACGAGTTGTTCCATCCACTAAACCAAGTTGATCTACCTGAATCACTGGACTTGGGGGGACATCGGGTTGATTGGAACATCGGCAGCAATCAGTAGGAACTGTTTATGTTGTCATTGTAAACACGATGTGCAAGCGTATCTTTTGAACTAAATGTCTATTTTGTGTGAATGTTTTGTCAGAAAACTGTTTAGTTTGCATAGAAAACTTTTTAGTTCTGCTAGAATTTATAGTTGTGTCTAGGTGGACTTGGAGTTTCACCTGATGCTTAGACAAGGTTGTAATCATTGGAACAGTTGTGTGGCTACTGGTTTTTACTACCAGAGTTGCGATTAATGTATATCTATGATTATTTTTTACAACATGTTTTTGTGATGCAATTTTTTTATATTTTTTTTGCAGTGTCTAGTATACTATTCTTTTAGGCATCGAAATTAGATCCCTGCATTATTTAGCAACCGTTCTACCACTATAGTAGCAACCAGGCAACCAGCAGATAGGTGGCAAACAAGTGTTGCAACTGGTGTACAAAAGTGGTTGCAACTCGAATCGTAGATGAATAGCAACTGGGCAACCATCAGACTTGCAATTGGTCATCTGTAGCAACTTGTCCACCAGCAGAGTTGCAACTGGGAGGTGGCACATGAGTTGCATTTTTCATGTGAAAGTTAAATATGCACCAGCATACAATTAGTAGACAAGATTTTTAATTGGCGTACAAAAGGGGTTTGCAAAAATGAACATTAGATGAATTGCAACTGGCAACCATCATACTTGTAATTGGTCTTTTGTAGCAACTGGCCCACCAACAGAGTTGCAACTGGACGATGGTATATGAGTTTCTTCTTTGTGTGTAAATTAAGATGCACTAGCAGAGAGCTAGAAAACAAGAGTTGCAACTGGCGTACAAATGGGTTGCAAAACTGAACATCAAATTAATTGCAATTGCCAACCATCATACTTGCAATTGGTTGTGAGTAGCAAACAAGAGTTGCAACTGTCCTATAAAAGGGAGTGCAACCTGAGCAGCAAATGAATTGCAACTGGCCAACCATCAAAACTAGCAGAACAGCAGTAAATCAAATTCAGATTCATAGCTATTGTCATCACTGCCTTCTAGGCAATCACCGTGGTCAAATGCCTGTTTGGGTTCAGCGGGCATGTTGTGTTGTAGTGCCCTCTAACATTGCATGTTTGGCACAGTTTCTTTCCGTAGCTCCCTGTGTATGTGTTGTAAGGATTGCAAGTTTGTTTTCCCTTTTCAGCAGATTGGTTCACTAGCAGATTTCCTACCTTTGGTGCGCGACACTGGTGGTTCAGCCAGCAATATACCAGCGAGATAGTTTGCAGAGGTTGGATCAAGGGTTGACCCAGGATCAGGCTCACTGTATTTCACATCAGGTGTATTGCAATCTGGCATTGATGCAGCATCACCAACATTCTGGATTGAAATTGAATCAGCATGCAGCTTGCAACTAGTACTGCTTGATGGATTGGATGAGTGCATAGAAGAAACAACTTCTGGGGATTGGAGAAGCTCAATCCTTGGAGTGATTCTACATATTTGCCTCACTATTTCAGTGTAAGCTCGATCTATTTTGCTGCCTGCTCTACTGAGCTTCATTAACTTAGATAGTAGTTTTGATAGGCGTGACTGCTCTGTGTCCCCTAGACGCCCAACCTGCACAATGTCATGTCTGTCCCATGGAACCACAGATCTTGCATCACATGTGTATCATTTCATAATGTATTTTTCTGGTATGGTCTGCACCTAGAGGTGTGTGAACGCCTTTATGATGTGCATGCAGAACATACATGTAATTTTTGTTTAATATACAAAAAATAATCAGGGGCTGTGATGCGTAATGGGAGATGTCATAGTATTGCAACCAGCGTACCTGTGTGCTCCCAATGCTTGCACTCACATTCATACATGCCTGCTTCTTTGTCTGCTACCACCCTGAAGGCATGTTGCGCCCAGCAGAAGCTCCCCGTCCCTTTCTCATGTCTCACTAAGTAGTCATTCTTCACTTCTGGATCAGGATTAGGCTCTATGACAAATGTTGTGTTGTTATTATATTGTTTTTTATTCCTGGTACACAGCTCTTGTGTATACCCTACTGAGCTGCTCATCGAACCTTGATTTGCAAGCTCGGACGACCTCAGCCTGTACAATTTTTTTATTAGGATGCAACTAGATAGAGTTTTTTTTGCAATCACTCTATCACAACTAGTTGCAATTGCATTAAAGCAACCGTTGCAATCAACCTCATGTGAAGTTGCATCAATCTACAGGTACAAATAAAGTTGCAATCATAGCATAGTTATTAGTTGCAATCAACTTCAGGAAACAATTGCAATTATAATACGAAGCTGCAATCAGCACATTGAAGTTGCAATTATGATATCAAATTACATGCAAGTAGTGTGTCTCACCCGCATCCATGTGGTCTATGTGCTGCAGCGAGTCAAGCACCCTCTTTGCAAACATATGGAGAGTTGTACTACTCTTAACATAACCATCCTTCAACACTCTGTTCTGGCTTTCTGATCTTTGTGTGCATGTCATTCTCCTGCAGTACATTTCCTTAAAGTATGTTGCAATCCAGCTCTTCCTTTTTTCCCCACAATGCGTTTAACGCGGGGTTATCAATGATTCCACACTCATCTATCAGGTTCTTCCACTCCACCTCAAACTGCATAAGTCTGAGGGGACAATTTATAAGAGATTCTAGCCTTTCCTGGAGGTTTTTATCTTTGTGCTGTGTGTACAATTGGCTGAGCTCGTATTCCCAGGGCCTTGTTATATACCATCTGTAGTTCCTATGATGCGATTTGTCAAACATAATTTTTATTGCTTCTCTCATTGTTGCATCTTCATCTGTTGCTGTTAACAACCAAATTTGGTAAATTATGCATCGGACGTGAAGATAAGTCCAAAGCCGATTTGGAGGAAATCAGGATTTTCGGGAACAGAGTGTGCGCCAAAGGTGTTCGTCGGCTAGAGAGTTCGTCGGCTGATGACTGAATCGACAAAGGTGTTCGTCGGCCAATACCGAATCAGACAAGATAAGCCGATGTAGCCGATTTCGGTAAGGTAACATTGGAATCATCTTCGAATTCGTTTAAAGTGCTTCATGAGGATTGCCATGCACGGATAGAGTCCAAGAAAGGCAATTGTATCTATTAATTAGGTTATTTTAAATAGTTTTCTTATAGATTATATTGGTAAGAGTCCGCCTAAGGGACTTATCCGTAATTTAAATTGTAATAGATATAAAAATTGTGTCCGACAAGGACATATCTTGTATCTGGGTATAAATATGACTCAGGATCTTGTAATTTAACAATAGTCAGTTCAATACAACTATGACGCATCACCACCTTTTTCCTTTAAATTACTTAAATGAGTTCTTGCTTTGAGTTGGGCTGCATCGGGTTCGATCTCCGACAAAAGGTAAAGCTTGTTATGGTGGCTTGCGCTCTCAAGATTAGTGCTTTCATAATTATGATACTCTAATCCTGTTTATGTAAATCGTCGAGTTATCATATATACTATATAATCTAGATCGATTTTGTTGTCTAACCCTAAGGCTAGCTTCTGTTACTAGATAACAGCCGACAAGATTAGATATCATTGTCGACTTAGATTATAGGGGCTCTTGCATAATTGCCCTTATTTTGTATTGAAATTGTGTTTTCGCCCTTGTTTTTTTGACTTTGTGAATTTACCCTTGTGTTTTCAAAACGAAGCAACACATTGCCCCTATTTTGTTATGTTGAGTTAACGGTGTTAACTTTTTCAAAAAAGACCAAAATGCCCCTACTTTTTGCCCCGCCGAGGGGCCGTCGCCCGCTGCGCCGCGCCGATGGGCTGCCACCCACCGTGCCTCCTCAAGGGGTCGCCGCCCCGTCCCGCCGCAACGAGGGGCCGCCGTCGTCACCCCGCCGAGCCGAGGGGCTGCCGCTCGCCGCGCCGTGCCGAGCCGCCACCGCCGCAGCGCCGCGCGAGGGCCACCGCCCGCCCGCCCCCACCGCGCCGAGGGGCTGTCGTCGTCGCCGCCACGCCGAGGGCCCGCTGCGTGCCGCGCAGCGCCGAGCCGCCGCCGCCCGTCGCCGCCCACCTCGCCCCCGCCCGCCGCCGCCCGCCGAGGGCCGCCGCCCACCGTGCCCCCGCCCGTCACCGCCCGCCGAGGGACCGCCGCCGCCGCGCCCCCGCCCAGCGCCCCGCCGGGGCCGCCGCCCGCCGAGCTCCCCGCAAGCGCCGTCCCAAGCCTTCCCGTGAAGAGGATGGACTGAGATAAGGATATAAGGGTAATATGATCTTTTACCATTATTTTCATATATTTGATAATTTTTTAATTTGTTTATTTATTATCACCTAACACCATCCAAACCAGGGCAAACGACGGCTTTGTTTCAAATTCGCGAGGGCAAAATCACAAAGTTGAAAAAACAAGGGCAAAATCACAATTAGATCGGTGGATAGGGGCAAAATTACAGTTATCCCTAGATTATATAGTATATCCACCATCTCGAAAGGTTTTCATAGGTTTGTTTAGATCTTATGCTTCTTCTTGTGCTTAGTGCTGCATCGGTTGAGTCTAACCTACTAAGTAATACTTAGAATTATAATATCTATCTTGCTTTATGATTGCTATTAAAGATAGTATCGAAGTTTCAACCGATCTTACCTGTTTTAGCTATCTTGTTTTCTTATATGTTTACTTGATATAATCTGCCCTTTATATAATATCTCACTATGATAAAATATATTAAGCTTGTTTCCAATCTGTTAGGTCATCTTAACACTTGATTGGTTCTTGTTTAATGTAGTTAATCTATAGTGATATCTTGGTATAAAGTGGTATCGGAGTACTAGCCGATACATGTTAGATCTATGATATCGGCTATGCTATAAATATGTATAATTTTAATCTTAAAGTACTTTTAGACATAAGTAATTTATACTGCCTCGGTATGCTATCGATCTATCCCAAACACTTGGTTTAAATGTATTCAGAGATTTAGATTATATATTATGAATATCTACAGCTGATCGATTAGATTTAATTTCCCTTTGTCGATTCAGTGCATATTGCATCGGCTCAACATCAAACAATATGTCATCGCTCACTAGCCGGTTGGCTATCGTTTACAGACTGACTCTTTTTTCTTTCTTTGTTTCTTGTTGGTTGCAGGATCAAACCAACTGGCATGCCTACGAACCTCAGAAGCAAGATTTGGACATGCACTAGAGTAAAACAAATCTCTCAGTCTAGTGCATGACATTTTACAGTCAACAGTTGCATCCACAAAAAATGTCAAACATCAGTTGGAAAACAAACCATATCAAAAACAAGCAAACAAATAATACATTACACTTGTAATTGGGCTCAAAGTCATACCTGTCAGGATCACATAGGGCTGGTGCCCGCCCATGCAGTTCTTGAAAGTTTGAAACAACCATTTGAATGTTTCAATCGTTTCATCCCGAAGCAGTGATTGCGCAAAACTTACATTCTTAAGGTTGTTGTTTGCCCCAACAAACATGGCCAGCGACATGTTTTTTCTGTTTGTTTTGTGTGTCGTGTCGAATGTTATCACATCACCAAAATCTTTGCATTCAGCTCTTTGGCTTGCGTGACTCCAGAATATGCTTCTGAGTATATTTGTTATCGGATCAAAATTCACATCCCAATAGAAGTACTCATTGTTTGCCTTGCATTCTCTAAAAAACTGAAAAAGCTTGCCCAGATCACTATCCTTTCTTCCCTTGTTTGTTCTGCCTTCCTGAAACATAAAAATTATCAAGTAAATTATGATTACAACTATGCAGGATAAAATTGTAAACTGAGCGCAGTGTTACATACATGTTCTTCACATCCTTCTCTGTGAATGGCCAGTTTTGAAGTTCACCGAATAGTTCAGACTGTTAGTGATATGCCCTAGAGGCAACATGGAGATGTTGGATATCATGGTCAATGTTTATGTATTTATGAATAAAGTGTTATTCAGTTCCATGAAATAGACATCTTGTATTGATCAATAAGTACGTGACTTATTTATGAGACTCTATATGTATGAATCTATTTCTAAATGATCTCTGATCATATATCATATTATTAGAACTAATGATTCTAAGATCAGCATGTTTATTGATTGATGATCATGTCTCATAGATCATGGGTATGGAGATACCAAATCAATAAACATGGACATATGTGTTAGAGAACACATTGTTGGATAGACCCACCATGAGACACTACAGAATTAATGTGCCATTAGTTGGTCTCGGGTAGTGTTGGTACAAAGTCCTTAGACCCGAGATCACCATGGATTCCAACATGTGTAGCAGCCTACTTTGGGACTACCAAACGCTATTCTGTAACTGGGTAGTTATAAAGGTAGTTTTCGGGTTTGCTATGAAACATGGAGTGGGATGTGAGTGATCAAGATGGAATTTGCCCCTTCTTTAGAGAGATATCTCTGGGCCCCTCGAGGTAATGGATTATGAAAATGCATGGCCATGCTAAGTTGATTGAGGAGTCAATCAACAGACAGATAATCCAATACGGTTCGAGTGAATGGTTAAGCTATTGAAGTGATGGCACACATCTTGCCTATAGCTTAATTGGTATCGTGAGGTAAAAAGATTTGTGTAAACATTACAGGTTCAGAGCCGATATTATATTCTTGTATACTATGGTGTCAATATGTGTTGCTAGGCGCCGCTATTGACAGGTCGGCTGAGTTGGACTCGAGTCGACGATCGGCTAAGTTGGACTATGGCCGAAACCGAGTATACCTGAACCTACAGGGTCGCACGCTTAAGGGGATAAGAACAGACATTCGAGTTGGACTCGGATACGGCTCGATTGGATAGGGATCCGATCAGATAGAGTCCTATGGGCTTACGAAGTCCTACCGACCAACTCTATGAGATTCAGATAGGATCTGATTCAAAATAGAGTCCCGATGGGCCTCTAGGCCCAACCGGCAACTCTATATAAAGGAGGGAGGGGTGGAGAGCTGCTACACGTCAATTGAAGTCAATTGCGCCAAAATCAATCTGATCACACATGGCTTGAGAAGTCGGCGAGATCAATCTCCACGGAAACCCTCCCCACTTTCGAGCCAAACCCTAGCCTTGCATCGCGTGCTAGCACACGGGTGTTCGGCGTTCTGTCCCCGGACGTGTGGATACCAGTAGAGGCTCTGCTACGTTGCGGTGCTACAAATCGGCTACGAATCGGCTGCAATCGGAGTGAGGCGACTGCGGCAGATCGGCGACGAGAACGCGGTCGGACGACTTGGATCGGCTGCGACATCGATGAATCGGCTGTCCCCGGGAATCGACTATCATCGGCCAGCACAGTTCCAAATCGGATAGCCCTGATTGGCTGTTTCCGCTGCATACTCCAATCGGTAACGATCTATCGGCCCTTACTTACAAGTGTTCCTGGTTTGCGCGGTAGAAAAGTTTTTGTTTTCGGCTAGCCTAGCCTCTGCGTAACACTTCAGTGGTATCAGAGCTAATCTTGCTTAGTTCGGGTTTTAGATTGGATCTGGAACAAGTTTTGCACACGGGTTGATTAGATCAATTGGTTTTACGAGATCTGTTGAGGAGAGTTAATGGTAATTGCTTTCCTTGATAGTGTATCGGAACGCCGTAATGTGATTACGTCGAAGCAATATCCATAGAACTCGGTTTGAGTTGGGTTCGAGATTGCATTCGTTGATAGGGTATCGGAACGGTATAATGTGATTATGCCGAAGCTATCTCGTAGTCCGACCTTGTTTGCTGCCTCGCGCCTACGCAAACCATCTCCCTTGATAGTGTATCGGGACGGCACGCCGATATGGTTTCCGTAAGCGATTTCATAGTGTATTGGCTTGACCTTGACCACTGTGGAACAAACTTTATGGATTGGTATCGCAACTTGAGAATTGTTCTCAAGCAAGAGCGTAAGGAGTACGTTCTTGAAGTACCTTATCCGGATGATTTACCTAACAATGCTACTGCAACTGCACGAAGGGCTTACGAGAATCACACTAATGATGCCCTAGATATAAGCTGTCTCATGCTAGCTACAATGTCCCCTGAGCTTCAGAAGTAATATGAGATCAGCGATGCTCACACTATTATTTAGGGACTGCATGGCATGTTTGAGAACCAAGCTCGGGCCGAGAGGTTCAACACCTCGAAGTCCTTGTTAGCATGCAGGCTTGTTGAGGGGAATTCCGTCAGTCCGCATGTGATAAAGATGATTGGCTATATCGAGAGTCTTGAGAAACTAGGTTTCCCTCTTAGCCAAGAGTTGGCTACGACGTGATTCTCCGCCGCTCCCTCCGAGCTTCGAGCCATTCATATTAAATTATCACATGAACAATATGGATAGAACCTTGGCCGAATTGCATGGGATGCTAAAGACAGCTGAGGAGAGTATCCAAAAAAACGGTCATCATGTGATGATGATGCGGAGGCTAAGCGCAAACCACTGTCAAGAAACTTTGCACCAAGAGGAAGCTAACTCCCGATGAGATCGCGAGTGCCTCCAATGCAAAGAAGGGCAAGAAGGGGTCGGCGGCATCGATGTCGTTTGCTTCTATTGCAAGGAGACAAAGCCACTGGAAAAGGAACTACAAGAAGTACATGGAGGATCTCAAAAGAAGCAAAGTACGACTTCGCTTCGGTATTAATGTTATAGACATTAATCTTGCTACTTCACCTATTGACTCTTGGGTATTTGATACCGGATCGTAGCTCATATTTGCATGCAGTAATGAGAAGAAGTAGAGGCTTAAGAAGTGGCGAGGTGAACCTGCGCGTCGGCAATGGAGCAAGCGTTGCTACGCTGTCGTCGGCACAGTACCACTTCATCTACCTTCAGGATTAGTTTTGGAATTAAATAATTGTTATTGTGTTCCAACACTATGTCAAAACGTTATTTCCGCTTCATGTTTGCAAGCGAAAGGATATGATTTTAGATCAATGGACAATGGTTGTTCAATATATCTCGGAGATATGTTCTATTTTCATGCTCCATTGGTGAATGGATTATACGTTTTGAATCTTGAAGCGTCTCCCATCTATAACATTAATACGTAAAGGCAACTCACTAATGATACAAACCCCACGTTTATCCGGCATTGTCGCTTAGGCCATATAAATAAGAAACGCATGGAGAAGCTCCATAAGGATGGATTGCTTCACTCATTTGATTTTGAATCATTTGAGACATGTGAGTCTTGTTTACTTGGTAAGATGACAAAGGCACCTTTCACGGGACACAGTGAGAGAGCAAGTGACTTGTTGGCACTCGTACATACCGATGTATGTGGACCAATGAGCTCAACGGCCGAGGTGGTTATCAATACTTCATTACCTTTACCGATGACTTTAGTAGATATGGTTATATCTACTTAATGAGGCATAAGTCCGAATCCTTTGAAAAGTTCAAAGAATTCTAGAATGAAGTACATAATCATTTAGGGAAAACAATCAAGTTTCTACGATCGATCGTGGAGGGAATACTTGAGCCAAGAGTTTGGTAATCATCCGAGAGATTGTGGAATTGTTCCACGCTGACTCCGCCAGAACTCCATAATGGAAGGGAGTGTCCGAACGGAGAAATCGCACCTTGTTGGACATGGTGCGGTCGATGATGAGCCAAAGTGATCTTCCGTTTTCCTTCCGGGATATGCTCTTGAAAAACATGCGCTCATACTAAATAGAGTTTCATCTAAGTCGGTTGAAAAGACACCATATAAGATATGGACAGGGCAACCCCCTAGTTTGTCTTTCCACAAAATTTGGGGATGCGAAGCTTATGTAAAACGTTTCGCCCGACAAGCTCACACCCAAATCGACAAGTTCTTCTTTCGGGATATCCTAAGGAAACTAAGGGATATTACTTTTATAATCGGGAACAAGGCAAAGTGTTTGTCGCCCGACACGGTGTTTTCTTGGAGAAAGAGTTTCTTTCAAGAAGGGTTAGTGGGAGCAGGTGCATCTTGAAGAAATTCAAGAAACACCGAAAATGTTTATGACCGAGAGAACCACAACAGAGGAGCAAAGTGTTGCGCCACCGTTGTAGATACACCAGCCCACGGAGGTCTAAAAGATCACGTCGTGTGCCTTACAGTACACGTGCGGAACAACGTGATATATTGTTGTTGGACAACGATGAGCCTAAGACCTATGAGGAAGCAATGGTGGGACCCGATTCCAACAAGTGGCTTGGAGCCATGAAATCCGAAATAGAATTCATGTACGACAATCAAGTTTGGAACTTGGTTGATCCACTGATGGTGTCAAAACCATTGAGTGCAAATGGGTTTTTAAGAAAAGGCCGATATGGATGGAAATGTTCACATCTATAAGACGCGATTGGTGGCAAAAGGTTTTAAACAGATTCAAGGAGTTGATTATGATGAAACCTTCTCGCCCGTCACAATGCTTAAATCTATTCAGATTATCCTAGCGATTGCTGCATATTTCGATTATGAGATATGGCAGATGGATGTCAAAACAACTTTCCTAAATGAAAACCTAAGCGAGGATGTATACATGATACAACCCGAGGGTTTTGTCGATCCACAATCGCTCGGAAAGATATGCAAGCTACGAAATCCATTTATGGATTGAAGCAAGCATCTCAGAGTTGGAATATTCGTTTTGATGAAGTAATCAAAGGGTTTGGTTTCATAAAAAACGAAGAGGAGGCTTGTGTTTACAAAAAGGTCAGTGGGAGCGCAATTGTATTTCTAATCTTATATGTGGATGACATATTATTGATTGGAAATGATATCCCTATGCTAGAATCCGTCGAGTCATCATTGAAAAATAGTTTTTCCATGAAAGACTTAGGGGAGGCGTCATACATATTGGGCATTCGGATCTATAGAGATAGATCCAAGAGGCTAATTGGATTAAGCCAAAGTACATACATTGACAAGGTGTTGAAAAGGTTCAACATGCATGATTCCAAGAAAGGTTTCTTGCGCATGTCACATGGCATTAATCAGTGTCCTCAGACACATGATGAGCGAAATAAGATGGGTATGGTTCCATATGCCTCGGCAATTGGATTCATCATGTATCCCATGCTTTGTACACGTCCAGATGTCTCGTATGCTTTGAGTGCTACGAGCAGATACCAGTCAGATCCAGGTAAAGGTCACTGGACTGCTATAAAGAATATCCTTAAGTACTTGAAAAGAACTAAGGATATGTTCCTAGTCTATGGAGGTGAAGAAGAGCTCGTTGTAAGTGGTTACACCGATGCTAGCTTCCAAACAGACAAGGATGATTATAGATCGCAATCTGGGTTCGTGTTCTGCCTGAACAGAGGCGTAGTCAGCTGGAAGAGTTCCAAGCAGGATACTGTTGCTGATTCTACAACTGAGGCCGAGTACATTGCTGCTTCAGAAGCTGCAAAGGAGGCTGTTTGGATCAAGAAATTCGTTTCTGAGCTGGGTGTGATGACCAGTGCAACTGATCCAATGTCTTTCTATTGTGATAATAGTGGAGCCATTGCGCAAGCCAAGGAGCCGAGATCACATCAGAAGTCCAAACACATACTTCGGCGATATCATCTCATCCGTGAGATAGTGGACAGAGGTGATGTCAAGATATGCAAAGTGCACACGGATCTCAACATTGAAGGGATGGCACACATCTTGCCTATAGCTTAATTGGTATCATGAGACAAAGGGATTTGTGTACACATTACAGGTTCAGAGCCGATATTATATTCTTGTATACTATGGTGTCAATATGTGCTGCTAGGTGCCGCTATTGACAGGTCGGCTGAGTTGGACTCGAGCCGACGATTGGCTAAGTTGGACTATGGCCGAACCGAGTATACCTGAACCTACATGGTCAATTAAAAGGTCATCACCTGCAATATCATGTTCGTGTAGCAATGATGACAGTAACTCATCTGATAGTGTATTAGATGAGCAACATACAAGCCACTATTTTGCAGATTCAGATCAGAAACCAACCTGCAGATCAAGTGAAAAAAGGCCGAAGTCTTTAGAAAATAATAACATGAACCATAAAACTGGAAATTCCTCCCAGAATCAGAAGTCAAGAGCACCTGGACATCATAAACAAAAAAGTTATGCGGGAGTCATGTTTTGTACATCAGCACCTGGTAAAGAATTTGGAACTGATCAAATTAATTGTTCCAACAAAAGTAAGCAGGATGGTGAAATAAGTCTCATGGCAGGATTATGGACAATCATATGTTATATGGACAGCAACATAAGAATATACAAAGAATGATATCTGCAGCGAATGTCACTGGCTCCTGCATGTTACCCGATCAAACTACAAATTAAACCGAGTTGTTCCATTAGCTATTTTTATGTAACAATGTGATATACAAAAACATTCATGTTTTTGTTTGAAACAAATTAGGATCAACAAGATATCCCAATAGCATATTTATCTCGATTTAATAAAGACAAAAGATGAGACCAAGAGCATATTTATCTCGATTTAATAAATATTTTCTATCAAATATGGGCACCAAGTACATATAGATAATACATTAGGCACTTCTTATAGATAAAATGACTAAGTTTAGTAGTTTTATGTTTCCAAAACAACACGAGGTCACGAGAGGGAAATAACCTCAAGGTACACAACAATTCATAAGTTAGCCTATTTGGCCTTGTGAAGGTAAATGACTCCTTTTATCTCGCTATCTAGTTTATAGTAAAAACCATAATACCAATCTAGGCCTGAAACTGTTTCCACATTATAATCTAATGGCTTGTAAGTTGTTGATGATGTGGCTCAATAAGAAATCTTGGTTTGTAGTAAAAAAATATGAACCGGGTTCGGCAATCTTAAAATCGCCAAATTACCGGGTTCGGCAATCTTAAAATCGCCAAATTCTGCTTGCAAAATTCTGTTTTCGTGGCGAGAAGCTTCGGAACCCCTATCTAGTAAAATTTTGAAAAATTCCACGTGCCTCATTTTTTGTCCGTTTGAGCTAAGAATTTTTGTGGTTGGTTCTAGTGTGCCTCTGGTTGTGAAGAAAATATCAAAAAATAAAAAAAAAATAAAAAAAAGTCGCATCTCTCTCCTCGCACTAGAGAGAGAACAAAAAAAAAGAGAAAAAAAAGAGAGAAAAAAAAAAGAAAAAAAAAAAAAAAAAGAAAGAAAGGGGCCGACTCGTGAGAACCTTTCCTTTGTCTCCTTTAACTCCTTTCCCTTAGTCCCCTTTGTCTCCACCTTCCCGTGATCGTGTCTGCTTGGGTTTGTATCTTGTGGCGTCCTTTGTGGTTAGGCTCGCGTCTCTATTTCGTCTAGCCTAGGACCAGCACGGTCCGACCTTGAGCGTTTACTCAATTTGCTTTGACTAACGTGGTTGCTAGTACTTCCTTGTGCATTACTTTCAGCCCTCCTATAGCTCCACACATACGACTACGGCCTTGACAAATGGCCTTGTTGCTACGGCACCGATACACCTCGTTCCACGGTTGCAGACTTGTCGGTTGTCGTCACCCTCCCGTGAGCATGGTAAGAACTGGTAAGAACTTGTGAGATAAGCCGAGAGCGAGCGCCTTTCAGCCACACCCCAATAGTTGTAGGGATTAATTCTTGTCAACTGTTATCGTTTTTGTTTTGTTATATTAACCATGGTAGGCTCGGAGGAAGAAGAAGGTGCATCCCATTCTCCACGCACCGGACGCATCATACAACATTTTGCAAGGGAAGTGAAGCGGCACACGAAGGACTTGATGCAGATCCGCAGTGACGAATGACAAGATCGGGCAATTGGAGGCCACACAAATCGATGCCACAACCAGGCTCGCCGGGTTGGAGGCATCGGTCGCACGTATTGACACCAGCCTTGCTACACTTGTGAGGCATTTTGATAACCTCAATGCTCGGGGCCATGATCAGCGTGATGAAGACGACGTTGATGGTGAGTACGGTGAGGACAACTTCGATGGTGACTATACCGCCGACACCGAACATGATGACCGCAACGCTCGTGATCGCCGCCGGCTACGTAACAACCGTAGAGGCATGGGAGAACACCGCCGACGAGAGGTACGCAATGAAGATGCTTTTTCTAAAGTCAAATTTAAGATACCTCCTTTTGATGGAAAATATGATCCCGATGCATACATTACATGGGAGATTGCTGTTGATCAAAAATTTGCATGCCATGAATTCCCGAGAACTCTAGAGTTAGAGCGCTACTAGTGAGTTCATCGCTTTCGCTCTCGTGTGGTGGATAGAACATGGCAAGAAAAATCCTAACAACATGCCACGACTTGGGATGCTTTGAAACGGGTCATGCGGGCTAGATTTGTTCCTTCTTACTATGCACGTGATTTGTTAAATAAATTGCAACAATTGAGGCAAGGTGCTAAAAGTGTAGAGGAATATTATCGGAATTACAAATGGGCATGCTTCGCTGTAATTTAGACGAGTCGAGGATGCTTGCTATGGCTAGATTTTTGGGTGGTCTAAACCGTGAGATCTATGACATTGTGGACTACAAAGATTACACTAATATGACTCGATTGTTTCATCTTGCTTGCAAAGCTGAAAGGGAAGTGCGGGGACGACGTGCTAGTGCCAAGACTAATGTTTTTGCGAGAAAATCGACATCATGGCTGCCACGCACACCTTCTACTCCTTCACCATCTTCCACACCCGGCGGTCGGCACCTTCTCCATCCAGCGACAAGCCACGTGTCCCGGCTGTTAGTGCACCGACTAAGACAGCCCAAACAACCCGCCGCGAGTGCTTCTTCGTTGCATCCACTTGGAAGAACAAGAGATGTCCAATGTCACCGTTGCAAGGGCTATGGGCATGTCCCGTGATCGCCCAAAGCAAGCGTGTTTTGGTAGTAAAAGATGATGGTGAGTATTCCTCGGCTAGTGATTTCGATGAAGATACACTTGCTTTGCTTGCGGCTGACCACTGCGAGATAAAGATGAGGGAACGAAGAACATATTGGTGCGATCGCGGAACGCTATGACAGCCTCATTGTGCGGCGTGTGCTCGGCACACAAATGGAGAAGGCCGAGCAAAATCAGCGGCACACCTTGTTCCAAACAAAGTGCGTCATTAAAGAGCGTTCTTGCCGCTTGATCATCGATGGAGGAAGCTGCAACAACTTGGCTAGCGCGAAATGGTGGAGAAGCTTGCACTCGGACCAAACCACATCCCCACCCATATCACATTCAATGGCTAAACAACGGTGGTAAGGCAAAGGTAACCAAGTGGTCCGTATTAATTTTGCAATTGGGGCATATCGTGATGTTGTTGAGTGTGATGTTGTACCTATGCAAGCTTGTCATATTCTGTTAGGTAGGCCATGGCAATTTGATATGGATTCTATGCATCATGGTAGATCAAATCGTATTCTTTTATGTACCATGATAAGAAAATTGTGTTGCATCCCATGACCCCGAAGCTGTTTTTGAGGATGATGTTGCTAGAGCTAAGAAAGAGAAGAATCGGGTCCATGCTATAAGTGAAAATCAGATTGTAGCCAAAGAACATGTGCAACATAACAAGAGAGAATCTAAATCGACAATAAAAATGTGATTCAATTGAAAGGTTCTTGCATGCTTGCATTAAATCGATGTTGCCAATTTGGATACAACTGAAACTGTATGCTATGCTTTTGTATGCAAGGATGCTTTGTTTTCCTTTGAGGATATACTGTTTCTTTTCCACTGCGGTCACTAATCTTTTGCGGGAGTATGAGGATGTTTTTCCCAGGATGTACCGCGGGCTGCCACCGTGCGTGGAATTGAGCATCAAATCGATCGATTCCGGGGCTTCACTACCCAACCGCGCGCCATACAGAACCAACCCCGACGAGACCAAGGAAATTCAGCGTCAAGTTCAGGAGTTGCTTGATAAAGGGTACGTACGAGAGTCTCTTAGTCCATGTCTGTGCGGTGATTTTGGTGCCTAAGAAAGATGGATCTTGGCGTATGTGTGTTGATTGTAGAGCTATTAATAACATTACCATTAGATATCGTCATCCAATTCCTAGGTTAGACGATATGCTTGATGAATTGAGTGGCTCTCTGTCTTTTCTAAAGTTGATTTGCGTAGTGGATACCACCGATTCGTATGAAGTTGGGAGATGAGTGGAAAACAGCTTTCAAAACTAAGTTTGGATTATATGAGTGGTTAGTGATGCCTTTTGGTTTAACTAATGCACCTAGCACTTTCATGAGGTTGATGAATGAGGTTTTGCGTGCTTTCATTGGCAAATTTGTGGTGGTATACTTTGATGATATTCGATTTATAGCAAATCTTTAGAGGAACACCTTGATCATTTACGTGCTGTTTTTAATGCTTTGCGCGATGCACGTTTGTTTGGTAACCTTGCGAAGTGCGTTTTTGCACCGATCGTGTATCGTTTCTTGGCTATGTTGTTACTCCGCAGGAATTGAGGTTGATCAAGCCAAGGTCGAGGCAATTCGAGTTGGCCGCCTCCTAAAACGGTCACACAGTTCGAAGCTTTTTAGGACTTGCAGGATTCTATCGGCGCTTCGTGCGGGATTTCAGCACCATTGCCGCACCTCCGAATGAGCTTACAAAGAAGGGAGCGCCTTTCACGTGGGGCACCGCACAAGTGAACGCCTTCAACATGTTAAAAGATAAGTTGACACATGCACCTCTCCTCCAACTCCCAAATTTTAATAAGACTTTTGAACTCGAATGCGATGCTAGTGGGATTGGATTGGGTGGTGTTTTGCTACAAGAGGGAAAACCCGTTGCATATTTCAGTGAAAAATTGAGTGGGCCTTCGAACTATTCTACTTATGATAAAGAATTGTATGCTCTTGTGAGAACTATGGAAACATGGCAACATTATTTATGGCCCAAGGAATTTGTCATACATTCGATCATGAATCTTTAAAACATATTCGTAGTCAAGGCAAACTGAATCGTAGGCATGCTAAATGGGTTGAATTTATTGAATCTTTTCCTTATGTCATTAAACACAAGAAGGGAAAGGACAATATCATTGCCGATGCTTTGTCTAGGAGATATACTTTGTTGACACAACTTGACTACAAAATCTTTGGCCCGAAACAATCAAAGCCCAATATGTGAATGATGATGATTTTAAAGACGTGTTGTTGCACTTGTAAGGATGGAAGGACATGGAACAGATTTGTCTTCAATGATGGGTTTATTTTTAGATCTAACAAGCTATGCATTCCCGCTAGCTCGTTCGTTTGTTGTTGCGCAGGAAGCACATGGCGGTGGGTTGATGGGGCATTTTGGTGCCAAGAAGACGGAGGACATCCTTGCTAGCCATTTCTTTTGGCGAGGATGAGAAGAGACGTGGAGCGATTTGTGGCTCGCCGCACGACATGTCAAAAGGCTAAGTCACGCTTAAACCCCCATGGTTTATATATGCCTCTACCTGTTCCTAGTGTTCCTTGGGAAGATATTTCAATGGATTTTGTGTTGGGCTTACCTAGGACCAAGAGGGGGCGAGATAGCGTTTTTGTGGTTGTGGATAGGTTTTCTAAAATGGCACATTTCATACCATGTCATAAACCGATGATGCTACTCATATTGCCGACTTGTTCTTTCGGGAGGTTGTTCGCTTGCATGGTGTGCCAAACACCATTGTTTCGACCGTGACACTAAATTTCTCAGCCATTTTTGGAGAACTTTGTGGGCTAAATTGGGGACTAAGCTTTTGTTTTCTACTACTTGTCATCCCCAAACCGATGGGCAACCGAAGTTGTGAATAGGACTTTGTCTACTATGTTAAGGGCTGTTTTAAAGACAAATATTAAGATGTGGGAAGAATGTTTGCCTCATATTGAATTTGCATACAATCGTTCGTTGCATTCCACTACTAAGATGTGCCCTTTTGAGATTGTTTATGGATTTTTGCCTCGTGCTCCTATTGATTTAATGCCTTTGCCATCTTCGAAAAACTGAATTTTGATGCTAAACAACGTGCTGAGTTGATGTTAAAACTCCATGAAACAACTAAAGAAAACATAGAGCGCATGAATGCTAACTATAAGCTTGCTGGTGACAAAGGTAGACGTCAATTGAATTTTGAACCTGGTGATTTGGTTTGGTTACATTTGCGAAAGGAACGATTTCCGATTTGCGAAAGTCTAAGTTGATGCCTAGAGCTGATGGACCTTTTAAAGTGCTTGAAAAAATTAATGAAAATGCATACAAGCTTGATCTCCCGCAGATTTTGGGGTTAGTCCCACTTTTAACGTTGCGGATTTAAAGCCATATTTGGGAGACGAAGATGAGCTTGAGTCGAGGACGACTCCAATGCAAGAAGGGGAGGATGATGAGGACATCAATACTACCGATACATCCACGCCTCCACACGTACAACTTCATGGCCCATTAACCCGCGCTCGTGCACGTCAACTCAACCATCAGGTGAGTTCATTCTTAAGTTTATGTTCCTCTTCTTTATACCCTGGAGGCGCGTGCACTTTTGTTTTACTCGGGAACGATGGAGAGGATCCAACGGGAAGAGGATTCGCGCGGGGTGGATTCGGACTGCAGCACAGTGCCAAGTTCTAACGGCCGCCACGACTTCATGCAAACTCCGATTTGGGCGTGCAAGTACTTGATGGAAAGGTTATCAAGTCTACTTTCAAATGGATCCAGCCCCATGTCAATATCTGTTCTAGAGCGGCTGCAATTGTTCTTTTTCTACCGAGTGTTTTCTGTCTTTGGTGCTGCGTCACCTCTTTTGGCCCAATGGGCCGTGTATCAAGTTGGGCCCATTAGGGGCGCGTCCTAGGGTTTAGTACGACTCCGGCACCCCTGTGGTCGTCTCTCCCCTCTACTTAATCCTTCAGCCGCCACCAAGAAGGGCGGGTTTTGTTGATTAGAGTTAGCCTTTTGCTACTTGCACACAGCGCGCGTGTCGGCTAGACCGTCCGTCCTGTTTGTCTTCGAAACTCCACCATATCGTGTATTCAGATTGAATCTTTCATCTTAATATATAGCAATTTTAGTGCTTGTTATACTTGTTCTTGCTTGTTCTTCGATTGCTTGCAGGACGAGTGCCCTAGTGGTCGGGTTGTCGCGCACCGCAAGATCGCGTCAACCAACGGAGACGGTGTATCGGTTGCTAAGGCGCATCGTCCTTGGACGGTTGTAGTCGGGCCGTGAACGTCGCCTCTATTTCCCAATCGAGTTATCCTCCACATCTCATCGAAAGATCGGGACTAAACCCTAGCGGGATCACATCACTAAAAGAACACCCTAGAACCACATCGCAGCGCAATAAGCAAGCCAAGTCCTCACATGACGAACGAACAGAGAGGCGACGCGCAGAGAGAAAACCTGACCTTAGCCTCGGTTGTCTGGCGATCATCGTACTGGGTGCTGGGTGTTGTTGGTGTAGTCGTCGACGAACTCCCGCACGCGCTCGCTGAGCTGGCCGACGCCGGCGACGGTGAAGCGTGGAGGATGGAGGGGGAGGGGGCACGTGGTGGCGGATGGCATAGCCGCGTGGCGCGGGATAGGGACGCGGGTGGCGGATGGCGCAGCCACGCGGCGCGGGCAGTGGATGGCGCGTGCGGCGGATGGAGCCGGCGGCGCAGTGGCTTGGGCGGCAGACGGGGGAGGCACGCAACGTGGGTGGCGGCGATGATGGCGCAGCCATGCGGGGATGATTTCCGCGCGGCGATGGAAACCGATGGTGCGCCGGTTGACGGGGACCGTTGGATGATGAGTGAGTAAGAGAAAGCGAATGTATCTGAACGGTTAATAAGGTGTATTATAAGTGGTAAAGATTAGAAATTTACAGACTTTTGGAATGTTCGGAATTTTTGATGAATCTTTCTATATAAGGAATTTTAGGAATTGAGCTCCACTTCCTAGACAAACAAACACCAAATAACTCCAATTAACAAACGATTGGATAAACGGGTGGCGTGGTTAATTTATTTAGTTAAATTAAACCTTTTTAATTTATGAAACTTTTATTAAGCTATTTTAGGAAAATAAATATGAATGTGAATTTTTAAAGTTAAGCAAAATTTGAAAACCTGAAAAACAAGACGTGACAATCCTCCAGGCACCAAGCACCGGCCACCCCTCGCATTAGCTTGCAATAAAGCAGCCTCACCACCGCTCCGGCCACCCCTCGCATTAGCTTGCAATAAAGCAGCCCCACCACTGTTGCCCCCTACCGCCTCCCTCGCTTACACCATCGGACAACCTCAAGCACATCACCCTACCACCAGCCGAATTAGAAGCCAGCTCACCGGATCCACACCAATTGCCATTGCCACACACATTGTTGTTGCGGCCACCACGCTCATTCCGGTTGTCGAGAGGGGGTGCCAGATCCGGCGGCTCACGCTCTTTAATCTGTTGCTTGCCACTCCACCTCTCTTCGCCTCGCTATCCGTCAGTCACCATGCCACACACTGGAATGACCTTCCTCAGCCTCGTCGTCTGCCAACCTCTCTAGCCGTGGAGTGACCGACCACCTCGTGTCGCGTCGAGAAGGCCTCCAACCAGTTCAACCCGTGGCGTCGACACCCCCTGGATCTAGGCACCAAGATCGAGGAGGAAACCACCTTGCCACCACACCGCTCATCATTCGCCATCTCCATTGCCACACCGTGCCGCCCTCTCTTCATGCTAGTGTTGGGGGCAAAACCTAGCCCCGCCGCCACCATCCTTGCTCACCGCGAGGTTTTTGATAGCCGGCTTCGACGGCAGCAAGGTGGAGGAGGAGAGAGGGTGTTGGCGCTAACTATTGTTTGAATGCCCCCGCATCGTCTGCACGGGGCGACGCGAGAGGCGGAGTCTTTTTTCAAGCTTTAAGTAAGCTCTCTTTCTAAAATTTTGTGATGTTGCTATCTTTGTTTCGATTTGCTAGGTCTTAACTGTTTTTGATTAAGTGAAATGAATGTTATCTTTCGAGAAAACTTTGAAAAATTGCTCACACTCCAAAAAATTTAGATTTTATAAACTGAAGTTCGGGCCGTTACAACTTAAATACAGGGATATGTCCTTTCTCCAATCATAGGAGCTGGCGCACTTATCATTCATGAAACCCTAATATAAGTCGACTGAAACCCTTAATTGTTGACGCAACCAGATGCTCAAACCGTTGATTGGATTGACTTTGCTCATCAACCTCGAAACCAACTAAATTACGCGCCGGATTGCAGCCGAGTGAGGACTCTACGTGTGGAAGGAATGTTTGTTTCGATTGCCAAGAAATTCTAGCACAGATCGAACCAATAATCATTGCCATCAACGCGTAAGTCAAGGCCTAGCTAGCTAATTTGCATCCACATGCATGTGCTTCGAGTAGTTAGTGCACCCTGATTACATTAATCTATCAATCATCATCCATTATTCCTCTCTAATCTTCCCCTGATCAACTTCCGTTGCAGTTGATCCCTACTTAAGCACTAGCAAACGGCTTTGCTACGATCATCACACGCCACAGAAACAGCAAAGTAGAGTAGCTACACTTTGCAACGTTCGATCGAAGTGGTGCACGACGGACATGAGCATGTCGCAGCTGGTTCTGTGCCTCGTGGTGCTCGCGGCGTGCGCGGCGGGCGGCGTGGTGGCGGACTGGTCCCCGGCGACTGCGACGTTCTACGGCGGGAGCGACGGGTCTGGGACGATGGGTGGCGCGTGCGGGTACGGCAACCTGTACGACCAGGGGTACGGCGTGAACAACGCGGCGCTGAGCCAGGCGCTGTTCAACGACGGTGCGTCGTGCGGGCAGTGCTACCTCATCATCTGCGACACGAGCAAGGCGCCGCAGTGGTGCAAGGCCGGGACGGCGGTGACCATCACGGCGACAAACCTGTGCCCGCCAAACTGGGCGCTCCCGAGCAACGACGGCGGGTGGTGCAACCCACCGCGGCAGCACTTCGACATGTCGCAGCCGGCGTGGGAGCAGATCGGCGTGTATCAGGCAGGGATCGTGCCGGTGCTGTACCAGCGGGTCAAGTGCTGGCGCCAGGGCGGGGTGCGGTTCACCGTCGCCGGCCTCAACTACTTCGAGCTCGTGCTCATCAGCAACGTCGCCGGCAGCGGCTCGGTGGCCAGCGCGTGGATCAAGGGGTCCAATACGGGGTGGATCCAGATGTCACGGAACTGGGGCGCCAACTGGCAATCGCTCGCTGGGCTCGCCGGCCAGGCGCTCAGCTTCGCCGTCACCACAACCGGCGGGCAGTACCTGCAGTTCCAGGACGTGGCGCCGGCGTGGTGGCAGTTCGGCCAGACGTTCTCCACCTACCAGCAGTTCGACTACTAGATGATGAGTAATGATTCGTCATTTTGACGGAGCTATAGCAAGCGATAGCAAAGCTGTACTTCCTTCCACCGCTTATTCCTTTACTCCTGTGCTGCTGGATCGTGACACGATGCTGATAATCTGTTTCCTAAATGTTTTCTTGATTCTATTGTCAATATTATGTACATTATCAAATTCCTCGTTGGTTTATCATAGCATCTCCAGCAGACCAACAGTTTCTAGGGGTTGAATCCAAAAATCAAGGTCCAATGAGCATCTCCAAGATTGATCAAAAATTTAACGCCCAATAATCTTGGATTGGGCTAAAAAGATTAGGCCCAAAATCACCTCTTCCTCCAAGAGTGCTCTATTTTTTTCCAAAAACCATTTTTTTAAGTATATGCCACATCATCGTAGGTAGGTCCTTCAACTGTTTTGAGTGATGTTCTCTTCTATTGACATCGTTTTCTTGTATGAGACGCCATTGGTGTTCAGTATCCAACAAAGAGGATTCTAGCGAACTCGGTGTTCAGAAATGGGGTTTAAAGGTTGTGATTACTGCTGAACACATGACAAATGCAGAAAGATCTTTACCCGGGTTCAGACCTCCTAGAGGATAATAACCCTAATACTCCTGGGTTTCAATGTCCCCAACATCCTACACAGTATCCACGCTCAGCATACTCGACAGGACATCTGCTTTACCCCTTTGTCAATGCGGCGGGGTGAAGAGAGAGAGAGAGAGAGAGAGAGACGGGTTGATCCATCGAATCCCTGGCCTCAAATGTGTATGAGCGACCATGGTCATGCGCATATAATGGGGCTTGACGAGTTGGGCATGCACATTAAATAAAGAATAATGACAGGGTTAGCAAATAAGCTCCTACCCTTGCCCATAGCATATAGGCCCTTGGCACATTGGAGACTAGTCCGATCCAAACATCCGCCTCATCTCTACACCACGTGATCGCGGGTCTATCTCATGCTCAGGGTCTGCCCCACCACATCACTGGGTGGTCGCCAGACTTGTCATGCTCAGGGTCCCCTGTGCCACTACACCGGCGAGTCATGGCCCCACCGTGCTCAGGGCCCACCACACCGCCCACCACACCGCCGGATGGTCACAGGCTCACCGTGCTCAGGGCCCGTCAAGCCATGTCAATGGGTGGTCGTAGCCCCATGATGTTCTGTCCGTCCATAGGAGTTATAGTTGACCAAGGGACGCCTGAAGTGTGACACTAACATGTGTGAGTGTGGGGATTGGAAGCATTGCGAGATGCTTGAAATTTGGCTCACGAGGAAGTGAGGCTTGGGCACGTGTAAAACGCTGGAGCATCTTGAGGAGAAAGTTGGGCTCTTGTGTCGCTCTCGTTGGCGACGCGGGAGGAAACACTTTCAGGTATGCATCGTCCCCACGCCCACCACCCTTTTGCTGCAGCAATGCTCCCGACCACCACCAGTTGCGACACCTCCTTTTGCTCTTGTTTTTCTCCTCCTTTACCTACATCTGATAGCATCTTGGTAAACGCCCGAGAAGACAGTGGTAGCAGCGGCACGGGAGCAGCGACGATGGCAGCAACATGACCAACCCTCTCAAGAGAAGAGGACCATGGCAACGGCTCAAGCATTGGGCTGTAGGGCTAGTCGTTGCACATAGCTGACGATGCCTAGATCCGCCGCCTCCTTGGCCAGATCTGCTCGATGGTGACCAGGAGGATGACGGCAACATGGCCTGGGAGCAGCGAGGATAGTGGCTACAGTGATGGCTCAGGCACCGCTGGAGGGCTAGCTGACGAGTATGGCTGGCAGTGTCCAGATGCATCAACCCCTTCATCAGATATGCTTGGTGGTGGTTATCGGAGGTGCGTGTAGCGTGCTAGTGCCTCGATGCTTGCGCACGACGTCAACAGCTGTCAGGCCACAACCCCATCCAATGCCTCCACATTCATTCCTTTGGTGGCTATGCCTCTCTTGGCATAGGCTGCAAGGAGACGGAGTGCGGGTCCATGTCCAACTCCCATCGTTAACTGCAAGTGATGGTTTGTTGCAGTGGCCTTCGAGGCCACCGGTGTCCGAGGTTGCTTTGCCGGGTAGTACGTTCATGTATCCTGGTTGATCTGCCCCTCTCCGCCTTGGAGTTGAAAAACCATCTCGGTATCCTAGATTCCTAGTTGTGCGAAGGCAATGTCAATCTCGATGTCGCCCCCTTCTTGAAGGCATCGCATGAGGAAATCCTCTTCCAACACTCCCCCATGCGGCCCACCATCGTTTTGCCCCCATCTTGTTTTTCCCCCGGCGTCTGTCTCTTCGTGTTCTCCCTCCCCCGTCCTCCTCTCTTACCATTGTCGACTCCTCCGGCATTAGTCCGCTACATCCACCTCTTCTTTCCTTGCCAATTAACTTGATGCCAATGCCAGCGTCTCTCCATGGTCAAAGTCAATTCGATCGTTGTTCTTTGCCTTGTATCGACCACCTTCGCCTCGATCCACCATGTACCATGAGTATGTCATTACCTTGTCTCCATCTCTAAAATCAGCCATTTTGGCATGCTCGTTGATTAATAGTTTGTGTCTGCAAGTTGGTTGGAACCCTAGGCTTTTCCAACGATTCTATGACCTCCTCTATCACCCGTGACTACATCCTTTGGGAAGAGAACAATGAGTTAGCTCCAGTTGGCGTCTAGCTTGGCAAAGAGTCGGACTACAATGGGCTCAACATTACAGTACTGATGGAGCCATCAATGATGACAAGCAACTCTTCGGTGAGGCAGAAATGGCGGCCAGAGGAAGTGAAGGCTTCGGGTGACAAGAAAGTGAGTCTAGAGCAAGCACGACGAGGCACAACTAATGATGGTGACGACGTGACGGGATGGTGCTCCAGCGAGGTAGAAGGGGTTGCAAGAGGAGCTTCAGTTCAGTGGAGAGAGAGAGCGACGTGAACAACTCTCAGGTTGTTGTCGGGCTTGGAAGAGGGGATGCCAAGGTGTGTAATGAAGTGAGAAAGACAACGGTGGCATCATTGGGTCGACATAAGCCCTTCGTCGCTGGTGAGGGGCGATCGAAGTGTAGTGACGATGATGACGCTTGGACGGCCAATGGCACAATAGCGGGGAGAGGCTTGGCGTGCTCAAGTAGTGGCAAAGGGGGGAAGAGGAGGAGGAGACCGCCATTTTATAGGCCGTGCAGAAGGAGAATAATGGTCGGGGAAGCTCGTCGGTGGCCATCAATGGAGGGAGTGAATGGATGGCTTGAACAGAGCGGTTGAAAGCGAATTAAAATGGTTGAAAGCGAATTAAAATGGGATTTTAAGGGGAAAATAAAGATGAGGAAATGAGGTTTAATTCCTCCCAACTAATTTGGGATTAACTCGAGAGAAGGAGGCAACACTAGGGG
The DNA here is from genome assembly GCA_019925245.2 of Oryza australiensis. NCBI lineage: Eukaryota > Viridiplantae > Streptophyta > Magnoliopsida > Poales > Poaceae > Oryza > Oryza australiensis. Next base: position 622,284 of record JAIFGZ020000126.1, read on the forward strand.
TTCTTTATGGCGCAGTGGCTAGAGGAGGAAGACGGGTCCGATAGGGAGGACCCGTCCATTGATGGTTATTGAGTTGTAGGAGCGAGAAAGGAGACAGTTCTCTAGAAGATTACATAAGGCCTTTTGGCCATTCTCGATTCCTTGTTCTTCTAGCACTACTAAAGAAACTATTTTCGGTTGAAGTGCCAAAATCCATAATAGTCCCGGTTTGAATAGTACCCGGACTAAAAAATATTTCTAGTCTCGGTTTAAAAAGTCTACGGATTTCTAGGAATATTAGTCATAGAAGATGGTGGGACGTGAGGAGGTGGGAGGGGAGGTGGTAGCGGCTCGAACATGGTGGTGGCCCGGCGGCTCGGAGGTGGCTGCGGCGCAGCGGCTCGGGAGGTGGTGTCAGTGCCTCGTCCATTTCCTCCTCTTCCTCGTCCTCTCCAGGAGCGGCAGCAGCGACGGATCCGGAGATTTTTGGAGATTTTTGTGATGTTCTAAATTTGATATATGTGTGTGTGTATCTGTGATGTTCATTACTCGATTTGTGATGTGAATTTGTGATGTGGATTTGTGTTGTGAATTTGTGATGTGAATTTGTGATGCGAATTTATGATGTGAATTTGTGATGCGAATTTGTGATGTGATTTGAGGATGTGAATTTGATTTCGGCAACAAAAAGCAACGAAAAAACAACAACAAAAAACACATATAAACAAGCAACATGAGGAAAAATAAAAAAAGAAAAAATGCTTTAGTCGGTTGGAGCCACCAACCGGGACTAAAGATGACATAGCCACCACATGGCTCCGCCATCTTTAGTCCCGGTTGGCAGGAGCTTCAACAGGACTAAAGATGCATCTCTAGTCCCGGTTATTTCAACCGGGACTAGAGATAGCGATCTCTAGTCCCGGATTCGTAGTCCCGGTCTGACAACCGAGACTACTGAGGGTTGTCAACCGGGACTATTGTAGGGTTCTCCACTAGTGTAGGTTGCATGGAAAGTATATGTTGTCAGGCTAAGGAGCTAGCTCTAAATCTGATTTGGAGTTGGTTCTATGATCTTGTTGGTGGAAACATCAAGCACCTTCTCTTTCTCTTGCTCCTTTTAAGTAGTTCTCAAGTTTCCTTGGGGAGGTTGTGTTGCTCTTTGTGTTTCTCTTTCATGTATTCCCAAGTGTTTTCTTTCTTATCCTTTAGGGCCACCACGCTTGCGCAGCCAAAGCTTTTCCATGTGTAAGACATACTGTTTGACTTCATATATTTGGTGGGCACTTCACGCCCCCCTTCCTTCTCCTTTTGACCCTTAAAAAAACAAAATGTGTTTAGTTTCTAACTTAACTCCCAAAGTTTAGGGCACTCTTAGAGATGCTCCCCTTACTAGAGCCACAAAACAGGAGGGCCAGTAAATCTCGCCTATCCCCAATACTAGAGTCTCTATACCATAGCCCATATTGCTAGAAGCGCATGTAAATTTAATTTATTCAATAAATAAATCATAACATTAAATAGGTAAACTAATAGAACCATCTCAATTGATCTAGACATGTATACTATACAACTATGCATGAACTGATCAACCATGTGAAAGATAATTGAGACGTACTGATGGTTCTGGTTCTGTTGAGGAAGAGGATCGACTCAAAGGGAAGCAACATGCACCACACTGACAACACGTGGTACCAGGTGTTGACGTCGACATGCAAGGCCCGAACATAGAGAAAGACAAGCCGTTGTGGAAGACCAGCAAGCAGTCGTGTGGAGCGCTTCGCAAAAACCTTAGTGGTGCCTTCTCCTTGTGCAAGACGTCGAAGGCAAAGGTTCGGAGACCTGCTCTCCTGATCGCTGGTGCACGCTAGTGGGCAGGAATAAAGTACGCTATGAGTGACAACGCGGTACAGAGGAAGAGTCTAACCTCATTGTTTTCGCATGTGTTATGTTGAGTTGGTGGCTCGGTATATACAAAGATATCAGGACACGTGATCAGGATGGCTGGGGGATCTCCATAACACGAAATCAAACCGGATAAGTCACGTGTAACCTATCCGAACTCCATACCACTCCAAACACCAGATAACCCAATGTGTTTCGAAAAACAAATTTTTGAAAACAAACACTAATTTTTGCAGCGAAACAAAACTAAAAAAGGAAGCCTTCACACCCATGTCGCGCGGCCTAGCCCTGACAGGTGAGCAAGCATGCTTATGTTTTCTAGTTCTCTCGACCACACATTCCTCAAGTGACGAGGAGAACACTCTCCCTTTTAAGGAGGTCTCCCTCTACTAGAAAAAGGAATGCGATACTAAAGGTTCACATGCCTCCCTTCCTATGGGGTGTGCCTTTGTGGTTTTCATAGGAATTATTCTCCATATGAGCTAAAGGCCACATAACAATTCCATCACAAATCACTTTTTTGAGAAAAATTACCGAGCGGTGTCCTGTGGCAGGGACAATATAGTTTATGAACCGGTGTCAATGAACTGACACCCCACGCTCGCGCATAGATTTTTTAGCATGTGAGTAGATCTTTAATGCACTGCACAGTATGCCCCTATTGCAGTACAACCTCAGAGTTACCCATATGCATGCCCATCCCAAATGTGTGCTAGGTGGCCCCACATGAGACGCATGTCCTATTACGCACCAAGTAGACCCCTTCTCTAGGCAAGCTAGCTTTTCTGGACTCTCTAGCTAGGCCTCCATTTTTGGTTGGGTATAGTGTTAGCCTAGATATGTGGTTGTTTTATCCTAGTTAAACTATGAGGTACCTATCGGTATCAGATTTAGTATTAGATTTGGTACCGATATCAACCATAGTACCTACATGTATCATGTATGATACTAAGTATCATGCCTGGTTGTTGAGAGAGGCCTCGAATATCTAGTGATACATCGAGGTATCAAATGTGGTACTTTATACCTGATACCCATCTTTGGCACTCCTCTGGAACTCCCCATGAAGAGAATGCCGACATCTCTGGCACTCCTTCAGAACTCCCCCAAAGAGAACTCCAACATTTGGAATACTCCTTCCAGAGCTTTCCCTCACTCTCTTACTATATTCTAAGTAGAGAAATGTCTAAGTATAAAAATGAGTTCTACTCCACTTTGTTGTGCTATTCGAAAGTGAAATGGAAAGTTCCTTTTATAGGCAGCAATGATAGTTACTATGATGGTTATGAGGTTGGTTCACCCACAACCGCCATAGGAAACTGTCACGCCCCGCTTTTCTCCTTAGTGTAAAAATCACCGGAAAATTTGTGCAAAAGAAAGCGAGAAAAATATAAAGGAAGACAAACTCCAAATTTTTAAAATCCATTTAATAATTGGAAATGGCTTGGTGGGATTTTTCTTAAATTCCCCATGTCAAAATACACTAACAGGATTTTCCTCAGAATTTTCAGAGCATCGGAAACAATTTTAAAAATTGATTTAGGCTTATCGAAATTAATTTTCTTAAGGAAAATGGCTTTCCTTTTCTTTTTCTCATTTCCCTTTTTTTCTTTTCTTTTTCCTTCCCGTGGGCCGCCGACCCACTCCTTCCTCTCTCTCCCACCGGCCCTTGCTTCGGCCCAAGCCGCCGGCCCACCTCCCTTCCTTCCTCTCTCCTTCCCGCGCCCCTCCGCTGGGCCAGCCTAAGCCGCCCGAGCCGTCGCGCCGAAGTCCGGCTTGCCTCACCGCCCAGTTGAGGGACCGACAGGTGGGCCCCACCTATCGGATCCTTCCTCAACCTCCGGCCGCCATTCCCGCAGGCGCGCCGCCCACTCCGCGCCTCCCCAGTCGCCTCCCGCTCTCCCGCCCACGTCATCCTCTCCGCGCACGTGCCCACGGCTCCCACACCCACTTCTCCATCTCTCCCGTCCCGCGCGCAAGCCGCAATGGCCGGATTTCGAATTCACGCTGGCCGCCATACCCGCACCATGTCGCGTCGTGTTCCCGCTCCCTCTGGCCACGTCCGCGCCCCTCACCCCCTATAAAGCATCCCCACACCTCGGGCAAGTCTCTCATTTTGCTTTCGTCCGCATCCACGCTCTCCCGTGCTCCCGCACCATGCAACGCCGAACCGCCACTACCGAGCTCTGTTCCGGCCGCCGTTCCGGCCGAACCACCGCGCGCCTCACCAAACCCTCACCACCATCACCTTCGCTACCCCCGGGAACGCATTCCCCACCTCTTTTCCCCAAATTTTAGCCACCAAACCGCCTTGTCGCCATCATCCTCTTCGTCTTCGGTCGCCGGTGAGCCACACCCCTCCTTTCCCCGTTTTCTTTTTGGTTTCGTTCGGTCCTGCTCTAGCCTAGCACCGGTCGCGTCGCATAGGACGTGCGTGCTGTCCTCCCCTTGCGCCGGCACCGTTAGGGCCCGCCGCCGACCGGTACCGCTGTCGGACGCCGTTGCTCCGTCGCCACCGTTTTGGCACCAACCCATTTCGGTCCCATGCCCTTCCGCGCGGCCTCGTGTGCGCGCCGCCCACCGCCGCTCCTCAAACGTCGCCGGTGACCCTTGGGTCCCGTGCACAGCCGCCGGCTGCCGTGCACGCCTCGCCGCCGACGTGTGCCCGTGCGGGCTCCCTTGGCCGTCGGATCCATCCGGTGGATGGATACGGACCGCCCAAACCCATGCACCTCTCCCCAGGGCCGGTGGACATGGTCCACTGTGCACCCGCTCGCCTTGTGTCGCTGACCCATGGGGCCTACCTGTCGGCGCCGCCGCCCCACCGGTCTGCTGACGTCAGCCCTTAGGGCGCTTGCACCATAAATCGTTGCTTTCTTTTTTTTCCTAACTAGTAAATCACTGAAACTTGTAAAATTCACAGAAAATTCATCCGAACTCCGTTTGAGTCTGTTCAAGTTGCAGTGGACTCATAAAAATGTCTAGAACACATTAAAAATTGTTTAATTGTCTGTTTCAGTAGTTTAGTAGTCTATTTTTGCTGTGCTTTGATTGTCGATTAGATTCCGGTTCCAAGGACACTCCCATGTACTTTGAAGTAGTTGCGGAGGTTCAGTCGGAGCAAGACCAAGGCAAGTCATGTACCATTGATCATGTTGTACCCATATTATAAATAATTCTTGCTTTATCTGTTAAATTGTATTGTTTTATAATGTAATCGGGATGGGACCTATAGTACTCAGCCTAGGTCGTTTACCCTATTTATTGATTGTCTGGGAATTAATTTGTCTAGTTTCAGGCTTAGGACATGCTTAGTTTGCCTGGTACCACTAGATCATTAATGGGATAATTATTTTACTATATTTTATTCACATGAAATGACGGTCTCAGACCGGAGCTACCTTGGCAAAGGTTTATGGTTAATTAAAATATGACTAAATGGTGGGCTGTGGGTGCACGGTTTTGCAAGACGCACCCATGCCAGTTAAGGACCGGTTCACGGGAAACCCTGGAAGAATTGTTAGTGCGTATCACAAGCCAGTATGGGCAACGGCTGGGCTTGTAGTGTAGCTTTTCCTAGTCACACCCAGGCAAGGGTGAGCGTGATGGAGTGAGGATGGACCGGGCAAGGTCTATGCGGCTGCCGGATTCACCTAGGCACGAGAGGGGGCTGCCTACCTTGGATATAAAGGTAGGGGCGAAACCTGAGGTGTGGTGTCGCTTGGTCAGGGAGGGTTATGCAAATGGTCCTGTTACAGACCCCTTTTCCATATGTCGTGGTGGCATGTCGACGTATGGAAACGTGTTGTGAGGCTATGTCTTGTGGATACAGACATACACCTCTGATCAGAGTTAGAAACTATTCGAATAGTCGCGCCCGCGGTTATGGGTTGTTGACCAGATTCACTGTGATTAGTCCCACTAATGATAATAACCTGATTCAATGGAACTGGATAGAATAGTTGGATGGATTGGGCCTGACTCAACGTGGTTTAGCGTTGGGCAGAGATGATTAATATTGTTAACTTATATTTAATCACTGTTTTACTGCTTTCAACTTAATATTGTGAAATGCCTGCTTTGTGCAAAAGTTAACCCCTAGCCTCTCCTTGGAAATTACCCTGCATCATACCTTCCTTCGGTATGACTTGCTGAGTATGGTGGTTGTACTCAGTCTTGCTTCCTTTTTCCCCCACCTCAGAGCTGGAGGATGAAGCTGCAGTTGAGTTCGCCGATGAGTAGGCTTGTCACTGCTGTCAAGGGATGCCTGTGGAGTGGAGTCGCCGCGCCGCAAGCGTCGAAGCTTAGTTTAAGTTTATTTTCCTTTTTCCGTTGCATTGTAAGACTTTTTATATATTTTTAAGACGTGGATCTGTATATACAATTTATCGTTTGTATATCCCTGGCTGGTCCTGGACAGGGTATTTAATACACATTCAGCTTCGAAAGTTCCGGTAGAAATTTCTAGGCATGACAGGAACCAATCTCCATCCTCCATGTGGAAGATGGGGGATGAGTGTTGCAAGGGTGGTTCGGCCAAACCATGGTTCGGCCGACCCCCTAGCACTGCCATTTCCCCTCTTCTTCGGTCGGGTCGCTGTCCGGTGGGCCCTTATGACGGTGTACAGTGGTTGGCCTATTTTGAGGTGATTTGGTCAGCTTGTGGGTCCTCTAATCAGTGTAATCGCATCTGATTGGCTGGAGGCATGTTTCTTCGCATGACGGGTGGTTTTCATACAAAATCCCCGCATATCATATAAAATCCCCGCATAAAAATATTTCATCAATACTTATGATAATTAAAATGATTAGTAATAAATCTTGATATTTTATTTTAATTGGTTTTAAGTAGAAATTGATGGTCGGATTTAGTATTTAAGGATCATCCACTCACACCTTGTATATCATTGGTATGAGATTAGATAGGTACCTTGTTTTACTCGCAATCCTCGGTGTACTTTAACATGCTTGATATGTTTAGTACTTCTATCTATCTGGTTGTACTGTATTGCACTATCACCACTTAGGTCTTATTTTCTTCTCTCACGCAGCAATGAGAGGAGGAGGTGTTGGATTGCATCACCACCGAGGCTTGTGTTGTCATGTTTGTCTCTCTCATAGTATCACAGTAATGGAAAGACTTGGACCACGGATCTAGAAGTACCTTAGGATGAAGAAAACGTCTAAGTTGTAACACTTTCTTTACCAAGCTCCATGGGTATCAGCAATGCATCATCCATACAAGACATTCAATGGTCAACATAATAGTAGAGATCAATACAGGATAGGGTTGAGAAGGTACCAAAGAAAATTACTTATACTATGTGCAGTTGTTGCATATATGCATTAAATGCTTCTGGGCTACTCCAGGCTTGCTTGATACAAACATCACATGTGAGGACGGCATGTCAAACCGTGTGCTTGACGGATGTCGCGCATGTGATGCTGGGAGGTGTAGGTTAATTAGGATGACATCAGCATTATTAAGTATACCATTCTCTAGTCCCTCTTTCTTTTATGTGTGACGACTTCTTATTAACATGGGCACTATCTCTCTCATCTCTTCACACTACTGGAGAAAGCCACAGTAGTCCCGATTCATAACCCTCAATAGTCCTGGTTGTCAAAGCGGGACTATGAATCCGAACTAGAGATCGTCATCTTTAGTCCCGGTTGGTAGCACCAACCGGGACTAAAGATGGCGGAGCCACGTGGCGGATGCATCATCTTTAGTCTCGATTGGTGGCTCCAACCGGACTAAAGATAGACGCATTCGGCCACGTGGCTCTCCATCTTTAGTCCCGTTAGGGCCACCAAGGACTAAAGATTTTTTATATTTTTAAATTTGCTACTTTCTCCAAAGAGTGCTACATCCAATATATTACACACATATATTATATAGTACATATATATATATATTACACACATATATTTATACATATATACTATATAATATATATGTATAAATATATAAGTTACACATATAAATGAACTTAAAAAAGAAAATATATACATATAATATATTATCAAAATAGACAAGGTGATCGGGCCGTGTCATGCCGCACGGGCCCGTTAAAGGCCCATGGGCCGAGGCCGGTCCGGTAACACCGTTTGGCACTATTTAACACTGTTTGAGGCACTATTTTGGCCTGTTAAAGGCCCACGGGCTACTTTTATCCGTGCTACAGTGCTGCTACAGTACTTACTATAGTGTTGCTACAATAAACGGGTCGTGCTGTGCCGGCCCACGGGCTTGGTCGGCAGCCCAAGCACGGCACGGCCAATCGTGCCGTGCCGGCCCGGCCCGTTTGCCTCCTGGGCCGTGCCGTGCCGGGCTGCTACGGCCCACGCGTGCCCGGGCCGACCCGCCTCAGCACGGCCCATTTGGCCATCACTATCCTTCGGTTACTATATACAAAAAGGTTTTCAGTAAAAATAACATCATAGAGACACAGTCTCAAAAGCGCACTATTCATGCTCAAAGAGCAAAGAGTAGTGACGGCGAGGGGCCAGAAGAGTCGGCCCGGTCCGGCATGGTAGTAATGTGCACCGGCATGGCACGGCACGGCCCGGTCGGTGATGGGCCGTGCCGACATGGCACGTTAGGCCGTGCCGTGTCTGGGCCGCCGATCGAGCCCACGGGCCGACACGGCACGCAAGACGACTATCGTGTCAGGCTCGTGCGCCCGCCACACGGGCGCGGGGGCGAATTGCCGCAAGCAACACGTGGCACCGAGGGAGAGGGCCGTTCGTCCGACACTGTGCACGAGCTAATCAGAGCACGCCACGTGGCCATAACGGCTATACTAACATTCAAATTTCAAAATAGCCATTGGAGGGCTAAAAAATTCATAAAAATCTGCAAAATTCTAAAAAATATGAAATTTCGCCCTATAAATAGGGCATCCACCCCCCACCATTTTTTCTCACCCCAAACTTCTCATCTTGTGCTCTCAAGTGCTCTCTTTGTTCTCAAGTGTGTAATTTTTGATTTTGACAAAATTTGCTAAATTATTGTCAAAAATCAAAATTAGTTTCGTAGTTCAATAGTTTGATCGGAGAGGTCCAAGAGCTCGCGGTTGGTAAGATGTAAGTGATATTCGTATTTATGTATTATTTGTATTTGTTTGTGAATTGAATAAATATTTTAAAATTTATTTATTTCGGTTTAAATTTTCAGAATGGATCCGAACTATCCATACTAGTCGACGTCGTTTACTTTGGATAATTTTGACCCCAACTACATATTGGGGTTTGACGATGCCTCCGAATCGGCTCCAACTCCACCATCTGCGAAGGAGGTATCGGTTCAGACGGCGGCACCGACGGCTTCAGAAGGATTTTCCGGAACCGCGAGCGGAAGTGTTTTGACACACACCGGCTCAAAAAGATCGAGAACATCCAATGTGTGCAGTACTTCGACAAGGTGAAGGAAACAGCCCCCGACGGAAGGGAGGTATCGAAAGCCCGTTGTCGAATATGTAGGACAATTTTATCTGCTAGATCTTCTGGTGGTACAGGTGTTGATGAGAAATTTCTCTCACGCGCTGGCCTAGGAGATCTGCTTAGCTCCAGTGCAGGTCCTTCTCGACTGTCTGTTCGGTGCAGGGCGTGCCAGTTGATTTGATCTGTCAATCAACAAGAAAAACAAGAGAATATACGTTAAGTGTTAGGTTAGATCCTCACTGGATCAGCTGAGGGAATCCATGAACATATATATGCTATTCTAAACTATATTTAAGCCAAGCGACTGGAATGGATCGGCTACACCGAGATAGCATCAGCCGCTTAACCTAAATACAGCAAAGAATAATAAATATATGGATCGATAACCTAGCCGATACTGGAAAGCTAACAAGGAACCGACTAGTACTTCGATGAATCTTATAGAAAGATATCACTCTTGAAACATGCATAGTCCGAAAATCAGCCATCAGCTGTTGATGGTAGGCCGATTTCGGCTGACAACATCCGAAAAGAATGCGATCTTAACATAAGAGACGGTCCTAATACAAATCTAATAATAAATATATTAAAAGAAACATATTAGGGCAGATAAGGCCGGCTGAAACCCCGGCACTGTCTCTAAACAATATAAATCTCGGCCGAACAGATCATCGGTAGTTCTAAGAACAACTTAATAGTTCGAACCCGATGCAGCATTAAGTTAAAAAAAAACCTGATCTATTGTAGCCGATTTATACCTCTTGAGACGGTGGATACCACATATAAACCAGCCAACCTTTAGATCTAGCCCTATTGGCTGCAAGTTCTTGCTAGAACTGGCCAATGGCACGATAGATCTAAACATTGATCTAATTTATATGCGCTATATGATAAATAGCGCAGTACAAACTCCTGAATCTAATGTGTCATTATGATGGAAGCACTAGAAACAGTAGATCATACCACTAATGACAAGCATTTACCAGGATCTGGGGATCGAAACGATGCAGCCCGTAGCCAAACAAACTGCTCGTCTGAAGAAAAGGTTGGCGATGCGCCGAAAGATTGATTGTGATTGAACTGAGTTGAATTATCATTACAGGGAGTCTCGGGTCCTATTTATACCTAAGATACAATTATCTGTACAAACCCTGGACTCTATCTAAACTATTATTTAAAACACAACATTATCTCAAGTGGGACCCACACCGTGTTACGACTAACAGCTTAAACATACCCCTAAATTACAGATACAATTGTCGTTACAGGACTCTATCCATAAGTGGCAATATCGTTTAACGCGCAATTAACAACCAAATCTTCTATTTATCTTCAATCTGCTGCATCAAAAACGGTTTCATCTCTTCCGGACTTGGAATCGGCTATCGGCTACCCCTATCCGATCCAATCCTTAGCCGATTGACCTCGCAGCCGATCACTCTTCAGCCGATGCGACCCCTGTTTCCAGCCAATCTGACTCTCCTTCGCCTTTGCAGACCTGGGGATTCGATTACCAAATTTCAGTGTTAACACATGCCCCCCAAGTCCGTGATACGAAGTGTTGCGGATTTGCTTGCCTATTCAAACTCCCGCTTCTTTCTTGACCTAGACCGCTTCGGCTTCTCCCCAAGTACTCTTTAAATACCCACTCCCCTCGGCCGAGACGCCTACGCCTTCAAAGCGCACTCAGCCTCCTTCGCAAACAAGCCTCCTGCCTTCTCTCTCTTCTCTGGCGATTTCACCGACGCCCATCGAACTCCGTCGCGTTCTTCAGATCCATCTTCACCCCCGAGCATTCCGATGGCCTCCACCGTCGCTGCATCGAGCACCTCCGTTTCGCCGGCCACCGCCGCCACGCCAGCCGTAGCCGCTGCGCCGTCCGCCGCCACCGTTTCGGCCGCCGCCACAAGCGAGTTCCCTGAGGTACTCCCTTCCGATCCATAATTTCACTTTCAAATCTGCTTCTTCAAACATTTTGCATCAACATTACGTTCGGCCATTTTTCAAGTAGCATTTTTCTTCGTATTCTTATCAATTAGTACTTTTTCCTTCCCTGAACCGTAATATGCAACCGTTCTTGATTAGCGCCTCTCTTCTCTTTTTCGAACCGTAGCACCTATCACATCAAGTGCTTATCCCCAATCTGTCACAAGCGCAAAGATACTTTTCGCCCCATCGGCAACACGATCCACCGATGTAATCATAGCCGAAACTAATCGGATCCCCTTCAACACCGCCAAACCATCCCTCTCCCACTGGAACGGAACATTCAAAGCATGGCCGACCACCGACGCAGCCTGGATTGAATGGTACAAGAGGGTGCGATCGGCCAAGTATACACAATGGGAGGAGGCCGGGATAGCCCAAGGCTTGGCTCTGTCTATTGCCAATATGGAGAAGGACGAGCCACTTATGTCGGCCGCAACATATTTCTGGAATGACAGCTTCAATGCCTTCATCTTTCGCCAAGGGCCGATGACCATCACACTAGCCGACGTGTACATGACAACTGGTTTGGACATTGAATCATCAGCCAACCCCAGCAACTTGAGCCGAAAGGGGCAACACCAATTCAAAACCAAGGCCATCGGCGGGTGGAGTAGCTTCATCGCCCAAAACATGAAGGATGGAACCGTCAGCCACAGAGAGCATGCTGCATTCTTGATGATGTGGCTTGAAAAATTTGTATTTTATGGATCGAGCTGCGAGCCGACCGCCAACTGGCCGGTCGTAGCCGAAATTCTAGCCGACGGAGGAAAACTCGCACTGGGGAAGTACCTCCTCGGCTACTTGTATCAAACATTGCATCAGGCCACCATGAAGATAGCCGCCAACACCCCCATCACCACTGGCGGCCCCTGGTGGTTCCTTCAGATCTGGTTAGTGCTGGCAACACAAAAGATAGCCGGTCGGCTCCCTCTGACAGCAGCCGTGTTCCCAAGGCTGGAGCCGATCGAGGATGAAGAGGGCAACCAGATCACCACCACTAGGTGCATGAGCTATGGAGAGGCAGCAGCGGCCCACATGGGATCAAAGCAATCGGTCGAGCTGTTGGCCGAATGGTTCATAGCCCTCTACGACGGGCTATCTCGTGATAACCGCGCCTTGTACTTTTACCAGGACGGGGGCTGTTTGAGTTGTCGGCTGACTTCAATTGGGAAGACATCAACTCAGCCGACAACCCGAGGTGCAGGGAACTGTTCATCACCACTCTGTCCCCCTGCATCTTGCCGACTGGGATTCATCAGGGCCGATCAGTGGCCAAGAGCTACGAATTCTACTATCCAATGTCGGCGGCGAGGCAGCTTGGTCTTCGGCAGCTGCCCATCGGCTTCTTCTACTCCGATAAGATTGAAACGAGGGGGGTAGTCAGCCAGGACCTAATAATGGATCGGCTACTTAACATAGCCGGCCCTCCCCTCGGCGACGTCGGTGTGATAACATTGTCGCTAAGGAAAAGCGCCGCTTACGACCGATGGTGGTCTGAAATCAAGCGCCATATCTTCCACCAACGGTCGTCTTGTTACGTCGACCTGCTTCTGCCTGACGAGATCCCCTCGGTAAGCTTCAAGTTCCAAATAATTTTCTTCTTCCCATCATCGGCTGACATAGCCGATTAACATTTACTCTTTGGTCTACAGGAGACGCAGACAGAGCGGCCGACGGTGAGCAACTCCGGGCGGCCCATCGAATACAGCTTAGGTGTCCTGGATGGGGGCGGCCTCGCTCCGTCGGCCATCGGCTGGGAGGCGCCGAAGCTGGCATCGCTGCTGCGAGGGTAGGTGCGTCAGCCGATTGCACAGAAGAAAAAGGCTGCACCACCTCCACGGCCGTCGGCCGCGCTTGCCCCCAAGAGGCTAAAAAAGGCAAAACCAGCGGCGCCAGCCGATAGCCTCCCTCCTTAGATCCGGCCATCGCGCAGTTCCTCGATACCTTCGCCAGCGAGGAAGTACCGGCGGCTGTTGGGGCGGCGACCGAACCCGGGTTTTCGAGCCCTGAGTCGGTCAACGCTCCAGCCGATGTCCCGCCTGTCCCAAGTCCCCAAAGAAACATCGCCCGTAAGCCTTTGGCTCCATAATAACCCCTTGCATCTAATTCGAACCGTTCTTTCCAAGTCAAGAAATTGGCCGGCCGCAGTTCACGCCCCGCGCCATCAGTAATCATCCTCTCCTACTTGACTTGTAGTAATCAATCGACTTGTCCGCTAACTCTTTCTTTTGCAGCCCCCGCGGTCTCCATCGGCTGCCCCCCAGGCGTCCAGTGAGCATGCTGCACCTGTCGGGGGTGGTGGCGACAATGCCGACGAAGAGGCCCCGACGGCTGCGGGCAACGATCCAGCCGAGCCGATTTCTCTGACCCTGGTGCCAACGGTAAGCCAACTAAATTTGATGATTGGTTTTGTCAGCTTAATATCTTCTTGATCATCTTCTTCTTTGCTGCAGAAGATAGCCGACCTCCTCAACTTTGACTTGTCGGAGTTCGAGGAGTCCGGTGACATCGGCGAAGAGGCGTTGGTGATGCCGGCTGAGGACCTGACGGCCACCTTAGCCGACATCGGCAATCGGCTAGAAGCCTCGCTGGACGCGCTGGTGGTCGACAGCGGCTCGATACGCGCGTGATTCAAAGATATCCAAGACGAGCTGCCGGAAGCCCTAGCCGAAGCCATCGTGCCGACGACCTTCATGGGGGCCCATCAGTTCAAGTATGAGCGGGCACGGCAGCGGATAATCGATCGTCGCGAGAGCCAAGCGCGGTCGGCCACCATCCAGTCAACCAAGGGCGCCATCGAGAGCCAGAAGGCCGCCTTCGACCGCCTGAAGACCGAGCCGGTGGCCAAGCTCGAGCAGCTCCTCGCACATCAAGATAAGCCGATGGCCGATCTCGTTCAAGTCACGAACAAGATCGATGTCCACAAGGAGTACATGGCTGGCTTGCCGGTCGAGATCGAAGCTGAACGCCAGGGCATCAAGGCGGCCGTGGCACATCCGCGCAACTCCGGTGAAGAGTGTCCGGCCGGTGGCGGGATCCGAGGCCGACGACGTCGGGGCCATTGAAGAGATAGACCAAATTAGGCGGAAGGCGTTGTCGGCCATAGCCGATTTTTCAAAACAATGAGTTTGTAATATTTCGATCTTCTGAAATCGGCTAATGCCTCTGTATTATACTTGTCATGCTTTTGTGATGGGATTGGACGATCATTTTACTCGTGCTTGTACTTGGCTTCGAATCATGTAACATAATTTATCGATCTTCTGCCACTGTGCTTGTAGATAAGATCGGCTGTACTTGTAGATAAGATCGGCTTTCGGCCGCGCGCAGTGTCTCGAATTGCTTACGTTGAAATCGACTCCAGCCGCCCGTATCGCTTTACGTTGCCGATTCCGAGACCGCACCGTGATAGTTAGTGTCAGCGCTTAAATGCTAGTCTCATCGGCTATCGGCCGGTAATATTCAAACGCGCCACCGATTTGGCTTCAGCCGATCGACGACCGAACACGTATTTCAAAACCCGTGAGTCCCGAACAATAGGTATCCGGTCTCGAGTAGTCACCAACCATTCAACGATTCCCAATGCTTTTAATGATGACCTCTTCAACTTTCATGCTAGTCTCATCGGCTATCGGCCGGTAATATTCAAACGCGCCACCGATTTGGCTTCGCAGTCTGACTGACCCGAACACGTATTTCAAAAACCCGTGAGTCCTGAACAATAGGTATCCGGTCTCGAGTAGTCACCAACCATTCAACGATTCCCAATGCTTTTAATGATGACCTCTTCAACTTTCATATCAGCAGCGATCTTTCACATCCGAATCCGCATCTTTTCTTTCTATAAATAGACCTCTTCAGGCCTTTTCGAGCACACCATAGCCGAAGAAGAAAATCCCTCTCTCCAGGTGTACACATTTCAGGTTTCCAAGCTTTCGGCAGGACCCCTCATGGCATCCTCAAGCTCGTCGGTGAACCAGGTGATTTTCCAACCCATCCATCCTCACCATTTCTTTTCTCTAAGTACTCAGGGGTTAATCTTCTCGCAGCCGCTCCATCCCCTACGGGTGATTCTAGCGATCATGGATATTCCGTATAAACTGACGGCTAGCCAAGCCCGACAAGTGAGAGTCAACTTGCAGCGCTTCAGGGGACAAGATGCTCGTCATCCGGCGGTCAGGCCACCAGTCAACCTCGGTAGTGTTCCGGCCGCTATTCCTTTGGCGTCTTCAACGCTCATGCGTATCGACAGGCTGCTAGCAAGGCAAACACGACTTGCCAATGAACTGTTAATCACAACCACCGATGTAAGGGTCACTAGGTTAGAATATTTGATCTTGCATGCTTTGGAGATAGAGTCTCCAGAGGCCGTCAACCGGGCCCTGGCGGCCATTAGGGACTACCTAGGAGACATGTAATCGAAATCGGCTTCATGCCGATTATGAATAAAACTGGCGACTGTCACACCGATTCAAGCATCGAGCCAAATACTGGGGTGATATTTCTTCAGATATTTGCAATTGGCCTGATTTACCATCGGCTCGTATGCGTATATGCCCCCCAAGTTTTGTTGATAGCTTTGGTGTCGACAAAATTGTGAGTTCGATCTGTTCGTGAATCCTTGCCGTCCCTATCGGCCAATCGTGAGCCAATCGCAGAAAACTTAGCAAAAACTGTTGTATAAAAATGCCTAAAGGCGATGCCTTGTAACGTAAGACATCGGGGCGTAAATCGGTCAAGTAACCATAGCCGAATCACGAGTTAATCCATACGCTTGGGTAATATTTCTTTAAGTATTTTCCATTGAGAGCCCTTCCAAATACCTCTCCGTCCAGTCCTTTTAGCATGTAAGCTCCTTTAGAGACGCATTTGTGGATCTTGAAAGGCCCTTCCCAATTTGGTGACCATTTGCCGAACTTGTTGTCTCTAGATCCGATCGGCAATATAAGTTTCCAAACGAGCTCGCCTTCCTCAAAAGATTTAGGCACCACCTCTTTATTATAATGTCTGGCTACTCGTTCTTTTATCTCTGGTGACCTTTTCCAAGGCCCTCATCCTGGATAAAACTAAATCTTCCAATTCGTCCACCATCAGGTGATAATAATCGTCGGCTGTGAGTTGATCCTGTAGCTGAATACGCCTTGAGCCGACGACACTTTCCCATGGCAGCACTGCTTCATGTCCATAGACCAGTTTGTACGGAGGGACTTGAATTGATTCGTGGCATGATATCCGATACGCCCATAGTGATTCGGCTAATCGACTGTGCCATTGTTTAGGGTACTCGGAGATCTTTCTTTTAATCAACTTGATCAAACTTTTGTTTGAAGCTTCCGCTTGCCCGTTGGCTTGTGCATAGTACGGCGAAGAATTAAGTAGTTTGATCCCCATGTTGTCGGCAAACTGAACAAATTCGTCCGATACAAAGATAGATCCCTAGTCTGTTGTTATTGTTTGTGGAACGCCAAATCGGTAGATGATGTGTTCTTTGACAAACTCGATTGCATCCTTAGAATCCACTTTTCTGAGGGGAATCGCCTCCACCCATTTTGTGAAATAATCCGTTGCCACCAGGATAAACTTATGCCCTTTGCTTGAGGGTGGATTGATCTGGCCGATCATATCAATGCCCCATCCTCTAAACAGCCACGGCTTGATGATTGGGTTCATAGCCGATGCCGGTGCTCGTTGTATGGCGCCAAACTTCGGCAATCTGGCACCCCTTGTAATATCTCGAAACAATCCTCCAAAGATCGTCGCCGTAAATACCGCTCGGCGAAGTAGCCACTTCATTTTGTGGGTCGATTGGTGCGTGCCACAGATTCCTTCATGTACTTCCCCGATGGCCACTGTAGCCTGATCGGCTCCCAAACACTTGAGTAGCACGACGTCAATCGTCCGATAGTACAGGTCTTCATCGAGCAACACGTATCGTAATGCCTTGTATCGTAGTTTCCTTGTGGCCGATTGAGAGGGGTTTTTGAGATAGTTGTAAACTTCAAACCTCCAATCATCGGCCGTAATGGCGGCCACGTCTACATCTACTTCTTTCAGCATCGGCCGATAGCTTGATGCCCCTTGAGCCAAGTCATTGGCCTCTGTGTTCTGCTCTTTGGGGATATGCTTCAAAGTGACTAGCCGAAAACCATCCATTAATTCCCGGCATTGCCGATAATAGAGCATCAGCGCGTCGTTTTTGCATTCATATTCTCCTGATAATTGGCTGATGACCAATAATGAATCCCCCATTATTTCGATGGCGTCGGCTTCAACTTCCTTGAGTAGGTGCAATCCTTTAAGGACGGCTTCGTATTCGGCTTGGTTGTTTGTAGCGTGGGGGTTGATGGCAAAAGCAAACTCGAAGCTTGCCCCCTGGGCGAAATAATGACCAAGCCGATGCCACAGCCGTTGGTGCAAACCGAGCCATCGAACGTCAGAGTCCAAGGCATAATTTCCACCGAGCCGATTGAGTCGTTCCTGTGCTCCACAATGAAATCGGCTATGGCTTTCCCTTTGACTGCCCTTGGTGCCTGATACCTAAGGTCGAACTCTGTTAGTGCGAAGATCCACTTCCCGATTCTTTCTTTGAGCACTGGAGCCGATAGCATATACTTAACTACATCGGCCTTACAAATTACCGTACACTCGTTGGACAGCAGATAGTGCCTTAACTTTGTACATGAAAAATAGAGGCATAGGCATAACTTCTCCACAGGTGAATACCTTGTCTCTGCGTCTAGCAACCGTCGACTGAGATAGAAAATGGTTTTTTCTTTGTCGTCGACCTCTTGGATTAGGACTGAGCCGATTGATTTGTCGTCGGCTGATAAGTACAGCTTGAACGGTATCCCCTTTTGTGGAGGCATTAAAACTGGAGGGGAGCTCAGATAATCTTTTATGTTGTTTAACGCCTTTTGATGCTCTGCCCCCCATGTGAACGTCTGATCGGCCTTCAGCCGAAGCAGTAGTGTGAACGGCTCCATCTTTTCTGAGAGGTTGGCTATGAACCATCTGATAAAATTTATCTTGTCGATCAATGACTGGAGTTACTTTTTATCTTTCGGAGGTTGAATTGTCTTGATAGCATTTATGCTCCTTGGTGTAACTGTTAGTGATATGCCCTAGAGGCAACATGGAGATGTTGGATATCACGTCAATGTTTATGTATTTATGAATAAAGTGTTATTCAGTTCCATGAAATAGACATCTTATATTGATCAATAAGTACGTGACTTATTTATGAGACTCTTTATGTATGAATCTATTTCTAAACGATCCTCGATCATATGTCATATTGTTGGAACAAATATGATTCTAAGATCGGCATGTTTATTGATTGATGATCATGTCTCATAGATCATGGGTATGGAGAAACCAAATCAATAAACATGGACACATGTGTTGGAGAACACATTGTTGGATAGACCCACCATGAGACACTACAGAATTAATGTGCCATTAGTTGGTCTCGGTAGTGTTGGTACAAAGTCCTTAGACCTAAGATCACCATGGATTCCAACATGTGTAGTAGCCTACTTTGGGACTACCAAACGCTATTCTCAGAATCGGGTAGTTATAAAGGTAGTTTTCGGGTTTGCTATGAAACATGGAGTGGGATGTGAGTGATCAAGATGGAATTTGCCCTCCTTTGGAGAGATATCTCGGCCCTCGAGGTAATGGATTATGGAAATGCATGGTCATGCTAAGTTGATTGAGGAGTCAATCAAAGCAGATAATCCAATACGGTTCGAGTGAATGGTTAAGCTATTGAAGGGATGGCACACATCTTGCCTATAGCTTAACCGGTATCGTGAGGCAAAGGGATTTGTGTGCACATTACAGTGTTCGAGCCGATATTATTCTTGTATACTATGGTGTCAATATGTGCCGCTAGGCGCCGTTGACGGGTCGGCTGAGTTGGACTCGAGCCGATGATCGGCTAAGTTAGACTATAGCCGAAACCGAGTATACCTGAACCTATAGGGTCGCACGCTTAAGGGGATAGAATAGATATTCGAGTTGGACTCGGATACGGCTCGATCGGATAGGGATCCGATCGGATAGAGTCCTATGGGCTTACGACGTATGGGCGGCCAACTCTGTGAGATTCGGATAGGATCTGATTCAAAATAGAGTCCTGATCGGCCACTAGTCCTAGTCGGCACACTCTATATAAAGGAGGGAGGGGTGGAGAGCTGCGACACATCAATTGCATCGCATGCAACAGAAGTCGCCGAGATCAATCTCCACGGAAACCCTCCCCACTTTCGAGCCAAACCCTAGCCTTGCATCGCGTGCTAGCACACGGGTGTTCGGCATTCTGTCCCCGGACGTGTGGATACCGGTAGAGGCGCCGCTACGTTGCACGCCGTTCATCGGCCGTGAGGAATTGGCCGCGGTCGAGCGCATCGGAGCGAGGCGCGAGAACACACGGACGACTCGGACGGCTGCGGCATCTGCGAATCGGCGATTGGCAAATCGGCCGCCCCCGGTATCGGCCGTCGGCTTGCGAAAATCGGCTACACTGTTCGGATCGGATAGCCCCGATTGGTCAAGCTCGCCGCACACTCCAATCGGTAACGATCTATCGGCTCTTACTTGCAAGTGTTCCTGGTTTGCGCGGTAGATTTTTTTTGTTTTCGGCTAGCGTAGCCTCCGCGTAACCCTTCAGTAACTTCAATACCTCTTTCATGGACGAGAAATCCCTAGAATTGCCCGGCCGATACACCGAACGCGCACTTAAGCGGATTCATCTTTAGACCGTATTTCCTCATCCGTTCTAACACTTGTCTCAGATCGGCTATGTGGCCTTCTATCTCCCCACGTCATCAATGTATATCTCTACCAGCGAGCCGATCATATCGTGAAAGATGTAATTCATGGCTCGTTGATATGTTGCCCCAGCATTCTTCAAGCCGAACGTCATTACTACCTATTCGTACAGGCCGATTGCACCGGGACACCGAAAAGCGGTCTTGTGGATATCCTCGTCGGCCATGAATATTTGGTTATACCCTGCATTGCCATCCATGAAACTGATAATTTTGTGGTCTCAAGCAAGCATCGCAATGCGATCGGCTATCGGCATTGGGTATTCGTCTTTAGGGGTTGCCTTGTTTAGATCTCTCGAAATCGATACACACCCTAAGTTTATCGTTTTTCTTCAATATTGGGACAATGTTCGAGACCCACTCAGCGTATCGGCAAGGCCAAATGAATCCCGCGTCGTATAGTCGAGTGATTTCGGCTTTAATTGCATCGTACATATCGGCCTTAAACCTCATGGGAGGTTGTTTGTACGGTCGATAGCATGCCTTAATCGGCAGCTGATGGACCACTATTGATCGGCTGAGACCGGGCATCTCGAAGTACTCCCAAGCAAAACAATCTTTATATTCTTTTAACAATTCAATAAGCTGGGATCTACAATGAGGAGATAGATTTTTGCTAATGTACGTCGGCCTCGGCTTATCACCAGAGCCGATGTCGATTTCCTCTAATTCGTCGGCCGACGTAAAACCTTGCCCTAACTTGCCATCGTCTTCGTCTGCGGTGGCTACGCCGAGAACGTTCGAACCCTCCATCATGTCTTGTTCAAAGTAGCAGCTGCAGCTCGTCATTTCCACCAAAGCGGCAAATCGGCATTGACGATACTAACTGACCTGTCGGCTGGCACGATCTCGATCTTATCACTGTCCCATTGGATCAGGCTCGATGCATTGTAGAATGGATGCAAGGCAGCGTGTATCCAGTCCCTTCCGAGCAAGCAGCCGTAAGACCCCTTCCCGTCGATGACAAAGAATGTTGTGGGCACGGTCTTGTTGCCGACGGCCGCCAACGTTGAGAACGCCCTTGGTTTCCGATGGGTTGCCGCGAAGTCTTTGAGCACCATGTTGGTTTTTATCGGTCTTCGGCCCCTTGCCTAGTTTTCTGAACGTTGCGTAAGGCATGAGATTGACTGCAGCTCCCCCATCAACTAGCATTTTGGAAATCGGCTTGCCGTTGACGAATCCTTTAACGTACAACGGCTTAGTGCCGATTTTCGGTTCCTTCTGGTTTGTCGAAGACAGCCTGATCTAGTGAGACTACTAGTTTCGCCAGGTCATCTTCCACGGCGTCTGCATCGGCTTCAGGAGCGTCGAACTCGGCCGGCAGCACGAATACCATGTTAACCGATGCAGAAATTTTGCCTTTCCCTTTGGCTGCCCT
Source organism: Oryza australiensis (assembly GCA_019925245.2). NCBI lineage: Eukaryota > Viridiplantae > Streptophyta > Magnoliopsida > Poales > Poaceae > Oryza > Oryza australiensis. The sequence continues at coordinate 643,809 of JAIFGZ020000126.1, forward strand.
CTTGGCTTGATCGGCTGGGTTTTCCTCGGCTTGCTCCTCGTCGGCTATGGGAGCTTTCTCTTTGGGTACCCACCGCCTTCTGATTTTGCCCAGTCGACGACGTTGTTCGTAAATCATTTGTTGAACTTCGTCTTCTCTGCCTTCACACTTAAGCCATTGGACCCTTCTTTTCTGCGTCTTCGTGAAGAGATTGGACGGGCACCATTGGAGATTGGCCGACTCCTCGTCGTTGGCCTCTTCATCGTCGCGGTTGTTCCCATCACGGTTTTCGTCGACGAAGAAGTCCTGATGGATCGGGCCGAGCCGATCATGGACAGACCGCCGCCTCTGGTTTAACTGAACAGCCCTGGGGACGAACCGGGTTGGACTTGTAGACGGTGATCACCTGTGGTCGTCATTGCGACGATCGTTGCAGGCTGGGCAATCGTCCAATGTTGGCAGTCTCATGCCAGATTCCCAGCAGTACCTGAAAAAATCACAATGTCAATGTGGGTTGGCATTGTCGTGGTTTACCTCGTATCGTCGGCTTTGGGTGTCCAGCTCGCGCCGACGAGGTGCTTCATTGTGAGCTTCTTCCTGTCGAGACCGGTACTGATGGCGGTATCGGCTACGTTCATGGATCAGCCATTGGTCGGCCGATCTGATGACTGGGCGCACCATATTAATTGGCGCGGCGTGACATTCAATTTGATCGCCTTCTGCCTTGGCCCCGGTCGATGTATTGACTAAGTCGTGCGCCATTCTGTTCTTTCGATCAGCTTGCTTGGGGCCGGCTGGGACCGCGTTGACCGGGAAGGGATTGTCGTCTACCTTCATCGGCCGATTTGAGTCGGCGAACTTCAGCTTCCCGGCCTCGATTGCCGACTGGATTTGCTGTCTGAAGACCTTGCAGTCATTGGTGGCGTGGGATGTGGAGATGTGCCGCTTGCAATATTTCTTTTTCTTCAACTCTTCGGCCGATGGGATCACGTGATTTTCAGGCAACTGAATATGCTTCCCCTTGAGCAGCAAATCAAAGATCTTGTCGGCCTTGGTGATGTCGAAATCGTATCTCTCTTCCTTAGCTGTCTTCAGGAGCCATTGGCAGACGATGGCCTTTTCGTTCTTGGCCCATTCGGCTGCTGCCACTTCTGCGTCATCGTCGTTGGACCCGTAGTCTGACTTAACGACGACCTGAGTTATATTTTTGATGGCCTTCCTGGTGTCTTGGAATCGCTGCTCGTGGGCCATCACCTTCTGCGCCAAGTGGGCTAGGCTGTCAAAGTCCTGCGCAGAGAATCGCTCTCGGATTGGCGTGATTAAGCCATGAAAGGCCGATCGGCCACTGGGCGTCCGATAGCACCAGCGTAACATCGGTTCCTCATCTCCCTAAAGCGTTGGATGTAGTCCCGGACCGATTCGTTGTGTTTTTGCCTGATGCTGGTGAGGTCCGATAACTTCATCTCGTGGTTGCCGAAGTAGAAGTAGCTGTGAAATTATTATTCAAGATCGACCCAGCTCTGAATCGAGTTGTAGGGCAATGAGGAGAACCAAGTAAAGGCCGATCCTGAAAGAGAAAGATGGAACAATCGAACTCTCAAGGGGTCCGTAGCCGATGCTTCACCACATTGCGCCAAGAATTGGCTAACATGTTCGTAGGTTGAAACATTGTCTTGCCCAGAGAACTTCGAAAAATCTGGGATCTTGTATCGGTTGGGCAACGGGATCCGCTCGAAGTGCTTTGGATAGGGATACCGATACATGTTCCCTGAATCTTTCGGTTTGAGGCCGAATTGATCACACATGACATCTGCGATCGATTGGCCCATGTCCGGTTGTCTTGCTGTATCGGCTCGTATAGGTCATACGGCGCGGGTGCTTGCCGATACAACGGTGGTGGCGTCCGAGGCCCGTAATGATGGTCTTGACGGCCTCCTTGGTACTGGTAGTGATGATCAGCAGGAGGTGGTCGAGGCGCCAGTGGTGTTGGTAGTCCTGGAAACAGCTGCCGGCCACTGGCGTTGTGCCGTCTGTCTGGATCAATCGGCTCCAACTACCGATTGTCATTGAACATATTAGCGAGTTGATCTTGGGGCAGCGGCCGCCGTCGGTTCAGCACAGTAATTGCCGACCGTATAGTCGAGTCACCCGGATTTGGCCGACCGAGGGCTCCTCCCGCGGCCCTTGTTGCGCTAATGCTGGGATCGACCGATTCGTGTGACCCGTCCCGTAGCGTGAAATTGGCCATCCGTGAAGTACGTCGGCCCCGTTGCACCGGTCGGCTATCTTGGCGTCGACCACAGTAGCGATCATGTTATTGAGAGTGTTGACCAAGATGTTACTTTGGTTGACCAATGCGTGGTGAACGGCCGAGTCAATCCGATCTTGTAGAGAGTATACGGCCGGATCATCCTGTACCTTGGTCGGCTCCTCCATCTTCTGTTTGCCTTTTGCGTCACCAGAGGAGGATGCCTTAGTGTCGTTCATGCTGAACTTGTATTTTTGGTGCACGGCCCCAGATCTTGTTTGGGTGAAAGATTGCAAGTAGTTAGCCTGGAGTTCTTCCACTATCTTCTTATATTCGGCTTGCTGTTCAGTCGATAGTTGTTCCATCTTCACAGGCACGATGTTGTCCTGCGTGATGCTGGGGCTCTTGGAGTCGACCATCTTGCCGGCTGAATGTATGCGTCCGAGTCGAGCCGACAAAGAAAGTCCCACCGGGCGTGCCAAGAAGCGTGTTCACGAGAAATTTCTCTCACGCGCTGGCCTGGGAGATCTGCTTAGCTCCAGTGTAGGTCCTTCTCGGCTGCCTGTTCGGTGCAGGGTGTGCCAGTTGATTTGATCTCTCAATCAACAAGAAAAACAAGAGAATATGCGTTAAGTGTTAGGTTAGATCCCCACTGGATTGGCTGAGGGAATCCATGAACATATATATGCTATTCTAAACTATTTTAAGCCAAGCGACTGGAATGGATCGGCTACACCGAGACAGTATCAACCGCTTAACCCAAATACAGCAAAGAATAATAAATATATGGATCGATAACCTAGCCGATACTGGAAAGCTAACAAGGAATCGGCTAGTACTCATCACTCTTGAAACATGCATAGTCCGGAAATCGGCCATCGGCTGTTGATGGTAGGCCGATTTCGGCTGGCAACATCCGACAAGAATGTGATCTTAACATAAGAGACAGTCCTAATATGAATCTAATAATAAATATATTAAAAGAAACATATCAGGGCAGATAAGGCCGGCTGAAACCCCGGCACTGTCTCTAAACAATATAAATCTCAGCCGAATAGATCATCGGTAGTTCTAAGAACGACTTAATAGTTCGAACCCGATGCAGCATTAAGTATAAAAAGAAAAACCTGATCTGTTGTAGCCGATTTATACCTCTCGAAACGGTGGATACCGCATATAAACCAGCCAACCTTTAGATCTAGCCCTATTGGCTGCAAGTTCTTGCTAGAACTGGCCAATGGCAGAATAGATCTAAACATTGATCTAATTTATATGTGCTATATGATAAATAGCGCAGTACAAACTCCTGAATCTAATGTGTCATTACAATGGAAGCACTAGAAACAGTAGATCATACCACTAATGACAAGCATTTACCTAGATCTGGGGATCGAAACGATGCAGCCCGTAGTCAAACAAAGTGCTCGTCTGAAGAAAAGGTCGGCGATGCGCCGAAAGAATGATTGTGATTGAACTGAGCTGAATTATCATTACAGGGAGTCTCGGGTCCTATTTATACCCAAGATACAATTATCTGTACAAACCCTGGACTCTATCTAAACTATTATTTAAAACACAACATTATCCCAAGTGGGACCCACGCGGTGTTACGACTAACAGCTTAAACAAACCCCTAAATTACAGATACAATTGTTGTTATAGGACTCTATCCATAAGTGGCAATATCGTTTAACGCGCAATTAACAACCAAATCTTCTATTTATCTTCAATCTGTTGCATCAGAAACGGTTTCATCTCTTCCGGACCTGGAATCGGCTATCGGCTACCTCTATCCGATCTAATCCTTAGCCGATTGACCTCGCAGCCGATCACTCTTCAGCCGATGCGACCCCTGTTTCCAGCCAATCCGACTCTGCTTCGCCTTTGCAGACCTGGGGATTCAATTACCAAATTTCAGTGTTAACAACAGGACACCTAAAGTGCCATATGGATTCGTGTGCCAAGAAGCAAGGAATACAACTCCGGCAGCAACAACTGATACTAAACCCGGATAGTATGGTACGTAGATGGGAGTACGATCCTATGGTTGCTCGAGAATCTCTTGTCCGGTTAATCACCAGGCAAGATTTACCCCTAAACTTTGGGGAGTCTCCTGCTTTTGAAAAATATATTCAGCAATCTCATAACCCTAGGTTTCAAGCTGTGAGTAGGCAAACAACAACTAGAGATTTAGAAAATATTTATCAGAAGGAATCTACTGGACTTAAGGAACTTTTTTGTACATGCACTTTCTTTGTTAGTGCTACTTCAGATATATGGAGTAGTAGAGCTAGGGAAGACTATCTTAGCGTAGTTGTTTATTTTGTTTATGATGATTGGCAATTGCAAAAGAGAGTTTTTGGTCTTAGGTTAATAGATGTCTCACACAGAGAGAAAAACATAGCTGAAAGAATTAGAGAGATAATTAATGAATTTAATCTTGCAGATAAAATATTTGTTGTCACCCTAGATAATGTATCGGCTAATTCTAAGGCAATGAAAATATTGCAACCTTTATTTTCTGTTTATGCTCAGTCTTTTCTACTGCATCAGCGTTGTGCTTGTCATATGATAAATTTGATTGTTAAAACTGGGATGAAGAGAGTAGGTGATCACATCGACGCTGTTCGTCAAGCAATCACGTGGTTAACTGCTTCTAACCCGCGGATTGCTGCATGGAAGAGGTTTTGTCATGCAGCCGGTAAGAGAGCATGTAAGTTTGCCACCGATGGAGAGCATCGATGGAATACAACATATTTAATGTTAAAAGTTGTTTTATCTTATAGTGATTTACTTATAGATTTTGTTCACTCATGTGGTGCCCCAAGAAACTATGACGGTCGCTAGTGCCGAATGAGCATGTTTGGGCAATTGTCTAAAAATTTTACCAATTTCTTGATTTTTTTATGATTGTACTTTTGTCACAAGTTTATTATCCAACTACCAATATAATTTTACATAATATTCTTGAAATTACTTTTTGTTTAAAGAATATGAAAATGATGATTTTCTAACCAAACTGTCTTTCACATGAAACAAAATATTTCAAATATTGAAAAACTATATCTATGTTGTATGTTTTTGCTTTCGTTTTAGATCCTAGGTGTAAAATAAGGGATTGTATGCTATTTTATCACTTCTTGAGATACCGTAGGTGTAGATTATAACTCTTTTTATACTGAGGTTAGGGATAAACTATATGATTTTTTTGGAAAGTATGAACTAAAGCTTCAAGAAGTTCGCCAGCAGAGACCCCCTCCTATCCCCACTACAGGTAAGAAGAAGATACAGTGGGGTAGAATTTGGGGTGGATCGTCTTCAAGCCAAGGTGGTGGAAGTTCGTCCGTTGCAAGTGGAGATGCCTCTTCGTATGGTGTGGCCGAAGAGTTGTCCGGTTATTTGGACAGCGACGTCATCCACCATGAAGCACAAGACTTCAACGTCCTCGGGTGGTGGAATGACCACAAGATAGCATATCCCGTACTTTCAAAACTAGCACGAGATGTGTTGACGGTACCCGTGTCGACGGTGTCCTCCGAATCGACCTTCAGTCTATGCGGCCGAATCATCGAAAACCGGAGGATGAACGCAAGCAGCGACCACGTCGAAATGCTACTAAGCGCTAAAGACTGGGAGCTTGCTAGACAACATGCCTTATACACTGCGGACAACCAAGAATTGACCACCCAGTTCGACCAACTCTACTTAGATCCAGACCAACCCCAATAGAATTTTGTTAGAAATAGTTGTGACCTTTGAGCTGTACTCTTTTCTTTGTCATCGTTTTCTCAGTTTTCCTTATGATTTTTTACATGACAATTTTTAACGAGACAGCATGTATCATTGTATCCTATAATAATATAAACATCAATAAAGGTCATTATTATTTTTAACATATTCTTTTTAATATTTTAATATTTTAATAAGTGTGAATTTTTCTTTTAATAATTTCAACATCATAAATCTCATTTTTAATTTTTTCAAGATGACAAAAATATTACTAGACCATTTTTTTATATTTTCAACACGAGAAAGTCATTATTTTTACCTTCTGTTCAATTTATTTTTTTCCTTTTTTTACCATTCACTATACAAACGGGCCGATCGTGCCGACTCAGCCCGTGAGCCTTCGACGTGCCGTGCTGGCATGGGCACGGTCCAACCAGCCATGAGTCATGCTATCATGAGCTGAGAGCATGACATGTGAATCGCCACGACATGACCAGTTTAAACAAATATCTTTAATAGGCTGTGCTTAAATGAGTCATGCCCCGCTCACGGGTTTATGCCGAGCCGGACCGTACCGCCCGTTTGACGTATAGTAAGTCCCGTGGTCTCCGCATACTCGGGTGTCTCGTGTGCTCAATGACACCACGTCACCACCCATTCTGTTCGCTTCCGCACCATTTCTTTCTTCCTTCGCTTGCAGCCAAGGAAAAATATCTGCGGCAGTTGGGCCCACGTGTCATTGATTGCAGTGCCGTGACCAACTTCTTTTTTTTTGGCTATTGATCAGAGAAAGGAAAGCCCTTGCCGCTTGCTCCCTTGTGCCTCTTGACCGCTGGTGGTTCTCCTCCCCCGCGCGCGGCGATGGCCGCCGGCCTCCTCCTCGGCGACGCCACCACCCTGCGGGGCGACCTCACCCTACGCGGGCCCCAGATCCGCCTCTGCAACTGGGCCCCCAGGCCCCGGTGGCGGCCGCTCGGCGCCGGCGAGGCCTCCTGTTGTCTCCTCTCCCGTGCACGCGCACGCGCACGCGGCCGCCGCCGTGGCCATGGCCATGTGGCCAGGTTCGCGGCCTCCGCTTCGGGGGCCGGCGAGGAGGCCGGGGAGCCGTCGGAGGACGAGGCGCAGAGGGAGTGGGAGGCGGAGATGGCGCGGCGGCTCAAGGAGGCCGAGGAGATGGAGGAGCTCGAGCGCACGGCCGAGGAGCTGCAGAGCCAGGCCGCCGCCGAGGCCACCAACGAATCCGAGGAGGAGAAGCGCGAGCGCGTCCGGCGCGAGCTCCAGAAGGTCCAGACGCCACCACCTCTTTACTTAGCTTATTATCTCCATAGTTAAACACTCTTCATGATGTGCTACCCTGCACCACCAAACAGGAAGGACGCCATTACCGAATTGTTAACTACATCCCCCCACTTCCAGATTACCACTATAACATGTTTTGTCACTGGACGACATTGCATTGCATGCATTGCTCTAGTCTAGCTGGATTTCAACATGTATTTTGAGCCTTTCGGTATGAGGGATTTGCAGGTGGCAAAGGAGCAAGCAGAGAGGCGGGCGACTGCGAAACAAATGTTTGATTTGGGGCAAAGGGCCTACGGAAGAGGAATGTATGGCCGCTCCATTGAATTCTTGGAGGCTGCACTCACAATCATACGTCCCTCATCGCTCCTTGGTGGGGAGGTAGCATATCACTCACCTTATGTGGTTAATAATTATGTTCACTTCAGGTTCCTTTATATGCCTAGTCGTCTCATTAGTGTGTCTACCAAATGAATGTTCGGATCTATTTGAGCTATAAAGAACAGAAATTACATTGCTAAGTTACTTACACCACCATTACCGCATGCCACATGTTCTTCACAGTGTAGCTGTGTTGGATGTCCCTGAGTTTTTGCTTTTCATACAACCTTAGTTGTTTGCTAGTTTATTGTACAACCTTAGCTATATGATAAATGGCTGTGTAGTGACTTGTGGCAGAATGAAACCATTACCAATGATAAGAGATCAATTGAAAGCTAGAATCCAAGATAGAAATGATGTTTTTCAAATATGCAGGACTGGCCTAAGGTTCACAATATATATAATATCCCAAGATTAAGAAATCTTGCAAACCATTAAATACATGGTTGCTAAAAAACAGCTGAAAGGAAAGTGCTGATACCTCAAAATTTCCTAACAGTTACTTTGTAATGTCTAAATATACAGATTAAGAAGTTCTATATGGTATATTGAAATAGCTAAAATTGAGCTTGGAACATATAAAATAATTACTCCGTTAGAACTGAAAATATCCGTACAGAAGGAATTGCTAGTTTGGAGCCATTAAATTTGTCAGATGTGGATGTTGACAGCAGATGACTGTTACATCTAGTTTTCTTGGATTTTTGAAATGTCCTATCGCTAAATATGGTGTAAATGGCCTTAAAAACATTTCTATGTGGCTTGTCACCACAGCCTTAATTTTTATCCTAACCTATCAATAGACTGGACGTTCACAATGTGAATTGAAATGTTTACTTCTTTATGGCAAGCGTGGCAATGGAATTAGTGTACACTTATTTGACCCAAGTGGGCCTCATACTTTATAATGACACATATATTCAAATATATCATAACACCATGTTCCCTGCACCAGTGTTACTCTTTTGATGACAATGATTGATCAAGCTTGTAAAATTGTAGTGATATGTAATGTCTTCTCTCGCTTACAGATCCAAATTTGGCTTGCAATGGCGTATGAGGCCAATAGGAGGCACAAGGATTGCATTGCACTGTACAAAGAGTTGGAGAGTACACATCCAATGATCAGCATTAGGCGGCAGGCGGCTGAACTCCGGTACATTTCTGAGGCACCCAAACTGAAGATCTCCAATGACGAGGTGGTCACCATACCGCAAATTGGATCTAGTTGGGATTGGTTAGTTATCTATCTTAACACTTTACTTTTCTTTGATTGCGCATATGCCTTTCAACTGGAATTTTTTTATCTTTGTATGTGGGCATATCTAGTTGGGTCATGTCTTCTAATCTTCTGTTAAAGCATTGGAAAAAAATCTTACGTTAAACATTTGTTTTACAACTTGCTAGCAAAACCATACTGTACATTAATATATCCTCGAAGAAGTATAACACGTAATATAATATCATTTGAATTAGGTACGCCGGAACATGGAGTGACAAAATCAAAGACCAGGAGGACAAGAAAAGGAAAATGGTGTCTGCCAGCAGCCAAGTTGAACCTTCGCCAAATATCTTTGGCGACTTATCTTTCTTGCGACCTCCAACGGAATGGACAAGGAGCGCGTGGGTGATTGTTACTTTATGGATTGTTTTGATTGGAACAGCAATCTATTTGCAAAGGTGAGGAATAACTGCAACTCTGAAAGAATCCACTCCATTCTTGTATATGAAGATGTCTTGCTGGCAAGGCGGCCACAAGTGAAGGAAGCTAGCTGGGCCGATTTGGAGTTATACTTATGACTTATTAGATTGAAGGGAGATCTGGATCGTCTGCAACGCTGCAGCCTGCAGAGAATCACTCTGTGGACAGTAATTTGAATCACGTGCTATAGCTGTAGCAATGCATTGTGGAAACAGTTTACAGTTCTAAGATTGTACAGCAGCAATGAGTAAAGGTTTCCAAATCACCTTGCTTCATGTATGCTGTAGCAAGATTTTACGGCAGCAATGAATACTGTTTCCAGACCACAGTTCAGTTCACGTATGTTGTACTAGCAAGTTGATGTGAACAGATCCTTGTAAATACTAACGGTGGAGATGAGGCCCGTAGCTAGTCGCACCGCCGAAGTTCACCGCACCAATTGCGACACAATCACACAAATATTGTGTCAGCAACAGTTCGTACAGGATTTATTTTATCTTCGGTCATCGCTTTCTTTTTTCAACAGAAAATGTACTTGATTTTCAGCACGCATTTCAGCCATCCAAGAACAACATATCTTGCTGAAATTTAGGTATACAGACGAAATCACAAGAATATGATAGCTCTGGGATTTTGAGCTCTGAGATTCTGGAGACCGGTAAGATTGATGAACTGAAATACTGCATTGCTAGAGGCAAACAGTGCAATACCTAATTTAGGGCTCGTTTAGTTTGATGCCGAAACAGGCCATCCAAAAGTTGACAATGCCAATAGAATTGAATTGTATTTGGTTTGCTACCAATAAATTGTCATTGTCAAACTTCTCTTTTTAAGATAATAGAATAATTCTGGCCTTTGCTCAACGAGCTACAATCAATTATTAAAAAATCCGCTCAACGATGAGCACACATCCACAGGTCCATAATAGCACACCCAAGAAATAAAAAGCAGAGCACAAGCTACACTGGACAAAGATCTCAAAATTATTGAAGCCTATTTGTGAATCTTCATCCGAAGTTGGTGAAAAACTACATAACCGTTGTCTCAAGGTACGACATGCAACATGCATGAGTTTGATGTCATCGTCATATTTTTGTAGTTGCGTCCAAAATCGAAGTTAGCATGTTATTCTAAAAAGTACATGCATAGATTTAGAGGGTGGTTTGTCAAAATCACATCATTTCTACTAAGGCATAGAGCTTAACATATAGCAGAAACTTCTACAATAATAAGTTTCACAAGCCAGTTTCCAAACATATGAGATAAACTATATGGAGAATATAGACCAAAAGAAATTTGTATTGCTCTCCAAATAAATCTGGCAAAATGGCAATCTAAAATAAATGATAGATTGTCTCATTTTTCATTAAAAACAACATGTCATACTACCATTCCAATTCCTCCTAGCCAAATTATCCTTAGTTAACACTACTCCTTTAGAAGTAAACTGATGCCACGTAAAAAATATGAATCTTAAGAGGCAACTTGATTTTCCATATAATCTTATTCCTCTCCATTTTTAATTAAAGCTAAGTACATAGAACAAACCGAGATTTGATCATTTTGATGAAAATTCCATTTAAAGATGTCATTTCCTTCTGTCAAACGAATATGCACAATTGAAACACACAAGTTATGTCAATTGACCAAGTTCTGTCCTATTAAAGCTCTTCTAAAAGAAACATTCAACGAAACATGAACTCATAACAAAGAAAATTTATCTTTAAGCCCGAAAACTTTCATATACTGATCATTTTAGGTTTCTCTAAGTCATGCTAAAAAGTAAGAGTCATATGCATATTATAGAATGGATAAACCGTCATCCACCAGATGTCGAACGACCTCACTAATTTGACCATCATCCTTAGCTCTCTTAATTAATATAGCTAGCATATCAAAAACTATATTAAAAATGAATGGGAATAATGGATCACCTTGTCATAGATCCTTGTATGTTTGAAAATTAGAACTAACTTGGTCGCTTACTTTTATACCAACATGTCCACCTTGGATAAACGAAGCTATCCATTCACATCATTTTGGTGAAAAGCCTTTCATCCTCAATGTTTGTTATACAAAAGATCATTTTATTTTATCACACGCTTTCTTGAAATCAATCTTGAAAATTACCCCATTTGCCTTTTTTCTATGCATTTCATATATTGTTTGATGTAATATAACAACTCCTTCCATACTATATCTCTTATATATAAATGTTGTTGAGTTGGGCTAATGACTTTTTGAGTAACTCCAGTGATCCTATTTGTAGCAACTTTGGTAAAAATTTTAAAGCTTATATTAAGTAAGCGGATAAGCAATCTTTATAGCCTCCTTACACTTAGGCAGTAATATAATAGTACCAAAATTAAGCGAATATAAAGCTAATGCTCCACTATGAAAATCTTTAAACAAATCTAGCAAATCTGATTTAATCACATTCCAGAACACTAGCTAAAACTTAGCTGGAATCCATTCGGACCTGGAGTTTTATTATGTTCCATTTGAAAATTGCTTGTCAAATTTCCTTCTCGCTGAATTCTTCTGTTAAAGCCTCATTTTCCAATTTAGATACCTAGGGAATATCATCTATTCTACTCTCATCTAATGTTAAATAAGAATTATCAGGTGAACCAAATAAACCTTTATAATAATTTATGATATGCGATTTTAAATCCACATCACCATTTATTATTTGATCATAATCCTGTAATTGAAAAGTTCTTGTTTTCTATTCTTACCATTTGCTACCAAATGAAAATATTTAGTATTTGAATCCCCCTCCAAAATATCTTTAGCCTTAGCACGCAGATACCATTTAATTTCCTCCTCTCTTTACAAAAATGCTAACCGACTCTTCATATATTGTCTAGTATCAAGCTCTTCTTGTATCAATAAAATTGTTTTAGCCTTTTTTGTCAAGTATATCAAGATTATATAAAAGTTTGTTTTTTTCCTTTTTGTAAGTACCACAAGTTTGTTTAGCCCAACCTCTTAAATGTTGTCTTAATCTATGAATTTTTGCCACCCATCTCTCGATCAGGCTATTGCCTTCGTGTACACTAAACCAAACTTCCTTAACCATATCAAGAAAGTCATCCCGTAGCAGCCGACCTAACTCAAACTAAAGTTTTGTTGGCTATTGCACGGTGATGACAAGTTTGTATTTAATAGTAAAGGAATATGATCCAATATATCCCTAATTAGAGCAAACACGGAGGATAGCAGAAATTTTTGTTCTCACTCAGTCGACAAGTAGGTACCGCTAAATTATTTGCCCATGTAATTCCTACCAGACATTACTAGATCTCTAAGACTAAGACCATCTATAATTACATTAAAAAGAAAAGGCCATCTGTCATCATAATTGTCATTATTCTTTTCCACAGGGCTACACAATATATTAAAATCTTCCCCACCAATAAAAAATTATAAAGTTTCATGACTGCACATATGTACTAACTCGGCTAGAAAATGTTCCTTAAATTCATTTTGCACAGGTCCATAAACCAAAACTAAAGCCCATTTAAACTTATCTAATTTATTACATAAATGGAACTTTATATAAAAATCTCCTTCATCTATTAAACCAATATCAAAACTTTGTAAAGTAACTCCAAACAACATGCCACCACATCTCCCCTTAAGAGGTTTACAATGCTACAATAAATCTTTCCCAGCACATAGATTTGTAAGGGCAGGAAATGTAAATTCTCTCCTAAGAGTCTCTGATAAGACAATAAAATCAAGTTGTTGTTTCTTAGTAAGATCATGTTTTTTGTCTTTGAACCCATCACAGTTCCGAAAGACTCCTTTCATTTTAAACTATTCATATATTGGAAAGAAAAATAAAGCATATGAATAACTGTAAATATTGCAATTGTGTATTAATATGTACATCTAAGATCCTTTTATACAGTTTTTCTTTTAAAAAATAAACAAGAGCTCAAGCACTAAGAAAATTTTGGCACCAAACCAAGCAACACTACCTAGACGAAATTTTAACATTGCCAAATCTTATCACTACCACAAAATATTGATAGGGTTCAAAATGGCACTTAACAAAATGAGTCCTTAGTGCACGTGACAGATTGTAGGAATGATCTCATTCGTTCGATCAAGTCAATCCGATAGTTCGGAAACATCTACATCCACTTTGCGTTTGTTGGGTGGATGTAGCCAAACGAATCAACTGGTACATTAATATTAGTTGGTGTGTCGATACTGATTCTAGAGACAAATACTGTAGAAGTAGCAAAATTTCTTCAGGAGAGCACTTTTGACAGGTCAATTATGTAACCTTAGCACAACACTTCAAAGAGAAGAGTTCTTCTCTTTTCAGAAAATAAAAGGTTTGCTGGATTCGACGAACCCCAAATCAGATGGCGTACAAGTTAGCGTAGAATAGTTGTATAGCCCACAAGTTCTTGGTTTTATGTAGCCTCTCTTTTATAGAGGCATCTCCTTCCTTCGCTTGACTATGAGTCGAATCAGGAATAAAGTGTAGTTGTTTCTTTTTAAAAAATGTGTCCACCAAAATACATGCCCAGCACGTCTCTATATTCCAAGGCTAAATTAATGTACTACCCTATTTCCAAATGAATGAAAATGTTGATCTTCTAATCAAATTTTGAACAATGATAGTTCATGTATCAATTATTATATTTTGTTATTTAAAAAAAAATTATTAGATTCATTTTGCATCATGCTTTGATAATAGTTTTGTCAAGTAGGATGAACCCTATTTGTTCTAGAACCAATTAGGACGTCCTCAAGTTGGACAATGATTATTTTAATATTGCTTAATTATTACAATAGTTTACTGTTTTTAAATATTATTGTGAAATGTTGTTTTGTGCAAATTTAAAACCCTAGCCTATCCTTGAGTTACTTCCCTTGCATGTATACCTACTCTTCCGATATGACTTGCTGAGTACCATGGGTAGTACTTAGCCTTGTTCTAACTTCCCCCCACCAGAGCCGGTCTTTGAGGCAGATGAAGACTACGAGGAGGAGTAGGCTTCGTCCGACGTCCGAGATGCCTATGGAGTGGTGGTGCCACGCTGAGTGTCAAGACCTAGCTTTAGCTCTTCTTTTCTTTTCCGCTGCATTTTTGTAATCTTGTGTTGTTTTTAAGACGTGGATTCTGTAATATCAAAATTATTGTATGTGTACCCTGGCTGGTCCTGGACAGAGATTTTTAATACACATAAAGCTTCGAAAATTCCGGGTTGGAATTTTTGGGTATGATAAGTTGGACCTCTCCGACTTACTTCAGAATCCAGCAGAGCGTGTTCCACGAAGGCAACAGTTTGCGGCATATACTTGACCTCTCCGCATTGAGCATATACACACTGTTGGCTCGACCAAACTTTAGTGTGTGTGTGTGTGGTATACCCCTGCTCATCCCAGAAAAGTATGTGTGAAAAATTGCTCAATAGTAATCTTTGGTTCATATTTTCAGTTTTTGAGGATCCCATGAAAAAAATAAAAAAGAGGGGCAAAAAAAGAAAAAAGGGTGATATTTTTTGTTCTTCGTTTGTGTTCTCGGTGGTGTGTGTTGTGACTTCCCTTGTGTGTAGGCTCGTGTCTCTATCACGGTCTAGGCTAGGACCAATACAGTACCGCCGTTGAACGACTATTCAACTTGCTTTAACTAACGTGGTTTCTAGTTTTCCTTTGAACACTAGCATCCCACCTATAGCTCCACCTTCCCAGCTACAACTTCATAGGTTGTTTTTGCTGCTGCTACACCGATACACCTCTCTCAAGGTTGCCGACTTGCTGGTTGCTGTCACCTCCTATCGGGCAAGGTAAGAACTGGTAAGAGCTTGTGTGAGCAGGTTGTGAGCAAGTGCCTTGCAGTAGCAACATCCTATTAGTTGTAGGGCTTTTATTCCTTTATCTATTTTTTCTTGTTGTCTTTGTTTGATTGACCATGGTAGGATCAGAGGACAACAAGGATATGGCACATTCTCCTCGCACCAAGGGCATTATGCAACATTTTGAAAGGCTAGTGAGGACGCACACAAAAGGTGTTGATAATGACTTGCAGGTGACGAATGACAAGTGGACAATTGGAGGCTACGCAAATTGCAACCAACACCCGGCTTGCTGGTTTGGAGACATCCGTGACAGCCATCAACAACAATCTTAATAATCTATTAAGGCATTTCGATAACTTTCATGATGAGAATGACCGATCACATCATGAAGATGATGGATATGCCGATGACAATTTGGATGACTACTCGGCTGATACATAACATGAGCGTAACCATCGGCACTTAAATCATAATCGATGAGGTACGGATGGAGGACACCTCCGACGTGAGGTACGCAATAATGATGATTCTTTTCATAAGATTAAATTTGAAATACCTCCTTGTGATGGAAAATATGACCTTGGTGCATATATTACTTGGGAAATTGCTGTTGATCAAAAATTTGCATGCCATGAGTTTCCTGAAAACACACATGTTCGGGCTGCCACTAGTGAGTTTACTGATTTTACTTCTGTTTGGTGGATCAAACATGAAAACAAAAATCGTGATAATATGCCTCAAACTTGGGATGCTTTGAAACGGGTCATGCGGGCTAGATTTATACCTTCTTATTATGCACGTGATTTGTTACATAAGTTGCAACAATTGAGACAAGGTACTAAAAGTGTAGAAGAGTATTATTAGAAATTATAAATGGGTATGCTACGTTGTAATTTAGAGGAGGATGAGGAACCTGCTATGGCTACACTTTTGGGTGATTTGAACCCTGAGATTCAAGATATCCTTACTAATAAAGAATACAATAACGTTACTCGTTTGTTTCATCTTGCTCGCAAAGCTGAACGCGAAGTGCAGAGACGATGTGCGGCCTCTAGTGAAGGGTTACGCGGAGGCTACGCTAGCCGAAAACAAAAACTTTTTACCGCGCAAACCAGGAACACTTGCAAGTAAGGACCGATAGATCGTTACCGATTGGAGTATGCAGCGAAATAGCCAATCGTGGCTATCCGATCTGGAACCGTGCCGGCCGATGACAGCCGATTCCCGCAAGCCGACACCGATTCGCGCCACCGATTCGCCGAGTCGTCTGACCGTGATCTCGCGCCTCGCTCCGATGCGCTCGACCGCAGCCGATTCCACCACAGCCGATTCGTAGCGGATCAACAACGTGCAACGTAGCAGCGCCTCTACCGGTATCCACATGTCCGGGGACAGAACACCGAACACCCGTGTGCTAGCACGCGATGCTGGGCTAGGGTTTTGGCTCGAAGGTGGGAGGGTTTCCGTGGAGATTGATCTCGCCGACTTCTAAAGCCGCGTGTGATCAGATTGATTTCGGCGCAATTGACTTCAATTGACCTCAAGCAGCTCTCCACCCCTCCCTCCTTTATATAGAGTTGGCCGACTGGGACTAGTGGCCGATCAGGACTCTATTTTGAATCGGATCCCATCCGAATCTCACAGAGTTGGCCGCCCATACGTCGTAAGCCCATAGGACTCTATCCGATCGGATCCCTATCCGATCGAGCCGTATTCGAGTCCAACTCGAATATCTATTCTATCCCCTTAAGTGTGCGACCCTGTAGGTTTAGGTATACTCGGTTTCGGCTATAGTCTAACTTAGCCGATCGTCGGCTCGAGTCCAACTCACCGACCGTCACATGCGGCGCCTAGCAAGCACATATTGACACCATAGTATACAAGAATATAATATCGGCTCGAACCCGTAATGTGTACACAAATCCCTTTGCCTCACGATACCGGTTAAGCTATAGGCAAGATGTGTGCCATCCCTTCAATAGCTTAACCATTCACTCGAACCGTATTGGATTATCCGTCGTTGATTGACTCCTCAATCAACTTAGCATGGCCATGCATTTCCATAATCCATTACCTCGAGGGCCTAGAGATATCTCTCCCAAAGAAGGGGCAAATTCCATATTGATCACTCACATCCCACTCCCATGTTTCATAGCAAACCCGAAAACTACCTTTATAACTACCCGCCACGGAATAGCGTTTGGTAGTCCCAAAGTAGGCTACTACACATGTTGGAATCCATGGTGATCTCAGGTATAAGGACTTTGTACCAACACTACCTGAGACCAACTAATGGCACATTAATTCCTGTAGTGTCTCATGGTGGGTCTATCCAACAATGTGTTCTCCAACACATGTGTCCATGTTTATTGATTTGGTATCTCCATACCCATGATCTACGAGACATGATCATTAATCAATAAACATGTCGATCTTAGAATCATATTAGTTCCAATAATATGATATATGATCAGGGATCATTTAGAAATAGATTCATACATATTGAGTCTCATAAATAAGTCACGTACTTATTGATCAATACAAGATGTCTATTTCATGAAACTGAATAACACTTTATTCATAAATACATAAACATTGACAATGATATCCAACATCTCCATGTTGCCTCTAGGGCATATCACTAACATCTAGGACTAACGTTTTTGCAGGGAAAACTAACACTTGGTCGGCACGCACAACTACTATGCCAACCGGACATGTTCCACCGCCATCTGCATTACCAAGTCATGTTTTCTCTTCCACCTCCAACAGCCAGCCATGTGCTCCTCCAACCAATTTAGCTCCGAAGGCTTCCCAAAAGCCTACCACCCCTGAGGGTGCTTCTTCTGTTGCTTCTACAAGGAGAACTAGGGATATTCAGTGTCATCGATGCAAGGGCTATGGGCATGTGTAGCGGGACTGTCCTAACAAGCCTGTTTTGGTTGTCAAGATGACAGTGAGTACTCCTCTGCTAGTGAATTTGAAAATGATACATGTGTTTTGTGAAGAGTTACGCGGAGGCTACGCTAGCCGAAAACAAAAACTTTTCTCCCGCCCAAACCAGGAACACTTGCAAGTAAGGGCCGATAGATCGTTACCGATTGGAGTAGAGTGCAGCGAAATAGCCAATCAGGGCAATCCGATCTGGAACTGTGCTGGCCGATGTCAGCCGATTCCCGGGGACAGCCGATTCACCAATCAGCCGATTCGCAGATGCCGCAGCCGATCCGAGTCGTCTGACTGTGTTCTCGCGCCTCGCTCCGATGCACTCGACCGCAGCCGATTCCTCCACAGCCGATCAACAGCGTGCAACGTAGCAGCGCCTCTACCGGTATCCACACGTCCGAGGACAGAACGCCGAACACCCGTGTGCTAGCACGCGATGCAAGGCTAGGGTTTGGCTCGAAAGTGGGGAGGGTTTCCGTGGAGATTGATCTCGGCGACTTTTGTTGAGGGTTTGGTTCAACGCGATACAGAAACTCTCCACCCCTCGCCCCTTTATATAGAGTTGGCCGACTGAGACTAGTGGCCGATCAGGACTCTATTTTGAATCGGATCTCATCCGTATCTCATAGAGTTGGCCGCCCACACGTCGTAAGCCCATAGGACTCCATCCGATCGGATCCCTATCCGATCGAGCCGTATCCGAGTCCAACTCGAATATCTATTCTATCCCCTTAATCGTGCGACCCTGTAGGTTCAGGTATACTCGGTTTCGGCTATAGTCTAACTTAGCCGATCGTCGGCTCGAGTCCAACTCAGCCGACCGCGCGGCGGCGCCTAGCAAGCACATATTGACACCATAGTATACAAGAATAATATCGGCTCGAACCTGTAATGTGTACACAAATCCCTTTGCCTCACGATACCGGTTAAGCTATAGGCAAGATGTGTGTCATCCCTTCAATAGCTTAACCATTCACTCGAACCGTATTGGATTATCTGTCTGTTGATTGACTCCTCAATCAACTTAGCATGGCCATGCATTTCCATAATCCATTACCTCGAGGGCCGAGAGATATCTCTCCAAAGGAGGGGCAAATTCCATCTTGATCACTCACATCCCACTCCATGTTTCATAGCAAACCCGAAAACTACCTTTATAACTACCCAGTTACGGAATAGCGTTTGATAGTTCCAAAGTAGGCTACTACACATGTTGGAATCCATGGTGATCTCAGGTCTAAGGACTTTGTACCAACACTACCTGAGACCAACTAATAGCACATTAATTCTTGTAGTGTCTCATGGTGCGTCTATCCAACAATGTGTTCTCCAACACATGTGTCCATGTTTATTGATTTGGTATCTCCATACCCATTCTCTATGAGACATGATCATCAATCAATAAACATGCCGATCTTAGAATCATATTTGTTCCAACAATATGACATATGATCAGGGATCGTTTAGAAATAGATTCATACATAAAGAGTCTCATAAATAAGTCACGTACTTATTGATCAATACAAGATGTCTATTTCATGGAACTGAATAACACTTTATTCATTTATACATAAACATTGACGTGATATCCAACATCTTCATGTTGCCTCTAAGGCATATCACTAACATTTTGCTTACGACAGACCATGTAGATAATGATGAGGAGAAAGAACTTATTGGTGCGGAAGATGTGCACACTATGAGAGCCTCATTGTGCAACGGGTACTTAGTGCGCAGATGGAGCAAGCGGTGCAAAATCAGTGACAGATGTTGTTTCAAACAAAATGTGTTGTCAAAGAGCGAACTTGTGGTGTGATCATTGATGGAGGTAGCTGCAAAAATTTTGCTAGCAGCGACATGGTGGAGAAGCTCACACTCACTACCAAACCACATCCACATTCATATTACATTCAGTGGCTAAACAACAGTTTTAAGGCAAAGGTAACTAAACTTATGCGCATCAATTTTGCCATTGGATCGTATAAAGATGTTGTTGAGTGTGATGTTGTACCCATGCAAGCATGTAGCATTTTACTAGGTCGACCAGGGCAATTTGATAGAGATTCTGTGCATCATGGTAGGTTAAATCAGTACTCTTTTCTTCACCATGATAAGAAATTTATGTTGCATCCTATGTCTCCTAAAGCTATTTGCAAGATGATGTTGCTAGAGCTAGAAAAGTTAAATCTCAAGAGCATGCTAAAAGTGATAAGAAAAATGAGATTAAGTTGAAAGGAACTTGTTTGATTGCTACCAAATCTGATATAAATGACTTGATTGATTCCACTTTCCCTTCATATGCTTTGGTATGCAAACATGTTTTGGTTTCACTTCACGATATGCAGCACTCTTTGCCTCCTCTTGTTGCTAATATTTTACAGGAGTATGCTGATGTCTTTCCAAGTGAGATGCCACCAGGGTTGCCTCCAATTCGTGGGATTGAACATCAAATCGACCTCATTCCTGGTGCTTCACTGCCCAACCGTGCGTCTTATAGGACCAATTCGGAGGAAACTAAAGAGATTCAACGCCAAGTGCAAGATTTACTCGACAAAGGTTATGTACGTGAGTCTCTTAGTCCTTGTATTGCCCCAGTTATTTTAGTACAAAAATATGGTTCATGGCATATATGTGTGGATTGTAGAGCCATTAATAACATCACTATTCGATATCGCTATCCTATTCCACGCTTAGATGATATGCTTGATGAATTGAGTGGTGCTGTTGTGTTTTCAAAGGTTGATTCGCATAGTGGCTACCACCAAATTCGCATGAAGTTGGGAGATGAATGGAAGACTGCTTTTAAAACTAAATTTGGTTTATATGAGTGGTTAGTCATGCCTTTTGGTTTAACTAATGCACCTAACACTTTCAGACGATTAATGAATGAGGTTTTGAGAGCTTTCATTGGAAAATTTGTGGTGATCTATTTTGATGATATATTGATTTATAGCAAGTCTATGGATGAACATATAGACCACTTACGTGTTGTTTTTGCTGCTTTACATGATGCATGTTTATTTGGTAGCCTTGAGAAGTGCACCTTTTGCACTGATTGAGTCTCTTTTCTTGGCTATGTTATGACTCCATAAGGAATTGAAGTTGATCAAGCCAAGGTTGATGCTATACAAGGATGGCCGGTCCCGAAGACTATCTCACAAGTTCGAAGCTTTTTGGGCCTTGTGGGATTCTATTGCCGCTTGTGAGAGATTTCAGCTTACAAAGAAGGGAGTGTCTTTTGTTTGGGATACGCCACAAAAACTTGCCTTTAACATGTTAAAAGATAAGTTGACACATGCACCACTCCTCCAACTTCCTGATTTTAATAAGACTTTTGAGCTTGAATGTGATGCTAGTGAAATTGGATTGGGTGATGTTTTATTACAAGAAGGCAAACCTGTTGCATACTTTAGTGAGAAGTTGAGTGGGCATGTTCTGAATTATTCCACTTATGATAAGAAATTATATGCTCTTGTTGGCACTTTAGAAACATAGCAGCATTATTTGTGGCCCAAAGAGTTTGTTATTCATTCTGATTATGAATCTTTAAAGCATGTCCATAGTAAAGGAAAATTGAACCAAAGACATGCTAAGTGGGTTGAATTTATTGAATCTTTTCCTTATATTATTAAGCACAAGAAAGGGAAAGAGAATGGCATTGCTGATGCTTTATCTAGGAGATATACACTGCTGAATCAATTTGATTACAAAATCTTTGGTTTACAAACAATTAAAGATCAATACGTTCATGATCCTAATTTTAAAGATGTGTCACTACATTGTAAAGATAAAAATGATGGAACAAATTCATTATTAGTGGTGGGTTTGTGTTTAGGGCTAATAGGCTATGCATTCCAGCTAGCTCCGTTCGTTTGTTGTTGTTGCAGGAAGCGCATGGAGGTGGCTTGATGGGACATTTTGGGTCAAAGAAGACAGATAATATACTTTTTGGTCATTTATTTTGGCCAAATATGAAGAGAGACATGGAGAGATTTGTTGCTCGCTGCACTACATGTCAAAAGGCTAAGTCACGATTAAATCCACATGGTTTGTATTCTCTGATCGTGATGTTAAATTTCTTACTGGACAACTTTGTGGGCTAAATTGGGGACTATGCTTTTATTTTCTACTACCTGTCATCCACAAACTGATGGTCAAACTGAGGTAGTAAATAAAACTTTGTCTACTATGCTTATGGTTGTTTTGAAGAAAAACATCAGGATGTGAGAGGAATGTTTGCCTCATATTGAGTTTGCTTACAATCGTTCATTGCATTCTACTACCAAGATGTGTCCATTTGAGATTGTTTATGGATGTTTGCCTCGTGCTCCAATTGATTTAATGCATTTACCATCTTCTAAAAAATTAAATTTTGATGCTATCCAACGTGCCAAGTTGATGTTAAAACTGCATGAAACAACTAAAGAAAACAAAGAGCGCATAAATGCTAAGTATAAGCTTGCTCGTGATAAACAAAAAATGCAATTGACTTTTGAACCTGGAGATTTAGTTTGGTTGTATTTGTGAAAAGACTAATTTTCTGCATTGAGAAAGTCTAAGTTGATGCCTAGAGCTGATAGACCATTTAAAGTTTTACAGAAAATTAATGACAATGCATATAAGCTTGATCTGCCTCCAGACTTTGGGGTTAGTCCCACATTTAACGTTGCGTATTTGAAGCCATATTTGGGCGAAGAAAATGAGTTTGAGTCTACTCCAACCCCGCTTGGTCTTGTTCCTATTACTCGTGCTCGTGCCTGCCAACTCAATCAAAAAGTAAGTTCATTCTTAATCTCCTGTTTATCATACAATGAAGATGTGTGCACTATTGTTTTGCTTAGGTACGATGGAGAGGATCAAGAGGGAATAGGATTCGCGCGGGTTAGAGTCGGACTACAGGACAACATCAACTTGTAACGGTTGCCATAGCTTTATACGGACTCTGGTTTGAACGTTCAAATACTTCATGGAAAGCTTATGAAGTCTAATTTCCAAAGAATCCAACCTCACTTCCATATCTATCCAGAATCATCCGCAATCATCAAATTAGTACAGCTATCTTTTTCTGTCTGAGGTGTTGTGCCGCCAAATTGGGCCGATGAGCCTTGTATCAAGTCAAGTCTATTATGGACGTGTCCTAGGGTTAGAATACGTCCCCAACTTGTCCTACCACCTATATAAATACCCCCATAGCCGTATAGAATAATTTGGATTTTGTTTATGTAAGTTTAGCTCTTGCTACTTCCTTATAGACGTGTGTGTCGGCTAGACCATCCGTTCTATTCGATTCGGAACCCCACCTTTTTCATGTGCATCAGATCTAAAACTAATATTTGCAGTTGAGTTGTTGTTCATCCTTTTCTTGCAAGTTCGTCGGTTGCTTGCAGGAATAACCCTAATGATTTGGTTGATCGTGCTCCATAAGATCGCGTCAACCAGTGGGGTTGGTGTATCGGTCGCTAAGGCGCAATTACTCTGTGAAGTATTGTAGTCGGGCCATGAACGTCACTCCATTAAATCGAAGTTATCGTCTCTACCGAAAGATCAGGACACCCTAGTGCATATCAACTTTGTTTCTCCTTCCTTATTCGAAACACTTTTTGTCGATGAGGCATGACTCCATATAAGACTTGGTATATGGTCGGTCCCGCCGAGCCTAACACAAAAGTATTAGATATGCCTTGTCCATAACAGTGACAATAGCCTCGACCTCAATGCAAATGACCGTACTAGCGTTCTCGACCATGTAGCCTGAAGACCCATCCTTGTCAGAATCACCTAGCCATTTTGGAAAGACCAAATAGGCATAGAGTTCTCTACAAGTCCTCTTTGTTACCTATGACAAAGAATGTGAACATTTTTGAATTTGGATTGAGGTCAGAAAATATCATCTCAATGGGTGAACCATCGCTTTGTTCAATCTTTCTCTCTCCTTATGTAGGTTCTTAGATCCATACAAGATATGCGGCCATGCTATAGAGTTGTCGTCCTGTGTTTCTCGTAGTCAGCACAAAGTGCGACCACCAGACAACTCTTCAAATCGGCTATCTGATTTTCCTAAAATCAATTCTTAGAACAAAGTATTAGATATAGAAAGCCCCCGAGCAAAAGCTTATGATATAAATTGGATATATTGAAAATAAATTTTGTCTATGTGTGATAATAAACGAGTATTCTCATCATAATCGCTCTCACTGAATGGAGTTATGTACCCTTCCCGTCCCCTAGCTGGATTTGTGGGAAGTTTTTATCAAAAGCAGCTTGAATCTCATAACAAACTATGCTCACTATAAGATAATTGAGGTATCGCCACCAAATTATTGCAATAAAAAATAATCCGTGGCAATATATTGTACTATTACAATGATAATTTTGTGTGGAAAATAACTATATTTTGTTACAACGATTTACAATCATTGTTTTATTCAATATTTTTGTTGCAATAGGAAATAAGCTATCGCCGAAAAATTACTCATTTAAAAAACATGTTCTATCGTCATAGTTTTACTTTTTGTGGCAATTTGCATAGTACATGGTTTCTATTTTTGGTTGCCCAACAAATTCGTTGTAATAAAAAATTTGTCATCTCATAATTTAACTTTTTTCATATGGACAGGGATTGGGACAAATTTTATATGAAAATTATAGCTCTTGATGAGATTTACAATTTTATAGGTGACACCTTTTTCATTTAAAATCTTTTAGATACTCAAATCCATGATTCAAATCTCTGTTAGGTAGGCTCAAATGAAAATATATGTATTTTCTAATAGATTTGATGTGTAGATGAGTTGGAAAGGAGATCGTGCGTGAGGGAGAGGTCTTGGGTTCGAATCCTGGCCATGACAAGGTATCAAAATAAAATAGTTATGATGATAGTTTAATATTTAAACTTTTAATTTCGTACGAACAACTAATGCCACACATGAAGTGGTGGTAACAATTTTTTATTACAATGATGTAAAGTGTTACAATATGATTTGTTGTCACATCCATTTTGTGGCAATATCAAAATTTGTTACCACTAAATAAAAATTGTTGCAATAACCTATTACCACTATATTTACTATCACGGCTAGCAGCGATTTTAACATAATGGTAACATGTATCATTGTCACGATTTTAGCATTGATGCCACAATTTATTTTCATGGCGACAAATCATTTTTCTAGTAATGGGCTGAAGGAGCGAGTACCTAGTCCCGGCCATGAAGTTGAAAAAACCAATTCCCGATTACATGACTAGCTAATATGTTATATGGGTACTCTCCAATCTGACATGGCCTTTGACCTTGTACCTAACTAATCCAACAGTGAGAGGCATCCCAGGCCGAGGTGCTAAGACACCACGATTAGTCGACGATAAAAAAACAATTTCAATTGGTAACGATATGAGAAAAGGGAATTAATGGAGAAATATTGCATACTTGATATGTATAAAAACTTACATAGATTAATGCATGAAGATGGTAGAATCGCTACTGCGTTGGTCGAGTGAGGACCAGACATAGTCATACCTCGACCATTCGCAGAGATGGTATGAGGATCGCTACCATGATGGTCAAGGACCAAGTGTAGTTATACCTCGACCCTTTACAGAGATGGTGGGAGGATCACTACAACGTTGGTCAAGGACCAGGTGTACTCATACATCGATCACTCATAAAGATGGTGGAAGGGATTGATGCCACGTTGATCGAGGATCAGGAATAGTCATGCCTCGACCAGTCGTAGAGGTGGGAGAATCACTACCATGTTGGTCGAGCAAGGACCAAGTGTAGTCATACCTCGACTACTCATGGAGGTGAGAGGGTCGGTACCATGCTGGTCGAGCGAGGACCAGGTGTAATCGTACCTCGACCATTCGTAGACATATTGGGAGGATCGACTACCATGCTGATCGAGCAAGAACCAGACGTAGTCGTGTTGACGAGAAATTTCTCTCACGCGCTGGCCTAGGAGATATGCTTGACTCCAGTGTAGGTCCTTCTTGGCTGCCTGTGCTGTGCAGCGCGTGCCAGTTGGTTTGATCTGTTAACCAACAAGAAACAACAAGAAAATATGCATTAAGTGTTAGGTTAGATCCCCACTGGATCGGCTGAGGGAATCCATGAGCATATATTTGCTATCCTAAAATATATTTAAGTCAAGCGACTGGAATGGATCGGCTATACCGAGACATCATCAGCCATTTAACCCAAATACAGTAAAGGATAATAAATATATAGATCGATAACCTAGCCGATACTGGAAAGCTAACAGTGAATCGGTTAGTACTCCAACGAATCTTATGAAAAGATATCATTCTTGAACTGAATGTGCGTAACCTGGGAAATCGACCGTCGGCTGTTGAAGGCAGGCCGATTTCGGCTGATGATGTCTGACAAGAATGGGATCTTAATATAAGATGCAGTCCTAACATAAATCTAATAATAAATATATTAAAAGAAATATATCGGGGTAGATAAGGTCGGCTAAAACCCCTAAGACTGTCTCTAAACAATATAAATCTAGCCAAACAGATCATTGAAAGTTCTAAAAATGACTTAACAGTTCAACATTGATGCAACATTAAGTATAAAAAGAGCAACCCGATCTGTTGTAGCTGATTTATATCTCTCGAGACGGTGGATACTGCATATAAACCAGCCAACCTTTAGATCTAGCCTTATTGACTGCGAGTCCTTGATGGAGTTGGCCAATGGCAGGATAGATCTAAACATTGATCTAATTTATATGCGCTATATGATAAATAGCGCAGTATAAACCTCTGAATCTAATGTGTCATTACGATGGAGGCACTAGAAACAGCAGATCATACCACTAATGACAAGCATTTACCTGGATTTGGGAATCGAAACGATGCAGCCCGTAGCCAAGTCAATTGCTCATCTGAAGAAAAAGGTTGGCGATGCACCGAAGGTTTGATTGATTGTGTTAATTTTTTATTACAGGGGGTCTCGGGTCTTATTTATACCCAAGATAAAATTATCTGTACAAACCATGGACTCTATCTAAACTACTATTTAAAACACGACGTTATCCCGGGGAGGACCCATGCCGCATTACAATGAACAATTTAAACAAACTACTAAATTACAGATACACTTTGCCGTTACAGGACTCTATCCATGGATGGCAATATCTTTTAACGTGCAATCTAATAACCGAATCTTCTATTTATCTTCAACATCTGCACCAGAAAAGGTTTTATCTTCTCTGAACCTAGAATCGGCTATCGGCCGTCTTGTCCGATCCAACTTCAGCCGATTGGCCTCACAGCCGATCGCTTCTCAGCCGATGCGGCCTCTGTTTCTCCGCCAAACCAGCCGATCCGATTCTGCTTCACCTTTGCCAGGACTTAGGGATTCAATTACCAAATTTCGGTGTTAACAAGTCGTACCTCGATCACTCATAGAGGCACTTGAGTCAGTTATTAGATATGCATCTCATGTGGCCAACATTACTTCACACACCCTTTTTACCAACTTACAAGTATATCAGACATCAGTTCACAATCATGTCGAGTGATCAAGCCGACAATGTTCATAAGGATATCGTTCATAGCTACCTTTTCACAAAAATAACGGGCATGACCGGTACTTGATGTGAGATGGATTGCCATTCGTCGTTGATAGGTTTGGTTCAAATACATCTCATATGATCGGAATGTTCTCGATAATTGGGCGTATTCGACCGCTGTCTACTAGGGGGCTCGGTGATCGAGCGTACGCTGGATCATTTCATGAAAAATATTTTTCTAGAAGGCTATATATATAACAAAAAATATCAAGTATATACTCAGAAAGCGGTATAAAATCTTCTAGCATTGTCAAGATATAATGAACAGATTGGATCAAATATCAGATATTATATTTATCATAAACAAACATGATTTATAAAAAACTGAGCGAGCCTCTAGTATTAGACTGTAGTCACTGAAAACGATCATACAATAGATATTATATAAAAAGTATGTTTTAAGTAAACATAATAAATTATTGACTAAAACTAGATACGAAAATTATATATAAAGTATTATTTATCTGTATAGATATATGTCAGATATACCTGCGAAATTAATATATAAAGTATTATTTATATATGTCAGATATACCTGCGAAATTAATAGAGTTGTTGATGGGTACTTTGAGTATACTGTACACCGATGTATTTGTTTGTGATGTACACGTAGCAATCCCTGTTGCATGTAGAGATATATATCTTGGTTGTTTTGCATTGCATCGGTCTCGCAGAGACTTGGTGGGACCCTCCGTCAAGACATGTGCACGTCAACTCGGTGGGGTCACCTCTATCCGAAGATGGAAGATACCACTACTGGAGAAAGCCATAATTGTCCGTTCAGACTCTCGTAGTCCGTTATCAAACCGGACTACGAATCCGGGACAGAGATGGCGATCTTTAGTCCCGTTAAATAACCGGACTAAAAATGTATCTTTAGTCCGGTTGAAGCCACCAACCTGGACTAAAGATGGCGGAGCCACGTGACCGCTCCGTCATCTTTAGTCCCCCGTGGTGGCTTCAACAAGGACTAAAGATTTTTTAAAAAATTTAATTTGCCCTTTCTCCACCCACCGCCATCAGATTCTTTTGTTTTTTTGTCAAAATCCTAAAACAGATTCACAAATAGCAATGAATGAAGCCATGCGGCCCAAGCTGGACACGACGGCGGTGAGCAGGGTGAACGCCGTGGCCTTGGTGTACATATCGTACTCCGGCGTGCCGAACAGCGCCGCGCACGCCGCCCTCCGAGCATCCCGAAGCCGAACGTCGCCATGATGACAACCGGGCAAGCACCTCCATCTTGCGGTCGGTCATCGCGCTCCCGCGCGCGCCCGCCTCGCTGCGTGGGTTGTGCTCACGGCGTAGTACATGGCGGCCACGGTGATCACATATCCCAAATGTTTTTTTCATTTTTTCTCCACATATCAAATACATCTTCAAAATCAAAAAATAATCACAGATCAAATACTATCACAAATTTGTTCACACATATATACAACAAAATCCACTATATACAATAAAATACAACAACATTAATTTTTCGCTCGGCTCGCCGCTGCTCCCGCTCGCCACCGCCGTCGACTCCCGCCGCCGCCGGCTCCCGCTCCCGCTCCCGCCCGCCGGTGAGAAGATGACGCCCCGCGCCGCCACCTCCTCCCCGCTGCCACCATTTCCTCTCCTCCCGCCGCCAAGGAGTGAGAGGAGAGGGAGAGGGAGAGAGGGAGAGCTAGAGAGAGGGAAAGAGATCTGAAAATATGCTAAGTGTTGGATCTATGGAGAAGACGATGCGAGCCGGGGATATATATAGACAATTCATCTTTAGTCCCGGTTGGTGGCACCAACCGAGACTAAAGATAATTTCCGCTATTTCAATTCATCTTTAGTCCCGGTTGGTGGCATCAACCGGACTAAAGATAATTTTCCGCTATTTTCAATTCATCTTTAGTCCGGTTGGTGTCACCAACCGACTAAAGATTATTTTCAGCTATTTCTAATTCACCTTTAGTCTTGGTGCCACCAACCGAACAAAAGATAATTTTCCGCTATTTTTCTAATTTATTTGGTCCCGCTAGGTTAACAATTAAATAATTCATTAAATATGGTCAAATTAAATTCATTAAATATAGGTTTAAAACAATAATATTAAAATTTAATCAAACCTAGATAATCCTAGACATTAATGTGTTCCTCTTGTTCCTCTTTTGCCCCTCGCTTTTCTTCATTTTCATCTGTTGTTGAGCAAGAGAGGAAAATTTGACTTTTTTGTTTTATTTTTTTATATTTTTTATGGACTTAGAAGCACACGAGAGGTAACCACATAAAATTTGAGCGTAAAAAAGCAAAAGACGTGGCCTGTGGAAAATTCGGAAGACACGCTCAAAATCGGAAAAAAGCTTCATTGAAAAATAGTTTTTCCATGAAAGACTTAGGGAGGCAAGCATACATATTGGGCATTTGGATCTATAGAGATAAATCCAAGATGCTAATTGGATTAAGCCAAAGTACATACATTGACAAGGTGTTGAAAAGGTTCAACATGCATGATTCCAAGAAAGGTTTCTTGCCCATGTCACATGGCATTAATCTTAGCAAGAATCGTATCCCCGCACACATGATGAGCGGAATAAGATGGGTATGGTTCCATATGCTTCGGCAATTGGATCCATCATGTATGCCATGCTTTGTACACGCCCAGATGTCTCGTACGCTTTGAGTGTTACGACAGATACCAGTCAGATCCAGGTGATTGTCACTGGACTGCCGTAAAGAATATCCTTAAGTACTTGAGAAGAACTAAGAATATGTTCCTAGTCTATGGAGGTGAAGAAGAGCTCGTTGTAAGTGGTTACACCGATGCTAGCTTCCAAACGGACAAGGATGATTATAGATCGCAATCTGGGTTCGTGTTCTGCCTGAACGGAGACGCAGTCAGCTGGAAGAGTTCCAAGCAGGATACTGTTGCTGATTCTACAACGGAGGCCGAGTACATTGTTGCTTTGGAAGCGACAAAGGAGGCTGTTTGGATCAAGAAATTCGTTTCTGAGCTTGGTGTAGTACGACTGGTCCAATGTCTCTCTATTGTGATAATAGTGGAGCCATTGCGCAAGCCAAGGAGCCGAGGTCACATCAGAAGTCCAAACACATACTACGGCGATATCATCTCATCCACGAGATAGTGGACAGAGGTGATGTCAAGATATGCAAAGTGCACACGGATCTCAACATAGCCGATCCGCTGACAAAACCTCTCCCTCAGCCGAAGCATGAGGCATACACAAGAGCAATGGGTATTAGATACTTACATAATTGACTCTAGTGCAAGTGGGAGATTGTTAGTGATATGCCCTAGAGGCAACATGGAGATGTTGGATATCACGTCAATGTTTATGTATTTATGAATAAAGTGTTATTCAGTTCCATGAAATAGACATCTTGTATTGATCAATAAGTACGTGACTTATTTATGAGACTCTTTATGTATGAATCTATTTCTAAACGATCCCTGGTCATATGTCATATTGTTGGAACAAATATGATTCTAAGATCGGCATGTTTATTGATTGATGATCATGTCTCATAGATCATGGGTATGGAGATACCAAATCAATAAACATGGACACATGTGTTAGAGAACACATTGTTGGATAGACCCACCATGAGACACTACAGAATTAATGTGCCATTAGTTGGTCTCGTGTAGTGTTGGTACAAAGTCCTTAGACCCGAGATCACCATGGATTCCAACATGTGTAGTAGCCTACTTTGGGACTACCAAACGTTATTCCGTAATCGGGTAGTTATAAAGGTAGTTTTCGGGTTTGCTATGAAACATGGAGTGGGATGTGAGTGATCAAGATGGAATTTGCCCCTCCTTTGGAGAGATATCTCTGGGCCCCTCGAGGTAATGGATTATGGAAATGCATGGCCATGCTAAGTTGATTGAGGAGTCAATCAACAGACAGATAATCCAATACGGTTCGAGTGAATGGTTAAGATATTGAAGGGATGGCACACATCTTGCCTATAGCTTAGCTGGTATCGTGAGGCAAAGGGATTTGTGTACACATTACAGTTCGAGCCGATATTATTCTTGTATACTATGGTGTCAATATATGCTGCTAGGCGCCGTCAGTGGATGTGCCTCGGCTGAGTTAGACTCGAGCCGACGATTGGCTAAGTTAGACTATAGCCGAAACCGAGTATACCTGAACCTACGTGGTCGCACGCTTAAGGGGATAAGAAAGTGCATTCGAGTTGGACTCGGATACGGCTCGATCGGATAGGGATCCGATCGGAAAGAGTCCTATGGGCTTACGACGTGTGGGCGGCCAACTCTATGAGATACGGATGAGATCCAATTCAAAATAGAGTCCTAATCGGCCACTAGTCCCAGTCGGCCAACTCTATATAAAGGAGGGAGGGGTGGAGAGCTGTGGCACATCAATTGCATCGCGTGCAACAGAAGTCGCCGAGATCAATCTCCACGGAACCCCTCCCCACTTTCGAGCCAAACCCTAGCCTTGCATCGCGTGCTAGCACACGGGTGTACGGCGTTCTGTCCCCGGACGTGTGGATACCGGTAGAGGCGCTGCTACGTTGCACACTGTTCATCGGCTGTGGAGGAATCGGCTGCGGTCGGGCGCATCGGAGCGAGGCGTGAGAACGCGGCCGGACGACTCGAATCGGCTGATTGACGAATCGGCTGTCTTCGGGAATCGGCTTCACTGTTCCGGATCGGATTGCCCTGATTGGCTATTCCGCTGCACTCTACTCCAATCGGTAACGATCTATCGGTCCTTACTTGCAAGTGTTCCTGGTTTGCGTGGTAAAAAGTTTTTGTTTTCGGCTAGCGTAGCCTCCGCGTAACCCTTCAATGATGACATGTAATAACAAAATTAAAGCTTCCTTCTATCTTCAATCACCCACCTCCACACAACACCATACTCTTTGAAATTACACATACTCTTAAATTAATTTTTGGCCATTTGAATCATGTAGAAAAATTTATATATTTTTATTAGGTTCAGTTAAAAAATAAGCACATTCACTTTTGTCCTGGTTGGTAACACCAACCGGGAAAAAAATAGCATCTCTAGTCCAGGTTGGTGTTACCAACCGGGACTAAAGATGGTGTCAGAGGCTGTCAGAACCTGTCAGAGTGCCAGACATCTTTAGTCCCGGTTTGTAGCACCAACCGGGACTAAAGATAGCATCTCTAGTCCCGGTTGGTAACACCAACCGGGACTAAATGTGTCCGGCGCTCTGACAGGCTCTGACAACATTTGGACCGGGACTAGAGGTGATCTTTAGTCCCGGTTCGTGATATGAACCGGGACTAATGTTTCTAGAAATCCGTAAACTTTTTAAACCGGGACTAGAGATGATCTCTAGTCCCGGGTGCAACTCAAACCGGGACTACTGTGGTTTTTGCCACTTCAACCAATGATGGTTTCTCCAGTAGTGTACGTTGGGCAATTGACCAATAGAATACATGACCGAAACAATCTCGATCTCGTTCTCGGTGAAAAGGCCCCGCGGATCCGATCAGGAGAGTGTCTGCTCTATGCGATGCGCAGTTGCACGCTGATGCAGTACTCAGCAACTCGATATCTCATATAACAACTATCTCACTGTTCAAATTAAATTTGATAATTTTAGATTAAAATTATACTCCAACAAACTAGTCAATCGGATGACCAAGCCATCCGTGGCCAAACTCCTCTCGCGTTGGCCAACTTTGGCTAGCCAAAAATGTCTTGCCAATCGTGAGCCCCACACATGGGCCCCACGTCTTTTTCCCTCACCCCTCTTGTCTCGTGCTCTCTCTCTCCCGATCGAGCGAGGTCGTTGCCTCTTCCAACGTCGCATCATCGAGCCGCCACCGTCCCCCTCCATCCCCTACCGAGGTCACCGCCGCCCCCCTACCGAGGCTGTCGTTGCCTCCCATGCCGAGTTGCCGCCGTCCTCTCTCCATCCCGCCAAGGCGGCCGCTGCCCCTATTGCCGAAGCCGCCTCCCCGCCGAGCCGTCGTCGTGCCCTCTATCCCCGCCGAGGCCGCCGCTACCCTTGCCACCGTTGCCCCCATCCGCCGCTTGTGCCATCGCCATCCGCCGCCGCTAACGAGGTCACCATCCGCGTATGTCGCCCCTTTCATCGCGTCGTCGTCCACTGCCGAGGCCATCGTCGTCCGCAACCGAGGTCGTCCGCTACCGACGCCGTCGTCGTCTGCTGTCGAGACCGCCATCGTCGGCTGCTGTCGACGTCGTCGCCGTCTACTGTCGAGAGGGAACTACCCGTTAGGATTTGAAGAGTCTTAAATGGAGAGTCTGTTGGAGTGTGCAGCAAATTTGGAAATGCATATTCTTGGCTAGTTTTCCAAATAGACAAATAGAGAGCCAAAAATAGTCATGCTGTTGGAGATGCTCATAGCGAGCGAAACACTTTTGGTAGTAGATGTTCGTTCGAAAGTAATCAGCCTGATAACGATGGATTTTTTTAGGCAGATATTAGTTTGAAAATGGTCATTTTGAATCAAGGTCTTATGATTGACAACATTGAACCGTTGTTCTTCATGACAGCAACATCTCGATGTGTTGTTGATCTCGATAGAAGGACGATGGTTCCGATCCAGCGGGAACGTACTCCGGCCAGATCACATCTCTCAAATCCGAAGTCATCGAAGAATCACTTGTCAAAAAATACGCCTCTTGAACTCATCTCGTCGGAACCTTGAAGCACCAAGTGTCATACCTGATGCGTCACTGTCAACAGGCTATACCCGTGTTGACGGTCGTTAAGTAACAATTTCGACCGTCACAGACCTCGGAAATAAAAGAGAATTAGCGTCCTTTACCGGCATTTAGGTTTAGAATTAATAAAGTTCCACATGTCCTTGGACTTTAGTTGGATGCAGGAACATTTAT
This sequence comes from Oryza australiensis, assembly GCA_019925245.2. NCBI lineage: Eukaryota > Viridiplantae > Streptophyta > Magnoliopsida > Poales > Poaceae > Oryza > Oryza australiensis. Next base: position 678,362 of record JAIFGZ020000126.1, read on the forward strand.
CACATAATTGAAGCGAAGACGAGCTTGTGTGGCGAAGAAACACAACTCCAACCAATCAGCGATCGCCCCGTCGGATTTTAGGATAGGACCAAACCACCGGGAACCGCCTTAGAGACCCACATGGCAGCCTCAGGAGAAAGGCGGTGGTGGGGGTTCAGCCGAACCAGGGTTCGGTCGAACCACCCTTGAGCCCAACGTCACCGACCTTTGACGTGTCATCTCCCCATTGGTTCTCCAAGTCGGTTTGGTGGTTATGGCGGTTAGTAACCATCATACAAACCGTCATCGAGGCACTATAAAAGGAGGAGGCTCACTTCACTTCAACACACACCACAAGAAGAAGTTCCTACAAGTTCTAACTTAGTTATCTAGGCTAGTGGAGTTAGGAAGTAGTTTAGAGTTCTTTTCAGTTCTCGAGTCGCCTTCGGAATTCGGATATGTCTTTGGTACTCTTCTTCCTTTGTACGACTTTGAGCTTAATAAAGATATTATCTTCTAGTTCATATGAGTGTGGTTCTTCTTATGCTTTAATAGATAAGAGTTTCATTATTAGTTTAATTCATAGTCTTGTTGTGTTTAGATGAGTAACTTTATTGCCATAGACACGGTCCAATGAGCAATTAGGATGTAGGTTTACCTTTTATCTTGCTCATAAAAGATAGAGGTATCTATGGTAATGTAGGCATGGTGCTTAGATTATTTCATAGACATTGGTTATGGCCACTTCCCACGCGTGAGAGGTAGGCGACAGGTGGTGACAGCCTTGTTCGTCATTTATATTCCTCCACGTTCGGATTTGGTGTAGGGCAGATGGTAAGAGATCGCTTCGTGGTGGCAGGTCGGGCCACTGGGCGGGGGTACCCCCGGAGTCCTGGGAGCGTAGAACTGAGTTTAGCATAACTAGAATAATTAATTAAACTATGTACTCTAACTATAAGAACTATAGAAACCTGACTCTAATTACTACTCTCCACTTAGCACTAGTGTATCATTTATCTAGGACTTTTCTATGTGTGACACACTACCTTTATCATATAATTATCTTGTCCATGTCTATACTTAGGTATCTCATCTATAACTTATACATATCCATGGCACCTTTATCTTCTCTTCCTGACCACAGTCTTCCTTTGGGATAAAATAAATAGCGATACCCTTGGAATACTCCCTGGATGAAATGCTACAACAGTATATCCGTGCACTTGTGGATTTATATGTGAACGTAAGAAATACCAACAACCCGTCTAGGTATTTATAGAGTATGAGGATCGTTGGTATCAGGGTTTACGCGAGATCGAGGTAAAAGACACAGGAGACGAGGATTTTTATACATGCCCTCTAACTAACGGGTAATAGGCCTACTTCTGTTTGGTGAAACCGATGTTGTATTATATATATCAGTATCACACGAGTATAATATTGAGAATGATCTAATCTAGTCCTTGTCGGTCTAACGGCAAGTCTAACGACATGAAGCTCTCACATGTAGTCGACAGCTATTGTACTCTTCTTTCTCGAATATGAACTCATGAGATTGGAGTTATTCCTATATCCCTCCTACAGACCTCTGTTGGGTTTGTATAGATTTGTATTGGTCTGTCCCCTCTCCTTCTAGGTATTGTATTTATACTTTCGAGTGTCTCCTTGTCCAAATAAAACTAAGGAATTAAGGAGGAATCTGATCCTAATAGTCCTTGTAGTACCTAAGTAGACATGTGTTTCTGCTTGCTTATCCAAAACACTTTCCGTATATGAGGCATGATTTTATATAAAACTTGGTATATGGTGGGTCTTGTCAAGTCTAACACAAAAGTATTAGGTATGTCTTATCCATAACACTGACCTATACCTTGGCTGTCATCTTTTAATTCATATATACTTTTTGTTTATTTGAGCTTTATTTCGTTATCTGCCGAACTTTTTGATTGAGACCAACACTTTCAATCCCATACCTGAAGTTTAAATTTGAACCAAAAGTTTTCATCATTCTAATATGCTATGACAATTTTGTAGGAATGTCTATTCAGCTTTAGACAATATCAAGGTTTTTTCCTAATCAATGAGCTACACTCATTTCGTGTGTTGTTTTATGTCTGTTAAGCATAAATTCCTTTTAATAAATTATAGATAAATTTATGGTGCAATCATTCGCTCTTTAGCCATCAATATATGTGTACCCTTTTTTTTAAAGACGGATAATGATTATAAAAGTTATTCCAAAGTAGATATTGTTTCTAGGTACGAGAATGGTACGATTTTATAGAAAAATATATAGTGAAAAACTAAAGTAAAAAAGTTTTACTGACATTGAGATTTGACATTTTTTATTCTATAATAATTTTTCAGATTTTTCGCTGTACATGTGAGTTTCACCGTATATTTTTTCCGGTTCTATTGTAAACAGCATGTTACGTTGGATTATCTTTGATTTGACATACGAGCGAGAGAGATTAGTACTACTATCCTATAATCCTAGTTGACCGTAACCTACTCCAGCTGGAATTACTCCTATATACTCGTATTAAAGTAGTGTAGAACGTAGCAGGAATTTATTGAATTTGACGAAGACTATTTGACCCATCCTTTACGGCCCAGTGCCATTCGCTTTCCCTGGTCGCAATCCGGCCGACTTGTTGTTTGTTTGGAAGTATCAAATGGTTGGATACTACCCACGGTTCTTCAGCCGACAGTGTGCATGCCTAGTGCATTTATCTGCGGCCCATAGACTGATAGACGACGTAGGCACACTATTTTGACCAGTTTTTTTTTCTTGAAAGGAGCACTCAATATGTACTCCTATATAGTCAAATTTTGATCTTAACGGAAAGTGGCTGGCCTGTGTTAAATTTGGACATAACCAATACTTGAAAATGTTTTGCTGCTAATAAAATAATAAACCAAAAGTGTATGTGATGCACGCAGTTAATGAACGAAAGATTTATGTTGGCCGAAGATTAGAGAATAAGAAAATTGTCTATAATAATCCAATTACTCTCTACATTCTAAAATTCGATCAATCGTGAACCATATATATGAAACACATATGCATGCATAAAATTAACTAGCATTTTTTTAATTTGTTTTTTTCTTTCATTCTCACTATCTTTAATTATCTTTTTATTGAGTGCATACATTATATTATATTTACTGCACGACCAGCTCCTCTTTTTTACCGTCTCTTCTTTTTATTACACCACGTGCTTTTCTTTCTTTTTAAGTTTACACACCTAAAATCTATACATCAAAAAATTTATATACCAAAATTTTATACCCAGATTTGGATTAAAATATTTCATTCAAAATATAAATATTGTATCAAAGTGTTTATACATAAGTTTTCATGTATATTTTTTATGTACAAACTTTATATGTGTGTATATGTCTGAGTAGATTTTTTTTCTCAATATATTTTCCTTCTTTAAGCTTATATTTTTTTTGAAAACAGTGTGTGTTGGAGAAGAGGAGAAGAGAGAGGCACGAGCGTGTGCGGTTATGAACAGCCTTCCTCTCCTCCCCTAAGTATTGTTCATACGGTTAACTAGCTCTCAGTAGTTTCTGTTTGTCTCAACTATTTTAAATATATATAAATAAACGTATATTGCCTAAGAGCCCATTCTAAGATTTATCTTTGAGCATGCTCTTATTGGCCAAATTGAAGTAATTCCAATACAATCTGTTTTCTTATTATTAAAGCAAGCACTTCTTTAATGAGATTTAATATAAATATTACAAGTTCACACATTGTATACGCATAAACGGCCCATACCTAACTCCACACAGGATATCATCTCATAAGATACTACATTTTCATCAAAATACACGGATTTGTATTGGAAAAATCTTTTCCCTTAAAGAGGATGTTGTCTCGTATCTCGTAAATCATTAGAATAGTTATTATAATCTTTAAACAAACTTAATATATCACTTCACAAATATACCAACTACAATTTAAATTTAACTCATACAAGTTATTAAAAAACAAATATAATATTACTTTTAAGAGTTTTTTTTATTTTTTAGTACAGCATGTAGAATTGAATTTAGACGTATATATATTGATATATTTTATTTTATTTAAATAAAAAATAAGGACTATTTAGATGTTATAAAAAAAGTGAAGCACCGATAGGTTATTTTAGTAGCCAAGTTTGTGTTACTGGTCTTCGTCCCTTTTAGCATGCATTAAAGGTTACACTCACTAATGTGTTGAATATGGTGTGTATGTATGATGGTGTGTGTGGTATGACTGTACGTGTTAAGAGATACATTTACATGTTTATGAGTATGTTGTGCGTGTATGGTATGTGTGCTTGTTGAAACAAAAATAGATGTCATAAAAGAAAAGAGGACATTTTCTCAAATGGAAAATAATATATCCATTTATATTTGCTACGAACAAATATGCATGTAAGAGGATCGGATTACTTGGTAAAGAAAGAGAGAGAGAGAGAGAGAGAGAGGAAGTGCAGGACAACAGGAGACAGCAAATTGGCACACATTGCCCGTTTTTCTACGAAAACAGACCATTTACTTTGTACCTATCTTCCTGTCGCCACGTCCCACGGGCCACGGTATTAAGGGAGAGGAGAGGCTGGGTTCGGTTCCTTTTTAAAATGCCATCGCCCCAGCCTCCCACGTGCATCTGCTTGCTCCCACACGCCAACGCAAAATTAGCCCGTACCCCCTGCACTGCACCGCCTCTCTCGAACCACCACTTCCGTTCCGATCCGTTCCCTTCCCTTCCCTTCTCCCCTCGAAGGTGGCCATGGCGAGAATCCCGCCGCTGCTGCTGCTCCTCCTCCTGCTCGCCGTCTCCGCCGCCGGCGTCGCCCGCGCGGCGCAGGTCGGGGGCCGCGGCCGTGGCCCGCTGGTGGGCGGGTGGAGCCCGATCACGGACGTGGGCGACCCCCACATCCAGGAGCTCGGCGGGTGGGCGGTGGAGCGGCACGTCTCCCTCTCCAGCGACGGGCTGCAGTTCCGCCGCGTGACGAGCGGCGAGCAGCAGGTGGTCTCCGGGATGAACTACCGCCTCGTCGTCTCCGCGTCCGACCCCGCGGGGGCCACCGCGTCCTACATCGCCGTCGTCTACGAGCAGTCGTGGACCAACACCCGCCAGCTCACCTCCTTCAAGCCCGCCTCGGGCCACTGATCCATCCATCCATCTGCCCAGATCTATCGATAATCTCTTTTGTTAATCACGCATCTCATATATTCTCATGTAGTATGATGAGCAATATAGCTAGTACTTGTACTTCTGAACTTGTGATAAGTTCGTTTTGGGTGTGTTCGGTCTGAGTTGTGTTTCTGCGTGGTTCAATCTTGCATGCAGTATATTGCAGTACAGACTTGTATGAATTACCAAATAAAATGGTGGAATTGGAATAATGGTGCCCATGAGTCAAGACTGGTATGAATCAGCAAATAAAACGGTTGAATTTGGAATGAGGGTGCCCATCTTCGAGAGTTGCATTTCCATCATGACTCATGAGGGAGAAGAATAGATGATAGCTATAACTTCCATTTTTGCTATTCTTTTTACTTTAATCGGATAATTTTACTTTGAACCACCCTTAACTCTTAACTTTTTCGTTAATCAGATCCATGCCATTACAAATATGCTATCTAGAAAAATACTATTACTATTCATAATATCGGCTAAGTGCAACTGGAATTTATCGATCTAGAAAATACCATTACTATTCACGATATCAATATCGGCTTAGTGCCTCTGAAATTTAGAGAAATTGAAACCATGCTACTTTGTCACGATATCTGTCAAAAATCTTCGTTAGCCCCAACTGTACATGGGACCTAACTGTCGGTTTCATCTTCTTCACCTTCCTCTTCTCCTCTTTTTCCTACCTCTCTCCAATCTCTCTCTCCAGTGCTCCTCATCCTCCTTCACCATCGTTGACCGCCTCCTATCCATGACGGGAGGACTCGGGAGCCACCGCCGTCGTCAACCACCTCCCATCCACGGTGGGAGGGCTCGGGAGCCATCGCCACCGCCATTGTCGACCACCTCCCATCCATGACGGGAGGACTCGGGAGCCACCACCGTTCTCGACCTCCTCCCATCCGTGGCGGGAGGGCTCAAGAGCCACCATCGTCGCCACCGCCGTCTTTGACCTTTTCCTATCCGCGAAGGGAGGGATCGGGAGCCACCGCTATCTTTGTTGCTATCATCGACCTCCTCCCATCCACGGTGAGAGGGCTCGGGAGCCGCCGTCGTCAACCTCCTCCCATCCACAGTGGGAGGGCTCGGGAGTCACCACCGCCATCGACCTCCTCCCATCCGCGGCAATCTACCGCCGTGCCGGCTGTGTGTTGCCGCGTCAGTAGCGCTAGCCTGCCAAGAGAGGAAGAGGGAGAAAGAGAGACGGAGTTGGTAGAATATTTGATGGCAATGGCGTGGTTCCAAGTTTTCTAAATTATAGTGGCATGTAGCCGACATCGTGAATAGTAGTGATATTTTTTTCAAATCAGTAAATTTCTAATGGCATGGATCCAATTAACTATTTTATCCATCTACATTTAACTTGTCATATGTCAAAAAAAGATCTATATACAGTTGCAAGTTCATTAACAAGTAGAAACCAACGTACTCAGGATAGTTCATATGTTTGAAAGGAGAGTCGGGGTGGTCGAAAGTGAAACAAAGACAAGATTATCTGGTCTAAAATAAAAATATTAATTAAAGGGTGTTCATAAGTAAAACAACCATAATTAAAGGGTAGACCAAAGTAAAGTTTACTCCACATTTTATTAACAAAGAAGCTGTTGTGACATCTCATTAATTAAACCTATGTATAAATAGTTAGTGAAATCACCCGCATGCAGGGAGTAGAGGCCCTCGCCTCGCCCCCATGTAGGCGACACGGGGGGCGAATGGCCGAACCCTAGCGCCACCACCCCCATTCCCCCTCCCTTACCTCGCCGTCAAAAATGAGCGACTAGCCAGGATGGTGGCTATGGGGCTCGGTTTCGGCATGCCTCTGGTGTGGAGAGAGGGCAACCAACGATGGTGATGTCGCGTCGGGGAAGTGCAGGGTCCGCGCAGCGGTGGCGGTGCATCGGGAGGATGCGGCAGTGAGGGTGCATTAGGGGCACGCGGGAGCTCGCTCATTGAGCACAACGGACGTTCTCTTTGACACTCCTCCGAGATCTGGGGATTCCTCGACTGGTGACGACGGGGTCCCTCGCAGGTGGACGAGGCGACGACAATGGCAACAAGGGCTCTCTCTTCCCAGCCACAAGCAGCCATGGGTCAGGGGCCCCCTCTAGTCCAACAGCGGCGAGAGAGCTCCTTCCTGGCCTGTAAGCTGCGGTAGCAGCAAGGTCTTAAGGACAATGGTGGTAGTGGGGGCGGTGACGAAGATAGGGGTCCTCCCTGCCCTTGACAGCAGCGGCAAGCATCGCCTCGACCCGTAGACTACGCCGGCGATAATTGGGCCTGTGCCATGCTAGCTGGTGACGAAGGCAATGCCGAGGGTGACAGGCCTGCCAGAGCTAGATCCATGCCCAGTTATGGCCGCTTGCTAGCTCGATTGGTGGTGATGGTGGCTCCCATTCTTGGAGGGTGATGGTGGTTAGGATGCAAGATAGAAGGCCACCTTGACGTGTTGTGATGAGTTGTGAACACACCTGCGAGCGGGTGCAACATTGACCGTGGGATTGTCCTCACACTAGTAGGTTAGTGGAGGCCAAGGTGAAAGCCTGGACGGCGACGCTTGTGGGTGACGTTCCCTCTTTGAAGGCGTCCTTCTGTGCCTCCTTGTCCCGCCTTGTTTGGATTTCTGGGTAATGCCCCACTTTGACACCTAAGCAGGGTCTTTGTCAAGTTGGAGCTACTACACTAAGGCATCCGACGAGCTTGCCAATGATGATTGTAAACTTTGGTTGGTTTTGGGTGGGGTCTTGCTATTGTCCTTTGGAAAAGACGGAGCACCTGCCCTTTTGCAAGCTCGGCAATGATGACCTCATTTGGACCTCATCTGTTGCACTTTGCTTTGGTGTGGGGTAGCAAGCTTTTTGGTATGTAAGGCTTGTCAATCTAGCTTAGCCGGGCTTCAACGAGATTGATGGTCGTGAAGTCGGAGCTACAACGTTGGCATGCAATGTGTGACAACGATGACATGGGCCAGCCGAGTTATGTTTTGGCGCGGGCTAGGTTGTTTTCTCAACCTTGGTGCTTCTTGTTGAAGTTGGAGTCGTCTCGTTGGTGTGATGATGATAACGCCACATTTTTGCCGGTGTGTGGGAGTATTGTTTTCTTCTAGCTTGCTACTTGTTCTCGTGATTAATGGCATGTGTTGAGTGTTGAGCTTGGCTATCATGTTTCGCCTACCATGGTAGTTTACGTTAGTTGGTGGAGTATTGTTGTAGGTATGGTTTTCGTGCAGTTTTCTCTAATTAATTGTACAATATACAATGTAATAAGGTTTGATTCCATTTTGTCTTAAAAATGGGACACCATGTTCTTTTATATAAAACGTCGGCAACGGCCTGACAGTTAAAAAAAGTCAGTGAAGGATATGCACAACAACCAAATGAAATTTGAAAATATACTTCTTTTCACATATTTTACAGAAAACCCTAAGAAAAACTTGCATGGCCGAAGACTAGCCCAAACATAGAATGACCTTGTTTGGTTGTTACTCTGAGGCCTCGGCCCTTTCCTATCACCTATCCTGATGCACATTGGCACATGATTAGTCTAATTCAGATGACCAAAACCAAATGCCTGAGGTCCACGCAGCTACAGCGATGGATGATTTTTTTGAAATTTACTCATTTTGTTATATAGCAAAGACAGAGATTAGGGAAAGAATCCCTAGTACAAATTGATCATACAACACATAACCATCCTTTCTAGAGATAAGACTGACTGAACTAACGAAAACAAATTCGAGATGTAGCCATACAGGGAGTAGCGGTGTTGCCGCGATGACTACATCCATGGGTCTCCATTGACGTGCACACCGCTTGATAAACCAGTAATCTAATTTGGTTGCGTTCACGGGAACGACACAAGTTGAAGGTTTGTCATTGAGTCGTAGATTTTGATGTAAGCTTCACGGACTCAACAATGGATTTCCACGAAGTTCATCATTGAATCTGAGAAACACTGGATGTAATCATGTGAAACAAAGTTTTCATATGAAACAAAGTTGCACAGACGGTCTGCGCTCAACCCAAACAATGAACCCAACAAGGTTACCGCTGCATAGAAACAGCAAGAAAGAGGTAACAAACCCCTGCCAACCTTAATCAAGAGAGAACTGGATGACATCGATAGATCTTCTGTCTTTTTACGTCAATCTAGAACTCAGCAAAGGAGGATGAGGGGAAATTAACCTGGTGACCAGCTGCAATTCCATGATCAGCTGAAGGGTTACGCGGAGGCTACGCTAGCCGAAAACAAAAACTTTTTACCGCGCAAACCAGGAACACTTGCAAGTAAGGGCCGATAGATCGTTACCTATTGGAGTGTGCAATGAAAGACCAATCAGGGCTATCCGATCTGGAACAGTGTAGCCAATGACAGCCGATTCCTGGGGACAGCCGATTCACCAATCAGTCGATTCGCAGATGCCGCAGCCGATCCGAGTCGTCCGACTGTGTTCTCGCGCCTCGCTCCGATGCGCTCGACCGCAGCCGATCTGCCGCAGCCTCCTTGCTCCGAAGTACCACAGTCGATGAACAGCGTGCAACGTAGCAGCGCCTCTACCGGTATCCACACGTCCGGGAACAGAACGCCGAACACCCGTGTGCTAGCACGCGATGCAAGGCTAGGGTTTGGCTCAAAAGTGGGGAGGGTTTCCGTGGAGTTTGATCTCGGCGACTTCTGTTGCGGATTCGGTTCAACGCGATGCAATTGACGTGTCGTAGCTCTCCACCCCTCCCTCCTTTATATAGAGTTGGCCGACTAGGACTAGTGGCCAATCAGGACTCTATTTTGAATCGGATCCTATCCGAATCTCACAGAGTTGGCCGCCCATACGTCGTAAGCCCATAGGACTCTATCCGATCGGATCCCTATCCGATCGAGCCGTATCCGAGTTCAACTCGAATGTCTGTTCTTATCCCCTTAAGCGTGCGACCCTGTAGGTTCAAGTATACTCGGTTTCGGCTATAGTCTAACTTAGCCGATCGTCGGCTCGAGTCCAACTCAGCCGATGTCCTGACGGCGCCTAGCAGCACATATTGACACCATAGTATACAAGAATATAATATCGGCTCGAACCTGTAATGTGTACACAAATCCCTTTGCCTCACGATACTAGTTAAGCTATAGGCAAGATGTGTGCCATCCCTTCAATAGCTTAACCATTCACTCGAACCGTATTGGATTATCTGTCTGTTGATTGACTCCTCAATCAACTTAGCATGGCCATGCATTTTCATAATCCATTACCTCGAGGGGCCGAGAGATATCTCTCCAAAGGAGGGGCAAATTCCATCTTGATCACTCACATCCCACTCCATGTTTCATAGCAAACCCGAAAACTACATTTATAACTACCCAGTTACGGAATAGCGTTTGGTAGTCCCAAAGTAGGCTACTACACATGTTGGAATCCATGGTGATCTCAGGTCTAAGGACTTTGTACCAACACTACCTGAGACCAACTAATGGCACATTAATTCCTGTAGAGTCTCATGGTGGATCTATCCAACAATGTGTTCTCCAACACATGTGTCCATGTTTATTGATTTGGTATCTCCATACCCATGATCTATGAGACATGATCATCAATCAATAAACATGCCGATCTTAGAATCATATTTGTTCCAACAATATGACATATGATCAGGGATTGTTTAGAAATAGATTCATACATAAAGAGTCTCATAAATAAGTCACGTACTTATTGATCAATACAAGATGTCTATTTCATGGAACTGAATAACACTTTATTCATTTATACATAAACATTGACGTGATATCCAACATCTCCATGTTGCCTCTAGGGCATATCACTAACATCAGCAACCATCATCCCCAGCCCATCTGCCAACAGATCATGCAAGCACCAATCCAAATCGGCAGAAACGTAGAATCCTCCAAAAACATAGGTTGCCAGATCTTTTGTTTGCCTGTTGTCCTTGAAGTCAAGGGCTGTCGCCACCCTAACACCGAACACCATCACTACTCCAACAAATCGCCATTAGCACTGGGTCGGGTGGCATCCACCGCCTTGCCCTTCCCCTTCACCACCATGTGGAGGGGGAGAGGCCGGAGACATAGAGGGTGGGTCATGGTGTCTGGGGACGAGGCAGCCAGCGCCACAACTGACGTTGCGCGTCGGCCAGATGCATGGAAGGGGCGTTGCCGCTAAACTTTTGCTGGATCTGACAGGTTGAATAAGTTGCTTTTCTCAATCTGTCTTTTCTCAATATGCCTTTTTCTCATTGCAACTCCTCTTTTGTTTTTTCAAACTGGACCCTCCATGACTAAAACGACTCCTTCAGCGATGGACGATTAACATTGGTTATCTTTGCCTCATAGGCGGCGATGGACGATTAACATTGGTTATCTTTGCCTCATAGGCCACTGTCGTGGCGTGTATTCCACTAACATCATCAAGCTACCGTTGTGGCCATGGTCACAAAGCCTCCTTCAATACTTCTGATTTAGCTATAGATCCCGCCATCGTCAGGGGCGGATCCAGAACAGGGTTGCGCCCCGAGCTGAGCTGCTCATTCATACAAAAACAGTTTGATCTTATTTTTTTTCCTTCTTTTCTCTAATTGAGGTCATAGTTTTTAGGCTAAACACTACATACGTTAAATATGTTACGTGGGCTTGCCCTGGGCTGTAACCCGAGCAGCCTGGGTCCTAGATCCGCCCCTGGCCACCGTTGCTACCTCGCTGCACTGGCCATGCGAAGATGCCGCCAAGGTTGCCTCTCACATGCTTGAATACGCAGATGGATTTATAGAATTGGTGCATATTTGATTTAGCCAGATCTCGTGGTCGTTGCCACCTTGCTGCACTGCATCATCCGCATGAAACATCTGTTGTCGGGCCGTGGCCATGCGAAGATGCCGCCAAGGCTTCCTCCCATGCTCAAATACATTGATAAATTTATAGATAAACATACATATCAATTATTTGCACTGGGTGCATTTGGGATATCTTTGGCTTTTTTTCGTTCGTTCTCTTTCGAAGATTATTTTTCTTTCATTAGGTATGTGATTGATTTGGGAAGTTGGGTAGATGGATTTTGGTCGGATGGTCAGATGTGTCAAGATTTGTATTGTCCATATTAATATTTCATTTGTTATCATTCTAATGATCGTATTTTTCCCCCTCAGGTAGCTCTGACCAACCAAATAAGGAGAAAATCAGGCTGCCTGACCAAACAACATCCATGGCCTCCTCAAATACCACTGGCATACAAATTACTCATGCATGGGTGCTTAGGACACTAACCAAATAAACTCCAAATCCCCATCCTTTTATCTTTTTAGTTCTTTTTCCTCTTGACAATTTATTAAGTGACATGTTATATTAAAAATGTTTTATTTGAATGTGAAAAAATATGAAAAGAAGTATACTATATGTAGTAGTAGCAGTCAAGAGAAAAGAACTAAAAAAAGATACGATGACTTTTCTGAGTAAGAGCTAAACGTGTCTTTTAAAATAGTACAAGGCTCTCATGAATGGCATCGGTGCTAAGCTCCAATAACTTAGTAGGTCTATGCCATCTTAAATAAGTGCTTCGATGCTAAGCTCTAATAACTTAGGAGGTATGTGTCATCTCAAATAAGTGTTTCGGTGCTAATCTCCAAGAACTTGATAGGTTTGTGCCATCTCAGATAAGTGCTTAACGATAATATTGGTGATGCTGAGACATAATAGTGCAGCGCTATCAAAGTTGACATTAAACCGACGATCTATTTTAGAATTAGTATTTTCAAGAGACTAACTATTAAATGAATTTTATAAAAAGACTAAACTGTCAAAATTTCAACGAGCCGAATGTGTAACCGGGGAACGGACTCCTTTGACTTAACGGCTGTGCTTTGTGTGTGGTTTACGTCAATGACATATAAGCTAATAGTAAAATCGAACCCATATATTAATGATTTTAACTGCATGTATAATTATACATTAAGTCGGAGGATCTTTCGTGTAACCAGTGGGTCGGAGACTCTGTTTTGCGCTCCTTGTCCCTACAGCGAGCGTCAACCACCGGTAGCTGACCACTGCAAAAGATATACATTGACTCGGTAAACAGCTTGGTAGCGCATACTTTAATTGCCGCGTCATCACGGATACATAAAAATGGCTTGACCACATAATATCTAGATGGTTCCGTAGATATAGATAGCCATTTTTCCCCTTGTGACGGGACAAAATTACTCCCTCCGATTTTAGATACTCGTAAACTACACGACTGACTTCTTCATCCAATTTTGGTCAATACTTGAGCTTTGGTTTTTGACCAACACTATTTATTCAATTCCTTGTGTAGTTAACCAAAATGGGAAAGGTACCTTAGATTTATTCTCAAAAACACTTTAAACGTGCCTTGTATATTTATCTATTTACATATATTTTAGTAAAAGACAAACGGTCAAACAAATTTTTAGTACTATGACTGAGTACTACTCCTCCATTTTAAATTACTTATTGTTTTAATTTATCTAAATGAAATAATTTAATCTTTAATTATTAATGTCAGTATCAAGGTATATCTTTTGTCGATGGGTGGTCGATCAGTTCTCCAAAGAGGCTACCCGAGAAGGTGAAAGAGTGGTCGGGGACATCTACCGAAAGGATACGATGGTGGAATCAAATAGAATGTGAGTCAAGGATTTTAGACAGGTTCGGCCCTCCCGGAGGATAATAAGCCTACGTCATGTATTCTTTATTGGGGTAGTATAAGAATCATGATACAATGATGTGAGTTCTTCAGGCTCTAGAGATTATATCTAGCTTCCAAAAGAACCGATCCCCCTCGCCCGCGTGACATGTCCTTCCTTTTATAGCTCAAGGGGACAGTTACAACAGGACTTACGGACCAAGAAAGCTAAGACTAAATGCTAAAAAGCAAGTACAAACAATATCTGAAAAGTACATAGAGATCCCGCAGGTCCTGCGCACCGTGAGTATCTTGTGCTCCATCTTGCATCGGGATCCGTCCTTCGCATGTACCTTCTGCGCAGCCCTGTCGGGTGACGTCATCTTCTGTCGGGTTGTCCCCTCCTTGTCTGCTCTTCGATCCTTGCAAAGCAAGCCTTCCTCCCAAGGAGATCTCGGTCATGCTGATCAGTCGTAGTCAGGGTAGAACACTGGAGTCAAGACCACTACAAGAAATGTGTTGGTTTATGACGTTTATGGCATGACATTTGATCAAAAGGTCACTAAATCAACTTGTTTATGACGTTTTCTTTGCAAACATTTAAACTTAGTGATATAACTAAATAAATGTCACAAAAAATGTCTTAAAGATTGTCAAATTTCATATTTTGACCTTTTTTCATGTAAAAATCACCAATTGCAGTCGTCATAAATGAATAAAAAAATAGTATGTCAAAAAGTATTTTATATGACAAAATGTTATAACTTCTTATTTTTAAAAAACTATTATCTTCAAGTGGCTTCTATATGCATTTTTTCATTTTTTTTACTCTGGTATTTAACCTATCTATTAAACTTAGCAAAGTGGTATTGTAAAGTGCTTCTAAAAAACGCAGGGGAATTATAAAAAAATATGCCAACGATAGACTTTGAACTCGTGATCTGAAGGATACAGAGACCAGACAAACCACTGGAATACAACGACTACCAAAAACAGAAGGACCCAACCAAAAACAAAAGTCTGCTCGTCACCTTCACAGAATGCGAGTACCATTGCGGCGGCTCGCCGAAATCCCGTGAGCAGTTCCTCGCGCTAGTGCCGTGAGGCTGCCAGCGTCGTTCGGATCTAGCCTCGCTGCGGCGTATCCCTGCTCTCAGTCACTCACTCCCTCTTGGCCTCTCCCATCTCCCTCCCGGCGGCCTCCCCAGTCCCAGTCCGACAGATCCGGCCTAGGTGGTACTGCGGCGGCCTCCATGGTCCCGGTACGGCTGTAGCGGTCGACCACTCCGGCGCTCCACTTGTTGGCGTGCACGGTGCCGCTGCCGCCTAGTGTCCTGTGCACGAGACAGCTCTGCCGCGAGCCGGCAGCAGCGACCAGGGAGGAGCCAGCCAAGGACTAGAGACACTGCAACAGTGAGGCAGCCTGACTGCACGGCTGCAAGGTGAGCAACTCTCTGTAGACTAAAACTCTTAACTATGATGTGAGCAACTCTCTGTAGCTGTAGTCTGTAACTTTGAATTTGCATATTACTATGTCCTGTTTTCTGTGTAGCTATGGTCCATGGTTAGTCACTTCTTGAGAAAAAAAAGTAGAGCCGAGAGGGAGAAGGCATAAATATTACAATGTAATTAGCACATGGTAGCCTGTTTACAATAAAATAGGAGTATGCCTTTTTTTTACTAAAACAGGAGTATGCCTTAGATATACATATAGAAGGAGGGACTATGAAATATAATACTAAAAAATACTTGTGAAACGTCTATTAGCAAAGAATTAAATGTCAATATATCAAAGAATAAAACATGGCTCAGGACATATTAAAGATTAATATATTTCCCATGTTTAATTGAGGTTAATAAAGTTGAGATGATTCGTAGCCACAACATAAATGAGTAGGTCAACATATTTCGCATGATTCCTATTGTATACATATTTGCTATAATAATTACATGGCATATGCCAATGTTAGATAACTTTGGTCAATTATTATATGTCAAATATTTTAAATCAATGTATATCATGATTTGGTGCAGATGGATAGATCTTGGATCAATAGTAGGATGTTTAGCAAGGAACATGTGGATGGGGTGAAGGAGTTCATGACCTTTGTTTTTGAGAGATTTAATGACAATGAAGAGATATTTTGTTCATGTCGGCGGTGTTTGAATCGAATTCTCAAGCCTCAAGGACACGTGGAGACTGACTTGTATATTTATGGAATGGCTAGCACTTACACTAGATGGATACATCATGGAGAACAATTGGAGGTTATGCTACATGAAAATGAGGACCATGTTGATGAACAGACTAGTCTCAATGAGGATTTCAGCATGAATGTGGATGAAGAAGATGACCCTTATGATGGAATTCGTGATATGGTAGAGGAGTTGTATACGGCTGAAGATGAAGGTAAAGGAAAAAAGTCTATGTTTGCAATTATATTGGAAGAGATGAAGCAGGAACTCCACCCTGGTTCTCAAAGTACAAGGTTTTTTTTGTGGTGAAGTTACTTCATATCAAGTCATTTTACCGAATTTCGAATGTTGCATTCACAACACTATTGAAGTTGTTGTCATCTGAATTCCCGAATTGCTCTATTCCTGCAACATATGAGGAAGCAAAGAGGCTTATTCGTGCATTGGGATTAGGATACAATTCAATCCATGTGTGCCCAAATAATTGTGTTTTGTTTCGAAAGGAGTTAGCAGAAAAATATGTTTGTCTAGTTTGTAATGCATCAAGATGGAAAGACAATGATGGAAGAAAGAAGATTCCTGAGAGGTCGGGCGGCCAACCCTAGGAAGAGGTCGGGCTTCTGACCCCCTCCCGAGGACTATCAATCCGACTTCAGCTGGTCCTAACTCCGCTCTGTGGGCCTCCCCAGGGTAATAACCCCCACAGCAGCCTCCAAGCCTAAGCGTGAATAGAATATTCGCCCTTAGGGTTTAAGTTCTTCCTAGTCAGGTCCCACAGCCAGCTCTTGAGGTCTTTTGAACAGGCTTTGACAGGTGCACTACCCAGGTGCACCTGCCAGGTGTAGCCCCCCGAGCCTGAGGTCAGATGGGACATCTGGGCCCAGGGTCAAAGTCCTTACTGGTCGGGACCATAGGCAAAGTCTTCGTGACATCCTAAGCGTGCTTTGGCAGGTGCACCTGCCAGGTGCAGCCCCCGTGCCTAGGGTTGGATGGTACATCCATGCCTAGGGTCAAGTCTGAAAACATTACCCTCGGGATACCTTTAGGACATTGTCTTTAAATTGGTGGCATTTGGTGAGATCGGAGAGCCATCGCCCGGGGCGATGGCGGTCGGCGAGTGGCCATCGCCCGAAGGCCGATGGCCGAGGTACCTAAGCCCGAGGCCGATGGGGATCGGCCCAAGGCCATTAGCCCGGATGTTGATAGCCGAGTTGCATAGCTCAGAGGCTGATGGTGGCCGACCGTGCCATAGCCCGAATGCTGACGGCGGTCGGCCAAAGGCCATAGCCCGGAGGCTGATGCCCAAGATGCCATAGCCTGGAGTCTATCGCCGAGATGCCATAGCTCGGAGGCTGATGGCGATCGGTCCGAGGTCATAGCCTGGAGACAGATGACCGATATGCCACAACCCGGAGGCTAATGGCAGTCGGCGTGACCGAAGAAAGATCCCAAGGGATTGGTCGTTGGGCAGTTGCCGAGAGTCGGGGCGCGTGCTATGCACGTGGGCCATTGACGGTTTGAACTGTGCGCCAATCATGTCCCATTAAGGCCATCAAGAACGGGGTCACGTAACGGTTGCTCATACATCAGGTTTCCCACTTATCACAATGGCTCGCGGATCCAACGGCCGAGATATGTCGCTCGGGCGGAGTGGCGGGATCGGTGGCGATTTCACCGGGGCACGTAACTCGCACCATTCATGCACCGTTAACCGCTCAGGGTAATCGACAACTCAGATCAACCGCTAGGATGTCGTGGCAGCCTGGGAGCCGGATGGGCCGAGGCGCCTTGGATGCCCCGCACACACCGTTAATGGCACTGCGTGCTTTCCAAAAATGGCATTGTTAGGCCCATCATGGCCCCCTCTTAAGACCCGTCGTTTTGCTTTCTTCCTCCTTCACGCCCCCTTTTCGCTCAAAATTCACAAACTCTTCGCAGTCGCGCCATGGCTTCCGCCTCCTGGCTCCTCGTCGCTGTAGCGCACGAGGCCACCATCTCCACTATCGTTGCGTGGTGTGCTACCGCAAGGGTTGGCGATTGCTTTCCCTAAAGCCGATGGCACCCATAAAGAAAACCTCGAAGAAAGGTGGAAAGAGCTCGACCAGCGGCGACGAAGGCACCGAGCAGAGCTCGGCCTTCGTCCCCTCGCGCGCCGGGAGCAAGATGTTGGAGGAGCTAGTGCAAGTCGGCGTCCTCCCACCGCGGGAGATCGCAGAGTAACACCCAGCACGGAGGGAGCTGTTTCACCGAAGGGTTAGCCGGTCTTATCATATGTCTCTGTTAATCTAGTCCTAGTATCTCAATTTAGCTCTATCGGCTGTCTCTCGCTTTAGGGTCTTTGTCGATACCGGCTAAACTGTTTACTAGATTAGATTAGTTTAGACATCTATCACCCTGAAAATTAGTCAAAGGGCTTGATTGTCTAGATATTATGTTTCTTTTCATAATTAGTGTTGCATCAATTCAGTTTGACCTACTAAGTCGTGATTAGAACCGTAGTCTCTAGCCTACCTGGTGGCTACCAATAAGGGTTTCATCGGGGTTTTAGTCGACGAGTTATCTGGAAATTGGCATCTGCTGGAATCACACAATCGGCTGACAATAGATCGACTGTTTTGATTATCGGCATATCGGCCGATATGATTTATGCTATGCTGTTTTGCATAACTTGTCAGTGGCAGGATCAAACTGATTGGCACGCCCGCGCTTCATCAATTTTAGGATCTGCACTGGAGCTAAGCAGATCTCCCAGACTAGCGTGTGATCTGACGTCAACACATCTTTTGGCACCACAGCGGCGGTACGGATTTGGCGTCAATACATTTTTTTTAAAAAAGGTAAAAGGTGATGATGCGCCAAATTGTATTGATCGTGAAGATTGATTTACATGGAGCTTGGACTTACATATTTATACCCGCAGGCTAACAGAGATCCTAACAGATTACAATTCAAACTTTCCTAAAGATAAAAGGAAATAAATTGAATCCTTAACGGATACTAACACATTTTCTTAAAGATAAAATAGAAAGCTAACAAATTCTTTCTAATTAATAGATATAAGCTGTATCCTTTTTGAACTCGGTGTCTTCTGGATAAGATCTTCTCAAACCAAATCTAACAAGAATCCGACTGCTGGAGATACTAATAAGGGAAATCCCCATCGGCTGACCAAAACTCTAAGCCGATACTAGCTCTGAGCCGATTTGAACCTTGAGCCGATGATGGCTTCGAGGCTTACCAAATTTTGATGTTAATAGATAGACCCATATTTCAATCTATTTCGTCATTACTTCTGCCTCCAGCGAATAATGGATGGCATGGTTGGTGGGGTTGGGATTCAGTTATGGGAGAAGATGGCCCAACGTTACATCTCATCAGCCTCACCTCTTGCAACAAGGGGTGACACGTTGAGTCGTTCTGGGAACCATGAACCTATTTGTGACATAATTTGGCTTATAGTCAGTTTGTTTGAGCAGCCAAATTATTTAGATTAGTCTGTGCAAGTGGCTGATGGTTTGCTCCGTAAGTCCATTAAATTTGCATGTGCAGGAATTAATGCATCCAGAGGATGGTGTGTGCAAATTTTGGGTGTGTGGAGGAGATGTTCCATGCATGCAGATAGCTTGGAGGCCACAGTGTTCGGCTTTTGTCAGTTCCTTGTTGCAGTGGGTGTGTTCTGGTGTTGTCAGCAGGGTTTGCAATGCCGACGGCATATACCGTGCTGCCTTTCGGCGGCACGATGAATTTCACCGAAATTCACAAAAGTCGGTGGCAATGAACAGTAAAAATTTGAATTTGAATGATTTCGTGTGTACCGCGAAAACCACGCAAAAACCGTGCAAAAACCACGAAAACCGCGAAAGCCGCGAAAAACCGTGAAAACCGTGAAAACCGTAATTTAAATTTAAACTAAATCGAAATCCGCGTCGTGCCGCGGATTTAGCCGCGCCGTATACCGCGGTTTTCGCGACAAACATCACAAAATTTATATTTTTAAAAATATATATATTTTTGTGTTAAAATGAATTTTTTCAAATTTATTAAATTTTTACGAAATTATTTAAACGAAACTACGAGGATGTTGTGCCGTATCCTGCGAAACCATCGAATTTGGCGGCTTTCGTGTCAAAGATACGCGAAATTGCAAAACCTGGTTGTCAGTGCTTGCATGCAACGGAGGGATGGTTGGATGGATGCAGTATGCAGTGATTCGATGGATGCATGTCAAGTCTGCATGGCTGTTGTTGCATGAGAGATTTGCAAGTCCGTATGGCTGGGATTTGGTTCGCGTATGCAGTGGTACGGTGAGGCAGTTAGAGATATATTTTACTTTTATCAGATTGATTTTCTTTAGGTTAAGACTTTCCGTATTTTTTATGTGTAGGACCGATTGATCGATGTGCACCGGCATATATACTGGTTACCCTTGTTTTAGGAACAGCTAGTCAACAATTATTAATCTATTGTTTTCTTCTATTGCTTTTTTCCGTACTTTTGTTATCTTTTTCCTAGTAAAACTCTAGCCATCTAGGCTTCGGTTGATCTTTGCTGGTTTGCGCTGGAAATCAGTCAGGTTCTTTTACGAAAGTGAAAATCTTTGCTAATTTGCTCGAAAACTAGTCGTTTGTCCTCACAAAAGCACGATGGTTACTATTGTTGCTGCGTGAATCAATTTTACGTGTCAACAAAATTAGCGACTCCGCTGGGGAACGAGAAGTTTCGGCCCTGTTCATCGGCTGAAATTAATCGTTTCACGGTATTTCTTTTTTTTTTTGCTTTGGTCCGATTTACTGGTTGCATCTTGCTCTACCGAATAGATTTATTCGGTGGGGAGTTGATAGGGACAAGCTACCAGCTAGCAAGCAGTATTTGCCAGGAGTTTGATTCACACGCGCATGCCCACGGGAAACGTTGGAGTTCTTTTTTTTTTTCTTTTGCGCAGGTGCGACATGGCTGCTGAAGAAAAGAGCGATGGTAGCGCTGTTGACCCAAAGAACATTATCGCTGTTGGACTGGATGACCTGACCGAGGAGGACCGGCAGCAGTTAGAGCGCGAGCTTGAGGAGGAAAAGATGCAACGAATGACACAGAAACTTGCCTGCTATCAAAAAACCAGAAGCGGCGTCTTTAAAAAGGTAAAATCTGAGTTAACTAAACCTGCATGCTCTAATGATCTTGCTAGTTTAATAGATGTTTCGGTACCTAGTAAATTTGGTGCAGACATGACACACATGGCGTGTACTATTACTGAATCGTTGCACGATAAGATAGCTAGCTTTAAGGAGCAGTTTAATAAAGATATAGAAACACAACCGCGTCAGGTGCGATCCTTATTATTACAAATTAATGATGAGCATAGAGAAAAACGGCCGATGTCTGATGATAATGTTAATTCGGCGACACTACCGAGTTCAACTAGTGCATCGGCTGGCGCTTTGCCCGCTTATTTTATTGCCGCCTATTAATTCAACTGGTCGAAATATTACCGGTGTTTTGGCCGGTGGTTCTATACCTAGTGCTACTAATTCCATTGTTTCAGTTGTAGGTTCGCAAATTTAGTACTCCGAGTGCTGGATATTTTAATTACAATTTTCCACGACCATATTATCAAACAACTTCATCTAGCACTTCATGTTTGCCACCCTCAAGTACCAGGGTTCCTTGTGGGCTCGTACCAGATGGGTATGTTGGTACTGTTTCACAGTACATGCCACAAGTGACGCTTACGTCACCTAGTTTGCCATAGCACTCTTATGTAGCACCTACGTCTCAAAATAATCGTGTGCAACCTAATGAGAGTTTTAAAGATCAGCTTGCTAATATGCTTAGGGAATTTGGGTTCGAACCTAAGGGTAGAGCACGTGCATAACAGAAACCGTATCTTGAGCATTTTGATTTAACTCCGTACCCTAAAAGTTTTAGAATTCCTTATTTTGTGAAGTTCACAGGAGAGGATAGTAGGTCTACTTTTGAGCATGGACAGTTTTTAGCACAATGCAGCAAAGTAGGACAATCTGATGTTTATAAAGTGAAATTATTTCCTCTATCCTTATCTGGGAATGCATTCACATGGTTTACTTCGTTAGCTCCTAATTCTGTTTTTACATGTTCTCAATTAGAACAGAAATTTCATGAGTTTTTTATAACGGTGAAACTGAACTCAGTCTGTCAGACCTAGCTTTAGTTAAACAAAAACACAGTGAGTCTGTATCAGAGTATATTAGGAGATTTAGAGATGTGAAAAATAGATGTTTTAGTTTAACTGTAGCCAAAAAGGACCTGGCCTTGCTTTTTCTGGCTTGCTTGTTCATCTTAGAGATAGATTAGAGAGTCAAGAATTTTCTGATATTAACCAAGTTTTGCAGAAGGCTTTAGTGCAGGAGAGCCGCGCTAAGGATGCTAGGCAGTATAGTCGGTTTAAAGATAGTAAGAACAGAGAAAATGCAAAGCCTATAGTTAATGTGGTAGAAAATAGCAAGGATGATGATTCGGCTACTGATGATGATGTTGATGTGTGTGTGGCTGAATGGGTGAAATCATCTAAGTCTAAACCTTTTATGTGTCCTGCTTTGAAACCTACACCTGCTAAGAAAACGGAAATTAGATATACTTTCGATGTTAGTAAGTGTGATAAGATTTTTGATATGTTGTTGCAAGGTAAACAGATTAGGTTGAGAGAGGGACATATAATTCCATCACCTAAGGAGTTGGGAAGAAAGGCTTATTGTAAGTGGCACTATACTTATTCTCATGCTACTAATGACTGTAACGTGTTTCGTCGACAGGTACAATCGACGATCAATGATGGTCGATTGGGTTTCAAAGAAGAAGGAAAGATGAAGCTTGATAGTGATCCGTTCCCAGTTAATGCGATTGACTTTGGGGACAAGAAGATGTTGATTCGGTCTCATCAGACCGAATGTACTAAGGGAAAGAATGTCATTGTTGATGATAGTATTCCTTGAAGGATGATAAAACCGAAGAGCCTAGAAGTGGGAGTGTGGAAAGTTAATGAAAGGAAAAGACGTACTCCAGAGCCGAAGCCAGCGTTTCAACGGATGTTGGATAGATATGCTTCTGAAAAGAAAGGTGACGTGTTTTCTCAACTGGGAGGTGTTAAACGGCCAAGGTCCCTGCATAGGTGTAATTTTGATGATTATGCATGGCGTCCAAATTTTTCTCATGTTCATGGATTTGATGGTAGAAATATTTGGCAAAAGGGTCCCCCTGTTCCGCAAACTGGGTTTCCGATGGAACCAATGTATTGGGGTTATCCACCTGGTGCATACCCACAGTTCTTACCATGGCATTTTGATCCATGGATCCCGTATCGACCTATGGTATCTTATCAATATGAATGGCATACGTCAGATCAGCGAGGTTCATTTTGTTGTGGGGAAAGGCCAACTGATGCTATTGTGGTATGTAATGATGGTGAAAAATCATTTTGTAAAAGCTCCAGACCACGTCAGGATAAGGATAATAGTTCAAAAAAGAAATAAGGTATGGATGTCCTTTAAACATAAAGGTCTTGGTGTAGAGTCAATTGTATGTGAAGGTGTTTCTGGTGATGTTATCTTGAGCCGTTCTGTTGCAGAAGTGGATGGCATAGAGGTTGCATATGGTGTGAAAGTTGGGGATATTGTGCTTGGAAAATCAAAGCCAGCAGCTGTTGTGCAGGATGTGAAGGCATGTGAAAAACTTGGTACAAATGGGGTGCAGCAAGGAATGCAGCAGGTGGAACCCGTGGTAGGCTTTACTAGTGTGGGATCTGCGGGTGGCGGTAGCAACGGCGCATATGGCAGCAATGCGGCAGCTCAGCAAACAGCAAGTGCATGTGACAACAGCAGTACAGCAGCCATGCAGATGATTCGACCAAGCAAAAAACACCAGCAACAGCAGCATGCAACCTTTCCTTGTCGCGGGACCCACAAGTACATGCATCAATACTATAAGATCAGCGCCTCGGCAGCAGCAGGCTGGGTTCAGGGGCAGTAGTGCTAAACTAACTGGTGGTCAGCAATTTCTAGCGGCAGAGTCCAGCAAAGCTAGGATACATGGGCCAGAACCCATGCGTGGAGGTCGGTTGCTCGACGCAGGTGGACAGGGAGCATTTCAGCCAGGAGGGGATGGTGAGAAATACAATAAACGAACCAAGAAACATATCTCTTCAAGGTGCAATGGTGGCAATATTCTTCTGCTCGGAACACAACCGACGCCTAGTGGTGTCCACCAGAACTTGAACGTAAGCTTGGGCGTAAAAAAAAGCGAAGAGTGCCGAAATTAAGGTCGTGGGAGCTCAAGAAAAAACAGGAAGAGAAAGAACTTGATGAGTGTTCAACAGGACCAGGCCAATGGTGCCTGTTGATAAGTCGTGGAAAGACAAGCGCATCGAGAATGAAGGGGACGTTGATAGCGATTCTGAAGGTAGATGGGAGCCACCTAGTAATATGAATGTGAACATGGTATTTGAGTTGCCCGCTGAGTTTCGAGTACCCGAGGAGGAGGTTGCAGAGCTTGTTCTTGATTCTAAAAATGTCGTGTTCGAGAAGCCAAAAAAATCAGGTGAACACTTGAAGCCTCTGTTCATATTGATGGTAAGCCGATCGGTCGTATGCTGGTGGATGGGGGCGCTGGTGTTAATATTTTGCCACTTTCGGTTTTTATGAATTAGGTCGAAAAGAGAGCGAGTTAATGAAAACCAATATGGGGCTTAGTGGTTTCTCTGGGGAGTTAACTGAGGCTAAAGGTGTGATGTCCATGGAGCTTACTGTTGGAAGTAAAACCGTACCTACTGCTTTCTTTGTCGTTGATGTAAAGGGAAGGTATAATGTCTTGTTAGATCGTGATTGGATTCATGCGAACTGCTGCATTCCTTCTACTTTGCATCAGTGCTTGATACAGTGGGTAGATGAAGACGTGGAGATAATTGAGGCCGATAATTCAACATGTATTGCTTTGACAGATACGACGGTGGATTGGCAATATGGTGACATGCGTTGTTTGACAGGTAGGGATTTGTCTGACTATGATTATGTAAGTATCGATAAGGATGGTTTCATAGCGATACAGGTTCAGCCGACAAGTGTAGCGCGGCTCAATAATTTATCCTTGTAAATGATGAGTGCAAAAAATAATATTGAATGGTTGCAAAAAGCGCACTGAAGAATATTGTTCTGGAAAGAACGATATGCATGAAACAATTGAGAAACTCGATGATATGGAAAAGCTTGGTCAAGAATTCTCGTCGGCGGATCCACTTGAGGAGGTTAACATCGGGGATGGGAATGTTCCCCGGCCTACGTTCATCAATGCTAACATGTCATCTGATCAAAAAAGCAAGGTGAGTGAGTTGCTTAGAGAATTTGTTGATTGTTTTGCTTGGAGTTATATTGAGATGCATGGCTTGAGTAGAGATTTAGTTGAGCATAGATTACCCATTAAACCTAGTTTTAGGCCATATAAGCAAGCTCCTAGGCGTTTTAATTCTAATATGTACGATCGCATCAAAGAAGAGATTGATCGGTTGTTGAAACCTGAGTTTATTTGGCCTTGTAGGTATGCAGAGTGGATATCTAATATTGTACCCGTTGAAAAGAAAAATACTGGTAAAATTAGAGCATGTATAGATTTTAGGGATTTAAATAAGGCCATTCCGAAAGATGAATATCCTATGCCTATAGCAGATATGTTAATAAATGATGCTTCGGGACATAGGATAATTAGTTTTTTAGATGGAAATGCTGGGTATAATCAAATTTTTATGGCTAAAAAGGATATGTCCAAAACTGCTTTTCGTTGCCCAGGTTTTGTTGGTTTATTTGAGGGGGTAGTTATGACTTTTGGATTAAAAATGTCGATGCTACGTATCAACGTGCTATGAATTTAATTTTTCATGATTTGTTAGGCGTTATTCTGGAAGTGTATATTGATGACGTCGTTGTTAAATCGGACGGGTTTGATAGCCATTTTGCCGATTTACGATTAGCTTTTGAAAGAATGCGTCGGTATGGATTGAAAATGAACCCTCCCAAATGTGCTTTTGGTGTGTCGGCTGGTAAATTTTTGGGATTTATAATTCATGAGAATGGTATAGAAATTGATCCAAAAAAGGTAGAGTCTATTAGAAAATTAGAGGAGCCGATATGCAAAAGGGATGTACAGAAGTTGTTAGGAAAATTAATTATTTGAGACGATTCGTATCTAATCTTGCAGGGAAAATTGAATCGTTTCTTCCCCTCCTTAGAATAAAGCATGAAACTGAGTTTACTTGGGGGCAGAACAACGGGAGGCTTTTAATAATATTAAGCGGTATTTGTTGAGTCCTCCAGTACTTCGGGCACCCAAGTCTGGTATGCCTTTCAGGTTGTATATTGCTGCACAGGAGTTGGTGATTGGTGCAGTTTTGACGCAAGAAGACGGTGGGAAGGAGTATGGTGTGGCTTATTTGAGTCGTCGTCTTCTGGACACTGAGAGCAGGTATGTATTTATTGAAAAATTGTGCCTTGTATTATGCGTGCACTAAATTTCGCCATTATTTGCTTTGTAATACTTGTACAGTAACTTGCCAAATTGATGTGATTAAACTTATGTTGCAACAACCGATCCTTAGTGGTAGAATTGGGAAGTGGGCTTATGCATTAATAGAATTTGATTTATTATATGAACCATTGCGTGCTATGAAAGGTCAAGTGATTGCTGATTTTATTACTGATCATATGGTTAAAAATGACTACGATGTTAATTTTGTTAATGTGTGTCCATATGAAAACTTTATTTTGATGGATCGGTTCGTGGGAATGGGCAAAGTATAGGCATTGTCTTAGTTTCTCCAAATAATATTTCTTATGAGACATCAGTCCGGTTAGAATATCCTTGTACTAATAATCAAACTGAATACGAGGCTTTGTTATTCGGTTTACAGAGTTTGGTTGATATGGGTGTGAAGGATGTAGATGTTTTTGGTGATTCACTTTTAGTAGTTCAACAAATTAACAAGGAGTTTTAGTGTTTTGATGGACTGCTAAATAGATAATACTTTTACCATTAAATATATTCTTAGGGAGGAGAATAGTATAGCAAATTACACAACAAGCATCTGGCTATCAGGTTAAGAGAGGATTGTTTTTTATATTAGAGAAGCCAGTGTTTAGTTTGCAGGAAATTGATTCGGTGCCATTTAGTGTTGCGGCTGATACTGAATTAAATGTAACCAGTGTGTGTGTGTGTGTGTGGGGGGGTTATGTGTGCATGTGGCAAAGCTAAGGATTATATAAGTGAGCATATCTTTGGTAATAGTACTCCAATGTATGGGGTAATAGCTGGTAGTTGTATGTGTTGTAAAAAAGATGATTCGTTCACGGTAGACACAGAACTGGTTGAACCAAATAGCCGTAGCATAGATTTGCTTGAAGTAATAGTGGATTTTGAGCCAGGTGATTGGAGAGAGACTCTAATTAATTGTTTGAAAATTCTAAGTCAAACAAAGGATAGGAAGGTTCAGAGACAGGTTTTGAAATATACTTTGTTGGATGATGAATTATATCGCCGAACCATAGATGGGTTACTATTAAAATGTTTGGGTCCAGATCAATCTAAAGTGACTATAAGAGAAGTACATGAGGGAATTTGTGGGACACATCAGTCGGCTCATAAGATGCGGTGGTTATTAAAAAGAGCAGGTTTTTATTAGCCGATGATGTTAGAGGATTGTTTTCGGTATTATAGAGGATGTGAGGCGTGTCAGAGATTTGGGAATATACAATTAGCGTCCGCGGCTTGTTGCATCCTATTGTCAAGCCATGGCCATTTAGAGGATGGGGTTTAGATTTTATAGGTGAAATACATCCTGCGTCTTCTAAGGGTCATCGCTTCGTCTTGGTTGCTACGGATTATTTTACTGAATGGACAGAAGCGGTTCCTTTGAGGAATATGACCCATAGGGAGGTTATTGATTTTGTATTAGAGCATATTATTTATAGATTCGACATTCCTTAGACATTAACTACTGACCAAGGGGCGTTTTTTATGTCTCATCAATTTAGTGAGTTTGCCGAATCATTTAGGATTAAATTGCTGAATTCGTCGCCTTATTATGCTCAAGCTAATGGACTGGCCGAATCCAGTAATAAAATTTTGATTAAACTTGTAAAGAAGAAAATAGAGAAACATCCTAGGAGGTGGCATGAGGTGTTTTCTGAAGCTTTATGGGCTCATCGGATATCCAAACATGGTGCTACACAAGTGACACCGTATGAGCTAGCTTATGGACAGGAGGTTGTGCTGCCTATAGAGGTAAATTTACAAGCACTTAGAGTGGCCAGACAAAATGGTTTGCTGGTTGCCGATTATAGAAACTTGATGTTAGACATGATAGATGATGTTTTAGAGGAAAGATTAAAAGCCTTGAGAGCGATTGAGAGAGAAAAATTGAGAGTAGCTAAGGCCTATACCGAAAGGGTAAGGGAAAATCGTTTCAAATAGGTGAGTTAGTTTGGAAAACGATTTTGCCGGTTGGTAAGTAATAAGTTTGCAAGTGGTCGCCAAGCTGGGAAGGTCCATATGAAATTGTGGAAATTGTTCCTAGAAATTCATATTTTGTTCAGTCTTTGGAGGGAGAAAAGTTGCCTAAAGCTCTTAATGGGAGGTATTTGAAAAAATATTATTCTAATGTATGGCAAGAAGTTTAATTATCTCAGAACTGATATTGCATTGGTAGTATCGTTTTATGAAGAAAATTATGGATTAGTTTAGAACTAATATTATGTTGGGAGTATCGTCTTAGATGGTTTATTTTTATAAGTGTTTTTGTTATAAATAGTTTAATTGTTTATAAAAAACAGGGGGCATGTGTTTGTGGCATAATTTGGCTTATAGTCAGTTTGTTTGAGTAGGCCAAATTGTTTAGATTATTCTGTGCAAGTGGCTGATGGTTTCCTCAGTAAATCCATTAAATTTGCATGTGCAGGAATTAATGCATCGAGAGGATCGTGTGTGCAAATTTTGGGTGTGTGGAGGAGATGTTCCATGCATGCAGATAGCTTGGAGGCCACAGTGTTCGGCTTTTGTCAGTTCCTTGTTGCAGTAAGTCTGTTCTTGTGTTGTCAGTGCTTGCATGCAAGGGAGGGATGGTTGGATGGATGCAGTATGCAGTGATTCGATGGATGCATGTCAAGTATGCATGGCTGTTGTTGCATGAGAGATTTGCAAGTCCGCATGGCTGGGATTTGGTTCGCGTATGCAGTGGTACGGCGAGGCAGTTAGAGATATATTTTTACTTTTATCAGATTGATTTCCTTTAGGTGAAGACTTTCCGTATTTTTTGTGTGTGGGACCGATTGATTGATGTGCGCCGGTGTATATACTGGTTAGGCTTGTTTTAGGAACAGTTGGTCAACAATTGTCGATCTATTATTTTTTTCTATTACTTTTTACCGTATTTTTGTTCTCTTTTTCCTAGCCAAACTGTAGCCATTTAGGTTTCGGTTGATCTTTGCTGGTTTGCGTTGGAAATCAGTCGAGTTCTTCCACGAAAGTGAAGATCTTTGCTAGTTTGCTCGAAAACTAGTCGTTCGTCGTCCAGAAGGCACGACAATTACTATTGTTGCTGTGTGAATCAATTTTACGTGTCAACAGAACCAACGCTCTCCCCCGAGATATACCAGGAGCTTCCTGGTCAGCACCCTGCCCCGACGCCAAGCGCGATCAAGTGGAGGAGTTGGTGGCCAGAATCAAGGCCCTCCAAGAACAAGGACTGACTGGAGCTCGGGTGGCCTGCAACTTCACCCTCCGAGGACTACAGCCCTGCAAGGATAGGGTGAAGACGGCCTACGAGTACTTGGGCAGACATGACCCGGCTCGAGAGGAGAAGGCGACCCTTAAGCGCATAGGCCAAAGGCTAGGGACCTTCTTCTCTAGCGCGGCTGACTTCAGCAAAGGGGGCCCAAGGGCCTTCAGCCTCATTCATCCATGGCCGGAGGTAATCC
The DNA here is from genome assembly GCA_019925245.2 of Oryza australiensis. Classification (NCBI taxonomy): domain Eukaryota; kingdom Viridiplantae; phylum Streptophyta; class Magnoliopsida; order Poales; family Poaceae; genus Oryza; species Oryza australiensis. The sequence continues at coordinate 708,357 of JAIFGZ020000126.1, forward strand.
CGACCACTCTCTTTGCCCAAAATTTTCACTGTTTGTGTACTCGGCGCCTCACCTACTAGGTGCTGACACTTGACAGGGATTGGAAGTCTTCGTGTCACTGTCACCGATCCTTGGGGAGGTGATGGCTGAGCAGGAGAGGTCGCATGCTCGGCTGCCCCGTGATATGCCAGAGGCAAAGAGGAAAGAGCCCGAGCTCCACAAGCGGAAGCCGGAGGTACGGAGGGCAGCGCCGGGGAGTCTTAAGCTCCCTGCCGTCAACCGCAAGCTCATGATCACCTCAGATGAGGAGGGATCGAAAGGGGTCGAAGCGCAGCCCGCGACCCCGTCGTCGGGCTTGAGCGGGCCACCGAAGCCAGAGTCTTTGGCGCCCCCGAAGAAGGTGTCGAGGCTCATTAGTTTTGGGTTCGAGACCTCGACCACGTTTGTACCGAACTTACTCCCACTTCCCTTTCTTTCCCCTCTTTTTTTGTACTGACCGAGTACATGGGCAGTGACATGGAGGATGCCGACCTTTCCCTTGAAGAGTCATCGAAGATGGCGAAGCCAATCTTCCCAATGGAAGAGGGAGGGTCCGACCTGCCCTTGGCGACCATGGAGCCAGCAATCGTCCCTCAGAAAGCCGACCAGCCCGAGGGAAGGTCAGAGGCTGGAGCCGAGGAGGAGACTGTCGCTGCCGTGACAACGGAGGAAAGGCCCAAGGAGGTCTCGAGGTTGGCAGTGGTGGCCGGGGGGAGGGTGGAGGCGGACTTTGAGGAGATGGAGGAGATCCTAGGGATTGACTAAGACAAGATCACCCCACCTTCCTTCCCCATTATCTCTTCTAGCGGGACGCTTGAGGCCATCGCAATTCTAATGAACGAGGGGCAAGCCCCGCCCGTCGGGAGCAACAAGACGGCGGGCACCGTCGAGGGCGGCGGTGATCATGCTGCCACAGATAGTGGACCAAGGATTGAGCAAGTCCTCGACGGTGGAGTGAAGAGCACTGGTGAAGGACAAAAAGAAAATGAGGTATGGCCCAATGGCCTATGGCCAAGCTTGCAAATTAAAACTCAGTTTTCTTTAATGGCAATGATATTGATATTATGGTTTAGTAATTAGACTGAGCAAGTCAATATTTAACAACACATTTGCAAACATGCATAAAACAAAGCAAGCATTCAAAAATATCACTATCTACCACTAGACCGTGGCTAAATTAGCCCTTCAAATACTATGCAGTTCTGCACCCACAAAACAAAAGCAAAAGACACAAGCACTTAACACTTAGCACTTAGCAATAAGCCAGAGAAAATCTATAGATTTTGCCATGTATTCAAATTCACAGTGCAACTGCTATGTCAGGGCTGGTGCCAATGCAGGCATCGCGCCTGCTTTGCGTCTTCAACATAGGCATGCGCCGCCGCCCCAGCCGGTCAACCCCTAAGCACGTCCGCCTCCTTTGCTCTGCTACTGCATGCTAGGGTTACAACTTGCAAGAGTCGACTGACCCAATAGATGCGTCCCAAAAGACATCTAACGCTGGTAGACTCGTCATGAAGGTTCCAAGTTGCGCGTTTCGGCAACTGTGCAGGTGTGCTGTGGGCCTGAAAGAAGGAAGTTGTCGCTCAGTGGGGGTACTCAAGGGCAAAGCGAGGTATGGCTAGCACCATGCCTTGCCCTACCGAGTCCTCCGCCACTAGCGAAGAGGGCAGAAGAGTTCGTCCAAGCTCTTCGCCGCGTGCCCGACCTGTTCCTGGTAGGTCCCTGGGCTCCTTCTTCTTCTTCTTATATATATATATATATATAGAGAGAGAGAGAGAGAGAGAGAGAAAGAGTTGGGCTACTGTGTGGCGCGCCGCACAGCCCCATCCCGTGTGGCATGGCCAAATCTCTAATTTGAAAACTCAAATTGAAAATCCGAACCGTTCAAATTGTTCTACATATTAATATCTCCTTGTAGACCAAATTTTTTAAATTTTTTACTATTTTATCGGATAGGTCAAAGATGCAATAAAATAGATACTCCACAAACCGTTGGATTAATGCATTTTTGACCTATCCGATAAAATAGTAAAAAATTTCAAAAAAATGTAAAATTTGGTCTACAAGGTGATATTAATATGTAAAATAATTTGAACAGTTCGGATTTTCAATTTGAATTTTTAAATTAGAGATTCGGCTATGCCACACGGGATGGGGCTGTGTGCCACACAGTAGCCCAACTATATATATATACATATATATATATACATATATATATATATATAATGTTCCTGCATCTGCAGGAGGTCATTCGCTCGTCACCGTCCTCAGAAACAAAGCTCCGAGAATTGGAGGTGAAGCTGGACGTGGCCACCCAGCGTAAGCTCTTTGACCCCCTCTCTCGGGAACTCTGCCAAGCTCGTCAAATAACTTTTCGTGCTACACAGGGGCCGAAAAACTCGAGGCAGTCGCCAAGGATGCCAAGCTATAGGCCAAAAAGGCGGTGGCGCAACGGGGGGCACGAAGAAGCTTCTTCGAATCTCGGACACTGCGCTCGAGGAGGCCAGGACCAAGTTGGCGGCATCCGAGGTGGCAAAAGCCGAGGTGAAGGAGAGGCTTGATGCCGAGGCAGCGGCCAAGGCCGAGGTCGAGGCAGCGTTGGAGTCGGCAGAGAAGGTGAAGGAAGAAGCTGAGAGTAAGTGTCAGTATTGACCAATTCCTCTTGCTCTTCAATTCTCCGTCCTTGCTTGCGCCGACCAATTTCTTCCCGTGCAGGTCGCATGTCAAGGATCCAACAGCAGATGCGTGACCTCGAGACACGCTCTGAGGTGGCCAAGGCCGATGGGAAAAATATCGGGAGACGTCCCGGGCACTCCTCGCTGAGGCCGACACTGAGGTGGCGCCTGCCGACGAGATCGAGGACGCGCTCATGAAGCGGCTTCTCGAGGGACCGAAGTGCCTCCAAGACTTCATCCGGCTCGCGATGAAGTCAGCGAATTCTCCGCATAGTACACAAGTTGTACCCGCGCGCCAAGATTGAGGCGGTCCCCGATGGGTGGCGGTCGGTGTTTCGAAGGCCGACGTCCCAAGCATTTACGCCGAGGTCGAGCCGACGGCCGAGAAAATTTTATCCAAAATGCACTTTTGATTAGGTAGACATGTACCTAGGATAGAGTAGATAAGTGGTGTTAGTCCCGTTCCACGAATTTTAAAGTTCTAACTTTAACATTTTTATGAAAAAGCTCTCGACTTTTGCTCATGGAAGGAGATCAAATTTTAGCTTTGTGAAGAAAGCTTTTTATATTTTAACTTCTATTCGTTGCGTGTCTGACCATCGTGCCTGAGAAGGTTGGGTCCTCAACATACCGGATTCGGGGGGTTCCCAAGTCAAGCTCGAAAAACTTAGTCGTTTACGCAGCGAATAGGCTAACAGAGAGATTAAGTGACAGATGGTAGAGCCCCGAGCTCGTACGCACAGTATCTTGCTAAGCAACGATCGGTCTCGGCCCTAGGCGGCCACGGCAGGGAGTGTGCCCTTACACCGAAGAGCGTTAGGGGGTACCTTCGCGTTTAGTCGGATAGGCTGAGCATGAGTCCTCGGGGAGGCTGTCGAGCCACCGAGTAGCCGGAGCGTACTCAATAGGCTTCCTTCTGGGGAACCCCGACCATAACTGGTCAAGGACGAGTAGCTCAGGGCAGACCGTGAGCGTAGCGAAGAAGTTATTGAGCGTGCGTAGGCTACCCAGGGGTTCAAAAGAAAGATGAAATGGAGAACAAGCAACAACTGGAGACAGATTCGTGCAAAACATAAATGTTTTAAAGAAAGAGTTGAGTTCAGGGTACTTAGCTGCTCAAGAGTAGAGTTAGCGCGAGCACTCCATGTTTCACAAGTTCGACACCTCCTTTCCGCCATGGGGTCGGTGGGGAAGAAAACTGCCATCGTACCACTCAGATCGACGAAGACGTGCCCCTACCTGGCGCGCCAACTGTCGATGGATGGTCGGTCAGTTCTCCAACAAGGATACCCAAGGAGGTGAAAGAGTGGTCGGGGACGTCTACCGAAAGGATACGATGGTCGACTCAAACAGAATGTGAGCCAAGGATTTTAGACAGGTTCGGCCTTCCGAAAGATAATAAGCCTACGTCCTATGTTCTTTGTTGGGGTGGTGTAAGAATCAGGATATAACAGTGTGGGTTCTTCGGGCTCTAGAGATTAGATCTAGCTTCCAAAAGAACCGATCCTTCTTGCCCGTGCGACCTGTCCTCCCTTTTATAGCTCAAGGGGGCAGTTACAAGAGGACTTGGGGGCCAAGAACGATAATAAAGGCTAAAAAGCAAGTACAAACAACATTTAAAAAGTACATAGAGATCCCCGGGTCCTTCATGCGTCGTGCTCCATCTTGCATTAGGATCCGTCCTCCGCAGGTACCTTCTGCGCAGCCTATCGGGTGACGTCATCTTCTGCCGGGTTTTTCCCTCCTTGTCTCCTCTGCGATCCTTGCAAAGCAAGCCTTCCTCCTGAGGAGATCTGGGGTCGAGCTAATGTGTCATAGTCGGGATAGAACATTGGACTCGGGACAGAGGGGAGGTCGGGGCGGCCGACCCTAGGAAGAGGTTGGGCTTCTGACCTCCTCCCGAGGACTACCAGTCTGACTTCAGCTAGTCTTAACTTCGCTCTTATTTATTTCTTTTCTTCGTACCTTCTTTCTGTTAAAAAGACTTTTATTTTACTTCCTTTTCCAACTACTTCAAAATATATAGAAACGCTAGGAGATAGTAAGTTGAATGGTTGAATAGGAGTCAGTATCAGCTAACCTTTCAGGATAATGTTATCGATAAGTTAGGTTGTCCAAAGTCAGTTGACAGCTTATCTGTCAAAATAGAACGATGAGTCATGTAATGCATTTTCTTTGTGATTGTTAGTTATTTCGTGGAACTTTTGAGTGCCATAGCAATTAGTATAGTTCCTCGTCATTAAAAAAAGAAGAAGATTTTGAAAAGAGAAATCTTAAACAATACCCATGTGATTCATGCCCCTGGATCTGATATAAAGCTTCATTTCAGATGCCCAAAAGTGGAAATTCAGATTGACGGGGTCATGTTCACAGCAGACCTTACCCTCCTAGAAATACAAGGGTTGAATGTGATTTTGGAAATGGTTTGGTTGTATAAGTATAAGAGGAGAATGGATTATGAGAGTAAGATTATCCGGTTGACAAGTGTAAAAGATAAAGATATGGAGTATAGAGCTAAGAAATCACTATTACCAACACTACCAGAAGTCCTGAATGGTATGGTAGCAGAAGGAGTTAAGAAGATACCGATCGTTAGAGAATTTCTGGATGTATTCCCAACAAGATCTTCCCGGAATGCTACAGGAAAGAGACATTGAGTTCTCCATTAAGCTAAGGCCCGGTACTGAATCAATAGTAAAGGTCATGTATAGGATGGCTGCACTGGAGTTAGCAGAACTAAAAAAATACAGATGAATTGGAGGAAAAAGGATTTATAAGGCTAGGTGTTTCAGAGTGGGCAGCCTCAGTGTTGTTCGCAAAGAAGAAGGATGGGACATTAAGAATGTGCATAGACTACATGGCTTTAAATGGAGTCACGAGCAAGAATAAGTATTCAATGCCAAGAATTGGTGATCTATTTGATAAGCTAAGAAGAGCCAACGTGTTTTCAAAGATAAATTTGGGATTAGGATGCCATCAACTAGGAGTTAGAAAAGAGGATGTACCAAAAACAACATTTCCTGTCAGGTACGGGCTGTGTGAGTTCACAATAATGCCCTTTGGAGTGACTAATGCACATGCCATCTTCATGAATGTAATGAATAAAACATATATGGAATACCTGGATAAGGTTGTGGTGGTATTCATAGACGATGTCCTCATCTATTCCTTCAGTACGAAGCACATAAAGAGTATTTGAGATTAACTCTGGAAAAATTAAGAGAACAACAGTTATAGGCTAAGCCCTTAAAATGTGAGTTTTGGATAGAGGAAGTACAATTCTTTGGACATATTATAACTGTTGAAGGAATAAAAGTGGGCTCGAAGAAGGTAAAGGCAGTATCAGAATGGGAACGACCATCAACAGTAAGAGATATTAGGAGTTTTCTTGGAATGAAAGGATATTACCGGCGTTTTATGGAAGGATTTTCCAAGAAAGTTAAACCTCTTATCAACCTGTTGAAAAAGGATATACCTTTTGAATGGATGGATAAGTGTGAGAAATGTTTTCAGGAGCTCAAGAAAAGATTGACCACCACACCAGTGTTGGCTCTACCAGACAAAAAAAATTCCCAGATTTATTGTGACGCTAGTCGTCAAGGATTAGGATGCGTACGGATGAAAGGAGAAAAATTAGTTGCCTACGCATCCCACCAACTCAGACCATATGAGCAGAGTTGCCCAACTCATGATTTAGAGTAAGAAGCGGTGGTACATGTATTAAAGACATGGAGACATTATCTAATTGGAAACAAATGAGAAGATGTTTACAGACCATAAAAGTCTAGAATATATGCAACTTGATTTAATCTATGAAGAGGAGCACTAAAAAAATGTTAGAGGTATCTAAACAAGAGGTTACAAAACCATAGTACCAAATTTTGTTGAATGGAAGAATTATATAGAGTAGGAGGCAACTTGAGAAAGAGAATCAGAGCTAGAAATGAGGTTCCCACAATTATTCAAAACCCAGTCAAATCTCGGGGACGAGATTCCTTTAAGGAGGGTAAATCTGTGACATTCCTCAAAATTCATACTTTTAAAAATAACCAAATTGATGTAGAAAATTTTTGTGAGAAAAGTTTATTATGTGTTCTATTTTAAAACATTTTAAGTCTCCTAAAAATTATTTACATTTTTACCTATTCTCCTTATTTTAATTTAAAAATCCCAAATCTATTAAGTTTTGGCCCTTATTTTTGAAAAATCTCAATTTAATCTTTAACTTAAGAAAAATACTCAAAAACTGGATTTAAATTAATTTTGAACCCTAAATAAAATTCTTTCCAAATTTTCCTTAATTCTAACTTAAAATCAAACATCAATTAAATCCTTATTTTCTATTTTTGAAAAATCCCAATTTGACTTTTAATTTGAGAAAAAATCCTAAAAATTGAGCTTAATTGATTTTTAATTCTAAATTAAATTCTTCCTAAATTTTTCCTAATTTTTTTCCTTTTATTTTTTCTTTTTATTTAATTTTGTTTTTATTTTGTCTTTTTTCTTTTTCTTCTTCTTTCCTTCTTCCTTCTTCCTTCTTCCTCCCTGGTTCGGCCTCCCGCGGCGCCGCTGCTTCAATTTGGCTGCACTGTGGGCGCCGGTTCCATTCCCAGAGCCCGAACCAACTCAAAGCCATCGCCTTCACCTTGACCACGTGTCAATATACGATTAGAATGCCATTGTCATCAAGTTTATCTATGGCAAACCATTGTAGCTGCACCACGGTTGCCTCGGTTCTAGCCGTCGCCGTTTAACCGCTAAGCTAGGGGCGTCGGCTCTCACCCACCGAAGCTCAAACCAACCTCAAGGCATCCTCATCTCTTCTAGCACAAGTTCCATTACTCGATTGGTCCATCGTCGTCACCGTTCTCATCTGCGTCGCACCGCCATGTCGAACCGCCTCAAGCCACCGGCACTATCTTGAGCTCAAACCGACATAGAACTTCTATAAATTGAGCAAACCACACTAAAAATTTTGATAGAAAAGTTCTTCCTCATCTTCTTCTCTTCCTCTCCCTAGGGTTTTCCCCAATTTCTACACACCTCATCATTTAAATTTTGAAGCAATTCAAAGAAGAGTTGAAGAACCCTAACTTGAGCCGCACTGGATAAATCCCAAAATCCATCACCAACAATCGGATTCTCTACAAATTGAAGGTACTTCTATGTTCTACTCATCAAGAACTTTAATTCCCCTAACTTTGTCGAACCAAATAGTCACCGGAGACCCGCCGTCGGCAAGCCGCCGGAAAACCCCTGTTTTGGCCACTACTGCACGCACGTCGCCAGGCCGCTCTAAAGCTTTTCCGGCCAAACTCTTGCCATCATTAGCTTCCCCATACCTCATAGATACTCTCACACCCATTACTTTGACCGCACCTTCACTGGAAAACTCCCGCTGGCAAGCCCGCGGCAATTCCTCTGTCACGGCCGTCACCATGCACGTCGTTGGCCCACCTTGAAGCTTTCTCTAAAATGATTACCTGGGCTAGCTTCCTCATAACACGTAGATGCTCTAGGACCCTTTTAGTTTACCGTGTCTTTACCGAAGCACCACGCCGGCAAGCGTCGCCATCGCCGCCATGAGTCCGCCGTCGCCAACCCGTGTCGCCGTCTTCCCGGCCTGGACAAGCTCAAAAATGGAATCCTAGAAGAACGTAGATGGCATAGGATTCATTAGCACTCCAAGTCCGACCGTCCCCCGCTATGTGCGCCCTCCTCCCCGTCGGCCACCGGCTGTGAAAAAAGAGAAATAAGAAGAAGAAGAAGAAGAAGAAGAAGAGTAGGGGAGAGAGAGAAAGAAGAGGGAAGAAAAGAAAATAAAAGAAATAAGAAACAAGGAAGGAGAGCTAGTGCAGTGGTTAGTGAGTTGAGGTGAAAGTAGGAGGTCCCTAGTTTGAATCCAGCCTTAGGCAACATTTTTTTAAAAAAGGTAGAAATAGAAAAGAAAGAGAGAAAACTAGGAAAAATATAGGAAAAACCCTAGAAAAATAGGTTGATCCATTTGACCTCCTTCAAAAACTCATTTTAAATTTTTTATATTCTCTTTAAGCTTATTTATTCATATTTTTAAATTTTTCAAAATATTTCTTTAAAACTCTTTTATATTTATATTTATTCAAATTTAAATTTTTAAACCTGAAAAATATAACCTTTTAAAACTCCAAAAATCATCTTTTTAAAACTTTTTAAAATTCTTTTATGTAATGATTTTTTATGTTATTCAATAATTTTTATAAAATTAATTTATTCCTTAAATACCAATATATCCTTTTACTCTTTTCAAAACTACATAAATACTCCTATTTATTTTAAATATATCTATATTTGCTTTCAAAAAACATTCTTAACTTTTAAATTATTTTAAGACAGGTCCAAATTTTAAACTTTAGAATTTAAAAATAATCTTCCTATTTATTTTCCTTTTCAGAATATTTTAAATATACCTTTTAACTCTTTTTATTCTATCAAACCCAAATTTTAAAGTTTAAGGTTTGACAAATACCTCTAGAGAAATTAGTTCAACCCCTTTGACTCCTTTCAAATTTTTATTCCTCTCCTTTTTCTTAAAAACTTATACATCCACCTTTTAAATATTTGAAATATATCTTACAACTCTTTCTATTCCAATTTAAGCTCAAATTGCAAATCCTAAAATCTAGTAAATAATCTACTTGTTTAAAATTTTAAAAACTATCCATTTTTCCTCTCGAAAATTTTAATACTCTTTAGCCTAAATTTTAAATTTTTAGGATCTAACAAGTAACTTTCCCTTTAAAACTTTAAAAGTCACCTTTCAAACTCTTTTTGAATTTTTATATTTATTTGGTGTTTCTTTGAAGTTGTTCATTTGATTTATTTTATCATTTATCGATAGATCGCGACGTCGAGTTTGCACAGAAACCGAACTTGACTATATTGCCGACACAAACATCTTCGCCGCTATTCGAGGAAATAAAGAATTTAAGACCATTGGTCCTGAAGGCAAGTCAAACTATTATTGATCATTTAAGTTAAAAATAATAAATCATCATGTTTTAATAATATATTTAGTTTAGTTAGAAATATTCCGTGGGATGGGTTAGATAGTTATAAAATTATCATTTTATGTAGTCCTATATGCTCTTTAAATTTTATACGTTGATATTTAATTCATATAGAATATTATTTCATGCATTAGGAATATTGTATCATTTCACGCATAAAAGGAGAGGATTATTATTTCATATTCATCGATATATTTTCCTTCTCCTTAAACAATACTGATAACTTGTAAACAAGCATCATCATCGTAGGTTAATATTTCATGTACCTTAGTACATATTTCATGCATTAAAAACATTTTATTATTTTATGTAAATAGAAGGAGAGATTTATTCACTTTAATAGATATATTCTCCTTCTCCTAAGAAAACATATTGATAATTTGAGCTAGGCATAAAATTATTAGCATAATAAAGTAAGCATTATTACATACACAATGTTTCCTACCATGGTTATAAATTCATATCTTAGAATGGGAAAATAACCTATTATTCTATATGATAGGTAATGAAATTCCTATCAATTTATATGGTATAAATATAGTTTTGGTTGTATGCCATAAAATTATAAAAACTTTATGCCAGAATAAGGACATAGTTTCGCCCATCCGATGGACCGGTTATACCGTCATGACAATTATATATTTCTCTCTGATCTCCCTAGGGACTTAGAAGTTTTATTCATGCGACTCTATGCATGGGAGATTTGTAGTGTTGTTGTTGAAGTCTTATTGGTGGACAGCTATGTAAACAGCGGGTAAGAACGCCAATACTAACCAGATCGGTACTGTCTGTTAAGATAGAGTTTCAGGTTCCACCAAGCCAGGGCAAGTGTGTGACGAACAACTCTTAAATAGGGGTTGAGACACCAATTACTGGTTAGAATTAATGCCCCTATTAAGATAGCTCTCAGGTCTTGTTCACACATCAGAAAAGGTTAGAACTATATAAATGTCATGTTCCCCTTCAGTCTGGCTAACTAAGGTTAATACTCGGGTAAATCTGGCAGACACTGCAGATTCGATTTGTATTCGAATACGTCGTACTCCCGGTTAATGGAGTTGTGTCTATGGGTGAATCCAGAACAATGGCATGAATACTTTTCTTAAATATTATTATAAAATTGGAATATCCACATTTAAGTAATTCTAGGTTGGGATGAAATATAGAGTTAAGTTTATATTTGATATATTTAAATGTTCATAATGTTTTACACCAGAATAGGATATGTTATCATTCTAGGAACATATTTGCAATTTACTTCTCTTGTCGATATAGCATCCATATTTAAAAGAATTGTATCCAGTTGGCTTGCTGAGTACTATTGGTACTCACCCTTGCATATAAAATTTTTAGGAAACCCCGAAGAAGATGAAGAACTCCCAAGTATCCTAGAGGACTAGGAAAACGAGTACGATTTCTAGGTCGACTCTACAATCGGGCTATCCCTGTGGAAGTGTCGCGGCTTTCTTGTATTGTATAGTTTGTATCAATAAACGAAGTTCTTGTATCAATAAACGAAGTTCTTGTATCTATATTATCTCACGATAATCAGACTCCTGGGAGGTTATGTGGTATTGTGGGAATTGACCTCTCCGGAGGAGATCCACACGATGTTCATATTTGAGGAACAAGACTACACTAGTTGTCAACTACGTGTGAAAGCTTCATCTTGCCAAGCCGACAGAGACTAGATTAGGTCATTCCAAATATTATACTCGTGTGATACTGATATATATATAGGCAACATTGACTTCGACCAACAGAAGTAAGGCTATTGCCTATCAGTCAAGAGGCTCGAACCTATATAAAAATCCATGTCTCTCGTCTCTTTTACCTCAATCTCGCATATACCCTCGTTTCAACGATCCCATACTCTACAAATATCATCTGCAGGTATAGCCCGTCGATAATTAATTTCTATGAACTGATAGTTTAATATCATAAGATTTATATTTTTAGATTCATCATCGAAAATGGTTTCATAATATGTAATTTGTATGTTGCTAAACTACATGAATTTCTAAAAACTAATGATTATATATATTGTCGACAGGGTAGGTCGTAAGTCCTCCGAGGGGTGCCCAAGGAGGTGATTGAGTGGTCGGGAATGTGCTTCCTCTCAGAATCTGATGGTAGACTCGAGTCACTAAGACGAGCCAACAAACAAGAGACACGAGATTTATACTGGTTCAGCCCTCCCGAAGGATAATAGGCCTACGTTCAGTGTTCTTTGTTGGGGTGGATGGAGAACAAGGTTTACAAGAGAGAGTTCTTGGGCCTTAGAGCAAGCTGGCCAAGAACAAGCTATGAGTTGAACCATGAATCCTCTCCCCTCTTGGCCCGTCCTGCCATCCCTTTTATAGCTCAAGAGGGCAGTTACAAGAGACTTGAGGGCCAAGAAAGCTAAGACTAAAGATCTAAAAAGGTAAGCTCAAACAACATCTGAAAAAGGTACACCGAGATGCTCCCTGGGCCCTACGCGCCGTGGGTGTCTTGTGCCTTATCTTTCCTTGGGATCCCTCCTCTGTAGATATCACCTATACTGTGCTATCGGGTGATGTCATTCCTTGTCGAGTTATCCCTTCCTTGCCTCCTTACAAACCAAGTCTTGTCCCGAGGAGGCCGGAAGTCGGGTCGAGGAATCAAGGTCGAGAAAGGAGTGCCGAGGTCGGACAGGGGAAGGTTAGGGCGATCAACCCCGAGGGGAGGTCGGGCTCCTGACCACGTCCCGAGGACTCGCAGTCTGACTTCAGCTTGACTTCAACTCCAGTCAGAGTGCTACCCTGAGCTGACACCCCCTCCCACACACACACACACACACACACATATATATATATATATATGTGTGTGTGTATGTATGTATATACATATATATGTGTGTGTATATATATGTGTGTGTATATGTTTGCCTTTTTTTCGGACAGGATGGCTTGCAACAAGAAAGCGGCGATGGCCCATGTACACAACCTTCTTACAAATATGTACTTTTGGTTTCATCCATACAGTGGGTGCAAGCCTTGTACTCCTTGTTTGACTGTTCAGATAGGTTGCTAAGTGCAGGCCAATCATTGATGGTTACGAACAATAACACTCATAGGTTAAACTGCTCCTGTTTGTCCTTATCCCACACGGGGACATCTTCTTTCTTCCATAGAAGTTTCAGATCTTTGACCAATGGTCTTAGGTACACATCAATGTCGTTATCAGGTTGCGTTGGGCCTTGAATAATAATCGGCATCATGATGTACTTTCGCTTCATGCATAGCCAAGGGGGAAGATTGTAGATACACATTGTAACAAGCCAAGTGTTGTGGCTGCTGCTCATCTCTACAAAAGGATTCATGTCATCCGTATTTAAACCAAACCTTATGTTTCGTGCATCCTCTCCGAAGTCTTTAAATGTTCTGTCGATGTTTTGCCACTGTGACCTATCGACGGGGTGTCTCAGCATCCCGTCTTGTTGGTGTTCTTCTGCGTGCCAGTGCATCATTCTTGCATGCTTTTTGTTCCTGAACAAACACTTGAGCCATGGTATCATAGTAAAATACCACATCACCTTAGCAGGAACTCTCTTCTTCGAAGGTTGTCCGTCAAGTTTCGCCTGGATCATCTCATCTAATCTTGTATCGAAGTGCTTTACAAACCGGACATGCTTTTAGGTTCTCGTACTCCACATCGCGATAGGATACAATCGTTCGGACATGCATGTATCCTCTGTACCTTTAGTCCTAGAGGGCAAACTAACTTCTTAGCTTTGTACCTTGATTCTGGAAATTCGTTTTTCTCCGGAAGAATGTTTTTCATGAGTTTTAATAACTCGCCAAATGCCTTGTCACTGACACCATTTTTGGCCTTCTATTGCAAGAATTCTAGCGTGGTACCTAACTTTTTGTGCCCCTGTTCACAACCTGGGTACAAGGATGTTTTGTGGTCCGCCAACATACGCTCTAATTTTTGCATCTCCTTTTCACCTTCGCAGCCCTCCTATACGTTACGCAACATCTAACCAAGATCATCGGCACCGTCCTTATCTTCAACATCTCCACCCACCTCGCCTGCTGTATTTTCTTCAAATCCACCGTATTGTCCAAAGTCTATAATGTTGTCGTCTTCTTCTTCATGTTCTTCCATTGCAACCCCTATCTCTCCGTGCGATGTCCAACAATTATAGTGAGGCATGAATCCCGACTTAAACAAGCGAGCATGAATAATTTTTGATGTAGAATACTCCTTCTGATTTTTGCAATTTTTGGCATGGACAACGTATAAAGCCCTTATGCTTGTTGGCATTGGCTACACTCAAAAAATAATGCACGTCTTGAATAAACTCTGTCGACCATTGGTCCGTGGTGTATATTCATTACCGATCCATCTACATGAAATGCACAAAAATCATAAGAAAAATCCATGAAAGTCAAACTATTTAAATAATATTACAATAATTATATATAAATAATCAGACAATAATTATATAATAATACCACATATGTAATGTATTGTACTTAATAAAATTTGGAATTATTGTACTTAATGTACGTAGTGTACTTATTTCAAACTATTTTAACGATTTTTAAATTGCCTTAGTTTTCTAATGTTTTATCAAATTTTCTATATTTTTTCTTTGTCATCTATTTTATAACATTTTTACCCACAAGTTTCTAATTTTAAAAAATAACATAATTTTTCCTAAACAAAGTTTCTTTCTCATAATTTTTCATAAATCATTTTAGAGATAAAAGTATATATAAATATACCTATAAATATAATATGCTAAGCATACATCAATAGAGTAGAGGATGGAGTTGCTAATTTTAAGAAGTAAAATAATTTTTTCCAAACAAGTTTCTCTCTCATGAGACCTATTTAGAGATAAAAATATATAAAAATATACCTACCTAAGCATAGATCATTAGAGGATAAAATTGCTAACCTTATAGATCCCCCAATTTGTATATTATCACTAAAACAATTTTAAAAAAATTGATGGCACATCCCTTAAATCTTTGTAGCAATGGCTTGAGCTGAAGGAGAAAAAGCATAAAAACACTTTCGCTTTAGTCTCGATTGGGGTTACCAGCATGGACTAAAAATCATTTAGATCTTTAGAGTTACTAACCGGGACAAAAAGAGACACGGCCGACAAAAAACAAACCGAGACTAAAGATGATCTTTAGTCCCGATTGGTATCCTATAGAGCCGTTGTATTTTTTAATTGAGACTAAAAATGATTTGTTGTCTTGGTTTTTATTGGCTTTGAAACTATTATGAATTTTATCGATGAATCGAGACTATTTCTCTAGTAGTGATATGTTAAACTTACTTAGCACAAGTAATTTGAAACAGATGTACTAAACCCTAAATGCAAATGCATTGCCGTTGGTACCGTAGCATTGGGGATACCATCTACTACTAATTCAACCCGAGTTTGAGTGGAATGAGATATAGTAAGTTTTTTTAAAATAAGATAGATTCGTATTTAAAAATCTGATTTTGTTTGATACTAATGTCTTCTGATGGTCAATCTGGCATTATCGCAACGATATAGTTTTCAATAATAAAAAATTGTCTAACCTTATCTTCATGACTTTTCACAGTAATAGTAGTAGCAGGTAATGAAGTTACACTCTTAAATCGGTAGCTGGTAGCTACGGGTCTTATATTTTATTTTGGATGGCACATTTCCTATATATTATCGTTATAGATTTTACGAATTTTCTACTTGTATTTTCGTTGGATGTTATTAAGAGGGAGATGAGGATTTGTCCTGTAACCTCAATTTTTTTTATTTTGTTGATATTGGTCATGTGTTTGTTGGTAGAAATCAAAGATGTAAATAATTTCTATTATTAAGACCCCGTTTGATAGGGATTCTCCTCTCTGATTCTCAACAGAATCAGTAGAATCTCTCCCAAACAGGTTATCTTGCAACTGATTCTAAGAAGAATCACTTCAAGTGATTTAACAGTTTTATATAGGGAGTGAAAATCACCTAAAAGCAGTTTCTTCTCAGAATCACCTGAAACCAGTTTCTCTCAAGAATCATCAAAAAATCACCTAAAATATTGTTCTAATTATTACTTTATTATACCGATTCTGATTCTCTCCAGAATCTGATTCAGAAGAATCAGAGTCTAAAATAAGATAATCATATAATCAGGAGCCCTACCAAACGAGCCTAAAAAGTAGATGGATTCGTACGCAGAAAGTCTTGTGCGGCGTAAGATTTGAATATGGTATTACTATAAAATCAGAGCAGGACAATTTTAAGAGTTGATCGGGCAATTCAATTTTCCTATAGAACGGTTGGCCCAAGCCCAATAATAGATGCCCCAAGGTACGGCCCAATGCGGTTCTCGCTCGTAGTCGCGGGCGCTGTCTAGTTCGCTTGTGAAGGGAAAAAAAATGGGCGCCGCCGGGTGCTGCGTGGCAGCGCCTCACTCGAGCGAGGGCCCGGCCATGGCTGCGGTGCTCGGGGAATTCGACCATGGCGGCGGTGGTCCGGTGGCTTGGCGGTGCAGGAAAATGGGTCTACGAGCACCAGGGAGGTGCGACGGGGCCGACTATGGCGGCGGCCGGGCTTGAGGTAGACTGGAGCAGCGACACGGCGTGCGGCCACCACGGGGCCAAAGCAGCGCAGGAGAAGAGGAGCGGCGGCTGGGGGTCGCGCCAGCGAGCTCCGATGGCATCTTGCAGGGAAAGGAGGGGGCTTTTGGTGAGTTCAGCACGGCGAGCTCGATGGTGCCCTCAGTTGGAGAAGATGGCGAGCGACGGTGACGTATTTTTTGTAATTGAAGCCAGCAGACTGAACTACGGCTTCTTTTGCTCCGGCGGGCGGCGATTGCGGCGGCTGAGGGCAGTGCGGCTTCGGGGAGTAGATGAGGGAGCACTAGAGACTAAAGAGGGAGATAGAGGCAGAGGCAGAAGCGGCGGTGACGTCGTGCGGTCGAGCTGCTTGATCTCTTCGGCTTGGCTCGCTACCTTGCTGGTGCTGCGAGTGCGATCGAGGGACGCGTGGGCGTCGGACTCAGCTTGCGTAGCTACATGGCCGAGCGAGGAGTTTGGGAGGTGGGGTGGCCTGGGGCCAGAGGGGAGGAAGGAAGAACCGGAAAAAAAAAATCCAATTCGACTTCCTCAAACAGTTGTCGGATCGGATCCAATCCTTATCTCTCACCGACAAAATGATCTCTCTAACTATTAAAAACCCTATAAAAAAGACTTCCACGACTATTTTAAAGGTCATTTTTACTTACATACAGAAGTAATAAGTGAAACATATATTTTTTTATTTTAAGCCTTCTCACTTACTTACTTATAGGCCCTACTTTTATTTTTAATTCTTATCTAATGACGAGATTGATTTAGGTCAGTGTGATTTTGAAGAGAGAAATGTGGGTTGTGGATAAAAAAATGAGTTGTGCACGTGAAGAGTTATTAAATCAGAATTGATCAGCATTGTTTTAGGAGTAAAACGGATCGTAGATTTTATAAAGTGTGTATAGCTAGATATATGATTGGTTTGGTCAATTAGTCGAGTCGAAGATGTGTCTTACATGAGAGCGAGGAGATGCACGACAAGAGAACTACCGCAACATATAACATATAGCTCTGACAACATATATTTAAAGGGAGGTTCTAGCTATATAAAGGGGCATGTCGAACATGAGTCGACATCGATTATGAAAGCTGAGAACCTTTTCCTTTCAACGTGAAAACGGAGCAGCTTATTAGCATATGATTAATTAAGTATTAGTTAAAAAACATGAAAATGGATTAGTATGATTTTTAAAACAACTTTTATACGAATTTTTTTTTAAAAGTTTTGTTTAGCAATTTTGGAAGCGTGCTTGGGGGAAACAAGAGAGTGAAGGTTGAGAACATGAAGAAACGAACTCAGCCTAAGGCCATGGCTAACGCTCCACGCTGGAGCGTGGTCTCATCCCACCAAGGTTATATTCACGCCAGCTCGGACGGAACCACACTTTAGCAGAGCCACACAACCCCTAGCAGAGCATTGTGTAGTTTCATTAGAGTTGTGACGAGAACCGTGTTGGGAGAGGCCTTGCCCTGAGTCGTTGCCCCACGCCATTGCGGCCAACTAACTCCCCGCGCCGAGGAAGAAGATGGCGAGGGGGTGGACGGGGGAGAAAAAGGCCTACCCCGGAAGCCCCTGCATCGATCTGCACCTCCACCGCCTTGATCTGTGCCAGGGAGGGAAGAAGGGAGCTTGAGCTCATCACCTTCATGGCAGCACCACCGAAGAAAGAGAGGAGAATGGCACCGCCACCAGGTAGGGGAGAGGTCACGTCGGGAAGAGGAGTGGCGGCGTCACCGGAGAGGGAAGTGGCGGCGACGCCACGGGAGGGAGAGGGGGAGAGGAGTCTGGGAGAAGTGAGGGAGAGGGAGAGGAAGAGGTGGGCTATTATATATGTTTCTAATTTTGAGGGTCTATCCGCTTACATGTGAATAGAGAAAATATGATGATTTAAATGCAAAAGTAACTAACTAATTGACAGGGGCTGAAATACAAAAATACCTTATGGTTGTGGCTTGCATCAAACGAAGAATGTGATTTTATCCTATGTGATATCTTGTTTCTTAACTTTCATTGGCCATGCCTGGCCATGCCCAAAGTCGATAACATAGGCCTCATTTAATAACATAGTCAGGAACGGCGAATAACGGCAATGATAATTGTTATTGCTTAAGTGGGTCTGGCTTGAATGTGTACATGTTATTATGTATGGGGGTGACGATGTAGCTTTGTGCTAACGTGGAGTGCAGCTGAATTTAGGAGGTATAATTGGTTTAATTGGTTTTAGGAGGTATATCCCGTTGGATGAATAAGGGCATGGCTGAGCATATTGAGTAGAAGTTGTCATGGTTTAATTGAGATGTTGATTGGCGAGGCTAAGATGCATCATGAAATATTGTTTACTAAGATAGGAAAAGAGCTAGGTACGATAATTGGCTGCAATGATAACAAGAAGCGTTTGCAATGACGGCAAGTTGATTGGGCTTGCAAGTGCATGATTGGCTGATGAAGAAAAGAAGTTAGAACAGGGTGAGTTCACAAGAGAATGGATTCAGAACAGGGTGAGTTCACAAGAGAATGGATTCAGAAGATGTAGACAAGTTTAGAAGTAGTTGGGGGATTCTCAAAAGATTTGGATTTTGGGTGCACTCTAAAAAAACAAAAGGAAAAACACAAAAAGTTAAAATAAGTGATAAACTCAACGTAAAGTAAAAATAAAACGGAATTTAAGAGATGCTACAAATACGTATGGGTAATTTTTCCCCTACTTTTAGGTTGGCAATATCAATGAGGTTTGGACTGTTATTTTTGTTTTCAAAAAAAACGTCGGATATGGTCTTATTAGCTATAGTTTATTTGTAAGCTTGAACAAATAATTTTTTTCGAAATGATGATGGATCAACTATTTAGATTTTCTATGGTGAAACAGCTCATCCGAATTCAAATTTTAGATTTGACACGAATGCTTATATTTATGGCTAATTATTCTTCTAGTGGTAGACAATGTACCATCGACAAGAAGATGTTCATGTGACTTTGTCAATATTAAAAAATATGTAGTATAGTTTTTAAAGAGTCTCAGATGCTTCTAAGGGTAAGATGTGAGTATGTGCCTTTATAGGAATAAGTGTGTAGATGGTGTGAACGCATTTAAAAAAGAAAACTACTTTTCTATTAAAAACCATGATAAAACCCCTTAAAATTAACTCTAAACTTTAGTTTTTAAAAATCAAATTTGAGCTGTGGTTTATAAGCCAAACCAATTGACTAAATTTGTGTATGCTTAAAGTTGTTTTTTTACTTTCAATTGAAAACGGAGATTATTGGTGCTGTTGTAGACCAATTTTGTTTTTTTAATGATCTTTATCTGCTGATCTAGAAGCTACCGACCGGAAAAAAACGCAAAAGGATTCCTCCTGACCCGTGTTGTGTCGTCCTTCCCAAACTCGCACCAACCCACCTCGCACATGGGACCTTTGCGGCCCCTGCCACATCCTGCGGAAATAAGAAAATTGCTCCTTCCGCAGTTCCGCACCGCTCGTCACCCCGCTCCAAATACTCCCAGAGTCCCGCGGCCGCAGCATACTGCTTCACTCTCTCCCCGATCCCAATCTCAGGCAGAGACGTCCTCATCCATCCATCCATCCCCTCCGCCGCCGTCGGCGCCATGGGGTCGCTCACCAGGGCGGAGGAGGAGGAGACAGCGGCGGCCGAGGAGTGGTCCGACGAGGCGGTCGTCTACGTCAACGGCGTCCGCCGCGTGCTCCCCGACGGCCTCGCGCACCTCACCCTACTCCAATACCTCAGAGGTCCCCTCTCTCTCTCTCTCTCTCTGCGCGTTTGTTTTGCATGCGCCGGGATTGGCACGCAAATCCGATGGAGTTCCCTGCATTTTGAGCATCGTCCTTTTGGAGCTTCGGCGATGGATGTTTGGGGGATTGATTGATGCACGTTGAGGCGGTGGTGCTTTTCCACAGTATTCATCTATAACAGCGTTTCCTCCCATAGGATTTGCTGCGCGTGATGGCACTACTTAAGTTTTACTATAACATCAGAATAAGAATATTCTTTGACAGAATAAGAATATTTGATGCTGTAGCTTAGTGCAGCACTCTGAACCAAGGATCGACAATAATTAAATTCATTGGTCGAGACACCATCGACAGTTTCTTCTTGTAGACCCTTGCTGGTATTGGATATTGTCTATTCGAAAGATTTAAAAGACCAACATGTTGCATCCATAACTATAAGGGGCTAAAGGCCAAAGGAAAATAAGCAGAAAATTCCCTATAGAAAGATCTAACACGAACTAAAAACATATACACTTGTCCGTTGAAACCCCAAGGTTGAAGAGTGAACATACTATAATTAGTGCTAGTGAGTCCCAAGCAGATCATGCAAATCTGCATACAAGTATGTGGTAGAGTGTTTCTTGATTATTTCCATCACGTAGATATTAATTTGCAATAGTAGTCTTTTAACTGAGAATCCTTCTCGTAATCAGGCTGTTCTTTTGCCTTCATGGCACAAAATATTTCTGTGCAATCCAACTAAATGCCATTAGAGGTCTCTCCATGATCTTCTAAGTTCAGTGAGAGAACTGGATAGCATAAAATCTAAACATAGAACAATATGCCATCTTCAGAGGTTACCTGCACTTTGGCAATAACGGGTGAATGCTTATTATACCTCTCAAAAGCCTGTCCAAGAGAGGAAGGTGAAAATGCTCATCATAATTCGCTCTTGCTTTATCTCTGAGTTTTGAACCTAGCAGCTTTTCTGAGATCTTCTCTTATTCTCAACTCTTATAGACCAATGATCCAAGGTCATTACATGTTAGCTACATTTTGTCTTCCAGCTTCTTTTACTATTCCAATCTGTACAGAACAAAGGCTGTATTTGCCAGCTTCAACATATAGATATTATAAGTTTATAACCATGTTATATTTTCATCATTCATATTTGGCTCTTTGGAATTTCATTTCTAACTTTTCTCTTGATCTATATTGTAGGCATCGGTCTTCCGGGAACAAAGCTTGGATGTGGTGAAGGTGGTTGTGGAGCCTGCACTGTGATGGCCTCATGCTATGATCAAACTACAAAGAAGACACAGTGAGAACTACATCCCTTCAACAAACCATGTTATGCAGATTTTATCCATCTACAATGAAATCACTATATCATGTAGTATTAGAAAGAATATTGCAACACCCTCACCCTTGTTCAGTTTTTCTTATACCTTGTTTGTAACTATCTTGAACTAGCAGTAATGTGAGATACATTTGCAAGCTGCAGCTTGCTTGCATTTCTTGACCTTCCACATTGAACAGGTGTTTTCTTATACCTTGTTTGAAACTATCTTGCAGTAGCTGTAATGCGAGATACATTTGCAAGCTGCAGCTTGCTTGCATTTCTTAACCTTCCATGTTGAACTGGTTTTGTGCTAGTATGCTATTCTTAGATTGAACGTAAGATCTTAATATTGAACATCACATTTGTGGTTGTATACTTGTTTTACATACCTGATATGTAATGGTCTGATTTTAGGAATTGAGCTTTATTTTGGTTAAAAAAAATACTTCATCAGGCATTTTGCAATCAACGCATGCTTGGCTCCGCTTTATTCTGTGGAAGGAATGCACATAATCACAGTAGAGGGAATTGGGAATCGTCAGCGAGGTTTGCACCCAATCCAGGTGATGCACTAAACTAGAAATCATTTTTTTAATTAATTGTGTTTGTGAAAATATGGAAGCTGTGTAGAACCATTGATGTGATGAGGTATTTACTTGGTGGTTAAAGACCTTGAGAAAGGTAAAGAAATTCCTAAGCGGTAAAGCTGAGCATGGATCAAATACCTACTCCGTTAGATCTGGTGGGTTATTTATGTTTGTTCTGATTTGGACTCATTGAGCTGGACAGTAACACAAAATGGGTGTTAAAAAAGGATTAAATATAAGTTTAGAAAACAGCTCAACTCAATAGGACAGGCAAAAACAACATAGCTCGCCTAGCACAGCTAAAGCAACCAAAATTGACATGATATGAATAGTAAATGGGTTTCACAAGTTGTCATGTAGGCAAATCAAAACCTAATCCATTCAAACACATCATGCTGTCTCATTGTTTTGAAAAACACAGATATGTGAAATGCATCTCATGCCTGTTCTGGTTGTATATTTTTGACAGCAGTACTGTGTGGTGGCTAAGAACAAATTAAATGTTGACGAACAAGATGTCATCAGTTTCTGACTCTTGTCTTTGCACCTTCTTCATCCTTTCCTACCAATAGGGTTTGCTCTTTGATCATGATGTTCAGATGGTCTGCTTTCCTTACAGGAACGTTTAGCCATGGCACACGGTTCACAATGTGGGTTTTGCACCCCTGGTTTTGTGATGTCGATGTATGCATTGCTGAGATCAAGCGAACAGCCTCCCACTGAAGAGCAGATTGAAGATAGCCTTGCAGGAAATTTATGTCGCTGTACTGGCTACAGACCAATAATAGACGCCTTCCGTGTTTTTTCGAAAAGAGATGATTTTTTGTACAACAATTCATCTCTGCAAAATGCAGATGGCCGACCTATCTGCCCTTCAACAGGAAAACCATGTTCCTGCGGAGATGAGAAAGACATCAATGCTAGTGAATCTTCATTATTGTCACCTACAAAAAGCTACTCACCTTGTTCATACAATGAGATTGATGGAAATGCGTACAGTGAGAAAGAACTCATTTTACCCCCAGAACTTCAGTTGAGAAAAGTTACGTCACTTAAATTGAATGGGTTTAATGGGATTCGGTGGTATAGACCTCTTAAACTAAAGCAAGTATTGCATTTGAAAGCATGCTACCCAAATGCGAAACTGATCATTGGTAACTCTGAAGTAGGAGTTGAAACAAAGTTCAAGAATGCCCAATATAAGGTCTTGATCTCAGTTACTCATGTTCCAGAGCTTCATACCCTTAAAGTGAAAGAGGATGGTATACATATTGGTTCTTCTGTAAGGCTTGCGCAGCTGCAAAATTTCCTCAGAAAGGTTATTTTAGAGCGTGATTCACATGAAATTTCATCCTGTGAGGCAATATTGCGGCAATTAAAATGGTTTGCTGGGACACAGATCAGGAATGTTGCTTCTGTTGGAGGTAACATTTGTACTGCTAGTCCAATATCAGATCTAAATCCACTTTGGATGGCTACAGGTGCAACATTTGAGATAATTGATGTGAACAATAATATTAGGACCATTCCTGCAAAAGAATTTTTTGTGGGTTATCGTAAAGTTGACCTAAAACCTGATGAGATATTGCTCTCTGTTATACTGCCATGGACAAGGCCGTTCGAATTTGTCAAAGAATTCAAGCAGGCACATAGAAGGGAGGATGACATTGCATTGGTGAATGCTGGAATGCGTGTCTATATAAGAAAAGCTGAAGATGATTGGATAATTTCGGATATTTCTATTATCTATGGAGGGGTAGCTGTGGTTCCATGCAGTGCTTCAAAAGCTGAAACCTTTCTCACTGGGAAAAAATGGGACTATGGATTGTTGGATAAGACCTTTGATCTGTTGAAAGAAGACTTAGTTCTGGCTGAAAATGCACCTGGTGGAATGGTTGAATTTCGCAGTTCACTTACTTTGAGTTTCTTTTTCAAATTTTTCCTTCATGTTACTCATGAAATGAATATAAAAGGATTTTGGAACTATCAATTAGATGCAACCAATCTTTCAGCCATACAGTCTTACACTAGACCTGTCGGTGTTGGAACTCAATGTTATGAATTGGTTAGACAAGGAACTGCGGTGGGCCAACCTGTGGTTCACACATCAGCTATGCTTCAGGTATTATTTCTCTAATATGTTACGTTTTGTGACCAAAATTTCAAGTTGTCTGATTCTGTCTCTTCCAGACAAGAATCTGGGAGCTGGAGCTTAGCCAAACTCCCCTTTTAAGAAAAGTACCAGGATAATAATATATTCTATGTTGCAAGACAACACGTCACAGATCATCAATACAGATTTAGGGCATACTCCCTCTGTTCCCTTTTGATCATCGTATAATGTTGCTGCACCGAGACCAAGAAACCAAATCAACTTCGCATGAACATGCACCTGAACCGATTTACTATCCCTCAATGGAATTACCGATGTACAACATTTATTGCTAATTCTCCCTCCATCCAATCAGCGTGCACCTCAACGGATTTATTCCGCATGCATCTCAATGCATGGGACTCCAACAGACTCTGCATGTACATGCATAGCATGCAAGGCATTTACTCCAACCCGAGAAAACAACACTACCCAGTTTATACACTGGTCAATTTGGAATATTTGGAATTTGGTTAGGCGCCGATCAAAAGGGAATGGAGGGAGTACTAGCTAAACTTCAAGATCAAATTAATCTAACCGTGAAGTACCAAAAAGCTCTGTTTTATATTTTGGCATGCCTTCATATTTTGCTCACCGCCCTTGTTCGATGCTCACAAACTACGTGTTGCTTTTTAATATTATCTCGTAACACAAAGGTTGATATTTCCTGTGCTGTTGCGAATGTTATGGAGAAAACACACTGACTGAGAATTTTGTCTATCTACTAATCATTTGGTGAACTATCAATCAAGAAATATAACTTTATTTTCTATAATATTTCTCTTGAAAGTTTGATATGCATTTAATATTGGATTCATGTGACTCACCAGTCTCGTTGTGAATGTTTCTTACTCTATTGAGATCTTTTGGCTTTAGGTATAGGAGCAAATTTAAATTTCTCGTTGATTAGTTTTTTATGCTTAGCAAATACCAACTTGTTGAAAGTTCCAGTTTCATAACAGTTCACCGACTATATATTTTTCCTTTTCCATATGATGCTGGGCCAATGTTTTGAAAACTGAAACTGGACCGATAAGGCCAAAACCAGCCTTTGTTTGTATTGTAAACCATGGTTGGTCTAAGTTCTCTTAACATTTTGTTTTTCATGAAGCAATTACATTCCTTTTTAAATGAAGTGATAATTCCCATGTCATGTGGGCTGTATCCTTGCAATAACTTCTGATGTGCTAGGTTACTGGTGAAGCTGAATATACTGATGACGCACCGACACCCCCCAATACCTTGCATGCTGCTCTGGTGCTGAGTACGAAAGCTCACGCACGCATATTATCTATTGATGCTTCACTTGCCAAATCTTCCCCTGGGTTTGCGGGTCTCTTCCTTTCAAAAGATGTGCCTGGCGCTAACCATACTGGGCCTGTTATCCATGACGAGGAGGTTTTTGCATCTGATGTTGTTACATGTGTTGGCCAGGTATCTGCTTGTTCTGGTATTCTAGATACACAGGTTCAATCTGACACTAGGGATTGGAGGACTTGATTTTGTTAGTCTGTTAATCACTTCCTTTTCATCCCTTTGGCAGATTGTTGGACTTGTTGTGGCAGATACCCATGATAATGCAAAAGCTGCTGCAAATAAAGTCAATATTGAGTATTCTGAACTTCCAGCGATTTTATCAATAGAGGAAGCTGTGAAAGCTGGTAGTTTTCATCCAAATACCAAGAAATGCCTAGTAAAAGGTAATGTTGAACAATGTTTTCTGTCGGGTGCATGCGATAGAATTATAGAAGGAGAAGTACGAGTTGGAGGTCAAGAGCACTTCTACATGGAGCCTCAGAGCACTCTTGTATGGCCAGTTGATTCTGGAAATGAAATTCATATGATCTCATCTACCCAGGTATGCTATTCTTTAGATTTTTAAGTCTACTACTTGTTGCATTTGCATGGAGCCGTGGACTATTGATATGGTAGACATATGTAACTAATATTTACTTCAAGATAGATTAGAAATTATAAATAAGCAAATAATGTATAAACTACTTTAAATAGGAAAAATGGTATATAGAAGAAACAAAGGGCTTACAGTAAAGTTTTCATGTCAAATGGCATTGAGTATTTTGCAAATAGTATTACAGTATACTAGAGTTGATATAGCATCATCATGTGAGATGTAGCATCATGTGAGATGTGAGACTATGTACTCAGAGTATGAAAGTGGGTTCTTCAATGTATTAGGAAGATCCACAAAGTTTGGTGGAAAAATCGGTTAGTATCATGTGACCTCTACAAAAAACAAAGCTGAACATGCATTTTTGTATGCAATATATCAGAAGCTTGTGTTTTTTTTGTAGAAAGGTACATAGTAACGAATTTATCAGAAGCATGGCCCAAAACAATGATTTTTAATATAATCTAGGAGAAAAGAATGTTAAAACCAATCCCCTACCTCAAGATAGTATATTAACATCCTAAAGGACTGCAGTATGGTGAGTAGCTGAGGCAGACACATGGTACCGCTGCCACAGGTGGTGGGACCATGGGGTTGGTCTTTGTGGCAGCTGTGCTTCTGAACTTGTTGTGGTCCATTTTCATGCTAGCTTTCACTTATGAGATTTTCATATTCATTGTCCCTAATCAACGGATGGTTTGCACAGTCCCAATAGTTGCAAGGTTAATGTCTATAATTTCCAATGTCTTCCATCACTTTGTTTAATAAAAGAGAGGTATAAGCCATATGGAGTATCAGACCTTGAAGGGTCAACTTGATGTTCTACCATAATTAGACCCACCTCCTTCCGTGCTGCATGTAGCTGTCATTGGATCTTGAAACTGCCACCTGATGATGTTCCAGAGTCGACCACACTAAGGTTTTGTCCCGTCTTTATGGTGTTGATGGAGTAAATTTTGCAAAATCACCAAGATAGGGTATTTTTAAAATTTGTTCTTAGTTTTCTTCTAAATTTCAGGCTTAAGGAAGATATTTGAGTTGCAGTATCTATTTACGTGAACATGAATATAAAATACAGAACATGAGAGTCACATTATTTAATACGATGAATTTAGGGAACTAGAGTAACTATTTAATACTAACAAAATTGAAGTGAAACATTTCTGTTTACCATTCTTTATTTTGTGGGGTGTCTTGCTACCAGTCACTTTTGTCCATGTTTGTTTCTGGCACTAAATGTGCAACAGTGTTATTTGACCAAATGTTATTTGTCTTAAGGCTCCCCAGAAGCACCAAAAGTATGTTGCTAATGTTCTTGGTCTTCCACAATCAAGAGTTGTTTGCAAGACCAAGCGTATTGGTGGTGGATTTGGTGGAAAGGAAACCAGATCAGCAATATTTGCTGCAGCAGCATCTGTAGCTGCTTATTGTTTAAGGCGGCCTGTAAAGATTGTTTTGGACAGGGATATTGACATGATGACAACTGGACAGAGGCACAGCTTCCTAGGGAAATATAAGGTATGGGGTTTCAAGTGTTTTTTCGATCTCGCTGCTTTGACATCTGTTTTCCAGTCTATTTTGACAATTGTCTGTGTCTGACGAGTGATGACTGGAGTTTGATTAGCTTAGAGCAAATAAGTTGATTTGTTCTGGACAGCTGAAAGGCCTCTACTTGCAACAGCCATGCAATGTTAAAGATAAATTTGAATGCTATGTGCTAACTGGTCAATATTTTGCACTACTGTCATGTAACGTGGATAATAAATTGTGGAGGCTTGGCCTGTATATAGCGAACACTAAACTTTCTCTGGTTATATACTTTTATATTTACCTGACTTGCTATTAAACTTTCAGGTGGGATTTACCAATGATGGGAAGATATTGGCCTTAGACCTTGATGTTTATAACAATGGTGGTCATTCACATGATTTGTCCCTTCCAGTCCTGGAGCGTGCTATGTTTCATTCAGACAATGTCTATGATATACCAAATGTCAGAGTCAGTGGGCAAGTATGTTTTACAAATTTCCCAAGCAATACTGCTTTCAGAGGTTTCGGTGGTCCACAAGCCATGCTGATTGCAGAGAATTGGATTCAGCACATGGCTACAGAACTCAAGCGAAGTCTTGAAGAGATAAAAGTAAGTATAACCAGTTTTTGTGGTGGTCCTGTTCTGCTTATACTATTGTGGGTTTAATTGATTGATTGTTTTCAGGAACTTAATTTTCAAAGTGAGGGATCTGTGCTTCATTACGGCCAGTTGCTTCAGAATTGTACAATACGTTCAGTATGGGATGAACTAAAGGTATCCTGTAATTTTATGGAAGCTCGCAAAGCTGTAATCGATTTTAACAATAATAATCGTTGGAGAAAGCGTGGAATTGCTATGGTTCCCACCAAGTTTGGGATATCCTTCACGACAAAATTCATGAATCAGGTGAATAGGGTCCCAAACTCTATCCAGAAAGTTCTGATAATTTTATGACTCACTGGAGTTTGCCAGACAATTGAATTCTTTATAGTTTTGGATATTTGTTGTACTTGAATTATATAATTCTCTTCATGGTACAAGTTATTCAACATGTGGCTACTTATAACGACAGTTTTTTTTTCATTTGCGAGTGTGATATACATAGTTATTCAACTAATTCCACATAGTTTGTTTTTCAGTTTCAAGTGATATATACATAGTTATTCAACATTGGATAAATTACAATTCCACATTGTTCTCCAGTTGCACCTTGCAAGTGCCATGTGCATATATTGGCTACTGCTAAAAACATATTTGCAATGTTTCTCATAAACTAGCGCCTAGCTCTATTGGAATGTATCTACCGCATGATACTTTTGTGATGAATGTTTGGGTGTACTGCCAGAACACCCGGTGTGCTATATTTGATAGTTGTTCTATCTTGCATGCAGTGTATAGGAAAAATGTGTTGGCTTTTGATGCTTTGTTAGGTGTGAATTTCACAATTCATGAATTTCATGAATATGTTGTGTTCTCTGCTATTTCTGCCAGAATATGCACCCCATACCATGAAAATATTGTGAATCCTTATTGGAACAATAGAAGTTCCACTAAATAATAGTATCAGGTAGTAAGTCAGCCATGGTTCCCTGCAAAAAGAAAAGGTCCATGTCTTGAATTATGGTGTTATTATGTTCTGCTGCAGTTGCATTATTATTATTTTTCTCTTCAACGAACATAAGAGCTGCATGTTTCCATTAAGAAGAAGAATATATATACAAAGGGAAGGGTTAGGGGTTAAAAACCCCTTTCCAAACCCCAAACACACCCCACGCACATACCCTGGCAAACTAAAACAAATGTGCCACAAACGACTGGTGCTATTATGTTTTGCTACAGTTGCATTGTTATTCAGTCTAACGGAAGTTCTGATGGATGAACAATTGCAGGCTGGTGCTTTAGTGCAAGTTTACACTGATGGAACTGTCCTTGTAACACATGGCGGGGTTGAAATGGGACAGGGTTTACACACAAAGGTAGCCCAAGTTGCGGCTTCATCATTCAATATCCCTCTTAGCTCTGTATTTATCTCAGAAACAAGCACTGATAAGGTGAGTCTTGGCATATGGACTTGCTACATTTTATTTGCATGGTCTATCGATGTATTCACTGTAGATGTTATTCTTATATGCTACTACTTTATTTCCGGTGATGGGTTAAGCAGTAATCACACATGTGCTCATCTCAAATACTTAGGTACCAAATGCAACACCAACAGCAGCCTCTGCTAGTTCTGATTTATATGGTGCTGCCGTTTTGGATGCTTGTCAGCAAATTATGGCTCGGATGGAACCTGTTGCTTCAAGAGGAAACCACAAGTCCTTTGCTGAGGTAATGTCATCAATATCCTTTCTTGGGTAATTGGATAACTGATAACATTATTGATTCTGTTGTGAAGCATCAGTAACAGTCTTTAGTAATTGATCACCTTACCGTACAAGTCATTTCCATTAGCAGTTTGTCGAGTTATAGACTTGTGTTAAGACAAAGATGGAGGTACCAGTAAAGGTACTAGAACTAATAATTGGGTTCAGGAATCGTGGAGTTAGTATAACTGAGGGTTTGTTTCAATTTAGGCATAAGGAGTTGTGATATGATGGGATGTGATTTGGGCAAATCTTTATGCTCTATTTTCCCTCATTCCCCTCCACTGTCCATCCTAATCATTGGGTTATAACTCAATTCCTATCCCACTCAATCCATCCCTAAATCCAAACACCCCTTTAGTTTAAATACATATTGTAGTAGCCAAGCATGTAAAACTTTTACATGAAGTTCTTTGGAGCTGACCAAATTAGAGATACCCAACAAGTGGCAAACGATCAGCTTCTGCAGTACATCACTTGTGATAATCAGTGTCTTAGTATCAGCAGGTCCAGCAAAGGGATGTTGCATAATTTGCTTTATATGCAAACTATATTCTACTACATCAATTTACTTCAGATCATCCATACATGAAACCCACAACCTGAAAACCAGCCATATTTAAAGGTATGGTCGGTCCTGGATAAAACTGTACGGTTCCTTGTGTACTTCAACTTTTTCCTTTTTTTAATAAACAACTTGGTACATGATTGCCACCTCTGAAGGGAAAAGGGTTGTATAGAACGCCCTTTCTGAAATATGTGAACACATTCACTTCTTTGAAATGAATAAGGAAGAAGTCCATAATTGGCCGAACTATCGTGAAAGTTTGTATTTGATCATCCAACTAGAAAACCGGGTATCTGACACCTCCAACTATCAAAACCATGCATCTTCGGCCATCCGACCCGGTTTTGCAAAAATCACATGTCACGTGGCACGCCGAGAGATTTCCAAAAACTTCCAGGGATTTTTTTTGTAAAATCATGGGAGATCCTTTCTTTTCTTTTCTTTCCTTCTTTTTTTCCTTCTCTCTTCCACGCGCGGGGAGTCCATAAAGTGCGGCCTCGCGCACCAGCTCGTACATAGCTGCCAAAAGCAACAATTGCCAAAGCCATGGCGTTGTCCTTTTCCTTCCCCGTGCGCCGCCGCGCGCCGGAGCTCGTCGCCCCAGCAGCGCGCCGACGCCCCGCGAGACGAAGCGCCTCTCCGACGTAGACGATTCGGAGACACTACGTTGGCAGGTCCCCGTCGTCTTCGTCTACCGTGCCGGGCGAGCGCGCCGACCAGCCGCTGACCCCATGGACACCATCTGTCGGGCGCTCGCCGCCGCGCTGGTGTCGTACTACCCATTCGTCGGGCGGCTCAGGGAGGTTGAAGGCCGAAAGCCCGTCGCTGACTGCACCGGTGAGGGCGTGATGTTTGTCGAGGCGGACGCCAACGTTCGCGTCACCGAGCTCGAGGCTACCGGGCTTAGGGCGCCGTTCCCGTGCATGCATCAGCTGCTCTTCGATGTGGACGGCTCCGCCGGGGTGCTCGACACGCCATTGCTGCTGATCCAGGTAAGCTTCATTAGTTCATTCATGCATCGACAATAGTGACATGCATGGCATGTCCACATGTGTTGACTTGATCCATGGCCAGGTGACCTGCCTCCTCTGCGGAGGATTCATCCTTGGGATACGCCTCGGGTATCGTGCAGTTCATGCACGCCGTCGCCGATCTCGCGGGCATGCCCGTGAACCGGCCGTCTCGCCGGCGTGGTCCCTCGAGCTGCTGGACGCGCGTAAGCCTCCCAAGCTGGCGTTGCAGCTCCGCGAGTACGACGACGTCGCCGTGGCCCCCGGCGACAAGGTCATGCGCACCTTCTCTTTCAGCCCCGACGACGTCACCGCGCTCAAGGGTGCTCTCCCGCCGCACCTCCGTGGCCGCGCGACGAGCTTCGACGTGCTCGCGGCGTTCGTCTGGCGTGCCTGTGTCAGGGCGCTCGAGATCCCCACCAGCGAGGACGTGCGGCTAGCGATCATCGTCAGCTTCAAGAACAAGGGCGAGCTTCGCCTGCCCCGTGGCTACTACGGCAACGTGTGCATGCCGTTGACGGTGGCGATGCCCACCGAGGCGCTTCGCCGTAGCTTGCTCGGCGACGTGGTCGAGCTGGTGCGTGAGGTGAAGAAGACGGCCTCCCCACGCGTGGAAGAGAAGAAGGAAAAAAAAGAAAGAAAAAAAAGGAAAAGGATCTCCCGTGATTTTACAAAAAAAATCATTGGAAGTTTTTGGAAATCCCTCGACGCGTCATGTGGCATGTGATTTTTACAAAACCGAGTCGGATGACCGAAGATGCATGGTTTTGATAGTTGAGGGTGTCGGATATCCGGTTTTCTAGTTGGATGGTCAAAATAAACTTTCATGATAGTTCGATGGCTAATTATGGACTTCTTCCAATGAGTAACCATACTTACTTCTTTTAAATGTGTGAGCATGTTCACTCC
The DNA here is from genome assembly GCA_019925245.2 of Oryza australiensis. Classification (NCBI taxonomy): domain Eukaryota; kingdom Viridiplantae; phylum Streptophyta; class Magnoliopsida; order Poales; family Poaceae; genus Oryza; species Oryza australiensis. The sequence continues at coordinate 740,795 of JAIFGZ020000126.1, forward strand.
TTTACAAATGGGTGATACGGCATTGAAAAGTGTCATTCTCTGATACACCCGCAAGCTGCAAACTTAAACCTTGTCGAAAAAATATTACACTTCTAATAATATAATAAATACATTATGGAACTTATATAACACTCCGGTAAACAAATCCAGAAGTTGGGTGTAGCAGAGATGAGTATGCTGTGGTGGATCTGTGGACATACAAGGAACGATTGGATCCAAAATGATGGTATATGGATAGGATGGTGGTTTGGGCATTATCTGATGGAGGCCTCTTGAAGCACAACTGCATAGTGGCATCCTAACTCATGGCGAAGGTACAAGGAATGGCATGGTCCAACCAAAACTGACATGGGAGGAAGCAGTTGAGATTTGAAACTATGGAATGTATTCAAAGATTTGGCTTTGCGTAGGAGTAACTGTCCATGTTCTAAAACATGAGCTAAAAATCGCTTTCCTTTAACTATATTCCTACTCAAATTTTCAGTTATTATTTCCTTTTGATTTCATGTGGTTTGAGTAGGTTTCATCTCTAGCCTACCTCAACGTTGTTGTTGTTGGTTGTTAAGTTACAAATAGCAGAGATTTATTTTCAAATGTCAATTTAAAACATGAGAAAGGAAATGCTGTGCAAAGTGGAGGACAAAAGAAAAGGAACTAAAAGGTAAGGTGTCACCAACTATTTCCTCATGTTCACTAGATAGGCAATCAAAAGGTACAGTGTAGAATACATCTATATTACAGTACTGAATTACTCCATCTGGGAAAATGGCAGTGATATCATTTTACCTCTTTATTGATACTTGACAACTTACAAATGCCTTACACATATTGATCTCCCATCTTTCCTCCGGCCAGTATGTTCTCATTTTTAATGCCCACATAAATAGTATTTTTCTACTGCATCTGCTGACTTAATTGCTATAGGTGGCCTGATAACATTTCCTGTTCTTCATATCTAAATGACAATATGTATTTCCCCACTGTATTGCATAGAATTAAAGATAAAGAAATTAGCTGTTATGTTAATTTTGGGGTGACTTATTTTGACAGTTGGTTCTAGCATGCTATTTGGAAAGGATAGATCTCTCTGCTCATGGATTTTATATCACCCCTGATGTTGGGTTTGACTGGGTATCTGGCAAGGGAACTCCATTCTACTATTTCACATACGGAGCAGCATTTGCAGAAGTTGAAATTGACACCCTAACTGGGGATTTCCACACAAGGACAGTAGATATTGTTATGGATCTTGGCTGTTCAATTAATCCAGCTATTGATATTGGCCAGGTATGTTTACAAATTACAATGGAAATGTTTGGCTGCCCAGAATAAGATGGACCAGTATCTCCCATTTTTTTACTTTTTCTGTCTTCTTTAACTTCAGTGGCTTGTTTCAGATTGAAGGAGGCTTCATCCAAGGCTTAGGTTGGGCGGCCCTGGAAGAACTAAAATGGGGGGATGATAACCACAAGTGGATTCGACCCGGACATCTTTTTACCTGTGGGCCTGGCTCTTACAAAATACCCTCTGTAAATGATATACCTCTAAACTTCAAGGTCTCACTTTTGAAGGTAAACTTCATTTTTACTTGGATAACAGGACTTTCTTGAATTTAATTCAGATAATAAAATATGTTGATTTGTATGACATTTTTTTACATTATAACTGAGTTTCTCTGCAAGACTACAAAGGTAGTTAAATATGGTATGCAACCTTGTATTGATAATTCTAGAAGTAGAACATCAGCGGTACAAAGTTTCAGAAAAAGTTATGCTGCAGGTAGTATAACTTTCCCAGTGAACTACCGCAGAAATCCAATTTGGGATTAAACTATATTGACCATCCTCAATTCATATGTTCTTTTAAATTCTGTTAACTTGTTAAGTTATACCATCCCACTGTTTGGTCATTCCACTTTGCTCCTGCCTGCTCTATCAGAATTCAGAAAATAGTTTTGCACTGAAACATGCTGGAGAATGATATCAGTGTAACATGTAAATAGCACCAGAAAGGAACTATGTTTGTGAAATAAGCAAAAAAAAATTGCGAAAGTTAAAGAAGCAATTTTGTATAAATGTTCTCCATAGTTGTTACTTGTTACATGATTTTGAAGTAAAGAGCCAATATGAATGGCAAGTACCCGTCAAAGATATATATATATATATATATATATATATATATATATATATATAATATGGCAAGTACATCTAAATACTTGCTATACATGAAAACCTCAATGTGCAATTTCCTCATTTGCTTGAATAAAAAAACTGGAGGGTCATCTAAAAATTAATTTACCAGAAATGCTCCTGAATTTTTTTTCAATGGCGTGTATTTATCCTACATCTCGATTAACAGCTGTTTTTTTTTTCGTTGCAGAGCGTTTCAAATCCAAAGGTCATTCATTCATCCAAGGCTGTCGGAGAGCCACCGTTTTTCCTCGGTTCAGCCGTCTTGTTTGCCATAAAGGATGCGATATCTGCCGCAAGAGCTGAGGAGGGTCACTTGGAGTGGTTCCCACTCGACAACCCGGCAACACCGGAAAGAATAAGGATGGCATGCGTGGATTCCATCACGAAGAAATTTGCTAGCATATATTACCGTCCCAAGCTTAGTGTATAGTGGCCACTGCCAAAGTACAAGGGGCATTAAAGGTTTATGCTTGTCGTACGTATATTTGTACAGCCCCAAGCCACTGTGTAAACATAAATATAGGCGCCAGTTTAGGAGATACAAAGTTACCTTTTCTTTCTTTTTTTTATAGAAAAAGAAAGGAAACCCACAGAAGCCAATTATATTTTTAATAAGCAGGAATAAAAACCCAAAAACCCAGACAGGGTTACGAGAAAGAAAAAAAACATCTCGACGAGAAAACTCTCAAAAAGGTTCTCAAAAAGGGCTAAAGTGGATTCCACAACCAGGCATGCACATGAAAAGGTTCTCAAAAAGGGCATCATCAACAGAGACACGACGTGAATCGCCGCTACTCTTTCGCCTACGGTTCCTGTCCACGGTCCACCCCACGCACGCACCCAACCAACCAGCACACACGACTCATCGACTCTTCGACGACCAAGCACCCCAGAGCTCCTCGCAGGCATGAGCAAGGGGAGGAGCGAGAGGGGCCCAAGAAGCCAGGGTCGGCATTCGAGCGGTCATCAGTCATCACAGCCGCGCCAAATCTACCGTACCTCCACACCTCATCGACGGTCACCACCAGCAAACCACCTCTACCGCACACCACACCAGCATGCACCGTACCCGATAGCTGTCGGCCTCACCAGTGCTGTACCCAGCCGTGAGGCCCTGGATTTGAGCGCCGTCGTGCTCGGCTGCCACGGCTCCTCGCCAGTCGCCGCCACCATCGAGCACGTTGGCGCCTGCCTCCTATCGACGACACGTTCCCCATCAGCTGCCGGCCTCATCGGCGTCGGATCCGGCCATGGAGGGCCTAGATCCAGGCATCGGCGCTGCACGGTAGCCATGGCTCCTCCTCAATGGTCGCCGCCACTACTACACACACGCTGGCTGCCTGCCTCCTGCCGGGTACCGTCGTTATCGATCGCCCCGGTCGTCCCATAGCCCGTGCGCAGGGGAGGAGGGGGAGAGAGTCCCGCCGCCACTATCTTTGAGGCTGCTCGTTTTTTGGACGAGCCACTATGGCAGCCACGAGGCAAGGGAACGAGGATGAGGGGTGGGCAGCGGTGCTTGGTGGAGCGCCGTCCGGGGCGCCCTGGGAGCAATACGGGCGGGTATCCCACATTCTCCCATCTTTTTTTTTCACCCCTCATAATAAAGGAAAAAACACTCGAAATAAAACGAATTTTTACCATTTTTAATTTTTTTTAAAGATTTACAAAACTAATTTTTCATTTTCGAAAATTATAAAACTAGTCTTCTCTCGCCCTCTGGAAGGGTGATATTTAAAAACACCCTCTCAGCGGGCGTTTTTATCGACGTGACAGACGGCTGTTGGGCGTCATCTGTCGCCTGGCGACAAATTTGTAGGCGGCCCCCTTTCCGCCCGGGCATTTTTTCCTATTAAAAAAGGGCGGTCGCCCTGGCTTTTTTACAGGCGGCTTCCTTCCCACCCTTACCAAGGGCATTTTTCCCCTATTGAAACAGGGCCGCTGCAAAAGGGCGGCCGCCTTTTTTTTCAGTGGACCCTTTCCGCCCTTACTAAAGGCGTTTTTGTTGAAACAGGGGCCGCTGCAAAAAGGGCCGTCCTGGCTTTTTGCGGTGGCCTCTTCCCGCCCTTTGGAAGGGTGTTTTTTAGCCTGAGCAGTATATAAGCCGAGTCAACGAATTTCACCTCATTTGCAGCCTCCCAAATCCAGAAAAAAGAAGAGAGAGAGGGGTGAGGAAGAGGAAGGAGCGCGGCGAAGCCCTGGCAGATTGCGTACTCCATCCGAGGTAAATGCAATATCCCGTCGTACTTTTTCTGTTAGTTAGTTTGTAAATACAATATTAGAGAAAATGATTTTTTTTAATATTTGAATAGTTATTGAATATTTAGTTTTAGATTTGTAAAACAGATGATTTAATTTAGATCAACTTAGATGATTTAATTGAGATCAACTTAGATAGAATATTTAGTTTAACTTAGGTAGAATATGTTCGGATCTATGTGTATACTATGTGAATAGATGTTAAGCACTATAATATAGATGTTAAAATGAGGACATGATTTATTTTAGCCAATGTGATCTAGGACAAACCGATTTGGATAATCATGCGTATAATTTTGTTGATAATCTAAATATGTTTAGATATAAAGTACGATTTAATCTAATTTAGTTTACCAAATTTGTCAGATTTAGATGAACATATGTAGAAAAGAGGTACGATTGACGGTAGATCAAATGAACAAACCGATTCGGGATATTTTAAGATGTAGACCAGAGAACATATTGTTAAAGAAATTAACTTAGACACAGAATTATCTAGGCAACATATTCCTAGTATGAAATAAATTCAGTTTCAATTTGGTTGTCAGGCACTATGGCAAGTAAGGTCATATTTCAGATAGTTCATGGTGAAGGCAACGTTAGATACGGTGCAGAAGGTGTAGATCTGTCAGAATTTAGGATGAAATCGAAGGGCATCGATAGGCCAGCCGATAAAACATTTAAGTCAGCCTATAGTTGGTTGCTACGTGGATTTAAAGTGGATACAAGAGTGAACACAATGTCTCTATCCGTTGTAGTAAGTCGTGCAACAGAAGAATATTATTGGGAACTTATGTCTATAGATAACATTGAGTTGTGGAGACGTTATGTGGACATGGCACTTGAAAGGTCCTGGCCCCTTGTTATTTTTGTGGCATTGCACGAAATCGATAGTAGTAATACAATGCAAACAGAGTATGGTGAATGTCCGAACAATGAAGCAAGCTTCCAGGCGATTGGCGTGGCGGACGAGAGAGAGAATCGAAGCAATTGTTGAAGAAATGGAGAGGGATGATTCTGAAAATGAGCAAGCGGAGGGCGATGAATCATCGGACGAGGAAGAAGATGTCATGCCCATGGATTGGGAACAAGCTGATTTCTCTCAGCTTGTTATCTCGGAGGGACAACAGGTTTTATTTGAATACAAGGATAACGAGGTAATCCAGGGTGCTAGGTATGCTCATAAGAAAGACATGAAAGAGGCGGTGAAGCATTGGACGGTCTCTTTGCATAGAGAATTTAGGGTGGTGAAGTCTACGAACTATGTGTATGATGTGAAGTGCATAAAGGATGATTGTCCGTGGCGCGTTCATGCATACAAAGGGAAATGGAGTGACTATTAAAAAGTGAGCATTGTTGGTGAGCACACATGTCTGTTGGCGGGGGTAGATAAGTACCATCGCAACATCACCTTGGCATTTGTTGCCGGTGAGATGTACAGCGATGTTGTTAAAAACATGGACTTTGAACCAGACTCCATTATTAGGCACATTGAAAACAAATTCAAGTATACTATCAACATTCCAAGGGTTGGAGGGCGAAACAAAAGATATTGGAGATGAGGTATGGCACATTTGAAGCATCGTATGACAATTTACCTCGTCTTTTAGCCACCATTGCTCAGAGAAACCCCAATACCTACTACGACATTCAGACTTTTCCATCATCTACTGAATCGAGCAAGAGCGTTCTGCAAAGAGCCTTTTTCTCGCTTGGTGCATGCATCAACGCATTTGTGCACTGTCGCCCTGTGCTGTGCATAGATGGAACCTTTCTGACATGCAAATACAGAGGTCAGATACTGATGGCGATTGGAGCAGATGGGAACAACCAGATGTTACCTATGGCGTTTGCATTTGTCGAGAGTGAGAACACCGAAAGCTGGTATTGATTCTTGGAGAGAGTTCAATGCCAAGTCGTTCATATGAGGCCCAATGTTTGTCTCATTCATGATCGTAATGCGGGCATGCTGAGGGCAATCGACTATTTTCAGAATGGTTGGCCGGAGAGGGGACTTTCAGCTTGGCATGATGTTCGGAGTAGGTGGTGAATGCGGCATATGGGAGCCAATTTCTACAAACAATTCAAGACCAAGCACCTGATGGATCTATTCAAGAGGCTATGTGGTCAGAATCAAGAGAAAAAATTTAATGAGATGTGGAGAAGGTTGGATGAGCTGACAACGAAGCAAACCGACGAGCAATCTCGTTGGCCACAGGATGGCGAGCCTGCAGTACCTCTTGGTCCATTGCATAATGACCCACCAACAATGAGAAGGAGGTCCGCACCATCAATACGTAATTTCTTCCATTGGATAGAGAATAAACTGAAAGAAAAGTGGTCTCTGTTGTATGACACTGATGGAGCTCGATATGGTATAATGACAACCAACCTGGCCGAGGTGTACAACTGGGTGATGCGAGAAGTTCGGGGGCTCCCATTGGTGGGTATTGTGGAATTTATCCTTCATGGCGCTCAGGCATACTTTAGGGACAGATTTAAGAAATTTTCCCTTTGATGGCCGATAACAACATTGTATTTGGCAATGTGGTGATGAAATACATGCAAGACAAAATTCTAAAGGCTATAAAGCACAGAGTAATCCCCAAGGAACCCAAGTTCATCGGTACGAGATCATGTGTGTCCACAGGAGAAGGCGCGGCATCAACCGTGTTCAAGCTGAGCAGGAACGTGTGCTTCATGCAGAGGGTGGTTGTAGTTGCAGCTGTATGAAGCCGAAGCTTAGACATCTGCCTTGCTCACACGTCCTTGCCGCAGCTGGGGATTGCGACATAGTTCCCGATATCTATGTGTCACCGTACTACAGAAAAGAATCAATTTTTCATACGTGGAAGGAGGAGATATATGGTTTTGGGATATCTGGATCGTACACAACACTGAGGCCACAAGTGTTCTACATTCCAGATCCATCGAAGTTAAGGCTGAAAATGGGACGGCGTCAGTCGAGACGCATCAGAAACGACATGGACGAGTCGGAGGCCGGGGGATGGACCCTACGTTGCAGCAAATGCGATGAGTGCGGACATACATACAAAAATGCCCGAAGAATTCAGAAACTTCAACCGTCGCAGGTGCAGGTCTATCTGGACAGGCCACCGATGGCAGTCGTCCATCGGGAGAAGGAACAACAACGAGGCGACCACGTCCTAGACGTGCTCATGCGACGACTATGTCGTCCGCTGGCGATGCAATGACTTGATTATTTTCTTTGTTCCTTTCAATCTAGTGGTGATCAGATATTTGTAATATTTGTTATGTTGTTGCCATCTGTCGTGTGTGTAATATTTATCATTGTGAGACATGAACTATTTTAATGTTGTTATGATATTTTTATGTTATGTTTGGTAGTTTGAATTAAGACGTGTAATTTTTGTAATATCGAGATATAATGGACCATTTATGTCATGTATTCATATTGTTTCATTTTTTCTTATAAATTGCTTATTAATGTATTCATGTATTCATGCAGGTATGGCGGACGATACACCAGCTCATTTCAGGAGGTCGGTCGACAGGGTGCACAGTTCGTACTTGTCGGCAGTGCAAGGTGCTCAGCTTACCACCTTTCGTCCACGGCCGTCACGCGAGTTGTTGCGTGTCGATCCACGACACGTCCAGTGGTACGATTATACTCTTTTGATTTACGACACTAATATTATACTTGACACTAATATTACACTTGATGGTATGCAGGTTGCATGAGTCTGGCCTGATTGCGATTTGCAGGCTTGTTGAGGCGCATGCCGACGAGCACGACCAGGCGAGACGGTGGGATGCGGACCGGTCCTTGATAGCTGCTTTGGTGGATCGGTGGCGTCCTGAGACGCACACCTTCCATCTTTCTTGTGGGGAGATGGCACCGATGCTGCAGGACGTCTCGTACCTGCTAGGGCTACCACTAGCCGGAGAGGCTGTTGGGCCTGTCGATGTTATTGGTGGATGGAGGGAGGACATCACTGCGCGATTCGCTCACAGCTCACGTGATGAGGCTACCGGGGCTCCCCGTTGTTCAGGCGATCTACCCTTATGCGACCACCGGGCCTACGAAGACTTGGATCAGTTCACAGTAAGTTAACTTGAAGACTTCGTTATTTTTCATTACTATTATGTTGTCAACATGGTTTTCTCCTTTTGTAGGCTGACAAGCTCCACCCCGACGCCGACGAGTACTCCTTGCGACGCTCGTTAGAGGCGTACCTGCTCTGGATTTTCGGGTGGGTGATGTTCACCAACACGTCTGGGAACACAGTAGAGAGGGGGCTTATCCACTATGCCCGGTCGATAGCGGATGCGGAGATAGGCTTTGTGCCTCAATGGAGCTGGGATTCAGCAGTACTCGCAGCCACTTATCATGGGCTGTGCGACGCGTGCACGAAGACGGATCCTGGAGCGATCTTCACGGGCTGCCTCCTTCTTTTACAGCTTTGGGCTGCGGAGCGGTTCGCGATCGGCCGACTGATCGTCGACACCTCTACTTACGACGCAGCACCCGCGTTCGAGAACCCAGCCGACGGGCCTACGATGGCACGTACTGGTTTCGCTGCAACGTAAGTACAAATTGTTATTTGTTTCAATTATTCAAATTGTGTTCAACGAAACTAAACTTGTAACCACTTGATTATTTTATTTATGTAGCGTCGTTACGCCCACGCTCAGGTGAGACGGAGCTACCCAGACCAGGGTTTACGATTTCGCCAAGCCATGCCGTGCCGCCCCCTCGCGGCACCACGAATTCGGCCGGCTTTTGCGAAAGCCGGCGACGAGTGAACGGTGCGCAAATTTGAATTTGGAGAATTTCGTCGTGCGCGGCTTTTCGTTATTTTCGCGAAAACCGTGAATAAAGGTGCAAAAAATTGGTAAACCGTCGCGAAAAATGTGTAAATATTGTCCAAAAATTAGGAATAAATACTAAAATTATTGAATACATAAATTTGATATATGCACTAATATATGTGTGAAAATATTTATAGTATATCTGTACAATATTGATATGATTATGGTTGTATGAATTACGGGGGAATAACTAATGTGATGTTTAAAGTGTAGTAAAAATAGAAAAATAAAGATATATTTTGAATGATAAAAACATTTTGTGAAAATGGAAGATATAATGAACTTGGATGGGCCAACTTCACGAAATAATTAGATTACGAAACGAGTACGAAATATTTGTCTTAGCATATGTTACAAAGTTACAATTAGGTCCCATAACTTCCCTGAAATAAAAATGATAGTAAGCATCCACATATTTCGCCATCAGATATTGTAGTCTTCATGCCCAAAGAAGTGAGCGGCTGAGCGCGCGCATATTTCGCCCGATTCCGACACATAAATAGAGATATGTCAGCAGCAATATCATTTTTTGGCACAAATTAGAAGTACGGAATGAAATTGGCTAAGTATGAATTTTGTTGAAAAATTTGGCATGACCTTTGCTAATATTTGGTTATATGACAGATGTCACAACGACTATACATTCCGCAGACAACATTTCATAAAGCGATAACCTCATTATTTACAAACATAGTATAGGAAGATATCACATAGTCACAATGCAATTAACTTATAGTTTAGAAACAAAAGAGAGTATACCTGAGGTTCTGTAGATGTGCATTCTATTGATTTCATTGTCTGCACGCTAACAAATATTCCTCGGTGGACATTACCATGAGGCCATTAGTTCGAAGCAACTCCGCCTTGTACTCATTCCAAGTCATCCGGTCAAGCGGCGGTGGTTTGCCAGGCTGTAGAGTTGAGCGTACCATTGTGGCTCTTGCCACTCGTACACCCAAGTGACAGGAGGACTGTCAGCCGCACTCGGTCTAGGGTAGCTGTAAGTAGGATAAGCACTGTCGACACTAGATGAGCTGTAGTCTGTGTAGCCCGATTGTGACGGATAATCTGGCCATATACCGTATGTCGGATATTGCCCCCCACGACTCATTGTACTGTGCCGTGGAGCTGTTGGAGGTTCATAAGGGCCATGATCAGTGTCTTGAGTTGCGTGGGTGAAGTAAGTCTCACCTGTTGAGTCGTACACACGAACGATTAGAAAGAAATGATGTGTTCTTATAAATTTATTAACAATTCTGAATTTTGTTTAGTACCTGTGAAGTGGATCGGAGCCGTAGGAGTTTCAGCGCCCTGTGGAGATGATTGTTCTGTTCTAGGTGCGGTAGTGTCAGCTTGCCCACCAGCGTTGCCTCCATCGTCCCCATCATCTCCTTCATCATCGTCTGAATCATCCTTTGACGATGAGCTGCTTTTTGTTGAGTCGTCGCTGAGGACTGTTTTAGATTTTTTTCCGCCTCTCGTTGAAGGACCCTTCATTGTCTTTCTTTTCCCAAGGTGTGTGGCCCCCACATTCCTATCCGCCCATTTGCGAATGGAAGAATCCCCTGTGGCCTTCTTCAATTCATCCTTGTCTATTTGGTCCGTCACAAGCTGAGATGGAAGTGGGGTCTCACCTCCGTCGGAGTCCTCGTCAAGCACAGGGTCAGCATTTGATCTACCACTGTCCATCCAGGCCTTGATGTTGTTGTTAGTCTCATAGAAAGAAAGATCCGCAAGTTTCTGAAGCGGGTCGTCGTCGTCAGGTCTTAAGTATCCTCCAGCCTGCTTAATCCTCAGCCGGAGGTTGTAGTTCACGTACACAAGCTTGTTTAACTTTTTGTGAGTTAGCCTATTACGGACCTTGGTATGGATGAGTGTGAACGTACTCCAGTTACGTTCGCATCCACTAGATGAGCAGCAGTGGGAAACAATCTGTAGCGCAAGCTGCCGTAAGTTTGGCGTATCCGATCCGAACATTAGCCACCATTGTGCTGCAACTCAATGAAAGTGTCGTTAGTTACACGTTCATCCAAAGTAAAGACACATTACACATATAAAGTTTGTAATGATGCGTTGTACTTACAAGGTGATGTCCTTCCGTCTAAAGCCATCGTCTCTGCCAGGGGTTTACTAAATTCACCCAATTTTCGACGATAATATTGTTAGTGATATGCCCTAGAGGCAACATGGAGATGTTGGATATCACGTCAATGTTTATGTATAAATGAATAAAGTGTTATTCAGTTCCATGAAATAGACATCTTGTATTGATCAATAAGTACGTGACTTATTTATGAGACTCTTTATGTATGAATCTATTTCTAAACGATCCCTGATCATATATCATATTGTTGGAACAAATATGATTCTAAGATCGGCATGTTTATTGATTGATGATCATGTCTTATAGATCATGGGTATGGAGATACCAAATCAATAAACATGGACACATGTGTTGGAGAACACATTGTTGGATAGACCCACCATGAGACACTACAGGAATTAATGTGCCATTAGTTGGTCTCAGGTAGTGTTGGTACAAAGTCCTTAGACACGAGATCACCATGGATTCCAACATGTGTAGTAGCCTACTTTGGGACTACCAAACGCTATTAAAATCGGGTAGTTATAAAGGTAGTTTTCGGGTTTGCTATGAAACATGGAGTGGGATGTGAGTGATCAAGATGGAATTTGCCCCTCCTTTGGAGAGATATCTCTGGGCCCCTCGATATAATGGATTATGAAAATGCATGGCCATGCTAAGTTGATTGAGGAGTCAATCAACGGACGGATAATCCAATACGGTTCGAGTGAATGGTTAAGCTATTGAAGGGATGGCACACATCTTGCCTATAGCTTAAGCGGTATCGTGAGGCAAAGGGATTTGTGTACACATTATAGGTTAGAGCCGGTATTATTCTTGTATACTATGGTGTCAACATGTGCTTGCTAGGCGCCGCGTTGTGTGGTGGTGAGTTGGACTCGAGCCGACGATCGGCCAAGTTAGGCGTGGCCGAAACCGAGTATACCTGAACCTACGGGTCGCACGCTTAAGGGGATAGAATAGATATTCGAGTTGGACTCGGATACGGCTCGATCGGATAGGGATCCGATCGGATAGAGTCCTATGGGCTTACGACGTATGGGCGGCCCACTCTATGAGATACGGATGAGATCCGGTTCAAAAATAGAGTCCTAATCGGCCACTAGTCCTTGTCGGCCAACTCTATATAAAGGAGGGAGGGGTGGAGAGCTGCGACACGTCAATTGCATCGCGTGCAACAGAAGTCGCCGAGATTAATCTCCACGGAAACCCTCCAGCTTTCGAGCCAAACCCTAGCCTTGCATCGCGTGCTAGCACACGGGTGTTCGGCGTTACGTCCGGACGTGTGGATACGGTAGAGGCGGCGCTACGTTGCGCGCCGTTGATCGGCTTCGGATCGGCGCAATCGGAGCGATCGGGCGTGGTGGAATCGGCTGCGGTCGGGCGCATCGGAGCGAGGCGTGAGAACGCGGCGGACGACTCGAATCGGCTGATTGGCGAATCGGCATCTCCAGGAATCGGCTACTGCTTGTTCGGATCGGATTGCCACGATTGGCTATTCCGCTGCACTCTACTCCAATCGGTAACAATCTATCGGCCCTTACTTGCAAGTGTTCCTGGTGTGCGCGGTAAAAATTTTTGTTTTCGGCTAGCGTAGCCTCCGCGTAACCCTTCAGTGGTATCAGAGCTATTCTTGCTTAGTTCGGGTTTTAGATTGGATCTGGAACAAGTTTTGCGCACGGGTTGATTAGATCAATCGGTTTTACGGGATCTGTTGAGGAGAGTTAATGGTAATTGCGTTCCTTGATAGTGTATCGGAACGGCGTAATGTGATTACGTCGAAGCAATTTCCATATAACTCGTTTGAGTTGGGTTCGAGATAGCGTTCCTTGATAGTGTATCGGAACGGTATAATGTGATTATGCCGAAGCTATCTCGTAGTCCGATCTTGTTAGCTGCCTCGCGCCTACGCAAACCACCGCCGTGTGCGTACCCCCTTATAGGTCGTCTCGATGCCGTAGCTCTGCGATAAGTAGAAAACGTTTCTACGCCTAACTTGTTTTTGCAGAGAATGCTTTGAGATGGTATGGCCCTATTGTATATATGAGATGTATGAGATGCATGTGATGCATGTAATATTCTTTCATATGTGCAATCCCTGTAATATTCTTTCTTACGTGAAATGCTTGTAATATTCTTTCACGACCTGCGAGTCGATGTAATATTCAATTAGAGCTTCTATAGTAGTAGCTTAGTTTGAAGATATCAAGCATTCGGCACTCGGAAGAACGGTGATGAAGATGGAGATCCTGTATACCGGCATGGAGATAGAGATCACCATGTGAAGGGGGCCATACTATTTCATGCTATTCTACTTGCTTTCATATGTGATATGTTTGTTTGATAGGATAGCATCCCTCGCAAAATTAAGTAGTAATGATGCCCTTCCAAATGTTGCACCCGTCACCGTTATGCTCGTCAATGGTGGGTCTGCCAAAGCAGAGTGCCATTCTCTTGTTAGTGATATGCCCTAGAGGCAACATGGAGATGTTGGATATCACGTCAATGTTTATGTATTTATGAATAAAGTGTTATTCAGTTCCATGAAATAGACATCTTGTATTGATCAATAAGTACGTGACTTATTTATGAGACTCTATATGTATGAATCTATTTCTAAACGATCCCTGATCATATGTCATATTGTTGGAACAAATATGATTCTAAGATCGGCATGTTTATTGATTGATGATCATGTCTCATATAGATCATGGGTATGGAGATACCAAATCAATAAACATGGACATATGTGTTGGAGAACACATTGTTGGATAGACCTACCATGAGACACTACGGGAATTAATGTGCCATTAGTTGGTCTCGAGTAGTGTTGTTACAAAGTCCTTAGACCCGAGATCACCATGAATTCCAACATGTGTAGTAGCCTACTTTGGGACTACCAAACGCTATTCCGTGCTGGGTAGTTATAAAGGTAGTTTTCGGGTTTGCTATGAAACATGGAGTGGGATGTGAGTGATCAAGATGGAATTTGCCCCTCCTTTGGAGAGATATCTCGGGCCCTCGAGGTAATGGATTATGGAAATGCATGGCCATGCTAAGTTGATTGAGGAGTCAATCAACGGACGGATAATCCAATACGGTTCGAGTGAATGGTTAAGCTATTGAAGGGATGGCACACATCTTGCCTATAGCTTAAGCGGTATCGTGAGGCAAAGGGATTTGTGTACACATTACGGGTTCGAGCCGATATTATTCTTGTATACTATGGTGTCAATATGTGCTTGCTTGGCGCGCTGTGTTGAAGTCGGTGAGTTAGACTCGGGCCGACGATCGGCTAAGTTAGACTATAGCCAAAACCGAGTATACCGAACCTACGGGTCGCACGCTTAAGGGGATAAGAACAGGCATTCGAGTTGGACTCGGATACGGCTCGATCGGATAGGGATCCGATCGGATAGAGTCCTATAGGCTTACGACGTATGGGCGGCCAACTCTATGAGATACGGATGAGATCCGGTTCAAAAATAGAGTCCGATCGGCCACTAGTCCTAGTCGGCCAACTCTATATAAAGGAGGGAGGGGTGGAGAGCTGCGACACGTCAATTGCATCGCGTGCAACGAAGTCGCCGAGATCAATCTCCACGGAAACCCTCCCACTTTCGAGCCAAACCCTAGCCTTGCATCGCGTGCTAGCACACGGGTGTTCGGCGTTGTCCCGGACGTGTGGATACCGGTAGAGGCGCTGCTACGTTGCGCGTTGTTGATCGGCTTCGGATCGGCGCAATCGGAGCGATCGGGCGTGGTGGAATCGGTGCGGTCGGGCGCATCGGAGCGAGGCGTGAGAACGTGGCCGGACGACTCGAATCGGCGATTGGCGAACTGTCTCCGGGAATCGGCTCACTGTTCGGATCGGATTGCCACGATTGGCTATTCCGCTGCACTCTACTCCAATCGGTAACGATCTATCGACCCTTACTTGCAAGTGTTCCTGGTTTGCGCGGTAAAAGTTTTTGTTTTCGGCTAGCGTAGCCTCCGCGTAACCCTACGGTGGTATCGAGCTAATCTTGCTTAGTTCGGGTTTTAGATTGGACCTGGAACAAGTTTTGCGCACGGGTTGATTAGATCAATCGGTTTTACGGGATCGTTGAGGAGAGTTAATGGTAATTGCGTTCCTTGATAGTGTATCGGAACGGCGTAATGTGATTACGTTGAAGCAATTTCCATATAACTCGGTTTGAGTTGGGTTCGAGATAGGGTTCCTTGATAGTGTATCGGAACGGTATAATGTGATTATGCCGAAGCTATCTCGTAGTCCGATCTTGTTAGGCGCCTCGCGCCTACGCAAACCATCTCCCTTGATAGTGTATCGGGACGGCATAATATGATTATGCCGACATGGTTTCCGTAGCGAATTCATAGATTGGATCTATGAATTTCGTGTGGTGTTCGGCGCTGCCGGAAGCGCCGTGTGCGTACCCCCTTTTAGGTCGTCTCGATGTCGTAGCTCGCGATAAGTAGAAAACGTTTCTACGCCTAACTCGTTTTTGAGAGAATGCTTTGAGATGGTATGACCCTATTGTATGTATGAGATGTATGAGATGCATGTGATGCATGTAATATTCTTTCATATGTGCAATCCTGTAATATTCTTTCATACGTGAAATGCTTGTAATATTCTTTCACGACTGCGAGTCGATGTAATCTTCAATTAGAGCTTCTATAGTAGTAGCTTAGTTTGAAGAAATCAAGCATTCGGCACTCGAAAGAACGGTGATGAAGATGGAGATCTGTACAGGCATGGAGATGGAGATCACCATGTGAAGGGGGCCATACTATTTCACTATATGCTATTCTTCTTGCTTTCATATGTGATATGTTTGTTTGATAGGATAGCATCCCTCGCAAAATTAAGTAGTAATGATGCCCTTCCAAATGTTGCACCCGTCACCGTTATGCTCGTCAATGGTGGGTTACAAAGCAGAGTGTCATTCTCTATCATAACACGAGGGGTATATGTCGGACATATACATGCGGGAGCATTTGGTTTACTTAACAAGGCTATCAAAACAGTTTTGGGCCTTGGGGCATAGGTTGGCGCCGGGGCATGGAGATGCCACACCAACAACAAGAGTCACATAGAGATGTGATTAGCAAGGTGTTGCTTACCGATGTTACTAATTTTCTAGCGTGATGCCAAAGCTCACTAGAAAATTAATTAACATGTGGATCTTGACCCAATACGTAACCTAGAGGAAGGTGGAAAATACGTAATGGGAGTCTTATGTTAAATTGTTTAACAAAAGACATAGCATAAACATTGTGCTAAACTTTGCTTTTACGTTGTAGAATAAATGGCGGCTAATACTACACCCAGTACCTTTAATTTGCGATCTATTCTCGAAAAGGAAAAATTAAATGGAACAAACTTTATGGATTGGTATCGCAACTTGAGAATTGTTCTCAAGCAAGAGCGTAAGGAGTACGTTCTTGAAGTACCTTATCGGAGGATTTGCCTAATAACGCCACCGCAAGCGCACGGAGGGCTTATGAGAAACACACTAATGATGCCCTAGATATAAGTTGTCTCATGCTTGCTACAATGTCCCCGAGCTTGAAGCAATATGAGAGCGCGATGCTCACACTATTATTCGGGGACTGCGTGGCATGTTTGAGAACCAAGCTCGGGCCGAGAGGTTCAACACCTCAAAGTCCTTGTTTGCGTGCGAGCTTGTTGAGGGAATCCCGTCGGTCCGCATGTGATAAAGATGATTGGCTATATCGAGAGTCCGGAAAAACTAGGTTTTCCCTTAGCCAAGAGTTGGCTACGATGTGATTCTCCGGTCGCTCCCTCCGAGCTTCGAGCCATTCATATTGAACTATCACATGAACAATATGGATAGAACCTTGGCTGAATTGCATGGGATGCTAAAGACAGTGAGGAGAGTATCCAAAAACGGTCATCATGTGATGATGATGCGAAGGCAAAGCGCAAACCACTGTCAAGAAACTTTGCACCAAGAGGAAGTTAACTCCCGATGAGATCGCGAGTGCCTCCAATGCAAAGAAGGGCAAGAAGGGGTCGGCGGCATCGGATGCCGTTTGCTTCTATTGCAAGGAGACAGGCCATTGGAAGAGGAAGCGCAAGAAGTACATGGAGGATCTCAAAAAGAAGCAAAGTACGACTTTTGCTTCAGGTATCAATGTTATAGACATTAATCTTGCTACTTCACCCTCGACTCTTGGGTATTTGATACCGGATCGGTAGCTCATATTTGCAAATCGTTGCGGGGAATGAGAAGAAGTAGAGGATTGAGAAGGGGCGAGGTGAACTGCGCGTCGGCAATGGAGCAAGCGTTGCTACGTTCTTGTCGGCACGTACCACTTCATCTACCTTCGGGATTAGTTTTGGAATTGAATAATTGTTCGTGTTCCAACACTATGTCAAAACGTTATTTCCACTTCATGTTTGCAAGCGGAAGGATATGATTTTAGATCAATGGACAATGGTTGTTCAATATATCTTAGAGATATGTTCTATTTTCATGCTCCATTGGTGAATGGATTGTACGTTTTGAATCTTGAAGCGTCTCCCATCTATAACATTAATACGAAAGGCAACTCTCTAATGATATAAACCCCACGTTTATCCGGCATTGTCGCTTAGGCCATATAAATAAGAAACGCATGGAGAAGCTCCATAAGGATGGATTGCTTCACTCTTTTGATTTTGAATCATTTGAGACATGTGAGTCTTGTTTACTCGGTAAGATGACAAAGGCACCTTTCACGGGACATAGTGAGAGAGCAAGTGACTTGTTGGCACTCGTACATACCGATGTATGTGGACCAATGAGCTCAACGGCCGAGGTGGTTATCGTACTTCATTACCTTTACGATGACTTTAGTAGATATGGTTATATCTACTTAATGAGGCATAAGTCCGAATCCTTTGAAAAGTTCAAAGAATTCCAGAATGAAGTACGAATCATTTAGGGAAAACAATCAAGTTTCTACGATCGGATCGTGGAGGGGAATACTTGAGCCAAGAGTTTGGTAATCATCGAAAGATTGTGGAATTGTTCCACGTTGACTCCGCCAGGAACTCCACAATGGAATGGGGTGTCCGAACGGAGAAATCGCACCTTGTTGGACATGGTGCGGTCGATGATGAGCCAAAGTGATCTTCCGTTATCCTTACGGGGATATGCTCTTGAAAGCATTGCGCTCACACTAAATAGAGTTTCATCTAAGTCGGTTCAAAAGACACCATATGAGATATGGACGGGCAACACCCTAGTTTGTCTTTTCTCAAAATTTGGGGATGCGAAGCTTATGTAAAACGTTTACGGTCGACAAGCTCACACCCAAATCGACAAGTGCTTCTTTGTGGGATATCCTAAGAAAACTAAGGGATATTACTTTTATAATCGGGAACAAGGCAAAGTGTTTGTCGCCCGACACGGTGTCTTCTTGGAGAAAGAGTTTCTTTCAAGAAGGGTTAGTGGGAGCAGGGTGCATCTTGAAGAAGTTCAAGAAACACCGAAAACGTTTCGGTGACCACGAACCACAACGGGAGGAGCAAAGTGTTGCGCCACCGGTTGTAGATACACCGCCCCATGGAGGTCGAAAGATCACGTCGTGCACCCGACAGTACACAGTGCGGAACAACATGATATATTGTTGTTAGACAACGATGAGCCTAAGACCTATGAGGAAGCGATGGTGGGACCGATTCCAACAAGTGGCTTGGAGCCATGAAATCCGAAATATAATCCATGTACGACAATCAAGTTTGGAACTTGGTTGATCCACTGATGGTGTCAAAACCATTGAGTGTAAATGGGTTTTTAAGAAAAGGCCGATATGGATGGAAATGTTCACATCTATAAGGCGCGATTGGTGGCGAAAGGTTTAAACAGATTCAAGGAGTTGATTATGATGAAACCTTCTCGCCCATCGCAATGCTTAAATCTATTCGGATTATCCTAGCGATTGCTTGCATATTTTGATTATGAGATATGGCGAGATGGATGTCAAAATGGCTTTCCTAAATGGAAACCTAAGCGAGGATGTATACATGATACAACCTCGGGGTTTTGTCGATCCAGAATCGCTGAAAAGATATGCAAGCTACGAAATCCATTTATGGATTGAAGCAAGCATCTCGGAGTTGGAATATTCGTTTTGATGAAGTAATCAAAGGGTTTGGTTTCATCAAAAACGAAGAAGAGGCCTGTGTTTACGTCAATGTTTATGTATAAATGAATAAAGTGTTATTCGGTTCCATCAAATAGACATCTTGTATTGATCAATAAGTACGTGACTTATTTATGAGACTCTTTATGTATGAATCTATTTCTAAACGATCCCTGATCATACATCATATTGTTGGAACAAATATGATTCTAAGATCGGCATGTTTATTGATTGATGATCATGTCTTATAGATCATGGGTATGGAGATACCAAATCAATAAACATGGACACATGTGTTGGAGAACACATTGTTGGATAGACCCACCATGAGACACTACAGGAATTAATGTGCCATTAGTTGGTCTCGGGTAGTGTTGGTACAAAGTCCTTAGACCGAGATCACCATGGATTCCAACATGTGTAGTAGCCTACTTTGGGACTACCAAACGCTATTCCGTAATGGCGGGTAGTTATAAAGGTAGTTTTCGGGTTTGCTATGAAACATGGAGTGGGATGTGAGTGATCAAGATGGAATTTTCCCCTCCTTTGGAGAGATATCTCTGGGCCCCTCGAGGTAATAGATTATGGAAATGCATGGCCATGCTAAGTTGATTGAGGAGTCAATCAACAGACATATAATCCAATACGGTTCGAGTGAATGGTTAAGCTATTGAAGGGATGGCACACATCTTGCCTATAGCTTAAGCGGTATCGTGAGGCAAAGGGATTTGTGTACACATTACGGAGTTCGAGCCGGTATTATTCTTGTATACTATGGTGTCAACATGTCTTGCTAGGCGCCGTTGATGGGGTGAGTTGGACTCGAGCCGACGATCGGCCAAGTTAGCGTGGCCGAAACCGAGTATACCTGAACCTGGTCGCACGCTTAAGGGGATAGAATAGATATTCGAGTTGGACTCGGATACGGCTCGATCGGATAGGGATCCGATCGGATAGAGTCCTATAGGCTTACGACGTATGGGCGGCCAACTCTATGAGATACGGATGAGATCCGGTTCAAAAATAGAGTCCGATCGGCCACTAGTCCTAGTCGGCCAACTCTATATAAAGGAGGGAGGGGTGGAGAGGCTGCGACACGTCAATTGCATCGCGTGCAACGAAGTCGCCGAGATCAATCTCCACGGAAACCCTCCCCACTTTCGAGCCAAACCCTAGCCTTGCATCGCGTGCTAGCACACGGGTGTTCGGCGTTACGTCCCCGGACGTGTGGATACCGGTAGAGGCGCTGCTACGTTGCGCGGCTGTTGATCGGCTTCGGATCGGCTGCAATCGGAGCGATCGGCTGTGGTGGAATCGGCTGCGGTCGGGCGCATCGGAGCGAGGCGTGAGAACGCGGCCGGACGGCTCGAATCGGGCGATTGGCGAATCGGGTGTCTCCGGGAATCGGCTACATTCCGGATCGGATTGCCACGATTGGCTATTCGCTGCACTCTGCTCCAATCGGTAACAATCTATCGGCCCTTACTTGCAAGTGTTCCTGGTTTACGCGGTAAAAATTTTTGTTTTCGGCTAGCGTAGCCTCCGCGTAACCCTTCAAATATTCCACCTCATACAAGGCCGACGCCGCTGTATTCGTATCAGTCATCCACTCGAAGGCCTTGCGTAGGCCAATAAAGCATTGATCCGTCGTCACGAATCCATAATGTGTCCTTGGACTCAAGGCAGAAGCTGCAATATTGCAATCGACATGGAAGTGTATATGAGTTTGTATTCAAACCGAAAAAATAAAAATGTTTGTAATCACGTACCTGCCCACATAAGGGTATCCTCAGCGACGTCTTGCAGACGTCGCTTGACAATAGAGCTATACAAAGTGTACTTCGCCTTGTCGTTTCCAAATAAGCTTTCCCATTCACCTTTCAAAATTTCAAATCGCATTAAAAACTCACTAATGTTGGGTACTTCATCTTGATCAGCGAATCGAAGCAATGAATATAGTGGTTGCACAATTCCAACCACATACTCCAAACCTTCCCACCACTGCATGCTAGAGAGGCACCCATGGGCATATCGACCTTCCTCAGTCGACACGAATTTAATATTCAAAAAACTTGCTGAGGCAACTCACTGCATGAACTGGTTTTTTTTCTTTCAAAAACTGTCGAGGAACATGTAATTCGTTCCGAATCGGGTGATGTTCCACCGTACAAGCTCTCCACCAATGGCCTCTTTCATCATAGCATGTAGTTTAGTGTGGTTGTACAACCAACGACAAATCTTCCTTGCACTTTCAAGTACCGCCTTATGCTCCGGAATTATTCCAATATCTTTTAATGCAAGATTTAATGTGTGTGCCACACAAGGTTGCCAAACAATATGAGGATATTCTTGTTTTACCAATTTGCAAGCCTTCTTGTAGTTTGCTCCGTTGTCTGTAATAATTTGAACAATATGCTCCGACCCAACGTCGCGGACTACTTTCCTTATCTCCTACATCAATAAATATAGTAAAGTAAGCACTCGTCAATTGTTGTCACATAGCATTAGTACATGTAATGGGGTACTTACGGTTTGTAAGTTGACGGCGTCTGGCTGAATGACGTAGCATCCACGGACTTATGAAAAACATCGTGCCATTACAATAGATCAAAAAATTTATCATTGCCATTCCAGTAGGTCCAGTCCACGAGTCGCACATAAGGGTCACACCGTATGTAGGCCAATCCTCCTTGAACTTTTCAAATTGCTTGTGAACGTCTGCCACAGTTGCATCAAGGTACTTGCCATCGATATCACGTCCAGTTGGGGACGTGATCCCTTCTCCTGCATTGCATAGATGATTTGTTACTTCATCGCACGTGCAATAAGTAAATGAATGTAAAAATGAATGTTAGGACACATTTACTCACCCCATTTCGTGTTTCCTTAACGGCACGACAAAGTACGGATTATCCGCTTGCGTGGAGCAATGCCGGCGAGTGTAATAAAACTTCGCCCACGCTGTTCCAATTGCGTCCTTAGCTAACTTTCCCTTCTTTGACCACCAACTTGTGTCAATCCTAGGCTGCACTGTTGATCTCGGCGAAGCGATGTTAAAATCTCCCACACGCTGCGAAGGCACTTCTCTACTCGAAGCTGATCGCCTCATAAAATCAGTGATGGGTCACTTCCACCCCTAGAAGACTGTTTTTTTGATCGGGAAGTTGCGGATCGCCCACTTGCACTTCCACTTCCACCTCCATGTTCGTACACACCACCTCTTTCTTCTACACCCCTTCTGAATTCCGCCTCGTGGCGCGATGCTGCCAACGTCGCCTCCATCTGCTCTTCCTCGTCAGCATCTCCAGTTAAATGAGTATATCTTCTCGCAGCTGCATCCTCCTTTCTTGCTTTTTCAAGTTTTCGTTGATCAGCAGCCTGCTCCTTTCTATCCAGGTGCCGCCTAAAGAAATCCCTAACATCGGGTGGAACGGCGGTGCAATATTTCACTCCTTCTCCACGGTGAGCCAAATGGAACTTAAATCTTGTAGCTCCACCCCCATTCCTCTTAGCACCACAATATTTGCAATGGAAACCACCACCTTGCCTTGTTCCATGTTCCCACACGATGTCTTGGTCTGCCATTTTAAACCTACAATTGACAAATTAACATGTAAAACATCTTAAGAATTTACTATCAAACATATGTAAGCATAACATTTGTCGCATAACATATCATCAGTGATTCATTAAAGATTAGAGGTAACATATATCAAACTATCATGTGTAATATATTGCCTACAAACAAACATATCATCAGTGATTCATCAACTATCAAACTTACATTAGCGCTAACATGTGTAATATATTGCCTACAATTTAGAGGTAACATATATAATATAATCTATGAGCTAACTGCATTGTCGTTCGTAAAATCCGTAGGATTGCTTAATTTCACACATGCATAATACACAAAATCATATAAACGATAATATACACGATGGAATTTTATCACTTTCGTGCGGTATGCATGCTCGGCATCTGCGGATTTCACCATTTCCCGTCGAAAGCCGACTATGCCGCCTGCGAAATCCGTGCCGCCTACACCGCGCGAAATGGTTCCACATAGATACAAAATTCGTATGAAGCCGTCGAAATCCTTCGAATGCCGACGAAAGCCGTGCGCATCCAACGAAAGAACAGTACGTACCTTATGCCGCGGCTTTCGCCTTCGCCGCCGCGAAATCCGTTGCTCGCCGCATGAAAAGAGCCTCGCCGGCGGCGGACAACCCAGATCTGGCGCCGCCGCCGCTCTACAGCGCTGAGGAGTGCGGAGAAAGCCTATTGCGCAGCGTAGAAACCCTGGAACGCAAGTTTAGATGGATGGGGATCGATTTGGGCTTGAGTGGGCCGAATGAACAGTGCACATCACACAGTGACATTTTTCCTTTTCTTTTTCCCATTGCAGAAAACGATTTTTGGAGGGCCAAAGATATGTGTATTTTCATGGGAAAAAATACCATAATTCTTGTAAAATGTAGATCTATTTTATGTATTTTTTTCAACAAAATTCTCCAAAAATTTTCAAATCTCCCGAAAAATTTCAAACTATGCCAGCGGTTTCCGTTTCGTTCCTTGCTAGCACGGGGAAAGCCGCGAAAGCCGCACCGGCTTTCGCGAAAACGTAAACCCTGACCCGGACTTCGTGTTCGAGTTGGATCGTCTCCAGCCTTCGAACGTTGTCTGGGAGCCGTACACGCAGGAGGCGGTCGCAGCTCGAGTGCCTCTAGGCCTCTCGTCGTTGTGCACACGCGACTCAGCTTACTGGATGACGTTGATCCCAATGGTGTATGACATATGCATCGAGCCTCACTGCCCAGGTCGAGTGATGAGGCAGTTCAGACTGCGGCAGGGATTCTCGGTAGACGTACCGATTGACGTTCCCCACCAGGACCACCAGTGAGTACTTCTCTTTCAACTTTACTACTATTGTGTCGAATGAAATGGAACGATAGTTAACCTTTACTGTGTACGCAGATTGACTCCACAGGGACAGCAGGGAGGCTCCCTCTAGGAACCACGTATGCAGCAATACGTGATGGACTAACTGATAGCCAAAGAGAAGGTGATTGGCGAGATCTACGGCCACTCAGAGGAGAACTACACTACCTACCTTCGGTGGTACCTACCGCGGACGCGTCCGCGCGTGACCTTCACACCGGCCGCGCAGCAGCAACACCAGGCAGCGATCACGGACACCTACCCCAGGCACCGAGACCAGGACTACTTCATTGGGGTACGTCATGATTTCTCGGCCTTAATACCTTTGTAATGTAACATGATTTTCCTGTATATTTCAGCGACGAACCTAATTTGTTTTGATTTTTGTAGGCCGACGCCGCACGGGCATTGAATGCCGAAATCGACTCGGTGATGCTGAGGTTGGACGCAGGCATTCACCCGAACGACGTGGAACAGAAGATGACGTTCCAGCGGATGCAGACGACGACGCGTTCGGTCTTGCGCATCTTCTCGTGTCGTTCAGCTGTCGACGTGGTACCTCCGCAGGCTGCTGCGGGTCCATGTCCACGCGGTTCGTTACCAGGATGGTCACCACATGGCGCTGGTGCCTCGACAGGTTAGTTCTGTTCATTTTCATTGTGGCAACCTTACAACGTGATATAACAAACCGAATGTCGCGTAGGTCCGACGCTTTCGGCTAGGGATACGGCTGGCGCGAGTGGATCGTCGATCCCTCGGCCTTTCATGACTCGGTCGACCACTGCGAGCTTTGCTGGAGCGAGTGGATCCTCCATTCCTTGTCCCCTCACTCAGCCGGGAGATGAGCAAGCATCGTCCGACAAGTACTAGAGACTTCTAAGTTTAAATGACTGATGCTTCACATTGCTTATATACAGGAGGATTCTACTCGGCGGGGATTTTTCGCTCGAGGGCATCATCATCGCAGGCGGGCGGGTCCGGGGCGGGCGACGAGGGGGGTCAGGTACGGTCGACGACTTTGACGACTTGGAGGACCCAGATCAGGACGTTCTCGTCGCCTCTCAGCTTGGTGGAGCACCTCTACCACAGAGCCAGGACCAGCCACAGGAGACGCCCGCGCCAGATGTCCGTGCTGGTCGTGCCGTGCCCCTAGACAGGCTGACCTACTCTTAGGGGCACATTAGAGCACAGGCTAGGAGGGCTAGGGGTAAGAGGGCTCGCCAGTAGGTTCTACGTGCTACAGTTTGTAAAAATGATAATTATTTATTTTGTGTTGGATGTTTGTATATATCTTTGTCCGTTCGTCCCACTCACATGTCACGAGATCCTTCCATATCGTTCACTGCACGATACTCTTACTAACGACAAAAAAACTTTCGGCGGTGTCAAACCTGCACGAGACATCGCTATCAGCTTTTGCCCCGTGACAATCCTACACGATACGTCGCTATCAGCTTTTGCCCCATGACAATCCTACACGATACGTCGCGTTCAGCTTTTGCCCCGTGACAAACATAAATGATACGTCGCTGTCAACTATTACCTTCCTGCACTATATATTGCTTCGATCCGAATACGAGTTCTTCAAATCTGCATTCTGTTTTCTACATTTCCCCGTACAATGAGATCTTCATATCATCCATTCGTTGAGCGTCTCCACTGGCGACTCCATCCTTTGAGCGGTTTGATTCCACCATGGTGTGACCGTCTGTTATGCCATTGTGAAGATGGCTACATACTTACGTCGTCCCTCCTCACGGAAACCCGGAGGAGACGATTTTTCCAATGCGCCAACATTGATCAGGTATGGCTTATCTGCGATGCTTTCAGCTATAAAATCTTCACACAGAAAATGCTAACTTGATCGTACATCGTGTTACCACCTCATCCAGGCATATCGTCGGGTGTGCAACTTCGTTGAGTGGATAGATACGGAGAACCCATGAACCGACGGAACACGTTACTACCCACTAAGTGAAACAAGGTTAGATTACCTTCGGCAGAAGGATGAGTACCAACGTCGAGTTCGTGCTGAAGCTTTGGATTGGCCTATGGATCAACTAGCACTACCAACATGGCGGGAACGTCCAGAATGCCACTGTGGTCTCCGTTGCCAAGTGGTAAGATCCATAAGACAAGCAACTAGAGGACAAAGATGCTTCGTGTGTCCCGAGATTGTGGATGACGATTTAGTCATGAGTATCATTTTTCCTTGTTTAACCTATTCGCTTGTTCCATTTTCTAACCCCGAACATCACAAATGTGCAACCAGGAGGATGTACGTCAGTGTCCATACGAAGAGTGGATCGATACGGTTAAACCTGCTTCGATCGGTCGGACGGTAACATAACCTGAGTCGACTGAACAATTCATTCAGGTATGGATGGAGTATGAACGTCGCGTCGAAATCGCAAGCTTAGCTTGGAGGAACAACCCACTGGGTTTCCCCAAATGGTCGAAGCATCCCATGTGCAGTTCTAGGGATCGTTTCAAGATGACTACCTCCTTTCAACCACGAATATATGGCCGGAGATATTTCATTTGCCCCAACTTAGACAACGACTTCATTGTACGTCTTTCGTTTTATCAATCCCGCAAACATCTTCACTCTAGTGGCTCTCTAACTGATTACATGTGTTTCTTTATCAGGGCATTCAAAGAAGGTGTGGATTCACTAGGTGGATCGACAATGTCATTCCCCAATATAACGGCCTAAAAATAACTGAATGTGAAACACAAAGGAGTACAACGCCGAGAAGGAAAGAGAAAATTGATGACAAGCTTAACGCCCTAGAACGGTTCCGTAGGATAGCCGAGCCTTGACTCGTTGGGGATGAGTAAGTTGTATCATGTATGCATAAGACATATGTCATGTATTGTATCATCCATTTCTAATGGGTTATGCAATAATGTGGCACACAGCTGCTTAACCATTGCTACTAAGTTAAATTGGTTAAAACAGTATGTTATGATCACATGTAATGCAAACAACATATGTACGATACCTCGAATTTTAGGGTTCATTACACAACACGATAACATTTACATTTGCAACATATAGACGATAACATTTACATTTGCAACAATACGTATAGACAAATGGATCGACCAGTTAGGATTAGGGTGCATGTAGGATAAAAACACCCTTTCAGAGGGCGAGAAAGGCAAAAAAACGCCCTCTGGAAGGACGGGAAGGGGGCCGCCTTCAAAAAGGGCAAAAAAAACGCCCTTGGTAAGGGCGGGAAGGGGGCGGCCTAAAAAAACCAGGGCGACCGCCCTTTTTGCAGGCGGCCCCCTGTTTGAACAGGAAAAAAACGCCCTTCGTAAGGGCGGGAAGGGGGCCGACTGTAAATTTGCCGCCGCGCGACAGACAGCGCCCAACGGTCGTCTGCCACGTCAAAAAAAACGCCCTCTGGGAGGGCGTTTTTTAAATCTCGCCCTCCCAGAGAGTGGGAGAAGATTAGTTTTGCAATTTTTAAAATTGAAAAATTAGTTTTGTAAATCTTTAAAAAAATTAAAGATGCTAAAAATTCAAATAAAACCGATGTTCACAATGTACTGGAATAGAAGTGCAAGGCTCAGCCCAATAGCGTGTTCTCACATGCGGACTACTCCCTGTGTTAAACTATAGTAATTTTCAGCGTTCAAAATATTTATATTAAAATATAACAACTTCTCAACCTAATTGGCTACTTCATCGTCTCAATCAATTATAATTATTTTTTAAAATTCTATACTTATTTTCTAATTTAAATTATCTTCTTAATTCATGTAAGAAACTTCTAGCATGAAAGTGCTATCTAAAGTCATTATGGACTTGTATCTAGCCATGGTGCTATAAAGGTAACGGTATATGAGTTAGTGTATGGCTGTTTTACCTATTAAGGTGAATCTGGTGCTCTTAGATTGGAAAACAAAAGGCTTGTTTGATTTAGTACCTAGTGTCAAAATCTAATTACCAATTTTTTGTCAAAATCTAATTACCAATTTTTTTTTGGTGGGATAGAGTTGTTTGGTTTGCTATCAATATAATAGCTATAGTGAAAAAAGTTCTGAAGTGTTGCCGAATTTAGTATAGGCATTACCAGTGCTTTAGCTCTAATCCAAATCAATCATACTACTATTTAAGTTGCAAATAATTGGTAGAGCATATTTTGGCATTATTCCGAAATGGCCCAAAATGACTTATCTCGTCAACCGTAGATTGTTATAACCCAAAAGGACTTATCTTGTCAACTGTAGATTATTATAACTTAGATGATACTTTCTCTATTCCAAAATATAGAAACATATTACTGTGAATCTAATCATGTGTCTAATATAATACTACTAAGTTACGTTTGTTTGCAGTTAATTGAGAGAAAGAAATCTCTAGTTCTCCGCATGCACGCTTCCTGAAATAGTGTGTATTAAAAAAATTATATATAGAAAAGTTACTTTAAAATTATATTAATTTATTTTTAAGTTTAAAATAATTAATATTTAATTAATTATATGGTAAATCTTTATAATCTTCTTACTTTCTCTCCTTCGAACACTATATTCCTATATTTTGGGTTGGAGAAATGGAGAAAGTATACATATATTTTGGGTTGGAGAAATGGAGAAAGTATACGTACCCTCTTGAGAAAGCCACAAGCTGTTCGGTTGTAACCCCGTAGTCCCGGTTGTCAAACCGGGACTACGAATCCGAGACTAGAGATGGGCGATCTCTAGTCTCGGTTAAATAACCGAGACTAAATGTGTACCTTTAGTCCGGTTGAAGCCACCAACCGGGACTAAAGATGGCGGAGCCACGTGGCCGGCTACGCCATCTTTAGTCCGGTTGGTGGCTTCAACCGGACTAAAGAATTTTTTATATTTTTTAATTTTATTCTTTCTCCAACAGTGCTACATACTACATATTACACACATATTATTATTTTACACACATATATTTATAAATATATATTATATAATATATATTTATAAATATATAAGTTACACACATATAAATAAACTTAAGAAAGAAAATATATACATATAATATATTACCAAAACATATACACATATGTACAATATCCACATATATTTCGTATGTTATAAAACATTGTCTATTTTGTGGATCCGGTGGTTAAGTTACTTAAATTAAAATAGAACTTCCCCGTGGGATCAATGATCTGCTCGTTTATAAATCCCATCAATTCTTCCTGAGCGGCTTGTATGAAAGTCTGGTGGGGGGGTTGTCTTTTACTTGCATAAGCTATCATTAATTCGATCAAACGAGAAATAAATATATGAAGTTAATAAGAAATCGGTACGTAATGTATGAATAGCTGTTATACGTACATCTATATCGTCGATAGTTGTGACATCGGTCACAAAGCGGTGAATGTAGTCACAGACGTAGTATCCGTATAAGTTGGTGCCCTGCGACTGTTTTGCACACTAAAGAACAAACGATGACAAGTTTAATATACATTTCATATTTTAGAACAAAGTAATAATTCAAAACAACTTTGGAGCATGTTACTCACTGGAAAGTTCATCCTCACGGAGAGCTTATCTTTCCAATTTCCGCGAACATTAGTCCGAAGCCGTTCCCATGCCCTACGTGCAGTTAAAAGTTAGCTAGTAATTATCAGAGAACCGCATATATGCAATAGCTAGCAAGTAAGATGGCATTACCTATTTAGCAGTTCAAATATCTTTGTGTATGTGGACTCTGGTTTATCCATTGAGTCAAAGACATGGATCCGCGAGTTATCCATGTCAATTACTAATAGAACCCAGTGGAATCTGCAAAGTGGTTTAGATGACACATATGAAAAATTTATGTATGCACACGGAATTGAAATCGATACGGAAGGAAGAAAATACTTACGCAGTGTTGTAGGGCAGAAGGATAAATGACCGATAGTGGTTTATCACCAGCGACTTGTGAATGTTGTCCAGTGTTGGATCAGGAAAATGATCAACCAATACGCCGTTGATTTTGCGTGGATCCATGAATCAATGTTTG
The DNA here is from genome assembly GCA_019925245.2 of Oryza australiensis. Taxonomy (NCBI): domain Eukaryota; kingdom Viridiplantae; phylum Streptophyta; class Magnoliopsida; order Poales; family Poaceae; genus Oryza; species Oryza australiensis. The sequence goes on from JAIFGZ020000126.1 coordinate 771,300, forward strand.
CTACGGTCGTGCATGTTGCAGTATTGCATCGCCATTCTACAACGGTTAAAAAGAATTTTAGTCAGCTAAATACAAGAAGGTAAGAAACGAAATAACAGAACGAAACTTACAAAGCCCGCGTGGCTAGAAGTGAGACGTCGATGGCATCAAGCTGGTAGAGGTCGAATATGTCTTCGAATCGGATATAGAAGTCGTCACCTCCATCGACGAAATAGTACTGTGAATATTTGCCCGTTACCATCTCTCCACCCTTGCTGGAATTCTTGCATGTACCACTTGTGGAAGCGGTACATCCGTGTTGGTAGCTTTTTCACTTGATCCGGCTTTACAAGAGGCTTTCCAAGTTTGAACTTGTATTTCCGGAGCCTTCGCCAGGGGAGCACGGCCGTGTAATTGATCCATTGAAATTCCAGCAGATTTCATAAATTGTCTTAAGTCGATCGACATTTGGAACACTGAACTGGGGTACATCTTTGCCCGTTCTCTTCGCCTTGATAGCAGCCTTCCGAATAGTCCTGTCGTAGTCGGACTGCGGTTGAGGTTGCGGTTTAGGCTGTGGCGTTAGGTACGTCTTCTTGAAGAAGTCCTTGGTGTCCTGGGGGATTTCAGGAGGCTTATCAGGAGACTTCTTTCTAAAGTGGGCCTTGACTTCAGCTTGGACGACCTCGTGCAGCTCCTCTGGAGTCATGTCGTACGCCGTTTTCTTTGGGGCTGGTGGGAGCGGGTCAAGTTTAGGCCTCTTGCTTCTTGGTCCACTGCTGGTTGACCTTGACCGCGTGGCTCGAGATGTTGTCCGTTTAGGAGTCGGTGCTCGTTGTGGCGACGGAGGAGTCTGAGAAGGTGGTGGAGTTGGAGACGACCGTTTAGGAGTCGGTGCTCGTGGAGGCGACACAGGAGGTGGAGGAGGCGGAGGCGGTGAAGGCGACGGAGGAGACGGCCCACGTGGAGGTGGAGGAGACGGCCCACGTGGAGACGGAGGAGACGGCCCACGTGGAGACAGAGGAGACGATTCACGTCCGGGGAATATTATGAAGATCTTCCTCCGAGAAATATTCCGTTAGTTGTTTCTCCTAGCGTCGGCTCCCCGTCTCCTCCGGCAATATCCCGCTCGAGATCTTCATAGCCTCGTTCCACTGTTCAATTTCAACTTTAGAGTACGCAGTGAAACGGGTCGGGAGTGGTAGGTGCCATCTCGTTCTCTTGGAATGGCCATGCCCGACGCGACTGTTCGAGAAGATTGTTTATTAGTTAGTAATGAACATTGATTGACAAGTTATTCAATGAAATATACGTACAACATAAAAGTACGAACATACCTTTATTGTTATGTTTTTTAGCGGAATGTGCAGCTCACATGGTGTTCGTTGTGTGATGTCATCAACGGGGCATGGCGGACCCGGTTCAGCTTGTGGGGCTAAATCGCCTTCATTTCCAGTTGAAGCGCACTGCCGCGCTGCCGCTATAGTTGAGCGGCCGTTGCCGGAGCCGCTGTTGGCTAACCCAATGGCTCCGCTCCTCTCGCCAACCTTATGGCCAGCCTTTCGTCCACAATCTAATCAATCTGCGAGAGCCTCATTTCCATCTCAGCGAACCTCGCATCGTTATCTCGCTTTGACCTCATTCGGCTCTTATATGTGTCGACGTCCGCTTGGAACCCGTATTTCCAGGGGACGACGCCTTTTCCTCGCGTTCGTCCCGGGTGCTCTAGGTTTTGGAGGGCGAGCATTAACTCGTCCTTCTCTCTGTCGGGCCTGAACGCGCCCGAGGAAGTGGCCTGCAGCGCTTCCTCTAACCTCCGTCCGGCTTCTTGAATTTCATCACCAAAGATAAGCTGTGCCATCGACGGGATTAAGTGAGCCGCCGTGAGCATAAAACCGGTGCTTTGCTCATTCCGGCCGGTGGTTGTGCACGGAACGATACCTCGCGCTTCAAGGTCGGCTTCCATTTTCTCCCATTTCTCCATTGCTTTCTTATAGCCGTCTGACCCAAGCTTGTGATGGTATTTCTTTTTAGCTGCATTGGCCTTGTTCTTTTCTATGATAGATTGTGCTTCTTCCCAGTCTTATGTTCAACAAAAGCATCCCAATGATCTCGAGCTTCGGGAACTTGTCAAAGTCGGGTCCGGCCCTTCAGGATATATTTCTTGTGTAACTCTTTCTTGTAGTTCTGAAGAGCTCGCCATTTTCTTTAACGTCCATTCCTTGACCTTGCTTGTTGTGAGTCCGAGATGGTGAACGTTTGCAGCATTGTAGTCCACAGCATTTCTTTCTCTGAGTCTGGGAGATAGCTCTGCTCATCTCCTCGTGTCCTTGATCGCCTCCAGTTGGCAACGCTTACGGGCACGTGATCCCTCACCACCCATCCGCTGTGTGCCACAAACTTCCTTGCGGCGTCCTCTGGGGCAATAGGGCGACCGTCAGATTCTACCTCCGTTATGACATGTCGACCCTCTATGCGCTTGTTGAGACCGCGTTGCCCGCGTGCCCTCTTCTGTCTAGCGGAGGCGGAGGCGGAGGCGAAGCCCTCATTCTCCTCATCGTTCCCCTGCACGTCCCCCTCCTCGTTGAGGTATTGATTTGTATCTTCATTCCCCTCCTCGTTGTAAACCTCTGTTCCTCGTGCGATCTCATCATGGAGAAGCTGTTCCTCGTTACAATCCGCCATTTGATTGTTGTGGGTTGAGATCTTAATCAAAGAGTTGTAAAACAAATTATTCACTTATATCATTGGAGAGGAAATGAAAAATTGAGGAAAGGAGATGTCCGTTCGTCCACGTTCGTTCGTCCGTTAGCGAACGTCCGTCCGTCCACTACCGAACGAACGAACGAACACTCGTTCGTTCGTTCGTTCGTCCGTTCGTTCGTTCACGACCATTTGTTGATTTTAGCGTTCTCGTTCGTTCAAAAATACAAAATTCACAATTCCCATAAATATTCAAATTTCATATGTAAATACATATTCAATACTCAAAATTCTTAAGAACTCTAATAACAGTCCATTTACATATAACAGTCCATTTACATACAAAAATCATATATTCAAAATACCCATACATACAAAATTCATATATTCAAAATACACATATATTCAAAATACACATATACTCAAAATTCATCAACATTCACGAGTGCGGCGGCGGCGGCGTGGAGTGAGAGCGCGCGCGCGGCCGTTTAGGGTTTAGGGGCCGGCTCGGGGCCGTGGGGAGGGCGCAAGGGGACTAGGTGGCGTGGGGAGGGGCGGCGGCGACGGCGACCGCGACGATGGCCGCGATGGCGATGGCGTCGACGGCGGCCAAACCCTAGCGCATAATGTCGGGAAATCTTAGGGCGCGGCGGCGCTAACTGCGATGGCGACGAAGACGGCGGAGCGGAGGTCCTCCGGCGACGAAGACGGCGGAGACGGCGTCTTGCGGCGTCGACACGGGCTCGGCGACGGCGACGAAGACGATGCGCCCGAAGTGCGAAACGGCTAAGTGTTGGATTCCCGTAAGACCCTTGCTATATATAGTCACGGCGTCATTTGTCCCGTTGAATCAAACAACCGGACGAAGATCCTTTACTCCCGGTTGGTGGCTCCAACGGGACAATGATACTAACATTAGTCCCGGTTGAAGCCACCAACCGGAGTAAAGATGTCCGCCGGTTGGTGGCTTCAACCGGGAGTAAAGATCATATCGTTTGTCCCGGTTGTATCCACCAACCGGGACAAAAGTTTGCGGGGCAGCCACGTGGCGCAGGTCGGTCGACATCAATAGTCCCGGTCGATGGCTCAAACCGGGACTAAAGATGTTTTCCCGCCCAATGAAATTCACCTCTAGTCCCGGTTTTGTTACAAAACCGGGACTAATTATTATAATGCTCTATTCTATTGTATTTTATATTCATGTATAATTATAATGTTCATATGTTAATATATTTTATATTCATATATAATTAACATGGTGTTGTAAAAGATGAAGTATTTATATATAATGCCCTATTCTATGGATAGTACGTACCAAGGTTCTTGATGTAATTATAGATCTTGAATAAGGTCAAGTGAAAGACAAGGATAATATTCAATGATTCAATTTAATTTACATCGTCCATACATAAATTTAGCTATGTAACATTTGTCCTCACGTACTTTCTTCGCACAATTATTCCTTCGTTATGATCGTTGCGTGAGTAAGGGGTGTCATCAATTGATAGGAGGATACTCGGGTCAACCGCCACCGTGAACGGAGGTTGCCCGTCAAACTGATCGTAATCTTCGTAAGTTCTATCCTCGACTCCCACGATTTTCCTTTTGCCTGGGAGAACCACGTGGCGCTTTGGCTCATCGGACCCTTTCCCCTTCTTTGATTTGCTAGCCATGTCCTTGACATAGAAAACTTGTCGTACATCATTGGCAAGTACGAAAGGTTCATCTGAGTATCCAACCTTGCTCAGGTCGACCGTTGTCATCCCACTTGCATCAATGGTTACGCCTCCACCACCAAGTCTAACCCACTGGCACCGAAACAGAGGGACCTTCAGAGGTCCATAGTCCAGCTCCCATATGTCATCGATGCTGCGTAATATGTGCTAGCCGTAGTCGTATCCCACGGCATCGATGCGGACAGCTGTTTCGATTCGTGCTCTTTAAGTCTTGGGCCCGTGTGTAAAATGTGTACCCATTGATTTCATATGCGGAATGTGGTGATCGAGCAAGATGGACCCCTCGCCAAGAAGGCTAGTTGTTGCTCAATGCTCGCGTTGCCCATGAGATGATGTCGCAGCCAAGTAGGGAATGCATCGATGTGATGGCGTGTAATCCAGGCATCCGTCTTACCGATATTTTCCGAGCGAACAATCGCCAAGTGCTCCTCGATGTAAGGAGCCACCAATGAAGATTGTTGCAGCACGGTCCAATGTGCTTTCCTGTACAAGTCATTGTATATGTTCATTATTGCCTTCCTTCCAAGAGTTCCCTTCCCCCGTAGTCTACCTTCATGGCTTGATTCAGGCACCCCGATGGGACGGAGGTCTTCAATAAAGTCGACGCAAAACTCAATCACCTCCTCTGTTCCATATCCATTGGCGATGCTGGCCTTCGGACGCGAACGGTTACGAACGTACTTCTTTAGAATGCCCATATACCTCTCGAAGGGGAACATGTTGTGTAGGAATACAGGACCGAGGATACGGATCTCTTTGACAAGGTGGCATAGGAGATGTGTCATGATATTGAAGAAGGAAGGCGGAAAGATCATCTCAAAGCTGATAAGACAGTGGACCACATCATTTTGAAAGTCTTCTAATCTGCCGGATCGATGATCTTCCGTGAAATTGCGTTCGGAAAGCACATAGCTTTGTTATTGTTGCCCGGACATTATCGGGAAGGATGCCTCGAATTATAACGGGAAGCACGTGTCATCGGCACGTGGCGTCATGGGACTTTAGATTTGTGAACTTCTTATCCTTCGTGCTTATTATTCCCTTTATATTCGAGGAGTATCCATACGGTACCTTGATGCTCTCCAGGCATTCAAACATTATTTCCTTCTCTGCTCTGCTCAGAGTGTAGCTGGCTGGACTTAGGTATTGGGCTCCTTTATCCTTTGGTTGCGGGTGAAGGCCGTCGCGTTGTGCCATATGTTTCGATCGTTACGTGCCTCAAGTGTATCTTTTGATTTTCCGTATACACCTAGGAAGCCAAGCAAGTTTACGCAAAGGTTCTTGGTGAGGTGCATCACGTCGATTGCGTGGCGGACGTCCAAGACTTCCCAGTAGGGCAACTCCCAAAAATTGACTTCTTCTTCCACATCGTCGCGTGACCACCTTCACTTGCTATAGATTGGTTGCCGGGTCCCTTTCCAAATACTACTTTGAGGTCTTTCACCATGGCGAACACGGCCTTTCCGTTGCGATGCTTTGGTTTAGAACGATGGTCCGCCTTTTGATCAAAATGTTTCCCTTTTCTCCGGACGGGGTGGCTTGCAGAAGAAAGCGACAATGGCCCATGTACACTACCTTCTTACAATGTTTCGTGTACGTACACTCGGTCTCATCCATACGGTGGGTGCAAGCGTTGTACCCCTTGTTTGACTGTCCAGGATAGGTTGCCAAGTGCAGGCCAATCATTGATGGTAACAAACGCAAACCTCATAGTTTAAACTGTTCTGTTTATCTTCATCCCACACGAAACACCTTCTTTACTCCACAGAGTTTTAGATTTTCGATCGGTGTCGGTACACATCGATGTCGTTACCAGTTGCTTCGGGCCTTGAATAATAACCGGCATCCGAATGTACTTTCGCTTCATGCATAGCCAAGGCGGGAGGTTGTAGATACACATCGTCACGGGCCAAGTGCTATGCCCGCGCTCATCTCTCCAAAAGGATTCATGCCGTCCGTGCTTAAGCCGAACCTTAGGTTTCGTGCATCCTCGCCGAAGTCTTCAAATGTTACGTCGATGTTTCGCCACCGTGACCCATCGGCGGGATGTCTCGCATGCCGTCTTGTAGGCGTTCTTTCGCGTGCCAACGCATCATTCTTGCATGCTCCTTGTTCTGAATAGACGCTTCACCGTGGTATTATAGGAAAATACCACATCACCTTAGCAGAATCCTTTTCTTCGAGGGTCGTCCGTCAACTTCGCTGGATCATCTCGTCGATCTTGTATCGAAGGGCTTTACAAACCTAGGACATGCTTCTAGGTTCTCGTACTCCTCGCAGATAGAGGATACAATCGTTATGACATGCGTGTATCTTTTGTACCTCCAGTCCTAGAGGGCAGACTAACTTCTTAGCCTCATACGTTGATTCCGGCAATTCGTTTCCCTCTGGAAGAATGTTCTTCACGAGTTTTAGTAACTCGCCAAATGCCTTGTCACTGACACCATTTTTGGCCTTCCATTGTAAGAATTCCAGCGTGGTACCTAACTTTTGTGCCCCTGTTCACAGCCCGGGTACAAGGACCTTTTGTGGTCCGCCAACATACGCTCCAATTTCGCACTTCCTTTACGCCTTCGCAGTCCCCCTATACATCGCGCAACATCTGACCAAGGTCATCGGCACTGTCGTTTTCTTCAGGATCCCCGCCCGCCTCGCCCACTGTATTCTCTTCAAACCCACCGTATTGACCACAGTCCGGAATGTTGTCGTCGTCTTCTTCATCTTCTTCCATTGCAACCCCCACCTCTCCGTGCGATGTCCAAGCAATTGTAGTGAGCCATGAATCCCGACCGAAACAAGTGGGCATGAATAATTCTTGATGTAGAATACTCCTTCTCGTTTTTGCACTTTTTACATGGACAACGTATGAAACCCTTATGCTTGTTGGCATCGGCCACACTCAAAAATAATGGACGCCTTGAATAAACTCTCTCGACCGTCGATCCGCGTTATACATCCATTGCCGATCCATCTACATGAAATGCACAAAAATCGTAAGAAAATTCCACGAAATTCAAATCATTTCAATATAACACCAATACTTATATGTATATAATCAGACAATTATTATATACTAATCCAATATACGTAATGTGTTGTTCGAAAAAAATAGAATTATTTTTAAAAGGTCTTTTAAAGTGATAAGCATAAAATTAATTAATTATTTTGCATCTATTTTAAAAGGTCCTTTGTCATCTATTTTATAACTTTTTTCTCCAAAAGATTCTCTCTCATAATTTTCCATAAATATTTTTTGAGATAAAATTGTACGGACTAAATTCCTATAATTGTGACGTGCTAAGCTTACTTTTCTTCCTCTTTACTTTCCCCAACTTTTTCTTAACACAATATAATGTGCTTAGCAAAATAATTAGTCCAAACAAATTTTCTCTCTCCTCATGTTTAAAAAAAATCTAGAGATGATTAATGTATAGAAAAAACAAACGTAAAATATAAAGTGCTAAGCATAGATCATAAGAGGAAGAAGTTGCTAACCTTGTAGATAGCAAAGATTTGTGTATTATCACCAAAACAAAATCACAACAAATTTTGGCAGCACCTCCCCTCTAGCTAGAGAAAAACTTTGAAGACAAGTGTAGCAGGCTCGGGCTAAAGAAGGAAAAAGGAGTATAAAAAGCAAGCCATCTTTAGTCCCGGTTGGTTTTACCAACCGGCACTAAAGATCAAAATTATCTTTTAGCGCCGGTTGGTAAACTCAACCGGGACAAAAAATAGCATCTTTAGTCCTAGTTGGTGTTACCAACCGGGACTAAAGATGGTGTTAGAAAGTGTCGAGCGCCAGCATATTTAGTCCGGTTGGTAGCACCAACCGGACTAGAGTAGCATCTCTAGTCCCGGTTGGTGTTACCAACCGGGACTAAAGGTGCCGCGCTGAGAGCTCGACAACATTTGAACCGGGACTAGAGGTGATCTTTAGTCCCGACTAATGTTCCTAGAAATCCGTAGACTTTTTAAACCGGGACTAGAGATCATCTCTAGTCCCGGGTGCAACTCAAACCGGGACTACTGTGGTTTTTACCACTTCAACCAATGATGGTTTCTTCAGTAGTGTATTCCGAAAGATTGGCCTGACAAAATTATATGTCTGCCATAAATTATTATAATATAATAATGAATAATATTGATGATAAATGGAAGATTAGAAGCTTGGGTTTGCTAAATATACGGCGCCATATTTTTCACTTTAATTTAATCATTTTTTCTATATGGTTGCTCTCTCTCCTATATATAAGTAAAATATGATTCTCTTTTTTTCTATAGATGATTGCTAAAAATATGCTTCCATCTCTACTATCTCCTCTTCCAATTCCAAGTAGATAACAAATTAGTTTTAATCCTAATTCTGTTATATATAGAGTATTAGAAAAATTACAATCTATATAGTATATAACTATAATGTAATTATAGTGTAAGTGTAAGTAATTTATCATGTAAAAACAATTTGATTATCTTTAAAAAAATACGACGTCATAAATATAGCTGTTCCCAACGTTCATTTGTTCAGCGACGAGAAGTCTGTTTTCGAGACATACCTTTTACGGTTGAATGAAAATGTTCATGTGTGTTCTTGCAATAATGGGGTTGCAATTATGGCAAGTGGTGAATGATCTTTGTCCAAAACTATATGGAGATTCAAATTTGTCAAAAAAAATATAAGTACATCCCATCCATTCGCTTATCTCCTAATTATTTTAAAGAGAAAAACTAGACAACGGTGTTTCGTTAGTCAATGGAACACTAAGTGATAAAACATAATGTTAACGTAAGCACAATTTCGATATCAAATTTAGTATTAGTGCAGAACGGTCCTATACACTATGGTATGAGGATACATTATATATGGATACCATGAGCATATCCATAACGTGTTGACATCATGATAATGTCAATATATATTAATTATTTTATTAACATAGTATTTGCTGATATTTCAAATTCTATTAAGAAAAAAGAAAACATTGTCGGTTCATCAATGATCCCTAGCAGAAGCCGGTTGATAGTCGCAAAATCCTTCGCGAGGTACCTAATTTTGCCGTCTATTGCCGTACCGCCATCCGGCACTACCACGGCGTTGTTTCAAAGCTAAACACGCTTTCCCTCCTCCTCTCCTCCCCGTCTTCCCCCTCCTGCCACCGCCCCGAAACAAATCCCCAATCGCGCCGCCGCCGCCCGCCGCCGCGATGCCACCACTCCACCACCGCCGCCTCGTTCTCTACTTCCTCATCCTCGCCGCCGCCGCCGCTACCACCGCTGCCTCCATCTCCACCCCTCCCGAGCTCACGGGTAAGTATTACTTTCTCCCCTTCGTCGCTCCCCTCCCAAACCCCCCAAACCCTAACCCTAACTGTTTAACATCCTTCTCCTCGCAGTCGCGTCGCACCCTCTGTCCCCCCTCCGTCTCCCTCCCGCAGCCCCCTTCCGCGGAGGCGGGGAGGGAGGCGGCGGCGGCGGCGGCGGCCCCTTCTGCACACGCGTCCACATCCGCGGTCGCCCGTCCCGCCTCCGCGATCCGTCGCTCTTCTTCCACGCCCTCAGGGTCCGTGCCAACGCCACCCGCCCCAGCGGCCTTGAGCTCTGCTTCCACCGGTAAGTGGGAATGCGGACATAACCCTAGCGCTTTCTTGCTATGTCTGCACGTTTCGCCTGATTTTTCTTTTGGTTGGCCCGGCTGGTGTTTGTAGGAATGCCACGGTGGGTCCATGCAAGTGTGCGGCGTCGCAGTGCCATAAGATGCCCAAGAGCGGGCTCTGGGTGCAAGCCATCTCCCCGTACGACACCCGGGTCCTCGATTTCCGGATGTCATCGGACCCTTCGAGGTGTATCATAGTGTCCACGGAGGAAGGTACTGTTTTCTTTTTCCTTATTTCAGTGGCTCTGTTTTATTTGGTGGCATCCTTTTTTTAGAAAAGGGAATATATTAATATTCCAGCTTCTGCATGGATTGATGCATATGGCTGTTCACAACAAGTTCAGAAATCCAGAAAGACAATAAACAAATCACACCAAGCACAAATATGCATGGATATTGATGTGGGAGTGTTTGGGGTCTTCTGTGGTTGTGTATGCAGAGTTCTTGCTTCACAGGGTGGTATTCTTGTTGCTGGGAATGGTGCTGATGGTGGTGGCGCACACGCTTAGCGAGTCTGTGGTATTCTACTATGGTGGAGCAATGACGATTGGAATCTTCCTTGTAATTCTGATTATACTCTTCCAGGTGAGTTTACCCATCTTCACTAAGTTCTGTATATATGGCAATTGATATTGTTTGAAGTTTTCTATGGTGGGTGTTGTCATCCTTGTAATAGTTTGGGTAGTTATATTTACATCATGCTTTGCATTGACAGTTGGAAGAATTATTGGCATAGGCAGGTAGCATATATGGAATTACCAAAGTTGTTTTCTCAACTGGACAACATGATTTGAACTGTAAACTTTCTTTACCAGAGGGTTTTGGCTGTTATCTTTGTTTCAATTAGTAATATTACGTTTTGGTGAATTGACAAAACTCCACGCAACGACATTCCACTATTCCAATTTCCTCTTATCATGTTTACCAAATTATATTCTATAATGGAATTGAGAACCAAGAATCTAGTTAATTTTGATTCTGTCTTGCTTGCAATTTTTGTTGCACATGTGAAAAAAACATTGCTGGAGCTTAATCTACATTCCCATGTTTTCTTTTCTGGTGTATAATTTAATGATATCATTCTGTTATATTTGTTTCAGTTACCAACACTGCATTTGGTGATTAATAAAGCTCTAACTGATTAGATTCCTGTTATCATGCTTAGCAAGTCATATTCTGTAAAAAGGAATCGAGAATTGAGAATTTAGGTCTTTGTTATGCTTTGCTGGCAATTTTGTCATGCGTATGTAAAACATGCCATTTCATTCAGTGGTTCAGCTTAATGGACGCTCTCTCCCTCCTTTTCTGCTATGCTTATAATGTAAGGTGTGCTTCCATTTTTTTCCTCGTGTTCTGTTAGCCAAGAAAGTATCCTGCTTCTATATTGGAACCCTTCTATTCCAAATTTATTTTGGTGATCCTAAGCTTTACCATGGAAAGGAAGGGTAGAGGGATGTAAACAAAGAAATGGGGCAAAACACTAACATCATAAGAAAGAAAATGATCGAGACAAATAACCTCGTCTTGTTTGCATTTTTTTTACATTTTTTTGTTGATGACTTCTTCTTTTATTAACGCGCATAAGTTGATTCTTACGAACCAATCTGTCTAGCTTATTGAATTTTCAGTACCAAATGCTTAAACTGAGGTACAATTGTCTGTTGTACATGCAAGTTTTTTTATGTGACAACCAGTACCTTAGGAGTGTTTTTTTAGTTCTTTTCTTAGCTTACTGTCTGATTTTTTTCGATTTTTATCTTCTTTTTCAGGGAATGAAGCTTTTACCCACTGGTAGAAAGAGTTCTCTTGCAATTTTTGTGTACTCTTCACTTGTGAGTATTCACCATACAATTTAATTTTTTTTGCTTTGATTTCAATGCCGTATCCTTGGAACACTGATTCGTGTCGTTTTCTCGAAACAGGTTGGCATGACGACATATTTTTTGCACTATATGTTGGGACTTTTACGTTCTGTGCTTGTGGAAATTGGGATTGCCGAAGACATGCATAATCCTGTATGTAAGTTCTCCTTGTAGGTTATTTATGGTTTATTTGCTACTTTTGTTTCCACCTTCAACTACATGTGCCATATGGAAGAAAGAGCTGTATCTTTTATGGAAGTACAAATGTATAATATTTTCAAGTTAGCAGTTTGCTGCTTGTGTTTTGTAAGTTTGTTTTCATAGATAACTGTGATGTATAAATTTGATAATATCTCATATTCTCTTCAAATATTTACTTATGCTTGTCCCTGTCAGTTCTTGTTGATAAATAGTCTGGCTATAATAGTCCCATAAAGAGATAGTCCATGATTTGTCATTAGTATTCCCTTCAAGTTTATACGCTGCTGTCAAACTATCCCATAAATATATCGCTAGTGCTTTCAAAAGTATCATTCCTTCAAGGTCCATTTTCTATTTTCCCTGTGACATACCAACATCCAATATCTGTTATTGCAGCTAGGTGTATTCCTTCTTGTAAGTGTGATCTTAGCTGGAGCCTGGTTTGGTTACTGGGGTGTCCGTAAGCTTGTGCTAACAGAAGAAGGATCTGTTGATGCTGGTGTGGCTTATTTTGTTGAGTGGGCTATCTTAATTATTTCTGCAGTTATGATTCTGCAGGTAAGTTGTTATAATGACCTGTTGTTTACTGACAGTCCTAATCTGTTAACTGACATACAAGCTTTTGCTTGTTCTTTTTTTCCCATGTAGAGTTCTTTGGACTATCTCTTTGCATTTTCAGCATTATTATTTTGCACAGCCGTCAAAGCAGTTTCAAGGATTGAGGGAAAGTCAAGAGTTCTACGGTGCCTATCAAGGTATGATGCACTGTATTCATATATCTTATTATCAGGGAAGTCACCTCATACTTTCGCATTTATCATAATCCTTGTCAATTTTCATTGAGGAGAATTTGACTTGACTGTAACTATGTAAGAGCAGGGTTCCTCATATTCTATTGTTTAGGGTTGGATTCCTATTTTTATAGATTTAGCCAGTGCACTTTGTTATTTGTATCTGTTGATTATTCCTGCCAGTGCACACAGCTAAATTCAATAAATGTTTTCTCCTATGTGTGTAGTATGTTATGCAACATCAGAGTAATTACTTTAGATGTGAATAGAAAGTGGTATTACACAGAAACGTTGACAGAAATTGGGTATGCTGGGAAATAATTCATCTCTTAGTCCTTGTATCTTTCTAAATGTATTGTCTCGTGGATGTGATGGTGAGTGTATGTAACTTTGTCAAAACCCTTTTGATTACATTTATATCACTATGTTTTGTAGAGGTGACGCTGAATAAATGGCTTTGAGGATAATAGTTTCTCCAAATAAATGGGTCATTTTGATAACATGGTTGACACATCAATGACCTGCTTGTATCTCTTGGCAGGGCATTTTTGAACATTGTTCCCACCGGCTATGAAGGTTTGGGTGAGGAATACTCCAGCATGAATGGATCTCACCAAGATGGATTTAGCAAGCTTCATGGTGAATACCTGAGAAGTACACCAAAAAGAAATTCACTTCGTACAGGTTTGTCATTCTTTTACCTGTATGATGTCACAGTTCGGTATTATTGTTTGGTGAATGACCTAATCTTTTGCTTTTACAGGGTCAAGGAAGACATTGTCTCAAGGCCTTGCTACGGATAGCTACTATTCTACCTTCCACACTAACCCTGAGCGGAGAAAATTTTCGGAGGAGGAATATGCAGCATTCACTAGAGAAGAGACAAATAAAGCTATGAAACAGCTGGTCTCATCGCCAGATTTCAACAGGTGGGCACTAGCAAACGTGGACAGGATATCTGTAACTCCACAAAGAACACCGCAAAATAGCAGGAGCCAGCAGCGGAAACGTTTGTTCGGACTGTTTTAAGCTGTGTGTGATATCTAGTAATCTGGTTTTGATTGCCAATCAGCAGATTTGAGCTGTATATCAGTTTTTCTTCCTGATATCTTCAGTGTGCTTTCAGCAGTAGGTGTTCAATGTATATGAGTTGAGTGGTAGCATAGTAGCTGTAACGTTGGCGTATTTGCTTTTGTGGAAGCAAATTTTGTAGGATATCCTGTTAGGTTACTTGTTGGGTTGAAACATCTGGAGTATCTTAGTACTAACTTCTAGGTGCTACGGTGAGCCTCAAGTTGATTAAATTGTACAACCGCATTTCATCGCTGGGACTGCTTATGTAAACCGGTGGACGGCAGCTGCCCGTGCCTACCTGAAAAACGATACAGTTGTAGTTGTGGAACCTCTATGATACATTTTTTTGTGAAGTACAGGGCTGTTCTGTTTTGCCATGTCAAACCTTAGATATGGTGCACACTTTTTAGTCTAACCTTTGGTTGGTTACAACGTTTGTGGGAGAACTACCCATCAGGTGCCCGATATCTAAAAAAAAATTGGACAGCAATTTTTTCAGTTAACCAACAAGTAAAACATTAAATTATTTATGATAAAAAATCAGCAATTGAAATATTTAAATATTTTTGAAACATGGTAAAACAGACGTTTAAGCAAGAATAATCATAAATTTTATCATTTCGAGATGATAGGTATGGACTTTTCTTGTAAATTCTTAGATAAAATTTTAGAAGCGGAATTTCCTTTTAGGGTTTGTCTATTTGAGAAAAAACCCTTTAAATCTTACAAACTTTGGACCATCAGTCATCAGATTAGACGTACTCCTAACCCTAGCCCCATTCCCTCTTATTCTTCCTTCTCCCTTCTCCCTTGCCACCAGGAGCGTTCCTATGCCTTCTGCTTCGTCGTTGCCCGGCCTCGTTGACTGGCTAGAAGGTGTGAACGGCGCAGGCGAGGTCTTCCCATCTGGCCTCCTCCCCCTTCCCCTGTTCTCCTCCTCAAGGCAACGACGGTGAGGTGTCCCTGTCCAGTCGTCCTCCCCATCTCTCACGGCTCCCACCATCAGATCCACCACCACCAACCACCTCCTAACCACAAGCTTTGGTTTGTCCCCGTCACACACGTCGGCCCACTGCCCTCCTTTATCCCCCAGGCTTCAGTGGTGCCTTGCTGCTCGCCCGTGTCCACCGTCGGACTATCGCTTCCCACGGCCATCCCTCTAAGCCCGGTGATCTCCTCCCTCTACCCCCTTTCTCCACCCCATCCTACCCCCACTTCAACCCGGGACCCTAAACCCTAACTCCATTGCCTTCATCGGGCAGTGGCGGGCCCAAGGCCCGGCGTGTCTGGGCTCATCAGCAGCGGCAGTAGGTGGCCTGGTTGGCGCGTCGGCGGGGCAGCGCTCGCGTCGAGTCCGGCGGGGCGGCGCCGCGGCGGCAGCAGGCGGTTGGGGCGGCGGCAGCAGGCATCGCCACGGCGGTCCAGCCCTTCACGGCCTCACCCTTGCCTCGCATTAGCAGATGCTGCAGATTAGTTGCCTGCTCTGCTACTGCTAGTGCTAGACTGCTAGTATTAATCAACATATGTGATGCGCCAAGTTAAAATTGTATAGATTATAGTTGATACTAGATAGGCTCCTAACAGTAACAATTTCATACTATTTGATAGGTACTAGTTGATTTGTTGATACATGGCCTAGCAGGTTCTTAGTGCAGGACAACGGTGAATTCTTGGTGCACCGCCGAATTTAGTTCGTGGTTCGCTCATGTTATTAGAAATTTCGGGGTCCATCACTGTCATCGGGGTTGTCGAAGCTAGAGAAAATGGTGTCGCCGAAGCTGGAGGAGAAGAGTTGGGGTCGTTGGAGCATGAATTGCGAAGCAAATCCGAAGATCAAAAATCTGCAAGATTTTCACCCTAATAATTTGTCGAATGCCATTTAGCATTTCCGCTCTTTCTATGGTTTCCTAGGATAAGTATACACCCCAGCCTGCATGTATACACTATACACGCTTATGGTTCTAGTGAAGGAAGCATTTGGTGAAAAGCATACATTTCAGAAATCAGGGAGGTGGAGTTGATGTGGGTGCACATTTTGGTTCAAGTATTGTAGTGTTCTTTTCCTCTTTAAAATGACTTAATCCCTCAATTTTATGAACTAGTCATTTTGAATCTTGAATTTGGCTTTTGCACAGAAGTCAATACTTCAACACATACAACACCTTTGAGTCCTGACGACTGCCGTCGCCGGCTTCGTGTCCCGTCGACCGTTTCCCTATGCCGGCTTTGAGTCCTGACGACTACCGCCGTTGGCTTCGAGGACATCTATGGCGGCTATTTCAGGACGGTAGCCGTTGCCTTCAAAACCTAACCATCAACTAGAAAGCTTGAAGAAACCCAGCGTTACAGTTTTGAGGCCCTATCCCTCGTCTCGGCTTGGTGATTGATTCACCTGTACAGAAAAAAATCCTCAAATGAGAATAACAGCAGAGGATTTGTGCAAAACTACCATGATATATAAAGGGTGTCCCAACATAGGCTTTGTCCAAGGTGGATAGCTGACGTGGCAAAAATTTTTTTACATGCCAACTTTTTAAGGTTCTGTTTTGTTCTAAAATTTGGGTGAAAAATCCAAAAATTTTGGATGAAAACTTTTCACAAGAAAGTATTTAGTTACATGTGAAAAATTTTTGTCCTGTAATAAAAACAAATTTGTCCCCGATAAATACGTTAATAATATGTATGAAAACCGTAGGGTTACGCGGAGGCTACGCTAGCCGGAAACAAAAACTTTTACCGCGCAAACCGAAACACTTGCAAGTAAGGGCCAATAGATCGTTACCGATTGGAGTGTAGTGCGGCGGAATAGCCAATCGTGGCAATCCGATCCAAACCGTAGCCGATTCCCGCAAGCCGACAGCCGATACCCGGGGACAGCCGATTCGCAGATGCCGTAGCCGATTTGAGTCGTCCGACTGTGTTCTCGCACCTCACTCCGATGCGCTCGACCGCAGCCGATCCGAAGCCGATCAACGCGCGCAACGTAGCAGCGCTCTACCGGTATCCACACGTCCGGGGTAACGCCGAACACCCGTGTGCTAGCACGCGATGCAAGGCTAGGGTTTGGCTCGAAAGTGGGAGGGTTTCCGTGGAGATTGATCTCGGCGACTTCGTTGCGTCGGTTCAATGCCGTACAATTGACGTGCCACGATCTCCACCCCTCCCTCCTTTATATAGAGTTGGCCGACGGGACTAGTGGCCGATCGGACTCTATTTTGAATCGGATCTCATCCGTATCTCATAGAGTTGGCCGCCCACACGTCGTAAGCCCATAGGACTCTATCCGATCGGATCCCTATCCGATCGAGCCGTATCCGAGTCCAACTTGAATATCTATTCTATCCCCTTAAGCGTGCGACCCCGTAGGTTCGGTATACTCGGTTTCGGCTATAGTCTAACTTAGCCGATCGTCGGCTCGAGTCCAACTCGCCGACCCGTCACCGCGGCGCCTAGCAGCACATGTTGACACCATAGTATACAAGAATAATACCGACTCGAACCTATAATGTGTACACAAATCCCTTTGCCTCACGATACCGTTAAGCTATAGGCAAGATGTGTGCCATCCCTTCAATAGCTTAACCATTCACTCGAACCGTATTGGATTATCCGTCGTTGATTGACTCCTCAATCAACTTAGCATGGCCATGCATTTCCATAATCCATTACCTCGAGGGGCCCAGAGATATCTCTCCAAAGGAGGGGCAAATTTCATCTTGATCACTCACATCCCACTCCATGTTTCATAGCAAACCCGAAAACTACCTTTATAACTACCCAGTTACGGAATAGGTTTGGTAGTCCCAAAGTAGGCTACTACACATGTTGGAATCCATGGTGATCTCGTGTCTAAGGACTTTGTACCAACACTACCCGAGACCAACTAATGGCACATTGATTCCCGTAGTGTCTCATGGTGGGTCTATCCAACAATGTGTTCTCTAACACATATGTCCATGTTTATTGATTTGGTATCTCCATACCCATGATTTATGAGACATGATTATCAATCAATAAACATGTTGATCTTAGAATCATATTTGTTCCAACAATATGATATATGATCAGGGATCATTTAGAAATAGATTCATGCATAAAGAGTCTCATAAATAAGTCACGTACTTGTTGATCAATACAAGATGTCTATTTCATGGAACTGAATAACACTTTATTCATAAATACATAAACATTGACGTGATATCCAACATCTCCATGTTGCCTCTAGGGCATATCACTAACAAAAACATCATCACCAAGCCATATCATGCTATGTACAGACTTTTGCTGAAATGTAAAGAGACAATAATCATGATTATTTTCTGAAGGTTCATTACAGAACAACAAAACAAAGTTCATCCAGAACCCCTGAACAATGTATTCACTGAAAATTTCCTTCACCGCAAGACCATGAACGTCACAGTCTAATCCAGTTTCAGGGGATCACTAATCGAGTCACAGAGAGACGATCTGGTCGAGCTCGCCGAGAAATCTGGTAAGTGAATCTATTATGTCGACTGTGATAAATCAACAGTATCAATGAACTGCTCAAACAGAACGGAAAGAACAGATTCATGATACTAATCATCAAGCAGGCGCCTTTAGCCTTTTTAAGCCCAAAAAGGATTCCTTTGGCTACCAACAATCATCAAGAACACCATATAATAGGATCAAAAGGGATAAAAAATGGTCCAATGAAATGACTGCAAAGTGGAAAAGGGGATTGAAATGACTCAAAACTCGCAAATTCCTGGGCTTGCCCCTGCGCAACACTACATCGGCAAGCCGGCAATCGTGCACCAAGAGTAGAAACAAACCACAAACAACCTAGGTTCGTTGTAAATTAGTAGCAGTAGAAGCATAGCAATACAGGATGATCGTGGTGGGCGAGCGCCTGCATCACCACGGCCACCAGCGAGCTCGTGGGGCTGCACACCACCGGCTCCTCCGTCCAGCAGCACCCGTAGCTCCCCGACGACGGCCGCCCCAAATCCACCGCTGCCCCAAATCCACTGTCTCCAAATCTACTGTCAGAAGTTCAAACAAATCGAGAGGAGAATAAGAAGAAAAATGAACAAAACGCACCTGGGTCTAGGCTCGCCGCCGCCTGGCTCGTATCAGCAGGAGAGGAGAAGAGGGAGAGGTGCCGCGCGAGGTGCGCTACGCTAGAGAAGAGGGTTCGCAGTGCGAATAGAAGGAGAGAAGAAGGGACGCACATAAGGGTATATGACGGAGGGGTAGGTTTGCACGGAGCCCTATATAAAATTTTATCTTTTTTGTCAAATTTTTTCCAAATCCAAAACTTTTTTCTCAATTTTTCATTCACATGTTTAGTTAAAAAAAGTAACCAAAATCAAAAATATTTTACATTTAGATGTAACTAAAACAGACCTAGTTCTTGCACTTAAGCATACCCACTCACCAAGTTATTGTATCGATTTACTCGTAATGTAATCTTTGCATTATTTATAAGGCAAAATATATTTCGTGAGCGTGTTTGATTTGGACTTATCGAGCGATGCATGTGCAGGCGCTCCGATCGAGCGACGTGTGTGCGGGGCCGTCCGATCAGCCTTACCGAGAAGCTCTGACGTAAAAAAGGACGCCTGTTCACGTGCTGGAGTCTAACACAAACCAATCCACTTTGCACTAGCGCTTTTTTTTTACAGAACCTTTGATGGTTTATATTTTTTAAATTGTGTATTATTTTTAAAATTCGTTTGAACCATCACACTCCACTCAAATTATATGACAAAATAAGTATAAGATTGAATGTATTTAAACATTCAAAAGTAATTTACTTAAACACCACAAGTATAAGTTTACATTGAAAGTAAACATGATGGATGATGTTTTAATAAGAAACTATGTGGAGTAAAATATGGAGAAGATTTATGGATAAATACAATTATTTTTTTATTTTTGAAGTAATCAGTATGTTATTTTTTGGAGAAAAATATATTTTATCATATAGGAAGTAACTCTAAGAAAATGGAACTTAACGATATTAAAAGTAACTTCTCTTATAAGTAACCTTGGCGATGTTAAAAGTAACTTTACAACAAGGGAAAAATAATTTAAAAATAATAATTGCAGTACTACAAGTAAGTATACTACTATAAAAAGAAAAGAAAGTAACTTTAGAAGAAAAATAAAAGTAACTATTAAAAGATTAAAAGGTAACTCTGAATAAATATAAGTAACTCTTCAGAGTGTCAGTAGCTATACCAGTAGAGGAAGTAACTCTCTAAAGAAATAGGAATAACTTTGATATTAAAAGTAACTCTCGAAAAAATTAGAATTAACCATATAGAAATACATATAATACATATACTACTAGATGATTTAAAAATAAGAATAAAATTTAAAAGTAATTATTATTTGTATTAATTACTTTTAGGCTTTATTGAATTTACTTTTATAAATGTCTAAGAAGTAAATTAATCAAATCTAAAAGTAATTTAATATATGGGCTTGTTTACTTTGTTACCAAAATCAACCATACCAAATTTTGGTACCAAAATTCGGTAGTGTTGGTTTTGTTTTGCTTTGATATCTTTGCCAAATTTTGGTAGAGTTTTAAAAGAGAAACCTTCTAGACTGCCAAAATTAGGTAGGTAAGGTAGTAATGGTTGAAATGTGTTTAGTTTGTTGCCTTATTAAAATTAATTTGGTAATGTCAAAATTTTGTAAGGTCAAAAATGGTATAAAACTGAACAAGCCCTACATAAAAGTGATTTGCATATAATATATATTCATCAAAATATAATCCTATAAGTTCTTTGTTATAAAAAATTAATTATAATAAATATAATAATAATTAGATTGTAGATCGGATATGTAATTTGAAAGAAAAATCTATTTGAAGCCTAGCTATTAGGAATATTTTTGCTTGCCTACTCCCCACGTGGGAAAGAGATGCATGCTATTTTTTGTCATTTGGTTTTTTGGATGATAGCTGGTTAAGACAATTAGACACGTATACTTTCAGAAAACACACTTGGTTAAACATGATACTAATTATAAAAATGATTGAGCCAATCACTAACAACTCATCTAAATAATGCTCTATATTAAATCTGAGTGTTTTTTATGAAAAAACATGGTCAAACAAACCATTCAAACTATCATCTAAAATAAATGATCACTCATATTGAACTTCTGATCATTCAAATGGAGAGAACTCTCATTACCCAAATGAAGAAGACTCTCACATAAATTTCAAAATTTATGTTGGGGTGAGAGATTTGAGTAATCTGTAGATAGAAGAGATATATGTGCTTTATTTAGATGAGTGATCCTTTATCTATCCAATTTGAGAGATAAAATTTGGGTGGACTATTGATGATGCTCTAAGATTTGGGTCATATCTACAACAGGTACTCTCTCCATAAAAAAAACTAAAGGATGTGACATAGGTTTAGTAGTTTTTATAGAATAAAGGGATAAGTAATACGTAACTACGAAGAAAACAAATTCATTTTACTCTCCTGAACATTTTCACCGAAACACTTAACCCTCTAAACAATTTCTTGGCCCATTTTACATCCCAAACTATTGAAAATGCTATAGGCATTATAACTTATCTCTTAATATTTTTTAAAATTTTTAATCACTGTTTACATAGGTTGAAAACATTTATACTAATTTAAACATAGAGATTTAAAATTTTAAACAAATAGTAACGAAAATTTTTAAAACTATTTTATAACTTTCATAATTGTTATTTATGGATCTTTAAAATATGACTTATATAAAAAAAAAAAAAATAAATAACTAGTAAATTGAATCATTAAACTTTTAATAGTTTACACGGGTTAAATAAGTTAAAAATAGTTTAGGGGTCTAGTAATCTATACTAATATAAAATGTACCAAATTCATCACACCATTCTACAATTAGCAATCAGCAACCTTCTCACCCCACTTCGCTTAAAATTAGTGCGGGTTAGGTGGGCCTTATGCTGAATTGAATTAAAGCTTAAATGGACAGATTTCACAAAAGTTATTTTCAATTATATGAAATAAAGTTTTAATAATTTATTAAGAAATATCGTGATACCGCGTTAGCACGGAAATATTACTACTATGTTCAAATAGGAGAGTAAATTAGATTTTTTTTTCAACTCAGAATATCCGGTTCCGCCGACTCGACTTCCACTGGTTCGACTACCACGTTGACTCGAAGCGTGGGGCCCACCGCCGACACCTGGGCAACCCATCCCACCTCGACTCAACAGCTTCCGCCCTAGCTCTCGCGTCGCGCCCCCCATGGAGGAGGCGAGGCGTGGCCGTGGGAGGGGCACGGGGAGGAGTGGGCGGCTCGGCGGCCGGCCTCTCGCGTCTCCGGCGGCGATGAGGCCCGGAGACGAATGGCGCGGGACCGCGGCGGGGGGAAGGGGCGCAAGGACGCTGCGCGAGAGGAGGCCGGCGCCTGGTGCCTACTGTGAGCGCGAAGCTGACGATGACGATGAGGTGGGGGAGGTTTCGTGCTTGGGTCTTTCTTGGTTCCTCTCTCTCTCGTTCTGCTCCATTTGTTCCTTCTTAAACTGTTCCTCTTTCCGCATTTTGTTCTTTGATTCGGAAAAAAAGGTTAGTTCTTCGTATGCTCCTTTATTTCTATTGGGATTCCCTATTCTTTTTTTTTTGTATCGGCCGCGTTCTTTTTCTATTCCCCTCCAACTTTTTTTAAGGCCGCGTCTTTTTTTTTTGAAAAAGGAGAATGAGAGCCCATAAAATGCTTTTCGTGAGACTTGGGTTGGTTTGTCTCTCTCAATCTTAATAAGTCGGCCCTTCTGAAAGGACTTGTTGGTTTGGAGTAATAAGAAAATCGGGTATATAACTCATTCCTTTTTTTTAAAAAAACATTTATTGATCTTAGACAATTCCATCAAGATGATACAATTGATCAGGACCACTCCTGGCCAGATTCTCATCAAGATGATACACTTGCATCAAGATAATACAATACCATAACTCGTTCTATATAAGATTCTCTGTTGATTTGAGGAATTATCGACCAAGGTAATTAGGAGAGTTGCGGTTTTTGTGACAAATTGAGCATTGCTGACTAATCAATGGCTTACCGAGCGCAAACCGCTAAATTTGTGCAATTTCTCCAAATGTTTTGTTGCCCTCCAATAATTGTGAGAACTTAAATCTTGTAATTTCATCCCCTATACATCGTTGTTACAATCACTGCACCAGTGTCTAGTGCGTCTTCTTTTTGGTTGAGGTGAGCTTCAAGTGACTAATTGCTATTTTGCTAATAGCACGATGAGCAGAATGGGGATGGTGCTGAAAAATCAAATAATCAAGTTGAGGAGTCTCTTAATGAACCCAAGAGAAGTAATGCAGGGAAGAAGAGGGGAAGACCAAAGAACATGAAAGCAGAGCAGGAAGACAGTAACCACTTCTCCAACGGGAAAAGCCTTGATGAAAACAATGAGGTAATTATTTTTGCTCAGCCTTCATTGCCAATGGTGATATTTGAGTGGTTTTGAGCCATGTATTGGGACCATGCCTGATACAAAATTTTAGTATTGTGTTCAGTGGCGAAGCTTGAATAACAGTGCTTCATATCGTAGTGGAGTCATTTTTATAAATTTTAATAGATTTACATGTAAAAATAAAGAGTTATAAGGGTGTTTACGAAAAAGCTGTGGGCTCAGCTGACGCCACATCCTTACACATAGCTCCGCCACTGATTGTGTTGGCTACTGTCGACAAATATTTATTTGGATAGCGTAGGCCTTTTTCTTGGTGGAAAGGAGAAATTGGGCCTTACAAAGCTCAGGTTGGGCTAAGGCCATGGCGCGTGTGCTGTGGTAGCATTTGGAATTCAGAAACAGTAGATTTCTTGATGAATCAATACAGTTAAAGCAAAAAGCGCGCTAAAGGCGCAATGGCCTCGTATCTCCATAGGCGCGAAGCACAAAGAAAGTGTGTGCCTTAGATACATGAAGTGCAATATAAAAAGAATAGATACCCCTAAGTAGGATCCTCCAAACCTGATTCTTGCAGCTATTGAAGATGAAAATAACAAAGTAATAGTTAAGAAATATATAATATGTCTTGATATGAAATTAGCAAATTGAAATTAAAGTAAACTCCGTTTGATTTAGATTGTTGAGCAGATTATTGCTGTTGATTATCCACTTGATTATAGGGATAAATTAAATATTTTAAGAAATAAACTTAACAACAGCTTAAAACAAGTGGTCTAAACAATGCGGTAGAAGAAAGTTTATTGAGAAAACATATTTTTCAATATGTGGAGTAAATAATCCGTTATTCCATTTCAATAATCCGGTGAATAATCTGAAAAGAGCTACATAGCTTTGCTAAAAAGTTAATCACCTAATCCTTCAACGAAAGATGCCTAAAATACGAGTTCTGAATCAAACTGGCAGCAAAAGAGGCTGAAGCATTCGTCTGAGGGCTTTGTCCTAAAAGCACACGCTTAGCTTTAAGCTACTCCATGTGCTTTTAGCTCTGCTCCGCTCTGGTTTTGCTACTAGGCAATTGCCTTTGACTGCACTGGGATGAGGCGGATGAATAGGTAAACAAGTGAGATCATTTTGGTTGGTTCGACCACTACCATTTTTATTTCCAACAATTAATAATCCTGATCATACTGCTACCTTTCTATCCTGGCAATAGATTCGATCTATTGGAAATCTCCACGACTGTTTTCACCCCTGGTAAAAAAAATATACCCTTGTGATTTCCTACACGCTTTGCACTTTGCAGGATGACAATTTGATTGTCAGTAGTTAACAATATCCCTCTGTTCGTTTTACCCGTTAGGACAACAATCTCCACCAGGACCCTTGCATCCAGCTTCTCTTGCCAGGCAGAATACTCTTCCAATGAGTAGGTCTGCTGACCAAGTGACCATTTCCCCATTTATTTGATCTTGAATACCTAGTGTGGCAGTGCTCTGATGCCTTGCCTGGTCTTGATAACCATGGTTTTAGTTCCGATATATTTTTTTCAGTGTGGTAACTGTGCTTCTAATCCGAGTCCTGTGCTATAGACCTTACATGATTGGTATGTGCAATATGTGTTATTTCCATTTATCATGGTGCTTAAAGCTTTAATAGGATGCAAGTATTTATAGCCTCTGGAAGGTGTTTTACTTTAGCTAAGAGCTAATAGAATCTGCCTCCTGATTCCAAACAATACTTTTCAGCACTTAGCATGTCCTTTCCTTGACAGGATGATGAAGGCAGAATGAAGATTAAGAAGAAGTTAAGACATGAGATGTTTTGAATACTTCAAAAGAATTGAAGCGAAGAGGTGCAGGGAAGAAGTTTGACAAAAAAATGTTGAAGAAACAAGAGGAAGAAGAGAACAAGGCCACATCCCTTGAAGATAAAATGTGCGATGCAAAGAATAAGGTAATGCAGATATGTGTGTTATATGTTCTGTCTGGAATTTCCACAAGTATTTTTGTGATGAGTACACTGAATTTTGTGTGGTTTTGATCATATAGAAAGGGAGGAAGATGCTCAATAGGGAAAATGCTCTGATGTGCCACCAGTGCCAGAGAAATGACAAAGGGAGGGTGATTTGGTGTAAATCATGCAAGAATAAGCGCTTCTGTGAGCCATGCATGAAACGATGGTATGTCAAGTTGTTTCATTCTTGTCTTCTACTAATTGGACTACCCATATCCATTGTATCATGACACTGTTCAGAGATGTTATTATAGTTTTACTTCAATTATTTTCTTTGATGACTGTGCTACACCAGTTTAGATGTTCCTTTTAATACCCATTTTGTTGGCCATTGATCTATGGCTGTGATACATTGATCTTGTGCATTGCACTACACTCAAAACTGTTTTTGATAAACAGGTATCCAGGTTTGTCAGAAGTTGATTTTGCTGCAAAATGCCCATATTGTAGAAAGAACTGTAATTGCAAGGCATGCCTAAGAATGGTAGGAGTTGAAAAGGTATGTACTTGGCATCCCTCCTAGTGATTCCATATTTTCTATAGATTTGTTTGTCCTAAAAAAAGATTGCTTTATAGTCTGTCATTAATAACTTGTCCTGTTCTATTGAATCAGCCCCCTGAAAAGAAGATTTCTGAGGAAAATCAAAGACGTTATGCTTTTCATATTGTAGACTTGTTGCTTCCTTGGTTGAAAGAACTGCTACAGGAGCAGATGAAGGAGAAGGAATTCGAGGGTATTTACAAGGTATGCTGTTCTGGTGTTCCTTGATGCATTCAGGTGTTGGAGGATTTTCTAACTGCTAGTTTATTTTTTTTTATTTGCAGGTGTTTCTATGGATGAAGTAAAGTTGGAACAAGCTGATTGTGATATGGATGAGCATGCTTATTGGTTCAACCTTTTCCCTGTTTACATTTTGCCATAAATATTGTGGCACTGAGCATCTAATCAGCCTTTTTGTTCTTGTATTGTAGTGATAGGTGCAAAACTTCGATAGTTGATTTTCATAGAAGCTGCAAGGCTTGTTCGTATGACTTGTGCCTTGCATGCTGCTGGGAGCTTAGCAAAGGTGAGGTTCCAGGAGAAGAGGCAAAGAGTGTGCAGTGGGAAAATAGAGGTACGAAGTATGTTTTTGGTAATATTCCAAGTATGGGAATAAAAGGGTCTCTTCGAAGAGGCACATGGAGACCCCAAATACTGAATTTCTCAATGACATGGCTGTTGCTGGGGACCCAAATAACCCTTTGTTACTGTGGAAAGCTAATAGTGATGGCAGTATACCTTGTCCACCAAAGGAAATAGGAGGCTGCGGTGCTTCATCTTTGGACCTCAAATGCTTGCTACCAG
The DNA here is from genome assembly GCA_019925245.2 of Oryza australiensis. NCBI lineage: Eukaryota > Viridiplantae > Streptophyta > Magnoliopsida > Poales > Poaceae > Oryza > Oryza australiensis. The sequence goes on from JAIFGZ020000126.1 coordinate 798,099, forward strand.
AATATATGCTTTCTGAGTTGGAACACAGAACTAACAAAGTTATTAAGAGAGAACCATTTGCAAACGCAATAAACAAAACAAATGATCAGTGCCCTTGCTTTGATCATTCAAGCAAGATAAGAGCAAAGGCTATTCGAGAAGCAGCAAACAGAAAGGGCTCAAGTGACAATTACCTCTACTGTCCAGATGCCAATGACATCCAGGAGGATGACCTGTTGCACTTCCAGATGCATTGGTTGAAAGGTGAACCGATTTTTGTTTTTGATGTACTTCGGTATGACATGCGTCGATACCAGTTTCTCCAATCCGATAGTTTTGAAGGCCAAGATTTGAAACTGATGTGCCAATCCGAGATGTTGGGGTTGGACTGAGTAAAGCGGATTCTTTTGGTCTTAACTGATAAATTCTACTGGGTCTTTGCTACCCATCGGCCCCAGATAGTATAAGAGTGGTTGGTCGAGCATAGGGATGGCTATTTGATTTCTCAAAAGCTATAGCTAAATGAATAGTGAAGTATGAAGAACATGAAGAACACGGAGTACAAGAAAGATGAAAGACTAAGATTAAATCCGCTTGGTATGGTAAAAATCAAAAGTAGGGTTTTAGGGTTTCTTATCGCATGAAATTTGGTCGTGGTTGCCATTTCTTGATTTGGTGGAGGAAAGTGCTTGCTCGGTGATGTCGTCGGAGACGGAGGAGAGAGAAGGAGAGAGCTCGTCGGTGTGGAGGACGAAGAGATTGTGGCAGGATAATGATTACAGATGAAGACCGAGGGTATTTATACGATTCGGTGCATGCATTAAGGATTGTGTTGGGTCGAATGGGCTGATGACCTAATGGGCCATACAAAAGAATTCCAAAACATGTCTATCCATACTCCAGAATTCGGGAGCATGTGTTAACGGCAAAATTTGGCAATTATCGTTAGTCAAGATCGAGTCAAAGCTGGGATTCACGCTGTAATTTCAGTAGATTCAGTTGACGAATTTATTTTGGAAAAGGGAAGATTGTGATGGTTTCTATTTTTTGTTAGAGTCTTAAACCAATAAGATTGTGTTAGAATCGATCTTGAATGTGTTCTTTTAGTTGATCGGAGTCGTGTCCGAGTTGGAGTTGTAATAGTAGTTTCTTTGTTTAGACATAGAGTCTCGTATTAATCCGATCATAGCAAAGTCGGACTTAGTTTAGCCTATGGGTATAAATATATATCTCCGATTAGAAAGTAAGCCTTGTCAACATCGCTTGTATCGGTGGGATGTTGACGAGTACTTTCTCGGTTAAGTCCAATATACTAATTTAGCTTTTATTTGCATTGCCTATCATACATATCGACTTTTATGTAGATTGCTTATCTTCTATGCTTGATTCATTACATCAATCACAAATCAAACCTTTAAATCTATGAAGCTTTCTATCGATTTTGCACTGCCTCGGTTAAATTCGATCTGCATATAACATGGTTTATTTAGTAAATTTAGTCAAGTATAATATTTTTATATAAGATTGTATCAGAGTTTAGCCGATATGTTATTATTCGTTATCAACAAAATAATTATATCGGCTATCAACTTGGTCCACATAATCTCAAACTTGATTTTTGTTACTGGTAATTAAGTCTAATATATTCTAGTAGATAGTAATAAAGAAAAGACAAGTTTTTGTTGCATAATACCCATTCTTAAGCCGGCAATGGTAGGTGTCAGATTCATGTGTTTATCATCATTTTCATGCATCGATTGATTATTTAGACCATATATTTACCCGCTAATTGTCTTTATTTAGAATTAATCTAATAGTCTCGGTTCAGAATAATAAAGATAATTTACGGATGATTATATTAAATTTAAATTACACCGATATATAACCTTGGGTGTGCATCATGAATCTTTTTTTGTCGTCACTGCTTCTTGTCAGTATCGGCTAGGCAATATAATATCCTATCGGTCCATTAGCCGATCGGCCATTATAATTTAACATTTTCACGTTTATTTTGTTAACTAGAAGATCAAACTAACTGACACGCTCTTTCCACTGGAAAGGCCAATTTTGAGATCAAGATGAGTCTTATAACTAGGGTTGAAAACGGATGGAATTTTTTTCGCCCCGATCCGTCCCTTTTTTACATTTGACCTGACCGTTTTCGTATTTTCGAAATAATCCGAAAACGGAACGAAAGTAGAAATGATATTTTTTCGTCAGTTTTCGTGGAATTCCATATTTAATCGGAATATTTCTGGACTGTATTCGGATTTAACCCGAATTTCAGGCCCATCAATATTTGTGTCTCAAAGGCCTAGCCGTCTAGACCCATCTAAACAAAACCTACTTTATTCTCCATTCGTCGGGATCCTTTTGATTTGAAGTGAATGATTGAATGTCATCACAGACCGTTCATATCAATTATCTTATAATTCCGACTGGTTGGTAGAATTATCTTAATTATCCCGTTAATTATAAAAAAAACGAACAAGACGTGGTTAGAAGATATGTAAATTCCGACTTAAGTTTCGGGTTCCGACCGTTTTCGTGCACCCGTATATCCCGATTCCGTTTTCGAACCCGTATTTTCCGAACCGGATCCCGTTTCCGCTAAATAAAATAGAAACGGAAGTAGAAATAAGGTTTTTCCGTCCGTTTTCGTCCGTTTTCATCCCTACTTATAACCATGGTGCAGGCCAATCCATTAGGTGGGAATGCCAACGCTCATCTCCAAACTTTCTTGGAGATCTGCAACACTTTCACCATTAATGGAGTCACACAAGATGTCATCCGACTTCGGCTATTTTCGTTCTCCCTCATCGGGAGAGCAAAGCAGTGGTTCTACGCGAACCGAAGTGTTGTAGACACATGAGACATGTGTTCTAATGCGTTCTTCGTGAAGTTTTTCCTGATGGGCAAAACCAATGCTCTTCGTGGAAAGATTTCGAGTTTTCAGTGGGAGAGGTTCTAGGAGTACATCCTGGCATGCTCTCACCATGGCATGGACGATTGGCTTCTTATTCAGAACTTCTACAATGGGCTGACTTCGGCAGCTCGTGATCATATTGATGCTGCTGCTGGAGGAGCTTTCTTCTTGTTAACGGTCGGGAGTGCGACCGCCTTAATTGAGAAGATGGTCTCCAATCTAGAATAGAGCAACGATCGTCTCCAGTCCAAGAAGCGCGGTATGCATACCGTCAAGGAGACGGATATGCTGGTCGCCAAATTAGACCTCTTACTAAAGAAGTTTGAGGGCAAAGCTGAAGGAGTTTAGGCGGTGGACACTCGCATGTGCGAGACGTGCGGCAACACTAGCCATTCGGGGAATAACTGCCCCGAGACCAGCGTGGACATCTGTTACCTGAACAACAACGGCTAGCGTCCTCAAGGAGGTCAAGGGTGGAATCAGCAACACCCGTACCATCAAGGAGGTAACAATTCTGCTCATGCTTTCAATCCTAATCAACCCTCCTTGAAAGATCTTGTCTTAGGCCAAGCTAAAATTAATGAGAACATTTCTAAGAAACTAGCGGCCAATGACAAATCCTTGGAAAGTATCAACGCTAAAATGGAAGGCTTTTCTTTTGTTATTAAGAATCAACTGATCTTTAACAAAATGCTAGAAACTCAGTTAGCTCAGCTGACTGCTGCTATCCCTTCATCTGAGGCAGGGAAGATCCTGGGGCAACCCGAGGCTTCTCTTGAAAATGTTAGTGCGGTAACCACACGAGGAGGTAAAACCATTCGTAATCCGCCATATCCTAACAATGCAGCGAAGGCAAAGGAGACAGAGGGTGAGTCGTCCAATATTCAGAGCCAAGTTCATGAGGAAACACCAGCACCAGAGGAATTCCACGACACCACATTGTTGTCGTTCCCTCGTCGCAACAGGAAGCCAACCATGGACGAGCAGTTCGCTCGTTTTGTTGAGGTCATCCAGAATATCCATATCAATGTTCCTTTGATGGAAGCGATGCAAGTACCTACGTACGCTCGCTACCTCAAAGATATCCTCAACAACAAGAGGCCGATGCCTACCGCGAAAGTTATCAAACTGACGAAAGAGTGTAGCGCTACTATACTCAACCAGCTTCGTAAGAAGAAGAAGGATCCGGGGTGTCCCACGATCACCTGTTCGATCGGGACACAACAATTCGACCATGCCTTGTGTGACCTTCGAGGTAGCGTCAACGTCATGCCCAAGGAGGTCTTTTACTGGCTGAACTACACCACGCTGGCATCAACGCCAATGCGACTACAGCTGGTTGATTCATCAGTCCGCTATCCGGCGGAAATCGCAGAAGACATACCGGTGAAAATCCCGGGATGTTTCATTCCTGTGGATGTGGTGCTCGACATGGATGTCGACAAGAGGACATCGCTTATTCTTGGGCGCCCGTTCCTTAGCACCGTGGATGCCTACATTGATGTTGGAGCCAGAGAAATCTGACTCCACATTAATGGGAAGGAGGAGAAATTCAACTTCCAGCCAAAAGTGGAGCAATGTTGTATGGTCAAGATCAAGTACGGACCCAATACCAAGAACATTAAGGAGGTCGAAACTAAGCATCCAAAGATGGACAACTTGTTCAAATTCATGAAAGACTTCATGGAGAAGGAGTCACCGTCTCTAAGGAGAATCAACAAAGAAAGGTGGGCGGTGTCATTTAAGCCATCGCCAAAGTCCAACATTCCTTCTACCACACCGGACGAACAAAAGAAGATCAAGAAGGTGTGGCAAGTGAAGTCGTCTACGTTCGCTTCTCCGAGACCGGGCGATGCACAAGCTTAAACGAGCGGAGAAAGTCTGGCTCATCAGACTTTAAACGGGGAGCCCTGGCCGGCAGGTAAAATCGGTATGTATCTCATAATTAATTTCCAAAATCATGTTTACTTCCCTTAATTTTGATTCTTGCATACTCAAGCATGGCATGTTTATTTTTTCTCTCATGGATAGAAAATTTTAAAAAATTAAAATTAGGATTTTTATATTGAAAAAAATTCTAGTACTCATCATGGTAAAACTTTAGCCTTGGATTCCATTCATCAAACTTGCACTAAGCTGAATGGAATAACTTGAGCAAGCATTGGATCCTTGGGTGGGGGACAAGCCCCACTAAATTGGTTCGGCCGAACCATTGTCAAGGCCAATGGTGCTCAAACTTTTAGGTGTAGTAGATGATGATGTGGAGTTAAGGAATCAAAGTTTGGAGGAGAGAGGAGCTCATATTCGTTCGACCGAACTAAAGGAGAGCCCCCTCTATAAAAGGGAAGGTAGGGAGGTTCATCTCCTTACACCAACTTGAGCTGCCATAGTATGCCCTCAAGTTCCCTTCTTCTCTCTAGAGTTCTTTCAATATGCTCTTCCTAAGTTTATCAAAAATATTTCCCTAAGTTTTGCTTGTATTTCGGAGTTACCTTCGTGGGTGTTGTCACGCAATAACTATTTGTGGTGGTTACCAAGCTCCACAAGAACGACTAACTTCGGACGGCTAACTTAACGTTGTGCTAACACTTAACCCGTCCCGAGTGTTTTTGTGTGTTTTTTCTTTTCAGCTGCAGGATGAAGAAAAGTGTTAAGTGGTTGTTCAGCGCAATGCGAAAGGGATCGGAATCAAGCTTGGGACGTTCAAGCTCTGCTCCGTTCCCCGGTCATGTGCATAGGCCGGCAATGCAGGATGTTCCACAAGCCGCTCCCTCAGGAGTAGAAGGAAGTCATCATACTTCCTCTCTCATCCATGACACTGAACTCGATTTGAAGACGAGTGAGAGAGACAGGCATACGTCCTCCTCAAGGACCGGATATTCGCTTCTATGCGAGCGTATGATCCTGAAATGCTCAGTAAGACAGGTATAGACTCTAAATTTTATCTTGTTTGGCAATCAATAGGTTGGCAAAACTTTGCTCTTGTGGAAGAAGAAGGTTCACGCCTTCTGACCATCCAATTTCTATGCACTTTGAAAGAAATTGGAGGTGGTGTTTCTTTCCTATTATTTGGGAGCGAATATTACTAAACATGGAAAGAATTTAGGCTCTTGCTTGGTTTTGCTTATCAGTGTTCTGTTGAGTGGGAATCAAAATTGTCAAACTTTGATAAACATAGTTTTTGGCAAAGTGTGTCAGGAGAATCCTTTTATACTAAGCCAAGAGCTAATGACATTCATAATCCTACTCTAGGACTGATGCATAAATGGTTAATATTTACCATTTTTCCTAAAGAAGATGTCCGACCTGTTAGATAGATGAGTTGATGATTCTTTATGCCATGGTGAAAAAGATTAAAATCTCTCATGTTAAAGCAATGATTAAACAATGGTTAGAACAATTTAAGATGAAGGGGCCTATAGAATACACTTCATTAATTACTCACATTGCTCATCATGTCGGAGCTTTGGGGAATGTGCAATTCTTGTACATCACCGAGTCATATGAACTTATAGATGCAGAGTATTTAGTGAAGGGCCACACTCTGAAGCATGGCCCCGATGGATCTCTTATTTTCTTCTTCCCCAGATATACAAATGAAGTTCCGCTTCCTAACCCAAAATATCATTTGTGTAAGTGTCGGGCGCTAACCATTGCTGTCCGTCCAAGAGAGGTTGCCCGCAGGAGTAGTATTTCAGGCAGGATCACAAGGAGCAGGTCTAGAAGAGCTGCTATGGAGGAAGAACCGCAACCGTCTCCACAACAAGTGCCGGAGCCGGGGTGGGTTCCAAATGGGTATGCATCCAGTTGGGACCAGCCTCAGCAATATTATGAGGCGGGAGGCTCTTCATGATAGTCAGCTAACAGTGCGCAATGGGCACATGGACCTGGCTGGCACCATGAACAAGCCACGGAGTCGTCAAGCTCCAGTGGTTTGCCTCCATCTTATGGAGTTCCATATTCGTTCTCGGCACGAGATTTTCGTAGCCAAGAATACGCAGAAATCACTGAATGACTGAGAACATTGTACATGAGGACTGCGGAGATGCAAGGTCAACTTCATCAGCATGTCCAAGGTACTCAGCAGTGGTAGGACCTGGCAAATCAGTGGCAGCAGTAGACCATTGATCAGCTCCAGGAGATCAACTCCAATCTGCAACAGAGCCAGTCGAATATGCTGGCATACTTTCGGTCGCAAAGGTTTAATCCTATCATGGTCCGTAAGTAAAAGGACAAGCTTGGGGGAGGATCCCCACATGAGGTACCCCGTATCCCTTTGTTTTATTCTTTCCATTGCATCTAAAAAAAACTGAAAATTAAAAATGCCAAAAATATAATAATATAGACATGCTTGGTAGGAGTGCTAATTCCTCATTTTTGGATATGATGAATAGTTGCTCTGTTTTAATTCTCTTCTGTGCCTAGTTTACAACTTAGCATTCTCCAAGTTTTGAGTTTGTTAGCTTAGGTATGATACCATGAACTTGAAAACTTGCGGGTAGCAAGTGCATGATCTAAGTCTAGGTTGTTGTGAAATATGAAATGGTAAGAGTAGAGTAACTATGATCATATTCCAAGTAAAACCAAAGTCTGGAGAATTTTATTTTCAAAATTTAAAAATGGCTGAGTTCCTCAAATGATGATACATTCCTACCAGAGCAATATATCGATCATAAATGAATTATCCCCTACATATGTTGCTTGTTATCAGTTTGAGTTTGGTCAAGTAGTTAGACCCTTGTTAGAATCTTTTCATGCTTTCGTGGTCTAAAGCCTTGTGCATATCCACCATAAAAAATGCTCTCCCTCCACACTAGAGGTTTAGCCACAAAAGTATTCCATATGTCAACTCTATCCTAGAAGTTCGCATCCACCAAATAAAGACTCCAAAAAATATTATGACTTTCTATCCTCATATCCTTGCCAAGAGAGACATGAGCCAAGAAAAAAGAGTGCGCGCAAAAATATTTGAAAATTTTCATGATGCTTAAAAAAGAGAAACAATTCTCCTTGAACATGATGACAAAAAAAAGTGTGCTCATGGCCATGATCTCCAAATAAAATAAGATAGGGAGGAGGACCACACAAAAAAGAGAGTCATTCATTTTTCTTTCTACCATCCATATTCCCACCAAATAAATATGCACAAGCTTGGTCTTGATTGTATGATTAGCGTTCTACTAGGATCTGCTTTTTGACTTTACAAAATAATTGATGCAAGTATGCCTTATGCACTACTGGAGAAACCATCATTGGTTGAAATGGCAAAAAGCACAGTAGTCCCGGTTTGAGTTGCACCCGGTTCAAAAATTCAACGGCCCTCTAGGAACAGTAGTCCCGGTTTGTGTCACGAACCGGGACTAAAGATCACTTCTAGTCCCGGTTCAAATGTTTTCGCGCGTGTCGAGCGCCGGGGACCTTAGTCCCGGTTGGTAACACCAACCGGGACTAGAGGTAGCATCACTAGTCCCGGTTCGTGTTACCAACCGGGACTAAAGGTCCCCGCGCTCGACACGCGCCGACAACATTTGAACCGTCACCTCTAGTCCCGGTTCTTGAAACGAACCGGCTCTAAAGGTCCTAGAGAGCCGTTGAAATTTTTATACCGTTGCCTCGGGACTAGAGATGGCATCTCTAGTCCCGGTTGGTGTTACCAACCGGGACTAGAGATTTTCTTTATATACTCCTTCCTCCTCCATCCCGAGCCAACCACACTTGTACATCTTCAAAATTTTTCTCAGCTAGAGGTCCGGTGCAACCAAGGTTAGTAACTTCTTTGGTGATAATACACAAATATTTGCTATCTATAAGGTTAGCAACTTCTTCCTCTTATAGATTTGCGGTTGTTTTCATATACATTTTGCTATCTACATGTCATGTGCTATCTTCAACCTTAGCACTTCGCATTTTACGGTCGTTTTTATATACATTTTCATCTCTAGATTTCTATGCAAACATGAGGAGATGTTTCCCAACCACTGAAATTCATCTCTAGTCCCGGTTGGGTTTAAAAACCGAGACTAATTATTACAGTGCCCAATTATATTGTGTTATATTCATATATAATTATAATTAACATATGTTCATATATTCATATATAATTAACATATAATTAACATATGTTCATATAATTAACATAAAATAGTATAAATTAAAATAATAACATATAATTAACATTTGTCATATTCCAAACTATTTAAAATTTAAATAATAATATATATTTAACATATGGCCTATTTGAAAAAAAAATTAAATTAAAATAATAACATATAATTAACATTTGTCGTATTTAAAACTATTTTAAACCATAAACCCTAAACCTTAAACCTAAACCCTTTTACCATTAACCCTTAACCTAAACCCTAAACCCTATTTTAAACCCTAAACCCTAAACCCTAAACCCTCGTGCGGCCTGCGTGATTGGCATGTAGAAGTACTGCGACACGAGCTGGAACGTCAATGCCTTCTCCTTTGATCTAATATCGTATCTCATGCTCTTGGAGGCTGCTCCGTTCTCATCACTGTAATAGAGCAGTGGCAATCTCTTCTCACTTTGTTTTACCTTGTTCTCCGATTGCTCCATCTCATCCCAATACTTCAGCACATCATCTTCAAAGATGACACCAAGCTCGTCTGCATGGCAAGAAACAAGTGTCTAAGCAACACAAATCCAGAAAGCACCATTCCTTTTCGATTAGAAAAAAGAGAGCATCATTCTTGCGTTGATCCGAGTAGAAAAAAAAGAATCATACCTTGTAAAACGTTGCTTTGCATGACAATAGAACAAAATGGCTGGGGATGGAAGCTCGGGAAGGAGATACTGGAGAAGAGGGCTTCCTCCTCAAGCAGGTAACTATCAGGCCAAAGGCTAGTGCAATAAGGCCACCAGCTAGTTCATGAAAAAAAGGTTAAATCAATAACAGATAAACAGATAAACAAAGACAGTCTTGCAGCCAAAAGAAGCTACTGCTATAAAATTTTCTCAGCGATGAGCATGGTTAACCATATGCATGATGCAAGACAAAACTGCATTTACCTATGTTTTTGGCTGGGCTTCATTATTTCGAGAGACATGAAGCAAATCTCACACTTCAATGAGTCAGGATCAATGAAATAGCTTATCTTAGTCGTCTCGTCCACATCCGCATCCAGTTGCTCCAGATGATTCGTGGAGAGGCCCCGATGTTTTCTTCCTGCCTTCTTCACTGATCTTGGTCTCTTCAACATGTCATGATCCATTCGTAGTTGCCTTCTTCACCGATCTTGGTCTCTTCAATATTTAATGATCCGGATCACGGTCTTTTTTTTACTTTTCTCCCTTTGCTTCATAATCTTTCTGTCTTGCTCTTTCTTCGAGTACGACGTAGTAGTACTCGTGTATCTCCATCAAACTTTGAATAGCGAGAGATATGGCAATGATTGGATAGTGTGGCTATATATGGCAATGATGGCTTGCCTCTCCCGTTTCCGTCTCAATGTCTCGGCGGCGCCATGGAAGCCGCCGGTGACGCGCACGACGGGAGACTACCTCTATTCGCCCGCCGTGATCGAGCAGTACTATCCGCCGCCACCGCCCCAGTCTTGGCTCCAGCTGCCACCGCTGCCGTCGGTCTCCCTGATTTAGAGGTGTGCTTTCTCTGTGTTTCAGCGGCAATGTTCAAGTTCTCGTTGCTAATGTCTTCTGCCTTATTCTCATGAATTGCCACATAAGCATTAGCCGTTAGAGCATTATTGTCCCGACCACAAGTTAGGATCTTCGTGAGTATGGAGCATGTCGACGACGCCCTCCTCCTCGCTTGTAATTCTCCTGAGGACTTTTCGTCGACCTCGGTCTCACCCTTTACCGTTTTTATTCATAGCTCCCTACAAATGTAATATGATCAAGGGAAATTGACTATGAATTCGGTGGATGGTGTTGGTGCCTCCTCCAATGTGGTTCCCCTTATTCACTTGTCAGAGGGACATTCACTGGAGGAGGCACTGTCACGTGAACAGTCCCTCGGACAGTGCCTCCTCCAGTGAACGGTCCCTCGGACGGTGAACAAGGGGAACCACGTTGGAGGAGGCCCCAACACCATCCACCGAATTCATAGTCAATTCCCTAGATCATATTACATTTGTAGGGAGCTATGAATAAAAATGGTAAAAGGGTGAGACCGAGGTCGACGAAAAGTCCTCGGGAGAATTACATGAGGAGGAGCGGCCGCCGACATGTTCCATACTCACGAAGATCCTAACTTGTGGTCGGACAATAATGCTCTAACAACTAATGCTTATGTGGCAATTCACGAGAATAAGTCAGAAGACATTAGCAACGAGAACTTGAACATTGCTGAAACACGAGAAAGCACACCTCTAAATCAGAAGACCGGCGGCAACGGTGGCGGCGGGAGCAAAGATCTGGGGCGATGAACGAACGACGTAACGGAGACGTGAACGATAGATTGAATGAATGGTCGGTCGTTCGGTCGATCGTTCGGTCGTTCGGTGTGGATGTAATCCAGAAAGTGACTTCTGAAAAATATCACCATTGTGAATGTGCACAATTGGATCTGGTGTCTATCGGATTTCATCTATTTTTTCCATCTTCTTCTTTTCTGACTATGTTTTTTTACGTAGACATACATGATAGTCCTAAATAATTGATACATGTATTAACCGAATAAATATTTTTCAGAATTCTTTGATTAAGTCCTCAACCCACATCAATCAAATGGAGGATCGTGACGAGGAACAGTTTCTCCTTGATGAGATCGCACGAGGAACAGAGTTTTACAACGAGGAGGGACACGAAGATCCAGATCAGTACCTCAACGAGAAGGGGAACGATGGGGGAGACTAGCAGAGGAACGAGGAGAGGAATGAGGGCTCCGCCTCCACCTCCGCCTCCGCTGGACAGAGAGGCCACGCGGCCTCAGCAAGAAAATAGAGGGTCGACATGTCATAACGGAGGTGGCACCTGACGGTCGACCAATTACCCCAGAGGACGCCGCAAGGAAGTTTGTGGCGCACAGCGAATGGGTGGTGAGGGATCACGTGCCCGTAAGCGTTGCCAACTGGAGGCGGTCTACCAAAGGAGGAGAGGAACAGAGCTATCTCCCAGACTCAGAGAAAGAGATGCTCTAGACGACAATGCTGCAGACGTTCACCATCCTGCACTCGAGATTAGGCAAGGGTCAAGAAATGGACGTTGAAGAAAATGGCGAGCTCTTCAGAACTACAAGAAAGATTACACAAGAAATATATCCTGAAGGGCCAGACACCAGACTTTGACAAGTTCCCAAAGCTTAGAGATCATTGGGATGCTTTTTTTGAGCACAAGACTAGTGAAGAAGCGCAATCTATCATAGAAAAGAACAAGGCCAACGCAGCCAAAAAGAAATACCATCACGGGCTTGGGTCAGCGGCTATAAAAAGCAAATGGAGAAATGGGAAAAATGGAAGCCGACCTAGAAGCACGGGATATCGTTCAGTGCACAGAACCGGCGAACGATCAAAGAACTGGTTCTATGCTCACGGCGGCTCACTAAATCCCGTCGATGGCACAGTGATCTTTGGTGATGAAATTCAAGAAGCCGGACGGAGGTTAGAGGAGGCGGTGCAGGCCAGTTCCTCGGGCTCGTTCAGGCCCGATAGAGAGAAGGACGAGCTAACGCTCGGCCTCCAAAACCCAAAGCACCCGGGGCGTACGCGAGGAAAAGGCGTCGTCCCCTGGAAATACGGGTTCCAAGCTGACATCGACACATACAGGAGCCGAATGAGGTCAAAGCGAGAGAATGATGCTAGATTCGCTGAGATGGAAATGAGGCTCTCGCAGATCGATCAGATTGTTGACGAAAGGGTGGCCGTAAGGTTGGCTGAGGAGCGGAGCCAGTGAGTTAGCCAATAGCCGGATCCAGCAACAACCGCACAACTCCAACAACAGCGCAGCAGCTGCGCGTCTACTGGAAATGAAGGCGAGCTGGCCCCACAAGCTCAACCGGGTCCGCCATGCCCCGTGGATGACATCACACAGCGGACCCCGTGTGATCTGCACATCCCGCTGAAAAACATAACAATAAAGGTATGTTCGTACTTTTATGTTGTACGTATATTTTCTTGAATAACTTGTCAATCAACGTTCATTATTAACTAATAAGCAATCTTCTCGAACAGGTCGCGTCGGGCATGGCTATTCCAGTAGCCCGAGACGGCACCTACCACTCCCGGCCCGTTCCACCTTCGTACTCGAAGGTTGAAATTGAACAGGTGGAACGCGGCTATGAAGATCTGGAGCTGGATATCCCCGGAGGAGACGGGGAGACGACGCTAGGAGAAACGGCTCATGGAATATTTCTCTGGAGGAAGATCTTCATAAAATTCCCCGGACGAACAACGTCTCCTATCGTTCCACCGCCCTCGCCTCCACGTGGGCCGTCTCCTCCGCCTCCTTCGCCGCCTCCGCCTCCTCCGCCTCCTACGTCGCCTCCACGAGCACCGACTCCTAAACGGCCGTCTCCAACTCCACCGCCTTCCAACCCTCCTCCGTCGCCACAACGAGCACCGACTCCTAAACGGTCATCATCCAAGAGCGCACCGTCAATATCAAGCGGTCGTCCAAGAAAGACTCGAATTGAGAAGACGCCGCCACTCGCACCAAAGCGGTCGGCCTCAAGCGGGCAAGAAAGCGGGCAAAGATGTACCCCGGCTTGGCATGCGGCCACGAAGCCTATGGAGTTCTGCATGATTCCAAATATTAGACCTGATTTAAGACAATTCATTCAAGAAGCTGGAATTAATATGGATCAATTACACGGGCGTGCACCCCTGCGAAGGCTCTGCTTAAATACAAGTTCAACCTTGGAAAGCCTCTCGTCAAGCCGGATCTCGTGAAAAGGCTTCCAACTCAGATGTACCGCTTCCATCAGTGGTACATGCAACGATCCAGCAAGGGTGAAGACATGATAACATGCAAATATTCAATTGACTACTTCTTCGATGGAGATGACTACCTCTATATCCGATTCGAAGATATATTCGACCTGTACCAACTTGATGCCCTCGACGTCTCACTTCTAACCGTGCGGGTTTTGTAAGTATCGCCCGGTTATTTGTTTCTTACCTCCTTGAATTTAGCTGACTAAAATTCTTTTTAGCCGTTGTAGAATGGCAATCCAATACTGCAACAAGCACGAATGCACCAAGCATGGATTCATGGATCCACGCAAAATCAATGGCCCATTGGTTGATCAGTTTTCTAATGAAACCGTGGACAACATATACAACGCGCTTGTGAAGCAACCCTTCCGGTCCTTCATCCTTCTGCCCTATAATATTGCGTAAGTCTTTTCTTTCTTTCCGAACCAATTTCAATCCCGTGCATACATAAAGTTTCATATGTGTCATCTAAACCAATTTACTGATTCCACTGGATTCGTTAGTACTTGACATGGGTCGATCGAAGATCCATGTCTTTGACTCAATGGATAAACCAGAGTCCACGTACTCCCACATATTTGAACTGTTTAACAGGTAATGCCATCTTACTTTCTATTGCATATATACGGTTCTCGGATAATTACGTGCTAACTTTCAACTGCACGTAGGGCATGGGAACGATTTCGGGGCAATGTTCGCGGAAATTGGAAAGATAAGCTCTCTGTGCGGATGAAGTTTTTAGTGAGTAACATGCCTGCTCCTAATTTGAGTTGACTCATTATTATGTTCTAAAATATGAAATGCATATTAAATATGTCGTCGTTTCTCTTTTAGTGTGCAAAATAGTCGCAGGGCACCAACCTATGTGGATATTACGTCTGCGACTACATTCACCGCTTTGTGACCGAAGTCAAAACTGTCGATGATCTAGATGTACGTATAACACCAATTCATACATTACGTCTCGATTTCTTATTCACTTCATATATTTATTTCTAGTTTATTCTATTTAGTGACAACTTATGCGAGTAAGAGACGACCTCCCCCACGAGACTTTCATACAAGCCGCTCAGGAAGATTTGATGGGATTTATTAACGAGCAGGTCGTTGATCCCGCGGGGGAGTTCTTCATTAGTTTTAGTAGCTAAACCACAACAAAGTAGATTAGAGACATTTTATAAGCTAGCTAGGAAACATGTATGAATATTGTACATATTTTGGTAATATCTGTATATTTCCTTTCTTAAGTTCGTTTAAATATGTGTAAATTATATATTTATGTGTAATAATATATGTGTAATATATATATAGCAGTACTGCTGGAGAAATGGCAAATTAAAAAAAATAAAAAAAATCTTTAGTCCCGGTTTAAGCCACCAACCGGGACTAAAGATTGCGGAGCCGGCCACGTGGCTCCGCCACCTTTAGTCCCGGTTGGTGGCTTCAACCGGACTAAAGATGCATCTCTAGTCCCGGTTATTTAACCGGGACTAGAGGTAGTCCATCTCTAGTTTCGGATTCGTAGTCCCGGTTTGACAACCAGGACTACTGAGGGTTACGAACCGGGACTAGTGTGGCTTTCTCCAGTAGTGATGATTTTCCCTACCTTGAGCTCCACATAAGCTTAGTAGAAGTAGGTGTAAAGAAGGCGCAATGCCTTGGTAAGGAACTATATACATTTGAGTGATACAAAAGTATCATGTGAGGTACTCTTCCTTTTGCTTTTCAAAAACTTTAAAAAAATCTCCAGATGAAAGTGGAATAAGGAGTAAGAGAAATAGCACTCTTATCTACCGTTCTGTTTCTCAACCGCCCAAGACAAAGTGAAGCCAAAGCTCCCATGAGGACTAAGGTAATATGGGTAAGATTACCATTGCCATCTTATTCAATTCTAGGTAGAATACTTGGTTGTAGGCATGGTACTTTAGAGAAATAGAACATGGTAGCAACTCCTGATCCACCGAGCCTAAGTCTTGACTTTGCTTAGGTACGAGCAAAGGATAAGCTTGGGGAGTTTGTTGACAGTCGTTAAGTCATGATTCTGATCGTCACAGACCTCGGAAATAAAAGGAAAATAGTGTACGCTACTGGCATTTAGGTTTAGAATTAATAAAGTTCCACATGTCCTTCGAATTTAGATGCTTGCAGGAACATTTATCACTTAATCGAAGCAAAGTCGAGCTCGCGCGGCGAAGAAACACAATTCCAACCAATCAGTAATAGCCACGTCGGATTCCCGCGGATCAGAGGGC
This sequence comes from Oryza australiensis, assembly GCA_019925245.2. Classification (NCBI taxonomy): domain Eukaryota; kingdom Viridiplantae; phylum Streptophyta; class Magnoliopsida; order Poales; family Poaceae; genus Oryza; species Oryza australiensis. The sequence continues at coordinate 814,173 of JAIFGZ020000126.1, forward strand.
CCACAAGTCAGGTGAAACTAACATAGGGTGGGACTAAACCACTGGGAACCGCCTTAAGGACCCACATGGAAGTGATGGAAGAAAGTTGAGGTCGGTTGGGCAAGACCAGGGTTCGGTCGAACCAAGACGGTGCCCTACCGACTTGATCTTCCACGTGGCGGCTCCTAGGATCTCCCCAATGACGGTTACAAGCCTATGGCGGTTGGAAACCAACTAGAAACCGTCATAGAGAGGCTATAAAATGGGAAGAGCTCACTTCATCCAATGCACACCACAAGAAGAAGATCCTACAAGTTCTATCTTAGTCATATAATTATCTTACCCCTGTCTGGACTAAGGTATCTCATCGATAGCTTATGAATATCCATGGCATCTTAGTATTCTCTTCAAGACCACAATCTTCCTTTGGGATAAAATAAATAACAATACCCTTGGAATACTTCTTTGGGTGAAATGCTACAATGGTATATCTGTGCGCTTATGGACTTATCTGTGAATGTAAGAAATACCAACAATGTCTGGTGGGTAATGATGTACATCTCTGATATGAGTAAATCTATTTGAATAGTCGCGCCCTCGGTTATGGGCAAGTCGAGGAATGTACCCAAGTTAGAGTTTAATTCTGTTTAAGACTGAGAGAAGTGGAGTTAGCACATGTTGGCCTGAGTTATGGCAAGACCGTGTTGAGGCGCGCCTTGATAATAATTTGACTAGAGATAGGCTTGTGTTTTATTTAAATGCCTTTAAATATTTAAATGTTTTGAACTGTTGGTTTTCTGCAAAATAGCCTTATATATGAATTCTTTGTACCCCTTGCATTATTTTTGCATTCTCTCGACATGGCTTCTTGAGTACGTTGGTTGTACTCAGCCTTGCAATTATTCCCCCTTTCAGAAGTGTAGTGCTTCTGAGTTGAAGACGGTGTTACAGGACCAAGGCTTAGACCCCAGTTGAGTTTGCCTGTGAAGTGGAGCTGAAGCCCCGCTAGGATCGCCTTTTTTCGCTGCTGTCACTTTCTTTCGAGTGAGAGGACTAAGTGCCTCTTTTCCTATAAGTATTTACGCTTTAATTTACGTTTGGATTTGTGCATTGATTTGTCATTTTATGTACCCTGGTTGATTCCTGGACAGGAATTTAATACACAAAATAGTCTAGAAATTTAGGATAAATTTTCGGACATGACACCCACCATATACCAACTCTTATATGGACTTATGCCTCGTATACGAAAGGTATTCCATATAAGGAAGGAGAAAAAGAGTTCTACTCGGTCATATTCATACTTGATTCCCTAGTTCTACTTGGACAAGGGGACAACTGAGGATATAAATACAAGATCCCCCAAGAAGAGATAGGACACGCCACAACTGACGGTATAAATACAAGATCTCCCAGAAAAGATAGGACACGCCAACAGAGGCCAAGATAGATCAACAAAGTCAATACAAGCCTAGACAAAACCAATACGGAGCCACAAAGGCTGACATGAGGGATCTAAAGCTACCTTCAATCTCATCGAGTTCATATTCGAGGAAACATAGACTAGATTAGGTCATTCCAAATATTATACTCATGTGATATTTAATATATAAAGGCAACACTGGTTTCGGCCAATAGGAGTGGGGCTATTACCTATCAGTTAAGGGGCCAAACCTGTATAAAAATCCTTATCTCCCGTCTTTGTTACCTCAATCTCGCATATACCCTGCTTCCAACGATCCCTATATCTTCTAAATACCATCTTCAGGTATAGCCCATCAACATCATATATAAAATTTTTAATGTATAAAGTTTCCATGTATATATATTTTTTGGGGTCAACTCATTATTTTTTATAGGAAAATCATAAGTGGGCTCCAAAACAGAAAGGAAACGTGTGCCGAAGGTCACCGATTGTGCGTGGCGACCTACCCACCTCCTGCCCTCCACCAAAGACACATACAACCTACTCCCTGTCTTAAAAATAAATCAATTCCTAGCTTTGAATCTAGAAATAGAAAAACCAGTTCCTGGATTTAAATTCGTACTATTTTCCATACAAATTTGCAATTAGGAAGGGGTTTTTCGGTCACAGGAAGTAAATCATATCTTGTACTAAGCAAAAGTAGTTGCAGACTTACATGCAGATATATAGATGGACAAGATTACAACAAAGGACCGAGAGACCTGGTTAGATGGCCAAAGACGTAGCCTGGTTAGAGGGCCAAAGACTGACAAACCTCATGCCACTGGTTTTTGAAATATCAAAAAAAGAGGAAAGTCCTTGCGCCAAGGCAAAGAGAACAACACTTGGCTACAAGATATAGCAATTAACATAAACACTCCATGGACATGAGCCTCATTGACCAACTAGTCACCTTGTGGGGGGCGGTACGAAGGGTTCAATTGAATGATGCAGAGGAAGACCATATTACTTGGAAGTTCTCCAACCACGGTTATTACACGAGTACATCGGCCTACAAAGCGCAATGTTGTGCAGCGACTAACACAAACTACAAACAATTTATTTGGAAAGCTTAGGCGCCCGAAAAGTGTAAATACCACGTGTGGCTCATCATTTAGAACAGAGTGTGGACTTCTGATCGGCTAGCTGCTAAGGGTTGGAGAAACAATGACTAGTACCCTCTCTGTTGTACCTTGCCTGAGACGGCCCTGCATCTCGTAGCAGAGTGCAGATTTTCTACCAGAATTTGGAGTCTTGTGAGCAATTGGTTAGGTTTTCAGCAACTACAGGCAATGGAATGGAGGGAGGCCCAATCAGTATAGCAGTGGTGGGAAAACCTAGCCACTACGCCGGGTGTCCCGAAAAAGGGTCTACGATCCCTTATTTTGCTTGTTGTATGGGAAATCTGGAAAGAACGAAATCGTTGAATCTTCGACCACAAAGAGGTGACAACGAGCTCCATCCTGGCAACGATTAAAGAGGAGGCAAAGCTTTGGGGCATGGTAGGCGCTAGGCATTTGCGAGAGATCATACCCTACACCGTATAGAGTCCCCTAGTTTTTGATAGCTTTTTCCCTTTTCTCTCGGGGTGTATTTATTCCTTCTATATGCAATGATAGGGCACTATCGTGCCATTTTTTCCTTTCAAAAAAAATTACAGCAAATGAGTAAGTCTACATAACCTCCAAACTATCACAAGTTGACTCTTAACCCCCTGAACTTTCAAACCAGGTATTCTATCCCAGAACAAAACCAGGAAGAGAGAAATAACTAGATTGGAGAAGAGGGCAAAAACGTTGTGCCTTTTAAAACCCTCAGTTTTGCCCCTCTCACTTGCAAGCTGATCCCGCATGCTAGCCCACTCCAATACTAGTCCAGCTCAGCATGTCACTGTGGCAAAACCACCATGTGAAACCACTTCGAAGGGTCAAGTAAACGGTATTGAAAAGGTTATAGGGTAGAATAAGTTGAGAGGGTTTAGGGATGGCAACGGGCGGGTTCGGTTCGGGTAGAGTCTTTGGGCACCCAAACCGAAACCCGAATCTAAAACCCGAAACCGAAACCAAAATCGATTCGGGTGAAAATCCATCACCAAAACCAAAACCCGCGGATACCCGAAACCCGACGGATTAACCGAAACCCGAAATTATTAACCGAAACCCGAATTTTTAACCGAAATCCGAAACCGGCCGCGGGGTGAGGGTGGCTGGCGGCGCCGCGGGTGGAGGAGGCGGGGTGAGGGCAGCCGACGGTGCGCGGGTGGAGGAGGCGGGGTGAGGGCGGCCGGCGACGCGCGGGTGGAGGCGGCGTGGTGAGGGCGGCCGGTGGCGCGCGGATGAAGGAGGCGGGCTGCGGGCGGCCGACAACACGCGGGGTGGAGGAGGCGAGGTGAGGGCGGCGGCGGCGCGCGCGGCTGGGCGCGGACCGGTGCGGCGAGTTGTGGCTAGGGCTGGCGCCGCAAGTCGCGAGATGAGGAGTCGCGCCTCGTGCGTGCGCGTGGGCTCGGGGTCAGGGTCCGGTTGAGACACGTGCGGTGCGCCGGTGGATGGGGGTGGGGACTGGAGATTTTCGGGTTGGGTTTGAGTTATCTGTGGGTTTAACCTAAAACCGAACCAAACCCAAAATATTTTGGGTATCCGAAACCGTAAACCGTGGGCAAGAAACAGGGACCAAAACCAAAACCCAAAACACCAAAACCCATGGATACCTGAACCGAAATCAAATCATTGCCATCCCTGCTGAGGGTTAAGTAATAAACCTGCGATAGTTTGGGGTTACATAGACTTTGCATCATTAACTAACTAAACTATGATACCTGAATACTTCTAAAATCTGGCGTATCCCATATCGGATACATATAGATCGGATACATACCAGACAAGTATCACTTATTTTCACCTTTTTAAAATAATAAATTAATTCCAGATACTTCTCGGAACTTAGTCGATACTTCCAGTCTAAATATCATTACATACCAAAAAGTACTACAAGGCTTTTCCGTGTGGCCCTAATAAAAACAAAACATAAAGAAATGTCATATGGTGTACTAAATTATAAAACCATAACATAACTTGGCAGAACTTAATTTTTTTTCTATTTTTTAACATCAACATGACAACATTATTGGCTGTCACTTTCGTTGACGTGGCATGTCAAAACTATCATGTTCGTTGTGTGTGGCATGTTAGTTATTTTGTCACGTTAGACGGGCTAGCGTGATAAAAAAGTGCAGATTCTGAAAATAAGTTTTTGAAACAGATTATTTTTAAAATTAAAAATAAAAAGTTCAAAAATAAAAAAATCGCACAACTTTTAGTTTGTGATTCAAAGAAATCGAATAGAATAATATGATTTTCACACGAGATATCTTGCAGCCTATTTCTTCTGTTACTATGCCCTCGACGCGTCTAAGGCCCTTCTGAATTCTTGCTTTGTTTGGTTTGTTGCCATGCCAAAATGTAGGCAAATTTTTGTAGTGCCAATTTTTTTGCAACTTATGTGTCTTATTAGCACATTTTTGGTAGCAAACCAAACACTAGCCAAACTACTATTCAAAATATCAATAATTTGGTATGGCACATTTTGACATCAAACCAAAATGGCCCCAAATTTCAAAAGTACAGTTTCTGCAGTGATGGACTGAAAATGAGCCCCATCGTTTGGCTAAATACGGATAATATGTCATTTGATATATTAGCAAAATAATAATAATTTATAAGTAAAACTTTTATATATACATTTTTGGCGACTTAAATGCCAATATAGAAAAATAAACTTCAATAAAAAAATTCATAAACAACTTTAAAATTAAATTTGAAAACTTAAATTTTGGTAGCGGCTGATGTTGTACGGAGGAAACAATGGAAGCCTATGTAAGCATCTGACATTTGAATGATTCCAATGGTATGGATCTTCTGGAGAGTTGTATGGGTAAACATAAGCTTACCAAGTAAAGTCTGCTTCAATCTGCAAAAAGTTGAACAAAGCGTCTGTATGCCAGATTTGCTTCAGGGTCAGAATTTTTTGCTTTTTGTTTTTTTAAGTTTCTCACAAGTAGACATATCATTTAAAGACCCAAGCTCGACGCAGTCGTTATTGGTGCCAAAGTTACACGACGTCGAGCTCGCTAGGCTACGTCGGCACCAACGCAGACATGGCCATGATGTGGCTGAGCTCGACGCCGTGAATCTTGGCGTCAAGCTCGACGCCAATTACAATGGTGCCAAGCTCGACGCCAAGATCCATGGCTCCGAGCACTTGTTTTAAGCCCCCCTTTTCCCCCTATTTCATTTTCTTCTCCTCTCTCTCATGTTTTTTCTCATCACCCTTCGCCCTTCCTCACGAATCGGCATATTGGACCATGGAAACTTGAATTTGATCCATAGATCTTCAAGAGCAGTATATCCTCTCCTCCCTCCTAGGTTTTTGTGCATCAATTCAGTATGTATTAGTCGTATCTTTGATCATAAAAATGAGCATTACTTAGGGTTTTATGCACTATTTAATAGTTGTATGTTTTATAGAACCGTAGTATGCCAAGGCGTCGAAAAGCTAGCAAACAAAGGTAACATAAGCAGTTCTTCCGATATTATCTGTTTGTTGTTGTGCATAAAATGAGAAACCCTAGGTTTACGGATTAATGTTCTTGCTTTTGGTTCTTAGAACAAAACTGGTTGATTTGTAGTTATGGACGAAAGATCGAAAATTTCTTCGAACCATTGCCTTTGCCTAGTGGTGTTCCAGTGCCCATGTGTTAGTGCGGTGATCTTTGCAAGGTAGCCGAGTCCAATGAAAAGGACACGTATATGCGGAGGTACTGGATGTGTGCCAATTTTGAGTTTGAGCCTACACTTCGTTAGTGCCGCATTAACATAATGGTGAGAAATTGATGTTTTGTAATAATTATTTAGTGTATTAAGAAGTCTTACATAATTTATTTGTTTTGTAAATATTGCATTTGTTGCAGACCCCTCCACCGCTATGTGATTTTGAGCAGTGGATCAACACTGAGATCAACCCGGAAGACAAGGAGTAGATACAAAACATGTTGCGGTGGGATGCAGAGCACAATGAGAAGATTGAGAAGAGACACAGAGAGGAGGCTGCAAAAAAGAAGCACAAGGAAGAGGAGGAAAGAAGGTATGTTACTGCGTACAGGGAGGAGAGGGAGAAGAAGCTTGAGCGTGTGCGCTAAGCGGAGGCAGGAATGGAGGAGAATCCCGATGCGCACAGGAAGGGAAAGTGGCCACGTCACACTCAGTAGTATGTATGAGTTGGTAATTCTATGGTTTATTCGTGAACATTGTTGTCTAGACTTGAACTTCGCAATGTGTTGTGACGTAATGTAATTAAAATGTTATTTAGTTTGTCGTAATATAATAGAAATGTTATCGTGTTGTATAATTTACCCTATTATTAAACCTATCATAGTTTTATTGGTTACATTACTTGGGTTCATAATCTCAACTTATTAAAGCAGGAGCTTGACCTCCAGAACCTCAGAAGTTCACACAGTACACAACTCGTCCAATAATAAAAGCATAACTCATATTTCATTTGGGTTAAAAAACATGACATATGTTTCATAAAATTTTTCCTCAGAATTCGGCTGCAAAGGTCGCTAATCAATTCTGTTTTCGTCGTTTCTGTTTTCAGACGGTGAATAGTAACATGATGTTGTCAATTTTGATTGAGGCATTCGTAGTTGAAGTTTAAATTCCAATTTCCTTCCTCTAAGTTCCAAATACTTCAAGGGCCTCACTTTATATTTTTCTAAATTTTTGTCCTTTCAAATTATCAATTTTTTTCAATTGGCCAAATCTCTACTCCTTTAAAGCAGGTAGTGAAACGAGTTTAGACAAAAAATTTTGACAGAGTTTTCCTATTTCTTGATTCAATCATTATACAAATGTCAAGTTAACATACGACAACAAATATATAATGCATTCATCTCAACCAATATACATGAGCATACTAAAGGTCCATATAGTTCATAATAGTCTGTAAAGTCCATAATACTTCACATAGTCCATAATAATAGTCCACACAGTCAATACGTTTAGACCTCTACAGCAAAATAATAATACACAGAGTCCACAAATCTACACTACCATCTAGCACAATATGTACAACATGTTTCACTGCCTCCTACTCTTACCTTTAACCTTGTGCCCAAGAGCATCGGTGCATGGAGTGAAAGAGTCGGGTGGCCGATGTCTCCTGGTCCCAAGCGGCTCCGTAGGCTGACTCGAGGGAGCGTCGTGTAGCTAAGATGACCAAATCTCATCGTGTCCTTGGTCCACTTCCTCCTCCTCGTCGTCGTCCTCCTTGACAAAGGCAGTGCCTCTGGACCCTGTACGTGCCTGGCTATCACGCCCGAAAACTTTTCCCAAATTTCTAGACTATTTTGTGTATTAAATCCTTGTCCATGCATCAACCAGGGTACACAAAATGATAAATTAATACACATATCCAAATGTATAATAAAGCATATAAATACTTACAGAAAAAGAGGCACTTAGTCCTCACACTTGAAAGAAAACAGCGACAGCAGGAAAAGATGATCCTAGCGGGGCTTCAGCTCCACTCCATAGGCAAACTCAAATGGGGTCTGAGCCTTGGTCCTCTAACACCGTCTTCGACTCAGAAGCACTACACTTCTGGAAGGGGAAGAATTTGCAAGGCTAAGTACAACCAACGTACTCAACAAGCCACACCAAGGAATACAGAGATGCGAGGGAAGACAAAGAGAGGCTTGGGGCTAATTTTGCGAAAAAGCGGTTGCAAACATTTAAAGTTTTAAAAAGGGGGAAACCGTTTATTAATTAAGTCAGTATTGAACCTCCACTAAACAACGCTATCCCATATTGAACAGACCCAACCACTCCCACCAGATCTAAACTAGATTATTAAGTCAAAGTATTAATGGTGAGACTAATCATGGTGAATCTGGTTGATTGCTCATAACCGCGGGCATGGTTATTTGAATAGTTTTACTCTGATCAGAGGTACGCTACTTTACCCACAACACACGATTCCACACATGTTGCCATGTCCCGAAGTATCACCATGATACTGCAAAGGGGAAAATCGTGACAAGACCTTTCGCATAACTTTCCCTAACCAATCGTACCACACCAAGGTTTCGCCCCCACTCTCATTAGGGCAGTGGGCAGCCCCCAAGTGCCGCAGTGAATCCGGAAGCCCAGCAACCGGTAAGCCCCCGGCTGACTGCAACTCCATCATGCCCACCCTTACCAGGGAACATCAGCTAGAGGAAAGCTACACTACGAATACAACAGTTGCCCATTCTTGCTTGTGGTAAGCACTGTTTGTCTTTCAGGGTTTCCCATGAACCGATCCTTAATTACCATAGGTGCGACAATCAAAACCATACGCCCACAGCCCACCATTAAGTCCTATTTTAGTTGGGATAATTACGATCAATAAGTTTGGCCACATGTGTCAAGCTTGCAACTCATCAGATACTAGAGTAATTTATGTGATTATCCCATTTAGTTAGCTAGTGGTAATTAAGCATGGCTAAGCATATAATTCCATCAAAAGTCACGTAAGTGACTAAAGCTAGTCAAATTATCACCCAATGTTAACAAAGGGCGGATATCAAGAGGTATGGCACAAGCAAGCACATAGGTAATCTCACCATTTCATGTAATTAGCAAAGTAATGCAATTTTATTTGCAAACAGTAAATCATTGATAAAAATAGGTTCAATGTGCTTCAAGGGGAGTGTGACTTGTCTTGCTTTCTCAAACAAACTGCACTTCTTCGCGAGCGCGAACTCCGAAAACTGTGAAAACTACACTGTGGCATGTAAAACAAGGAAAACCCTAATAAAACCAAATAAATAGTACATCAAAAGTAAAACATGTAGAGCTCAAATTTAGATGGATTTTGCGATTTGAATGGCCCAATTTGGAGTTCAAATGAATTAGATATGAATTTTAGAAGTTTTGGACCATTTAAATGAATTCTAAAAAAATTAGATTTATTGCACAATTTTTAATTATTTTTCAAAGAAAAAAGGCGCGAGATGACGTCAGCAGGTGAGGGATGACATTAGGCTGACGTCAGCGCGACAGCGGCGATGCACGGGTCCACGGTGAACCGAGTCCACACGGATCGGTCCACGTGTCCACCACGTGGCTGCCACATGGGACGGGCCAGCCGACATGGCGCCAACGCGGCAGGGCTGCTGGCAGCCATGGCGGTCGCCACATGGACGGCCCAGATCGCCCCGAAGGGGGATCGAGCGACCCCGGGACCAACGGCCTGGATCGGCCCGAGGGCGATCCAATGGCCAGGCGAGGTGGAGCGGTGACCGCCGACCGGGCGGTCAGGCGGCACGGTGATGGTGTGCTCGTGCCCCGATGGTCGCCAGCGACGGCCATCGGCACAGCGGCGGTGGCATGAAGAGCGGTGGTGGAGGAGGCGGAAAAGAGAGGTGGCTCATCGATGCGGAGGAAAAGGGTGTCGCGGGCGAACGGTGGCGAGCGGAGGCGGCGGCCGGCGCTCGAGACTATAGCACGAATGTCGGTCTGGCCATGATTGGTGACGATGGAAGGGCGACCGATGCTCGAAATGGCGCGGCGGAGCCAAAGGAAGAGGCGGCGCGACCCGGGGAGCCGTGAGGTGGTGGGGAATGGTGGCCGGCGTCGAAAAGGGTGGCGGCAGCTTGGGGAACACGGCGGCGAGGCGCTCCAGTGGCTAGCGGCAGTCGGGAAGCGGCGGCCGAGGAGCGGGCACGACGACGAAGCCGGGGATGGCCTCGACGCATGACGGCGGGGCTCGGAACGTGATGAGGACATCAACACTGTCGATACATCCATGCCTCCACACGTACAACTTCATGGTCCAATAACCCACGCCCGTGCATGTCAACTAAACCATCAGGTGAGTTCATTCTTGAGTTTATGTTCCTCTTCTTTATACCCTGGAGACGCGTGCACTCTTGTTTTACTCAGGAACGATGGAGAGGATCCAACGGGGAGAGGATTAGCGCGGGGTGGATTCAGACTGCAGAACAGTGCCAAGTTCTGACGGCCACCACGACTTCATGCGAACTTCGATTTGGACGTGCAAGTACTTGATGGAAAGGTTATCAAGTCTACTTTCAAATGGATCCGGCCCCATGTCAATATCTGTCCTAGTACGGTCGCAATTGTCATTTTTCTACCGAGTGTTTTTCTGTCCACGGTGCTGCATCACCTCTTTTGGCCCAATGGGCCGTGTATCAACTTGGGTCCATTAGGGGCGAGTCCTAGGGTTGAGCACGACCCCAGCACCCCTTTGGTTGTCTCCTCCTCTTCTTAAACCTTCAGCCGCCTCCAAAAACGGTGGGTTTTGTTGATTAGAGTTAGCGTCTTGCTACTTGCACACAGCGCGCATGTCGGCTAGACCGTCTGTCTGTTTGTCTTCGGAACCCCACCATTTGTGAATTCAGAGTGAATTTTTCATCTCAATATCTAGCAATTTTAGTGCTTGTTTTACTTGTTCTTGCTTGTTCTTCGATTGCTTGCAGGACAAGTGCCCTAGTGGCTAGGTTGTCGCGCACCGTAAGTTCGCGTCGACCATCGGAGACGATGTATCGGTTGCTAAGGCGCATCGTCCTTGGACGGTTGTAGTCAGACCATGAACGTCGCCTTCATTCCCCAATTGAGTTATCCTCCACCTCTCATCGAAAGATCGGGACTAAACCCTAGCGGGTTCACATCAAAACGCCGGAGGCGCTTGGCCGGAGGAAGGACGGAAAGCGGTGGAGCGAAGTTGAGCGTGGGGAGGAATGAGGGGAGCACGACAAGCTCGAGAGTTTGGAGGAAAGTGGCAGACGAGCTTGGAAGTGGGAATTTATAGGTCGGGGAGGGGCGTGGGGTGACTGAGGACGTGGATTTCGCGGTGGCTGGTGGTAATAGCGCGGTGGCGTTAAGGCGGCGATTAATGGCGGCGGGATTTGGGGAAACTAAGAGGGGGAAACGCGCGGTGGTGTGATGGCGTGGGTTAATGCGTGCGCGGGAGTGGCAGCGGCGGTAATGGCGGTCGGGGCACGGCTAGAGGTGGGAGACGAACCCGACAGGTGGGACCCACCTGTCGGTGACCAGGAAAGAGAGGGAGGTCGGATGGAGTTTGGCGACGTGCGCGAGGGCGAGTGATCTGCGGCCACAACGCCGGCCCACGAGCGCGCGACGCGGGAGAGAGAGGAATGGGCCGGGCTAGATTGAGAACAAGGGAGGGAATCTAGACTTCAAGGAAATTAAAACGGCACGAGAATAGGAGGAGGATTTTTAATTGGTTTTTCATTTAAATTAATCACATAAATGATCTTTGGATTTTCATAAATATTTCTAGTGCTCAAATAATTCCAAGAAAAATCTTGAAAATAGATGAATACTCAAAATATTAAATAAAAATATAACAATATCATTCAATGATTATTTTATTTATTAAATAATTACTAAAATGTTCTTTGTATTATTAAAATTATTTCGGAGCTCCAAAATTTCACGGAAAATTTCAAAGAATACTTTAGGGCATGGAGAACATTTCAAAAATATTTTCAGCTATGATTTTTAAAAGAAATTTTATTCCTTCTTAATTTCACTCGATAATTTATTTTGTCTTTCTATTTAATTTCTGGAAAATAATCTATTTAATGATTTTTAATCTCGAACGAAAATCGGGGCGTGACACTGGCTAGACGAACCAACACCTCGTGTGGATGAAGAAGGCACGTGCACGTCTTGGGTCGTGAGTGTCCTACAACCACAACGAATAGCCGCACGACGTAGCCAACGTTCTAGTCTCTCTTGCGCAAAATCATGTTAACTCAAAGATTCCAATGTAATTAGATGTATACTTGAAAGAATTTTCACAATATTACATCTAGGAAACTGCACGTGTCGTCGTCCCTAAGTCTCCCGCGAAATCGCTCAATCTCCTCGACCGACGTTCGCAAGTTGTTGCCCTGAAACAAAGTTCACAATTAGAACATATTGTTACACAAATCAACATAGAAAATCAAGTCAGATGACATACCACTCTGTCCAAGATAGGCCCTGCCTCCACATGCCTTCCTACGCGCGTACTTTGGTCGTATGTCGTGTCTTCACCATCGGATGACTCAATGTCGGCGTAGTATGCCTGTGACCACTGAAGCCTAAGCGGGTGTCACGCCAAGAAATTCAGACCCGAATTTCCGAAGCTATATGTGTATTAAAATCCCTGTCCAGGACCAGCCAGGGTACACATACGACAATTGTTGATATTACAGTTCCACGCCTTAGAAACAGTACAAAAAGATCACAAAAGAGCAGCGAAAAAAAGAAAAAGGGCCTAAGCCTAAGCTTGACGCTGGCCACGCGGCTTCGACCACTCCACAAGCAGCTTCCAGAGTGTAGGACAAGCCTACTCCACCTCATCTTCGTCTTCAACCTCTGGCTCAGGTTCTGGTGAAGAGGCAAGGGTGAGTACTTCCACGTACTCAGCAAGTCATGCTGGAAGGGGAGAGAAATGAATGCAGGGAGAACAAGGGTTGGGCTAGGGTTTGCTTTTGCGCAAACAGCAGGGGTTTTTCCAAACAATACAGATTTTTGAACATAGTCAAAAACAATAGTAAATTGAGTAATTAAAGCATTTTGAATCCAACAGTGTCCAACGTTATCCCCACGTTGCGACATGCCCAAACCATCCACCTATACTAGTCATGTTCCAAAACTTAGGGTGTAAAAGTGTGAGACTAATCACGGAGAGGTCGGTCGATCGCCCCATTACCGCAAGCACGACTATTCGAATAGATTTACTCTGATCAGAGGTGTACAATTGTACCCACAAGACACAGTCCCACAACACGGTCTCCTGTGTGCTGGAATACCACCGCGGTACCTCGGAAAGGGAACTGTGATAGGACCTTTCGTATAACCCCCCACTAACCAAGCGAACCCCACCAAGGTTTCGCCCCACTCCCGGACCACGGGAGTAGGCAGCCCCGAGTGCCTCGGTGAATCGGCAGCCCAAGCAACCCTTAAACCGGGCCGACGAAACTCCATCCCGCTCACCCTTGCCGATGGGTCCGTCGGCTAGGAGAGGCTACACTACGGGACCCGCCTTACCCATTTCGGCTTGTGGTTTGCACGGTCATTCTCCCGAGGGGTCCCGTGAACCGGTCCTTAATTGCTATGGGCGCCGCTAACCAAAACCATAGCGCCCACAGCCCACCATTTGTCATATTTTAGTTATTAGTCCGGTTCACCTGAATCTATAATCATTAATCCTCCGAACAGAAGTCCAGGAGAGATAAATTAAGTGAGAATGACCCAATTTGTGAGCTTGTGAGTCTAAGCCAGGCTAAGCATAACCTAGTCCTGAATCTAATCACATTATTTTCCCAAGTTTTATCAAAGGGTTTGGGGCGTCAAACCTAAGGCATAAACTAAGCATAAGGGGTACTATTTCCCATGAAATGTCAATATAAAATACATGCAATTTCATAGAATAAAACAGGTGTTTTAGCAAAATGGGAGCAATATGATCAATAATGTGGTATGACTTGCCCTGCTCTTCGGCTTGGGGAACTTCCGCGATGACTTCAAAGTAAACCGGGACGGAGGGACTACCGGGATCTACACGGCAAACAAGCACTTCAAAAAAACAGTCCAAAAAGCTACTAAAATAGGGAACAAGACCATTTTTAATGGATTCTTGGCATTTTTATGAACCTAATGAAATTTGAATGGGCTAAAACGGAGGTCAGATTGAAAAGATATGATTTTTAGTAGTTTTCTGGGTTTTTTTACTAAAACAGAAAAATCCTTAATTGATTTATTGCGCAATAAATCCCGGAGAAGGCGTCAGTGGCTAGGGCTAACGTCAGCGATGGCGTCACTGGCCGCGGGAGCACCGGTCCACGGTGGACCGGGTCCACGGGCCGAGAGAGAGCGGTGCACCACGTGGCGCACACGTGGCGCCGACACGGCGGCCACGCGGCGTGCCACGCGGCAAGCGGGGCGACGGCCCTGACCGCCGAGGCGCATCGACGGCCGGGAGAGGGCGTGGGCGGCGCGATCGACGCGATGGCGCACGGCGGCCGGAGACTGGCCGGTGCCATTCTGACGGCGGCGCGGGGCGACGGGGTGACGTGGGTTGCGCGCGAGAACCGCGCGCACTCGGGAGCGGTGGCGCGCGTTCGGCGAGAGGAAAAGGAGGGGCGCTCACCGCGGTGTGACCGGAGTTGAGGGAGACGATGGCGACGGCGGCGAAGGAGACGGCAGAAGCACTCGGGAAGGGGTGGCCGACATGGTGCGGGCACCGGCGACGAGGAGGGAGGAGTCGACGGAGCTCAGGACACCTCGGAGCAACGGGACAACACGGCCGAAGCTCGGCGACGAGGTCCTAAGCGAAGGCGCACGGCACGGGGACGACGGAGAGAGGGAGAGGCTTGAGTGGAGGTGTGGGGAGCTCGGGGAGGGCGAGGGGTGCTTAAATAGGGAATGGGGAGGTCGGCGGTGACCGGATAAGGGCGCAATTGATCGTCGGCGCCATTGGGGGAAAGTAATGGCCGGTGATGAAATCCGGCCATTAGGGTGCACGGGAGCGGCGGTCGGGGGCTTTGAATGCCGACGGGCACGGTGGGGAGTTAAGGCGGTGGGATCCCGGAGCGCGGGGAAAGCGGGTGCGCGAGATCCAAGCGGAGGGAAGCAGCGGAAATGGCGTCGAGCGGCGGGGGTCAGGACGACGGCCGACAGGTGCCCCACCTGTCGGCATCCCGATAAAACAGAGGCAATATAGACTTGTTTGCAAGCGCGAGGGTTTAACGGGACGCGGCCTTCGGCCAGCCCACGAGAGAGAGGAGAGAGCGGCGCGTGGGCGGGATCGGCTAGGCCGTCGGCCTGATCGGTTGGGCCGATCGGCTGGCACGTGCAGGAGAGGATGGACCGTCGGCTCGGGCCGGCAGCCCACGTCCGAAAATGGGCGGGAAAGGACGGAGGAGAGAGAAACTGATTTTCCGGGGATTTATTTATTCTGATTTTTATTTTAATTGGTTAAAAATTATTCCTTGTGCTCTAAAAATTTCACTAAAAATCTTGTTAGTGTATTTTGACATGTAGAATTTAAGAAAAATCCCACCATGTCATTTCCATTTAGCATTTGGCTTTTAAAATTTGGCTTGTGATTCTCTTTTACGATTTTTCCTTTGGATTTTTAAAAGGGGAAAACACCTCAGGGTGTTACAAACCTACCCCCCTTAAACGGAATCTCGACCCCGAGATTCGGAGGTACTGGCGAACAGATAGAGATGAGCGGCCTTTAGCTCATCTTCCCTCTCCCAGGTTGCTTCTTCTTCGGAGTAATGAGTCCGTTGAACTCGGCAGAACTTGATAACCTTGTTCTGGGTCCTCCGTTCACTGATTTCGAGTATCCATGCTGGTTTCTCCACATAAGTCAGGTCTTCCTGGATTTCGATCTGATCTGGACTGGCTTGTTCTTCTGGAACTCTCAGACACTTCTTGAGTTGGGAGACGTGGAAAACGTCGTGGATCCCCGCCATGGTGGGTGGCAGTTCGAGTTGGTATGCCACTTCACCCTGTCGCTCTTGTATCCGATATGGTCCGACATAGCGTGGTGCCAACTTGCCTTTGGTTTGGAATCGGTGCACTCCCCGAAGTGGGGTGACACGCAGATATACATAGTCTCCGACTTTGAAAACTAGCTCTCTGCGGCGGTTGTCTGCATAACTCTTTTGATGAGATTGTGCAACTTTCAGCCTTTCTCTTATGATTTTGACTTTCTCTTCGGCATCACTTAACACTTCAGTCCCGAACAGCTGACGTTCGTCGGTCTGATCCCAGAAAAGCGGGGTTCGACACTTTCGGCCATAAAGTGCTTCGAAAGGTGCCATCTGTAAACTGGCCTGATAACTGTTGTTATAAGAGAACTCTGCATAGGGCAGGCTCTTATCCCAAGCTCCTCCGAAATCCAGAGCACAAGCTCGCAGCATATCTTCCAGAACCTGGTTTACATGTTTCGTCTGACCATCTGTTTGCGGGTGATAGGCCATGCTAAAATTCAACCGGGTGCCAAGTTCCTCTTGTAGTTTTTGCCAAAACTTGGAGGTGAACTGGCTACCACGATCAGATACTATCTTCCTGGGTACACCATGAAGACACACAATCCTTGCAAGGTACAATTCTGCTAACCTTCTGCCCGTATAGGTGGTAAGCACTGGGATAAAATGAACCACTTTAGTGAGACGATCGATTATAACCCAGATAGAATCGTGTCCTGATGATGTTCGGGGTAAACCGGTGATGAAATCCATCCCGATTTCCTCCCACTTCCATTCCGGGATTTGAAGTGGCTGTAATAATCCCGCAGGCCTCTGGTGTTCTGCCTTTACTCGCTGGCATACGTCGCATAGTGCCACGAACTCTGCTATTTCTCTTTTCATGCTAACCCACCAGAACTTCTCCTTAAGATCCTGGTACATTTTGGTACTTCCCGGATGGATAGAGTACTGACTCTGATGTGCTTCAGTAAGGATTAACTTTTTCAATTCCTTATCTTCTCGCACACATATCCTGTTGCCTATCCATATGGTTCCATGTTCATCTTTCGTGAAGTCACAAGCGTTTCCCACTCTCATATTCTTCTTAAGCTCAGCTATGTCCGGATGAGAGGCTTGAGCTATGCGAATTTGATCTAAGAGTGTGGGTTCGGCCTCAAGAGCGGCCACAAATCCGAGTTCAACAATTTCTAGGTTTAGGCGCTCTAGATCTTGTAGTAACTGTTCACATCTCCCTTCTATGTGAATAGAGTTGCAGCAACTCTTTCAGCTCAGGGCATCAGCTACCACGTTAGCTTTGCCGGGATGGTAGTGTATACTGAGATCATAATCCTTGATCAACTCCAACCATCGTCGCTGACGGAGGTTCAAATCCTGTTGGGTGAAAATGTATTTCAGGCTCTTATGATCCGTATATATTTCACAGCGATTACTGACGAGGTAATGTCGCCATATTTTCAGAGTATGAACTACTGTTGCTAGTTCCAAGTCATGTGTTGGGTAATTAGACTCATGAGGTCTCAACTGGCGGGAAGCATATGCGACCACCTTTCGATCTTGCATCAAAACACAGCCTAACCCTTGGTGAGATGCGTCGCAATAGACTTGGAAACCCTTGGTTTGATCTGGCAAGATCAATACGGGTGTGGATACCAGTTTTCTCTTGAGTGTTTCAAAACTCTGGTTACGCTCAGTAGTCCATATAAACTTTTCATCCTTCTTCAACAACTGCGTCAAAGGCTTGGTAATTCTGGAGAAGTTTTCAATGAACCGACGGTAATAACCCGCAAGTCCTAGAAAAGTTCTGACTTGGGTGACAGTTTTAGGTGGAGTCCATTTGGTTACAGCTTCTACATTGGAAGGGTCCACTGCGACTCCTTGGGCATTCACGATATGGCCGAGAAATTGCACTTCCTTCAACCAGAAAGCACATTTGCTAAACTTAGCATAGAGCAGGTGGCCTCTTAACTTTTCAAGTACCAATCGGAGATGGTGCTCATGTTCCTCTTCCGACTGTGAAAAGATCAGGATGTCGTTGATGAACACCATGACGAACTTGTCTAGGAATTCCATGAACACTTTGTTCATCAAATTCATGAAAAAGGCTGGGGCATTTGTAAGTCCGATGGACATGACCGTGCACTCGTACAGGCCGTATCGAGTGGTGAAGGCAGTCTTGGAAATATCTTCTTCTCGAATTCTTAGCTGGTGATAGCCTGACCGCAGGTCTATCTTTGAGAACACTTTGGCTCCCTTTAATTGATCGAACAGGTCGTCAATCCTAGGAAGAGGGTATTTATTCTTAATAATGACCTCGTTTAGTGCGTGATAGTCGACGCACATCCTTTTGGTCTTATCCTTTTTCTCCGCAAAAATGACTGGCGCACCCCAAGGCGATGTGCTCGGGCGGATATAACCTTTCTGTAACTGTTCATCTACTTGTTTCTTGACCTCTGCTACTCATTGGCTCCCATTCTATAGGGCCTCTTATGGATCGGAGCAGTGTCAGGGACTAGGTCAATCCGAAACTATATTTCTCTTTCAGGTGGCATTGTGGTTAGATTTTCTGGGAAGACTTCCGGGTACTCACAAACCACAGGAATATTTTCTAACTTTGCCTGATCCTTTCCTTTCTCTTCGGGCTTCTTCTTAGCCGAGATCCGATTCAGACTTGCCACTACCCTCAGTGGTTTAGGGGAGCGGTAAATCACTTTCTTCCCTTCGTCATTGGTCAAGGAGATCGTGTGGCTTGCGCAATCGATCAGACCTTTATGACGGGTCAACCAGTCCATCCCAAGGATGACATCTAGGCCTTTTGCTTCTAGAAGGATAAGATTGGCTAGAAAGGGGAATCCTGGGATTTTTATTGCCACTGAAGGGCAAAAGTGGGCAGTGTTCAAATGGTTCCCGGGAGTTTGGACCCACATGAATATCTTAAGTTTTAACACCGACAACCCATGTTTTTGTTAGTGATATGCCCTAGAGGCAACATGGAGATGTTGGATATCATGGTCAATGTTTATGTATTTATGAATAAAGTGTTATTCAGTTCCATGAAATAGACATCTTGTATTGATCAATAAGTACGTGACTTATTTATGAGACTCTATATGTATGAATCTATTTCTAAATGATCCTCGATTATATATCATATTATTGGAACTAATATGATTCTAAGATCGGCATGTTTATTGATTGATGATCATGTCTCATAGATCATGGGTATGGAGATACCAAATCAATAAACATGGACATATGTGTTAGAGAACACATTGTTGGATAGACCCACCATGAGACACTACAGAATTAATGTGCCATTAGTTGGTCTCGGTAGTGTTGGTACAAAGTCCTTAGACCCGAGATCACCATGGATTCCAACATGTGTAGTAGCCTACTTTGAGACTACCAAACGCTATTCCGTAATCGGGTAGTTATAAAGGTAGTTTTCGGGTTTGCTATGAAACATGGAGTGGGATGTGAGTGATCAAGATGGAATTTGCCCCTCCTTTGGAGAGATATCTCTGGCCCCTCGAGGTAATGGATTATGGAAATGCATGGCCATGCTAAGTTGATTGAGGAGTCAATCAATGACATGATAATCCAATACGGTTCGAGTGAATGGTTAAGCTATTGAAGGGATGACACACATCTTGCCTATAGCTTAACCGGTATCGTGAGGCAAAGGGATTTGTGTACACATTACGAGTTCGAGCCGATATTATATTCTTGTATACTATGGTGTCAATATGTGCTTGCTAGGCGCCGCGTTGATGTGTGGCCGAGTTGGACTCGAGCGACGATCGGCTAAGTTAGACTATAGCCGAAACCGAGTATACCCGAACCTACGTGGTCGCACGCTTAAGGGGATAAGAACAGACATTCGAGTTGGACTCGAATATGGCTCGATCGGATAGGGATCCGATCGGATAGAGTTCTATGGGCTTACGACGTATGGGCGGCCAACTCTGTGAGATTCGGATAGGATCCGATTTAAAATAGAGTCCTGATCGGCCACTAGTCCCAGTCGGCCAACTCTATATAAAGGGGCGAGGGGTGGAGAGTTGCATCACATTGAACCGAATCCGCAACAGAAGTCGCCGAGATCAATCTCCACGAAAACCCTCCCACTTTCGAGCCAAACCCTAGCCTTGCATCGCGTGCTAGCACACGGGTGTTCGGCGTTCTGTCCCCGGACGTGTGGATACCGGTAGAGGCGCTGCTACGTTGCGCGCTGTTGATCGGCTACGGATCGGCTGTGGTGGAATCGGCTGCGGTCGAGTGCATCGGAGCGAGGCGCGAGAACGCGGTCAGACGACTCGGCGAATCGGCTACATCGGCGAATCGGCTGATTGGTGAATCGGCTGTCCCTGGGAATCGGCTGTCGGCTTGCGGGAATCGGCTACACTGTTCCAGATCGGATAGCCCTAATTGGTTGTTTCTGCTGCTTACTCCAATCGGTAATGATCTATCGGCCCTTACTTGCAAGTGTTCCTAGTTTGCACGGTAGAAAAGTTTTGTTTTCAGCTAGCGTAGCCTCCGCATAACCCTTTCAGTTTTCCCACAAATGCTTTTGATATGAAAGAATGTGTTGCACCCGAATCAAACAGGACTGATGCATTAAAGGAGTTCACAAGGAACATACCCAGTATGACATCCGGTGCGTCCTGTGCCTTCTCTGCTGAAGCATGATTAACTCTTGCTTGGATGAACCTGGGCGCGTGTTTTGGCCTTGGACACTTGTCTGCGAAATGTCCAGGTTCTACACAATTGAAACAGTTGCCCGGTTTTGAATCCCGAGCCCTTCTTTGGTGGCATTGGCTTGGACTGCGGTGGCGGCTGCGCTGTTGGCTGACACGGGGCCGGATTCCGCTGCGGCTGTCCGGGACGGCTTCCGTTGGATTGGAAATTCCCGGGATGGTACGGGCGATGCTGTCGAACGATCATAGTGGTACGTCCACTCTGACCACCCGAAGTGAAACGCGGCCGCTGGGGATTCCCTTGCTGAGGTTGTGGCCTAAACTGGGTTGCCTTCCATTTTCTGAGCGTTTTATTGCGTTGGTCTTCTTGATGGATGGCTTTGTCGACCAACTTCTTGAAGTCGGCGTATTCACCGGAGATGAGTTTGTTTGTTAACTCATCGTCCAGCCCGGCCAAAAACTTTTCTTTACGCTCGGCGTCAGTACGTACGTCCTCTGGAGCATATCGAGCTAAGCGATTAAACTTGTGCAAATACTCGGTGACGGTTCGCGAGCCTTGCTCCAAGGACCTGAACTCCCTCTTTTTCTTAGCTACTATCCCTCCGGGGATGTGAGCCTTCCGAAAATGGTGGCAAAACTCTGCCCAGGTAACTGCGGGTGCGTCCGCACGACGGGTGACCAAGAAATTGTCCCACCAAGCTGAGGCGGGGCCTTGGAGTTGGTGGGTGGCGAAAGACACCCTCTCCTGGTCCGTGCACTAGAGAAGGTCCAACTTCTTTTCTATGGCTATGATCCTGTCATTAGCCTCCATGGGGTTGGTGTGCTGGAGAAAGTAGGGGGTTGGACTCGAAGGAATTCTGACAGTTTGTTTTGTGGGGAGGTGGTGGTGCGAAATGGTCGTGTTGATGTTGGTTCCTGCTGGCTGTTGTATCATTTGCAAGCGCATCGCGATCTTCTTGTTGCATCGTTGCATCATTGCAGCCATCATTTGGGTTTGGTTGGCTAGGACTTGTGCCAAAGTGATGTTCTCAGTGGAGGAGGTGGGTTGTTGGCATTAGCACGAGTGTTGTTCTCGTGACTCGGTCTTGTTGCTGCCATTCCCGGTGTTCACCATCCGAAGAAGCGGAACAAACAAGGCGGGGAGAAGGAGTAAAACAAATTGGACAGAGAAGTTGATCTTTATTACTTGTTTTGATATGTTATTTACTTAAAACACTTAAAACACACCCAACATCCTTAATTGGACAACCCATACCCACACTTGATACATGTTGACCACTACCCACACACAGCACTCCTAACACACAACAACTAAGCAAACAGAAAAACTAGGAAAACGGTAAACTAAGGGTGGCGACGCTCTAAGGGTCGGAACGGCTTCCGCGGTCGGAGGAGTCAAAACCACTTCCAAGGGAGTTCACGTCTTCCTTTTCCTTCGAGCGGCTTCGATAGCTTGCTAACTCTTCTTTCCGTCCGGGGCTCTTGGAGCTGCTGTTGCTATTGCCCTTGCTGCTACTGGACACTGAGATCCATCCTCCTCCTCCACTTGGGGCAGGGACCAGAGCAAGAGCAGGATCTGGCACTGGGGCGGGGACTGGGGAAGGTGGCAGTGCAGGAGGTGGAACCCTAGGCGCTAGCTGCATCCGCACCGGAGCCTTGGTGTTCTTTCGCGGCGTGATCCTTATCCGAAGGATGTTGGGAGGTGGAAGCCCCTTCAGACTGGCGATCTCTCTCTTGAGTCGATCCACCTCATCCTTCAAACTTTTGATTCTTAAGATCTTCTGGTCATTCAGAGCCTTTGCCGCCATATGAAGATCTGCATGCATCTTATCCAACCCTTCGATCACCGTCCTCATGTGGGAGAAGGTGGTGTCGTTCTCCCCTTCAGTAGATTGGAAGGTGTTGATTGCTGAAGAAGTTCCACGCCGAGGATGGTACCGGTAGGTAGAGTGGCAGAGATGGTAGTCATGCATCTCCCTCATCCGAGCCGCATTAGATAAGCCGCCTCTTGGCGTGCATGCTCATCTGTTCCTCCCGACGCCGTGACCACCATGTTCGGGATGTTGGTGCCAACGAACCCGTGCACCTCCGGGCGGACTTGGTGAGGCAACTCACCGCCGAATAGTGAGACGACAGTGTACTCAGTGCATCCGGATAGCCCACGCCAAGGCCATTCTTGCCGCTCCGCGACGAAACCCTTCAAACCACGACCGTTGTGGGTGACTCGGACGGCCCGCCATCTACGAGAAGACAAGGTAGGGGATCAATGCATGCTCAAACCCAAGTTAGACAAATGATAAAGGACTCAAGTAAAGTAAACGAGAAAAGAGCGTTTTTGAGAAACATTTTTATGAGGCTAAGTAAAACTTCTAAGGACATCCCCTAGATGATCTTGAAAGATAGATGCTTAGTTACAATATAAAACTGGCGACCATTCCCTCCTATCTCGACTTAGGACTTTGATCCCTTAGAAATTCCCAACTTGGCGGCTGAACAAGAGATCAAATGATTTTTCCAAATTTTTACTCTAGAATCCTATCACTTAGACTTGACCGAGTTTTCAAAAGGTTTTGAGAGAGACTTAAAATTTTTCCCAATCCCGAGGAAACAAGACCCATTTTCCGAAACTATTTTCAAAAGCCGGGCTTATGCATATGAAAAGATTCGAGAGGGCTCCTAGGGTTTTTTCGTTTGGCTTTTTTTACGGTCTGGAAATTGGCTCTGATACCAACTTGTCATGCCCAGAAATTCAGACCCGAATTTCCGAAGCTATATGTGTATTGAAATCCCTGTCCAGGACCAGCCAGGGTACACATACGACAATTGTTGATATTACAGTTCCACGCCTTAGAAACAGTACAAAAAGATCACAAAAGAGCAGCGGAAAAAGAAAAAGGGCCTAAGCCTAAGCTTGCGCCGGCCACGTGGCTTCGACCACTCCACGGCGGCTTCCGAGTGTAGGACAAGCCTACTCCACCTCGTCTTCGTCTTACACCTCTCGCCTCGGGTTCCGGTGAAGAGGCAAGGGTGAGTACTTCCACGTACTCGGCAAGTCATGCCGGAAGGGGAGAGAAATGAATGCGGGGAGGACAAGGGTTTGGCTAGGTTTGCTTTTGCGCAAACAGCAGGGGTTTTTCCAAGCAATACAGATTTTTGAACACAGTCAAAAACAACAGCAAATTGAGTAATTAAAGCATTTTGAATCCAACACTATCCAACATTATCCCCACGTTGCGACAGGCCCAAACCATCCACCTATACTAGTCATGTTCCAAAACTTAAGGTGTAAAAGTGTGAGACTAATCACGGAGAGCTCGATCGATCGCCCCATTACCGCGGGCACGGCTATTCGAATAGATTTACTCTGATCAGAGGTGTACAACTGTACCCACAAGACACAGCCCCACAACACGGTCTCCCGTGCGCCGGAATACCACCGCGGTACCCCGGAAAGGGAACTGTGATAGGACCTTTCGTATAACCCCCCACTAACCAAGCAAACCCCACCAAGGTTTCGCCCCACTCCGGACCACAGGAGTAGGCAGCCCCGAGTGCCTCGGTGAATCGACCCGGCAACCCTTAAACGGGGCCGAAACTCCATCCCGCTCACCCTTGCCGATGGGTCCGTCGGCTAGGAGAGGCTACACTACGGGACCTGCCTTACCCATTTCGGCTTGTGGTTTGCACGATCATTCTCCCGAGGGGTCCCGTGAACCGGTCCTTAATTGCTATGGGCGTCGCTAACCAAAACCATAGCGCCCACAGCCCACCATTTGTCATATTTTAGTTATTAGTCCAGTTCACCTGAATCTATAATCATTAATCCTCCGAACCGAAGTCCAGGAGAGATAAATTAAGTGAGAATGACCCAATATGTGAGCTAGTGAGTCTAAGCCAGGCTAAGCATAACCTAGTCCTGAATCTAATCACATTATTTTCCCAAGTTTTATCAAAGGGTTTGGGGCGTCAAACCTAAGGCATAAACTAAGCATAAGGGGTACTATTTCCCATGAAATGTCAATATAAAATACATGCGATTTCATAGAATAAAACAGGTGTTTTAGCAAAATGGGAGCAATATGATCAATAATGTGGTATGACTTGCCCTGCTCTTCGGCGATGACTTCAAAGTAAACCGGGACGGAGGGACTACCGGGATCTACACGGCAAACAAGCACTTCAAAAAAACAGTCATAAAATTTGAATGGGCTAAAACGGAGGTCGGATTGAAAAGATATGATTTTTAGTAGTTTTCTGGGTTTTTTTACTAAAACAAAAAAATCCTTAATTGATTTATTGCACAATAAATCCCGGAGGAGGCGTCAGCGGCTAGGGCTGACGTCAGCGATGGCGTCACTGGCCGCGGGAGCACCGGTCCACGGTGGACCGGGTCCACGGGCCGAGAAAGAGCGGTGCACCACGTGGCGCCGCAAGCGGCGGCCACGCGGCGTGCCATGCGGGCAAGCGGGGCGGCGGCCCGATCGCCTCAGCGGATCGGACGGCCGGGAGAGGGTGCGGGTGGCGCGATCGGCGGCGATGGCGCACGACGGCCGGAGAGCGGCCGGTGCCATTCAGACGACGGCGCGGGGCGGCAGGGTGACGCGGGTTGCACGCGAGAGGAACCGCGCGCACTCGGGAGTGGTGGCACGCGTTCGGCCGAGAGGAAAAAGGGAGGGGCGCTCACCGTGGTGTGACCGGAGTTGAGGGAGACGACGGCGACGGCGGCGAGGGAGACGGCAGAAGCACTCGGGAAGGGGTGGCCGACGTGGCGCGGGCAGCGGCGACGAGGAGGAAGAAGTCGGCGGAGCTCGGGACACCTCAGAGCAACGGGACAACACGGCCGAAGCTCGGCGACGAGGTCCTAAGCGAAGGCGCACGGCGCGGGGATGGCGGAGAGAGGGAGAGGCTTGAGTGGAGGTATGGGGAGCTTGGGGAGGGCGAGGGGGTGATTATATAGGGAATGGGGAGGTCGGCGGTGACCGGATAAGGGCGCAATTGCTCGCCGGCGCCATTTGGGGGAAGTAATGGCCGGTGATGAAATCTGGCCATTAGGGCGAGCAGGAGCGGCGGCCGGGGGCTTTGAATGCCGACGGGCACGGTGGGGAGTTAAGGCGGTGGGATTCCGGAGCGCGGGGAAAGCGGGTGCGCGAGATCCAAGCGGAGGGAGGCGGCGGAAATGGCGGCGAGGCGGCCGGGGTCAGAGACGACGGCCTAACAAGCGGGCCCCACTTGTCGGCGTCCCGGAATAAAAGAGGAGGCGATATAGACTGGGCCGATCGGCTGGCGCGCGTGGGAGAGGATGGACCGTCGGCTCGGGCCGGCAGCCCACGGTCGAAAATGGGCGGGAAAGGACGGAGGAGAGAGAAACTGATTTTCCCGGGATTTATTTATTCCGATTTTAATTTTAATTGGTTAAAAATTATTCCTTGTGCTCTGAAAATTCCACTAAAAATTCTGTTAGTGTATTTTGACATGTAGAATTTAAGAAAAATCCCACCATGCCATTTCCATTTAGCATTTGGCTTTTAAAATTATTTATTCTCTCCAGTTAATTCCAACGATTTTCTTTTATGATTTTCCTTTGGATTTTTAAAAGGGGAAAACACGTCAGGGTGTTACAGCGGGAGACGTGTCACTCCGTGGTACCAAGCTTGGTACTGTCTGTACGCACTATTCGAGTGCAACTCATCGTTGTCATCCACATTGGTGTCGAACATGTCCCACTAGTGAACGTAGTTGTAGTGGTACTGGTCCCAATCAAAGATCTTCCTATTCTTCTGACGATCCAACCTGCAAGTGACGTATTGCAAAGTTAGTCAATTTTTATAGTACGTAATAGGAAATACTATAAAAAGTTACAAAGCTGATCGCACTTACTTGTGTAAGTCAAGACTAGTCGAAACCAGTTCAGGTGGACACAGTTGCCTTGCTCCAAATTGACGTGCAACTCTATGTGGCAAGTGGAATTCGACAGCATAGAAGCATATGAGAGGACACCTCATCATGTACAACTCACTATCGCTGGAACACATGTTGCTCACCCAAAAAGGAAGTCCCTGCCAGGCCCAACTACATGTACCCGGACTAGCCTCAAGAACCATCCCCAACTGTCATTGTTCTCCTTCTCAACCAAAACAAATGCCAAAGAAACCAACTTATTGTTCGCATCACATGCTATGGCTATAAGAAGTGTGCCCTTATACTTGCCAATCAAGAAAGTACCATCGATGGAGAAGACGGCAGCGCCTAAAGGCCTAGACACACTGAGAGAAGCGCTAGAAAGCACAGAAGAATATCTATCTCCCATCCTTCCATGCGTCTGGTCTAGGGATGTACTTGTAATGCATTCCTGGATTCACCGCTTTGATTGCATTCAAAAGTACTGGAAGCTGCTCGTAACCATCCTCCCAGTCCCCATATATCATCTTCCGCACCCACTGCTTAGCCCTCCATGTTTTATCATAAGTTATCACATAACCCTGATACACCTCCCTAACTGTCCTGATAATTGTTCTGGCCTTGATATTGGGCTCTTCCTGCAATATTCCCATCAATCGCTTGGCAATGACGGTAGATGTCAGTTGTCAATGCTTCGTGTTGAGGTCAAGTGAGGCACACGTATGTGGCCCGACGACTCTTGTGATCTTCCACTTTCCGGTGACCTTTTGCTTCCTTGCACAAACCCTCCATGGATAGCGTTCCTGGTCACACACGATAGTGTAACGTCGCTCCGCATAGGAATACAGGACCTTGTAAGGTCTCTAGCGTATCACTGCAAATGCCTGCAACCACCTCTTCAATGCAGGGAGGATATTGAAAACTCTATCCTTCTCAATTTCCATGCTAGGACCCGCCTCTGGAGCTTCCAACAACTCATCATCATGTCCGTCGGCAAATGCCTGATCGAAATGAGTAAGATCACTGAACTCGAGAACTCTAGGATCATGACGGCCAGGGAAGATACGCCTAAGCATCTCAACGTCACTCTCTGTCAGCTCTCCAACTAGTCGATCATCATCAGAATTAACAACCCTCGTAATCTCGTAAGGCTTTGAATCATTCATAACTTCAACACTGTTGGAGGCCCGAAATTCGTCACTAGAGTGCAGTTGAGCATCAACAAGAGGAGCACCCATATTGTCGGGAATGTCTCCTGCAACATATGCACAAATACGAGGAAAGAAAGATATTAACAGATGAATAGAAGGGGGTAAGATGACGAGAAACGGTCCATAATTGAAACTTACTTGGATGATTTTGTGTCAAAGGGATCTCCTGAAGAGAATCTACCACATCATCATGAGTCCGACAAGCATCTCCAACTGTCTCAAAAAATTGGACCTCATTGGGGGCAGATTGGGCATTGAGAACCGTACGTGCAACCTCCGCATCCATAAGAGGTTATGAGACCTCTATGGCAAGGTATGCCTGATCAGCCATCGGTAGGAAAAACCCATGAGGAATGGGATCAACCAACACCCGATGCACAAACCACGTCCAAACTTTGGAATTGACTCTTCATAGCCGATCTCACATAGTTATCTCACTGATCTGCACACCCCATTGGGATCATCTTCCTTACGATATTGGGAGGGGAACCTAGGTGAAAGTACACCCTCAACTGCAATGGCATCATCTCCATTGCAGTGTAGCTTCTCCCGAGCCCTACCAACCAACTCACTAAATGTTGGCTTCTTATTGAATAGAACAGGCACGCTTTGCATGTCTATAAACTCGACATATCCATAGTGATCTCTTTCCACGGTGCCTCCATGATATATGCTCACTAAGTTGTCCATCTAGTAGTTCAAAAAAACTTGAAATACAATTCGTTTAGTCCAAAGTAGTTGCTAGATAGTACTGAATTTCTCGAAACCAATAAAGTTTTTTAAAAACCTAAAAATTTCTAAAGGAAACTCTCGCCTGTGGAAAATTAATCAACCCTGAACTTCGTTATCACAATAGGAGATTTCAGTATAAGATCTACCTCCGCCCTACGCCTTACACTTCATCGAAGGACGTGCTAATTTACGTCGACCTAAATGAGACCCTCTTACTCATGTCAAAGAAGAACTTGTAGCGGGACGGTACCTTTTAATCAGTCCAAATCATTATTTTATTCAATGTTTGTGTAATACATACTAGCTAACTACATCCGAAATATATAAATACAATATGTTAACTTCATAGCTAAATCGTGTCACCAAGTATCTAACATAGTTATGTCGCTAACTAAATCAACTAGCTAACTAATCAAAATTGCACCACAATTCAAACTTAATACATATTCAAGAAAAATGATGCAAAAATTTAAAAATTACATATTCAAAAATTTAAATTTTACCAATTCAAAAACTACCTACATTGCATATTTAAATTTTACCTACATTGCATATTCAAAGATTACATATTCAAAAATTTAAAGTTTACCTATCCAAGAAAACCGATGGAGGCGATGCGGTCGGGGAAGGGGCGGCGGCCGGGACGGCCTGGCGCGGCTTGGCGTAGGCGGGGGTGGGCGCAACCGGGCATGAGAGGCGTGGGCGTGGACGGGACGGGCGCGACAAGTCGACATTAGGGACGAGGGCGACGAGTGCAGCAGGACGGTGTCGGGGGTGAGAGCTTGAAGAGAGAGAGAAAGGAGATAGGAAAACAACGAAAAGAGATAGAGAAAGGAGAAGGGACCTACCTGTAAGTAGGGCTCGACGCCAAGATCTATGGCGCCAAGCTCGGCGCCAAGTTCCACGGCGCCGAGCTCTGCCATGTCATGGCCACGTCTGCGTTGGTTCCGACATGGCCCAGCGAGCTCGACGCCAATTATGGTAGCGTCGAGCCGTGTAACCTCAATGCTAATAGCGACGGTGCCGAGCTTGGGGTCCATTTTTTGAAATGATACTGTCAGAGACATATTTGTGAGAAACTTTAAAAAAAGACCAAAAAACAAAAATTCCTTCAAGGTCTTCATGCTTCAATGAAAGGGAAAATCACTAAAGTATTGAAACCACAGGATGTAACTGCATAAAACACAATTTCTCAGATCATGTAGCAACAAATATAGGCAGAAATAAAAGATAACGTTCTAGTTAGGTGGCTAATAACAGGAAGTCAAAAACAAATATATATACTTTCATTGCCATCAAAATAAAAGCACTGTCAGGATGATACCTTGGAGTTGGACCTTCCTCAGCCTCCATTGCATCCATGGTTAATTACCACAAGAGCTTTTGATAGACAGGATGCAACCAACCATTTACCACTATATTCTAAACTTTCAAAAATGTCCTATTAGGTCAACCTAGTTATAGGACAAGGATAAAAATAACATTAAACCCCATTGCTAGCTCTGACTTAAATCAGAGCATGCATTTTTATAGACAGGATGCAACCCTTTATCAATCAAGTACGGCCAAAAACTATGCGTTTATTCGTGAGAGCATACATTTTTATAGACAGGATGCAACCCTTTATCAATCAAGTACGGCCAAAACAACATTTTATTCATGAGAGCATGCATTTTTATATACAAGATACAACCCTTTATCAATCAAGAACGGCCAAAATAAAACACCATTAAATTGGTCTCATCGCACCGTTGCACGGGTGTTCTGTCCCATCGGCTGCGCCAAAAAGCTTTGGCTATTACGTGAGGATGAAGAAAAAATATCCACTCAACTTGTCACCGGTGACCCATCCACCACGTCGGATTGGCTGGGAAGGGAAGGATTCAATGCCCTGAAATATAGATGATTTGGATGGGTATTTGGGAGCTGCAAATTGCTGTTATTGGGGGGGCGATGGAGGGCCTCATATTTTGTCATATGGCTTATAAGGTAAAGCCAAAAATTAAATTTTAAAATTGATTAGCTCTTATCGCTAATAAGCCGTTACGGCTTATAATAAACCGTAAGCAATCGATGGGAATCAGAGTTTGTGTGTGTGGAGCAATTTGTTATATTAAATAGTTGCCTTTTGTGATTATCGAAGGGGCAACTCAGCTCTTTTCCTTCTCCATGTGTGGAGTGATCTGGAAAGTTCACACGGCCTTCAGGGTTTCAAGAAATATTTCTGCTCGTGTGCCCATGAATGGAACGATGCTCCATTCTCTCGACCACGTGGCAGGGCTTCAGACGATATATGCTTGATTTCCAGGATGCCGCATGGGCCAATGAGGTGCCAGGGATGGTACCCTAAAATCGGTCTGTAAGATTTGAAGTTCATGAAAACCCTAAATTAAGGTTGTCAATTAAATAATCCAATGTCCAAAATATAAGAAGTCCATGTGTCGACGGGAGATCGATCAGTCTTCCAAGAGGGCTATCTAAGGAGGTGAAAGAGTGATCGGGACGTCTACCAATGAGCCTGATGGTCAACTCGGGAACAAGATGAGCCAAGAGGTTTAGACAGGTTCAGTCCTCCTGAAGGATAATAAGCCTACTCCTGTGTTCTGTGTTAGGGTGGTGTGAACTTTTGGGTTTCAGTACAAGCAAGAGAGAGTTCTAGGATTTCTAAGGAGCAATTCCGTCCAAATCTCGGGGGTCCCTTTCCCGTGCATGCTACCCTCCCTATTATAGTTTAAGGGGGCAGTCACGGGGGGCTTAGGGAGCACAAGCAAGCTTAGTCGTAAAGCAAAAAGCAGGTACAGGCTTAAAGCTGAAAGCAAAATAGAATCGCCTCGGGATCCCTGGCTACGAGCATCTTGTGCGCAGCCTGGCCAGGTGACGTCGTCTTTTGCCCGACTCTGTCGCCCTTTTGTCTTGTCTGCGAGGCTTACCAAAGAAGCCTCATTCCTGATGACAGCCCGCTCCTTCGCTGGTCGGGGCCATATTGTAATACCCGTAATCCATAATAATTAGAGAAAAAGGAGAGAGTTGACTAATTACTCCCAAGAGAGGTAAAATTGACTTCTAAATCCGTTGCTCAGATGGACGATCGGAGACCATGGTTGCATAGAACTCGTCGAGACGAGTCCGTTTGACTACTCACTCGCTCAATTCGGCTAAGTATTGCCCCTCTGGCGATCCGAGTAATTGTTGACCGTTGGATGTGTGTCTAGAGAACTCTAGTATAAAAGGGCACCCAACCCTAGCTTCTTCCAACCCCAGCCCTCTTTTCCCCTCCTTGCTTGCTGCTGCTCTTGCCCCAAAGTAGAGAAAGAAGAGAGGAAAGGAAAGAAGAGGAAAGAAGGAAAAAGAGGATGGGGGAGAAGAGGAGGTGGGGAACCTAGGGTTCTTGCTTCTCCTACTCAAGGCAAGGTGAGAAACCCTAATCTCCCTGATTAGATGATGTTTTGTGGGTTAGATCCGTGGTTAGGGGATGGGATTAGAGGAGATGCTCCCGACATGCAGTTTTATCCTTGATCCGAAACTCATCAATATGTGCAGTCTCAGAAATTGGCTATTTTGGGCGTATTAGAGGCTCCAAAAAAATAATCCTTTCCAAAATGTAGGGAATTTAAAGATCTTTCCATGGCCATAAAGAACACCTCAATCGGATTTGTGGTTGGTGAGTTATGGATGTTTCTTTCTGACTGTTTTTCTTTCCTACAAATTTGGACAGTATCTGTTCAACTGTAGATTAATCCTGTTTAGAGGCCGAATCAGACTTTTTGGCTGTTGTAGTAATCATGGATAATTTCATAAGCTTTCTAGATCGGTAAAGCACATGTTCATTGGAGTTTTGCATCAAAAGATATTACTATTTTAGTGTGACTGCTCTGCAGTTTGGGGCAGACTGTCAGGCTGAGTTTAGACTGAAGTTTTGATAACCTTACTGACTTTTATTGGAGATGATAATAACTAAATAATTATGGATTATGAAGTTATGTTACTCATAGAAAAATTTGAGAATTTATATCCATAAGAATCAGGATATATGAAAAATATAAGATCTGCTACTCTAGCTAAATATTTCAGGATGTGTGCTTTTGTCTTTATTTGCCTATTTGGGGTGTTGGACATAGGTGTGAGTTGGCTAATGATTGTGTATGTTTATTCCATGTTGTATTTTGAGATTGTGGGATGTTCAACAGGTGGTATTGCTCCAGGTCGTGCCTAGGGCGCTCATCTCTATCAAGTTACAGGCAAGTAAACGTAGCGGTGATTTGCTACCTTTTTGACTTGTTATTTTTACCACCTTAAATGTCTAAAACTTGGCACATATGAATATACTCAATAATTGAAAGGTTGGACATGATTTATTTGCTTGGTGGAGTAATCTAACAAAATGGAGTTAAATTCAATATGATGAATAATCTAGGGTTTATGTTGGTATTTTGGGTGAATAGAGATAATTATACGCTTAAGTGATATTATTTATAAATAAGGTTCAGTTATGCGCCTTGTGCTTTACCAAAATATAAAGATTAGGAAATCTGTCATTACTTTAGGAGTTTGTTTGGATTTAATCAATTGTTATTCAATCATCGTGATGTGATAGCATTGAGGTCAAACTAGAATCCAACTCCTGTTCAAAAATGGGCTTTACTTCTTGGTTATGGCCATATATGACTAATATTGTGGTTGGATGGTGTGTGGAAATTATAGGTGCACAGGTTGCCTTGGCCTTGGTATGAATTTTTATAGTTCAATCTACGTGCAAATATGTTTATATTTAAAATAGTATTATGCATTAATGTACTACGGATTGTTGGCTTATATGGTTGGCATCTTAAGAAGGGGCGTTATGTGGTGAAGACTTGAATTCTAAAGGTGAGTTTCATCCTGTGGTTTCATGTTTGAAGTATGTTTTTGACATATTGAAGTATTATTTGTGATATTGGCAACAAGTATCTTACGCGTATACATGTGGATTTTGATATACACTAAAGTATGTTCTAATATTCTTGCTATATGTGATGGTTGTGGTATGTAGTGAATTCCTCATTATGGGAAGGGGTTAAATATTGGTTGGTGGTATTATCATGTGGTGTGTGGCTAATCCACACTTGAGAAGAAGTTGAAGGTTTATTGATGGAATTATCAATGCACCATATTATATGCATGTGTATTTGTATATGCATTGTATTAGAAGTTATGTCGTGATCTTATGGTTATGACCGTACAGGTATAGCATCCATGGATGCGGCTCCATACCTTGTTGGGTATGCAGGCATGAGTTTATATGCATTCATATGCATTCATGTGCACTTATGCATGGAAGTAATTGTCTTATGCATTGCATAAACATTGAAAGTAATCATGAGAAGTGATGCTTCTCAAGGAGTGTGTACCTAATGCGGATAACCCTTGGTATTATGGATATGGGTGGAATTATATGTGTGGTTTGAATGGCATTTGTATTGTATTGATGGAGTGGTGAAGGATTTTGTGTGGATTTGCATTGTATCGTTATGCATTTCATTCGTCTTATAATTATTATTGTGTTTGGAATTAGTATGAAAGGGATCACCGGATCTCTTATTCTAGTCCTTTGCTATTTTTGACATGGACTCCTTGTGTGTTTCCCATGACTAATCTATAATACCCAAATGGTGGTAATTTTGAGTTGGTCAAATATTGTTTACATGAAGAAAGAAATAGCAATTTGGGTGTAGTAGAATGAATATGGTTTAAATGTTCTTATCATGATATCTTTGATATTATTTGCTCGGATATTAAGTTCTTAGTATCCTAATGATTCTCCAATATTACAATAGTTGTTCTACTAGTAACTGTTTGGTATGATGACAAAGAATGAAATATGACTTAATGGTAGAAATGATATGACACTTGTGTCGATGTCGTAGATCGACATGCAAGGATCCTAGGGACCCCCTTTTTGGGTTCGGCACGGGGAGCGGTGTACCCTGTTTAAACTCGTAGAAAGAATGAAGTAATGCAGATGAGGCGGGGATTTATACAGGTTCAGGCCAACGACACGGTGTAATACCCTACTCCTGTTTGTATGTAGTATATGAGGCAAGTTGCCAAGAACAATGAGAATGTTCCTCTCCCTTAGACTCAGTGGTGGATGAGAGATTTCTGCCGGCTAGCTGGAGAGGCAGAACCTTCTGTTCTATATGGAGAAGCTGAACCTATTTTTCAGAACAGAACCTCTTTTATGATGGACTTGGGTCTCCTTTTATAGAACAAGGGAACACCACAGTAGTCCTAGCCTCTCTCTCTTCTACTCCACGTGAGGGAGTAGTTTTTATCTTGTCTTGTCGGAGAAGCCATTCCATTCCTACTCCTCCCTGTTTGCTGCGTCATGGAAAGCGAAAAAGGAGTAGTCGTCGTGGTAGCCATGCCGCTGACGTGATGATGGTTTGCTTACCCGGTCCAACGAGACCCACTGGTCAGAGACCCATCTCGCGGGTAGGCACTGGCACTGTGCCTCCTGCGCTCGCACTCTCTCTTCCACGCAGCCGCCCAATACATTAAATGTGACTGGACAGGACGTGAGGGGGGCGTGCACGGAGTGGGCACGCGGCCATACCACGGTCTTAGTCAAAGACTTTTAGCCCCCTTTGCATTATGATAGGCAAAAAGGGGGTGATGATGGGTGCAACTGACAGCCGCGCCTCACATCGCATTGAATACGGCGAGGCAGGCCCTCAGCTTTCCATTTGAGAATTAAATGGGCTGGTTGGTAGTTGGATTCGCCCCTCTCTCTCAGAGAGGTGCGGGATGGAGGATGGGGGTCCGGGTGATCCCGGACCCTACCGACCAGGGGTCCGAGAGATCCCGGACCCCGCCGTTTGGGAGTACGGTGGCCTCCGGGCAGCCTCCGGGCCAGCCCCTTCTGGGGCGGCCACGTGGCCGCCCGTGGCCGAGATTTGCCTAGCCTTTCAGGGCATAAATTTGACGCTCCTTGATGGATAAGGGCGCCTTCCTTTAAATGCCACGCCCCCGACATACCCTCGGGCCCATATCACCAACAACTTGATATTCTAATAACGATTTGTCAATTATGGAAGTTTTAAGCTGAGGCCTAATCAAACCGTGGTTTAAATAGCTTGTCAAAATAAGTTTACTTGCTGAGATTTTTGAATCTCACCCTTGTATTCCCCCTCCAGGTACCTGAGGCATGTCATGTGGGGAAGGGATGTAGCTGCACGGATCCACACTTCATGATTCTCCAAATGTCTCATTTGCTAATCTTGAAAATAATGTTATCCCTTAAAGCTTGTTGGTTAATTTTGGTGGTGGAAGGCTAGTGTTGATGATGTAATTTTAAATTTCCATCTCTAATGAACTGTTAGGATGATTCTTTATAGTTTCGGTTGCTTACAACTTATCTATTAGTTATTCTGCTTCCGCGTTATTGAAATTACAAGGGAGTTGTTGCTGAAATTTTTTCTGCTACTAGTTAGCAAAGTAGCTAGTCGCATAGTGGGTTTTAGTGATATCCCGGGGTTTTGTGGCCTGGGGTGTCACACGTATGTATAAGTTGAGCAAGGGAACTGGGGTCGGGTCGAAAGGCAGAGATCGGGCTAATCGACCTCGCCCGAGGGCGCTCCCGACCCGGAAGATTTTCGATCCGTCCTATCCGATTTCCTTTTCTTGACGTGGGCTCCCCGGTGGTATCCCCACACCATGTATTAATGTGTGTAATTTTCTACTAATAATTAAGCTATCAATATATTTGTTTAGTGACATACCAGTAATAACATTAAATTCAA
Source organism: Oryza australiensis (assembly GCA_019925245.2). Lineage (NCBI taxonomy): Eukaryota > Viridiplantae > Streptophyta > Magnoliopsida > Poales > Poaceae > Oryza > Oryza australiensis. The sequence continues at coordinate 850,508 of JAIFGZ020000126.1, forward strand.
ATTGAAAATACCTCAAAGTGATATTAATTTCATAGTTGTTAGTATATATATGAAAGAAAACAATGGTAGAAGTATTAAAGATCGTGTAGAAACTAGTACATTTTGTATATTTGACACGGAGGAAATATATGATTGTCGTATTAATCAAATTGAATGGACATGAATTTTATTTAAAACATCAACCTTTTGTTTATTCCTATTATATTATGTTTAAATTTTATTTTTTATTATATATAGGCATGTCCACAACCTGTGTTTTTGAAAATATAGCATATCGCGTATCTATGTCCATCTCGGAGTAGCCTGTAAGGCAGACCATCCAGTTCTTTCGACCAGGGTCGAAAACAGGTATTTTTCGGCCGCTTGCTCGACCCAAGGCTTGTGGGAAGGATATTGGAGAAAAAATGGGACACTCGGTAATTGTTGGAGAACACGGAGGCTACGATAGCATAAAACAAAATTTTCTATCACGCAATCCAGGAAAGCTTGTAAGTAAGAGTCTATAGATCGTTACCAATTGACGCGCAGTGCAGCGGAAATAACCAATCTGTTGCTAGCCGACCTCGGACAGGTCTTGTCGACCTCGGAACAACCCCAGCTGACGGGTCCGAATCACCCAACCCCGCCAACCCTGGTTCGTTTCGCCCGACCTCGTGATCTCCCGACCGCCCAACCCAACCGCCGAAATAGATTCGGCTAGTTGAATCTCAAGGAGATTCAATACCGTCGACTTACACCGCAATGTAGCGATGTCTCTACCAGTATCCACGCATCCAGGGAGAGAACTCCGAACACCCGTGTGCTAGCACACGATGCACGGCTAAGGTTTCAGCTCGGATTTGGGAGGGTTTCCGTGGAGAAGATTGATCCGGCTATGTGTTGCGCATCCAACCCTCCACCCCTCGTCTCCTTTATATAGGGTTGCCGACTGGGCCTAAAGGCTCATCGGGACTCTATGTCCGGTCGGATTTCTATCCAATTGAGTCGTATCTGAGTCAAACTCGAATGCCTGTTCTTTTTCATTAAGTGTGCGACCTAATAAGTTCATGTACAATTGGCCCCGGCCCAAAATACCCTTTCGGCCGTCTTGTCAACAGCGGCCCCTAGCAGAACATATTAACACCAAAATATACACAAAGATCATGTCGGCTGAACCTATAATGTGTGCACAAATCCCTTTGTCTCACAATATCAATTGAGATATAGGCAAAACTCGTGTCATCCTATCAATAGCTTAATCATTCACTCGATCTCGTATTGGATTATATATCTGTTGATTGACTCCTCAATCAACTCGGCATGATCATGCACTTCCATAATCCATTACATCGAGAGGCCCAGAGATATCTCTCTCATAGGAGGGGCAAATTCCATCTTGATCATTCACATCCCACTACATGTTTCATAGCAAACCCAAAGACTACTTTTATAACTATCCAGTTACGAAATACCGTTTGGTAGTCCCTAAGTAAGCTACTACATATGTTGGAATCCATGATGATCTCAGGTCTAAGAACTTTACACCAACACTACTTGAGACCAACTAATGACACTTTAATTTCCTGTAGTGTCTCAATATGGGTCTATCAAACAACGTGTTCTCTAACACATGTTCATATTTATTGATTTGGTATCTCTATACCATGATATATGAGACATGATCATCAATCAATAAATATGTTGATCTTAGAATCATATTTGCTCCATAGATGATATATGATCAGGGATTATTTAGAAATAGATTCATACATAAAAAGTCTCATAAATAAGTTACATACTTACTGATCAATACAAGACTTATATTTTATGCAATGAAATAACACTTTATTCATTGATATATAAATATTGATCATGATTTTCAACATCTTCATGTTACCTCTAGGGCATATCACTAACAATAATATCCGAGTAATATCCGAGTTTGAACCCAAATCTACCAAACAATATGAATTAGGATGCAAAAAGAGACGTATCTGTCCGTGTGTTCCATATTGTGAACATATATGAAATATTTTATGAATCCACCAATAAACATGATGAAAGATTGTTAACAACTATTTTTAGGAGCTTATGGCAATATTACATAAGTTTTTGCCTGATATATTGTTTTTAACACTCTAATTATCTCCTAGATATAATATCTATTAGTTAGCGTGTATTTGAGAGAAGAAGAAATTAAAGATTGAGAAACAGTTCGGAATGCGTGGGCGTGAAAAACAAGATATTTCTTCTGTCAATCTACTACAGACGAACACAACCTTAACGACACAAATAGACATTCATTCCTTAATCTGATTCTAAGAAAAAATATTCCAAGAAAAAATATAGGATAGAATATATGATAAGTGACATATTATCCGGCACTATTTATACCCAGTTTCGAATGTGAAAGAAAAATATAGGTTAAGAAAATACTATAATCGCGAAGTGAGCATAGCTCAACTGGTTTGGCTTCTCATGATGGAACCTGTCCATTCGGGTTCGAAGTCCTAGAGTTAACATGGGTTCTCCGGTCTTTAGAGATACTCATATGGATAGGATATGCGTGGCTTTATTAATATCAAAATATGTCAGCTCAGTACCAATCCAGTCTAATATGCCGTAGGGATATGACGTGCATGTGTGCATTCATAGATCCAGTCTGATATGCCATAGGGATATGACGTGTGTGTGTGCGTTCATAGACAATATGATATGTATATTAGAGATATTCATATGGATAAGACGTGTGTGACTTTATTAATGTCAAAATATGCCGGCTCAGTACCAATCCAGTCTGATATGCCGTAAGAATGAATATGACGTGCGTGTGTGCGTTCATGGACCCAGTCTGATATGCCATAGGGATATGATGTGCGTGTGTGCGTTTTGACTGGTATGTCATAAAATATACCGACCCAATCCGATATATGCTTAAAGATGCTCATAAAATGGTATAATGAGTGCGTGTTTATGTGGACGCGTGGTTTGTTTTGAAAAGAAAAAGGAAAAATACTACAACAATTCGACCTATTTCACCCCTGCCTCCGACGACCGGTTCAACTTCCGCGCTGACTGGGCCCACCGCCGACGCCTCCTTAAATTGGGCGCCTTTCGATTCGATCCGGCTGAGGTCCTCTGTTCAAAACACGAAAAAAATCCCCTCCCCTTCCCTCTCCCACCACGACTCAACAGCTTTCCGCCCTAGCGTGCTGCTTGCGTGCACGGGTTCCTCCATGGAGATGGAGGAGGCGGAGGGGATCGAGGCGGTAGACGGCAAGCAGGCCAAGCGTGGGAGGGGCAGGCCGAGAGGACGGGGCAGGGGGAGGGGCGGCCGGCTCGGCGGCCGCCCTCTCGCGTCGCCGGCGACGGGGCCCGGAGACGAAGGGCGGCGCGGGGTCGCGGCGGGGGGAAGGGCTCTGAGGGAGAGGAGACCAGCGCCTGGTGCCTACTGCGAGCGCGAAGCTGATAATGACGACGACGGCGACAATGAGGTGGGGAATCCCCTTTCCGTGCTTTGGGTCTTTTCCTGGTTCCTCCCTCCGTTTGTTCCTTTCTTAATCTGTTTATCTTTCCGTTCTCTGCATTCTGTTTTTCTGCGATTGAACTGTATCGTGAATTTGTTGTACCAACTTGAGTCATCGCACATAAAGTTAGATCTTTGTATTCCCGCTCTCGTTTTTTGGCATCCGTCGCATTTATTTATTTTTTATTTTTGGAAAGCAGCAGGAGCCCTTAAAGTTGGAAAACGAGTGGATACGCTCTTCCCCGCGAGACTGAGTTGGTTTGGAGTAAGAAAATCGGGTAGATACTTTAAGATTTTCTGTTGATTTGAGGAATTATATACCAAGATAATTAGGGAAGTTGCGGTTTTTGTGACAAATTGAGCATTGCTAGACTGATTGATGGCTTGGCGAGCGCAGACAGCTAAATTCATGCAATTTCTCCACGTATTTTTGTTGCTCTCCAATAGTTGCGAGATTTGAAATCTTTTAATTTCATCCCGAATTCGTAGTTGTTACCATCGCTGTATCAGTGATTCTTTTACCCTGTACAGGGACAAAATTGCAGATTTGAAACTCTAAAGATTGACTTTTTGATCATGCTGACATTTGTATGCATGATAAATGGAACCATCCGTGTCTATGAAATTGGGTCCCGTGTCAAATCTGCAAACCTGCAAACGGACAATGTTTCGAGTATCATGTTTGCAATTGGCCCCTGTACCGGTGTCTAGTGCGTCTTTATTTTGGTTGACTTGAAGCTTCTGACTTGAAGCTTCAACTGACTAATTGCTATTTTGCTAATAGCACGAAGAGCAGAATGGTGGTTGTGCTGAAAAATCAAATAATCAAGTTGTGGATTCTCTTAATGAACCCAAGAGAAGTAATGCAGGGAAGAAGCGGGGAAGACCCAAGAAAGTGAAAGCAGAGCAGGAGGACAGTAATCAATTCTCCAACGGGAAACACCTTGACGAAAACAATGGGGTAATTACTCAGCCTTTACAGTGTTCTTTGAGTGGTTTTGAGCCATGTACTGGACCATGCCTGATAGAAATATTTAGTCCTGTATTAGCTATTGATGACGAATATTGAGATACCTTGTCACCAGTTATAGGTCTGACGCTAACAGAGTCAAAACAACACAACACTTAGCAATTCTGATTCAGTTTCTTAGAAATCTAATTTTCAGCAGTGACTAGTGAAGATGCATGTTAGCAATTTTTTCACTTCAGTGATTAGTCAACATTAGGGGTGAAAACGGTCAGGAAACAGCACAAACCATTTCCTAAAGTCTAAACCATGTTTTTTCCTCAAAAATGGAACCAGAAGCTGTAGAGCAGAAATTAAAACGTTATCGGAACTATCAGAATATCAGAAGGGAACTATCGGAGAGGAAACATGACGGTATTGATAGGAAACAAATAATTCATGTCAGAAACACCAAAACATAAAATTGTAGAATGTAGATTAATGTGTTTGACTAAGCATAAGTGCATAACTACAGAATATAACATGAGGTCATACTCATACTATGTAAGTCACAATTTATTTAACATGAGTCCATTATCCTTTTATAGTGAGAAGAAACTTCGTAGGGAACAGCAGCATAGTGAGGGGAAACTGCAAGTTACTATATGCAACATGTTACACATGTATGCCTAACATTCCTTACTATGCACAATTTCCCACCAATCTAGATGGTCACTCAAGGTTGGTGGGAAATTGAGTTCACCTTATCTAGATATATTATATATCTAGATGGTCACTCAAGCTGCAAGAATAAGGTGAACTATGCACAATTTCCCACTAATCTTAGATGGTCACACATGTAATTTGAACACATGAAGTGCGATATAAAAGCACAAATATTTACCCTTAAGTATGATTATACAAACCTTATTCTTGCAACTATTGGAGTTGAAAAAAAACAAAGTGAAACTACAATTAAAGTAGTCTTAGGCTGCTATATTGTACATACATAGGCGTGAAAGCAGATGCCATGCTTTAAGCTACTCTAGGTGCTTTAATGTGCTTCGCTTCGCTTTTGCTACTCTGTGATTGCTTTTGACTGCAATGGGATGAATGGTAAACAAGTGAGATAGATTTTGGTTGGTTTGACCAGTGCTATTTTTGTTTCCAACAATCAATAATCCTGATCATATTGCCACCTTTCTATTTAGACAATGGGTTTGTTCTATTGATATTCACCCCTACTAAAAAATGTCCTTGTGATTTCCTACACTTGCTTTGCACTTTGCAGTATAATGATTTGATTGTCAGTAGTTAACAATATCTCTCTGTTCTTTTTATCTATTAGGAGATCAATAGTCTCCATACAAACGTTTGATCATTACTTTTTTCTAATTATATATTTTTCATGACAACTATTGATGTCATTTTCACATATGCACTCTCTCTGTTCTTTTCTTTGTCCTTTTGGGCATCGCCAGTCTTCGACACAGTTCTATAGTTGCTTTTATACCATATATATATATATATATTAAAATATAACAGTATGAAAGATGAATCTACTAATGTCATTTTTACATATCAAATAACAATATTGTTTTGAAAATAAAATATATCTTTTGATATACTAGTGACTTAAGATTTTGAGGTTTGACTGCACACATTCTAAAGCGTCATCTATTCGAGAACGAAGCGAGTATGTTTTAGTGAGCTAAGCTTTTGATATTTTGCTATTTGGGATTGGAGGGAGTATGTTTTGCTATGGTGAAATTTTTTTGCCATATTTCATCATGTGTATCCACTTTGGTTGTTTTGAAAGAAGGATGTTTTTTAAAAGGTACTCATTCTATTTGTGAGTCTCATCATATGGTTATGTGAAATGCATATATTAGATGGCCCTGGACCCAAGAAGTGTGGCCATGTTGACAATCGGTGGTTGCACAATGACATGGATAGAGGAAACTATAAGCTCTTGATGTATTCTTCTGCTTGTGAATAATAATTATTGTTAAGCATATTAACCCACATAATCGAGGCCCATTAGCTCTTTGCTGATAAGGATCTACCCAATATATATTGTTACGCCCTCCATCCAAGTATAGTTACCTTTGTTACTCGGTATATATATTGAACTAGAAAGTTAGCTATATTTTGGGACAAAGGTAGTATGCCAGAAATTCGAAGATTATTTTCTCAATTCTCTAGTAAGTTGTAGTTCTGGTAGCCAAATTGTTACATGGATTTTCTCAAATCCTCTAACTTTGTTGCACGCCCGATGGCCATCGGCGCCTACTGTCCGGTTGTGGCCGTAGCACGCCTCATCGCGGTTGGAGCCCTTTGCCCTTGTCATGGCCGTTGGCTGTCGTAGATGGTCGTGGCCTCTTCGTCGCGGTTGTCTATTGCTTTTTGTCATGACTGTCACCTGTCATGGTTCCACGAGGTCTCTGTTCGTCATGTAACTGTGGCTCATCTCTCTCTTTGTTGCGCCCGCCGTTTGTTGTGGGTATCGTGCACCTCCTGCTCATCAAGACTGTTGTCACCTGGCGGGTTCGTGTATCTAGTTGCTCATTTTCATCTCGCTGTTGTTTAGGCCCTACATTGAGTCTAGCTTTCGTTGTAATAGGTGCAAACTTGGAAAACACTTATAACTTCCATATATCCATCTAGTGTCTCCCATTCTATTAGACCTAATCTTATCCATTCAAATGTATGGGTACTGTACCTTTCTTCAAAGGGTGGTCATAAATATTATGTCATTTCTATCAATGATAATTCTCGCTATACTTTCCTAGAGTTTACTACTCCATTAGAGTTTTTTGGTCCGACTCTAGGGGTGATTATTTATTTGATGTCTTTTGCCAGTTTTTGGCCACTAAAGGCACTCTTGGTGCTCATGCTCCGAATGGTGTAGCGGAACGCCATCATCGTCATCTCATGGAGATTGCTCGAACACTCCTGATTTCCTCTTTGTTCCTTCTCATTTCTAGGTGAAGTTGTTCCTATTACAATTTATCTTATTAATAGACAATTATCCTCCAAATTGTCTAGCCAATTTTGGTATATCTTTGGGTTTTTGGATGCACATGCTTGTTCTACTTGCACCTCGTGAGCAGACTAAGTTGACCGTCCAATCAGTTGACCGTGTTTTCTTGGGTATCGTCCTCATTGCATACTCGTTGAGTCATCCTTTCTTTTATAATCCCTCCACTCAAACCTCATAGACCCCAACAGTGTCTTTTTGTCTTCCTCCACTTTCACGTAGTTATGATGTTTCTACAACTCTTAATCCTTGTACTTCTATTTTCATCACACCTACTCCGTCTAAGCACCCTCTTACCCACTTCTGCTCCACCACCGCCCTCTCATACACCTTTCGTAAAATTATACACTCGTTGTTCAACACCTCCCAAATAGCACCTGCCTAGTCCTAATGCTCCTATTTTTGATGATTCCAACAATATTGACGAGTAATAGTGTCATGTGCAAGAATATTTTAGGGCGGAAGGGGATAGATTATAGTAGGAGGAAGTAACAGAAATGGCCCTGGACCTCAACGGTGCGATGGAGCAAGATCACGTCGCATCAAGAAGGCAGGCCGGTGGGCCACTAAAAATAAATCTTAATGTAATGCCTACTGACTTAGGCTAGCGTCTCCTTATATAGATGAGGAAAACTTCCTAATCAACCCTATCCTAACAAACTATCCAACTGACCTACAGACGTAGCGCGAGGGTTAATGGGTCTAAGACTCCTAACCCAATGCCCATCACATTACTCCCTTCTTTTTGAGCAGCTCGTCCTTTAGGAGCAACGCACCCTTCTAGATTCAAATGATAGACTCAATCCTTTTACATCTCGACTTGTTATATAGATTACTGTGAAAGAAACCTAAGATTATTGCAGACAACATCACCACAATAAGGCCTTGAGAGGGGATTGAGAGGGAATAATTCCACATCACAATAGGGGTGGAATAAATCCCTTCCAATCCCTCCCTCATGGGGATTAACCGAACATGGCCTAATGGGGATGCTGGTACTAGGGAGGGATGCTGGTGGACCCCATCTTGAAGCTCTTAAAGAAAGGTAAGCTCTACCCAATATCCAGAGCTTTCAATGTGGGTGCTTACCGTAGTGTGCCAAACCCACGAAAGAAGTAGAGCCTTGTCTTGAAGAGCCATCCACTTATCAGGAAGCTTATGGTATTCCAGAATGGCCGCTTGCCATGTTTGAAGAGCTTGCTGCCCTTGATCGTACATGCACTTGTGATCTTGTTCCTTTACTACCACATGCAGTACGCATTACATAAGTGGTTATTCAAAATTAAGACCAAGTCCGATTGTTTTATGAAGATGGAAAATTTTGCTACAGAACACTCAATTTGTGTAATTTGTTGGTGGACATCTCAAAAATGTTTCACAGCTAGAGGAAAAAAATGGTAATTTTATTATTTGCGACCCAATTGGTAAATTGGTCGGAAATAATAAAATGATGGCTCGGTATCCTCTAGCAAATTACCAGTTTTTGGAGGTGTCTTCTAGCCGGGGCATGATTTTGGGATGTTCACTAGCAAATTTCACAAACTTCGCCTATCGAGAGAGATAAAAGCTTGTCTTGCTTTTATAACTCAGGGACGAGGTTGTGATGAGACATTTGCCCCTGTTGCTCATATGACTACAGTTTGGACACTCTTGCCGTGGCTGCTACCTCTTCTTGGGTCATCTCTCAAGTGGATGTCAAGAATGCCTTAATGAGGAAGTTTATTGCAGCCACTCTTAGGTGTTGATGCTCCTTCAGGGTATGTTTATTATCTGCATTGTGCTTTATATGGTCTTAAATGTGCCTCTCGTGCTTGGTTTGAGCGCTTCATAGCTGTGATATGGGCTGCTGTTTTTTTGGCTAGCGATCATGATCCTGCTTTATCTATTCACCTTCCTACACATGGACGTACTTTGCTTCTCATATATTTTGATGATATGTTTGTTAGAAGAGGTATTGTAAGCCAACCTAGGCTGTTGGGCGGCACATAGGCTAAGCAATTGTATTGGCTTAGGAGTTCTAGTTTGGATGGGCTATAGATAGAAATATAGAATTGGACCTGCTATAGATAGAAATAGAGATAGACCTGTTTAAACATTTTCCTTGAGGTAGGGGTGGGCAATCGATTTAAACTGAGACTTCGGTTCGGTTTTTTTCCTACGCATAGTTCGGTTTGCATGAAGTAAAAACCGATTGGTTCGTGTAAATATTGGAAACCGCACAATTCGGGTTCGGTTTTTGGTTTTTACCGAAAAAACCGATGGAAGCAGAGCTGTCGCCGCCGTCGACCTCCACAGCGTCAACGTGCCCGCAGCGCCGCCGCCGCCCTCTGCGCCGCGCCCGAGTGCCGCCATCGCCCCACGGCGTGGCGCCCAAGCGCGCCGCCGCCCTCCGCTCCGCGCCGAGTGCCACCGCGCCACGCCGCAGCTCGCCGACCCCATCCGCGCGCGCCCGAGCGCCACCCGTCCCCACTAGCGTCGCCGCGCCCTCGCGCGCGCGTGCGCCTCCGTCGGCCCTCATCCGTTCCGGCGCTGCACAGAAGAGCCAAACCTCGGTTCTCGGTTGGTTCGGATTTTCCGAAGAGAAGAAGAGAGAAGAGCGGTTTTTTCCGAAGCTCGGTTGGATTCGGTTTTTTTGGTAATTCAATTTTCAGACATATAAACCAAACCCGCACCGAACTATGCGGTTTCGCAACACAATGAACCGAACCCGAAACCGAAAACCGAAAATCGCAAACTTTGGTTCGGCTCGGTTGGGCAAAGCTCCAAGACGATCTGTCAGATCTGCAAAAAGGGCGGCCATGAAGCACCGTCCTACTGGTACCGCTACGACGATGATGGCGAACAACAAAACAAGACCGCAGGAGCTACTGAAGTGGGATATGGCGTGGACACATTGGTATGTGGACAGCAATGCAACCGACCACATTACCAATGAATTGGACAAGCCGACGTCCGTGATCGCTACAATGGACGTGATCAAGTTCGACGGCAAACGGAGCAGTATGCCTATTAGCAACATTGGGCGCACTATCTTTTGTACCCCTACTCGTAATCTGCATCTTGACAATATTCTCCATGTTCCTACGGCTCACAAAAATCTTGTTTTTGTGAGCCGTTTGACTGCTGATAATAATGCCTTCCTTGAGTTTCATCCAAATTATTTTCTCATCAAGGATCAGGAAATGAAACAAGTGCTCCATGAGGGAAGATGTAAAAGGAGGGCTTTATCCGTTGAAGCCGGCAAGATCTGTAGGAGGTCCTAGGAAGCAAGTCTTTGGAATAAATAAGCCATCTTCTTCAAAGTGACATAGTCGTTTGGGTCACCCATCTCTTTCTATAGTCAAATCGTGTGCTTAGAGAAAATAATCTTCCTTTCACTAGTGATACAAGTGTTGCAACAGTTTGTGATTCATGTCAAATGGCCAAGAGCCATCAGTTACCTTATAAAATTTCGAGCTGTATGTCGAGTACACCTCTTGCTTTAGTCTACTCTGATGTTTGGGGCCCTGCACCTCTATCTGTTGGACGAAATTCCTACTACATGAGTTTTATAGACGACTTTAGCAAGTACTGGGATTTATCTCTTGAAAAAGAAATATGATGTTTTTCAAGTCTTTCATGACTTTCAGAATCTGGTGGAAAGGAAGTTTGATAAGAAAATCTTCTCTATGCAAACAGACTGGGGTGGTGAATACGAGAATCTGAGCTCCTTTAAAAAAATAGGGATCTCTCATAGGGTTTCCTGTTCGCATGCCCATCAACAAAATGGATCTGCCGAGCGAAAACATCGTCACGAAGTTGAGGTTGTCTTAGCTCTCCTTGCCAATGCATCCATGCCCTTAAAGTTTTGGGATGAAGCCTTTTTAACAGCTACCTATCTCATAAATCTCCTTCCTAGCAAAGTTATTGACTATCAAACCCTGGTGTAGCGTCTCTTTCATATAAAGCCCGAATACACTTCTCTGCATGTCTTTGGATGTGCAGTCTGGCCAAATCCGCGGCCCTATAACACCAGGAAATTGGCGTTCCATTCCACCAAATGTGTTTTCCTCGGTTACAGTCCAATGCACAAAGGCTTCAAATGCCTTGAACCCTTCACCGGCCAAGTATATATGTGCGTGATGTCGTGTTCGATGAGTTCGTGTTTCCCTTTGCTGATCTACATCCGAATGCAGGAGCCCTTCTTCGCAAAGAGATCCTACTTCTGATCATCTCATCAATCCTGGAGGTCATACTGGTAGTGCTAACCCTTTGTTTGCTAATGGCTCAAATGGTTTGGATGAGATGTAGGGCACTGGTGAATAGGTCATGGCTAAAGACAGTCTAGCAACACATGCAGCAGCGATACCTGGCGGTAGCTCCACCGCAACCAACCCGGGTGCTCGATCCCAAGTTGATTTGGTGAGCCTGGACCAGTCTCTACCTGGCGCACAATCCCATGCCGATCCGCCTGTCGCGAGCGACGACTCCTCGCTTTCTCCAGCCTTGATGCGAGGGGGGGGGATAGTCCTACACCGCTAGCATCGGAGCTGCAGCCTCTTGGACCTCCTAGACCGCTGCTGGAGCCACTGCCACGACACTACTCGCATTGCCTACTGCAGCCGTGCACCCCGCGACGCCTCTGACGGCCTTACACACCAAGCAGCGTTGTCTCCTCTCCAAGTGTTATGCCCTTGCCAAAGTCTCCACCACGCTGCCATACGCGTCTTCAAAGCGGCATTGTGAAACCAAGGAAGCTATATGACGGGTTGGTCATGTTAGTCGCTGGATCCTTGCTCTAGGAGTGAGCATAATCCTTACTCTCATCGAGAGGATCACACTTGGAGATGAGACAATTTTCTGGGTTTATTTCTCACACAATGCGATGCCAACCCAAGGGGTTGGGGATACATATTTATAGGCTGCTCACCAGCCAAGCATATGCCAAGATGCTAGTCTAAGATGCTGTCCTCAAAGTCTAAGATGCTAGTCTAAGATGCTGTCTTAAAAGCAGATGCTAACTGCTGTCCTATAGATGCTAGTCTAAAGTTAGTCCAAGATGCCTAATGGACCAACAAGGACAAAACAAACTACCTGTCACAAAGACCACAAAGATGCCAAGACTTATTCCATCATTTCATCATTCTCCCCCTAAGTCTGCGTCGTCTTGTGGGAAATCTGAGTCATCCCGATCTTGACGCGAAACTCGAGGAACTTGATCCTCCCAAGGGACTTGGTGAGCAAATCCGCAAGTTGGTCCTTGGTGTTGATGTAGCTTGTCTTGATGCTCCCTTCCTCCAAGCAGCCTCGGATGAAGTGGTACCTCACCCGGATATGCTTACTCCGTTCGTGGAAAACGGGGTTCTTCGTTAGGGCCAGAGCGGACTTGCTATCCACCCTGAGCTCCATCGCTCCAGTGTCTCTGCCGAGGAGATCACCAAGCAGTCGAGCAAGCCAAAGGGCTCGTGTCGTAGCAGTGGAGGCCGCTATGTACTCGGCCTCACAACTAGACAGGCCATCACTGCCGCTTGACCGATCGCCGCTAACAAGGCACTTGCCGAGGAAGAACGAATCCCTCTCGTGCTTTTGCCGGTGTCGATGTCGCCGGCGTGGTCGCTGTCGCGTGCCCCGACAAAGTGTGCCTCTCCAGGACACCTCGGGTAGTGGAGACCGTGGTTGAGGGTCCCTGCAACGTAACGGATGATCCTCCTCACAGCCTGCTGGATCTCCGTCGTCGGTCGCTGCATGAACCGACTAACGTAGCCGACGGAGAAAGCCAGGTCCGGCCGTGTGTGGACGAGGTAGCGAAGGCTCCCCATGAGACGCCGCATCGCGTGGCGTCCACCTCCTCCGTCGTGCCGCCGCGACTGGGCCACCTCTCCTCCATCGGAGCGAGAGCTGGGTTGCACAGTGAGCCCACCGCCGACGATGCGCTGGGCGTAGGCGGTCCGGTCGAAGCGTGATCCCGAAGTCGCCCCGATGCACCTCGATCCCCAGGTAGAAGGAGAGAGGCCCCAGGTCACTCATCTGGAAAGTGGCGTTCATCTCTTCCTTGAACGTTGCCACCTCCGCACCCTTGGTGCCGGTGATCACCAAGTCGTCGACGTAGACACCCACCAGCAAGGCATTTCCTCCTTTGCCCCGCCGGTAGATGGCCGCCTCGTGCGGGCTTTGCTCGAAGCCCATCCCCGAGCGTGGAATCCAACTTGGCATTCCATGCCCTCGGTGCCGCCCGGACCGTAGAGGGCCTTGTGCGGCGAAGCATCTTGCCCTCCTTCACGGAATAGCAAATCTCGGCGGGCCGGTGCACGTAGACCTCCTCCTTCAAGTCGCCGTTCGAAACGCCGACTTAACGTCCATGTGATGAACGCACCAACCTCCCGAGCGGCCGGCGCAGGAGGAATCGCACGCATCGTCGAAGTCGATCCCCTCCTGTTGCATGAAGCCGCGTGCCACCAAGCGAGCCTTGTGCTTGACGATGGCACCGGCTTCATCCCGCTTCGCCTTGAACACCCACTTAAGGGTGATCGCTCGGTGACCACGGGGAGGTCGGCAAGCTCCCAGTGCACGGTTCTCCTCAACCGCGTCCATCTCCCATTGCATCGCGGCACGCCATGTCGCGTCTCTCGGCCTCCGCGAAAGACCGAGGCTCACCGTCGTCGCACACAAGGTGCAGCGCGCCTCCGGATCGCGAGGCACCAATCCGCACCGGCGATCGCCGAGAAGGTCCTCCATCGTACGGCACCGTAGCGCTCGCCGTCGTGGTACGTGTCGACGCGCTCTCATCGTGGGAGAGTGGAGAGCGAACTCCACCGGACCGCGCTCAACACAAGCCGGTGTCGGAGTAGGCGTGCCGGAGAAGTTCTTGTTGGTCTTGGAGTGCGTGGGGTCGCCGGCTGTGGTGGTGTCGGCGAAAGAGCTCGTCGCACTGAAGTCGGTGAAGGCTCGGGGACCGGGGTAGGCATGCTCGGTGAAGAGGAGCCGCCTACTCCCCGCTCTCTCGAAGTGGACGTACTCGACGGTGAAGTCGTCGTACGTCGGGTCGAACCATCGTCCACCGCCTTGTCCCATACCCACCTCGCCCTTCGTCGAACACTATGTCGCGCGCCGTGCGCACACGCCGTGCCTTCGGGTCGAGGATGCGGTAGGCCTTCGAGCCTCTGCGTAGCCGATGAACACCCCGGGGTGCTCTTGTCGTCGAGCTTGCCGATGTGGCCAAACTCCTTGGTGAACGCGAGGCGCCGAAGACCCGCGTGGGAGACCGCCGGCTTACGCCCATGCCAAGCCTCGTACGGTGTCCCGCCATCGAGGGCCTTGGTAGGAGCGGTTGAGGATGTAGACGGCCGTCAACACCGCCCTCCCGAAGATGGCCGACACCCTCTCGCGGGAGAGCCCGAGCCATCCCCACAACCGTCTGGTTGCGCCGCTCGACGACGTCGTTCTGCTACGGGCTGTACGGCGCGGTGTAGTGGCGCTGAATGCCCTCATCAGCGCAGTACGACGTGAATTCAGCCGCCGTGAATTCGCCGCCGTTGTCGGTGCGCAAAGACACGCAACTTGCGGCCACACTCGCTCCGCAGCGGCTCGCGAACGCCCGATGGCGTCCGGCAGCCTCTTCCTTGTCGCCTAAGATCACCACCCACATGTAGCGGGTGAAGTCGTCGACGAGCAACAGGAAGTAGCGCCGTCCTCCTGGTGTGGCCGGTGTCACAGGGCCACACAAGTCCCCGTGCACAAGCTCGAGCCGCTCCTTGGCTCGGAAGCTCGCCTGCTGGGGGAAGGGGAGCCTCCTCTGCTTTGTCATGACGCAAACGTCGCAGAGCTGCTCCACATGGTCGAGGCACGGCAAGCCTCGCACCATCTCCTGGCGCCGAGCCGCTGTGGCCTCAAAGCGGAGGTGCCCGAAACGCCGTGCCACTACCACGCCTCATCATCCCGACGAGCGCGAGGCAAACGGGTTGTGCCACCCGCACATTAAGGACGTATAGACGATTGACGCCCGTTTACCTTGGTAAGAAGGCGACGATTGCGATCCCAAATCCTCATGATTCCATCCTCGATCGGATGCGCGTGCCATTCCCATCCGGCCCAGCCGATGATGAGCTCCTCGCGCGGGATGAAGTAGACTCCAGTGAGGAGTCGGTGCTCGCCAGTCTTAGCGACAAGGACAATGGAGCCAATGCCCCTGATGTCCACAGCCGAAGAGTCGCCGAACTTGACGGAGCCGCGTACGTCGACGTTCGGCCGGAGAAGAACTCCCCGCGACCGTCATGTGGTGAGTGGCACCACCTGCCGAGGAGCCGACCATCGATCTTGTCGTCGCTGGAGCCGTCACCGAGGAAGACGTGTGCCTTCGGCTCGTCGAGGTGGAGAGCCATTGCGGCCGATGCACTGGAGTTAGCTCGATGCTCCCGTGTGCTAGGAATAGAGCCGGCTCCTCGGCCGTGCGACGTGAGCTCGGCCTCGCCTCATTGCCGGGCAGTCTTTGGCCCAATGGCCAAGCTTGCCACGATTGCGGCGGTGTCGTCTCGTGCCGGCTTGTGGTTGCGGCGGCGCGCCCGGGCGCCTCTGAGCGCCTCTCGGCGCGTCTTCGTGCCCACCGCACTGGACACCTCGACGCGCCTTGCGCGGCTTGCGGCCGCTGTCGGGAAGAAGACTCCCTTTCTCCCGTCACCCCGAGAGGCCTCCCACCGCTCCCGAGTGAGATGGAGCTTTCCGCCAATGGTGATAGGCCCCGAGAGAGGCCGTGGCTCATCACCGTCGACGACCTTGAGGCGACCCAACGCCCTCGATCGACATCGTGGAGAGGTCCAGCAGAGACTCGATTGAGCGAGCGATCCGCCCGTACTCTCTCGGGACGCAACGGAAGAGCTTCTCGACGCTCTCTCTTCGTCGTAGGTGTCGTCGCCGCATCGCACCATCTTCGCAAAAGAGTGTTGAGACGAAGGGCAAAGTCATCAACATCCTCACCGGCTTGAAGGCCGGGTTCTCCCACTCCTTGCGGAGTGCTCGTAGTGTGGACTTGCGGGCGCGGCCGCGCCAATGCGTGCCGCGGCGATGGCGTCCCAGCCTCCTTGGCGCTCCGCTTCGGGAAAGCGAGAATCGCATCTCGGCGGAACGCAACAATGAGGGCATCTAGCGCCCGCCGATCCGCGTAGTAGTCGACGTCGCCGTCCGGATCGCCTCCCACATGTGCCGCACTGGAGCCTCACCCTCATCACCGCAGCCCACTCGATGTAGTTGGTTTTGGTAGAGGTAGGCCACCCACCGCCGGACAAAATCCCGACCAACGCCCGAACACCGTGGTGGCCTTTGCGCCTGGCCAGTGGAGTGGAGAGTCGCGCCGCCGCAAGGGCCGTGCCTCCAAAGCCGCCCACCTCCACCGGAGCGCCGCGCGCGCGCTCCGGGGTGCCGCGCACGCCCGCGCTGCCTGGCCCGCGGCGGCGCGCGGTCCTCGCCGCGCCGCTGTGAGCGGGCTGCCGCCACCGCCCGCTTCGCTCCCGCGCTTCTTCTTGCTCCTCAAACTCCCGTCTGGCGGTGATGTCGCCGGCGACGGAGCCGTTGATGCCGCCGCGCAAGGTCTCAACCTCTACCTCCGCCGCACGTGCCGCATCTTCCGCCGCCTCGCTTCCGCCCGCCCGGCCGCCGCCAACTCCGCGCGCGGCCTCGTCGCCTCGCGCGCGTAGCAGAGGCTCGAGCCGTTGCTCGCCCGCGCGCTCTCGCGCTGCGAGCTCGGCCCCGCCGACGCCGAGTGCTCGAGGCGACCGAGCGCCGAGACCGAACGTCGGACATGGCGCGCCTCCGGAGGCCGCTGCGTGGAGAGGGGAAGGAAAGGGAAGGAGGAGCGGCGAGTGCTCGCCGCTGCTAGCCGAAAGCTCAACCGGGCTTGGAAGGGGTGGAACAGAGATGTTTAGACTACGGAAAGTGTGGCTCTGATACCACTTGTTAGTCGCTGGATCCTTGCTCTAGGAGTGAGCACGATCCTTTTTCTCATCGAGAGGATCACACTTGGAGATGGGACAATTTTCTGGGTTTATTTCTCACACAATGCGATGCCAACCCAAGGGGTTGGGGATACATATTTATAGGCTGCTAACCAGCCAAGCATATGCCAAGATGCTAGTCTAAGATGCTGTCCTCAAAGTCTAAGATGTTAGTCTAAGATGCTGTCCTAAAGGCAGATGCTAACTGCTGTCCTATAGATGCTAGTCTAAAGTTAGTCCAAGATGCCTAATGGACCAACAAGGACAAAACAAACTACCTGCCACAAAGATCACAAAGATGCCAAGACTTATTCCATCATTTCATCAGGTCAAGTATGGCTGTTTTACTTCTACTAGAGAATCATCAAGTGTTCAGGAAGCTCTGGGGGATTCGAAGTGGAGGAAAGCTATGCAAGATGAATATAATGCCCTGCTCAAGAATCAAACATGGCATCTTGTACCAGGCAAGAAGGGAAGAACATAATTGACTGCAAGTGGGTATACAAGATCAAGAAAGGCAAGCAAGGCAGATGGAACAATCGACAGGTACAAAGCTCGACTCGTTACGAAAGGTTTTAAGCAACGCTATGGCATAGATTATGAGGACACTTTTAGTCCAGTTGTTAAAATTGCTATTGTAAGGCTTGTATTGTCTATAGTTGTTTCCAGAGGATGGTCGCTGAGGCAACTAGATGTGCAGAATGCGTTTCTTCATGGTGTTCTGAAAGAAGAGGTATACATGAGGCAGTCGCCAGGTTTTGAGAGTGCAAATGCTCCACACTTAGTGTGTAGACTTGACAAGGCCATTTATGGATTAAAACAAGCACCAAGGGCCTGGTATTCTCGGCTGAGCTCAAAACTGTTGGATCTTGGGTTTAAATCTTCAAAGTCTGACACCTCTCTCTTTATTTATAAGAAGGGACACATTGTGATTTTTATGCTTATCCATGTGGATGACATCATACTTACTAGCTCTTCCCAAGAGGCTATTGGCACATTACTCAAGGATCTAAGGAAAGACTTTGCACTAAAGGATCTTGGTGATCTGCATTACTTTCTGGGAATTGAAGTCAAGAAGGAAGCAGATGGCATACACTTGTCACAAAAGAAATATGCAGAAGACATTCTTTTTAGGGTCAGCATGACAAATTGCAAGCCATCTCCTACTCCTCTTTCTGCCTTAGAGAAGCTGACATGCTATGAAGGAACAACACTTGGTCCAGAGGACAACACTTGTTACAGGAGCGTTGTTGGTGCACTTCAATATCTTACACTCGCAAGGCCTGATCTTGCTTATTCTGTTAACAAGGTGTGTCAGTTCCTTCATTCTCCAACTACGGTTCATTGGACTGTAGTAAAAAGAATTTTGAGGTATGTTAAATATACTTATGAAATTGGAGATCTAACTCCTTGCTCGTAAGTGCCTTCTCTGATGCGGATTGGGCTGGTAGTCTTGATGATAGAAGGTCCATAGGTGGTTTTGCTATATTCTTCGGAGAAAATCTTGTGTCATGGAGTTCAAGGAAACAAGCAACAGTGTCACGTTCGAGCACTAAAGCATAATACAAATCATTAGCAAATGCAATAGTTGAGGTGATATGGTTACAGTCGCTACTGATGGAGCTTGGTGTTAAGCTGCGGGAGCCCCCTGTTCTTTGGTGTGATAATCTAGGGGCTACTTACCTATCGGCTAATCCTGTGTTCCATGCCAGGGCTAAACACATTGAGGTAGACTTCCACTTCGTCCGTGAGCATGTGGCACGAAGACAACTCCAGATTCGGTTTATACCAATAGGGGATCAATTAGCTGACGGATTCACTAAAGCACTCCTGGTCAGGAAACATGAAAGCTTCAGGAACAATCTGAATCTTCAACCGCCAAGATAGTAGAAGCTTCGATTGAGAGGGGTTGTTAGTAGAGGTATTGTAAGCCGACCCAGGCTGTTGGGCGGCACATAGGTTGAGCAATTGTATTGGCTCAGGAGTTTTAGTTTGGATGGGCTATAGATAGAAATATAGAATTGGATCTGCTATAGATAGAAATAGAGATAGACCTGTTTAAACATTTTCCTTGGAGGTATAGCCGAACCTATCTAGGATTACCTGCTATTATAATTGTTCTGGGTTCTTTTGGCCCCTATATATTAACACGCACCGTGGCAATGCTAGGGTTAGGCAACCACGTTCAAACCATCTTACAATGTTGATTGTGGGGGATGGTGTGGGCCACATTTCTTATGTGGAAAAGCACCTTTGCAAGCAATTTCAGATGATTGATTTGGGGCCTTAGTTCTTAGGAATTGAGGTTTTGCATACTCTACAGTCCAAATACATACAAGAATACAAGATCTTATTGCTCGATCTGGCATTACTAATAATAGGACAACAACCACCCTTATGGATCTTCACTTACAGCTGCAAATGAAAACAGCTTGGAAACGGATGGAAACCAGCTCTACCATTTCTATTTTCATTTTTTTTGGGAATCGGAATCGAAATTGGAAACCCCGGATACGAAAACGGAGTCGAATATTATTGAATATGAAAACAGAGCGAATACGGTATCGAATATTTGTCGGAATATGAGAACAACTCCAAATGAGCTTCTCATATCAACGAAGAGATGCAGCTCATTATTTTTTAAAACAGAAAATTGACATTTCTATTTTTAATCAATTACTAATGATACAACTAATTGTACACTTCACTTTTTAGCAGAACTACAATAAGCAAGAACTATATTCATCTGGATGTAAGTAGTATGGAATATAGCCTAATAAAACAAAAAAGAAGTTATTAGGCAAAAGAAAAACAGATCTAAAGCAACGGACTAGAAAAAATAACTCCATTCAACTAATCACCTCAATTGTCACGTGCTAGGATTGTTTGGGATGAAACGGGGGGAAGGGGAATAGGTTGGACGATAATAGAGCAAGTAACAGGGAATGGCCCTGAACCTAAACGACATGACGCTCTCCGTCGCACCAAGAAGAAAAGGCCGATGGTTGCTAAGATAAATCTTGATCTAATGCCTACCTGACCTGGGATAGGATCCCTCCTTATATAGATGGAGGACACCTTAACCTAATCCTAACAGACCCTGACACTACCCAACTAAACTACGTGCTTATCGTTCCCACTAGGCCGGACTCTTGGCCCAATGCCCATGACATCAATACTCGGTACAAATCTGAACATCTAGAGTAGAGAAGGTTGAAACTAATAAGCTGTATATAAAAAGTAATTTGTTTTTGGAAATTTTCTGACTGATTCCGGTTTGTGAGGGATACTAGCCTTAGTGTATTTGTTTCTGTTTCTGAGAAAAAAAATCCGAATTTGTTTCCGTTTTCGAAACTTTCTGAAAAAATTCTGATCGACACTTTTTGTTTCTGAAAACACATCCGGAAACTAGAAACTCTCCGGACCATTTACATCTCTACTTATAACTGCATTATACTGATGGTACACCTCTTGAGGATCCCTCTCGATATCATCACATTGTGGGTTTGTTTATCTCACTGTCAATAGACCTGATATTGCTCATGCAGTTCATATTTTCAGTCAGTTTGTGAGTACTCGCACTTCAGTCCATTCTGGACATTTGCTTCGTGTGCTGAGATACTTATGCTCTGTTCCAGCGAGCTTTTGGTTGGTCTAATCTGCCGCACGCGAAACGAGATGGGTAATGAGTGCATGATTAATTAAGTATTAGTTGTTATATATTTGGAAAATGGATTTATTCGATTTTTCAAAAAAGAAATTTTGTTGCATGGAACACATCATTTAGCAGATTAAGAAGCGTGCTCGCAGAAAACAAAGAAGTAGCCGATCCGAGTAGCTGTTTAGAACTCAGCCTTAAGGGGAGATATCATCTCTGTTTTGTTCTATGCTCGTGATAGTCCACTTCAGGTTCATGCTTACTCGACTCAACTCGGGTGAGTGATCAAATGGATCATCGTTCTGTTACTGGTAATTCCACTCTTCTTCTCTTGCATCAAAGTCCAAGAAGCAGGCAGCTGTATCTCGGTCTAGTGCAGAGGCAAAACTCCGAGCACTTGCCACTACAACGGAAATTATGTCTTCAATGGCATGTATGGATAGAGGTGAACACCTATAGATTCAACTAGCAACTAACACTCATGAATTGGATATGGTGCTGCGGTCTAATGACGTCCCAATTGGGTACAGGGCTGCCTTGCTGTTGCTTCTTGCTGTCATTGTCACATCCACTGCTGTCACTACCGTTGTTGCTTGTTGTAACATCCAACGCTGTCACTACTATTTTAGAGAGGGGAAGGAGGTTTCTAGGGTTTATGGTTTGAAAGAGAGTAGATTGGAGAAATGGGCCTAGTTAGCTGGGCCAGGCCATTTCTCCTTTATCTATTTATTACCTCTTCCTTGCTGTTGCATGGCGGAACACATTCAGTCTTTGATTAATCTGAATTAGTTCCTTCACCTGAGAAAAGGCAAAATACTTTGAATCCTGCTTTCCTTGCCAGGCAGAATACTCTGCCAATGAGTAGGTCTGCTGACCAAGTGAGCATTTCCCCGTTTATTTGATCTTGAATACAAGTTGGCACGTTGATGCTCTGATGCCTCACCTGACCTTGATAAGCAATGGTTTTTGCTTCAATATTTTTTTCCAGTATAGTAACTGTGCTTCTATTCTGAGTCCTGTGCTGTAAACCTTACGTCATTGATATGTGTAATGTGTGTTGTTTCAATTTATCGTGGTTCTTGTAAAACCTTTAATACGATGCTAGTATTATGTAACCTCTGGAAAGTGTATACTTTAGCTAAAAGTAATTGAAAATTTGGGGAATTCTGGTGAGTGTAGGTCGCTAGGTATTAGCTAAGAAAAATCTGCCTCCTAAGTCCTAACCATATTTTTCAGCACTTACAATTTCTTTCCTTGACAGAATGATGAAGCGACAATGATGAAGCCTTCAAAAGAATTGAAGCAAAGA
Source organism: Oryza australiensis (assembly GCA_019925245.2). Lineage (NCBI taxonomy): Eukaryota > Viridiplantae > Streptophyta > Magnoliopsida > Poales > Poaceae > Oryza > Oryza australiensis. Next base: position 872,928 of record JAIFGZ020000126.1, read on the forward strand.
GGTGCAGGAAAGAAACAAGAGGAAGGAGAGAATAAGGCCATATCCATTGAGGATGAAATGTGTGATGCAAATAATAAGGTAATGCACAGATATCGTTATATGTTCTGTATGGAATTTCCACAGTTTTTATGAGTACACTGAAAATTATTGTGTGGTTTTGATCATATAGAAGGGGAAGAAGATGCTCACTGGGGAAAATGCTCTGATGTGCCACCAGTGTCAGAGAAATGACAAAGGGAGGGTGATTTGGTGTAAATCATGCAAGAATAAGCGCTTCTGTGAGCCATGCATGAAACGATGGTATGTCAAGTTGTCTCATTCTTGTCTTCTACTAATTGGACTACCCATATCCATTGTATCATGACACTGTTCAGAGATGTTATTATAATTTTACTTCAATTATTTTCTTTTGATGACTGTGCTACACCAGTTTTGATGTTCCTTTTAATACCCTTTTTGTTGGCCATTGATCTATGGCTGTGATACATTGATCTTGTGCATTGCATTACACTCAAAACTGTTTTTGATAAACAGGTATCCAGGTTTGTCAGAAGTTGATTTTGCTGCAAAATGCCCATATTGTAGAAAGAACTGTAATTGCAAGGCATGCCTAAGAATGATAGGAGTTGAAAAGGTATGTACTTGGCATCCCTCCTGGTGATTCCATAATTTCTATAGATTTGTTTGTGCTCAAAAGATTGCTTTATAGTCTGTCATTAATAACTTGTCCTGTTCTATTGAATCAGCCCCCTGAAAAGAAGATTTCTGAGGAAAATCAAAGACGTTATGCTTTTCGTATTGTAGACTTGTTGCTTCCTTGGTTGAAAGAACTGCTACAGGAGCAGATGAAGGAGAAGGAATTCGAGGGTAAATTACAAGGTATGCTATTCTGGTGTTCCTTGATGCATTCAGGTGTTGGAGGATTTTCTAACTGCTGGTTTATTTTTTTTATTTGCAGGTGTTTCTATGGATGAAGTAAAGTTGGAACAAGCTGATTGTGATATGGATGAGCGTGTTTATTGGTTCAACCTTTTCCCTGTTTACATTTTGCCATAAATATTGTGGCACTGAGCATCTGATCAGCCTTTTTCTTCTTGTATTGTAGTGATAGGTGCAAAACTTCGATAGTTGATTTTCATAGAAGCTGCAAGGCTTGTTCGTATGACTTGTGCCTTGCATGCTGCTGGGAGCTTCGCAAAGGTGAGGTTCCAGGAGGAGAAGAGGCAAAGAGTGTGCAGTGGAAAAATAGAGGTAAGAAGTATGTTTTTGGTAATATTCGCAAGGATGGGAATAAAAGGGTCTCTTCGAAGAGGCACATGGAGACCCTAAATACTGAATCTCTCAATGACATGGCTGTTGCTGGGGACCCAAATAACCCTTTGTCACTGTGGAAAGCTAATAGTGATGGCAGTATACCTTGTCCACCAAAGGAAATAGGAGGCTGCGGTGCTTCATCTTTGGAACTCAGATGCTTACTACCAGAAATTATGCTTTCTGAGTTAGAACACAGGGCTAACAAAGTTATTAAGAGAGAAGCATTCGATAGAGCAATAAACAAAACAAGTGATGAATGCCCTTGCTTTCATCACTCTAGCAAGATACGAACAAATGCTATTCGAGAAGCAGCAAACAGAAAGGGCTCAAATGATAACTACCTATACTGTCCAGATGCCAATGACATCCAGGAGGATGACCTGTTGCACTTTCAGATGCATTGGTCAAAAGGTGAACCGGTTATTGTTTCTGATGCTCTTCGGTTAACATCTGGTCTGAGTTGGGAACCGTTGGTTATGTGGCGTGCATTGCGAGAGAAGAAAACCAATGGTGATGTTGAAGATGAGCACTTTGCTGTTAAGGCAGTGGATTGCCTTGATTGGAATGAGGTTTGGAACTCTTAATTTCCTTTCTGCATGAGTGTCTAGTTTTGATTTTATAGGCTGTACAACTTTTGAGCATGATCTCTAAAAGAACACTACTATAAATTTTTCTTAGACATAGAAGTGGATGGCCCTTCCTGACCAGTACTATTTTTCTTAGGCATAAAAGTGGTTGGTCCTTCCTGGTTTTTTACGTGAATTGGCAGCACCGTGTCTTCTAAATTCCCTCTGTTCTGTTCTTGAGAGCTTATTGTTTACAGTTGGTTTAGACAAATAAGATTTGGCAGCTCCTGCCTGAAAATCTGGTTTCTATATAGAGAAACTTTGTTAATTTTCAATGATTTAACTTGGAACTTCAATTTTAAAAATATGTTATCCATGCCTGTTTTTATTTAGACAGACCTTGCTTTGTTTGATACTGCAGGTGGAAATTAACATACACATGTTCTTTATGGGGTATATGAGAGGTAGAAGGCATCCGATGACCTTTTGGCCTGAGATGCTTAAGCTAAAAGATTGGCCACCATCTAGTATGTTTGACCAGAGGTTACCTCGCCATGGTGCTGAGTTTATCACTGCATTGCCATTTCCCGAGTATACTGATCCACGATATGGCCCACTAAATCTTGCTGTCAGGCTTCCTGCTGGTGTACTGAAGCCTGATCTTGGGCCAAAAACTTATATTGCTTATGGATATTATGAAGAGTTAGGCAGGGGTGACTCTGTGACCAAGCTTCATTGCGACATGTCTGATGCGGTATGTTGTTATTCTATAATTGGCATGGTGATATTTTTTCCCCAGATTGTTGTTATAGCTTTTACGTCCTGTCCAGAATAAAAATTGCATTGCCAGGCATGCTTACCATATTCTTTCCCATTATATTTTGTTTAGTTTTACTGGCTTCTCATGGTACAGGTTAATTACAAAAAGTGTTTGGTTTGACCAGGTAAATATCTTGATGCACACAGCTGAAGTGTCCTATGACGCTGATCAGCTTGACAAGATAGCAAAAACTAAAAAGAAAATGAGAGAACAAGATCTTCAGGAACTGTTTGGGGTTTCAGAATCAGGCCCCAAGGGTAAAGCTGATGATGAAGCATCGAAAATCTCATGTAACATGAAAAACAAACATACCTCTAACCAAAGTACTAAGGGTAAATAAGAAAACTTCTTAAAATCAAGAGCTGGTAAGAAATTGAATTGTTTGTCTGGTTATGGTCTTACTCATTTCTTTTCTGAGTCATGCAGGTTTGGACATTAATGCTTTACCACCTGATGATTCTGGAAGTGATGTTGGGGATAAACCTTCATTTTGTCAATCTGAGGTAGAAAGTGAATTTACACAATTTTCGAAAAACAACCATGAGGTTGATAGTTCTGTCAAGATGCATGCTGGAACTCATTGTACTTCAGACAACCAAGGCTACATTGGCAGGAGTGGATTCGAACACACAGATTCAGACTGTTCAGACCAACAGAAAACTGGTGGCGCTTTGTGGGATATTTTCCGAAGAGAAGATTCTGAGAAGTTACAAGATTATCTTCGGAAGCATGCCTCAGAGTTTCGGCACATATACTGCAATCCAGTGAAAAATGTATGTTTTTTTTGTCCAATCACATTATGTAGGAAGACTTTATGTTTTATTTTCTTATACTGAGCAATAGCTCTGTGCAATGTGCAGGTTTCTCACCCAATTCATGACCAGACTTTCTATTTAACTGTGGAGCATAAGAGAAAGCTCAAGGACGAACATGGTTAGATAACATTCTATTTTGAAGCCGTCATCTCTCTTCAAATGCTGTTTATAACACTGATATAACGTTGTTTTTCTTGTCTATTGGCATGCATAATTTTAGGTGTTGAACCATGGACATTCGAGCAGAAGCTAGGCGAAGCAGTTTTCATTCCTGCTGGATGTCCACACCAAGTGAGAAATTTGAAGGTGCAGCTGAATACTTCCCTGTGTCTCCCCCATTCTGTGGTATTTGTTGAAGATATAAAGTTTTGGTGGTATTTATTTATACCACTTTTCCCATTAAATATTTCTAAATGCGGCATCAAGCATCTGGGATCAGAACCAGAAAACTAACACCATTCTGATTTGTGCAGTCTTGCATCAAGGTTGCTCTAGATTTTGTTTCCCCTGAAAATGTTGGTGAGTGTGTTAAGCTGACCGGAGAGTTTAGACGTCTTCCATCTGATCACAGGGCTAAAGAAGATAAACTAGAGGTTAGAGCGCCATATATTCAGTTATCTTTGTCTGCTCGTACGGTGTGATGTTATCTGATGATTACCCTTATGTTGATTGTGTTTCTTAACAAATTGTAGATTAAGAAGATTGCTCTCAATGCTCTTAAAGAAGTCATAAATTTCTTGGATCCTTTATCACAAAGGTAAGAAAGACTAACTGATGCTCTTGGTTTTTGGAAGTTTGTGGATGTAACATTAGCTAAAGTATTTGGACTACTGTTTTCTGTGATTGATCAGTTCAAAGAACATGGATGAAGTGGTAGATGTGACTAAACCAAAAAGGCAATACCGTAACCGAAGAGGTGACCTGAAGAGTGGGGAAGACCAACCCAATGATGAAGCAATAGAAGAAAGGAAGCCTAAAAAGCGAGGGAGACCATCCAAACGGTGATCTGAAGATTGAAGAACCTGTCCAACAATGAACCCGTAGATGACTAGATGAGAAGCCTAAAAAACAATTAATGCTCTTTTGATTATTCAGAGGCCCTAATGATTGGACTGATATCGTTTTGGAATAGACTAAGTTTAGACAGTTCAAGCATCACTTCAGACATCACCATGGTGTCGATTTTGTTCATATGTGGGGTGATCGCTGTCACCAAAATGATGTGATCGTTTGTTGCTGACAATGGCAATTGACTTGGAATAGCTTTGATAAAGTTATGGCTCATGCTGATGCTTATTAATTTAGAATTGCCAGTGATTTTGAAATGGTATTTACCTTCATGATCGGTCTGTTGTACCGAGGCATGAATGTATCCACTAGATCAGCGTGCGATAGCTCAAACCAAAGTCGTATTTTGTCAGTTGAATCGACGCAATATAACTCAAAAGTTGCTCGAAGTTGTACTTCTGCGTATTTTCACTTCACTCAACTGTATATTTTGGTCAGATTGTCTTAACCTGCTTGCAATATTCGTAGCATAAGGTAAAATAAAACCTGGAGAAACCGAAATCAGGTTGTGAAACAAAGAAAGACCTTTCTTCGCTAGCCTTTGTGCAACCAAGTTCATCGAACAATGAATCTATACTAACTTCATGGTCTGGAAACTAGATGTCAAATCTTGGATTTCCATTGCTGGTTAATTTCTTTCTCGCCCACCATCTTTGTCACCTCTATGGAATCTGTTTCAACAATGACCTTCCGGCGTAGCATTGCCAATATAAGAATAATGCTGAGACGCAGTTGCCATGAACTTACATCTATCATTTCTCATCACGGCACCAACAGCACCTCTGTTCTGTTGCCAAAAAAAAAAAAACTCCATCGGCATTTGTTTCACACAGCCACTCGAAGGCTATTCCTAGATTGGTATCGGACGGTTAACAACGATCATCTTCCGTTAATGTAAATTGGCCCATCCATCAGCTGATAGGCAATTCTTATCTGCAACATTAATCTCTCCGATTGTTGACAACTAATAATCTATCCTATATTCATCCGTTTTCATAGTTTCTGATATTTTGGAATAGTCTTCAAAATATATTTTGACTATAATTTTCTATTATAATATAAAAAATATTTAGTTTTGTTGAAAATAATTTTTAAAACTAATCTATGATTGTTTTATAGTGTCTCAAGTTATTGATGGTTAAATTTATCTTAACCTTATTCAAAATGATCAAAAATTATAGAACCAAAGGAAGTAATTTTACGTGCCAAAAATGTTATAATACTATTGACTTTTTGTCGATACATTTTTTATGTTTCTAAATGGAAATGCTTTCTCTGTATTTAAATATGACATTTTTGACTTTATAGAAGTCTACATTGCAATTTCAGTAGAAATTGGCTTCAATTGCTTCGTTTTCAATTTGGAAATAACAACTATTGATTTCAATTGCATGGACGAGAATCAATTCCAAGGAAGATGTTTATGGATATTTATATATCCTTGTGGTTTGTTGGAACATATGGAACAATCATAAATGATTTGTTTCTTGAGAATGTCCAACCCTCGGGGCCTATTTGGATAGTGGGACATGAGAGGTGTGGAATTGAGGCAGAGAAATGAGTTAAAGACTTAGGATGAAATGAATTAGGGAGCATGGATGGATAGGTTGTAGGATTAAAAGTTACCCCTTGATGAGTGGGAAATTATTTCCACTTCAAATTATCCAAATGAGGTCTCATTAGCAATGAGGGAAGATCTCTCAAAGAAGATACTCCTCTGCATCTATACTGGGTAAATGGAGGCTGCAAGAAAGAATTAACACCAGTGGCCTTTGTTACATGATATCTGATCCTTTGTGTTTTTCTTCCATTTATTACTGAAAATCTTAACAATATGGGCCTCCCCTACTGTTCTTTGGTCAAAACAAATATTGTTCGATCCAATTTATCTGTACCTCAATGTAGTCATCACTCCTGTTCATGTATCTACAAAGGCTCATCCATACCTTTAGTTTTGTGGTGAAATTTTAGGTGAATAACTTTATCTACCACTATCTACCAAAGTTTAAATCACGATATTCCTATATTTAAACACGAGTTGTGTTTACTTAGTTTGAGAAAATCATAAAATCTTTTTCATACTAACTGAAGAAGGCCCTCATAGAAGCTTCCACAGAAATTTCAGGAGGCCAAAGGCGGATTCATATATCAATCTGAAAAGCTAAAATTTCTCACAGTAATAACAGAAGAAATTCCCAAATCAATAAAGAACCAAAATGCTAACAAACTAAGCAGTTTTGGTAAAAATATGGCACCACATTTTTCGTTGATTTCAATCAATTTTTCATCATGTGATTGCAAACTAAAGTTTTGTCGTTGTCCTTTTTTTATATGATAAGAGATGTTTTACTATGGTTGTTTGTTTTTTTCTTCCTTTATCCATCAACTAGCAATTGTGCCCGTGCGTTGCAACGGGTAAAGTCGAGGCGCGACACGGATAGAGAAGGCACAGAGGGGCGCGGGAGCTCCGAGCAGCGATGGAAGGGAGGAACGCGGTCGCGATGCTGGGCGCGGCGCAGATGGGGACGAGAGGGAGGGGCGCAGGGAGGGAGGAGTGAAGGGGGTCTTTTTTTTCATACAAGCCCTCCTTTTCTTTTCAGCATTGGGATTATGGGTATGGCTGACGAAATACTCGTGGCTCGCTAGCTCGTTCGGCTTGTGGATGGCTCGGCTCGGCTCGTTGAGAAATGCTAACGAGCTGCGCCAAGGGTTTAGCTCGTTAGCTATAATGAGCCAGCTCGCAAGCTGCTCGTGAGCTCAACGAGCCAGATGCAATGTACAAAGTAGGGTCTAATGTTTTGATTGTTTTGCTATTCTTTTGCTTGTTTTGTTATTGATGTGACAATAAATCAATAATTTTTATAATTTTATGATGGTCAATATGGATTTAATGCTTTAGATTATAATAGTAATAATATCTAATCTAGTTGCATCATTACATTTGCATGGATAATTGTCGATGGACAAGTGTTATTACATTAATTATGGATTTAATGTATCACTTTTTATTTTTTTAATGTATATTTGCATGTTTAATAGACTAAAAAAAGAAAATGTAATTTGTACATAAATTGCCTTGTATTAAAGTGGCTCGCGAGCTAAACGAGCGGCACCGGCCGAGCCTCTCTCAGAGCCGCCGAACCGAGCCAAGCCGAGAGCTGAGCCTCTGGCTCGGCTCGCCGAGCCGAGCCAAGCCGGTATCCATCCCTAGCTGGGTTAATTTTGGAAAAAAATCAAGGGTTTTTTGCAAAATAGCTAAACAGAATAAAATTTTGAATAGAAACACTACTTGCTTTATAGATAGCTAGCAAAATATCCGTGCGTTGCAACGAGACGACGATGTAGAGAGGAAGCGGTGGAGGACGAAGGTCCGGGCGGCGCGCGGGAGCTCGGCGGCGACGGAGGGAGGGCGCAAGCGCAACGCGGATGGAAGCAGAAGAGAGGGACATAGGAGGTCTTTTTTCATCCAGGCTCTTTCTTTCTTTTCAACATTAGGACTGCAGGTTAATTTTATAAATAGTCAAGGTGTTTTACGTAAAATAACACTTTTTTCTTCTTTAATTGGGTTTTTAAATAGTCGGACGGATGCGGGTTAATTTTAAAAAAACAAGGGGTTTTCTGCAAAATAGCCAGACAAAACAAAATTTGGATGGAAACACTACTTGCTTTATATATAGGTATAGATTTATTCTGATTATCGAAAATTATATAATAAATTTAAATTTAATTAAAATGTTTAAAGGTATTTAAGTAATTAGCCGTTTTTACGAGACCGATCGGCGATCGGCGTCGTTGTTCCTCATCTTCCTCGCGCAAGGCTTCGATTCGCCGAGCGCCTCGCCTCCGCGTCACCTCCCTCCGCGTCGGCGCCCTCGCCTCCCCTCTCTCCGCGCCGCCCCGGCCGCGCCTCCCTCCGCGCCGCCCCGGCCCGGCAGCGGCCTCGCCTCGCCTCCCTCCGCGCCGCCCCAGCCCTCTTCCTCCTCACCGCCTCAGCCCGGCGGGGCCAGCCTCCCTCCCTCCGCGCCGGCCCCCTCCCTCCTCGCCGCCCCGGCCGACGGCGGCCTCGCCTCCCCTCCCTCCGCGCCACCCCGGCCCCCTCCCTCTTCGCCGCCCGGGCCCGGCGGGGCCGACCTCCCCTCCCTCCTCGCCGCCCCGGCCGCCTCCCACCGCGCTGGCCCCCTCCCTCCTCGCCGCCCCGTCTCAGCGGCGGCCTCGCCTCCCCTATTCCTAATCTCCTCCCGTGCAAGAACCTTGTGAGACATGAAGGCCATGCTTGGTTGTATAGTCCTGACTTAAAGGCTTTAAGAGAAAAGCTCAACCTTCCAGTTGGATCCTGCGAGCTTGCTGTTCCGCTCAAAGCAAAAGGTTAGCTGCCTTTTTAGTTAACAGATTTTAGCCTAGAGTTTTCAATCTTATTCCACTCATTGTTATCTAGATCAATTGATATGCATGCCAAGAATCAGTCTATCTAGCAGTGCTGTCATTAACTAAAAAAATGTTAGTAGAGCTCTTTTCTGCACATTTAGCATCCAATATTACATTGTAAATGACAAGTTTGGCGTGGTTATAGCCTTTATTGTGGAGCTCCGCCGAATAAGTTTACAACTTGTAAATCTGCCTGTAAAACTTCTTTTCAGACAGCTATTATTTGGGGAAAAGTATTTTCCCAGCTTCTTTATAATGACTGTTTATACATGGCTGTGTAATTGCTTCATTTTGATGAGCTAGTACATTATAAACCTTGATTTTTTTTATGATACAGGTTGGTTATTGGTGTGTCCATATAATGAAATTGCAACTCACGACCACTCCATGCTAGTTACTTGGTCATTCCGTGTTGGTTAATAAGCTATTATTCCAAGTATAGACAATCATTCTACCTGTCATACGATAGACATCTGTCACAATTCATGTGAGGAAGCAAATATGTAATTTTCTATGGCCTAGTTGCTATGTTAACTACAATAGTGGGGCTGAAATCCTGAGGCTATAGTGGGAGCAGGACCAAGTGGCTTATCAGCAGCCTATGCGCTAGCTAAGCTAGGGTACTGCAATGTAAATTTGTTTGAGAAATGCCATACTGTTTCAGGGATGTGTGAGTCCATTGACATCGAAGGTGAGGAAATTATTCAGAAAGCTTATATGCAGTCATCATTTGTAAGCTAGGGTACTGCACAGTTTTAGTTCTCAGCAACATTTGTATGTAGGAAAAATATATGATTTGGGAGGACAAGTTATAGCGGCAAACAGTGCTCCTGTTATAACTCACCTAGCAAAGGAACTATGGTCTGATTTTGAAGAGATGGATACACACAAACTTGCCCTGATTGATAGCCAAACAGGAAATATTCGAGATCTTGAAGTAGCTGAGGACTATGTATCCATGGTATCTCTGACGCTAAAATTACAGGTGAGTTGTTCTAGAACAAAGTTTAAATTTGAGGTAACTGGATAAGAAACACCTATTATTTATAACATTATCTCTGTTTTTTGCATGTGTGTTATTCAATAATTCTTACAGGATGAGGCAAGTAAGTCAGGCCGAGCTGGACTTCATGCTCTCAGTGGATTGACATCCGACCTGACTCTTGAGTTTTTGAAGCAAAATGGAATAAATTCAATGCCAACATCTGTAGCATATGGTTACACCTCTTCGGGCTATGGTTTTGTTCAAGACATGCCTTATGCTTTCATTCAGGAGTTTACTAGAACCTCTATGGCTGGTAAAATCCGGCGTTTCAAGCAAGGTTACATGAGTATGTGGGAGAGACTGAGTAAATCATTACCATTTGAAGTTTTTAAATGATGCTTATTTCGTGCCAAACCCAGAAAATATTGCATGATATGATGAACAGCGAATCATTTGGTGAATATGCAAGTATTTCTGGACAAATATTTGAGCCTGAAAATATTTTAGCTTTCGTACTTTGCATACTCCCTTTTTTTTTCTGACCTTAATTTCAAGGTCAGTTTCTGTTTGAAGTAGGGATGAATTAGTCAGGTCAAATTGAGGCAGCTTGCATACATCTCTTTCAGCAACAGGGCATGAAAATGTGAGGGAGCAACAGCAAGCTCTCTGAGAGAAAAATATAATTTAAAAAATGGGACTTAAACAATGATGCCAAAGCTGCTCCTGTTTATGAATACCCTTAAGGAGCATTCAGATATTTTTATTCTGAAGCTGTATAATGCTAGAGGCCAGGAATGGTGCCAGAACAGGGCTCAACATTTGTGTGATCAACTGATGGTTATTGCAAGAATAGTATATTGGCCCTTTTCTTAATAATAAAGTGTGTGTACTATGATATGACAAAATCAATTCTCTGTCTGAAGTCTTCTGTGAGCTGAAATGGACTGTCATAATAATTGTTATTATCTTAATCGTAGACTGTCATGTTCATTACGATCGCAGTGTTGCAACTTGTTCTCCTGCCGACAGCCTTCCTAGCCACAAAGACCGGAGCACTGCATTGTTCTTCTTACGGCCATATTTGGCTCGCAATGGGTATGACCAAATTGGTATGTGAAATTACTATATTATTTAATATTTTTTATTTTTTTTGTTTCTCCTAGTTTTTTTTAGTTTTTTTTATCTAAAGCGATGGACGATCTTTATTTTTTTAACCACTGTAAAAGTTCTAATATGATAATGTGCACTAGAATTTTTTTTCATGATTCAAGCGGATAATTAACCATAGTGAATACAAGAAAAATTACAGCGAAAGGTTTGAAATTTTACTGTGTAATTTTAGAAAACTACGGTATACATATATAAAATTTACAATGTAATATATGAAATTATAGTGTAAATACATGTTGAAAGATTTGACTTTTTTTATAAAAGTGGCATCATAAATATAACCAGGTCCTAAAGTATATGCATCAAAACAAGGTTGGGCATTTAATACGTATAGACTGTATGTCTTAATGGCAAAGATCTGCTGACATATAATTTTCAAATCTTTAACAATACATAGCCTTTATTTTGATTGATTTTCAAATCAACATTAGTACCAAATCGTATACTGATACAGATATGCATCCCTCACTGTATATTAATCATTTTTTGTCTTGGAAAAAGGTGGAGGAAGCAAATTAATCCAAGCCTATAATACATAAATCATCCTATATATGCTCAATTGATCACACAAAAATAAATGCGAACCCCATCTACAAGAGCAGTCCAAACCCTCCACATATGATAGTGTTCATAACATTTAATAGGATGTCACATAGGTAAAAATCTGATGTGACAAAAGAGTTAATGAGATGATAGGTAAAAAAATGTAACCATTTTTCATGCAAGACACTATGTCTAAAAAAACCAAAAATGCAAAAATGAAAAGAAGAAGATAGGTGGATAAAAGAAGAGAGAAGAGAGGTGACTGGATAAGAATTTAATTTGAAGACATCATCCATTGTATACATAGTTTCTATGTATAGTGTTTATATGACATGTCAACTATAGAAAATATAGAAAATATTTGATAGTTTTTGGGTTGGGATGGCCGACAATGATGATGCAGAGAAACGATAATGCATTTAATCCTGCTGAGATATGCATGCTCGTTTGGTATGCATTTAATCCTGCTGAGATATGCATGGAACTCTGCCTCTTTTGCGAGCTTAACTGTATTAATTCCCATCATCTTCCTTGTACTAGGTAGTGGATGGAGTAGAGCCAATGTCATCCTCTACAAATCTCATGATCAATTTCTTGTGTTACTCGCTCTTGTCTCCACTATTGAAGAAATCCACGCTAATCTCGATTGGTAATCCCTATAGTCCTAGTTGTAACGAGACTACGAATACAGGATTAAAGATCATCTTTAGTCCCGGTTGAAATAACCAGGACTAAAGATGGCGGCGTCACGTGGCTGGCTCCGCCATCTTTAGTCCCGGTTGATAACAGGTTTTTTATTTTTTTAATTTGCTCCTGCTATAGCTGCTAGCTTGCTGCCTATATATTACACTTGTATATAATCATATTATATTGTGCATATATATTTTACACATATATATTTATACATATATATATGCAACATGCATATATATATATAAATATATAATTTACACTAATATAAATAAATTTATATTACCAAAATATGTACACATATATTATCAAAATATGTACACATATATACAATATTCACATATATTTCGTATGTTATAAAAAATTGTCTATTTTGTGGATCCAGCGTTTAAGTTACTTAAATGAAAATAGAACTCCTCCGCGGGATCAATGATCTGCTCATTTATAAATCCCATCAATTCTTCCTGAGCAGCTTGTATGAAAGTCTCGTGGGGGAGGTTGTCTCTTACTCGCATAAGCTGTCATTAATTCGAATAAACGAGAAATAAATATATGAAGCGAATAAGAAATCGAGACGTAATGTATAAATGGTTGTTATACATATATCTATATCGTCGATAGTTGTAACATCGGTCACAAAGCGGTGAATGTAGTCGCGATGTAGTATCCACATAAGTGGGTGCCCTGCGACTGTTTTGCACACTAAAGGAGAAACGACAACAGATTTAATATACATTTCATATTTTAGAACAAAGTAATGACTCAAAACAACTTTGGAGCATGTTACTCACTGAAAAGTTCATCCTCACAGGAGCTTATCTTTCCAATTTTCGCGAACATTCACCCGAAATCGTTCCTATGCCCTCCGTACAGTTGAAAGTTAGCTAGTAATTATCCGAGAACCGCATATATGCAATATCAAGTAAGATGGCATTACCTGTTAAACAGTTCAAATATCTTTGAGTACGTGGACTCTGGTTTATCCATTGAGTCAAAGACATGGATCCACGAGTGATCCATGTCAATTACTAACAGAACCCAGTGGAATCTGCAAATTGGTTTAGATGACACATATGAAACTTTATGTATACACGGGATTGAAATCGGTACGGAAGGAAGAAAAAACTTACGCAATGTTGTAGGGCAGAAGGATAAACGATCGGAAGTGGTTCTGCACTAGCGCATTGTATATGTTGTCCACTGTTGGATCCCATGAATCCATATTTGGTATAGTCGTGCTTGTTGCAGTATTGGGTCGCTATTCTACAACGGTTAAAAAGAATTTTAGCCAACTAAATACAAGGAGGTAAGAAACAAAATAACAAAAATAACAGAACAATACTTACAGAACCCGCGTGGCTAGAAGTGAGACGTCGAGGGCATCAAGCTGGTACAGGTCAAATATGTCTTCGAATCGGATATAGAAGTGGTCATCTCCATCGAAAAAATAGTTCAGTGAATATCTGCCCGTTACCATCTCTCCATCCTTGCTGGATTCTTGCATATACCACTTGTAGAAGCGGTACATCTGTGTAGGTAGCTTTTTCACTTGATCCGGCTTTACAAGAGACTTTCCAAGTTTGAACTTGTATTTCAACGGAGCCTTCGCCAGGGGAGCACGACCGTGTAATTGATCCATTGAAATTCCAGCAGATTCCATAAATTGTCTTAACTCTGTTCTAACATTTAGAACTGCTGAACTCCAGAGGTTTCTGAGGCTGCATGCCGAGCTAGGGTACATCTTTTCCCGTTCTCTTCGCCTTGCCAGCAGCCTTTCGAATAGTCCTGTCATAGTCGGATTGCAGTTGAGGTTGCGGTTCAGGCTGTGGCGTTAGGTACGTCTTCTTGAAGAAGTCCTTAGTCTCCTGGGGGATTTCAGGAGGCTTCTCAGGAGACTTCTTTCTAAAGTGGGCTTTGACTTCAGCTTGGACGGCCTCGTGCAGCTCCTCTGGAGTCATGTCGTATGCCGTTCTCTTTAGGGCTGGTGGGAGCGGGTCAAGTTTAGGCATCTTGCTTCTTGGTCCACTGGTTGACATTGACCGCGTGGCTCGAGCTATGCGCTTAGGAGGCGACGGAGGAGGCGAAGTAGGATGAGTTGCTGACCGTTCAGGAGTCGGTGCTCGTTGTGGCGACAGAGGAGGCTGAGAAGGCGGTGGAGTTGGAGACGACCGTTTAGGAGTCGGTGCTCGTGGAGGCGATGCAGGAGGCAGAGGAGGCGAAGGAGGCTAAGGAGACGGTCCACGTGGAGGCGACGACGGTGGAACGATAGGAGACGCTGTTCGTCCTGGGAATATGATGAAGGGCTTCCTCCAAAGAAATATTCTGTGAGTTGTTTCTCCTAGCGTCATCTCCCCATCTCCTTCGGGGCTATCCACCTCGAGATCTTCATAGCCACGTTCCACCTGTTCAACTTCCACTTTTGAGTACACATGTGGAACGGGCCTGCAATGGTAGGTGCTGTCTCGTTCTACTGGAATCGCCATGCCCGACGCGACCTGTTCGAGAAGATTGCTTATTAGTTAGTAATGAACCTTGTCAAGTTATTCAAGGAAATATAGAACATAAAGGTACAAACATACCTTTATTGTTATGTTCTTGAGCGGAATATGCAGCTCACACGGTGTCCGCTGCGTGATATCATCCACGGGGCATGGCGGCAGGGTTTACACTTTCAGTTTGAAGATTTCTACCGGGGGGACCGAAATTTCCAAATTTCGGAAATTTCAGAATTTTTCAGAAATTTCGAACGAAAAATTTTAAATTCAAATTTGAAAATTTTGTGCGAAATTTCCGGAATTTCCGAGATTTCCTGCAGAAAAAGCTTCATCACAAATTCAAACATTTTCAGCAATTTCAACAGTACAAAATAGCATAATATGACAAGATGATGTCAAAAATTTTCCCACGTATTATCAATCTATCATCATCAAAAATAAGTCTAAATCATGTCAAAAAGAACAATTCCCACATATTATCAATCTAGAACAATTCACATATAACAGTGCATCACACATCACAGTCCAAATAATCCATCACACATCACAGTCCAAATAATCCATCACACATCACAGTCCAAATAGTCCTTCACACATCATAGTCCAAATAGTCCATCACAGTCCAAATAGTTTAAAAAGTCCAACACATAGTCCAAATAGTCTAATCTAACACAACCAGTCTAACACAGTCCATCACACAATACTTTCATATTTTCAAAAGAAGACATTATCAGCAGCATTCATCTTCCAGCAATCATCTTCTTGTGAGTTACTTCTGCTTTTTCGGATCTAGCAATATAGCACACATCAACATTTCATATATGATACAACTTCAAGCATTATAAACCAAGGAGTGTGATATGAATACTTATGGTTATAAACCAAGGCATTGACATTTTTGACTCTCTTCACTGGACGCTGAGTTTGCCCGTCGTCAGGACCTGCAAGCAAATAAACATATTATCATGCACATATATATAAATCAACAAATATTTTACAACTAAATATAAAGATGCACCTGTAGATTTTCTTGTTTGTTCAGGAGTCACATCATCACGATCGTCATCACTAGGAAAATCGTTGCCCCCTGAATCTGTGTCATCATCACTTACAAACTCTTCTTCTTCCACTTCTAATTCTTTCCTCTTCCCCTTCTCCTGAGCCTTCCTCTTTCTGCCCCGAGACACAAACCCTCCTGTAATATTCTTTGCCTTTGATACCCAAGTATTGATGGGCTCATCAAGTAGTCTCTCGCCTGACATGTCAATGCGGACATCATCAAGTACCACATTGGTGGGCGAAAGTTGCTCCTCCTCAGATCTATCAATCTCTTCAGCAATCTCTAAAGGATCAAGTTTTGGTGCAGCTTGACTTCTAGAATTTGATAGCCATTCCATGATTGGATTTCCTTCATCATATAGGACGACATCCATCAACACATCAACAGGATCACTCTCATCCTCTCTATGACCCATTTCAGCCTCAAAATTTTGAAGTCGCAACTTCAGATTGTAATGGACAAACACTAGCTTGTGAAGCTTTTCATACCCAAGCCGGTTTCGCACTTTTGTGTGAACCAAAGCAAATGTGCTCCAGTTACGCTCACAACCACTAGAGGACACGCACTGCGATACAATTTGCTTCGCAAGCCTTTGCAATTCTGGGCAGTCTATCCCAAAGCTTCCCACCGGTAATGTATAAATTGGTGAATCGCTGTTGTTGCCTCCGCAGTATTTGCTGCAACCTTTCTAAGTGCTAGTGTGATTGCCTTCCCATATTCAGGATGTGTAGCTATATCACCATATTTGTAATGGGCTTCGGGATCAAGTGCGCCCTACAAAAAAGCAAGTTTAAATCTAACACAACACTTTAAAAGAAACCATCATGATACCCTAAAGGCAAGCTATAAAATGTGAGATTTCAAACCTGCAAGCATGAAGCCATGTTTGTACAAATATGAGATCCTCTTATCGATCTTAGTCAATAGAAGCTTCTCCTCATAAGTCCCATTGCCAAAATAACTATCCATTTCTTGTCTAGCCTGTAACAACCTTGGCAAAAACCCAGAAAGGGTTGATTGCTTTTACTGGTCAGCATACCGAAGTAAAAAAACAACGGTTTGCTGCCATCTAGCACCCACTTTACACCATCCCACCAATCCCGATTGATTAAGCAATCATAACAGAAGTAATAATCCTCCTCAGCACTCCAATCACTATTGGTCCATTCATCTGACACCATCCACTTCATGAACTTATCTTTCCGATCCCAAAAACTCTGTAAAAAGATAAAGATTATGCCAAACCTTGTGGCATTAGGTCGGATCAACTCTCCTCCTATCTTCTCCTTCATCTCTTCATGGAGCCTACAAATACAATTGTGAAGTGTTAGAATAAATGTGAAAGCTAGCTCACCTACAAAGAATAAATGTGAAAGCTAGCTCACCTATTATGGTTATAGAAGAACTTGCTCATTCGTTTGGCACTAGAAACTATGTTCTCAACCCGGTCCAAACTTGCAATGTCTTTCAACATAAGGCTCACTGTATGAGCTGCACATGGCTGCCACATAATGTGTTGATGATGATCATCCTCTATAAGTTTCTTGCAAGCCTTCTTGTAGTTCGAACTGTTATCAGTCACAATTTGAACAACATTATTAGTCCCGACTTCACTTATAACATCTTTAATGCAGCCATACAAAAAATCTGAATTCTGTGCTTGACCAGATGCATCAACAGATTTGTGGAAGTACATACGCCCATTAGAGTACACCATAAAATTGATAATACTCATCATGGTAGGGCCTGTCCATGAGTCACACATGATAGTGACCCCATAATCCTTCCAACTGGACTTGAATTCCCTCATTATTTGCTCTATCTCCTCATAATTTGATTGAAGGTAAGTACCATCTATTTGTCGACCAGTAGGTAGACGCACTCCCTTACCAAGTTGTTGAGTCAACTTAATGGCAGCTTTAAAGTAAGGGCAATCAACCTTCCTACCGGGAATGTCGTTGGCATGACAGAACTTCGCCCAAGCCTTCCCAAGTGATGCAACAGCATCCTTGTTTAACATGGTATCCACCTATTGCTGCATGGGTGATCGGCTCCGTGACAAATCTATATCAAAGTCCATTGTCCTTGCACTACTAGACAACCTTGTTTTTCCATTCCGACAACCAAAGCAGCTAGCACCACCACTACCACTGCCGCTAGCAGCACTACGACGACATTGATTACTAGTAATAGCACTACGGCGACCTGGCACATCCATCTCAGCCCCATCATTTTCATCATCATTACCAATGTATATTAGTTCAGCAATATTTTGTAGAACCCTTCGCTTGTGATTTGAATTGTAGGCATTTCTTTGTAGTGCACGATTCACATATGTCCTCATGGCATCCCGAACATGTGGTGGCACACTCAAGCAAGCTCTTACATCCCCGGAAAGACCTGCTAAATGCTTTCTAAAGCGGGTAGCACCTCCACCTTGTGATTGAAACCCACAGTACCAACATATAGAACCATTTTTCTGGGTGCTCTTTCCATGATTCCATATATATATATATATATTCAATTTCAGCACGAGTAGCATTTGCTATTATTTCAAAAAAAGAAATTAACTTGCTAGACCAATATCAAATCACAATACTATGAAAACTGAAATGAGTTTGATCTATCCAATGGAAAAATATTTACCACCCGGTGGAGGTCTTCTCCCTTGTGCATCGGTGGTGTCGGTGATATGGGCCTGGGGGTATGCCGAAGATGCGATATCTGAAGAAGGAAAGCGCCTTCGCCCGCTGGGGCGCGCCAAAAACATGTCCTGGATGGCTCAAGCGGGTCCGGGCCACGGGCGGCCACGTGGCCACCCCAAGAGGGGCTCGGCTCGGGGGCTGCCCGGAGGTCACCGTACTCCCAGGCGGGCAAGGTCCGAAATCACCCGGACCCCCAGGCGACAAGGTCCGGGATCACCCGGACCCCCCGTCCTTCACCCCGCACCTCTCTGAGAGAGGGGCGAGTCCAAATGCCAACTACCACATTTAATGTCTAAGAGAGGGGCCAGACGCCTGCCCCGTCACATTTATTGTGACGTGAGGCACGTCTGTCAGCCGCTCATCATCATTTCCCTTTTGTCCGTCACGAGGCAAGGAGAGTATAAAGTCTTTGACGGCGACCGCGGTATGGCTGCGCGGTCACTCCACGCACGCCTCCCTCCACGCCCCGTCCAGTCGCATTAAATGCGACTGGGCGGCCGCGTGGGAGAGAGAACGTGAGCACAGGGGATGTTGCGTCGACACCTCTCCAGGTGAAGGGCCACTGACCAGTAGGCCCCACTGGGGTAGGTAGGCCGGCCATCCTCACGTCAACAGCATGGCGTCCACGATGCCCGTTCTTTCTCCACCAACTCCCGTGACGCGGCAACAGGGACAAGATAGGGGTAGCTTCCCTGATAAGACAAGGCAACAACCGCTCCATCACGTGGAGCGGAGTAGAGGAAACCAGGACTATTGTGGTGTGCCCTTGCACTATAAAAGGAGGCCCAAGTCCATCATAAAAACGGTTCCGAAAAAAGGGCGGTTCCCTCTCCCAATTGTTCCTAGCGACCCCAGAAACGAGTCTAAGGTCCTACCATTGTTGGAGACCTTGGGCTTCAAGCATCCCACCTCAATCACCAGCTCCAGCATCCCTGAGGAGGAACACCCTCACCAGTCCCTGTAATTCGTCCCTCATATTACACAAAGAATAGGAGTAGGGTATTACGCCTCTCATGCGGCCCGAAGCTGTATAAATCTTTTGTGTCCATTGCAGTTGTGATTTTCCCCGTTTTACTGACTTCTCCCCATTCTTACCGTGAGTTTGAGCCCTAATTCATCGCTCCCCTGTGCCGAACCAAAAAGGGGGTCCCTCGGATCCCCGAGTGTCGAGCACACGCATCGACAGGTGGGATTGTGTCCATCAGCTCCAATTGTTGTTGCTCCCCTTCCCCTCTCCCTGCCGATAGAGCCTCCACCATCAGCTTCAATAGCTGTTGTTGCTCCCCTTCTGTAACATCCTGAAAATCGAAGAAACTGAAATTCCGTTTTGCGTCGTTTTTGAATCCGAATTTCGTTTAAATCTTTCTCGCCACTTAAATATGTTTCTCTTTTTGGTGCTCGGACCTTCAAAACCTCGAGCACCAATCCCTCCGCGGATATTTTCAAATCCATTTTCTCGAACAAATCGCGATCGCCGCTTTGCGAAAACCCTAAGTCATCGACCCGACGTCAAAACTTGGAGTTTTCCCGGGCGATCTTAGTACAAACTTAAGTAGGAATTTGGGCTTAGCGCTTGGAATCGTTTCTGAGGCTTTTTCGGATCTTTTCGACCTTTTGGTGTTATATGGGATTCTAATCGGAATCGATTGATTTTTCGCACGTACGGGTAGCACCTGAAGAGACCGGCATCGACCCCGTTGAAGACACCACTCCACAAGCGTGCGAGCAAGGCAAGTCATCACACTCTTTGAACATATTGATCCTACTTTGCGAAATGATGTTGATTTCAATTGCAAATTGCATGCTATACACAGATGTGTACCTATGCTTGATATACCCTGCTTTGATGTTGATTACCATTAGAATTATTCTTTGTAACCTTCGATGTGATATGACCGGAGGCTAACTTCGGTAAAAATGCTTAGCCCTGCTTATACTAGTTCCCTGCATACTCATGATTTTACAAAGAAGCTTTGTGCTTGGGCAACAACCTTAGGGAAGGTAGTTGAGATGCGGCCTGTAGAGACATGAGCGCCACATGGCCATGAGAATGATGAACTAAGTTTGATGAAAATTAAAAATGCTATACAAATATTTTAGACTTGGGCGGCCGGATGATTTGGGTGGATTCCGGAAAAGGCAAGTGCCGACCCTGGTCAATTAAGGACCGAGCCATGAGATAGCCGGGAAACGAGCCAGTACAACAGTACTTCTCGAATGGGTATAGACCTAGCTGACTAGATGGCCGAGCGGAGGCAGTATCCTTGCAGAGATGGTTCTTTATGATGTGGTTTGTGTGATGAGGATGAGGCTGCGACCTATGTTGTGAATGGTGGAATTAAATCGATATTAATTGAACTTAAAGATTGAGGAAGTTTTCTCTTACCCCGGGTGCGCCAGAACTCCTCTCACTGCTAGAAAATGACAGCTAGAGTGCATGAGGGCTTAAGTTCATGGAGCGGGTACTGCCAAAGTGAGGTTATCGAAAGGCTTTGCCGTGACCGTCTCATGTGTTGAGGCGTAGGCTCATTTGTTGGGCTGTCGCGGAGTACGGGTAAAGTGTACATCCACTGCAGTGTGAATGAATCAATCTATTCGAATAGCCGTGCTCGCGGATATTGAGCATCGTGACAAGACTTTCGCTTGGCTAGACTTTGAACTTAAAAATACTGGGATGGGTTTGCATGATGATTTTATTAGCTGGTGGATCAACTTCTCGAGATGTGAGAAGGGGTGGACTCCCCAGAAAACCATAACGAATCGGAGGCGGGAAGCCATCCTTGGAATCACGAAGGATGGTAGACAGAACCGTCGCTGAATTAATGAACTATGGGACAAAAACTTGACTTGGCTAGTTGTTAGGCTTGTGAAAAGATTTATGAAAATTGGCTTTACGCAAAAGAGCCTCAGCCATTCCTTGAATAACCCTATCATATGCATCACTTCCGTGTTGGCTTGCTGAGTACGGTTGGTACTCACCCTTGCTATACGCACAAACCATCAGATGTTGGGAATGAAGAAACAGAGGATCCTTACGCCTACTACCAGGAAGGTGAAGAAGCTGATGGCGCTTACTAGGTCTTAGTCCCCGGTCGTTGCCTGTGGCAACCGACATGCCGCTGCCTACATTCCGCTGCCGTATCTAACTTCTGCTTTTGTGTTGTATCCAGACCATGAGGTCCTGTGTGGTGAACATTGCCTTCGGGCCTATCGTTGTAATAATTTCATTGTAAGACTATTCGTGCATGTGCACCTGATTATTCAGTACTGTATTTCGTGGGTACCAACTACTTGATCTAGGGAAATGGTACTAAGAATACGAAAGATTCCCGTTCCAAAAACGGGGGTCCACAGAGCTGGTATCAGAGCAGTGCGACTATAGGATAAGACCAACTGGCACCCCATCCCTTTATAGCTGGTCAAAGGGAAATATCTCTACATAGGATTATTTTGGAAATACAAACTATTTTCACAAGACAAACATATTTTTCTCTCTTACCCCAATTTCTCTACAAACAATTGATTTTACCAATTACCTTTCTCTAAGCCCTAAACTATCTTCAAAAATAGATATAGGACTGTGACCCTGTTAAAGCTTGGGAGATTGTTTGTTCCACCCGCTAAAGCAATAAGAGTACACAGGAATAAGGTCCCAACCAGAGCTTAACATTTCTTATGATTTCTTTCTCTCTTTGACAATAGATGGGAAAGAACAAGGGCAGGAAATCAAGATCTCGACAATCTCATGGATCAACCCAGAGCGATCCTGTGGACACTCCACCTCCTTTCCCTATGGACCCAACCCTAGCCCAGGTAGTGGCTAACCAGACACAGTTGATGGTCATGATGATGCAACAAATGCAACAACACCTTCGACAACAACCAACGCAAGCCCTGATAACTTCCGCAAGTATACTATCGAGCCCACAGAGAGCGGTAACCCCAAACCCGCCATTAGGAGGGAAGGAAACACTTGACCCCCGCTACGGTTTCATGGAACAACGACATGGAGTAAGGAACAGTACATGGGACAAGCACACCAGGACCCCGATCGAGGAAGAGATACAGTGCGTATGGAAGGACAAAGAATCCGGTCAAACAACCGGCCAAGATTTCAGTTCGCCACCACTCAAGAAGAGGAAGTCACAAAAAGGGAATATAGACGGTACAGGCAATATGATCGTCACATGCACAGTGTTCACCTCTAAAGATGCTATGAAGATTCCCCGACGTCGAAAGAAGAAGAGGGCTTGCTATAACTGCAAGGAGTATGGGCACCTTGCCAATCAATGCCCCAAGCCACACAACACCCCTCCTCTTACCGATGCCAATGCAACAGCCATAGGTGGCAACCCCAGATCGAGCGGCAACCCAAACAACTAGACAAGAAGTCTGCAACAACCCTGGTCTTGCTTTGTAAGGTATTAAGACAGCAATGACCGTGCCCCTTCCCCTTTATATATGAAGAGCCTAGACCGATGTTAGTTGTCATTGTATTATGTTGTGTGGGACTGTGCATGGCAGTCCGATGTACCCCTCCTATGATGTAACGTTTATGAACTAATATAAAGTTCTATGTTACCTCTTAAACGAGTTTATTCCACCATGCTTGTGTGTGCAAAAGATCATTTGAAACAACTTAAAGTGAACAAAAAGAAAGAAACGGGATCGAATAGAATCGTGACCTTAGTAGGCCTAATCTCTTACCCCATCTATACTCCTCAGATGACGCACCATCGCAGAGCCCCCGTAGCTACTGAGAACCCGCCGGAGCCTAACCTCTCCACCATAGCAGAGGTCATGGCTTTACAAACCCAACTGCTCCAAGCCATTGCCAACAACCAGGGGAATCGTGGAAGTTCAAGTCTAGAAGAGTTTATGAGAGCCAAGCCGCCTACCTTCTCCACAACAGAGGAACCCATGGATGCTGAAGATTGGTTGAGGGTGATAGGGAAAAAGCTAACCCTCGGCCGAGTACGAGAAGCAGATAGAGTCATCTTCGCCACTAACCAGCTGGAAGGTCCCGCAAGTGACTGGTGGGACACTTACAAGGCAACCCGGATTGAAGATGCCGGAGAACCGACATGGGAAGAATTCACAGCTGCTTTTCGTGAAAATTTTGTACCCACCGCAGTTATGAGAATGAAGAAGAATGAATTTAGGAGGCTGCGCCAAGGCAGCACCTCGGTGCAAGAATACCTCAACAAGTTTACCCAGCTTGCCCGTTACGCCACAAGTGACCTGACGGACGAAGAAGAAAAGATGGATAAATTTATCGAAGGACTGAACGACGAGCTGAGAGGACCAATGATCGGTCAAGACTACACCAGCTTCCAAAGCCTCATCAACAAGGTCGTAAGGCTTGAGCATGACCAAAGGATGGTTGAAAACGACCGAAAGAGAAGGCTTGCTCTAGCCCGTCCAATTCAAGAGACATCTCAGCAACCCGAAGGAGCAACACCAACAGGATGGAAACCAGCCATCATTGCGGCCAATCGTCCCTTTGTACCCAACAACACTAGCAGGCCACTGGCAACACCTTTCCGCACCCCGGCCCCCACTTTGGCAGCACCGGGAAACCGGAATGTTAAATTGCTTCAATTGCGGAGAATTCGGGCATTATGCCTATCAATGTCCCAAACCACACAGCACACCCAACCGTACTGGAGCCAACGCCACGGTTGTGAGAGGAACCCCTACCCCGACGCTCGGACGAAGCTTGTTCAGAACACCCCAGCCGAAGGAGGCTACCACCGGATTCCCCCGTGGCCAAGTGAACCACGTGCGTACAAGAGAAGCTCAGGAGGACCAGATCATGCTGATGGGTATGTTCTCTATCCATTCTGCACTAATCAAGGTTTTGTTTGGTTTTGGAAATCCGCATTCTTTCATAACCTCGAGGACAAGCACAAAACATAACCTACGTCTGGTAGACCTTAAGAGACCCATAATAGTACATTCACCCAGGAGAGATATAGCTGTACCCCCTACCGGCACCAATATAGGCCTTACCCTAAAAAGCCAAGCTTGAACATATTGTTAGGGGGGTAGAGTGACGTAACTCCGGACTCTTAGATTGGACACTATGTTAAAGCCAGGTAGAACCGAACCTTCTCTAGATAATCTCTTGTCGCCCACCAAAATCACACGACTGCAATCCTACCAGGATCACCACCTGTCTGCAGCTAAAGGTTCCAACAGTTTAGAACAGCAAGTCTATTGTACAACTTAAGAAAAATTAAAGACCTACGGAATCCTGCATGCTTGAAGGATGCCCCAAGGATTAAGAGCTGACAACATCATGTTGTCCGAAACAAAGAATCGAAGTGCACCACCCTTAGGGACTCATTGATAGATTCCTGCGTCACTCGGAGCAGCCAACCGGTTCACCAACCTGCTGAGGAGGAGTCCTAATGGATCCATCCCATATGTTGATGCCGACCGACTCCCGATCGCGACCCGACCCAAATCTCGGGGATGAGATTTATTGTTAGGGGGGTAGGTTTGTAACATCCTGAAAATCGAAGAAACTGAAATCGAAACGTAAAAATCAGAACTTTCAAAAACCTTCGCTTGTTGCTTTTTCCTCGGGTTTGTTGCTTCTTATTTGCCATCGTTGCATAAATCTAGTTGTGATCAATTCCCTTTTGGTGTTTGTGGATGATTTTGAGTTTGTCGGAGAGAAAAATTCGAAATTCAAGTATTAGGGATTTTTAAAAGAAATCGGGAATGAAGTGTGATTTATGAAAATACGAATTTGAAGAAATAGAATAGTAATTGTGGTTGGGGAAGATAAATTAGGACACAAAATAAACAATAAAGTATTTGGGAGTCTTACTTAGAATCGGGAAATTTTTGGAAAATAAATAGGTGAAGTATGAAAATTAGGAAAAAGGAATTTAAATAAATAAATATGAAAAATAAATGTGGAAAAATAAAAGTCGAGAAAAAGTTGAAAATATAGTATTAAAAATTATTTTTGGAATATAGGAATTTAATTTGGAATTTTTAGAGGAGGAAAATAGAAATAGGAATTAAAAATCAAAAATCGGGAAAATAGAAAATCACACTTTCACGCTGCGCCAAGTGTTCGACGCCGTGCCGGCCGTACCCCGCGCCCGCCGCGCGGCGACACGCGCCGAGCCGCGCTCGCCCGCGCCCGGCCTCGCCCTCGCACCGCGCGCGCCCGCCCTACCCCGCGCGCGCCGCGCCGCGCGGGCCCCACCGCGCCTCGCACCCCGCAGCAGCGCGCGCCGTGCCGGCCCTGCCCGCGCCTTGCGCCATCGTCGCGCGCGCGCCGCCGACCCGCGCCGGACCCCCGCCGCGCCGCGCGCGCGTCGCCCACCTCGCCCGGCCCGACCCCTTGCGCCGCCGCGTGGCAGCCGCCCCGCCGCCCCCTTCCCTCCATTTCCTCTCCCGGCCGCGCTATAAAAGGCCGGCATCCCCGCCCCTTTCCCGCACCGCCGTCGCTCTCCCTCCTTTTCCCCGAGCGCCAACGCCGTGCGCCGCCGTGCGCCGCCGTGCGCCGAAGTTGCCCGTGCCTCGCCGCACCTCCCCGAGGGCCGCCGTCGCCGGTAAGCCCCGCCGCCGCCGCCTTTTTCCTCCCGCACTAGCGCCGCCGCCGCCTCTGTTTTTGCCGCACCACGGTCGAACACCTTACGGGCAATGAACAGTGGCGCGAGAAAATAAAAAAGAAAAGAAAAAAAGGAAAAATTTGGAAAAATATTTTGGAAAGATTTGAGTAAAATTTTGGGCAAAATTAAATTATTTTCTTGTATGTTTCCTCGGTGCGAAAATTTGAAAATCAAAACCGGACTTTTCCGAAATTCCGTTTTGCGTCGTTTTGAATCCGAATTTCGTTTTAGATCTTTCTCGCCACTTAAATATGTTTCTCTTTTGGTGCTCGGACCTTCAAAACCTCGAGCACCAATCCCTCCGCGGATATTTTCAAATCCATTTTCTCGAACAAATCGCGATCGCCGCTTTGCGAAAACCCTAAGTCATCGACCCGACGTCAAAACTTGGAGTTTTCCCGGGCGATCTTAGTACAAACTTAAGTAGGAATTTGGGCTTAGCGCTTGGAATCGTTTCTGAGGCTTTTTCGGATCTTTTCGACCTTTTGGTGTTATATGGGATTCTAATCGGAATCGATTGATTTTTCGCACGTACGGGTAGCACCTGAAGAGACCGGCATCGACCCCGTTGAAGACACCACTCCACAAGCGTGCGAGCAAGGCAAGTCATCACACTCTTTGAACATATTGATCCTACTTTGCGAAATGATGTTGATTTCAATTGCAAATTGCATGCTATACACAGATGTGTACCTATGCTTGATATACCCTGCTTTGATGTTGATTACCATTAGAATTATTCTTTGTAACCTTCGATGTGATATGACCGGAGGCTAACTTCGGTAAAAATGCTTAGCCCTGCTTATACTAGATCCCTGCATACTCATGATTTTACAAAGAAGCTTTGTGCTTGGGCAACTACCTTAGGGAAGGTAGTTGAGATGCGGCCTGTGGAGACATGAGCGCCACATGGCCATGAGAATGATGAACTAAGTTTGATGAAAATTGAAAATGCTATACAAATGTTTTAGACTGGGGCGGCCGGATGATTTGGGTGGATTCCGGAAAAGGCAAGTGACGACCCTGGTCAATTAAGGACCGAGCCATGAGATAGCCGGGAAACGAGCCAGTACAACCGTACTTCTCGAATGGGTATAGACCTAGCTGACTAGATGGCCGAGCGGAGGCAGTATCCTTGCATAGATGGTTCTTTATGATGTGGTTTGTGTGATGAGGATGAGGCTGCGACCTATGTTGTGGATGGTGGAATTAAATCGATATTAATTGAACTTAAAGATTGAGAAAGTTTTCCCTTACCCCGGGTGCGCCAGAACTCCTCTCACTACTAGAAAATGACGGCTAGAGTGCATGACGGCTTAAGTTCATGGAGCGGGTACTGCCAAAGTGAGGTTATCGAAAGGCTTTGCCGTGACCGTCTCATGTGTTGGGACGTAGGCTCATTTGTTGGGCTGTCGCGGAGTATGGGTAAAGTGTACATTCACTGCAGTGTGAATGAATCAATCTATTCGAATAGCCGTGCTCGCGGATATTGAGCATCGTGACAAGACTTTCGCTTGGCTAGACTTTAAACTTAAAAATGCTGGGATGGGTTTGCATGATGATTTTATTAGTTGGTGGATCAACTTCTCGAGATGTGAGAAGGGGTGGACTCCCCAGAAAACCATAACGAATCGGAGGCGGGAAGCCATCCTTGGAATCACGAAGGATGGTAGACAGAACCGTCGCCGAATTAATGAACTATGGGACAAAAACTTGACTTGGCTAGTTGTTAGGCTTGTGAAAAGATTTATGAAAATTGGCTTTACGCAAAAGAGCCTCAGCCATTCCTTGAATAACCCTATCATATGCATCACTTCCGTGTTGGCTTGCTGAGTACGGTTGGTACTCACCCTTGCTATACGCACAAACCTTCAGATGTTGGGAATGAAAAAACGGAGGATCCTTACGCCTACTACGAGGAAGGTGAAGAAGCTGATGGCGCTTACTAGGTCTTAGTCCCCGGTCGTTGCCTGTGGCAACCGACATGCCGCTGCCGTATCTAACTTCTGCTTTTGTGTTGTATCCGGACCATGAGGTCCTGTGTGGTGAACATTGCCTTCGGGCCTATCGTTGTAATAATTTCATTGTAAGACTATTCGTGCATGTGCACCTGATTATTCAGTACTGTATTTCATCGGTACCAACTACTCGATCCAGGGAAATGGTACTAAGAACGCGAAAGATTCTCGTTCCAATAACGGGGGTCCACACCTTCCCCTCCCCCTGCCGACAGATCCTCCACCATCAGCTTCAATAGCTGCTGTTGCTGCTCCCCTTCCCCTCCCCCTGCCGACAAAGGAAGATTCTTCCTCCATTCCCACACTGCACAACATTGATAAAGAAGTATAATGTCATTCATATTCTTTCGAAAAAAATAAAACATCTAGTTTGTGTGTGTTATCATAAATTATTAGATCTGTTTTTTATAGAGAACGTGCAAAGGCGAGGAATTTACAATAGAAATGATCTGATGCTGTAAATAAACAATTATTTTAGTCAATATGATACACTTTAGTGGATGTATTTTTCTTAAAGTAATCACCAACTGCAGACCTATATTGGCTATGTTTTTACTACTATATTATATCCTAGTATATCTTACATGCCATATTTCTACCAATGCTCCTTAGCCACCAAGTGGCAGTCTAATTTCACCTTTGATTTTCACTTAAATTAATAGGTCTGTTATTTCATTTTAGATCATTATATCAGATCTACACGTACCTTACCATTGCAAAAAATACATAAGTAGTGTTCCACAGCATTGTACGATTAAAAAAAAGCTTACAAACTTCCACAGGAAGAAAAAAAACCATACACACGTACGTAGGATAAAAAACCATGAATTATCAATCTCGAGTGTGTTCCTATAGCATTGTACAAATGAATGAGCCAGATCTTTCCATTTGATCAATCAACATTGCAAATCACAGTGGGGGGAGCAGTGAGGGTGAGGGGAGAGGGAGAAGCCTGCACACCTTCAGGTGCCGCTGCCGCCGCCACCGCCTTCAGGTGCCGCCGCCGCCGCAGCAGCCGCGCCGCCTTGAGGGGCCGCCGTCGCCACCGCCTAGGGTTACCGTCCTACTGTTGTGTGTTGCGAACTTGCGGGTGCGACAGCCGAGTGTGGTGGGAATGGGATAGGATAGGTAATTTTTTCAAACTTTTTTACACCAAAAATTTTACCCGGTACACACTACTACCGGACCCCACTGAAAAAACCAAAATTTCGGGAATATCGGGAATTTCGAACCGAAATTGCAAACCCTGCATCACGGACACGCTTGAGCTTGTTGGGCCAACTCGCCTTCATTTCCTGTTGACGCACAGCTGCTGCGCTGCTGCTGTAGTTGAGCCGTTGTTGCTGGATCTGGCT
This sequence comes from Oryza australiensis, assembly GCA_019925245.2. Taxonomy (NCBI): domain Eukaryota; kingdom Viridiplantae; phylum Streptophyta; class Magnoliopsida; order Poales; family Poaceae; genus Oryza; species Oryza australiensis. The sequence goes on from JAIFGZ020000126.1 coordinate 902,591, forward strand.
GTTGGCTAACCGAGTGGCTTCGCTCCTCTGTCAACCTTTCGTACAAACTTTGGTCCACAATCTGATCAATCTGCGAGAGCCGCATCTCCATTTCTACGAACCTCGCATCCGTCTCTTGCTTCGACCTCATGCGCCTCATGTATGTGTCAATGTCCGCTTGAAACCCGTATTTCCAGGGAACGACGCCTTTTCCTCACGTTCGTCCCGGATGCTCTGGGTTCTGGAGTGCGAGCGTTAGCTCGTCCTTCTCTCTGTCGGGCCTGAACGAGCCCGAGGTAGAGGCCTCCAGCGCTTCCTCTAATCTTCGCCCGACTTCTTGGATTTGAGCGCGGAAGATAGCTGATCCATCTATGGGATTAAGCGATCCCCCATGAGCATAGAACCAATGCTTTGATCGTTCGGGCCAGTTGCTGTGCCCGGAACGATACCTCGCGCTTCTAGGTCGGCTTCCATCTTCTCCCATTTTTGCATTCTCTTCTGATAGCCGCCCGACCCAAGTTTGTGATGGTATTTCTTCTTGGCTGCGTTGGCCTTGTTCTTTTCAATTAGGGCTTGCACCTTTTCCCTATTCTTATGTTCCACGAAAGCCTCCCAGTGATCTCTGAGCTTTGGAAACTTGTCGAAGTCTGGGGTCTAGCCCTTCAGGACGCATTTCTTGTGTAACTCTTTCTTATAGTTCTTGAAGAGCTCAACCATCTTGTTTAACGTCCAATCCTTGACCTTTGCCTGATTGGAGTCTGGGATGGTGAACGTCTGCAGCATTGTCGTCCAGAGCATCTCTTTCTCTATGTCCGAGAGATAGCTCTGCTCATCTCCTCCTATCCTTGATCGCCTCCAGTTGACAACGCTAATGGGCATGTGGTCCCTCACCACCCATCCGCTGTGTGCTACAAACTTCCTTGCGGCGTCCGCTGGGGCACTTGGTCGACCGTTCGGTGCTACTTCTGTTACGACGTGTCGACCCTCAATGCGTTTGCTGACTCCGTGTTGCCCGCGTGCCCTCTTCTGTCCAACTGATGAGGAGCCCTCATTCCCCTCCTCGTTCCCCTCCTTGATGAGGTATCGATTTGGATCCTCAGTCCCCTTCTCACTGTAAAACTGTGTGCTACCGTGTGCGATCTCGTCAAAGAGAAACTGTTCGTCATCACGATCAGCCATTTGATTGTTGTGGGTTTGAGGACTTAATCAAATAATTTTGAAAAGGAAAAAAATATTCGGTTAATACATGTATCAATTTTTCAGGGAAATCATGTATGTCTACGTAGAAAAAAACATATACAAAAAGAAGAAGATGGAAAAAAATAGATGAAATCCGGCAGACACTACGTTCTATATTTTCCTTCTTCTTCTCTTTTGTTTCTCTAACCCTAACCCTAACCCTAACCCTAACCCTAACCCTATTCAAGGAGATGAGAGGATAGAAAGAGGACGTTGCATGCCGAGCTACGTTCGTTTGACCGAACGAACGATCGAACGAAACTCATTCTTTCGTTCGCTCGTTCATCCGTTCGTTCTATCGTCTGGAGGAGAGGAAGATAAGAGGAGAGGAGAGAAAGAGAGGAGGATGACATGAGGGAGATAAGGCAGAGAGGGAGAGGAAGTGGAGAGGAGAGGATAGAAAGAGGACGTTGCATGCCGAGATACGTTCGTTTGACCAAATGAACGACGAACGAACGACCAAACGAAACTCATTCGTTCGTTCGTTCGTTCGTTCACGTCCGTTCGTTCGTTCGTCCGTTCGTTCTATCGTCTGGAGGAGAGGAAGATTAAGAGGAGAGGGGAGAGAGAGAGAGAGGAGGATGACGTTCGTTCGTTCGTTCGTTCTATCGTATGTACGTTGTAACGACCGAACGAACGACCAAACGAAACTCGTTCGTTCGTCCGTCCGTCCGTCCGTTCGTTCGTTCGTCCACGTCCGTTCCACGTCCGTTCGTACTTTTTATCATTCTCGTTCGTTCAAAAATACAAAATTCACAAGTCACATTCACATTTAAATTTAAATCTATTCATGCATTCAAATTTAAATACACATTAAAAATTCAAAATTCATTCTAACATACACATACATACAGAATTCTAAACATACAGTCCATAAAGTCCATTTACACATATATAATAATACAAAATTCACAAGTCCATAAAGTCCATTTACACATATATACATACACAATTCTAAAATACACTTACAAAATTTGACATATGCATATTAATCAAAAATTTGCAAAATTCTACACAATTCTAATTAACAGAGGGAGGCGGAGGGGAGAGGGTGGCGGCGGCCGTCCGGGGAGGCAGTGGCGGCGGCGGCGACGTGTGGGGGGGAGGGAGGGCAGGGGCCGCAGCGGGCCTCGGAGGCACACCGGCGACGGCGACGTGTGGGGCAGGAGCGGCGATGGCGGTGCCATGGGGGGCATGCTAGGGGCGTGCGGTGGCGTGCGTGTGGCGACGACGGCGGCGGCAATGCCTCCCCGGCCCGAAAACCCCCCGGAAAACCCTAAACCCTAACATATCATCACACATAAGGGCGAAAAAGAGGGCGCGACGGCGGCGGCTAACCTGCGGCGACCCGGCGACGGCGGCGCGGCGGCTTCCGGCCCGCGACGACGAAGACGGCGGTGCGGTGGCGTCCTAGGGCGGCGACAACAACGAAGACGAAGACGACGATGAAATGACTAAGTGTTTGGATCCCCGCCCCTATATATAGATATCGGGCTCTTTTGTCCGGTTGAATCCATGAACCGGGACTAAAGATACTTTAGTCCTTGGTGGCTTCAACCGGGACAAAAGATAGAATCTTTAGTCCCGGTTGGAGCCATCAACCGGACTAAAGATGGCGGGCAGCCACTGTAGGTGGACATCTTTAGTCCCGGTTTAAGCCATCAACCGGGACTAATGATGTTTTCTCGCCTATCCAAAGTCATCTTTAGTCCCGGTTTGTGTAAAAACCGGATTAAATATTTCAACGGTTTTAAATTATAATAATCATATTCAAAACTATTTTAAATTTATATAATAATATATAATTAACATATGGCCTATTTGAAAAATATTGTAAATTTAAATAATAACATATAATTAACAATTTTCATATTCAAAACTATATTAAATTTAAAAATATTATATAATTAACATATTGCCTATTTGAAAAATATTATAAATTTAAATAATAACATATAATTAACATTTGTCATATTCAAAACTATTTTAAATTTAAATAATAATATATAATTAACATATATACTATTTGAAAAATATTATAAATTTAAATAATAACATATAATTAACATTTTTATTATGGATTATTAAAATTTTATAATAACATATAATTAAAATTGGAAAATGGTTTCTCCAAGTAGTGTATTATTTATATCATTATGACTGTCATTACATACACATTGACTTATGGACCCATAAAAAATGAGTCCTATGGTTAAAACGGTGACATACTCGAATACTATCACATATAAAATTACCACGCATAATAATCGTGATATAACCACACGATTATGTGAACCCTGGGTTCAACTTCTAACCTGACACAATTTGGATGGAGAAGTGACCGTGTGGCCACGTGACATGGCTGCCTATGGTGTTTGGCGCAGGGACCAGCAGAGTACTCCTCTTGTATATAAAACGGATGCTCCGCAATGTTTTCTTCCCCATCCGCAAATTGCAAATAGATCTCCCAAATTTCATTTTTATTTATGCTTGCGATCGATGGCTTGCCTCTCCCGTCTCAATGCCTCGGCGGTGCCATGGGAGCCGCCGATGACGCGCGCGGCGACGGACTACCCCTATCCGCCCGCCGTGATCGAGCAGTACTACCCGCCGCCGCAGTCCTTGCTCCCGCCGCCACCGCTGCCGCCGGTCTGCGACGAACCGGTCGCTGTTCCCGCTAGTCCTGGTTTGTGTTAAAAACCAGGATTAAATATTTCAATAGTACCTTATTATAATGTATTTTAAATTATAATAATCATATTCAAAACTATCTTAAATTTTAATAATAATATACAATAATTTAAATATGACAAATTTACAATAATTTACAATAAATTCAAATGATAACAATAATATTCAATAATTTAATTTAATTTACATCTTCCATACATAAATTTAGCTAAGTGACGTTTGTCCTCACATACTTTCTTCGCACAATTGTTCCTTCATTATGATCGTTGCGTGAGTAAGGTGTGTTCTCATTTGATAGGAGAATGCTCGAGTCAACCGCCACCACGAACGGAGGTTGCCCGTCAAACTGATCGTAATCATCGTCAGTTCTATCCTCGACTCTCACGATGTCATCGATGCTGCCGTAATATGTGCTAGTCGTACCGTCGTATCCTACGGCATTGATGCAGACATCGCTGTTCTGATTTGTGCTCTTTAAGTCTTGGGCCCGTGTGTAAAATGTGTATCCATTGATTTCATATGCCTAGAATGTGGTGATCGAGCAAGATGGTCCCCTCGCCAAGAAGGCTAGTTGTTGGTCAATGCTCGCGTTGCCCATGAGACATTGTCGTAGCCAAGCAGGGAATGCATCGATGTGATGGCGTGTAATCCAGGCATTCGTCTTACCGATGTTTTTCGAGCGAACAATCGCCAAGTGCTCCTCGATGTAAGGAGCCACCAAGGAAGATTGTTGCAACACTGTCCAATGTGCTTTCCTGTACAAGTCATTTTCTATGTTCATTTTTGCCTTCCTTTCAAGAGTTCCCTTCCCCTGTAGTCTACCTTCATGGCTTGATTCAGGCACCCCGATGGGACGAAGGTCTTCAATAAAGTCGACACAAAACTCAATCACCTCCTCTGTTCCATATCCCTTGGCGATGCTGGCCTCCGAACAAGAACGGTTACGGACGTACTTCTTTAGAACGCCCGTATACCTCTCGAAAGGGAACATGTTGTGTAGGAATACAGGAGCAAGGATAAGGATCTCTTTGACAAGGTGGCATAGGAGATGTGTCATGATATTGAAGAATAAAGGCGGAAAGATCATCTCAAAGCTGACAAGACATTGGACCACATCATTTTGGAAGTCTTCTAGTCTGTCTGGATCGATGATCTTCTGTGAAATTGCATTCAGAAAAGCACATAGCTTTGTTATTGTTGCCCGGACATTATCGGGAAGGATACCCCGAATTATAACGGGAAGAAGCTGTGTCATCAACACGTGGCAGTCAAGGGACTTTAGATTTGTGAACTTCTTATCCTTCGTGCTTATTATTCCCTTTATATTCGAGGAGTATCCAGACGGTACCTTGATGCTCTCCAGGCATTCAAACATTATTTCCTTCTCTGCCTTGCTTAGTGTGTAGCTGGCTGGACTTAGGTATTGGGCTCCTTTCTCCTTTGGTTACGGGTGAAGGCCGTCGCGTTGTGCCATATGTTTCAGATCGTTACGTGCCTCAAGTGTATCTTTTGATTTTCCGTATACACCTAGGAAGCATAGCAAGTTTACGCAAAGGTTCTTGGTGAGGTGCATCACGTCGATTGCGTGGCGGATGTCCAAGACTTCCCAGTAGGGCAACTCCCAAAAAAATGACTTCTTCTTCCACATCGCCGCGTGACCACCTTCACTTACTATAGGTTGGTTGCTGGGTCCCTTTCCAAATACTACTTTGAGGTCTTTCACCATGGCAAACACGGCCTTTTCGTTGCGATGCTTTGGCTTAGTACGATGGTCTGCCTTTTGATCAAAATGTTTGCCCCTTCTCCGGACAGGGTGGCTTGCAACAAGAAAGCGACGATGGCCCATGTACACTACCTTCTTACAGTGTTTCAGGTACGTACACTCGGTCTCATCCATACAGTGGGTGCAAGCGTTGTACCCCTTGTTTGACTGTCCGGATAGGTTGCCAAGTGCAAGCCAATCGTTGATGGTAACAAACAACAACCCTCGTAGGTTAAACTGCTCCTGTTTATCCTCATCCCACATGGGAACACCTTCTTTCTTCCACAACAGTTTTATATCTTCGATTAGTGGTCTCAGGTACACATCGATGTCGTTACCAGGTTGCGTCGGGCCTTGAATAAAAACCGACATCTAAATGTACTTCCGCTTCATGCATAGCCAAGGCGGAAAGTTGTAGATACACATCGTTACAGGCCAAGTGCTATGCCCGCTGCTCATCTCTCCAAAAGGATTCATGCCGTCCGTGCTTAAGCCGAACCTTAGGTTTCTTGCATCGTCGCTGAAGTCTTTAAATGTTTTGTCGATGTTTCGCTATTGTGACCCATCGACGGGATGTCTTAGCATGCCATCTTGTAGGCGTTCTTCCGCGTGCCAGCGCATCATCCTTGCATGCTCCTTGTTTCTGAACAGACGCTTCAGTCGTGGTATTATAGGAAAATACCACATCACCTTAGCAGGAACCCTTTTCTTCGAAGGCCGTCTGTCAATTTCGCCTGGATCATCTCGTCTGATCTTGTATTGAAGTGCTTTACAAACCGGACATGCTTCTAGGTTCTCGTACTCCTCATCGCGGTAGAGGATACAATCGTTAGGACATGTGTGTATCTTCTGTACCTCCAGTCCTAGAGGGTAGACTAACTTCTTAGCCTCGTACATTGATTTCGACAATTCGTTTCCCTCTGGAATAATGTTCTTCACGAGTTTTAGTAACTCGCCAAATGCCTTGTCATTGATACCATTTTTGGCCTTCCATTGCAAGAATTCCAGCGTGGTACCCAACTTTTTGTGCCCCTGTTCACAGCCTGGGTACAAGGACGTTTTGTGATCCGCCAACATACACTCCAATTTTTGCACCTCCTTTTCACCTTCGCAGTCCCCCTGTACATCGCGCAACATCTGACCAAGGTCATCAGACCCGTCGTTTTCTTCAGCATCCCCGCCCGCCTCGCCTGCTGTATTCTCTTCAAACCCACCATATTGACCACAGTCCGGAATGTTGTCGTCTTCTTCTTTATCTTCTTCCATTGCAACCTCCATCTCTCTGTGCGATGTCCAGCAATTGTAGTGAGGCATGAATCCCGACTGAAACAAGTGGGCATGAATAATTCTTGATATAGAATACTCCTTCTCGTTTTTGCACTTTTTGCATGGACAACGTATGAAACCCTTCTGCTTGTTGGCATCGGTCACACTCAAAAAATAATGCACGCCTTGAATAAACTCTGTCGACCGTCGATCCGCGTTGTACATCCATTGCCGATCCATCTACATGGAATGCTAAAAAATCATAAGAAAAATCCACGAAATTCAAACCATTTAAATATTGTTATAATAATTATATATATGTAATCAAATAATAATTATATACTGGAGGAGGAAGAAGGAGTATAAAAAGGAACCCATCTTTAGCCCCGGTTGGTGTTACCAACCGACACTAAAGATCAAAATAACACATACGCAATACTACCGCTGACACACACCATCGAGCAAGTGTAGATATTGCTACTTGTGAAGGGTTACGCGGAAGCTACGCTAGCCGAAAACAAAAACTTTTCTACCGCGCAAACCAGGAACACTTGCAAGTAAGGGCCGATAGATCGTTACCGATTGGAGTATGCAGCGGAAATAGCCAATTAGGACTATCCGATCTGGAATTGTGCTGGCCGATGACAGCCGATTCCTGGGGACAGCCGATTCACCAATCAGCCGATTCGCCGATGTCGCAGCCAATCTGAGTCGTCCGACCGCGTTCTCACGCCTCGCTCCGATGCGCTCGACCGCAGTCGATTCCACCACAGCCGATTCGTAGCCGATCAACAGCGCCGCAACGTAGTAGCGCCTCTACTAGTATCCACACGTCCGGGGACAGAACGCCGAACACCCGTGTGCTAGCACGCGATGCAAGGCTAGGGTTTGGCTCGAAAGTGGGGAGGGTTTCCGTGGAGATTGATCTCGGCGACTTCTGCTGCAGATTCGATTCAATGCGATACTGCAACTCTCCACCCCTCGTCCCTTTATATAGAGTTGGCTGACTGGGACTAGTGGCCGATCAGGACTCTATTTTAAATCGGATCCTATCCGAATCTCACAGAGTTGGCCGTCCATACATCATAAGCCCATAGGACTCTATCCGATCGGATCCCTATCCGATCGAGCCGTATTCGAGTCCAACTCGAATGTCTGTTCTTATCCTCTTAAGCGTGCAACCCTGTAGGTTCAGGTATACTTGGTTTCGGCTATAGTCTAACTTAGCCGATCGTCGGCTTGAGTCCAACTCAGCCGACCTGTCAATAGCGGCGCCTAGCAGCACATATTGACACCATAGTATACAAGAATATAATATCGACTCTGAACCTGTAATGTGTACACAAATCCCTTTGCCTCACGATACCAATTAAGATATAGGCAAGATGTGTGACATCCCTTCAATAGCTTAACCTTTCACTCGAACCATATTGGATTATCTGTTTGTTGATTGACTCCTCAATCAACTTAGCATGTCCATGCATTTCTATAATCCATTACCTCGAGGGGCCCAGAGATATCTCTCCAAATGAGGGGCAAATTCCATCTTGATCACTCACATCCCACTCCATGTTTCATAGCAAACCCGAAAACTACCTTTATAACTACCCAGTTACGAAATAGCGTTTGGTAGTCCCAAAGTAGGCTACTACACATGTTGGAATCCATGGTGATCTCAGGTCTAAGGACTTTGTACCAACACTACCTAAGACCAACTAATGACACATTAATTCCTGTAGTGTCTCATGGTGGGTCTATCCAATAATGTGTTCTCTAACACATATGTCCATATTTATTGATTTGGTATCTCCATACCCATGATCTATGAGACATGATCATCAATCAATAAACATGTCGATCTTAGAATCATATTAGTTCCATTAATATGATATATGATCAGGGATCATTTAGAAATAGATTTATACATATAGAGTCTCATAAATAAGCCACGTACTTATTGATCAATACAAGATGTCTATTTTATGGAACTGAATAACACTTTATTCATAAATACATAAACATTGACCATGATATCCAATATCTCCATATTGCCTCTAGGGCATATCACTAACAACTTGTAGGGAAGAACAGGTCGCGCAACAACAAAATGCAAACTAGAGGAACCTGAGATGATTCGCTTACCTCAAAATACGGTTTTTCTCCGTCACAAATAGCTGCGGCTTTCAGCTCCGGAGGCCAAAAACAACAACAACGGGAATCTATGTAGGAGAAGAAGAAGTGGTGGGTAGACGGAGATGGGACAGGTGTGTTGCGGAGAATGGGAGAAATTTAGAGGAACGTGTGGGCTGCGCGGAATATATTTCACAGCGGCACGCCTTCTTTAACCAGTGGAGAGTATATCAAGATGTCCTACTGCACAGCGTACCTCTCGTCTCATCTCTTGGTCTTAGACTTGACCTAAACGGTCTTTTAAACTGGTAAACATAAAATTAATTAATTATTTTAAAAGTTCTTTTTAATGTACGTATTAACATATTTCTAACTATTATACATAGTTCTTTCCAAAAATATTTTTTGGAGATAAAATTGTGCGTAATAAATTCCTATAAATGTAACGTGTTAGGCATACTTTTCTTTCTCTTTATTTTTCAAGACATTTTTCTCAACACAATGTAATGTGCTTAGTAAAATAATTAATCCAAATAAATTTTCTCTCTCTTCATGTTTGCATAAAAATCTAGAGATAAAAATATATAGAAAACAACCATAAAAAACGAAGTGCTAAGTATAAATAATAAGAGAAAGAAGTTGCTAACTTTGTAGATAGCAAAGATTTGTTTATTATTACTAAAATAAAAATCATAAAAAATTTTGGTAGCACCTCCTCTCTAGTTAGAGCAAGAGTTTAAAGACAAGTGGAGCTGACTCGTGCTGAAGGAGGAAGAAGGAGTATAAAAAGGAACCTCATCTTTACTCCCGGTTGTTACCAACCGGCACTGAAGATCCCCATCGCTCTGACAGGCTCTAATAAACTTTAGTCCCGGTTCGTGTCATGAACCGGAACTAAATGTTCTAAAGAGTCGTTACTTTTTTAAACTGAGACTAAAAAATTTTTTAGTCCCGGATACAACTCCAATTAAAACTATTATGAATTTTGTCACTTTAACCAAACATGGTTTGCTCTCTCCTGCATCTGCACTGTGCTATATCGATCCAGGTGCAGCAGGCGGCGTCCGTACATCGAATGGCACGCCGCCGGCCGCCGATGCCTATCGGACTTACATCGTGCTTGTCGAGCCACTGCCACACGGCGGGGCCACGGATGACGACGGACACAGCCGGTGGCACGAGTCTTTCTTGCCGAGCCGGCGCAGGGACGCCGATCAGGCACGGATCATCCACTCCTACACTGAGGTGTTCGAGGGCTTCGCCGCGAAGTTCACCGCCGCGGAGCTCGACGACGTGGTGTCCAAGAAGCTCGGGTTCGTGCGCGCATTCCCCGGCCAGACGCTGCGCCTCATGACGATGCACACGCCGGAGTTCCTCGGGCTGACGAGAGGCGCCGGGTTCTGGAGAGACGTCGCTGGCTACGGGAAGGGTGTCGTCATCGGGCTGCTGGACACCGCCGTCCACGCCACGCACCCTTCCTTCGACGACCACGGCGTCCAGCCACCATCGGCGAGGTGGAAGGGCTCCTGCGTGAGCTCCACGGCTCGGCGGCGGTGCAACAACAAGCTCATCGGCGTCAAGTCCTTCGTCGACAGCGACGACGACGTCGTCGGCCACGGGACTCACACCGCGTCTACGGCCGCCGGGAACTTCGTCTCCGGCGGCGCCTCGGACCGTGGCATGGGCGCGGGAACAGCGGCCGGGATCACGCCCGCCGCACACGTCGCGATGTACAGGGTGTGCAACGGCTTTGGCTGCGATGACAACACCATACTAGCCGGCTTCGACGAGGCCATCAAGGACAGAGTCGACGTTCTGTCGGTTTCGCTCGGTATGTGGTCGAGTCCCCCCTTGGATGAGGACCCGATCGCCATCGCCGCGTTCAGTGCGGTGCCGAGGGGCATCACCGTGGTGTGCGCGGCCGGAAATGCCGGCCCCGAGCCGTCGACGGTCTCCAACGACGCGCCGTGGCTGCTCACGGTCGCCGCAGGCTCGGTCGACCGGAGCTTCTCCACCACCGTGCGGCTCGGCAACGGCGAGCTCGTCGCCGGCCAGGCACTCGCTCAGCAGCCCAACTCCTCGAGCTCTAGGTTTTCGTACGTCGTACCCACTCCTCTTCTCAGAGAAACAACTGCACTGTAATGAGCTCGTCGGAATTGTAGGAGATGGCGTCGTCGGCCACCTTGTGGTTTGCCAGTCCGATCAGCTCGAGGACGAATCCGTCGTAAGCGCCATGATGGCCACCGGCGCCGGCGGCGTGGTGCTGATTAACACCGAGAGCGAAGGCTACACGACCGTCCTCGAGGACTACGACCCGGGCATGGTGCAGGTGACCGTCGTCGGTGGCCACAACATCACGGAGTACGCGAGGTCATCTGCCGGCGGCAGCATAACGAACGCCACAGTCGTGTTCGACAACACGTTGCTCGGCGTCTATCCGGCGCCCACCGTCGCCTCCTTCTCGTCCCGAAGACCAAGCAAGGTCGCCCCCGGCGTGCTCAAGCCAGACGTCCTGGCGCTGGGGCTCAACATCCTCGCCGCATGGCCGCCGCACCTCCTACACGGCGACGGCGGCTGCGGGCTCTTCAAGGTCATATCCGGGACGTCCATGGCGAGTTGGCGACCCCGCACGCGAGCGGCGTCGCGGCGCTCGTCAAGAGCCGCCACCCGGACTGGTCGCAGGCTGCCATCAAGTTAGCCATCCTGACGACGTCCGATGCCGTCGACGGTGCCGGGAATCCTATCCTGGACGAGCACCACGAGAGGGCGACCGCGTTCCTCACCGGCGCCGGCCACGTCAACCCCCCGAGAGCCGCCGACCCAGGCCTAGTATACGACCTCACTGTAGCTGATTTTGCCGACTACATCTGCGCTCTCGGAGACGTCGGGCTGGAGACGATCGTGCGCAACGAGAGCTTGACCTGCGGGAAGCTGGCCAAGATACCGGAGGTGCAGCTCAACTACCCGACCATCACGGTGCCGCCGCTGCGATCGTTGACGGCGCCGCCGTTCACGGTGAACCGGACGGTGACGAACGTTGGGCCGGCCATGTCGACCTACACGGTGAAGCTGGAAATACCCAGGTCGCTAACGGTGCGTGTCTCGCCGGAGAAGCTGGTGTTCTCCAGTGTCGGCGAGAAGAAGGGCTTCAGCGTTACGGTGAGCGACGGTGGCGGTGGCGGCGGCGATGGGCACGAGGTGGTGGAGGGAAGCTTGAGTTGGGTGTTTGGGAAGCATGTCGTGCGCAGTCCGACTGTCGCCGCTCTTCACCGTAGCTTAGGCAGGGGTGGATTTTAGCTTAGTATATGCCCGTCCAAAAAAATTAAAAATTAAATACAAAGATTTTGGTAATAATTATAAAATTAATAATTGAGTATATATGTAACACGATAAAGATAAAGTTTTAGCTCTTAGATTAAATAGAATTTCTATTAGAAATGATTCACTAAATACAATATAAATATAAATATAAATAGTTCAAACATCATATTGATAATTAAAAATATAAATATAAATAGTTCAAACACCATATTGATAATTAAAAATATATATAAAAGAGTACGAGACTTACAACGTTATTTTTCTGACTAATTTATTCGACGTTTTCGAAGGCAGTATATGAGCAAAAGAGAAACTAAAAACAAAAGAAAATCAGTAATAAACTAACCAGAGAAGCACGTGGTTCAGTTGTTGTTCTTGTGTGCGGGTGGCTGGCGCACGGGCTGGCGCGCGGGCGCGGGCGGCGGCCGGCGCACGACGAGGGCGTGGACGGCGAGGCGTGGGTGGCATGAGGGCGCGGGTGGCGGCCGACGCATGGGCGGCGCACGACCTTTCCAATTTTCGAGGTGACGAGGAGGAGAAGATTTGCCATATATTTTTGATTTTTTAACACATAAATATATATTATACCGCCTTATGCGTGGACCGCATGGTATGCCGAGGCCCACCCGGCATACCCTGTTGATCCACCCCCGTACCTAGGAAGCTAGCGGTCGTTAATGGCATGGTTCTCTTGTTTCAAATCACCACTCGTAGCAGGGCCCTGAAGCTGATGCGAAACAAAAAAGGCCTTCTCTTGATCAGTACATTGGAGTAGCTCTAACTTATTTTCAATTGCATGAAGCCAGTCACCTGCCTTCACTGGGTTAGTGGTACTTGAGAAGGTAGGTGGCCTCAGACGAAGAAATTCTGCTAACTTGTTCTGGGGTGGTGGAGCATTAACATTGTTGTTTCCTTGCTGGTTTTGGTTCTGGACTTGCTGCACCAACAGGTTTATCAATTGGGTTTGTTGAGCCAGCACCTGGGCAAGGGTTGGGTTCTTCCCATGGTTACCACTTCCTCCATTAGCCTCTTGGGTGCGAGTGTTCACCATCTGAAGGTAGCAAAGGCACAAGGAAGAAACAAAAGGAGTAGAACTTAGAACGAAGAACTTGTGTTTTTTTAACTTAACTTTTATTTATCTGCACTGAGTATCATTACAATTTGTTGTTTAAGACTCTCTCACTACTTTAACTCACAAACTGACTTAACTCTCACAAATAAAACTTAACTCATGAAGTTACATCCCACCAACGATGTAGACTACATGCTAAACCCACACAAGCAAACCTAAACAAGCCAACTAAAATAACGAATTAAGGCAACGCTCTCACGAGACAACTAGGGCTTCCTTGCATTGGAGACGAGTAAAGGTTCTCCTTCTCCTTCATCTTTGTGGGTGGCACCCTACACCTTTGAATGAGTGCGGTTCTCTTCTGATTCTACCTCCTCTTCATCATCTTTTAGAATTATGACAGGAGGGTTGACGTGAACTGGAACATTGTCTTCCACCACTCGAGTCATGGACGCTAGCTGTAGATAGGAGGAGGCGAGTTCTCTTCCTAGCGGTGAGGCGAATCCTAGGTCTCTGTGGCGATGCTTCTCCGTTGAGCGCAGCCAGTTCTGTCTCTAGACGATCAATCTTGTCCTTCAACTTGCAAATCTTGACACGGTTTCGGTCTTTCCTTTCATGAGCTGGCATCTCGGCCTCCGAACGAACAACATCCATGGCACAAAGCATATGTATCACACACTGCAAGGTCGCGTTGTTCTCTTCCTAAGGGTCCTAGTAGTCGCTATAGTCTTGCTCACGAGTCCTGTGGGGATGATAACGGTAGGATGTGGTACACAACTGTTCATCAAAGTGGTGGCGAAGTTCTCCAATAGCCACACCTGCCACTTCATGACAAGCATGTGCATATCTTCCTCCTCTAGATTCAAAGGTCAGTGATGGGATCTCTTCATGATCACTTGTCAACGTCACATGAACGAGACACTTCTCCTTGTTACGGTCATGGGGAATCTGGCTATACAAGGGGGTAGAGTCATATCCTATGGCGAAAGCTATCATCCTCAACCCTCTGACAAATCCTTCAACTCCGATCAGGTAATCAGGCTCATGAGCGACATCTAAAAGAATGAACAAAAGGGGGAATTAAGGCATTGATTCAAGTTAACTGCACAAGTTTGGAATTAAAAGAAAGGGAATTAAAGCTAACAGAAAAGAAATATTGTTTTTTAACACACATTTTTTAAGTTTGACCCAAAAGTAATTAACAAACCCCCTTATATATATACCCTTTTTTAAGGACCCAAATAAGGAGTTTCAAAACAAATTAAATAAAGTATATAAAAAATAGAGAACCATTAAGGTGGTTAAATAAACAGTACTGTGTCGCTATTGACTAATATGTACAGTAAAGAATTAAACCATGATGGATATTATCAATACTATTGTAATGAATGTACAATACCATTCAATTAATAGTAATATTCTCAATAAGTTTCTAATATGAGGAGTAAAGAAAACTAAATAAACAATTTTGCATGTGCCGTTAACTTATCTAAAAGAGAAAGGAAGGAGAACAGTTCTACTTTTCAATTATTTTTAGAAGGCTTCTAGAGGTTACCATTTGGCTTATTCTAAGGTTCAAGAAGACGCTGATACCAACTTATCACGCCCAAAATTTCTATCCAAAATTCCAAACACTTACATGTGTGTAAAATCCTCGCCCAGGAATCAGCCAAGGCACAATAACAAATTGATAAAAGAGTACAACTCTTTATCTACGATTATAAAATTATTACAGAGGTAGATAGTTTCTCTCAAACAATAAAATTATAAACAGCGAAAACAAAAGAAACTAGCGTAGACGGCTCTAGTCCACAAGCAACTTGACTAAGACTCAACTTACTCCTCCAGATCATCACCTTCACTATAGAGCTCCTCCTCTAATAATGATTATTGCAAGGTGAATACATGAAATAACAAGCCACATAGCAAATATGTAAGTGCACATAATAACAAAGGATGACATAATATAGGCTTATTTGCACAAATAGCATTTAATAAACTTTTCAGAATTTATAAAACAGTAATTTCTTAATTAAACAATATTAGTCCAATGCTATGCAACATACCAGTTGTATAGGCCCAACCATTTCTATACAACCATGCTCGATTGCACGGACCCTATTATCCAAACTAGGAATTAACCATTCCAATCCAGGAGCTAAATAAATTATCATCATTTATAACATTAGTATTATCAATGAGTGAAGTGAGAGTAATCGCAAAAAACATTGTTAGGCTCGCCCATAACCACGAACACGACTATTCGAATAGTTCTACTCTGGCCAGAGGTGCACAAATTTACTCACAAGACACAACCCCACAACATGTCACCATGCGCCTCAATACCGCCACGGTACCTCGAAAGGAATTGTGACAAGACCCTTCGCATAACACTCCCAAGAGAATGTCAAGTCCGCAATAGAGGTGGTCAAACCTCCACGCTAGTTCCCTTGGCTCGCAATCAGAACTTATTGACATTGCCAGAACAATGTGGATTTATTAACACTATCACCTATCAACTACATACTATGGTGCCTCCTGCTGGGACATGGTACAGTACAGATTAAGCCGTTGCCCATGTTGGCTTGTGGTTACTACGATAAATGCTTCACAACAGTAGCTCGCGAATCGGTCCTTAATTGTCATGAGCACGACCATCAAAATCACATGCTCACTACCCACCATTAATCAAGTTTTAGTTATCAAGTTAACTAATCAATCATGATTATCCCTCATGAGCTACCAATAATTAACCATCATTAA
This sequence comes from Oryza australiensis, assembly GCA_019925245.2. Lineage (NCBI taxonomy): Eukaryota > Viridiplantae > Streptophyta > Magnoliopsida > Poales > Poaceae > Oryza > Oryza australiensis. The sequence goes on from JAIFGZ020000126.1 coordinate 918,814, forward strand.
GTAACAATGAAGCTTTAATTATCCCAATAGTGTGCTAATGTTTCTAAGCATGGCTAAGCAAATATATTAATATCTAGCCAAACTATTATACATAGAGTCCAAGCTAGTCAAACTATAACCGAGGGTATCAAGGAATAAGGTAATCAATACAAATTGGCCATAAGAAAGGAATAGGTTCCCACCACCCGATGACATTCGAAAATAGATGCACATTTGAAATAAATAGAAAATTTAAATATAGGATCAACATGCTCAAAGGGATTGTTTCAGATCTGTGTGACTTGCCTTGTAGGTCTTCAAAGACTTCTGAACCTTCCTCAACGAAAATGGCCTCTTCGGGAACGACGAAAGCTAAAGCAAAAAAACAAAATCAACAAAATAGACAAAACAGACAAGAACAGTAGATGTGGATATTTTTAATAGGTAGGTCTTGATTTTAGATGAATTTAGAGACTTAAACCACCTAAATCTGAGTTACGGTGAATTAGTTATGAATTTTCTAAGTTTAATCTGATTTAAACAATTAACAAAAATTATTTATGATTTATGACGTAATAAAGAATTATTTTTGAAAAGAGAATTATTGTGTCAGCATGGATCAGGTTCACGGTAGACTAGGTACACTGAAGCGGTCTACGGATCCGATGGCTAAGATCTATAGGATCCTATCAACCTAGATCGGATGGCTGAGAATAGATCGGCCTGCCACGCAAGCGCTGACGTGGAGGACAGTGGCTGACTTGGCGCTGACGTGGCAACCCACATCATCACCGACGGCGAGCAACTCGGGGACCGAGGGTCGCTGGTGATGTACGACACGACGGCGCGAGTGGAGGGTATCGACGGGTGCAGCTTGACGCAGGGAACTCACCGGTGGGTGGTGCAACAGCGGACGATAGCGAGATTTGAGCGGCGGCTCGGTTCGGGTCGTCGGTGGCGGCAGCGTTTCGATGGTGAGCGGCGGTGGCAAAGGGGTGGACGGGGTTCGCCTTGATCTTGTGATCCCGACAGTGGCAACAGTGAGCATAGGCGGTGGCGAACACAATGGTGCGGCTCGACTGAAGAAGCCTGGTGGCGGCGATACTAGGGTTTGCAGCAGTGGTAGTGCTAGGGGCGACGGCGGGCTAAGGCGGTGCTGGGGATCAGTAGAGGGTGGCGGGGGCCTCTATTTATAGGCACGGGAGCTCGATTCTAGGCCCAAGACGGCCGTGGTGGCACCAGGAAAACCTAGGTTTCGACCGGGAGGATAAACTCGAAGCTGAACTCGATTCTGCGTCAATTTCATAGAGATAGGTTCTCATTCTTGCAGGAAAAAGTAGAGGGGAATCTGGCATTTGTTCCCCCTCTATAAATCGGCTACAGGATGCAACAACGACGGTGGATTTCGCGGGGAAGCAGCATCGAGTCGGAATTGACCGGCGGCGCGAGTGTGAAGACGAAGCTGACATGTAGGGCCCACATGTCCGTGCGCGAGAGAGAGGGCGCGGGCGAGCTGGGCCGGCTAGGCCGATGGTGACGCGCGCGGGGAGGACGAGAGAGGCGGGCTGAATCCGGCCCAACTACGGAAAGGTAATTTTAATTCCCTTTTCATTTAAATAATTCATGAAATGATGTTTCGTTTATTAAAAATACTTTCCTTGCTCAATAAATTCCAAAAAAATCTAGAAAATAGATTAGCAAGCAAAGTATTTCATAAAAATTTATCTAGCACATTTTATGTTGAAATTGATGAAGATTTTATTAGGGGTTTCTCTTTTAGGCTTTCAAATAAATTCTACAAATGCATTATTAAATTAGGCGATTTTCAGAGCATGGCAGTCTAGCCCATTTAATTCTAACAATCTCCACCAAATTTCAAGGCGCATAAGAAATTTTCTTAGTTCTGCACCTGTTTGTTATACCAATGTTTCGATTGAGACTGCTAAGTTGAACTTCCACCTACAAAAGGAGCTACACCTGACCATAACTGAACAATGGACTATGCCTTGAATTGTCAGTCTTGTGCAGTCAGGCCTTACTCAATTCCTTAACTGATACTAGGTTGCCGATGACATCCTCTTTGTTTGGAGCATATAAAGTCATACTCTAGGCCTTTTCATGAGTATCTATAGATCACCCTGAAAGCCCGTAGATGTGGCCTATAGAGGGGTGAATGGGCGTTCTGAAAATCACTTCAAATTCATAGCAGTTCAATTTAATAGGGATTGGAACTTCCTAGCAAGAACCCCAAAACTTCCTGGCAGCTCAGGCTGACCGGAACTTTCGGTGTTCTGTTCAGGAACTTCCGGTGTTCTAGCGCTTCGAGGTTCAGATCTTGATTCTCAGAGAACTTCAAGACTTGCCTATGTGCAGGAGACAGAGTGAATCAAGCAGGACACAGAAAAACTCAACAGAAAGCACAAATCATACACAAGGGAGATAAAGGATTTTTTTCAAAGTTCAGATTACAAGAATCCTACTCTTCGTTGAGGAACTCCGTAGAGCTGGGTTTTGATTAACCCCTAGCCTCACCAAGCGAAACCCTAAGAAGAAGTCTCCGATTTTCAATCTAACATCCCTAGGTCCATGACTAGGATTCAGGTGACCACAAGGATCCTTAACTTGAACTCCTAGTGAATACCACGAATGAGGATATCTCTACCAAGACAACCTCTAAAGGCTCAACTCGGATTTCCACTCAACTTACCTCGTTTCCTTGCGGAGGTGAGAAAACCTTTACAAACATGCCCGGGTCAATCCACAAATCGAAGGAAGCTCACGGGCGACGCCTAACCGTCTAGGACGTCACCCTCCAAGAGAAATAAGCACCAAACAGCAGCCCAACGAGAATCACCAAGTGCTCAAGTCATCCTAGTCCTCTCAACATCACCTATCCTCACCAACACCCTCAATTCTCACTCAATTTCACTTGAAAGGCTCAAGAACAAGGTGGAGGAGGCAAAAACACCATGGGATAAGCTAGGAGACAGAAAAACAAAAGTGGAATTGCCAAAAGTGAGATGTAGGGAGTGTGGGAAATATATAGGTTCGTGTTGAAATCATGTAACCGTTACTCACATTTTTGAACTGCAAATGTGCCAGGAAGTTCCCAGCCAAGATGCCAGGAACTTCTGGTCAACACTTAGAAAAAAATTGACTGGAGGAGGCGCCAGGAAGTTTCGGGCAAAGTGCTAGGAACTTTCGGCCTGCACTTGCTATCTTGCCTAGAGCCTTTTTCGAATTTTGGGCTAGAAAATTCTTTCTTCTATGGATTTTGACTTTAAGCGCTTAGATCATCTCAGACAACCCTTTGAAACTCCTCTTGATAGTACGACTTTCCTAAACTCAAGAGCAAAAAGCAAAAGAAATTTTAAATAAAGCTTTGAGTCCTCTTGTCGCTTTGCATTTGTTGTTGGGGGGTCTCTTTTGTACACACTTTGCACACCTAAGCTCTTTGGGACTAATTACCTCTACTTTTCTCAATAAACACATTAGTCCCTTAACTGTTTTGTCATTAATCATCAAAACTCACTTAGGGGGTAGATGCACTTTCACACCCAAATCTCATAGACTGTGACTAGCAATCGAACTCATACAGGTGTGTTTCTTCTAAGATGTTCTGTAGGCCAACATCTCTGTTATAAAGCCACTTGAATCACATTAAGGTATGCACCAATCTGTCATACAGAAAAGGAGAGAAGTACATCAAACAAATGAGCCTTTTAAGGGCCTCTCCTTTCAGCCACCCAATAGCTTATTTCGCTATCCTAATGCACAGGATCTCCGATCACATAGGACAGGTTACCACTATTGTGTAGCTCAAGTGGGTCTCAAGCCCATCTCACTCGATGCACTGTCTGTCACATTATGCTATAGGCCTTTAATGAACTAATCTGCCAGATTTTTAGCTGTCTGAACATAGTCTAATGCTATAACTCCAGAGTTTTCTAGCTTTCTGATAGACTTCAGTCATCTCTCTACATGTTAGATAACTTCCTTGTTTTCCTTCAAATTGTTCACCTTAATAATCACTGTTTGATTATCACAGTTCATCAGGATAGATGGTACTAGTTTTTCAACCACTAGCAAATCCATCAGGAGCTCACGAAGCCATTCAGCCTCAACAGTGGTAGTGTCTAATGCTATGAGTTCTGCTTCTATTGTTGACCTTGTTAAGATGGTATTCTTGCAAGACTTCCAAAAAAACAACGTCATCTCCAAGTGTAAACACATATCCACTTGTGACTTTAATCTCATCAACATCAGAAATCTAGTTTGAATCACTATAGCCCTCCAGTACTTTTGGATACCAACATAGTGAATTCCATAGCTCACAGTGCCTTTTATATAGAAATTACTCTTTTCAGAGCACACTAGTGATCATCTCTCAGATTTGAAATGAACTGGCTCATTGCTCACAACAAATGAGATGTTAGGTCTCATTGCACTAACCAAATACATTAATAAACCAATGATCTGGGAGTATCTCAGTTGATCTATTGTTATGTTAGTGATATGCCCTAGAGGCAACATGGATTTGTTGGATATCACAATTATGTCTTAATGAATAAAGTGTTATTCCGTTCCATGAAATAGATAACTTGTATTGATCAATAAGTATGTGACTTATTCATGAGACTCTTTATGTGATATGAATCTATTTCTAAATGATCCCTGATCACATATCATATGTATGGAACGAATATGATTATAAGATCAACACATGTATTGATTGATGATCATGTCTCATGTATCATGGTATGGAGATACCAAATCAATAACGTGAACACATGTTAGAGAACATGTTGTTGGATAAGACCCACCTTGAGACACTACAGAGATTTAATGTGTCATTAGTTGGTCTCAAGTAGTATTGGTGCAAAGTCCTTAGACCTGAGATCATCATGGATTCCAACATGTGTAATAGCTTACTTAGGGACTATCAAACACTATACCATAACTGAGTAGTTATAAAAGTAGTCTTTGGGTTTGCTATGAAACATGTAGTGGGATGTGAATGATCAAGATGGAATTTGACCCTCTTATGGGAGAGATATCTCTGGGCCCCTCGATGTAATGAATTATGGAAGTGCATGGTTATGCCAAGTTGATTGAGGAGTCAATCAACAGATATATAATCCAATACGAGATCGAGTGAATGGTTAAGCTATTGATAGGATGGCACATGTTTTTCCTATAGCTTAATTGATATCGTGAGGCAAAAGAATTTGCGCACACATTAGAGGTTCAACCGATATGATCTTTATGTATACTTTGGTGTCAATATGCTCTGCTAGGGGCCGCTGTTGACAGGTCGACCAAAAAATGTTCTCACGTCGTAACCAAGTATACATGAACCTACAGGGTCGCACACTTAATGAGTTGGAATAGGTATTCGAGTTTGACTCGGATGAGGACTCGGATAAGGCTCAGTTCGGATAAGGATCCGATTAGAGATAGAGTCTCGATGGGCCATCTAGGCCTAGTTAGGGGTGGACAAAAAACTCGCGGCTCGTTAGCTCGCTCGGCTCGTGGTTGGCTCGTCTCGGCTCGGCTCGGCTCGTTGAGAAATGCTAATGAGCTGAGCCAAGGGTTTAGCTCGTTAGCTATAAGGAGCCAGCTCGCGAACTGCTCGTGAGCTCAACGAGCCAGATACAATTTATAAAGTAGGGTCATGGCTCATGAAAAAGCTTTTATGATGTGGCAATAAGTCAATAACTTTTATGATTTTGTGATGGTCAATATGGACCTAATGATTTAGATTGTAATAATAATGATATCTAATCTAGTTGCATCATTGCATTTGCATTTGTATGGATGATTGTCGATGAACAAGTGTTATTATATTAATTATGGACTTAATATGTCACCTTTTACCTTTTTCTAGTTATATATTTGCATATTTGATAGACTAAAGAAAAAAAATACATATTATTTATACACAAATTACACTATATTAAAATGGCTCGTGAGCCAAACGAGATGACTCAAGCCGGCTCACGAGTCGAGCCGAGCCGACCTCCTGACTCGTTAGTATAACGAGCCAAGCCGAGCCAGCTCGTTATACTAACGAGCCAGAGCGAGCCGAGCCGAGCCGGCTCGTTAGCCAGCCCTAGGCCCAGTTGGCTAACTCTATAAATAGAGGGGCAAGGGATGGAGATGTTAGTGATATGCCCTAGAGGCAACATGGAGATGTTGAATATCACGTCAATGTTTATGTATTAATGAATAAAGTGTTATTCAGTTCCATGAAATAGACATCTTGTATTGATCAATAAGTACGTGACTTATTTATGAGACTCGATATGTATGAATCTATTTCTAAATGATCCCTGATCATATATCATGTTATTGGAACTAATATGATTCTAAGATTGGCATGTCTATTGATTGATGATCGTGTCTCATAGATCATGGGTATGGAGATACCAAATCAATAAACATGGACACATGGGTTAGAGAACACATTGTTGGATAGACCCACCATGAGACACTATAGGAATTAATGTGCCATTAGTTGGTCTCAGGTAGTGTTGGTACAAAGTCCTTAGACCTGAGATCACCATGGATTCCAACATGTGTAGTAGCCTACTTTGGGATTACCAAACGCTATTCCGTAACTGGGTAGTTATAAAGTAGTTTTCGGGTTTGCTATGAAACATGGAGTGGGATGTGAGTGATCAAGATGGAATTTGCCCCTCCTTTGGAGAGATATCTCTGGGCCCCTCGAGGTAATGGATTATGGAAATGCATGGCCATGCTAAGTTGATTGAGGAGTCAATCAACAGACAGATAATCCAATACGGTTCGAGTGAATGGTTAAGCTATTGAAGGGATGTCACACATCTTGCCTATATCTTAATTGGTATCGTGAGGCAAAGGAATTTGTGTACACATTACAGGTTCAGAGCCAATATTATATTCTTGTATACTATGGTGTCAATATGTGCTGCTAGGCGCCACTATTGACAGGTCGGCTGAGTTGGACTCAAGCCGACGATCGGCTAAGTTGGACTATGGCCGAAACCGAGTATACCTAAACCTACAGGGTCACACGCTTAAGGGGATAAGAACAGGTATTCGTGAATATGGCTCGATCGGATAGGGATCCGATCGGATAGAGTCCTATGGTCTTACAACGTATGGGCGGCCAACTCTGTGAGATTCGGATGAGATCCGATTCAAAATAGAGTCCTGATCGGCCACTAGTCCCAGTCGGCCAACTCTATATAAAGGGGGCGAGGGGTGGAGAGCTGACATACATCAAGTAGGTCAATTGAAGTCAATTGCACCGAAATCAATCTGATCACACGCGGCTTTAGAAGTCAACGAGATCAATCTCCACGGAAACCCTCCCCACCTTCGAGCCAAACCCTAGCCTTGCATCGCGTGCTAGCACACGGGTGTTCGGCGTTCTGTTCTCGGACGTGTCGATACCGGTAGAGGCGCTCTATGTTGCGTGCTGTTGATCGGCTACGAATCAGCTGTGGTGGAATCGGCTACGGTCGAGCGCATTAGAGCGAGGCGCGAGAACGCGGTCAGACGACTCAGCGAATCAGCTACATCGGTGAATCGGCTGATTGGTGAATCGGCTGTCCACAGGAATTGGCTGTCGGCTTGCGGGAATCGGCTGTCATCGGCCAGCACAGTTCCAGATCGGATAGCCCTGATTGGCTATTTCCGCTGCATACTCCAATCGGTAACGATCTATCGGCCCTTACTTGCAAGTGTTCCTCGTTTGCGCGGTAGAAAAATTTTTGTTTTCGGCTAGCGTAGCCTCCGCGTAACCCTTCAGGAGATTGCAAGCAAGCAATTCACGTTAGACGCGAGTTGAGATCTGCCACGAGCAAACCCTAGCCGCCACCTCCGAGCCAAACCCTAGCCGCGTGCCGAGTGCTAGATCACAGGTGATCGACGTTCCATCCTTGGATGTGTGGATACTAGTAGAGACACTGCTACGTTGTGGTGTAGATCGGCGAGGCGAGTCGGCGGTCGGACGATCGTATGGTGATGATCGGCTACTTCCGCAACCTCCTCGATGCGCATACATTGGACCGACTTCTTCAACGTAGTCTTCTGCTACCCTGCGCGTCAATTGGTAACAATCTATAGTTCCTTACTCACATGCTATCCTGGAGTGCGCGGTAAAAAAATTTGAATTTATGCTTTGTAGCCTACACGTATTCCAACATGTTATTGTTTGGTTTTTCCTTAATAATACACTAGGATCATAAGGAGTAGGAGCTGGCTTGTAGTACTATAACCGTATCGACTTAAGACTTTGTCCACATAGTAGGATTGTAGGAGAGTAACCCCATCATCATCTCCTGTCAGTAGCTTAATGTTAAGAATAACATCAGCCACCTGCCAAATCTTTCATCTCAAAGCTTTTGGACAGAAAGTCCTTGACCTCCTTAATCACATTGAGGCTGGTCCCAAACATTAATATGTCATCGACATATAAGCACAAGATCACTCCCTCTCCCCCACCAAAGCGATAATACACACATTTGTCATCTTCGTTCAGAACAAAGCCAGTAGATGTCAAAGTTTTGTTGAATTTCTCATGTCATTGCTTAGTTGTTTGCTTAAGGTTGTATAAGGACTTCAATAGCTTGCATACCATTTCCTCTTGACCTTCTAATACAAACCCGTCTGGTTGATCCACATAGATCTTATCCTCCAATTCCCCATTAAAAAAGTTGTCTTAACATCCATCTGAGGAATGAGAAGACCATAAGAGACTGCCAGAGCAAGTATTACTCGAATCATGGTCAAGCGAGCAACCAGTGAATAAGTGTCGAAAAAATCCTTGCCTTCTTTTTGGGTATAACCCTTGGTCACAAGCCTTGCCTTACTTTTCAATTGTACCATGAGGCCTAAGCTTTTTCTTGAAAAATCATTTTTATCCTACATGTTTGCACCCGTAAGGACACTAGGATGACTTTCCAAGTATCATTAGACATAATTGAGTCAATCTCACTATGTACCTCTTTATTCCAATAGTCAGCGTCAGGAGATAAATATGCCTCTTCTATGGTTCTTGGAGTGTCATCCACAAGGTATACAATGTAGTCATCACCAAAAGACTTTGCAGTTCTTTGTCTCTTACTTTTTTAAGTAGAGAGAATATTATCCTTCCGATTTTCCATGTGCATTTGTTCATCGTGTTCTATCGGCACAAAAGACTAAGAGGATAAATAGGTTCTTGACTAGAAGTGTTAGGTGCATCTTTCATGGGAAATTCATTCTAAAAAATGTGGCATCTCCGGACTCAAAAATTGTACCAACACGCATGTGAGATACTCCAGAATTTTACAATTAAGAATCTATATCCCACACTGTGGATAGCATAACCAAGGAACACACAATCTGTAGGTTTTTTCAAAGTTTGTGCTTTTTGACTATAGGCACATTGACCTTAGTCAAACATCCCCATGTGCGTATGTATAAGAAAGTCAACCTTTTCTTTTCTCATTCCTCGAATGGTGTTACTTCTTTATTCTTAGTAGAAATTTTATTTAGGACATGACACGCAGTCAATATAGCATCACCCTACTATTCCTTGGAAAGCCCCGTATTCTCTAACATGACATTCACCAACTTAGTTAGAGTGTGATTCTTTCTTTGGGCAACCCCATTTGATTCGCGTGAGTAGGCAGGCGTCCTCTCATGAATAATTCCAGACTCTTCACAAATTAAGTAAACTCATTTGGAAAATACTCCCCACATCGATCAGACCTTAGCCGTTTGATTTTCCTTTCATGTTGGTTTTCTACCTTAGTCTTATAGATTTTAAAGTAATGTAATGCTTCATCGTTTGTTTTCAATAAATACACATAGCAAAATCTAGTGAAATCATCTATAAGTGTCATGAAATATTTCTTTCCCCCTTTAGTCAACATGTCGTTCATTTCACATAGATTGGAATGAACAAGCTCTAGCGGTGCCAAATTTCTCACCTTTCATGACTTGTGAGGCTTGCGAGGTTGTTTTGCTTGAACACAAGTATGACACTTAGAACCTTTGACCAAACTGAATTTTGGGATTAAACTCATGTTAGCTAAGCACATCATACAACCAAAATTTACATGACAAAGTCGCGAAAGCTAAACATTGGACTCATCATCATTGTTCACATGGTTCACAATATTATTACATGCATCATCCAGAGAAAAGTGAAATAAGCTTGTCATAACTTTTACAAATAAATGTTCCATATTTACATATGACACACTTATTGGACTCAAACACAAGTTTAAAACCATCTCTACAAAGTAGAGGGCCGCTTACAAGATTCTTCTTTATTGAGGGGACATGTTGTACGTTCTTCAGTTGCACGGTCTTTCCCGAAGTACATCAGATTGACAGTACCAACACCATGAACAGTTGTATGCGAACCGTTTCCCATCAGTAAGAAGGAACCTCTCCCGACCTGATAAGAAGAAAAGAAAATATTAGCACACACATGAATATTAGTGCCAATATCAACCGACCACTCAGGTGAATGAAAAATAGAGAGAACTGTATGTAAAAATAGAGCGAACTATAGCTAATAACCATGTTTGTAGACTATTTGTCCCTGTGATTAGGACAATTCTTGGCCCAATGACCAGGCTCACCGCACACAAAGCAGTTGTCCTTTGCCTTTCTTCTTAAAATTGGTTGTAATCTTAGGTTTGGCATCAGGTTTGACCTTCTTCTTGTTGTGGGAAGTTTGAGAGTTCTTCTTTTGCACCAAATTGGCGCTAGAACCCCCTCAACCTTTTTTTGCCACAGTTGTCCTTTGCCCTTCCCTTCTCCTCAACATCTAAAGAGCCAATGAGATCAGTAACACTAAACTCTTGCCTCTTGTGTTTTAGAGAACTGGCAAAGTCCAACCAAGAAGGTGGCAATTTGGCAATAATGCCACCCGCCACAAACTTGTCCAGCAACTCGCAGCTGTTTTTCTCAAGTTTCTTTGCCAGCTCTTGAATCTCATGAGCTTGCTCTACTACAGAATGGTCATCGACCATCTTGTAGTCATTGAACTGCTCCATAACATATAGCTCACTGCCAGCATCAGAAACTTTGAACTTGACCTCAAGTGCATCTCACATATCCTTGCCCAAAGGCATGTCCATGTACATGTCTACTATATTGTCAGCCAATACACTTATCAATGCTCCATAGAACTGTTAGAGATATGCTCTAGAGGCAACATGAAGATGTTGGATATCAACGTCAATGTTTATGTATCAATGAATAAAGTGTTATTCAGTTCCATGAAATAGACAACTCATATTGATCAATAAGTATGTGACTTATTTATGACTCTTTATGTATGAATCTATTGCTAAATGATCCCTAATCGTATATCATATCTATGGAACAAATATGATTCCAAGATCAACATGTTTATTGATTGATGATCATGACTCATAGATCATGGTATGAAGATATCAAATCAATAAACGTGGACATGTGTTAGAGAACACATTGTTGGATAGACCCACTCTGAGACACTACAGGAAATTAATGTGCCATTAGTTGGTCTCAAGTAGTGTTGGTGCAAAGTCCTTTGACCTGAGATCATCATGAATTCCAACATGTGTACTAGCTTACTTAGGGACTACTAAATGCTATTCCGTAACTGGGTAGTTATAAAAGTAGTTTTACGGTCTGCTATGTAACATGTAGTGGGATGTGAATGATCAAAATGAAATTTGATTCTCCTCTTGGAGAGATATCTCTGGGCCCCTCGAAGTAATGGATTATAGAAGTGCATGGCCATGCCAAGTTGATTGAGGAGTCAATCGACAGATAGATAATCCAATACGAGATCGAGTGAATGATTAAGTTGTTAATAGGATGGCGCATGTCTTGTCTATAGCTTAATTGGTATCGTGAGGCAAAGAGATTTGTGCACACATTACAGGTTCAGCCAAAATAATCCTCTTGTATACTTGGTGTCAATACGTTCTGCTAGGGGCCGCTGTTGACGGTCGGCCAAGTTGGACTCGAGTCGGAACCATGTATACCCTGAGCCTACAGGGTCACACACTTAACGGGAAAGAACAGACATTCGAGTTTGACTCGGATACGACTTAATTGGATAAAGATCCAACTGGACAAGGAGTCTCGATGGGCCTCTAGGCCCAGTCAGCAACCCTATATAAGGCGGCGAGGGGTGGAGGGATTCGGTGCGCAATAGACACCGGACAAGCTCCTCCACGGAAACCCTCCCACGTTCGAGCCAAAACCTTAGCCGTGCATTGTGTGCTAGCACACGGGTGTTCGGAGTTCTTCCCCTCGATGTGTGGATACCGGTAGAGACATCGCTACGTTGCGGAGTTCTTCGACGGCATTGAATCTCCTTGAGATTCAAGTTAGCGGAATTCAATTCGGCGACTTGGGGTCGGGCTCGGCAGGTCTGAGGGCCGGGTGAAGCGGCTCGGCACCATCGGCATCGGCAAGTCCTAACGCCACTGGGCAGTTGGGCGGCGCACGTGGAACTTGGCGGGGTCGAGCGAGGGGCGAAGCGGATTGCCGGAGCATCGTCAGGGTCAGACGAAATCACCGTTGGGGTCAGGCGAAGCACTCCGGTGTCGGCGGGTCAGCTGATCTGCTCTCGGGGTCGGCTGAAGAGTTCCCGGGGTCGGCAAGGTGTTTCCAGGGTCGGCTGGGACGTCCGCGAGGTCAGTAAGACTTTTCCAAAGTCGACGAGTAACTTATTGACTGTTTCCGCTGCACTGCACGTCAATAGGTAACCTTTTATGGGCCCTTACTTGTAAGCTATCCTGGATTGCGTGGTAGAATATTTTGATTTATGCTATCGTAGCCTCCGCGTTCTCCTTCAAGAACAAGTAATACACAGACTCAAACTTAGCCTCCTCAGGCGAGAGAGGTTGTTCGGTCGACTTGCCCCATGAAACAAAGGAACATTTCATTGCTGCCAACCACAATAGTGCACATGCTTTCCATCTCTTATAGTTTGAAATATCAAATGCATGCGGTTTCAGTGATGCAACAAATCCAACTACCGAAAAAGACCTATCAATTTTTTTATTATCGGAAATGTAGTCATAATTCTATACATTTTAATCCAGAAAAACAAGATACTGAACATGACACGTGAATAAAAGGATGATCCAATGATAGTGCTAAAAATAAACATACAAATAACAGGAATAGCATCATCTAATAACATGTTTAATACTGAAGTGAATAGGGTGATATACCCCGAGAACCCTCAGAATCCAGAGGCGATGGTGTTTGTGTTGTCCCCACCGTTGCCATCTCCTCCTCCATTACTGGTCAACAAGAACCGAGTTGCTGATGTAGAGAAAGAAGAATATGACATAGAGAAAGTAGTGCTGAGAGCAGTCGCGCAAAGAACACGCTCTCCAAAAACTTGATCACCTGCCTACCTGTGCACGTGCTCAGCTGGACGAATTTCATCTAAGTATGATTTTTTCATGTAATTTTGTAAATTTTATGAATAGTATGTGTCGAGGTGTGGGTCGGCAGTACTCCAAGGGGGCTACCTGAGGAGGTGAAAGAGTGGTCCGAGCGTCTCACCAACGAATCTGATAGTCGACTCGAGAACAATGCGAGCCAAGGCTTTTAGATAGGTTCGGCCCTCCCGGAGGATAACAAGCCTATGTCATGTCTTCTTTGTTGGAGTGGTGTATGAACAGAGTTTGAGTATAATGGACAAGGCCAGAGCCAGAGAGAGTCTCCCCCCCTTGCACGCACCCCCAATGGACTTGGAACGGAAGAAAGCTTGGTCCTAAAGTAAAAAAGAAAGTACAGGCTAAAAGCTGAAAAAGTACACTAAATCCTTTGGACTCTAATCACCGTGGGTATCTCGTGTGTAGTCTTGCCTCGGGATCCATTCTCAGCAGGTACATTATGCACAGTCCTATCGGGTGACGTCATATTTTGTCGGGTTGTCCCCTCCTTTGTCTCTTCTGCAATCCTTACGGAAGAAGCCCCTTCCCCGAAGAGGCAAACTTGCCCTCTCTTGGTCGGGGCCATCGTAGAGGTAGGGTTAGATAGCTGAGGTCGGACTAGGAGGCAGGGGTCGGGACGACCAACCCCAAATGAGGTCGGAGTGGCTGACCCCAAAGGAGGTCGGGGCGGCCGACCCCGAATGAGGTCGGGCACCGACCCTAATCCAAGGTCCCTTAATCCAACCCAGCTAGTTTTCTTTCCCTTGTGTGGGCTATCCCGGGGTGGAAACCCTACATAGTATGTTTATTTCTTTGTAATTTTGTATGTTCAAATAATTGTTCAATCTTTAATGTGAGAAAAAAGAAAGGGCTAAGGAGAACCACTGGATTGTTATCTAAGAGATGAAAAAGCGACTGAAATCTAGACACTTCCAAATCCGGCATTCCGAAGAACGGTGATGAAGATGGGGATCCTCTACACCGACATGGAGATGTCGATCACCATATGAAAGGGCCATACTATTTCATTATTAATTGCTATTCTACATGCTTTCATATATGAGATATGTTTGTTTGATAGGATAGTATCCCTCATAAAATTAAGTAATAATGATGTCCTTCCAAATGTTGCACCAATCACCGTTGTGATCGTCAATTGGTGGATCTGTCAAAGCAGAGTGCCATTGTATATCATAACACGATGGGGTATATGTCAGACATATACATGCAGGAACATTTGGTTTACTTGACAAGGCTATCAAAACAGTTTTGGGCCTTGGGGCATAGGTTGGGCCGGGGCATGGTGATGCCACCCAACAAACAAGAGTACTGATGCATGGTGAATAGTAGCAAGGTGTTGCTTACCCATGTTACTAATCTTCTAGTACTGATGCCAAAGCTCACTAGAACTTAATTAACATGTGGATCTTGACCCAATACATAACCTAGAGGAAAGGTTAAGAAACGTAGTGGAAGTCTTTTGTTAAATTGTTTAATAAAAGACAAAGCATAAACATTGTGCTAAACTTTGCATATATTTTCTGTTGTAGATAATGGCAGCTAATAATGCACCTAGTTCTTTTAATTTGCGATCTATACTTGAGAAAGAAAAGTTGAATGGAACAAACTTTATGGATTAATATCGAACTTGAGAATTGTTCTCAAGTAAGAGAGAAAGGAGTACATTATTGAAGTTCCCTATCTTGATGATTTGCCTGATAATGCTAATGCGGCTACATGGAGGGCTTGGGAGAAGCACACTAATGATTCCCTTGACATAAGCTGTCTCATGCTTGCCACAATGTCCTCGGAGCTTCAGAAGCAAAGCGAGAGCAGTGATGCACATAGTATTATTGAGGGTCTACGTGGCATGTTTGAGAACCAAGCTAGGGCCAAGAGGTTCAACACCTCAAAGTCCTTGTTTGCATGCAGGCTTGTAGAAGGGAATCCCGTCAGTCCACATGTGATAAAGATGATTGGATACATTGAGAGTCTTGAGAAACTAGGTTTTCCTCATAGCCAAGAGTTGGCTACAGACGTGATTCTCTAGTCGCTCCCTCCGAGCTTTTAGCCATTCATACTAAATTATCACATGAACATCATGGATAAAACCTTGGCAGAATTGCATAGGATGAAGACTGCTGAGGAGAGTATCCAGAAAAACGGTCATCATGTGATGATGATGCAGAAAGCTAAGCACAAACATCCTGTCAAGAAACTTTGCACAAAATGAAGGCTAAGTCCCAATGAGATCACGAGTGCCTCCAAAGCAAAGAAAGGCAAGAAGGGGTTGGCGGCATCAGATGTCGTCTGCTTCTATTGCAAGGAGACAGGACACTGGAAAAGGAAATGCAAGAAGTACATGGAAGATTTCAAAAAGAAGCAGAGTGCGACTTCTGCTTCAGGTATTAATGTTATAGAGATCAATCTTGTTACTTCATATACTGACTCTTGGGCATTTGATACCGGATCAGTAGCTCATATTTGCAAGTTGTTGTAGGGAATGAAAAGAAGTAGAAGCTTGAGAAGGGGCGAGGTGAACCTGCGTGTCGGCAATGGAGCAAGGATTGCTACAGTTGATGTCGGCACTATGCCACTTCATTTACCTTCAGGATTAGTTTTGGAACTAAATAACTGTTATTGTGTTCCAACTCTTTGTCAAAACGTTATTTCCGCTTCATGCTTACAAGCGGAAGGGTATGATTTTAGATCAGTGGACAATGGTTGTTCAATTTATCTTAGAGATATGTTCTATTTTCATATTCCATTGGTGAATGGATTATACGTTTTGGATCTTAGAAGCGTCTCCCATCTATAACATTAATACAGAGAGGCAACTCCCAAATGATATAAACCCCACATTTATTTGGCATTGTCGCCTAGGCCATATAAATGAGAAACACATGGAGAAGCTCCATAGAGATGGTTTGCTTCACTCTTTTGATTTTGAATCATTTGAGACATATGAGTCTTGTTTACTTGGAAAGATGACAAAGACACCTTTCATGGGTCATAGTAAGAGAGCAAGTGACTTGTTGGCACTCGTACGTACTGATGTATGTGGACCAATGAGCTCAACGGCCAGAGGTGGTTTTCAATACTTTATTACCTTTATCGATGACTTTAGTAGATATGGCTATATCTACTTAATGAGGCATAAGTCCGAATCCTTTGAAAAGTTCAAAGAATTCCAGAATGAAGTACAAAATCATTTAGGGAAAACAATTAAGTTTCTATGATCAGATCGAGGAGACGAGTACTTAAGCCAGGAATTTGGTAATCATCTAAAGGATTGTGGAATTGTTTCACAGTTGACTCCGCCAGGAACTCCTCAATGGAACGGGGTGTCCGAATGGAGAAATCGCATCTTGTTACACATGGTGCGGTCCATGATGAGCCAATGTGATCTTCCATTATCCTTCTGGGGATATGCTCTTGAAACAGCTGCTTTCACCTAAATAGGGTTTCATCTAAGTCAGTGGAAAGGACGTCATATGAGATATGGACAGGACAGCCCCCTAAATTGTCTTTTCTCAAAATTTAGGGATGTGAAGCTTATGTAAAGCGTTTACAATTTGACAAGCTCACACCCAAATCCGACAAGTGCTTCTTTGCGGGGTATCCTAAGAAAACAAGAGGATATTATTTTTATAATCGAGAACAAGGCAAACTGTTTGTCGCCCGACATGGTATTTTCTTGGAGAAAGAGTTTCTTTCAAGAAGGGTTAGTGGGAGCAGGCACTGCTGGAGAAACCCACACTAGTCCCAGTTAGTAACCCTTTGTAGTCCCGGTTGTAAAACCGAGACTACGAATCCGGGACTAAAGATGATGGCGCCACGTGGCTGACTCTGCTATCTTTAGTCCCGGTTGGTGTTACCAACCGGGACTAAAGGTTTTTTTATTTTTTTTAATTTGCTCCTGGTGTTAGCTTGCTGCTTGTTTACACACACACATATATATATTTATACATATATATATATATATGCAAATATGCATATATATGTATAAATACATAACACACATAACATACATATATATATATATGCAAACAACATTGAAATTATTTTTTTCAACGATCGAATACAACAAAATTCACACATACATACAACAAAATCGTCCACACTATATATACAACAAAATACAACAACAACATCAATTTTCCGCTCGTCGCTGTCACCGGTCCCGCTCGCCGCTGGTGAGGAGATGGTGCCCCGCGCCACCACCTCCCCCCGCCGCCACCATCTCCTCCCCTTGCTTGCGGAGGGGAGAGGGAGAGGGAGAGGGAGAGGGAGAGAGGGAGAGGGAGAGGGAGAGGGAGAGGGAGAGAGTTGAGGGGAGAGGGAGAGAGATCTGAAAAATAAGCTAAGTGTTGGATCGGTGGAGAAGACGATGCGCACCAGGATATATATACCCCTGGATCTTTAGTCCCGGTTGGTGTCATCAACCGGGACTAAAGATATATTAGTCCCGGTTGGTGGCATAAACCGGGACTAAAGATCCAATTTTCCCGCTTTTTTTAATTCATCTTTAGTCCCGGTTGTAGCCACGAACCGAGACTAAATATAATTTCCCGCTATTTTTTCAAATTTATTTGGTCCCGCTAGGGTTAACAATTAAATAATTAATAAATAGGGCCAAATTAATTTCATTAAATATAGGTTTAAAATAATAATATTAAAATTTAATCAAACATAGATAATCCTATGCATGATATTGTTCCTCTTTTGTCCCTATCTTTTTTCCTTTTCATTTGCTGTTGACCAAGATATAAAAATTTTGACTTTTTATTTTTATTTTTATATATTTTTTCTTGGCTTAGGAGCACACGAGAGATAACCACAAAAATTTGAGCCTAAACAAGTGAAAGACGTGGCTCGTGGAAAATTCGAAGACGCGCTCATAATTAAAAAAGCTTCTCGCTCGAAAAGACAATCTGCTGAGCCATTTTTGGGAAAAATAAAATCTCTGAACACGGTGAAGCAGCCAACGAACACATCTAAAATTTTTTCTGATCAATTTTCATATATGGAACGTCTCAATCGAGTCCGTATGTGAAAGTTATGACCGTTTTAAAAACCGACTCCGAATTAGAGGACGAAACGGGAACAATGCGCGCAAAACTTGTTACACGCGCACAAACTAGACGTGACGACCAGGGTTTGAATGTTCTTAGCAATATTGTAGATCCCTCCGATTTGTATATTATCATCAAAACAATTTCACAAAAAAATTTATAAAGATTGATTTCAGTTAAAAAATAAGCACCTTTACTTTAGTCCCGGTTGGTGTTACCAACTGGAACTAAATATCATTTAGAACTTTAGTCCCGGTTTGTAACACCAACCAGGACTAAAGATCCCATCTTTTGTCCCGGTTGGTGTTACGAACCGAGACTAAAGACCGGAGGCACCCGAGTGTTCGACACGAACCGGGACTAAAGGTCCTAGAGAGCGGTGCCTTTTTAACCGGGACTAAAAACGTTTTTAGTCCCGGTACAACTCCAACCGGGACTATTGTGAATTTTGGCGCTTCAACCAAAGATGGTTTCTCTAGTAGTGAGGGTGCATCTTGAAGAAGTTCAAGAAACACCAGAAAGTGTTTCAGCTACCACAGAACCACAATAGGAGGAACAAGGTGTTGCGCCATCTGTTGGAGATACACAAGCCCCACGGAGGTCTGAAAGATCACGTCGTGCGCTTGAAAGGTACACAGGTGTGGAACAACGTGATATATTGTTGTTAGACAACGATGAACCTAAGGCCTCTGCGGAGCGATGGTGGGACCAGATTCCAACAAATGGCTTGGAGCCATGAAATCCGAAATATAATCCATATATGACAATCAAATTTGGAACTTGGTAGATCCACCCAATGGTATAAAAACCATTGAGTATAAATGGATTTTTAAGAAAAAGGCAGATATGGATGGAAATGTTCACATCTATAAGGCGCGATTGGTGGCGAAAGGTTTTAAACAGATTCAAGGAGTTGATTATGATGAAATCTTCTCGCCCGTCGCAATGCTAAAGTCTATTCGGATTATCCTAGTGATTGCTGCATATTTCGATTATGAGATATGGCAGATGGATGTCAGAACGGCTTTCTTAAATGGAAACCTAAGCAAGGATGTGTATATGATATAGCCTGAAGGTTTTGTCGATCCACAATCACCTGGAAAGATATGCAAGCTACAGAAATCTATTTATGGATTGAAGCAAGCATCTCGGAGTTGAAATATTCATTTTGATGAGGTAATCAAAGGGTTTGGTTTTATCAAAAATAAAGAGAATGCCTGTGTTTACAAGAAGGTCAATGGGAGCGCAATTATGTTTCTAATCTTATATATGGATGACATATTGTTGATTGGAAATGATATCCCTATGCTAGAATCTGTCAAGTCTTCGTTGAAAAATAGTTTTTCCATAAAGGACTTAGGGGAGGCAGTATTCATACTGGGCATAAGGATATATAGAGATAGATCTAAGAGGCTAATTGAATTAAGCCAAAGTACATACATTGACAAAGTGTTGAAGAGGTTCAACATGCATGATTCCAAGAAAGGTTTCTTGCCAATGTCGTATGACATTAATCTCAACAATAATAAGGTGTTCCATATGCTTCGGCAATTGGATCCATCATGTATGCTATGCTTTATACACGTTCAGATGTCTCGTACGCTTTGAGTGCTACAAGCAGGTACCAGTCAGATCCAGGTGAAGGTCACTGGATAGCTGTAAAGAATATCCTTAAGTACTTGAGAAGAACTAAGGATATGTTCCTAGTCTATGGAGGTGAAGAAGAGCTCGTTGTAAGTGGTTACACCGATGCTAGCTTCCAAACAGACAAAGATGACTATAGATCGCAATCTGGGTTCATATACTGTCTGAATGGAGGCGTAGTCAGCTGGAAGAGTTGCAAGCAGGACACTGTTGCTAATTCTACAATGGAGGCCGAGTACATCGCTGCTTCTGAAGTTGCAAAGGAGGCTGTTTGAATCAAGAAATTTGTTTCTGAGCTGCGTGTGATGACCAGTGTGACTGGTCCAATGTCCCTCTATTGTGATAATAGTGGCGCCATTGCACAGGCTAAGGAGCCAAGGTCGTATCAGAAATCCAAACACATACTTCGGCGGTACCATCTCATCCGCGAGATAGTGGACAGAGATGCCATAAAGATATGAAAAATGCACATGGATCTAAATATTTTCGATCCATTGACAAAACCTCTCCCTCAGCCGAAACATGAGGCATACACAAGAGCAATGGGTATTAGATACTTACATAATTGACTCTAGTGCAAGTGGAAGACTGTTAATGATATGTCCTAGAGGCAACATGGAGATGTTGGATATCATGGTCAATGTTTATGTGTCAATGAATAAAGTGTTATTCAGTTCCATGAAATAGACAACTTATATTGATCAATAAGTATGTGACTTGTTTATGAGACTTTTTATGTATGAATCTATTTCTAAATTATCCCTGGTCGTATATCATATCTATGGAACAAGTATGATTCCAAGATTAGCATGTTTATTGATTGATGATCATGTCTCATAGATCATGGTATGAAGATACCAAATCAATAAACGTGGACATGTGTTAGAGAACATATTATTGGATAGACCCACTCTGAGACACTGAAAATTAATGTGTCATTAGTTAGTCTCAAGTAGTGTTGGTGCAAAGTCCTTTGACCTGAGATCATCATGGATTCCAACATGTGTAGTAACTTACTTAGGAACTACTAAATGCTATTCCGTAACTGGGTAGTTATAAAGTAGTTTTCGGGTCTACTATGAAGTAGTGGGATGTGAATGATCAAAATGGAAGAAGAATATTACGTAGAGGAAGCAGTGCTGAGAGCAGTCGCGCAAAGAACACGCTCTCTAAAAACTTGATCGCCTTCCTACCCGTGCACGTGCTCAGCTGGATGGATTTCATCTAAGTATGAATTTTTTTGCATGTAATTTTGTAAATTTTATGAATAGTATGTGTCGACGTGTGGGTCGGCAGTCCTCCAAGGGAGCTACCTGAGAAGGTGAAAGAGTGGTCCGGGCGTCTCACCAACGAATCTGATAGTCGACTCAAGAAAAATGTGAGCCAAGGTTTTAGACAGGTCGACCATCCTGGAGGATAACAAGCCTATGCCATGTGTTCTTTGTTGGAGTGGTGTATGAACAGAGTTTGAGTACAATAGACAAGGCCAGAGCCAGAGAGAGTTTCCCCTCTTGCGCGCACCCCTGCCCTCCCCTTTATAGTCCAAAGGAGGCAGTTACAATGGACTTAGCGTGGAAGAAAGCTTGGTCCTAAAAGTAAAAAAGAAAGTACAGGCTAAAGCTGAAAAAGTACACTAAATCCTGTGGACTTTAATCACCGTGGGTATCTCGTGTGCAGTCTTGCCTCGAGATCCGTTCTCAGCAGGTACATTATGCATAGTCCTGTCGGGTGATGTCATATTTGATCGGGTTGTCCCCTGCTTTGTCTCTTCTACGATCCTTACGGAAGAAGCCCCTTCCCCGAAGAGGCAAACTTGCCCTCTTCGGGTCGGGGCCATCGTACAGGTAGGGTTAGAGAGCTGAGGTCAGACTGGGAGGCAGCGGTCGGGACGGTCAACCCCGAATGAGATCAGAGTGGCTGACTCCAAAGGAGGTCGGGGCGGCCGACTCCGAATGAGGTCGTGCCACCGACCCTAATCCAAGGTCCCTTAATCCAACCCAGCTAGTTTTCTTTCCCTTGTGTGGGCTGTCCCGGGGTGGAACCCCTCATAGCATGTTTATTTCTTTGTAATTTTGTATGTTCAAATATATTGTTCAATCTTTAATGTGAGAAAAAAGAAAGGGCTAAGGAGAACCACTGGATTGTTATCTAAGAGATTAAAAAGCGACTGAAATCTAGACACTTCCAAATCGCATCATGTTGGAGTTATTTCTTGTTGATCTTCTTGGCAAAATTGTAAATCAAATTGTAACGGGAATAAATTAAACTAATTAAAATTAGAGTCAAGATGGAAATTTAATAAGATGTAACCAATTAATTGGTTGATAACATTTTCTAGGAAAAGAAAATAAAAGAGAATAGAGATTCTGAATTTTTTTATAACAAATCGTTTGTCTGAGATTTGAATTCAATTCCATCTCAATATAATTCAAATATCCACTACTTCCTCCGTTTCATATTATAAGATATTTTAAATATTTTAAGTTGTTTTTATAAGTTTGATCAAACTTATAGAGAAATGTAGCAACTCTTACAACAACAAAGGTATTTGATAGTCTGTTTGTTGGTATTGAAACAATGAATTCTAACCAAATTTAGAAAAAAAATGAGTAGCGATGATCATTGGATTGCTATCTACGAGATGAAAAAAGTGACTGACAAATTTGAAAAATTCCACTCACCTGAAATCTAGACACTTCGATGGAAAAATATCGGATTTGCTAAATGGCATTCGACGAATTTTGAGGATGAAATCTTCCAGATTTTGGATTGTTGGATCCGTGGCAAGATTCGTGCATGGGCTTCTTCTCCTCCGACTCAGACGAACTCCTCCTCTTCTCCAAGACAGGTGATACCCTCAACTTCGGCGGGGACAAGCGGATTAGGGTTTGGGTTGGGGTAGGAAGGCGGTTGGGGAGGGAAGTGGGGTTTCCACGGACTAAGTCAAATGGCTATCGGTGACGAGAGGACCGGCGTGGGTGGTGGACACGGACGGGCTGAGAGGCGGCGACGCGCACTAGAGCGTGGGGTGGGCCATGTTGGCAGCGGGGACAAAACGACAAGACGAGATAGGAGGCGATGGCCAGTGGTGGCGAATCTGACGAGGGGAGCTTCGTGGTGGTGACGGATCCAATGACGGGGAAGGGGCACCCGATATCGCCACCTTGAGGACGAGAAGGGCAGTGGGGAAAGGGGTAGGGGGAGGAGGCTGGTCGGGAGGCCTCGCCGACGCTGTTGTCCCCTTTCGACCAACCAACAAGCTCAAAGGTGGAGGGGAGGCTGGTCGGGGGCCTCGCGCGGCACCGTTGACCCTCTCCGACCGGCCGGCGAGGCTAGGCCGTAGCGGTGACACAGGAGGTGGAGGAGTGTGTGTCGTGTACATGAGCACATGAAAGCAACGACGATGGGTAGACTGCGGAGGGAAGGAGAAAAGATAGGTTTAGGTATGTTGTATGAATCATAAAGTGATTCCAATGATCCACAATTGCTCGATTTGGAGGGGGTTTTTGTGAAAAACCACATAGACAGTCCCAAAATATATTATTTATGATATAGTATGGTTATTATCTATCTAAATCCGATATTTTTATGTTGCAACAACAGAAATTTTCTAACCAAATTTGGACAACAGCAAAGGTGCTTGATAGTCTCCATTGGAGGAAAAAATGAATTCTAACCAAAATTTGCACTTGTGCAGGTCGTCCAAATGACCAAACGGTTGTATATATCCATCCACCTGCATGTGCAGCAGCATGAGTGCATGACCCACCCGGTTCGTTGGCATATTTTTTTCCCACTTCAACAGCCTCCTTCCTCTCCGATACTCCTACCTCCCTAGTCCAGGCCAAGTGGCCTACTGCCTACCTGTCTGCCTATATAACCGCCGGTCCGCTCACTGGCAGTACTGACGAACGCCAAGAGAAGAGGAAAAAAAAGTAAGCCCTACAACTAGACTACTAGAGAGAGATGAGCTACTACGGCCAGCAGCCACCCGTCGGCGCGCCGCCGCCGCAAGGTTCCGTCCCTTCCACTCCTCTTCTCCTCCCCTCCTCTTCTCGTGATTGGTTGGTTGGTTGGTTTGATTCGTCCCGCTGTGGAATTCTCTTGACGCGGTTGATCGATCTGATTTTGCAGGGTACCCGGGGAAGGACGCGTACCCGCCGCCGGGGTACCCGCCGGCCGGCTACCCACCGCCAGCGCAGGGGTACCCTCCGCAGGGATACCCTCCGCAGCAGGGGTACCCGCCGCCGTACGCGCAGCCGCCGCCGCCGCCGCAGCACCGGCACCACAGCAGCGGGCCTTCCTTCATGGAGGGTTGGTACGTCCTCCTCCTCTTCCTCTCTCACCTAGCTAGTTTCCCAGACAGTTCGGGCTTCAGGTTTTCCTCGCCGTCGTGACGCTCGCCGGCGGTGTGGGTGGGTTGTTCTGTGCGGTGGAGTGGTGGGGACTCGACGACGACGACGGGTTAGGCGAGTTGGGTGGAGGTGGCTCGTGACCTGACCCTGCCCGGCTCACTGACACGTCAGCCCCACGCCTCTTTTGTCCCAACTTGACCTTTCTTTTTCGTCTCTTTTCTTATCTGTCTCCAATGTGACCCTCTAACTCACGACTAAAATTTCGAGGTCCACACAAATACGAACTGTAAACGAATATCCATATTGGGCTATATAGGCAGAGGGAGCATCGTCTGACAGCGACACAGATCGTTTTTTTTTCAATTTTTACCATATTCACCAAGTTGCGTGAAACTTGTAATAATAAACCATTAGGTAAAGAAGTATCTTATTTATTTTTTTGTCTTTTTATTTCAACTTGCGATATGTTTTCACTGGTTAATTTTAATTCTATGGTTAGTTCACACGACGATTAATTGAGCAGTTCGAGTGGACCAACAACAAATGATACGATTTAGAAACGTTGACAGCAATGCGCCACCACTAGCCAGCTAGCCGGCAAATCTCGCTCCTCTGTAAAGCACAGCTGGAAGGATATGATCGGTAGTGGTTGGTGATACTGCCAAGAGTAGCAAACACACAGCTTGTTGGGTCCATCTTGGTTTTGTTAATTAGTGTGGGATTTGCACGGGTAATAACTGTATTTTGTCCTTCTGTTTCGCTGAATCTGCCTTTTTCTGATTCGCACAGCTTGGCTGCCCTTTGCTGCTGCTGCCTGTTGGAGGCTTGCTTCTGATCAGGTCTGTCCGTGTGACCAAGCCTGGGATTGATGCGGAATTATTGTTCCTTTGAAAAGAAATATATGGAATTGTTGGGACTGGCATGTCGTGTTAATTACTTTCTTTTGATAAGATCAGTAGAATTTTTCTACAATCACAGCGTACCATTACGTGTGTATTGTCTATTCACATGATAAGTGTATACTCTTAGCGAAATCATTGTATTTTGATCAAATTAATGAAAACTAGTTGATCTAGCTTACTGTAATCTCTCTCGCCGGATTAGTGACTACAAATCGATACTCAAGTAGGGACACATGATTTGCAAATTTTAAATCATATGATTTCATTAAAAAATAATATTTCTTCTATTTTAAATTAATCGTCGTTCTTGTTTTATCCTAAATCAAGTATTTTAATATTTAATCATTCATCATAGAGTTCAGTATTGTAATATTTATATTTTTGATTCACATGAGAAATACTATTACTTTTATAATATAATATAATATATAACTTTTAAATTATATGGATTTTTAAATGTTATGTTTGATTTAGGATAAACATACAACCAATTTAAAACAGACAGACTATATAACCATCGAATGTGATACTCATCGTAAGTCTTGTTGTTCGTCGCCTACCCACAACCGCACACATCTGGAAGACAAGAGAACTATTGTAACTACATTTAATTCGGCATTACACATATACCAGATACCTCCGGGCATCAGATGCAAGCAACCATGGATAGGCACATCGAAGACGAACCTTCTCCACATTGATGAAGATATGATCTTTGTTTCACTAGTCAAAAAATTATAATAGTCTCGGTTGCAATAGGAATCGAGACTAGAAAACATTTTTAGTCTCGGTTAAAAAAGACAATGACTCTCTAGGATCTTTAGTAATTAGGAAAGATCATTTTTAGTCCCAGTTAGATTTTTGTCAAAAACTGTTAGATCGGTGGTCATTTTTAGTCTTGGTTTATAACATCAATCGGGACTAAAATGAAGGTGATTTTTAACTGCGTTAGTTAAAAATGGTATATTGTAAAGGAATGGATATAATTTTGTTGTATGATTCAAATGGTCTGAAATTAATTTGAAAGGATCTGTAATTGAAAAGGAATGGTGTTGTGTGGGGTGGATGATTAAAGATAGAAGGAAGCTTTAATTATTACATTATAATTGCAAATTACTATATTGTTATTAACCGGTGATTCTCAATATATACAAAATTTTTTGTGAAATTATTTTGATGATAATATATAAATCGAAGGGATCTACAATATTAATAAGAACATCACTTCTTCGGGTACACACAACATTCTTTCGTTGTGCAGGCAGGGATTAATCTTCTTAGCGAGGTCAACCGGCTCTGTGTATCGGTTGATAACCAGAGAAGTTGTGGTGCTAAGATTGCAGACACGGATCTTTTGATCTGAAGCCGGATCGGTGTTCACTGAAACCTTTCATGCCAACGCCTTTGCATATTTCAGTTTCAGAGTCTGTCATGTCGAGTTTGTGTTTGGGTCAAGGTCTTGTTACTGGTTAGATCGTGTTAGAGTCTAGTTCATGTGTTTCCCACCTTTGTTTAACATCAAACCCTAGCCGTCATGTTTAGTTTGCGCGCATGTAACAAGTTTTTGCGTGCATTGTTTCCGTTTCGTCCTCTAACTCGGAGTCGGTTTTTAAAACAGACATAACTTTCGCATACTGACTCCGATTGAGACGTTCCATATATGAAAATCGATCGAAAAATTTCGGATGCATTCGTCCCTTGCTTTGTCAGGTTTGGAGATTTTATTTTCCCCAAAAACTGCTCAGAAGATTGTCTTTTTTGAGCCTGAAAGCTTTTTTCAATTCTAAGCGTGTCTTTTGAATTTTCCACCGGCCACGTCTTTCACTTGTTTAGGCTCAAATTTTCGTGGTACTCTCGTGTGCTCCTAATTCAAAAAAATATAAAAAATAAAAATAAAAATCAACTTTTTTCAAAAAAAGATCAACAACCGATGTAAAGGAAAAATAGGGAGGGGCAAAAGAGAAACAATATCTATTGAAGCACATAGAGAGGTGCAATGTCTAGAATTACTAAGTAAACTCGAGCTTCAAAAAGAATATGTTAATTATAATTTAAAACAATTTTATATCAGTATATGTTAATTATATATGATTATTACAATTTAATAATAATTTTAAACTATTTTAATTGTTTTCTCATTAATTTTGTGATTTGATTTAATTTTAATGCATTACTTATTATTGTTTTAAACCTATATGTAATAAAATTAATTTGGCCCGATTTAATGGATTATTACTTTTTATATCGGTTGTTAACCCTAAGGACAAAAAAAATTTGGAACCCAGGTTGGTGGATACAACCGGACTAAAGATGAACCGAAAATAGCGAGAAATTATCTTTAGTCCCGGTTGATGCTACAAACCGGGACTAAAAATTAGATCTTTAGTCTCAGTTGGTGCCACCAACCGGGACTAATATATCTTTAGTCTCGATTATAGCCACCAATCGGAACTAAAGATCCAGGGGTATATATATCCTGACGCGCATCGTCTTTTCCACCGGTCCAACACTTAGCTGTCTCTCCCTCTCTCAATTCTCTCTCCCTCAACTCTCTCTTCCTCTCTCAGCTCTCTCTCTCTCTCTCCGGCGACGGTGGTGGGAGGGGAGGAGATGGCGGCGGCTCGGAGGTGGTGGCGGCGCCCTCCCCTCCACAAGATCTGATAGGAGGGGAGGTGGTAGCGGCTAGAAGATGGCGGTGGCTCGGAGGTGGCTGCGGCGCCGCGGCTCAGATATGGTGGTGGCCCTGTGGCTCGGAGGTGGCGGCGGTGCCTCCTCCCTTTCCTCCTCCTCTTCCTCGTCCTCTCCAGGAGCGACGGGCGGTGGCGGGCTACGGGCGGGGACGGCAGCCACGGCGTCCCCTGTGGATCCGACCACGGGATCTGGCACTAATTTTTTTTGGAGAATTTTGTGATGTTCTATACTCGAATTAGATATGTGATATATGTGTATATGTGATATATATCATATGTGATATATGTGAATTTTGTGATCTTCATTACTCGATTTGTGATGTGAATTTGTGATGTGGAGGAGATTTAAGGATGTTAATTTGATATGTGAATTTGATTTCGGCAGCAAAAAAACGAAAAAAACAAAAAAAACATTTGGGGATGTTGGGAGCAGAATATATAAACAAGCAGTAGGATCAAAATTTTTAAAAAACCTTTAGTCCCGGTTGGTAACACCAACCGGGACTAAAGATAGTGGAGCCAGCCACGTGGTGCCGTCATCATTTTTAGTCCTGGTTATTTCACCCGAGACTAAAGAAAGACATCTTTAGTCCCGTTTTTGTAGTCCTGATTTGCAACCTGAGATTAAAGAGGGTTGACAGAAGGAAAGTGTCACACCCAGAAATTTAGACCCGAATTTTCGAAGCTATATGTGCATTAAAATCCCTGTCCAGGACCAGCCAGAGTACACATACGATAATTGTTGATATTACAGTTCCACGACTTAGAAACAATACAAAAAGATTACAAAAGAGCAGTGGAAAAAGAAAAAGGGCCTAAGCCTAAGCTTGACGCTGGCCACGGGCTTCGACCACTCCACAGGCAGCTTCCAGAGTATAGGACAAAGCCTACTCCACTTCGTCTTCGTCTTCAACCTCTGGCTCGGGTTCTGGTGAAGGGGCAAGGATGAGTACTTCCACGTACTCAGCAAGTCACACCGGAAGAGGAGAGGAATGAAAGCAGGGAAGACAAGGGTTCGGCTAGGGTTTGCTTTTGCGCAAACAGCAGGGTTTTTTCAAACAATACAGATTTTTGAACATAGACAGAACAACAGCAATTTTTTATAAATAAAGCATTTTTAATCCAACACTGTCCAACGTTATTCCCACGCTGGGACAGGCCCAAACCATCCACTATACTAGTCATGTTCCAAAACTTAGGGTGTAAAAGTGTGAGACTAATCACGGAGAGCTCGGTCGATCGCCCCATTACCGCGGGTATGGCTATTCGAATAGATTTACTCTGATCGGAGGTGTACAACTGTACCCACAAGACACAGCCCCACAACACGGTCTCCCGTGCGCCGGAATACCACCGCGGTACCCCGGAAAGGAAACTGTGATAGGACCTTTCGTATAACCCCCCACTAACCAAGCAAACCCACCAAGGTTTCGCCCCCCCTGCACCACGGAGTGGGAGCCTCCCCGAGTGCCTCGGTGAATCCGGCGCCCAGCAACCCTTATGGGCGGCGAAACTCCATCCCGCTCACCCTTGCCGATGGGTCCGTCGCCTAGGAGAGGCTACACTACGGGACCTACCTTAACCATTTCGCTTATGGTTTGCACGGTCATTCTCTCGAGGGGTCCCGTGAACCGGTCCTTAATTGCTATGGGCGCCGCTAACCAAAACCATAGCGCTCACACCCACCATTTGTCATATTTTAGTTATTAGTCCGGTTCACCTAAGACAAATTATTAATCCTCCGAACGTAAGTCCATGAGAGATAAATTAAGTGAGAATGACCCATTTAGTGAGCTAGTAAGTCTAAGCCAGGCTAAGCATAACCTAGTCCTGAATCTAATCATATTATTTTCCCAAGTTTGATCAAAGGGTTTGGGGTGTCAAACCTAAGGCATAAACTAAGCATAAGGTGTACTATTTCCCATGAAATGACAATATAAAATACATGCAATTTTATAGAATAAAACAGGTGTTTTAGCAAAACGGGAGCAATATGATCAATAATGTGGTATGACTTGCCTTGCTCTTCGGCTTGGGAAACTTCAGCGACGACTTCAAAGTAAACCGGGACGGAGGGACTACCGGGATCTACACGGCAAACACGCACTTCAACAAAACAGGCTAAAAAGCTACTAAAACAGGGAACAAAACTATTTTTAATGGATTCTTGGCATTTTTATGAATTTAATGAAATTTGAATGGGCTAAAACGAAGGTCGGATTGAAAAGATATGATTTTCGAAGTTTTCGGGTTTTTACTAAACGAAAATCCTTAATCGATTTATTGCGCAATAAATCCGGGAGGCGTCGCGGCTAGGGCCGAGCGCCGCCCGAGGGCCGACGCCGCGCTCTGTGGGAGCGCGCCCACGGTGGACGGGTCCACGGCCGGCCGGGCGGTGCACCACGTGGTGCACATGTGGTGCCGAGGTGGCGACCACGTGGCTCGTCACGTGGGCGAGCGGGGATGGACGGCGCCGATCGGACGACGGGAAAGGGCGCGGCAGCACGGCAATACGGCGGCGGCGCACGCGGCGGCCGGGCGCGTGCCATTTTGGGCGGCGGCACGGGCGGCGGGATGCCGCGGCTTCACGCGGCGAACCGCGCGCACCAGCAGCGTGCGAGCACGGCCGGAGAGGCGAGGAGGAGCGGCTCACTGCGGTGTTGTCGGAGTTGAGGAAGACGACGGCGATAGCGGCGAGGAGACGATGGGAGCTCGCGGGAGGGTGTCCGAGGTGGCGCGGGTGCGGGAAGAAGGTAGGAGACGGCGGTGAGGTCGGGACGGCTCGGGACGTCGGGGTGTCGCGGCGAAGTCCGGCGGTGAGCTTCAATTTTGGGCGCACGACGCGAGGACAATCGAGAGAGTGAGGGGCTCGAGTGGAGGTGTGGGGAGCTCGGGGAGGCGAGGGTGCTTAAGTAGGGGATGAGGAGGTCGGTGGCGACCTTATAAGGGTGGAATTTCTCGCCGACGCGTTGGGAAGTAATGGCCGGTGATGAAATCCGGCCATTAGGCGGGAGCGGGCCGGGGCTTTGAATGCGCGGGCACGGTGGGAGCTAAGGCGGTGGGCGAGATCCAAGCGGAGGAGGCGGCGGAAATGGCGCCGAGGCGGCGGGGTCGGGACGACGGCTTGACGGCGGGCCCCACTGTCGGCGTCCGGGATAAAGGAGGAGGTGATATAGACTTGTTTGCGAGCGTGAGGGTTTAACGGGCGCGGCCTTCGGCGCCCACGAGAGAGAGAGAGAGAGCGGCGCGTGGGCGAGATGGCGGGGCGTCGGCTTGATCGGCGCGCGCGGGGAGAGGATGGGCCGTCGGCTCGGGCCGGCGCCCACGGCCAAAATGGGCGGAAATGACGGAGGAGAGAGAAACTGATTTTCCCGGATTTATTAATTCGATTTTGGTTTTAATTAGTTAAAAATTATTTCTTGTGCTCGAAAATTCCACTAAAAATCCTGTTAGTGTATTTTGACATGTAGAATTTAGGAAAAATCCTACCATGCCATTTCCATTCAACATTTGGTTTTTAAAATTATTTGTTGTCTCCAGTTAATTCCAACGATTTTCTTTTACGATTTTTTTTGGATTTTTAAAAGGGAAAACACCTCGGATGTTACAAAAAGTGGCTCGCGTTCTCACCATGCGGCAGCCGAGAAGCGGCACATCAGGCGCGAGTGGCAAAACCACAGACATCGAGGTTCTGGTTGAATAAGCTCGAGCTCGCTATTTGTCCGTGCTCCTAGTGGCCGAACGACGCCGAGTTTTCTTGCGATTCATCTAGGGTCGTGGTTCATCCTCGTCCACGGTGGCGGTGACTCCGGGCAAGCATGACAGCGTCCACTTGGTTTCGGGCGTATCTCCTTGCGCACTTCAGGTGCTCGACGTGGTAACAAAGGAGGCAAGATGTGCGCACGGAGGAGACAGAGGTAAGATCTCGTCTCCTCCGTCGACGGTTGGGCCCCACTTCGAAGCTAAGATCTCGTTGACGGTTGTCAGCATTGCTTTTCTGACGAGAATTGGCAGTTTTTAGCCTTTTCCGAATGAGCCTGACTTTCTCTTCACATTCATTTAGGATGTCCGTCCCAAACAACTAGCGTTCTCCTGTTTGATCCTAGAAGAGCGGGGTGCGACACTTTCTGCCATACAATGCTTCGAAAGGTGCCATTTGCAGACTGGCCTGGTAGCTGTTGTTGTATGAGAACTCGACGTATGGTAGACTCTTATCCCAAGCTCCACCAAAATCAAGTGCATAAGCTCTTAACATGTCCTCCAAAATCGTGTTAACTCTTTCAGTCTGGCCATCAGTTTGATGATGGTAAGCAGTGCTGAAATTTAAACGAGTCCCCAATTCTTCTTACAGTTTTTGCCAGAATTTCGAGGTAAATTGACTCCCTCGATCGTACACAATCTTCTTTGGCACCCCATGCAAACACATGATCCTTGCAAGATAAAGCTCTGGTAGCTTTTTCCCAGAGTAGGTGGTATGAACCAAAATGATGTGAGCGACTTTTGTGAGTCGGTCCACGATCACTCAAATAGAATCATGACCGATGAAAGTTCTGGCCAGACCCGTAATGAAGTCCATTCCGATTTCTTCCAATTTCCACTCTGAAATCTTAAGAGGCTGCAACAACCCTGCAGGTCTCTGGTGTTCTGCTTTGACTCGCTGACAAACATCACACAAGGCAACGAATTCTGCAATTTCTCTTCTCATACTGACCCACCAGAATATTTCCTTAAGATCCTGTTACATTTTGGTGCCCCCGGGGTGAATGGAGTACTGGGTTTGGTGAGCTTCCCTAAGAATCAAGTCTTTTAACTCCTTGCTCTCAGGTACGCACAATCTTTCTCCCATTCAGATTGTTTCGTGCTCGTCCTCAATGAAATCCCTGGCTTTACCAGTTCTCAGGTTTTTTCTTCAACTTAGCTCTGTCGGGATCATTGGCTTGGGCTAGGCAAACTTGCTCCACTAGTGTAGGCTGAGCTTCAAGACGGCCACGTACCCGTGTTTGACTATTCCCAAGTTCAGACGCTCCAAATCCTGTTGCAGATCACTGCACATTTCTCCCATCCAAGTGATGTTGCAGTAACTCTTTCTGCTCAAGGCATCTGCCACCATGTTAGCCTTGCCGGGGTGGTAGTGTATTCCCATATCATAATCTTTAATTAACTCCAACCATCTTCGCTGACGGAGGTTCAGATCAGGTTGGGTGAAAATGTATTTCAGACTCTTGTGGCCAGTGTAAACTTCACAGCGGTTGCCAATATGATAATGCTGCCAAAATTTTAAGGCATGGACCACTGCTGCTATTCCAAGTCATGGGTCGGATAGTTATTCTCATGAGGTCACAATTGGCGTGAAGCGTATGCAACCACTCTGCCATCTTGCATCAACACACATCCTAACCCGCGACGAGACGCGTCAAATAGACTTGGAAATCTTTGGTTTGATCCAACAAAGCTAAAATCGGTGAGGTCACCAAATTTTTCTTAAGTTCTTCAAAACTTTTATCGCACTCGACAGACAACTTGAATTTTTCATTTTTCTTTAACAGTTGGGTCATCGGTCTGGCGATTCTGGATAAATTCTCGATGAACCGGCGGTAATAACCCACGAGTCCAAGAAAACTTTGGATCTGTGTGAAAGTTTTTGGTGGGGTCCACTTGGTAACTGACTCCAAATTTAATGTTTCAACTGCCACTCCTTGAGCGGTTATAACATGACCAAGGAACTGAACTTTCTCAAGCCAGAAGTCGCACTTGTTAAACTTCACGTACAACTGGTGTTCCTTCAACCTTTCAAGTACCAAGCATAGATGTCGTTCATGTTCCTCTTCTGACTTGGAGTAGATGAGGATGTCATCAATGAAGACCACCATGAACTTGTCCAAGAAGTCCATGAACACTTTGTTCATCAGATTCATGAAGAAAGCCGGTGCATTTGTGAGTCTGAAGGACAAGATGGTGCACTTGTACAACCCATACCGTGTGGTGAAAGCTATTTTTGGGATATCCTCTTCCCTGATCCTCAACTGGTGATAACCTGATCGCAGGTCTATCTTGGAGAACACAGTGGCTCTTTTCAGTTGATCGAATAAATCATCGATCCGAGGTAACGAGTACTTATTCTTGATAGTAACCTCATTGAGTGTGTGGTAATCCACACACATCCTCTTGGTTTTATCTTTCTTCTCCACAAATATCACCGGAGCACCCCAAGGCAACCTGCTCAGGCGAATGTACCCTTTCTGTAGTTGCTCATCAACTTGCTTCTTAACCTCTGCCATCTCGTTGGCTGCCATCCTGTAAGGCCTTTTGTAGATCGGAGCGATTCCCGATACCAAGTCGATTCGGAACTCGATCTCCCTCTTTGGTGGCATGGTTGTAAGATCCTCTAGAAAGACCTCCAGATACTCCCGAACTAAGGTATGTTTTCCAATTTCTTGGGTTCTTTTTTGTCTGCCACTGGCTCATCCTGGCCGACAATCTGGTTCAAGCTTACTCCTTGCTCTAGGGGCATCGGAGATTGGATGGTAACCACTTCTTCTTCCGAGTTGGTTAGGGTGATGGTGCGCGTCGCGCAGTTGATCACTCCCTTGTACCTTGTCAACCAATCCATCCCAAGAATGACATCTAGGTTTCTGGATTCGAGTAGGATAAAGTTGGCTAGAAATCATGATCTTTGGATTTCTATTGTCACCGAGGGACTATAGCTGATGGATGTCAATCTATTTCCCGGGATGTGAATCCACATCGGTGTGACTAGTTTCTCTTTTCTTAGCCCATGTTTCCCAACAAATATCTTGGATATGAATGAATGTGTTGCACCAGAATCAAACAAAACTATAGCAGGGACTGATTTTACAGGGAACGTACCTAGTATGACGTCGGGTGCTGCCTGGGCTTCCTCTGCAGTGGCATGGTTGACCCTGGCTTGAACAAACATGGGTCCATGTCACGCCCGAAATTCACACCGAATTTCGCAGCTAATTTGTGCATTGCATCCTCGTCCAGAATCGCCGAGGTACACAAATCGACGTTATTGATAATACGAATCCTCGTCTTAGAAACAATATAAAAAGAGTTACATAAATGCAGCGGAAAAGAAAATAAAACCGACTTAAGCTAAACTCGACACGAGCGAAGCGGAACACCAACTCCACGGCTAAACCTTGACGAGAACAAGCCTACACCTCCTGAGACCTCGACCTCAACCTCGGCACCGAAGGGGAAAAAGAAGCAAGGCGAGTACAACCACCGTACTCAACAAGTCACACCGAAAAGGGGACATGATGCAAGATAAATAACATGGAAAGGTCAAGGGCTCAATTTGCATAAACAAGCGTTTGCAGAATATGATATTAATATTTGAAGACAAGAAACAAGTAGTAACATTTAAGCAGTATTAAATAAACACTGTCCAACGCTCACCACGTTGCAACA
This sequence comes from Oryza australiensis, assembly GCA_019925245.2. Lineage (NCBI taxonomy): Eukaryota > Viridiplantae > Streptophyta > Magnoliopsida > Poales > Poaceae > Oryza > Oryza australiensis. The sequence goes on from JAIFGZ020000126.1 coordinate 954,326, forward strand.
GCCCATCCATCCACCCGCACTAGTCATATTCCAACATTTCATTCGAATAAAGTAAATGAGACTAATCAAGGTGAATCGGTCGATCGCCCTGTAACCGTGGGCACGGCTATTCGAATAGTTTTTACTCGATCGAGGTGTACAATCGTACCCACAAGACACAATCCCACAACACAAGACGTGCGCCGGTGCACCACCACGGTGCCCCGGAAAGGAATTGTGACGGGACCCTTCACACAACCCCTCTAATCAATCGTACCACACCAAGGTTTCGCCCCCATTCCCGTCGGGCAATGGGCAGCCCTCTAGTGCCGCGGTGAATCCGGAAGCCGATCAACCCTTAAAACCGGGCCGACCCAACTCCATCACGCTCACCCTCTCTCGGGATACGTTAACTAGAGACGCTATGCTACGCCCACCATTACCCATGCGGCTTGTGGTATGCACGGCATTTCTTCCAGGATTTCCCGAGAACCGGTCCTTAATCGTCATGAGCACGCTAACCAAAGACCAACCATGTGCTCACGACCCACCTTTTTCACAAATCAATATCATTAAAAACCAAAGTCATATCTTAATATCATCGGAAGATCCACTTTAGAATTAAACTTGATTAGTGTGATCCCCTTAAGTGAGCTAGTTGCGCTAAGCATAGTTAAGCGACCCTAAGCTAACATCTAGTCATATTGAACCCCAAGTTATCAATGGTATAAGGTAAACAATCCTATGGTTGAGTACAATAGGTATAATCATCCCATAAAATGACATTCTAAAACATATGCGTATTTGAAAGTAAAAGAGATATTTACATAAAATAGGTACAATATGGTCAATGTAAGGTATGACTTGCCTTGCTCGAGATCGAGGAACCTCGGCGACTACTTGAAAAGAACGGCTCGCCGAAAACTCGGAATCTACACGACAAACAAAGCACTCAACAAACACCCTAAAAAGTCTACTGAAACAGCACTGGAAAGTATTTTTAATGGATTCTTGACATTTTTCTGGATTTAATGAAATTTGAATGGGCTAAAACGGAGCTCGGATTCAAAAGATATGAATTTTAGAAGTTTAATTGCGATTTTTAAACTAAACAGAAAAGATTAAATTATTTATTGCGCAATTAAGTCCTGGTGACGTCACCCTTGCGCGGCAGGGCTGACGCCAGCATGACGTCGGCGGGCGTCGCCCCTAGGGCGACGACGTCGGCCGCAGCTGCAGGGCGGCGGCGGCGGCGGCGGATTGCCGCCACGTGGCGCAATCCGAGCGGTCGGATTGGCGGCGACGTGGCGTGATCTCGGCGGCCGGATGGTGACGATCGGACGGCTCAAATCCATCACGATCGGACGGCGCAGTCCGTCCGATCCGCAAGATCGGACGGCACGGGACGCGCTAGGGTTAGGGTTAGGGTTAGGGTTAGGGTTAGGGTGCGGCGGCGGCGCGTTGCGGCGCGGCGGTGACCATTCGAGCGGCGGCGACGACCCGACGGACGGCGGCGGACCGGCGGCGACTACCGGGCAGGGCGGCGGCGCGAAAGGAAAAACGCAAACGAAACAAAAGGACCCGCGGATGCGGCGAGCTCACCGGCGAAGGAAACGACGGAGAACGGCGGCGACACGGGCTAAAAGCTTCGGCGATCAAAGGGAAACGAGGCGGAGCTCGGGGTTTTATAGGGAGAGAGGAGACCGAAACGGGCACGAAACGATGGGGATAAGGTCGCCGGAAAACACGGACTCGGAGAGGAGAGAGGAAAAACGGCGGCGTTTGGGCGCGGCGCCGTGCGGTGCGCGAAAGTGCGGCTCGGGTGCGGCGGCACGGCGGAGCCGGCGTGGGGCCCACGCGGCGCGAGAGAGGCGAAACGCCGGGCAACGGCGGGCGGCGCGGCTATGGCGCGGCGGCGGGCGGCGGGCGGGCGCGGGAAGCGGCCCGACAGTGGGGCCCACTCGGTGGCCCGGCGCGGGGACGCGATCCGGACTTGCGTGCGCGCGGGGGACCGTGGGCTTCGGCCCACGTCCGGAAGAGCGGCGCGCGGAGAGGCCGGCCGTCGGCCGCTAGGGCGCGGCAAAAAAAAAGGCCGTACGGCGTACGGAAAAGGAGAGAGAGAGAAAAAAAAAAAGAAAGGAAAAAGAAAAGGAAAGGGACTTAATTAAATTGGTTTTTCTTATTTAATTGATTAAAAATACTTAGGGTGCTCTAAAAATTCCAGTAAAAATCGTTAGCGTATTTTGACATGAAGAATCCGAGAAAAATCCTATCATGTCGTTTCCATTTATTAATTGCATTTTAAAATTATAGGTTGATTCCGAGTTAATTTCGAAATTCCGATTATTTGGTAAATTATTTAAATGAATTAGGGAAAAACTCGGGATGTGACAACCTACCCCCTTAAACGGAATCTCGACCCCGAGATTCGGAGGTACCGCGAAGAGGTGCGGGTGCGCGGCCTTTAGCTCATCTTCTCGTTCCCAAGTAGCTTCTTCCTCGAGTGATGAGTCCATTGTACTTTGCAAAACCCGATAACCTTGTTCCGAGTCCTTCTCTCACCGACCTCAAGAATACGTGATGGTCTCTCTACATAGGTTAAGTCCTCTTGGATTTCGATCCTGGTGGACTCGCCCGCTCTTCCGGCACCCTTAAACACTTCTTCACTGGGACACATGAAACACGTCGTGAATACCGAGTCATGTTGGAGGAAGCTCCACTGATAGGCCACTTCTCCTCGACGTTCCCGAATCCTCGTATGGTCCCACGAAACGTGGTGCCAACTTACCTTTGGTTTGGAAACGGTGTACTCCCGGAGTGGTGTAACGCGAAGATACACAAAATCTCCCGCTTCAAAAGTGAGATCTCTTCGACGATTATCGGCATAGCTCTTCCGTCTGGGATCGCGCAGTCTTCAACCTTTCCCGAATCACTCGGACCTTTTCCTCTCGCTTCGCTGATTACTTCCGTGCCAAACAACCGGCGCTCACCCGTCGTCGATCCTGAATAGGGGTGTGCGGCATTTCCGTCCATACGTGCTTCATACGGTGCCATTTGAATGCCGGCCGGTAACCGTTGTTGTAAGAGAATTTCGCATAGGGCAAGCTCTTGTCCCATGCTTTTCCAAAATCGAGCGCGCATGCTCTCAAGCATATCTTCCAAAATCTGATTCACTCTCTCGTTTGGCCGTCTGTTTGCGGATGATAGGCCGTGCTGAAATTCAAACGGTACCGAGTTCTTCTTGCAACTTCTTCCGAACTTGGAAGTAACCGACTTCCCTATCGGACACGATCTTCTTAGGCACGCCATGCAAACACATGATCCTTGCGAGATAAAGCTCGCCAACTTCTTCCCGAGTAGGTAGTATGTACCGGTATGAAGCGGGCCACCTTGGTGAGTCGGTCCACCACGACCCAAATCGAGTCATATCCGACGTTGTGCGGGGTAAGCCCGTGATGAAATCCATTCCAATTTCTTCCCATTTCCACTCGGAATCGAAGGGGTTGCAACAGCCGGCGGCCGTTGATGTCTCGCCTTCACTCGCCGACAAACATCACAAAGTGCAACAAACTCGGCTATCTCCCTCCTCATGCCGACCCACCAAAACTTTTCTTTAAGGTCTTGATACATCTTTGTACCGCCGGGTGAATTGAGTATTGAGTTTGGTGAACCTCCGTAAGGATCGCCTTTTCAAATCCTTATCTTCGGCACACACAACCTCTTTCCCATCCATTGTGCCATGTTCGTCTTCCGAAAACCACGAGCTTTTCCAACTCTCATGTTCTTCTTGAGTTCGGCCATTTCGGGATCCGACGCCCGAGCAGCCCGAATTTGATCAATGAGAGTGGGTTGGGCTTCCGAGCAGCCACAAAACCAAAATTCACCACTCGTAGATTTAAATTCTCGAATTCCCGCGCAATTGGTCACACATTCCTTCGACACCGAGGGTGGTGCAAGAACTCTTTCGACTTAGTGCATCCGCAACCACATTAGCTTTGCCGGATGGTAATGGATCCCTAAGTCATAATCTTTGATCGGTTCCAACCATCTCCTCTCAGGAGGTTTAAGTCCGGTTGGGTGAAAATGTACTTAAGACTTTTGTGATCCGTATACACTTCACAACGATTACCAATTAGGTAGTGTCGCCGATCTTCAATGCATGAACCACTTGCGGATAACTCCGATCATGAGTGGGGTAGTTGTTTTCATGTGGGCGCAATTGTCGAGATGCATATGCGACCACTTTGCCTTCTTGCATCAACACACATCCCAACCCTTGGCGAGATGCGTCACAATAAACTTGGAAGTCCTTTGTGGGTCGGGCAAGATCAACACCGGTGCGTACACCAACTTCCTCTTGAGCTCTTCAAAACTCCTATTGCATTCTCGCCGACCACTTAAACTTCTCATCTTTCTTCAACAGTTGAGTCATTGGCTTGGCGATCTTGGAGAAGTTCTCAATGAAGCGGCGGTAGTAACCCGCAAGTCCAAGGAAACTTCGGATCTGCGTGACCGTCTTAGGCGGGGTCCACTTAGTAACCGATTCCACATTTGCCGGATCCACGGCTACTCCTTGGGCATTCACAATGTGGCCGAGGAACCGTACCTCCTTTAACCGAAAGCACACTTGCTAAACTTGGCGTAGAGTTGATGATCTCTCAACTTCTCGAGCACCGTCCGAAGATGTTGCTCATGATCCTCCTCGACTTAGAGTAGACCAAAATGTCGTCAATGAACACCACTACGAATTTATCCAAGAACTCCATAAACACCTTGTTCATCGATTCATAAAGAAAGCCGGTGCATTGGTTAACCCAAAAGACATGACCGTACACTCGCAGTACCCATACCGGTGGTGAAGGCGGTCTTGGGAATGTCCTCTTCCCGAATCCTCAAGCGATGATAGCCCGATCGCAGATCTATCTTGGAAAATACCTTGGCCCCTTTGAGTTGATCGAATAAGTCATCAATCCGTGGTAGGGGATACTTGTTCTTGATAGTAACCTCATTGAGGGCTCGATAATCCACACACATTCTCTTGGTCTTGTCTTTCTTTTCCACAAAATCACCGGAGCACCCCAAGGCGACGTGCTCGGCGAATATACCCTTTCGCAACTGTTCATCCACTTGCTTCTTTACTTCAGCCAACTCGTTGGCTCCCATCCTATATGACCTCTTGTGTATTGGGCGGTCCCGGTACTAGGTCAATCCGGAATTCAATTTCCTTTTTGGCGGCATCCGAGTTAAATCCTGGGAAAACTTGGGTATTCTCGACGATAGGGATATCCTCTAACTTCACAGGGTCTTGGCCGCCATTTTGGACGATTCCCGGTGGTAACATGATTCAAACTTGCCACGGGCTTGACTTGCATGGGAGAGCGAAAAACAACTCTTTCTCCTTTCGTATTAATTAGAGTAATGGTGCGACTAGCGCAATCAATTACTCCCTTATGTCTGGACAACCAATCCATCCCAAGAATGACTTCTATGCCTTTGACCGAAGGAGGATAAGGTTGGCTAGAAACATAGATCCTGGATTTCTATGGCTACCGAGGGACAAACCGAGTGGTCTCCAAATGATTTCCGGGGTTTGAACCCGCATAGGTATCTTAAGTCCCACTACCGACAACCCATGTGCCCCAACAAATTGCTTTGAGATAAAAGAATGTGTAGCGCCGTAATCAAATAATACGTGGCGGAGTATAGTTTACGAAACATACCCAGTATAACTTCGGAGCGGCCGTGCTTCCTCGGCGGACGCATGATTGACTCGAGCCTGGATGAACCTTGGCCCAGCGCGTCTTGGCTTCGGACACTTGTCCGCAAAATGCCCCGGGTCACCACAGTTGAAACAGACTCGGCTTTCCTCCCGAGTCCTTCCTTGGAGGTGGTGGCCGTGATCGCGCCGGGATGGCGCCGTTGAGGGCGCGGGCCGGAGTACGTGTTGCCGACCGCGCCACTACCGCGCTTGGAAATTCCCTGGGTGATAAGGTCGATGCCGACGAACAATCATGGTGGTAGGTCCACTTTGACTTCCAGGCATGAAACGCGGCCTCTGCCGATTTCCCCGCGTTGAGGAGGTCGTGTCCGGAATGCTTTTCTCTTCTTGATCATCTTGTTGCGCCGATCTTCCTGTCGAATGGCCTTGTCGACCGCCTTCTCAAAGTTAGCATACTCTCCTGAGATAAGCTTGTCCGTGAGTTCATCATCCAAACCAGCCAAAAACTTTTCCCGCCTTTCGTATCGTGCGCACATCTTCCGGGGCATAACGGGCAAGACGATTGAACTCGTGCGGATACTCGAATCGATCGTTACCGCTCAAGAGAACGGAACTCACGTTTTTTCGTGCAACTATTCCCGCAGGAATATGTGCGGTCCCAAACCGCGACAAAACTCTTCCGATGTAATCGCTCCCGCCGGCGAGTAACCAAATAATTGTCCCACCAGCAGCGGGACCTCAGAATCGATGAGTGGCAAAAGAGACTTTCTCCGATCCGTGCACCGCAGCAGATCTAACCTCTTCTCTATGGCATGAAGCCAATCATTAGCCTCCATGGGATTAGTGGTGCCGAGAAAGTCGGCGGTCGGACACGAAGGAATTCTCGCAGCTTGACTGGGGTGGTGGGGCGGCAACCGATTGTTCTGCTCGCGTTGCCGCATTTGTTGCAGCATCTCGCCGTTGCATCCGGTGGTGTTGTTGTTGCATTTGCCGCATCATTGCAGCCATCATCTCGTGTCCGTGAAGCGAGCACTTGAGCAATGGTGGGATTCTCGGGTGGCGGTGGAGGAGCATTGCCATTGGCGTCGTGAGCCTCGTGGTTGTCGGCACTGATCGCCCATTGTTGCCGTTCGCCCCGCCGGTCCCGGTGTTCACCATCCGAAGGAGACGACCGACCGAGAGAGAGAAAAGAAGAAAACGAGCAGACTTAGCACTAATCTTTATTATTTGAATTCAAATGCATTGTTCGATCTTGACTAAAACAAGGAAAAACACCAAACATCCTTAATTGGTCGGTCATATCACACTTGATATCGACCGCCGGCTATCCACACACAAGCGGCCTAACACACAAAGAACTACCAAGAAGACAAACTAAGAAAAACGATAAAACTAAGGAGGGCAACTAGAACGATCCACGGGACAAAGAGTCGAACGCTTCCTTCGAAGATCCCCATTCTTCCGAACGGCTCCCGGAGTCCTCGGCGTCACCTCCGACTTGGAATCTTCGAATCGGTTGCCGTAGCCCAACCGATCCCGCCTCTTCCCTCCGAGGAATCTTGAGTCTCTTCTGAGTCCATGTCTTCACCGAATTCTCGAGCTTGAGTCACTGGAGACGGAGATCCAACCATTACGCCACCTCCGCCTGGATTTGCCGAAGCCGGGCAAAGGTGAGGGCGTAACCGCAGCAGAGGAACTGGAACCGGCGCTGAACCGGAGCGGGTGGAGCCGGAGAAAGCGGGGAATCCGAGGGGCTAGCTGGATACGGACAGCGCGGTGGTGGTCTTCCGAGGCGTAGTGCGGAGTCTAACCCCAACCGGTGGCGGGAGTCCCTTCAACTCAGCTACCTCCTTCTTCGACGAACCACTTCGTCCCGCAGTCGTGCGATCCTCGCAGCTTCTTGTCATTCAGCTCCTTGGTCGCCTTGTGTAGGTCGAGTGCATCGATCCAGTCCTTTGAGCACAGTGCACATGTGACCGAAGGTAGAGTCGTTCTCCTCCGCCGTAGACTTGAATGCACCGACCTCGAGGAACTACCTCGACGGGGATGGTAGCGGTAGGAGGAGGTGCGAAGGTCGCATCATGCGGCTCCTCATCCGGCCAACATCGGGTAGGCGGCTTCCGACAAGCGTGATTTGACGTGCCTCCGAAGCCGTGACCTCCATGTTGGGAAGACACGTTCCCACAAACCCGTGAACCTCCAACCGAACACGGTATGGCAACTCGCCACCGAGGGGCGCAACCGTCGTATACTCCGGTGCTTCAGGATATCCAACCGCAAGGGCCATACGTGCCGCTACGCCACGAAAACGTCATCCCTTTTCCGCAAGGCGTCGCGGGGAACCCGCCATCTATAGAAACAAAGGAGTGGGAAAAAAATCAAAACATGCTCAAAACCCACGACCACATCCCATTTTCACAATTCCTAAACCCTAGACTCGACTCCACTTTTCAAAACACCCCTTTTTCTTTCAAAACATATGCATATGAAAAGAATTAGAGGGCTCTTAAGGTTTCCATTGGCTTGTCCTACGATCACGGAAGGCTCGATACCAACTTGTCACGCCCGAAATTCACACCGAATTCTGCAGCTAATTTGTGCATTGCATCCTCGTCCGGAATCACCGAGGTACACAAATCGACGTTATTGATAATACAGTAATCCTCGTCTTAGAAACAATATAAAAAGAGTTACATAAATGCAGCGGAAAAGAAAATAAAACCGACTTAAGCTAAACTCGACACGAGCGAAGCGGAACACCAACTCCACGGCTAAACCTTGACGAGAACAAGCCTACACCTCCTCGGAGACCTCGACCTCAACTCTCGGCACCGAAGGGGAAAAGAAGCAAGACCGAGTACAACCACCGTACTCAACAAGTCACACGGAAAAGGGGACATGATGCAAGATAAATAACATGGAAAGGTCAAGGGCTCAATTTGCATAAACAGCGTTTGCGAATATGATATTAATATTTGAAGACAAGTAAAACAAAGAGTAACATTTAAGCAAGATTAAATAAACACCGTCCAACGCTCACCACGTTGCAACAGCCCATCCATCCACCCGCACTAGTCATATTCCAACATTTCATTCGAATAAAGTAAATGAGACTAATCAAGGTGAATCGGTCGATCGCCCGTAACCGTGGGCACGGCTATTCGAATAGTTTTTACTCGATCGAGGTGTACAAGCGTACCCACAAGACACAATCCCACAACACAAGATGCAGTGCGCGGTGCACCACCACGGTGCCCGGAAAGGAATTGTGACAGGACCCTTCACACAACCCCTCTAATCAATCGTACCACACCAAGGTTTCGCCCCCATTCCCGTCGGGCAATGGGCAGCCCTCTAGTGCCGCGGTGAATCGAAAGCTGATCAACCCTTAAAACCGGGCCGACCCAACTCCATCACGCTCACCCTCTCGGGATACGTTAACTAGAGACGGCTATGCTACGGGCCCGACCATTACCCATGCGGCTTGTGGTATGCACGGCATTTCTTCCAGGATTTCCGAGAACCGGTCCTTAATCGTCATGAGCACGCTAACCAAAGACCAACCATGTGCTCACGACCCACCTTTTTCACAAATCAATATCATTAAAAACCAAAGTCATATCTTAATATCATCGGAAGATCCACTTTAGAATTAAACTTGATTAGTGTGATCCCCTTAAGTGAGCTAGTTGCGCTAAGCATAGTTAAGCGACCCTAAGCTAACATCTAGTCATATTGAACCCCAAGTTATCAATGGTATAAGGTAAACAATCCTATGGTTGAGTACAATAGGTATAATCATCCCATAAAATGACATTCTAAAACATATGCGGTATTTGAAAGTAAAAGAGATATTTACATAAAATAGGTACAATATGGTCAATGTAAGGTATGACTTGCCTTGCTCGGAGACCGAGGAACCTCGGCGACTACTTCGAAAAGAACGGGCTCGCCGGAAAACTCGGAATCTACACGACAAACAAAGCACTCAACAAACACCCTAAAAAGTCTACTGAAACAGCACTGGAAAGTATTTTTAATGGATTCTTGACATTTTTCTGGATTTAATGAAATTTGAATGGGCTAAAACGGAGCTCGGATTCAAAAGATATGAATTTTAGAAGTTTAATTGCGATTTTTAAACTAAACGAAAAGATTAAATTATTTATTGCGCAATTAAGTCCCGGTGACGTCACCCTTGCGCGGCACGTGGCTGACGTCGCATGACGTCGGCGGGCGCGTCGCCCTAGGTGCGACGCGCGCACGGCGCAGCTGCAGCGCGCGGCGGCGGGCGGCGGCGGATTGCCGCCACGTGGCGCAATCCGAGCGGTCGGATTGGCGGCGACGTGGCGTGATCAGGCGGCCGGATGGTGACGATCGGACGGCTCAAATCCATCACGATCGGACGGCGCAGTCCGTCCGATCCGCAAGATCGGACGGCACGGGACGGCGCTAGGGTTAGGGTTAGGGTTAGGGTTAGGGTTAGGGTGCGGCGGCGCGGCGTTGCGGCGCCGGCGGTGACCATTCGAGCGGCGGCGACGACCGACTGACGGCGGCGGACCGGCGGCGACTACCGCCGGGCGGCGGCGGGCGCGCGAAGGAAAAACGCAAACGAAACAAAAAGGACCCGCGGATGCGGCGAGCTCACCGGCGAAGGAAACGACGGAGAACGGCGGCGACACGGGCTAAAAGCTTCGGCGATCAAAGGGAAACGAGGCGGAGCTCGGGGGTTTTATAGGGGAGAGAGGAGACCGAAACGGGCACGAAACGATGGGGATAAGGTCGCCGGAAAACACGGACTCGGAGAGGGAGAGAGGAAAAAACGGCGGCCGTTTGGCGGCGGCGGCCGTGCGGTGCGCGAAAAGTGCGGCTCGGGTGCGGCGGCACGGGCGGAGCCGGCGTGGGGCCCACGCGGCGCGAGAGGCGGAAACGCCCGGCAACAGCGGGCGGCGCGGCGCTATGGCGCGCGGCGGCTGCGGCGGGCGGCGCGGGAAGCGGCCCGGCAGTGGGGCCCACTGCTCGGTGGCCCGCGGCGCGAGGGACGCGATCCGGACTTGCGCGGCGGCGGGACCGTGGGCTTCGCCCACGTCCGGGAGGCGGCGCGCGGGAGATGGGCCGTCGGCCGCTAGGGCGCCAGGCGGGAAAAAAAAAAAAAGGGCCGTACGGCGTACGGAAAAGGAAGAGAGAAAAAAAAAAAAGAAAGGAAAAAGAAAAGGAAAGGGACTTAATTAAATTTAGTTTTTCTTATTTAATTGATTAAAAATACTTAGGGTGCTCTAAAAATTCCAAGTAAAAATCGTTAGCGTATTTTGACATGAAGAATCCGAGAAAAATCCTATCATGTCGTTTCCATTTATTAATTGCATTTTAAAATTATAGGTTGATTCCAGGTTAATTTCAGAAATTCCGATTATTTCCGGGTAAATTATTTAAATGAATTAGGGAAAAACTCAGGATGTGACAGTCCACCGCGCTTAGGCTTCGGACACTTGTCGACGAAGTGCCCGGCTCGTTACAGTTGAAGCAGACTAGCGGCTTTCCCCTAAAATCCTTCTTGGGTTGAGCAGGCTGGGTTGGTGCCGTTGGTGGGCACGGAGCGGGATTCCGGTGAGGCCGACCAACGTTGTTGCTGCTGCAGCCACGGTTAAAGTTGGGGTGGGGGTTGAAATTCCCCTGGTGGAACGGATGATGCTGGCGAACAATCATGGTGGAGGGTCCACCCTGTTGTCCCGGCATGAAGCGGGGCCTTTGGTTACTCCCTGGTTTGACTGGAATTGGGCCGCCTTTCTTTTGCGGTCCATCTTGTCCATTCTTTTGCGAATGGCCTTGTCGACCAGTTTCTCAAAGTCGACGTAGTCACCCGAGATTAACTGGTTGGTCAACTCATCATCGAGGCCAGCCATGAACTTTTCATTCCTCTCGACGTCAGTGTGCACGTCTTTTGGTGCATAGTGCACGAGGCAGTTGAATTCGTGAAGGTATTCCATCACTGTACTGTTGCCTTGGTGCGGTGCTCGAAATTCCCTCTTCTTTTGTGCCACGATTCCGTCAAGTACTTGTGCCTTCCGGAAGCTATGGCAGAATTCTGCCCAAGTAACTTCCATTCCTGCTAGACGGGTTATCAGATGTTGTCCCACCATGCTGAAGCGGGACCCTGCAGTTGATGAGTTGACGAAGGCAACCTTCTCCTGGTCGTTGCACTGTAGGAGGTTGAGCTTCTTCTCAGTGACATGGAGCCAGTCGTTCGTCTTCATGGTGTTGGTTGTGCTTGAAAAGGTGGGCGAGCGAACACGGAGAAACTCCGGTAGCTTTGACTGAAGTGGCGGAGGTGGACCAGCTGCCTGGTGCTACTATTGTTGGGCCTATTGCTGCAGCTGTTGCATCATCTGCTGCATCATGCAGCCATCATCTACATCTGCGCCGCTAGGACTTGCGCAAATGTTGGGTTCTCCGAAGGTGGAGGAGGACCATTGCCGGTGGCTCCATTGGGGTTGACCTCCCCGCTTCCACTGCTGCTGCCATCACCGGCGGCACGGTTGACATTCCTGGTGTTCACCATCTGGAGAGGGATGGACAGAAGGAAAAAGAAATACAAGGACAAAAATAGACTTCTCAGAATCCTAAACTTTATTATGAATTATTCTGTTCTAAAAATTAAACATTAAGAAAAGGAAAAATAGTTCAAGTCCTAATTAAAGCAACCATATCACAACCATTTTATAAGGTCTGTCGACTGACCCACAGCGAACAAACCTAAACACACAACTACCAAGCAAACGACTAAGGGAAACGAGGAACTAGGGGCAACGTCCTAGTGCTCGGAGCGACTCATGCGGTCGGTGGAGTCAAAGTCGGGCTGTAGGTTGTCTCCAATCTCCTCTGAATGGTTGCGGGAGTCCAGCATGTAGGTCCCACACAGTGCTGAGCCCTGAGCTAGAGCTGCTGTCACTGCTACTGCTGCTGGTGCTGCCACTGCTGGTGATGTTGACAATCTGGGTGGAGGAGCTGGGCATCGCGACACCAACCACCACCGCCGCCGCCCACCGCCGCCGATGCCGGGCGAAGGTCGACCGGTGCTCCGGGCCGGCGAAGGAGGAGGCGATGGTGGCACGAACACTGGGAGAGGCTCTGGAGCTGGCGGCGGGTTTCGGTGTGCAAGCTAGATACGCACTGGAGCTATGGTCGTCTTCCTCGGAATGGCGCGGATCCTGGCTCCCCTGGGCAGCGAACGACCTTGGAGAATAGCATTCTCCCTCTTGAGGCGAGCAACCTCATCCTTGAGCCACACTATCTCCAGCAGCTTCCTGTCGTTGAGGGCCGTGGATGCCCTATGTAGGTCGGTGTGCATGCTGTCCAGACCCTGTAGCGCCGTGCACATGCGCCCGAACGTCGTGTCGTTCTCCCCTATGGCAGAACGGAAGGAGTTGTGTTGACGACCAAATTTGGTAAGCCAATTATCGGATTTGGAATTAAGACCGAAGACGATTTGGAGGGAATCGGGTTATTCAGAGACGGTGTACGCGCCAACTGCAGACCAAATCGGCTAAGGAGTTCGTCGGATGGTGATCGAATCGGCTAAGGTATTCATCGCCGATACCGAATCGGACAAGATAAGCCGATATAGGTGGTTCCGGTAAGATAACATTGGAATCATCTTCGGATTCCTTTGAAGTGCTTCATGAGGATTGCCATACATGGATAGAGTCCAAGAAAGACAATTATATCTATTAATTAGGTTATTTTAAATAGTTTCCTTATAGATAATGTCGGTAAGAGTCTGTTTTAGGCAATTATCTGTAATTTGAATTGTAACAGAGACAGGAATCGTGTCCGTCAAGGACATATCTTGTATCTGGGTATAAATACGACCCAGGACAATATAGTTTATCAACAATCAGTTCAATACAACCTTTGGCGCATCGCCACCTTTTTCCTTTTAGTTAGTTCGACGAGTTCTTGCTTTGAGTTGGGCTGCATCAAGTTCGATCTCCATCAAAGTTAAAACTTGTTATGGCGGCTTGAGTTCTCGGGATTAATGCTTCCATCATTATGATACTCTAATCCTATTTACGTAAATCATCGAATTATCATATATGCTATATAACCTAGATCAATACTGCGATCTAACCCTAATCAGCTAGCCTCTATTATCACATAACAACCGATAGGGTTAGAAATCATCGTTGACTTAGATTATGTAGTTATCCACCATCTCGAAAGGTTTTCATCGCCTTGTTCAGATCTTATGCTTCTTCTTACGCTAAATGATGCATCGGTTGAGTCCAACCTATTAAGTAATATTTAGAATTATAATATCTATCTTGTCTTATGATTACTATTAGAGATAGTATCGGGGTTTCAGTCGATCTTACCTGTTTTAGCTATCTTGTTTCTTTTATGTTTACTTGATATGCTAAATCTACCCTTTATATTGAGATCTCACTACGACGAAATATGTTAAGCTTGCTATCGATCTGTTAGGTTATCTTAACACTTGATCGATTCATGTTTAACGTATTCGATCTATAGTGATATCTTAGTATAAAGTGGTATCGGAGTACTAGCCGATACACACTAGATCTATGATATCGGCTATGCTATAAATGTGTATAATCTTTATCTTAAAGTACTTTTAGACATAAGTGATTTATACTGTCTTGGTATACTACCGATCTATCCCAATCACTTGGTTTAAGTGTATTTCAAGATTTAGATTATATATTATGAATATCTATAGCCGATCGATTAGGTTTAGTTTCCCTCGGCCAATTCAGTGTGTACCGCATCGGCTTAACGACAAACGATACGTCATCGGCTACCGACCGACCGACTATTGTTTACAGACTAACACTTGTTTTCTTTCTTTGTTTCTTGTTGGTTGTAGGATCAAACTAACTGGCACGCCCTACGAACCTAAATACAAGATTTGGACTTGCACTAGAGTAAAGCAAATCTCTCAAGCCAGTGCATGGGAATTTTCTCATCAACACGCTTTTGGCACGTCCAGTGGGACACGACTATAAGACAAACACCATGGTGGACATCAAGACTTCTGACATTGACAAGGAGAACATTATTCCTGTGACCATGGATATGCTAACGTCGGAGCAGAAGACCGAATATGAGGAGATGATGAATAAACTGCAGAAACAGTTCTTACACTCCTTTGTTCAAACTCGGTCAGGGACAGTCATTCAAAGGTACAAAGTAGCTTTGCCAAACACTGATGAACCTGAGACAAGTTTCGGCAATAGCAAGAAGCTTCAGGAAACCAAATAGGAAGAAGGCCCTGAGCTCAACAATCTCCAAGACCGCATTGATTATGTTGTACACCACGCTCTGATCAACCAATCGGGAACTCTTGTTAACACCTTGAATAACATGATTGGTTCAGTTGTTGATGCTAAGATTGCTGAACATCAGGCCAAGGGCCCAATATACCTTCCTGAAGGCAAATTTCTACCATATAGGACTCTGGCTACCGACGGATTGCAACCTACCTCAGGCATAGTCCCAGGACAGTCGATGGCATTAGCATTGGCACCCGGAAAGCCGATTGCATCATCATCCATGCCAAAACAGCCAGAGTTCAATCCTATGCTTCTGGTTAAGCAGCAACCTAAGCCGAAAGCATGTTGAATTGGCATCTATTGATTTGGCTCGACAATCGGCTGGCTTGTCCTGTACATGGCAGCAACTTGTTCTTGAGAAACTTGATGGATGTTGTCAGCCTCCCATGATGCATCAGTCTCCTCAGCATCACGTGGGGGCATTATCAATTCCCTCTATCAGCCTCATTTGCCTCAGGCGCAATATCGGCAAGGAGGACCACCTCAGCCCCAGTAGCTGCCTCAACTTGATCAATTCAAGCCGATGCAGCAGCATCAGCAAAAACCTTGGGCTGTCATGATTGCCGATGTAATGAGAGAACAATTCGGCCTCAAGCCCAAGGACACCAGCAATATGTATCGGTACCCATATCCGAAATACTTTGAGAGGGTGCCATTGCCGAGCCAATACAAGGTGCCAAATTTTTTAAAATTCTCAGGGCAGGATAATGTGTCAACTTATGAACATGTTAGTCGATTCCTGGCTCAATGCGGTGAGGCATCGGCTACTGACGCTCTGAGGGTTAGATTATTCTCTCTCTCCTTATCTGGATCGGCTTTCACTTGGTTTTCTTCTCTACCATATAATTCTGTGCAAAGCTGGGCCAATTTGGAGAAGCAGTTTCATAGATACTTTTATAGTGGTATTCATGAGATGAAACTATCCGATCTGACAGCTATCAAGCAGAAGCATGATGAATCTGTTCAGGATTACATTCAAAGATTCAGGGACATGAGAAATAGATGCTATAGCCTGGTGTTGTTGAATTCCCAGCTAGTTGATCTCGCTTTTCAGGGCTTGTTGACGCCCATCAGAGAGAGGTTTTTGGCTCAAGACTTTGAGAGCTTGGCTCACTTGGCCCAAAAGGTAACAACACACGAGCAAAGATTCCAAGAGGCCAAGAAAGCTTTCAAAAAGGTTAGCCATGTTGCATAAGCCTCTGAATCGGAAGAGGACAGTGACTCCGAAGTGGCAACATCCGAATGGACTAGGAGTAAGAAGGTTATTACAGCCAATGGATCAAGAATTCGGCCTAGGAAGAAAAATATGATTTTGATATCACTAAGGCCGACAAGATTTTTGACATCCTACTTCGGGAGAAGCAAATCCAACTTCCAGTCGGCCATGTCATCCCATCGACTGAGGAGTTGAAAAAGAGGAAGTATTGCAAGTGGCACAACACTAGATCTCACAGCACCAACGACTGCAAAGTTTTTAGATAGCAGATCCAATTGACTATCGAGGCGGGAAAGATTAAATTTGAAGACTCAAAGAAGCCGATGAAAGTTGATGGTAACCCCTTTCCTGTCAACATGGTCCACACAAGTGGTAGAGCAGCCGATAGAAGGGATTATCGACCCACACAACCCAATTCTGTCAGGATCATCAATAAGTCTCAGAGAAAATATGATAGGCAGGAAGAAGATGACAGCTTTGATCCTCATTGGAGCTGTGAATTTTTTAGATTTTGCTGGAACGAAGGGATGAAGCTGCCATCAATAGAAAACTATCCAGCATGCAGCAATTATGGTGGAAACACGCTGGAGAGTCTAGCCGATCTCGCCCTGAGGGAAATCAGCTGCAACAGAGGAAACTCCCTTTTCACCAGAGATTGGGTCAAATTCATCAAGATTTTCTATAGGACTTTAAGGAAAATGAAGACGAGACCATGAACCCACAATGGTGCCCTTCTGATACTTTCACGAAGAGTCAGAAAAGGAGGGTACAGAGGATGAAGAGCAGGGGACGTTTCCAGGAAGTTCAGGCCAAGATCGATCATCGGCTGAAGAAGAAGAAGAAGCAAGAACATCCAAAGAAAGAGTGGCGTGTTAAGAGCAAGGTGCTCTCAGCCGATGAGGTCGAAGCCGACAAGGCGAAAAGGTTGGCTAAAGGAAAGGCGGTTGTTTCTGCATCGGTTAACATGGTATTTGTGTTACCAGCCGAATATGAGATCAGCCAAGCCGATTCAGATCTTGTAGAAGAATCCGTGGCCAAGTTGGTTTTGTCCCCGGAACAGGCTATCTTTGAAAAACCTGAGGGGACAGGGCATCGGCATCTCAAGCCACTATACGTCAGGGAGTTCGTCAATGGCAAGCCGATGTCCAAGATGTTGGTTAATGGAGGAGCCACCGTGAATTTAATGCCATATTCTACTTTCAAGAAGTTGGGCAGAAGTTCAGATGATCTCATCAAGACCAACATGGTCCTCAAGGACTTTGGTGAAAATCCATCGGAGACCAAAGGAGTTTTGAACGTTGAATTGACAATTGGTAGCAAGACTGTTCCCACAAAATTTTTTGTCATCGATGGGAAGGGGTCATATAGCCTGTTGTTAGGAAGGGATTGGATTCGCGCCAATTGTTGTATACCTTCGACTATGCATCAGAGCTTAATCCAATGGCAAGGCGACAAGGTGGAAATCGTGTCAGCCGACAGGTCAGTAAACATTGTCAATGTCGATTTAACCCTTTGGGAGATGGATGAAGTTGATTGCTTGTCTGGCAAAATTTGGCAAGGAGACTATCTAAAAGTGTCCGATTGTGACATACAACCAATTGGAGACGAAGAGCCTTGACTATTGCTTTGAGGGCGTCATGGAAGGTTCAAATTTCTACACCGAAGACATTGTAGATGATCTCGATGGAAAATTGGGACAAGGCTTCATGTCGACCGACTACTTAGAAGAAGTTGATTTAGGTCCAGGAGGTAGGCCTAGACCGACATTTATTAGTAAAAATTTGTCTTCTCAATTTAGAACCAAGCTAATAGAACTTTTGAAAGAATATAAAGATTGTTTTGCTTGGGAGTATTTTGAGATGCCAGGACTTAGCCAATCGATTGTCGAACATCGGCTTCCTATCAAACCTGCATATCAGTCGTTTAAGCAATCACCTAGGAGATTTAAAGTCGATATGTATGACATAATTAAGGACGAAATCACTCGATTATATGATGATGGTTTTATTCGGCCATGCTGGTATGCTGAGTGGGTTTCCAACATAGTTCTGATGATCAAGAAAAAGGGAAAACGTAGGGTGTGTATTGATTTTTGAGACCTAAACAAAGCTATCCCTAAGGATGAATACCCTATGTCGATTGCCGATTTGTTGGTTTGATGCTGCTTCAGGGCACAAAATTATCAGTTTTATGGATGGCAACGCTGGATATAATCAAATTTTCACGGCAGAAGAAGACATCCACAAGACTGCCTTTAGATACTCTGGTGCAATCGGCTTATACGAGTGGGTTGTGATGACTTTCGTCTTGAAGAACGTTGGAGCTACATATCAAAGGTCCATGAGCTACATATTCCATGATCGGCTTGTTGGTTGAAATCTACATTGATGATGTGGTCGTAAAATCGAAGGAGATTGATGACTATATAGCCGATTTGAGAAAAGTGCTTGAAAGAACAAGGAAATATGGCATGAAGATGAATCCCACGAAGTGTGCCTTTGGCGTATCGGATGGACAATTTCTTGGCTTTCTTGTTCATGAAAGGGGGATCGAGGTAACACAAAGAAGTATTAATGCGATCAAAAATATTCAACCTCCACAAGACAAGAAGCAGTTGCAATCTCTGGTTGGCAAGGTGAATTTCATCAGGAGATTTATCTCTAATCTGTCTGGAAAGATGGAGCTCTTTACACCTTTGCAAAGGTCGAAAGCCGATCAGCAGTTTACTTGGGAGGCATAGCAACAAAGGGCTTTGGACAACATCAAGGAGTATTTTGAGTTCCCCTCCAGTGCTGATTCCTCCACAGAAAGGGGTGTCTTTCAAGTTATACTTGTGAGTCGATGAAAAGTCAATCGACTCAGTCTTGATCTAGGAGTTCGAGGGCAAGGAAAGAATAATATTTTATTTAAGCAAAAGGCTTCTGGATGCAGAGACAAGGTATTCTCCGGTGGAGAAGTTATGCTTATGCTTGTATTTTTCTTGCACGAAGTTAAGGAACTATTTGTTATCCAATGAATGCACTATAGTCTGCAAAGCCGACGTTGTCAAATTTATGCTATCGGCTCCAGTGCTGAAAGGGCGAGTTGAAAAATAGACCTATGCCTTAACAGATTTCGATCTTAGGTATGAATCGTCCAAAGCAGTCAAAGGACAGGTCATAGCATTGTTGAGCATCGTGACGACTCAATTGGCTCGGTTGATACAGTACCTTGGACTTTGTTCTTTGATGGATCAGTTCGTACCCATGGTTGTGGTATCGGCTTGGTCATCACATCACCTAGGGGGTAAGTTTTGAGTTCGCCTATACTATTAAGCCCTACGCCACCAATAATCAAGCTGAGTATGAGGCAGTTCTCAAAGGATTACAACTCTTGAAGGAAGTTGAAGCCGATGCCGTGGAAATCACGGGTGATTCTTTGTTGGTCATCAATCAATTAGCTGGAGAATATGAGTGCAAGAATGATGCATTAATGATCTACTACGAAAAGTGTCGAGAGTTGATGGAAAGTTTTCGGCTAGTAACTTTGACACATATTCCTCGAGAGCAAAATGTTGAAGCTAACGACTTAGCTCAGGGGACATCGGGATACAAGCCGATGGTTAAGGACATCGAGGTAGAAATTGCTACAATCGCAGCCGATGATTGGAGGTATGATGTTTCAATTATTTGAAGAATCCTTCTCAATCGGCTTCGAGAAAATTACGTTACAAAGCTTTGAGATATATTTTGCTGGATAATGATCTATATTATCGGACGATTGATGAAGTATTGCTAAGATGTTTGAGTGTCGATCAAGCCAAGGTCATGATGGGCGAAGTGCATGAAGGCATATGTGGTACTCATCAATCAGCTCACAAGATGAAATGGCTACTTCGACGAGCTGGGTATTTTTGGCCGATAATGTTGAAAGATTGCTTTAGACATTATAAAGGTTGTCAAGATTGTAAGAAGTTTGGAGCAATTCAGAGAGCACCAACGTCGGCTTGAATCCCATAATCAAGCCATGGCCGTTCAGAGGTTGGGGAATTGACATGATTGGCCAGACCAATCCACCCTCGAGTAAAGGACATAAGTTTATATTGGTGGCAACCAATTATTTCACATGGGTGGAGGCAATTCCGTTGAAAAGGTTGATTCTAGGGATGCAATTCAGTTCATCAAAGAGCATATCATATACCGATTTGGCGTTCCTCAGACCATTACAACCGATTAGGGATCTATTTTTGTATCCGATGAGTTTGTCTAGTTTGCAGAAAGCATGGGGATCAAGTTGTTGAATTCTTCACCATACTATGCACAAGCCAATGGACAAGCGAAAGTGTCCAACAAAAGTCTGATCAAGTTGATCAAGAGGAAGATCTCTGGGTTTCCAAAGCAATGGCATAGCCGATTGGCTGAGGCTTTATGGTCCTATCGGATGGCTTGTCACGGATCGATCCAAGTTCCCCCTTACAAGTTAGTTTATGGACATGAAGCTATGTTGTCATGGGAAAGTGTCATCGGCTCAAGAAGAATTGATTCGCAGGATGAGTTGACAGCCGATGACTATCACAATATCATGGTAGATGAATCAGAAGAATTGGTTCAATCCAGGATGCGTGCTTTGGAAAAGGTGACAAGGGATAAGGAGAGAATCACTCGTCATTACAACAAGAAGGTTGTGCCAAAATCTTTTTCAGAAGGCGAGTTGGTTTGAAAGTTGATCTTGTCGATTCGGACTCAAGATAATAAATTTAGCAAGTGGTCATCAAATTGGGAAAGACCTTTTTGAATCTACAAGTCTGTTTCTAAAGGAGCTTACATGTTGCAAGGGCTTGATGGAGAAGTTTTTGGAAGGGCTATCAACAGAAAGTATTTGAAAAAATATTATCCAAGTGTTTGGATCAATTCATGATTCGGCTGTGTTATGTCGATACATGGTAGCCGATGTGTTTTCATCACCTTTAGATGGCCGATATGAGTTATATCGCCCTTAGTCTCTTCAAAGTTATCATAATCGGTTGTGCTCTGTTGATATGTGATGGTCGATACAAGTTGTGTCGCCCTTAGACTTTATAAACTATTAAAATCGGTTGTGTTACGCCGATGGATAATAGCCGATTGCCCTTAGTTATGTTATAATTTTATCAATGATCGGTTGACATTGTAAAATTAGGGACACACAAAAAGTGAACTCAAGTGGACTTCAAGATTTTTGTGGATTTCGAAACTTTTTAAACGCATGAGAAATTGCAAGGATCAGCAGAAATTATATTACAAGTGTGCAATTCACAGGAGTTCACAAGGGTTACAAGAATCGGCAGGAGTTATATTATAGAAGTTTACGAGATCACTACAAAAGTTCACAAATGTTTGACTTCTAAGCCCTATTACATGAATCAGCTTAGCTGGATATAAACTCATTGATTGTCGATATCGCTCTTCGCCGAATTTGATCAATGTCTTCAATGGCTTTGGCGTCAGCTGCATCATTCCCAGGGATCACCTTTAAGGCCTTCATAAGATCTGACAAATTCCTCATCAAAGCCTTCAACTTGGATTTTTTTCTTTGATATTGCCCTTGGGAGATCAACAATCCTTTCCTCTTCAGATGCTATATCAACATCACATTTGGCGAGCTTAACTAGCAGTTCTTCTCTGCGTTTGCGTAGCTGATCAAGGTTGGAGGTGGGCTCAGCAGTCATTTTATCAAGCCTAGCGTTGTCTTCAAGTATGGATTGCCAATTGGCTTCAATTGTGGTTTCAAGGGCCGTTCTCTCTCGCCGGTCGGCTATCCGTTGTTTGGCCCTTTCAAATTTGTGCCGATGTTGTTCAAGATATACGCCTTGGGAGATGGCGTCGGCTATGTGATCTGGGAGCTGATCTTGAATTTCTTCGAATCTGGCTCTGGTCGCTCCACAATCAGTGACTAAGAAGTCTAGGGAACTTTCTAGTCGTTTAGCCATATCTAATAGCGTAGCCTTCAAGTCATCGGCAAGAGGGCTAAGGCTTTGTTGCTGGTATCTTCCTCATCATCCATGAATTCCTTGATGCCAAAAGGAAACATGTCGGCTAAAACCTGAAAAAGAGAACATTGAGATTGTTAAATGCTGAAAACTTTGAAGATAGCCGATATGCAGTCAAGAGAAAGGACTTACAGGGATGACGGGAGCCGATGCCGCTTCTACCTCAATGTTATGGCTGCCCCTAGCAGATGGAGTTCGTTCACTTGATGCATGGGGGCAAGCGTTAGAGAACGAGGAGGCTGCACAAAAAGAGAGACAAGATTGATTAAGCATCGGTTAGTTCAAAATTGAGAAGAGCTTGAGTGTAGAATTACCGATGGAGTTGGAGCCGATTTCTTCCTGGTTAGAATTGAAATGAAAAATATTTGAAAAGAAGCAAACTTCAAGAAAAGTGCATACGGACTGAGGACGAATTGGACGCCTTGGAGGGGATGGTGTTTTCTGAGAAGCCTGGTCATCGGCTGGCGGTGTCTACAGGGATCTCCTTGGCTCGCTTATTTTGGCCGCAGCCTCATCAATATCTTCCTCCATCTCTTCTTGATTCAAGACCTCCTCCATATCTGGATTCAAGGGCGGCAGATCATCGACTGTAGTTGTCTTCTATTTCTTCAAAGCTTTCTTCTGTACAGCCGATGGTTTGGCTCGTTTCTTTCTTTGGAGTGGCTCGTGGGTTTGGCCATGTAGCAGAGAAGCTACTTTGGAGGCATTAAAGCCGATCACTGAAGGAGCGAGGCCACCACCATTTGGGATGATCCCTGGAGCATAGCAGATGGTGGCCCTAGTGTTACTGACATGAGGGGGAGAGGAATCGGTAGTTTGCAAACAGGAAAAGACATGGTTAAATTTTAAAGAATGTTAGTCGATGATGACGAATTTTACAAAAGAAGGTGAAGTGCTTACTTGTGGGATCAAGTCCGGGTACATGATGGTCAGGTACATTGAAGCCGATTGGTGAAACAGGTGTTTCTTCCATTCAATCCACCATCGGCTAAAGGCTGCACTCCTCATTATTGCTAGTTCGATGTTATCTATGCTTCCAAGTAGGGGGCCTTCAATGCTTAGCAACCTGTCCATCATGAGGCCTGAGCCGATTTCACCTCTGGTTTGAATCTTATCAGCAAAATACAAACCGATCGGCAGCTGTCCCATGCCCAGTTGTCTGGCAGCGCTCATGGGATGATAAAACTCTTATGAGACTTGTACATTTCTTCCTTGGTGGATGCCAACTGGGAGGATGCAAGGAGAGATAGCCGATGTGAAGACTTTCCTAGACTTATCAAATTTCTCAGAGTTTATTTCATCAAGTCTGAAGTCACTAGGGAGTTCAAAATCTGCGAAATTCTCATATGCAAACCAGATCCTTGAGGCCCTTGGAAATCCATCATAAAAATTGCCAAACCAGTCCTTGAACAGATCAGCCGATAGTTTGGATCCAGCGTATCAGGATGCAGCTTCTCCAAAAGACATGCATCGGCGTCTTAAGATTTCATCTCCATCCTCGTTTGTCGTCGACTGTGCTAATGGGAAGCTGACTTCGATTAGTTCTGACCTCTGAGTAACTTTATATGTGTGCAAGTTCAGCCATATCTGCAATAGCCACCATAGGCCAACGGTGCTGATAGCCGAATTTGTGGCGATCCTAGCCGATGCATCACATGCGGACTGACAGGATTCCCCTCAACAAGCCTGCACGCAAACAAGGACTTTGAGGTGTTGAACCTCTCGGCTCGAGCTTGGTTCTCAAACATGCCACGCAGTCCCTGAATAATAGTGTGAGCATCGTTGCTCTCATATTGCTTCTGAAGCTCAGGAGACATTGTAGCTAGCATGAGACAGCTTATATCTAGGGCATCATTAGTGTGCTTCTCGTAAGCCCTCCGTGCAGTTGCAGTGGCATTATTAGGCAAATCCTCATGATAGGGTACTTCAAGAACGTACTCCTTACGCTTTTGCTTGAGAACAATTCTCAAGTTGCAATACCAATCCATAAAGTTTGTTCCGTTTAATTTTTCCTTCTCGAGAATAGATCGCAAATTAAAAGCACTGAGTGTAGTATTAGCCGCCATTTATTCTACAACAGAAAAAGCAAAGTTTAGCATAATGTTTATGCTATGTCTATTGTTAAATAATTTAACATTAGACTCCCATTACGTATTTTACACCTTCCCTCTAGGTTACGTATTGGGTCAAGATCCACATGTTAGTTAATTTTCTAGTGAGCTTTGGCATTACTGCTAGAAAATTAATAACATCGGTAAGCAACTCCTTGCTAATCACATCTCTATGTGACTCTTGTTGTTGGTGTGGCATCTCCATGCCCCGGCGCCAACCTATGCCCCAAGGCCCAAAACTATTTTGATAGCCTTGTTAAGTAAACCAAATGCTCCTGCTGTATATGTCCGACATATACCCCCTCATGTTATGATAGAGAATGGCACTCTGCTTTGGCAGACCCACCATTGACAAGCATAACGGTGACGGGTGCAACATTTGGAAGGGCATCATTACTACTTAATTTTGAGAGGGATGCTATCCTATCAAACAAACATATCACATATATGAAAGCAGGTAGAATAGCATATAATCGTACTCATCTTCCCAATCCTCTAGGGTACTTGGAAGTTCTTTTTCTGCTTCTGGGTCACCTGAATATGGTTATGCAAGGGTGAGCACCGAAGGTACTCAGCAAGCCAAACTGGATACAGTTCATTTTCAATATTTATGCATGCTATATCAACAAGAGAAATAATTTATCAAGAATAACTCTAATATATTAATATATCTTATTTCTTAGTAGAACATCTAATGCAATTGTTTAAGAGTAAGAATTATGAGTTTAAGTGTATGCTCCATCCATTCCTAATGATACCTAGATATGCATATTTCATTTGATAATATTTTTAAGAAAAAGTGATCATGACATTACTCTAAATTCACCCATAGACATAACTCCATTAACCGGGAGTACGACGTATTCGAATACCAATCGACTCTGCAGCGTCTGCCCAGCTTTACCCGAGGATTAACCTTAGTTAGCCAAACTAAAGAGTAACATGGCATTTCTATAGTTCTAACCTTTTCTGATGTGTGAACGAGACCTGAGGGCTATCTTAATAGGGGCAACAATTCTAACCAGTAATTGGTGATCAATCCCCTATTTAATAGTTGTTCGTCACACACTTGCCTCGGTTTGGTGGAACCTGGATCTCTATCTTAACAGACGGTACCGATCTAGTTAGTATCGGCGTTGTTACCCGCTATTAACATATCTCTCCACCAATGAGACTTCCACAAAAACAACAGTACAAATCTCCCATGCATAGAGTCGCATGAATAAAACTCCTAAGTCCTTAGGGAGATCAGAGAGAAATATATAATTGCCATGCCAGTATAACCGGTCCATCGGATGGGCGAAACTATGTCCTTGTTTTGGCATAAGAGTTTTTATAATTTTCTGGCATACAGCCAAAATCATTTAGGTCATATGAATTATACTTTCTGGCATATAGCCAAAATTATTCTCATATCACATGAGATTATAGGACTTATATCTGCCTATCATGTAAAATAATGGATCATTTTTCCATTCTATTGTATGAAATAATAATATAATTCCATATTACCATTGTATAAAATATCAATGCAAATGATAATGCTAATCTTATTATTCTCATGATTTTATGCTTAATGCAGGCTATAAGAATGTTGTCTAAGGAGAAGGAGAATATATTTAATCATGTGAAATAATAAGCTTCTCCTTTTCTATACATAAAATAATTTCTATACATAAAATAACAAGATGTTTCTAATGCATAAAATAATATTCTATATGAACTAAAAGATTCTTATACATGAAATAATAAGGTATTCCTATAGCATAAAATATCACCGTATATGAACTAAGATGTTCTTTATGTCTATATGAAATATTAACATGTATAATTTAAGGAATATGTAAAACTACATGTAATAATAGATTACGTCTATCTAACCCATCCCGTGAAATATTTCTAACTAAATGTATTATTTAAAATATGATAACTCATTATTTCTAAGCTAAATGATCAAGAAAGTCTAACTTGCCTTGAGTATCGGCGGTCTTAAAATATTTGTCCTGGTTGGAGGGCAACAAGAGCATTTACGTCGATTTCTTGACTAGGTTCTAATTCTTCGCGGTTCAACGTAGGAATCTATCGATAAAGTAAATAAAAGAAATTATCGAAATAAATTCAAATAAAAATCAAAGATCACTACAAAAGTAAGAGTATTTTGAAAGGAATGAATTTCTAGAATTTAAAAGGTATTATTTCTTGGTTTAAAAATTTAGTTTTACAAAAATATAAACAAAAGGGTTTTGAAACAAATATTTAAAAGGTTTTTTAAAATAGTAGATAAATAACTTTTTAAAAGAATATAAATATTTAACAATAAAGTTTTAAAAGGGTTTGAAGGGATCAAAATATTCTCCTAGGGATTTTCCTAAGGTCCTTTCTATTTTCCTCTCTCTCTTCTATCTTTTCTTCTTAAATGAAAGTTAAACTAAAAAATGAAAAAGGGGTGAGGCTAGGTTCAAACCCCGAATCGAAGGGTTACGCGGAAGCTACGCTAGCCGAAAACAAAAACTTTTCTACCGCGCAAACCAGAACACTTGCAAGGAAGGGCCGATAGATCGTTACCGATTGGAGTATACAATGAAATAGCCAATCGGACTATCCAATCCGAAGTGTAGCCGATTCCCGCAAGCCGACAGCCAATTCCCGAGGACAGCCCGATTCGCCAAGCGCCGATTCGCGGAGTCGTCGACCGCGTTCTCGCGCCTCGCTCCGATGCGCTCGACCGCAGCCGATCTCGCGCAGCCTCGCCTTGCTCCGGAGTACCACAGCCGATGAACGGCGCGCAACGTAGCAGCGCCTCTACCGGTATCCACACGTCCGGGGACAGAACGCTGAACACCCGTGTGCTAGCACGCGATGCAAGGCTAGGGTTTGGCTCGAAAATGGGGAGGGTTTCCGTGGAGATTGATCTCGATGACTTCTGTTGCGGATTCGGTTCAATGCGATACCTCAACCCTCCACCCCTCGCCCCTTTATATAGAGTTGGCCGACTGGGACTAGTGGCCGATTAGGACTCTATTTTGAATCGGATCCTATCCGAATCTCACAGAGTTGGCCGCCCATACGTCGTAAGACCATAGGACTCTATCCGATCGGATCCCTATCCGATCGAGCCGTATTCGAGTCCAACTTGAATGCCTATTCTTATCCCCTTAAGCGTGTGACCCCCGTAGGTTCAGGTATACTCGGTTTCGGCTGCTGTCTAACTTAGCCGATCGTCGGCTCGAGTCTAACTCACCGACCACAACTGCGGCGCCTAGCAAGCACATATTGACACCATAGTATACAAGAATATAATATCGGCTCTGAACCTGTAATGTGTACACAAATCCCTTTGCCTCACGATACCAATTAAGCTATAGACAAGATGTGTGCCATCCCTTCAATAGCTTAACCATTCACTCGAACCGTATTGGATTATCTGTCTGTTGATTGACTCCTCAATTAACTTAGCATGGCCATGCATTTCCATAATCCACTACCTCGAGGGGCCCAGAGATATCTCTCCAAAGGAGGGGCAAATTCCATCTTGATCACTCACATCCCACTCCATGTTTCATAGCAAACCCGAAAACTACATTTATAACTACCTAGTTACGGAATAGCGTTTGGTAGTCCCAAAGTAGGCTACTACACATGTTGGAATCCATGGTGATCTCAGGTCTAAGGACTTTGTACCAACACTACCTAAGACCAACTAATGGCCCATTAATTCCTGTAGTGTCTCATGGTGGGTCTATCCAACAATGTGTTCTCTAACACATATGTCCATGTTTATTGACTTGGTATCTCCATACCCATGATCTATGAGACATGATTATCAATCAATAAACATGTCGATCTTAGAATCATATTAGTTCCAATAATATGATATATGATCAGGGATCATTTAGAAATAGATTCATACATATAGAGTCTCATAAATAAGTCACGTACTTATTGATCAATACAAGATGTCTATTTCATGGAACTGAATAACACTTTATTCATTAATACATAAACATTGACGTGATATCCAACATCTCCATGTTGCCTCTAGGGCATATCACTAACAAGAACTCCCCTTTAGGGATGGCAATGGTTCGGTTTTGGTTCGGGTACCCGTGGGTTTCGGTGTTTCAGGTTTCAGTTTTGGTGCCTGTTTCTTGCCCACGGGTTTGCGGTTTCGGATACCCGAAATATTTTGGGTTTGGTTTGGTTATTAGATTTAACCCACGGATACCTCAAAACCGACCCGAAAATCTTCAGTCAGTCCCAGTCCCCACGACCCCACCCCATCCATCCCCAGTCTCAACCGGAGACCAGCCCGATCCCCCCCAGCCCACGCGCATGCGCGACTCCTGAGCTTCTCTAGCCGCCGCGGCGCCAACCCTAGCCGCCGCCGCCCTCCTCCACCCGCGCGCCGTGCCGGTCGTCCCCCAGCGTGCCGGCCGTCCCCTAGCCTCCTCCACCCGCGCGCCGTGTCGGCCGTCCCCCAGCCTCCTCCACCCACCGTGGCGCCAACCCTAGTCGTCGCCGCCCTCCTCCACCCGCGCGCCGCCAGCCGTCCCCCAGCCGCGCGCCGCCGGCCATCCTCACCCCGCCTCCTCCACCCGCGCGTCGTCGACCGCCCTCAACCCGCCTCCTCAACCCGCCCTCAATTCGGGTTTCGGTTAATCCGTTGAGTTTCGGGTATCCGCGGGTTTTGGTTTTGGTGATGGATTTTCACCCGAATCGGTTTCTGTTTCGGTTTCGGTTTTGGGTGCCCAGAGACTACCCGAACCGAACCCGCCCCGTTGCCATCCCTACTAGTACCCTTCACTCTCCCTCTTTCTTACCACTGGGCTATTCGGTGCTTCTCTCCCTCTCTTCTCCTTCTTTTCTTTTCTTTCTTCTCCTTCTTTCGTTCTTCTTCTTCCTTTCTTTCTTTGTTTCTTTCTCCCGTGCCAGTACGAGTGAGGAAATGGATGTGCATGGCATGGGGTAGCTAAAACTCAAGTTTTAAAGGGTTTTTCTCCATCCAACAACCTATTTTTAATAAATTTGAAGGGAATTTAGCTTTCAACAGATTATCTATCTTATTCCCAACAAAAATTTCTTCCCTTTTCCATCTTTTTCGTTCCTCACAAATAGAGTGACCATCCGGCGCCCAATACATAGTGCGCGAAACTCTCCCGCGCTGCAGGCTTCGCGTGCAACTCTCCCGCGCTGCAGCCGCCGCCGCTCCGTCCCCCGCCGCATTGGGCCACTGTGCTCCTCCCCCTCCCTCGTCGCCGACGTGAGGCGCACCATCGCAGCGGCGGCTGGTGGAGCAGCACCTGGCGTCGCGGCCGCACAGCCTCCCGCGGGCCGCCCACGTGCGGGAGCTCCACGCGTAGGTGCGGGACCGTCGCAGCCTTCGTCCCCGTCGCCAACACTGCAAGGAGCTGAGGTAAGGAAAAAACAAACTGTGGAGATTATGGCAATCGGGTATCTACATGGCAAGTTTATCCGACTGGAGGTAGGGATAGATTGCGCTTGCTATATCTATAAACCAAATATGGCTTGGGTGTTACGTTGCCGATAGAGATAAGGCAACGGTCTATAGTCACAGTTTAGTAAGATTGAGGAAACCGACTTAGAGTAAGATAGGGTTTCCGATCTGTAAGCCCGCCTCCCAAGACTATATAAGGGGGGTAAGGGGCGTCCCTTGAGGGATATCAGAAGTGATATGCGATATCAGAGTTGATAACCAAGAGCTTTAGACTTTAGGAGCCTTAGATCTTGAGATCAATATACACTCGGCGGATCGAATCCCCGAAACAGGAGTAAGGTATTACCTCACGAGAGGGCCTGAACCTGTCTAAATCTCGTTTTTCGTCTAACCCATTGTGCTTGGCGATCTTGACTACACCCCCAAAATTCTATTGCCGAAACCAAATTTCGACAGTTGGCACGCCAGGTAGGGGATCCGTGCTTCAAGACTTCTTCAACAATCTCGCCGACGAGCGTGATGGGATCGTCTTCGGATTCGGTGACTTCGCCGCCAACGACTTCGACAAGTTCTCCTCCTTCGACTCGGACTCGAACCAGTCGGAGGGAGAGACCCACTCGGCGCCGCTCGGCTCCCGAACGCGCCGAGATCTACGACGACATCTTGAAGTCCAAGATGCAGTCCGCCCACTCCGACGAAGGAATTCACTCGGCACTGTTCGGACTACCGAACGCCGCCGAAATCTGCACCGATCTTCTCGTCATCCCCAACAGAGACGATCTACTCAGAAGAAGACCTCTCGGCGCCGTTTGGATTACCAAACGGCCGCTGAGATCTATGGCAAGCTCCTCCCCGAGTCGAGGTCGACCCACTCGAGGAATCCGCGTCCTCAAGCTCGACTCGGACTAGAACGATCCAGATCCGAGCAACCCAGAATCGAGGGAGGTCGCCGTCATCCTCCAGCCATTCGGCTCATGCTCATCTTCGAAGCTCAACAAGTATCTCAGCTCCGCAGGCTTTGACGACCTCTATGGCATCCCCTCGGACGAAGCCGACGACTCCGACTGCAACAAGGACTATGAGCCAAAGTGCTTCGATGTCCTCATGGTTGAGGTGGCCGAGTCCGACTCAGCCATGGCCCGCAGGCTCGTGGAAGAAGAGCGAGCCAGATCGAGCGAGCGCAAGCCGCGTAAGAGGAGAAGAAACGCAAAGAAGAAGCCGACAAGAGAAAGCAGGATCTACGGGCATGGACGGTCCGCTCAGAGGCCATTCTTCAAACGCGAGTCCACAACACCAATATCTTCCGACGCCACGCAGTAACGCCGTTGCTGCCCTCACACTCTTGGACACCGTCATCGAGACGGCACCCCCGACGTGACTCCAATACTAGACAAGATCAAAACCATCGTCGCAGCCACGCCCAACGGTCATCCCTCCACCTCAGCACGAAGGCCGACCGAGTCCGTGGCTGAAACGCCCGACAAAAGCCGGCTCCTGCCGCTAAGGTCAGGAGACTACAAGAGGCCCGAGCCAGACCGATCGACGACTAGGCCAAGTGGCCCACGCCACGAGTCCACGCAGAAGCATCAGGAGCAAACGGCCGACTCCCACGAGAAGCGACATGGACGCCCACCCATCCACCACCGCGTCCGCCGCAACAACAGCTCCAGCTACCGAACCAGCCAACCGAGGACCCCACCGAGCGATCTGCGGGAAGTCCTCGATCGCCGCTACCAAGAGCGAGATCAACGCACTCGGGAGGATCGGAGGGGATCACCCGATAGCAATGACGATGGAGTGCCAGCTTTCACTCGAGAGCTTTGCCGAGTGCACTGGCCACATGGATTCAAGCCAACCGGAATAGAGAAGTATGACAGCAAGACCGACCCCGAGTCGTGGCTTACCGTGTACACTCTCGCCATCCG
Source organism: Oryza australiensis (assembly GCA_019925245.2). NCBI lineage: Eukaryota > Viridiplantae > Streptophyta > Magnoliopsida > Poales > Poaceae > Oryza > Oryza australiensis. The sequence goes on from JAIFGZ020000126.1 coordinate 986,088, forward strand.
CGCAGCAGGCGGCGACAACAAGGCTATGGCCAATTACTTGCCCGTGGCCCTCGCCAACTCAGTCAGAAACTGGCTCACGAGCCTGCCGAGAGGCTCAATCGGCTCGTGGAGTGAGCTGAGGGACCACTTCATCGCCAACTTTCAGGGCACCTTCGAGAGGCCCGGGACCCACTTCGACTTATACAACGTCATCCAGAAGCCGGACGAACCTCTGAAGGATTACATTCGGCGCTTCTCCGAAAAGCGCAACAAGATCCCCAACATCACCGATGACATCATCATCGTCGCCTTCCAGAAGGGAGTCCGTGATGAGCTGTTAATCGGGAAGTTCGGGCGCAAGCCACCGAAGACGGTGAAGCAGATGTTTGAGACGGCAAATTCCTACACCAAATCCAATGATTCCATTAAAGCAGCGCGCCAAGACCGCCCCGACAAGAGGGATGACAAGCAGGCAGGAGGAAGCCGGAATCCTAAGAAGGATAACGACAACAACAATCAGGGTCAGAAGGACCGCAAGCGCCCATCCGAAGATCTAGTTGCTGCAACTTCCAACTCCCAACGCCGGCCTCGAGTCGCGGCCTACGACGCCATCATGAATGCTCAGTGCATGCATCACCCCAACTACAAGCATGCGGCTAAGGACTGCTTCATTTATAAACAGTTCGCCGAGCAGTACGCTGCGCAACTCAACAAGAAGCCGACTGACGAAGCCGGCCCTTCGGGTGCCAAGAAGAACAACACGGCTAAGAATGCCGAGCCCTTTCAAGACCCCGTGGGCGAGCTCAATCACATCTTCGGGAGGCCGCTAGCCTATGAATCCAAGAGGAAACAGAAGCTAACCGACCGAGAGGTCAACGCAGCGCAACCCGAAGTCCCACAGTACCTACGATGGTCGGAGATGGCCATCACCTTTGACCGCTTGGATCACCCCGACCGAGTGGTTCACCCGGGGCGCTATCCACTCGTCTTGGACCCGGTGGTCCGCAACATCAAGCTTATTCGCCAAGACCATGGACGAGATGCAGATCCCGAGGGCCGAACTGAAGGCAAGCTCAGCCCCCTTCCATGGAGTTATCCCGGGGCTGTCATCTACACCACTCGGGCACATCGTCCTCCTGGTCACCTTCGGAGTTCGAGAGAACTTCCGGACGGAGAACGTCGCTTTCGAGGTGGCCGACTTTTAAACGGCCTACCACGCCATCATCGGAAGGCCTGCACTCGCCAAATTCATGGCGATACCCCATTACACCTACCTCTGCATGAAGATGCCGGGTTCCAACGGCGTCATCACTCTTCGCAGCGACGTGAAGCAAGCCTTCACCTGTGACAAGGAGAGCTGTGACATGGCCCAATCTCGCGAGAGATCATGTGACCAGCAAGAAATCCGATTGGCTACATCGACTTCGGCAGAGGGTGAAATCCCCGCGAAGAAGATAGCCAAATCAGGATCCGGCGACGCCAAGACCAAGAAGATCTCCCTTGATCCATCGGATCCCTCGAAAACCGCCGTAATCGGCGCCGAACTAGATCCCAAATAGGAAAGCGCGCTCATCACCTTCCTCCAAAATAATAAAGATGTTTTTGCTTGGAAACATCTGATATGCCTGGAATTCCTAGGGAGGTGATCGAGCACTCTTTGCACGTCAAAGATGACGCAAAGCCGATAAAACAACGATTACGCAGATTCGCGTAGGATCGAAAAGATGCCATCAAGGAAGAGCTCACAAAGCTCTTGGCTGCCGGCTTTATCAAAGAAGTCCTACAAGAAGACGGGGCAATGGCGCATGTGCGTTGACTATACTGACCTCAACAAAGCATACCCCAAAGATCCATTCGGGCTGCCTCGCATTGACCAAGTCGTAGATTCAACAGCCGGCTGCCAACTCCTGAGCTTTTTGGACTGTTACTCGGGCTATCACCAGATCAGTTTGAAAGAATCCGACTGCCTGAAGACATCGTTTATCATGCCGTTTGGGGCCTACTGCTACATCACAATGCCTTTCGGCCTGAAGAACGCCGGTGCCACATACCAACGCATGATCCAGAGATGTTTCCAGACGCAGATCGGCAAGAACGTGGAAGCTTATGTCGACGATGTCGTCATCAAGACCAAGCAGAAAGAAGACCTGATCGCCGACCTAGAAGAAACCTTCGCGAATATCCGGGCCTTCAGAATGAAGTTGAACCCAGAGAAGTGCAAGCTGCTCGGCTTCATGGTGTCACATCGCGGCATTGAAGCCAATCCAGAGAAGATCAACGCTATCTTGAACATGAAGCCCCCGAGTAACCAGAAGGATCTCCAGAAGCTCACTGGCTGCATGGCAGCGCTAAGCCGCTTCATCTCTCGACTCGACGAACGGGGCATGCCCTTCTTCAGATTGCTAAAGAAAACGGACGACTTCCAATGGACCGCGGAAGCCCACAAGGCCTTTGAAGATTTTAAAGAATTTCTTACGACGCCGCCCGTCCTAGCCTCACCCCGACCCCAGGAGCCCCTGTTGTTGTACGTATCAGCCACTCACCAAGTGGTTAGTACGGTCCTCGTGGTCAAGCATGAAGAAGAAGGGCGGGTCCAAAAGATTCAGAGGCCGATCTACTTTGTTAGCGAAGTGCTGGCAGGAGCCAAAACTCGCTACCCGCAGGTACAAAAATTGCTTTATGGTGTCCTGATAACAGCGAGGAAATTGGCGCACTATTTTCAGGGTCACTCGGTCACCGTCGTCATCTCCTTTCCACTCGGTGATGTCATCCACAACCGGGAGGCAACTGGGCACATCGTGAAGTGGGCCCTGGAGCTGATGCCGCTGGACTTAACATTTAAGGAGAGGACGTCTATAAAGTCACAGGCCCTGGCGGACTTCTTGGCCGAGTGGACCGAACAACAAGAAGATGTACCTCGGGAAGATCTCCAATATTGGACCATGCACTTCGACGGATCCAAGAGGATCACCGGCTTGGGAGCAGGAGTTGTGCTGATCTCCCCGATTGGGGAAAGGCTAAGACACGTCCTCCACCTCCACTTCTCTGCCTCACATAACGTCGCTGAGTACGAAGCCCTGCTACATGGAATGCGGCTCGCAGTTTCACTCGGGATACGTCGGCTCATCGTGAAAGGGGATTCCCAGCTGGTCATCAACCAAGTAATGAAAGACTGATCCTGTCTAAATGACACCATGGAGGCCTACCAACAGGAGGTTCGCAAACTTGAAGACAAGTTTGACGGGCTATCACACGTCTTAAGACACAACAACGAAGCAGCTGACGAGTTGGCGCAGTTCGGGTCCAAACGAGAAGCCGCCCCAACAGACGTTTTTGTCGAGCACCTCTATGAACCAAGCTGTTAGTGATATGCCCTAGAGGCAACATGGAGATGTTGGATATCACATCAACGTTTATGTATTTATGAATAAAGTGTTATTCGGTTCCATAAAATAGACATCTTGTATTGATCAATAAGTACGTGACTTATTTATGAGACTCTATATGTATGAATCTATTTCTAAACGATCCCTGATCATATGTCATATTGTTGGAACAAATATGATTCTAAGATCGGCATGTTTATTGATTGATGATCATGTCTCATAGATCATGGGTATGGAGATACCAAATCAATAAACATGGACACATGTGTTGAAGAACACATTGTTGGATAGACCCACCATGAGACACTACGGAATTAATGTGCCATTAGTTGGTCTCGGGTAGTGTTGGTACAAAGTCCTTAGACCGAGATTACCATGGATTCCAACATGTGTAGTAGCCTACTTTGGGACTACCAAACACTATTCCGTAATGGGTAGTTATAAAGGTAGTTTTCGGGTTTGCTATGAAACATGGAGTGGGATGTGAGTGATCAAGATGGAATTTGCCCCTCCTTTGGAGAGATATCTCGGGCCCCTCGAGGTAATGGATTCGGAAATGCATGGCCATGCTAAAGTTGATTGAGGAGTCAATCAACGGACGATAATCCAATACGGTTCGAGTGAATGGTTAAGCTATTGAAGGGATGGCACACATCTTGCCTATAGCTTAACCGGTATCGTGAGGCAAAGGGATTTGTGTACACATTACGGTTGAGCCGATATTATTCTTGTATACTATGGTGTCAATATGTGCTACTAGACGCCTTGATGTGTCGGCTGAGTTAGACTCGAGCCGACGATCGGCTAAGTTAGACTATAGCCGAAACCGAGTATACCCGAACCTACTGTGGTCGCACGCTTAAGGGGATAAGAAGGCATTCGAGTTGGACTCGGATACGGCTCGATCGGATAGGGATCCGATCGGATAGAGTCCTATGGGCTTACGACGTGTGGGCAGCCAACTCTATGAGATACGGATGAGATCCGATTCAAAGTAGAGTCCTAATCGGCCACTAGTCCGAGTCGGCCAACTCTATATAAAGGAGGGAGGGGTGGAGAGCTACGGCATGTCAATTGCATTGCGTGCAACAGAAGTCGTTGAGATCAATCTCCACGGAAACCCTCCCCACTTTCGAGCCAAACCCTAGCCTTGCATCGCGTGCTAGCACACGGGTGTACGGCGTTCGTCCCCGGACGTGTGGATACCGGTAGAGGCGCCGCTACGTTGCGCGCCGTTGATCGACTTCGGATCGGCTGCAATCAATCGGAGCGATTGGCGTGGTGGAATCGGCTGCGGTCGGCGCATCGGAGCGAGGCGTGAGAACGCGGCCGACGACTCGAATCGGGCGATTGGCGAATCGGCCTCTCGGGAATCGGCTACACTTTTCCGGATCGGATTGCCCGATTGGCTATTCCGCTGCACTCTACTCTAATCGGTAACGATCTATCGGCCCTTACTTGCAAGTGTTCCAGGTTTGCACGGTAAAAGTTTTGTTTTCGGCTAGCGTAGCCTCCGCGTAACCCTTCAGTGGTATCGAGCTAATCTTGCTTAGTTCGGGTTTTAGATTGGATCTCGGAACAAGTTTTGCGCACGGGTTGATTAGATCAATCGGTTTTACGGGATCGTTGAGGAGAGTTAATGGTAATTGCGTTCCTTGATAGTGTATCGGAACGGCGTAATGTGATTACGTCGAAGCAATTTCCATATAACTCGGTTTGAGTTGGGTTCGAGATAGCGTTCCTTGATAGTGTATCGGAACGGTATAATGTGATTATGCCGAAGCTATCTCGTAGTCCGATCTTGTTAGCTGCCTCGCGCCTACGCAAACCATCTCCCTTGATAGTGTATCGGGACGACATAATATGATTATGCCGACATGGTTTCGTAAGCGAATTCATAGATTGGATCTATGAATTTCGTGTGGTGTGCGTACCCCTTATAGGTCGTCTCGATGCCGTAGCTCTGCGATAAGTAGAAAACGTTTCTACGCCTAACTTGTTTTTGCAGAGAATGCTTTGAGATGGTATGGCCCTATTGTATGTATGAGATGTATGAGATGCATGTGATGCATGTAATATTCTTTCATATGTGCAATGCTTGTAATATTCTTTCATACGTGCAATGCTTGTAATATTCTTTCACGACCTGCGAGTCGATGCAATCTTCAATTAGAGCTTCTATAGTAGTAGCTTAGTTTGAAGAAATCAAGCATTCGGCACTCGAAAGAACGGTGATGAAGATGGAGATCTGTACACCGGCATGGAGATGGAGATCACCATGTGAAGGGGGCCATACTATTTCACTATATGCTATTCTTCTTGCTTTCATATGTGATATGTTTGTTTGATAGGATAGCATCCCTCGCAAAATTAAGTAGTAATGATGCCCTTCCAAATGTTGCACCCGTCACCGTTATGCTCGTCAATGGTGGGTCCGCCAAAGCAGAGTGCCATTCTCTATCATAACACGAGGGGTATATGTCGACATATACATGCAGGAGCATTTGGTTTACTTAACAAGGCTATCAAAACAGTTTTGGGCCTTGGGGCATAGGTTGGCGCCGAGGCATGGAGATGCCACACCAACAACAAGAGTCACATAGAGATGTGATTAGCAAGGTGTTGCTTACCGATGTTACTAATTTTCTAGCAGTGATGCCAAAGCTCACTAGAAAATTAATTAACATGTGGATCTTGACCCAATACGTAACCTAGAGGGAAGGTGGAAAATACGTAATGGGAGTCTAATGTTAAATTGTTTAACAATAGACATAGCATAAACATTGTGCTAAACTTTGCTTTTTCGTTGTTGAATAAATGGCGGCTAATACTACACCAATTACCTTTAATTTGCGATCTATTCTCGAAAAGGAAAAATTAAATGGAACAAACTTTATGGATTGGTATCGCAACTTGAGAATTGTTCTCAAGCAAGAGCGTAAGGAGTACGTTCTTGAAGTACCCTATCCCGAGGATTTGCCTAATAACGCCACCGCAACCGCACGGAGGGCTTATGAGAAGCACACTAATGATGCCCTAGATATAAGCGTCTCATGCTTGCTACAATGTCCCCCGAGCTTGAAGCAATATGAGAGCAGCGATGCTCACACTATTATTCGGGGACTGCGTGGCATGTTTGAGAACCAAGCTCGGGCCGAGAGGTTCAACACCTCAAAGTCCTTGTTTGCGTGCAGGCTTGTTGAGGGAATCCCGTCCCGCATGTGATAAAAATGATTGGCTACATTGAGAGTCCGAAAAACTAGGTTTTCCTCTTAGCCAAGAGTTGGCTACGATGTGATTCTCCGCGCTCCCTCCGAGCTTCGAGCCATTCATATTGAATTATCACATGAACAATATGGATAGAACCTTGGCTGAATTGCATGGGATGCTAAAGACATGAGGAGAGTATCCAGAAAACGGTCATCATGTGATGATGATGCGAAGGCAAAGCGCAAACCACTGTCAAGAAACTTTGCACCAAGAGGAAGTTAACTCCCGATGAGATCGCGAGTGCCTCCAATGCAAAGAAGGGCAAGAAGGGTCGGCGGCATCGATGTCGTTTGCTTCTATTGCAAGGAGACAGCCATTGGAAGAGGAACTGCAAGAAGTACATGGAGGATCTCAAAAAGAAGCAAAGTACGACTCGCTTCGGTATTAATGTTATAGACATTAATCTTACTACTTCACCTACGACTCTTGGGTATTTGATACCGGATCGGTAGCTCATATTTGCAAATCGTTGCGGGAATGAGAAGAAGTAGAGGATTGAGAAGGGGCGAGGTGAACTGCGCGTCGGCAATGGAGCAAGCGTTGCTACAGCTTCGCTTCGGCACAGTACCACTTCATCTACCTTCAAGATTAGTTTTGGAATTGAATAATTGTTATTGTGTTCCAACACTATGTCAAAACGTTATTTTCGCTTCATGTTTGCAAGCGGAAGGATATGATTTTAGATCAATGGACAATGGTTGTTCAATATATCTCGAGATATGTTCTATTTTCATGCTCCATTGGTGAATGGATTATACGTTTTGAATCTTGAAGCGTCTCCCATCTATAACATTAATACGTAAAGGCAACTCTCTAATGATATAAACCCCACGTTTATCCGGCATTGTCGCTTAGGCCATATAAATAAGAAACCCATGGAGAAGCTCCATAAGGATGGATTGCTTCACTCTTTTGATTTTGAATCATTTGAGACATGTGAGTCTTGTTTACTTGGTAAGATGACAAAGGCACCTTTCACGGGGCACGTGAGAGAACAAGTGACTTGTTGGCACTCGTACATACGATGTATGTGGACCAATGAGCTCAACGGCCGAGGTGGTTATCGTACTTCATTACCTTTACCGATGACTTTAGTAGATATGGCTATATCTACTTAATGAGGCATAAGTCCGAATCCTTTGAAAAGTTCAAAGAATTCCGAATGAAGTACGTAATCATTTAGGGAAAACAATCAAGTTTCTACGATCGATCGTGGAGGGAATACTTGAGCCAAGAGTTTGGTAATCATCGAAAGATTGTGGAATTGCTCCACGTTGACTCCGCCGGGAACTCCACAATGGAACGGAGTGTCCGAACGGAGAAATCGCACCTTGTTGGACATGGTGCGGTCGATGATGAGCCAAAGTGATCTTCCGTTATCCTTCGGGGATATGCTCTTGAAACATGCGCTCACACTAAATAGAGTTTCATCTAAGTCGGTTGAAAAGACACCATATGAGATATGGACAGGGCAACTCCCTAGTTTGTCTTTTCTCAAAATTTGGGGATGTGAGGCTTATGTAAAACGTTTACGTCGACAAGCTCACACCCAAATCGACAAGTGCTTCTTTGTGGGATATCCTAAGGAAACTAAGGGATATTACTTTTATAATCGGGAACAAGGCAAAGTGTTTGTCGCCCGACACGGTGTCTTCTTGGAGAAAGAGTTTCTTTCAATAACGGTTAGTGGGAGCGGGTGCATCTTGAAGAAGTTCAAGAAACACCGAAAACGTTTCAGCGACCACGGAACCACAACAGGAGGAACAAAGTGTTGCGCCACCGCTTGTAGATACACCGCCCCACGGAGGTCGAAAGATCACGTCGTGCGCCGACAGAGTGTACAGTGCGGAACAACGTGATATATTGTTGTTGGACAACGATGAACCTAAGACCTATGAGGAAGCGATGGTGGGACCCGATTCCGACAAGTGGCTTGGAGCCATGAAATCCGAAATAGAATCCATATACGACAATCAAGTTTGGAACTTGGTTGATCCACTGATGGTGTCAAAACCATTGAGTGTAAATGGGTTTTTAAGAAAAAGGCTAATATGGATGGAAATGTTCACATCTATAAGGCGCGATTGGTGGCGAAAGGTTTTAAACAGATTCAAGGAGTTGATTATGATGAAACCTTCTCGCCCGTCGCAATGCTTAAATCTATTCGGATTATCCTAGCGATTCGCATATTTCGATTATGAGATATGGCAGATGGATGTCAAAACGGCTTTCCTAAATGAAAACCTAAGCGAGGATGTATACATGATACAACCTCGGGTTTTGTCGATCCAAAATCGCTCGGAAAGATATGCAAGCTACGAAATCCATTTATGGATTGAAGCAAGCATCTCGGAGTTGGAATATTCGTTTTGATGAAGTAATCAAAGGGTTTGGTTTCATCAAAAATGAAGAAGAGGCCTGTGTTTACAAAAAGGTCGTGGGAGCGCAATTGTATTTCTAATCTTATATGTGGATGACATATTACTGATTGGAAATGATATCGCTATGCTTGAATCCGTCAAGTCTTCATTGAAAAATAGTTTTTCCATGAAAGACTTAGGGAGGCAGCATATATATTAGCATTCGGATCTATAGAGATAGATCCAAGAGGCTAATTGGATTAAGCCAAAGTACATACATTGACAAGGTGTTGAAAAGGTTCAACATGCATGATTCCAAGAAAGGTTTCTTGCCCATGTCACATGGCATTAATCTTAGCAAGAATCGTGTCCTCGACACATGATGAGCGGAATAAGATGGGTATGGTTCCATATGCTTCGGCAATTGGATCCATCATGTATGCCATGCTTTGTACACGCCCGCATGTCTCGTACGCTTTGAGTGCTACGAGCGAGATACTAGTCGATCCAGGTGAAGGTCACCGGATCGCCAGTAAAGAATATCCTTAAGTACTTGAGAAGAACTAAGGATATGTTCCTAGTCTATGGAGGTGAAGAAGAGCTCGTTGTAAGTGGTTACACCGATGCTAGCTTCCAAACAGACAAGGATGATTATAGATCGCAATCGGGTTCGTGTTCGCCCGAACGGAGGCGCAGCAACTGGAAGAGTTCCAAGCGGATACCGTTGCCGATTCTACAACGGAGACCGAGTACATTGCTGCTTCGAAGCCGCAAAGGAGGCTGTTTGGATCAAGAAATTCGTTTCGAGCTTGGTGTGATGACTAGTACGACGGTCCAATGTCTCTCTATTGTGACAATAGTGGAGCCATTGCACAAGCCAAGGAGCCGAGGTCACATCAGAAGTCCAAACACATACTTCGGCGATATCATCTCATCCGCGAGATTGTGGACAGAGATGATGTCAAGATATGCAAAGTGCACATGGATCTCAACATAGCCGATCCGCGACAAAACCTCTCCTCGCCGAAGCATGAGGCGCACACAAGAGCAATGGGTATTAGATACTTACATGATTGACTCTAGTGCAAGTGGGAGATTGTTAGTGATATGCCCCTAGAGGCAACATGGAGATGTTGGATATCACGTCAATGTTTATGTATAAATGAATAAAGTGTTATTCAGTTTCATGAAATAGACATCTTGTATTGATCAATAAGTACGTGACTTATTTATGAGACTCTATATGTATGAATCTATTTCTAAACGATCCCTGATCATATGTCATATTGTTGGAACAAATATGATTCTAAGATCGGCATGTTTATTGATTGATGATCATGTCTCATAGATCATGGGTATGGAGATACCAAATCAATAAACATGGACATATGTGTTGAAGAACACATTGTTGGATAGACCCACCATGAGACACTACAGAATTAATGTGCCATTAGTTGGTCTCGGTAGTGTTGGTACAAAGTCCTTAGACCCGAGATTACCATGGATTCCAACATGTGTAGTAGCCTACTTTGGGACTACCAAACACTATTCCGTAATGGGTAGTTATAAAGGTAGTTTTCGGGTTTGCTATGAAACATGGAGTGGGATGTGAGTGATCAAGATGGAATTTGCCCCTCCTTTGGAGAGATATCTCTGGCCCCTCGAGGTAATGGATTTCGGAAATGCATGGCCATGCTAAAGTTGATTGAGGAGTCAATCAACGACAAATAATCCAATACGGTTCGAGTGAATGGTTAAGCTATTGAAGGGATGGCACACATCTTGCCTATAGCTTAACCGGTATCGTGAGGCAAAGGGATTTGTGTACACATTACAGGTTCGAGCCGATATTATTCTTGTATACTATGGTGTCAATATGTGCGCTAGACGCCGCCGTTGACAGTCGGCTGAGTTAGACTCGAGTCGACGATCGGCTAAGTTAGACTATAGCCGAAACCGAGTATACCTGAACCTACTGTGGTCGCACGCTTAAGGGGATAAGAACAGCATTCGAGTTGGACTCGGATACGGCTCGATCGGATAGGGATCCGATCGATAGAGTCCTATGGGCTTACGACGTGTGGGCGACCAACTCTATGAGATACGGATGAGATCCGATTCAAAAATAGAGTCCTAATCGGCCACTAGTCCCAGTCAGCCAACTCTATATAAAGGAGGGAGGGTGGAGAGCTGCGGCATGTCAATAGCATCGCGTGCAACAGAAGTCGCCGAGATCAATCTCCACAGAAACCCTCCCCACTTTCGAGCCAAACCCTAGCCTTGCATCGCGTGCTAGCACACGGGTGCTCGGCGTTCGTCCCCGGACGTGTGGATACCGGTAGAGGCGCCGCTACGTTGCGCGATGTTGATCGGCGCAATCGGAGCGATCGGCTGTGGTGGAATCGGCGCGGTCGGGCGCATCGGAGCGAGGCGTGAGAACGCGGCCGGACGACTCGAATCGGGCGATTGGCGAATCGGCTGTCTCCGGAATCGGCTACACTGCTCCGGATCGGATTGCCCCGATTGGCTATTCCGTTGCACTCTACTCCAATCGGTAACGATCTATCGGCCCTTACTTGCAAGTGTTCCTGGTTTGCGCGGTTAAAAGTTTTTGTTTTCGGCTAGCGTAGCTTCCGCGTAACCCTTCATCTACAACGGAGGCCGAGTACATTGCTGCTTCGGAAGCTGCAAAGGAGGCTGTTTGGATCAAGAAATTCGTTTCTGAGCTTGGTGTGATGACTAGTACGACTGGTCCAATGTCTCTCTATTGTGACAATAGTGGAGCCATTGCGCAAGCCAAGGAGCCGAGGTCACATCAGAAGTCCAAACACATACTTCGGCGATATCATCTCATCCGCGAGATTGTGGACAGAGATGATGTCAAGATATGCAAAGTGCACACGGATCTCAACATAGCCGATCCGCTGACAAAACCTCTCCCTCAGCCGAAGCATGAGGCGCACACAAGAGCAATGGGTATTAGATACTTACATGATTGACTCTAGTGCAAGTGGGAGATTGTTAGTGATATGCCCTAGAGGCAACATGGAGATGTTGGATATCACGTCAATGTTTATTATTAATGAATAAAGTGTTATTCAGTTTCATGAAATAGACATCTTGTATTGATCAATAAGTACGTGACTTATTTATGAGACTCTATATGTATGAATCTATTTCTAAACGATCCCTGATCATATGTCATATTGTTGGAACAAATATGATTCTAAGATCGGCATGTTTATTGATTGATGATCATGTCTCATAGATCATGGGTATGGAGATACCAAATCAATAAACATGGACACATGTGTTGGAGAACACATTGTTGGATAGACCCATCATGAGACACTACAGGAATTAATGTGCCATTAGTTGGTCTCAGGTAGTGTTGGTACAAAGTCCTTAGACCTGAGATTACTATGGATTCCAACATGTGTAGTAGCATACTTTGGGACTACCAAACACTATTCCGTAACTGGGTAGTTATAAAGGTAGTTTTCGGGTTTGCTATGAAACATGGAGTGGGATGTGAGTGATCAAGATGGAATTTGCCCCTCCTTTGGAGAGATATCTCTGGGCCCCTCGAGGTAATGGATTATGGAAATGCATGGCCATGCTAAAGTTGATTGAGGAGTCAATCAACAGACAGATAATCCAATACGGTTCGAGTGAATGGTTAAGCTATTGAAGGGATGGCACACATCTTGCCTATAGCTTAACTGGTATCGTGAGGCAAAGGGATTTGTGTACACATTACAGGTTCAGAGCCGATATTATTCTTGTATACTATGGTGTCAATATGTGCTGCTAGGCGCCGCTGTTGACAGGTCGGCTGAGTTAGACTCGAGCCGACGATCGGCTAAGTTAGACTATAGCCGAAACCGAGTATACCTGAACCTACAGGGTCGCACGCTTAAGGGGATAAGAACAGGCATTCGAGTTGGACTCGGATACGGCTCGATCGGATAGGGATCCGATCGGATAGAGTCCTATGGGCTTACGACGTGTGGGCGGTCAACTCTATGAGATACGGATGAGATCCGATTCAAAATAGAGTCCTAATCGGCCACTAGTCCCGTCGGCCAACTCTATATAAAGGTGGGAGGGGTGGAGAGCTGCGGCATGTCAATTGCATTGCGTGCAACAGAAGTCGTCGAGATCAATCTCCACGGAAACCCTCCCCACTTTCGAGCCAAACCCTAGCCTTACATCGCGTGCTAGCACACGGGTGTACGGCGTTCTGTCCCCGGACGTGTGGATACCGGTAGAGGCGCTGCTACGTTGCGCGCTGTTGATCGGCTTCGGATCGGCTGCAATCAATCGGAGCGATCGGCTATGGTGGAATCGGCTGCGGTCGGGCGCATCGGAGCGAGGCGTGAGAACGCGGCCGGACGACTCGAATCGGCTGATTGGCGAATCGGCTGTCTCCGGGAATTGGCTACACTGTTCCGGATCGGATTGCCCTGATTGGCTATTCCGCTGCACTCTACTCCAATCGGTAACGATCTATCGGCCCTTACTTGCAAGTGTTCCTGGTTTGCGCGGTAAAAAGTTTTGTTTTCGGCTAGCGTAGCCTCCGCGTAACCCTTCACCAACTGTGGCGGCGAAGCCAACTCCCAACAAACAAGCTGCAAACGAAGTCACCATGATCAACACCGACTGGAGGACACCACTCATCAAATTTTTAACACAGCAAGAGCTGCCGGAAGACCGGGATGAGGCAGAACGTGTCCAGCGTCGTTGCCAAGCTTATGTCATGGTCGACTCCGACTTATACAAGAGAAGCCCCTCCGGAGTCCTAATGAGATGCATCACACCCGAGGAAGGATGACAGCTGCTCCAAGACATCCACTCGGGCATATGCGGAAGCCATGCGACAGCACGCACCTTGGTGGGCAAAGCCTACGATGGTTTTTCGGCTTACCACGGTCTCCGACGTGGACAAAGTGGTACGAACCCGTGAAGGCTGCCAATTTTTCGCCGACGAGCCATGTCCCAGCCCAAGAGCTACAAACAATCCCATTATCCTGGCCGTTTGCGGTATGGGGCTTAGACATGGTCGGCCCGTTCAAGAAGGCTCCAGGAGGATTCACACACTTATTCGTTGCAAATGACAAGTTCTCCAAGTGGATTGAAGCTAAGCCGGTTGCCACAATTACCGCTGACAAGGCACGGGACTTCATCCTCAACATCGTGCACCGCTTCGGCGTCCCAAACAGGATCATAACCGACAACGGGACTCAATTCACAGGAGGCATCTTCAAGGAATTCTGCGAAGACTTCGGAATCAAGATCTATTATGCGTCAGTTGCACATCCCAAAAGCAACGGACAAGTCGAGTGGGCCAACGGCATGGTCCTTCAAGGCATCAAGGCCCGCATGTTCGATCGCCTAAGTCCTTACGCAGGCAAGTGGGTTCAAGAGCTCCCCTCGGTTCTATGGTCTCTGCGGACCACACCCAGTCGGGCTACCGGCCAAACTCCTTTCTTTCTGGTCTATGGCGCAGAAGCCATGTTGCCAAATGAGATGGAGTACGAATCCCTCCGAGTCCGCAGCTTCAACGATGAACGCTACGACCCCGACCGAGTGGACGACCTCACCCGACGGGAAGAGGCCCGAGAGGCAGCCCTCATCCAGTCGGTGAAATATCTTCAAGGGCTCAGACGATACCACAGTCGCAACGTTCGAGCACGAGCTTTCATCGTTAGCGATCTGGTTCTACGCAAGGTTCAGACCACCAAGGACTGTCACAAGTTATCCCCCTTATGGGAAGGACCGTATATAATTGCTGAGGTGACTCGGCCAGGTGCATATCGATTAAAGCGTGAAGACGGATCTATTGTGGAGAACTCCTGGAACATCGAGCATATTCGGCGATTCTATGCCTAAATTGACTTAAGTTTCATGTTTTTTCTTGACTACCAACCTCAAGCAAGATGACTTCTTGAGTTAGCAGTCGGGGCTGTACATACGTCAATAAAGCATAGTTTTCCTCATCAACTTTTGCGCATAATTCAGTTTATCATTGTTTAATATTCCTTGATTGGAGTTCAGTGTCTAAGGACTGAGAATTTTTTGATGACCTAATCGAGCTTAGGCTCGGTGATAGTCGGACGAAAATTACTTAAAAAATTTCACATAAAAATTCGAATCAGGACATTAACATAAATAAACTGAATATTCACAAGTCTACATCAGAATGTCACAAGACAATATTTACAAGGCAAGTCAAGGCCGGAAATGGTTTACTACATCAGCAGCCACCTTTTTGGCCGACTCCTGTGCCTCGCTAATCAAATCAAGAGCCTGCTCATCTGAAGTTCCCTCAGCGAACCCCTCCCCGACTGAATCCACGTCCACTCGAGGGTAGAGTGACTTCGTTTGTGCAAGGGCGAAGCCCACTCCCATCACAGCCGCCTCGGAAATGTTGGCTAGATACTGGTCAGGGGCTCGCCTAAGCTTGTCGAAGACTTCAACTGGGTCTAGTGAGCTGGTCCCGACTCCATTGTGGAATAATGACAGCAGGATTGGTGTCGCTGCGTTGGCAACATCTTTCTGGACCTGTCCGGCTCGTTTGACCCTCTCAAGAAGAACGTCGTATTGAGCTCGGGTCTTGACTTTGTAGGCTGCCAAAAGAACTTGATCACGCAGAGTACTCGAAGATAAAGCAGCACAAAGAATGTTACTTCAAAGAGGCCCACCTTCGAACTCGGCCTCCAACTCGGTCTTGCCGAGGCTGACTGCCTCCAGCTGGACCTGGAGCGAATGGACCTCCGACGAATTTTCTACAAGCAAAGAAAGGCTATCAGTCCCGACTGGGAGGATCAACATGGAAACCATAAAGAGACTGGGAGGGTTAAACTCACTCCCGACTGATCCCCGGAGGTCGAGGTTTTCCTCCCGGAGTTCAGCTATTTCCCTCCTCATGGCCCCCTCTCTCGACGTGGCCTCTTCCCGAGTGGTCTTCAGCTTCTGCTGGATATCCTCCAAAGAGCTTAAATGCGGGACCAATGTCACACCCTGGGTTTTTCCCTAATTTATTTAAATAATTTACCTTGAAACAATCGGAATTTCTGAAATTAACCTGGAGCCAACCAATAATTTTAAAATGCAATTAATAAATGGAAATGACATGGTAGGATTTTTCTTGAATTTCGCATGTCAAAATACGCTAACAGGATTTTTACTAAAATTTTTAGAGCACTCTAAGTATTTTTAATCAATTAAATAAGAAATCGGGAATTAATTAAGCCCCAAAAATCCTTTTTCCCTTTTTCTTTTCTTTTCCGTACGGGCTGCACAGTACTCCCGCTCTTTCCTTTGGGCCGCCGGCTGGTCCCCCCGGCCCAAGCCCGCCGCGCGCGCCGGTCGTGGGCCGAGGCCCGCAACGCCCGCCGCAACGCGCAAGTCCGCGGGCGTCCTCGCCGCGAGTCACGACGGTGGATCCCGCCTGTTAGGTTTCCGTCCCCGCGCCCGGTCGGTCCGGCCGCCACCCGCCATGCGCGCCGCCGCTCCGCTCCTTTCCGTTTGAATCCGAGCCACGTGGGCCCTGTGCCGGGCCCAATCTCGCGACGCCGTTTCCATCTCCGCAACCCCGCGCCCGATGGAAACCCCGTCCGCGCGGAATCCGTCGCCGATTGTTTCCCCTCTCTCTCCGATTCCGTGAACAACGGCGACGAATCCGCGCCGTTTCCGTGTTTGTTTCGGTCCTGTTGTACCCCTATAAAACTCCCCTTCGCCGCCGCGCGTTTCCCCTTTGTTTCCCTTGCGCTAGCCCCAAATCCACCGTCGCCATCGTCGTCGTCTTCGTCGCCGTGATTGCGCCGCCGTTCTTTTCCTCTTCGGTTTTCGGGTCTCCTCCCGAACCGCTCCCGCGCATCGTTCCGCCTCCGCCGTGGTTCCCGCGCCCGCAAGACCTTCCGCCGCGTCGCCGGTGCCGCCGGAGCTCTCGGCCGCCCGCATGCCATGGCCGGCGGGCGAGCTCGAGCCGCCGCCGCCCAAACCCTAACCCTAGCGCCGCTTCTGCGCCGTCCGATCTTTCGGATCGGGAGGATCCGCGCCGTCCGATCGCGATCGATCGCCGCCGTTCGATCCGGCCGCCGCACGCCGGATGGCTACCGCGTGTCCGCCCTCGGCCGCCCGAACCCTAATCCTAGCCGCGATCCGCACCGTCCGATCCTTCGGATCGGGCGGATCCGACCGTCCTCTCGCGCGCAAAGCCGCCGCCGTCCGCTCGCCGCCACCCTCCCCGATGCGCGCCACGTGCCCCGCTCTCCTCGCCGCCGTGGACTCGTCCACCGTGGACCGCGCCCGCGCCGCTGCTGGCCGCTTGCGCCGTGACGTCGCCCTACCGCTTGCGCCATGCTTACGTCACCCGGGGCTTAATTGCGCAATAAATCGTTTTAATCTTTTCGTTTAGTTAAAAATCGCAATTAAACTTCTAAAATTCATATCTTTTGAATCCGAGCTCCGTTTTAGCCCATTCAAATTTTATTAAATCCAGAAAAATATCAAGAATCCATTAAAAATACTTTTCAGTGCTGTTTCAGTAGACTTTTTAGGGTGTTTGTTGAGTGCTTTGTTTGTCGTGTAGATCCCGAGTTTTCCGGCGAGCCCGTTCTCTTCGAAGTAGTTGCCGAGGTTCCTTAGTCTCCAGAGCAAGGCAAGTCATACCTTACTTTGACCATATTGTACCTATTTTATGTAAATATCTCTTTTTCTTTCAAATACGCATATGTTTTAGAATGTCATTTCATGGGATGATTATACCTATTGTACTCAACCATAGGATTGTTTACCTTATACCATTGATAACTTGGGGTTCAATATGACTAGATGATAGCTTAAGGTTTGCTTAGTTATGCTTAGCGCAACTAGCTCACTTAAGGGAATCACACTAATCAAGTTTCATTACTGGAAGTTAACTCTCAGATGATGTTAAGTTGTGACCCTGTTTCTAATAATATTGATTTATGAAAAGGTGGGTCATGAGCACATGGTTGGACTTTGGTTAGTGTGCTCATGATGATTAAGGACCGGTTCTCGGGAAACCCTGGAAGAAATGTCGTGCATACCACAAGCCAGCATGGGTAATGGCTAGGTCTGTAGCGTAGCTGTCTCTAGTTAACGTATCCCAGAGAGGGTGGGCGTGATGGAGTTGGGTCGGCCCCGGTTTTAAGGGTTGATCAACTTCCGGATTCACCGCGGCACTAGAGGGGGCTGCCCATTGCCCGATGGGAATGGGGGCGAAACAGTGGTGTGGTACGATTGACTAGAGGGGGTTATGTGAAGGGGTCCTGTCACAGTTCCTTTCCGGGGCACCATGGTGGTGCACCGGCGCATGGTAACGTGTTGTGGGATTGTGTCTTGTGGGTACAGTTGTACACCTCTGATCAGAGTAAAAACTATTCGAATAGCCGTGCCCACGGTTACGGGCGATCGACGATTCACCTTGATTAGTCTCACTTATTTATTTGAATGAAATGTTGAAGCATAACTAGTGCGAGTGGATGGATGGGCTGTTGCAATGTGGTTTGAGCGTTGGACGGTGTTTATTTAATACCGCTTAAATATTACTACTGTTTTCTTGTCTTCAAATATTGTTATTATATTCTCGCAAATGCTGTTTATGCAAATTGAACCTCTTGACCTTTCCTTGTAATATATCTTGCATCATGCCCCCTTTTGGTGTGACTTGTTGAGTACGGTGGTTGTACTCAGCCTTGCTTCTTTTTCCCCCTTCAGTGCCAGAGGTTGAGATCGAGGTCTCCGAGGAGGTGTAGGCTTGTTCCCGTCAAGGCTTAGCTGTGGTGTTGGTGTTCCGCTTCGCTCGTGTCAAGTTTAGCTTAAGTCAGTTTTATCTTCTTTTCCGCTGCATTTGTGTAACTCTTTTATGTTGTTTCTAAGACGAGGATTCTGTATTATCAATAACGTCGATTTGTGTACCTCGGCTGATGCCCGGACGAGGGTGTAATGCACAAATTAGCCGCAGAAATTCGGTGTGAATTTTCGGGCGTGACAACCAACTTCTCCAGCGCCTCGGACTTGGCCATGGATCGACAATACTCCTTCTGCACGCAAGATCCGAAGTTGACCGACTGAAAAGAAATGATGATACAACAATAGAAAAAGATCAAGGCTTACGTTGAGTAGCCGAGTCGCCTCATTCAGGCTGTTGACGAGGGCATCCCTTTCTTCGCTTTCCGCTTGCTTATCTAGGATGATGCCCTGCCTTTGGCCTTCCGAGTCTCGCCACTCGATCTTAACCGGGGGAACCCAGGTTTCAGAAGACTGTAACCTGGGGATCTCCTCTACTGTGGCCGACAGGTCAGGAAGAACGAATGAAGATACGAAAGAGTTAAACTAAAGATTGAAGATGGAATGTCAACTCAAGACTTACCAGTTTTGGCGGCTGAACCCTTGACTGGAGCAGCTCGGCTGGTCCTTTCCTTCCGGCTTTTCACCGACTGGTCTTCAGTCGGGGCTCTCTGAGCTGCAGCCTGGGGCTTCTCCGTGGCCGACTGGTTTCCAGTCGAGGCGTCCCGGCTGGCGGTCGGGGGCTCCCTCCTTGGGATGTCCTGGCCTTGAGGCGAGGGCTTTCTGCCCGGAGCACTTTCGCTCGGGAGAGGGCTCCGGGGTTTTGGCTCCACAAGCTTGGACGCCTCGGATGCGGTAGCTGGAGTTGGCCCTTCGCTCTTCTCAGCCGGGTCTATATCTTGGGGCCTCCTGCCAAGCGAACGACAAATGCAGTTGGAATAAAGACAGAGAAACTTTCGAAGAGCTTAGCTTCAGTCATGAGGCATACCTGGACGACCGGCGGATCTTCGGCGCTGCTTTCGGCGACGACCTTGGAGGGGTTGTTTCGACTGGGGGAGCCGGGACATCATCGTCCGAGTCGTCGATGACAAGCCTCCTTTTGCTCGCCCGTTTGTTGGTGTCCTTACTCAGGGCCGCCTGTTTCCCGACTGGATCACTTTGGATTTTCACTCCACCGGTCGGCTTCTTGGCAGGGCGAAGCGGCACGTCATCATGAGAAACTTTGTACGGTTTCAAAATAATGAAGGCATTTTCCTGCAAGAGAAATTCTCACAATACTAAGAGGTATGACATCAAGATTGCAAGACAGTACAAAGAGGTCAGTCGGCTTACCGGAGGAGGAGGCCGGTAGAGACTGAAGGGAAGAACCGGCAGCACGAGGGCGCGCTCGACTGCAACTCCAGTCGAGAAGATCTTGTACATCCGGATCTTCAGGATCTCGAAACTAAGGGGATCCCGGTCTTCCCGATTGGGGTCCTCCCTGCCTTCGTACTCGAAGGCTGGCTTCGATCGTTCTTTGATTGGTGCCAGTCGGCTCCTGATGAAGTGCCGAGTGATCTGTTCGCCGCGAAGACCTTTCTGCTTCATCTCCAAGATCTTCGCTAGCAGTTTGTTGGCTTCATCCCAATCTTGGGCTACCGGCACAGTACTCCAAGTATGCTTAGGCACAGGGGGAAGGCCGACAAAGGCTGGCAGGCTGGGTTCGAGGTTGCTGATATAGAACCAGCTTGCATGTCAGCCCTTGTTGGAGGATTTCAAGGGAAGAGAGAAGTACTCCTTGCGGAGAGATCCGTGGAGTTGAAAACCCGCTCCACCAACAACGCATGGATGGTCCTTATTCGGATGCGGTTTGAGGTAAAACATGCGGCGAAAGAGTTGGAAGTGGGGGAGGATGCCAAGGAAAGCTTCACATACATGGATGAAAAGAGCGATGTGAAGCATGGAGTTGGGGTTCAGATGATAGAGTCGAAGACCATAATAATCCAGAAGCCCCCTAAAGAATTCGGAAGTAGGGAGGCTAAACCCGCAGTAAAAGAAAGATGTGAACACAACGAGCTCACCAGTGTTCGGTGAGGGGAAATCTTCACCCGCCGCCGGGCGCCAACCCACGATCTCCTTGGGGGGAAGCACGCCGTGCTTCACCATCTCCTTGAGGGTGGACTCCCTCACATCC
The DNA here is from genome assembly GCA_019925245.2 of Oryza australiensis. Lineage (NCBI taxonomy): Eukaryota > Viridiplantae > Streptophyta > Magnoliopsida > Poales > Poaceae > Oryza > Oryza australiensis. The sequence goes on from JAIFGZ020000126.1 coordinate 1,007,075, forward strand.
GAAGTAGCCCACTGCTTGAAAGGGATCTTCCTCTCATCCGCCATGAGTGTGGTTAGTGTGGGGATCAGATCTGGCTAAAAGGATGGGGATTTGAGATGGGGATCTTGGGAGCTAGATGCGGAGGCTATTTGTGGCGAAGGATGAGCTCCTGGGTCGATGGATTCGGGTGCGCGCGAGTCTAGGGTTTTCCGGAGGGAGCTGGTGAACAGTGCTGCGAAAAGAGGAAATTTTTGGGAAGACGAAGTGGCGGGGATGACCTCGAGGCTTTGTAAAGAGATTTGAGGGTTGCGCTAGGTTTTCTCGTGATTGGGCCGAGCCCATGAGAGACCTGTGGCCCAGCTAAGGTGTGGCCCGACGCGTGTCCTTAGGGACTTAAGTGGATGAGCTTAAGCAGATTTGTCTTGGCAATATGCACATGACCGAATGCCCTATACCTTTGGAAATCCTTTCATACTGCGGTTTGCTGGACTTCATGAGAAGCTAGCACGATGCAATTTGAAAGGTGACCAACAGCTAAGCTTTTTATAGTTGCCTTGATAACAAGAGCTGTTTGGTTCTTTAGCATTTGATTAAATGATTATATCAATGCTATTTTCCACCTTGGTGAAGATCTTTATAGATTGAGACCAGTATTATGGCAAGAGCTATTTAATAACTTGGTCATCTTTTTCAGACGACTGAAAAACTTATTTACCCATAAGGGATGATTAAAATATTTGTTCCGAGATGACTCAGACAGATCCACTCGGACAAGCGTGAGCTTACTGAGTGCTTTCCACTTATAAGGATTGATTAAGTTATTTGTTTTGAGGTGGCTCGGGCAGATTCACTCGGATGAGCACGAGTTTGCTGAGTGATGAGATTTTTTATATATGCTTTAACATGAGTTAAGAATTTACATGAGTATGATTTTTTATAGTCCTTGCTCGTATGTTTGGTCTGTTTTTGGCTAATCATACGGTCGGGGGCTGCATCTGATTAGGTACATCAAGAGATGTGCTTAGATATTTACTTTTGAGAATTTTTGGATATTTTCCAGCCCTTCACAGTCTTTGGAGCCACTCGGGAGATTCAGGCAGAGATGATGGAATCACTTGGTGCTAGAAGCACTCGGCCAAAGAGGTTTTTGGCTGTGTGCTGTCTTGGTTTGAAGCTGAGTTGTCTCGTCGACTGAAAAGGACTCGGGGCTACTGTGGAGATTATGGCAATCGGGTATCTACATGGCAAGTTTATCCGACTAGAGGTAGGGATAGATTGCATTTACTATACCTGTAAACCAAATATGGCTTGGGTGTTACATTGCCGATAGAGATAAGGCAACAGCCTATAGTCACAGTTTAGTAAGATTGAGGAAACCGACTTAGAGTAAGATAGGGTTTCCGATCTGTAAGCCCGCCTCCCAAGACTATATAAGGGGGGTAAGGGGCGTCCCTTGAGGGATATCAGAAGTGATATGCGATATCAGAGTTGATAAGCAAGAGCTTTAGACTTTAGGAGCCTTAGATCTTGAGATCAATATACACTCGGCGGATCGAATCCCCGAAACAGGAGTAAGGTATTACCTCACGAGAGGGCCTGAACCTGTCTAAATCTCGTTTTCCGTCTAACCCATTGTGCTTGGCGATCTTGACTGCACCCCCAAAATTCTATTGCCGAAACCAAGTTTCGACACAAACATTGAAGTGTTGTTGCAAATAGCATAATTCATGATTTGTCCTGCTAGGCAATTGAAGAGATGAGTACATACAGTGGTGAAAATGTTGATTAGAAAATGGAGCAAATGAAAAACCATACTTACTAACTCTGTCATTTTGAGAATATATATCTAATTATATTAGGTTCTAGTAAAATAAATTGTACCTAAAATGATTCAATTTGGAGTTTTAGAAAGGAAATCTATAGGGACAACAAACTTTAACGTTTCTTTTTCATGCTTATAAACTTTACTTGTCAAGCTTCATGGGCTAGGTTATGTACAATCTGGATTTTATTGTGCCTTGGTAAAGAAAGAAAGATTGTCCATGTTTCTTCATATTTGAAGATTCAACTAATTCCAGTTTTTCAATTTTGCAATCAATCACTGGCTCTCTGGTAAATGAAAAATCAAAGAGAAATTAAATTAGTGAAAGAGTATACCAGAATGCCAATTTGCAGATGATGTAGCTTTTATTGTGAGCTTCTTTATAAAGAATATGTAAAGCATGTGACTGACTAGAGCTTTTTAAAGAACTTTGCCTCCTGGTGATGAAAGGTAAACATGAGAACACCCTAATTAAATCTAATTGGACTTGGACTCTGTTATCATGTAGGATGTAGCCAAAAAACAAGGATTTCACATGTTTACCATGAATCTGATAGCTTTGGAAATTTGAGGCTTGATTTATGTTGGTTCTGCTCCCCTGTTTAATATGGCACCAGCTATGCATACATAAAAAAATCAGCAAACATTGAAAGTTTCGCTCTGTTTGATGTTATTCAGTACTAGTGCAATTAAATGGTGATGAACTAGATATAGACTAATTATGAACTAGATTCAGTACTGTGCAGCGTGCTCATGAAAATCCACCATGTATGCTCCACCGCCACCAAGACCACCACCAAGGTTCTGCCCCGCTAATCCTCGGGTAGGCCTAGGGGGCGCAAACCGCGCCTTCCGACCACCGGCTGTAGCCACGGTCAGCGGGCGGGGCAGGACTCCAACATCTCCTATAAATTATGGTGGTGATGTCCATGGAGTCGATCCGATGGGAAGGTCCCAAGAAGAGACATGGAACGGCGATCACCTTCATAGCCAATCGGAGCATAATTATTGGACAGACATCAATGACTATTCGACTCCGTCTCAGGAAGGTAAAGTACTGAAATGAGATTCAATACATACATGGCATTTGGAGATACTTAGTGAAGTGATTATTTGTGTATATCTTTGATTGTGCTATATTTTCATGATAACTTGTCATAGGTAATGGATATTTTAGTGACCTGATGAATGGCCAAGAGTATGAGGATATTCCAGTTGATTCACAAAGATCAATAGCCATGGAAAATACTAACCCCAAGAGGCCTAACCAAAAAAGGAGTAAAAATTTTAGTGAGGACGAAGACAAACTCTTAGTATCTGCTTGGCTTAATATAAGTCTCGATGTTGTACGAGGGAATGACCAATCTGTAGGGACATTTTGGGAGAGGATATATGAGTACTATCATAGAAACAAAACATTTGTATCAGATCGCACACAAGGATCTCTCACTCACCGATGGTCAAATATCCAGGAAAATGTTAATAGGTTCACAGGCTATGTTAGCCAAATTGAGGATAGAAGACCAAGTGGACTCACCAAGCAGGACAAGGTAATTCCGTTTTGTTGCAAGTATGTTATAATATGCCTTCAACATGTAGATATATTGATGTTCTATTTTTTTAAATAATGTAGATAATGCAAGCTTGTACCATGTATAAGGCTGACGATAAGAACAAGAAGTCCTTTATGATGCTTCATTGTTGGAACCTCCTCCGACACCATCAGAAATGGATTGATAGAAGGGCAACGAAGGAAAATCAGCAAATAACCACCAAGAAATGAAAGAACAATGACGATGGTAGCCCTAGTGTTGATCTAGATATACGAGATGTAGGTGTGGCTACAGAGTCTGACTCTCCGGAGTACGACGTGTCTAAGAGACCCATGGGCAGGAAACAAGCAAAATAAGTTAAAGTTCCTCGGTCTACATCTGCTGTACAATTGTATTGGGAAATTAAAAAAGAGTCAGACGAGAGTAAAGAAGCTGATAAAAAAGAGAGATGGCAACAATTCATGAACTTGCAACAGGAGAAGTTATCGCTAAAGAAAATGTTAGAAGAGGAGAGAATCATGACCTTGGACATTAGTGATAAGCCGCAAGAGCAACAGCTGTACTACAAGAGTTTGAGGGTTGAAATCTTATCTCGTCGAATGAATAACGACGCAACATCACAGGTATGATTGGTTCATATGACACGTATGATTGGAATGAGTATGTGTTGACCTCTTTTCTGTGCTTGTGGTGTAGTTTGATGAACGATCGGGCGATGAGCAGAGGACAAGTGAATGCACTGGCAAAACAACGAGGAACGAAGAGCAGTAACTCAATATAACTTCACTTTTCTTGTTGCTGCAGTATTGAATGGAGGCAATTTTGGTAGCATTTTAAGTTGTTTTCGCCAATTTGTTTAGTGATAAGGAAATAAACAAACATTAAGTCCAGTTCTGTCCTGTTCATTGTTCTGACAAAAACATTATACTCAGTGCCCAACAAATTTTTTCTTGGTTCTAGGAAGAAATTGTGGTTTTATCACATATATGTTGTTTTATAGAGAATAAACAAAACACATGATGCAGTTCTGGAATAGATTGTTAATTGTGATTCTGCAACAAAACTCATGGAACTTCCTTGATAAATTATTAACTTATTGACTAATAATTTTCATTTTTTCTACTGACAAAAATTATACCAAAATCTACATCCTATTGTCAAAAGATGGGCATTTTATCACCTATGATTTGAGCTACCCAAGACCATGAATGCAGCTGCCTCCAGATTTCATAACTCTGTTTTGCATACTACCTGAAGTGTTGCTATCTCTCCAGATAAAGCTGCATCACATTCTACATGGTGGTGTGTGTGGTTCATGCATAACCATGTGCAGAGCAGCAATTGATTGGTGTGTTTGATAAATGAATTTCATTTCACAGCAGCAATTGTAGCATTAGCATCTTGTTTCCCCTGCTGTCTGGTGCTCCATTTCATCTCTTTATAGTCTCTCTACTATACATACCATCACTAGTACCTATCAAGATGTGGCCTGACTTATCAATAAAATTTTCTGAACTTTAGGTGGATCTCACCCCATAGGTAATGAAGATGTTTTAGGAGTCAGAACATTAATTACTGGTTATCTGATGTGCTGCCAAGGCATTCAAGTAATCGAAATATGGAAGCCATGAGATGAAATATACCTTTATATTATTGCTAACAAGTGATACATTTTGTTCCCTCTTGTCAAGCATGTATGCCATTGCTGTCAAGCATGTATGCCATTGCTTTCTGCAGTTTTCTTACGTTTTTGCAATAGTTCATACTTTCTGGGAAACTCTGTAGAAAAGACTCCAAATTTTAATATATTTCTCTTTAGTTGTTCTGCAGATTTACCAATGATACGATTAATTGCTGAGACATGAAGAATAAAATAGATTGATCTTGATTTTGGGAGAAGGCCATCAGATTTTAGTTTAATTATGTCCATATTTTGGGCATGGATTATTGTTCATTTTTGCAGCAGACTAAGTTTATAGCATCCAATTTATTTCCTTTGCACATGTAATCAGTAATCTCGCTAATCATAAATCCTTATCAAATTGCCCTATCAAATTCTTAATAGGCTATCAAAATATAAAATGTCGGATTACAAGAATTAATCGGCCGGGTCTGATTTTCTTGCACCATATATGGGCCATAGTCTGATTGTCTGCTAGGGTTTGCAGTGCATCTCTGTGTCACTAGGGAGGCATTGATTTGAGATCACAATTTGAATCTACCAAACGTTTGCATGGAATAATTAGGAACGAGAGATAGCTGCACACACTCTTTTTAAAATGAAATATATTTGACATAGTCTGTGACAATCCATTATTCGATAGCAAGAAATAAAAAGTAGATAAGTAGTTATTATAATGCTAACAAATTAGTTTCCATGAAGGTCCCATAAATGTTCTACTAGATCATCTTGTAGCTGCAAGTGAATCACTTTATCCTTGATTCTTTGATAGTTTTGAATGAACTGATCGAGCTCAGAAATGTGGTCATGTGAAACGTCTACTGTTTCTCCAATTTCATGAAAATTTAAGTCCGCATCTTCGTTCCCTTCATCTTCAACGATCATGTTGTGCATAATGACACACACAATCATAATGTCTGCAAGAGTTTTTTGATCCAAGTAACGAGTTGACCCTCGAACAATAGCGAATCGAGCCTGTAGAACCCCAAATGCTCGTTCCACATCTTTCCTAGCCGCTTCTTGTGCTTGGGCAAAATACTTTCTCTTATTACCTTGTGGCATAGGTATGGTCTTCACAAATGTTGCCCATGGAGGATATATGTCGTCTGCAAGGTAGTAACCCATTGTGTAATCATGACCATTCACACTATAATTTACTTTTGGAGCTTGTCCTTCCGCTAGCTTGGAAAACAATGGTGACCATTGCAACACATTAATATCATTATGTGATCCGGGCAAACCAAAAAATGCATGCCAAATCCAAAGGTCTTGCGACGCTATCGCTTCAAGAATAATTGTGGCTTCATGCGTATGCCCAGTGTATTGACCTTGCCATGATGTTGGACAATTCTTTCACTTCCAATGCATACAATCTATGGAGCCAAGCATTCCACGGAAACCTCTTTGCTCATGCATTGCAAGAAATCTAGCAGTATCTGTATTGTTTGGTGATCTCAAATATTCATCACCAAAAACCTCAATTACAGCTCTTAAAAATCTTTTCAAACTTTCTAGAGCGGTGCTTGCTCCAATACGGACGTAATCATCAATAGCATCTGCAGCCCCACCATATGCTAGTATTCTCAACGCAGCAGTAACCTTCTGTAATGCACTAAGGCCAAGTGTTCCCGCTGCATTTCTTTTTTGAACAAAATAGTTGTCGTGCTCTTCTACGGGACACTTGATTCGCATAAACAACGAACGTCTCGTTCCAAACCTGATGAAAATAAAAACTACGTATTACAACATGCAACAAACATCTCAAGAAAGTCGATGAAATTTTTAAAACAAACCTGCGTCTGAAATAAATAGAACCATATGTTGGATTATTGGAGAAGTAGTCTTCATATAGCCTCTCGTGACCACCTATTCTATCTCGATCAATTACTTGATGTCCAACCACAGACCCTCGTCTGGTGTGATCATCATCGTCTTCTTACAAAATCATAGACAATACGAACTCATCATCATCCGGCGATGATTCTAACAACTCCTCCATGACAAAAAATTCACTCATCGTCGATCGATTCACGCGGACGTGTGCATGTATACAAATTGTAAAACTCGACGGCAAGAAAGTCCTCCCTGGCGGCGCCAAACAAGCCTCCGGTGGCAACACTGTGATTAATTTTGTGATTAGGTTAATGTCTTTATATATGCAGTATGCATACGTGGAATTTTTGGCATTTTTAATTATTTTTTTTAAAGTTTTACCAAAATAATTTCCGAGTTCGAAAAATTTCAAAACTAATCTCCTCCCGCCCTCCGGGAGGGCGTGAAGGAAAAACGCCTCCCGAGGGCGAAATATCCGACGTGGCGACGGCCGTGCGGGGCCGCTCGCCGCGCGGTGGCATTTTTGCGGCGGCCCCTTCCCGCCCTTGGGAAGGGCGTTTTCACGTGCATGGGGCCGCCCGCAAAAATGCCAGGAGGCCGGCCTTTTGCAGCGGCCCTTCCCGCCCTTGGTAAGGGCGTTTTCATCGTGCACGGGGCCGCCGCAAAAGGCCGGCCGCCCGGCATTTTGTGGCGGCCCCTTCCCGCCCTTACCAAGGGCGTTTTTTCACTGTGCTTACAGGGGCCCATTCCCGCCCTTCCAGAGGGCGTTTTTTTCCCAAACCCTAATTGTCCTGATCGACATCGACCCACTCTCTCGTGTTGTTTGAGATGTAAAATGTTATCGTTGTATTTTGTGCTAATATAACAAATCCATTGGATTTGTGGTATTGTTGCAAATGTAACCGTCTTCATGATTTGTCGTATTGTTTGAAATGTAAATGTTATCGTCGTAAGGATGCAAATGTAAATATTGTTGCAAGTGTAAATGTTCGAGGTATCGTACATATGTTGTTTGCATTACCTGTGAACATATTATTTTAACCAAGTTAACTTAGTTGCAATGGTTAAGCAGTTGTTTGTCACAGTGTTACATAACCCATTAGGTACGGATGATGCAATACAACTAACTCATCCCCCACGAGTCAAGGCTCGGCTACCTACGGAACCGTTCAAGGGCGATAAGCTTGTCATCAATTTTATCTTTCCTTCTCGGTGTTGTACTCCTTTTGAGTTTCACATTCAGTTACTTTTAGGCCGTTATATTGGGGAATGACATTGTCGATCTACCTAGTGAATCCACACCTTCTTTGAATGCCCTGGTAAAGAAACACATGTAATCAGTTAGAGAGCCACTAGAGCGAAGACGTTTGCATAATTGATAAAATGAAAGACGTACAACGAAGTCGTTGTCTAAGTTGGGGCAAATGAAATATCTCCGACCATATGTTCGTGGTTCAAATGAGGTAGCCATCTTGCAACGATCCCTACAACCGCACATAGGACGCTCCGACAATTTAGGGAAACCCAGTGGGTTGTTCCTCCAAGCTAAGCTTGCGATTTCGACGCGACGTTCATACTCCATCCAAGCCTGAATGAATTGTTCATCGACTCAGTTGTGTTACCGTCGACCGATCGAAGCAGGTTTAATCGTATCGATCCAATCTTTGTATGGACACTGACGTACATCCTCCTGGTTGCACATTTTTTATGGTCGGAGTTAAAAAATGGAACAAGCGAAAAGGTTAAAGAAAGAAAAATTATACTCACGACAAAATCGTCATCCGCAATCTCGGGACACACGAAGCATCTTTGTCCTCTAGTTGCTTGTCTTATGGATCTTACCACATGGCAACGTAGACCACAGTGGCATTCTGGACGTTCCCGCCATGTGGGTAGTGCCAGCTGATCCATAGGCCAGTCCAAAGCTTCAGCGCGAACTCGACGTTGGTACTCAGCCTTCCGTTGAAGGTAGTCTGACCTTGTTTCGCTAAGTGGGTAGTAACGTGTTCCGTCGGTTCGTGGGTTCTCCGTATCTATCCACTCAACGAAGTTGCACACCCGACGATATGCCCGCATGAGGTGTTAACACGATGTACAATCAAGTTAGCGTTTTCGCGTGAAGATTTTGTAGATGAAAGCAAGGCGCTTAAGCCATACCCGATCAATGTTGGCGCATTGGAAAAATCGTCTCCCCGGTTTCGGCGAGGAGGGACGACGTAAGTATGCAGCCATCTCCACAATGGCATAACGGACGGTCACACCATGGTGGAATAAAACCGCTCAAAGGATGGAGTCGCCGGTGGAGACGCTCAAGGAATGGATGATATGAAGATCTCATTGCGGGAGTAAATGTAGAAAAGAGAATGCAGATTTGAAGAGCTCGTATTCGGATCTAGGCAATATATAGTGCAGGAGGTGACGGTTCACATGTATGTATCGTTTATGTCCGTCACGGGGCAACAACTGATCGAGACGTATCGTGTAGGATTGTCACGGGGCAAAAGTTGATAGCGACGTATCGTGCGGGACTATCACGGGGCAAAAGTTGATAGCGACGTATCATGCGGGACTATCACGGGCAAAAGCGATAGCGATGTCTCGTGCGTGTCTAACTGGGCCGAAAGTTTTTGTCGTTAGTAAGAGTATCATGCGCGAACGATACGAAGGATCTCGTGACATGTGAGTGCGACGAAGGACATAGATATATACAAACATCAAACACAAAATAAATATTTACAATTTGTACAACGTTGCACACAGCAGCCTCGACGAGGCCTCTTACCCCTATCCCTCCTAGGCTGTGCTCGACGTGCCCCGAGAGTACGTCGCCTATCCGGGGGCACGCCACGACTAGCACGGACATCCGGCGCGGGCTCTCGTGGCGGGTCCCGGCTCGTGGTAGAGGTGCTCCACCGAGCCGAGAGGAGGCGAGTACGTCCCGATCCGGGTCCTCCAGTCGTCGAAGTCATCGCCGTACCGACCCCCTCGTCGCCTCCCGGACCCGCCCGCTGCGTCGACGAAGTCCCCGACCGGAAAATCCCCGCCGAGTAGAATCCTCCCGTATGTAAGCAATGTGAAGCATCGTGACTTAAACTAACACGTGTGAACTAATCATCGGACGATGCTTGCTCACCTCCCCTGACCGAGGGGACGAGGAACGGAGGATCCGCTCGCTCCAAGCAAAGCTCGCAGTCTTGGGCCGAGTAGCGAAAGGCCGAGGATCGACGATCCACTCGCGCCGCCGTATCCCCGCTCGGTAGCGTCGGACCTAGGCGACATTCGGTTTGTTAGATCACGTTGTAGGGTTGACGAATGAAAATGAGTGGAACTAACCCGTGGAAGGACCAGCGCCGTGTGGTGACCATCCGGCACTGGACCGCGTGGACGAGGACTGTAACACCCGTGGAGGAACCGCGTCGACGGCGAACGACACGAGAAGATCCGCAAGATCTTCCGTGCCGTCGTCGCATCCGCTCGAAGGTCATCCTCTGTTCCACCTCGTTCGGTGAATGCCTGCGTCCGGCCTCGCATCACCGAGTCGATTTCGGCATTCAATGCCCGTGCGGCGTCGGCCTACAAAAATCAAAACAAGTTAGGTTTTTCGCTCCAATAAAAAAACATAATGACGTAAAAGGCTTTAATGCCGAGAAATCATGACGTACCCCAACGAAGTAGTCCTGGTCTCGGTGCCTGGGGTAGGTGTCCGTGACTGCTGCCTGGTGTTGCTGCTGCGTGGCCGGTGTGAAGGTAACTCGCGGACGCGTCCGCGGTAGGTACCACCGAAGGTAGGCGGTGTAGTTCTCCTCGGAGTGGGCGTAGATCTCGCCGATCACCTCCTCGGTGGCTATCAGCCAGTCCGCCACGTATTGCTGCATACGTGGTTCCCGAGGGAGCCTCCCCGCCGTCCCCGTCGAGACAACTGCGTACACAGCAAAGGTCGACTATAGTTCCATTTAATTTGACACAATAGTAGTACATTTGAAATAGAAATACTCACCGGTGGTCCCGTGGGGAACGGCAACCGTACGTCTACCGGAATCCCGGCGCAGTCCGAACCGCCTCCATCACTCGGCCTGGGCAGTGAGGCTCGACGGTGATGTCGTACACCATCGGGATCAACGTCATCCAGTAGGCCGAGTCGCGCGTGCACAACGTCGAGAGGCCTAGAGGCGCCCGAGCTGCGACCGCCCTGCTGCGTGTACGGCTCCCGGACAACGTCGTATGGCCGGAGACGGTCCAACTCGAACACGAAGTCCGGTAGCTCCGTCTCACCCGAGCGTGGGCGTAACGACGCTGCGACAATAAAAAAATCAAGTGGTTACAAGTTTTGTTCAACACAATTTAAATATTTGAAAGAAATATGACTTTGTACTTACGTTGCGTCGAAACTAGTACGAACCCATCGTAGGCCCGTCGGCGGGTTCTCGAAAGCGGCGCTACGTCGTACGGAGAGGTGTCGACGACCGGTCGGCCGATCGCGAACCGCTCCGCAGCCACACTGTAAGAGAAGGGGACGACCTGTGAAGATCGCTCCGGATCTGTCTTCGTGCACGCGTCGCACAGGCCACGGTAGGTGGCTGCGAGCACCGCTGAACCCCAACTCCACTGAGGCACGAAGCCTATCTCCGCGTCCGCTATCGACCGGCGTAGTGGATCGTGCCCCCTCTCGCAGTGTTCCCCGACGTGTTGATGAACATCACCCACCGAACAACCAAAGCGTGTATGCCTCCAACGAGCGTCGCACGGAGTACTCGTCGGCGTCGGGGTGGAGCTTGTCGGCCTACAAAGGAGAAAACCATGTTAACAAACATCGATGTAATGAAAAATATCGAAGTCTTCAAGTTAACTTACCGTGAACCGCATAATCCAAGTCTTCGTAGGCCCGGTGGTCGCGTAAGGGTAGATCGACGAACACTGGGAGCCCCGTAGCCTCATCACCCGAGCAAAGCGCGCAGTGATGTCCTCCTCCATCCACCAACACCGTCCACAGGCCCGACAACCTCTCCGGCTAGTGGTAGCCCTAGCAGGTAGGAGACGTCCTGCAGCGTCGGAGCCATCTCCCCACAAGGAAGATGGAAGGTGTGCGTCTCAGGACGCCACCGATCCACCAAAGCAGCTATCAGGGACCGGTCGTGATCGGCCGACCGGTCGTCTGCCACGTCGGATATTTCGCCCTCTGGGAGGCGTTTTTTCCCTTCACGCCCTCCCAGAGGGCGGGAGGAGATTAGTTTTGAAATTTTGCGAACTCGGAAATTATTTTTGTAAATCTTTAAAAAAAATTAAAAATGCCAAAAAATCTGCATACGTGCGGCAAGCAACCCAGCAAGCACACATGGCCCAGCATTCATGCATGGCCTAGCATATGTGCAATAGTTCAGCATTCATGCATAGCCCAACCAAAAAAAACAGAAATTTTAAGGCCCAAAGCAAACCATTTAGGCCCAACGTAATTTTAAATGTATAGGAAACCTGATTTTCAGATTTTTGTTGGATGAGAAATGCTGTATTGAGAGTTAATTTTTTTAGGAAGGACTAAAAACCATCATTATTGAGAATTCATTTAGTCGTATGTGCTCTTAAGCCAGGAAAGATGTGAGATGGCCCGGTGGCGGCGGCATGCGTGCGGCAGCGAGGGAGCTCGTTGCTGACATGCTTCCGGCCATGGATTAATCAAAATAGGTGGCTTGTGAGCATCTACAGGTTGAGGGGGTTCTACCTATGTGATTAGTTTGGCTAGAGAAGGTCTGGGGAGCTCTAGCGCTGTGTGCTTGCTGGCCGGAACAGAGGAGTTCCCGGTGGCGCATGTTGACAGCATCCTCTAGAGGTTTAAAAATTTGAAAGAACTGGGGAAAAGGAAGGTTAAAACATATAGCACATTTTTTTACCTTCAATTCGAAGATTATTTGGCTGGAATTCTCCAATTTTGGTTTTCCTCTTCGGCTGCCGGGCTAGGTTTTCTTAGAACCTCTTTCGGTTCTTCTCTGAATTGAGACAGTATAGAGGTTAATTGATGGGGGAAGGTTGGGGGAATTCTGGAAGAGAGTATGACGAACAATTTTTGTATATCAAGTTTGATCTACCATGGTCTTATTTATAGGCTTCAAAGTCGGTTTTGGGTTTCGGATATCGCCGGCGGCCATGGCGGTGGACCATTGTCGGTTCACAGGGGATAGAGTTGATGTCGTGGCCGAACCAATGGCATGCCAGCACGTGCACAAAGTTGAGGCGGTTGTTCTAAGTTGGTTCGGTGTGCCAATGGGTGAGGTGGATGTTCTTGTTGAATCAAACTCCGGCGGCCGCGGTCGAACAGAACCAGTCGACCAGTGATATACATGTCGCTGGGATATTTTGATTGTTTGCTAGTTCATGGCATAGCCTAAGTCGGTTCGTTCATATTGATCTGTGGTGTGGATAAGAAAGATTGATGCCCACAGGGCATCGGCCGTGGATTTGAGATGGCCGTGGGTTGGCCAAGACTGGGAGGAAGAAGAAGCAGGGGAGAGAAGGAAAAGAAAGAAGAAAGGAAAAAGAAAAAGAGGAAAAGGAGAAAGAAAAGAAATAAAAAACAAAAAAATAAAAGAAAAGGAAAAGTTTTTGAAAAAGTTTAATAGGATTTAATTTTATATTTTGAAATTAGTTTAAATTTTATTTTATGGATTTATTGATTTAAGAACTTAAATTTAGGTTTTTGAAGGAGATAAAAATTGAACCTTAGCACTATCTAAATTAAGAATTATAAGATAATTTTATAAATATTTAAAGGAATTTTAATTTTTTACCACCAATCATACAACAAATTGTTTGCAAAAATTTCCTTCACTTTTTATTTACTTTTAAAGGTATAATTTTTAGACTGTTACATCCTTAGTCATATCGGCTATTGTCAGGCCGGCACCTGCTATTTTAAGTTCGTCCCAATGACTTTGTTTGCTAGCCGATATTCTACTATACCAAGTTGTCTAGGTTTTGTCGGTTGATGGCCAAGATTTGAAGGTGTCGGCCCAATGTGTCAAGTTGGGATTTGCTAGTCTAAAAGGAACCCTATTTGTTTCAGCATTGATAAATTCTGTGGGGTCTGGGTTGTCGATTGGCCCTAAGAGGAATTGGTTGGGATGGATGAGATTGGGGATCGCAATTTGGTTTGAGAGGTGCTACAATGAAAAACAAAGAAAAAGGGCAAATTAAAAAGAGCAAAAACCAAATTGCGGTAAAGAAGAGAGCTAAAGCCGATGGAGCTTACCTCTAGGAACTCGGCCGATGGCGCCGTGGAGGGAGTAGTCGAGGTCAACATCGCCGGGAGTGAGGTCGTCGCCGCACGAAGTTTGCTTGCGAGATTGCCGAGGGCTCCGAGGAGGTCGCTCATGAAGATTGGAGATGTTTTGTGGCTAAGGAGGTGAAAGCAAATGTGACGGCGTCAAAAGCTCTAAGGTGGTGGTTATTATTTAAAGAGGCGTGGTAACCGACCGATGGAAAGCCCTAGATTTTCTTGGGAGATCAAATTCGAAAAATCCGCAACATTATTAATATAGCGGACTTGGGGGCATGTGTTGAGGACCAAATTTGGTAAGCCAATTATCGGATTTGGAATTAAGGCCGAAGCCGATTTGGAGGGAATCGGGTTTTTTAGAGACGGAGTGCGCGCCAACTGCAGACCGAATCGGCTAAGGAGTTTGTCGGCTGGTGACCAAATCGGCTAAGGTATTCATCGGCCGATACCGAATCGGACAAGACAAGCCGATATAGCCGGTTCTGGTAAGATAACATTGGAATTGTCTTCGGATTCGTTTGAAGTGCTTCATGAGGATTGCCATGCATGGATAAAGTCCAAGAAAGGCAATTATATCTATTAATTACGTTATTTTAAATAGTTTTCTTATAGATAATGTCGGTAAGAGTCTGTTTTATGCAATTATCTGTAATTTGAATTGTAATAGAGACAGGAATCGTGTCCGTCAAGGACATATCTTGTATCTGGGTATAAATATGACCTAGGACCTTGTAATTTATCAACAATCAGTTCAATACAACCTTCGGCGCATCGCCACCTTTTTCCTTTTAGTTATTTCGACAAGATCTTGCTTCGAGTTGGGCTGCATCGAGTTTGATCTTCAGCGAAAGGTAAAACTTGTTCGGGGGCTTGCGCTCTCGGGATTAGTGCTTCTATCATTATGACACTCTAATCATATTTACGTAAATCATCGAGTTATCATATATGCTATATAACCTAGATCGATGCTGCGACCTAACCCTAATCGGCTAGCCTCTGTTATCAGATAACAACCAATAGGGTTAGATATCATCGTCGACATAGATTATATAGTGTATCCACCATCTCAAAAGGTTTTCATTGACTTGTTCAGATCTTATGCTTCTTCTTACGCTCAATGTTGCATCGGTTGAGTCCGACCTATTAAGTAATATTTAGAATTATAATATTTATCCTATCTTATGATTACTATTAGAGATAGTATCGGGGTTTCAGCCGATCTTACCTGTTTTAGCTATTTTGTTTGTTTTATGTTTACTTGATATGCTAAATCTACCCTTTATATTGAGATCTCACTGTGACGAAATATGTTAAGCTTGCTATCGATCTTTTAGGTTATCTTAACACTTGACCGATTCCTATTTAACGTATTTAATCTATAGTGATATCTTAGTATAAAGGGATATCGGAGTACTAGCCGATACACATTAGATCTATGACATCGGCTATGTTATAAATATGTATAATCTTTATCTTAAAGTACTTCTAGACATAAGTGATTTATACTGTCTCGGTACACTGCTGATCTATCCCAATCACTTGGTCTAAGTATATTTCAAGATTTAGATTATATATTATGAATATCTACAGACGATCGATTAGGTTTAATTTCCCTCGGCCGATTCAGTGCGTACCGCATCGGCTTAATGACGAACGATACATCATCGACTACTAGCCGATCGACTATCGTTTACAGACTAACACTTGTTTTCTTTCTTTGTTTCTTGTTGGTTGCAGGATCAAACTAACTGGCACGCCCTAGGAACCTAAATACAGTAAAGAAATCTCTCAGGCCAGTGCATGGGAATTTTCTCATCAACAAGCTGGAATGGTCAAAGTAGCCACGGCTGGGGTGGTAGCGGTACACGGAGTGGCGGAAGTCGAGGTCATGACGCTCCCTGATCCTGGTCATCATCAGGTAGGCGGCCTCCTAGCAGGCGTGCTCGAACGTGCCTCCCGAAGCAGTCACCACCATGTTGGGCAACACGGTGGGGATGCCATGCACCTCCAAGCTCACTCGGTGCGGGAACTCACCACTGAGGAGTTGGATCTGCGTGTACTTCGGATCATTGGGGTACCCGACCAATATCATCATCCTGCTGAGCTCTACCACGAAGTCTTCCATGCCTTGACCACGGTGCATCGGGGAAAGGCCTGACATCTATAGAAGACAAAGGAGGGGAATCAATGCATGCTCAGATCCAAATTAAATAACGCAATAAAGGACACATGTAAATAACCAAGTAAGAAGCACACTTTTATGCATAGAATATTTTAGCATGATTATAAATAAAATACTATCGACCCTACTGAGCAATAAATTAATGAGCAAAATAATTACATAATAATAATAACAAGCATGAAAACTTGTAGCCCGCAAAGCCTAGACGCGACTTAATGCATATTCCCGACAATTCCCAAACCAACTATCGAATAAAATCCAATTCGACTCCAACCCTGTCTAGGAAAATCTACTAAAACCCTAGGCCGACCATACTTGGAAAAATCCAATTCGAAGAACGGTTAAGATTTTTCCCACGAACCATGAAAACGAGAATCCAAAATTTTCCCGAAACAACTCCAAATGCAAAAGGGCATATGCATATGAAAGAGTTTCAGAGGGCTCTTAGGGCTTTCCATTTGGCTTATCCTATGGTCAAGGTCGGATCTGATACCAACTTGTCACACCCAGAAATTCTGACCCAAAATTTTGGAAGCTGAATGCGTATTAAATTCCCTGTCCAAGACCAGCCATGGTACACAAACGATAACTTGTCTATACAAAATCCACGTCTTATAAACATATAAAAAGTCTTACAGAAATGCAACAGAAAAAGGGAAAATAAACTAGCTAATCCACTAGACTTGATGCTTGCGGCGTGGCAACTCCACTCCACAGGCATCCTTGACGGCAGCGACAAGCCTACTCATCGACGAACCCATCTGCATCTTCATCCTCCAACTCTGAGGTGGGGGAAAAGGAAGCAAGACTGAGTACATTCCACGGTAGTCAGCAAGTCACACCAAAGGGAGGTATGATACAGGATAATTCAAGGGAAGGCTAAGGTTAATTTTGCATAAGACGAGCATTTCACATCGATTAAGTCGAAAGCAGTAAAACAGTAATTGAGTTTAATTAAGCAAGATTAATCATCTTTGCTCAACGTTACACCACGTTGAGACAGGCCCAATCCATCCAACTACTCTAACCAGTTCCATTAATTCCAATTTATCCTTAAGTGAGACTAATCACGATGAATCTGGTTGATCGCCCATAACCGCGGGCATGGCTATCCGAATAGTTCTACTATGATCAGAGGTGTACGTCTGTACCCACAAGACACAACCCCATAACACGTTCCTGTGCATTGACATGCCACCACGACATATCGAAAAGGGGTCTGTGACAGGACCATTAACATAACCCTCCCTGACCAAGTGACACCACACTTCATGTTTTGCACCTATCTTTAAATCAAACGTAGGCAACCCCCTCTTGTGCCTAGGTGAATCCAGAAGTCGCATAGACATTTCCCGGTCCATCCAAACTCCATCATGCTCACCCTTGCCTAGGTGCGTCGGACAGGAGCGAGCTATACTACAAGTCCAGCCATTGCCCACGCTGGCTTGTGGTACGCATGATTAGTTCTTTCAGGGTTTCTCGCTAACCGGTCCTTAATTTGCCATGGGTGCGTCTATCGAAACCGTGCACCCACAGCCCATCATTGGTCATATTTTATTTACTATTCATACCATAGTAACACTTGTCTGTGACCATCATTTCATGTGACTATAAGCTAGTAGTATAGTTCTCCCAATAGTTAGCTAGTTGAACTAAGCGGGCTAAGCATGTCCTAGTCCAAACATCTAGTCATATTAGTTCCCAGTCAATCAATGAATTAGGGTAAACGACGTAGGCTGAGTACTATAGGTCCCATCCCAATGACATTATAAAACAATGCAATTTAATAGATAAAACGAGATAACTTTGTAAAGTATGAACAATATGATCAATAGGTAACATGACTTGCCTTGGTCTTGCGCTGGCTAAACTTCTGCGACTACCTCAAAGTAAACCGGCGCGTCGGTGGTTTCGAAATCTAATCGACAAACAAAGCACAACAAAAGTGGGCTATAAGACTACTGAAACATGCAATTAAACTATTTATAATGAATTCTAGGCATTTTTATGAGTCCACTGCAACTTGAACGGACTCAAACAGAGTTCGGATGAAATTTATATGATTTTTAGAAGTTTCAATGATTTACAAATAAAGAAAACAAGAAATTACGATTTATTGCGCAAGCGCAGCCTAGGGTTGACGTCAGCGCATGGACGGGAGGAGAGAGGCGGGCGCACGGTGGACTCGGTCCACCGGCCCTGGGCGTGAGCGCACCATGTGGCACTTGCGTGGCACCTACGCGGCGGCCACATGCGTAGCCACATGGGCGGCGGATGCCACGGCGGCATGACATGGATGGACGGCTCAGATCCATCCGCCGGATAGATCCGACGACCGAGAAAGGGGCGGCGCAAAGCGCGATCGGCGATGAACAAGGCATGGCAGACGACGGCGGCGCGGGCGGTGCACTGGACCAAATGGTCACCGGCGAGCGGCGGAGGAGACGCACACGCACATGTGCAACATGGAGACAAGGTGCGGCGGCTCGGGACCGAATGGAACAAAAAGGAAAAAGCGGGAGGAGGAAGAGGCGCTCACCGGAGGTCGGCCGGACACGGAGAAGACGACGACGTCGAGGCGAAATGGCGATGGATTTTAGGGGAAAAGCGGCAGCCGACGCTCTACTCACGACGGCGAATGCGGCGGTGGAGGCGAATTTGGGCGACGTGCAGCGCAAGTGCAAATTCTGTTGCCGGAGAGAGAAATGCGACGGCGGCTCGGGGTGTGACGGCGTGGGAGCACGGGAGTTAAGGATTTGCGCAATTGACCAGAGAGCTCGGCCGGCGCTCGGGGATTATTTATAGAGGCCGAGAGGGTGCGGACGTGGCCGAGGGGCGCGGGAATGGTGGCGGTGACGTGGCGGCGGAAATGGCGGGCGGCCGGACTTTGCGGATCGGCCCTTCCGACCGTTGCACACGCGTGGAAGAGTGGGGGATGTGGCACGCGACACGCGGGGATGGCACAGAGTGGGCGAGGCGGCCGAGAATGGCACGAGGCGGCGGGAGACGCGGCGGCGCGAGAAGGCGGAGGTTGGGATGACAGTGGGCCCCACTCGTCGAGTCCCGGCAAGGGCGGAGGGACGCGAAACGGACTTCGACGGCATTGCACGGCTCGGTTGGGCCTCGGCTCGGGCCGGCCCGGCTATGGGAAGGTCGTGCTTGCGCGAGAAAAGAACGGGCGACATGGGCCGACGGCCCACGGGCTGGGAAGAAAGAGAAAACAGAGAAAAAGTTCTTTTTCCTTAGGAAATTAATTCGTTAGCCTAATTTAAATTTTAAGATTGTTTTTCTTGCTCCGAAAATTTTGATAAAAAATCTTTTAATGAATTTTGACATGGGGAATTTAAGAAAAATCTCACCAAGCCTTTTCCAATTATTAAATGATTTTTAATAATTATTTCTTGCACTTGCTTTAATTTTTCGGCGATTTTTTTCGCAATTTCTCAGGTGAATTTTAAACTAGGGGAAAAAGCAGGCATGACATGGCCGAGGCAGTTAGGGATGGTGGAGGCCGACGAGAGAGAAGAGCCCGTGGTGGGCAGGGTGTGGAGTATCGCCGACTCACCGTCGGCATCCCTAACTCGATTTGTGCCATTGTTGGTAGATGGGGAATTGGAGCCAGGTTTCCCAAACTGCGCGGTAACCACGTGATTATCGCGGGTATCGCGCGCAGTTACCTCTTTCCAATTTGAAACCACGGTATACACCGTAGTGACTGTGCGGTTTTCGTGGTAACCGTCAAACTGCGGGGGAGAGGGCGGTAACCTTCCCCAAAATGGTTTGTAAAACCCTGATTGGAGCTAGGAGAATACGACGAGATGAAAGATCTGATTAACTGGCTGACACGTGGGTCCAAGGTTTTTGATTCTACAAGTTGTTTTTGCATATTTATTTGATAGAAACGTATATTAGCTAATTATGTGGACTAAATTGAAAAATACAAGGGACTGACATACAAAGTTACTCTGACCCATTCAAAGCCGCTTACATCGTGAGAAGGATATCTAGGTGTCTTTAGTTCATTTGGCACATACTTTTTTCATGAGTCTCTTAGTAGGAGGGGTTTCTTTTCCTCGTGCCCTGTTTATCTCCAAGATGTGTGGCACTGCCTAGATCAGGCAAGAGCAGTTCGAATAACTATTACCTTTTGTCCCTAAACCCGTTGATAGTATTTATAGAGTATAAAGATTGTTGAAACTAAAGTATACAAGAGTGAGGTAAAAGAAACGGAGACATGAATTTTTATACAGGTTCGGACCAGCCCTACTCCTATTGATTGAAGCCAATATTACCTTTATATATCAATGTCACATGAGTACAGTATTTGGAATGACCTAATCTAGTCTCTGTCGGCTTGGCGGTATGGAGCTCTCACACGTAGTCGATAGCTAGCATAGTCTTCTTTCTCGAATACGAACTCGACGAGATTGAAGGTTAGCTCTAGATTCCTCTTGTTGACTTTGTGGCTTTGTATTGGGTTCGTCTAGATCTATCTTGGTGTCCCCTCTTCTCTTAGGGTCTTATTTTTATAGTGTTAATTACCTTCTTCTCCAACTAGAATTTAAAGAACTAAAACATGATACGGGCTAAGAAGACATTGTTTTTTCTAAATAGAATTTTAACACCTTTTATTCCGAGAGAACAATTTTCTTCTATATTTAGTATTTCCTTAATGAAAGAAGAACTTTTCGTATACCATTATATATATATATAATATGTCTTAACACTGCACCTTCGTTTCGTTTTTAATAGGTGATAACGTTGAGTTTTAAAATAATGTTTGAGCATTCGTTTTAATTAAAAAATTAATAGAAACATGCTAAAGTATAACTCAGACCTAAAATTTTTTTAATGATAAAACATGTCACAATAAATAAATAATATTATATAACTTTATTAGATAAATAGTTAACGTGTCAAAAGTCAACGGCGTCATTTATTAAAAAGCAGAGAAAAAGAAGTATATGATTTAAATGAAAGGTTTCAGGATATTAAGAATAACAAAATGCTCAACATGACATACTCTTAGCTTATTCCAAGAAATGTATAATCCCGCTGTGTTCAGAGATATGGGTTAAGAACACCTTCAGAAACGTAAAATGATGTAACAGTTTAACATCTAATTAATTACGTATTAGCTAAAAAATTAAAAAATAGATTAATATAATTTTTAAAATAACATTTTTATATATTCTTTAAAAAATACTCCATTTAACCGTTTGAGTAGTGTATGCGCCAAAACCAAAAAAAGTTGGGAAGAACTTGCATAAAATAACACCTCTTTTTTTCTCTTTAGTTTACTTTTTCGACTTCATTTTACTCTTTTTCTTTTCGCGTATGCTTCCCAATTAAAAACTATATTCATTTTACGTATCGAAGAGCAGGTTCCGTTTTCAACCCCTCCTCCTGATGCATGCCTTTTCTTTCCCCAACCTCCGCCGTTGCCGCCCCGTCACGCTTGCTTCGCCCCATCCACCCTCGCTCCCCTATTGCGCTGTATAGATTGGTCAGATGGGTCGGGCCTTCCCGTGCCGGTCCGGACACGCACGTACTGTAGCGTGGCTCAGCACGGAAAAGGATGGGCCGTGTCGGCGCGGTTCGATCAGGCATCGCTCGAGCCCGTGGATCGACATGGCGCGACACGGCTCCTGTGTATGCCGGACTAGGCACGGCACGGCTCACGAGCTGACACGGCGGAGGCAAGGACGGCGAGTGGCGACGGAGACGAGGCGGCGAGGCCGCGCGCGCTGAGCTTGAGGGCATCGGATCCGGACGCCGCGAGTTCGGGAGGCGCCGGATCCGTTCCAAGGATCCCTTCCCCAGGCTGATCTGGCACGGAGTGGGCGACGAGGCCGATGCAGAGGGGAGGACGAGAGCTTCCTTCCTGGTGCTAGCGCCTTCCTCCTCCAGCTCGGTGTTGGTGGCTGCTAGGCAGAGGACGAGGCGTTGCGGCCCATCCAGCTACGCACCCCTGCCCTGAAGTGGATCTGGAGCAGTGAGGTTGACCGCGCCTGTTAGTGATATGCCCTAGAGGCAACATGGAGATGTTGGATATCACGTCAATGTTTATGTATAAATGAATAAAGTGTTATTCAGTTCCATGAAATAGACATCTTGTATTGATCAATAAGTACGTGACTTATTTATGAGACTCTATATGTATGAATCTATTTCTAAACGATCCCTGATCATATGTCATATTGTTGGAACAAATATGATTCTAAGATCGGCATGTTTATTGATTGATGATCATGTCTCATAGATCATGGGTATGGAGATACCAAATCAATAAACATAGACATATGTGTTGGAGAACACATTGTTGGATAGACCCACCATGAGACACTACGGAATTAATGTGCCATTAGTTGGTCTCGGGTAGTGTTGGTACAAAGTCCTTAGACCGAGATCACCATGGATTCCAACATGTGTAGTAGCCTACTTTGGGATTACCAAACGCTATTCGTAATGGGTAGTTATAAAGTAGTTTTCGGGTTTGCTATGAAACATGGAGTGGGATGTGAGTGATCAAGATGGAATTTGCCCCTCCTTTGGAGAGATATCTCTGGGCCCCTCGAGGTAATGGATTATGGAAATGCATGGCCATGCTAAGTTGATTGAGGAGTCAATCAACGGACGGATAATCCAATATGGTTCGAGTGAATGGTTAAGCTATTGAAGGGATGGCACACATCTTGCCTATAGCTTAACGGTATCGTGAGGCAAAGGGATTTGTGTACACATTACGGGTTCGAGCCGATATTATATTCTTGTATACTATGGTGTCAATATGTGCTGCTAGGCGCCTGTGTGACAGTCGGCTGAGTTGGACTCGAGCCGACGGTCGGCTAAGTTAGACTATAGCCGAAACCGAGTATACCCGAACCTACGGGTCGCACGCTTAAGGGGATAGAATAGATATTCGAGTTGGACTCGGATACGGCTCGATCGGATAGGGATCCGATCGGATAGAGTCCTATGGGCTTACGACGTATGGGCGGCCAACTCTATGAGATACGGATGAGATCCGATTCAAAATAGAGTCCTAATCGGCCACTAGTCCCGGTCGGCCAACTCTATATAAAGGAGGGAGGGGTGGAGAGCTGCGACACGTCAATTGCATCGCATGCAACGAAGTCGCCGAGATCAATCTCCACGGAAACCCTCCCCACCTTCGAGCCAAACCCTAGCCTTGCATCGCGTGCTAGCACACGGGTGTACGGCGTTACGTCCCCGGACGTGTGGATACCGGTAGAGGCGCCGCTACGTTGCGCGCGTTGATCGGCCCGGATCGGCTACACGTTCCGGATCGGATTGCCACGATTGGCTATTCCGCTGCACTCTACTCCAATCGGTAACGATCTATCGGCCCTTACTTGCAAGTGTTCCTGGTTTTCGCGGTAGAAATTTTTGTTTTCGGCTAGCGTAGCTTCCGCGTAACCCTTCGGTGGTATCGAGCTAATCTTGCTTAGTTCGGGTTTTAGATTGGATCGGAACAAGTTTTGCACACGGGTTGATTAGATCAATCGGTTTTACGGGATCTGTTGAGGAGAGTTAATGGTAATTGTGTTCCTTGATAGTGTATCGGAACGGCGTAATGTGATTACGTCGAAGCAATTTCCATATAACTCGGTTTGAGTTGGAGTTCGAGATAGCGTTCCTTGATAGTGTATCGGAACGGTATAATGTGATTATGCCGAAGCTATCTCGTAGTCCGATCTTGTTAGCTGCCTCGTGCCTACACAAACCATCTCCCTTGATAGTGTATCGGGACAGCATAATATGATTATGCCGACATGGTTTCCGTAAGCGAATTCATAGATTGGATCTATGAATTTCGTGTGGTGTTCGGGCGTGTCGATGCCGTAGCTCGCGATAAGTAGAAAACGTTTCTACGCCTAACTTGTTTTTGCGAGAGAATGCTTTGAGATGGTATGGCCCTATTGTATGTATGAGATGTATGAGATGCATGTGATGCATGTAATATTCTTTCATATGTGCAATCCCTGTAATATTCTTTCATACGTGCAATGCTTGTAATATTCTTTCACGACCTGCGAGTCGATGTAATCTTCAATTAGAGCTTCTATAGTAGTAGCTTAGTTTGAAGAAATCAAGCATTCGGCACTCGAAAAACCGTGATAAAGATGGAGATCCTGCACCAGGCATGGAGATGGAGATCACCATGTGAAGGGGGCCATACTATTTCACTATATGCTATTCTTCTTGCTTTCATATGTGATATGTTTGTTTGATAGGATAGCATCCCTCGCAAAATTAAGTAGTAATGATGCCCTTCCAAATGTTGCACCGTCACCGTTATGCTCGTCAATGGTGGGTGCAAAGCGAGTGTCATTCTCTATCATAACACGAGGGGTATATGTCGGACATATACATGCGGAGCATTTGGTTTACTTAACAAGGCTATCAAAAACAGTTTTGGGCCTTGGGGCATAGGTTGGCGCCGGGGCATGGAGATGCCACACCAACAACAAGAGTCACATAGAGATGTGATTAGCAAGGAGTTGCTTACCGATGTTACTAATTTTCTAGCGGTGATGCCAAAGCTCACTAGAAAATTAATTAACATGTGGATCTTGACCCAATACGTAACCTAGAGGGAAGGTGGAAAATACGTAACGGAGTCTAATGTTAAATTGTTTAACAATAGACATAGCATAAACATTGTGCTAAACTTTGCTTTTTACATTTGTAGAATAAATGGCGGCTAATACTACACCCAGTACCTTTAATTTGCGATCTATTCTCGAAAAGGAAAAATTAAATGGAACAAACTTTATGGATTGGTATCGCAACTTGAGAATTGTTCTCAAGCAAGAGCGTAAGGAGTACGTTCTTGAAGTACCCTATCCCGAGGATTTGCCTAATAACGCCACCGCAAGCGCACGGAGGGCTTATGAGAAGCACACTAATGATGCCCTAGATATAAGCTGTCTCATGCTTGCTACAATGTCCCCGAGCTTTAGAAGCAATATGAGAGCGGCGATGCTCACACTATTATTCGGGGACTGCGTGGCATGTTTGAGAACCAAGCTCGGGCCGAGAGGTTCAACACCTCAAAGTCCTTGTTTGCGTGCGAGCTTGTTGAGGGAATCCCGTCGATCCGCATGTGATAAAAATGATTGGCTACATTGAGAGTCCGGAAAAACTAGGTTTTCCCCTTAGCCAAGAGTTGGCTGCGATGTGATTCTCCGGTCGCTCCCTCCGAGCTTCGAGCCATTCATATTGAATTATCACATGAACAATATGGATAGGACCTTGGCTGAATTGCATGGGATGCTAAAGACATGAGGAGAGTATCCAGAAAAACGGTCATCATGTGATGATGATGCGAAAGCTAAGCGCAAACCACTGTCAAGAAACTTTGCACCAAGAGGAAGTTAACTCCCGATGAGATCGCGAGTGCCTCCAATGCAAAGAAGGGCAAGAAGGGGTCGGCGGCATCGGATGCCGTTTGCTTCTACTGCAAGGAGACAGCCACTCGGAAAAGGAACGCAAGAAGTACATGGAGGATCTCAAGAAGAAGCAAAGTACGACTTACGCTTCGGTATTAATGTTATAGACATTAATCTCGCTACTTCACCTACCGACTCTTGGGTATTTGATACCGGATCGTAGCTCATATTTGCAAATCGTTGCGGGAATGAGAAGAAGTAGAGGATTGAGAAGGGCGAGGTGAACTGCGCGTCGGCAATGGAGCAAGCGTTGCTACGATTCTTGTCGGCACGATACCACTTCATCTACCTTCGGGATTAGTTTTGGAATTGAATAATCGTTATTGTGTTCCAACACTATGTCAAAACGTTATTTCCGCTTCATGTTTGCAAGCGGAAGGATATGATTTTAGATCAATGGACAATGGTTGTTCAATATATCTTAGAGATATGTTCTATTTTCATGCTCCATTGGTGAATGGATTATACGTTTTGAATCTTAAAGCGTCTCCCATCTATAACATTAATACGAAAGACAACTCTCTAATGATATAAACCCCACGTTTATCCGGCATTGTCGCTTAGGCCATATAAATAAGAAACGCATGGAGAAGCTCCATAAGGATGGATTGCTTCACTCTTTTGATTTTGAATCATTTGAGACATGTGAGTCTTGTTTACTTGGTAAGATGACAAAGGCACCTTTCACGGGACATAGTGAGAGAGCAAGTGACTTATTGGCACTCGTACATACGATGTATGTGGACCAATGAGCTCAACGGCCGAGGTGGTTATCAATACTTCATTACCTTTACCGATGACTTTAGTAGATATGGTTATATCTACTTAATGAGGCATAAGTCCGAATCCTTTGAAAAGTTCAAAGAATTCCAGAATGAAGTACAGAATCATTTAGGGAAAACAATCAAGTTTCTACGATCGGATCGTGGAGGGGAATACTTGAGCCAAGAGTTTGGTAATCATCGAAAGATTATGGAATTGTTCCATAGTTGACTCCGCCAGAACTCCGCAATGGAACGGAGTGTCCGAACGGAGAAATCGCACCTTGTTGGACATGGTGCGGTCGATGATGAGCCAAAGTGATCTTCCGTTATCCTTCTCGGGATATGCTCTTGAAACATGCGCTCACACTAAATAGAGTTCCATCTAAGTCGGTTGAAAAGACACCATATGAGATATGGACAGGGCAACCCCCTAGTTTGTCTTTTCTCAAAATTTGGGGATGCGAAGCTTATGTAAAACGTTTATCGACAAGCTCACACCCAAATCGACAAGTGCTTCTTTGTGGGATATCCTAAGGAAACTAAGGGATATTACTTTTATAATCGGGAACAAGGCAAAGTGTTTGTCGCCCGACACGGTGTCTTCTTGGAGAAAGAGTTTCTTTCAAGAAGGGTTAGTGGGAGCAGGGTGCATCTTGAAGAAGTTCAAGAAAACCCGAAAATGTTTCGCGACCACGTAACCACAACAGGAGGTGCAAAGTGTTGTGCCACCGGTTGTAGATACACCAGCCCACGGAGGTCCGAAAGATCACGTCGTGCACCGCAGTACACAGTGCGGAACAATGTGATATATTGTTGTTGGACAACGATGAACCTAAGACCTATGAGGAAGCGATGGTGGGACCCGATTCCAACAAGTGGCTTGGAGCCATGAAATCCGAAATAGAATCCATGTACGACAATCAAGTTTGGAACTTGGTTGATCCACTGATGGTGTCAAAACCATTGAGTGTAAATGGGTTTTTAAGAAAAGGCCGATATGGATGGAAATGTTCACATCTATAAGGCGTGATTGGTGGCGAAAGGTTTTAAACAGATTCAAGGAGTTGATTATGATGAAACCTTCTCGCCCGTCGCAATGCTTAAATCTATTCGGATTATCCTAGCGATTGCTGCATATTTCGATTATGAGATATGGCGAGATGGATGTCAAAACGGCTTTCCTAAATGGAAACCTAAGCGAGGATGTATACATGATACAACCTCGGGGTTTTGTCGATCCAGAATCGCTGGAAAGATATGCAAGCTACGAAGTCCATTTATGGATTGAAGCAAGCATCTCGGAGTTGGAATATTCGTTTTGATGAAGTAATCAAAGGGTTTGGTTTCATCAAAAACGAAGAAGAGGCCTGTGTTTACAAAAGGTCGGTGGGAGCGCAATTGTATTTCTAATCTTATATGTGGATAACATATTGCGATTGGAAATGATATCCCTATGCTTGAATCCGTCAAGTCTTCATTGAAAAATAGTTTTTCCATGAAAGACTTAGGGAGGCAAGCATATATATTGGGCATTCGGATCTATAGAGATAGATCCAATAGGCTAATTGGATTAAGCCAAAGTACATACATTGACAAGGTGTTGAAAAGGTTCAACATGCATGATTCCAAGAAAGGTTTCTTGCCCATATCACATGGCATTAATCTTAGCAAGAATCGGTGTCCTCGGACACATGATGAGCGGAATAAGATGGGTATGGTTCCATATGCTTCGGCAATTGAATCCATCATGTATGCCATGCTTTGTACACGCCCGATGTCTCGTACGCTTTGAGTGCTACGAGCAGATACGTCGAGATCCAGGTGAAGGTCACTGTTGCCGTAAAGAATATCCTTAAGTACTTGAGAAGAACTAAGGATATGTTCCTAGTCTATGGAGGTGAAGAAGAGCTCGTTGTAAGTGGTTACACCGATGCTAGCTTCCAAACAGACAAGGATGATTATAGATCGCAATGCGGGTTCGTGTTCGCCGAACGGAGGCGCGACACTGGAAGAGTTCCAAGCGGGATACGTTGCGATTCTACAACGGAGACCGAGTACATTGCGCTTCGGAAGC
The DNA here is from genome assembly GCA_019925245.2 of Oryza australiensis. Lineage (NCBI taxonomy): Eukaryota > Viridiplantae > Streptophyta > Magnoliopsida > Poales > Poaceae > Oryza > Oryza australiensis. Next base: position 1,035,706 of record JAIFGZ020000126.1, read on the forward strand.
TGCAAAGGAGGCTGTTTGGATCAAGAAATTCGTTTCGAGCTTGGTGTGATGACTAGTACGATCGGTCCAATGTCTCTCTATTGTGATAATAGTGGAGCCATTGCGCAAGCCAAGGAGCCAAGGTCACATCGAAGTCCAAACACATACTTCGGCGATATCATCTCATCCGCGAGATTGTGGACGAGAGGTGATGTCAAGATATGCAAAGTGCACACGGATCTCAACATAGCCGATCCGCCGACAAAACCTCTCCTCACCGAAGCATGAGGCGCACACAAAGCAATGGGTATTAGATACTTACATGATTGACTCTAGTGCAAGTGGGAGATTGTTAGTGATATGCCCTAGAGGCAACATGGAGATGTTAGATATCACGTCAATGTTTATGTATAAATGAATAAAGTGTTATTCGGTTCCATGAAATAGACATCTTGTATTGATCAATAAGTACGTGACTTATTTATGAGACTCTATATGTATGAATCTATTTCTAAACGATCTCGATCATATGTCATATTGTTGGAACAAATATGATTCTAAGATCGGCATGTTTATTGATTGATGATCATGTCTCATAGATCATGGGTATGGAGATACCAAATCAATAAACATAGACATATGTGTTGGAGAACACATTGTTGGATAGACCCACCATGAGACACTACGGAATTAATGTGCCATTAGTTGGTCTCGGGTAGTGTTGGTACAAAGTCCTTAGACCGAGATCACCATGGATTCCAACATGTGTAGTAGCCTACTTTGGGATTACCAAACGCTATTCCGTAATGCTGGGTAGTTATAAAGTAGTTTTCGGGTTTGCTATGAAACATGGAGTGGGATGTGAGTGATCAAGATGGAATTTGCCCTCCTTTGGAGAGATATCTCGGGCCCCTCGAGGTAATGGATTATGGAAATGCATGGCCATGCTAAGTTGATTGAGGAGTCAATCAACGGACGGATAATCCAATATGGTTCGAGTGAATGGTTAATCTATTGAAGGGATGGCACACATCTTGCCTATAGCTTAACCGGTATCGTGAGGCAAAGGGATTTGTGTACACATTACGGGTTCGAGCCGATATTATATTCTTGTATACTATGGTGTCAATATGTCTGCTAGGCGCCGTTGTGTGACAGTCGGCGAGTTGGACTCGAGCCGACGGTCGGCTAAGTTAGACTATAGCCGAAACCGAGTATACCCGAACCTACGGGTCGCACGCTTAAGGGGATAGAATAGATATTCGAGTTGGACTCGGATACGGCTCGATCGGATAGGGATCCGATCGGATAGAGTCCTTTGGGCTTACAACGTATGGGCGGCCAACTCTATGAGATACGGATGAGATCCGATTCAAAATAGAGTCCTAATCGGCCACTAGTCCCAGTCGGCCAACTCTATATAAAGGAGGGAGGGGTGGAGAGGCTGCGACACGTCAATTGCATCGCATGCAACAGAAGTCGCCGAGATCAATCTCCACGGAAACCCTCCCCACCTTCGAGCCAAACCCTAGCCTTGCATCGCGTGCTAGCACACGGGTGTACGGCGTTCTGTCCCCGGACGTGTGGATACCGGTAGAAGCGCTGCTATGAACGCCCCGGACGTGTGGATACCGGTAGAGGCGCTGCTACGTTGCGCGCTGTTGATCGGCTTCGGATCGGCTACACTGTTCCGGATCGGATTGCCCTGATTGGCTATTCCGCTGCACTCTACTCCAATCGGTAACGATCTATCGGCCCTTACTTGCAAGTGTTCCTGGTTTGCGCGGTAAAAATTTTTGTTTTCGGCTATCGTAGCTTCCGCGTAACCCTTCAGCGCCATCCTCGTCGTCCGCCCAACTGTGACGACAACCTTGTCTTCCTCCTCTACCGCGAGGTCCAGGCTACCACCCACCGGAGGCCGGAGGTGATGGCGCCGCACGAGATGGAGACGGAGTCTGCGGCGGCGAGGCAGGCGAAGGAGTCGCTGGAGCTGGCGTTCCAGATGTCCGAGATCCTGGACACCTGCCTCGACCGCCACACGCTGTCGCTGCTCATGGCGCTCTGCGACCGCGGCGCCAACCCCGAGGCCCTCGCTGCCCTCGTCCGCGAGCTCTCCTCGGCGGCTCCTCCGACGGCCGCAACCACTCCAGCGTCCAACGCCACCGCCGCGCCGTCAACAAAAGTCGCGTCGCTGTTCCCCTCCGGTCTTCGCCAACCCTAGGGTTCGTGCCCCCTTTTCTCCGACAATATCACTATCACTTGATCCTACATTAGGTTGCCTTAGAATGCAAAATTAGCGTATGGTCTGTTCTCTACATTCGTTTTAGCTGCAACACGTTCCTGGCTTGTTTCTTTACGAGGGATTAAGCACTATGACATGGATCCGTTTGGAGATATGGGGATATTGGTATGACATGAATATGTGATTGCGCCAACATGGTATGACATGAATATGTGATTGCGCAAACAGATGACGTTAAGATTGTAAGCACATCTTTATTTGGGTCAGTATTGATAATTCTGAATTCAACTTCCATGATATGGAATGGCATCAAGAACTGTTGTTTCCGTCGATGAGGATATGACAATGACTGCCAATCTGCCATCTTGATGTTACATTGTGCTAGGGAGATCCTGTTAGCTAATCCTTCTCTGTCAGTTTATGATTGCCGTGTAGTCATTTGGCAACAACTTCTAATTTCATCAGTTGTGTAGGTTGGATGAGTTTTGAGCCCACCTATGTTTTCTTTGCCACTCTGGGTTAATCTTCATTCCGTTGTTAAATCCTCATCAAGTTGGTTCATTCTCCTTTAATAACGGATTAGATAAAAAAAAGCTATTCTTGAGAACTGTAGGTTGTTTGGGGTTTGGTCATGTCTTGGACCAAACAAGGCACTGAAAAGGCATCCTACGCTCCCCACCAGTGATGTATTTGGGTTGTCTTTGCTGATGTACCAAGTAGTAACGTTGGATTCAACTGAGTTCCTGTTTATAGTCTGATAAATGTTAATTATAGGTGATGTTTATACTGCTCACCGCTCAGAGTAAAAAACTGAAAAGAATCCTTTCAATTGCTATGATACTATGAAACTAACAACCTTAGTACTGACTTGAGAGAAGTTGCAAATGGTTCCTAACATTCGCTTTCCCTGAGCCTGACCAGACTTACTGCAGTGTTTTAAATCTCAATTGACATCCAGTGCGATCGCTGCCAGCAGTACCAATTTTTTTACAGTCATTTCAACACTACACTACCTTACAATTCATATTGCTTTGGTTTCACTTATTTATCATGATAGAAATATAGTATTCTTGTGGTTTCAAGTTCTGTTATCAGCTTCTTATCAGGTGCAGCTAGGCTCAACTGGATTTCATTCATACTGTTAACTGTATGCTTCAGCAGGTACTGAAAACCGGGTGGAACCGATGTGTGTGATCGGTAGAGCAGACTCGAGATTTGATTGCTGGAAGAAAGGTATTTGCAAACTTAAGGAAGATGCTAAATCTTGCTTTAGAATGCATTTGTGATGTTGTGGTGGCCTGTTTCCTCAAGGAAGGTGTGGTTCATGGAACGCTGCGTGCTTTGCTTGAGTTGTGGAAGATAAGAGTTTAGTAATCGTGGGAATGTTGCCTTTCCTATTTCCAATATCCAATTGTATATATCAGCCAGACATCTGGTCTTTTGTTACTTAACCTATCTTGACTTTGAAGTCCTTGGCTTTTTCATATGCTTATCCAAGAAGGGATCTGTCATCACCATTGGTCGAACTCTCATTTTCAGATAACAATTGAAAGCAATGAGTGATATCTCTGTTCCACCATCTTGTTCAAGTTCAAGTGCACTGCAGCTTTTCTTTTCTTTTTCCTTGAACTGACACTGCAGCCTTTCGTTGCTGTTCCATTTGGCCCTTTTTGCCAAATTATACTCTCGATTTTATCCTGTCCAACAAAAATGATAACATTTCATTTCAGTTTTTTGCCTTCTTAGAGAAAAAACTTGATCAAGGCAAGTCACTTATACATTATTACTGCCTACAAATTCAGATCTTATTTTTTTTAAAAAAAGATGATACGATCAGGATTGGTGGCTGAATCTTTTATCAAAAAGTTGAAAACAACTTAATCGAATCGAACAATCATAGATATATATAAAAAGAAAACTAATTGTTTAGGCCGGCCTGGGCTGATCCGGCCTGTCTTAGACTAGGTCGGCCTTTGTATTTGAGCGGGCCGGTTCGCACGTGCAATTTCAGGTCATTTTTAGGAGAAAAGAATAAAAAGAACAATCATTTCCAATCGAACCAACCGTCGCACAGTAGCCGCACCCGTTCGTCCGGCTCAGCGTTAGTTGTGAAAACGGATCGAAATATCATATTTGTTTTCATATTTTTTGATTCGGATTCGAAATTGAAAACCCTGGATACGAAAACGAAATCAAATACTATCGAAAAGAAATATGGAGCGACATATTCAAAACAAATACGGTAACAGAAATTAATCGAAATATAAAAACCCCTCAAACTAAACTTTACAAACCAAACCAATGAAGATAGATAGCTTAATATTTTTTAAAATATATCAACATTTAAAATTTTTAGGTAACCAATACATAAAAAAATTCATACATTTATATCAACTGACTAATTTTATAAAATATTATTTCGATAAAAGTTGCTTTACTACTTAGAAAAGGCTAGGATTCATGATGGCATCACCTCTCACAGAACAATCAGAAGTGCCACTGCAATATGTTTAACTACTGGTAGCATGTATATATTCCAATCTCAAACATGATTGCACTCATTGTATGACTTAGCAGTAAGGAAACTTACAGAACTAGGACTGGGACTGGGAGGGACGGGAGGCGGCTGGGGACGATGGGCGGCGTCGTTTGACGGTTGCGGCCAGGGACCGGGTCGAGCGACGGGGAGGCTAAGGCGACGATGGGCGGCGGGACGGCGACAGGGCGGTGGGCGGCAAGACTGCGGCGGGGCGGTTGGTGGCTGGGGGCGATGGGTACCGCCGGATGGCGGCTGTGGCGGGGACCGGGTCGGGCGACGGGGAGGCCGAGGCGGCGATGGGCGACGGGGACGGCGGGCGGGGCGATGGGCGTCGTCGGATGGCAGCTGTGGTCAGGGACCGAGTCAGGCGATGGGGAGGTTGAGGCAACGATGGGCGATGAGGCACGGCGGGGTGGTGGGCGACGGGCGGTGGGCGGGGCAGGGCGATGGGCGCCATCGGGTGGCGGCTGCGGCTAGGGACAGGAGTCGAGCGACGGGGACTAGGCTGCGACAGATAGTGGGATAAATGGTTGGGATGGTTTTTCTTTTAGGGTTAGTTATTCTCAGAGATTCATGGGCTTGTGAATTGATTATGGGTTAGTATTGGGCCTTGGCCGTCGCATATCCGATAATTTGTATGGATATTTTCTGATCGATTTTGAAATCAATAACCTTTCTATCATATTCGTTTCTGTTTTCAAAATAATTATCCGTTTTTGTTTTCGTATTCAATATTATTCGAAAATTATTCGATCGATACAGTTCGAATCCGAATTTTCAAACGAAAACCAAAAAATATCCTATCCGTTTTCACCGTTTTCACCCTTAATTAGGTTGCGCCGTTGTGGGCTCTTGAGATTGCATAAACCTTTGTGCCATGTCCTTTGATCGAAGACGAGCCGGGCGGAGTCCCATAACGATATCATGGACCCGTCATCTATCGTTATTTGCGTGGCTGCCACAAAGAGTAGTTTGTCCGTATCAACGGAGGTCTTTAAGCCAAATCATTTTTTTTCCGGGAACTTCCATTCACGTCATAGTCATCTCATCCGCAAGTCATCTTAAGATCCAAGATCTCAGTTTACTGTTGGCGAGCACATTCTTATTCAGTTAACAAACGACATGAGAAAAAAAGAGAAGAATATCATTTGTTAATCATCAGATATTGTAATATAAATTTTATAGTATATAATTCTATATACATGATCTATATGATCAAGTTATTAATTATTTCCTCCATTTTCAAATATAAGGCGTATAGGTTTTTACACGATGTACAATATTGTACTTTGACCATTATTTTTTATAATATATTATCAACAATTATAAAATTAACATCTTATAGAAATATTTTGAAATACAAATTTAGTGATATTATATGCATGAGACACATACTTTCATTGGTTGTTAATGTTTGTACGACATTGTTAACTTTTGAGAGTCGTTTGACCATTCATGTTATTAAAAATATAATTATTATTTATTTTTTAATGACTTAATTTATCATTAAATATTCTTTAAGAACAACTTATAATATTTATATGTTTGCATAAATTTTTAATAAGACGAATGGTTAAATGTACGTTTAAAAGTTAAATGATGTCGTATATTAAAAACCGAAGGAAATATATTTTGAGCTTAATTGTGAGTCAAAATTTTAAAATATTGACTTTATGAAAAACAAGAACATGCCATATATTTTCTAACATATGGAGTATATAAATATAATGTATTGTGTTGTCTATATATTACCAATACTATCTATATACGACTATATACAACATGAGAAGTAAAAAGTAAAGTGATAGCAAGATAAATGTGATAAACCACAATAAAGTTAGCGTATTTACCAACTTCGATATAAAATAAGTATTCTCTTAATAGATAAACCGACCTATACATTATTTATAAGAGGCTGCACCAGGACTAGCTCAAGGGCTTAGGCCACTCGTGCTACCACCTAAAATGTTAGGCCGGCAGGGGGCCATCACCAACTAACTCAGCCAGCCTGTAGGATACCATCGTTCGCCCTCACGTCCTACTCTCATATGGTCACACCTTACCTTACCATGGCTTAGGGTTTAGGATAAGATTTTGTGATTTTATTATCTTCTTATTTGCATCTATTTAGTCTGAAAATTAGGTGGATTTTGTTGTTTAATTTACTTCGTAAGTTTAGATGTTTATCATGTTAGTAATTTTTATTTATGTTACTTTGGTTTATAAAGCATATATTATAAGTAAAAATATATTTAGCCTTAAGTGTCTATGTCAATGAGTTCACCTAGAGGCCTTAGCCGGCCCTGTGCATGGCACTGCATATGCATGTGAAGCTGCGCTCTCTCTTAGGTGTGTTCTTTTTTTCTCTTTTCTACTTCTACTTTTTTTTGAGACACACGCTTCTCAAAATAGGTATATTTTTTACAAAACAAATTTATATAAAAAAAATTTCTTTACAATAATTAATCGTGCACTAATGCATCGCTCCCGGTCATGCTGCATTCGTTTCTACCACCACAGAGGAGCTAATGTCTCGTATGTCGTAAGTTTTCTAAACTATTAAACTTATATCTTTTGCAAATACTTTCTGTAAAAAGTTTATTTAAAAATTCAAATTAATCTAATTTTTAAATTTATAATAATTAATACTTGATTTAATTAATAATACTTTTTCACATGCCGCTGAAAATCCACATTAAAACTCACAAAAGAACGCAGTCTTAGCATGTGTTTGCACTGATCTATTTATTTTCTCCTGCATGCATATAACAAATTCCTTAGCAAACTATAAATCATTTTTTAAAAATTATTTATCCGATCTACGATTTAATTATATTTGTTATAATTAAATCTTTATAACATGATCTCGTGTAAAGATAACAAATATAATTATTTCTAATTAAAAAATTCTATAAAAGAGTCAAAATGTTTATTAATACACTAACCCTATTATGTTATCACTTGTCCCATTACTGACATGCCATTAGATAAAGATATAAAAAGGGAAAAATGTAAGAAAGGCAGACCATGGAGAGTTGGAGACCTCCGCAATGCTGCATCGCTTCAATAGAGGATGCACAACTCCCAAAGCAATTGCTTTAGCTTATGTTGGATTAATCACTAGTAGAAAAATCATTTTTTAAGAATAATAGGCTTTTTTTACATGCGGCCGGCCATTAAGAAAAGCGCCTCCCAAACTAATTGAGGTCGGTCATACGTGAAAATTTATTTTTTTCCTCGATCTTTAAGAAATCTGTCTATAAAGATGTATTTTTGCAGCAGGTCCATTAGAAATTTGCCTGCAAAAATTTAATTTTCACGGACATTTCTATATAAAACCACCCGCAAGATTCGGAACACCATTAAAATATGAAAAAATTATAGCTTTGTATGAAGTCAGATCGTGACAAAACTTGTCTCGACGAGATCTATATTTTTTTCACTTGAGATCTTTTATGGGTTCAAATATTCTATTTTTGCCGGTGGTTCCTTATACCGCCCTTAAAAATAGGAGCACCATGAAAATATGAAAAAGAAAATCGTAACTCTAGTCATATGATGACAACTTTATATGAAAATTATAGTCCTGAACTAGATCTACATTTTTAGTAGAAAAATTTTCATTGAGATAGTTGAGGGGTTCAAATATTCGGTTTTTGTTCTCAGAACTATTTTTAAAATGAAAATTTTGAGTTTTCCAAATGACCTCAGATAGAGATATCATGTTCTATTAAAATTATAGAGCAACCTTGTAGTTGAAAGTTTTTATACATGAGATCATATCGGTGCCTAAATATTCATTATAAGTTTTGGTATCTATTTTTACATGGGTTCTTTAGAAAGTCTAAATTTTATAAGTTCTAGAAAAAATTCATATTAAGTCTGGTTGAGATAAACCAAAATTCTACAAGATTCTTATAGGAATTCCTTATTTCCTGTCATATGACCCAGTTAATACTTTAGTCTTGCCATTCACTAATGTCAAGTTGTATAACATATCAACTCATATAAAGAATACATAATGTAAGTAAACAATTATATTAAAAGTATTTTAGGTAAATATGAACCTAGACAAATAAAATATAATACTCTAAGGATCATAGAGAACTTTGGTCACCTCAATCAGATTTAAAAATAACTTTTTAATAAATTTAAGTTTAATCATTTTCAAAGAATAAGGAGAAAAGATTTTTGCATATGGATTTCTTAATGAACCACCCTTGAAAGTAATTTTTGCAGGCTCACCCTTAAAAATTGTTATAAGGAAAGCATGAAAAAATGATTTTTGCGGGAAGTCTCTTTAATAAAAATGGTTATAAAGAAAGCATGTAAAAATAGGAGCACTGTTAAAGTAAAAAATCGTAACTCTTTTGTATGAAGTCAGATTATGATAAATTTTATATAAAAATTGTAGCTCTAGATGAGGCCTACAGTTGAACATTTATGGGTCCAAAACTCTAAATATTCGTTACAAACTCAAATAGCTATGTTGAATTTTTTTGAGCTTTTAATGAGCTGAGATGGAGATATGCTTTTCCATATATGGAAGTTCTAAGATGGAGATATGGTCTATATGAATGTTCTAGGCTCAAGGCTCAACACGAAGCTGTTTATGACTTTTCATTTGTTGTTATTTAAAGTGCACAATATGTGTTACAAGTTTTATAAGAGACGAAGTCAAAATAAATCCTCCCATAGTCACAAACTGTTTTATAGATAAGATGGCAAGAATACTACACGCTAAGTGAGAGCTCTAGGGTTTAAATCATATATAAAGCACGCATATGTAAATCACGTAACTTTTGACGAAATATTTCACCGTTTATAGTTGACTACTGAAATATAAAATCTTTTATGTTTTTTTGCTACAAATTTATAGAGAGAGGCCAGGAAGAAGAGAGGAAAATCAATGGGGAAGTGGGAGAGCAGAGAAATTAAAAGGGGAGGCGAGGAGTCCGGGCGCATGGATTGGAGGAAAAAAAATAAGTGGAGGATGGCTGTTACGTGAACTACATGTGAAGAAGAGAAAATCCTGTCTATGAAAATGGATTTAGTATTTTTTTAAACTGGTCTCTCAAAAACCCACCTATTAAAATCTATTTTCACATACGGATCTTAACCGAACCCCACCCCAAATATTTTTGCATATGGATGCAATTATAGTCAATTATATAGTAATAAAAAAAATTAAAGGGTTAAAAATTTATTTTCTCGGATGGATTTTAAGAAAAAATGTTTCTTTATAGGCGGCTGATTTTGTGTCTGTAAATAATCGATTTTCATAGGCTTTTGGTTATAAGTGGATTGAAAAATAGGCCGTCTGAACCAACTATTTTTGTAGTTATAAAGTTGTGCCTGGCCCAGGCTAACAACGTGCTGACGGACGGGGTAGACGTCATCAAGGAAAGGATCCTTTTACGTATTGCCTTTTGACGTGGGTCGCTCATATATAGCCTATAAGCTATAAGACCAGCCTCTCAAAAGAACACCAACCAAACAGGGTACATGCATATCTCAGGGTGTCAAGTCATGTAAATCTCTCTTAGAGCAATATCAATATCGACAGTCATGTAAATCTCTTTCGGGTGGAATTAACGAAAAAATTGACATTATGACATGTTCAATAGTGGATTTTGTCAAAATGTCACGTCTGAGATGGGCCTCTTTAAATTGCATTCTCAAACATTTTGTCAATGCTAGATTACCTTTTTGGACAAAAATACCCCTCTTCTTCACCTTCTCTCCCAACGCCAGTGTGCTCGTCGATAAATCCGTGAGAGGCGGCGTTGACGACACACGCCTTGTCGCCAGCGAGCACGCGTGGCACCGGTCGCTTGCTCGTGGCTTGGTTGACGAGTGCCAATAACACGCGAGCTGCACCAATGGGCCGGGATGACACGTAGTACGGCGATGGAGGTGCTCGAGGGCTCCGCCTCTGCTCAACCCCTCTCTCTCCGCCGCGCTCTTCGTGCTTCTCTCCCTGACATCCACCTCTGCAGCGGCTCCGTGCCTCGAGGTGGTCACGACGGCACGGGAGGCAGAGGAGGTGGCCGTCACGTCAGAGCTCAAGGAAACCACAGTTGTTTGTTGGCTCGTTGCTCAATGCATTCATCAGACGCCACTCCTTTGTCACCGGTCGGTTCCCCTGTTATCGGTTGAAGAGGAAATGAGGAAGATGGGTATTTTCGTCCGAGAAAATATTCTAGCAATGAAGAATGTTTGAGAGTATAATTTAACCGAACCCATCATAGAAGTGATATTTAACGAAACCCTGCGTAATGTCATTTTTCTCGGTATCGACCCCTGTCCCCTCGGCCTTGACTCTCGTCTGCTCGCGAGATCACCCGTTGCCTTGCCTGTGTCGTTCTCATGTGCTGCTTCCGCCACATCCTCGCTCGCCGTTGAGAATCCATCCGTTGCACACATCCTCTTTATCATCTCTACCTACACTTTTTCTCGAATTTACGTTAGCCCCAAGCTTTTTCTTCTAGATCTGCCATCTGCCATCTGGGAGCTTTTATTTTTGCCTCAACCCTAATATTAATAACAGTTTGTTCCCAAGAAAAACTTGGCGGTTCAACTGAACCCCATGCCCACGTTAGCTCCCATGGCCAAGTAGCCAAAAGTTGCTCGCATCGCATCCATTGAGGCAGCTTCTACTGAAGAAACACAACCACATTGGTGATCGACTACTCACATATATACCATACACAATTTATACAATGTACAATCACTTTTGAGGTTATCATGGAAACCTCATGAGCAACAACCAGGATTAATTGCATGCGGTATCATCTGACAGCAAAATTATTCACAGCCATCTGCCCGATCTCTGCTGCCCGGAGCCGCTTGATGTAATATTTTGATCCACGTGAAAGATCGATTCGTTTTCTCCTCTGCGCAGGCAGGGACTCAATTGAACACTCCTTGAAGCCACGCCGAACAAACCTGTGGAAATATGTAGTTATGAATGAGCGACATTTGGCGTCATCCGAAGTCCAAACATTGACTGGAAGTACATCCAGAACTTTGTTAAGAAAAGAAACAATGCACTACAAAAATGTTATCAAATACAACAGGAACTAGGTTTACTAAGTTTATTTCATGTCGAAACAGTACTGGAAGGCACCTTAATGGCAATGCATATTACCATGTGACAGGATTCGTTAAAAGGAACTTGAACATAAATAGAGTTTGTGCCATGCTACAGCATAAGTACATACCAGTCTGCTGTTCGTGTGGTGAGCAAGAATATTTTATCAAGACCAATTGATAATGCCTTCTTCTCGATGTAATCTAAAGGACAGATCACCAGGGTAAGTATATAATGCGTAGTGATTGACTGTAGAGCAAACAAAAATATTAAGGGAAACATGAACTTTGATATTGAGACTTGACTTGCAACTACCCCAACCAAGCAGAAACATGGATGCCAAACTTAATCTATTGTAAAATACAAGTCCTTGGATCAATTTTTGTCCACTGTCGTAAGCAGGGATATTCATTTTGTTTTCTTTGTCTTCCTATGCATCTTTATTAAGGAAATGAATAATGGAATGAAACCACATGTCAGGTTAAACAATTCTTGAAAAACTGATACCATGTTCATTAGAAAATCCAAAAGGATATATATACCACACATAACAGAAATATTAATTGGTCATGGATGCAATATGATCTATGTAAAATGAAGAAAAGAATTGTCAACACTCAAGATGGCAGACATGCCAAGATGTGGATTTTTTTATTTCAATATGGAAGTATTCAAGTTGTACTAATGTACATAGGATCTCTTTTTCTATTTTTTGTACTGGGAAATCCTGAAACCTGCTTGGTTCTGGGAAAGCAGCATTTTTGGAATTTCTCAACATATTTTTTTTCAAAAAACAGAGGATTAAACAACACAAAACAGAGGGGAAAATGATGCAGGACGAGTTAGTAAAATCATGCTGGAACTAGGCAGTTATCGACGGTTTTCCAAACCCATTGTACAAACACTTGATAGACAAACTGCTACTAATGAAAAAGCAGAAATCGTACCAAGTAACTTATCCCCTTGACCCTGTCCTCGACATTCTTCAGATACAGCAATAGCTGCAACTTCCCCAGATTTATCCTCAAGAAATGGAAAGAGAGCAGCACATGCAATGATTGAACCATCTCTTTCCACGACAATAAACGACTTCAATGCTTCTAGAAGCTAATAAACAAAACAAAAAATATGTTCAGTTGCATAAAAGGGAATGTCTGAAATTGGGACTGAACAGTAATGGATTTATATCCATTGCTAAATGTTCACACAAGGAGATAGTAAATGTACCTCTTTATCTGTTCGCCGCACTAGGACACCGGATTCTTCTAGGGGTCGGATGATTTTTCTAATACCAGAAAGATCTTCTTCTCTAGCCATCCTTGTTCCTTCATACATGTCTCTGCGAGAGAAGCACATAAACATCATTTCCTTGCATGTTGCTCGTGAAATATACAAAAAAAAAAGTCACAGAAAATATTCCATGGACAAAAGATCCTGTTTTCCTAATCAAAAGGTCAAAGAAACAGAACCAAAACATTTTGTCTCCAAGAAACATGAATTATAAAATGGAGAAAGCGGTAAGAAGATAAACATATTATATAATCGAATACTGTACATTGCCACGTACAAAATGGATAGAAGGCCAGCTTTCTTAAAGCACAAAGCAGGGAAGCAACTTTTTTTGTGAAAATAAAATAAATCACTTGTTCAGGTAAAATATATAGGTATAATGCAGTTATAAAGTTTGCCGGTTTGTACATCAAAACTGGCATCTAGGATAGAGAAAGTTTCAAACTTCTGACCTAGCTATCATCGTCCCAACACCATCTCTTGTGAATAATTCCAACAACAATGATCCGCCAACAGTGCCATCTATAATGTGAACCCTTTGAACGCCACCCTGATATTTAGAAAATAGGATATGTCAGGAGTAACAAAAGAAAATGAACACATGACTGATGCAACTAAGGCACACGTATACATCACATAGTGTTGCCTCATGGATAAACAGAATAATCCAAGGATCACGGCAAATATCGCTTCCAACACGTTAATGGGCATCCAAGTAATATTAGACAAGGAAATGGCCCATCGCTCTGCTATAAAAGATAATCCAGCAGAATGGTGGTCTAATATTCTAATATATGACTAGGAACATAATGGCACATACCACTGAGTAAAAAATCCCACTACAAACATATTCACAAGCAGTTTAGAAGATACGAGCATCAGAAAGTGCAGGGTTCAACTTTTCTCTAATTGCTGAAAGAACCTCACGCTTTCTCAATCAATAGCAAAGAATCCTGCAGATTTTAAGGAACGGGATTCTGTAAGAAGCTCAAAACTTACATTGCATACATATGCTGCTGCTGCCAACTCTGAAAGGTAACCGTTTGACCTACTCAGCCGCTCTTCCCCACCAATTGCAAACCCTTGCTCACCAGACAGACCATTTCCATTATTGAAACCCACACCATTCCGGAAAGATGCAGTATACCCATCAACAAAGTCCCTTCCAATCAATCCTAATTCTTTCTCCTCTTTGACAGGAAGATTGCGAGCATAACTAATATCCTCCTCACCTACAACCTTGACATAATTTGCAGCAATCTCACTCTGCTTAGCACGTGTTCTGATCAACATGTCTGCTTCTTCAATAGACATGAAACGATTGACTCGACCATGCTCATCAAATATTTGACCATCAACAATGCAGATAAGCTTGTCTGCCTCGATAGCTAAAGCACAAGCTGTAGCAACTTCATATGTGCTGAAAGTAACAGAAGAATAGTTATGTCAGTACTTACTATAGAAAAATGGTGAAATCATCTTTTATTTCTTATGAAAATCTCCATAAGGTATATGACATGGATGATGGTGAATTTTAGATATCTTAAGAATTATGAACACAGCATTCACAGTAACCACAACAAAATTTCAAATAATAGAGTAAACATACTTGCAATTCAACACCTCGCCAGAGCTGGAATATCCCATATTGCTCACAACAACTATGCTATCTCTATCAAGTCTTTCTTTTATCCGTGAAACATCTATTTTCTTAACTTCACCAGTGAATCCATAATCAATGCCACCAACAACCCCCCGTCTCTGCCAAAAGAGTAGAGAGGTAAATCAATTCACCATTTCAGGACTAAAAACTATCTTTTAAAACAATTGAAACAAAGGGATTTATATGACTTGCTAGCTAGAGATGCTTATTAATTGCCAATTTCGAGTCTCACTTTCTCACCTAAGCATGTTCACATTACACAATTGTGAATGGAAGTGCAAAAACATTAATTCCACTTTTGGATTCAATAGCTATTAAATTGTGTAAGACCTCATGTATTATTGAACTATGCGTCTATTATCTGACAGTCATCATTGTCCTCATTGCATAGGGCTGGGAAAATAAATCAACTCAATTCGTTCTACTATCCTAGGAGTGATGGATATTGTGAACAGATTTCTGAACAGAAAATCCAAAGAAAATGATGATAAACATTTTTTCTCCCTCCCTCTGTGCTTGGCGCTTAGCAGAACAGACAGACACCAAAGAAAGCCAACAATATGTAAGGTTCATTATGTATATTCACCTTAGCGCCAAGAAAGTTTCCACTTGCAACATTATCACATATTTCATGCCACCGACCATTAACACCATGCCGACGAAGATTCAACATAGGGGGACCAGGGGATAGTTTTGCTTCAATTGTTAAGCGTATTCTGCCTGCTGCCTCCATTGCAGCCTCTAATGAATCAGAGTCAGTAATACGGTAACGACCAGCATACTTGGCCTTCTTCCCTGAGAAAACAAAAAAGGGGCATTCAGTAATCACGACCATGTGCATGGCAGCATATCAGACTGGGGAAATCAAACATTATCCTAAAAGTTAACTTCAATTAACAGTCGCATGTTAATGTGAGGTTGCAGATGCAGGCATCAACCGCAATTCTAATACAAGCAGAAGCTGTTGGAGTCCTGGATTTTATGTATATTGACACAAAATGATAAAACTACTATAAAACTAAGAATCGGTGATATAGTAATAAGGAGTGGAATTCACTACCGGTACTGTTATTATTCCAAATTAATGATTAAAATATCTAGTTGCCTATATGCAACATAATCTAGTGAATGCATAAAATAATTAAGTCACCGACTTGCTATACGTTTTCGCTTTGCACATGCAAAACCATAATCTAGCCGTACCATGTTTCCCTTCAACATGCAAAAATAACATCTATATCTATACTCCTTTAAAAGAAGGTAGCGGTGGTCGCGGTGAATCAGCCAGCCCATCTACTCCCATTGCAAACACCCCCTTGAACTTCTTAATATTAAAAAACAATCAAACCTAAATGGATAACAACATTTAAATTCAAATTAAGGTGAATATTCCAGAGAAAATAATCATGGAAAATATATTTGTTGTATTTTAAACAATATGATAATATATTTTCTTTTATCCATAGATAATATATTCTCTTTTATCCATAGCAAAGCACGAACATTCAGATAGTATTCAAAAAATGCATATAGAAAAAAAAACTAGGGTATGCTAAAAATGTTTTAGTGCTAGTGAGTTGTAAAACACAACAATGTCAGTTGTTTGATCTATTTAAGAATATACATGTGTAAACATCCAAAGCCTCAGCTAACCTCTCTCAGCTAGGAGCTTATCAATCTGAACATGTGTTCCAGGAACAAGAACAAATTTGATCCCAAGACCATGAAGAAGTGAAATATCCTGTAAATTAAAACAAATGTAATTTAGCACGTAGTAGGTAAAAAATAACAGTGCAGAGATCTCCATAATTCATAAAATAAAGTAGCAAACTTTCGACCTAGTGAAACAGCCTTTTCATATAACCCTGGTACAACAGTCTTAACAGGACAATATTGACTGGAACGTGGAAACAAAGGGCAAACAACTGAACATGGGAGTTTGACGTCATAATGGCCACAAACACAAGAAAAAATAAATTATTTGTCCAATGCAAGCAACAATTAGATGTATCATACTTATTAGCACTGTCTTTGTCTAAACCTGTAGCCGGTAGAAAATAGACATTTAACAACTACACACTAAAAAGTTTGACCTGAAAGCTGGAACTAATTACTTACCTACCACGCACATAGAGTATGTATAAGGTTGATCACACCAACTTCTTGCAAAATAGGACCAGACAAGTTAAACGAAATGTCACCAGTTGGTACCAAAAAAAGAAAAGAAGAATGAATGGAACCTGTTTTGAGTTGAATTAACAAAACAACAAGACTGACAAACTCAAGAACGATAAGTTGTACTTACAAGGGAAAAATGATAAAATCCAAAAATGGCAGGTGATATCAACAAGATGAAAAATTTCAGTAAGTTAGTTATATATAGCCCAGAAATATCTTGTTTTATTTTAATCTTTATGAAAACAACAAGACTTTTTTTAATAAGCTCTTCTCAGTGAGCAAAGCAAGTGGAGCTGGTCAACCTATCCAAGATTTTGCCACAAGTAATATTCAACGGAGGCGTTCACATGAAAAGGACTGAAATAGGTGGTGAAAAAGACAAGGGAAAGTAACACACGTGCAACTAATAATCTTTTCTTTCTTGCCTAGTTCAATGGAGAGGCGGAACTTGTTAACTTTAATTACCTCAACCTTGCCCTAACAGATCAAATAAGCGCCTAAGATCTTCCAACGATGTTGCTCTCATGGAAGCACAAAAACAGTACAATGATGGCAGTGATACCCGGTCAAGCAAGACGACAATTTAAACCCATGATGGGACACGCCACCCAAATGGTCTAAATTTATCTCTGATGTAGTGAAATCAGGTATGAAATGGATCGATTCATTCCATCCACTTAAATGAAACAAATAAAACATCACAAGAAAAGGTACAAGTCAGCAATTTTAGGATATATCGGTAGACACAAATCATATGCTAATAACATGCTTCTTAATCAATTTCACGAATCGCCCCTTCTCCAAAACGGTTCAGTTGCCCTGAATCGAATTCGACCAAAGAAGGACAAGGGAACAGAAGAATGGTACAAATCCATAGAATTCAAATCGCTTGATTTTAATACCAGAGAGCAGAGCGAGGCGATACCTGGAGAATGCCGTCGAGGTGGGGCCCGGCGACGACCTCCCCAGAGACGACGACGACGAAGGTGCTCCCCCGGTGCCCCCGGACATAGGGCCAGGCCTCCCTAAACCACCCCACGAACCTCGTCCCCTCCTCCTCCGCCGCCGCCGCCGCGGCCCCGTCCCCGGTCCCGCAGGAGGCCCCACCGAACGACCGGCCCGCGGCGGGCCCGCCGCACCGCACGACAACGCCCCTGGCGCACTGGCGCCGCATCGCCATCACCCTCCCAGCGGACCGTGCCCGCCACGGCCCCGTCCCCGCCGCTGCTGGCGCCGGGGACGCCTCGCCGGCGAAGCGCGCGGCGGCGAGCGACGCCGCCATCAAAGGGCTCGACGAGTAGTATTCTGTACGCGGCGAGAAGGGAATGGAATGGAATGGAGTGGAGCGGGGAAAGCGAGGGGAGGAGAGAGAGAGAGAGAGAGAGCGGGCGATTTGGCGCGCATCGACGGGGCTCGGGGCCTCGGGGGGAGGAGGTGGAGGCGGCCGTTTTAAATACGCCTGCGTCTGCGTGGGTGTGGGGTGCGGTCGTGTCGGATTTGGTGTTGGACTTTTTCGCTCGATTTCTTTCGTTCGTTCGCTCGACGCTGCGAGCGCCTGCTTTTGATGACTCAAAAATAAAAAAATGATAATTTTTTATGACTCAATTTTGTCCTAGTTTATCGTTCGAGGGAGAAGGCGCCAGTGCATGCAGTGACGGGTAGGAGAGGCAGGGTTGGTGTCGCGGCGAGAACGCGACGCGCGCGGTAGGTGGTGTCACTGTCACAGGTCGTGGGTGTGCGAATGGCCGACGGCTGTGACGGCTCTGCGCACGTGGAAGGGCGCTACAGCCTACAACAGGGCGCACGCTACGGCACATAGCCAGTGACGGAGGAAAAAAGAAAATGAGTCGAGCTTACAAATTAAACCTGAGTTTTTTAATAACAATTATATTGATATTATAATTTAGTAATTAAACTAAACAAATCAATACTTAACAATCCATTTATAAATATACATAAAACGAAGCAAGCATTCAAAAAATATCATTATCTATCATTAGACCATGACTAAATTAGTCCTTCAAATACTATGCAGTTATGCATCCACGAAACAAAAGCAAAAGACATAAGCACTTAACACTTATCACTTAGCAATAAGCCAGTGAAAAATCTTAGATTTTGTCATGTATTCAAATTCACAGTGTAGCTGCTATCTCAGAGGCGGATGCCAATGCAGACGTTGTGCCTGCTTTGCGTCTTCAACGCAGGCACACGTCGTCGCCCTAGCCGTCAGCCCCTAAGCATGTCCGCCTTCTTTGCTCTGCTACTGCATGCTAGGGTTACAACTTGCAAAAATCAATTGGCCTAATTGATGCGGCCCAACAAAGACATCTAACGCTGACAGGCTCGCTGTGAAGGTTTCAGATTACACGTTTTGGCAATGGTGCTGGTGTGCTAGGGGCCTGAAATAAGGGAGTTGTTGCTCGGTTGGGGTACTCGCGGGCAGAGCGAGGTATGGCTCGCGCCATGCCTCATCATACCGAGTCCTCCGCCACTGCACCTGGCGCATATGGTGCATGTTGGGTATTACCCGACGTCGTTGACTTTTCGTAGATCATTCTTTTTATTCACAAATTTTATATGCATATATAAAAGTATAAGCTAAGATTATATTTAATTTGATGATAAAATAAGTAACAACAAAATAAATATTTTTTATATAATGTTTTAAATAAGACAAATAGTCAAATATTATGAAAAATCAATGACGTGCAAATGGAGGTAGTATGTGCTAGTCTCGGGTGTACCTACACAAACACAATTGAGAGAGGATCAAGGGAGATTGGGTTCCGGGAAATATTATGATGTTCTCCTTTTTTCTGAGGTGATCTCTCGTATTATGATGACCTCACGGTCGATGAATGTGTTGTCCGTCGTCATATCTCTCTCTTCATGCCAATTTATCATTTATTCTTTTTGACGCCTTAAGATTTTTATAAAGCTGTTGAAACTTGGTTTCAGCAATATAATTTCTGGGGTCGCAGTCAAAATCACCAAGCACAATGGGTTAGAAGGAGAAGAAGGTTTAGACAGGTTCAGGCCCTCTCGTGAGGTAATACCCTACTCATGTTTCGGTGGATTCGATCCACCGAGTGTCTTTATTGATCTCGTGTGTCTAAAGCTCTTGCTTATGAAATCGTATGATTCAGATATCCCTCAAGGGACACCCCTTACCCCCTTATATAATCTTGGGGGGAGGGCTTACAGATCGGAAACCCTATCTTACTCTAAGTTGGTTTCCTCAATCTTACCAAACCGTGACTATAGGCCGATTGCCTTATCTCTATCGGCAATCGTAACACCCAAGTCATGTTCGGTTTACAGATATGGTAGGCGCAATCCATCCCTACCTCCAGTCGGATAAGCTTGCCATGTAGATACCCGATTGCCATAATCTCCACGGTAGCCCCGAGTCCTTTTCGGTCGACGAGACGGCTCGGCTTCAGACCAAAACACACACGACCAAAAACCTTTTTGGCCGAGTGCTTTTGACGCCAGTGATTCCATCATTTACTGCCTGAATCTTCCCGAGTGACTCCAAAGGCGTGAAGGGCTACAAAATATCTAAAAATTCTCAAAAATAAATATCTAGGTGCATCTCCTGATGCACCTAATTAGTGTAGCCCCGACTATGTGGTTAGTCAAAAACGGACTAAGCATATAGTCAAGAACTATAAAAATCATTCTTATGTAGATGCTTAGCTCATGCTAAAGCAACTTTATTACTCGGCAAGCTTACGCTTATCCGAGTGAATTTGCCCGAGTCATCTCAGAACAAATAATTCAATCAACCCTCGTGGATGAAAAGCACTCGGTAAGCTCATGCTTATCCGAGTGGACCTGCCCGAGTCATCCTGGAACAAATACTTTAATCATTCCTCATGGGAAAATGAGTTTTTTCATTTGTATGAAAAATATGACCAAGTTATTAAATAGCTCCTGCCATAATACCGGTCTTAATCTATAAAGATCTTCACCAAGGTGGAAAAATAGATAGCATTGATAAGATTACTTGATCAAATGCCAAAAAACCAAACAGCCCTTGTCATCAAGGCAGCTATAAAAAATTAGCTGTTGGTCACCTTCCAAGTTGCATCGTGCCAGCTTCTCATGAAGTCAAGCAAACCGCGGTATGGAAGGATTTTCAAAGGCACAGGGCATTCGGACACGCGCATATTGCCAGGGCAAATCTGCTTAAGCTCATCCGTTTAAGTCCCTAAGGACACGCGTCGGGCCACACCTTAACTGGGCTGCAGATTCTCTCATGGGCTCGGCCCAATCACAAGAAAACCTAGCGCAACCCTCAAATCTTTCTATAAAGGCTCGAGGTCATCCCCGCCTCTTCATCTTCCAAAAGATTCCCCTTTTCGCAGCACTGTTCACCAGTTCCCTGCGGAGAACCCTAGACTCGCGCGCTCCCAAATCCATCCATCCAGGAGCTCGCTCTTTGCAACAACCAACTTCCGCAGCCAAATCTCCCAAGTTCCCTTGTCAAAATCCCCACTTTTTCCGACCAGATCCGCTTTCCATCAACACCACACTCATGGCGGAGGAAAAGAGGATTCCGTTCGACCAATGGGCCGCATCGGATGTGAGGGAATCCACCCTCAAAGAGATGGTGAAGCATGGCGTGCTTCCGCCAAAGGAGATCGTGGGTTGGCGCCCGGCGGCGGGTGAGGACTTTCCAACCCCGAACACCGGTGAGCTCGTTGTTTTTACTTCTTTCTTCTATTGCGGGTTTAGCCTTCCCACCTCCGAGTTCTTCCGGGGGCTCTTAGATTATCTTCAGCTTTACCATCTGAACCCAAACTCCATGCTTCACATCGCTCTTTTCATTCACGTATGTGAAGCATTCCTTGGCATCCTCCCCCACTTCCAACTCTTCTGCCGCATGTTTTATCTTAAACCACATCCGAATAAAGACCACCCATGTGTCGTTGGCGGGGCAGGTTTCCAACTCCGCGGATCTCTCCGCAAGGAGTACTTCTCTCTTCCTTTAAAATCCTCCTATAAGGGATGGCACGCGGGCTGGTTCTACATTAACAACCTCGAACCCAGCCTGCCAGCCTTCGTCGGTCTTCCCCCTGTCCCCAGGCCAACTTGGAGCACTTCCAGTAGCCCAAGATTGGGACGAGGCCAATAAGCTGCTTGCGAAGATCTGGCGATGAAACGAAGGGTCTTCGCGGCGGCAGATCACTCGGCACTTCATCCGGTGCCGCGGCTCCAATCAAGGAGAGATCAAAGCCAGCCTTCGAATACGAAGGTGGGAAGGACCCCAATCGGGAAGATCCAGATCCACTCAGCTACGAGATTCTGAAGATCCGGATGTACAAGATCTTCTCGACTGGAATTGCAGTTGAGCGGGCCCTCATTCTGCCGGTTCTTCCATTCAGCATCCATCGGCCTCCTCCTCCGGTAAGCCGACTGATTGCTTCATAATGTCTTTCAATCTTGATATCCTGTCTCTTAGTGTCGTGCATTCTTCTCTTGCAGGAAAATGCTTCTGTTACCTCCAAGCCGTACAAGGTGTCTCACGATGACGCGCCGCGTCGCCCTGCCAAGAAGTCGGCTGGCGGGATCAAGATCCAAAGCGATCCGGCCGGGAAGCGGGCGGCCCCGAGTGAGGACACCAACAAGCGGGCGAGTAAAAGGAGGCTAATCATCGAGGATTCGGACGATGACGTCCCGGCTCCTCCAGTCGAGACCCCTCCTCTAAGGCGATCGCCGCGGACGGCGTCGAAGATCCGCCGGTCATCCAGGTATGCTTTATAACCGAAGTCCGAACTCTTTCGTTGAAAGCTTTCTTTATCTTTACCCCAACCGTATTCATTGTCGCAGGAGGCCCCAGGACATAGATCCTGCCGGGGGCGGTGAGGAGCCGGCTCCTGCCGCAACTCCCGAGGTGCCAAAGCCTGCAGAGCCAAAGCCCCAGAGCCCGCATCCAAGCGAGAGCGCTCCGGGTAAAAAACCTTCGCCTCCGAAGAAGGATGCCCCAAGGAAGGAGCCCCCGACCGCCAGCCGGGACGTCCCGACTAGAAGCCAGTCAACGGCCGGGAAACCTCAGGCCGCTGCTCGGGCGGCCCCGACTGAAGATCACTCGGCGAAGAGCCAGAGGAAGGAGACCAGCCGGGCCGTTCCACCCAAGCGCGCCGCCACTGAAGCTGGTGAGTCTTGTACCAAAATATGCTTTTTGCTCTTTTAGTTTGAATCTTTCATGTCTTCATTTGTTCTTCTTATCGCGGCCCTTGTGGAGGAAATCCCAGGTTACGTCTTCGAAACACAGGTTCCTCCAATCAAGATTGAGTGGCGGGACTCGGAGGGCCAAAGACAGGGCATCGTCCTGGACAGGCAAGCTGAGAGAGAAGAAAGGGATGCCCTTGTCGATAGCTTGAACGAAGCGACTCGGCTACTCAACGTAAGCCTTAGTCTTTTTCCTTTATTGTGTTATCATCCTTTTCCAGTTGGTCACTCTTCGATTTCACGCGCGAAGAGTGCCGCTCCATGGCGAAGTCCGAGTCTTGGAGAAGGCTGGTTCCTCACCTGAACTCCTTAGAGGACGTTCAGCGAAAGCTGAAAACCTCTCAGGAGGAGGCCGCGTCGAGGAAGGCGGCTCTAAGGAGAGAGATCGCGGAGCTTCGGGAGGCGAACCTCGACCTCCGAGGATCAATCGGGAGTAAGCCCGTCTCTCCAAGTTTCTTCATGATTCTTATGTTAACCCGGTTCTTGATGATCTTCTTCTCTTGTAGAAAATTCTTCGGAGGTCCATTCGCTTCAAGTCCAGTGGAGCGGTCGGCCTCGATAAAGCCGAAATGGAGGCCGAGTTTGAAGGTAAGCCTCTTTGAAGTAACATTCCTTGTGCCGCTTTACTTCCGAGTGCTTTGCATGATCAGATGCTTTTGGCAGCTTACAAGGTTAAGACCCGAGCTCAATATGACGTTTTGCTTGAGCGGGTCAAACGAGCCGGGAAGGCCCGAGAAGAGGTCGCCAATGCTGCCGTGCCGATCTTGCTATATTTATTCCATCAAGGAGTTGGGGCCAGTTCGCTAGAGCCGGTAGAAATATTCGACAAGCTGCGAAGGGCTCCTGACCAATATCTGGCCAACATCACTGAAGCAGCCAACATGGGGGTTGGTCTGGCTCTTGCACAGACCAAGTCCCTTTACCCCCGAGTGGACATCCACTCGGTCGGGGAGGGCTTTGCTGACGAAACCACAGATGAGCAGGCCTTGGATATGCTGAGTGAGGCGCAGGAGGCAGCAAAGAAGATATCCATTGATGTAGTGAACAATTTCCGGATCTGATTTGTCTTTCAAATATTGTCTTGTAAATGTTGTGTGATCGTGATGCTCTGACGTAGAACTTGTGATATATTCAGTTTATTTATGTTAATGCCTTGATCCGAGTTTTTGTGTGAAATTTCTTAAGTAGTTTTCGTCTGACTGTCACCAAGCCTAGGCTCGATTAGGTCATCGGAAAACTCTCAGTCCTTAGACACTGAACTCGAATCGGAGAACATTAAACAATGATAAACCAAATCATGCACAGAAGTTGATGAGGAAAACTTAAGCTTTATTGACATATGTACAGCCCCCGACTGCTAACTCAAGAAGTCATCTTGCTTGAGGTTGGCAGTCAAGGAAAACATGAAGCCTTAGCCAAATTAGGCATAAAATCATCGAAGATGCTCAATGTTCCAGGAGTTCTCCACCATAGACCCGTCTTCACGTTTTAGCCGGTATGCACCGGGCCGAGTCACCTCAGCGACTATGTATGGTCCCTCCCATAAGGGGGATAACTTGTGACGGTCTTTGGTGGTCTGGATCTTGCGTAGGACCAGGTCGCCAACGATGAAAGCTCGTGCTCGAACGTTGCGACTGTGGTATCTTCTGAGCCCTTGAAGATATTTGGTCGACTGGATGAGGGCTGCCTCGCGGGCCTCTTCCAATCGGGTGAGATCATCCACTCGGTCGGGGTCGTAGCGTTCATCGTTGAAGCTGCAGACTCGGAGGGATTCATACTCCATCTCGTTTGGCAACATGGCTTCTGCGCCGTAGACCAAAAAGAAGGGAGTTTGGCCGGTAGCCCGCCGGGTGTGGTCCGCGGCGACCATAAGACCGAGGAAGTTCTTGGACCCACTTGCCCGCGTAGGGGTTTAGGCGATCGAAACGCGGGCCTTGATGCCTTGGAGGACCATGCCGTTGGCTCGTTCGACTTGTCCATTGCTTTTGGGATGGGCAACCGATGTGTAGCAAATCTTGATTCCGAAGTCCTCGCAGAATTCCTTGAAGATGCCTCCCGTGAATTGAGTCCCGTTGTTGGTTATGATTCTGTTTGGGACGCCGAAGCGGTGCACGATGTTGAGGAAAAAGTCCCGTGCCTTGTCAGCAGTGATGGTGGCGACCGGCTTGGCTTCAATCCACTTGGAGAACTTGTCGATTGCGACAAAGAGGTGTGTGAATCCTCCTGGAGCTTTCTTGAAGGGGCCGACCATGTCCAGGCCCCATACCACGAACGGCCAGGAAAGTAGAATTGTTTGTAGCTCCTGGGCCGGGACATGGCTCTGTCGGGCAAAGAATTGGCAGCCTTCGTAGGTTCGTATGACTTTGTCCGCGTCGGAGACCGCGGTAAGCCAAAAGAAACCTTGCCTGTAAGCTTTGCCGACCAGAGTACGTGCTGCCGCGTGGCTTCCGCATATGCCCGAGTGGATGTCTTGGAGTAGCTGTTTCCCCTCCTCGGGTGTGATGCATCTCATTAGGATTCCGGAGGGGCTTCTCTTGTATAGATCGGAGTCAACCATGACATATGCTTGGCAACAACGCCGGACGCGTTCTGCTTCATCCCGGTCTTCCGGCAGCTCTTGCTGGGTTAAGAATTTGATGAGCGGCGTCCTCCAGTCGGCGTCAGCCATGGCGACTTCGTTCGCAGCTTGCTCGTTGGGAGTTGTCTTTGCCGTGATGGTTGGTTCATAGAGATGTTCGACAAAGACGTCTGTTGGGGCAGCTTCGCGCTTGGACCCGAATTGTGCCGACTCATCGGCGGCCTCGTTGTTATGCCTCAGGACATGTGAGAGTTCGAGCCCGTCAAACTTGTCTTCAAGTTTGCGGACCTCTTGCCGGTAGGCCTCCATGGTGTCATTTAGGTAGGACCAATCTTTCATTACTTGATTGACGACCAGCTGGGAGTCGCCTTTCACGATGAGCCGACGTATTCCGAGTGAGACTGCGAGGCGCAGTCCATGTAGGAGGGCTTCGTACTCGGCGACGTTGTGTGAAGCGGAGAAGTGAAGGTGAAGGACGTATCTTAGCCTTTCCCCGGTCGGGGAGATCAGCACAACTCCTGCTCCAAAGCCGGTGATCCTCTTGGATCCGTCGAAGTGCATGGTCCAGTGTTGGAGGTCTTCCCGAGGTACGTTCTCTTGTTGTTCAGTCCACTCGGCCAGGAAATCCGCCAAGGCTTGTGACTTTATGGACGTCCTCGCCTTAAAAGTCAAGTCCAATGGCATCAGCTCTAGAGCCCACTTGGCGATGCGTCCGGTTGCCTCGCGGTTGTGAATGACATCGCCGAGTGGGAAAGAAGTGACGACGGTGACCGAGTGACCCTGAAAATAATGTGCCAATTTCCTCGCGGTTATTAGAACACCATAGAGTAATTTTTGTACCTGAGGGTAGCGAATTTTGGCTCCTGCCAACACTTCGCTAACAAAGTAGATTGGCCTCTGAATCTTCTGAGCCCGTCCTTC
Organism: Oryza australiensis; assembly: GCA_019925245.2. Classification (NCBI taxonomy): domain Eukaryota; kingdom Viridiplantae; phylum Streptophyta; class Magnoliopsida; order Poales; family Poaceae; genus Oryza; species Oryza australiensis. The sequence continues at coordinate 1,062,429 of JAIFGZ020000126.1, forward strand.
TTCTTCGCGCTCGACCACGAGGACCGTACTGATCACCTAGTGGGTGGCTGAAACGTACAACAGCAAAGGTTCCTGGGGCTGAGGCGAGGCCAGGACGGGCGGCGTTGTAAGGAATTCTTTGAAATCTTCAAAGGCCTTGTTGGCTTCCGCGGTCCACGGAAGTCATCCGTCTTTTTAACAATCGAAGAAGGGCATGCCTCGTTCGCCGAGTCGGGAGATGAAGCGGCTTAGTGCGCCATGCGCGTGAGCTTACGGACGTCTTTCTCGGTTACTCGGGGCTTCATGCTTAAGATGGCGTTGATCTTCTCCGGATTGGCTTCAATGCCGCGATGTGACACCATGAAGCCGAGCGGTTGCACGATGGGACGCCGAAAGTGCACTTCTCCAGTTCAACTTCATTCGAAGGCCCGAATGTTTGCAAAAGTTTCTTCTAGGTCGGCGATCAGGTCTTCTTTCTGCTTGGTCTTGATGACAACATCGTCGACATAAGCTTCTACATTCTTGCCGATCTGCGTTTGGAAGCATCTTTGGATCATGCGTTGGTATGTGACGCCGGCGTTCTTCAGGCCAAAAGGCATGGTGATGTAACAGTAGGCCCCAAACAGCGTGATGAACGATGTCTTCAAGCAGTCGGATTCTTTCAAGCTGATCTGGTGATAGCCCGAGTAACAATCCAAGAAACTCAGGAGTTCGCAGCCGGCTGTTGAGTCAACGACTTGGTCGATGCGAGGTAGCCCGAACGGATCTTTGGGGCAGGCTTTGTTGAGGTCGGTATAGTCGACGCACATGCGCCATTGCCCCGTTTTCTTGCGGACCAAGGCTGGGTTGGCTAACCGGTCGGGATGAAGGACTTCTTTGATGAAGCCGGCAGCCAAGAGCTTCGCGAGCTCTTCCTTGATAACGTCTTTTCGGTCCTGCGCGAATCTGCGTAATCGTTGTTTTATCGGTTTGGCGTCATCTTTGACGTGCAAAGAGTGCTCGATCACCTCCCTAGGAATTCCAGGCATATCAGATGGTTTCCAAGCAAAAACATCTTTATTATTTTGGAGGAAGGTGACGAACGCGCTTTCCTATTTGGGATCTAGGTCAGCGCCGATTACAACAGTTTTCGAGGGATCCGACGGATCAAGGGAGATCTTCTTGGTCTTGGCGTCGTCGGATCCCGATTTGGCTATCTTCTTCGAGGGGACTTCGCCCTCTGCCGAAGTTGATGCAGCCAGTCGGACTTCTTGTTGGCCACGCAATCTCTCGTGAGATTGGGCCATGTCGCAGCTCTCCTTATCGCAGGTGAAGGCTTTCTTCACATCGCTGCGAAGAGTGATGACGCCGTTTGGACCCGGCATCTTCATGCAGAGGTAGGTGTAATGTGGGATCGCCATGAACTTGGCAAGCGCAGGTCTTCCGATGATGGCGTGGTACGCTGTCTCGAAGTCGGCCACCTCAAAAGTGACGTTCTCCGTTCAGAAGTTCTCTCGAGCCCCGAAGGTGACAGGGAGAGAGATGTGCCCGAGTGGTGTAGATGATAGCCCCGGGATGACTCCGTGGAAGGGGGCTGAGCTTGCCTTTAGTTCGGCCCTCGAGATCTACATCTCATCCATGGTCTTGGCAAACAGGATGTTGAGGGCGCTACCCCCGTCGATGAGGACGCGCTTGAGTCTGATATTGCGGACCACGGGATCCAGGACGAGTGGATAGCGCCCCGGGTGAACCACTCGGTCGGGGTGATCCGAGCAGTCAAAAGTGATGGCCACTTCCGACCATCGCAGATACTGAGGGACTTCGGGTTGAGCCGCGTTGACCTCTCGGTCAGTTAGCTTCTGTTTCCTCTTGGATTCATAGGCTAGCGGTCCTCCGAAGATGTGGTTGAGCTCCCCCACTGGGTCTTGAAAAGGTTCGGCATTTTCAGCCGCGTTGTTCTTTTTGGCGCCTGACGGACCAGCCTCGTCAATCGGCTTCTTGTTGAGCCGCGCGCGATCTTGTTCGGCGAACCGCTTGTAGATGAAGCGATCCTTCGCCGCGTGCTTATGATTGGGATGATGGGTGCACTGGGCGTTCATGATGGCGTCGTAGGCGGTGACTCGGGGACGGCGTTGAGTGTTGGAGGTTGCGGCCACTAGGTCCTCAGATCGGCGCTTGCGATCTTTCTGGCATTGGTTGTTGCTGTTGCCGTTATCCTTCTTAGGATTCCGGCTTCCTCCTGCCTGTTTGTCTTCCCTCCTGTCGGGCCGGTCTTGAGGGCGGCCTTGATGGCGTCGTTGGATTTGGCGTAAGAATTCGCCGTCTCGAACATTTGTTTCACCGTCTTCGGTGGCTTGCGCCCGAACTTCCCGATTAGCAGCTCATCACGGACTCCCTTCTGGAAGGCGGCGATGATGATGTCGTCGGTGATGTTGGGGATCTTGTTGCGCTTCTCGGAGAAACGGCGGATGTAATCCTTCAGAGGCTCGTCTAGCTTCTAGATGACGTTGTATGGATCGAAGTGTGTGCCGGGCCTCTCGAAGGTACCTTGGAAGTTGGCGATGAAGTGGTCCCTTAGCTCGCTCCACGAGCCGATTGAGCCTCTTGGCAGGCTCGTGAGCCAGTTTCTGGCGGAGTTGGCGAGGGCCACTGGAAGATAATTGGCCATAGCTTTGGTGTCGCCACCTGCTGCGCGGATGGCGAGGGTGTAGATGGTAAGCATGACTCGGGGTCGGTCTTGCCGTCGTACCTTTCGATTCCTGTGGGCTTGAAACCACTTGGCCAGTGCACTCGGCGAAGCTCCCGAGTGAAGGCCGGTACTCCGTCGTCGCCGCTATCGGGTGATCCCCTCCGATCTTCCCGAGTGCGTCGGTCCCGCTCCTGGTAGCGGCGATCGAGGACTTCCCGCAGATCACTCGGCGGGGTCTTCGGTTGGCTGGTTGGGTAGCTGGAGCTGTTGTTGCGGCGGACGCGGTGGTGGACGGGTGGACGTCCATGTCGTTTGTCGCGGGAGTCGGCCGTCTGCTCCTGGTACTTCAGCGTGGACTCGCGGGGTGGGCCTCTTGGCCTGGTCGTCGACCGATCTGGCTCGGGCCTCTTATAGTCTCCTGACCTTAGAGGCGGAAGCCGGCTCTTGTCTGGCGTTTCGGCCACAGATTCAGTCGGCCTTCGTGCCGAGGTGGTGGGATGGCCGTTAGCTGTGGCTGCGACGATGGTCTTGATCTTGTCGAGTATCGGAGTCACATTGGCGGGTGCCGTCTCCATGACGGTGTCCAAGAGGGTGAGCGCGGCAACGCGTTCGCCGTGGCGTTTGGAAGATGTTGGTGTTGCGGACCCGTGTTTGGAGGATGGCCTCCGGCGGATCGTCCGCCGCACGTAGGTCCTGCTTCCTCTTGTCAGCCTCGTCCTTGTGTTGTTTTTCCTCTTCGGTCGTCTTGCGCTCGTGCTCCATCTTGGCTCGCTCTTCTTCAGCAAGCCTTCTGGCCATGGCTGAGTCGGACTCGTCCGGCTCGGCCATGAGGACATCAAAGCACTTTGGCTCATAGTCCATGCGGCGGTCGGAGTTGTCGGCTTCGTCGAAGGGATGCCATAAAGGTTGTCGAAGCCGGCGGAGCTGAGGTATCCATTGAGCTCCGAAGATGAGCGGAGCCGAATGATGGGAGGATGACGGCGACCTCCCTTGATCCTGGGTAGCCCAGGTCTGGATCGTTCCAGTCCGAGTCAGAGCTTGGGGATGTGGGCTCCTCCGAGTAGGTCGCCGCCGACTCGGGGGAGAGAAGTTTGCTGTAGATCTCGGCGGCGTTTGGTAACCCAAACGGCACCGAGAGGTCTTCGTCCGAATAGATCGCCTCCGTCGGGGAGGTGAGAAGATTGGCGCAGATTTCGGCGGTATTCGGTAATCCGAATGGTGCCGAGTGAAGTCCGTCGTCGGAGAAAGTAGATTGCATCTTGGTCTTCAAGATGTCGTTGTAGATCCTGGCGCTGTTCGGAAGCCCGAACGGCGTCGAGTGGGTTTCTCCTTCCGACTGGTCCGAATCCTAGTCGAAGGAGGAATCGTTGGCGAAGTAGGCGGCGAAGTCGCCGAATCTTGAAGGAGATCCCATCACGCTTGTCGGCGAGATTGTTGAAGAAGTCTCGACGCACGGTCCCCTACCTGGCGCGCCAACTGTCGAAACTTGGTTTCGGCAATATAATTTCTGGGGTCGCAGTCAAGATCGCCAAGCACAATGGGTTAGAAGGAGAAGAAGGTTTAGGCAGGTTCAGGCCCTCTCGTGAGGTAATACCCTACTCCTGTTTCGGTGGATTCGATCCGCCGAGTGTCTTTATTGATCTCGTGTGTCTAAAGCTCTTGCTTATGAAATCGTATGATTCAGATATCCCTCAAGGGACGCCCCTTACCCCCCTTATATAGTCTTGGGGGGAGGGCTTACAGATCGGAAACCCTATCTTACTCTAAGTTGGTTTCCTCAATCTTACCAAACCGTGACTATAGGCCGATTGCCTTATCTCTATCGGCAATCGTAACACCCAAGTCATGTTCGGTTTACAGATATGGTAGGCGCAATCCATCCCTACCTCCAGTCGGATAAGCTTGCCATGTAGATACCCGATTGCCATAATCTCCACAAAAGCTCTTGTACCTGATCCCCTCATCTCCTTACATACCCAATATCAGCGCCGCTGATCATACCATCGTGATGTGCATCACCCTAGCATTCATGCGTGCGCCCCTGTTGTTGGATGTTTTTATCATCAATAAAAATTAAGGTAACACACAAGACCTAAAAATAGATGGATATAAAAGATAAGAGTTTAAACAGGTTCAGACCATCTCGATAAAAAGTAATACCCTACTCCTGTTTGTGGACTGTATCTGTCAGATGTTGTATTAATCTGATGATTGATTATGCTTATGCCCTTGAAGGGCTCCCTTTCCACCTTATATAGGTTGGAGGTAGGGTTATAAATAAAAAAACCTAGCTGAACACGACTTCAGTTTCCTAATCTATTACATGGTAATATTCAACCGGTACTCTAGGTCTTGCCATAGAACACAGGGCAATACTGTGACCGAGTCCTACTCTATTACATAATACGTGGATCCGGCTCACCTCCTATCTCTAGTAGGATATGCAAGTCGTGTGGATACCCAATACCCATATCATCCATAGTAGCCCCTGAGACCTTTACAGTCCAGTTGCAGTCTTCTTTGTACTTCATGATCAATATTGAGTGATTCAATCTTCCATGCAAAGGCTTCATGAGTGCTTTTTCTTGAGTCCTATTTGTTGATATCTTGAAAAGAGGCTATGGAGGGCTTGTAAAAAAGATTAAATAAATAGGTTCATCAAATGGATGTACTTATTAGGTGTAGCCCCTATTATGCTTAATTAAGAAACAACTAAACATATAGTCAAGAACCATGATCTTAATCAATCAAGTGACTTAATATTAATTTATAACATATGCGATGTGAATCCCAGAATAACATGACCCGAGTGATATACCAACTGCTTAAAATATGATGTGCATACCTCTAGACCAACCATGACTTATTAAAAATATAATGCGTGTAGCTCTAGGCCAACCACGCCTAAATGATGCCAAACAACACCTAACTCTTTTGAAGAAGAAACCAATTTATAAAAGCTATGAGAGCATGTTATGGATCACCTTTAACAATCACATAGCAAATGGCTTTAATAACAAAAGCCTTTATGTAGCGAACAAAGGAATTTTTAAGGTATTGGGTTCACATCGTACGCATATCGCAAAAACAAGTATGCTTAAGTCCCTCCAAGATTATCGTAATTGGCGCCGAGTTAGATTGTAAATAGAAAAGTGTGCTCGTCACCTTTCTTCAAGCTAATAAACATATATTTGCATGGAAGCCTTTTGATATGCATGGTATTCCTAGAGAGATGATCGAGCACTCCTTAAATGTGAAGACTAATGCTAAACCTATTAAGCAACGACTCTGCCGATTTGCTCAAGACCGACGTAACACCATCATGGAAGAACTCACCAAGCTCTTGGCAGCAAGATTCATTAAGAAAGTTTACCACCTAGATTGGCTGGCAAATCCAATACTAGTCCCAAAGAAGATGAGGCAATGGCGTATGTGCGTAGACTACACAGATCTCAACAAGGCCAGTCCCACAGACCCTTTCGGATTACCTCACATTGACCAAGTCGTTTATTCGATGGTTGGATACGAGCTGCTCAGCTTTCTCGACTGATATTCGGGATACCACCAAAGCAGTTTGAAGGAGTTCGACTGCCTCAAGACCTCATTCATCACATCGTTCGATGCATTCTATGCAACATCACGATTCCTTTTGGCCTGAAGAACGCTAGGGCTACATAATAGTGCATGATTCAGAGATGTTTGCATTTGCAGCTTGGGCGCAATATGGAGGCCTATGTCGACGATATCATCATGAGGACCAAACAGAAGGACAACCTAATTGCTGACCTGGAAGAAACTTTTTAAAATATCCAGGCCTTCAAGATGTAATTGAATCCGAAGAAGTAGCACCTTCGAAGTACCGTCAGGGAAACTGCTTGGTTTTATGGTTTCGCGCCTCGGCATCGAGGCCAACCCGGAGAAGATCAATGCCATACTTAACATGAAGTCGCTGAGCACTCTGAAGGACGTTCAAAAACTCACTGGGTGCATGGCGGCGCTCAATCGGTTTGTCTTTCGACTTGGAGAACGTGGCATGCCCTTCTTCAAACTCAACAAGCCTTTGAAGATTGCAAGAGTTTCTTGACAACACCTCCCATATTGGCACCCATGCCGCAAGACCCACTGTTGTTGTATGTGTCAGCAACTTCTCAGGTGGTCAGTATGGTTTTGGTCATTGAGCGTGAAGAAGAGGGACACATCCAAAAGGTTCAGAGCCCTATCTACTTCGTTAGCAAGGTCTTAGTCGAATCCATGTTACAGTACCCACAAGTTCAAAAGCTGTTGTACGAAACGGTCCAGAAGTATGGACATTATTTTCAGAGCCACCCGGTTACCATGGTCACTTCTTTTCCACTCAGCGACATCCTTCACAACTGCGAAGCTACGGGGCGGGTCACAAAGTGGGCTTTGGAGTTGATGGCTTTTGATATTATCTTCAAGGCTCGCATGGCTATTAAATCCCAAGTCTTGGTGGATTTTGTTGTTGAGTGGATGGAGGCCCAAACAGACAAGACTACGACAAAACTGGAGTATTGGACCACATATTTCGATGTCTCTTTAAGAGTCTCAGTTGTTGGGGTAGGAGTTGCCCTCATCTCACCGACTAGGATGTGATTGAGATATGTTCTACAATCCACTTCACGGCATCACACAATATAGTCGAGTACGAAGCCTTGCTTCATGGGCTACGTCTTGCTGTGTCCTTAGGGATATGACGGATGATACTACGTGGTGATTTCCAGCTAGTGGTGAACCAGGTCATGAAGGATTGGTCTTGCTCTAACCATAATATGGTTGCTTATTGTCAAGAAGTGCGCAAGTTGGAGGAACGATTTGAAGCCTGGAGTTATCCCATGTTTTGAGACATCACAACAAAGTCACAGATGAGTTGGCAAACTTTTGGATATAAATGAGAAGATGTCCCCACGGACATTTGTGTTGAGCACCTCCACGAGCTAATAGTTTCAAGGAAGATTGCTCTCAAAGATGATGATTCAACACAAGTTTCCATGTTAGACTCTGACTCGAGGCTGCCCTTCATAAAGTTTATAACTCTGCATGAGTTTCCACTAGACAGGAAAGAAGCCGAACGTATCCAATGTCGCGTTCAATGCTATGTGTCGATGTCGGAGATTGACACGCGGGAATCCAGAGGACCCCCTTTTTTGGTTTGGCACAGGGGAGCGATGAATTGGGGCTCAAACTCATGGTGAGAATGGGGAGAAGTCGGTAAATGGAAACAGATCACAATTGCAATAGACATAAAAGATTTATATAGGTTCGGGCCGCCTGAGAGGCGTAATACGCTACTCCTGTTCTTTGTGTTATACGAGGGATGAATTACAGGGACTGATGAGGGTATTCTTCCTTAGGGATGCTGGAGCTGGTGATTGAGGTAGGAAGCTTGAAGCCTCAGGTCTCCAACAACGGCAGAACCTTAGACTTTTTTCTGGGGTTGCTAGGGACAGTTAGTAGAGGGAACTGTTTCTTAGGAACGTTTTTATGATGGACTTGGGCTTCCTTTTATAATGCAAGGGGACACCACAGTAGTCCTAGTCTTCTCTACTCCGCTCCACGTGATGGGGCGGTTCTTGCCTTGTCTTGTCGGAGAAGCCACCCCCATCTTTGTTCCTGTTGCCGCGTCATGGGAGTTGGCGGAGAAAAACGGGCGCCGTGGCTGCCATGCTGCTGACGTGAGGACGGGCCAACCTACCTACTCCAGTGGGGCCTACCGGTCAGTGGCCCTTCACCTGGAGAGGCTTCGACGCGACGCCCCTATTGCTTGTGTTCTCTCTCACACGCAGCCACCCAACACATTCAATGCGACTGGACGGGGCTTGGAGGGAGGCGTGCGTGGAATGACCGTGCAGTCATACCGCGGTCGCCGTCAAAGACTTTATACCCTCTTTACCTCGTGACGGGCAAAAGGGAACTGATGATGAGAGCGGCCGTCAAACGCGCCTCACATCGCATTAAATGCAACGAGGCAGGCGCCTAGCCTCTCTCTCTTTAGGCATTGAATGTGGTGGTTGGCAGATGGCGATTGAACTCGCCCCTCTCCCGGAGAGGTGCGGGGTGAAGGACGAGGGGTCCGGGTGATCCCGGACCCTGCCGCCTGGGAGAGCGGTGGCCTCCGGGCAGCCCCCGAGCCAAGCCCCTCTTGGGGTGGCCACGTGGCCGCCCGTGGCCCGGACCCACTTGAGCCATCCAGGTCATGCTTTTGGCGTGCTCTGGTGGGCGAAGGCGCCATCCAGGACATGCTTTTGGCGCGTCCTGGTGGGCAAAGGCGCCTTTCTTCTTCAGGTATCGTGTCCTTGTCATACCCCCGGGCCCATATCACCAACAGTAGCCCCCGGTGTTGACCGGGACCGAAGTCGGACTCGGGCGTGGTTAACACCATTTTATTGAGTGTGTGGGCCCGGGCATTGGATGTGCCTCGCCGTAGTAAGAGGCCGGTACGCGACAACTGACGCTGCGATTGGCTAAGCTTTCTCCAGACAGGGGGCGTGTTATTCGGCCACGCGCGCGGGGGCCCATCAAACCGCCTAGCTCTCTCCGTCCGTGTAGTGCGCTTGGCGGGCGTGAAACCCTAGGCGGCGCAAAATCCCAGGCGGCGTGAAACCCCAGTGGCACGGGGACCAAAGGGGATGCGAAAAACGAAAGGGGCACGGAGCCGAGGAGGCGCGTCACGTGGTAGTGGGGCGAAATTAATGCCGTAGAACTCGAGAGGGCCGTGGTTGCTTATAAAAATGGATCCGCGAGAGGGGGGATCAGTTTCTACGCTTTCCACAGCCATCGCCTCTCACAGCCATCGCCTCTCATCTTCCCAGCGCCCTTGCTCTTTCACCTCCTTTCTCTCCGCCACCGGCTTCCCTTTTCGCACTTCAGCACCTGCCTTAGAGATGGCCCGTGATTCGCCTTTGGAGCCGGGGTGCGTGCTCCCAAAGTCCCTGGTTCGCACCGTGGAGGCCCGAAGCCTCTTCAACAAGTATCTGCCGCGCGGCACGCAGCGGCGGCGATATTCCAGAGGAGCGGCCCCCCACGAAGATGGTGTTCTTCGCCTCCTTCGCCATGGTCGGGCTGGTGCCACCCTTCTCTCGCTTCTTCCTCGACGTGCTGGAGTTTTACGACCTCCGGCTGCACCACCTCACCCCCAACACCGTCTTCTACCTCGCCGTCTTCGCCTACACCTGGGAGATGTTCGTGGGGGTGATGCCCTCACTGCATCTTTTCCAGCAGTTCTTCCGGGTATGCCGGGCGGGCTCCCCTGGCGCGGTCGGGTACGTGGTGATCCAGCCGCGCAACGACAGGACCGTCGGTACTCCCTTCATCGACATCCTTCCCCGCACCAGGTGGGAGAACTGGAGGGCCTTCTGGTTCTACACCAGCCTGGTCGACCACCCCCGTCTTTCCTTTTCGACAGGAATCCCGGTGAACCAGAGGAACTAGGGGGAGCGTCCACGAGTCGGGAGGGAGCTGGACGGAGTGCTGGAGCGGATCAGCTGCCTCCGGAGGGGGGGGCTGTCCAGCCACGCAGTCTTCCGGGACTTCCAGATGAGGTGCATCGCGCCGTTGCAGGAGAGGCCACGCCCCGCCCACATGTACACGGGCTTCAACGACGACATGCGGACCCATGTGGGCGCCGTTTTCAACTGGGACGAGAACGACCTCGCGATCCTGGTTCGCCGCACCCTCGGCGTCACGGCGATGGATCTGACGCAGCTCCCGCCCGGGTTGGTGCCGCTGTGCCAGGATTCGGCGTGCCCGAAGATCCTGCAAGCGCTGCAGGTGGTGGGCGACGGCGTGGGCTCGTCGTCGGTAGCGGCGGGCGTTACCCCGAGGGGTGGGGGCGACGACTACGACGACGCCGACGACCAGGTGCCTATCGGGCGGCTAAGCCGCCGAGGTCCAGGCAGAAGCGATTCGGGGGCCCCGAACCCAAAGGGGAAGAGGAAGAGGCCGGAGGACGACCCTGCACCTCCTCCATCACCACCACGCGGCGGCGGCGTGGAGCGCGCCGCTCCTTCCCGCAGGTCTGGAGGATCGCAGGCGGCGGGCCTGGCCCCAGGGGCCGCTCCGTCGGGGGCGAGAATGGCCACGGCAACGGCGGCGGCGACGGCGAGGCGGAGGCCGGGAGCACGCCCACGGCGAGCGCGCCGTCTGCAGGGGCCGACCGCGGCGCTCCAGCGGCGACGAAGGCCGCAAGCGACGGCCGGCAAGCCCCGTGCGGCCTGCGAAGAAGAAGCGAGCCGTCTCCCGAGTTTCCTGGGGCTTCAACGCCGCCCACAGGTAATGCTTTGCAGATACGTACACGCCCTGTGGGTCCTGTGTTTTTGCCTTGTGTTTTGATCCCTTACTATGTTTGTTTCCGTTCCTAGCCGCGAGCACCGGCATTTTCACCCCAGGGTTATACCCAAGGGCGGTTCTGCCTCTGGCTCGGCGGGGGAGGCGCAGGAGAGGCCCGGGGTGCTGGAGCACTCCGGGTCCGGGTCACCTCCTACGGGTTCGGGCTCGGGCCCGTTGCGACCCGAGGAGGGGGCCCACGAGGAACAAACCCTCCGCCGGTGACAGATTCGGGGCGACCGGGCCCCAACATGGAGGAGGCGGCTGCGGGCAGCGGAGAGCAGCCCCAGGGGCCCCCTCCGCGGGAGCCATCGCCGCCACCACGACAGCCATGGCCCGCGCTGCGCCATCCAGCGTCGTCGCCCCGCCGACCGACACCAACACTGCCGGCGTCGGTCTACCGCGATCCTCCGACACAGGGAGCGGCCACACCGGAGGGCGAGGCAGTGCCAACGGGCGAAGCAGCGGCGTGCAGCTCTGGTCATGGGGTGCCTTCAGCTTCCCGCCTCGCGCCGGTGGTTGACCTCGGCCCGAGCTCCGACTCCGAATCCGGGGGCGCCCGGTCCGGGTTCATGGCCGCCCTAGACGCCGAGCCCCTCGTCCGGTCTCAAGAGCGGGCGAGGATGATTGTGTCCAGGGCTCTAGAGAAGGCCAACACGGTCTCCCTGGAGGGGCTCCGGGCCCAGGTTCAGGCCTTGGCCGCCAGGGAGGTCGCGGTGGCACGGCGGGAGGCCGACGTCGACGAAGGCCGCCGGGAGCTGGTGGCCATGGTGAAGGTGGAGGGCCTTGTCCACAAGCGGGAGATGGCATATATCGAGCGACACCGAGGGAAACTCAACCAGGTGTTAGAGGACACCGTCTTTGAGCGGCACGCCGTCAACTTTCGCGAGCATGTTGCCGCCGCCGCAGAGGAGAGGGTCCACACCACCGCTGGAAGGTTCATCCGCGACCTCAACGAGCGCGCCTAGGAGCTCGACCGGCGCGAGCGCATCCTGCGCAATGCTGAAGCCGCCGTCATCGTCATGCCGAGCGTCGAGCTCCAGCCCGCAAGGATGGCTGGCGGAGCGGGAGAAGGCTCTGGAGGCGGCGTGGCGGGCGGTCGAGGACCGGGAGGCCGTCGTTGCCAGGGCCGAGGAGGACTCCGCCACGCGGGAGGCGAACGCGGTGGCCCAGGAGAAGGCCATCGCCGAGCGCGAGGCCGCTGTGGAGGGGCACGAGGTGGCGGTGCTAGAGGCCTAGGAGGAGGCCTCCCGGTGCCTGAAGGCCGTCTGGGAGCGCGAGCAGCTGCTTGCGGCCGCCTCGTGCCACCGGCAAGACGAACTGGAGCGGTGGGAGCGGGACTTGGCCGCCCGGGAGCAGGCGGTTGGCGACGCGGAGGCACAGGTGCGAAAGCCCCCGCCGGCCCCTCGCTCCAGCGACGCGGCGCCAGAGTTGGAGGAGGCGCGTCGCCGAATCGCGGAGCTGGAGCACACCCTGAGCTTGGGGCTTCGGGTCGTGGCCTCGTCCGTCGAGCGCCTTCGGGAGGCTGCCCGTGAGGTGGGGGTCATCCGTCCCCTCACCGGCGTCCCTACCTTGGGGGGGTTAGGCACACATATCGACGAGCTAGCTGAGGGAATAAAAAGGGTGCCGGAGGAGGTCGACAAGGTGGCGAAGGAGTCATTGTACGACTTGTCCCGCTAGGTCGTGACGCTCATCCTGGCGAGCTACCAAGCCCGCGACCCCGGCTTCAACCCCTACATCCCCACCGAGGACTTCCCCGAGGGCTCCGAGGAGGCCGCTCGGCGCCGCGTCAAGGATGCCGTCGAATCCATTATGATTGGCTTTGACGGCACTCCAACGACATTCCAGCTCACCTTCCGCGAAGACCCGTCGGACGAAGATAGTCCGGAGGACGCCCCCAGCGACCCGACGGCCGCCTAGGACTCCCCCGCCTTTTTTCCTTTATCTATACTTGTGAAAAAACATTGCAATATTGTTTATAATATTAGTGCACTTGCCTTTATCATGCTGGACTTGTATCGTAGCAGCCCATCGTGGCCGTCTCTGATGATTCATAACGATTCGTATATATATGTATATATATATATATTGGGAGCCCCCGGCCAACTTAGCGCACACGCAGTGGCAGTTAGTTGGCCCGAGCCCCTGCCTGCTTGCTTCCCTGCAACGGTAGTTCAACTTTTAGTTAGTCCGGCCATTGCAAGAATATGGTAGCATGGTCTCCTGCCATGATTCGTCCCATGTGACTGGGAGCTGGTCCGGGTTTGGGCAACATGCATCGGCCGGCGGCTAGTGCCTTCCTCGGGGTTTCGGGTAGGAGCAAAGCATAAAAAGGCCAGCGGGGGCAGCAGCAACGGGGGTCCAGGACAGGCGTGACAGTACGCACCCAAGCCCCCAGGCGTTGACCACCCCCAGGCATGATAGTATGCAGCATCGCTCTACCCTCGACGCCCTTAGGGCTCTCAGGCTAAGGCGGGCAAGGCCAGAAGACCACTGGAAACCAGCATCTGCAGTACATGTTCCAGCACATGGGGGAAAACACACTGTAAGTAGGTATTTTGCAAAGGAAAATCATAAAGAGTGTAACAGCGCAATGAATGAACTTTCATATATGTTTCAGCACACCATGCGGCTTATGGGTAGAACTTGCGCAGGTGGGAAATGTTCCACGGGTTCGGCAGCGGAGTGCCGTCCTCTGTGGCCAGGCGAACTGCTCCCGGACGTAGGGTGCCGATAACTTTGTATGGCCCCTCCCACATCGGGGATAACTTGCTCAGCCCCGCACGCGTTTGCACGCGTCACAGGACGAGATCATTGATCTGCAGTGCTCGGGGGCTGACTTTGTGTTGATGGTAGCGACGGAGGCTCTGCTGGTAACGGGCCGCGTGAAGCGCTGCCCGGTGCCGTCTTTCTTCCAGGTAGTCTAGGTCGTCGCGATGCTGGTGCTCTTGATCTGCTTCGGTGTATAACGTGGCTCGGGGCGATCCCAGGGTGAGCTCGGAAGGCAAGACCGCCTCAGCTCCATACACCAAGAAGAAAGGTGTTTCCCCGGTGGCGCGGCTCGATGTTGTCCGATTGGCCCAGAGGACCGCAAGCAGCTCGTTAGTCCACGATTCCCCATGCTTCTTGAGGGCGTTGTAGGTCTTCGTTTTGAGGCCTTTCAATATTTCCGCGTTTGCACGCTCGGCCTAACCGTTGCTTTGGGGGTGGGCGGGTGAGGCAAAACAGAGCTTGATGCCCATATCATCGCAATATTGTCGGTGATGAGCCTGTTGGGGACCCCAAACCTTGCCGTGATGCCCCTCATGAACCGCACAGCTGAATGCTTGTCGATGACGTTGACTGGATAGGCCTTAGGCCACTTGGTGAATTTATCGATGGCGACATATAGAAATTTGCAGCCGCCCCGTGCCTGCTTGAATGGGCCCAGGATGTCTAGCCCCCAGACCGCGAACGGCCACGAGAGCGGGATGGTTTGAAGGGCCTGAGCCGGCAGGTGCGTCTGCTTGGCGTGGAATTGGCACGCTTGGCACCGCCGCACGAGGTCTGTTGCATCCTCCAGCGCGGTGGGCCAGTAAAATCCTTGGCGGAATGCCTTTCCCACCAAGGTTCGGGAGGCTGAGTGCGCTCCACACTCTCCCTCATGGATCTCGGCTAGGAGCTCGAGACCCTGTTCCTGAGCGATGCATTTCATGAGCACTCCGTTGGCACCGCGTCGGTAGAGTGTCCCTTCCACCAACACGTACCTTTTGGAGGTGCGGGCAATGCGTTTGCTTTCCTCGCGTTGCTCGGGCAATGACGCGTCTTGCAGATATGCCTGGATTTCCGAAATCTAAGCCACCTGGCGCGTGATGTTGGTCCCGGCAGGACCAGGCTGTGGCTGGCCTGCCAGGTCCGGGGCGTCGGGACCAGCCGATTCTTGCCCTTGGGGCGGTTCGGGGCACGCCGACGGCTTTGTGAGCCTTTCTTCGAATGCGCCTGGCGGGGCTGGGGCTCGTGCGGACGCGATCCTAGATAGCTCGTCTGCCAGGGTATTGTCTCTTCTGGGAATGTGGCGCAGCTCGAGGCCATCGAAATGGCGCTCCATACGTCGTACTTCCTTGACATACGCTTCCATCTGGGGGTTGGTGCATTGGTACTCCTTGGAAACTTGGTTTATGACCAGTTGGGAGTCCCCGAGGACTAGCAGACGGCGGATGCCCATGCATGCTGCCGCTCGCAACCCCGCTAGAAGTCCTTCGTACTCGGCCTTATTGTTGGTTGCCCAGAAGTCCAGCCGAACGATGTACCAGAGTATGTCGCCCGTCGGGGAGGTTAACGCCACGCTTGCCCCAGCCCCGTGCAAGGTGAGTGAACCATCGAAGTTCATCACCCAATGCCCGGTCCATTGGCCGCGATCCTCCGCACTCTCGGGCTCACCCGGGGTTGGATCGTTATCGGCCGCTGGCGTCCATTCCGCCACGAAATCGGCCAAGGCCTTGCTCTTGATTGTGTGACGGGCTTCGAAATGCAAGTCGAACTCCGACAATTCGATAGCCCACTTGACTACCCGTCCCGTGCCCTCTCGGTTATGCAGTATTTGCCCGAGAGGGTAGGACATGACTACCGTTACCCGATGCCCTTGGAAGTAGTGGCGCAGCTTCCTGGAAGCCGCGAGCACGGCGTAGAGCATTTTCTGAGCTTGCGGGTAATGTGTCTTTGCGTCCCGTAGCGCCTCGCTGATAAAGTAGACCGGCCGCTGCACCTTGACAGGTTCGGGTGCACTGGGGCGGGTTACCTTAGTGTCCGGGGCTGCCGGGCCATCGCCTTCCTCGGGGCCTTCCAGGCCGCTCTGGGTGGAAGGGGCCTCGGGAGCCCCCGGACTAGGGGGCTGGGTGGCTCCCTGAAGCTCGGGGGGCCAAAGGCCGCCTCCGGGTTCGGGCGCTTCCTCAGCCAACACCGTTCCGAGGTTTCCTACCTCCGGGTTTGGTGGGGCTGGGTGCGTCTGAGAGCTTAGCTCGTCATCGCTCTCCACAACCAACGCCGCACTGATCACTTGGGGAGTTGCCGCCAAATAAAAAAGGAGGGGTTCTCCTTCTTGAGGTGCTACCAATATGGGCGGCGAGGAGAGATAACGCTTGAGCTCGCTCAAGGCTTTCTCTGCTTCGTCCGTCCAAGTGAAGGGGCCAGTTCGCTTTAGCAGCTTACATAGAGGGAGCGCCCGCTCCCCTAGTCTTGATATAAAATGGCTCAAGGCAGCTACACATCCAGTAATTTTCTGCACATCCCTGAGCTTCCTAGGGGGGCGCATCTCCTCTATCACTTTTATTTTTACGGGGTTGGCCTCGATGCCTCGGGCAGAGACCAAAAACCCTAATATTTTGCCTGCCGGTACCCCAAACACGCATTTTTCTGGGTTCAGCTTCATGCGGGAGGACCGGAGGTTATCAAATGTCTCGGCCAAGTTCGGGAGCAAGGTTATTTGGTCTCGGGACTTGACCACGAGGTCATCGACATATGCCTCAACATTACGCGCTATTTGGTCTTTCAACGTGATGCGGACACCACGTTGGAAAGTGGACATGGCATTCTTTAAACCAAAAGGCATAGACATGTAGCAAAAAGTACCCACAGGGGTAATGAATGCAGTTTTCTCCTCATCCTCTATAGCCATGCGGAACTGATGATAACCAGAGTATGCATCTAGGAAACATAAAAGGTCGCACCCCGCAGTGGAGTCGACTATCTGGTCTATTCGAGGTAGAGGGTAAGGGTCTTTAGGACATGCCTTGTTGAGGTCGGTGTAGTCGATGCACATGCGCAGCTTGTGGTTGGCCTTCGGGACGACCACCGGGTTAGCCAACCACTCCGGATGCAGCACTTCCCGGATGAAGCCGGCCCTCCTAGAGTCATGCCACCTCTTCACGGATGAACGCCTGCCGCTCCGGGGCTGCCGCCTCACCTTCGCGGCCGGTCGTGCATCCGGCCACACCGCAAGTCGATGCTCGATCACCTCCCTGGGGACTCCGGGCATATCCGACGGCTTCCAAGCAAACACGTCGGCGTTCGCCCGCAGGAAGGAAACGAGCGCGTCTTCCTATTTGGGGTCCAAGTTGCTGCCAATCTTGGCGGTTTTGGACGGGTCGTTGCCCAACCGGATAGACTTGATTACCACCTCACCGGCCCGAGGTGATATGCTGTTTGGGGGCCCGGGAACCCGAGGCCTCCCCTTGAGGGCCTTTGGGTTCAACGTGGTCGGCCGCTGCAATATCATCCACGCGCGCCTCCGCGCAATCTAGCGTGGTCTTGACATCGGCGTGGACGGTGATGGGGCCACCGGGGCCCGGCATCTTGAGCTGGCGGTAGGCGTAATGGGTGGCCGCCATGAACTTCACCAACGCCGGCCTCCCGAGCACGGCGTTGTAGGGCAGATTGAGGTCTGCCACATCGAAGTCGATCCGCTCGATGCAGAAATTGGTGGGGCTCCCAAACGTGATCGGCAGCGCGATCTGCCCGAGGGGCCACACCTTCCCGGGTGTCACCCCGATGATGGGGTAAGATGGCCCGAGCACCATCCCTAGGGCTTTGATTGCATCAAAGGCCTTCGGGGATAGTATATTGAGGGCCGCACCCCCGTCAATTAAGACTCGGGCGACCTTGACGTTGCAAATGGTGGGGGAAGTCACGAGGGCCAAGTGGCCGCTTCGTGCAATGCTCCCCGGATGATCCGTCTGGTCGAAGGTGATTGGCACCTCCGCCCAGCGCGACTTCCGGGCCGCCTCGTGGGACGGCACAGCCGCGAGGAGCTCAGCCTCATGGACTCAAGGCTCCGGTGGGACACCTGGGCGCTTGCCCCTCCGTCAATGGTGGCGACGACGTGCTTGGGGTCTTGGTAGCCCAGATCGTCATCTTCGTCTCCGACGGGGGCTGCATTCTTGGCCTCCTCTCATCGGTTATCCGAGGGCTCCGCCGGGGCTTTACCCCTGTGGCGGGCTTCCTTCTCTTTCTTCCTCCGCTCCTGCTCGTACCTTTGTACCCGCTCGGCCAAATTCTTGACCGAGCGGCACTCGGAGAGGTCGTGGTGGGAGGTTTAGTGCACCATGCACCACTTGTCCCCGACCTGGCCTTGGGGGCGAGGGTCCGGGGAGCGCCTGTGGCTGCCCGCGGGCTTGCCCTTCCACGAGGGCTTCTCGGCACCGTCGGCGGTGAGGACGTGGCCCTCCTCGCCACCGCGTGATGGCTTGCGCTTCCGCCGCCGCTCGCGCCGTTTCTCCCGGGACGCGGAGGGGGCAGCGTTGGTGGAGGCTGGGGCAGGATTCCTAGGATTCCAAACCTGAGCCTCCTCTTTGCGGGCCACCCGATCAGCAAGCTCGAAGAGCTCTGTGGTGGTCCGGGGGGCCTTGGACTCGATCTTCTCCAACATGATGTCGTGACATACACCACTCCGGAAGGCGAATATCACTGCATGGTCAGCGATGGATGGTATAGTGTTGCCTACCTGGCAAAAACGCTGGATGTATTTGCGCAGGGACTCGTCCTCTCCTCGCCGGACCATGTGGAGGTCAGCCTCTACCCCCGGGCGCGGGTACGTGCCCTGGAAGTTAGAGGTGAACTGCCGGCACAAGTCGTCCCACGAAGTGACTGACTGGGCTGGCAGGTTCATTAGCCAGGAGCGGGCCTAGCCCTTGAGCGCCATGGGGAAGAAGTTGGCCATGACGAGCTCATCACCTCCAGCAGCCTCGATGGCTGTGGTGTAAATCTGGAGGAACTCGGTGGGATTCACCAAGCCGTCATACTTCTCCGTAAGGGCCGGCCTAAACTTGTTAGGCCAGCGCACATTGCGGAGGCTGGCGATGAAGGCTTGACAGCCGTTGCCGGCTGGAGGGGGCGACGAGGGCTGAGGGGCCCCCTTGGGTGCCTCGGAACCTCCTCCTCGCGGCTGGGCCGCCATAGCCGCTCGCCGTCCCCTGAGGGGCTCTCCCTGCGGTAGGGCCGCTGCCGCCGTTCGCCGAGCGCTCGTGCCTCCCGTCGAGGAAGCGCAATCCTGAGCGCGCCCCATGCGACGCTCGTCGCGGCGTTGCTCAATATGAAGGCGGGCGTCCCATTCTGCGTATAGCACATCCCGGGGAGCCTCCGGTTGAGTTGCAGCCGGGAGACTCTCCTCTACCCTGGCGGCGGCCGCTACTCTTCGGGATCGCCATCGAGATGACGAGCTGACCGCGTTGTGCGAACCGCGCGGTTGGTGACTAGAGGAAGCGAGGTCGGCGGCCGGTACGGCCGGGCGTGCCGACCGGCCGCCACGTCGTCAAACCAACGCTTGGCGTTGGATCCCTCGCCCGGTGTGACCGGGGGGTGGGGCAAGAGCACCTCCGCCGCCTGAAGGGCACCGTCAGGCGTGCCAAACTCCAGGCGACGATGGACGTCCCCCCAGCGTAGTTCGCCGGTACGTCCACTCGGGTGTAGCCCAGATCCTGCAGGCGCGTCGACAATCCTACGGGAGGCCTGACCTCCTCCGCCCACAGCCGCTGTCTCAGCGGGGGGCAGAGAAGGTGTGCGGCCTCGGCTGCCGCCGCTGCAGCCAGAGGGGGTGAGGGGGACAAAAGTCCTCCCTCCTCTGAGCGGAGGTGGTGGAAGTTAGGGCTATGCCCGCCCGTGTCAACCTCCTCTGCCGCCTTGTTGGCCAAGTCACACTCGCGGGTAGCGAGCGAGCCTGACGCGGACTGTAGGATGTGGCCGTGAACCATGGCGAGGACGGAGAGAGGGGGTTTTTTCGGCGGGAGGTGGAAGGGACATGGGAGTTTGAACCCAAATGCAGTGCGCTCCCCCTACCTGGCGCGCCAGCTGTCGATGTCGGAGATCGATACGCGAGAATCCGGAGGACCCCCTTTTTTGGTTCGGCACAGGGGAGCGATAAATTGGGGCTCAAACTCACGGTGAGAATGGGGAGAAGTCGGTAAACGGAAAAAGATCACAACTACAATAGACACAAAAGATTTATACAGGTTCAGGCTGCCTGAGAGGCGTAATACCCTACTCCTGTTCTTTGTGTTATACGAGG
Organism: Oryza australiensis; assembly: GCA_019925245.2. Lineage (NCBI taxonomy): Eukaryota > Viridiplantae > Streptophyta > Magnoliopsida > Poales > Poaceae > Oryza > Oryza australiensis. The sequence goes on from JAIFGZ020000126.1 coordinate 1,082,456, forward strand.
GATGAATTACAGGGACTGGTGAGGGTGTTCTTCCTTAGGGATGCTGGAGCTGGTGATTGAGGTAGGAAGCTTGAAGCCTCAGGTCTCCAACAACGGCAGAACCTTAGACTTTTTTCTGGGGTTGCTAGGGACAGTTAGTAGAGGGAACTGTTTTTTAGGAACGTTTTTATGATGGACTTGGGCCTCCTTTTATAATGCAAGGGGACACCACAGTAGTCCTAGTCTTCTCTACTCTGCTCCACGTGATGGGGCGGTTCTTGCCTTGTCTTGTCAGAGAAGCCACCCTCATCTTTGTTCCTGTTGCCGCGTCATGGGAGTTGGCGGAGAAAAACGGGCGCCGTGGCTGCCATGCCGCTGACGTGAGGACGGGCCAACCTACCTACTCCAGTGGGGCCTACCGGTCAGTGGCCCTTCACCTGGAGAGGCTCCGACGCGACGCCCCTATTGCTTGTGTTCTCTCTCCCACGCAGCCACCCAACACATTCAATGCGACTGGACGGGGCTTGGAGGGAGGCGTGCGTGGAATGACCGTGCAGTCATACCGCGGTCGCTGTCAAAGACTTTATACCCTCTTTACCTCGTGACGGGCAAAAGGGAAGTGATGATGAGAGCGGCCGTCAGACGCGCCTCACATCGCATTAAATGCAACAGGGCAGGCACCTAGCCTCTCTCTCTTTAGGCATTGAATGTGGTGGTTGGCAGATGGCGATTGAACTCGCCCCTCTCCCGGAGAGGTGCGGGGTGAAGGACGAGGGGTCCGGGTGATCCCGGACCCTGCCGCCTGGAGAGCGGTGGCCTCCGGGCAGCCCCCGAGCGAAGCCCCTCTTGGGGTGGTCACGTGACCGCCCGTGGCCCGGACCCGCTTGAGTCATCCAGGTCATGCTTTTGGCGCGCTCTGGTGGGCGAAGGCGCCATCCAGGACATGCTTTTGGCGTGTCCTGGTGGGCGAATGCGCCTTTCTTCTTCAGGTATCGCGTCCTTGTCATACCCCCGGGCCCATATCACCGACACTATGTGTTTTCAGAAGACGAGCTTATTAAACACAACCCGTCTGATATATTGCTAAGGTGCATCCCAACTGAAGAAGGACAACAGCCATTGCAAGATACCCACTCAGGGATATGCGGCAACCATGCTGCTGCCCGCACTTTGGTTGGCAAGGCATACTGACAGGGTTTTTTTTCTGGCCGACTGAAGTTACTGATGCTGAGAAGATTGATCGGACCTATGAGGGTTACCAGTTCTTTGCTAGGCAGATCCATGTTCTTGCTCAAAAGTTACAAACAATACCCCTTTCGTGGCCTTTCGTTGTATGGGGGCTTGATATGGTAGGTCCTTTCAGGAAGGCGCCCGGAGGGTTCATTCACTTGTTCGTTGCCATTGAACAGTTTACCAAGTGAATTGAGGCAAAGCCGGTTGTGACCATCATGGATGGTAAAGCTCAGGATTTTTTCCTCAACATAGTTCTTGGTACACCTAACATCATCATTATTGACAACGATACACAATTTCACTGGCGGAGTTCTCTAGGATTACTATGAGGACTTCGGGATCAAGATCTATTATGCATCGGTGGCACATCCACGAAGTAATGGACAAGTCGAGCGTGCTAATGGGATGGTTCTTCAAGGGATCAAAGCCTACGTTTTTGATAGGCTACGTCCTTATGCAGGTCGCTAGGTTGAAGAATTACCTCCGGTACTTTGGTCTCTGCGCACATCACCCAGTCGGGCCACTGGCCAATCTCCCTTCTTCCTAGTCTATGGAGCAGTGGCAATGTTGCCGAGTGAGATGGAGTTCGAGTCCTTACGAGTGCACAGTTTTGATGAAGAGCAGAATGACTAAGACCATGAGTGTTAACAAGAAATTCGTCATGACACGCGAAGGCTTGAGAGTTTTGCTTGCTCTAGTCAGGTCCTATCAAAGTCGGGTTCAAGGAGTGCCAGTTAGTTTGATCCTATAACTAATAAACAAAGAATATTATATCAATGGGCCAATCGGCCAAGGGGCCGATATAGTACGGTTTACCCAAGCTGATGCCGATGGAATTTCGGATCGATCGGCTATAACCGAATCAATTATATATCAAAGTAATGAAACATCATCGACAGAAACTTGGATGTGATATATTTGTAAACCTTCTAATACTATTATAATCAATCTTGATAGATCGGATCTAACCGAGACAGTATAATATTGAGAGTAATAAAATAGAGTCTGAAGCAAATATATGTTTATCTTTTGAGCATGGGCCGATGTGTTGAAATAGAAACTCATCATACTCTATATGAAAGCAGATAACTGATATCAATTATTAACAATATTAAGTATAAATTACCAATAATCTATTATTATTACCAACAATTTAGATAGATCGGACTTAAACGAGACAATATTAGATAGAATATAATAATCATAGTAATTGGCCGATTATACTAAACTTTGTAGATCTAATCGATCCAGCAAATTATAATATGATAAGCAGATACTTTATCGGGTGAAACTCTGATAAAACTATGAACAATACTTATCGGCTTGAATAAATCTAATCGGCAAAAGTGATTGATACATTTAATCTAACTATGAAAGCAAAAGCAATCAAAGGAAGAGCGGATAGATCAAATAGGCAACTCTAGTAAAAGCTAAATTAGTATATAGGACCTAACCGAGGAAGTACAAATTTTGTCGATAAAGCGAGGCTGACTGTCACGCCCAGAAATTCAAGCCAGAATTTTCGCAGCTAATTTGTGCATTCCATCCTCGTCCAGGCATCAGCCAAGGTACACAAATCAACAATTATTGATATTACAGAATCCACATCTTAGAAACATTATAAAAGATTACATAAATGCAGCGGAAAAGAAAAGACTGACTAAACTGAAACTCTAACTCTTGCGACGGAACTCCAACACACCACAAACACCCTTGACATTGGACACAAGCCTAATCCTCGTCAAAACTTTCCTCTTCTGCAACCTCTGGCTCTGGTGGGGGAAAATTAAGGGAGTACTTTCCACTGTACTCAACAAGTCATACTGGAAGAGAAGGAATGATGCATGGTAATTCACAAGGAAGGAAATAGGATCTCATTTGCATAAACAGCATTTCAGAAATAATAATAGTTGAAAGCAGTAAAACAGTAATAATAATTAAGCAATATTAAATAAACATTGTCCAACGTTAACTCCATGTTGCAATAGGCCCAACCATCCATCTATGCTAGTCAAGTTTCATTGGTCAAATCATTACTTAAATGAGGCTAATCACGGTGAATCTGGTTGATCGCCCGTAACCGCGGGAACGGCTATTCGAATAGTTTTACACTGATCAGAGGTGTACAACTGTACTCACAAGACACAGTCCCACGACACGTTATCGTGTGCCGGTGTACCACCATGATACCTCGGAAAGGAACTGTAACAGGACCCTTCGCATAACCCCCTCTAACCAATCATACCACACCAAGGTTCCGCCCCCACTCCCATCAGGGTAACGAGCAGCCCCCTCACGTGCCGTAGTGAATCCGAAAGTCGATCAACCCTTAAAACCGGGGCCGACCCAACTCCATCACGCCCACCCTCACTAGGGTACGTCAGCTAGAGAGCTATACTACAGATCTAGCCATTACCCATGCTAGCTTGTGATATGCATGGTAATACTTTCAGGGTTTCCCGAGAACCAGTCCTTAATTGTCATGAGCACCATAACCAAAACATCCAACTATGTGCTCATAACCCACCATTATCATATTTCAATATTATTAGGACAGTACCACATACTTGATATCATCTGAGTATCGGTCTCTACTAAAATCTTTAATTAATGTGATTCCCTTATGTGAGTTAATTGATCTAAGCTAGGCTAAGCATGTCCTAAACCAATATCTAGTAATATTGAACCCAAGTTATCAATGGTATAAGGTAAACAATTCCTATGGTTGAGTACAATAGGTACAATAGTCCCATGAAATGACATTCTAAAACATATGCAATATTTGAGAGAAATGAGTATTTAAATAAAATAAGTACAATATGATCAATGTAAAGTATGACTTGCCTTGCTCTAAAGATTGGGGAACCTCGGCGACTACTTCGAAGTAAACGGGATCGTCGGAATTATCGGAATCTACACGACAAACAAAGCACTCAATAAAACATGCTAAAAGTCTACTAAAACAGCACAAGAAACTATTTTTAATGGATTCTTAACATTTTTCTGGATTTAATTAAATTTGAATGGACTAAAACAAAGCTCGGATTAAAAAGATATGAATTTTAGAAGTTTAATTGCGATTTTTAAACTAAACAGAAAAGCCTAAATTAATTTATTGCGCAAATTTAGTCCCTTGCTGACGCAAACACTAGCGCGACATAGGGTAGGGCTGACATCAGCATGACGTCATGCTAACGCATGCGGACAGACATGAGGGTTGACGTCAACACTGACATCAACGCCTAGGGCTGACGTCAGCATCGTTGACGCAAGCGGCACCGGGCTCGGTTCACCATGGATCGAGTCCACGGATGGAGCGCAGCGGCTGGACATGTGGCGGCATCCGAGCGGTCGGGACGGCGCACGATCGGACGGCCGAGCGGTGCTAGGGTTAGGGTTGCGCGGGCGGCGGCGGCGGCAACACGTGGCGTCATCGCAACGGTGGTGCGGGCGGCGAGATCGGATGGTCCTGATCTACCGCGCTGTAGATCGGATGGTTGGGAGGCGGCTCGGGTTAGGGTTTGCACGACGGCGGCGGCCGAGCTCGGCTTGGCCGGCCATGGCCGCGTGGCGGCCGGCCAGCGTGCCGGCGACCCAGGGATTGGCGGCGGACAACGACGTGACACGGGAAACAGCACGGGAGCAGCGCTGGTGCTCGGAACGGCACGGGAAGCGGCGGCTACCGCGCGGGAGAGGAAGGGAGAGAGAGGGACGCGACTCACCGGACACGGAGACGAAGGCGGCGACGCACGGTGGCGAGAATTGGGCGACGGCATTTTAGGGCACAATTTTGAGCGGCGCAAACGGGGAAACAAGGCGGAGCTTGTGCTGGTTTTATAGGTAGGGTTTGGAGACCGGATTGCGCACGGGATAAGGCCGAATTTCTCGCCGTTGCTTTTGGATACGGATAGAGAGAGGGAGAGAGTCCGGCGGCGGCACGGTTAGGGTTTTCGGGGCCGGCGCGGGATCAGACTCAGCGGCGCGAGCACGGGAGGAGTGACTCGTGTCCGCACACCGGGCGGAGCGGGCGGTGCGGCGCGAATGGCGCGGCGGCGATGGCGGGTCGGGCTCGAGGACGAGGGGCGACGGGGGCCCCACGTTGGCCTCCAGAGGAGAATGGGAGGGTTGCGGTCTTGTGCGGCGACGGCTTGCCTCGTGGGCCGCGGCCCATGGGTGAGGGAGGAGGCGCGCGCGAGGCGGCTCTGGGCCAAAGGGAGATGGGCCGACGGCGAGCGGGAAACCGTACGGACCGGGGAAAAAAGGAAAATGGTTTAGGACTTAATTTAATTGCGATTAATTCTTTTAATTGGTTAAAAATACTTCTAGTGCTCTGAAAATTCCACTAAAAATCCAGTTAATGTATTTTGACATGTAGAATCCAAGAAAAGCCCTACCATACCATTTCCACTTATTAATTATATTTTAAAATTAATTGTTGGCTCCAGATTAATTCCAGAAAATCCAATTGTTTTAGGGTGAATTATTCAAAAGATTTAAAAGGGCAAAACTCGGGGTGTGACATTGATAAGACTTACTTTCTTGTCAAGATCGAACTTAACCGATGCAGCCCAAACTCCAAAACAAGAACTCATCGAGACTAAAACTACGGTGGCGATGCACCAAAAGTTGTATATTAAACTGTTGTTAATTTATAAAGTCCATGGGTATACATATTTATACCCATAGGCTAAACTATGTCCGACTCTATTACGATCAGATCAATACAGGACTCTATCTCTAAACAAGAAAACTACTATTACAACTCCGACTCAAACACAACTCCAATCGGCTTACAAACCAAAAGAAACTATTTGAGTCTGATTCCAACATGACTCTATCGACTCAGGACTCTATCAATAGAAAATATTAATTAAGATACACTTTCCTTATTCCGGATAAACTTGCCAACTAAATCTTCCATGATCATGGCGTTAATTCCATCTTTCACCCAGTCATTACCTAACGGAAATAACCAAATTTCACCGTTAATAATGAGGAGCAGAATTGGCTAGAAGGCACTCGTGATATTGCTACTATCCAGTTGGCCAAATATCTTCAAGGCCTTCGGCGTTATCACAGATTGAATGTCCGTTCTAGAGCTTTCTTAGTTGCAAATTTGATCATGAAGAGAATCCAGACAACTAAAGATCGACACAAGTTATCACCTATCTGGGAAGGGCCATACATTATTTTCGAAGTAAACCGCCCAGGGGATTACCGACTGAACAGAGAGGATGGCACAATTGTGGACAACTCTTGAAATATAGAGCATCTACATCCTTTCTACTCTTAGAAGTTCTGTGCTTACAATTTTTCTTTATGTACCTTTTCCTTCGACTGCCTACGTTAAGTATTTTACCATCTTGAGTAGCCAGACGGGGGGCTATCAATAATAATCATGAAGTATTTTGTTTCTTCAAATTTATTTTCTTCAAATTTTAGTTTGGCTGCTGTGAGATGCTATTTTAGTAAGAGATTTTGTCTTCTTCACTAAGTTTTAAGCTTGGTTTAGTCAAATAAAAATTTTCTTTACATAATATAGCAACAGCAATTATGATGAAGTTATAAATAGTTAGACTACTACATCCATCAGTCAAGAAGATTATATTACAAGACTAAGCAAGTTCAGTTCTGGAAGGTTTCTACAACATCGTTGGCAATCTTCCGAGCGGGTTCTTCAGCTTTATCGATCAAGTTTATAGCCTGTTCTTGGAGGTGCTGTCGGCAAAGCCATCTCTGACTGCTAGTACATCCACTCGGGGATACACAGACTTTGTCATGGCTAAAGCTTGGCTTGCCCCCATAGTTGTTGCTTCGGTGATATTCTTGAAATACTTGTCCCGTGCACACCAAAGCTTGTCGAAGATTTTTGTGGCATCTTCAGAGCTTGAACCGAGTCAATTTTGGAAGATGGTGTTAATGATCAGTGTAGCTGTATTGGCAATATTGTCTTGGACAGTCTTAGCTTTCTTCACCCGAGAGGCAAAAACTTCAAATTGGGCTTGCATTTTTATTTTGCGACTTGGATTTCAAGATATGAAGGAATCAAGGTTTGAGGAAGGTTAAACAAGAATTAAGAAGCTTTTAAGATAACCTTCGAGTTATGCCTCAACTTTAGCCTTATCTTCTTCGAGCTTGGTAATCCTCTCGTTGGCCTTATCCCGCTCAGCTGTCAAAGTTTGGAGTTGGGAAGTTTGGGCTGGAAATTCAAGATAAGTTAGAAGATATAAGCAATGAAGACAAGTCAGAAGAGGGTAGGCATGATAATGTTTTACCTCCAATTGATCCTCTGTATTCGAGATTGGCTTCGTAAAGACTTCAATTCCGGCCATTAGTTGATACTATTTGGCCTCGGCGGCATTCTTGACATCTGTCAACTCCTACCTTACTACTTTGAGCGTCTCAAGGTGGGGCACTAATTTCTCCAAGGTCTCGTATTTCGCCTGCAATTGAAGATATATCCTCTTTGCAAATGCAAGAGTATGAGTCAAAAGCAGTCTTTTGTCAAAGACACTTCAAACGATTTATAACGGGGTTCACCTTCAACAGTTTGGTCGATTGGTTAAGTCCCTTCACAAGCAGATTGCGTTCTTTGGCTTCTTTCTAGTTGTTTAGAATTATGCCTTCAATTTGTCCTTCTGCATTTCGCCATTGGATTTTCACAGGTGGTTTGGAGGCTTCTGCAGATTTGATGCGCAGGATTCTTCGCCCTCTCCTATCATGGGTCTTGATAGCAGCAAAAGCATTAGGGAAAGATAATGGAATAATTGAAGTGATGAAAGCTTACCTTTGATTATCTTCAACCATTGGCATGAGGGACCTTGGATTTTAGCGCTTGACTCGAGTTGGTTCCGCTTATAGTAGTGTTGACCGAATCATTGTTGCCACCTTGAGTCTTTTCTCCAGCTTTGGATGGTTCTATGGATTCTGTTGCCAACTGGTCACCAATAGGAGTTTCTTGGTTTTCACTAGCACTTGGAGCAGTATTGACCGCATCATTGTTGCTGCCTTGAGTCTTTTCTTCAGCTTTGGATGATCCTATGGATTCTATTGCTAACTGGTCACCAATAGGAGTTTCTTGGTTCTCGCCAGCAATGTTTTCTTCTGCAGACTGGCTTCCAGTTGGGGGCTCCTGGCTCTTGGTCATATTATCCTCATCAGTTGATTAATTCCTGGTTGGTGGTCCCTGAGCTTGGCGGCTGGTTTCTTGGCTAGATGCTTGGGCGTTTGTTTCAGATGACTGGGTTGTTTGAGCACCAGTCGATGTTTCAGTTTCTGCTTGGCCGGTTGGGTCGATATTCGAGGGTTTCTTATGAAATCAAGACAAGACATTAAAGATTTTCAACTACTGACTTCGCTTATCCAGTATCACATTTATTTAGTATTCATTCACTACTCCATATCAAGAAGGAACCGATAAAGTACCTCGAGGAAGTCTTGATTTTGACACCGACTGGTTTCTTGGGGGTGGTGATGGAGGAGCTTGATTTGCATCATGAGTCCGTTCTTCGGCTTCGTCATCTGATGCTTCTAGTATCAGCTTCCTTTTCTTCTTCTCGGCTTTCTTTGTTTTTTCCTCGGAGGCAGCTCTTTTGTTTCCTTCAGAGGGGTTGCCGATTGTGGGTCCTCCTATTGCTTGTCTAGTCACGCTGGATGTTTTCCTTGGCGAGTGGTGAGCGGTAGCAGGTGGGTTAGAGATTATAAGCTTATTCTCCTGCACAAGTGGTTTTGAAAGACTCAAGGTTGATTGAGCTAACTGGTTAAAGAAAGTAGCTAAATATGAGACGAGATTTGAAGACATACCTTGGGCAGAGGATTGAAGATGTGATGAGGAAGTACTAGGAACTTATGAGAGACATCAATGGCAATCCCAGTGGAGAAAACTTTGTACATCCTTTTGCACAAGAGTTTGTAGCTAAGTGAATTTGGATCTTCTCGGTTTTGATCCTTGCCTTCATATTCATATGTCGGTTTGGCACTTTCTTAGTTTGGAGCCAGTCAACATTTGATAGAATGTCGAGTGACTTGTTTACCCAACAAGCCTTTCTCCTTTTTAGCCTTGATTCTGGAAAGGAGCATCTCTGCTTCGGCTTTGTCTTGGCCCTCAGGCATTGAGTTCCAGTCAAAATGATGGATAGGAGGGAGTCCAACAAAATCAGATAAACAAGAAGCAACATTAGAAATATAAAACCAGTTGGAGTGCTAGCTCTTGTTGGTTGATTTTAGAGGAAGCGAGAAATAGGATTTTCTGAGATCACCATGTAGCTAGAATCTGGATCCACCTACTACGCAAGAGTTTTCTTTGGTGGGTTGGGCTTTCAGATAGAACATGAGTCGAAATAAATTGGAATAAGATATAATCCCAAGAAACACCTAACACAGATGAAAGATGGCAATATGAAGAATCAGTTAGGGTTCAGATGATAAATCTTAAATCCATAGAAATCAAGGAGGCCACGGAAGAATCCAGAAGTTGGAAGACTAAAAGTACTGTAGAAGGAAGGGGTAAATATCACGATTTCATTGGTGTTGGGTGTCGGGTATTCCTCGCCGTATGCGAGCGCCATTTGATGATTTTCTTTACAAGGAGCACACTGTCTTGCACCATTTCCTGCAGGTGCTTCTCTTCTACATCTAAAGAGGACCATTGTTCAAAAGGAATTTCTCTCTCTTCCGTCATGAATGGGGAGAAGAAGGCTTGAGTTAGGGTTTTTTACTAGAGGATTGGATGCGGAACACGAATGTGAATGGAAAGCGCTTGTGCTTGGCAAGATTTGGGGGAGATTTGGTGGCAGATTGAATGGGAAAGCTAGCCCTAGCTTCAGCGACGGAGAACGATGAACAAAAGCACGAAGTTTTTTAGGGAAGACGAAGCGGCGGAGAAGACAATACACTATGTACCGAAAACAATTTAAGGGTATCGGTGGGCATTGTTGGGCCAAAGCCCATCATGTCGCAGCTCATTCTTTAGGTGTGGCGGAGCCATATATACTTTAGGGATTTAAGCGTCTTTGTTTTTACAATGTGCGCTCCGGGCGAGCCCACTACCTCTAAAATCCTTTGTTTGTTGTTATAAAACTTTTTTATTTAGAATCTGCTATTATGCGATTTAAAAAGAGATTGCAAACAATGTGACTTCATAGCTCATAAACTGTCTTTTTTTATAGAAGTTGGGCGTTGTTTGGCATTTTAACACGGTTGGCCTAGTGCTACGTGATTACTTATTATAAAGTCGCAAATACATGCATTGTTTCTTAGACCAGCACCATTTGTTTAATGTTGCATAAGGTATTTTGGTAATTTAATTGGCGGTTGGTAAATCATTTGAGTATTGGTACTCAAGATTTGACACCAGATGTGTTGTATTTTACTATATAAAACCATTTGGTTGGTTAGTTTTTATTCTTGATTATATGTTTAATTATATGTTTAGTTGTTTTTAACTAATCACATAGTCGGGGCTATACCTAATTAGATATATCTAATTGATGTACCTATTATTTATTATTATTATTATTTTTTTTAGATGATCCCTTCACATCCTCTTGTAAACGTCGTTATGACAAGATTGAAGAGGAAAAGCACTCGGAAATCTATAATGAGGATATCGATGTACTCGACTTTTATGTGATTAAGCTTGGGAGAAGATTATTTTTCGACTGGAAAGGTCTTGGAGGCTTCTATGGAAATCATGGGTACTATATACCCACTCAGCCTGCTTATCTGACTAGAGATAGCTGATGAGACGGATCCATATATTATGTAATACACTCAGACTTGGGTTTAACATTACGTTGTGTAATAGTGATGTGTAATACGACACAGTCCACAGTTTGGGTTACGTACTATTGTATAATAGAGTATAAGACAAATACGTGTCTGGCTAGGTTTTTCTCTTTGTAACTCTGCCTCCAATCTAGATAAGGTAATCAGGGAGCCCTTGAAAGACATAACCAGAATCAGATGGTCCGATCAATATAACACTCGACAGATTCAATCTTCAAAACAGAAGTAGGGTATTACCTCTCATCCAAAAAACATAAATATGTCTAATTTCTTTTCCATAATATTGTCGATTAAAAAATCGACCTCTCCTGGTTCGACACACTCGTTAGGATTCCCGTTATCTCCATCCACGTAAAATGGGAGAAAAATCATATTGATATCTATCTATCGATCAGCCCCCCATCATAGAGAACAAGAAGATAAAAGAAACATCAAATCCCAGTTCCCATTCGACATTGATCTCTCTACCAACATTATCGCCATTGTCGTCCTCTTCTGCGAAGACATGACCGCAACGCAGAGCACACCTGAGCTCAAATTGGCCATGATACCCGGCAAAGACCTATCCATAGAACAGTGAGCCTGATGCTCACGAGATCGTCACTGCTCTGCTTTATTAGATTCCACGCCAGATCTTCCTTGTATTCGATCAATCGTGCCTCGTGCGTGGGTGGGTACCATCTTGATTCCTGTCCATTTCTTTTTGCCAAAAAAATAATAATTTTATAAAAGAAAAAAATCGTCCACGTCAGACTGATTGGAGGCATGAAGACAACAGCGAGCTAGCGAGCGAATCTTAAATTGCAAATTGGTCAGTGAAAAAAAAGGACTGCGTTTTCTATATCTTGGAATTAATATAGCTGAACAGTGTGCAGAGGTTATCGACAACCAACAACTACAAATTGCAAAACAAGAAAAACCTCTCTCTCGCGTTAAAGGAACCAGCATGACAACGACATGTTAAGTAGCGTGGATAAAAATCATCTATTCATAAAAATTGGCTCGTACTTCTCTGTTCATAAATATAAATGCTCCTAGCATCTAAAATATGTTGATAACTACTTTTTTCTCGATCCGACTACTTCTTATGATTCTCTGTATTTTTTGTTGCACGGCTAGATATGATCTTTTTTCAGTCAAGTAGGATCTTAGAGGCATTAAAATATTTTACCTTAATATTAATCTCTGCTAAAACCTCTAAGACCTTATTCATTTAATCTGAGCCTTATTCATTTAATCTGATAGAGAGATTGAGGGAGATTTAAAAGCGTTTTATTCCATAACTATTATAATATGAAATTATTTTCGCTCAATCTCTCACTTTTAGAGATTAAACGAATAAATCCTAACACAAATATACATAAGCTTCAACGGCGGCCATACATATATTTATATGCTACCCGGAATGTAAATCTATCGTATATATGTGGCCTTTGTTTAAACTATCAGATTTGAGCACGTACGACGCCGATTAAAGTGGTGTTTTGTGGCACTTATTTTTGCTGACACGGAAGATAAGAGATAACGCAGAGAGAAAGGAGCAGGGAAGAGACAGTTGACATACCCCTCTGTCTCCTAAAATATAAAAAGATTAAGTTTAGTTTTGCATGGTGACTATAAGTAATTTAGATAGAATTAAACTGTGATTGTATGAAGTAAAAAATTATAGAGATGTTAAATGAGAAATAATTGTGTTTGATTGAGACTATTTAAGTAGGTGAAGGAGTTGTTATATATGAAAATAGATTTTAAATAATAGAAATTTTTATATTTTAAAATGAAGGAGTAACAATAGAAAGATAGAGACGAATAATGAATTTCGTGTCATACGCCTCTTTTATACGTCCTTAGTTGATGTTAGTTAGGATTAGTTGATCAAAGATGTCTTAGCGCATCGTCTCAGATTAAACACGTGTCTTACTTGGTCAGCCAACTGCTGACCTTGTTCTCAGTGCTGGACTTTCCAGGAAACTAGCCGCACCAATTACGGTAGTAGTTAGCACATGGATCATGCGGTCAATGAGCATACGAAGAAATTAAGCACCTCCATGTCAAATTGCCTACCCAACAAATATATATATATATATATATATATACTGTATATATATAATATACATAGGTACATTCTTTTCAGAGAATGTATCTTGGCCACGCCGTTCGCGTCAGATTGGTTCGACCGAGTTTGACTGGAGCGTTTCACCATTACAATTGGCAGTAAATCATCAGATCCCATTAAAACTCTGAAGTTAAGCGTGTTTGGACAAGAGTAGTACTAGGATGGGTGACCTTCTGGGAAGTCCTCATGTTATGTTGTATCTGACGGAGTGGCAACCGATGTTTAGATTAGGTTGCAACCAGCATATCAAGTGTGTTGCAACTGGTCAACAACCTGAGCTGCACGCCAGTTACAAATGGTGTTTAGATTAGGTTGTAATATCTAAACATAAGTTGCAACTAGCTAAAGTTGCAACCATCTGTGGACGGTGATATTGGTGTATCGTAACTGGTAGTACCAACAAACTGGAGTTATAACTGGTGTTTAGATGTAATATTGGTATATCGTAACTGGTAGTACCAACAAACTGGAGTTGCAACTGATGTTTAGATGTGACACTTGTGTATCGTAATTGGTACTACCAACAAACTGGAGTTGCAACTGGTATTTAAATGAAGTTACAACTGGAGTTGCAACTGGGCAAGCAGTCTGTGATATTGGTGTGTCGTAACTGGTGGAGTTGCAACTAGTGTTTAGATGAAGTTGCAACTAGAGTTGCAACCAGTTGTAATTGGATGATCGGTGATATTGGTGTGTCGCAACTGATGTAACAAACTGGTGGAGTTACAACTGGTGTTTGGTGTTTAGATGAAGTTGCAACTGGAGTTGCAACTGGGCAGTTGATAATATTGGTGTGTCGCAACTGGTGGAGTTGCAACTTGTGTTGCAACCAGTTGCCACTGGACGGTCAATGATATTGGTGTGTCATAACTGATGTAACAAACTGGAATGCTAGCTGACTAAATAGCAAACAACAGATGCAAAATTGTGTGTAAATTAAGTTGCAACTAGACTTTGCATAAGGTCACCCACTTCCCATGAGGTCACTCATCCTAATACTACTCTTGCCTAATTTGTGTGTAAATAAAGTTGCAACTAGACTTTCTATAAGGTCACCCACTTCTCATGAGATCACCCATCCTAATATTATTTTTGCCCAAGTACGCTTAACTTTAGAGTTTTAATAGGATTCGTGTGTGTCCGATGCAAACGCGCACGCGAGGATATGGTTTGGGCGAGGATATGTGTCTGTTGCGCGCGTGGCTCGTGTGCGTGGTTCCTGTGCAACGCAATGTTAAAATGCACCTAGGTGCATTTTAGCCCTACCCTACAGTGTATATATATAATATACATGGGTGCATTCTTTTTAGAGAACGCACCCGTGCTAATCGGCCGCGCGGTCCGCGTCGGATTGGTTCGATCGAGTCTGACTAGAGCGTCTCGCCACCGTGTCTGATTGCAATCGACACTAAATCATCAGATCCCATTAGAACTCTGAAGTTAAGCGTGTTTGGACGAGAGTAGTACTAGGATGAGTGACCTTCTGGGAAGTCCTCGTGTTATGCTCTATCTGACGAAGTTGCAACTGGTGTTTAGATTAGGTTACAACCAGCATACCAAGTGTGTTGCAAAGTTGCAACTAGAGTTGCAACCAGTTGTAATTGGACAATCGGTGATATTGGTGCTAGCTGACTAACTATTTTCTAAAAATAACAAACAACAGTTGCAATTTATGTATAAATAAAGTTACAATTAAACTTCCCATGAGGTCACCCATCTTAAATACTACTCTTGCACAAGCACCCTGAATACTACTTTTGCGCAAACACACTTAACTTTAGAATTTTAGTGGGATCCGTTGCCATAGTGAGATACGATATTGTGTGTCTGGTGGAAACGTGCTCGTGAGGATATGGTTTGGACGAGGATATGTGTCTGTTGCACGCGTGGCTCGTGCACGTGGCTCCTGTGCAACGTAATGTCAAAATGCACCTATATGCATTTTAGCTCTACCATATATATATATTATATATATATACCTATATATAAAGCAAGTAGTGTTTTCATCCAAATTTTGTTGTCTAGCTATTTTGCAGAAAACCCCTTAAATTTTTTCAAAATTAACCCACAGTCCGTCTGACTATTTTAAAAAACCCAATTAAAGAAGAAAAAAGTGTTATTTTACAGAAAACCCCTTGACTATTTATAAAATTAACCTGTAGTCCCAATGTTAAAAAGAAAGAGAGGGCTTAGATGAAAAAAGACCTCCTACGTCCCTCTCTTCTGCTCCCATCCGCGCTGCGCTTGCGCCCCTCCCTCCCGTCGCCGCTCAGAGCTCCCGCGCCGCCGCCTGGACCTTCATCCTCCACCTGCTTTCCTCCCTGCATCGTCGTCCCGTTGCAACGCACGGACATTTTGCTAGCTATCTATAAAGCAAGTAGTGTTTCTATCCAAAATTTTATTCTGCCTATCTATTTTGCAAAAAAAACCCTTAATTTTTTCCAAAATTAACCCACAGTTAGGGGTGGATACCGGCTCGGCTCGGCTCGGTAGAGAGTCGAGCCAGGAGGCTCGGCTCTCGGCTTGGCTCGGTTTGGCCAGCTCGGTAGAGAGCCGAGCCAGGAGGCTCGGCTCGTGAGCCGGCTCGTTTAGTTCGCGAGCCACTTTAATACAGTGTAATTTATGTACAAATTACATTTTATTTTTTTAGTCTATTAAACATGCAAATATACAATTGAAAAAAAAATAAAAAGTGATACATTAAGTCCATAATTAACGTAATAACACTTGTCCATCGACAATTATCCATGCAAATGTAATGATGCAACTAGATTAGATAGTATTACTATTATAATCTAAAGCATTAGATCCATATTAACCATCACAAAATTATAAAAATTATTGATTTATTGTCACATCAACAACAAAACAAGCAAAAGAATAGCAAAACAAGCAAAACATTAGGCTCTACTTTGTACGTTGCATCTGGCTCGTTGAGCTCACGAGTAGCTTGCGAGCTGATTCGAGCTGGCTCATTATAGCTAACGAGCTAAACCCTTGGCGCAGCTCGTTAGCATTTCTCAACGAGCCGAGCCGAGCCATCCACGAGCCGAACGAGCTAGCGAGCCACGAGTATTTCGTCAGCCCTACCCGCAATCCCAATGCTGAAAAGAAAAGGAGGGCTTGGATGAAAAAAAAAGACCCCCTTCGCTCCTCCTTCCTTACACCCTCCCTCTCGTCCCCATCTGCGCCGTGCCCAGCATCGCGATTGCGCTCCTCCCTCCCATCGTTGCTCGGAGCTCCCGTGCCCCTCTGTGCCGTCTCCATTCGTTTCGCGTCTCGACTTTACCCGTTGCAACGTACAGGCACAATTGCTAGTGTATATATATTCAAACAACCATGTATATTTGACACCGCTATGGCCACCCTACCTGGCAGAATAAAACAAATTAAGAATTTGACGTCTTTACGTAACCAGATAATCCTCATGTTTATGCGCCTGACTTGGTCAGAAGAGTCGTACAATGATATGCTGATAACCCTTCGATGTCTCATGCTAGAGGTTTCCGAAAACACGACGAAACGCTCTATGAAGTAAAACTGAAAATAAAATGCTAAAATGGATTTAATAAAGAGTAAATTACATAGTACAATGGGTAAAACATATCTTTGTTTCACTTCGCATCACTAGGTTTAGTATATATTTTTACTTTACATTAAGATATATTGAAATAAGTTTTATTCTGCACTACGTGTTTATCATATATTAAAAAATGTTGTAAAATATTATTAAAAATTATAAAACCTTTTTGAATTTAAAATATGTTTGATGAGAATTTATTCAAAATTGATGAGATGTCATGTAAATCTATAACTATCTATAAATATCTATAAAGCAAGTAATATTTTCACCCAAATTTTGTTCTGTCTAGCTATTTAGCAGAAAACCTCTTAAGTTTTTTCAAAATTACCTTGCAGTCCGCCTGACTATTAAAAAAATAGTTATACGTATGAAGAGCTTATCTTAACTACTTAAAAAATCTATAAATTCTCGACCATCAAATCGTTTTTTCGTCCAAATCTATAAAATTTTTGATCGGAACTCTCGCGTCGCCGTCTGGACCTTCGCCCTCCGCATGCTTCCCTCTTTGCGTCGTCGTCCCGTTGCAACGCATGAGCATTTTGCTAGTCCTATATATTTGATGATTTATCCTGGTGTTAAGTGAAGCATAAATCATTGAACCCTGCTGTAAAATGAAATAAAATAAAAGTACATGCTAAACCTGATACAAAGCGAAAGCGAAACAAGATGCACTTAACCCCAGTGCAAAGTGTAATTTTGTCATTCTTGGTGTACTAACTTCCTCCTTATTCTCTCTGTCCTCTTTTGCTCCTGCGAGGCAAAGATCCCGAAATTTTGGCATTTATAATTTTAATTTTTAAAAACTTACAAAAATAATTTTCGAATTCAAAATTTGCAAAACTAGTCCCTTCCGCCTCGGGAGGCGAGATTTAAAACGCCTCCCGAGGGCGTTTTATCGACGTGGAGGACGGCGTTGGGTGCCGTCCGCGCGCGTGTAATTTTACATTTTGCCCCTTCACGCGCAAAATGCAAAATTACACGCCGGCAGACGACACCTAGGACCGTCGCCACGTCGATAAAACGCCCTCTCGAAAGGACGTTTTTAAATCCCGCCCTCCCAGAGAGCGGGAAGGGACTAGTTTTGCAAATTTTTCAATCTAAAAATTATTTTTATAAATTTTTAAAAAATTAAAATTATAAATGCTAAAACAAAGATCCCAAGGGAGTCTTCTCTCTGTATTGCCATGGCCCATGGGCCCCATCCATGTTCAAATTTGAAACAGTGTCAACGGAAATTGGTGTATGACGGTGGGGACCGTTACCTCGCGGATCGCCCTCTGGCTGGCATAGTTTGTTTGAGCAGAGCAAGTTTTTTACCGACTGTGGTCGTGTAAACCCACTGCAAGATCGTTTTCATTTGGATAAGGTTCGTGGCTACTATCGGTGTTAGATATAAGATACTCCAAAAACGTACAAAATACATCAAAATTACTTTGGATGTATATTTTAAAGAACTCTCTAAACTAGGGATGTCCCTCGGAGTAAATAAGGTACGTATATACAGTCTTGGTTAACGACAATAGATGGATATATTACTACCGGACATCATCAGTCTCATATGAGTGGTTCCTACTACTACTAGTAGTTGCATTTTTCTATGGTTATGCACGAATACACTCTGTACTTCAGAAACCATAATTCTACAAGGATTTTATTTACTTCTGCTGTTTTGACGCAAAACAGGGGGAAGCTGATGCGCGGCTGACCGCGCGCGGGCGCGTCGCTCTAATCCTCTTCCTCTTAACTGTATGTATACAGAGGGTATACGTGAGCGTATAAAAATTTATATTTATGCGTATAAAGTTTATACATATAGGTATAAAGTTTATATTCATGTATATAGGTATAAAGTTTATATTCATGTATAGACTAAAGTTTATATTCATGTATAGTATACAATTTTATATTTGTCGTATGGACTATATGTTTAAATGTATATACATATAAATTGTTTTATATGTATAAATTACACGTTTAAACTTAGTATTTATACCTATAAAAATTATAAATATAACTCTGTATTTATACTATGCGTATGTTCTTTATGCGTACGTTTTTAAAAAAGTTTATACATATTCATATAAACTTTTTGTATGAGCATGTACAGAACGTGATCGTACACGTACGGTACGAAAAGTGATCATGTGAAAACAAACTGTATATATAATAAATTTGAAACAATTCAAAAGCAATTTGAAAAGAAAAACAAAACGTTACATGGGTTGTGAAAAAACGACAACCTGCTAAAAGAGGGGGAAAAAGGCCTAATAGGCCTACTCGGATTGTATAAAAACCTAAAAGAGAAACAGGCCCGTGTGGGAAAAAAAACCCAAAACAGGAGACAGCCCACGTAACAATGGTCGAAAGGGAAAAAACAGGAGACCTACCAGTACCATGGGCCGGTTTTGGCATGTTAGATCGATCGCGCGCACGGGGGGCTCGCAACTAGTGGTCGATTAGCATTTTCGATGCAAAACTGTAAGTCAATGTGATTTTCTTATGCTACCTACGCTTTATGTAGTAGTTCAAAAATTGTTCTAAAGCATTTATTTTTCAACTATTCATCTCTACTATTTTAATTTTAAAAAGAAAGTTGTCCTCCTTCCATCCCTTCTCTAACATGCCGCAGCCCATCTGTACGCGAAAAGTAATCACCGATCCAACGTTTTACCGTCCATCATCGTTCCAATCTCTTTTTAATTATATAAAGCCTAGCACGTTATAATTTACGGACTTCGGTCCGATCCGTTACAATGTGTGAGGACGTAACAAGTTATTTTAAACCTTCGCTGCTTCTAGTTCGTCGATCAAAACCTGGTTTTTGTCCATACGGCACTTATGTCGCGTGCTAATCAGCGATAAAGCTTTCTATTAAAAAAATTTATTTGTTTGACTATTTTATAGAAAACTCTTAAATATTTATAAAATTAACTCCTAGTCCCAATGTTGAAAAGAAAGTTAGGGTTTAGATGAAAAAAAAACTTCTATGTCCCTCCCTCTCGTCCTTATCCGTATCGCGTCCTGCGTCGTGTCTGTGCCCCTCTCTTCTGTCGCTGTTCGGAGCTCCCACGCCGCATCTACGTTCTCCCTTTCACTCCATCCATATCACGCCTCGACTTCACCCGTTACAACATATAAAAAAAACAAAAAGCTATGAAAATCTACATGTCATACTCCTTTCCGCAACTCCACACGGACACGACACGGTAGGCTGAGCCATTGAGAGCTCGATCGACAGGAACGCGAAATCACCCCAAGATCGATACGTGATAAACGATGACATCCTTATGTGACCATTAATCAAAAGACAAGCTTTGATTCATCTCTCAAGGAGAGAGATTACATAGTGCATCTGCACTACTAATTAGTGCTAACCAGCTATCATCCTGACAAATGTTAAAAATAAGAATCTGTTTCCGTGCGGGAATACGCATTCATGTAATAAGGAAATGATTTCTAACATCAAACATTCAAACAAAATTTCTTTTCAATTCAATGTATAATCCAATTACATCATCGTCGTGTTCATTATATTAAATCTTCGTAACAAGATATTATATTGTACAATTATATTATAATAATATATATACTATGAATTACTTTTAGTATACATGTAAATTACTTTTATCATATATGTAAATTACTTTTATACTTGATTAAACTATATTTTAGACATTCATAATGTTATGAATAGTTTATTTTATTGGTTAGTTCTATGATTGTGTTGATTAAATTCAATTTTTTGATAGACTAATTTTTTACCCCACAATAGATTTACTTTTAATGACGTGATTTTTAAGTTACTTTTATAATATGTAAATTACTTTAGGCTTTATTGAATATAATTTTATATGGCTAAGAAGTAATTTAATGAAATCTAAAAGTAATTATATATATATTAATTATAAAACTAATTTGTATTTTTATAAAAAATAATGATGTAACATCTTATTATATAATAAGATTTAATTATAATGAACACGACGATGTAATCAAAATATAGATCAGATAAGTAATTTAAAAGAAAAAACTTATTTGAAGCTTAGGTGGTAGGAATATGTTTTTTACATGCTTGATAGACTAGTATTGTGAACTAATTAAGGGCCCGTTTAGCAACAGAATCGGTTGTAGATTCGGTGTGCGAAGAAACCGTACCAAACGGTTAAAAACTAGAAACATTTCTTGGAGAATCGGTAGAAACGTTTCTTGTTTTTGAACTAGAAATGAGAAACCTTCTTTAGATAGTTTCGTTGGTTTCGAAAGAAACTTTTCTCCGAGAATCATGTCACAACCCGATTTTCGTTCGAATTAAAAATTATTAAATAAATCATTTTTCAAAAACTAAATAAAAAAGCAAAAGAAATTATCAAATTAAAGCCTTAAGGGAATTAAACTTTCCTTTAAAAATCATGGTGGAAATATTTTTGAAATATTCTCCATGCACCGAAATATTCTCCGAAATTTTTCGTAAAATTTTGGAGCTATAGAAATAATTTTAATAATACAAAAATATTTCAGTAATTATTTAATAAATAAATTAATCACTAAATGGTCGGTTATATTTTTATTAAATACCGAGTGTTCAATTATTTTCAAGAATTTTCTTAGAATTATTTGAGCACCGAAAGTATTTATAAAAAATCAAAGATCATTTTATGTGATTAATTTAAAAGAAAAACCAATTAAAAATGTCCTCATGTTCTTGGGCCGGTTTCGCCAACTCCTTGAAGTCTATTTTCCCTCCCTCCTACCTCTCTCCCTCGGCCCGACCCGTTCCTCTCTCTCCCGCGCTGCGCGCTCATGTGTTGGCCTTGAGGCCACGACCCATCTCTCTTGCGCCCGCGCCGAAAGTCCGTTTCGAGTCCCTTGTCTCCTGAGCCGATGAGTAGGTCCCGCCCGCCATCCTCTCCTCCACCACGCCCGACCGCCATTGCTGTCGATGTCGCGTCCTTTGCCGCGATTTTCGCCGCCTCGCTCGTCTCGCGCCCACCCTAAAGCCGCCCTTTAACGCCACAATCAAGCCGCCGACCTTCCTCCTAATTTCTCCCAAATCCTCGCCTTAAATCGTCGCCTTTAACCCCGCGCCTTAACGTCGCCGCCACCGCCTCTCCCGCAAATCCGCCGAGCACCGACCATGTCCGTGCCTCCCCGGCCTTTAAATACCCTACCCGAGTGACCCTCTATCGTTTCCCCCAAACACCCGGGCCCGCCAAGCTCACTAGCGCTCTCCCCGCGCCTCCCCTCGCTCCGTCGCTCGCCATCGTCCTTCGGCGCGCACCACTGCGCTCAAGCGCGCCACCGCACGTCGAGCCCACCGCCACATTCTCCGTGCCTCGTCGCTCCTCGGTCGCCACTTCTCGCGCCCGGATCGCCGCCGGAACGCCTCCCCACCGTGCTCCCCAAGCCGCCGCCTCTGGCCGCCATTCCCCGCCACCTCACGCCTTCCCGAGCCGTGTCGCCTCTCCCTCTGGCTTCACTGTGCCCCTTCGCGCCTCGGCCTCCCCTCCACCATCACCGGCAGCCGCCAGAGCCCGCCTCCTGTGTCGCCACCGTGTGCCGGTCCTCCCTCCCACCGCCGTGAGAGCGCGCCGCCCCTTTTCCCCCGCGTCGTGTAAAATCAAAGTGTGTTTGATTCTTTATTTGATGATGAACATTGGCATCTGAGATTATTGCTTTGTGTGTTTTATTATTTGGAGATTTATTGACAAAGTGGTTTTTGAGATATTTGAATTTTCGGATAATGAATAGTGTTGGTGTGCTCGCCGTCGCCGGGCTTGCACTACGGCCTAACCGGAGGTGTTCGTGCGGTCAGACCGGGCAGGCAACTGCGGTCAGACCGGTCGAGCCAATCCGACTGGTTACCGATTTTGATTCGGTTTTGGTTTCGGTTTGTTTCCTTGCATATACATGGGAGTTTCATGTTCCTATGCACGTGTATGTTAATTTATGCTAACAATGAGTCAAGTTGGGATAGCTTGTGCTCGGATATGATATTCTTTGTTTAATTGTGTGCAGACAATCTTTACGCCTCAGGAAAGTGTTGCCGGTGATCGAGTTGGAGTCAACTTGGTGATAAGGTGATGTCCAAGATGGAGATCATGCGGGATGCTGAAGGGTAGAGATTAGTGCGCATAATTGGTGAAGTTTCCATATGGCATACGATGGAGATATTGTGTGCATATGGAAAGCGGAATTTCGGTTTTGGGAAGACCGAGATTGCTACGGTTGGTTTATGTAAAGTTCGTTTCTTGTACGGAAAGGTTTCCTAGTGGATTAGGACTTCTTGTATGAGTAGGATTCGTGGCCTTTGGATGCGCATCTTGTGTATAAATAGTGAGCGGAGGCGTGGTCTCTTTGTATCACTTTGGATTCAAGTTTTAGAGAGTTTTCGAGTGAGGGTTTCAAGTTTAGCTTGAGATTTTGTGAGAAGTGCTTTGTTTGCACTTTGTAAACACAGAGAGATTTAATAAAGATCAATTTTCTTGGAGAATTCTTTGTGTTTTCTTCTTCCTCGGTGCGGTGGTCTAAACGGCGGTTAGACCGACTCAACTCGTCGGTCAGACCGCACGGACAACTGCGGTCAGACCGGGCTTCATCATCGATCGGCTACAAGACAAGGAATCGGCTAAGTGTCGGCAATCAGCTGTACGGACAGTCAGACCGGAGTAATACGGGCGGACAGACCGGCTACACAGGGCGGTCAGACCGGCAGATCAACTCTGGTCAAACCGATCTGCGTCAAGTCAGAGGGTAATTTTTATTTCGGCTGAAAGTTTGTTTTTGTGGTACTCCAACCATTCACCCCCCCTCTGGTTGACTTTGCTTTGGATATTCGGTCCTACAAGTGGTATCAGAGCCTTGTTTTTCTGCTTTGGATTTTTGTCGATCTATTTTCGCCATGTCGGATAAATTTTCAACTAAGCCGTATGTTTTTTATGGAACCGACTTCGCTTATTGGTGTAGTAAGATGCAATCTTACATCATGGCTCAAGACTATGATGTGTGGCAAAAGGTTGCTCTTCCCTACACTATTCCCGAAGCAATTAATTCTGACGCTTTGAAAACTGAGTTTAATAATAATTGCAAAGCTCGCAATATTTTGTTAAATGGGATTTCTCGTTCGGATTTTGATCGCGTTTCACATCTTCAAACCGCCAACGAGATTTGGAATGATTTGAAAAACATTCATCAAGGAACTACTAATATAAAAGAACTTCGGAGATGTTTTTAAAAAGGAATACATAAAATTTGAGATGAAACTTGCTGAAGCTTTGGATGACTATCTTGGTAGGTTTAATAAAATCTTCAACAATCTTAGATCTGTTGATTCTTCTTATGACACTAATTATCCACGATCTGAGATTTCTCGTCACTTTTTGAATGGTCTTGACATGTCTATTTGGGAAATGAAAGTGACTTCAATTCAAGAATCAGTCAATATTGCTACTTTGACTTTGGATTCTTTTTACACTAAACTCAAAACTCATGAGATGAACATTCTTTCTCGAAAAATTGAGTCCAAGTCAAATGCTTTGGTTTCTTCTTCTTCAACTTCTTCTGATGTTGCATCTTCATCATCTCCAAGTGCTCTTGCTTTGATTAATGCCATGTCCGATGAACAACTCGAGCAAGTCGAGGAGGAGGATTTGGCTCTTGCCGCTAACAAACTTTCTCGAGCTATAAACAAAGTCAGGTTCAGGAAAAGAGAAGGACCAGCTCGGTGCTTTGAATGCGACGCCCTGGACCACATCCGCTCCAAGTGCCCCAAGCTTGGGAGAAGCAAAAAGGAGGACGAGAGCGGGGAGAAGGCGAAGGATGACAAGCCCAAGGGGAGGCACTCGAAAGAGATGATCAAGAAGGTGTTGAGCCAAGTCTATGCCGCTTTTGAACCACTAAGCGACATAGACTCCGATAGCGAAGAAGAGAAGGGTAAGAACATCTCCGGCGTTTGTCTCATGACACGTGGAGATGAAGATTCGAAGAGGAAGACAATGAAGTAAGCTCCCTTGAGGAAGCAATTCTTGTTTTAAGTGCAAAGAATAAAAAATGTGAAAAGATGTTTAAAAAAACAAGAATTTGTGATTGAATCTTTGAATGCTGAAATTGCTAGATTGAAATCTCTTATTCCTAATGATGATGATTGCAAAAATTGTGAGGTTTTAATGCTTGAGATTTCAAAAATTAGAGATTCACATGATTTGGCTACTAAACCTTGTTTAACTTGTGATGCTAATGAATTGAAATTAAAAGATGCTTTAGCTCGTGTTAAGCACATGGAAGATATAGTTAAACAAGATGAGATAGCTTCTTCCTCTAAATGTCGCAAAGGTAAAGATGTCATGATTGGTTGTGAAAATTGTGTTAATCTTTAAAAAGAAGTTTCTTACTTGAAAAGTTCTTTGCAAAAATTTTCGACGGTAAGAAACAACTTAACATGATTTTGGACAAATCTAAAGTGTGTAGCGACAATAAGGGAATAGGTTTTTATGCTCATGACTATTTCACCAAAAATCCTCCAAATGTTTTAAGAATGACTGAAAACGATGAAATCTTGACAAAACCTAATACCATGAAAACAGTTTTTAAATCTGTTGGAAATTTGCCATCTCTTCTGTTTATCTAAAGGAAACTAAACCTAATTTTTCAAAACCATCTACCACTAAAGAAAATTTTTTTTGCTCTTTTTGTGGTAAAGATGATCATCTTGTTGGTTTTTGTTTCAGATTAGCACGAAAATAGAAAAAGGAAAGAGAGAATAATTTTGCAAAATCAAAGTGGCAAAAAACTGACTTTCCCTCGGGAAGGCCGGTCAGACTGCAGTTGGTCCACCGGTCAGACCGGCCGTGGCACCCGGTCAGACCGTCGGCATTGCCTCGGTCAGACCGGCGATGGTGCCCGGTCAGACCGGCCTCAAAGGAATTTTTCTGAAAATTTCAAAACTGTTTTTGCTCATGGATTTGTGCCTATTGGATCTGTTGGTCGTGTGTCTCAGTACTGGTTTCCTAAATTTCTTTTGATTAACCCTAGTACTGAGGCTTCAACATCTTTTGTTGTGTAGGCTTTCGTGGCGAGGAAGGAGAACGTGTGGATCGTGGACTCCGGTTGTTCGCGGCACATGACCGGAGATAAAAATTGGTTCTCCTCCCTCAAAATGGCATCCAAGACGGAATCGATAATCTTTGGGGATTCTTCAACAAGTGTCGTTCTTGCTACTGGATTCGTCAAGGAAAGTAACAAATTTGAATTAAAAGAGGTAGCTTTGGTCGAGGATTTAAAGTATAATTTACTTTCGGTTTCACAAATTGTTGATGAAAACTTTGAAGTTCATTTCAAGAAAACTGAAAGTAAAATATTTGATTCTTGTGGTGATGTTTTGAACACTTCTCGTTATGGGAGAGTTTTTAAAGCTGATTTTGAAAATTGTTTCTCTGTTGTAACATGCTTAGTTTCGAAATTCAACAAAGATTTGATATTTTGGCATCGCAGACTTGGGCATGTTGGTTTTGATCATTTAACTCGTTTAAGTGGTTTGGATCTTGTTCGTGGTTTGCCTAAACTCAAAAGGGATTGTGATTTGGTTTGTGCACCATGTCGTCATGGTAAAATGGTTGCTTCTTCACACACACACCGATTTTTTCTGTGATGACGGATGCATCGGGACAGCTTTTACACATGGACACTGTTGGTCCAGCTAGAGTGCAATCTGTTGGAGGAAAATGGTATGTGTTGGTTATTGTTGACGACTTTTCTCGATATTCTTGGGTTTTCTTCATGGCAACCAAAGATGAGGCCTTTGGACACTTTTAGAGTTTGGTTCTTCGCTTAAATTGTGAATTTCCCAAGTCTTTGAAATCAATTAGA
Organism: Oryza australiensis; assembly: GCA_019925245.2. NCBI lineage: Eukaryota > Viridiplantae > Streptophyta > Magnoliopsida > Poales > Poaceae > Oryza > Oryza australiensis. Next base: position 1,109,014 of record JAIFGZ020000126.1, read on the forward strand.
AGTGATAATGGTGGTGAATTTAAAAACGCTTCTTTTGAACAATTTTGCAATGAAAAAGGTTTTGAACATCAATTTTCTTCTCCTCATGTTCCTCATCAAAATGGCGTTGTTGAAAGAAAAAATCGCTCTTTGGTTGAGATGGCTAGGACAATGCTAGATGAATATCACACTTCTAGAAAATTTTGGGCCGAAGCTATTAACACTGCTTGCTATGTTTCTAATCGTATTTTCTTGCGATTTAAACTTGGCAAAACTCCTTATGAGCTTTGTTTTGGTCGTCAGCCCAAAGTTTCACATTTGTGTGTTTTTGGTTGCAAGTGCTTCGTTTTAAAATCTGGAAATTTGGACAAATTTGAATCACGTTCAACTGATGGTTTGTTTCTTGGATACCCCACACACACTCGTGGCTATCGTGTACTTATTTTGAAGACTAACAAAATTGTCGAGACTTGTGAGGTCACTTTTGATGAGACTAGTCCCGATACTAGACCAGAATCTTTAGGTACATTGCCACAGGCTCAAGGGGAGGATGGTCGCATCTTCGAAGACGAAAGTGATGACGAAGATGACAAAGTCGACTGCCGGTCCAACCGGCCGAGTGCCGTCGGTCGACCGGAGGAGGCTGCCGTCGGCCGGCGAGAGGCCGGCCGGACTGACTCCAGGGCCGCGCGGATTTTGTTGATTCCAATCAAGAGGAATCGTCGGGGACTACGACCAGTGCAGAACCAGAACGTGAATCAACTTCTGAGATCACTGCACCTTTGCACATTCAACGACAAGATCCGCCGGAACAAATAATAGGTAATTTACATGAGCGGACGACGAGATCTAAGGTAACTGTGCATGACTTTGCGAATTCTGCTTTTGTTGCTTCTTTTGAACCCAAAGATGTTACTCATGCATTAACCGACAAATCATGGATTAACGCCATGCATGAAGAACTTGAAAATTTTGAAAGAAACAAAGTTTGGTCTTTAGTTGAACCTCCTTCTGGACATAATGTTATTGGAACCAAGTGGGTTTTCAAAAATAAACAAAATGAGGATGGTTTGATTGTTCGAAATAAGGCTAGACTTGTTGCTCAAGGTTTTACTCAGGTGGAGGGTTTGGATTTTGATGAAACTTTTGCTCCTGTTGCTAGGATTGAAGCAATTAGAATTTTGCTGCTTCCAAAGGTTTTAAATTGTATCAAATGGATGTTAAAAGTGCTTTTCTTAATGGCTTTATACATGAGGAAGTTTATGTTAAACAACCACCGGGTGTTGAAAATCCTGATTTTCTAACCATGTTTTGCAATTGTCAAAAGCTTTGTACGGTTTGAAACAAGCACGTAGAGCATGGTATGATAGACTTAAAAACTTTTTGTTTGAAAAAGGTTTTCAAATGGGAAAAATTGACAAAACGCTTTTTGTTCTTAAGCATGGTGAAAATCAACTTTTCGTTCAGATTTATGTTGATGATATCATCTTTGGTTGTTCAACTCACACTTTGGTTGTAGAATTTGCCGAGACTATGCGCAGGGAATTTGAAATGAGCATGATGGGTGAACTGTCATACCTTTTGGGATTGCAAATTAAGCAAACACCTCAAGGTACGTTTGTCCATCAAACAAAGTACACCAAAGATCTTTTGCGCAGGTTCAAGATGGAGAGCTGCAACCAATCTCTACACCCATTGGTTCAACTGCTGTCCTTGATCCCGATGAAGATGGTGAGGCCGTGGATCAAAAGGAGTATAGAAGCATGATTGGATCTTTGTTGTATCTAACTGCTTCTAGACCAGACATACAGTTTGTTGTGTATTTGTGTGCACGCTTTCAAGCTTCTCTTCGTGCTTCACATCGTCAAGCGTTCAAGCACATTATGAGGTATTTGAATCATACACTTGAGTTTGGAATTTGGTATTCTACTTCATCTTCTACTTTCTTAAGTGGATATTCCGATGCTGATATTGCGAGGTTGTAAAATTGATAGAAAAAGTACTAGTGAAACATATCATTTTCTTGGAACTTCATTGATTGCATTGTCTTCTAGGAAACAATCTAGTGTAGCTCAATCCACTGCTGAATCGGAATATGTTGCTGCTGCTAGTTGTTGTTCACAAATTCTTTGGCTTATTTCTACCGTGAAAGATTATGGTCTTGTTTTTGAAAAGTGCCTCTTTATTGTGATAATACAAGTGCCATAAACATTGCTAAGAATCATGTTCAACACTCACGCACTAAACACATTGATATTCGCTTTCACTTCTTGCGAGATCATGTTGAGAAGAAGGATGTTGAATTGAAATTTTTGGACACAAAATTGCAACTTGCTGATATTTTCACAAAACCATTGGATTCTTCTCGCTTTGCTTTTCTTCGAGGGAAATTGGGAATCATTCATCCTTTTGGCATGTTTTGAGGGGGAGTTTTTGTGCTCTTTGTTTTATCAAGCTACATGGTTAAAATAAACTGAAAAGAGAGCTTTATCCATACATATCATTGTTCATGTGCATGCTAGCAATATTATGAAGGTTTATTTGTCTCTAGCATAGCTTGTATGTATTCTAGTATTTTTATGTGATCTATATTTTATATTTAAGTGAAATAATACATGACACTTTAAAATCATACTTGAATTAAAGAAATATGCAATGTTGATACTAGTGCATGTGTTGGATTATAAATGCTTATATATATTATGTTGAATTATTATTCCTCAAATTACTTTAAAATTGCTCATTGTGTAAAGAGAATAAAATGTTATCTATGAGAGAAAAAATGAATACAGAATCCTTGGAAACAGTCTTGACGACAAGAACGTATCCGGAATAATTGAGAGAAAAGAAAATATGAGCAACACATATGGCTCAAATCAATATGAAATTTTTTTCTCTTGAATTATGTGTGCAAAAAGGTAAATTTGAGAAAGAGTAATAATTACAATAGGTGTATATATTTGGGTTTATTTTTCAATTTATGTGCTTGTAAAGGTGTTGTATTATAAATCGTTTGAATTCATGAATTTTTATTGCGTTATTGATCTTAATTATAATATCTTTGATTCATGATTATACTCTAGTGCATATTTGCTATATCATTGATAAGTTCATCTTCTTATTGTTGTAACACATGACATGACTTGCTATATGTATGTGCTAAGCTCTTGAATATTTATAAACATAATTTCTATGCTTGATGAATTCATTGTCAAAAGGGGGAGAACAAATGTTGTTTTTGATTAACATGTAGACAAAGACAAAAAGACAAAGTGAAAGTTTTTGGTCAAGGGATTTTCTTTCTTTTAGAAAAAGGGGGAGAATTTTTCTTTGATTTTTGAGCACTCAAATGCTTTTTATCATTTTTTGTTTTTAATTTTCCAAACATCAAAGCAACACCTTTTATTTTGTTTGCCAATGTGTTCATCCAGGGGGAGATTGTAAAATCAAAGTGTGTTTGATTCTTCATTTGATGATGAACAATTGACATCTGGGATTATTGCTTTGTGTGTTTTGTTATTTGAAGATTTATTGACAAACTGGTTTTTGAGATAGTTGAATTTTCGGATAATGAACAGTGTTCGCCCGCCGCTGCCTTGGCCGACGGCCGGGCCACCTGGCCCGACCGAAGGTGTTCGTGCGGTCGACCGAGGCGAGAGCGTGGTCGACCGGTCGAGCGTCCCGGCGGTTGCCGATTTTGATTCGGTTTTGGTTTCGGTTTGTTTCCTTGCATATACATGGGAGTTTCGTGTTCCTATGAACGTGTATATTCATTTATGCTAACAATGAGTCAAGTTAGGATATCTTGTGCTCAGATATGGTATACTTTGTTTAATTGTGTGCAGGTAATCTTTACGCCTCGGGAAAGTGTTGCCGGTGATTGAGTTGGAGTCAACTTGGTGATAAGGTGACGTCCAAGATGGAGATCATGCGGGATGCTGAAGGGTAGAGATTAGTGCACATAATTGGTGAAGTTTTCATATGGCATACGATGGAGATATTGTGTGCATATGGAAAGCGGAATTTCGGTTTTGAAAAGACCGAGATTGCTACGGTTGATTTATGTAAAGTTCGTTTCTTGTACGGGAAGGTTTCCTAGTGGATTAGGACTTCTTGTATGAGTAGGATTCGTGGCCTTTGGCTGCGCATCTTGTGTATAAATAGTGAGCGGAGGCGTGGCCTCTTTGTATCGCTTTGGATTCAAGTTTTAGAGAGTTTTCGAGTTAGGGTTTCAAGTTTAGCTTGAGATTTTGTGAGAAGTGCTTTGTTTGCACTTCGTAAACACAGAGAGATTTAATAAAGATCAATCTTCTTGGAGAATTCTTTGTGTTTTCTTCTTCCTCGGTGCGGTGGTCTAAACGGCGGTTAGACCGACTAAACTCGTCGGTCAGACCGCACGGACAAGGAATCGTCGTCGATATGTGCGGTCTGACCGGGCTTCATCGTCGATCGTCTACAAGACAAGGAATCGGCTAAGTGTCGGCAATCGACGTACGGACGGTCGAGGCAGGAGCAATGCGGCGGTCGGAGACGGGCTACAGGGGCGGTCGGATCGGCGGATCAACTCCGATCAAACCGTCTGCGTCAAGTCGAGAGGTAATTTTTATTTTCGTTGAAAGTTTGTTTTTGTGGTACTCCAACCATTCACCCCCCTCTGGTTGACTTTGCTTTGGGTATTCGGTCCTACACACCGGTGAGCCCCTCTCCTTTCTGTTAGTGATATGCCCTAGAGGATACATGGAGATGTTGGATATCATGGTCAATGTTTATGTATTTATGAATAAAGTGTTATTCAGTTCCATGAAATAGATATCTTGTATTGATCAATAAGTACGTGACTTATTTATGAGACTCTATATGTATGAATCTATTTCTAAATGATCCCTGATCATATATCATATTATTGGAACTAATATGATTCTAAGATCGGCATGTTTATCGATTGATGATCATGTCTCATAGATCATGGGTATGGAGATACCAAATCAATAAACATAGACATATGTGTTGGAGAACACATTGTTGGATAGACCCACCATGAGACACTACAGGAATTAATGTGCCATTAGTTGGTCTCAGGTAGTGTTGGTACAAAGTCCTTAGACCTGAGATCACCATGGATTCCAACATGTGTAGTAGCCTACTTTGGGATTACCAAACGCTATTCCGTAACTGGGTAGTTATAAAGTAGTTTTCGGGTTTGCTATGAAACATGGAGTGGGATGTGAGTGATCAAGATGGAATTTGCCCCTCCTTTGGAGAGATATCTCTGGGCCCCTCGAGGTAATAGATTATGGAAATGCATGGCCATGATAAGTTGATTGAGGAGTCAATCAACAGACAGATAATCCAATACGGTTCGAGTGAATGGTTAAGCTATTGAAGGGATGGCAAATATCTTGCCTATAGCTTAACTGGTATCGTGAGGCAAAGTGATTTGTGTACACATTACAGGTTCGAGTCGATATTATATTCTTGTATACTATGGTGTCAATATGTGCTCCTAGGCGCCGTGTTGACGGGTGGTGAGTTGGACTCGAGCCGACGATCGGCTAAGTTAGACTATGCCGAAACTGAGTATACCTGAACCTACAGGGTCGCACGCTTAAGGGGATAAGAACAGGCATTCAAGTTGGACTCGAATACGGCTCGATCGGATAAGGATCCGATCGGATAGAGTCATATAGGCTTACGACGTATGGGCGGCCAACTCTGTGAGATTCGGATAGGATCCGATTCAAAATAGAGTCGTGATCGGCCACTAGTCCCAGTCAGCCAACTCTATATAAAGGAGGGAGGTGTGGAGAGCTGCGACACGTTAATTGCATCGCATTGAACCGAATCCGCAACAGAAGTCGCCGAGATCAATCTCCACGGAAACCCTCCCCACTTTCGAACCAAACCCTAGCCTTGCATCGCGTGCTAGCACACGTGTGTTCGGTCTTCTGTCCCCGGACGTGTGGATACCGGTAGAGGCGCTGCTATGTTGCGCGCTGTTCATCGGCTATGGTACTTCGGAGCAAGGCGGTTGCGGCAGATCGGCTGCGGTCGAGCGCATCGGAGCGAGGCGCGAGAACCCGGTCAGACGACTTGGTGAATCGGCTACATCCGTGAATCGGCTGTCCCTGGGAATCGGCTATCGGCTTGCGAGAATCGGCTACACTGTTCTGGATCGGATAGTCATGATTGGCTATTTTCGCTGCATACTCCAATCGGTAACGATCTATCGGCCCTTACTTGCCAGTGTTCCTGGTTTGCGCGGTAGAAAAGTTTTGTTTTCGGCTAGCGTAGCCTCCGCGTAACCCTTTCAGTGGTATCAGAGCTAATCTTGCTTAGTTCGGGTTTTAGATTGGATCTGGAACAAGTTTTGCGCACGGGTTGATTAGATCAATCGGTTTTACGGGATTTATTGAGGAGAGTTCATGGTAATTGCGTTCCTTGATAGTGTATCGGAACGGCGTAATGTGATTACGTCGAAGCAATATCCATAGAACTCGGTTTGAATCGGGTTCGAGATAGCGTTCCTTGATAGTGTATCAGAACGGTATAACATGATTATACCGAAGCTATCTCGTAGTCCGATCTTGTTTGCTTCCTCGCGCCTACGCAAACCATCTCCCTTGATAGTGTATCGGGACGACATAATATAATTATGTCAATATGGTTTCCGTAAGCGATTTCATAGATTGGATCTATGAATTTCGTGTGGTGTTCCGGGCGCTGTGTGCGTCCCCCTTATAGGTCGTCTCGATGCCGTTTCTCTGCGATAGATAGAAAACGTTCTACGCCTAACTTGTTTTTGCAGAGAATGCTTTGAGATGGTATGGCCCTATTGTATGTATGAGATGTATGAGATGCATGTGATTCATGTAATATTCTTTCATATGTGCAATCCCTGTAATATTCTTTCATATGTTCAATGCTTGTAATATTCTTTCACGACCTGCGAGTCGATGTAATCTTCAATTAGAGCTTCTATAGTAGTAGCTTAGTTTGAAGAAATCAAGCATTCGGCACTCGGAAGAACGGTGATAAAGATGGAGATCCTCTACACCGGCATGGAGATGGAGATCACCATGTGAAGGGGGCCATACTATTTCATCATGTGCTATTCTACCTGCTTTCATATATGTGATATGTTTGTTTGATAGGATAGTATCCCTCAAAAAATTAAGTAGCAATGATGCCCTTCCAAATGTTGCACCCGTCACCGTTATGCTCGTCAATGGTGGGTCCGCCAAAGCAGAGTGCCATTCTCTATTATAACACGAGGGGGTATATGTCGGACATATACAACAGGGGCATTTGGTTTACTTAACAAGGCTATCAAAACAATTTTGGGCCTTGGGGCATAGGTTGGGGCCGGGGCATGAATATGCCACACCAACAACAAGAGTCACATAGAGATGTGATTAGCAAGGAGTTGCTTACCGATGTTATTAATATTCTAGCAGTGATGCCAAAGCTCACTAGAAAATTAATTAACATGTGGATCTTGACCCAATACGTAACCTAGAGGGAAGGTGGAAAATACGTAATGGGAGTCTTATGTTAAATTGTTTAAAAAAAGACATAGCATAAACATTGTGCTAAACTTTGATTTTCTGTTGTAAAATAAATGGCGGCTAATACTACACCCAGTATCTTTAATTTGTGATCTATTCTTGAAAAGGAAAAATTAAATGGAACAAACTTTATGGATCGATATCGCAACTTGAGAATTGTTCTCAAGCAAGAGCGTAAGGAGTACGTTCTTCAAGTACCCTTCCTGGAGGGTTTGCCTAATAATGCCACGAACGCACGGAGAGCTTACAAGAAGCACACTAATGATGCCCTAGATATAAGCTGTCTCATGCTTGCTACAATGTCCCATGAGCTTGAAGCAATATGAGAGCAACGCGATGCTCACACTATTATTCGGGGCTGCGTGACATGTTTGAGAACCAAGCTCGGGCCGAGAGGTTCAACACCTCAAAGTCCTTGTTTGCTTGCGGGCTTGTTGAGGGAATCCCGTCGCATCCGCATGTGATAAAGATGATTGGCTATATCGAGAGTCCGGAAAAGCTAGGTTTTCCCCTTAGCCAAGAGTTGGCTCGATGTGATTTTCCGGTCGCTCCCTCCGAGCTTCGAGCCATTCATATTAAACTATCACATGAACAATATGGGTAGAACCTTGGCTGAATTGCATGGGATGCTAAAGACAGTGAGGAGAGTATCCGAAAAACGGTCATCATGTGATTATGATGCGAAGGCTAAGCGCAAACCACTGTCAAGAAACTTTGCACCAAGAGGAAGTTAACTCCCGATGAGAGCGCGAGTGCCTCAAATGCAAAGAAGGGCAAGAAGGGGTCGGCGGCATCGGATGTCGTTTGCTTTTCCGCAAGGAGACGAGCCCTGGAAAAGGAACTGCAAGAAGTACATGGAGGATCTCAAAAAGAAGCAAAGTACGACTTACGCGGTATTAATGTTATAGACATTAATCTTGCTACTTCACCCACTGACTCTTGGGTATTTGATACCGGATCGTAGCTCATATTTGCAAATCGTTGCGGGAATGAGAAGAAGTAGAGGCTTAAGAAGGGGCGAGGTGAACCTGCGCGTCGGCAATGGAGCAAGCGTTGCTACAGTTGCTGTCGGCACAGTACCACTTCATCTACCTTCAGGATTAGTTTTGGAATTAAATAATTGTTATTGTGTTCCAACACTATGTCAAAACGTTATTTCCGCTTCATGTTTGCAAGCGGAAGGATATGATTTTAGATCAATGAACAATGTTTGTTCAATATATCTCGAAGATATGTTCTATTTTCATGCTCCATTGGTGAATGGATTATACGTTTTGAATATTGAAGCGTCTCCTATCTATAACATTAATACGAAAGGCAACTCTCTAATGATATAAACCCCACGTTTATCCGGCATTGTCGCTTAGGCCATATAAATAAGAAACGTGTGGAGAAGCTCCATAAGGATGGATTGCTTCACTCTTTTGATTTTGAATCATTTGAGACATGTGAGTCTTGTTTACTTGGTAAGATGACAAAGGCACCTTTCACGGGACATAGTGAGAGAGCAAGTGACTTATTGGCACTCGTACATACTGATGTATGTGGACCAATGAGCTCAACGGCCAAAGGTGGTTATCAGTACTTCATTACCTTTACCGATGACTTTAGTAGATATGGTTATATCTACTTAATGAGGCATAAGTCCGAATCCTTTGAAAAGTTCAAAGAATTCCAGAATTAAGTACATAATCATTTAGGGAAAACAATCAAGTTTCTACGATCGGATCGTGGAGGGGAATACTTGAGCCAAGAGTTTGGTAATCATCTGAAAGATTGTGGAATTGTTCCAGAGTTGACTCTTATTGGCACTCGTACATACCGATGTATGTGGACCAATGAGCTCAACGGCAGGGTGGTTATCGACTTCATTACCTTTACGATGACTTTAGTAGATATGGTTATATCTACTTAATGAGGCATAAGTCTGAATCCTTTAAAAGTTCAAAGAATTCCGAATGAAGTACGGAATCATTTAGGGAAAATAATCAAGTTTCTACGATCGATCGTGGAGGGAATACTTGAGCCAAGAGTTTGGTAATCATCGAAAGATTGTGGAATTGTTCCACGTTGACTCCGCCAGAACTCCACAATGGAACGGAGTGTCCGAACGGAGAAATCGCACCTTGTTTGACATGGTGCGGTCGATGATGAGCCAAAGTGATCTTCCGTTATCCTTCTGGGGATATGCTCTTAAAACAGCTGCGCTCACGCTAAATAGAGTTCCATCCAAGTCAGTTGAAAAGACACCATATGAGATATGGACAGGGCAACCCCTAGTTTGTCTTTTCTCAAAATTTGGGGATGCGAGCTTATGTAAAACGTTTACGATCGACAAGCTCACACCCAAATCGACAAGTGCTTTTTTGTGGGATATCCTAAGGAAACTAAGGGATATTACTTTTATAATCGGGAACAAGGCAAAGTGTTTGTCGCCCGACACGGTGTCTGCTTGGAGAAAGAGTTTCTTTCAAGAAGGGTTAGTGGGAGCAGGGTGCATCTTGAAGAAGTTCAAGAAACACCGAAAATGTTTCAGCGACCACGAACCACAACGGGAGAAGCAAAGTGTTGCACCACCGGTTGTAGATACACCACGCCCACGGAGTACGAAAGATCACGTCGTGCGCCTGAAAGGTACACAGGTGCGGAACAACGTGATATATTATTGTTGGACAACGATGAGCCTAAGACCTATGAGGAAGCGATGGTGGGACCCGATTCCAACAAGTGGCTTGGAGCAATGAAATCCGAAATAGAATCCATGTACGACAATCAAGTTTGGAACTTGGTTGATCCACTGATGGTGTCAAAACCATTGAGTGTAAATGGGTTTTTAAGAAAAGGCCGACATGGATGGAAATGTTCACATCTATAAGGCGCGATTGGTGGGAAAGGTTTTAAACAAATTCAAGGAGTTAATTATGATGAAACCTTCTCGCCCCTCGCATTGCTTAAATCTATTCGGATTATCCTAGCGATTGCTGCATATTTCAATTATGGATGTCAAAACGGCTTTCCTAAATGGAAACCTAAGCGAGGATGTATACATGATACAACCTCGGGGTTTTGTCGATCCACAATCGCTGGAAAGATATGCAAGCTACGAAATCCATTTATGGATTGAAGCAAGCATCTCGGAGTTGGAATATTCGTTTTGATGAAGTAATCAAAGGGTTTGGTTTCATCAAAAACAAAGAGGAGGCTGTGTTTACAAAAAGGTCAGTGGGAGCGCAATTATATTTCTAATCTTATATGTGGATGACATATTGTAGATTGAAAATGATATCCCTATGCTAGAATCCGTCAAGTCTTCATTGAAAAATAGTTTTTCCATGAAAGACTTAGGGGAGGCAGCATACATATTGGGCATTCGGATCTATAGAGATAGATCCAAGAGGCTAATTGGATTAAGCCAAAGTACATACATTGACAAGGTGTTGAAAAGGTTCAACATGCATGATTCCAAGAAAGGTTTCTTGCCCATGTCACATGGCATTAATCTTAGCAAGAATCAGTGTCCTCAGACATATGATGAGCGGAATAAGATGGGTATGGTTCCATATGCTTCGGCAATTGGATCCATCATGTATGCCATGCTTTGTACACGCCCAGATGTCTCGTATGCTTTGAGTGCTACGAGCAGATACCAGTCAGATCCAGGTGAAGGTCACTAGACTGTCGTAAAGAATATCCTTAAGTACTTGAGAAGAACTAAGGATATGTTCCTAGTCTATGGAGGTGAAGAAGAGATCGTTGTAAGTGGTTACACCGATGCTAGCTTCCAAACGGACAAGGATGATTATAGATCGCAATCGGGTTCGTGTTCGCCGAACGGAGGCGCAGTCACTGGAAGAGTTCCAAGCGGGATACGTTGCGATTCTACAACGGAGGCCGAGTACATTGCGCCGGAAGCGCAAAGGAGGCTGTTTGGATCAAGAAATTCGTTTCGAGCTTGGTGTGATGACTAGTACGACTGGTCCAATGTCTCTCTATTGTGATAATAGTGGAGCCATTGCGCAAGCCAAGGAGCCAAGGTCACATCAGAAGTCCAAACACATACTTCGGCGATATCATCTCATCCGCGAGATAGTGGACAGAGGTGATGTCAAGATATGCAAAGTGCACACGGATCTCAACATAGCCGATCCGCTGACAAAACCTCTCCCTCAGCCGAAGCATGAGGCGCACACAAGAGCAATGGGTATTAGATACTTACATGATTGACTCTAGTGCAAGTGAGAGATTGTTAGTGATATGCCCTAGAGGCAACATCGTGAGAAGGATATCTAGGTGTCTTTAGTTCATTTGGCACATACTTTTTTCATGAGTCTCTTAGTAGGAGGGGTTTCTTTTCCTCGTGCCCTGTTTATCTCCAAGATGTGTGGCACTGCCTAGATCAGGCAAGAGCAGTTCGAATAACTATTACCTTTTGTCCCTAAACCCGTTGATAGTATTTATAGAGTATAAAGATTGTTGAAACTAAAGTATACAAGAGTGAGGTAAAAGAAACGGAGACATGAATTTTTATACAGGTTCGGACCAGCCCTACTCCATTGATTGAAGCCAATATTACCTTTATATATCAATGTCACATGAGTACAGTATTTGGAATGACCTAATCTAGTCTCTGTCGGCTTGGCGGTATGGAGCTCTCACACGTAGTCGATAGCTAGCATAGTCTTCTTTCTCGAATACGAACTCGACGAGATTGAAGGTTAGCTCTAGATTCCTCTTGTTGACTTTGTGGCTTTGTATTGGGTTCGTCTAGATCTATCTTGGTGTCCCCTCTTCTCTTAGGGTCTTATTTTTATAGTGTTAATTACCTTCTTCTCCAACTAGAATTTAAAGAACTAAAACATGATACGGGCTAAGAAGACATTGTTTTTTCTAAATAGAATTTTAACACCTTTTATTCCGAGAGAACAATTTCCTTCTATATTTAGTATTTCCTTAATGAAAGAAGAACTTTTCGTATACCATTATATATATATAATATGTCTTAACACTGGCACCTTCGTTTCGTTTTTAATAGGTGATAACGTTGAGTTTTAAAATAATGTTTGACCATTCGTTTTAATTAAAAAATTAATATAAACATGCTAAAGTATAACTCAGACCTAAAATTTTTTTAATGATAAAACATGTCACAATAAATAAATAATATTATATAACTTTATTAGATAAATAGTTAACGTGTCAAAAGTCAACGGCGTCATTTATTAAAAAGCAGAGAAAAAGAAGTATATGATTTAAATGAAAGGTTTCAGGATATTAAGAATAACAAAATGCTCAACATGACATACTCTTAGCTTATTCCAAGAAATGTATAATCCCATTGTGTTCGGAGATATGGGTTAAGAACACCTTCGAAACGTAAAATGATGTAACAGTTTAACATCTAATTAATTACGTATTAGCTAAAAAATTAAAAAATAGATTAATATAATTTTTAAAACAACATTTTTATATATTCTTTAAAAAATACTCCATTTAACCGTTTGAGTAGTGTATGCGCCAAAACCAAAAAAGTTGGGAAGAACTTGCATAAAATAACACAACCTCTTTTTTTCTCTTTAGTTTACTTTTTCGACTTCATTTTACTCTTTTTCTTTTCGCGTATGCTTCCCAATTAAAAACTATATTCATTTTACGTATCGAAGAGCAGTTCCGTTTTCAACCCCTCCTCCCGATGCATGCCTTGTCTTTCCCCAACCTCCGCCGTTGCCGCCCCGTCACGCTTGCTTCGCCCCATCCACCCTCGCTCCCTATTGCGCTGTATAGATTGGTCGGATGGGTCGGGCCTTCCGTGCCGGCCGGGACACGCACGTCTGTAGCGTGGCTCAGCACGGAAAAGGATGGGCCGTGTCGGCGCGGTTCGATCAGGCATCGCTCGAGCCCGTGGATCGACATGGCGCGACACGGCTCCTGTGTATGCCGGACTAGGCACGGCACGGCTCACGAGCTGACACGGCGGAGGCAAGGACGGCGAGTGGCGACGGAGACGAGGCGGCGAGGCGCGCGCGCGAGCTTGAGGGCATCGGATCCGGACGCCGCGAGTTCGGGAGGCGCCGGATCCGTTCAAGGATCCCTTCCGGGCTGATCGGCACGGAGTGGCGCGAGGCCGATGCGAGAGGAGGACGAGAGCTTCCTTCCGGTGCTAGCGCCTTCCTCCTCCAGCTCGGTGTTGGCGGCTGCTAGGCAGAGGACGAGGCGTTGCGGCCCATCCAGCTACGCACCCCTACCCTGAAGTGGATCTGGAGCAGTGAGGTTGACCGCGCCTGTTAGTGATATGCCCTAGAGGCAACATGGAGATGTTGGATATCACGTCAATGTTTATGTATAAATGAATAAAGTGTTATTCAGTTCCATGAAATAGACATCTTGTATTGATCAATAAGTACGTGACTTATTTATGAGACTCTATATGTATGAATCTATTTCTAAACGATCCTCGATCATATGTCATATTATTGGAACTAATATGATTCTAAGATCGGCATGTTTATTGATTGATGATCATGTCTCATAGATCATGGGTATGGAGATACCAAATCAATAAACAGACATATGTGTTGGAGAACACATTGTTGGATAGACCCACCATGAGACACTACGGAATTAATGTGCCATTAGTTGGTCTCGGGTAGTGTTGGTACAAAGTCCTTAGACCTGAGATCACCATGGATTCCAACATGTGTAGTAGCCTACTTTGGGATTACCAAACGCTATTCCGTAATGGGTAGTTATAAAGTAGTTTTCGGGTTTGCTATGAAACATGGAGTGGGATGTGAGTGATCAAGATGGAATTTGCCCCTCCTTTGGAGAGATATCTCTGGCCCCTCGAGGTAATGGATTATGGAAATGCATGGCCATGCTAAGTTGATTGAGGAGTCAATCAACGGATAGATAATCCAATATGGTTCGAGTGAATGGTTAAGCTATTGAAGGGATGGCACACATCTTGCCTATAGCTTAAGCGGTATCGTGAGGCAAAGGGATTTGTGTACACATTACAGGTTGAGCCGATATTATATTCTTGTATACTATGGTGTCAATATGTGCGCTAGGCGCCGTGTTGTGACAGTCGGTGAGTTGGACTCGAGCCGACGGTCGGCTAAGTTAGACTATAGCCGAAACCGAGTATACCCGAACCTACTGTGGTCGCACGCTTAAGGGGATAGAATAGATATTCGAGTTGGACTCGGATACGGCTCGATCGGATAGGGATCCGATCGGATAGAGTCCTATGGGCTTACGACGTATGGGCGGCCAACTCTATGAGATACGGATGAGATCCGATTCAAAATAGAGTCCTAATCGGCCACTAGTCCCAGTCGGCCAACTCTATATAAAGGAGGGAGGGGTGGAGAGCTGTGACACGTCAATTGCATCGCATGCAACAGAAGTCGCCGAGATCAATCTCCACGGAAACCCTCCCCACTTTCGAGCCAAACCCTAGCCTTGCATCGCGTGCTAGCACACGGGTGTACGGCGTTCGTCCCCGGACGTGTGGATACGTAGAGGCGCGCTACGTTGCGCTGTTGATCGGCTTCGGATCGGCTACACTGTTCCGGATCGGATTGCCCTGATTGGCTATTCCGCTGCACTCTACTCCAATCGGTAACGATCTATCGGCCCTTACTTGCAAGTGTTCTGGTTTTCACGGTAGAAATTTTTGTTTTCGGCTAGCGTAGCTTCCGCGTAACCCTTCAGTGGTATCAGAGCTAATCTTGCTTAGTTCGGGTTTTAGATTGGATCTGGAACAAGTTTTGCACACAGGTTGATTAGATCAATCGGTTTTACGGGATCTGTTGAGGAGAGTTAATGGTAATTGTGTTCCTTGATAGTGTATCGGAACGGCGTAATGTGATTACGTCGAAGCAATTTCCATATAACTCGGTTTGAGTTGGGTTCGAGATAGCGTTCCTTGATAGTGTATCGGAACGGTATAATGTGATTATGCCGAAGCTATCTCGTAGTCCGATCTTGTTAGCTGCCTCGCGCCTACACAAACCATCTCCCTTGATAGTGTATCGGGACGGCATAATATGATTATGCCGACTTGGTTTCCGTAAGCGAATTCATAGATTGGATCTATGAATTTCGTGTGGTGTTTCGGGCGTGTCGATGCCGTAGCTCTGCGATAAGTAGAAAACGTTTCTACGCCTAACTTGTTTTTGCAGAGAATGCTTTGAGATGGTATGGCCCTATTGTATGTATGAGATGTATGAGATGCATGTGATGCATGTAATATTCTTTCATATGTGCAATCCTGTAATATTCTTTCATACGTGCAATGCTTGTAATATTCTTTCACGACCTGCGAGTCGATGTAATCTTCAATTAGAGCTTCTATAGTAGTAGCTTAGTTTGAAGAAATCAAGCATTCGGCACTCGAAAGAACCGTGATAAAGATGGAGATCCTGTACACCGGCATGGAGATGGAGATCACCATGTGAAGGGGGCCATACTATTTCACTATATGCTATTCTTCTTGCTTTCATATGTGATATGTTTGTTTGATAGGATAGCATCCCTCGCAAAATTAAGTAGTAATGATGCCCTTCCAAATGTTGCACCGTCACCGTTATGCTCGTCAATGGTGGGTCGCCAAGCAGAGTGCCATTCTCTATCATAACACGAGGGGTATATGTCGGACATATACATGCGGGAGCATTTGGTTTACTTAACAAGGCTATCAAAACAGTTTTGGGCCTTGGGGCATAGGTTGGCGCCGGGGCATGGAGATGCCACACCAACAACAAGAGTCACATAGAGATGTGATTAGCAAGGAGTTGCTTACCGATGTTACTAATTTTCTAGCAGTGATGCCAAAGCTCACTAGAAAATTAATTAACATGTGGATCTTGACCCAATACGTAACCTAGAGGGAAGGTGGAAAATACGTAACGGGAGTCTAATGTTAAATTGTTTAACAATAGACATAGCATAAACATTGTGCTAAACTTTGCTTTTCTGTTGTAGAATAAATGGCGGCTAATACTACACCCAGTACCTTTAATTTGCGATCTATTCTCGAAAAGGAAAAATTAAATGGAACAAACTTTATGGATTGGTATCGCAACTTGAGAATTGTTCTCAAGCAAGAGCGTAAGGAGTACGTTCTTGAAGTACCCTATCCGAGGATTTGCCTAATAACGCCACTTGCAACGCACGGAGGGCTTATGAGAAGCACACTAATGATGCCCTAGATATAAGTGTCTCATGCTTGCTACAATGTCCCCGAGCATCGAAGCAATATGAGAGCGGCGATGCTCACACTATTATTCGGGGACTGCGTGGCATGTTTGAGAACCAAGCTCGGGCGAGAGGTTCAACACCTCAAAGTCCTTGTTTGCGTGCGAGCTTGTTGAGGGAATCCCGTCGGTCCGCATGTGATAAAAATGATTGGCTACATTGAGAGTCGGAAAAACTAGGTTTTCCCCTTAGCCAAGAGTTGGCTGCGATGTGATTCTCCGGTCGCTCCCTCCGAGCTTCGAGCCATTCATATTGAATTATCACATGAACAATATGGATAGGACCTTGGCTGAATTGCATGGGATGCTAAAGACAGTGAGGAGAGTATCCAGAAAAACGGTCATCATGTGATGATGATGCGAAAAGCTAAGCGCAAACCACTGTCAAGAAACTTTGCACCAAGAGGAAGTTAACTCCCGATGAGATCGCGAGTGCCTCCAATGCAAAGAAGGGCAAGAAGGGTCGGCGGCATCGGATGCCGTTTGCTTCTACCTTGCAAGGAGACAGGCCCTTTGGAAAAGGAACTGCAAGAAGTACATGGAGGATCTCAAGAAGAAGCAAAGTACGACTTACGCCAGGTATTAATGTTGTAGACATTAATCTCGCTACTTCACCCTCGACTCTTGGGTATTTGATACCGGATCGGTAGCTCATATTTGCAAATCGTTGCGGGGAATGAGAAGAAGTAGAGGATTGAGAAGGGCGAGGTGAACTGCGCGTCGGCAATGGAGCAAGCGTTGCTACGATTCTTTGTCGGCACGATACCACTTCATCTACCTTCGGGATTAGTTTTGGAATTGAATAATCGTTATTGTGTTCCAACACTATGTCAAAACGTTATTTCCGCTTCATGTTTGCAAGCGGAAGGATATGATTTTAGATCAATGGACAATGGTTGTTCAATATATCTTAGAGATATGTTCTATTTTCATGCTCCATTGGTGAATGGATTATACGTTTTGAATCTTGAAGCGTCTCCCATCTATAACATTAATACGAGAAAGACAACTCTCTAATGATATAAACCCCACGTTTATCCGGCATTGTCGCTTAGGCCATATAAATAAGAAACGCATGGAGAAGCTCCATAAGGATGGATTGCTTCACTCTTTTGATTTTGAATCATTTGAGACATGTGAGTCTTGTTTACTTGGTAAGATGACAAAGGCACCTTTCACGGGACATAGTGAGAGAGCAAGTGACTTATTGGCACTCGTACATCGATGTATGTGGACCAATGAGCTCAACGGCCGGGGTGGTTATCAATACTTCATTACCTTTCCGATGACTTTAGTAGATATGGTTATATCTACTTAATAAGGCATAAGTCCGAATCCTTTGAAAAGTTCAAAGAATTCCGAATGAAGTACGAGAATCATTTAGGGAAAACAATCAAGTTTCTACGATCGGATCGTGGAGGGAATACTTGAGCCAAGAGTTTGGTAATCATCGAAAGATTGTGGAATTGTTCCACGGTTGACTCCGCCAGAACTCCGCAATGGAACGGAGTGTCCGAACGGAGAAATCGCACCTTGTTGGACATGGTGCGGTCGATGATGAGCCAAAGTGATCTTCCGTTATCCTTCGGGATATGCTCTTGAAACATTGCGCTCACACTAAATAGAGTTCCATCTAAGTCGGTTGAAAAGACACCATATGAGATATGGACAGGGCAACCCCCTAGTTTGTCTTTTCTCAAAATTTGGGGATGCGAAGCTTATGTAAAACGTTCTGATCGACAAGCTCACACCCAAATCGACAAGTGCTTCTTTGTGGGATATCCTAAGGAAACTAAGGGATATTACTTTTATAATCGGGAACAAGGCAAAGTGTTTGTCGCCCGACACGGTGTCTTCTTGGAGAAAGAGTTTCTTTCAAGAAGGGTTAGTGGGAGCGGGTGCATCTTGAAGAAGTTCAAGAAAACCCGGAAAATGTTTCGGCGACCACGAACCACAACAGAGGTGCAAAGTGTTGTGCCACCGGTTGTAGATACACCAGCCCCACGAGTCGAAAGATCACGTCGTGCACTGGCAGTACACAGTGCGGAACAACGTGATATATTGTTGTTGGACAACGATGAACCTAAGACCTATGAGGAAGCGATGGTGGGACCCGATTCCAACAAGTGGCTTGGAGCAATGAAATCCGAAATAGAATCCATGTACGACAATCAAGTTTGGAACTTGGTTGATCCACTGATGGTGTCAAAACCATTGAGTGTAAATGGGTTTTTAAGAAAAGGCCGATATGGATGGAAATGTTCACATCTATAAGGCGCGATTGGTGGCGAAAGGTTTTAAACAGATTCAAGGAGTTGATTATGATGAAACCTTCTCGCCCGTCGCAATGCTTAAATCTATTCGGATTATCCTAGCGATTGCTGCATATTTCGATTATGAGATATGGCGGATGGATGTCAAAACGGCTTTCCTAAATGGAAACCTAAGCGAGGATGTATACATGATACAACCTCGGGGTTTTGTCGATCCAGAATCGCTGGAAAGATATGCAAGCTACGAGAAGTCCATTTATGGATTGAAGCAAGCATCTCGGAGTTGGAATATTCGTTTTGATGAAGTAATCAAAGGGTTTGGTTTCATCAAAAACGAAGAAGAGGCTGTGTTTACAAAAAGGTCGGTGGGAGCGCAATTGTATTTCTAATCTTATATGTGGATAACATATTGCGATTGGAAATGATATCCCTATGCTTGAATCCGTCAAGTCTTCATTGAAAAATAGTTTTTCCATGAAAGACTTAGGGGAGCGCATATATATTGGGCATTCGGATCTATAGAGATAGATCCAATAGGCTAATAGGATTAAGCCAAAGTACATATATTGACAAGGTGTTGAAAAGGTTCAACATGCATGATTCCAAGAAAGGTTTCTTGCCCATGTCACATGGCATTAATCTTAGCAAGAATCGGTGTCCTCGGACACATGATGAGCGGAATAAGATGGGTATGGTTCCATATGCTTCGGCAATTGGATCCATCATGTCTGTCATGCTTTGTACACGCCCAGATGTCTCGTACGCTTTGAGTGCTACGAGCAGATACGATCGAGATCCAGGTGAAGGTCACTGGATGCGTAAAGAATATCCTTAAGTACTTGAGAAGAACTAAGGATATGTTCCTAGTCTATGGAGGTGAAGAAGAGCTCGTTGTAAGTGGTTACACCGATGCTAGCTTCCAAACAGACAAGGATGATTATAGATCGCAATCGGGTTCGTGTTCGCCGAACGGAGGCGCGATCAGTGGAAGAGTTCCAAGCGGGATACGTGCGATTCTACAACGGAGGCCGAGTACATTTTTGCTCGGAAGCTGCAAATGAGGCTGTTTGGATCAAGAAATTCGTTTCGAGCTTGGTGTGATGACTAGTACGACTGGTCCAATGTCTCTTTATTGTGATAATAGTAGAGCCATTGCGCAAGCCAAGGAGCCGAGATCACATCGAAGTCCAAACACATACTTCGGCGATATCATCTCATCCACGAGATAGTGGACGAGAGGTGATGTCAAGATATGCAAAGTGCACACGGATCTCAACATAGCCGATCCGCGACAAAACCTCTCCCTCACCGAAACATGAGGCGCACACAAGAGCAATGGGTATTAGATACTTACATGATTGACTCTAGTGCAAGTGGGAGATTGTTAGTGATATGCCCTAGAGGCAACATGGAGATGTTGGATATCATGGTCAATGTTTATGTATTTATGAATAAAGTGTTATTCGGTTCCATGACATAGACATCTTGTATTGATCAATAAGTACGTGACTTATTTATGAGACTCTATATGTATGAATCTATTTCTAAATGATCCCGATCATATATCATATTATTAGAACTAATATTATTCTAAGATCGGCATGTTTATTGATTGATGATCATGTCTCATAGATCATGGATATAGAGATACCAAATCAATAAACATGGACATATGTGTTAGAGAACACATTGTTGGATAGACCCACCATGAGACACTACGGGAATTAATGTGCCATTAGTTGGTCTCGGGTAGTGTTGATACAAAATCCTTAGACCGAGATCACCATGGATTCCAACATGTGTAGTAGCCTACTTTGGGACTACCAAACGCTATTAAGCCGGGTAGTTATAAAGGTAGTTTTCGGGTTTGCTATGAAACATGGAGTGAGATGTGAGTGATCAAGATGGAATTTGCCCCTCCTTTGGAGAGATATCTCGGGCCCTCGAGGTAATGGATTATTGAAATGCATGGCTATGCTAAGTTGATTGAGGAGTCAATCAACGGACGGATAATCCAATACGGTTCGAGTGAATGGTTAAGCTATTGAAGGGATGGCAAATATCTTGCCTATAGCTTAACCGGTATCGTGAGACAAAGGGATATGTGTACACATTACAGGTTCAGAGCCGATATTATATTCTTGTATACTATGGTGTCAATATGTGCTACTAGGCGCCGCTGTTGACGGGTCTGAGTTGGACCGAGCCGACGATCGGCTATGTTAGACTATAGTCGAAACCGAGTATACCCTGAACCTACTGTGGTCGCACGCTTAAGGGGATAAGAACGGGCATTCGAGTTGGACTCGAATACGGCTCGATCGGATAGGGATCCGATCGGATAGAGTCATATAGGCTTACGACGTATGGGCGGCCAACTCTGTGAGATTCGGATAGGATCCGATTCAAAATAGAGTCCGATCGCCACTAGTCCCGGTCGGCCAACTCTATATAAAGGAGGGAGGGGTGGAGAGCTGCGGCACGTCAATTGCATCGCATTGAACCGAATCCGCAAGGAGAAGTCGCCGAGATCAATCTCCACGGAAACCCTCCCCACTTTCGAGCCAAACCCTAGCCTTGCATCGCGTGCTAGCACACGGGTGTTCGGCGTTTTGTCCCCGGACGTGTGGATACCGGTAGAGGCGCTGCTACGTTGCGCGCTGTTCATCGGCTGTGGTACTTCGGAGCAAGGCGGCTGCGGCAGATCGGCTGCGGTCGAGCGCATCGGAGCAAGGCGCGAGAACGCGGTCAGACGACTCGGTGAATCGGCTACATCCGTGAATCGGCTGTCCCTGGGAATCGGCTGTCGGCTTGCGGGAATCGGCTACACTGTTCTGGATCGGATAGTCCTGATTGGCTATTTTCGCTGCATACTCCAATCGGTAACGATCTATCGGCCCTTACTTGCAAGTGTTCCTGGTTTGCGCGGTAGAAAAGTTTTTGTTTTCGGCTAGCGTAGCTTCCGCGTAACCCTTCACTTTCCGCCTTCCTCCGCCGCTTCCCACGTTCGCCTTCGCGCCGATGGCCGCCGCCGGCGACCATCGGGCCACGTGCATTGTCACCGCGCTGCCGCTAGCCGTTGTCGACCGTCGCCGCCCCTCGCCCTGCTCTCGGCCGTCGGATCACCCTCGGGCCGATCCGGGCCATCGGTCCCCGTGGCCGCCCGATCGCCCTTGGGTTGATCCGGGTCGTCCATGTGGCGTCGCCGTGTGCGTCGGCGGCCACCGCGTCGGGCCCATCCTCATGGTAGCGCATGGCAACCACGTGGTGGACGCGTGGACAGGCCCTGTGTACCCGGTTCACCATGGACCGCGCGCCACGCTGGCGGCGACGTTAGCCCTCGGCTGCCGACATCGGCCTCGCCCGCGACGTCGGCCCTAGCCTTTTCTTGTGAAATTAATTAAAAATTGCGTAATAAATCTAATTAATTTCTAGAATTCATTTAAATGGTCCAAAACTTATAAAATTCATATCTAATTCATACGAACTCCCTATTGGGCCATTCAAATTACAAAATTTATCTAAAAATTAAGATCTACATGTTGGTTTACTTTTCATGTACTATTATTTGGTTTTTATTAGGGTTTTTCCTTGTTTTGTGTGCCAGCGTGTAATTTTCATCGTTTCAGAGGTTCGCGCTCGCGAAGAGTTCAGAAGTTTGTTGGAAGAAGCAAGGCAAGTCACACTCCCCTTGACCTATATTGAACCTATTTTTTCAAATGCTTTACAGTTTCTAATTACATGAAATGATGAGATTACCTATCTGCTTGCTTGTGTCATACCTCTTGATATCCATCCTTTGTCAAACCCTGGGTGATAATTTGACTAGCTTTAGTCGCTTACGTAACTTTCGCTAAAATTATATGCTTAGCCTTGCTTAATTACCACTAGCTCACTAAATGAGATGATTACACCATCTATACTTAGTTCAGATGAGCTGCAAGCTTAGAACACCTGACCATGTTTTATTGGTCATAATATCCCAACTAAAATATGACTTAATGGTAGGTTGTGGGTGCATGGTTTTGGATTGTCGCATCCATGGCAATTAGTTCATGGGAAACCCTGGAAGACAAACAGTGCTTACCACAGCAAGAATGGACAACTGCTGGACTCGTAGTATAGCTCTTCTCTAACCAACGATCCCTGGTAAGGGTGAGCGTGATGGAGTTGTAGTCGGCCCCGGTATAATGGTCGCTAGGCTTCCGGATTCACCATGGCACTCGGGGGGTTGCCCACTGCTCGGGGATGAGAGTAGGGGCGAAACCTTGGTGTGGTTCGCTTGGTTAGGGGGAGTTATGCTATAAGTCCTGTCACGATTTCCCCCTTTGTAGTATCGTGGCGATACTTCGGGGGCATGGCAACATGTGTAAAATCGTGTCTTGTGGGTAAAGTAGCACACCTCTGATCAGAGTAAAACTATTCGAATAGCCGTGCTCGCGGTTATGGGCGATCGACCAGATTCACCATGATTAGTCTCACCCTTAATAATGTGGCTTAATAATCTGGATTAGTTCAAGTGGGAATGGTTGGGCCTATTCAACGTGGGTATAACATTGTTCAGTGGAGGAATAATATTGCTTTAATTAATCAATGGTTTTTTCCTCATTTTGAAACAATAAAAGGTTTGCATCCGCCTTTCCGCAAAATAGCCCCAAGCCTCTCCTTGTCTTCCCTCGCATCTCTGCATCTCCTTGGTGTGGCTTGTTGAGTACATCGATTGTACTCAGCCTTGCAAATTTTTTCTCTTTCAGAAGTGTAGTGCTTCTCAATTGAAGACGGTGTTAGAGGACCAAGGCTCAGACCCCAGTTGAGTTTGCCTGTGGAGTGGAGTTGAAGCCCCGCTAGGATCGTCTTTTCCTGTTGTCGCTGCTTTCTTTTGAGTGTGAGAACTAAGTGTCTCTTTCCCTATATGTATTTACACGCTTTATTTATATGTATGGATCTGTGTATTGATTTGTCATTTTGTGTACCCTGATTGATGCCTGGACAGGATTAAATACACAAAATAGTCTGAAAATTTGGGTTTGAATTTCTGGGCGTGACAAATTACCTGTGAATTGCTAGAAACGTTTTTGTCCGTTTCTCCGAAAATCAAGAACCGTACCAAACGCGCCCTAAGTCGAAGCCATGTGCACCATTTAGATTTCCCAGAACAAGGTATATGCGGTAGCATCGGACGGCTCATAACGGGTCACTTGTTAGCACTAAGATGTACATGCGCACTATTTAGATTTTGCCCTTAAATAACTAGAAGTGGATGCATGGCGTGTCGCCGCGCATATGTTAGGTATTATTTGGTTGAATGTTTCTCATTATTTCCATTTAGTAAAAAAAAAGAGAACTCTGAAAAATAGATATAATTAACACTTTGTAGTAGAGTGAGCCTGTAAATAAAGTGTCATGACTTCAATACAATACAAAATCCAGATAAATATGTATAATATCGCTGCTAACACTTTATGTTAGCAAAACTATCCTTGTTATTGGCATTCAAGAAAGTTCACCATGCCAAGTATTCAACAACGCGTAACAAACACAAGAACATGGCATTAGCATTCAACAATGGTTAAACGACATCATGGGCTACCCGGGAGAGGCAATAAGCGAATTCATGTGCTTATATAATATTTTATAGCCCAATGTATTTCGAATTAATCAACCAAAGTATAAATTCTAAAAAATTATCTCTGAAAACAAACAACTAACCATTCAACTCATCTAGCCATTGAGGTACTCATTTTTTTCAGAAATAGAGATAACCATCCAAGGATGGACCTTCTTAACACCATCAAGCTTCGGCTTGGAAGCTTACTGGTGTACCGAATTGCAAAATCTTAAAATTATGAATAGATTTTCATAATATAGACAATTATTGTTTGTGCCATTGCTTCGGATGCTACTGCGAATCGCACATAAAATGCAGGATTACAGATGCTTAACATGTTTCTGTACTTTTACTCTGAATATTAGCAGGGGTTTAACCTTAATTTATGGGCAACCTTTTCTTGTAGGAGGATGAACCCATTGTGCAGGAAGCACTGGTACAATCTTGATGGACCTAACTGATGTTATGCATTATGTACAAATCAAGTTATTTCCAAATTCCTTCTTCTATTCTCCGCTTGACCACTTGAACAAACCTGGTGACTCGACTCATTCTTATATTCACTGTTGACCTAGTACTAACCAGTCCATTAGCTTGTTTCATTGCCAGGGCGGAGCTACAACGAAAATGGAGGGGTTCCACTCGTCTGTTTTACCCCGCTTTAGATCGAGTTTAGTTTGAACGGATGCCTAAATTTGAATTGAGGAGGTGTATATATGGTGAAAATAGATAAACTATAGCTAAAAGAATTTCTGATCGGGTTCCTGGGCACCCCCTTGACACATGTAGCTCCGCCCCTAATTGCCATAGACAATAACCTTAATGGCAAAAAGAGTAACGATATTCAAATATTACACAAAAAATACTTTATAATTTTGAGTTTTAAAATTCAATACCAATAGATTAGTTCACACTTAGAATCATGATAAGCATAGGTAGTGTATGCAGAACAAGAAGTCCCTCCGGCATTGGGGCACAAGGCAAAGATGGCGTCCCATCGAGCAACACAAGGATGTGTCACCTTGGAATGGTGTACTTGACCACTGACGAGTTCTTCGTTGTCCACCGGAGCGAGTGAAGACCTCGCCATCGCGACCAAGATGACGCTTCCTGATGGATCGCCCGTTTCTCGTCCTTTAGATGTGGCCATTGTGGACAGGTCCACCTTGGTTGCCTAGGGGGGAGGGGGAAGTGAAGTCGGGTTCCTAGACCCAGCAACCGGCGAGCTTTCGGCTCCGGCCTCGAGCTCGGCCGCTTTTCCCTTCCTTCGCCATCACCACGACATCTTGGCGGATGCACTCTCTTTGACTTCCTTCTTAGGCGTGAGAAAGCTGCTATGGAGCCTCATCGATCGGCCCCTTTTCCGGTGAGGTTGATCGGAGGACGACAAGATGGCGAATGCAGAGGAGAAGCATAGGAATCTTGAGTGATGTCGATGGATTCGAAACGAAGCATATGAGCCTGGAGGAGAAGTTGACGAGATGTTAAGCTCAAATAGGGTAGGGCTAGAAATTACTCCTTTTGTGGCTATTGGGCTCTAGCTACTTACATTGTGGGCTTGAGTAGTTTCAACATGTGGCTTTAGTTTGACCATGGTCCACTTGAGGGTACTCCATTGTGCGAAGGAAAATGTTCACTTTAGGTCCCTTATCTAGGGCTTGAGTTTCGGTCATGTTCCTCAAGCGCAAAACTGGTACAACACATCCCTCATCTTTCAAAACCAATGCAAATGTAGTTCCAAGGCAGTTTGGATGGTGGTTTTAACTGACATAGCACCCACATGCGATGGACAAAGAGAACGACGTTGGAGGTGGTGCTTCTTGACATGGGTGAGCACGACATTGTGCTACGCATGCGTCTTAGCGTCGGCGGTAGTGAAGTTCTATTCTAGCTTGAGGGTGAGGTGGTGAGCAGATCCCCCTCCCCTTCCCTCCCCTACCCTGGTGCCCAACCCCTCTCCCCCGTCTCCCCTTCTGCCTTTGAGCCATCGTTGCCCTAGCCTCAGCTTAGTAGGCAAGACTACATGAGCTCTCGCTTGACAAGGACAAGATCGACATCGCTGCTAGGCTCCAACCGAAGCTCCTTGGTGTCACCTCGCTATTGTTGTTCTGGATCGAGTTTGCCAGGTCCTCCTCCTCCTTGTACCGCTGCATGCCATGGCCTCAGCCTCCTCTCACAGCAGAGACCACCACTGTCTCATGGATCTAGGAGCGATATCTATGTCTCCTCTCTTTGGAATGACGAGGGGAGCCACTTTGGCAAGAACGACGGTGATTGGACCTACGGCAGCCAGAGGTCATCGGTGGTGGAGAGGCTCCGCCGCTAGGCTGACTGCTACTCAGCGAGATATCGTCGCATCCTTCGTGGTCTCCATGAGCACTTGGCAGCGGAAGGATGAAGAGGGATCCGATGCTAGGACTGGTGGAGGCACGATGGAGGCGAGGCTAGGGGTTCGGTGCTGGCGGTGGAGTAGTGTGCACCGATGTACCACGCCATTGAGCCTTGGCCTTCTTCCCTTCTCCGTCTCCTCTCCCTTTGCGTCCCCCTTGTTGTACGAAGCTGCCACCGGTTGGACTTCGCCATGGAGATAGCCACGTGTGGTGGTTTCCCTTCTGGCTTTTGTGAGTTCATCCTTGGCTTCTCGAGTGCATGATGCCACCGACACCGAGGAGGCCGCCACCGTTGTTGTCCAATGCCTATAGAGGCGAGGAGGAGCTGTAGAGAGGAATGGAGTGAAAGAATTACCTTTATTGACTTTTGGGGGCCTATGGATTTTTTCTATTTTTTTATACAATTGTCACGTAAGCAATACGTCATCACGAGTGGACTAAGTTAACATGACACATAGGACAAAGCACCATCCAAAATGTCAATGGACCTCGTTTTACACTGATTTTGCAACATGAGAAATGTGTGGTTTTATATAATTGAGGGTTTACACTGATTTTGCAACGTGAGAAATGTGTGGTTTTATATAATTGAGGGACTCCATTCAAACTCAATAATTAGTTGGGAGACACAAATTGTGAGAATGGGTGGCTCATGGGTGGTCTAGCCCATATGGCATACGGGATCGGAGCATGCCATGCCTAACACCTTTCGTTTAATCCATTTCATCAAGATATCGAGGAAGATTTTAAAAAATTATTCCACACATACTACAATGTGGAGTTATTTATTCTCAAACCTCTCTAATCCTCTCATTTAGGATTAAACGTACTAAGATCAACTTTAAGAGAATGCTAAAAATTTCTTTCCCAAAATGAGGTATTGGGGGCTATGTTAAAATTTTTTTCCCAAAAACATATCAGCCCACAGCAGAACACTAAAAATTACCCCCAAATAATTCAAAACAGGCCACGTCATCAAAATTAGGCCCACTTGGGTGCCCACCTCCTGGCGTATCTCTCCCCTCGCGACACCCCGTCACCACGCGCCAAGGCTGCCGCCGGACTTTGTCCTCAGCGCGCCTCCCCTTCCTTGCGCGGTGGCTATCTTGCGCCGCAGGCCTCCCTCTCCCTGTGAGATCTCTTGCTCCACCCTTGCATGGCGCAGGACGGCGACTGGCGGGCGGTGCACGACGCGTGACGGCGACCAGCGGACGGTGCGACGGCACGGGACGACTGCCCGGCAGGCGGTGCACGGTGTGTGGCGGTGGCGGCGGACGGTGCGGCGGTGCGGGCGGCGATGACATTGTCGAGGCGGCGGTGCGGGTTCACAAGGCGGGCGGTGCGTGGCGCGTGGCGATGACTAGCGGGCGATGCGCGACGCGTGGCGGCGGCCGGCGAGCGTGCGGGGCGGGCGCGGTGACGATGTCGGCGCGGGTGCGGGCGCGGGCCGGGCGGTGCGAGGCTCGGGCGGCGGGCGGCGGGTGGTGCAGAGGTGCTCGGGGCGGGAAAAAACAAGCGTGGGAAGGTACCGTGGGAAGGAGGACGGAAGATGATTGGGAAAGGTTTGGTGTCGCCAATATATGCACGGCGGGGGAGGGTTTTTTGACGTCGCTAATCTTTTACGGGAGTTTTGGAGGAACCATTGGAGTCTATTTCTTTTCTTTTTTTCCTAAACAAGGTATTGGTTGCAGGATTAGAGCATTACCAACAGTCCACCTAAATCTTATCCCCAAATTGGGTAGATAAAGGATCACCCATTTAAATAGTGCACTCATACCTCTTCTATCTACAACAGATCACCCAAATATCCCATCCAAACACAAATCTTGAAATTTATGTGAGAGTCCTCTTCATTTGGGTGATGGGAGAGTCCCCTCCATTTGGGTGATCAGAAGTCTAATTTAAATGATCATCTATTTTAGATAATGGTTTGGGTGATTTGTTGGATCATGTTTTTTTATCAAAAATACCTAAATTTTATATAAAACATAATTTAAATAAGTTGTTGGTGATGCTTTAGTAGTCTCTTGGAGTTGCTCTAAGGGCTGTTTCTTTCGCTTCGCATACGTAGAAGCAAGCACGGCTTCGACTTTTGGTGCTACTACCTCCGGAATTGGAACTACAAAAGCGAGTCTGTTTCACAACTTTCTTGGGATTAGCTTTTGGACCAAACGGATTTCAAAATATCAAAAAACGAACCTATTTTTTGAAATGTATTAATAATGTTTCAAATGATGATACTAATAATAATAATTTTAGAGGTAGAAAAATATAATATTTTCATGGCAAAATAAGTAACATTTTCTACATCATTCTCTCATCGACATCAAAGCATTAGCAATGCTATCACGAAATGCATTCATGTCGACTTCGCCTTCTTCCTCATTCGGTTGGCTTTCATGAGCCAGCTGGCTTTCTTGATCTTCTTGGCCTTGTTCTTCTCGAAGTTCATCATTTGGATCATAGTTCTCATCACGGTCACATCTTTCAAAAAGACTATTGAACAAAGCACTTTCTCTAATAAAATTGTGAAGTGCCATGCGAGTAATAATAATCTTCGATTGTTTAGGCATTGGATAACTTGGCAACTTTAACAGAATCCTCCACTTCATCTTCAGAACCCCAAATGATCTCTCAATCACGTTGCGAAGTGATGAATAAAAAAGTTAAAGACTTCTTTTTTACTAGTAGGCCCAGGACCTACTCGAAACTCAGGTAAATGGTATGTCTCTCCTTTATATGGGGACAAGAAATACTTCCGATTAGGATAGCCCGAGTCAACAAGATAGTACTTCCCTACAAAAAGATACATCTCATATCATTACCATACAATATCGGTGCTATGAACTTTATAATTTATTTCAATAAAAAAGTTGTGTACCTTCGGGTGGAAAAGGAAATTTGTCAGAATACTTTTGTAATGCATCGTTGAACACTCTAGTATCATGAACCGAACCAGGCTATCCGGCAACTACAAAGGTAAATCTCATGTCGAAGTCACATACGGCCAATACATTTTGAGTGGTGTATCGATATCGCCCAATATGTGCCACACACTCAGAAGCAGGCACCACCACAGGAATGTGTGTTCCATCGATGGCTCCTATGCAACCATCAAATATTGGTGAGAATCGGTCATCATGAAGTCTATTGTGTACTTGAGCAAACTGAGGATCTTTTGGTTTTATGATGTCCGCGGCTAGATGGTTAACACATTCCAATATCTTTCCAATTTTTCTACTAACAGTCCCCGTTGACCGCTCAAACCTATTTTCAACTTGTCTCACGTACTGATCACCGCCAAGTGTCCATAACAGCATTGCCAAAGATTCAATGAAGGTCACATTCCTTGTTGATTGCAAACCATATTTGGTCACCAAAGTTTCATGCAAGCTTTCAAAGATTGGTCTAGTCAGCCTGAACATGTTGTAACACGCTCTAGGATTATCCAAAGTTGTGATGACCCAATCATAACCACTGACTTGTGGTTGTCTTCTAGGTGCTTTGTTCAAATAATTTTCAGAGTAGTGCATACCAAACATTGCAGCAGCACAAAGCCATTTTTGAACCATCGGTTTGTGTTTCAAAGCAATATCCAAAGTCTTTGCATTTGAGTCATCTTCGGACTCAGATCCAGAACCATCTTCTGATTTGGAACTCATCTGCAACACATAAACATGATAAAATTAATTCCATCACATATAATTTCAGCACACAAGACAATACATTTTTCCAGCACACAAGACAATATAATTTCAGCACACAAGACAATATGTTTTTCCAGCACACAAGACAATATAATTTCAGCACACAAGATAATATGTTTTTCAGCACAAACATCCATAAAATCAATCATAAAGGTCCATAAATTCCAAACCAGGAATACATAAAGTTGAATAAAAAAGTACATCCATATGACTACTTCTTCCTGTCCTCAAAGTTTCTCTTGAGCCAATTCAGCCTTCCTTCATTGGTCTCAAATGTGAGGAAAATGTCACGGTTCTCAGATTTGACAAATAACTTTTGTAGCCATGTAATGCTCATCACTTCCTTCAACCGCTCCGGCCTCCTTTGCAATCTTCATCACTGACTTGATGTCATTGCGAGTGAAATCACCTTGCAAAAACTGATTTGTTATGGAATTTGAGCTCACAACATCATCCACCATGGTCCTCATTATCCTAACCATGGGATTCTTCAATCTATCTCTGGGCTGTTATGAGTCTTTCCCTTCCTCTTTAGATTTTTTCTAGCATCATCCTTTGTACTTTTCTTTATATTGCTACCCTCAACAATATCTTCTTCTACATCCACATCGATAGTGTCATTTTTGGCTTCCTCACCAGGGATGCATGCTGTCACTCCGGATACTTTTTTTTATCAAACATTTTGTCTAATAGCTGCAGATGGTTTGGAGGACCAAACTGGATAGCCTTCTTCTCAATCCCCTATAATGCAAGAACATGACACAATATTAGACCATAATGTGGGGCTAGTTGTATGAAACACGATCAAAAACTAGACATTCCAATAAATTACCTTGGCATTTTTATCCCACCGTTCTTGGCTTGCCGTGACTGTTTTAAGTTTTTCATCCCACCCTAAGCCGGTGTCATGCAAGCAAGCAACCCAAAAATCATAGAGCGACTTGAGATTATCCCAATGGTTCTTTAGTTGCTTCGGGGTGTATGGTTTCCCTGTCTTTGCCTCAAACTTTTCAGCTGCATTTATGTATCCCTTATTGGATAGAGTGCCATGAGGTGTGTTACCCGCTTTAGCTTCCTCAACACATATTTCACAAAATATCTTTGTTGCTTCGACATCCCAATTGGCAGTCACAACAGGCTTATCCTTCATGCTCATCTAAATTACCACATTTCAGCAAACAGTTTATCCACTAATTATCACAGTTTACCACATTTCATGCTCATTTAAAATTAGACATGAATCCTGAATTACCTTGGCTAAAAAAACAGCAGGTGTTCAACACAATTCAGAGAGACATCGGAGCAAATTTTACGCATAATAAAAACATTTGAACGCACAAAGTTAGAAAGACGGGCGGGGAATGGCTGCTCATGTATGCGTTTTCTTTGTAGTACTTTGTTCATGACGATCTTAATTCCATAATCATAAAATTTGTAGTGCCATTTGGTCTATGAAAGGTCAAATGCAGTGCCAACAAGTTGGCCTAGTTAATATTATTTCCACCCCAGTGGATTCAGTTTTGGATGTGTTATTCAAATCCATCACAAACCATATACGAGGCAGCGAGCATAACACACCATATACGGCGTAGAACACACCATATACGAGGCACACGGCGGCGGCATAACACACCATATACAGGCGGCATAACACACACCATATACAAGCAAAATACACCATATACGGGCACGGGCAGCAGAACACAAGCATCGAACACAAGGAACACGGGCGGCGAGAAAATAGGTTCACGGCCTCTTCTTTGTGCATCCACACCGCGATAGAGGCGCCGACGGGAGGAGAGAGGCGAGCGCCGGAGGAGGAGGAGAGGCGAGCGCCGGCGGAGGAGGAGAGGTGAGCGGCGGCGGGGTAGAAAGAGGCTGTGCGCCGGTCGGGGAGGAGGAGGCTGCGCGCGGCGGGGGGTAGGAGAGGCGGCGCGCCGACGGGGAGGGAGGCTGCGCGCCGGGCGGGAGAGAGAGGCGGCGCCGGCGGGGAGGAGAGGCTGCGCGCAGACGGAGAGGCGGCACCACGGGAAAGGAGAGGGCGACGGCGGCGGGGGAGGAGAAGAAGCCGGCGTACCTTGGCGCCGACGACGGCGGTGGGAGGAGAGGCGCGCGCCGTCTCCGGTGGCAGCGCCCGGAGTCGCCGTCCTTCCTCACGTGTGACGAGATTGGATTATAGGCGAACGGTACGTCCATTACAGTGGCAGAGGTAGGTAATTTTTATCCTCAAAAGCCACAAAAGCTCATCCTGATGAGCTTTTAGCTTTGTAGTTTAGAAAAGCCAAATGACTTTTAAAAAGCTAAACATAAAAATTGTTCTTTCGTTTTTATATACTGTAAACTGAAAAACCAAAAGCTGATACAAATAAACAAAGCCTAAAACAACTGTATGGCCACGATCACACGCAATGTTGCGGGCTTGCAGTTGCAGCCACGGGCTCGGGGCAACAGGCAGGTCTGGTCAGCCTAGTACCATCAACTGGTCAATCCATTCGATCCCCCACCCCAGCCGAGGCCCAACCCACGCGACACGGCGACACGGCGACCGCGGCCTCTGCCCTCTCCCTCCCGACGGCGGCCGTCGTCTCCTCCGCAGGCACCCCTCTTCGCCAACGCGACGCCGTGGCCCCGTTCCCGACGACATCTGCTGGTACCTCACTCCCTCGTTGCTCCGGCCCAGTAGTCGTCACCAAGCGCCCCCGCATCCTTCAAGGTCAGGCCTGCACTAGTTCTGTTCTCACCTTCTGGATTCGAAGTTATTTACCTGATTGATTCATGTGTTCCTGATTTAATTCCTATTTGTTATTAATTTTACTGTTTTTAGTTGTTGATTGGTGAAATTTGGTAGGCAGCAATTTTTATTACGGGTTTACTTCGGAGAGAGGGTATGCTCATGTGTATTAAGTATTAATCGGCTGTATAAAGCAAATTTCTGAAAATTCGATGCATATCTCTACTTTGGTTGTTGATTTCATCCTACCGAATGGCCACTTCTGCAACATTTGGAGCCAGTCTCACCTCTCTTCAATGTAATTTTGTGCATAATGCTTCGAAATTCTGAGCTTTCCAACAAATCTTCAATAACAGATGATATACAGATTCATCTTACAATGAGTTGTGACTTGTGACAACACCTTGTATTGTATGTAGAACCGTGCAACCATGGCATTTAATCTGCAGTTCTTCTCCGCACAAGCTATGATTTGTCTTAGGGTTATTTTGGACAGTTCTTAGCTCAGAACAACCTTACAGCGAGCTAAAACAATCACGTTTCCGAAAAGCAACTTCTCAAATCATTCTTAGAAAAGCTGCTTCTTGGAAATTCTACATCCCTCTTAAACAAACTTAATTAAATCGTTGATGTCCAGGAAGAAGAACTAATTACCTGCCATCTTCAGGAGGAGTAACAGATGGATGAAGAGGCAAGTGGCGTGGATAATTCCTCACTACTCCGTCGGGTCGAAGATCTACAATGTGGTAATCTCCTTACTTGATAGTATTAGTTGCCACATTCACTATTCAAGCTGCTTTCCTCAGCTTATATTATATGGTAGTGTCAATATCTTCATGCTTGCTTCTTGATGGTTGTCTATACATGACGGAGTACCTTATGCATGGATGCACATTCTTTTTTAAGGAGAATATTTTGTTGAGACTATTATGTGATGTGCTAGTACTTTACCAGGAATTTGGTAGCTGTTCTGTAACTGATTAATAGTCAATTCATTGTGCATGCCTTTTCAGCAAAAAAACTATTGTGAAGTTTGAACTGAGTCAATCTTGAGGCATTCCTCGTAGTAGGACGTGCCCATGCTAATGAGATCATCAGCCAAACATGCCTGATGTGCATGCAGTGATGAAATCCCAGGGTAGAAACTATAGCTGGTTGGGGACATAGGGAATCATTTGTAGAAAATATATTGCTTCTTATCTCTACATTGCTATAAACCATTTGTGTAAATGAACAGTGTCTTGCATTCTGTTTCCAATCGTTACCTTTTAAAATGAAAAAGCTACTATGTGATGTAAAGCACAAATTCTCTGCCACTTCATATTCTACACTTTCCTTTCCGATGTTTCCCTGCCTTCCCAGCATCTAACTTCAGTTCCTCTTACACCAGTGAATGTAAAGAAATATATAAAGAGTTAATGTGAAAAATAAACATAAATATGCAAATTAAGCATATTTACTACTTATTTGATGTGCAGTGCTTGTATTTTGTTTTATGACTTGCCCACTGTTAATGTTTTGTTATGTTCTGATGCAATTGCTTGCATATGATTAACTTCTTTATATTTCTTAAAACAGAAAGAGATGAAAAACAGCATGCTTTGGAAGTATTTATCCGTCGGGTTGAAGGGCTCCAATATGGTAATTTCCTATTTGACATTTATATACTTGAATTGAATTCTCTGTTCTACCAAAATGAAGCTTCCTTTACTGCTAGATTTCGAGGTGATTCAGCACTTGTCAATGTGCTTCTATTGTAATGATTATTGGTATAACTTGAAATCTAGATTACCTTTGATACAGTGGTGAACTATTTCAAGATGTTCTTACTGCTATTTTTATATTTTATAACCAGTTAAAGCTTATGGGTTCCAGTTTTTTATCGCCTTCCTTTGGTATTCTAGTGTTCCTGGTGCTTAGCAGTGACCGTTTTCTCTCCATCCTGATTATCTAATTGTTTTTCTAAATATCATATTAGCAACGTTGATTTTTGAGTAATGCATGACTTGGAACCTACAATTTCTAACTGCCTCACTTCTAGCACTGCACTTCCTCGTGGAATCTTGTCCTGACAAGTCAATTTGTATTTACTCATAAAATCCACTCTCCTATGATACCATTGGCTGATGCTATGCATCTGAGCATTGTTATACCAAATTGACCAGTTCTCTTGTTGAACCCAATCGCAAAAGTGGACAACGGTCCAAGTATGGGCTTTCTTATTTGATCTTTTTCTCCCTCAGGTCTTAACACACATGGTATTAATATCTATGAACAATTAGACTATCAACTGCATTTGTTGATTCAGGATTTCAGGAACATTGGTCTTATTCCCCCTCCCCCTCTTTTTTTCCCTCTGCAGACTTGGATGAAAAAACAGACCTAGTTGAAGTATTAACTCGTCGAGTTGAAGAACTCCAGCGAGGTACTCACAACATACAAGATTCTCATTCATTAATCAATTAATTTTTCCATGTAGTTCTCAGCTTCTCATCAGATACTCTCTATAGTTCTTTGTCTGCTCAAGTAGTTCATTCTGAGGGCCTAATTTGTAGCGTAACTATTAACTACTAAAAAATTAAACGAAGTAAATCTGGCAGATAGTCTGCTGGGGTTGCTTTTTTACATTCATTCTGTTTTAGCTTATTTTCTGTTAGGTTTCGTAGTTAAACATTCGAAGAACACGGATTTTAATTTCTAGAATAAAAAATAAATATATCCTGGAATCATGAAGTTATACTATTTTAAACTTTGGCAAGAATATGTACCATACTTAGATTGGTCATATGAAACTGATGAGTAATTTTGTTCCAAAGAAAAAAATCACATCAATATAATTTATATTAGGTTTCAATGAGTAAGACTATTCTACAGGCATCCTTAGAAAAAACCCACGTCTCTCCCCTCCTGTGTGTCACCTGTTCACCCCCCATCCCATATGAGCCCCTCACTCCATGGCGCAGCAGTGAAGCGACTCGACTCTGCACATGAAGGCCAACACTGTTCCTGACCCTCTCAGCTCACCCTGTGAGTTCTCTGAACACGAGAGTAGCTGCACCTAGTTACACCATCTGTTTTGACTTGCCACTTGCCAGGTACCTGACACATATGGCAGGTAACAAGAATGAAAGTAAACAAAGTGCAAAAGACTATTTGAACTACTGCCTTAGATCATGTCTCTGTCTGAGGATAGTAACCAACTGAAGCATATTACCTTACATTGTTTGCATTTAACACATTTGCCGAGTATATATACATATACACCAGATGACTTTACCCTTTGTAACACCCCATCTTCCAGAATCCACCTATGCCTAGTGACCCTAGTCTTTTGGTTGGTTTCAACCACACATATGCATAGCAGTCTGCTCAAACTTTTGCCCTTGCCTGATGATCCTTGGGGTGTGTTTGATTATAGGAAAATGAGATTAATGGTTATCTTATCAATCTCTGATATCCTAACCATGAGGGAATGTGACATTCCCAGCATGCATGTGTGAGAAAAGATTCTGCATGTTGGGAATCCAGCTAACAATTTTACAGTCAAACGCACTCTTAGATCATAATGTGTGGGTAAACATCTGTCGGAATGAAGTTGGACGGTGAGGTCTTGAAGTAGAAACAGTGCTAGGTGAAGGATAGATCTAAAATATCCAGCCATGTGAGAGGCAAATCTAGAGTTTAGGGAGTGAATAACTTGACCCTCGAGAAACTTATCTTTACTCCTTATAATTAGGAGTTGGTGGTTTGCCCTACCGGTCTTGATCTTCGGTGGATGATAGTTATGTGCTATTTTAGCGCCATTTGTTAATGGCAGCATTGTTTATTT
Organism: Oryza australiensis; assembly: GCA_019925245.2. Lineage (NCBI taxonomy): Eukaryota > Viridiplantae > Streptophyta > Magnoliopsida > Poales > Poaceae > Oryza > Oryza australiensis. The sequence goes on from JAIFGZ020000126.1 coordinate 1,146,353, forward strand.
TGTGTACATTTGCAGGTGGCTGTATTTCTTGTGTGAATTATGCACACAACCTTAAATTTGATTATCACAAGTATTTTTATATTTAAAAGTTTGAGATTTGTGGCATCTCCGATGACAAATGACTGGTTGTTCTATCATATATCATACTGCAGCTTTGTTGAGTGAATGGAGCATTAAACTATGTTTTCAGAAAGCTGCTCACGTGGATTTCTTTATTAAATAGTTCTTTGTTTCATTCTGTTTTATTGTGGTACTGAACTACAGAGTTTGTTATTAATATATACTTGGTTTGACAGAACGAGATGAACTTAGGAAAGATATTGAGCAATTATGCATGCAACAAGCTGGGCCTGGATATGTTTCTGTTGCAACTCGAATGCTTTCTCAGAGGTTCTTCCATATATTCTGTTCATATTCCACTGCTGTTTACAGTAACAGTAGCATAAATAAAGCAATATGTTTATTCTAACTGTTCAGGACAGATGCTTTGGAGCAGGATATTGAAAATCTTCAGAAGAAGTTAGGTGGATGTTTAAGAGAGAACCAAAATTTGCAAGAGGAGCTTGCTGAGGCTTATAGAGTTAAAGTGCGTTCCATACCTTCCCTCCTTTCTCTCTATACTATCCTTTTCCTCTTTTATTCTGTCTTTTTATGCTTTTGTAATTTAAATTTCAGAGTCAGCTTGCCGAATTACATGGGGCTGAGCTATTGAAGGTATCTTACTTTGACTTGTACATCTGGCTGTTCTGCTTTCTCTAGAATGTGTTGATTTTTGGTATCAATGAAAATTTTCTAGTGGCATGTTATTTTGCGCTTGTCCTCTATTATCCACAAGTAAGCGGTATAGTGAGTAACAGTTTGGTTATTTTAATGGTTGAAGAGTCATGAACTTTAGCTGCAACTGAGAAATTTTTCTTTCTAGTCACAAGACGCAACTATCCTGTACTAACTTTAGTCTGACTAAATCATCAGATAAATCCCAATGGAACCCTGCATATAACCTGAGGAATATAAGATTACTCTTTTCTTCATATAGCATATCTTCAAATCCAATGTTAGTTCTACTTCGAAACCTGCAGCACGATGATTAAACAAGATTTGAATCCTGCAGTCAATCTTTACATATTTAAGGTCTTAGTTGGTCTTACTTAAGGAAATACACTAATTTTCTATGTTCTTTTGATATGCCATTCATGCTTATCTTTGAGGTGACATTCTTTTCTGAAACAACAATGCAGAACAAGGAACTAGAGAAGCAAGTAAGGTTTTTCCAAAGCAGCGTTGCTCAAGCATTTGCTGAACGGGACAATTCATTAATGAAGGTTTTTTTTATTGAGTTTACCTGCCAAATCTAATTGTGCACTAGGAGAGTTGATAACTGCATACATTACTTATGTTCTTTGTTACAAATTGCATATTTTTTCTGTTGAAATTGATAGTGTGAGAGAGCAAAGGAGCGAGAAGAAGCAATTCTACAAAAAATTGCTGAATTCGAGGAAAGGTACCATAATTTCCTATTCAATTTGTTTGATAGGTACCCTTGATTTATTTGTATTTCTCCATTGGGATGTTCTAGAGAGGCTTGGTTTTCGTGCTGGGTGATGGAATTGATAGGATGGCAAAGTTTTGCCATGCTTTCCTGCTATGTTCTCCATAGGAAGAATGTAGAGAAATTAGTAGGTGGCAGTTTGCTCTAAGATCGTTACCTCTCGCCAGTAACTACTACTATTTTTTTAGTTTCTTTTCTTTTTCAGTATATTAGTTGTAAACCAGATATCAGTGATGGCTGGTATATTGAAACACTTTCATGTGTACTGATACAGTTTTTGGTAATAAAATATTACTAGCTATGACTGCAGCAATCTAAAGGACTGAAATGCATGGATACATGGCCAGTCTTGTTTAAGTATGGATAGTTATGTTTCTAAGTCATTTCATTAAGAAGAACGAGACTACAAGACCTTCAGATTTTTGGCAGGGAAAATGGAGTTTTATAGGGTTGCTGCTTAAATCTTCCCCTATTTTTGCTATGGCCTTTTTCTAAGCATATGGTTTATCACTTTGTTCGACCCCTTTTTCGCTCTGCTTTTGTTAGTCCCTAAACTTGTTACTCATTTTATTTTTAGATTATTTCATGTATTTTATTTTTGCATTGTTGTGTCTATAAACGTTTCAGCAATGAGAAGTGGAATGCTAACTTGATGTTTTAAAAGCTATTCTCATTATGCTAAACTTGCCTGCCCAAGTTTCTGACAAGTGCAATGTATCATAATGATTACTTATTGGCAGGACAAGAGAATATCAGTCTTCAATTGATGATCAGAAACAGTTAAACAATGCCTTGCAAATGGAGCTGATGAGGCTTAAAGAGCAGACTCAATCTTCCTTGAAAGTACGTAATTTTGACCATTAGTCGGTAGTAGTGCCAATATCATATATCAGGAAGTTCGTGTAACAATAACTGATGTCCAAAATCTTGGCTGTAACCTTGGTTTTAAAAATCAACTTGTTCTAGAAGACTGCTAATCCAGGGTGTGGGCACCGAGATTTCTGGCAAAAACCAGTATTCAGAACCTTGAGAACAACTGATATATACCCAACCTAAAAACCAAGCAGAAATCTATGCCACCATATACACAACTAAACAATCTAGTTGGTCCATGTCCACATACAGTTTCAACATCATTCCACCAACCAAGCATCCCCATCAGGGCTTGTTCGTTTAATCCCCAAGAGTGAGGGATTGGAGGGAATTGAAGGGGAATAATTCCACACCACAATAGGTGTGGAATAAATCCCCTTCAAATCCCCTCAATCCCCCAATGAGAGGGATTAAACGAACAAGGTCTTAATGTGTTGCTATGCCCACATTGTGTTTCTCATCCGTTTATGTTAAATCTAGGATTTAAGTATTCATGCCTTTTCTTCTTCCAACCTTATGGAGTGTAAATTGATTTAAGCAGGACCATTATAGTACTACTATGAAATAGTCACGATCAACTCCTGAGTAGAAATATTCTCCTTCAAAAAAATTAAAATAAAATAAGATTCTTCACAGCATATTTTTTTCCTGATCTATGGGGTTGTTTATACTATCATACACCTCCAAGACATATACTCTTTAAAATTCGAGATCATTTCTGGTACTCTGGGGCTCCATAACTAAGGTGCTTCAAACTAACCAAAACAAATGCAAATATGCATTAAAATCCTTGAAAGAATTAGTTGCATGGAGTATGGTTTAATTGACCATTCCACAAAATTTCAAATATAAATTTGATGCGCACATCGAGAAACAAAAAGACAGATCTGTGACCAAATTTATGTTTTATTTAGCACTTTCTTTTCAGCAGAATTTATTGTATTTTGTTTCTCAATGTGTAGATTGAATTTACTTTTGAAATTTTGTGGGCTGATGAATGGAAGTACTCTATGCTATCAAATTTGTTCCTACTTTTTCATTACTTTTCGAATGGATTTTTATGGTTTGGTGCACCTTAGGCCCCGGTTGGATGGCTGAAACGTTTCAGAATCCAGTGAGAAACCAGAGAAACTGTGCCAAACGGGACTGGAGTCAGCAGTTTCAAAACAGAAATGTTTCTAGTTTTACATAGGCCAAGGTGAAACTGGGTTGGGGCAGTCTTTAGTGATTCACTTCTACTTTTCCCATTCCACCCCCGTGACCAGCCAAACCAGAGAGCACCCCCGGGGCATATTAGTCTATTTCAGCTTCTTACCTATTTTTCAGAATCAGAATTCAGCAAATTTGCCAAACGGTTCCACAAGTGATTCTGATTCTTCAGAGAAACGTTTCTCAGGAGAATCTGAATCCGAAACGTTTCTTACAAAATCTGGAACCCTACCAAATGGGCCCAATTGGGGTGCTCCATTGAGCAATAGAATCTTCTCATTTTAATCGATAATAAAATGTGATCTATCCTGTCTTATACTAAGTTGGTGTATTTTAAATTTGGAAATCCTTTGTAACAAATTAATATACATTAGTTAATGTGGAATTAATGCTAGATTCTGTTTCAGGTTATTCAAAAATTTTATGATGTTCGTTGTAGAGACTCTGAATGCTCTGTGAACATTACTCTTGAAGAAAAATGTTCAGTTCTTCTGGACGATTCTGCTGATAATTGGAGTTTCAGTTCAGATGGAGGAACCTCAACTTCGAAGTACATTGTAAACTTAAAGCCCTTTATCCATTTCAATAATTCAATTCAAATTGAGTTATTTGCACATATATATGAATTGTTTGATTCTATATCCACTATTTAGGCTACAGTTATCCTGGAGTACGCTCCAATTCTATGGTGAAAATAGTGCAAAAATGAGGGACATGTTGATACTTTTTTGCCACTCGTTTCTCTCTCACAAAAAAAATTCTTTCTAGAGGCATTTATGCTTTGATCTTTAGCTTTCTTATATAACCCCTCACTTGTATACATACTACTCGGGTGCTTGATGATTGTCTGGATTTAGCGTTAAACAGCTTTGCTATTACACTTGCTTAATTTAAATTATGCTACAGTTTTCATTTTATTTGACAAATGATGCAAAGTCTAAAATGACTTACATGCCCCCTTCTCTAAGTAACTATTCTTTTTTATAGGCATCTCTAGAAGAAGAGAAAGATTCACTAAGAGATAAAATAGCTAAGCTTCAAAACAATCTAAGAATGGTAAGGGAGTTTTTTTAAAATGGTGGGAGAAGCATAATCTTTTGGCTTTGCTGACGCATTTGTTTTTGGATGTTTAGGGCCTTGAAATTGAACAACATTTGCAAAGAAATGCACGAATATTAGAGAAAAGACAGGTATAAAAACTGAGAATATTTCTTTGTCATGACATCTTTAATTTGTGTAGTTCACTTTGAATGCAGGCACTATATGATCAGTTTATGAGAAATGGCCTGTCAGCTCTTCAAAAGTTGTATATACAACAAAGGGATGAAATTATGAAAATATTGGAAGAAGAATCATCTCAGTTGAGCACTGCTGTTAACGAGATTCAAGATAAGTTAAGTGAAATTCGTACCAACCCTGAAATCAATGAAAACCCTGTTGGAGAGATGCAATGCAGTGACAGCAGTTGTAAAGATGTGCATGTTACTACAGATGTCAGCCCTGGCATCAGCCCTAAGGTCTGTTCAGTACACAATCCCAAGTCTCTATTTATAATAAGCCTCTGCCATGATCTGGATATATGCTTACAGGTTGCAGCATACTCTCTGCAAATCGGAAAATTACCTTGTACAGTATAGTCATATCTTCTCTCCACGAACTGATTTTTTTTTTGAAAAAAGAATTGTCTAGTCAAGGCACATCAACAGAAAGTCTTTTCCACTTATTTGGACTTTTTGTTGGATTTTAATATGATGGCCCTTCCTATTCTAACTTTGCTCTTCTATTGTTGATTTGCTGTTTGAGCCACTGTAGAGCTTCCACATAATTCATATTGCTAATTAGCTAGACTCATAGTCCATAATTTTGTCACAATGCAACTTTTCCAGCATGAATGAGTTGGTGATTGGTGTGTTCTTTTCTCATATGTGTGCATATTCCCTGCATAACAAGTTCACAGCAGGGCATGATCAAATAACAAGATAAAAATTTCCCTGCATACATTAACTAGCATAATGTCTTAAGTAATATAAGGACTCGGTAGTTCAAACTGACATAATACCAAACAAATCTTGCTGACATATATTTACTAATGAACACAGATGAAGGATTTTGCATGAAACCATTATAGCAATAGCAGATCTGAAATAAACATAAATTTTCTAACGCCTTCTCGTGTTTAAACTCCTCCTGAACCATGGAGGATGTCATTGGTTTGTCTTTAGAAAACATCACTTCGCTCAATATCCTTGGTTGCTAAACATAAACTACATCGTTGGAATAGATGTTCATCATTTCCCCACTTTTCTGCAGATTGGACAGCTAATTCTGGGTTTTCTACAATTCCCTTATTAACTAGATAGTGAGATGCGACCAAACTACTACTAGCCATAACTTCCAGAAGACAATTTGACTTTCCAACCATGGGTTTCCTCTTGTTTCTATCTTTTCCAGTAGTTATCCTAAGTAGTCACCCTTTGCATTGCATGGGCTTTCAGTTGCCTTCTTGCAGCCTTTGCAGCCTGCTCATGGCCACATCATCATCTGAATCATAGACTTCAATCTTCCCTAATGGTACTGACTTCTATAAGACTAAAATGGATGATTGAAGATGCACTCATGACATTAGCATATTGAAACATGATGGTTGTGTAGGTTCTCCATTGGTGCATAATTAGATTGAGGGCACTTCGACTTAGGCATGCAATAAATAAGATATGACTTTAGGATGGGTTAGTTAAAAAATATACGAGACCAACGAAAGAAACTCTATGAAAGTTGTTATCTCTGTTGGGGTTTCCCACCATTCCTTGTTCCGCCAGAATTGTTTGCATTTGAACACCTCAACCTGAACTGGTTGTTGCATTCTTTAAGGTTATATAGCTCATTTGTCCTTGAAAGAATTCTCATAAATTTTCTTTTTCAACTTTTCAGCAAGGTTCTTGTTGCCACTGGGATTCAAAACTGCATTTTGTTTTATTTTTATCCATTACTTTCTTAATACAAGAAAATAATGTGATGGGAACTAACATAACTAGTGGGATGCGTTTTTAGATAGAACTAGTATCATGTGATGTGCAGCAGCTGTGTGAAGTATTCAAACTGCATACTTCATGCTACCAAGGATAAGCATGATTGCTATAACTGGAGAACAGATGCACAAGATGTGCATTTTTCAAACTAAGACGTCAGTCAAGTATACACATTACCAAAAGACCCATATGACTTCCTTTGAAATCAATCAACTTATTGCAGTGGAAGAGTCAAATTTTACACTGTGGGGTCAATTTGCACTATTCCATATGTTAGTGGCCATTTCTTTACCTTTTCTTTAGTTTATATGTAAAATTAAAGAGTAAATTTCACAAAACTACATATTTTGTGGTCAAGTTGCAGAAAACCACACATATTTTGACACTTAACTACATATATTTTGGTATTGAAGTTTCACAAAACCACACTATCAATGAATGGATCTACCCACGACGTGGTTCTTTATCTACATATATTTAGGATGCGGAGCATCGTGAATGTTTCACCTAGGATGAAGCTCCCAAGTCCACATCCTAGGTGAAACAGCCATGTTATCTCACGGGTGGACCTGTTCGTTGATAGTGTAGTTTTGTGAAACTTCAATCCAAAATATATGTAGTTAAGTGCCAAATGTCAAAGTGTGTGTGGTTTTCTGCAACTTGAACCATAAAATATGTAGTTCTATGAAATTTAACATCCCATATCTAACCATGGATTCACCACTGACCTACCATACTATCAAGGAAAAGGTTAAAAGAAGTTGGCAACTTGGCATTTGTTCACCCTCAAGGCCTAGAAATCACTACCGTAATGGAAAATATGAGAAAAGTGTATAAGTGTATGCCATTTACTATGTTGGGCCTAGATTGCAACGTATTGATTAATTATATATTCATTAGATCTGCTGTATTACAAGTATTTTCAGTAACAAGCACAAGCATGCAATTCTTGTTTTTCTAGATGCAGACATATTTTAGTATCCATCCAATTTGTACAGTAAATTCCAGTTTAACTCAAGTCATTTTATAATGGATCCATGGTTGGCCAGCAATGATTAAGCTGGCTTGGACCATGGTGGACCATTCCTTTAGGCTGAAGAAAAATGTTAGAGAAACTGTCACTTCTGATGAAAATGCCTTCCCTTTGAAGTATTGAATAGGTCAACATAGTTATGTTTGCAAGTGTACATTAATCTAACTCCAAAAAAAGTAGGAATCATAAACACCAGTGAACCAACTGTTTAACCCTTGACCTTCCGCTTGGTCTAGTGACTGAACCAAGTCCAGGTGTCCTTCATTCAGGTCTGTATATTCCTGAAAGTATAAAGGAGGCAGACAAGGATTTCAGACTAATAAGACTACAAGTAGGCTTTGTACTGGATTCTTGACTTGCTTGACACCAGGCTTGAGCTTTTCTTCGTTATACCACTTTTGGCTGAATAAAACTACTCAATTTACAGACTTGTATTAGTAGATTTGTTTGCTGAATTCCTCTTCTGTTGGGAAAGTACTTTGCTTTTCATATGAACTACTATAAGTTTTCTTTCTGGAAAAGAAAAGACAGTGAAATTTCCCACTTGAGTAAGGTCAAAGTACAACTAGATTTGCTACTGAAAGAAAAGATTTCCCGTTCTTGATTTTCTGGTCTTTGCTAATAGTAGAGATTTAGTCATAAGAGAAAGAGCCAGAAGCTAGATGCTATGTTGAAGGTAGAAGTGGTATTTGGAATTCACTTTCGTGCATAGTGAAATTTCACTAGTAACCCTAGAAGATCTCTTTCTTGACCATCGATCCGTAGGTCTGTACGAGTTGAACTTCCACATACACATATAGTGTACGTCTGTAAGAGTTGATTTCTAAAGTTCTAAACTATAATCAAGGTGTGTAAGAACTGACAAGGTAGTAAAGAAATGTAGTAAAGAAATGAATGAAATGTTCAATGCATTATTTGTTTCGGGCAATATTATGACATGTAAATGATTCATTTCTATACGTACCAATGCCCCACCAAATAGCTAGTGTCTACAAATTGCTCTGTTGTTGTGAGATAACCTGACACCAGAATTAGTTTTTTCCTCCACTTTATAGAAGGGAGGACTTGCCAGCCATTGTCCTACTGATGTGTGGCCATAGGACTCATTTGTTAGTGAAAAAACATCAAATTCTGATTTTAGAGGTGGTAAATCCTCGATGGTAGCTTTTATAACATAAAGACAAATAAGTAGAAAAAATAATATATTATAGTTGGCATATTTGAAAAATACATCTGTGTAATACCCGCTACTCATATTTTCTATGCATAATTCCATCTTTCCCTGAGATATCTGGGTTCGGATGCATATGATCTACAGTGCCTTACTTTTCTTAAGGAAAACACTTTCTTCATATGTAATTATTGTTTATGTGATTGCTTGTGTTGAAGGGGGACGTTCCTTCTGATTGTGCAACATTTGGTGAATCGAATGTGCTTGCGCAAGCTTTGCATGAGAAGGTACATTTCCATTGTTTTCCTTTTCTTTTGACTCTCCCATGCCAACTCGCGAATTGTGATACGTGTCAACTTTTGTCAAATTTTCTTTTGAAGTTATGATAGAGTTCTTTGGATTGAATAACCTTACATTATGTTGATATCTATTACAGATGGAGGCCCTTATGCTCCTCTCACAGGAACAAGAAAGATACCTATTGGAGAAACACAGAAACCAAATTGTTATCGAGGAACTTCAGAAGAACTTATCTCAAGTAGTACCCCTATGCATTTGATGTGGCCTTACCTTTATAGTTGCAATCTTTACAAAATGAAGAATTCTGAATCATGGAGGGTCACACATTGCGATGATATGTGATAGTTTTATTTGATATCATAAGATTATACCAGTATATTCTTCACTCATTGAATCATTATTTGTAGGAAAAGAAAATTTGGACCGTATGATTTTTTTTTCAAAAAGAATTATGGACTATATGATTATGATATATCTTTTTGAAACATGAAATTCTTTTTGAAGTTCACCTAAATTAGTATGTACACAAATAGACTGATTATATTGTTGGTTGGTGAGATCCTCCATGATTAACGGAGTGATTCATTTTGCTCTATGCCATTGTTTGACTACTTATTTGGAAGCCTAATTTACAACCTTTATTTATTTTCTCCTCAGTATTCCTGCAAACTTTTATCGCTTTCTTGGATTTAGGGGGGATTGAGGTTGATTTTGGGTAGCTTGATTAGAAGACAAAGCTTACCATAGTGTACAACAATTTCCTTGGATGAGTTTGACTAAGTTATGTGACTTGTGGCTAGATTTCCTTTTACGGACATTGTGGCAAGATTTCCTTAGGCAAGATGCAATTTTGGTTATGATTCTTTGGCCCATGTTTGACAGTCCTGTTTTAATTCATGTACTTGATAGCATCTCTGAACTTGTTTAACATTATATGATGAAGTCTGTAGAGTTGGATGCATATATGATGTGTCATAATGACTTTAACATGTTGTGTACAGGTGAAAGAGGAAAAGGTTAAAATCTTGGTAGAATTAGCAAAACTTAAAGAAGAATATCTGATGTTGAAAGGGTAAGCCACTTCAGTGCTTCTTTTGCCGCTGGTACTTAACCCCATGATGTTGGTCCATAATAGTACATTTCATTCTTATAGCTGTGATATCCTTTTTGCTGATACAGAAATTCAACACCAAAGGATGGTCATGGTGCTGTTGATAATATGAAGATCATTCCTGCACATGATCGACAAGGAATGTTTAAAACTATCCTGAATAGAACATCTCTAAGACATTGGATAAGAAAAGAAAACACTAATATTGGGCATGAGTACTCTGATGAAAATGATCACACGGTTACAAATCAGTCAGTGGATCTTGCAAGGTTTGTTACTTTTGTGTTCTATATTTTCAACGTTGTTCCTATTATGTTTGGAGGCACAAAAACATTGGATAATCTTTTATTATATTGTTTGGAGGTATAATGTTTGATAATATTTTCCTTGCTCCTGTTGCCCAAAAATAGTAAAATGGTATGTAGAAGTGCACTCAGATTTGGGAATCTCATAAGAGAAACATCAACAGAAATGTTTATTTTTTGTATCCGATTCTTCAACCGTTGACCAGTGCTGTTTGCTTTATTTGGTGCTACTTACAGGGTTAAAGTTGAAAATGCTGCTCTTTTGGAAAGTGTTGCCACAATGGAACGTCTCACTTCTTCAGTGCATAGACTGCATATTGTGCTTATGAAGGTAAATTCTTTTTGCTGATAGATGCAGCTTACTAGAAAGAAGCAAAGTGTTGGTAAGAAATATGGGCGATGCTTGATAGTTAGATGAACTTTGGGTAATTTGTTCCCTTTAAAATAGTATTTGCATATTCAATGGGATCATTAAATTGTATATGTGTCTCAAAATCCTCGATGATACAAAACAAAAAGAATCATAAAGCTTGATGGGAAAGCAGGGTTCCATTCGATCAGAAATTCTGAAATGCAATCCTTTTAATTGTTGTGTGTTGAGGATTTGTGTAATTTGCAAGATTTCCTATGATCAAGAAACAAACATTAGTTAGTAGATATTATTTCCTAACTTGCATTTCGTTCGGCTTAAGAGACACTATTTCTGCTGCCGTGCTAGGCTCAACCAATAATATGCGGTACAAAATCTTTACCTGCAGACTGTAATGATCAAAATTTTTTTGCAGGCCTATGAGGATGTCAAATCGGCTGTCTCTTTAGAGAGTACGTACCAAGCGTTGAACAGTCTCATAACCGAAGCAAACCTTATGAAGACAGCTCTTGGGGTAGCTCTCCCCGTAAGCTGGTTAGGGGACTCATCAGATGCTATTACTAGTGATGCTCTCCATGATCCATCTGAATCACCTAAATCATCAAAGTCAGAGAAACAAGATCCCCTCAGCTCTGCGGGCATGGAAATGGTGGAGCTACTAATATTAGCTGCTGATATCCTCAAGAATAGCTTTATGTTGAACAAATAGATGTGAGCCCCGTTTACTTCGCTACATTTTGTTTAGGTTGTAAGTATATAATTTGATGCCAAAACGGAGAACTCTATAGTTGGTGTTTTGTTTAGGTGAGAAGGATGTAATTTAGTTCCGAAAGGGATTGCGATTTGGTGTATATACGTCAATTAATTGGAGTAATCACACCTGTCCTATAATAATAGAACTATTAAAGTTGATGAAATACGGATTATCTTATCGTGCCCTTCCTCTCCATGAGTGCATCCCTATATTGATCTGCTGTAGAAATTATCGTGTCAAGGGTAGGACACAAACCTCTTCTCAAGGACTTCGTGAGCCGGCCAATCGATCCGTCAGCAAGAGAGCACTGGATTTTTAACGATCTAGCCCTTTTAGAAAACTTATTTTCTAAGGTCCTGAAATGTACAATTTTTTTAAAAAAACTTTATCACTTTATCAGTATTTCTTAGAAAACATTTTTAAATAAACTTGTTAGCATTTATAATATTTAACTCATTTGTTTGTGTCTTTAGTAATTGTCATAAACTCATATTCATCCATCATCCATCGGTCCCGTTCTTTTCGGCATATTGTTGATTATCGCCGGTAAAGCTAGATAAATAACATCGTGTACCCTATTTCTGAGTGGTTTTGATTGACACGTGATTAGTTTCGTTGATGTTAAAGTTTGACACGGAATTAAGTCAGAATTCACATCGACAAAAACATAATACGTGCAGCTTTGTAAGCCAAGTATGACTAAAATTGAAGGTCCTTCCAAAAGATTACAACTTGTTAGCCCAACAATAGCTTGGCAACTACCATCACACACTGGTAAGGCACACTTTTAACATCAATCCAAAACAGAAAAAAAATACTTCATATGTTTTGAAATATACGATATAATTGACTTTTAAACATGATACGTAATTGACTTTTAAACATGATATTTGACCATTTGTTATTTGTCTTATTTAAAAGAACAATCTAATCTAAATACTTTTATTTTGTTTATTTTGCTGTAACTTATTTTATTATTAATGAAATTTTAAATATAACCTATATTTTCTATATTTGTAATAATTTTAACAAGATGAACAGTTAAATCTCTCATCCAAAAGTCATTGAGCTATATATGTATGTATGTGTGTGTATATGTATGTATGTATGTATGTATGTATGTATAGGTATGTGTATACATATATATATATGTATATATATAAACTATCAAGTAGTGTTTTTACCTAAAATTTTCGTCCGCCTGACTATTTTACAAAAAACCTCTTGAGTATTTATAAAATTAACCCGCAGTCCCAATGCTGAGAAGAAAGGAAGGGCTTGGATAAAAAAATACCTTCTACGTCCCTCCCGCCCATCCTCATCCGCGCCGCACCCTGCGCCGCGCCTGCGCCCCTCCTTCCCTCGCTGCTCGGAGCTCCCGCGCTGCGCTTGCGCCCCTCCCTCCCGTCCCCATCCGGGCCACACCCCGACTTCACCCGTTGCAACGGGCACAGTTGCCAGTACATATATATACTAGCAAAATGTCCGTGCGTTTGTTAACGACCAAATTTGGTAACCAAATCCCTAAGTTCAAGATTGGATTTGAAGCAGAATCGGATTGGGAAAGTGATCTGCGAGGGAAGCAGAGACCGCATCAGCCATGATCAAATCGGCTGGAAAACCAGTCGGTTGAGGCCGAATCAGATAGGACGGTCGATAGCCGATTTCGATTCAGAGAAGAAGATAAAATCGTTTTTGATAAAGAAGCTTAAAGATAAAAGGAAGATTCGGTTCCTAAATGTTCGTTATGATTATTGCCATATATGAATAGGGTCATGTAACGGCAATTATATCTGTAAAATAGGGTTTTGTTTAGATATTCCTTTTGTGATACTATTGGGGCTATATCCCGAGATATTGTCGTATTTTAAATAGTAGATTAGATAGAAACCGTGTCTTACACGGATAGTGTTATTCCTGGGTATAAATAAGACCCGAGGGTTTTTTGTAAAATCATCAAATACACATCAATACAATCTCGGTGCATCGCCAAACCTTTTTCTTTTAGACGAGTTCTTGATCCCACTTTGGGCTGCATCGATCTCGGCCCTCGAATAAGGTAAACGCTTGTCGTTAGTAGTTTGTATCATCAAATCTAGTGCTTACATCGTCATGACACTCTAGTTTTAATGTTATAAGCTGCGTAATTTATCATATACGGTATATAAACTAGATTAATATCTGGATCTATCTTTCGTCGGCTAGTTTCTCTCGGGAGACAGTAGCCGATAGAGCTAGATCTAGATGTTAAACTAGTTTGTATGCTGTATCCACCGTCTCGAAGGGTTTACATCGGTTCATATAGATCTAATACTCCTTTTTGTACTTAATGTTGTATCATCATGACCTATTAAATCGCTTTTAGAATTATTAAAATCTATTCGGCTGGATGTTTATCATTAGAGACAGTGCCGGAGTTTCAGTCGGCCTTACCTGTTTTAATAGTCTTTCAGCATTATTTACTATTAGATATATTAAAGCTGCCTCTTATATTAAGATCTCAATCTGGTTAAATGCCTTAAGCCAGTATCAGTCTGTTGGCATCAGCCGATAGCCGATTGTTCTAGGTTTAACGCATTTAGGTTAGATTGATATCTTTTCATAAGACACATCGGAGTAATAGCCGATACACATTAGATCTGCAGCATCGGCTAGGTTATGAATACATATATTTGTTACCCTGATGTATATTTAGATTAAGTGATTTATACTTTCTCGGCATAGCCGATCTATCAACACGCTTCTTGGCACGCCCGGTGGGACCATCAACTCGGCTAGAACGCAGTAACAAAGTCGACGTGATGGTTTACATCAAGAACCCCGAAATCAGTGAAGAAAACACGGTTCCTGTCAAGATGGAACAAATGTCGGCTGAACAATTGGCCGACTACAAGAAGATGGTGGAGGAACTGCAGGCCAACTATCTGCAATCTTTCGCCCAGACCAGGTCTGGGGCCGTCCACCAAAAATACAAATTTAGCATGGACGACTTCAAGGCTTCCTCCTCAGATGATACAAAATGAAAGTGCAAGGTGGAGGAGCCGAAACAAGAACAAGACAATTCGGAACTACACACTTTGAAAGACCGAATCGACTCGGCTGTGCACCACGCTCTTGTCAATCAGAGTGGCATCCTAGTCAACACTCTTAACAACATGATTGCCACTGTGGTTGACTCGAAGATTGCCGATCAGCTTCAGCGGGGGGCGATTTATTTCACTGACGGCCAGTTCCCCAACTATAGGGTCTTGGCAACACAGAATCGATCGATCCCGCCACCAGCGTAGCCGGGGCCACCAGGAGGAATCCTCAGTTAGTCGAACGCATCTGCATCGACTTCAAAGCCATCGCCCGTCGTTCTGAACCTGCAGTAACCCCCTTCCCGGGAACAACAAGCCGTCATGTTCGATTTCAATCGGCGACAAGAACCGATCGCCAACCTCATTCAGGGGGCACAATACAATCCCGACGGCCATCGGCTCTTCCCTGACCAGTCACCACCGCCGATGAATCGGCTCCCTCTCGCCATTGATCCAGCTCAATATCAGTACCAAGGAGGCCAGCATGATCAACACCACCGGCCGCAGACGCCGCCACTTCTGTATCGGCAAGCACCTATGCAATACGATCAATATGAGTCGATACAACACGTCCAGGATAACAGGACTTGGGCCGATTTGATTACCGACGTCATGCGCGATCAATTCGGCCTCAAACCGAAAGACTCTGGCAATATGTGTCGGTATCCATACCTAGAACATTTTGTGAGGGTGCCACTGCCCAACCGATACAAAGTCCCATATTTCTCCAAGTTTTGAGGGCAGGACAATATTTCTACATACGAACACGTCAGCCGATTCCTGGCGCAATGCGGAGAGGCATCGGCTACAAACGCCCTGGGGGTTCGCTTGTTCCCGCTCTCGCTATCAGGATCAGCCTTTACATGGTTTTCTTCATTGCCCTTCAATTCCATCCAAAGCTGGGCCGATCTTGAGAAGCAGTTCCACAGCTACTTCTACACCGGCAACCATGAGATGAAGCTGTCGGACCTGACAGGCATTAGGCAGAAACAAGAGGAATCGGTTCAAGACTACATCCAGAGGTTCAGAGAGATGAGGAACCACTGTTATAGCCTGGTGCTGTCCGATTCTTAGTTAGCCGATTTGGCTTTCCATGGACTGCTGCCACCGATCCGTGAAAGGTTTTCGACTCAAGACTTCGACAACCTAGCCCACCTGGCACAGAGGGTGACGGCCCACGAGCAACGATTTTAGGAATCAAGGAAGGCCGTCAAGAAGGTTGCCCACGTCATCGTCGAATCTGATTCAGAAACAAGTGACGATGACGCAGACGTTGCTGCAGCCGAATGGACCAAAAATAAAAAGGCCATCGTCTGCCAATGGCTGCTGAAAACGGCTAAGGAAGAGAAGTACGACTTCAACATTACTAAGGCCGATAGGATCTTTGATTTATTGCTGAAGGAGAAGCAGATTTAGCTTTCTCCCAACCACACGATCCCATCGGCTGAAAAGCTCAAAAAGAAGAAGTACTGCAAGTGGCACAACTTCACCTCCCATAGCACTAACGACTGCAAAGTTTTCAGGCATCAAATCCAGTCGGCTATTGAGGCCGGAAAGTTGAAGTTCGCCGATTCACCTCGGCCAATGAAAGTCGATGGCAATCCCTTCCCGGTCAATATGGTTCAGGCCGGCCCTAGGCAAGCTGATCGGCAGCACAGAGTGACACACGACTTAGCCAAAACTCTCAAAGGGGTTAAGGTTGAAAAGAAATCGGCTGGAGACCAAGCTGCGCCAGTCAATATGGTGCATTCCACCGGCCGATTGACCGATCGGCGACCCAGGCGCATGGACCCAGGCTCCGACCGCCGATGAAAGTCCATCTGACGAAAGCCCAGCCGACCAAGCAAGGAGGGCGGCAAAAGGAAAAGGAAAAGCTACTGCATCGGTTAACATGGTATTTATACTATCAGCCGAATTGCGTAGAAGACGCCTTGGCAAAACTAGCATTCTCCCCGAAGCAAGCCGTTTTTGAAAAACCAGAGGAAAATGACAATCGGCACCTCAAACCACTGTACGTGAAAGGATTTGTCAACGGGAAGCCGATGTCAAAGATGCTAGTCGATGGAGGGGCAGCAGTCAATCTCATGCCCTATGCCACTTTTCGTAAGCTGGGCAATTGAGCTGACGATCTAATCAAGACGAGCGTGGTGCTCAAAGACTTCGGTGGCAATCCATCGAAAGCCAAGGGTGTGCTTAACGTCAAGCTGACCGTCGGCAGCAAAACTGTGCCCACAACATTCTTTGTCATCGACGGGAAGGGATCTTACAGCCTGCTACTTGGGAGGGATTGGATTCATGCAAACTGCTGCGTCTGTTCCACAATGCATCAAAGTCTGATCCAATGGCAAGGCGACAGGATTGAGATCGTGCCAGTCGACAGGTCAGTGAGTGTTGCTAACGCCGATTTGCCACTTTGGGAAATCGACGGTATTGATTGTTTGTCCGGCAAAGTCTGGCAAGCCGATTTTCTAAAGGTGTCCGATTCTGCCATACAACCTATTGGAGATGAAGAACCCCAATTTTTACTTTGAGGGCGTCATGGAGGGCTCGAACGTCTACGACAAGGACACCGCAGACGACGATGATGGCAAGCTTGGGCAAGGTTTCATGTCGGCCGACGAGCTCGAAGAAATCGATATAGGTCCTGGAGATAGGTCTAGGCCGACATATATTAGTAAAAATTTGTCTTCTCATTGTAGATCCCAGCTTATTGAATTGTTAAAGGAATATAAAGATTATTTTGCTTGGAGTATTTCGAGATGACTGGTCTTAGCCCGTCTATTGTTCTGCATCGACTGCCTATCAAGCCAGGGTATCGGCCATACAAACAATCTCCTAGGAGGTTTAAGGCTGATATGTATGATGCGATTTAAGCCAAAATCACTCGGCTATATAATGCTGGGTTCATTCGGCCTTGCCGATATGCAGAGTGGGTTTCAAATATTGTTCCAGTAATGAAGAAGAATGGTAAACTTAGGGTGTGTATTGATTTCATAGACCTCAATAAAGCTACCCCTAAGGAGGAATATCCAATGCCCATAGCCGATTTGCTCGTGGATGCTGCTTCTGGCCACAAGATTATAAGTTTTATGGATGGTAATGCGGGTTATAATCAGATTTTTATGGCTGAAGAGGATATCCACAAGACTGCTTTCAGATGTCCAGGGGCAATCGGCTTGTATGAGTGGGTCGTCATGACATTTGGCTTGAAGAATGCTGGAGCAACTTATCAAAGGGCCATGAATTACATTTTGCATGACATGATCGGCTCTCTGGTTAAAATTTACATTGATGATGTTGTTGTCAAATCTAGGGAAATAGAAAACCATATAGCCGATCTTAGACAGGTTTTGGAGCGGACAAGAAAATATGGCCTGAAGATGAATCCACTGAAATGCGCGTTCGACGTGTCGGCCGGGCAATTTTTGGGGTTTCTTGTTCATGAGAGAGGCATTGAGGTTACATCAAGGAACATTAATGCCATCAAAACAATACAACCTCCAAAGGACAAGAAGCAATTACAATCTTTGATCGGCAAAATCAACTTCATCAGGCGATTCATAGCCAATCTTAAGAAAAAATGGAGCCGTTCACACCATTGCTTCGGCTGAAGGCCGATCAAGCATTTACTTGGGGGCAGAGCAGCAAAGGACATTAGATAATATCAAGAATTACTTAAGCTCACCCCCAGTCTTGATTTCTCCACAAAAAGGGGTACCATTCAAATTGTACCTGTCAGTCGACGACAAGTCCATCGGCTCTGTCCTGATACAAGAGATCGAAACAAAAGAAAAAGCCATCTTTTATCTCAGCCGACGACTGCTGGATGTAGAAATAAGGTATTCACCAGTGGAGAAATTATGTCTTTGCCTGCATTTTTCATGTACAAAGTTGAGGCATTATTTATTATCCAACGAGTGCACAATGGTCTGCAAAGTCGATGTAGTCAAATACATGCTATCGGCTCCAGTACTCAAGGGACGAGTTGGGAAGTGGATTTTTGCTTTAACGGAGTTCGACTTAAGATACCAGGCGCCCAGAGCAGTTAAAGGGCAAGCCATAGCCGATTTCATTGTAGAACACAGAGATGGTTCAATCGGCTCGGTGGAGATCATGCCTTGGACTTTGATGTTCGATGGCTCGGTTTGCACGAATGGATGCGGTATCGGCTTGATCATCATATCCCCAAGGGGAGCAAGTTTTGAGTTTGCCTTCTCAATTAACCCCCACGCCACAAACAACCAAGTCGAATACGAAGCAGTACTTAAAGGATTGCATCTTCTCAAGGAAGTTGAAGCCGATGCCATCGAGATCATGGGGGATTCACTGTTGGTCATCAGCCAGTTGTCAGGAGAATATGAGTGCAACAATGATACGCTGATGGTCTATTATCAACGATATCGAGGATTGATGGGCAACTTTTGGCTAGTTACATTGAAGCATATCCCTAGGGAGTAGAATGCTGAAGCCAATGACTTAGCTCAAGGGGCATCGGGCTACAGGCCGATGACAAAAGACGTTGAGATAGAAGTTGCTGCCATGACAACCGATGATTGGAGGTTTGAAGTCTACAATTATTTACAAAACCGACGGTATCTTGCTCGATGAAGATTTATACTATCGGACGATCGATGGCGTGCTGCTCAAGTGTCTTAGTGCTGATCAAGCCAAAGTGGCTATCGGAGAAGTGCATGAAGGGATATGCGACACCCATCAATCAGCTCACAAGATGAAGTGGCTACTTAGGAGAGCAGGGTATTTTTGGCCGACGATGCTGGAAGATTGTTTCAAGTACTACAAGGGCTGCCATGACTGTCAAAAGTTTGGAGCTATACAAAGGGTACCAACATCAGTTATGAACCCGATCATAAAGCCTTGGCCATTCAGAGGTTGGGGAATTGATATGATCGGCCAGATCAATCCACCCTTGAGCAAGGGGCATAAATTCATACCGGTGGCAACAGATTATTTCATGAAGTGGGTGGAAGCAATTTCTTTAAAGAAGGTTGATTCAAAGGACGCAATCGAGTTTGTTAAAGAACACATCGTATACCGATTCGGCGTCCCTCAGACAATAACAACAGATCAGGGATCTATCTTCATATCGGATGAGTTTGTTCAGTTTGCCAACGGCATGAGCATCAAGTTGCTAAATTCTTCGTCTATTATGCTCAGGCCAACAGGCAAGCAGAGGCTTCAAACAAGAGCTTGATTAAGCTGATAAAGAGGAAAATTTCTGAATATCCCAAGCAATGGCATAGCCGATTAGCTGAATCACTTTGGGCATATCGGATGGCTTGCCACGGATCTATCCAAGTGCCTCCATATAAACTGGTCTATGGACATGAAGCAGTCCTGCCCTGAAAACATCATCGGCTCACGAAGGATTCAGTTACAAGATCAGCTTACAACCGATGATTACTACAACCTAATGATAGATGAATTGGAAGACCTGGTTTTATCACAGATGAGGGCCTTGGAAAAAGTAACAAAGAATAAGGAACGAGTAGCCCGTCATTATAACAAGAAGGTTGTGCCTAAGTTGTTCGAAGAGGGCGAACTCGTTTGGAAATTGATATTGCTGATCGGATCAAGAGACAATAAGTTCGGAAAATAGTCACCAAATTGAGAGGGGCCATTTAAGATCCACAAATGTGTCTCTAAAGGAGCTTATATGCTAGAAAGTTTGGATGGAGAAGTGTTTGGGAGGGCTCTGAACGGCAAATATTTAAAGAAATATTACCCAAGTGTATGGATCAACTCATGATTCGGCTATGGTCGTGCCGATTCGTGTTAGCCAATGCGTTGTAACACATGCATCACCTTTAGGACGTTTTTACGCCAAGTTTTCCCCCCTACTTTTTCTACATCGGCTCAGCTTGGCCGACTACGACAAGATGTCTGACTTGATAATTTTGTCAATGCTGGGAACACCATCAACAAAATTAGGGGACATATACAATATGATATCAAGAAGGCAGAACAATTTCTTGGACAATTTTTTCAAAGTTTGCGACGCCAAATTTCTGAAGCCGTCAAACGAGTTCGAAGTGATCGGCAAGTATATATATGAATTACGACTAGCCGATTACAGAAGAAGTTTTAGCCGATTACCAAATGCACGAAGGGTTCAGGTACAAGGATGCCTAGCCAACTATTACAAGCAGCTCAGCGTGAGAGAAAGTCAGTGATGTCCGATATTGCCCTACGACGGATCCCATCTATCTCTTCAATGGCCTTCACATCGGCTGTGTCGTTCCCCGGGATCGGCTTCATCTCCCTGGCCATGTCGGATAGATGTGACACGACCGCCTTAATCTTTGCTCGCTAGTCCTTGATCTCCTTTGGCAGGCCGGCCACGCGTTGTTCCTTGGCCACGATATCGGCTTCAACGTTGGCGAGTTCGGCTATCAGCTCCTCCCGACGCTTGGCGAAGCCGATCAAGTTCAGCAATCGGCTCGGTCTTCAAAGCATCAAACTTAGCCTTCTCGGCAGTAATTTCTT
This sequence comes from Oryza australiensis, assembly GCA_019925245.2. Lineage (NCBI taxonomy): Eukaryota > Viridiplantae > Streptophyta > Magnoliopsida > Poales > Poaceae > Oryza > Oryza australiensis. The sequence continues at coordinate 1,167,641 of JAIFGZ020000126.1, forward strand.
GTTGACCGGCTTTGATGGTGGCCTCCAACGCTTGGTTTTCGCGGCGATCGGCTATTCTCTATTTGGCTCGTTCGAACTTGTGCCGATGCGCCTCCATAAATTTGGCCGGTGCAATAATGCCAGCCAGCTGGTCCGGCAGCCGATCTTGGATATCCTCAAACCGACTACAGAAGGAACCGCAGTCGGTGACCAAGAAATCAAGGGAACACTCTAGCCGTTTGGCTATGTCTGACAAAGTTGCCCGTAGCTCCTCGTCCGACACCACCACGGCCTTATCGGCGCCCTCATCAGGATCAAGGAATTCCGAGAGATCAAAATCCAGAAGATCGGCTACAGACTGCAAGTTAGAAGGTGGTTAGGAGAGCCGACAAAATTGATGAGCCGGTTTATAAAACTAAACATGACTTACTCGGATAGCTGGAACTAAGGTAGCCACATCCTCAGCGTCACCATCACCTGCGGTCATCGGCGTCGGCTCGCTTGATGCATGGGGGAAGGTGTTGCAGCACGGGGAGGCTGAAAAAGATGATCGGCTGTGCCAGTAAGAAGTAAATGAAGGGTAATAGAGCTTACCAAAGGAGGAGGAGCCGTTTTCTTCTTGGCGGCCAGTTTCTTTGCCAACAGGCACAGAAAGCCGATGAATCATAATGGAAAAGATGATGAGACTAAACGATGGAAAATGCTTACCGGCTGGGAGCGAGGGACGCGTTTCGGAGGGCTTGGAGTTTGTACGGTGGTCTGTTCAGCCGATGGAGTCCGAGCATACTTGTCCGAAGAGCTCGTTACGGCCGCAGCAGCGTTGACGGCTTGCTCCATTTCCTCGTCCCTAATTTCTTCTTCAAGGGCCGCGTCCACATCTAGATCGATTGGGGGCAAGTCATCGACTGGAGTTGTTTTTGGTTTCTTTGAAGCTCGTTTTCTTTTCTCTACAGCCGGAGAAGCAGCAGCCGACGGCGTCGCCCTTTTCAGCCGATGCAATGGCGCACGGGTTTGGCCGTGAAGCAGAGTAGCCACCTTCGGCGCATGGAAGCCGATGATGGATGGGGCCAGCCCGCAGTCGCCGATAGCACACCGGGGGCATAAAGGATTTCCACTCTCCGTGTTACTTTTGTGGGGAGGGGAAGCATCGGTCGTCTGCAAAGGAATAAGGCATGATTAGTCAATAATGCAAGAAGTGGCTGAAGAGAGCTAAGAAGAAAAGACACTTACCGATGGAGTCATTTCCGAGTCGATGATGGTCAGGTACATAGAGGCCGATTGATGGAATAGATGCCGCTTCCATTCATTCCACCATCGGCTGAAGATGGTTGTCCTTGTCACTGCCAGATCAATGTTGTCGATGCTGCCTAGAGGGGGGCTAGGAATGTTGAGCAACCGATTCATCATAATATCTCCTTTGATCTTGCCCCTGGATTGGATTTTGTCTGAGTAATAGAGGCCAATCGGCAGCTGACCCATGCCAAGTTGTCTTGCGGCTACAATCGGATGGTAAAATTCCTAAGATTTTTGAACATTGCGCCCTTGGTGGATGCCGACAGGGAGGATGATAGGTGTGATGGCCGATGTATAGACCTCCCTCGGTTTTTCATATCCTTCGGAGTTAAGCTCATCCAGCTGGAGATCATCTGGGAGTTCGAATCTGTCATCTTCATAAGCAAACCATATTCTCGAACTGCTTGGGAAACCGCTGTACATGTTGCCAAACTAGTTTTGAAATGGTCGGCTGTTAGCTTGGATCCAGGATAGGTTGCTGCTACTTCCCCATATGACAGGCATCGGCGGGTGGTTACTTCTTCATCATCCTCGAACCTGTTAGTGATATGCCCTAGAGGCAACATGGAGATGTTGGATATCACGTCAATGTTTATGTATAAATGAATAAAGTGTTATTCAGTTCCATGAAATAGACATCTTGTATTGATCAATAAGTACGTGACTTATTTATGAGACTCGATATGTATGAATCTATTTCTAAACGATCCCCGATCATATGTCATATTGTTGGAACAAATATGATTCTAAGATCGGCATGTTTATTGATTGATGATCATGTCTCATAGATCATGGGTATGGAGATACCAAATCAATAAACATGGACATATGTATTAGAGAACACATTGTTGGATAGACCCACCATGAGACACTACAGAATTAATGTGCCATTAGTTGGTCTCGGGTAGTGTTGGTACAAAGTCCTTAGACCCGAGATCACCATGGATTCCAACATGTGTAGTAGCCTACTTTGGGACTACCAAACGCTATTCCGTAACTAGATAGTTATAAAGGTAGTTTTTGGGTTTGCTATGAAACATGGAGTGGGATGTGAGTGATCAAGATGGAATTTGCCCCTCCTTTGGAGAGATATCTGGGCCCCTCGAGGTAATGGATTATGGAAATGCATGGCCATGCTATGTTGATTGAGGAGTCAATCAACGGACGATAATCCAATACGGTTCGAGTGAATGGTTAAGCTATTGAAGGGATGACACACATCTTGCCTATAGCTTAACCGGTATCGTGAGGCAAAGGGATTTGTGTACACATTACAGTTCGTGAGCCGATATTATATTCTTGTATACTATGGTGTCAATATGTGCTTGCTAGGCGCGCGTTGTGTCGGCTGAGTTGGACTCGAGCCGACGGTCGGCTAAGTTAGACTATAGCCGAAACCGAGTATACCCGAACCTACGTGGTCGCACGCTTAAGGGGATAGAATAGATATTCGAGTTGGACTCGGATACGGCTCGATCGGATAGGGATCCAATCGGATAGAGTCCTATGGGCTTACGACGTATGGGCGGCCAACTCTATGAGATACGGATGAGATCCGATTCAAAATAGAGTCCTAATCGGCCACTAGTCTCGGTCGGCCAACTCTATATAAAGGAGGGAGGGGTGGAGAGCTACGACATGTCAATTGCATCGCGTGCAACGAAGTCGCCGAGATCAATCTCCACGGAAACCCCTACTTTCGAGCCAAACCCTAGCCTTGCATCGCGTGCTAGCACACGGGTGTACGGCGTTCTATCCCCGGACGTGTGGATACCGGTAGAGCGCGCTGCTACGTTGCGCGCATTTGATCGGCTTCGGATCGGCCGCAATCGGAGCGATCGGCGCGTGGTGGAATCGGCTGCGGTCGGGCGCATCGGAGCGAGGCGTGAGAACGCGGCCGGACGACTCGAATCGGCGATTGGCGAATCGGCTGTCTCCGTAATCGGCTACACTGTTCCGGATCGGATTGCCACGATTGGCTATTCCGCTGCACTCTACTCCAATCGGTAACGATCTATCGACCCTTACTTGCAAGTGTTCCTGGTTTGCGTGGTTAAAAGTTTTTGTTTTCGGCCAGCGTAGCCTCCGCGTAATCCTTCAGTGGTATCGAGCTAATCTTGCTTAGTTCGGGTTTTAGATTGGATCGGAACAAGTTTTGCGCACGGGTTGATTAGATCAATCGGTTTAACGGGATCGTTGAGGAGAGTTAATGGTTATTGCGTTCCTTGATAGTGTATCGGAACGGCGTAATGTGATTACGTCGAAGCAATTTCCATATAACTCGGTTTGAGTCGGCTTCGAGATAGCGTTCCTTGATAATGTATCGGAACGGTATAATGTGATTATGCCGAAGCTATCTCGTAGTCCGATCTTGTTTGCTGCCTCGCGCCTGCACAAACCATCTCCCTTGATAGGTCGTCTCGATGCCGTATCTCTGCGATAAGTAGAAAACGTTTCTACGCCTAACTTGTTTTTGCAGAGAATGCTTTGACATGGTATGGCCCTATTGTATGTATGAGATGTATGAGATGCATGTGATGCATGTAATATTCTTTCATATGTGCAATCCCTGTAATATTCTTTCATACGTGCAATGCTTGTAATATTCTTTCACGACCTGCGAGTCGATGTAATCTTCAATTAGAGCTTCTATAGTAGTAGCTTAGTTTGAAGAAATCAAGCATTCGGCACTCGAAAGAACGGTGATGAAGATGGAGATCCTGTACACAGGCATGGAGATGGAGATCACCATGTGAAGGGGGCCATACTATTTCACTATATGCTATTCTTCTTACTTTCATATGTGATATGTTTGTTTGATAGGATAGCATCCCTCGCAAAATTAAGTAGTAATGATGCCCTTCCAAATGTTGCACCCGTCACCGTTATGCTCGTCAATGGTGGGTCCGCCAAAGTAGAGTGCCATTCTCTATCATAACACGAGGGGTATATGTCGGACATATACATGCATGAGCATTTGGTTTACTTAACAAGGCTATCAAAACAGTTTTGGGCCTTGGGGCATAGGTTGGCGCCGGGGCATGGAGATGCCACACCAACAACAAGAGTCACATAGAGATGTGATTAGCAAGGTGTTGCTTACCGATGTTACTAATTTTCTAGCAGTGATGCCAAAGCTCACTAGAAAATTAATTAACATGTGGATCTTGACCCAATACGTAACCTAGAGGGAAGGTGGAAAATACGTAATGGGAGTCTAATGTTAAATTGTTTAACAATAGACATAGCATAAACATTGTGCTAAACTTTGCTTTTTCGTTGTAGAATAAATGGCGGCTAATACTACACCCAGTACCTTTAATTTGCGATCTATTCTCAAAAAGGAAAAATTAAATGGAACAAACTTTATGGATTGGTATCGCAACTTGAGAATTGTTCTCAAGCAAGAGCGTAAGGAGTACGTTCTTGAAGTACCTTATCCGGAGGATTTGCCTAATAACGCCACTGCAACGCACGGAGGGCTTATGAGAAGCACACTAATGATGCCCTAGATATAAGCTGTCTCATGCTTGCTACAATGTCCCCCGAGCTTCGAAGCAATATGAGAGCGCGATGCTCACACTATTATTCAGGGGATCTGCGTGGCATGTTTGAGAACCAAGCTCGGGCCGAGAGGTTCAACACCTCAAAGTCCTTGTTTGCGTGCGAGCTTGTTGAGGGAATCCCGTCGTCCGCATGTGATAAAGATGATTGGCTACATTGAGAGTCCGGAAAAGCGGGTTTTCCCTTAGCCAAGAGTTGGCTGCGATGTGATTCTCCGGTCGCTCCCTCCGAGCTTCGAGCCATTCATATTGAATTATCACATGAACAATATGGATAGAACCTTGGCTGAATTGCATGGGATGCTAAAGACAGTGAGGAGAGTATCCAGAAAAACGGTCATCATGTGATGATGATGCGAAGGCAAAGCGCAAACCACTGTCAAGAAACTTTGCACCAAGAGGAAGTTAACTCCCGATGAGATCGCGAGTGCCTCCAATGCAAAGAAGGGCAAGAAGGGTCGGCGGCATCGGATGCCGTTTGCTTCTATTGCAAGGAGGAGCCCTTGGAAGAGGAACTGCAAGAAGTACATGGAGGATCTCAAAAAGAAGCAAAGTACGACTTACGTCTGGGTATTAATGTTATAGACATTAATCTTGCTACTTCACCTACCGACTCTTGGGTATTTGATACCGGATCGTAGCTCATATTTGCAAATCGTTGCGGGAATGAGAAGAAGTAGAGGATTGAGAAGGGGCGAGGTGAACCTGCGCGTCGGCAATGGAGCAAGCGTTGCTACGGTTGCTTGTCGGCACAGTACCACTTCATCTACCTTCGGGATTAGTTTTGGAATTGAATAATTGTTATTGTGTTCCAACACTATGTCAAAACGTTATTTCCGCTTCATGTTTGCAAGCGGAAGGATATGATTTTAGAACAATGGACAATGGTTGTTCAATATATCTCGAGATATGTTCTATTTTCATGCTCCATTGGTGAATGGATTATACGTTTTGAATCTTGAAGCGTCTCCCATCTATAACATTAATACGTAAAGGCAACTCTCTAATGATATAAACCCCACGTTTATCCGGCATTGTCGCTTAGGCCATATAAATAAGAAACGCATGGAGAAGCTCCATAAGGATGGATTGATTCACTCTTTTGATTTTGAATCATTTGAGACATGTGAGTCTTGTTTACTTGGTAAGATGACAAAGGCACCTTTCACGGGGCACAGTGAGAGAACAAGTGACTTGTTGGCACTCGTACATACCGATGTATGTGGACCAATGAGCTCAACGGCCGAGGTGGTTATCGACTTCATTACCTTTACCGATGACTTTAGTAGATATGGTTATATCTACTTAATGAGGCATAAGTCCGAATCCTTTGAAAAGTTCAAAGAATTCCGAATGAAGTACAAAATCATTTAGGGAAAACAATCAAGTTTCTACGATCGATCGTGGGGGAATACTTGAGCCAAGAGTTTGGTAATCATCGAAAAATTATGGAATTGTTCCACGTTGACTCCGCCAGAACTCCACAATGGAATGGGGTGTCCGAACGGAGAAATCGCACCTTGTTGGACATGGTGCGGTCGATGATGAGCCAAAGTGATCTTCCGTTATCCTTATGGGGATATGCTCTTGAAACACTGCGCTCACGTAAATAGAGTTCCATCTAAGTCGAGTTGAAAAGACACCATATGAGATATGGACGGGCAACCCCTAGTTTGTCTTTTCTCAAAATATGGGGATGCGAAGCTTATGTAAAACGTTTGATCGACAAGCTCACACCCAAATCGACAAGTGCTTCTTTGTGGGATATCCTAAGGAAACTAAGAGATATTACTTTTATAATCGGGAACAAGGCAAAGTGTTTGTCGCCCGACACGGTGTCTTCTTGGAGAAAGAGTTTCTTTCAAGAAGGGTTAGTGGGAGCAGGGTGCATCTTGAAGAAGTTCAAGAAACACCGAGAAAATGTTTCGCGACCACGAACCACAACGGGAGGAGCAAAGTGTTGCGCCACCGGTTGTAGACACACCGCCCACGGAGTCCGAAAGATCACGTCATGCACCGCAGTACAGTGCGGAACAACGTGATATATTGTTGTTAGACAACGATGAACCTAAGACCTATGAGGAAGCGATGGTGGGACCCGATTCCAACAAGTGGCTTGGAGCCATGAAATCCGAAATAGAATCCATGTACGACAATCAAGTTTGGAACTTGGTTGATCCACTGATGGTGTCAAAACCATTGAGTGTAAATGGGTTTTTAAGAAAAGGCCGATATGGATAGAAATGTTCACATCTATAAGGCGCGATTGGTGGCGAAAGGTTTTAAACAGATTCAAGGAGTTGATTATGATGAAACCTTCTCGCCCGTCGCAATGCTTAAATCTATTCGGATTATCCTAGCGATTGCTGAATATTTCGATTATGAGATATGGCGGATGGATGTCAAAACGGCTTTCTGAATGGAAACCTAAGCGAGGATGTATACATGATACAACCTCGGGGTTTTGTCGATCCGAGATCGCTGAAAGATATGCAAGCTACGAAATCCATTTATGGATTGAAGCAAGCATCTCGGAGTTGGAATATTCGTTTTGATGAAGTAATCAAAGGGTTTGGTTTCATCAAAAATGAAGAAGAGGCCTGTGTTTACAAAAAGGTCGGTGGGAGTGCAATTGTATTTCTAATCTTATATGTGGATGACATATTGCGATTGGAAATGATATCCCTATGCTTGAATCCGTCAAGTCTTCATTGAAATATAGTTTTTCCATGAAAGACTTAGGGAGGCAAGCATATATATTAGCATTCGGATCTATAGAGATAGATCCAAGAGGCTAATTGGATTAAGCCAAAGTACATACATTGACAAGGTGTTGAAAAGGTTCAACATGCATGATTCCAAGAAAGGTTTCTTGCCCATGTCACATGGCATTAATCTTAGCAAGAATCGGTGTCCTCGGACACATGATGAGCGGAATAAGATGGGTATGGTTCCATATGCTTCGGCAATTGGATCCATCATGTATGCCATGCTTTGTACACGCCTGATGTCTCGTACGCTTTGAGTGCTACGAGCAGATCGAGATCCAGGTGAAGGTCACTGGATCGCCGTAAAGAATATCCTTAAGTACTTGAGAAGAACTAAGAATATGTTCCTAGTCTATGGAGGTGAAGAAGAGCTCGTTGTAAGTGGTTACACCGATGCTAGCTTCCAAACAGACAAGGATGATTATAGATCGCAATCGGGTTCGTGTTCGCCCGAACGGAGGCGCGATCACTGGAAGAGTTCCAAGCGGGATACTGCGTTGCTGATTCTACAACAAGAGGCCGAGTGCATTGCCGCTTCGGAAGTGCAAAGGAGGCTGTTTGGATCAAGAAATTCGTTTCTAAGCTTGGTGTGATGACTAGTACGACGGTCCAATGTCTCTCTATTGTGACAATAGTGGAGCCATTGCACAAGCCAAGGAGCCGAGGTCACATCGAAGTCCAAACACATACTTCGGCGATATCATCTCATCCGCGAGATTGTGGACAGAGGTGATGTCAAGATATGCAAAGTGCACACGGATCTCAACATAGCCGATCCCCGACAAAACCTCTCCCTCGGCAGAAGCATGAGGCGCACACAAGAGCAATGGGTATTAGATACTTACATGATTGACTCTAGTGCAAGTGGGAGATTGTTAGTGATATGCCCTAGAGGCAACATGGAGATGTTGGATATCACGTCAATGTTTATGTATAAATGAATAAAGTGTTATTCGGTTCCATGAAATAGACATCTTGTATTGATCAATAAGTACGTGACTTATTTATGAGACTCGATATGTATGAATCTATTTCTAAACGATCCACGATCATATGTCATATTGTTGGAACAAATATGATTCTAAGATCGGCATGTTTATTGATTGATGATCATGTCTCATAGATCATGGGTATGGAGATACCAAATCAATAAACATGGACATATGTGTTAGAGAACACATTGTTGGATAGACCCACCATGAGACACTACAGAATTAATGTGCCATTAGTTGGTCTCGGTAGTGTTGGTACAAAGTCCTTAGACCGAGATCACCATGGATTCCAACATGTGTAGTAGCCTACTTTGGGACTACCAAACGCTATTTAATGTGGATAGTTATAAAGGTAGTTTTTGGGTTTGCTATGAAACATGGAGTGGGATGTGAGTGATCAAGATGGAATTTGCCCCTCCTTTGGAGAGATATCTGGGCCCCTCGAGGTAATGGATTATGGAAATGCATGGCCATGCTATGTTGATTGAGGAGTCAATCAACGACGGATAATCCAATACGGTTCGAGTGAATGGTTAAGCTATTGAAGGGATGGCACACATCTTGCCTATAGCTTAAGCGGTATCGTGAGGCAAAGGGATTTGTGTACACATTACGGGTTCGAGCCGATATTATATTCTTGTATACTATGGTGTCAATATGTGCTGCTAGGCGCCGCTGTTGAGGTCGGTGAGTTGGACTCGAGCCGATGGTCGGCTAAGTTAGACTATAGCCGAAACCGAGTATACCTGAACCTACGGGTCGCACGCTTAAGGGGATAGAATAGATATTCGAGTTGGACTCGGATACGGCTCGATCGGATAGGGATCCAATCGGATAGAGTCCTATGGGCTTACGACGTATGGGCGGCCAACTCTATGAGATACGGATGAGATCCGATTCAAAATAGAGTCCTAATCGGCCACTAGTCTCAGTCGGCCAACTCTATATAAAGGAGGGAGGGGTGGAGAGCTACGACATGTCAATTGCATCGCGTGCAATAGAAGTCGCCGAGATCAATCTCCACGGAAACCCCCCCACTTTCGAGCCAAACCCTAGCCTTGCATCGCGTGCTAGCACACGGGTGTACGGCGTTCTATCCCCGGACGTGTGGATACCGGTAGAGGCGCGCTACGTTGCGCGCATTTGATCGGCTTCGGATCGGCTGCAATCGGAGCGATCGGCTGTGGTGGAATCGGCTGCGGTCGGGCGCATCGGAGCGAGGCGTGAGAACGCGGCCGGACGACTCGAATCGGGCGATTGGCGAATCGGCGTCTCCGGGAATCGGCTACACTGCTCCGGATCGGATTGCCCGATTGGCTATTCCGCCGCACTCTACTCCAATCGGTAACGATCTATCGACCCTTACTTGCAAGTGTTCCTGGTTTGCGCGGTTAAAAGTTTTTGTTTTCGGCTAGCGTAGCCTCCGCGTAATCCTTCGAACCGTGGCTTGATTAAGGGAAATCGGCTTCCAATGGAGTCAGCCTTTCCACAACCCGATAGAGGTGGAGGTTTAGCCACAACTCTAGCAGCCACCAGGGCCCTCCTGTGTTGATGGCTTGTTTGGAAGCTAGCCGAGCCGATGCACTACTTAACATTTGGTATAGATAGCCGAGCAAGTATTTTCCCAAAGGGACTTGTTTTTTGCTCACTAAGGTTTCGGCTATGTGCTGCCAGTTGCTAGTCGGCCCACAGCTCGATCCACAGAAAACAAATTTTTCTAGCCACATTGAGAGGAAAGCAGTGTGTTCTCTCTCAGAGATTGGACCGTCTGTCATGTTCATTGATATGAAGCCGCTCCAGCCTCCTATGCTTTTGGTCTTAAAATTGTGGGAGCACTTGATGTTGAGGCCGGCTGGGTCAACTATGGATGTTATATCCAGTCCTGTGATCATCACTACATCCAAAAGGGTTGGTGTCATCGGCCCTTGTCTAAATAAAAACACATTTAGCGTGTCCGACCAGAAGTAAGTGGCAGCCGATTGGAGGGGTTCGTCCTTTGATATATCGGCTATTGTCACGGCTAGGCATTGGCTTATACCTAGTTCAGTCCAGTGGGTTTGCTGCCTAGCCGACACCCGTGAATACCAAGCTGGCCAAGATTTATCTGTTGAAGGCCAAGACTTGAAGGCACCAGACCAGTGGGCTAGGTCAGGAGTGGAAAATCTGAAGGGAATCCGGTTTGTTTCGGCATTAATAAACTCGTTAGGGTCTACGTTGCCGATCGACCCTAACAAGAACTGATTAGGGCTAACAAGGTCTGGAATGGCGATTTGATGCGCGAGGTGCTGCGATTTAAAGGATGGAAAAACAAGATTACAAAAGATAAAAGCCAAGTTGCACAGAGTAAAGGGCGGTAGCCGATGAAACTTACCTCTGGGTATTCCGCTTGGGCCGCGTCGGAACGAGTGCTTGAGGATGCCATTGATGAGTGGGATCGTCGCCGCGGAAGGGTTTGTTGGTGAGGTCACGCTTTGGGTTCCGACGAGGTCGCCGAGGAGACGAAGAGTTTTTTGGCTAGGGCTTGAGAGATAAAAGTAAAAGCGCGGCTTGTTTCGGCGCAAGGCAGGTGCTATTTAAAGAGATTTCATGACAGCCGAGACAGAATCGGACAGGAGTTGTGCGGGAATTCGAAAAGCGGCAAATCCACGATATTATCTTATCACGGACTTGGGGGGCATGTGTTAACGACCAAATTTGGTAACCAAATCCCTAATTTCAAGATTGGATTTGAAGTGGAATCGGATTGGGAAAGTGATCTGCGAAGGAAACACAGAACGCATCGCCCATGATCAAATCGGTTGGGAAATCAGTCAGCTGAGGCCGAATCGGATAGGATGGCCGATAGCCGATTTCGATTCAGAGAAGAAGATGAAGTCGTTTCCGATAAAGAAGCTTAAAGATAAAAGAAAGATTCGGTTCCTAAATGTTCGTTAAGATTATTGCCATCTATGAATAGGGTCATATAACGACAATTGTATCTGTAAAATAGGGTTTTGTTTAGATATTCCTTTTGTGATACGATATTGGGGCTGTATCCCGAGATATTGTCATATTTTAAATAGTAGATTAGATGGAAACCGTGTCTTACATAGATAGTGTTATTCCTGGGTATAAATATAGACCCGAGGGTTCTTTGTAAAATCATCAAACACACATCAATACAATCTCGGGGCATCGCCAAACCTTTTTCTTTTAGATGAGTTCTTGATCCCGCTTCAGGCTGCATCAATCTCGACCCCTGAATAAGGTAAACGCTTGTCGTTAGTAGTTTGTATCATCAAATCTAGTGCTTACATCGTCATGACACTCTAGGTTTAATGTTATAAGCGACGCAATTTATCATATACGGTATATAAACTAGATTAATATCTGGATATATCTTACCATCGGCTGGTTTCTCTCGGGAGACAGTAGCCGATAGAGCTAGATCTAGATGTTAAACTAGTTTGTATGATGTATCCACCGTCTCAAAGGATTTACATCGGTTCATATAGATCTAATACTTCTTTTTGTACTTAATGCTGCATCATCATGACCTATTAAGTCGCTTTCAGAATTATTAAGATCTATCCGACTGGATGTTTATCATTAGAGATAGTGTCGGAGTTTCAGCCGGCCTTACCTGTTTTAATTGTCTTTCAACATTATTTACTATTAGATATATTAAAGCTGCCTCTTATATTAAGATCTCAATCTGGTTAAATGCCTTAAGCCAGTATCAGTCTGTTGGCATCAGCTGATAACCGATTGATCTAGGTTTAACACATTTAGATTAGATTGATATCTTTTCATAATACACATCGGAGTAATAGCCAATACACATTAGATCTGCAGCATCGGCTAGGTTATGAATACATATATTTGTTACCCTGATGTATATTTAGATTAATTGATTTATACTGTCTCAACATAGCCGATCTATACCAGTCACTTAGTTTAAATGTGCTTCGGGATAGCCAATATATGTAAATTGATTCCCTGAGCCGATCCGATAGGATCTAAATTTAACCTTAACGCATGTATATGTTTATTATTTTTATTGGTTAGCAGATCAAACAAATTAGCACGCCTAGTTCATCACAGGTAGCCAAGGACGGACTGACTTGGAGTTAAGCGAGATCTCCCGGGCCGGCGCGTGGGAAAGATTTCTCATCAACGGCGTTGCAGCGGGACGATGACACGGGGAGGAAGCGAGGCGGAGGGCGAAGGTTCGGGGCGGCGAGGAGCTCGGCGGCAACGGGAGGAGGCGCGCGGGCGTGGCGCGGGCGCGGCGGTGGGGACGGAAGAGAGTGATGCAGGAGGTCTTTTTATTTTTGTTGTTAGTCATTTATATATAACTTTGAAAGCAAGGGTGTGTTTAACTTTGTGTATCATCTTGGACCTTGATTAAGAAATAGTATCGAGATAGACATTTAGTCTAAGTTAATTTAATTTCACCAAATTAAGTCAAAAATATAATAAAAATAGATATTGACTTACGATACTTTAAACCGATTAGAAATTTGGTAAAAGTTTAAAATATTTACGACTCGAATATTATTAGTTAGAAAAGTATATTGATGAATAGGATAAGTTACATGTTATCATCAACAGGCATGCGAACCCTAACATCTCCTTATAATTTACTTACCTCAGTTGACTATGGTCAAACACCACAACCAATGGGGGCCTGATGTAGCCTCTAGGACTGTCTGTGATTAACCACAAATATGGAACTAAAATATAAAATCACCAAAAGCTCCAGGATGTCGTCTTCCTCCCGTCCTCACACGGAAGGTGACAGCGCTCGGCCATGCCTTCGACCGCCGGCGATAGGAGGACGTCAGGGAGGTATCCTGCCTCACAGGCGCTTCTCTCCCTTGTTCGACGGCGGCGCGCTAGCTCACGCGTGCAGCGTGTGCTCGGCCGCCGCTCAGGGCAATGCACGGCGAGGCAAGAGGTGCATGAGTCGGGCTCGCTGCTAGAGGTCAAGGCAACAATGGAGCGAGAGGTTATACGGATCGGAAATTTTATAGATTTGGACGAAAAAACAATTTGATGATCGAAAAGTTATAGATTTTATAAGTAGTTAAGATAAACTCTATTGTACGTGTATAACTATTTTTTTTAAATAGCCGGGCGGTTGGGTTAATTTCGGAAAAACTCAAGAGGTTTTACGCAAAATAGCCAGCGAGAACAAAATTTTGGGTGAAAACACTACTTACTTTATATAGACTAGCAAAATGGCCTGTGCGTTGCAACGGGACGACGACGCAGGGAGAGAAATAGACGGAGGACGAAGGTCCAGGCGGCGGCGTGGGAGCTCCGAGCGGCGACGGAAGGGAGGGGCACAGGCACGGCGTGGGGCGCGATGCGGATGGGGACGGAAGAGAGGGATGCCGGAGGTCTTTTTTTCATCCAAGCCCTCCCTTTTTTTTCAGCATTGAGACTGCGGGTTAATTTTATAATACTCAAGAGGTTTTCTGCAAAATAACCCCTTTTTCTTCTTTAACTGGGTTTTTTTGAAATAGCTAGGTGGACTGCAGGTTAATTTCGAAAAAACTCAAGAGGTTTTCTGCAAAATAGCTAGGCAAAACAAAATTTGGGTGGAAACACTACTTCGTTTATAGATAGTCATAGATAGTTATATATATATATATGCTATATAAGGGATCTGTTCACATTGATGTCAAAATAAACCTTGTAAAAATTTGGTAAACGTAACGTTACCAAAATTTCATAGATATTATCAATATTTAATAACAAACTAAATATAATCACATACTAATTAATTGTATCAAATAATAATATATCAACCATAGATTTTTGGGTGAGTAAGAAGAGAGACGAGAGGGAAGAGAACCGGAGAAGATGGGCCCACCTTTGTTCTCCTTCCATCAGTGCGTCCACCTTTGTTCTCCTTCAAACAGCCCGTGAAAGGAGATGATGGGCCCAACCTAGTAAATAAAATAAAGTATATGGGTAGAGCAGTTATGGATGATAACTAATCTCTTATAGCAATTATCTTTTAAATCTTTTTTTATTATTATAAAAATTAAATATGTTTCGTTAAAACTTTGATATGTCAGTCTTGTCCAATACGATACCCGTTCGCACACCGCACGCGTATAGGAGTGGCAACATGGCCAGATGTCCAAAATAGGTGAAATCAGCCTCCACCCCGCCCCGGCCCCTCCTAGGACCAGGGCCGTCTCTAGGAATTGGAGGCCCATGTGCTAAATGTAAAGTGTGGCCTTTAAATATATTTAATATCCATCGTTTTAGGATCGAGTGTATCCCAGGTCTTTGGGTTAAAGATGTCATGCTGGAAAGGATTATCGATGACATCATCAATATTATCATCATTACCTCCATCACCATCATTATCGCGTTCTTCTTCGCCTGTATTACTGTGACCTTCATCAACATAAGCTTCTGGAATTTCAGCAGATGGAGTCTCAACCTCCATTGCATCATCACCATGACTACGACTATCACCAATATTAGCTTTTGGAGTTTCTTTGACAATAAATGTATGAAGTGCACCCTTTTGTGATTGAGCAAACGCTTCTAGTCTTTGTTTCTTCTTACGCTTTTCAGCACCAGATTCGTACTTTCTAATTCTTGTAGTAGACATAGGACACCACACCAACGTCTGTTCCATAAACCAAACAAAAGTATTTCCATTAAATCAGTCAGCACATATACATGTACAAAAACTGATGACTAATCGAGTGCCAAACACTAATTTAATTGCTTGTCATGCACTGTAGTCATGGATGGACTGTCGAAACCTTCATCATGAAACATACGCATACCTGAAGTGAATGGCTGCGCCTGGTTTGGCCGTTGTCGCAGACGCCGGACGGGAGAATGCAGAAGGGCGCAGTCGCACAGAAGGGGCGGCGTCTGCAGATGCAGAAGGGGGCAGCGTTTCCATCGATTCAATTGCCTTCCGCAGCCGACGATTCAGTTGTCGAGTTACAGACGTTGGGGTGCCGTAGTGGGCTGTTAAATTTTGGGGGCCTATGGATTTTGGAGGCCATGTACAGTCGAACAGCTGGAACCTGGCTTTTGACGGGCCTGCCTAGGACCCGACACCCGACCAGGGCTCCGCATGGACATAGCAAGCCAACGGGAGGCGAGCAAGCAGTAGTGGGTGGCTCGCCGAGAAGTTGATAGGAGGCGACACTGATGGGAGTGGCGCGGAGAAGACGCTGATAGGAGGTGGCATGCTGCGGCGTCGATAGGAGGCAGCAGATGGCACACCAACAGAAGGGGAAGGGAGTTGGGGATCTACCTGGGTGGAGGGAGAGTCGGAGAGGAGATCGAGGCTGGTCTTCGTAGCTGCGTTAGGGATTGAGAATGCCCGTCGCCGCCTCGTCAGGAGATGCTGAGAGGAAGCGCGCCACTTCTCGCTGCATCGGGAGGAAGCACGGCGTGTATCTAGGGTTTTACCTATCATCGGTTGCCGCGTGGTTATCGTGGTAACCATCCTTATCGTCGGGGTACGGTAAGGGTAACCGACACTAAGGTTTGTCCAAATTTCGTCAAATTCAAATTTTTTGAAAAGAATAAAAAAATTCAAAAAAAATCGTGGAGGTAGTTTTTGAATTATAGTGTTAGATGGTGAAGAATTTTTTTAAAAAATGAACGAGATAAAATCATTTTTTAATTTAAATCAAGATTAGGTCAGAAAATAAAAAAAGCTTACAGCTAGCTGGGCCCAAATAGGCACTGTTTATGAGCCCAACTCGGCCCAACTTTGAAACCGCCGCTGAAACCACAGTAATCGCGCTGAAACCACAACCGTGCAAAATCATGCGATAATCGTGACCAAACCATGCGGTTTCTGTTCCAAAATTCGGCCAAACGCGGTTGCGCAAAAGCAAATGCGGTAACCACGGCCAAGCGTGCGGTTTCGGTTTCAAATTTCGTCGGCGAAATTCGTGCAGTTTTGGACGGTTACCGCAATAACCGCCTTACCGCGCGGAAGGGGGGTCTAACCTCCCCTAAAATGGTAAGTCAAACACGCGTGTATCTCGATTGTATCAAAGGAAAGTGGCAGCTCGGCTAGGAATTGGGAGAAGTTAGTTGAGCATGTGGTGTAACTAGGGTTTAGGGGAACAAATGGGCCAAATGGCTAGCATATGGGCTTTTTGTTGGGCCTTAGCCATTAGGGTGAAGTGCTAAACACATTCTTTCTTAATTTTGAGGCGGGTTCCTAGTCACCTGCGGGTCACTTTCTATCCCTGTCCCTGCCCCCAATAGCCCCACGGGTGAAAAAGTAGCCCCATCTCCGGCCCTGTAGGGATGGGTACCCACCCCCTACGGGGAAATTATCAGGAGTGGGCACCAATTACCGAGAACCGAGAACCTAACCAAAAATACCAAAACCAAAAAAATTCGGTTCTTGTTCGGTTCCTAGTTCTCAAGAACCGAATTTACCGAGGTAAATTTGGTTCTATACCTCAGTAAACCGAAATTACCAAAGTACCAAAATTAAACCCTAGCTAGCATAGCACTCGCGCTCGCGTCCTCCTCGACCCAGCAACACCCAGCACTATTGGTGGCCCAGCAGTAGCAGAAACGAAACCCTAGCTCATCTCCCACCGCACCACCGGCCATCAGTCATCCACCGCGTCGTCGCCTTTGCCCGTCTCCCACCGCGCCGTCGCCTTCGCCCGTCACCCTCCGCGCTGTCGCCGTCGCCTTCGCCCTTGCCTGATGTTACATTGTGATGTACTCTGTTCGATACTTTCGGTAAATACCAAAACCGAACCGAATTTACCAAAACCAAATTTCCTCGGTATCAAATTTTTTTAGGAACTGATCGGTACCAGTTTCCCGAGGAATCGAATTTCTATAGGAACCGAAGAACCGAATCGATCAATTCGGTAATACCGAACGACCAGTCCTGAAATTATCACCCCTACATGTGCACGCCAGCATGTCACTCCTTTGGACCCGGTTGGTGATCCGTTTGGGACGTCATTAGACACTTGCCAAGTCGCCAGTTGTGCACTCGCCTCGTGCGCTGTCTTTAGGGATGAAAGCAGGGACGAAAAAATCCCGTACCGACCGACACCGAATACCAAAAATCTCGACTGAATACCATTTCTGCGAGAAAAAGGGAACGGAAAAAAATTAGAACGGGAAAACGGGAACTGGAACAAGAACAGTTGGGATGTTTTCTCGACTATATTCGCGGATCCCGTATTTATTCGGGAAAATTCCCGCGAGAAATTCCCCTTTTTCATGCCTTCTCAATCAATTTCGGCCCACACCCCACCCAAGCCGACCACCCGCTGTCGGCCCAGTAAGTGGCCCATTCAGCCACTCCCCCGGTCCATTCCAAACCAAACCCTAGGCTAGGTCGCCCCAAGCCCCCCCACCCAACGCTAACGCCCTGTACCTCCGCCGCCATCGCACCTCCCATCCGTCCCGCCCGACCCCCATCGCATGCGATGACGGCCGACTCCGCCCACCGCCGCACCCTCCTCCGCCCCTGCCCTCCCGTCGCCGACGTGATCCGGAGCCCTAGGGCGGTGGCGCCCGTGGTGACCCTCCTCCGCCGTTGTCTCCCCGTCGCACGGCGCGGCGCGCTGGAGCTCCCGGAGGTGGAGAAGGTGTTGCGCGACGTGCGGCGGGGACGTGCGCGTGTTTCCCGTCGAAGAGGGCAGGCTGCACGACGGCTCCTGTGCTGACTACATGGTCGTCGCCACAGGCCGCTCCGACTGGCATGTCCGCAACATCGCGCAGGCTCTACTCTACAAGGCAGGCCGCTCCCTCGAATCTTCATAAACAAGGGTTTACTAGTTTCGTCTAGGAATCGCTGTGATTCTAGGTGATTTGTTATTCCTTGATTGTAGTATTTGGGCAGGTTATTGATTAGTATTTGATTGCGCAAGTTCACCATTTTTCGTGTTAGTTTTTTGTTGTTAAAATCGGTATGGATTTCAATTGATTCCATTTCACCTATGAATAATTAGTAGTGCTGTGCATCTAAAATTCTCTAGGACAATCAGGGTGAATGATTGTTTTTCTTGATTTAGCAAGTTCTCAATTTTGGTGGTCTAGTAAACTTTGTCTCGAATGATTATAGAAGATTGCATGATGTATTTTAGTGGATGTGGTTGTTCTCATGTATAACTAAGGATTCCACTTTACTACGAGTTGGCTTGGACTTAGCGGAACAGAGTGTAGCACAGAACTTAAACTTAATTATTAATTATAGTCTGACATGCTTCTTTTCACCGATACCCTTGGCTTTTGTTTCATGATATGATGAAAACTAGTGCATATATCTTGTGACATATTGACATTTTTTCCCACTATAAGCTTACATCGCTGTCAGTGGTTATATGTGTGTCGACGTTTTCGCTTTTTCTTACCGATTCCCGATCGTAATTGACATGCTTCCGACTGTTCCTAATATCCTTTATTACCGAATTCGTTTTTTCGTCAGCCTTTTCCGTTTCCATTCCTGATTCTGGTTAAAAAATACGGGAACGGAAATGATTAAGATTTTCTCCCGACCGTTCCTGACCGTTTTCATCCTTAGCCGTCTTCACGCCCGTGATTGTTTTGGGTTCGGAAAGTGAAGTCGTCGCTTCCCCGTGCCAAATCTTCTGTCGTCCTCCTAGATGTCAGCATAGGCGTCGGCTGCGTTAACAATACCCGCACCACTGCTTCTTCTACAAACACCAAAAACAAAATCCCCATGCCCGGAAACACATGATGCTCCCTTGTTTTCACCCGTTTCTAGACCCGACTCATCAGTTATATGCCCAAAGTCATCGTGGCTTTAGATCTAAGACCCGTGTTCTGGCCAACACAGACACTCCCTTTGAAACCTGACAAGACAATCGAGCTCGCAACACTCGAAAACATATTTTGCTGAAAAAATTCTCGTCGTTCCGCCATCATAGCCCACATCCATCTCCCCAGTTCCTCCTCTCTGTTTTATCTTTCTCGTTTGTGTGCCAGATTCAGGAAGAAGAAGCACAGTATCAGGCTTGAACCAAGTGTTTGAGCCCAAGGAAACTATCTGCATACAGTTTGACCCAACTCGCCAAAACCCAGAACAGTGAACCGCGCCTGAACTAAATCGGTCAATTTGATTGTTTTGGTCGTTTCCACCCTGCAAGTCACGAACTCACGATAGCCATCCTTTGCACATGCTTCTTGCTCTGGAAGCGAGCACTAATGAAAGCAGTGAATGGTAACCTAATTTCTCTACTGTTTACACACCTCATATATACTCCCTGGTTTTAGTTCGAATCCACATGTTGATCAAGGAACTAAACCATGCATTGATGTTTCTGCATGACTGCTGAGTATTAGCGTACACGTGCATGGCACTGGTGACTTTGTGTCTAAAAATTACAACTAACATGAAATCCCTTTAGGATAGTTTGGCATGTCATTATCTGCTTGATGAGTTACCATGAGTTGCCAAACCATGTAGCTTGATCCATGTTTCTAGCAAGGATTTTCTTTTATTGTTTTTCTTATCTTTGAATAAGTGGACACTGTTCTTCTCGGACATTCTTGCCTTGGGACTTGATGGCCGACCGCTGGCGTGTCCGCTGCCTCCCTCTGTCGCGGAGAATGCGGCACTTCGTGTGTTCCTGGCCAGCTGCTGCAAGCCTCTTCCTCCAGCGCTTCTTTCACCCCAGCCAGCTCCGGCCCCCACTGCCGCAGTCACTAGTAGGGTTTCGAAGCGCAGCGTGCGGATTGTGGCCCAGGCCACGCTTGCAGGGCCTTGCAACTCGTTGACTCGCGCGCTGCGAAACTTGCTACGCAAGCTTGGACTGGCTCCCGACAAGGGCCCGGTTCCGTCGCAGGCCTTGGCAGACTTCGACGCCCTCTTCACCAGCCGCCTCTCTCAGGACCACGTCATCGCCCTCTCGGCGCTCTTCTCAAATTCTTTGCCACCGGCGCAGGCAACGGGGCTGCTGTTTGCTTGTGGTTGATCTCCCTCTTTTTCTGCTCTCCCCCTTCTCTCTCTCTTCGGTGTGTTCTTCTGATGGGCTCTTGTAATGAGAACATTCTGATTTGGAATGTGCGGGGTCTGAACTCATGGGCCCGCAGGGCGATGGTTCATGATGTAGTTCGTGAGGAGAGGATCTCACTTCTTTGCCTTGAGGAGACTAAGATGGATGTTATCACTTCTGGCACTATCGTGGAAATGCTAGGTCTTGATTTCGAGTACTCCTTCTTGCCTGCTGAGGGTCGTGCTGACGGTGTGTTGCTTGCCTGGCGTTCGGCCACCTGGTCTGTTTCTGATGTTAGCCTGGCAGACTTCTCTCTTACAGCGCGGGTTCGCCACTTCGCGGACCAGACGGCCTGGTGGCTTTCTATCATTTATGGACCCCAGGAGGAGTCGGACAAGCTCCGTTTCTTGGATGAGCTCCGTGTGCTGCGTTCCTCCCACCCTGGTCCGTGGGCGGTTGTTGGTGATTTCAACCTTATCTTGGACGCCCGGGATAAGAACAACTTGAATCTCAATCGTCGCATGATGGGCCGCTTTCGGCGTTTGGTAGATGAGCTGGACCTCAGGGAATTGCCGTTGCATGGCCGTCATTTTACCTGGAGTAATGAGCACGACTCTCTCACTCTTGTCAAGCTCGACCGTGTTTTCTTCTCTGCGGACTGGGAGGAGTTTTTTCCCTCCTGCTTTCTTCAGGCTGCTTCCTCTTCTGCTTCCGATCACTGCACCCTCCTTCTCTATTCCTGAATTGATGCTCCGCGAGTGCATCGCTTCAGGTTTGAGGCGATCTGGCCCAAATTCGATGGTTTCTTGAGAGTTGTGCAGGATGCGTGGCGACCACCCGCAATCCTTCCCCCTCCCCATGTTGGCCTGGTGTTTCGCCAACACAGCTAAGACCTTGCAAAGCTGGAGCGACCGCCATGATGGTAGCGTCCGTATCCAGCTTCAGATGGCGAAGGAGATAATTTTTTGCCTAGAGGACGCGAAGGAGAGCCGGCCTCTCTCCCCGTTGGAGGCTTGGTTTCGGCGAGACCTGAAGCTAAAATGTCTTTGTCTTGCCTCGCTTGAACGCACCATCGCACACCAGTGCTCACGTTTGGTCTGGCTTAAGGAGGGTGATGCCAACACCAAGTTTTTCCACTAGCACGCTCGAGGCCGAAGGTGGAAGAACTTCATCTCCCATCTTTGAAATGGTGACCAGCTCGCGGTTTCCCATAATGAGCTGCAGGATCTTATTTCTTCTCATTTCACCTCTGTCTTGGGGGCCGACGTTCATCATGAGCTCGCTCTTGATCTCCACGCTCTTGGTCTTCGTCTAGCTCAGCTTGATGGTTTGGATGCCTCCTTCTTGGAGGATGAGGTGTGGGCGGTGGTCAAGTCGCTGCCTTCGGATAAGGCGCCTGGCCTGGATGGCTTCACGGGCCGATTCTACAAGACCTGCTAGTTGGTGATTAGGCGGGAGGTCTTGGCGGCCCTCGACTCCCTCTTTTGGGCCAACAGCCAAGGCTTTTATGCCCTCAATGGTGGCCTTATATGTAGCATTTGAGTTTGTCCAAAAATAAGTCAATTTGAATTTCCTATGCATTTTATAAGTTTGGGCAAGCTTTAGGTGTGATTTTCTTTAGAAAAATTGTAGAGACATAATTTTCAATGTGAATGCCAAGTTTTATACTTCTATATTAAAGTTGATCATTTTTTGAGTTCACAGAAATTTGTTTCATCCCAAAATGAGTTATATTGGATTTTATATGGATTTTACAAGTTTGTCAAATTTTCTGTGGAAAATAGATTTGCTTTAGTTATTATCCTTTATATTTCGGATTAAAAGTTCATGGGGTCCATCGGTCAGTGACTAGACATTTTGCAAAAGAGCCCTTGGAGTCCTAGAATTAGAAACCGAAGTCCCTAGCACGTGGTAACTGCAATTTGACTTAAGAGTGCTCCAGTTTTAGTTTATGTATAAATAGATCTGTGATCCCACTTGTCATGCATTGTACTTTTACTAATTAATCCTTGGAATTTTTAAATTTGTCACTAGGTGTGGTCCTCGCACCCTAATCCGGTTGAGCCCACCCGTCAGCGAGACCGGGGAGGATGAGAGACAGGGCTCGGAGGCTCGGCGAGGTTCGCAGCAGCGCCGACGGCGAACGGCGACAATTCACAGGGAGCGACCAAAAGAGAAAATGTAGAGGGAGAGGCGGTGATACTATCGGTGGTCTTCTTGTCTACGGTGGTGGCCGGAATAGTGCCGACAGCGAGCTCAAGTGGCGGTAGCTCTCGAGTGGGCAGTGCATGTCGCCTTGGAGGCTAGATCCATACAATGTGGATGCATGCATGTGCTCTACAAGGCTCTTGGAGACTCACCGAAGGTTGCGCGGGGTTGGCGAAGCTTGGACGGTGGCGACCGTGTGAGGAACGGCCCGACGGCGACGAAAATCGGTAGGACGACGGCGATAGCTCCCCTTTGGTCCTCGGCCTGCCAAGAAGAGGGGTGGCACTGGTTACTGATGACCCAAGGCTGCTACCTGTTCAAGGAATCGGATTGTGTCTCACCGGTTGTAGAGGAATCAGCAATGGCGACGGCGGCCGGAGTTGGGGAAGGCAATGATGATCCCCCTTCTTCAGTGCACCATTCTTCGGGGTTCTTGAGGGCTTTTGGACGCGGTGGTGAGGCGATGATGGTGGTGCATTGGCTCGGCTTGGGGTGGTCGGGTTCGGCCGGAACACCGACAAGATCACGATGGCGGTCTTCGGTGCACGCTCTAGGGCACCCGTGGGCGTGAACGCATTCCCATTGCTGCGGTGCACAGAATGTGATGGGGTCAAAAAGGAAAAGATTCGGCATTGTGTGGTAAGTATGGTGCAAGGATGAGATAAGGACGAGGGCAGCCCAACGGTGAATGGAGATGCCGTCTTCTTCGTAGCCGGCGATGGGAATGAAGGCGGGGAGAGCAGCTAGAGCCCTCTCTCTTGGTTCTCTTGGCACCAGAATGGAAAGCGAGGATGGGCGACGCAGTTGAGAGAGTTTGAGGGCGAGAGGAGAGGCGCTGGGCGTCGACACGTCTTGGCCACGCGTCGAGCGCGCCGGCGACACGTCGTGCCTCGCCCTCTCTCTGTTCTCTCTTGTTCTAGGCCGATGAAAGGTGATGGACATAGGAAAAACAAGCCAAGGGGCTGCCAAGTGGGTCCAGGCCGTGGTAGGCTAGGCATGTGAGAAGGGTATGGGTAGAAACATAGGTACATTTGATTTTTAGATGATTTTTCGGATTATCTTCTCCCTCTAACTTTGTAGCTTCATAACTTGATGTGTGTGCCAGATAAATTCGTGCAAATTTTACTCGAGGTATATGAGTACACCTAGTTTCCATTTTCTTTGGTTGCACACAAAATCATTTGTAGTTTTCTCACAGAAAATAAGCAAAGATTCGCTAATTTGAATCTTGTTTGAATTTTTAGGAGACTTAAAAAAAGGAGAAAAATTCTAGAAAAATTATATTCATTCATGATAATTGACCTAGTATTTGAATAAATTATTTCTGATATACACTTATGTGCATTTTAATTCAACTTTAAACAAGATGTCATTTTAGACGATAAAGGATATTAATTAGTCTATTATTTGACTGTTTTGTCTAATTGGTTTGAGGCATCAAAGCTAGTTATTAAAGTGTACCAGAATTATATTGATTTGAATATAATATTTGGCATTTACATGAATTTTTCCATTATTTTACCTAGTATGGATTATTTTAGAAAATTAGGGTAATCTTTCTATGTATAGGTGTTCCCACTTTGCAAATGCTTCTAATTTGGTTATAAGGTTATATTAATCTTTTCTTGGGTAGAGGAGATGATCTATGAATTCAATTTTTATGTCCACATATTATCACCCAAGATTAGTTTTAGGCTTGTTTTGTGAATTTAATTCTTTTAGGTTATGCTTATGTGGCCTATAATGAAAATGAGAGATCAAAACCCCAAATACTCAATGGACTTCATGCCAAAGCATGCATTATGCACATGAATGCACTTATGTTTGATGGCATTAGTGTTTCTAAGTTAGGAATGGAAAAGGTTTAATTTGTTCTCAAATTTTAATCATGCAATAGGTTGAGGTTCTTTTCCTAAGTTAAAATGAAAATTGTTGGTTCACCAAAATTGAAGAACTTCACTTTCATTTGGTTTTGACAAAATTTTCTTAACCCTGGAATTTGGGTATATGACAACTTCAATCTCCCCCTTTTTGGTAATTGATGACAAACACCACAAATATATAATAGGCATGAATCAAGGACACAACAGAGCCAAAGATAGTATAAGCTCCCCCTAAACATATGCATAACAATCACAAGAGTCAAACAAATGACATAGGGAGTTTACACTATACTTTGCACATTTCAATAAGACATAACACAAATATAACAAGGATTGGATGAACATCACACAACAATCTCATACAAGCATAGGATGATCACAAAAGAAAATCACATAGACAATAGTCATCTATTATAGCATAGAGATCACAAGATATCCATAAAACCATCAAAGCACATAGAGATCATCATCCAATCCACATAAGCTATTACAAGACCGCGAAGGGCCTAAAATTGACAAGAGTTTAACAAAACGATAAAAACACACAAGATAGATAATAGTAGCCCATTACATATAAGTACCCCTCCACCTTAGCCTAGTAAATATGAGGACTAACCTCTCTAATTCTAGTCCCATCCCACCTAAGATAAAAGAAGTCCTTTCTTCTCCCCCTTTGGCATCAAGGACAAAAAGCTTCACTCTTGAGGAGGTGAAGGAGGACGTGGAATAGGATAGTGAGATGGACCGGAGCGATCACGACGACGAGAGTAAACATAGGCATGAGAGTTCTCCAAGGTAGTCATACGCCGGTCCAACGTGCCCACTTGATTTGACAATCTTCCCACAGTGGCATTCAAATTTCCCACATCGGTCCTTAACCCCCTAACATCCTCATACATAGCTTCTTGTTCGGTGCTTAACCTTGCCATGTTGTCATTGAGGGTATTTAGAGCCTCTAGCACTGGGTTGAAGTAATCTTGAGGGGGCATTCCAAAGTAGGCATACGGTGGGGTGAAGTAAGTACCAAAACCGTGAGGAGGAGGAGGTGGTGGAGGTGTTGCACTCGAACTTGCTCCATGATCAAATTGTGGTTGTCTCATCCTAGAAACATGGGGGGTGCCAAGATGAAGCCGAGGCTTGTACTGCTTGTGCTCCTTAAGATTGTTCCCGGCAAGCACAATCTTTGCTTGAATCAACCTCATGATGTAGAGCGCATAGTAGATACATTGACCAAAAGTGCCCTTGGATATAGCAATCTCTTGCATCATGAGATTCACCACATCAAACTGACGACCCTGAAGGATGGCATCAATCACATGCCAAGCCACTCCCCTAATAACATTATTATTTTCACATCAAGGGAGGATGGTGGCCCTCACTATTCTGTTCACAACACTTGGAATAGTCCTCAATCCTACAACTTTCCCATAAGTGTGCTGCCCTCCATCTTCATAGAATTGCTATAGGTAATCAATGAAGAACAGGTTGTGGGCATGCTCCTCATGCAGTTCATCACCAAAATCAAACGGGATGTTGAGAAACCTCCGGAACTGCCTCCTAGAGATAGTCCACTGGAGGGTGTTTGACATCCACTTCATCTCAGAAAAATCTCCAGCAACCCATACTGTAGCATAGAACTGGCGAATGAGCTCCTCATCATAATCCTGCCTCAGAATCACAATCCTGTCAATCCCCACTGTCCTGAACAAGTCCTGCAGACCCTCAAACTCCGGAGTCTCATTGATGTTGCGCCAGGAGATCCACTTATGCTCAGGAAGGCCTTCCCCCTATAAACTTGCTCAAACACCGTCTGTTGGAAGGTGGTGTGAAATCTTGGATCATTGCAGTCTTGAGGCCTTCGAAATTGATCATGGTTCCTAAGGATAGTATATTGAGTGGGATTCCTCACATTAAGCACAAACTGGACGGATGGATCAACCTCCATCTCATCACTACTATCCTCATCCTCATTTTCTTCCTCAACCTCTTCTTGTTCTTCTTCTTCACTTTGAGCATATTGTTCTTCACTAGACACCTCATGCTCGCTCTCTGATTCTTGCACTTGAGCTTGACAGCTCCGGCGAGTGCGAGGAGGCATCTCTGAATCCAAAAGACAGGATAGGATATTAACAACTATTCAGAGAGCACTTGGATATGTGGAAGGAGGTGTTCTTTGCCTGTCAGGGGCGGTCAGACCGCTGCACAACGGCCGGTCAGACCACGTATGACAGGGAGCTCAAACATCCAACTTCGCACACCCACAAAGTGTATCTAAACATGCTAGGACCAAAGATTGCACAAGATAAAGAGCAGGAGAAACAAAGGATATGTCTATTTCATCAATATTTGATTTAGAGGGAGGAACTACCCTTAACCCTAGAAATTGAAATAGACCGATTTCGATGAGCACAAGAGAGGGAAAGTGAGATTACTTGTTGTAGGAGATGATTTGCACAAAGAACAAACCCCTAATTTGTGCAAAATCAAGAGCACCTCTTCCTTCACCTAGGGTTCCAATCCATCGATCAAAAACACAATAAAAACTCAAAGTAATCCATGGAGTAGAGAGAGGAAGAGGAGGGATTCACTTACGGTGTAATCGGAGAGAAATTTGCAGTCAAACCGAATGGATTTGAGGAGGAGATGAGTTAGGGTTTGAGGAAGGAGAGAGAGAGGGGGGATTTTCGGGTTTGGGAAGTGAGGGGATGAGAAGGAGAGAGAATAGGTCGGGTAGAAGAAGATGAGGGGTAAAATCCTGGGCCCACCTGTCGGCCGGTCTGACCGGTGCTACCTAGCCGGTCAGACCGCCACACCCGGTCGGTCAGACCACGCATATAGCGCCCACCAGACCGTCGGGCCCCCTGTCGGCTATGCACATCCCTTTGCACAAACTGTCAACCCCTACACAATAAAATCCAATAAAACTTCAACTTTTTGGAGCAATTTTGAAATGTATGAGTTGAAATATTTCTAACCATCCATAATAATTGAAAATTATGATAGTTTGCAACTTAACTCACTTAAGTGCTAGGAGGTGACCTTTTATGGCCTAATAGGGGTTTTTGGGCCAATTTGATTTCTAAATAACTTTTGAAAGATTTAGTTTTTGAAATTGATTTGAATACCAAAAACATTTAAAAATGCCTTCTCTACCAACTTTGCTTTAACACTTTCCTCAAAATCCTTCTCAAACTCATTTTGGAGATAAATCTCATTTTAGTCAAAACTAAGAAACTAGTTTCTTCGAAAAGGGCCAAAATGGCATTTTCAATCAAACTCCATTTTTCTTGCAAAGAGAGACTTGGAAAACATATAGGAAACCTTTTTAAACCTTTTCAAAGAGAGACTTTTGAAATTACTTTGATTTTTCAAAAAAAATTGACTTATGTTGATTTGGGCATTTTGAAAGCTCTACTAGCACTTGTATTTGATTGGTTCACATCTAAGGAGTAGTAGAGCACATGAGGAAGTACAATACTACCCCTTAATGTGACAAGCTCCATTTTATCCAAGAATAGCAAAATAGCAATAAATCTCAGAATAAGAGCAAAAAAAAGCAAGCAAATAGGCAATATGAACAAATAGCAACCATGGTGCAAGACCTCAAGCAATATTCTAGAAATCTATGACATTTAACTCACTCCTCAACTTGCAAAAGCAGGTTTCATCAAGAGGCTTGGTAAAGATGTCGGCTAGTTGATCTTCGGTTTTTATGTGGCTAATGACTATGTCACCCTTAGCAACATGGTCTCTTAGAAAGTGATGGCGAATGTCAATATGCTTGGTTCTAGAATGTTGGACCGGATTGTTGGCTATCTTTATGGCACTGTCATTGTCACATAGGAGTGGGGTTTTGGTGAAGGATATACCATAGTCCAACAAGGTTTGTTTCATCCAAAGCAATTGGGCACAACAACTACCCGCCGAAACATATTCCGCCTCGGCGGTAGAGAGGGCTACGGAGTTTTGTTTCATGGATGACCATGACATAAGGGATCTACCAAGCATTTGGCAACTATCGGATGTGCTCTTTCTATCAACTTTGCAACCGGCATAATCCGAATCGGAATAGCCAACTAGCTTAAATTTAGCATCTTTTGGGTACCACAAGCCAATAGTTGAGGAATACTTTAAATATCTTAGAATTCTTTTCACAGCCACTAAGTGACACTCCTTAGGAGAGGCTTAAAACCGTGCATACATGCAAACACTAAACATGATATCTGGCCTAGATGTGGTAAGGTAGAGTAAGCTAGCTATCATGGATCGATAAAGCTTTAAATCTACCGGTTTATCTCCCTCATCAAGGTCGAGATGCCCGTTGGTTGTCATAGGTGTCTTGATGGGCTTTGCATCCTCCAAGCCAGACCTCTTGAGTAGATCCTTGATGTACTTGGTTTGGCTCACAAACGTCCCATCCTTGAGTTGCTTGAGTTGAAGTTCAAGGAAGAAGCTCAACTCTCCAATCATGGACATCTCAAATTCCCTAGACAACATATTACCAAACTCCTTGCAAAACACCTCATTAGTAGAACCGAGTATGATATCATCGACATAAACTTGGCAAACAAAGAAATCATCACCAATGATTTTTGTGAAAAGGGTGGTGTCAACTTTTCCAATTTTGAAATTCTTTGATAAAACAAAATCTCTCAATCTTTCATACCAAGCTCTAGAAGCTTGTTTTAAACCATAAAGAGCTTTTGAGAGTTTATAAACATGGTTAGGATTTTTAGGATCTTCAAAATCGGGAGGTTGTTCAACAAAGACAAGTTCGGCAATTTTACCATTTATAAAAGCACTTTTTACATCCATTTGAAATAGTTTTATATCAAAGCATGATGCAAATGCTAGAAGGATGCGAATAGCCTCAAGTCTTGCCACAGGGGCAAAAGTTTCACCGAAGTCCAAACCTTCAACTTATGTGAAACCTTGAGCAACCAATCTTGCCTTGTTTCTCACCACCAACCCGTTCTTATCTTGTTTGTTTCTAAAGACCCACTTTGTCCCTATGACATTGTGGTCTCTAGGTCTTTCAACCAAAGTCCACACCTTGTTTCCTGCAAAGTTGTTGAGCTCTTCATGCATAGCATTAATCCAATCTGGATCACCAAGAGCTTCATCTACATGTTTTGGCTCAAGACAAGAAACAAACGAGTAATGTTCACAAATCGAAGCGACACGAGATCGAGTTTGGATACCCTTACTAATGTCACCCAAAACTTGGTCAATTGGGTGATCCTTGGAAATAGCGGTGTGTATCCTTGGTGGCATAGGTGGATTTTGTGCCTTGTCCTCCTCCACTTCAACTTGAGATTGACTTGACGTAGTGGAAGTAGATGGCTCATCTTGAGTGTGAAGGGTTACGCGGAAGCTACGATAGCTAATAACAAAATTTCTACCGTGCAAACCAGGAACACTTGCGAGTAAGGGTCGATAAATCGTTACCGATTGGAGTATGCAGTGGAAATAGCTAATCAGGAGCTATCCGATCCGAAACAGTGCCAGCAGATCATAGCCGATTCGCTGACAGCCGATTCCCCAAACAGCCGATCCGATGTAGCCGATCCGACGTAGCAGATTCCCTATGTTGGAGCCGACAGCCGACTTGCCGATTCGCCCGACCGCGCTTGCCTCACTCAGATGCGCCCGACAACAGCCGATTCGTAGCCGACGAATAGCACCGCAATGTAGCAGCGCCTCTACCGGTATCCACACGTCCGGGAACAGAACGCCTAACACCCGTGTGCTAGCACAAGATGCAAGGCTAGGGTTTTGGCTCGGAGGTGGGGAGGGTTTCTGTGGAGATTGATCTCGCCGACTTCTGTTGCGTCAAATCAGATTGATTCGGTTTAATGCAATGCGCAACTCTCCACCCCTCGCCCCTTTATATAGAGTTGGCCGACTGGGTATAGTGGCCGATCAGAACTCTATTTTGAATCGGATCCAATCCGAATCTCATAGAGTTGGCCGCCCATACTTCGTAAGCCCATAGGACTCTATCCGATCGAATCCCTATCCGATCGAGCCGTATCCGAGTCCAACTCGAATGTCTGTTCTTATCCCCTTAAGCGTGCGACCCTGTAGGTTCAGGTATACTCGGCTTCGGCTTGAGTCTAACTCAGCCGATCTGTCAACAGCGGCGCCTAGCAGCACATATTGACACCATAGTATACAAGAATATAATATCGGCTCTGAACCTGTAATGTGTACACAAATCTCTTTGTCTCACGATACCAATTAAGCTATAGGCAAGATGTGTGTGCCATCCTTTCAATAGCTTAACCATTCACTCGAACCGTATTGGATTATCTGTCTCTTGATTGACTCCTCAATCAACTCGACATGGTCATGCACTTCCATAATCCATTACCTCGAGGGGCCCAGAGATATCTCTCCCAAAGGAGGGGCAAATTCCATCTTGATCACTCACATCCCACTCCATATTTCATAGCAAACATGAAGACTACTTTTATAACTACCCAGTTACGGAATAGTGTTTGGTAGTCCCAAAGTAGACTACTACACATGTTGGAATCCATGATGATCTCATGTCTAAGGACTTTGTACCAACACTACCTGGGACCAAGTAATGGCACATTAAATCCTATAGTGTCTCATGGTGGGTCTATCCAACAATGTGTTCTCTAACACATGTCCATGTATATTGATTTGATATCTTCATACCATGATCTATGAGACATGATCATCAATCAATATACATGCCGATCTTAGAATCATATTTGTTCTAACAATATGACATATGATCAGGGATCGTTTAGAAATAGATTCATACATAAAGAGTCTCATAAATAAGTCACATACTTATTGATCAATATAAGTTGTCTATTTCATGAAACTGAATAACACTTTATTCATAAATACATAAACATTGACCATGATATCCAACATCTCCATGTTGCCTCTAGGTCATATCACTAACAGAGTGGAGGTGGATGGCTTGTCTTCCACTTCAATGGGCTTGATATCTCCAATAGACATGTTCTTCATAGCTCTCATCAAGCCTTCATCACCTACATCATCCAAATTCTCGGGCCCCTCTTAGGAGCCATTAGTTTCATCAAATTGAACATCGGTGGTTTCTTCCACAATACCTTTGCTTTTGTTGTAGACCCGGTATGCCTTGCTATTGGAGGCATAGCCTAGAAGAAACCCTTCATCACACCGACTTTCAAATTTGGTTAGTCTAACACCCTTTCGGTAAATATAGCACTTGCACCCAAAAACTCAAAAAATAGGCAACACTTGGCTTCCTCCCAATAATTTGCTCATAGGAAGTCTTTTTTCAAGAGACGATGGAAATAAAACCTATTGGTTGCATGGCAAGCGGTGTTTATTGCTTTCGCCCAAAAAGAATCGAAAACACCATATAGCATAGTCCTTGCCATCTCAATCAATGTATGATTTTTCCTCTCCACTACACCACTTTATTGTGGTGAGTAGATAGCGGAAAGTTCATGCTTAATACCAAGATCATCACAATAGTCCTCGATATTGGTATTTTTGAACTCGGAACCATTGTCACTTCTAATTTTCACAAGAGTGCAACTAAATTCATTTTGGGCCCTTTTTGCAATCTTTTTGAAAAGCTCGGCAACAATAGACTTATCATGCAAAAAGAACACCAAGTATAGCGAGAATAATCATCAACAATCACAAGACAATAACTATTACCACCAATGCTCTTATAGGTTGTTGGGCCAAACAACTCCATATGCAAGAGCTCCAATGGTCTAGATGTGGATATGATACTCTTAGAAGGATGAGAGCATGCAACTTGCTTGCCGGCTTGACAAGCACTACAAAGTTTATCCTTCTCAAATTTCACATCTTTCAAGCCCACAACTAGATCACGTTTGAAAGTTTGCTCAATTGATTCTTACCAACATGGGCTAGCCTCCTATGCCAAAGCCAACCCAATGAAGGTTTTGCAACAAAACAAGTTTTCAAATTTGCTTCACTAGAGTTGAAATCAACCAAATAAAGATTTCCATATCTAAAATCTTTGAAAACACAAGACTTGTCATGAAGACTAGAAACAATAACCTCTTGCGGGAAGAAAGCACATGACAAGCCAAGATCATAAATTTGTGCAACCGAAAGCAAATTAAAATTTAGAGATTCAACAAGAGAGACATTTTGGATTGATACATTATTTGAGATAGCACCTTTACCTAACCCAATTACCTTTCCTTTGCTATTATCTCCAAATGTCACTTTCTCTTCTTCTTTCCCTCCTACTTCAAATGTGGTGAATATTGCCCTATCACCGGTCATGTGTTGAGTGCACCCAATGGCTCCCACTAGTGTGGTAGTTCACCTACAAAAGAAGATCAAGCTCTTTTGGGTATCCAAACTTGTTTGGGTCCTTGGAGGTTAGAGACCAAATGTCACGCCCAGAAATTTATCCAAATTTCTAGACTGTTTTGTGTATTAAATTCCTCTCCAGGAATCAGCCAGGGTACATAAAATGACAAATCAATAACCAGACCCAAACGTAAATAAAGCGTAAAATACTTATAGAAGAGGTACTTAGTCCTCACACTCAAAAGAAAGCAGCAGCGGCGGAAAAGGCGATCCTAGTGGGACTTCAGCTCCACTCGATAGGCGAACTCAACTGGGGTCTGAGCCTTGGTCTTCTAACTCCGTCTTTACTCAAAAGCACAAACTTCTGGGGAAAGGGGGGGAAAGCAAGGCTGAGTACAGCCATTGTACTCAACAAGCCACACCGCGAGATGCAGACGTGCAAGGGGAGTCAAGAGTGGCTTGGGCTATTTTGCATAAATGCGGTTGTAAAACCTTCCTAGTTTAAAATAGGAAAAAGGTTGATTAGTTAAGTCAAGATTAATCCTCCACTGATCAATGCTAGACCACGTTGAACAGGCCCAACCAATCCACCTGAACTAAACCAGTTTCTTTCTGTCCAATTATTAAAGGTGGGACTAATCATGGTGAATCTGGTCGATTACCCATAACCGCGGGCACGACTATTCGAATAGTTCTACTCTGGCCAGAGGTGTACAACTGTACCCACAATACACAATCCATCGTATGTCACCGTGCCATGCCTGACACGTTACCATGCGAGTGATCGTGACAAGACCTTTCGCATAACTCCCCATGACTAAGCGATACTACACTGAGGTTTCGCCCCTACCCCTAGGTCCCGGGGTAGGCAGCCCCCTGGTGCCTTGGTGAATCCGGCAGCCGCATAGACCTTGCCCGATCCATCCGAACTCCATCACGCCCACCCTTGCCTGGGCACATCAGCCAGGGAAAAGCTACACTACAAGTCCAGCAGTTCCCCATTCTTGCCTGTGGTAAGTACGATAAGTCTTCCAGGGTTTCCCATGAACTGGTCCTTAATTTCCATGGGTGCGTCAAGCACAACCATGCACCCACAACCCACCATTTAGTTATATTTTATTCACCTTTATTTCAAGTACTACTGATCCATGACCATCATTTCATGTGATCACAAGCTAGTAGTATAGTTCTCCCATTAGGTGCGCTAGTGTCATTAAGCATGGCTAAGCGTAAATAATTTTAGCAAGATCGCGTAAGTGACGCAAGCTAGTCAAATTAATCACCCAGGTCGACAATGAATGGATAACAAATTATCATGGCACAAGCAATCAGATAGCTATTCCATCATCCCATGTAATTAGCAAAACAGTACAATTTTATTTGCTAACAACAAAATATTTATAAAATGGGATCAATATGCATCAAGGAGGAGTGTGACTTGCCTTGCTCCTTCAGCTGATCTTCTTTTCTTCGCGAGCAAAAAATTCTGAAACGGTGAAGTCAACACGCTGGCACGCAAAATGAGGAAAAACTCTAACTAAAACCAAATAAACAGTATATGGAAAGTAAACAAACAAGTAGAGCTCAATTTTAGATGAATTTTGCAATTTGAATGGCCCATTTGGAGTTCGTATGGATTAGATATGAATTTTAGAAGTTTTGGGCCATTTAATTGAATTCTGGAAATTAAAATGATTTATTGCGTATTTTTTAATTATTTTTACAAAGGAAAAAGGACGCTGCACGGCGTCGGCGGGGCGGGCGACATCGGCGGCCGAGGGCGTCGGCGAGATGTCGGCCACGGCGTTTGCGGCGCACGGGTCCACGGTGGACCTAGTCCACACGGGACTGGCCCGCGGTCCACCACGTGGGCTGCCACGGGGAACAGCTAGTTGACGTGGCGCCGACGCGACGACACTGCTGGCATCCACATCGGCCACCACGTGGATGACCCGGATCGCCCCGAAGAGGATCGGGCGGCCACGTGGAGCGGACGGCTCGGATCGGTTTGGGACCGATCCGATGGCCAAGGGCACGGCACGGGAAGGTCTCGTCGGCCGTCCGAGCAGGCGGCGCTGCAACGGCGTACACAGCGACGCACAGGGCCAAAGATCACCGGCGGCAAGCGACGACACACGAAATGCAGCGAAGGAGATGCGCCCGCATGGTCGATGGTGGCAACGCAGCAGAGGCGGCGTGCGAGCAAGCCCGAAAGTGGCGGCACAGCGGAGAGGCTTGGCCAGGAGCGGCACGAGCGGTGCGGCGAGGAGCGACGACAATGCCCGGATGCGCACGCGAACGCGCGAGCGGAGAGGCGGGGCACCACCGACGACGGTGAATAAAGGGAAAAGAGAGGCAAGAGAGAAAAGGGGGTGGTCACCGGGCCAGCCGAACTTGGAGAAGAAGCGGGTGGATGACGCAAATGGCGAGCGGGATCTCGGGGAAATGTGGTGGCCGGCAATCCATGGGCAAAAGCGAAACCGACAGCGACGGAGGATTGGCGCAGCGAGTTGCGATTGGCATGAAATGGGCGGTCGGAGTGGAGTACACAGTGGCGGCTCGGGTTGACGGCAGAAATGGTGCTACGGCGGTGCTTTGAGGCGGGCAAGGGGCAGAAAGGGTGCTTTGGTGTGGCGAAGTCGGAGACGGTCGCGGCGGGGTGCGGCGACGACTAGGGCGGCCGTGGGGTGCTGCTGGAGTGCGGCGGTGACCGGGGAGAGAGGGCAGCGTGGAGAGGGCGATGGGGAGTGCTGCGAGCTCGAGTGTTCGAGGGGAATTGAGCGGGGGTGCTTGGGGATGCTTTTAAGGGGCTTAGGAGGCGGCGGGAAGCCGGGGCGAGTGGGAAAGGCGGCGGCAACGTGGCGGCAAGATTTGTGGGTGGCCGATGTGGCGTAGTGGTGGCGAATGGCGGCGGATCCCACAAGGAAGTGGGGGAACCTGAGAGCGGGAGAGGGGGCAGTCGGTACGCGCACGTGCAGGGGCGAGGCGATGCGGGAGTGCGCGAGGTGCCCAGGGAGAGTGGTGACGTGGGGCGGCGCTCGGAGGAGGCGGGCTAAGGTCGAGGGGATAACGAGGTGGGCCCCACTGTCGGTCTCCAGCCGGGAGAGGAGCGGGTTGGACTTCACGCGTGAGAGAGGCGGGCCGGCACGAAGTGGGCTGAACAAAGGAGGAGAGAGGAAGGGCTGGTCGCGGCGGGTCAACTTGAGGGAGGCAAAGCAGACTTTGGAAGGAGTGGGTCGATAGCGGCCCAAGAGCGGGAAGGGAATTTAAATTTGGTTTTCAATTTATTTAATCGGATAAACAATCTTTATATTTTTATAAATACTTTCAATGCTCAAATAATTTCATAAAGATCACATTCAAAGTATTAAATAAAAATATAAAAGGATCACTTAATAATTAAATAATTTATTTAAATAATCACTGAAATGCTTTTTGTGTTATTAAAATTATTTCTAGAGCTTCAAAATTTCACGAAAAATTTCGAGAGAGTATTTTAGGGCATGAAGAATATTTCAAAAATATTTTCAGCCATGATTTTTTAAAGGAAAATTTAATTTTCTTAAAAATTCATTTGACTAATTTATTCTATTTTTATATAATTTCTAGAAAATGTATTATTAAATAAATTTTTAATCCCGATCGAAAATCGGGGCGTGACACCGAAGCTTTGGGCACCCAAATGGTATTCTTTTTACCACTAAGTATAGGGGAACCCACATATCTAGCAACAATACTATCATTATGAGACTTCCTAAGCATATAATGAGAATCAAACATGCATGTATTAGAAGGCTTACCACCGGGGCAATCATTTGCCAAATGCCTAACCTCACGACACTTGGAGCAATACTTACCATTGCTCTTGACAAACCGAGTGGCACGGTGTGAAGGTTTCTTACCAAGTCCCTCCTTATTAAGGATGCACCGATGCTCACTCAAAATCTTGTCAAGAGTGCTCTTACCCTTGAAGCATCTCTCCAAACTCTTGTTGAGCTTGGCCACTTGCTCCTTAAGCTCATTGTTCTCAACAACAAGTGAGGTATCACAAATAGAAACACAAGAGCTAGAGCTAGAGCAAGGCATATCCAAGATCATCATAAGAGATAAAGATGCTAGATGATGCAACATGAGTAATATGACAAGTAGCACTATCATCAAGAAAGTCACAAGATATGCCAACATCATGTGAGCCCCGTGTTGGGTAGTGGAAAGGAGGGTGTCATGAGCTTCCTTAAGCTTCTCATGAGAATGGTGAGTCTCTCATGTGAAGTCTTTAGCTCCTCACACAAGACCTCCAAAGAAGCATGATTCTTTTTTAGGGCCTTGAACTTGACAATCTCCTTTTCACTATACGCATGGAGCTCCTCAAACATACTCACAAGCTCATAGAAAATATCATCACAATCATCACTTTCACTATCACTAAGAGATGTTACCTTAGAAGAGCCCTTTGCCATGAGGCAAAGTGGAGCCAAGAGTGATGGAGCCTCCTTGATAGCAACTACGGCCATCTTCTTTTTCTTGGAGCTTGCATCATCATCACCTTCTTATTCTTCGGACCCGGAAGAAGCGAAGCTCTCTTCATTTGAGTCCCATTGCCCAATGAAGGCCTCAATTTTATTTCCCTCCTTCTTAAGCTTCTTCACAAGCTTGTAGCCTCCATTCTTCTTCTTGGATGACTTGTCTCCATCAACATTCTTTGAAGGACACTTGGAAGCAAAGTGTCCCTTCTCACCACACTCAAAGCACCTCAAGTTGGAGAGAGTCTTGTTGGGTCTCCTATTTCTTCTTCTATTTGAGTTAGAGCCCCTTCCTCTCTCCTTTCTTCTTCCCAAGAGACCATTGAACCTTCTAGCAAGAAGAACAATCTCTTCCTTCAAGTCATCATTGGCTTCATAAACTTTGCTCTTGCCCTTGTCTTTCACTTTGGCTTGAAGAGCAATGCACTTCTTGGATGGAGAGGCTTCCTCCATCTCCTTCTTCAACTTGTACATGTCATTGGTGTTGATCTTCCCCAAGAGGCTTGCGAGTGTCATCCTTGACATGTCGAAGTTGATGAGCATGGCGACAAGGGTCTCATACTTCTCCAGTAGAGCCCTAAGCATCTTTTGGTCAACCTCAAGATCGGTGAAGGTTGCCCCAAGCCCCTTGAGATCATTGACAATGACATTGAGCCTCCCATACATGTCATTCACACTCTCATGAGGCAACATGGAGAATGTCTCATATTTGATTTGAGGAAATGAAGCTTGGCATCCTTGTATTCACTTGTGCCCTCATGGATCTCTGCCAACTTGTTCCAAATCTCATATGTGGTCTCAAGGTAGCTCACTCTATTGAACTCTTCTTGGCTCAAAGAGTTGAACAAAACATTCATGGCTTGAGCATTGAGTTGAAGGTTGCGGTGATAAATCTTCGTCAAGGGCAAGCCGGTGATAGCAAAGCCTATATCCACAATACTCCAAACATGGAAGCTCATAGCCTTAAGATGAGTAGACATTTTAATTTTCCAAGTGGAGTAATTTGTGCCATTGAACATGGGAGCCTTCCCTACATGGTTCACCTTGTTCGACATCTTCTCTCTAGGCGGTGAAGCCCAATCAAGAGAGACCAAGCTCTGATACCACTTGTAGGATCGAGATGTCGACTAGAGGGGGGTGAATAGGCGATTTAAAATTAAATTGCACTAAATCAAAACTAACCTAAGTTGCTAGGCTCGGAGAGGGACAAGTATAACTAAGCAACTAAGTTATGTTTTGCAATCCTAGCGTGATAGTGGCTCAAGTATGTCTCTACAAATGTAAATTGCACAAAAGTAAATGCAATAAGTAAATGGGACAAGAGACAAAGGAGTTTCTCACCGAGATTTGGAAACTCATCGGTTTCCTAATCCCCGTTGAGACGAGCCCAACTCCACCGCTCAACCACGAAGCCACTGCATGCCCCCTTCGTCAAGGAGTGGGAAAGGCGGGAGCTGGCCCACAGAGAGGACTACCCAAGTCTCGATCACTAGGGGTAGTTCTTCCTTCACTCTGAAGGTGTGAACTCCAAACCACTCACAAACCGGCGTCGGGCCTCCTCCACGATCTTCTCGGAGAGGTCACCGAGCAACTCCTCCACAAGCCGTCTAGGAGGCGGCAACCTCCAAGAGTAACAAGCAATGACGTGGCTCGAAGATGATCAAGTGTCACACTAGATCTACAATGGAAACAATGCACTTGACTCTTGGCTAGAACAACCCCCAACCACAACAATGAATGAACACTAGCTCAAGTGAGTGTGGGAGAGATGCAAGGGGTGTATGCAAATAAAGTGTGTGCCAAGAGAGTCCCCTTGCTGCCAATGAGGAGGTATTTATACCCCACACCAAGAAAACTAGCCGTTGGGGACGAAATCCACCAACTCTGTTGCCTACCGGTCAGACCGACTAAGGGTGGCCAGTCAGACCGGCCTAAGATGTAACGGCTAGTAAACTAGCAGTTACAGCGCATTTAATGCACTGACAACAGGGGGGCTGGTCAGACCAGAGGCCAAACGGCCGGTTAGACCACCCATGACTTGGTCTGATCGAAAATGGCTCTGGCGGCTCTGGATTGCCAGGCCAGAGGAGGTTGATTAGTTGGCAAGGGGGCCGGTCAGACCAGAGGCTAATGGCCGGTCAGACCGCCACAAAGGGCCGGTCAAACCGCGCAGTAGCCCACGGTTAGACCGCCTCAAGTACCTGGTCAGACTAGACACAAAGCCATGGTCATATCTTCAACCGACCCTGGACAGAAAGCAATAAGAAATTGAAGAGAGCCAAGTCTAAATGCAAATGACCTAATGTGGCATTTTGATCATCTCTTTGCTTAGGTCATTACCCCTCTTGATAGTATGGCAAAGCTATAAATAAATTCTATGAAATTTGATCGCCCAAACTCCTCGATCAATTAAAATAAAACCGCTAGTTTTATCGTCTTCAATCCTTTCGCTTTGCGCCATCGAAAATAATCCTCAGTGATCTCCATGCACTCTTATTGTGTGATCCTAACTCAAATATATGTAACTCAAAAGAATCATTAGTCCACAATTAGCACTTGTCATTAATTACCAAAATCAACAATGAGGCCTAGATGCTTCACTTCCTAAGAAGGATGTCTCCATGGACGTCAAGGATTTCAGACCGATTAGTCTCATTCACAGCTTTGGGAAGCTGTTCACTAAGATTCTGGTCTCCCGTCTTTCTCCCCACCTCGATGGCCTGGTGGCTCCCAACCAGAGCGCTTTTGTCAGAGGCCGTTCACTCCATGACAACTTTCGCTTCGTCCAGCTTGCGGCCAAGGGCCCTTCATGCTCGCCGTACTCCTCGCATCCTCTTCAAGGTGGATATCACAAAGGCCTTCGACACGGTTAACTGGCCATTCCTTCTGGAGGTCTTGAACCACCTTGGGTTCAGCCAACGTTGGAGGGATTGGATCTCTCTCATCCTTGCCGCCTCGTCCTCTCGAGTTCTGGTTAATGGGGTCCCGGGTTGTAATACCGGTAATGAAAAATAATAGAAAAAAATAAAGAGAGTTGACTAATTACTCCCGAGAGGGGTAAAAATTGACTCTTAAATCCATTGCTCGGATGGACGATCAGAGACCGTGGTTGCGTAGAGCTCATCGAGACGAGTCCGTTTGACTACTCACTCGCCCAATTCGACTAAGTATTGCCCCTCCGGTGTTTCAAGTAATTGTGGACCGTTAGATGTGTGTGTAGAGAACTCTAGTATAAAAGGGCAGCCAACCCTAGCTTCTTCTAACCCTAGCCACCTTTTCCCCTCCTTGCTGGCTGCTGCTCTTGCCCCAAAAGTAGAGAAAGGAGAGAGGAAAGGAAGAAGAGGAAGGGAGGAGAAGAAGGAAGAAGAGGATGGGGGAGAAGAGGAGGTGGGGAACCTAGGGTTCTTGTAGCTCCTACTCAAGACAAGGTGAGAAACCCTAATCCCTCTGATTGGATAATATTTTGAGGGTTAAATCCGTGGTAGGGGATGGGATTAGAGGAGAGGCTCCCGAAATGCAGCTTCATCCTTGATCTGAAACTCGTCAATCTGTGCAATCTTAGAAATCGACTATTTTGGGCATCTTAGTGGCTCCAAAAAAATAATAAGCCTTTCTAAAATTTGTAGGGGATTTAAAGATCTTTCCATGGCCATAAAGAACACCTCAATTGGATTTGTGGTTGTGAGTTATGATTGTTTCTTTCTGACTGATTTTCATTCCTGTGAATTTGGGCAGTATCTGTTCAACTGCAGATTAATCCAATTTAAAGGCTGAATCAGACTTTGTGGAAGTTTTTAAGTTATAGATAATTTTATAAGCTTGCCAGATCAGTAAATAACATGTTCATTGGAATCTTGTAGCAAAAGTTATGACTATTTTTGTGTGAGTGCTCTGCAGTTTCTGACAGACTTATAGGCTGAAATTAAACTGAATGTTTGATGACCTAAGTAAGTTTTGTTGAGGACAATTACTACTAAAGAATGGTAGCTTATAAAGTTATGTTACTCACAGCAAAATTTTAGAATTTATATCCATCAGAATCAGAAGATATGAAAATATAAGATCTGCTGCTCTAGTTGAATATTTCAGGATGTGTGCTTTTGTCTTTGTTTGTCTATTTGGGGTGTTGGACGTAGGTGCGAGTTGGCTATCGATTGTATATGTTTTTCCTTGTTGTATGCTGAGAATGTGAGATGTTTAACAGGTGGTGTTGCTCCAGATCGCGCCTAGAGCGCTCATCTCTATCAAGTTGTAGGAAAGTGAATGTAGCGGTGGTTTGCTACCGTTTTGGCTTGTTATCTTTATCACCTACACTTTGATGCAAAGAACCATTGTTTATTTTCTACAACTGAATCTTGCTATTTAATTTATTCATCATGTGGAATTGCAGAATCATTTTCTTTATATGAAGCTATTATTGTTTTCATCAAGATATATGTGGTTAATCCACATTATTGAAGGAAGTTATAGTTGTATGTTTATATTGTGAGAATATTGAATCATGTCATGAATTCATCTTGCATCATTCATATGCATTTGAAGTTATGTCATCGACCTATGATCATGACAGTACCGGTACAACATCGATGGATGCAGCTTCATATCTTGT
The DNA here is from genome assembly GCA_019925245.2 of Oryza australiensis. Lineage (NCBI taxonomy): Eukaryota > Viridiplantae > Streptophyta > Magnoliopsida > Poales > Poaceae > Oryza > Oryza australiensis. The sequence goes on from JAIFGZ020000126.1 coordinate 1,209,765, forward strand.
TGGGTATGCAGGCAGGAGACATAGCATTACCTTCATATGCATACTCATTGCATATTCTGAAGATGAATAATATTTTCATGCTTATGTAGAGGTGAGGAAGTATCATGTTTACCTTATCTATGTGGAGTTGAGCTTTTAAAATTCTAGAAGTTATATTTTTTCTTCCGATATCCGGAATGATTATGTTAAATCGATGCGTAATGAACTTGTGATTTAAATAGCTTGTCAAAACAAGTTCGCTTGCTGAGATTTTCGAATCTCACCCTTGTTTTTCCCCTCCAGGTACCGAACGTAGATCTTTTGGGAGGGGCGTAGCTGCACGGATGCACACACCATCATTCTCTAATTATCTCTTTTGCTAATCGTAAAAACATGTTATGCCTTTAAGGCTTGTTGTTGAGTCTTGGTGGTGGATATCTAGAAAGATGATGGAAACTAGAACTTTACCTTTCATGCATGTTAGGATGCTCTTTATGGTTTTGGACTGTGTTATATGATATCAAGTATTATTTTGCTTCCACGTTTTTGAAATTTCAAAGGAGGTGCTGCTGAAATGTATTCTACTGGTTAGCACAACAGCTGGTCGCATAGTAGATTTTAGTGATATCCCGGGGTTTTGTGGCTTGGGGTGTCACACGGGTCCCCGATTCTTCCATCGAAGGGGCCTTTGTCAAGGGGATCCCCTGTCCCTCATGTTGTACATTTTGGTGATGGATGTTCTCAACACGATGCTATGCAGAGTGTCTGATTCAGGCGGGTTCATTCCGCTCAATGACCGTGCCTTGCGGCACTGTGCCTCCCTCTACGCTGATGACCTGGTCCTCATTCTTTCTCTGATCCGCTAGGATCTTGAGTTCTTCCAGGGCATCCTTGTGGTCTTTGGTGCTGCGTCTGGGCTGCGCACTAACTTTGACAAGTGCTCGATCACTCCAATCCGCTGCTCGACGGAAGACCTAGAGCTGGTTCAGTCCTGCTTCCCCTACGCGATTGCCGACTTTCCCTGCACCTATCTTGGTATCCCGTTGTCAGTGTGCAAATTGCCTAAGGCAGCCCTTCAGCCGCTTGTGGATAAAGTCTCCAACCGCCTGCTGACATGGAAGGGCCGACTACTCGATCTTGACGGTCGCTCCCTTCTCGTTCAGTCTGTCCTCTCAGCAATCCCCGTCCATGTGTCCTTGGCGATTGGCTTGCCGGCATGGGTCATCAAGGCCATTGACAAGAAGCGTCGTGCTTTTCTTTGGACGGGCACCCATACGGTGCATGGAGGCCAGTGCCGGGTGTCGTGGACGCGAGTCTGCTGTCCTAAAGCCCTTAGGGGCTTGAGTATTCCTGATCTTAGGCTGCCGGGCCTTGCCCTACGAGTTCGCTGGCTGTGGGCCCAACGCTCTGGGCAAGCTTGTTGGAGGGGCCTGAAGGCCCCTGTTGAGCGAGCTGTGACTGACTTGTTTGAGGCGTCCACCTACGTCGTGCCGGGCAACGGGGAATCTACTCTTTTCTGGTCTGACCAGTGGATCGATGTCCGCTCGGTTGCCTCCCTGGCGCCTGACCTTCTTTTGGTCGTGCCTCGTCGTATCCGCAGTTCGCGTACGGTGGCCTCAGGCCTGCTCAACAATGCCTAGGTTTTTGATAGCCGAGACGCCCTAACTGTCCCGGTAATCTCCCAGTTCTTGCTTCTTTGGGACTCGCGGCTCCACCTTCAGCTTTCGTCGGGCGTGGAGGACCGACTTGTTTGGCGCTGGACAAGCGACCAACGTTACTCCGCCAGTTCGGTGTACCAGATGCTCTTCGTTGGCCAACACTTCCTTGCTTCTGCGCATCTCCTCAGGTAGGCGAAAGGGCGGCCAAATGCAAAATCCTCCTCTGGTTTGCGTTCCAGCAATATTGTTGGATGGCGGACCTCCTCCAGAAGCGTGGCATAGATAGTCACTCGGCCTGCCCCTTCTGCACGCAGCATCTTGAGTCAGCGAATCAAATCTTCATGGACTATGTACTCGTTCGGTAGGTCTTGTCCCTCGTGTTGTCGCCTTCGGGTTGGGCAGCCCTCTCCCCCTCTCGTGATGCTTTGCTTCAGGACTAGTGGCCAACCACCAGGTCCTGTCGCCCCGTGTCCCTTCGAGCCGACTTCGATTCTCTTGTTCTGTTGGTTTCCTGACAGCTTTGGAAGGAGTGTAACTCCAGGGTTTTTGACTCGACCCTCGCCTCCCTCCGTGAGATCCTGGAGTCCATCCTTAGAGGTCATCTTTGGTCGATGGTCGACGTTTCTTCTTCTAGGGTTTTCTTAGGAGAGTAGATTGCCCAGCCTGAGGGGTCACGCGGAGGCTACACTAGCCGAAAACAAAACTTTTTTACCGCGCAAACCAGGAACACTTGCAAGTAAGGGCCGATAGATCGTTACCGATTGGAGTATGTAGCGGAAACAGCCAATCAGGGCAATCCGATCTGGAACTGTGCTGGCCGATGACAGCCGATTCCTGCAAGCCGACAGCCGATTCCTGGGGACAGCCGATTCACCAATCAGCCGATTCGCCGATGTCACAGCCGATCCGAGTCGTCCGACTACACTCTCGTAGCCGATCTGCCGCAGTCGCCTCACTCCGATTGCAGCCGATCCGAAGCCGATCAACAGCGCGCAACGTAGCAGCGCCTCTACCGGTATCACACGTCCGGGGACAGAACGCCGAACACCCGTGTGCTAGCATGCAATGCAAGGCAAGGGTTTGGCTCGAAAGTGGGGATGGTTTCCGTGGAGATTGATCTCGTCGACTTGTTGCACCAAATCAGATTGATTTCGACGCAATTCGATTCAACTGATGTACCGCATCTCTCCACCCCTCGCCCCTTTATATAGAGTTGGCCTACTGGGACTAGTGGCCGATCAGGACTCTATTTTGAATCGGATCTCATCCGTGTCTCATAGAGTTGGCCGCCCATACGTCGTAAGCCCATAGGACTCTATCCGATCGGACCCCTATCCAATCGAGCCGTATCCGAGTCCAACTCGAATGCCTGTTCTTATCCCCTTAAGCGTGCGACCCTGTAGGTTCAGGTATACTCGGTTTCAGCTATAGTCTAACTTAGCCGATCGTCGGCTCGAGTCCAACTCAGCCGACGTGTCAACAGCGGCGCCTAGCAGCACATATTGACACCATAGTATACAAGAATATAATATCGGCTCGAAGCTGTAATGTGTACACAAATCCCTTTGCTTCACGATACCAATTAAGCTATAGGCAAGATGTGTGTCATCCCTTCAATAGGTTAACCATTCACTCAAACCGTATTGGATTATCCGTCGTTGATTGACTCCTCAATCAACTTAGCATGGCCATGCATTTCCATAATCCATTACCTCGAGGGGCCCAGAGATATCTCTCCAAAGGAGGGGCAAATTCCATCTTGATCACTCACATCCCACTCCATGTTTCATAGCAAACCCGAAAACTACCTTTATAACTACCCAGTTATGGAATAGCGTTTGGTAGTCCCAAAGTAGGCTACTACACATGTTGGAATCCATGGTGATCTCGGGTCTAAGGACTTTGTACTAGCACTACCTTAGACCAACTAATGGCACATTAATTCGTAGTGTCTCATGGTTGGTCTATCCAACAATGTGTTCTCTAACACATATGTTCATGTTTATTGATTTGGTATCTCCATACCCATGATCTATGAGACATGATCATCAATCAATAAGCATGCCGATCTTAGAATCATATTTGTTCCAACAATATGACATATGATCGTGGATCGTTTAGAAATAGATTCATACGTAAAGAGTCTCATAAATAAGTCACGTACTTATTGATCAATACAAGATGTATATTTCATGAAACTGAATAACACTTTATTCATTTATACATAAACATTGACCATAATATCCAACATCTCCATGTTGCCTCTAGGGCATATCACTAACAATCTCCCACTTGCACTAGAGTCAATCATGTAGGTATCTAATACCCATTGCTCTTGTGTGCGCCTCATGTTTCGACCGAGGGAGAGGTTTTGTCCGGATCGGCTATGTTGAGACCCGTGTGCACTTTGCATATCTTGACATCACCTCTGTCCACTATCTCGCGGATGAGATGATATCGCCGAAGTATATATTTGGACTTCGATGTGACCTCGGCTCCTTGGCTTGCGCAATGGCTCCACTATTATTACAATAGAGAGACATTGGACCAGTCATACTAGTCATCACACCAAGCTCGAAACGAATTTCTTGATCCAACAGCCTCCTTTGCGGCTTCCGAGCAGCAATGTACTCGGCCTCTGTTGTAGAATCAGCAACGTATCCCGCTTGGAACTCTTCCACTGCGCCTCCGTTCGGGCGAACACGAACCCAGATTGCGATCTATAATCATTCTTGTCTGTTTGGAAGCTAGCATCGGCGTAACCACTTACAACGAGCTCTTCTTCACCTCCATAGACTAGGAACATATCCTTAGTTCTTCTCAAGTACTTAAGGATATTCTTTTATGGCATCCAGTGACCTTCACCTGGATCTCGACGGTATCTACTCGTAGCACTCAAAGCGTACGAGACATCCGGACGTGTACAAAGCATGGCATACATGATGGATCCAATTGCCGAAGCATATGGAACCATACCCATCTTATTCCGCTCATCATGTGTCTAAGGACACCGATTCTTGCTAAGATTAATGTCATGTGACATGGGCAAGAAACCTTTCTTGGATTCATGCATGTTGAACCTTTTCAACACCTTGTCAATATATGTACTTTGGCTTAATCCAATTAGCCTCTTGGATCTATCTCTATAGATCCTAATGCTCAATATATATGCTGCCTCCCTAAGTCTTTCATGGAAAAACTATTTTTCAATGAAGACTTGATGGATTCTAGCATAGAGATATCATTTCCAATCAACAATATGTCATCCACATATAAGATTAGAAATACAATTGCGCTCCCACGACCTTTTTGTAAACACAGGCCTCCTCTTCGTTTTTGATGAAACCAAACCCTTTGATTACTTCATCAAAACGAATATTCCAACTCCGAGATGCTTGCTTCAATCCATAAATGGATTTCGTAGCTTGCATATCTTTCCAGCGATTGTGGATCGACAAAACCCCGAGGTTGTATCATGTATACATCCTCGTTAGGTTTCCATTTAGGAAAGTCGTTTTGACATCCATATGCCATATCTCATAATCGAAATATGCAGCAATCGCTAGGATAATCGAATAGATTTAAGCATTGCGACGGGCGAGAAGGTTTCATCATAATCAACTCCTTGAATCTGTTTAAAACCTTTCGCCACCAATCGCGCCTTATAGATGTGAACATTTCCATCCATATTGGCCTTTTCTTAAAAACCCATTTACACTCAATGGTTTTGACACCATCAGTGGATCAACCAAGTTCCAAACTTGATTGTCGTACATGGATTCTATTACGGATTTCATGGCTCCAAGCCACTTGTTGGAATCGGGTCCCACCATCGCTTCCTCATAGGTCTTAGGCTCATCGTTGTCCAATAACAATATATCACGTTGTTCCGCACTGTGTACTGTCGGTGTACGACGTGATCTTTCGCACTGCGTGGGTGGTGTATCTACAACCGGTGGCGCAACACTTTGCTCCTCCTGTTGTGGTTCCGTGGTCGCGAAACATTTTTTGGTGTTTCTTGAACTTCTTCAAGATGCACCCGTCTCCCACTAACCCTTCTTGAAAGAAACTCTTTCTCCAAGAAAACACCGTGTCGGGTGACAAACACTTTGCCTTGTTCCGATTATAAAAGTAATATCTCTTAGTTTCCTTAGGATATCCCACAAATAAGCACTTGTCGATTTGGGTGTGAGCTTGTCGACTAACATTTTACACAAGCTTCGCATCCCCAAATTTTGAGAAAAGACAAACTAGGGGTTGCCCTGTACATATCTCATATGGTGTCTTTTCAACCGACTTAGATGGAACTCTATTTAGTGTGAGCGCAGCTGTTTCAACAGCATATCCCCAAAAGGATAACGGAAGATCACTTTGGCTCATCATGGACCGCACCATGTCCAACAAGGTACGATTTCTCCGTTCGGACACCCCATTCCATTGTGGAGTTCTGGCGGAGTCAAGCGTGGAACAATTCCACAATCTTTTATATGATTACCAAACTCTTGGCTCAAGTATTCCCCTCCACGATCGATCGTAGAAACTTGATTGTTTTCCCTAAATGATTTTGTACTTCATTCTGAAATTCTTTGAACTTTTCAAAGGATTCGGACTTATGCCTCATTAAGTAGATATAACCATATCCACTAAAGTCATCGGTAAAGGTAATGAAGTACTAATAACCACCTCTGGCTGTTGAGCTCATTGGTCCACATACATCAGTATGTACGAGTGCCAACAAGTCACTTGCTCTCTCACTGTGTCCCATGAAAGGTGTCTTTGTCATCTTACCAAGTAAACAAGACTCACATGTCTTAAATGATTCAAAATCAAAAGAGTGAAGCAATCTATCCTTATGGAGCTTCTCCATGCGTTTCTTATTTATATGGCCTAAGCGACAATGCCGATGAACGTGGGGTTTGTATCATTAGAGAGTTGCCTTTCGTATTAATGTTATAGATGGGAGACGCTTCAAGATTCAAAACGTATAATCCATTCACCAATGGAGCATGAAAATAGAACATATCGCTGAGATATATTGAACAACCATTGTCCACGATCTAAAATCATATCCTTCCGCTTGCAAACATGAAGCGTAAATAACGTTTTGACATAGTATTGGAACATAATAACAATTATTTAATTCCAAAACTAATCCTGAAGGTAGATGAAGTGGTACTGTGCCGACCAAGAACTATAGCAACACTTGCTCCATTGCCGACGCGCGCAGTTCACCTCGCCCTTCTTAAGCCTCTACTTCTTCTCATTCCCGCAACGATTTGAAAATATGAGCTACCGATCCAAGTATCAAATATCCAAGAGTCAATAGGTGAAGTAGCAAGATTAATGTCTATAACATTAATACCGGAGAAGTCGTACTTTGCTTCTTTTGAGATCCTCCATGTACTTCTTGCAGTTCCTTTTCCAAGTGGCATGTCTCCTTGCGTAGAAGCAAACGGCATCCGATGTCGCCGACCCCTTTTTGCCCTTCTTTGCATTAGAGGCACTCACGATCTCTTCGGGAGTTAGTTTCCTCTTGGTGCAAAGTTTCTTGACAGTGGTTTGCACTTAGCCTTCGCATCATCATATGACCGTTTTTCGGATACTCTCCTCACTGTCTTTAGCATTCCATGCAATTCAGCCAAGGTTCTATCCATATTGTTCATGTGATAATTCAATATGAATGGCTCGAAGCTCGGAGGGAGCGACCGGAGAATCACATCGTAGCCAACTCTTGGCTAAGGGGAAACCTAGTTTCTCAAGACTCTCGATATAGCCAATCATCTTTACACATGCGGACCGACGGGTTCCCTCAACAAGCTCGCACGCAAACAAGGACTTCGAGGTGTTGAACCTCTCGGCCCGAGCTTGGTTCTCAAACATGCCACGCAGTCCCTCAATAATAGTGTGAGCATCGCTGCTCTCATATTGCTTCGAAGCTCGGGGACATTGTAGCAAGCATGAGACGCTTATATCTAGGGCATCATGAGTGTGCTTCTCGTAAGCCCTCCGTGCGTGCGGTAGCATTGTTAGGCAAATCATCCGGATAAGGTACTTCAAGAACATACTCCTTATGCTCTTGCTTGAGAACAATTCTCAAATTGCGATACCAATCCATAAAGTTTGTTCCGTTTAATTTTTCTTTCTCGAGAATAGATCGCAAATTAAAAGCACTGGGTGTAGTATTAGCCGCCATTTATTCTACGACGTAAAAGCAAAGTTTAGCACAATGTTTATGCTATGTCTATTGTTAAACAATTTAACATTAGACTCTCATTACGTATTTTACACCTTCCCTCTATGTTACATTCGGGTCAAGATCCACATGTTAATTAATTTCTAGTGAGCTTTGGCATCACCGCTAAAAATTAATAACATCGTAAGCAACACCTTGCTAATCACATCTCTATGTGACTCTTGTTGTTGGTGTGGCATCTCCATGCCCCGGCGCCAACCTATGCCCCAAGGCCCAAACTGTTTTGATAGCCTTGTTAAGTAAACCAAATGCTCCCGCGTATATGTCCGACATATACCCTCTCGTGTTATGATAGAGAATGGCACTCTACTTTGCGAGACCCACCATAGACGAGCATAACGGGTGGCGCAACATTTGGAAGGGCATCATTACTACTTAATTTTGTGAGGGATGCTATCCTATCAAACAAACATATCACATATATGAAAGCAGGTAGAATAGCACATAATGAAATAGTATGGCCCCCTTCACATGGTGATCTCCATCTCCATGCCGGTGTAGAGGATCTCCATCTTTATCACTGTTCTTCCGAGTGCCGAATGCTTGATTTCTTCAAACTAAGCTACTACTATAGAAGCTCTAATTGAAGATTACATCGACTCGCAGTCGTGAAAGAATATTACAAGCATTGCACGTATGAAAGAATATTACGGGGATTGCACATATGAAAGAATATTACATGCATCACATGCATCTCATACATCTCATACATACAATAGGTCCATACCATCTCAAAGCATTCTCTGCAAAAACAAGCTAGGAGTAGAACGTTTTCTACCTATCACAGAGAAACGGCATCGAGACGACCTATAAGGGGGACGCACACAGCGCCCGGAACACCACACGAAATTCATAGATTCAATCTATGAAATCGCTTACGGAAACCATATCGGCATAATTATATTATGTCGTCCCGATACACTATCAAGGGAGATGGTTTGCGTAGGCGCGAGGAAGCAAACAAGATCGGACTACGAGATAGCTTCGGTATAATCACATTATACCATTCTGATACACTATCAAGGAACGCTATCTCGAACCCGACTCAAACCGAGTTCTATGGATATTGCTTCGACGTAATCACATTACGCCGTTCCGATACACTATCAAGGAACGCAATTACCATGAACACTCCTCAATAAATCCCGTAAAACCGATTGATTTAATCAACCCGTGCGCAAAACTTGTTCCAGATCCAATCTAAAACCCGAACTAAGCAAGATTAGCTCTGATACCACTGAAGGGGTTACGCGGAGGCTACACTAGCAGAAAACAAAACTTTTCTACCACGCAAACCAGAAACACTTGCAAGTAAGGGCCGATAGATCATTACCGATTGGAGTATGCAATGAAACACCAATCGTGGCTATCCGATCTAGAACTGTGGCCGGCCGATGATGCCGATTCCCGCAAGCCGACACCGATTCCCGGGGACACCGATTCACAATGTCGCAGCCGATCCGAGTCGTCCGATCGCGCCTGCCGCCGATCCGCGCAGCCGCCTCACTCCGATTGCGCCGATCCGGGCCGATCAACAGCACGCAACGTAGCAGCGCCTACCGGTATCCACACATCCGGGACAACGTCGAACACCCGTGTGCTAGCACGCGATGCAAGGCTAGGGTTTGGCTCGAAAGTGGGGAGGGTTTCCGTGGAGATTGATCTCGCCGACTTGTTGCGCCAAATCAGATTGATTTCGGCGCAATTCGATTCAACTGATGTACCGCATCTCTTCACCCCTCGCCCCTTTATATAGAGTTGGCCTACTGGGACTAGTGGCCGATCAGGACTCTATTTTGAATCGGATCTCATCCGAATCTCATAGAGTTGGCCGCCCATACGTCGTAAGCCCATAGGACTCTATCCGATCGGATCCCTATCCGATCGAGCCGTATCCGAGTCCAACTCGAATGCCTGTTCTTATCCCCTTAAGCATGCGACCCTGTAGGTTTAGGTATACTCGGTTTCGGCTATAGTCTAACTTAGCCGATCGTCGGCTCGAGTCCAACACAGCCGCCGTGTCAACAGCGGCGCCTAGCAGCACATATTGACACCATAGTATACAAGAATATAATATCGGCTCTAAACCTGTAATGTGTACACAAATCCCTTTGCCTCACGATACCAATTAAGCTATAGGCAAGATGTGTGCCATCCCTTCAATAGCTTAACCATTCACTCGAACCGTATTGGATTATCTGTCTGTTGATTGACTCCTCAATCAACTTAGCATGGCCATGCATTTTCATAATCCATTACCTCGAGGGGCCCAGAGATATCTCTCCAAAGGAGGGGCAAATTCCATCTTGATCACTCACATCCCACTCCATGTTTCATAGCAAACCCGAAAACTACCTTTATAACTACCCGCATTACGGAATAGTGTTTGGTAGTCCCAAAGTAGGCTACTACACATGTTGGAATCCATGGTGATCTCAGTCTAAAGACTTTGTACCAACACTACCCGAGACCAACTAATGGCACATTAATTCCTGTAGTGTCTCATGGTGGGTCTATCCAACAATGTGTTTTCTAACACATATGTCCATGTTTATTGATTTGGTATCTTCATACCCATGATCTATGAGACATGATCATCAATCAATAAACATGCCGATCTTAGAATCATATTTGTTCCAACAATATGACATATGATCAGGGATCGTTTAGAAATAGATTCATACGTAAAGAGTCTCATAAATAAGTCATGTACTTATTGATCAATACAAGATGTCTATTTCATGGAACTGAATAACACTTTATTTATTTATACATAAACATTGACCATGATATCCTACATCTCCATGTTGCCTCTAGGGCATATCACTAACACAGCCTTAGTCCTTTCTACTGGCTCGGGGTTGTATCTTAGCGGTTTTAGTTTGTTTCAATTTCTTTTAGCGCTTTCTCCCCCTTGCATGGGCCGGTCTGGCTGAGTGTGTGTTTTGCGTCAGTGGTTGTAAACCTTCTTTTCTGCTAATATATTGACGTGCAATCCTTTTGCGCGTTCAAATAAAACTTATGCCTATTGGAATTGCAATTATAACAAATGATTACACAATTTTCATTAAGAAAATTATGTATACTTATCCTTAAAATAATGGTCTTCATTCACAAATAAGCATTAGTAGTTTTAAAAACATAAGCCCCAAAAGCACATGATTTACTGTTTTAACGGATGCATTTATTATACTGCATACGATAGTTGAATGAAAAACTTGCAATCCCGGCTTTACAAATGTCATATTTAGCTACATCGTGTTCTATATGTCATTTAGACGTATATCATCTCTAAATTTCAATTTAGGATGGTTTGCAAATGTCAGTTAGGACAACATCACTTTGTTTGGGTGCATGTCGATTATAAAGAGATCTGATTTGTTTATCATATTTTTTATTTGAAAAAAGTATGAATTACCCTCCAAACTATCGCACTTGATCGAATTACACCCCTGAACTCGAATACCAAACATTATATATCCTTAACTATTGAAACGAAACAAATAACTCTCCCGACTCAATCCGAGATAGTTTTGGTCTTACGTGACATATACGTGACAGTCCAATCATCAATCCTTTAGAAAAATTTGGTGGAGCCCACTTTTCTACCTCTCTCCTCTCTCCTCTCTCTACCTCTCTCCCTATCCTCTCTCTCTACCTCTCGCCGCCACCGGCCACCGCTTGGCCTCCACGTAGCCCCCTCCGTTCGACGCCACAGCTGGGGTGGCCTCCCTTGTCCGCCATGACTGGCGAGGCGAGGTGGGGGCGATGCCATGGCCGCTGAGGTTAGGGAGGATGGGGAGAAGCGGTGGAGGTTGGGGACGAGACGCACGATGGCCGCTGGTCTCGGGGAGGATGGAAGGAGCAGTTGCGGCCAGTGGTGGAGGGAGGGGGCTGGCACCCCCCAAGCCCCCAACATTCTCATAATACTTTATACTTAAATTAGTGTTTATTAATTAACTATTCTTTATTAACTATGTTTAAATTAGTGCTTCATTAACTAATTAATTTAATTAGTGTTTATTAACAAGTGGATTGTTTAAAACAGGTAAATATTCATCTTATCCTATAATAGACAGATTGTAGATTAGTATTAATTCTTCCAAGATTAACGCAACCATCGAAAAATATTTTTTAGCTATGAAACTTGTGAAGATACGTCTTAGATGTACAATAGAAGATGAATTTTTGCGAGATTGTTTGTTAATTTATATTAAAAAGAAATTGGTTGCATCAATTAGTACATATGAAATTATTGAAACCTATAATCTTGCTGCTAGTCGTAGAGCTAAATTTAAATTGATAGAAATATAATTTTTTGTTAAGAATTTTGAAACATGATACTATTATATATAAAGTATGGTTATCAGTTCTACTTTACTTTATTCATTGCCCCCCTATCCTCAAATCCTGGCTCTGCCCTGGTTGCGGCGGTCGGGTGGAGGGCAAGGTCGAGAAAATGTCGCCGAGGGAGCTTGAGACGACGACGGGCTCGTCGCTTCCTTCCCGCGAGCTCCGGCTCTACCGCTGCAGTCGCCTCCACATAAGCCTCCGTTGGTCGCTATCTCCATTGTCGAGAAGGAGCACGGCATTAGGAGGAGGGGGTGACGCCTATGTCCTCTTGCTGTCGTGTCGCCCCATCGCCCTTCCGCACGTCGATGGAAGCCGAGGCCGCATCCCGTCTCGCGTGTTGCCTACTGCTCCTCTCCTCCCGCGACGAAGACCCACCGCCGCGTGGCTGCCGAAGCCAAAACCATCGCAGGCACATATCTATTAACCGGCTGAGAGAGAGAGAGTGATGCATGGGAGGGGATGGAGGGGGAAGAAAGGAGAAGAGAGGAGAAGAGGCTGACAAGTGGACACTATTTTTAAATTATTTTTTGGTAACTGGACTGTCACATGTGCGTCACGTAGGATCAAAACCGCTTCGAGCTGAGTTATGAGAGATTCGTTCTTTAAAAAGTTTAAGGTTAAAAATGTGGTATTATAATTTAGTGGGTAAATTGAACGAGCACAATAGTTCAGAAAGGTAATTCGTATCTTTTATTTATTCTGTTGCAATACACGAGCAGCAATTTACTAGTAATTGGAGTTAAAGGTATAAGTTGTTAATTCATCAACTTTTTATATATCAAAATAACGTTTTATAAATGGGTTCGCGGTTCAGTCACTTCCTACTCTTCACTGGAGGTCTTACTTCATATGCGGAGAAAATTACGCCCTCATCATTGCACATTTGCAATATGTCACCCTGCATAGAAGATTCTACTTTGACCCCGCGCGTATTAGAAAAATCTTAGAAGAAAAAAAGTTTTGACCACTACATCGAGTCCTTAAAAGCGTCTCTTTTATGGATCACATGGACAGACTCCAGATCAACTCAAGAGACGTATGCGACCTGTTTGTCTTTTGTTAGCATTAGCAATGTTATGCGGCACGGCCAGCTTCAAGCACGTCGACGACGACGACCCGGCGGCGCGCGGCACCGGCGGAGGGTCGCCCAAGGAGCCGAGGAGGAAGCACGGCGGCGGCGGCAAGGCCAACCCTTACGCCGAGCGCGGGCTGGACAAGTTCTCCACCGTGCTCTCCGAGCTCGAGGCCCGCCGGAACAGGATCCTCCGCCGCGTCGGCTCCGGCAGCGGCCTCGTCATGGTCCGCTTCGTCCAGTCCAACGGCGCATGGGAGCCCATCATCGTCAAGCTCCCGGAGGAGCAACGGCTGAAGGACGCCGCCAAGAAACACAAGCCGTCGACCACCGCCGTGGGGCCGACGACGCGTACGGCTGGTGCTCCGACCAACACCAAACCGGACCCGGCCAGCCCGAGGGAGGGAGCCGCCGCGCGCGCCAGCAGTGCTCCGCCGGCGCCGGCGAGCAGGGCGTCGTCGTTCTCGTGGGGGCGGATGCGGCGGCCGGCGTGCTACTGGCCGGCGGTGGTGGTGCTGATGCTGGTGTGCCTCGCCGTGTTCGGGAGGGTGTTCGCCATCTGCTGCACCTCCATCTGGTGGTACCTCGCGCCCACCCTTCTGAGCAACGGCGCCGGCGGCGAGGACGCGCGCTCGCTGAGGAAGTCCATGGAGAAGAGGAGGACGGTCTCGCCGCCGCCGGCGAACGCCAAGAAGGTGGCCGCGCACGGGGTTGGGAGCTCGCCGAGAGGCCATGCCCAAATGGAACAACGGCTAGCTAGCTTATAGCCATCCGCAACAATCAATTGCAACACTTGAAGTGAGTTGGCTGCATTATTGGAGTGTTTACGTGGAGTCTTCACTACTAAGTACAGGGGTAGATGGAAGAAAGGGGATCTTCAAAAATTTTTTCAGGTCACCTTTTGTTTCTTTTTTCAGATTTTTCTTTGTTAATGTGATTTCTTTTGTTTTTTTAATTTGGTTTGTAATGTACACATCGAGCAGCCCCTTTCGTTGTGTGGCTAGTGGCTACCCTGAAGAGAACCAATCGAAGAAGCGTGCAGTGTAATGGTATATTATATATATACTGTGATCGGTATGCCCATCCATATATAAGTTATTTAACTTGTGATGCCAGGATATTGGTATTAGTGAGGATCTTTTAAGTTTATCTGGTACATCTATTCTAGAAACTAATCATATAATATAACTGGAATTTCTAGCTGCAGAAATCCATAGATGTAGAGCTTTAATTACATTAATAACATTTGAATTTGTTTATATTTCGTAGAAGGTACAAAATTTCATTTTAAACCACTATAATTTAACTATCTCAAGCTATGCTAAACAGATTAATCTCGGTTAAACCTCAGTCAAAGCAAAATCACTGCAATTAGCAGTGGACCCAAAGGGCCTAAGCATATTTTAGATATGTTAGCAAATTTGTTGAGGGTTTAAGGCGCAGTCACCTTCCTATGCTATCGATATATATCAGATATATGTATGATTCCAACCTGTTAGGAGATTAAATCGTACTACAAGGTCATACTGTAGTACGAAGTTGTACTTCCTATGTAAAAAGAAAAGATCAAACTACATGCTATGAAAAAAGAGAGATTTGAAGAAAGACAGCCCAAAACTTTTTTTTATAGAAGAGATCATTACAGAAGTGTCAAATACAAGGCACAACAACTACCAACCAATATAAAGAAAAAAATTATTAACGTCTCGTTTGAAATAATTTCAGTAAATACCAGGTATATATCCAATGGTGGACCTTTTCTCATGACAGGGCATTGGCGTTGGCCATAGCTATGCCACAAGTAAAGTAAGTATGGGATTTTGGCATTGGACATTTGGACGTTGATTTCAGATGCTAATCATATGATTAATAGGTTAGTTGGCCGTATTTAAATGCTTTTTGTTGAGAAGAATTGTTGATCGGTCTAATGTCTCACGATCTAAAGCAAAGGCACAACCGTACTGAACCGTACTGAAGAAAATAACAGAAATACGAGCAACCACATCCAAATAAACACTTTTGCAAAAATTGTTATAAAAATAAATGCACAATAAAGACATAAATTTTTATGTGGAAACCCTTATGAAAAATCCACGAATGTCATCCAACAATAATCACTATTAAAGAGCTGTTACAAACACAGAGAAATAATAATGAGAATGTCATTTTTTTCCAGGCGACTTACAAAAGAATATATAGGGATAAAAGGAAAAATATGTAATAGAAAAGAAGACATGATGTTCAACTAGAAAATTAATCCGAATATATTATAGCCTAAAATTCAGATCACATATTTAACAAAAATTACTTTAATGGTAAAAATATTACATGACAAATTTATTAAGATTACATGTGTTGATTGTAATTTAGTGCCATATATAGTAAGTACAATGTATAGTCTGTATATAAAAAAATATTTCACTAATTAAAAGTACGATTGTAGTATATTTTGAGTATAAAGAAAGAAAAAATCCAAAAAATAACATTGACAAACGCACAGTTACAAGAAATACGATCCACAAGTGCGAGTTTTATAAAATACCATAATACAACTTTATCTCAGAATACCATCACCGTTAGGGATCATTATTAGCCCTCTATTAAGTGGTTATAGGATGAATAATACATATGGCATGAGATGAAATAAAACCTAACGATAATGGTATTTTTGAACAAAGTCACTTTGTGCGATGGCAATTTGTGAAATTTACACTCATCGATAGCATTTCTTAGAATTGGGCATTTGTTAATGATATTTTTTTAAATTTTCCTATAAAAGTTATTTCACTAATTAAAAATACAATACGTCTTCATCTTAGTATATAAATCCGTCCCTAAAAAATATATAAATTTGTCATAGCTAAATTTTAGTGTTGGTTATGCTACTACATACATCCATTAAGATTATATATCTTGAGAGCGAAGAATTTAAAAATTAATTAAATAAAGAGAAATGTGTTAGTTAATTGAATGTATTTTGTCTTGTATTAAGAGATATAAAAAAATTATTTTTGTTTAGGATAGAGAATACTCCATATAGAATGAGAATAAGCAGTAATAATTACTCGGTACTTAATTGTCAAATTCTACAGCTGCGGTCCTCGGGAAGAACATTTATTGAAGGGTAAGGGCATTTTTAATGCTAGAAACCATCATAGTTCTTCAATGTTATAAATCATTTTTCCCACTGCAAGTAATTTTCAGGAAGAAAGAAATTTAATGAGTATTTATATGTCCGAACAAACAAAAAAGATCATCTGTGGCAAAAAAATCATATATAAAAAGTCATCCCGACCACCGCTTCTCCTCCTCCCCATCCCCATCTCCATCCTCCTCGCTGCCTTCTCTCTTCCTTGCATCCCTCCCCTCCCCCTCCTCGCCGCAGAAGGCGGCCGGCGCATGGGATGCGAGCGACACGCGGGCGACGGGCGGTGCGCAGTAGGCGGCTGAGGCAGGAGGCGGCCAGCGCGTGGGATATCACATATCAAATTCGAGTATAAAAAAATTACAAAATTGTGTAAAAAAGTCACAGCGCCAGATCCGGTGGCTGGATTCAGAGAGGACGCCGTGGCCGCCGCCCCCCGCCTGCGCCCCGCGGCCACCCGCCACTCTTGGAGAGGATGAGGAAGAGGAGGAGGAGGAGGAGGCACCGCCGCCACCTCCAAGCCATCGAGCCGCCACCATCTCTGAGCCACCGCACCACAGCCACCTCCGAGCCGTCGTCATCTTCGAGCCGCTACCACCTCTCTTCCCATTGGATCTTGCGGAGGGGGGCGCCGCCGCTACCTCCGAGCCGCCGCCATCTCCTCTCCTCCCACCATCGTCGTCGGAGCAAGAGAGCGAGAGACAGCTAAGTGTTAGATCGATGGAGAAGACGATGCATGCCATGATATATATATCCCTTGGTCTTTAGTCCTGATTGGTGGCACCAACCGGGACTAAAGATTCAAATTTAGTCCCGGTTGGTGGCACCAACCGAGACTAAAGATAATTTTCTGCTATTTTCAATTCATCTTTAGTCCCGGTTGTAGCCACCAACCGAAACTAAAGATAATTTCCCGTTATTTCCAAAAAAATTTCCCGGCTAAGGTAAACAACCGAGACTAAAAATTAAATAATCCATTAAATCGGACGATTAATTTTATTACATATAGGTTTAAAACAATAATAAGTAATGCATTAAATTTAATCAAATCATAAAATTAATGAGAAAACATTTAAAATAGTTTTAAAATGTTATTAAATTACAATAACCATATGTAATTAACATATGCCTGATATATAATTATTTCAAATTGTAATAGTCATATATAATTAACATATTTCTTTTGAAACTCGAGTTTACATTACAATCCTCTACATTTCACCTCTCTGTGTGCTCCTCTAAATATTGTTCCTCTTTTGCCTCTCTCTTTTTTTTCTTTTTTGGTTGTTGTCCTTTTTGGAAAAATTTGACTTTTTTTATTTTTTTAATATTTTTCTTGACTTAGGAGCATACGAGAGGTAACCACAAAATTTGAGCCTAAACAAGTGAAAGACGTGGCCGGTGAAAAATTCAGAAGACACGCTCAAAATTGAAAAAAGCTTCCGAGTTTGAAAAGACAATCTTCTGATCAGTTTTTGGAGAAAATAAAATCATCGAATCCAACAAAATTAGGGACGAACGGATCTAAAGTATTCTTATAATTGATTTTCATATATGAATGTTTCAATCGGAGTCCATATGTGAAAGTTATGGTCGTTTTTAAAACCGACTCCAAGTTAGAAGACAACAGAAATAATACGCACAAAAACTTGTTACACGTGTACAAACTAGGTGTGACGGCTAGGGTTTGATGGAAACAAAGGGGAAAAACATATGAACTATACTCTAATATGATCTAACCAGCAATAAGACCTCGACCAGGACAAACTCGATATGATGGACTCTAAAACTGAAATATGTAAAGGCTATGGCACGGAAGATTCTACGACAGGAAAAACAAATGTAGCGGAGAATGACACATCGATCTGGCTTCAGATCGAAAGATCCAACCCTATAATCTTAGCACCACAGCTCTTCTGGTTGTCAACTAAGACACAGACCCAGTTGACCTCGTCAAGAGGGCTAATCCCTGCCTGCGTAACGAAGAACACAAGCAAGAGGGATTGAACCTTGCATGTCTAGCGAAGAAATATTGTGTATATCCAAAGAAGTAATGTTCTTATCAATATTATAGATCCCTCTGATTTGTATATTATCACCAAAATAATTTTACAAAAAATTTTGTATATATTGAAAATCACTAGTTAATAACAATATGGTAATTTGTAATTACAATGTAATGATTAAAACTTTCTTCTATCTTCAATCACCCACACCCACACAACACCACTCCTTTTCAATTACAGATCCTCTCAAATTAATTTCAGTCTATTTGAATCATGCAACAAAATTATGTTCATTGTTTTACAACAAACAATATTTTTAAAGTTAAAAAACACCCCCAGTTGGTATTATCAATCGAGAATAAAAATCATTTTGATCTTTAGTCCCGGTTGTTAATATCAACTGAGACTAAAAGATTGAATCTTTAGTCTCGATTGAACGATTGATGTTACAAATCAGGAATAAAGATGATCGTCTGCCTAGAGTCGTTGTCTTTTTTTAACCGAGACTAAAAAAATTTTCTAGTCTCAGTTTTTATTATAACTGAAACTATTATAAATTTTGGAGTAAAGCCTAAATTATTTTTTTAATAGTAATAAATACATCATTGAGAGTGCTCTAACTGCCAGTTTGTTAATTGTTCTGGAAGTTCAAGACTAACCAGCTATTGACCACACAAGTGAACTGCTGTACGTTCATGGTGAACAAAAAGAAATCAATTCCAAGCGGCGTCAGCATTGGCGTACGCGGCCAATCCTTCCGCGGGCGGCGCCCAGGCTTCCGTGCATTCGACCGATCAGACGCTCTGATTCAAAGCAGCAGCACAGTACCGGCAGCAGGTCATTAAGCACCAATTTAATGGGTTGGATGGAAGCAGTGTATCTGCCGGTTAACCCAAGGTCGTCGTGGAAGGGACTTTGACATTGACAGCCACAGCAAACAAAAGGCCCATAATTACCGGTGGATGGAGTATCGCTTCCTCTCATTCCATAATTTTTTTTAAAAAAAAACTGATCAAACAATTATAATTTTCACTACATAACTAATTTTCTAACTTTTAAAATAAAAAATATATTTAAATTCATGGAACACGAAGTATAGATTAATTAAAAATAATGTAATAAAATTAAATATTTATTTATTTATATTATAATAGAAATCATAGTCAAACAATATATTTAATATGTTTTTAAGACGGTGGCATTGTTCGCGAGAAATGGTAGATTTCAGCATGCTATGAAACTGAAAGTCTACATTCTAGAAGGCTTGCTATGTTGAATCCAGTTTTAGTAGGTCTTTTTGACCTCTCATTTTCCTCTCCATCAAAAAGCGACTTTAGTGCCCCCTCAATAAATATAGAATAGGTGAGTTGGTGGGAGATAAGATGGGAAGAACTTTAAATATTTATTTTTTTATATTCTAAATTAAAAATTAAATGTTACAAATTTATATATTTTTTAATGGAGGGAGTACATAAGAGGCTCAAGGTGGTTGGGGAGAACCGTAGCCATATGAACATGGGTTCAGTTATCTTTGTTTCCCGTGGACTCGGCAGAAACCAGAAAATAATTGATGTCGGATATTACAAGGTGTGCCGCGATAAATAAGGTCTAGGAGAGAAGCAATCCTCCTATAGTAACAATCCTTCCCGCACCTTTTTCTGAAATTTTCACAATTATTTCTAGCTCCTCAAAAGAATTTAATGCGTGTTAGACTATTTTGTAAAAAGAGAGCGAGAGAGACTCCTCTATATATATGAAAAAACAGTGAGTGAAGGGATGTTTATGAAAAAACAGCTCACCCTCAGGCCCGTATGCCCCATTGACGAGGGCTTGTGGACGGAGAGCCCGTGTAGGACCCCACAAAAAATTGAGATCATAGGCCACATAGGGCCTAGCCCAACAGCCAGTCCGTCCGGCGGTCATGTGGCAATGTATCCTAAGCCAACTCCGTCATCGTTTCGTCTGCAGCGCGTGATGCGGGTCCTTTTTCGGTGTTCGCCTCGCCGTCTGCTCGAGACGCCGAAGCTACGGGAGGCGAGAGGGGCAAGCCCAACCTGCGAATTCCCGTTCGACAATAACAACGCTCCCAAGCTGCCTCGTCTTCTAACTCATTAGACTGAACAACTGGGTAAGCGAGACATTGAGTCGATACTCGATTGTTGAATTTCATGCACCCATGAACGATTGAATGTTTCACCAAACTATTTTTCTTTTGAATCAAATCACCGTGACTTTTACTATTATACTAATTCAAATGATCGATTAAACTACAAGTAAATTTAAGGTCTCAATTTACATTTCATCCCGGGACCCCCTCTTCCCGAGTCTTGCTGAAATTTGGATCTTATGCCTGGTCAAGATTTGCATTAACACAAGCAGCTGTGGAAATGACTAGCAAAAACATCCATGACCAAATTAAATAAAATATTGTATAAGCGAGTTATTATGACGATCTCAAGGATCAAACAAAGTCCAAAAACTTTCCTCGAAGAAGTACAAAAAGAACATGCCATTTCATTTGAGTAATTCTCCAAATAAATTACAATAATTTCAGGTGCCTTAACATGCAACCTCTGATAGCTGTTTGATGTTTATTGCAGCAATTACCGTGGGGCACACATCCAAAAAATATTATTTATGTACACATGCAAACCTCCATTTGCAGGTTATCATACATTTCGTCAAGCAAAGCATGTTGCGAGTGTCCATCGTAACATAAATTATTTAAGCATTATTTACTCTTCGTATTTACAAGATGCACCAACGGCTGCTTCATTAGTACTCGCCGATCACAGCATCACCTGTGCTGCTGCTAGCCTTGCAATTGGAACCCTGAATCAAAATCGTTAAGGATGTCAAAGTCCAGATCAATCAGCAGTAGTTTCACAGTTGTTTGAAAAATCACAGATCAATACTTATCAGTATGTTGATTCTGTTAACTAATTATAATTATTCAAATTTGAAGAGGCAGCTGACCTGAAAGGGGAGCAAGAAACGTAGTTCAGCCCAACTTTCGCGAAAAATGCAACTGAAGAAGGCTCACCACCATGTTCACCACAAATGCCCACCTAGTGCAAAAAAAATATTTTTTCAATGACAAACATCAATTTAATTGATTGTAATCAAACAAGTTTTGCCCTTCAATATATATATGTTCGATAGGTAAACAGTAATGCATATTTATTTCACGATTCCTTATGCCTTAGGAGATGATTAATTACCTCTAAATCAGGCCTTGCCTTCCGGCCCCTCTCTACGGCAACCTTAACAAGCTCCCCTACTCCCTTTTGGTCAAACACCTGCAGATACATGCGTTCATCCAGACACGGATTAGCTAAATGAGATAATCTCAGAGCAGAAAAAAATTTAATCAACAGAAAATATAGAACAATATAGGTGAAACCGTCTTAGGTGTGCTGTGATATTGGCCCTGTTTGGATGACTTTAGCTCGGTTAGAGGTTAGAGTTAGTTTCTAACTTTAAATTAGCCAAAACTAGCTCTAGCCAAAGAGATGTTTGGATGCAAGGGCTAGTTTGATAATAAATAATTATCCATTGGTTGGCTCCCTTCCTCTCTCTCTTCCCCATTGGCTGGCTCCCTCCCTCTCTCTTTCTTTCTCCAAACTAAACCAAATAATCACCCCCTTGAGGGGATAGTTTTTTTGGGTGGGCTAGTTGCAAAAAACTAACTCTAGCCCTCCTGTTTGGATACTTTTGGGTTAGTTTGGCTCAAACTAGCTCAAACTAGCTCTAACCCTTGGATCCAAACAGGGCCATTGTCATGTATTTGTAGCCCAACTGACAAGTTCTGAGATTGAAAGTTTCATCAGGAGTAAGCTTACCTCGAAGGGGTCATTCTGGAGGATACCCTTTGATAAGTAGGTTGGCAGAAACTTGCCAACGTCGTCCCTGCTATAACCAAATGTCATCTGAGTCAGGTCGTTCGTCCCAAACGAGAAGAATTCCGCTTGTGCTGCTATCTGTCATCCAGTATTTTCAAGTTCAGAGAAACATAAAATAGTATTCACAAATTAAAGTAGAAATACATGCTAAATAAACAGCAAAGTTGATACCAACTAACCTCATCAGCTATAAGAGCAGCCCTGGGAACCTCAATCATGGATCCAATTTTGTAGCTAATGGTTGTTTCTGCATTTGTGAATACCTTGTCGGCAACTTCACGGATTACATCTACTTGTTGAGCAAGTTCCTAAAAAGGTAACACAATATTAGTTGCTCAAGCCCAAACATTGTAAAATGTATGGAGCCTGGAATAAGCGACGACTGAAAATTCTTCTCAATAAGCAAACCTTTCTTATCCATCTACATAAAATACAATGCATCCTAATATTGAGAGTTCAGTAGCATTCAGTAAGTATCAAATTCCTACTATATATGGCATAGAGCAGGTGAAGCATATCATAGCTATGTAATGCCAGACAATAATTACATGTATACCTGAGGTGTTCCAATGAGAGGCACCATTATCTCTGGGAAAACTTTAACACCTTGTTCGGTCATAGAAATAGCAGCTTCAAAGATAGCACGGGCTTGCATTGCTGTCAATTCTGGGTATGATATCCCAAGCCTGAAAATGTCAAACAAATTGCAAATCAGTATCACTGGTAAAACAGAAAATAAAGGTCAGTGAAGTTATTCACTTTCTTGCTAATTTAAACAAACAAGTATGGTACCTCCTTTTTAATAATTAATTGTGATCAAACAAATGCATGATGAAAGCACAACACAAAGAGCTGACCTGCACCCACGGAAGCCTAGCATTGGGTTCACTTCAGAAAGTTTTTCTATTCTTGTAAGAATTTCCTCCTGAGTATATAAGTTGCCAGCAGACAACAAACGCACCATATCCTCAACGTTACCCTCTGGAAGGAATTCGTGAAGTGGAGGATCCAAGAGTCGAATAGTCACGGGAAGTCCTGAAACACAAGCAATGATGCAATAATCCATGATCAGAGACTAAATATTACAGGTTTGCACCCATATTAACAAAGATGAAAATGTGAAATTGTAATGTACAAAATCATATGATTATAGCATATGATTTAAGCACCAAACATTACCTTAACTATGGAAGCCAGTAGTAATATTGAGAAAGTTGGATAAAATATAAGACTAAATGTAATGATATCACATACCATCCATTGCACGGAAAATTCCTTCGAAGTCAAGTCTCTGATATGGCAAGAGGCGATCTAGTGCTATCTGCCTGTGTTCAATTGTTTCCGCCATTATCATCTGTCTCATGGCCTTTATCCTTTCATCAGAAGAAAAGAACTAAACAACACATGTAGCAGAGACAGCTGTCAGAATTAATCCATGGCAGATGCCTTGAATAATAAAATAAAGCAGTGTACCAACCATGTGTTCTGTTCTGCACAACCCAATCCCTTCCGCACCATTATTTCTTGCAGTCAGTGCATCCGCAGGAGTATCAGCATTAGCCTTAACCTGGAACATCAGGCATGCATGAAAACAAGAACAATATAATGGATGAATAACTACACGCTTTTAGTCAGATTTGAACTGCCTAGGAAGCATGAAATCTTGGCTCATGTAACTCGTTTTTTAATAATTTGTTGGGACATTTTTACCTTGAGTTTTTTAACTTCATCCACCCAAGACATGAATTCTCCCAAATCACCACTAAGTGCTGGTGGGGATAGAGGTAGCTTGCCCAAAATGACCTCTCCAGTAGAACCATTCAGTGACAACCATTCACCCTCACAAAGCACCTTGTCGGCAACCAGTACCACCTGCATATACAATATTTATACAAATGTATGTAAACAAACTCCTTCCCAACAATTTAAAAATAGTTCAAATAAACTTAATTCATATTTATCCTGCTAACTTGTCCAACGCAGTGCAACTGCTTCCATTACAGTAAGCAAAGCATAATAGAATAAATGGTTTTCCAATGTTAATCACCTTCTCAGCATCATTTACACGGATACCCGAGCATCCAGCTACACAACATTTTCCCCATCCACGGGCTACGACTGCTGCATGAGATGTCATACCACCTCTGGCTGTAAGAATTCCAGCAGCCGCATTCATGCCACCAACATCCTCTGGGCTTGTTTCAGTCCTCACCTTAATTTTACACAGGAGAATGTTATATTATGATCAGGAGGAGAATAATTTTACCTCATAGCTTCCAAATTAAGCTATAAAGAGTTACAGACTGGAGAATAAATTCAAATATCAAAGGTCGGTACCAGAATGACAGATTTTCCTTGTGCGTGCCATGCTTCAGCATCGTCAGCTGTGAAGACAATCTGGCCTACAGCAGCTCCTGGTGATGCAGGCAAGCCTGTAGCAATAACTTTGTCTCCATATGACGATGGGTTCTCAAACTAGTTTAACAAGGGGAGAGAATGTAGATTAGATCACCATCAGTTTAATTGCCATTACAAATCTTACTGAAGCATAATGGAAGTACTACACAACCAACCTTCAGGCTCATATTGGTTTAGTAAGACATAAATGTACACTCACTGCATATGCTTCATGATTGTGAGAAATAAAAGAACAGCAGCACATGCTATGTGAAGTTTCTAGTTGGGGACATGAAAAATGATATACTTATAGACTAACAAGTTACAAATTCAATAATAGGTTATGAAGGAATGATCCATCATCCAAAATATAAACACCAATTTTGCAAAGATGTATTCTATTTTGCTGATGGGATTTGAAATGAGGCTTGGCAACAGAGTACCATCAAGAAAATAGTTTTGTACAAAATATGCAATACAACAGATAAGACAAGTGTTACGTAGTTAATTGTACCTGGGGATGAAGAAGCTGGTCCAAATGCCGTGGTTCCACCATCTTAATTGCTGAACGCCGGTCAATCAGTCCCTCATTGACCATGTCTACAGCAATCTTCACAGCACCTTTACCTGTGCGCTTCCCTGTTCTGCATTGCAGCATCCAAAGTCTGTTCTCTTGAACAGTGAACTCAATATCCTGCATTTCATGAGAAAATTAGTTCATTTGAGCACAAGCAAAAATCAGTTACAAGACAAACAGTGAACCCATTATAAAAAAGCTTGTTTATAATCAGTCAATGGCATATAAGCACAGAAAAAAAAAAACAGTTCTGATATGTTCGTTGTAATTTTTATTTTGTAATCTTCCTAGCTAGATTGCCAATAAGGTGAACATGATGGCAACAAGCAACTCCCTGTAACTTAACTTTTATTTTAAAAACTATTTATATAAATTTATTCATCTTTATAGATAACTTTTAAAGACATGGTTTTTGAATTCTGCTTTAATCATACAAAAGATACTAGAATACAATGGCCAAGAAGAGGAATTAGATATACTCGTATACTGTACCATCATTTCTTTGTAGTGGCTTTCCAAGATTTTGCAATTCTCAACTAGTTCTGCATAAGGCTCTGGCATGCAATCCTTCATGGTATCAAGATCTTGTGGAGTTCTAATTCCAGCAACCACATCCTCACCCTACAAAAGAAACCATGTGTGTTAATTTCCCATAATCCATTTATCTATCGAACCAAGAAATACATAAGACGATTCAATCGAAATATTCTGCCTTTTGCAACCATTGATCCTAAAGGACAAAAGCTAAAATAAGTGCTCCCTATTTTACGGTAACCATGAAGAGTAAGACTAAAAGTAACAGCATAAAACAATATTAATAGATCATGTGATAGCTGAATAACCCGTTAATTCAGTGTTTGCCAGAAATAGGGGTTGAGGAATAAGCAAAACAGAGAAGGGGTTGAACCAGTTACCCTGTATATTTGTACCTGAGCATTGACAAGGAATTCACCATAAAGTTTTCTCTCTCCAGTACTGGGGTTCCTAGTAAAGAGAACACCGGTGCCGGAAGTGTCACCCATGTTGCCAAAGACCATGCACTGAACATTCACAGCGGTACCCTTTAACCCAGTGATCTGGTTAATGCTTCTGTACTTCTTTGCCCTCGCGCTGTCCCATGAATTAAAAACAGCCAACACAGATAAATGCAACTGCTTCTTTGGATCTACATATATTTAGAAGAAAAAATAATCAGATACATCTGCTTTCAAGATGCAGCATCACTAAATAAAACATATGATAAACTTAACTTTGCATGTGCATATATGTATATGTGTGAACATACATACCTGAGGGAAATTCTTCACCTTTGGCCTCCACATAAACATTTTTATATTGAGCTACAAGTTCTTTCAAATCCCTGGCAGTCAACTCAGTGTCATTCCGCAACCCTAAAGATGCTTTCATGGCTTCAATTTTCTCCTCAAATAGTGAATGCGGTATGTCCATAACCTGATAAGATACCCTAATATCAAAATATTGAATTTGGTACAAAATAAAATTGCCAAACAAATTTTATCGATATTTATATTACCAAGCATACGAAGTAGTAACTCACAAATTGTAGAAATTTTTTTCATTATTGGAAACTAAAGTAAACTAGATTTATGCCATTTTTTTTCATAGGTTTCCAGAATGAAAATTAGATCAAAGCACAAAATAGAAATGTAGAATTGCAACAGAAGAAAGATCTGGCAAGGAAAGGACAGGAGGACCTCAGGCGTGGCCCAAAATGCGTCGCGCGACCGTACGCCGGTTTAGCGCACGCGGTTCGCCATCTCCGGGGATGCCACCCCCATGGACGAGGGGCTGCTGCGACCACTCCTCCAGCGCGATACATCGCTGGAGCCGCGTTGGTACTTAGCCACAAGCCCGCCACAGGGGAGATCCGGTGGCACAGCGTCGCGTCCAGGCGGCCGGCTCGCTTGCCGGAGTTGTGGCAGTCGTGAAAAACCGGACATGAAGATGGAGAGAAGAGAAGGAAATTTTCCGAGCAAAAGGAGAAAAAGGAAGGAACAACTGGAGAAGGGGGAAGACGAAGACAATAAATAATGGGCCGTGATGGGCTGGGCTGGGACGGCTATCACCTAGTTTCAGCCCACAAATGATGGCCGTACCGTTTTTATATTCTTTATATAAAAAACAGAGTACTCAACTTTTATAAATATTTTCTTTGATACTTATCCGTTTATAGAAATGAAACAAGAAATAAAAAAGATAACTTGTAGTATACAACAAAAAACATGGAGTGCACACATGCAGCAGAAAATAGGAATATAAATAAATAAATAAATGGATATTTGTATGTAGAACAAAAATAAAAATATAAAATAATACGTACGACGTTGCCGAACATGTCGAGGAAGCGGCGGTAGGAGTCGTATGCGAAGCGCTCGCCGCTGCGATGGGCGAGTCCGGCGACGACGTGGTCGTTGAGGCCGAGGTTGAGGACGGTGTCCATCATGCCGGGCATGGAGACGGCGGCGCCGGAGCGGACGGAGAGCAGCAGCGGGCGGCGGGGGTCGCCGAGGACGGCGCCCATATTGGCCTCCACCCAGCTGAGCGCGGCGAGGATCTCGTCCCACAGCCCCGCCGGCATTGCCTTCTGCGCCTGGTACTGCTGGCACGCCTCCGTCGACACCGTGAACCCCGGCGGCACCGACAGCCCGATGCTCGCCATCTCCGCCAGGTTCGCCCCCTTCCCTCCCAGCTGCATGCACATCCAATTTATTTATACATATACATGTTCATACAAACTACACGTACTGATAGTATATACTACTACCAATGAGGCAGGACAGGAGTAATACGCACCAGGTCTTTCATGGTCTTGTTGCCGTCGCTCCGGCCCTTGCCGAAGTGGAACACCCTCTGCCCCACGGTCTCCGCCGCGCCATCCCGATGAGCGGCCGGCGCCATTGATGTTGTCGTGTTCACTCCGATCTTCTCTTAGCTTCCTTCTCCTTGGCTGGTACCCTCAGCTAGCTAGCTTTCCGACCTCGCTCGACAGGGCGGTGCCAAGTATATATACACACACCACACTAGGAGTGTACGGTGGCAGCCAAGCCATCGCCGTCAAGTAACCGACCGCCTGCAAGTCGATTGAATTTATTTTTTATTTTGTTTTTTTTACAGAGTAGTATCGATCTGTGTACTACCAGGAGGGAGACCGCAGGCGGCTGATGCGTGACTTGGAGCGCACTTAGGATCCGATGGATGGATGTGACTGCATTTCTACATGCACGACACCGCGACATCGACCGCTGCCGCCAACCAGATTAACCCTTACATAATCTCGATCGACCATGCATCAGCTGACAGCGCTTGCTAGTTCAATATATGGTGAAAGCTAATTAGTTAATCCATGTCCAATTGTCCAAGCAGTGGACTCGATCATGTGGCAGATTACCGTGCAGCTGTATCCTGTATGCGTCTAGTGGTATTAGTATACATACAGCATTATATAATAATACTAGAGGCCGGCACTGCAGAGCCGCGGTTTGGCGCTCCAGCGGCGGTGCTGTCGATCGGCGAGACGACGCGCGGCAGCTGGATCTCTCTCGCGCCGCTAATGCACGCGCTACGGATAAGCTCTAGCCTTTGCCCTGCATGTGGTCATCAGGCCACAGCACATCTATCCAGCCGCCGCATGCCCCGCGACGTGCCAATCGATTGCTGACAAATTATTAAAGGATTTGGATCGTCTGCCTTCACAGCTTGAAGGCACGAGCGTGCAGTCAGCCCCTCATCCACCGTTCAAGCAATCCAACGGCTCACGTCACGTGTGGGCTTAACATCTGAATGAATATTGATCTGTCAAAGCCCACGAAGGCCTAGTGCTATATTTCACTCCAAATACCAATGGTCTTTGCATTCTAAATTTCATTCTCTTTTCAGCAACATGATGCCATGCAGGCACAAGCTGCAGAAGATAATTCTGAGAACAACATCAGTGACTTTGGATAATATTGGGTCATTAATACCTTCACTCGACTATTAATGGTACTCATCATCATAAGTTAGAAGTACAAATTTAGCGAATGTATTCCATTCCAAATACCAATGACCTTTGTAGTGAAGACATATTTTAGCTATGAAGATTGTATTCCAGGGCATTGCTTTTGTTCTTATCAATGCTCTAATCACAACTTTTCTTTTGTTTTTATGATGTGACTTGATATTGCGTCTTACTTTGTTGTAATGAATTAGTGGCGTTATTTGAAACTTTCAGTTGCCTTTATTTTTATTTTGCTGAGATTTTATGTTTTTTTAAGATGCATGTGACAAAAGGTGTACATGTGAGGTGTATACGTGGTTTTAACCTCGAGGTCCTGTATACAATTCTCCACACGTTTACATTAATTTTTTTAAAAAAAATTTGAAAGGACGTCTCTCTTCAAATCTCGATAATCTAAATCTCGTTTTTCGGTATTTTTTCATGTGTATTAGCACTAATGTAGTTGGTAAGTTGCTTCAGCTCGCGTACGCTGACACTTCGTGGGCCAAAACAACCTTCGTGGGCGTTGACAGACAAATCCATTCGGCTGTTTAAGCGCACATATGACCGAGCCATTGGATTACTTGAACGTAGATGAGGGGCTGACTGCATGTTATTGCCTTCACCCCATGAAGGCAGACGATCCAAATCCAAATTAAAGATCAGGAGCGCGCGTCGGATCAGTTAATTTATATATTTAACTCCATCCTCTTAACAAGTCGGTTTTGTTTTGAATTAGATTATTAATTTGGACTAATTAACCGAGATGATGATGTTACCAGCTGCAGCTACCGATCGGCTGAGTCACCGGCGCTTCTTGCTGTCAGTGTCATACAAGTATATATATATCATCCTGTCACGGTCCTCCGAGGTAACCAAAGGGGTATGCGACACACTCTTCTATCCTTGCCTCGCTCTAGCACATATAAGATCGCTGGTTAATTAGTCTATGCCTGCCTTCTTTAGTTTAGCTTAGAAGAAGATATATATTTCTTTAATTGTTACCGCTTAAACAGCTTGGCGGCGCGCGCCGGCCTGGTATAGCACGTCGCTGTCCCGGCCAACGCCCGGTTACTGTCGCTGTCGCGTACGGCGCCAAACGCGCCCGCGGGTGAGGCGCCGCTGCACGGTTTGCACCAACCTATCGGTACAAAATACTGTTAACTGCCCCTCCGTTTCAATATAAACGTAACCTGATATAAATATGACATATTCTAAAATCATAAATCTAAACTTCACTTTTATACTAGTTTTTATTTATATTAAGAATAGCTGTCCAGATTCATAATTCTCTCATCTATACTAATTTGTACTTTTTATATTAAAAAAAGAGAATACGTATTTAGGGCGTGTTCGCAAGTGGAGGTTGGGATGTGATGATTAGCTGCACGCAAAATAAGAAACGTAATTAGCATATGATTAATTAAGTATTAATTTATAAAAAATTAATAAATAAATTTGTTAGATTTTTTTAAGCAACTTTTATATAAAAATTTTTTACGAAACATACCATTTAACAGTTTTGAAAAACGCGCTAACGGAAAACGAGAGAAATAGTGATTTGAGAATCGGTTACGAACGGGACATTGGAATAGTTGAATTTAAAATAGAGATACGAAACAATTTAAACTTAACTCTACCTTCTATTAACTCTACTTTTATTTTATGAGGACGTTTTAGTCAACTTTATTTTTATTTTTGATAGAGCTAACATTTGGTTGGACTTTTAAGGTAAATATAGTTGGAGCAGAAATGGTGACCAACAGGCTTTTAATCTTACACTAGCTGTGTCCTGTCAGTATTGATGAACGAGAGGATGGGGAACGCGAGGCCGATGCAAAAAGCTATGAAATCCTGTGTGCAGGCTGTTACGAAACCTGGGGCAGATATAGCTTTCTGATCGATGGTGTCACCGTCAACTTTCGACTACGATTATGGCTTCAACTAACTAATGATGCATATCGAAAGAATGGAAAACATCAATGATAAGTACAGTAACAAAGTTAAAAGGATCAATCAATTTAGATGGACATCCAAGACATCCAATAATTAAGTGACGTGTAGAGATAATTTGATAAAATAATTCACAAGACGTTGACAACTTAGTTTATATTAATGACTATTTTGTTTAAGATACATAGACAACGTATGCTTTATGTATAGATAATAATGTATTTACGTTGGTTTTACATATCTCAATATATATGTTGTTTAAGTTACATGTGTTTATAGGAATGTGTACTCTGTGATTAAAAATAAAGAAAAACGAAAATTGATACATGATAATATGCACGTGTACTTGGAGTAAGGGTTTAATAAAATCAAGGATTTACCACTGCTCTGTATCTTCTGTACGTAATCAAAACGATAGCGCAACTAAACTTTTACAAATACTCTTTGCGTTGTTAAAATTTCCATCTTGTAAAAGCGATGTTGTAGCATCCTCAAAATTTTAAATCCCAAAAGTAAATCATGAGAGAAATTTGCAAATGCATCTCTTTCTTGTGTTTTGTAGCCATTCTTAGGGTTTGTGCACGAGAAATGCTCAAAATAACCCATGCACACACGTGCATTAAATGAAAAAATATTCCCAATTAATATATTACAGGAGTGTATCAAAATTAAAAAGGAGATGATAACTTTTTCGTACTGATAATAAACTTGATAGATGTATTATTCTTATACTACTACAGATCCTTTTATCTATGACGACCCATAACATGCCTGAGTTTTACGGGCCGTCACAACTAACTCATCTCAAACGAGCCTAAGAAGAGACCGACAAAGATATAGTAGCACAGATATGTCATATATGCATAATTCTAGAGCCCATCATAGATAACAAACATCCGTGATGGGCCAAACTAACAGCCCGACAAAGATAACAAATGTTATCTTTGTCAGGCCCCAATATAAGCCCGTCACCGATGTTTGTCATTGGTGACGGGCTCTAGCTCATGGCCCGATTAAGATAATAATTAGGCCCATCACCGATGATTGCCTTCGGTGACGGGCTTGAAGTTAGGCTTGACAAAGATAACTGTAATACTCGTCACAGTTGTTGGTTCGTTGGTCATTACAGATATTTATTACGCTCTATAAATACCCCAACCAGACAATTGAAGTGGTTATCCCACTGTTCACTGTCTTGGTGGAAGGAGGAAGAGGGCGATTTTTTGTCATTTTTTCCAAGAAATTAGAAAGTGCAAAAATAATTGAAAAATAGTAGTCATTTCTCATAAATCTAGTAGATACTTATGTACAAAATGTTAATTTAATATTTTTTTCCACTTTTTTGCAGCTCAGCGATGAATCAAAGCTGGAAGTATGGGGAAAATGTGTGTCGTTATAGCAAAGAGTATCGAAATAGCGTGGTAAATTTTATAAACGCCACGAGGAGGACAGGAAAAGAAAAAAAGAGCGATTACATGTGTTGTCCATGTGCAGATTGCAAAAATGAGATTATGTTTTGTAGTAGAGTGGACGTACACGCTTATCTGATACAACGAGGATTCATGAAGGGATACACATGTTGGGTGAAACATGGAGAGCAAGAATCAGGCAGTGGTGCAGCTGCAGACAGAAGTGATGCACAAAATCAAGAAGATGACGATGAACATGACATGTTTGTACCTTCTCCACTGGGCGGTGAAAGGGTTGATTTGGATCATGATATGCTGCAAGACATGTTACGTGACGTTGAGGACAAGAACTACAACAAGAGAGATTTCCTGAAGTTCAGCAGGTTGCTCAGTGATTCGGAGAAGCCTCTATACGCTGGATGTAAGGAAAAACATACAAAATTGTCAGCTACCTTGGAGCTAATGAAGCTGAAGGCAAGTAGTGGATGGACAGACAAGAGTTTCACATAGCTTTTGGGAATTCTAAAGACCATGCTTCCAGATGAGAACATATTGACCGAGACGACATATGAAGCAAAGCAGGTTTTGTGTCCCCTCGGGTTAGAGGTTCGTAGAATTCACGTTTGTCTAAACGACTGCATATTGTATCACAAGCAATATGCGGACCTAGATGCTTGTCCTGTCTGCTAGGTTTCTCGATACAAGAGAACAAAAAGTGTTGACGAAGAAAGCAGTCAAAGCGGGGTGGTCCTGCGAAGGCCGTGTGGTACCTACCTATCATTAATCGTTTCAAGAGAATATTTGCCAATCCCAATGAAGCAAAGTTAGTACGTTGGCATGCCACAGAGAGAAGGAACGATGGTATGCTAAGACACCCCGCAGATTCTATTCAATGGAGAAATATTGATTGAAAATACTCCGATTTCACAGCCGACTCTAGAAACATGAGAATATGTTTGTGTACAGATGGCATGAATCCTTTCGGAGACATGAGCAGTTCTCATAGTACATGGCCAGTTTTGATTGCAAACTATATCGCCATGGTTGTGCTTCAAAAGAAAATACATTATGCTATGCCTGTTAATCCAAGGAACGAAACAGCCCGACAATGACATTGATGTGTTCTTGGAGCCTGTTATTGATGACCTTGAGACTCTCTGAAAAGAATGTGTGAAAACTTAGGATGCGTATGGCCAGGAGAACTTCAACCTACGCGTTCTATTGTTCTGCACTATTAATGATTATCCTGCACTGAGCAATCTTTCTGGACAAACCGTGAAAGGAAAGAAGGCCTGCTCCGACTATATGGAACATACACGCAGGTGGCTGAAGAAATCCAGAAAGATGGTTTATATGGGTCATAGGAGATGGCTCCCTCTCCACACACATTTAGAAGGAAAAAGAAACTTTTCAACGGTAAAAGGGAACTTCAGACTGCACCCAAGCATCTGTCTGGAGTCCACAACATGGTCAATGACCTAACTTATGAGTTTGGCAAGAAAAGAAAACGAAGTAAGGCAACGAACAAGGGTATGTGGAAGAAAAAATCCATATTTTGGCGACTTCCTTACTGGAAAGATATCGAGGTCCGTCATTGCATTGATCTGATGCATGTCGAGAAGAATGTGTGTGAGAGTCTGGTAGGGCTACTGCTGAATATTCCCAGGAATTCAAAGGACGGGTTGAACATGCGCCTTGATCTATAGGAGATGAATATTCACAGTGAACTCCTGCCTATAACAGATGCAGAGACAGACAGATTGTACCTTCCTCTAGCTTGCCACACATTGGCCAAGGATGAAAAGATCGCAATGCTATCATGCCTCAGAGATATCAAAGTTTCATCAGGCTATTCAGAAAGGATAAGTAAATACGTCAAATTGGACGAGCTAAAACTGGTTGGAATGAAGTCTCATGATTGTCACGTGCTCATCACGCAAATCTTGCCAATTGCTATCAGAGGCATTCTATCACCCAAAGTCCGCCACACGATCTAACGTCTATGTGTCTTCTTTAATGCAATCGGTCAGAAGGTTATAGATCCTGAAGACCTAGATGGATTGCAGACCGATATTGTCAATACCCTCTGTCGCATGGAGATGTTTCTTCTTGTCTTTCTTTGATACCATGACTCATCTCCCTGTACATCTCGTGAAGCAAACAAAATTTTGTGGCTCTGCATTTCTAAGAGAAATGTATCCGTTCGAGAGGTATATGGGAGTTCTAAAGTCTTACGTGAGAAACAGAACAAAACCAGAGGGGAGCATCATTGAAGGTTACACGACCGAAGAGGTTATTGAATTTTGATTGATTATATGGCCGAGGTCGATCCTATCAGAGTACCAGCGTCTCGTCACGAAGGAAGGTTGTCAGGCGCTGGCACAATAGGCAGGAAAAGAGTTGTGCCTGATCGAGCCTCATATTCGCAGGCTCATTTCGTTGTGCTCCAACATATGGCAGAAGTTGCCCCATACTTTGAGGAGCATTTAGTGGAAATCCGACAGGAGAACTTGGGGCGACCGGACACGTGGATTAACAGAGAACATAACTCTAGGTTCAACGAATGGTTCAAGAAGCGTATTACAACGTCGACGGATGATCCAACTGAGGCAGTATGGTTGTTGGCGATAGGACCGTGTTGGGAGATAGACACATGGCAAGGATACGATATCAACGGTTACACGTTTTACACCATACAACAAGATGATAAAAGCACAGTGCAAAATAACGGAGTCCGTATAGATGCATTCTAGCAGGATCAAGTTGGATCCAACACATACTACGGCCGCATTGAACAGATCTGGGAGCTGAACTACGTGAGATTCAAAGTCCTTCTGTTTCGATGCCGTTGGGTGAATATACGGACTGGTGTCAAAGTCGACAAGGAAGGTTTCACTTTAGTAGATCTATCCAAGGTTGGATACACCGATAAACCATTCGTGCTTGCGAAACAGGTCGAGCAGATATTCTACATAAAAGACCATGCAAACAAGAAGATGCACATCGTCAGGGATGGCAAGCGTCGAATTGTCGGGGTTGACAACGTCGTCGACGAAGAAGAATACAATCAGAATCTTCATGTCAGACCTCAAATCAACCTTGACGATGATCCCTAAGAGAATGTGGCATATGCTCGGTCAGATCATACGGAAGACATAACCTTGTGAGTGATGACTTTGTACTTATTTGTTTTGCTATTTGTTGTAATGAATGAAGTATTTTTTATTAACAAGACTTTTGTGTAAAATAAATTATTGAACTTTACTGAATTATCTAGTGAATACTATGAAAACAATAATTAATATAGTGAATTTAGTTAATTTGGATATTTATTTAGTGACTTAAATAAATTATTGAATTATATTGAATTATTTATTAAATTATATGAAAATAGTAATTTAGTGAATTATATGATAATAGTACTTTAGTGACCTTTACTGAATTATTTAGTGATTTACTGCATTATTGAATTATGTAGTGAATTATTCAGTGAAATAAATAAATACAAGTGGAAAAATTGTATCGATGACCGCTTTATATAATAGACCGATAGGGAATATGTCCAGAGCAAACGAGCTTAAGCTTCGTGCCCAACAGAGATGATTAACTCACTTATCAAGTTTTAACTTAACGGTTGTGCCTTAATTTCATACCGACAGAGATGGTTAATTTACTAATTGGGCTTCAAGTTAAGGCCCATCACTGATGAGTCATCCGTGACGGGCCTTATACTAGGCCCGTTACCAATAATACTTTTCCGTCGACCGTTAGGGTGCCAAATCCTTCATCATCCGTGACGGGCTTTATATTAAGCCCGATTGAGATGATTCATCTAAATCGGGCTTAATGTAAAGCCCGTCACCAATGTGATTCCAAATCTGGTCAGATCTATACATTAGCGCGAAAATTTTCTAAGTCCCTCACTCTCACTCAGAACCCTCGCGCCTTCTACAGAGCACGTCGCCGTCATCCCTCGCACCCTCTCGAGCCCAACACCGTCATCCCCGAGCATGTCGTCGTCGTCCCCGAGCCCATCGCCGATGTCCCCGAGCACCGCGCATCGTCCCTTTCCCTCGTCGACACCGAGCACCGTGCATCATCCCGGAGCACGTCGGTTAGTTTCCATGCATATAAGCCTAGCTCTTCTTGGTGTGCCATGCATGTGTGTATATCTGAGGTTGCTCGTCGTCTTTGCCGTCCCCGAGCCCGTCGCCATAGACTATCCATCTTCTTCCCTTGTTGATGGCCGCCATTCGACCCCTAGTCACCACCGAGCGCCGCCAGCCATCTTCTTCCCTCATCGCCACCGAGCTCCAGGTTAGTCTCCATCCCCCTCATTTGCCCTGATGTTGTCCGAGGGTATGTGTGAGATATGTTGCCCTCATTGCCCTGATGTTGCCCTCATTTGCCCTGTGTATATGTGAGATATGTAGTTTGGCATGTGCGTATGGCCCTGATGTTTGATGCCCGGTGTATATGTGAGATATGTGTGTGTTTGGCATGTGTGTATATTTGATGTTTGATGTCCTGATGTTAGTTGCTGTGAAGTGAGATATGAAGTGTGTATATGTGAGATATGAAGTGATGTTTGAAAATGCAGTATGCCGTGATGTTTGAAAATGCATG
This sequence comes from Oryza australiensis, assembly GCA_019925245.2. NCBI lineage: Eukaryota > Viridiplantae > Streptophyta > Magnoliopsida > Poales > Poaceae > Oryza > Oryza australiensis. Next base: position 1,247,092 of record JAIFGZ020000126.1, read on the forward strand.
TTGTGATATTGTGTATGTACATTGTGAAATATGTGTATTATTCAGTGAATGTTGTATAATGGGACTGTTAAGTTATGTTTGGACAGAGAATGTTGCAAAGCTATGTTTAGATAGGATTTATGAAAAGCTATTGCGCGAAAAACTATGTTTGGATAGGATTTATAATAGGTTTATAATTGCATGATTAAACAAGCAAATTAACATACTTAGTTTGGAAAAGCTTTAAAAGCAATTTCATAGATTTATAAATAAATTAAACGATTTATTTTCCTCCCTTTCTCATTTGTTTCAAAAATACTTTCAAAGATTTATAATCCTCCCTTTCTCATCCCTTTCAAAAATACTTTCAAAAAGTTTGAGAATTTTGACATATGACAAATTATTGAATTTTCTTGTCTCCTCTTCTTCTTTCTTTATTTTCAATCCCTCTTCTTCTTGATTAAATTAATTTTTCATTTTATGATATTGCAGGCTATTTAGAGGATGTCACAGAACGATGGAACACCATCGATAACAACTAATGGGTCTACAAGGTCACGGATCCCTAGGAGCGGCAATAGAATCCCAAGGGAGAGGTACACCATAACAGAGGTGGACCTCCTAGGAAAGCCGATCACGCCGAAGCATGCGTGCAAAAAATTTAGCTCAATTTGCGGGATTATAGGGAGGCAAAGCTTCACGATCTTGGGTGATAACATGAAGGACATGCTGAAAGTGGAGAAGGAATCTGCATGGCTAAAGTTCAAGGAGAGCTTTGACTATCCCACAGCCGACGAGAAAAGGATAAAGACTATGACCTTCAGGTCGATGGAACTTGCTTGGAAGAACTTCAAGTCCAGGCTAGTGAACGAGTACATCAACAACCCCAGCGCCCATTGAAAGTGGTGCCAAAGAAATGCACCAGAAGTGGCCTTCCTGTATTCACAAATTGTCACGGTCGCCAATCTAGATCATGACAGGAAGGTCATGGTGGACTATATTTGTGAGACCTTATTGGCCCAACAAGACAAGGACTACTTTATCTGTTCCTATAATCAATAGTAAGTGTGTACTCTAAGTATATGCAATTGCATGACAAATAGTATTTTAGAATTTAACTTTCACTATATTAATGCCGCAGTGCCCATTGGATCCTTCTGGTAATTACGTCAAAGTGGAGCACATGCCACTACATAAATTCCAAAATCAGCAAGACGTATGACTGGACCCCGATCCAACAAGCAATCGACGAAGCGTGGGGAACATATGTGAAGAAAGGAGGGCGACATAGCAATTATCAACAAACCCTCATCCACAAAAAAGACATCCCGTCAAACAACAAGTAGGCGACCAGTGCGGATTTCATGTGTGTCACAACATGCGATTCCTGTACAACAACAAGTTCAAGACTATGACCGAATTTGAGGTTTGTGATCTCAATCGTGATATGTACTAACTACTTTGAATTATATATATATCCATCAACTAATTTTCGAATGTACATGTAGGAAAATATATCCAAGTTTGCGTCTGCTAGCTTTGATGGGATTAGAGAAGAGATAGCGGACTTTATAGTCCATGATATATTAAATTCCAAAGGAATGTGTTCAGTACAAATACAGGGTTAAAGTCAAAGAAATGAAATAACGGACAAATATATTTTGTAATATGATAAATACATGTAAATTTGTAATCAATTCTGATATTATTAAATTATAATTTTGTTATATGTGTTTTATACTTGCAATGTGAAATATGTGTGAATATTGGATGTGAATAGATTTATGGGAGTGTAAGATATATGTGAATGTATGTGAAATATCTTTGTTTCTGTCATTTTTGTAGCGAGCATGACTAACAAAGGCCTGAGGCTAGTCAAAAAACAAAGTAATTTTTTTGGGAAAGACTCATCGGTGACGGGCTTTAACTTAAGCCCGATGGAGATATTAGTCATTCGTAACGGGCTTATGTTAAAGCCTGATTGAGATAGTAGTCATCCGTGATGGGAACTAATTAGGGCTCGTTTGAGATTATATCATCGGTGTCGTGCCCTTTGTTTGACTGGTCTTGTGGGTCAAACATATCGGTGACGAGTTGTTCTTTAGGCCTGATAAAGATGACACAAATCGGTGACGGGCCTTTGCCCGAAAGAGATGACTACTCACATCAGTGACCTTTGCTCTATGATGGAGACCATACCCGATACAGATGAGGTTACCGTCCGATTGAGATGAGGATGACCGTTGTAGTGTCACCATCTTCTATCAATAACAAAACAAGATACTACATGCTGGTTATAAAAATCATATACCAATGCCTATTTTACTTTTATGCACAGACAACGAATAGATTTCAATAATAAATACCAATATGTTGTTTATTTTATAATAACCTAAACAAATTATATAATGATTAATTGAGAAGGAGGAAGTAACGCCTTAAGTTAATAATTAGAAAAATAGAGAAGGAGAAGGGAGCACATGGGCTGAGCAAGCTAAAGACAAGGTTAGCTACTAGTCTAGCTTGCAGTCGGCAGGCTCTGGGCCTTGGGCCGCGTGACCGCAACGCAAGCAGCCGAAGCGAGCCAGCAAGCAGCAACATGCAACATCCGTTCCAAGCTTCCAAGAGCAACTACAACAAGTTTACCAAATAACTCTCTCAACCAAAATTTGATAAGTTTTGTGAAAATCTGCCCTCCAACATGGTTGGTCAAAATGGTTTTCCACTGGCTAAACTTGGCCAGCTAAAATCAGCTTGCCAATCATAGATCCCACGACATCGGTTCTCCCTCTCCTCTCTTTGTCCACTCAATCTCTCCATCCCGGGCCATACCCACAGATCGAGCCCCACACCCATAGATGACGTCTGATGCTGCCGTCATTGTCTTGAGGGGCAACATCCCGCTGTTGTTGTCGTCTAGAGTTCCGCCATCCGTTGCTACAACATTGAGGACGAGCAATCGAGTAGGCACAGAGACGTCGAAGGCTCAGGCGTCGAGGTCGAGGCGGAGGCAGAGCTCCACGTCTCCTGATCGGTGCGAGATTGAGGGATACGAATCAAATCCGACTTTATATTTAAGAAAGTTAAATTAGACTTTTCTCTTTCTGTTTATACCGCGCAAACCCAACCCCACCCCGCTTCATGAATTTTCAGCCCAACCAACCCTACCCTTTTTTCAATCAGAATAAGTTCACTTTTGGTTCCTCGTCTGGATGTCGAGTTTGAATCCTATCCTTAAATTAGAAAACCGGATAGAACATATCTCTTATCTTTCAAAACCGATGAACATATAGTCCCAAGACAGTATTAAAGACAGTTTTGGGTGACGTGATGTTGATGTGGCACAATAATCAAAAATAAAAAATAAAAAACCACATGAAACCCACAGTGAAACAATAGTCTCCTTTTTTTAGTTCCTTCCCTCGGTCGGGTAGCGGCGGGCGGAGCCGTGCGGCCGTGCTCCGAGCAAGGAGTAGCGTCCGGCGGCTTGCAGTTGTTCACGATGATGAGGTCCGTGGCGGCGCCGCCGTCCAGCTCGTCCACCTCCGGTTCCCTGTCATTGGCGCCAGCTGCACCATGTACACCGGCGTGTTAGATTGATCTCTCGTGCAACGGTCCAATGACCGATTGCACGCTTGATCCGTGCCCTGATCAGGGGCGCACAACCAACTCATGGTTGGAGGCCCCCGTTGCGCAGCGCCAAATAAAAGAGAAGGAGGAGGCCGGGGCACAGACGCCGAGAGAAGTCCGGTGCATGCACTCGCTCCTAACAAAAACCCTAAACCCTAAACCGATCTAGAGGGGACGTTGTGAGCGGCGGGAAGTCCACCCTAACCACACCGCCAATGCCAACGACATCACCGACGACCCCATGGCGAATTCATCCATGAAGTTTGACATTAAGTCCGCATCTGTCTACTGGATTAATGCCTAGAGAGAAATCCTAGAACTTAACATTGGTATCAGAGCAACTCTAGGCGTCGTCCTAGTTAGGGTTAAGCACAGAGGATTGAAAAATCCCAACTCGAAAAGGGCCAAGTCTCGGATCGAACCCGAAAGGGGCAAGCAAAACCAAGAACAAGACGAACCCAAAAGGGTCTAAGAAACACTCATAAAAACAAAAAAGGGACTGGGGGGAAGAACTCACCTTTGGCTCCTCGGATCCACACTTTTGTGCCGGCGACCGCCGCCAGCCCATCAAGTTCACATCGCCGCTCTCCCGCTGTCTTGGCTCACCGGATTATCGCCCCGGGATAGAAACCCTAGCTAGGGTTTATACGTGCGCGCGGCTAAAGACCCCCATCTTGTAGATCCACTCGACGACGCCGCGCTCACCCTCGGGTGGACGTGATGCCGGTGAGGAGGCTGTGGGAAAGGGAAGGAGAGGCGGCGAGGGCGAGAGAAAGGGCGGCGGCGACTGAGAAAGGCGAGAACGTCGGGGTAGACGCGGGATACGGGCGAAACCCTAGGGTTTTCATGTAACACCCGAAAATCGAGGTTTAAAAATCAAAATCTAAAATTTGGAACTTACAAAAACTTTTGGATTGTTGCATCTCGTTGTATTTATTTTCCTCTTATTTGCGAGTTTTACTATGTGTTATAAATAAAGAAATATTTTAAATGCGAAAATGTAGAAAAGGTTCGAAACCCTAAACAAAAAGAAAATTCCAAAATAAATATTAGAAATGAAAATTAGGAAAATATACTGTTGATAAAAATTTATTTTTGGATCAAAAGCGTATTTTTGGAAAATACAAAAATAAAATAACATAGAATCAAATGTAATGGTATAAATAAAAATAATATATATGATATATATAATATATAATAATAAAGTTAGATGAAAGATTGAAAATTTAGAATTAAATTAAATTTATAATCGGGACCAAAATTATATTTTTATTTACATGGGTTAAATGCAAAAGTAACAAAAAATGACAAATAAAAAAAGAAAAATCAAGAAAAAGAAAAAGTGCACTGTGCGACCACCTCCGGTGTTTGACACCGTCACCGCGTGCACGTCGCGTGCGTCGCGCGCGCGTTCTCGGCCCGCGCCCACATCAACGCCGCACCGCCGCCGTACCACCGCCGTCACACGCCGCACCGTGGTCGCGCCGTGCCGTCGTAAGCCACGCCGCGCGCGCCACGCCGCTGAGCAAGGCGGATGCGCCGCACCACGCCGCGCCCCATGCCACCGTCGCGTCACCCCGCAGCTCCGGCCGCGCCCACATAAAACCCCGTCGGCCTCTCCAACCCCACACCGAGCCCTCTCCCTTACCTCGCCGCCCCTCCCGTTCCCACTCTGTCTTCCCCTTCCTTCCCCCACAACAACGCCGCCCGTGCACCGCCAACTCCCGCCATCGCCGCCCTTTGACGTCGACCGTCGCTGGTCGCCGCGCCGCCGCCTCGTTGCCGCGCCGACCGCCGTCGAGAGTCGTCCCCTCTCCCCTTTGTCGCCACCGCCGCCCCGTGTGTCGTGCCGACCGAGAGAGGGAGAGAAGAGAGGAAACAAAGAAGGGAAGGGGAGAAGAAAACAGGAGGGAGAAAGAAAAAAGGAAAAAAAGGGAAAGAAAAAGAAAAGAAAAGAGAAAAGAGAAAAAGAGAAGAAAAGAAAGAAAAAGAAAAGAGAAAAAAATAGAGAAGGTAGGAAAAATATTTTTTGGGAAAATATTCAGAAAATTTTGAGGGGAAATTATAGTTTTTCTTAAATAAAATTTTAGGGTTAATTAAAGACTAAATATTAAATAATATTAAGGGATTAATTGTCGCATAAATTAATTTAGAAATTAATTATAGTTTAATTTGTTAATGAATATTAATTTTATCATATGAATATCTTGCTAAGATTTAAACTTTAAATTATTTAAAATAGCATCAGGCTTTAGGGTTGATTATTTTCGGATCGATTATTTAATTCTAGAGTTTGTCGGCCAATAAAATTTGAGAATACAACTAGAAATAATTATTTCTTTTCGGTATAATATTCATGGATCATCGATTTTAACATTTCAAAAAAATTTAAAGTGGATTAATTCGGAATAATATCACCTTATAATAAATTAAATCGGAATCGCAAGACTTCAAATCTTTGTATCTCGCTTATCTTAAGTCGAAACTCGAACCTAAATTCATCTAAAATCATAGTCTAGTTTCAGGAACCACTTTTGTGATTTTATTTGGAATTTTAATGACTTTATTTGAATTCTAATCGAATTCAATTGGATTTCCCGCACGTATGAATAGAATCCGAGGGAGCTGTTGAGTGCGTTGAAGACCCAGGTCAACAAGGTTGCGAGCAAGGCAAGTCATTACTACCTTTGAACATATTGAACCTATTTGCGAACTTGTGTTGCTTTTAAACTTAAACATGCATGCTATACACGAAGTATTCCTATTCTTGCTATACCATGCCTTGATGTTGTTTACCTTTAGATATATTCTTTGTAACCCTCGACATGGTGTAACCGAAGGAAAACTTCGGTAAATGCTTAGCCATGCTTATATTAGAATCATGCATATTCATGCTTTTACAAAGAGTTATATGCTTGGGCAACTACCTTTGGGAAAGGTAGTTGAGATACGACATGTGGAGACATGAGCGCCACATTGTCTTAAACATGATGAAATGAGTTTTGATGAAAACCAAAATACAAAACCCATGTTTTTGACTGGGGCGGCTGGACGACTTGGGTGGATGCCAGCAAAGGCAAGTACCATCCCTGGTCAGCTAAGGACCGAGCCATGAGGCTCCCCAGAAAACCACGACGATCCGGTGGCGGGAAGCTATCCTTGGGATCACAATGGATGATGGACAGAACCGTCACCGATGTAATGAACTATGGAATTAAAACTTGACTTGGCTAAATGTTAGGATTGTGAAAAGATTTACAAAATTGGCTTTGTGCAAATGAACCACAACCATCCTTTGAGAATCCCCTATCATATGCATCTTTGCTGTGTTGGCTTGCTGAGTACGGTTGGTACTCACCCTTGCTATACGCACAAACCTTCAGATGGTGGAAATGAAGACTTGGAAGACCCTTACGCCTACTGTCGGAGGGTGAGGAAGACGAAGGCGCCTAAAAGGTCTTAGACTCCGGTCGTTGCTTGTGGCAATGACATGTTGCTGCCTTCCGTCTACTGCCTTATCTTAACTCTGCTTTTGGTTGTATCCGGACCGTGTGGTCCTATATATTAGACAATGGCCTCAGGCCTATAATGTAATATGTTTGATGTAAGACTATTCGTGCACGAGCACATGATATTTCAGTACTGTATTTCGTGGTTACCAAACTACTCGATCCAGGGAAATTGTACTATGAACACGAATGATTCCCGTTCCGAAAACGGGTGTCCACATTTCGGCGCGCGGTTTTGTTCCCACCGCAAACACCGCACGACCATCGATTTCGAGCCAACGGCTCAGATCGATCGGGCCAGTTTTGGCCCAGGCGAGGTGGCGGTTTCGCGGCCCAAGCCCAGGTTGTAGCCAGCCGGCTTTTCCCGCAGTTCGCATCAACAGTGCTGGGCCGGATCAAATGAACAGTGCCGCCGCACAGTAGCTTTTTCCATTTTTTCTCAACACAACAAATTATATATTTTATTTTAAGTTTTGATATATTTTTCCTGTGGGATAAATTCATAAATTAAGTTTTAGGCCAAGTAAAGTTTCCGATGCATTAATTTTGATTTTTTAGATGATTTTTAATGAAGTTTTTACTTTTTGTAATTAATTAGAACCAACTGGACAGTTTAATTAGAAAAGGTAAATTACTGTTTTTATGTAGTATGATAATTTTGTCTACTGACCAAAGTTGTTAATGAAATTTGTAAAACCAAAGTGTGTTTGATTCTTCTATGGTGATGAACAATTGGCATCTGTAATTTTGGTTTGATATTTGGAGATTATCGGCGAAGTGATTTTGGAGATGATCGGAATTTTCGACGGTGAAACGATGTGTCTGCTATTTTGTGGTCCGGTCAGACGGGGTTTCGATGCGGTAAGACCGGAGGTCTGTGTGCGGTTAGACCGGTCAGCCGCGGGCCCGACCGGCCGACTCTTTGTCGTTTCGATTTCGGGTTGTTTCTTTGGATATCCGTGTTTATTTCGTGTTTATGACTTCTAGATGGACACTATACGTATGTAATACTATTGTGTGCTAACAATGAGTCAAGTTGGAGATAGCTTGTGCTTGGATATGGTTTCTTTGTTTGATTCATGTGTAGGTAATCTTTACGTCTCGGGAGAGTATTGCCGGTGATGGATTAGGAGTCAACTTGGAGATAAGGTGACGTCCGGATGGTCAGATATCATGCGGGATACTTAGGCTAAAGATTGATGCACATGGTTGGTGAAGATTCCATATGGCATACGATGGAGATATTGTGTGCGTATGGGATGCGGAGTTATATTTTGGATGGAGTCCAAAATTGTTACAATTGGAGTTTGTAAAGTTCGTTTCTTGTACGGGAAGGGGTTCCTAGTGGATTAGGACTTCTTGTATGAGTTGGATTTGTGGCTGTAGGCTGCCTACCTCATGTATAAATAGAGATGGAGGGTGTGGCCTCCCGGTATGTGTTTTAGAGAGAGTTGAGTTGCGAGAAAGTTAGGGTTTTGAGTTTTGTCAAAATTTTATGAGGAGTGTTGTTGTTGCACTTTGTAAACATAGAGAGAAGTAATACATTTTCGATCTACTTTGAGAGTTCTTCGATTTGTGTTTTCACGGGTGCGGCGGTCCAACCGAAGGAACATCGGCGATTAGGACCGGCGGCTTCTCACCGGTCAGCCGATCGGAGTACTACAGTCGGCCGACCGTACACGACGAGGAAGGCGACTTCAGCGACATCCGGCGGTCAGACCGGATCTACATCGCCGGTCAGACCGAAGGTATACAGGCAGTCAGACCGGCGCAACAACTTGGTCAGACCGATCTACATCGAATTTCGATGGTAACTTTTATTTCCGCTGAAAGTTTGGTTTTTTGGGATACCAACCATTCACTCCCCTCTGGTTGGCTTAGTATTGGATATTTGATCCTACAAAATTATTATGCTAATGAGTTTATTGATATGATTGATTGATTCTATTTCTGCCCAACGGTGATATAGAATTAAATGTGAGGAGCAATTTGTTTTAATTTGACAAACATCGAATTAATTTAAATTTTGTTTTCTGAATTTTTGTTTCAGGTAATCTGCTGAGTTACATATCATCCATTGAGCCTCTAAATGGAGGAAATTATAACTCATGGCGAGAAAAGATTGAGATAGGGCTTGCGCTATCAGATATTGATCTAGCATTGATGACTGAGTGTCCCATATCTCCTGTTGACCCCGTAAGGGATGAAGAGGAGAGCCAAGCTGATTTTGACAAGCGAGTGCGTGATCATGCACCACAAAGGATGAAATACGATGTTGATCGTGCCAAGTGGGACCAGTCAAATCGCAAGTGTTTGATGGTGATCAAGAGCTCCATTATTGAGGCTATAAGGGGTGCAATTCATGAATGTATCACTGCTACAGAGTACCTAAAACAAGTGGAGAGTCAGTTTACTTGCTCTTCAAAAGCTTATGCAAGCACTCTAATTAAGAGGCTTGTAACATAGAGGTACACTGGTGGTGGTGTCAGAGAGCACATCTTGAGAATGAGCAACATGGCATCTAAGCTCAAACCCATGGAAATGGGGCTAAGTGATGAGGTTTTGGTTCATTTGATTTTTGCCTCCTTGCCCAAGGAATTTGAGGCTTTTGTTGTTAATTACAACTCACAGCCAGAAAATTTGGGAAGTTGAGAAGCTAATTGCCATGTGTGTTCAAGAGGAGGAAAGGATCAAGGGTTCACGTGCTACGTGAACCACAAGAGAAAGAATTATAATAATTCTAAGAATTATAATAAGTCTTCCCCATCTAAGCCACAAGGGAAACCTCAGTGGAACAATGCCTCCTCCTCTAGGCCACATGGAAAGGCTCCAATGTTTGACTTCAATCAGAGATCTGAGCCTGATTACCATCAAAGGCCTCAATCGGTCTAGCTTGAAAGGGACCAATGCTTATGGTGCAAAAAGAAGGGACACTATAGGAAAGACTGTGTGGATCCTGAAGCACTTATGCAAAAGAGGTGAGGATATTATTACATTTGTAGATGAGTCCCTGTATGTAAATTATGAAAAATCTACTTAGTGGATTGACTCAGGTGCAACTGTTCATGTTGCAAATTCTCTACAGGGATTCAGTACGAGGAGGACGCTACAAAAAGGAGAAAAAATAATTAAAGTTGCAAACAATGTCGCCGTCGAAGCCAAAGCCATTGGAGAACTCCCGCTAGTATTAAGAGATGATTTTGTACTTCATTTACACGATGTCCTCTATGTACCCTGTTTGCGAAGAAATTTGATTAGTGTCCCACAATTAGATCGTGATGGATTTCAATGTATTTTTGGAGATGGACAATATAAGGTTCAGTTTAATAATAAGTGTTTAGGCATTGCTTTCAAACAGGATGAGCTTTATTTGTTATCACTTGGTGATACTGTGAATGTTTTGAGTAATGAGAATGCCTCCTCGTCTATGAACGTGAGTAATAAAAGGAAAAGAATTGATGATGTGTCTTCAAAATTATGGAACTGTCATTTAGGCCATATTTTGAGGGGGAGGATTGAACGGTTGATTAAAGAATCAATTCTTCCGCCCTTAGAATTTTCAGATTTAGATCAATGCATAAATTGTATTAAAGGCAAGTATGTCAAGAAAATAAAGAGAGACGCCAAACTAAGCACAAGAATTTTAGGAATAATTCACACTGACATTTGTGGTCCGTTTCCTATGACATCTGTGGATGGTTATGATTCTTTTATAACATTCATAGATGACCATTTTCGTTATGGCTACATTTATCCTATAAAAGAATGGTGAGAAGCATTAGATAAGTTTAAGATATTTAAGGCTGAAGTTGAAAATCAGCATGATTTAAAGATCAAGATAGTAAGATTTGACCGTGGGGGGAAGTACTACGGTCGTCATACCCCGAGGCCAAGTTCCTGGACCTTTTGCAAGGTTTTTACAGGAAAATGGTATAGTTGCCCAATACACTACATCGGACGAGCCTCGGCAGAATGGAGTAGCTGAAAGACGCAACCATATCCTAATGGATACGGTGAGAAGTATGATAAGTTACTCTACTCTACCGATTAATTTGTGGATGGAGGCGTTAAAAATCGCTATTCACATACTTAATCGTGTTCCTAGTAAATCCATGTCTAAAACTCCATATGTGTTATGGATAAGGAGAAAACCCACATTAAACTATATGCACGTGTGGGGTTGTCCAGCTGAGGCAAAAGTATTTAACCCGAATATTGGGAAATTATATCCCAAGACAGTCGGTTACCATTTCATTGGCTATCCAGAGAAATCAAAGGGGTTTCGTTTCTACTGTGTTGACAGACACACCAAGTTCGTGAAAACGAGATACGCTATTTTTCTAGAAGATGAGATGATGAGGGGGAACATGGTAGCCCAAGAGATTAGCCTTGAAGAGAAGCGGGTACTCGTACCTACTCCGATGATTCAAGAACCTTTTTTTCTCGATACCTGTTGCTGTTGCACCGATGGTGCATGACACTATGGTTACGGCACCTATTGTTAGTTCTCCCGTGGCAATGAGTGAAAATCAGGAACCTGTCCTTTAGGATCTGATAGAACCTGTTGTCACACATGAGGAAGAGCTACAACAGCCCAACTCAGAGGGTGCGCTAGATGTTGAGGCCCCCAGGAGGTCTCAAAGAATTAGAAAACCGGCTATCCCAAATGACTATCAAGTATATCTTAGTGAAGAAATTCAAATGGAGGGAGATCCCACCTCATTTGAAGAAGCCATGAGAAGCGCTTACTCGTCCAAATGGCAAGAAGCCATGGAAGACGAAATGAAATCTATGAGTTGTAACAGAGTCTGGGATTTAGAAGAAATTCCCAAAGAAGCCAAAATAGTAGGCTGTAAATGGTTCTACAAAATTAAATGTGATTCCAAAGGGAACGTCGAGAAATATAAGGTGTGACTTGTGGCAAAAAGGCTTCACGCAAAGAGAAGGAATAGATTATAATGAGACATTTTCTCCAGTCTCATGCAAGGATTCTTTTAGGATCATAATGGCTTTAGTGGCGCACTATGATTCAAAATTACATCAAATGGATGTAAAGACGGTATTTCTCAATGAAGATCTCCATGAGGATGTCTACATGGCATAACCGAAAGGTTTTGTCGTAAAAGGAAAAGAAAATATGGGATGCCACCTTAAGAAATACATTTATGAATTAAAGCAAGCCTATAGACAGTAGTATTTAAAGTTTGATGAGACAATAAGAAAGTTCGGGTTTGATAAGAATAAGGAGGACAATTATGTTTATGCAAAATTCAAGAATGGGAGATTCATCTTCCTCATCCTTTATGTGGATGACATCTTATTGGCTAGTAGTGATGTCAGTCTGCTATTGGAGACTAAGAAGTTTTTGTCCTCAAACTTTGAGATGAAAGATCTTGGTGAAGCATCATATGTTTTAGGAATTGAGATTCACCGAGATAGAAGAAAAAGGGTATTAGGATTATCGCAAAAGACATACTTAGAAAAGATTTTGAAGAAATATAGTATGCATGCGAGCAAACCTACGCCTGCTCCCATAGTCAAGGGCGATAGATTTGGGAACTTTTTGTGTCCGAGGAACCAGTATGAGATCGATCAGATGAGAGCGGTTCCATATGCTTCAGTTGTCGGAAGCTTAATGTATGTTCAAGTATGTACACATCCTGACTTAGCTTATGTAACTGGGATACTTGGCAGATATCAAAGTAATCCAGGCATAGATCACTGGAGAATGGTTAAGAAAGCTTTACGTTACATGCAAGGCCGAAAGGCCTTATGCTAACGTATAGAAGAACTGAATTCCTTGAAATAGAAGGGTACTCAGATTCAGATTTTGCGGGAGACTTAGATGACAGAAAATCCACGTCAGGTTATGTGTTCACTCTCGCAGGTGGGGCTATATCGTGGAAAAGCTCGAAGGAAGTTGTTACAACGTCGTCTACGAAGTTCGCTGAGTTTGTAGCATGCTATGAGGCCACGAGACAAGCGAAATGATTAAAAAAATTTGTACCTGGTTTGAGAGTGGTAGAAAGCATTGAAAGACCGCTCAGAATGTACTGCGACAATGGGCTTGCAGCGTTTTATGCTCACAACAACAAGTCAAGTGGTGCTGCCAAACACATTCACATCAAGTATTATGTTGTGAGAGAGAATATTCAGGATCATACTATTAGTATTGAGCATATAAGTACGAAGGAAATGTTTGCGGATCCGCTAAAGAAAGGCTTACCGCCCAATGTGTTCAGAGAACATTTAGCCGGCATGGGATTACAGGAAATCCTATGATTCCTGGATAGTGAGGGACCCAAAGCGAGTCAAAATTCGTTTCAAAGTAGAAAGGTGTATTGTAGTTGTTGAATCCAATAGTACGTAACTAACTATTGTTAGTGATATGCCCTAGAGGCAATATGGAGATGTTGGATATCATGGTCAATGTTTATGTATTTATGAATAAAGTGTTATTCAGTTCCATGAAATAGACATCTTGTATTGATCAATAAGTATATGACTTATTTATGAGACTCTATATGTATGAATCTATTTCTAAACGATCCGTGATCATATGTCATATTGTTGAAACAAATATGACTCTAAGATCGGCATGTTTATTGATTGATGATCATGTCTCATAGATCATAGGTATGGAGATACCAAATCAATAAACATGGACACATGTGTTAGAGAACACATTGTTGGATAGACCCACCATGAGACACTACAGGAATTAATGTGTTATTAGTTGGTCTCAAGTAGTGTTGGTGCAAAGTCCTTAGACCTGAGATCATCATGGACTCCAACATATGTAGTAGCCTACTTTGGGACTACCAAACGCTATTCCGTAACTAGGTAGTTATAAAAGTAGTCTTCGGGTTTGCTATGAAACATGGAGTGGGATGTGAGTGATCAAGATGGAATTTGCTCCTCCTTTGGAGAGATATCTCTGGGCCCCTCGAGGTAATGGATTATGGAAATGCATGGCCATGCTAAGTTGATTGAGGAGTCAATCAACAGATAGATAATCCAATACGGTTCGAGTGAATGGTTAAGCTATTGAATGGATGCACACATCTTGCCTATAGCTTAATTGGTATCGTGAGGCAAAGGGATTTGTGTACACATTACAGGTTCAGAGCCGATATTATATTCTTGTATGCTATGGTGTCAATATGTGCTGCTACGCGCCGCTATTGACAGGTCGGCTGAGTTGGACTTGAGCCGACGATCGGCTAAGTTAGACTATAGCCGAAACCAAGTATACCTGAACCTACAGGATCGCACGCTTAAGGGGATAAGAACAAGCATTCGAGTTGGACTCGAATACGGCTCGATCGGATAGAGTCCTATGGGCTTACGAAGTCCAGTCGGCCAACTCTATGAGATTTGGATGGGATACGATTCAAAATAGAGTCCCGATAGGCCTCTAGGCCCAACCGGCCAACTCTATATAAAGGGGGTGAGGGGTGGAGAGCTGAAGCATCGAATTGAACCGAATCAATCTGATTTGGCGCAACAGAAGTCAGCGAGATCAATCTCCACGGAAACCCTCCCCACCTTCGAGCCAAAACCCTAGCCTTGCATCGCGTGCTAGAACACGGGTGTTCGGCGTTCTGTCCCCGGACATGTGGATACCGGTAGAGGCGCTGCTACGTTGCGGCGCTGTTGATCGGCTATGAATCGGTTGCAATCGGAGCGAGGCGACTGCGGCAGATTGGCAGCGGGAACGCGGTCGGACGACTTCGATCGGCTGCGACATCGGCTGATTGGTGAATCGGCTGTCCTTGGGAATCGGCTATCGGCTTATGAGAATCGGCTGCACTGTTCCAGATAGGATAGCCCTGATTGGATATTTCCATTGCATACTCCAATCGGTAACGATCTATCGGCCCTTACTTGCAAGTGTTCCTGGTTTGCGTGGTAAAAAGTTTTGTTTTCGGCTAGCGTAGCCTCTGCGTAATCCTTCAGTGGTATTAGAGCTAATCTTGCTTAGTTCGGGTTTTAGATTGGATCTGAAACAAGTTTTGCACACGGGTTGATTAGATCAATCGGTTTTATGGGATCTATAGAGGAGAGTAGATGGTAATTGCGTTCCTTGATAGTGTATCGGAATGGCGTAATGTGATTACGTCGAAGCAATATCCATAGAACTCGGTTTGAGTTGGGTTCGAGATAGCATTCCTTAATAGTGTATCGGAACGGTATAATGTGATTATACCGAAGCAATCTCGTAGTCCGACCTTGTTGGCTGCCTCGCGCCTACGCAAACCATCTCCCTTGATAGTGTATCGGGACGACATAATGTGATTATGCCGATATGGTTTCCGTAAGCGATTTCATAGATTGGATCTATGAATTTCGTGTGGTGTTCCAGGCGCTGCCCGGAAGCCCGCGAGGGGGCGGCTTCCCCCTCGACCGCCGTGTGCGTACCCCTTTATAGGTCGTCTCGATGTCATTTCTCTACGATAGGTAGAAAACGTTCTACGCCTAGCTTGTTTTTGCAGAGAATGCTTTGAGATGGTATGACCCTATTGTATGTATGAGATGCATGTGATGCATGTAATATTCTTTCATATGTGCAATTCCTGTAATATTCTTTCATACGTGCAATGCTTGTAATATTCTTTCACGACCCACGAGTCGATGTAATCTTCAATTACAGCTTCTACAGTAGTAGCTTAGTTTGAAGAAATCAAACATTCGACACTCAGAAGAATGGTGATGAAGATGGAGATCCTCTACACCGGCATGGAGATGGAGATCACCATGTGAAGGGGGCCATACTATTTCATTATATGCTATTCTACCTGCTTTCATATATGTGATATGTTTGTTTGATAGGATAGCATCCCTCACAAAATTAAGTGGTAATTTTGCCCTTCCAAATGTTGCACCCGTCACCATTATGCTCGCCAATGGTGGGTCTGCCAAAGCAGAGTGCCATTCTCTATCATAACACGAGGGGGTATATGTCGGACATATACAGCAGGAGCATTTGGTTTACTTAACAAGGCTATCAAAACAGTTTTTGGCCTTGGGGCATAGGTTGACGCCGGGGCATGGAGATGCCACACCAACAACAAGAGTCACATAGTGATGTGATTAGCAAGGTGTTGCTTACCGATGTTATTAATTTTCTAGCAGTGATGCCAAAGCTCACTAGAAATTAATTAACATATGGATCTTGACCCAGTACGTAACCTAGAGGGAAGGTGTAAAATATGTAATGGGAGTCTAATGTTAAATTGTTTAACAATAGACATAGCATAAACATTGTGCTAAACTTTGCTTTTTCTGTTGTAGAATAAATGACAGCTAATACTACACCCAGTGCTTTCAATTTTCGATCTATTCTCGAGAAAGAACAATTAAACGGAACAAACTTTATGGATTGGTGTCGCAACTTAAGAATTGTTCTCAAGCAAGAGCGTAATGAGTACGTTCTTGAAGTACCTTATCCGGATGATTTGCCTAACAATGCTACTGCAACTGCACGGAGGGCTTACGAGAAGCACACTAATGATGCCCTAGATATAAGCTGTCTCATGCTAGCTACATGTGGATCCCATTTTTGGAACGGGAATCTTTCGTGTTCATAGTACCATTTCCCTAGATCGAGTAGTTTGGTACCCACGAAATACAGTACTGGATAATCAGGTGCAAATGCACGAATAGTCTTACATCGAATTTATTACAATAATAGGCCCGAAGGCAATATCCGACATATAGGGCCTCATGGTCCAGATACAACCAAAAGTAGAAATTAGGTAAGGCAACGGAATGAAGGCAGCAGCTTGTCGATTGCCACAGACAACGACCGGGACTAAGACCTAGCAGGCACCATCGTCTTCTCCGCCTTCCTCGTAGTAGGCATATGGATCCTCCAAGTCTTCATTTCCACCAGCTGAAGGTTTGTGCGTATAGCAAGGGTGAGTACCAACCGTACTCAGCAAGCCAACACGAAAGTGATGCACATGATAGGGTCATTCAAAGGATGGTTGGGGTTCTTTTGCATAAAGCCAATTTTCACAAATCTTTTCACAAGCCTAATAACTAGCCAAGTCAAGTTTTAGTTCCAGAGTATATTAAATCGGCGATGGTTCTGTCTGCCATCCATCGTGATACCAAGGATGCTTTCCCGTCTCCGGTGCGTCATGGTTTTCTGGGGAGTCTAGCTCTTCTCACAGGTGGAGAAGCTGAGTCCACCAGCATACAAAATCATTATGCTTACCAACTCATCATTTTAAAATTTATGAGTCTAGCCAAGCGAAAGTCTTGTCACGATGCTCTATATCCGCGAGCACGACTATTCGAATAGATTGATTCATTCACACCGCAGTGGATGTACACTTTACCCGTACTCCGCGACTGCCCAACAAATGAGCCTGCGTCCCAACACATGAGACGGTCATGGCAAAGCCTTTCAATAACCTCACTTTTGCAGTACCCGCTCAATGAACTTAAGCCCTCATGCACTCTAGCCGTCATTTCCTAGCAGTGAGAGGAGTTCTGGCACTCCCGGGGTAAGGGAAAACTTCATTCTTCAAGTTATAAATAAATTTCGACTTTCAATCATCCATTCCCAATCTCATCTCATACATAAGAACCACTATGCAGGGTTACTGCCTCCGCTCGGCTATTTACTCCGCTAGGTCTATACCCATTCGAGAAGTACGGTTGTACTGGCTCGTTTCCCGGCTATCTCATGGCTCGGTCCTTAATCGACCAGGGACGGTACTAGCCTTTCCCGGAATCCACCCAAATCCATCCATCCGCCCCAGTCTAAAAATGTTGGTTTTATATTTTTTTGTTTTTCCATCAAAACCATTTTCATCATGTTCAAGCAATGTGGTGCTCATGTCTCCACATGCCGTAGCTCAACTACCTTCCCTAAGGTAGTTGCCCAAGCATAAAGCTCTTTATAAAATCATGAGTGTGCATGAATCTAAGAATAGCATGGCTAAGCATTTTACCGAAGATATTCTCCGGTTGTATGTATCACATCGAGGGTTATAAGGAATAATTCTAAAGGTAATCAATAACAAGGCATGGCATAACAAGTATAGGTAATTCTTTGTGTATAGCATGCATAGTTGAAGTTTAAAACAACATCATTTCGCAATTGGGATCAATATGTTCAAAGAGTGTGATGACTTGCCTTGCTCGCACACTTGTTGGTTGGGGTCTTCCACGCACTCAACGCCTTCCTCGAACGCTAATCGTACGTGCGAGAAACCAAATTTGAATTCGATTAGAATTCAAATAGAATCCAGTAAGATCCAAAAGAAAACCAAGTAAATCGCAATAGCGGCTCCTAACACTATGCTATGACTCTACGTGAACCTAGGCTCGAGTTTCGGCGAAATCCGAGTTAGAGCGAAAGAGTTGAAATTTTGTATTGGACCCGATTTAATTAAGTATGAGCTGATATTTATTTTAATTTAATATGTTTAAAGCTTGAGAAATATTAGAGTTGATGATTCAATTAGTAAAAGGAAGTGGTTATCTTTCAATTTTGTCAAAATATCCATCGAGTCGAGAAGCCCTAGGGTTTATAGTAATTTAAATAGAAATTAATTGGTGTCGCGGTCTTCCGAAAATCGGTTGGGAAGGATTTAACATAAAACATATATGTCGAGAAGGGTTGATCGGAAATCGTAGAGGTAGTTTATAATTCTTTGAAAAGATTCTAGTTTTATGAATATAACCTAAATGAATGAATGGACCTCTCGAAGATATATAAACATTTTGGAAATTTATTGAATTAAAAGTTCAAAGTTTAAGTAAATATAAATTTCATAATTATTTGCAAAGTAATTTAAAAGTAAATAAATAAAATCTTTTAAAAGATGCAAAACCTTTGTGAGTAGAGTCTTTTTTAGAAGAGTTAAAAAGAATTAAATATTTTCTATGATTTTTTTAAAACTCCTATTGGTTTTAAACTCCTCAAAAGAAAAAGAAAAATCTTCAAAAATTTTGCGCCGACTGGGAATCGAACCAGCAACCTTCGGCTTCATGCGGCTCGACTCCAGCCGCTGCGCTACCGAGCCGATCTCGTCTTCCTACCACGCTCTCTTTCTTTTCTTTTTTCTTTCCTCCCTTCTTCTTCTTCGCGAGGCCGATGGCCATGGCACAGCCGAACGATGGCGAGGGGAAACCGGAGCGCGGGGGCTAAAGGGCCACGAACCATCTACGAACCACGGGGACCCTATTTCGAGGCATGGCCAGGCCGGAGAGGCGGTGGATTGGGCCGGCGACGGTGAGGTGGCCATGGCGACGGCGGCGCACGTCACGGCGGCTAACCGGCGATGGAACGGCCACGGAGAGGGGACTTGGGAGCATCAACGGGGTACGGGGAAGCTAGCTAGGGGATTTGTTCGGCCAAGGAAACGCTACGACGAGCTGGCACCATGCGCATGGCGGCGTCCGAAGCAGGGGAGGCACGGCGGGCTCGTCGCCGGCGAACTCCGGTGGCTATTCGACGCGGGAAACATGGGGGAAATAAAGTTTGGAGCACGGAGATCGTGGAAGTTCCTTCAATTTGGGAAGAACTCGACCGAGGGCGACGAATTTGGGATTTTTGCTTCGCGCAGCCGGTGCTAGGGTTCTTCAGTTCTTGCTCAAATTGGGATGGCTCAGTGCGCAATAGGTGGGGGAAGTTTGGGGGAAATGGAGAGGAGTGATTCACGAAGAAATTTGGTATACAAAGCTTGATCTGCCATAGTCCTTTTATAGGAGTTTCAAGCCAGTTTTAGCTCGGGCGAGGTCAGTAGCCATGGCACGCGCGCGTGGGTGGGGCATGGCGACGTGTGGCGAGCGCTGGGAGGGGGCCTGGGGTGAGGAGCGACGCGTGGCGGCGCTCAGAAGGGGGCCAGGAGCGGCGAGTGGCGCGTGGGCGCGAGGGCAGCAGGTCCGGCGAGAGCGCGGCACGTGGTGGCGCTCGGGCGGGGTCCGGCGCGGGCATGGCGCGGGCGCGCGGGCGCGGCGTGGCCGACGCACGCGTGACGTGGAACACGGCGGCGACGCGACGGCGTGGTACGGCGCGGCATGGGCATGGTACGGTGGCGTGGGGCGCGGTGCTGCGAGCGCGACGCGCGGTGGCGAGGCGGTCCGGGGTCCGGGGTATGGCGTCGAACACTTGGCGTGGAATGAATAGTGAACTTTCTGAATTTCCCAATTTTAATTCCTAATTTCCCAATTCTATTTCCTTTCTCCCCGAAAATTCAAAATAAAATATAACACACCCAAAATAATTTGTAAAATATATTTTCAACCTTTTCACACACTTTCTATTATTCAAAATATATTTTTCCTTTCCAATTTATTTTCTTTTCTTTTAAATTCAAGAAAGTAAGACCTTTGGTTAAAAATCAATTTTCTAACTTCATATTTTCTTTTCAAAAATATTTTTATTACCCATATTTAAATAGTATTTATTTTTCCATCATTAAATTAGAGTTTAAACCAAGAGTATATACTTTTCAAAGTGACTTTTATAAATTCCCAAATCTTAATTATTTATTACTTCCAATCTATATTTTGAACCTCTTCTCCCATCCGGGAATTCAAAACACTTGGTTTTTCTCCAACCTCAAATTAAATCATTTCCAAAATGAATTTTATGCAACCAAGTAGGCAAATAAGAAGCAATAAACACGATCAAGAAGCAACAATCAAAAAGTTTTTGTAAGTTTCGATATTTAATTCCCGGTTTCAAATTCTTCGATTTTCAGGGTGTTACAAACCTACCCCCTAACAATAAATCTCGTCCCCGAGATTCAGGTCGAGTCGTGATTGGGAATCGGTCGGTATAAACATATAGGATGGATCCATTGGGACTCCTTAACAGGACGACGAATAGATTGGCTGCTCCGGGTGACGCAGGAATCTATCACTGAGTTTCTAAGGGTGGTCCACTTCAATTCTTTGTTTCAGATAACATGATGTTGTCAGCTCTTAATCCTTGGGGCATCCTTCAAGCATGCAGGATTCCATAGGTCTCAAATTTTCCTTAAGTTGTATAATAGACTTGCTGTTCTAAACCGTTGGATCCTTTAACTGTAGACGGGTGGTGATCCTGGTAGGATTGCAGTCATGTGATTTTGGTGGGCGACAAGAGGTTATCTAGGGAAGGCTTGGTTTTACTCGGCTTCAATATAGTGTCCAATCTGAGAGTCCAGGGTTATGTCACTCTACCCCCCTAACAATAAGTCCAAGCTTGGCTTCTTAGGGTAAGGGTCATGTTGGTGCCGGTATGGTGTACAGCTATATCTCTCCTGGGTGAATGTACTATTATGGGTCTCTTAAGGTCTACCAGACATAGGTTGTGTTCTGTGCTTGATTTTGAGGTTATGAAAGAATGCGGATTTCCAAAACCAAACAAAACTTTGATTAGTGCAGCATGGATAGAGAACATACCCTTTAGCATGACTTGGTCTTCCTGGGCTTCTTCTGCACGCGCGTGGTTCACTTGGCCATGGCGGAATCCGGTGGTAGCCTCCTTCGGCTGGGGCGTTCTGAACAAGCTTCATCCGGGCGCCGGGGTAGGGGTTTCTCTCACAATCGTGGCGTTGGCTCTAGTACGGTGGGTGTGTTGTGCGGTTTGGGACATTGATTGGCATAATGCCCGGATTCTCCGCAGTTGAAGCAATTAAGATTCCGGTTTCCCGGTGCCGCCAAGGTGGGGGCCGGGGTGCGGAAAGGTGTTGCCGGTGGCCTGCTAGCGTTGTTGGGTGCGGAGGGACGATTGGCCGCTATGATGGCTGGGTTCCATCCTGTTGGTGTTGCTCCTTTGGTTCGCTGAGATGTCCCTTGAATTGGACGAGCTAGAGCAAGCCTTCTCTTTCGGTTGTTTTCAACCATCCTTTGGTCATGCTCAAGCCTTACGACCTTGTTGATAAGGCTTTGGAAGCTGGTGTGGTCTTGACCGATCATTGGTCCTCTCGGCTCGTCGTTCGGTCCTTCGATAAATTTATCCATCTTTTCTTCTTCGTCCGCGGTCACTTGTGGTGTAACGGGCAAGCCGGTAAACTTGTTGAGGTATTCTTGCACCGAGGTGTTGCCTTGGCGCAGCCTCCTAAATTCATTCTTCTTCATTCTCATAACTGTGGTGGGTACAAAATTTTGACGAAAGCAGTCGTGAATTCTTCCCATGTCGGTTCTCCGGCATCTTCACCCGGTTTCCTTGTAAGTGTCCCACCGAGTCACTTGCGGGACCTTCCAGTGGTTAGTGGCGAAGATGACTCTATCGCTTCTCGTACTCGGATGAGGGTTAGCTTTTTCTCTATCACTCTCAACCAATCTTCAGCATCCATGGGTTCCTCTGTTGTGGAGAAGGTAGGCGGCTTGGCTCTCATAAACTCTCCTATACTTGAACTTCCGTGATTTCCCGGTTGTTGGCAATGGCTTGAAGCGGTTGGGTTTGTAAAGCCATGACCTCTGCTAGGGTGGAGAGGTTAGGCTCCGGCGGGTTCTCAGTAGCTGCGGGGGCTCTGCGACGGTGCACCATCTGAGGAGTATAGATAGGGTAAGAGATTGGATCGACTAAGGTCACGGTTCTAATCAATTTTTTTAGTGATCTTCCAGTTGTTTTTAAGTGATCTTTTACACACAACAAGCATGTTGGAATAAACTCATTTAAGACCTAACATGGAATTCTATATTAGTTCATAGGTGTTAACATCATGGGGATACATTGGACATGTGTAGTCCCAGACAACACAATACAACGACACTAACATTGATCTAGGGACTTCATACATAAAGGGTAGGGGCATGGTCGTTGCTGTCTTAATTCCTTTCAAAGCAAGACCAGGGTTGCTGCAGGTTTCTCGTCTAGTTATCCGGGTTGTTGCCTGATCTGGGATTGTCACCTATGGCTGTCGCATTGGCACCGGTAAGAGGAGGAATGTTGCGTGGCTTGGGACAGTGGTTGGCAAAGTGTCCAAACTCCTCACAGTTGAAGCAAGTCACATTCTTCCTTAGACATCGAGGAATCTCCTCAGTATCTTCAGGGGTACACACTGTGCTTGTAATGATCATCTTGCCAGTACCACCTATATTCAATTTTGGTGACTTCCTCTTCTTGGGGTTAGATGGTGGCGAACTGAAATCTTGGCCGGTTGTTTGATTGGATTCTTTATCCTTTCTTTCGCACTGTATCTCTCCCTTGATCGGGGTCCTAGTGTACTTGTCCCATGTACTGTTCTTTACTCCATGTCTTTGTTCCATGAAACCGTAGCGGGGATCAAGTGTTTCCTTCCATCCAAATGGCGGGTTTGGTGTCATTGCTCCCCGTGGATTTGACAGTATACTTGCAGAGTCATCAGGGTTTGCGACGGAACGTACCGGCGTTGCTCTGGGTACCAACCCTGGGTTTGCATCTGTTGCTGTTGGAACAATTGTTGCATCTGTTGTATCATCGTGGCCATTAACTGTGTCTGGTTAGCCACTACCTGGGCTAAGGTCGGGTTCACAGGGAAAGGAGGTGGAGTGTCCACAGGGTCGCTCTGGGTTAATCCATGAGACTGCTGGAATCTTGCTTTGCTGCCCTTGGCTCTTCCCATCTATTGTCAGAGAGAAAGAGAAAAGTAGAGGTTAAGCTATGGATGGGGCCTTATTCTGTGTACTCTCATCGTCTTAGTGGGTTAAATAATCTCCCAAGTTCCAACATGCACATAGTGTGACATCTATTTTTGAAGATAGATTAGGGCCAGAGAAAAGTGGTGGTAAAAATCAAATGTTATTAGAGAATTGGGGGTCAAGGATGTAAGGAAAAACATATTTGTTTTGTGAAATAGTTTGTATTTTCAAAATAATCTCATGTAGGGATACCTCCCTTTAACCAGCTATTCAGGGGTATGGTGCCAGTTGGTCTTATCTTACAGTCGCACTGCTCTGATACCAGCTCTGTGGACCCCGTTTTTGGAACGGGAATCTTTCGTGTTCATAGTACCATTTCCCTGGATCGAGTAGTTTGGTACCCACGAAATACAGTACTGGATAATCAGGTCCAAATGCACGAATAGTCTTACATCGAATTTATTACAATAATAGGCCCGAAGGCAATATCCGACATATAAGGCCTCATGGTCCAGATACAACCAAAAGTAGAAATTAGGTAAGGCAACGGAATGAAGGCAGCGGCTTGTCGATTGCCACAGGCAACGACCGGGACTAAGACCTAGCAGGCACCATCGTCTTCTCCGCCTTCCTCGTAGTAGGCATATGGATCCTCCAAGTCTTCATTTCCACCAGCTGAAGGTTTGTGCGTATAGCAAGGGTGAGTACTAACCGTACTCAGCAAGCCAACACGGAAGTGATGCACATGATAGGGTCATTCAAAGGATGGCTGGGGTTCTTTTGCATAAAGCCAATTTTCACAAATCTTTTCACAAGCCTAACAACTAGCCAAGTCAAGTTTTAGTTCCAGAGTATATTAAATCGGCGAAGGTTCTGTCTGCCATCCATCGTGATACCAAGGATGCTTTCCCGTCTCCGGTGCATCATAGTTTTCTGGGGAGTCTACCTCTTCTCACAGGTCGAGAAGCTGAGTCCACCAACATACAAAAGCATTATGCTTACCAACCCATCATTTTAAAATTTATGAGTTTAGCCAAGCGAAAGTCTTGTCACGATGCTCTATATCCGCGAGCACGACTATTCGAATAGATTGATTCATTCACACTGTAGTGGATGTACACTTTACCCGTACTCCGCGACTGCCCAACAAATGAGCCTACGTCCCAACACATGAGACGGTCACGGCAAAGCCTTTGAATAACCTCACTTTGGTAGTACCCGCTCCATGAACTTAAGCCCTCATGCACTCTAGCCGTCATTTCCTAGCAGTGAGAGGAGTTCTGGCGCTCCCGGGGTAAGGGAAAACTTCATTCTTCAAGTTATAAATAAATTTCGACTTTCAATCATCCATTCCCAATCTCATCTCATACATAAGAACCACTATGCAGGGGTACTGCCTCCGCTTGGCTATTTACTTCGCTAGGTCTATACCCATTCGAGAAGTACGGTTGTACTGGCTCGTTTCCTGGCTATCTCATGGCTCGGTCCTTAATCAACCAGGGACGGTACTAGCCTTTCCCGGAATCCACCCAAATCCATCCATCCGCCCCAGTCTAAAAACGTTGGTTTTAAATTTTTTTGTTTTTCCATCAAAACCATTTTCATCATGTTCAAGCAATGTGGCGCTCATGTCTCCACATGCCGTAGCTCAACTACCTTCCCTAAGGTAGTTGCCCAAGCATAAAGCTCTTTATAAAATCATGAGTATGTATGAATCTAAGAATAGCATGGCTAAGCATTTTACCGAAGATATTCTCCGGTTGTATGTATCACATCGAGGGTTACAAGGAATAATTCTAAAGGTAATCAATAACAAGGCATGGCATAACAAGTATAGGTAATTCTTTGTGTATAGCATGCATATTTGAAGTTTAAAACAACATCATTTCGCAATTGGGATCAATATGTTCAAAGAGTGTGATGACTTGCCTTGCTCGCACACTTGTTGGTTGGGGTCTTCCACGCACTCAACGCCTTCCTCGGACGCTAATCGTACGTGCGAGAAACCAAATTTGAATTCGATTAGAATTCAAATAGAATCCAGTAAGATCCAAAAGAAAACCAAGTAAATCGCAATAGCGGCTCCTAACACTATGCTATGACTCTACGCGAACCTAGGCTCGAGTTTCGGCGAAATCCGAGTTAGAGCGAAAGAGTTGAAGTTTTGTATTGGACCCGATTTAATTAAGTATGAGCTGATATTTATTTTAATTTAATATGTTTAAAGCTTGAGAGATATTAGAGTTGATGATTCAATTAGTAAAAAGGAAGTGGTTATCTTTCAATTTTATCAAAATATCCATCGGGTCGAGAAGCCCTAGGGTTTATAGTAATTTAAATAGAAATTAATTGGTGTCGCGGTCTTCCGAAAATCGGTTGGGAAGGATTTAACATAAAACATATATGTCGAGAAGGGTTGATCGGAAATCGTAGAGGTAGTTTATAATTCTTTGAAAAGATTCTAGTTTTATGAATATAACCTAAATGAATGAATGGGCCTCTCGAAGATATATAAACATTTTGGAAATTTATTGAATTAAAAGTTCAAAGTTTAAGTAAATATAAATTTCATAATTATTTGCAAAGTAATTTAAAAGTAAATAAATAAAATCTTTTAAAAGATGCAAAACCTTTGTGAGTAGAG
This sequence comes from Oryza australiensis, assembly GCA_019925245.2. Lineage (NCBI taxonomy): Eukaryota > Viridiplantae > Streptophyta > Magnoliopsida > Poales > Poaceae > Oryza > Oryza australiensis. Next base: position 1,273,426 of record JAIFGZ020000126.1, read on the forward strand.
TCTTTTTTAGAAGAGTTAAAAAGAATTAAATATCGAACCCGCGACCTTCGGCTTCATGCGGCTCGGCTCCAGCCGCTGCGCCGCCGAGCCGATCTCGTCTTCCTACCACGCTCTCTTTCTTTTCTTTCTTCTTTCCTCCCTTCTTCTTCTTCACGAGGCCGACGGCCATGGCACAGCCAAACGACGGCGAGGAAAACCGAGCACGGGGGCTAAAGGGCCGTGAACCATCTACGAACCACGGGGACCCTATTTTGAGGCACGGCCAGCCGGAGAGGCGACGGATTGGGCCGGCGACGACGAGGCGGCCATGACGGCGGCGCACGTCACGGCGGCTAACCGGTGACGGAACGGCCATGGAGAGGGGACTAGGAGCATCAACGGGGTACGGGGAAGCTAGCTAGGGGATTTGTTCGGCTAGGGAAACGCTACGGCGAGCTAGCACCGTGCGCATGGCGGCGTCCGAAGCAGGGGAGGCACGGCGGGCTCGTCGCCGGTGAACTCCGGTGGCTATTCGGCTCGGGAAACATGGGTGAAATAAAGTTTAGAGCACAGAGATCGTGGAAGTACCTTCAATTTGGGAAGAACTCGACCAAGGGCGACGAATTTGGGATTTTTGCTTCGCGCGGCCGGCGCTAGGGTTCTTTGGTTCTTGCTCAAATTGGGACGGCTCAGTGCGCAATAGGTGGGGGAAGTTTGGGGGAAATGGAGAGGAGTGATTCACGAAGAAATTTTGTATACAAAGCTTGACCTGCCATGGTCCTTTTATAGGAGTTTCAAGCCGGTTTTAGCTCGGGCGAGGTCGGTTGCCATGGCACGCGCGAGTGGGGGGAGCATGGCGACGTGTGGCGAGCGCCGGGAGGGGGCCTGGGGTGAGGAGCGACGCGTGGCGGCGCTCAGAAGGGGGCCGGGAGCGGCGAGTGGCGCGTGGGCGCGAGGGCAGCGGGGTCCGGGCGAGAGCGCGGCGTGTGGTGGTGCTCGGGGCGGGGTCCGGGCACGGGCATGGCGCGGGCGGCGCGGGCGCGGGCGTGGCCGACGCACAGCGCGACGTGGAACAGTGCGAGCGACACGACGGCGTAGTACGACGCGACATGGGCATGGTACGGCGGCGTGGGGCGCGGTGCTGCGAGCGCGACGCACGGCGCACGGTGTGAGGTGGTTCGGGTCCGGGTATGGCGTCGAACACTTGGCGTGCAATGAATAGTGAACTTTCGAATTTCCCGATTTTAATTCCTAATTTTCCAATTCTATTTCCTTTCTCCCCGAAAATTCAAAATAAAATATAACACACCCAAAATAAGTTGTAAAATATATTTTCAACCTTTTCACACACTTTCTATTATTCAAAATATATTTTTCCTTTCCAATTTATTTTCTTTTCTTTTAAATTCAAGAAAGTAAGACCTTTGGTTAAAAATCAATTTTCTAACTTCATATTTTCTTTTCAAAAATATTTTTATTACTCATATTTAAATAATATTTACTTTTTCATCATTAAATTAGAGTTTAAACCAAGAGTATATACTTTTCAAAGTGACTTTCATAAATTCCCAAATCTTAATTATTTATTACTTCCAATCTATATTTTGAACCTCTTCTCCCATCCGGGAATTCAAAACACTTGGTTTTTCTCCAACCTCAAATTAAATAATTTCCAAAATGAATTTTATGCAACCAAGTTGGCAAATAAGAAGCAATAAATACGATCAAGAAGCAACAAGCAAAAAGTTTTTGTAAGTTTTGATTTTTAATTCCCGGTTTCAAATTCTCCGATTTTCAAGGTGTTACACTACAATGTCCCCTGAGCTTCAGAAGCAATAGAGAGCAGCGATGCTCACACTATTATTCAGGGACTGCATGGCATGTTTGAGAACCAAGCTCGGGCTGAGAGGTTCAACACCTCGAACTCCTTGTTTGCGTGCAGGCTTGTTGAAGGGAATCCCGTCAGTCCGCATGTGATAAAGATGATTGGCTATATCGAGAGTCTGGAAAAACTAGGTTTTTCCCTTAGCCAAGAGTTGGCTACTGATGTGATTCTCCAGTCGCTCCCTCCGAGCTTCGAGCCATTCATATTGAATTATCACACGAACAGTATGGATAAGACCTTAGCTGAATTGCATGGGATGCTAAAGACATGAGGAGAGTATCCGAAAACGGTCATCATGTGATGATGATGCGAAGGCTAAGCGCAAACCACTGTCAAGAAACTTTGCACCAAGAGGAAGTTAACTCCCGATGAGATCGCGAGTGCCTCTAATGCAAAGAAGGGCAAGAAGGGGTCGGCGGCATCAGATGCCGTTTGCTTCTATTGCAAGGAGACACGCCACTGGAAAAGGAACTGCAAGAAGTACATGGAGGATCTCAAAAAGAAGCAAAATACGACTTCTGCTTCAGGTATTAATGTTATAGACATTAATCTTGCTACTTCACCTACTGACTCTTGGGTATTTGATACCGGATCAGCAGCTCATATTTGCAAATCGTTGCAGGGAATGAGAAGCAGTAGAGGCTTAAGAAGGGGCGAGGTGAACCTGCGCGTCAGCAATGGAGCAAGCGTTGCTATAGTTGTTGTCGGCACAATACCACTTCATCTACCTTCAGGATTAGTTTTGGAATTAAATAATTGTTATTGTGTTCCAACACTATGTCAAAACGTTATTTCCGCTTCATGTTTGCAAGCGGAAGGATATGATTTTAGATCAATGGACAATGGTTGTTCAATATATCTCAGAGATATGTTCTATTTTCATGTTCCATTGGTGAATGGATTATACGTTTTGAATCTTGAAGCGTCTCCCATCTATAACATTAATACAGAAAGGCAACTCTCTAATGATACAAACCCACGTTTATTTGGCATTGTCGCTTAGGCCATATAAATCAGAAACGCATGGAGAAGCTCCATACGGATGGATTGCTTCACTCTTTTGATTTTGAATCATTTGAGACATGTGAGTCTTGTTTACTTGGTAAGATGACAAAGGCACCTTTCACGGGACACAGTGAAAGAGCAAGTGACTTGTTGGCACGCGTACATACCGATGTATGTGGACCAATGAGCTCAACGGCCGAGAGGTGGTTATCGCACTTCATTACCTTTACCGATGACTTTAGTAGATATGGTTATATCTACTTAATGAGGCATAAGTCCGAATCCTTTGAAAAGTTCAAAGAATTCCAGAATGAAGTACGAGAATCATTTAGGGAAAACAATCAAGTTTCTACGATCGATCGTGGAGGGGAATACTTGAGCCAAGAGTTTGGTAATCATCTCGAAAGATTGTGGAATTGTTCCACGCTTAACTCCGCCAGAACTCCACAATGGAACGGAGTGTCCGAACGGAGAAATCGCACCTTATTGGACATGGTGCGGTCGATGATGAGCCAAAGTGATCTTCCTTTATCTTTCGGGGATATGCTCTTGAAACAATTGCGCTCACACTAAATAGAGTTCCATCTAAGTCGTTGAAAAGACAACATATGAGATATGGATAGGGCGACCCCCTAGTCTGTCTTTTCTCAAAATTTGGGGATGCGAAGCTTATGTAAGACGTTTGGTCCGACAAGCTCACACCCAAATCCGACAAGTGCTTCTTTGTGGGATATCCTAAGGAAACTAAGGGATATTACTTTTATAATCGGGAACAAGGCAAAGTGTTTGTCGCCCGACACGGTGTCTTATTGGAGAAAGAGTTTCTTTCAAGAAGGGTTAGTGGGAGCAGGGTGCATCTTGAAGAAGTTCAAGAAACACCGGAAAATGTTTCGACTACGTAACCACAACGGGAGGAGCAAAGTGTTGCGCCATCGGTTGTAGATACACCACCCCACGGAAGTCGAAAGATCACGTCGTGCGCCTGACAGGTACACAGGTGCGAAACAACGTGATATATTGTTGTTAGACAACGATGAACCTAAGACCTATGAGGAAGCGATGGTGGGACCCGATTCCAACAAGTGGCTTGGAGCCATGAAATCCGAAATAGAATCCATGTACGACAATCAAGTTTGGAACTTGGTTGATCCACCTGATGGTGTCAAAACCATTGAGTGTAAATGGGTATTTAAGAAAAAGGCCGATATGAATGGAAATGTTCACATCTATAAGGCGCGATTGGTGGCGAAAGGTTTTAAACAGATTCAAGGTGTTGATTATGATGAAACCTTCTCGCCCGTCGTGATGCTTAAGTCTATTCGGATTATTCTAGCGATTGCTGCATATTTTGATTATTACATATGGCAGATGGATGTCAAAACAGCTTTCCTAAATGGAAACCTAAGCGAGGATGTATACATGATACAACCTCAAGGTTTTGTCGATCCACAATCGCCTGGAAAGATATGCAAGCTACAGAAAACCATTTATGGATTGAAGCAAGCATCTCGGAGTTGGAATATTCATTTTGACGAAGTAATCAAAGGGTTTGGTTTCATCAAAAATGAAGAGGAGGCCTGTGTTTACAAAAAGGTCAGTTTGAGCGCAATTGTATTTCTAATCTTATATGTGGATGACATATTGTTGATTGGAAATGATATCCCTATGCTAGAATCCGTCAAGTCTTCATTGAAAAATAGTTTTTCCATGAAAGACTTAGGGAGGCAAGATACATATTGGGCATTCGGATCTATAGAGATAGATCCAAGAGGCTAATTGGATTAAGCCAAAGTACATACATTGACAAGGTGTTGAAAAGGTTCAACATGCATGATTCCAAGAAAGGTTTCTTGCCCATGTCACATGGCATTAATCTTAGCAAGAATCAGTGTCCTTAGACACATGATGAGCAGAATAAGATGGGTATGGTTCCATATGCCTCGGCAATTGGATCCATCATGTATGCCATGCTTTGTACACGTCCGCATGTCTCGTACGCTTTGAGCGCTACGAGCAGATACCGTCGAGATCCGGTGAAGGTCACGGATGCGTCGTAAAGAATATCCTTAAGTACTTGAGAAGAACTAAGGATATGTTCCTAGTCTATGGAGGTGAAGAAGAGCTCGTTGTAAATGGTTACACCGATGCTAGCTTCCAAACGGACAAGGATGATTATAGATCGCAATCTGGGTTCGTGTTCTGCCTGAACGGAGGCGTAGTCAGCTGGAAGAGTTCCAAGCAGGATACTGTTGCTGATTCTACAACGGACGCCGAGTACATTGTTGCTTCGGAAGCTGCAAAGGAGGCTGTTTGGATAAAGAAATTTGTTTCTGAGCTGGGTGTGATGACCAGTGCAACTGGTCCAATGTCTCTCTATTGTGATAATAGTGGAGCCATTGCGCAAGCCAAGGAGCCGAGGTCACATCGAAGTCCAAACACATACTTCGGTGATATCATCTCATCCACGAGATAGTGGACAGAGGTGATGTCAAGATATGCAAAGTGCACACGGATCTCAACATAGCCGATCGGCAGACAAAACCACTCCCTCAGTCGAAACATGAGGCGCACACAAGAGCAATGGGTATTAGATACTTACATGATTGACTCTAGTGCAAGTGGGAGATTGTTAGTGATATGCCCTAGAGGCAACATGGAGATGTTGGATATCATGGTCAATGTTTATGTATTTATGAATAAAGTGTTATTCAGTTCCATGAAATAGACATCTTGTATTGATCAATAAGTACGTGACTTACTTATGAGACTCTATATGTATGAATCTATTTCTAAACGATCCCTGATCATATGTCATATTGTTGGAACAAATATGACTCTAAGATCGGCATGTTTATTGATTGATGATCATGTCTCATAGATCATAGGTATGGAGATACCAAATCAAAAAAACATGGACACATGTGTTAGAGAACACATTGTTGGATAGACCCACCATGAGACACTACAAGAATTAATGTGTCATTAGTTGGTCTCAAGTAGTGTTGGTACAAAGTCCTTAGACCTGAGATTACTATGGATTCCAACATGAGTAGTAGCCTACTTTGGGACTACCAAACGCTATTTCGTAACTAGGTAGTTATAAAGGTAGTTTTCGGGTTTGCTATGAAACATGGAGTGGGATGTGAGTGATCAAGATGGAATTTGCCCCTCCTTTGGAGAGATATCTCTGGGCCCCTCGAGGTAATGGATTATGGAAATGCATGGCCATGCTAAGTTGATTGAGGAGTCAATCAACAGACAGATAATCCAATACGGTTCGAGTGAATGGTTAAGCTATTGAAGGGATGACACACATCTTGCCTATAGCTTAATTGGTATCGTGAGGCAAAGGGATTTGTGTACACATTACAGGTTCAGAGCCGATATTATATTCTTTTATGCTATGGTGTCAATATGTGCTGCTAGGCGCTGCTATTGACAGGTTGGCTGAGTTGGACTCGAGCCGACGATCGGCTAAGTTAGACTATAGCCCAAACCAAGTATACCTGAACCTATAGGGTCGCACGCTTAAGGGGATAAGAACAAGCATTCGAGTTGGACTCGAATACGGCTCGATCGGATAGGATCCGATCGAATAGAGTCCTATGGGCTTACGAAGTCTGGCCGGCCAACTCTATGAGATTCGGATGGGATCCGATTCAAAATAGAGTCCCGATGGGCCTCTAGGCCCAACCTGCCAACTCTACATAAAGGGGGTGAGGGGTGGAGAGCTGAAGCATCGAATTGAACCGAATCAATCTGATTTGGCGCAACAGAAGTCGGCGAGATCAATCTCCACGGAAACTCTCCCCACCTTCGAGCCAAAACCCTAGCCTTGCATCGCGTGCTAGCACACGGGTGTTTGGTGTTCTGTCCCCAGACATGTGGGTACCGGTAGAGGCGCTGCTATGTTGCGGCGCTGTTGATCGGCTATGAATCGGCTGCAATCGGAGCGAGGCGACTGCGGCAGATTGACGGCGAGAACGCGGTCGGACAACTCAGATCGGCTGCGACATCGGCTGATTGGTGAATCGGCTGTCCTTGGGAATCGACTGTCCTTGGGAATCGGCTGTCGGCTTATGGGAATCGGCTGCACTGTTCCAGATAGGATAGCCCTGATTGGCTATTTCCACTGCATACTCCAATCGGTAACAATCTATCGGCCCTTACTTGCAAGTGTTCCTGGTTTGCGCGGTAAAATGTTTTGTTTTCGGCTAGCGTAGCCTCCGCGTAATCCTTCAACTATTGCGACGATACATACTCTATATGTTGATCTATAATAAAATGGGTACCAAGTTAAGTATAGTAATTTTAGCTAAGGTGAGATCAAGGGGGAGAATGTTAGATTGATCTCCCGTGCAACGGTCCAACGACCGATTGCACGCTTGATCTGCGCCCTTATCGGGGGCGTACAACCAACTCATGGTTGGTGGGTCTGGGTCGCGCAATGCCAAATAAAAGAGAAGGAGAAGGCCAGGACACGGACGCCGAGAGAAGTCCGGTGCGTGCACTCGCTCCTAAAAAAACCCTAAACCCTAAACCGATCTAGAGGAGACGCTGTGAACGGCGGAAAGTCCACCCTAACCACACCGCCAACGCCGACGACATCACTGACGACCCCATGACGAATTCATCCATGAAGTTCGACGGTGAGTCCGCATTTATCTACTGGATTAAAGACTAAAGAGAAATCCTAGAACTTAACACGACGGCCTCTTGTCGAGGCCCTCCCTGTTGCCGTCGCGGTGGGCGGGGTCGAAGTCGCGGACGCGACTCATCCAGTTACTACACAGGCACATCACGAGCGCCAAACGAACAGCGTGGCGAACACCATGAGCACCTCTTGGACGAGTTGGCCTCCATCTGCTCGCGCTTGCACAGCCGGTCGGAGGTCTACACATAGGAGAGGTACTGGTTGCTGTAGAACTTGCTGGCATCGAACTTCCAGAATGCCTTCGAGGTCGTTCCCGGAGATGTCAAAAACCTTGATTGTCGAGGGCAGAAGGGGCGGGAGCTTGCCGGAGAAGGTGTTGTGTGTGAGGTGGAGCTCAAGAAGGGATGTCGCCGAAGATGACCTGATGCAAGGGCGTGTTCGTGTTTCCTGCAGTCGACAGTAGCAGGGATGCGGCAGTGTCACTAGAAGTGGAATACGACGTTGTTGCTACTTCTGCTTGTGCCACTACAACATTAATGAATCCTATGCAGAGGCAACCAACTCTGTTCTCTTCTCTGTTGCTGCGTCGACAACATGCTCCAACAATAGCAACAACGTGCAGAAGTCCCCCCTCTCCTTCCTCTCCTCGTGGTTGCCGACAAGCATGGCAGCGACCGCCTGTGACCCAAATCAAGGCCATCGGCGCACGCCCGCCCGCCTCGCCCGCCGTCGCTCTGCTCTTTGCTCGTTGCTCGGAGCCATGGCTCCGCCAGCCGCCAGGAGTGAGAGGGGATAAAAAGAAGATTGGTGGCTCATTTACCCCGATTTTTTTGCCTTTTTTAAAGTTTCTCACAAATACGTTTCTCTGACAGTATCAATTTTAAAAATGAACCCCAACATCAACACCGTCGCTATTGGTGTCAAGATTACACTACTCAGCGCCATCACAATTGGCACCGTAGTTGAACTCCGTTGAGTATTTATGTATTTTTAGAACTAAGTTTGATGTGGTTGGCTATTGGCTCGGTTGATTACCGAAGGTCGCAGGTTCGATTCCTACAAGATGTAGGTTTTGCAATTTTTTTGTACATTAAGCTTTAATATATCTTTTAGAACATATTCGTAAAAAATAAAAATTGATATACAAAAATTTCCTTTTAATTATTTTTAGAATTTCCTTTTTCATTTTTTATGTCCTAATGTTTTATATTTTTTAATTTTTTACATCATAATGTTTTGCAAATTTTTGGTACATCCTAATTTTTTTGCATTTTTTTGAATTTATTTCTTTTACATCCTAATGTTTTGCAATTTTTTTGATTTTTTCAATTTTTTGGTACATCATAATGTTTTGCCTTTTTTCCGCTTCTTTTATTTATTTTTGTACATCCTAATGTTTTGTAAACTTTTTACATCAATTTTTCCCTAATTTTTTGAGCATTTGTATATCATTTTTCCTATTTTCCTATATCTTTTTTAATATATTCTAAAAGAAATAAAAACTTAAAGTAAAAAACGCAAAACTCGCATCCCGAGAATCAAACCTACAACCTTCACGCTCTAACCAACCGAGCCAATAGCTCCAACCACGTCAAAATTAGTTCTATAAATACATAAATACTCAACGGAGTTCAGTGCGGCGCCGAGCTCGCGTCAAGATCCATGGCGCCGAGCTCGACGCTAATTGTGATGGCGTAGAGTAGTGTAACCTCGGCGTCGTCACTATTGGCACCAAGGTTGGTGTTGACGAGAAAAATCAACACGCCGGTCTGGGAGATCTGCTTAGCTCTAGTGCAGGTTCTAAAATTGATGAAGCACGGGCGTGCCAGTCAGTTTGATCCTGCCACTGACAAGATATACAAAACAGCAGAGCATAAATTATATCGGCCGATAGGTCGATAATCAAAACAAATGATCCGTTGACACGATTGTGTGATCCCACCGATGCCGATGTCCACATAACTCGTCTGAAACCCCGACGGAACCCTTAGTGGCAGCCAAGAGGCAAGCTAGAGATTACGGTTCTAATCACGACTTAGTAGATCAAAACTGAACTGATGCAGCACTAAGTATGAAAAAAAGTAACATCTAGACAATCAAGACCTTGACTGATTTTCAGGGTGGTAGATGCCTAATCTAATCTAATCTAATATAACAATTTAGCCGGTATAAGCAAAAACCCTAAAGCGAGAAACAATCGATAGAGCTAAATTGAGATAGTAGGACTAGATTAACAGAGACATATGATAAGACCGGCTAACCCTCCGGTGAAACATTAGCATGAACATATCGGCTTAACAAGACTTAGATTATCGATAACAATCTAGTAGGTCGGACAAACCGATGCAGCACGAGATTGTATATGATAATCTAATACTCGATGAGCCGATAGATCTGTCTAATGTGATGGATATAACAAATCTATCTAAAGCAACATTATGTTTACAAAAACATCGACTTGATCAGAATATCGAACCTAACTGAGAAAGTCCTAACTAAGAAGATGTATCTATGAACGGTAATAAAACTAAAGATAGATACGATATACCTGGGCCGGCGGGACCTTGGACTTACCCCTTCGCCGAGATCAAAGCCGATGCGCCCACGTCGGGTGCCAAGTCTCCGGATGATGAACAAAGCGAAAAAGTAAGAGGTGGCGATGCGTCGAATTGTATTGATCGAGAAATATATTACATGAACCCCGAGCTTACATATTTATACCCATGGGCTAAAAGAGATCCTAACATATTACAAATCCTTACCGGATACTGACACACTTTCCTAAAGATAAAATAGGAAACTAACAAACTCTTCCTAATTAATCGATACAATTGCCTTTTTAGGACTCTATCCTTATATGACAATCCTCATGAAGCACATCGTCTTGATCCGACGGTGTCTCCAATGTTGTTGTACCAGAATCGGCTACATCGACTTGCCTTGTCTGATTCGATATCAGCCGATGGACACCTTAGCCGATTCGGGCTCCGGGGCTTACCAAATTCTGGTGTTAACACATCCCCCCAGTTTTGGAGTATGAGAAGTCATGCTTCAAAATTATCCTTACCTTGATCGCCCCAAAACTGGTTCTTTTCTTCTTCTTGACATCGGCCTTGACTTCTTTATTAGACATCTTGCGGCAATTATGTGTCCGTCGAGCCGTGTAAAAATATATGTTGTCCAAAACACTATCCCACTGGGCGTGCCAAAAGCATGTTGATAAGAAATTCGATTCCCATGCACTGGCCTGAGAGATTTGCTTTACTCTAGTGCAGGTCCAAATTGGTTGCCTTTGGTGAATTTAGGGCGTGCTAGTTGGTTTGATCCTGTAACCAACAAGAAACAAGAAATAGACATTAAGTTGAAATCAGACCCTACCGGATCGGCTGAAGACGTCAGTAAACGTATAATTGTTCTTCCAAGGCGCATTTGTACTAAGTGATTGGGATAGATCGGTAGTATACCAAGACAGTATAAATCACTTAGGCTAAAGGCACATCAAGGTAATAATTATCTGCACTGATAACCTAGCCGATACTGCAGGCCTAATGTAAATTGGCTAATACTCTGATACGTTTTATAAAAAGATATTAATCTAATCTAAATGCGCTAAACCTAGATCAATCGGCTGTCAGCGTAACTTGACAGATTGATACTGGCTTAGGGCATTTAAACATATTGAATCTTAATATAAAAGGCGGTTTTAATATATCTAATAGCAATTAAAACTAAGAGATAACTAAAACAGATAAGGCTGGTTGAAACTCCAGCGCTGTCTCTAATAATAAACATTAAACTAAACAGATCTTGATAGTTCTAAGAGCGACTTAACAGGTTGACTAGATGCAACATTAAGTACAAAAAGAAATAACAGATCTGTATAAGTTAATGTGAACCCCTCGAGACGGTAGACACGACATGTAATCTAATTCAACCACTAGATCTAGCCCCATCGGCTGCTGTCTTCAGAGAGAAACCAGCCGATTGCAGGATAGATCTAGGCATTGCTCTAGATTATAGGCCGCGTATGATAAGTTGTGTAGTTTATAACATCGAAACTAGAGTATCATGACGATGGAAGCACTAGTCCCTACGATACAAACCACTAATGACAAGGGATTACCTTGTTCGGAGATCGAAGCTGATGCAGCCCAAGCAAGAGCAAGAACTCGTCGAAAATAAAAGGGTGGCGATGCGTCGAAGTTGATTGATTGTGTGTTGGTTGATCTTTTTACAAAGAGCCCTCGGGTCTTATTTATACACATGCACAATGATATCCGTGTAGGACACGGTTTCTACCTTATCTACTATTTACAGTATGACAATATCTCGGGACACAGTCCCATGCCGCATTACAAAAGGAATATCTAATAACTTCCTAATTTACAGATATAATTGCCGTTACAGGACCTTATCCATAGATGGCAATATCTTTAACGCATAATTTGGAGACCGAATCCAATATCTATCTTCAGGCTTACTCTCGGGACCGGTTCCACTTTCATCTCCTAATCGGAATCGGCTATCCTTGTTGGATTCGATCTTAGCCGACTGGTCTCCCAGCCGATTCGGTCTTAGCCGACGCGGCATCTATTTCTCCGCAGATTGCGTTCCTGATCCGATTCCGCTTCAATCTTGGCTCTGAACTCGGGAATTTGGTTACTAAATTTGGTCGTTAACAGTTGGGTTCCATTTTTGGAATTGATACTGTCAGGGGCGTATTTGTGAGAAACTTTTAAAAAAGGCAAAAAAGTAAAAAAATGGTCACTTACACATGAGTCCCACGCGGTTTTCATTTTTTATTTTTTTATTGTGCCATGTCAACATCACGTCACCCAAAACAGTCTTCAATACTGCTTTGGGACTATATTAGTACTGGTTTGAAAAAATAAGGATACGTTTTACCCGGTTTTATGGTTCAGAACTAAAATAAACTTATTCCTTCTCAGTCCTTGCTAAACCCCAGTCATTTTTAACCCTTGGACAACCCATGAAGGACTAGTCCCATCGGGCCCTTAAGCATGCTCAGTGCCTCAGCCATACAACAACTATAGGGCCTCTGTACATATATGGAAATGCTGGGAGCTTTAGATACACCCATACAACAGCTATAGGGATTAAGACACAAATAATTTTAAGATAAATTAAGTAGGGTTTAGCATAGACTAACCAGGGTTTAAGCATATAACTAAACATTTTTAAGACATACATATGGGCACACCTTGAAACTAATAACCATCTACGAATTAGATCATAACTTTTCATTCAAAAGTACTAGAAAGTTCTATTGATGCTTAACCTGAGCCTTCCTCTTATTCCGCAGCTTTGTCTAGTGCAATGTCAGTATTAGGGATGAAAATGGTCGGGAATAGTCGAGAAAAGACCTTAACCATTCCCGTTCTTGTATTATTTTAGCGGGATCAGAAACGGGAACAGGAAAGGCGGACAGGAATATGAATTTGGTAATACGAGACAACAGGAACATTCGAGAATGGTCGGGAGCATGTCAATTACGATCGAGAATCGATAAAAAAAAATGGAAATGTCGACAGATATATTATCTGAAACCTGCACACAAATAAACAACCAACTATAAAAATACATTGCCATATCCAACTCTTTTTTAACCCAGAACCGAGGTGATTTTATAGAACTATTACCTCTTTTTCAGTAGCACCTGCTTTACAAGCTGCAATTGATACAACCAACATAGCATTCGCTCCAATCTCAGCCTATATGATGCAGACATGCAGTGTCAACGGTTATTATCTAACTAGGAGAACAAACGACAAAAGTTGTACTGAGCTGGCAGCTACAAAGTTTTAAGCTTAATACTAAATTAAGATAGTAGTAAAGAAGTAAGCTTTAAAAATAATTATAGAAAACAACACATCAATTATTTTTATCAGTAAACCTAAATGTTATGAACCAATGTCAAGAATTATCCTGTGTATAATCTCTCATTATAACTCTCAACAAATAGAGCTTAGCAATGTAGGATGAGGTTAATTTCATAGAACGAATACGGGATAAATACAGGATAAATATGAAAATTTTTCCGGATAAATACGGGATCCATGAATACGATTGGGAAAACACCCCAACTGTTCGTTCTCGTTTCCCATTTCCCGTATTTTCTCGTTCCTGTTTTTCTCGCGGATACGGTATTCGGTCATGGTTTTCAGTATTCGATGTCGGTCGGTACGGGATTTTCCTGTACCCATTTTCATCCCTAGTCAGCATCTCCCTGGAGAAACAAAATAAGCTAGGAACCTATTGAAGGAGGCATCGCAACAATGTCAGGAATTGCACAAAATTCCCTCTCTAGCCTTAAAAATTATTCAAGAAATTGCACGAAGAAATTGTCAGTAATTAACCTAGAGAGAAACCTCAATAATAAATCCATTTAATAAGTAAAATAGGCTTGATGGATTTTTTAAAAATTCCCAATGTCAAAATACACTAACAGAATTTTTGGTGCAATTTTCGAACAAAGAAAATAATTTTAAAAATTAAAATATGATTATCGACTTAAAGTAAATCCAAAATCTTTTTCTTTTCTCTTTTTCCTCCTTTTTTTCTGGGCTATGGGCCGTTTCCAGCCCACTACTGTTCGGCCTGCTCCATCCCGCGCGCCCGCGCCCTCTCTCTCTCCCATTGGGCCGACCTGTGGTCGCGGCCTAGCCGATCGCGGAAGTTTGCCGCGCCTTCCCCTCTTCCCACGGACGCCGACAAGTAGGCCCCACCCGTCGAGGCCGTCCCCTACCTCCGACGGAGAGGGCGAGCCGACGTCGCCCCATGCCCGCCTCTCGCGCTCCTACGCCTTCCGCGCCCACGCCGCCTCAGCCACGCGCCCCGTCTTCCTACTCCCCCATGGTAGTAGAGCCGTGGAATGGTCAGGATTCGAGATCCGCATTGTTTGACTCTCTCTCCCTATGCTGCCACAACCTCTACCATTTTTGCCCCTCTCGGGCCACGATCAAGCCTCGGATGGCTATAAAACGTGTCCCCAAGCTTCGCTCCATCTTTTCCCTAAGTTGCCAGCCGCTCTCGTGCCCTCCGTCGCTCCCCGCGCCGCAAAACCTAGCGTCGTCGCTCCGCTCTTCGCTCGCCGCTGCTAGCCGCCACATTTTTTGTCGCCAAGCCTCATCGTCGCTGCCGTCAGCTCTGCGAGGATGCAAGGGACCTCGGCCACTACCCGAGCGTCACCCTTCGTCGCCCGAACGCCGTCCTCTCTTAAAAATTGCTTAGAATCCATCAAAAAGTGTTTTGATGCCTGTTTAAGTAGACTTACAGCCTGTTTGTGGTGTGTTTTGATTGTCACATAGATTTCAACAACTCTGACACTCCAGTTTATTTCGAAGTAGTTGCAAAGGGTCCCTTAGAGCAAGAGCAAGGCAAGTCATGCAGTTCACATTGATCATATCATTTCTATTTGTAAAATACCTCGCTTTATATTAAATTGCATTATTTTATAATGTCATGTGGGATGAGACCTATAGTACTCACCCTAGTTTGATTACCCTATGCCATTAATAACTTGGGACATGACATGTTGGATTAGGACATGCTTAGATCAACTAACCCACTATGGGAATTATCACCACTACTACTCTATAATGAGGTTCATGAGGATGATTATGGACATGTGCAACCATGGTACTAATTCCACTAAAACATGCCTAAATGGTGGGTCGTGGGTGCAGAAACTCTAGAAGAATTATCGTGCATACCACAAGCCAACGTAGGCAACGACTGGACTTGTAGTGTAGCTTTCCCTGTTCGACGTACCCAAGCAAGAGTGGGCGTGATGGAGTTTGGATGGGCCGGACAAGGCCTATACGGCTTTTGGATTCACCTAGGCGCAACGGGGGCTGCCTACCCTGGATTTAGGAGTAGGGGTGAAACCTGAAGTGTGTTATCGCTTGGTCAGGGAGGGTTATGCGAAGGGTCCTGTCACAGTTCCCTTTCTGGTATGTCGTGGTGGTATGTTGGCGCACGGAAATGTGTCGTGGCATTGTGTCTTATGGGTACAGATGTATACCTCTTATCAGAGTAGAATTATTTGAATAGTCGTGCCCGTGATTATGGGCGATCAACTAGATTCACCGTGATTAGTCCCATCTTTAATAATTTGACTTAATAAAACTGGCATAGATTAGGTGGATGGGTTGGGTCTGCCTCAACGTGGTGTAGCGTTGGACAATGATGTTTAGATACTGCTTAATTCAAGTTACAGTTTTATTGCTTTCAACTACTACCTTTAAAATGCCTACTTTATGCAAATAACTCCTAGCCTTCCTTTAGGAATACTTGCATCATACTTCCTTTTGGTATGACTTGCCGAGTACAGTGGATAGTACTCAGTCTTGCTCCCTTTTCCCCCACCTCAGAGCTGGATTATGGATCACATGATGGCTACGCGAAGGAGTAGGCTTGTCTCTACCGTCGAGGATGCCCGTGGAGTGGAGTCGTCATGCTACGAGCGCCAACATGTTAGGCTAGCTTGTTTATATTTCCGCTGCATTATGTAAGACTTTTATAATGTTTATATCAAATTGTCGTTTGTGTACCTTGGCAGGTCTTGGACAGGGATGTAATACACATTCAGCTTAGGAATTCCGGCAGGAATTTCTGGGCGTGACAAGGTTGTATCAGAGCCGACCTTGATCGTAGGATAAGCCAACTGAAAACCCTAAGATCCCTATGAAACTCTTTCATCTGCATGCCCTCTTTTGCACTTGGAGTTGTTTCAGGAAAATTGGGGAATTTGCTTTCTTGGTTTGTTCAAGGGAAAAATCTTGACCGTTTATTCGAATTGGATTTTTCTAAGTTGGTCAGTCTGGTGTATTAGCAATTTCGTATAGACAGGACTTGGGTTCGATGGGAATTTTATTTGACAGTCGGTCTAGGATTTATTGGGCTATGCATTAAGTCGTGTCTAAGCTGTGTGCGGAATACAAACTTTTATGCTTCTTGTTATTATTATGTATCTATTTTATGCATTAATTTATTGCTTACTTGGTGTCAATAGCATTTTTTGGACTCATGCCAAAATATTTTATGCATAAAAATGACTCTTACTTGGTTATTTATCATTGCTTTATTTAATTTGGATTTGAGCATGCATTGATTCCTATCCTTTGTCTTCTGTAGATGTTGGACCTTCCCCCGACGCATCGTGGCCAGGGTATGGGCAACTTTGTAGTTGAGCTTAGTCGCATGGCATTCCTGATCAGCTACCCTCACTACCCGGAGTACACCCAGATTCACCCTCTCAGTGGCGAGTTTCCCCACCTTGCCAGCTTGAAGGTGCAAGTCATCCCCACCTACCTGCTCAACATGGTGGTCACTACTTCTGGAGGCACCTTTGAGCATGCCTGTAATAAAAGGCATCTTACCGGATGATGGCCAAGCTCCACGAGAGACACGACGTCAACCTCCGTAGCACCGCCTACCGCTACCATCCCAGTCATGGCGGCCAGGACAACGTCATCACTTTTCGGTCATCTTCCGGGGAGAACGACACCACCTTCAGGCGCATGTGCGCCGTACTGCAAGGCTTGGATGCTATGCATGCCAGCATGCATAGGGCCTCCAAGGCCCTCAATGACAAGAGGCTGGTGGAGATCACACGACTGAAGGATGAGGTGGCCCGTCTCAAGAGGGAGAACACCATACTCCAGGGACGTTCGCCACCCAGAGGAGCCTGGATCCATACGACGCCGAGGAAGTCGACTATAGCTCCCGTGTGTATCCAGCTAGCGTGCTCGTGTTAGTGATATGCCCTAGAGGCAACATGGAGATGTTGGATATCACGTCAATGTTTATGTATAAATGAACAAAGTGTTATTCAGTTCCATGAAATAGACATCTTGTATTGATCAATAAGTACGTGACTTATTTATGAGACTCGATATGTATGAATCTATTTCTAAACGATCCCCGATCATATGTCATATTGTTGGAACAAATATGATTCTAAGATCGGCATGTTTATTGATTGATGATCATGTCTCATAGATCATGGGTATGGAGATACCAAATCAATAAACATGGACATATGTGTTAGAGAACACATTGTTGGATAGACCCACCATGAGACACTACAGAATTAATGTGCCATTAGTTGGTCTCGGTAGTGTTGGTACAAAGTCCTTAGACCCGAGATCATCATGGATTCCAACATGTGTAGTAGCCTACTTTGGGACTACCAAACGCTATTTCGTAACTAGGTAGTTATAAAGGTAGTTTTCGGGTTTGCTATGAAACATGGAGTGGGATGTGAGTGATCAAGATGGAATTTGCCCCTCCTTTGGAGAGATATCTCTGGCCCCTCGAGGTAATGGATTATGGAAATGCATGGCCATGCTAAGTTGATTGAGGAGTCAATCAACGGACGATAATCCAATACGGTTCGAGTGAATGGTTAAGCTATTGAAGGGATGGCACACATCTTGCCTATAGCTTAATTGGTATCATGAGGCAAAGGGATTTGTGTACACATTACGGTTGAGCCGATATTATATTCTTGTATACTATGGTGTCAATATGTGCCGCTAGGCGCCGCTATTGACACGTCGGCTGAGTTGGACTCGAGCCGACGATCGGCTAAGTTAGACTATAGCCGAAACCGAGTATACCTGAACCTACGTGGTCGCACGCTTAAGGGGATAGAATAGATATTCGAGTTGGACTCGGATACGGCTTGATCGGATAGGGATCCGATTGGATAGAGTCCTATGGGCTTACGACGTATGGGCGGCCAACTCTATGAGATACGGATGAGATCCGATTCAAAATAGAGTCCTAATTGGCCACTAGTCCCGTCGGCCGACTCTATATAAAGGAGGGAGGGTGGAGAGCTGCGACACGTCAATTGCATCGCGTGCAACGAAGTCCCCGAGATCAATCTCCACGGAAACCCTCCCCACTTTCGAGCCAAACCCTAGCCTTGCATCGCGTGCTAGCACACGGGTGTTCGGCGTTCGTCTCCGGACGTGTGGATACCGGTAGAAGCGCCGCTACGTTGCACGCCGTTGATCGGCTTCGGATCGGCCGCACCGGAGCGATCGGTTGTGGTGGAATCGGCCGCGGTCGGGCGCATCGGAGCGAGGCGTGAGAACGCGGCCGGACGACTCGAATCGGCGATTGGCGAATCGGCTGTCTCCGAAATCGGCTACAGTTCAGATCGGATTGCCCGATTGGCTATTCCGCCGCACTCTACTCCAATCGGTAACGATCTATCGGCCCTTACTTAAGTGTTCCTGGTTTGCGCGGTTAAAAGTTTTTTGCGCGGTTAAAAGTAACCCTATAGTGGTATCAGAGCTAATCTTGCTTAGTTCGGGTTTTAGATTGGATCTAGAACAAGTTTTGCGCACGGGTTGATTAGATCAATCGGTTTTACGGGATCTGTTGAGGAGAGTAGATGGTAATTGCGTTCCTTGATAGTGTATCGGAACGGCGTAATGTGATTACGTCGAAGCAATTTTCAAATAACTCGGTTTGAGTTGGGTTCGAGATAGCGTTCCTTGATAGTGTATCGGAACGGTATAATGTGATTATACCGAAGCTATCTCGTAGTCCGACTTTGTTGCTGCCTCGCGCCTACGCAAACCATCTCCCTTGATAGTGTATCGGGACGGCATAATATGATTATGCCGATATGGTTTCCATAAGCGATTTCATAGATTGGATCTATGTATCGGGACCGCCGTGTGCACCCCCCCTTATAGGTCGTCTCGATGCCGTTTCTCTGCGATAGGTAGAAAACGTTTCTACGCCTAACTCGTTTTTGCAGAGAATGCTTTGAGATGGTATGGCCCTATTGTATGTATGAGATGCATGTGATGCATGTAATATTCTTTCATATGTGCAATCCCTGTAATATTCTTTCATACGTGCAATGCTTGTAATATTCTTTCACGACTGCGAGTCGATATAATCTTCAATTAGAGCTTCTATAGTAGTAGCTTAGTTTGAAGAAATCAAGCATTCGGCACTCGGGAGAACGGTGATGAAGATGGAGATCCTCCACACCGGCATGGAGATGGAGATCACCATGTGAAGGGGGCCATACTATTTCATGCTATTCTACCGCTTTCATATATGTGATATGTTTGTTTGATAGGATAGCATCCCTCACAAAATTAAGTAGTAATGATGCCCTTCCAACTGTTGCACCCGTCACCGTTATGCTCGTCAATGGTGGGTCTCGCCAAAGCAGAGTGCCATTCTCTATCATAACACGAGGGGATATATGTCGGACATATATAGGGAGCATTTGGTTTACTTAACAACGCTATCAAAACAGTTTTGGGCCTTGGGGCATAGGTTGGGGCCGGGGCATGGAGATGCCACACCAACAACAAGAGTCACATAGAGATGTGATTAGCAAGGAGTTGCTTACCGATATTAATATTCTAGCAAGTGATGCCAAAGCTCACTAGAAAATTAATTAACATGTGGATCTTGACCCAATACGTAACCTAGAGGGAAGGTGAAAAATACGTAATGGGAGTCTTATGTTAAATTGTTTAACAAAAGACATAACATAAACATTGTGCTAAACTTTGTTTTTCTGTTGTAGAATAAATGGCGGCTAATACTACACCCAGTACCTTTAATTTGCGATCTATTCTCGAAAAGGAAAAATTAAATGGAACAAACTTTATGGATTGGTATCGCAACTTGAGAATTGTTCTCAAGCAAGAGCGTAAGGAGTACGTTCTTGAAGTACCCTATCCCGAGGATTTGCCAACTAATGCCACGCAACCGCACGGAGGGCTTATGAGAAGCACACTAATGATGCCCTAGATATAAGATGTCTCATGCTTGCTACAATGTCCCCCGAGTTTGAAGGAACATGAGAGCAGCGATGCTCACACTATTATTCGTGGACTGCGTGGCATGTTTGAGAACCAAGCTCGGGCCGAGAGGTTCAACACCTCAAAGTCCTTGTTTGCGTGTGCTTGTTGAGGGGAATCCGTCGGTCCGCATGTGATAAAGATGATTG
Organism: Oryza australiensis; assembly: GCA_019925245.2. Lineage (NCBI taxonomy): Eukaryota > Viridiplantae > Streptophyta > Magnoliopsida > Poales > Poaceae > Oryza > Oryza australiensis. Next base: position 1,293,964 of record JAIFGZ020000126.1, read on the forward strand.
GCTATATCAAGAGTCCGGAAAAACTAGGTTTTCCCCTTAGCCAAGAGTTGGCTACGATGTGATTCTCCGTCGCTCCCTCCGAGCTTCGAGCCATTCATATTAAATTATCACATGAACAATATGGATAGGACCTTGGCTGAATTGCATGGGATGCTAAAGACAGTGAGGAGAGTATCCAGAAAAACGGTCATCATGTGATGATGATGCGAAGGCTAAGCACAAACCACTGTCAAGAAACTTTGCACCAAGAGGAAGTTAACTCCCGATGAGATCGCGAGTGCCTCTAATGCAAAGAAGGGCAAGAAGGGTCGGCGGCATCGATGTCGTTTGCTTCTACCGCAAGGAGACAGCCACTGGAAAAGGAACTGCAAGAAGTACATGGAGGATCTCAAGAAGAAGCAAAGTACGACTCGCTTCGGTATTAATGTTATAGACATTAATCTTGCTACTTCACCTACCGACTCTTGGGTATTTGATACCGGATCGTAGCTCATATTTGCAAATCGTTGCACGGAATGAGAAGAAGTAGAGGATTGAGAAGGGGTGAGGTGAACCCGCGCGTCGGCAATGGAGCAAGCGTTGCTACGCTTGTCGGCACGATACCACTTCATCTACCTTCAGGTTTAGTTTTGGAATTAAATAATTGTTATTGTGTTCCAACACTATGTCAAAACGTTATTTCCGCTTCATGTTTACAAGCGGAAGGATATGATTTTAGATCAATGAACAATGGTTGTTCAATATATCTCGGAGATATGTTCTATTTTCATGCTCCATTGGTGAATGGATTATACGTTTTGAATCTTGAAGCGTCTCCCATCTATAACATTAATACGAAAGGCAACTCTCTAATGATATAAACCCCACGTTTATCCGGCATTGTCGCTTAGGCCATATAAATAAGAAACGCATGGAGAAGCTCCATAAGGATGGATTGCTTCACTCTTTTGATTTTGAATCATTTGAGACATGTGAGTCTTGTTTACTTGGTAAGATGACAAAGGCACCTTTCACGGGACACAGTGAAAGAGCAAGTGACTTGTTGGCACGCGTACATACCGATGTATGTGGACCAATGAGCTCAACGGCCGAGGTGGTTATCGACTTCATTACCTTTACCGATGACTTTAGTAGATATGGTTATATCTACTTAATGAGGCATAAGTCCGAATCCTTTGAAAAGTTCAAAGAATTCCGAATGAAGTACGAGAATCATTTAGGGAAAACAATCAAGTTTCTACGATCGATCGTGGAGGGGAATACTTGAGCCAAGAGTTTGGTAATCATCCGAAAGATTGTGGAATTGTTCCACGCTTAACTCCGCCAGAACTCCACAATGGAACGGAGTGTCCGAACGGAGAAATCGCACCTTATTGGACATGGTGCGGTCGATGATGAGCCAAAGTGATCTTCCTTTATCTTTCTCGGGGATATGCTCTTGAAACATTGCGCTCACATTAAATAGAGTTCCATCTAAGTCGGTTGAAAAGACACCATATGAGATATGGACAGGGCAACCCCCTAGTTTGTCTTTTCTCAAAATTTAGGGATGCGAAGCTTATGTAAAACGTTTACGATCCGACAAGCTCACACCCAAATCGACAAGTGCTTCTTTGTGGGATATCCTAAGGAAACTAAGGGATATTACTTTTATAATCAGGAACAAGGCAAAGTGTTTGTCGCCCGACACGGTGTCTTCTTGGAGAAAGAGTTTCTTTCAAGAAGGGTTAGTGGGAGCAGGGTGCATCTTGAAGAAGTTCAAGAAACACCGAAAATGTTTCAAGAACCACGAACCACAACGGAGGTGCAAGTGTTGCGCCACCGGTGCAGATACACCCCACGGAGGTCCGAAAGATCACGTCATGCACCCGACAGTACACAGTGCGGAACAATGTGATATATTGTTGTTGGACAACGATGAACCTAAGACCTATGAGGAAGCGATGGTGGGACCCGATTCCAACAAGTGGCTTGGAGCCATGAAATCCGAAATAGAATCCATGTACGACAATCAAGTTTGGAACTTGGTTGATCCACTGATGGTGTCAAAACCATTGAGTGTAAATGGGTTTTTAAGAAAAAGGCCGATATGGATGGAAATGTTCATATCTATAAGGTGCGATTGGTGGCGAAAGGTTTTAAACAGATTCAAGGAGTTGATTATGATGAAACCTTCTCGCCCGTTGCAATGCTTAAATCTATTCGGATTATCCTAGCGATTGCTGCATATTTCGATTATGAGATATGGCATATGGATGTCAAAACGGCTTTCTGAATGGAAACCTAAGCGAGGATGTATACATGATACAACCTCGGGGTTTTGTCGATCCAGAATCGCTGGAAAAGATATGCAAGCTACGAAAACCATTTATGGATTGAAGCAAGCATCTCGGAGTTGGAATATTCATTTTGACGAAGTAATCAAAGGGTTTGGTTTCATCAAAAATGAAGAGGAGGCCTGTGTTTACAAAAAGGTCGGTTTGAGCGCAATTGTATTTCTAATCTTATATGTGGATGACATATTGTTGATTGGAAATGATATCCCTATGCTAGAATCCGTCAAGTCTTCATTGAAAAATAGTTTTTCCATGAAAGACTTAGGGGAGGCAGATACATATTAGCATTCGGATCTATAGAGATAGATCCAAGAGGCTAATTGGATTAAGCCAAAGTACATACATTGACAAGGTGTTGAAAAGGTTCAACATGCATGATTCCAAGAAAGGTTTCTTGCCCATGTCACATGGCATTAATCTTAGCAAGAATCGGTGTCCTTAGACACATGATGAGCGAGAATAAGATGGGTATGGTTCCATATGCCTCAGCAATTGGATCCATCATGTATGCCATGCTTTGTACACGCCCGCATGTCTCGTACGCTTTGAGTGCTACGAGCAGATACCGTCGAGATCCAGTGAAGGTCACTGGATCGCAGAAGAATATCCTTAAGTACTTGAGAAGAACTAAGGATATGTTCCTAGTCTATGGAGGTGAAGAAGAGCTCGTTGTAAGTGGTTACACCGATGCTAGCTTCCAAACGGACAAGGATGATTATAGATCGCAATCGGGTTCGTGTTCGCCTAATCGGAGGCGCGTCACTGGAAGAGTTCCAAGCGGATACGTTGCCGATTCTACAACGGAGGCCGAGTACATTGCCGCTTCGAAGCGCAAAGGAGGCCGTTTGGATCAAGAAATTCGTTTCGAGCTTGGTGTGATGACTAGTGCGACGGTCCAATGTCTCTCTATTGTGACAATAGTGGAGCCATTGCGCAAGCCAAGGAGCCGAGGTCACATCGAAGTCCAAACACATACTTCGGCGATATCATCTCATCCGCGAGATAGTGGACAGAGGTGATGTCAAGATATGCAGAGTGCACACGGATCTCAACATAGCCGATCCGCGACAAAACCTCTCCCTCACCGAAGCATGAGGCGCACACAAGAGCAATGGGTATTAGATACTTACATGATTGACTCTAGTGCAAGTGGGAGATTGTTAGTGATATGCCCTAGAGGCAACATGGAGATGTTGGATATCACGTTAATGTTTATGTATAAATGAATAAAGTGTTATTCGGTTCCATGAAATAGACATCTTGTATTGATCAATAAGTACGTGACTTATTTATGAGACTCGATATGTATGAATCTATTTCTAAACGATCCTCGATCATATGTCATATTGTTGGAACAAATATGATTCTAAGATCGGCATGTTTATTGATTGATGATCATGTCTCATAGATCATGGGTATGGAGATACCAAATCAATAAACATGGACATATGTGTTAGAGAACACATTGTTGGATAGACCCACCATGAGACACTACAAGAATTAATGTGTCATTAGTTGGTCTCAGGTAGTGTTGGTACAAAGTCCTTAGACCCGAGATCACCATGGATTCCAACATGTGTAGTAGCCTACTTTGGAACTACCAAACGCTATTCCAGAATCGGGTAGTTATAAAGGTAGTTTTCGGGTTTGCTATGAAACATGGAGTGGGATGTGAGTGATCAAGATGGAATTTGCCCCTCCTTTGGAGAGATATCTCTCGGCCCTCGAGGTAATGGATTATGAAAATGCATGGCCATGATATGTTGATTGAGGAGTCAATCAATGACATAATCCAATACGGTTCGAGTGAATGGTTAAGCTATTGAAGGGATGGCACACATCTTGCCTATAGCTTAATTGGTATCGTGAGGCAAAGGAATTTGTGTACACATTACGTTGAGCCGATATTATATTCTTGTATACTATGGTGTCAATATGTGCTGCTAGGCGCCGCTATTGACACGTCGGTGAGTTGGACTCGAGCCGACGATCGGCTAAGTTAGACTATAGCCGAAACCGAGTATACCTGAACCTACGGGTCGCACGCTTAAGGGGATAGAATAGATATTCGAGTTGGACTCGGATACGGCTTGATCGGATAGGGATCCGATTGGATAGAGTCCTATGGGCTTACGACGTATGGGCGGCCAACTCTATGAGATACGGATGAGATCCGATTCAAAATAGAGTCCTAATTGGCCACTAGTCCCGTCGGCCGACTCTATATAAAGGAGGGAGGGGTGGAGAGCTGCGACACGTCAATTGCATCGCGTGCAACAGAAGTCGCCGAGATCAATCTCCACGGAAACCCTCCCCACTTTCGAGCCAAACCCTAACCTTGCATCGCGTGCTAGCACACGGGTGTTCGGCGTTCGTCCCCGGACGTGTGGATACGGTAGAGGCGCCGCTACGTTGCTTGGCTGTTGATCGGCTTCGGATCGGCGCAATCGGAGCGATCGGCGTGTGGTGGAATCGGCTGCGGTCGGGCGCATCGGAGTGAGGCGTGAGAACGCGGCCGGACGACTCGAATCGGGCGATTGGCGAATCGGCATGTCTCAGGGAATCGGCTACACGTTCCGAGATCGGATTGCCCGATTGGCTATTCCATTGCACTCTACTCCAATCGGTAACGATCTATCGGCCCTTACTTGCAAGTGTTCCTGGTTTGCGCGGTTAAAAGTTTTTGTTTTCGGCTAGCGTAGCCTCCGCGTAACCCTACAGCTCGAACCCACCACCAACGATAGAGTCACTCCCAGTGTTCATGTCGTCCTCGCCTCCACCTTCACCAGTCCTGGCATCGGGACCCACCTTCGCTCCCGCGCAGCGGGAGTGGACACCGTGAGTGGTGGTTGGTTGTCCGCTATGCCAAGCTCCCCTAGTGGGACCACCAACAGTAGCGGCAGCTCCAGCTCCGAGCCCAGCAGTGACGAGACCTATCTGCTAGACTCTAGGAGCCATTTGGAGGAGGACGGAGATGGGCCTGAGTCCGACTTTGACTCCATCGACCGCGGAGCCGCTCCGAGCACTAGGACCATTACCCCCTATCTTGCCGTTTTCCTTAGTTTGTTTCCTTGCTAGTTTCTGTTTCTAGGTTTGTTCGTGTGCTTGTGGGTTAGTCGGCAGACCTTACCAAGTGGTTGTGGTATGGCTGCTTTTAAATAAGAGTTGAATTGTTTTCTTTCCGTAATGCTTTAAATTCAGAATAGATAAATTATAATAAAGATTAGTTTCTGAGCAGCCTGTTTTCCTTCTTGCCTTTTCTTTCCCCTCCTCCTGTCCCCCTCCAGATGGTGAACACAAGGAACACCAACCGAGGCACGTGTGATGGCAAAGAAAGCCGAAGGCCGACAGAGGGATCAACCCCAATGGTGCAGCAGGCAATGGTCCCCTCCGTCGTCGGAGAACCCGACCCTTGCCCAGGTGTTGGCCAATCAAACCTAAATGATGGCCGCCATGATGCAACAGATGCAACAACAGCATCAACAAATGCAGTAGCAGATGATACAACAACTACAGCAGCACGCACAACACCAGCAGAACCCACCAGCTGGTCCACCACCGCCACTCCGATCCAAACTGCCGGAGTTTCTTCGAGTCAGACCACCCACATTCTCAAGCACCACCAACCCGATTGAGGCCAACAATTGGCTCCACGCCATCGAGAAGAAGCTCAACCTCCTCCAATGCACCGACCAGGAGAAGGTCGCCTTTTCCACCTATCAACTCCAGGGTCCCGTTTCTGCTTGGTGAGATAATTACATGATGACCCGCCCGATAGGAATGGAAGTCACTTGGGCAGAGTTCTGTCATATCTTCCGAAAGGCATAGGTTCCCGACGGCATAGTGGCATAAAAGAAGAGGGAATTTTGTGCACTTCATCAAGGGAATAGGACCGTAACCGAGTACCCTCAGGAGTTCAACCGCCTTGCACACTACACACCCGAGGATATGCGCACCGATGCTGAGAGGCAGGAGAAGTTTTTGGTTGGCCTAGACAATGAGCTGACCAACCAGCTGATTTCGGGCAACTACACCGACTTCGAGAAGCTGGTGGATAAGGCTATCCTCCAGGAGGACCAATGCAATAGAATGGATCGCAAAAGGAAAACAACCCAATTCCAGACGCACCAGGGGAACAACCAAAGGCCTCGCTTAATAGCTGGGCAATAGGGTGGACCCTCCACGATGATCGTCGTGCCAACACCGCCCGTACCATCTGGGAAACTTCAACCCCAACGTCAACTGTGGCAGTAGCAGCAGTGGGGGACAACCCCAACGGAACCCAGCTCCACGCTCGCCAGCCCCACCAGCTCAACCCAAGAAGGATTTTGGGGGAAAATCGCTGGTATGCTTCAACTGCAACGAGTCCGTGCACTTCGCCGACAAGTGCCTGAAGCCAAAGCGCACCTAAGTTTGTCCAGGCGAGCGTCAATCACACCACGCTAGAGGAAGCACAAGCAATGCTAGAAGTGATGCACCATCACTCTGACCAACGCCGATGAAGTGGTTATCTTCCAATCTCCGATGCCCAAGAGCATGAAGTAAGTTTGAACCAGACTACTGGCGAAGATAAGACAGTAGCAGACGAGAAAAACCCCAAGAAGTTAGAGGACATTCCTGTAGTCCGTGAATATCCGGAGGTTTTCCCGAAAGATCTTACAACGATGCCACCAAACAAGGAGATCGAGTTTCGGATTGACTTGGTACCAGGGACAACTCCAATATACAAAAGGCCTTATAGAATGGCAGCCAACGAAATGGCAGAAGTCAAGAAGCAAGTCGATGAGCAGTTACAGAAAGGGTACATTCGCCTGAGCACGTTGCCTTGGGGTGCTCCAGTGATCTTCGTGGAAAAGAAAGACAACACCAAGAGGATGTGCGTCGATTATCATGCACTCAACGAGGTCATTATCAAGAATAAGTATCCCATACCCAGAACTGATGACTTGTTTGACCAGTTGAAGGGAGCCACCATATTATCCAAAATAAACCTGTGATCAGGCTATCACCAATTGAGAATCAAGGAGGAAGATATCCCAAAGACAACGTTCACCACTCGGTATGGGTTGTACGAGTGTACCGTTATGTCCTTCGGGCTCACGAATGCACTGGTATTCTTTATGAACCTGATGAACAAAGTGTTCATGGATTTCTTGGACAAATTTGTGGTGGTATTCATCGACGACATACTCGTCTACTCCAAGTCTAAGACTAAACATGAGAAGCATCTTCGTCCGGTACTCGAAAAGTTAAAGGAGCACCAGTTATACGCTAAGTTTAGTAAGTGTGACTTCTGGCTTGAGGAAGTTAAGTTCCTCGGTCACGTTATAACTGCTCAAGGAGTGGCAGTAGATCTGACAAATGTGAAGTCAGTTACCAAGTGGATCCCACCAAGGACAGTCACGCAGATCCGGAGTTTTCTTGTACTCACGGGCTATTACCGCCAGTTCATCGAGAACTTCTCCAAGATTACCAGACCAATGACACAACTGTCAAAGAAAGACAAAATTCAAGTGGTCCATGAAATGCGACAAAGCTTCAAAGAACTCAAGAAAAAGTTGGTGACCACACCCGTCTTGATTCTGCCAGATCAAACCAAAGATTTCTAGGTGTACAGTGATGCATCCCTTCATGCGATGGGATGTGTGCTAATGCAAGATGACAGAGTAGTTGCATACGCTTCACGCTAGTTGCGACCTCACGAGAATAACTACCCAACTCACGATTTGGAGTTTGCAGCAATGGTCCACACTTGGAAGATCTGGCGACACTACCTCATCGATAATCGATGTGAAGCATATACAGACCACAAGAGCCTGAAGTACATCTTCACCCAACCTGACTTAAATCTCCGGCAATGAAGATGGTTCGAATTAATTAAGGACTACGATATGGGGATACACTACCACCCTGGCAAAGCTAACATGGTGGCAGACGCCTTGAGCAGGAAAAACTACTGCAACATCACTTGGATGGGAGAAATGTGCAGCGACCTGCAGCATTATCTAAAACGCTTAACTTGGGAATAGTTGAGCACGGGTACTTGGCCACTCTGAAGGCACAACCTACGCTCATGGAGCAAGTTCATATAGCCCTAGCAAGTGATCCTGAAATACCGAAATTAAAGAAGAACATGAGGATTAGCAAAGCCTGAGACTTCACCGAAGATGAACAAGGGACAATCTGGATTGGAGAACAACTATGCGTACCTGAGAACAAGGAATTGAAAGACATAATCCTTAGGGAAGCCCATCAAACCCAGTACTCCATTCACCTTGGCAGTACCAAGATGTACCAGGATCTTAAGGAAAAATTCTGGTGGGTCAACATGAGATGATAAATCGTGGAATTAGTTGCACTGTGCGACGCATGTCAGCGAGTTAAGGTAGAACACCAAAGACATGCTACTACAACCTCTTAAGATTCCATAATGGAAATGAGAAAATTGGGATAAACTTTATTATGGGTTTGCCCAGAATGTCCACCGGTCACGACTCTATTTGGGTGATTGTGGACCGACTTGCGAAAGTCGCTCACTTCATTCCGGTGCATACCACCTATTCTGGGAAGAAGTTGGCGGAACTTTACCTAGCGAGAAACATGTGCCTACACGGAGTACCTAAGAAGATTGTGTCCAATCGAGGGAGCCAGTTTACCTCAAAGTTCTCGCAGAAACTGCAAGAGGAATTGGGAATGCGTTTGAACTTTAGCACTGCATACCATCCTTAGACTGATGGACAGACTGGAAGGGTCAATCAAATACTGGAAGACATGCTGAGAGCTTGTGTGCTCGACTTTGGCGGAGCTTGGGACAAGAACCTGCCATATGTCGAATTCTCATACAATAACACTTATCAAGCTAGTCTACAAATGGCTCCATTCGAAGCAGTATGGAAGAAAGTGCCCCCACGCCACTCTTCTGGGACCAAACGGGAAAACACCAATTGTTTGGGACAGATGTCTTGAACGAGGCGAAGAGAAGGTAAGGACTATTCAGGAACGACTAAAAACTGCCTAGTCTTGATAGAAAAGCTACGTCGACAACCGCAAGAGAGAGCTTAGTTTTGAAGCCGGAGACTATGTGTACCTCTGCGTCACTCCACTCGGGGAGTACATCACTTCCAAATGAAAGGAAAGTTGGCACCACGCTTTGTAGGACCATACAAAATCTTGGAACACCAAGGAGAAGTCGCTTATCAACTCGAGCTTCCCTCCACCATGGAAGGTATTCACGACGATGTTACATGTCTCCCAGCTAAGAAATGCTTGAGAGTACCTGAGAAGCAAGCGAGCCTTGAACACATCAAAATTCAAGAGGATTTGATATATGTTGAGAAGTCGACTCGCATCCTTGAAACTAGCGAGAGGAGGACTAGGAATCGAGTAACGAGATTCTCGAGTGTAATGGAGCCACCATTCCGAGAAAGAGGCCACTTGGGAAAGAGAAGACGAGCTGAAGGCCGCCCATCCGCACCTCTTCACCAACGCCTCCAAACCTCGGGGTCGAGATTCCGTTTAGAGGGGGTAGGTTTGTCACACCCCAAAATTCCTTCTCTAGCCTTAAAAATTATTTAAGAAATTACGCGAAGAAATTGTTAGGAATTAACCCAGAGAAAACCCTAATAAATAAATCCATTTAATAAGTGAAATGGGCTTCTTGGATTTTTTCATAAATTCCCAATGTCAAAATACACTAACAGGATTTTTGGTGGAATTTTAAGAGCAGAGGAAATAATTTTAAAAATTGAAATATGATTATCGGAATTAAAGTAAATCCAAAATATTTTTTCTTTTTTCTTTTTCCTTTTTTTCCAGGCCGTGGGCCGTTTTCGGCCCACTCCTATTCAGCCGATCCAGCCCGCGTGTCACGCCCTCTCTCTCCCGCTGGGCCGGCCTGTGGCCATGGCCCAGTCGATCGCGGAAGTCCGCCGCGCCTCCCTCTCTTTCCCTGCACGCCGATAGGTAGGCCCCACCTATCGGGGTCGTCCCCTACCTCCGGCGGAGAGGGCGGCTGAAGTCAACCCATGTCGTCGCCTCTCTCGCGCTTTCCACGCCCACATGGCCTTTTGTCGCTTTCCGCCACTCCCATCGCCCCGGGTGTTGTCGGCCACCAAGGCAAAGTTCTCAGCAGCCTCCTTCTCCTTTTTGCGCTTCCTCTGATTTTGTTGTGAAGCAGAACAAGAGGAACTCTCACTGGCATTATCATTCCCTTTTGGGGAACTGCTTGGGGTGTAGGGATACGCATAGGCTATGTTATCATAAATCAAAAATTTTCTATCGCGTAAATCAGGAACTATGTAAGTATGAGATCATGGATCATTATCACTCAACGTATTATGCAACAGAAGTGGGTGCTAAGAAGCCGAAGGAATGTTGGCAGCGTAGCGCGCGTTGATGTAGAGGAAGTAGTCGATCGCAATAGCCCGACCTTCTCCTCCTTGTGTGTTCGCCTCGCCGTGCTCTCACGCCGATCAACACTGCAGACCAACGACGCCTTTACCGGTATCCACACGTTCAGGGATGGAACACGTCGCACAAACATGCTAGTGCCCGTGCATGGCTAGGGTTTTGCTCGGGAGGGGAGTGACGACTAGGGTTTCTCACATATCACTAGTCTCATCACCCGAAGAATATATAGGATCCAAAACCGGGCCTTTGAGGCCCATAGGGGTCCTACTCGGATCCCTATCCAAATTGAGCATATATTGGATCTTCATCCAATCCCTTTATTCTGACTCGTTAAGTGTGTGACCCTGTAGGTTCATGTACACTCGACTGCAACCCAAAAACTCCTTTTTTCGGTCCATGTGTCAACAGCGGTCACTAGCAGAACATATTGACCCACCGGACATATATAAATATTATATCGGCTAAACCTCTAGCGTATACTTGTATGAATCCCTTTGCCTCACGATATCGATTAAGCTGAAGGCTAGATATGTGCCATCCTTTAATAACTCAATCATTCACTTGATCCTATGATAGATTATTTAACCCGCGTTGACTCCTCAATCATTTTTGATATGGTCATGCACTTCCATACTCTATAACATCAAGGGGTCCAGAGATATCTCTTCAAAGAAGAGACAAATTCCATCTTGATTATTCATACCCCACTACATGTTTCATAGCATGTCGAAGACTATTTTTATAACTACCCATTTAAGGAGTAGTATTTGACAGCCCCTAAGCAAGCTATTACACATGTCGGGAACCACGATAATCTCGGGTCTAAAGATTCTACACCAACACTAAATGAGACCACCGATGACATATCACATATAGCTCTTGTAGTGTCTTATGTTGAGTCTATCCAACATCTTTCTTAATATATGTTCATATTATTAATTTGGTATCTTCATACTATGATTCATGAGACGTGATCATCAATCAATACATGTACTGATCATTGTTTCATATATGATATTTGACCAGAGATCCTTTAAAATTAATAACATACAACATAAATAATCTTATGAACGAATCACATATTCATTAACTAATAATAAGTTATCTATTTAAAAATAACATATATATATATATATAAAGATAATATGTGGTACAATCATTTATATAATTACGTCTAAGACCTATCACCAATATGAGGTGTGACTTGTTTCACGCCCGCGTCTCTTCCAGAATTATGGGTGCAACGATTGACGAAGGCTGAGTTCGGCCGTGGTCCCTTCCGCGTGATTTTTTGCCCATTTTCTTCGTTTGGAGTGAATCCAATGGTCAACAGTTTTCTCTCATCTAGCGTGCAATAATTCGAGTGAATCCACTGGCTAAAACAATCGATACAAGTTATATAGCAATTTCGTTTTCCCCCCCTCAAGTTTTACTATTAAGAAAGGAGAAAGAGGTGAGGGAAAAGAAAAAATCTCACGAGTCAATCATGGCAGATACTTAAATAAAACACGAAAAAATATAATAAAAAAGAAAAGCAGCTGGTCAATCAGGCACGGCGCACAGGCGAAAGGCGAGGGCGATAAGGCTACACGTGCGTGGTTCCGTCGCTTCCCCATCGCTCTCGCAGCGGGCGTTCGCGTGTGTCGCCACGCCGCGCGCGGACGGCGTTATCGCCTTCTTCCTCCTCCTTCTTCCCCTTCTTCTCCCAATCTCCCCACCCATCGTACCCCTCTCCCTCTCCTCCTCGCCCGCTGCCTCCTTCTCCCCCTCCCTCCCTCCCTCCCTCCCGCGCCGCTGGCGCCGGAGCCGGAGCCGCCGGAGAGTTGCCGCTGAAATCTCGAGCCCGGCGTGGCCTTCCGTCCGAGCGCGACTCCGCCCAGGTAAGGGCACCTGCCCCTGCTGCTGCTGGTTATTGGCGGGCAGCGCGCCTCGTGCCGTGTCGCGGACGCAACTCCTCGTCTTACGGTTTTGTTTGGCAGATCGAGAATCACTATGCATGGTTTATGTGAAGGAATCGGATGAGGAATGGTTGAATCGTTGGGGTTATTTGGATTTCGGTTTTGTTGCAAATGGATTAGGATAGGGTTAATACCTGTTGTTGTTCGTATGGTACTACTAGCTGTTACTGTATTCCCGTCTGCTGAGTTGAAATGGGAAATTTGGGTGGGTGGTTTGGGGGAAGGGGGTTCGGTGTCTTGGAGGTTTGAATTGGTTCCATTTGAGGGTACGGCATGGGATGGTCTACTTAACTGTGATGATATCTTTGCCCGTGATTTATAGGGCTATGTGACTTAGGACATCCATTTCCTGTTACTAACTTGACCATGAATACCAGTGGGCAGTGGCACGGTCTTGATGGCGCTGAAATTCCAATATCCATTCTTGAACGTTAGTAGGCGAGCAGCACCTAAACATTTTGGAGTAGCTTGAAGGTGTAATTGATAATGGTGTTTTTAGCCGTAACTGGCATTGGTTTTTGGCATGCATAGGGGCTGGGCATGCCCAGTTTAATCTCTGGTTACTCTTGGACAGTGGTACGAGTTGGTAGCACTTAGGTTAGGCCATACTATGATGTTGATAAAAATATTTTAATTACCGACAACAAACTTTGAAGAATATAGTGCTCCAAGGGTGTGTGGAGCCTCCAGTGTCTGGTCATGCATAAGTACTTATCTGATTCGGTCACCATGTTGTCATACTACAACTCAACATGTTTGCAATACTAGTACCCTGAACGTATGAGGATGAAAGATGGGAAGAGATGGGGAAGAATATTTTATGTTAACAAATTCTGAGTGAATCCAAATGTTAGCAGCCACATCAGCGGCTTGTTCTCGCCCGGGGGTAATACGGACTCCTTCACACTTAATTAAGAAACAGGAAACTTGATGTCCTACAAAAATATTTCAAATCAATCTTAAGCCTTTTGCAAACCAACTTCTTACATAGTTGTTTTTTTTGCCAGAGAAGTGAAGTTGCACGTATAACTCAGGCAGCACTGATAGAAACTAATTCAGTGGATGTGATTATTTTACGTGGCATTTGAGTCCTGCCTGAGATGGCTGTTGGAGTGACATCCCAGCTATTCCAAGGAGTGACTGCTACCAACAGATTCTGCCAGACCAACAAATTCAGGGTGCAGGTTGTTCACTCCTAATCTTTAATTATTAATCTGTCTTTATTTTCTGTGTCCTGACTCCTGAATGTTTATTTTTCGTAGAACCCAGATATCCGAAGTTCTCTCGTATCAACTTCATTGTCTTCTGTCCCTAATGTATGATTTCTTCCTTTCAGTACTGTTAAGATAATATAATTTTTCAATCACTGTTTATAGAGGTGTAGTGATGCTTCTTTTGTTAGGTTTTACTAGAAGTCTACATATATGTTACTTTTTTCTGTATCCAATATTTGTTCCTACTTGAAATTGTGCAAGTTAGTAGTTGTTTTTTTTGAGCAAAAAGTTAGTAGTTGTTCTTGTAGCAGAAGCAAATACTTATTTTAGAATAGGAGTCTGTACATATGTATGGCAGAGAATTTAGACTATCCAGACATCTTGTTGTTTGATACTCTGTACTTAGTTTGAAATTCTAATAATATTTACACAACGATTGTCAAGTTACTATTAGTCTTTCATGTCAATTCGAAGCAATTCAAGTGATAAAAGGAATTAAAAGCTCTGCTTGTTCTCACCAATTTGTTGATAAATTTATTTTTGTTCGAGTCAATAAAGTGTAACTCATTTTCTTGGAAATGGTCTAACGAGCTGCATTCACATCAGAGTGGGAGAAGATGCTTTTGTCAATATGTTGTGAAATGAGAATTAAGTGAACTAATGAATATCTCATAACTTGTAAGTGTTTACCATCTGTCGATAGACTGAGAAATGAGGAATCTGTATTATGCATGTCTTGCTGAGGAGTGTTCTGTTCATAGGGACACAAATCATTTCTTTTTATTACTACACAGAGAAGAACATATATTTGGTACACATATAATATATAATTAACAGTTGGACTGTGCTTCCTTTTTTCCCCTTCATTTACTACAGTTTGTATTTGTCATTTGTTCTTTGTTATCCAATAGTATATAGTATGTTATTTTACGCTTCATTTATTTTAACATTATTTTTCTTCTATTATAGTAAACCTTAGAGAAACCCTCTTCATTTCTTCGCAGGGGCAAGATTGCTGGGGTCATAACATATTGGGGAGGAACTACAGGCCTATGCTATATGTGCCTTCTAGATATAGAGCCTTGGGTGTTAGGTCTTTTGCCTTGCCTGTTTCTTTGCAGGAAATCCCTTTGGTCAAGAGCACATCAGTAGCATTGACTAGGTAGTTTCGCTTGTCCCATCATTTACTTGTGAAGTTTCCTGAATGCTCAGAAAGTTTGCGCTGATGATCATGCTTGTCACCATACATAAATCTGCACAATTTAATTTCTTGCTTACTGTAAAATGGTATATGATTGTAAGTGTTTTGTAGTGGTATCTTATAGTACATGTGGATAGTATGTATCAGACTGGTGAGCGAGTTGGTAATTTCCAATATATAGCAACCTAGGACTGGATGTGACTCAACCTAGTACTACGAATCTGGACATATGACATGTCCAAATACGTTGTACTAGGTTAAGTCTCATCTAGTTCTAGGTTGTTATATTGTAGGACAGAGGTAGTAGGTTTCTGATCTACTTCTCTTGACTGAGTCCTATGGTCTTCAATTATTTTTATAACATGTGGTACTAAAGTATCTAGAATGTTAGCTTATTAGATCCTTTGAGATAGACTAGAACTATATAGTAAAAAATATCCACACTTAGTTTAGGATGTCTACTTGCATTTTATGCCCCAACCAGTTCAAATTAAAACTTCTATAAGAATTTGCTCTTATTATAATTTTCGTATCACCATAAAATTTTACTTATTTCATGTCTGGAATTCTTTTTACCAATTCCTTTTTTTCTCTTGACAGGTCATGTGACACTTTACTTGCAAATCCTGCTACTGCACTTGTGGTTCCTGCAATTGGAATAATTGTCTTTGCTCTATGGGGTTTCTTGCCTTTAGTGAGGGACATTAGAAACCGTTTCGATGTAATCGTTCTGTTACATGACCTTATTTCTGCGTTTTATATTTTGACTTGCTAAAAATATCATAACCTATCAAAACGTATCTTACAGCATGGAGGCAACTGGAAGAAAAGCCCTACATACTTAATTTCTACCTCGTACCTTCAACCGTTGCTTCTATGGACTGGCGCAACACTTATCTGCAGGTACAGTAGCCATAGCGGAGTATATAATTGGGGAAGTGTCAATACTATCTTATTGATATTGCATCGTCTGAGTGCCATCCTTGTACTTAGTTCTTTTGTTATTTGTTTTGTTCTACAACATTCTACAGGGCTTTGGATCCAGTTGTGTTGCCTTCAGCAGCAAGCCAAGCTGTTAAAACACGCCTTGTAACTTTTGTGAGATCATTGTCAACTGTCCTGGCCATTGCCTATATTCTGACGAGGTGCACACTATATGTTCTCAACGAAAAAAATTCAGAGATGCCTTTCAAGTTATAACTTATTGTTCTAATTATTCAAGTTAATTATGGGTAGTTCAACATACTCGGTTATTTCACGTCGTCATGTTTGCTCACTGATAAAGTAAAAAATAGTCTGAAGTTCAGGGCATTGGCAGTCTCTTCTTAATCTAGCTCAACTTGTGTATTCTCAACCTCACGTGAAAGTGGAAAATCATATACTTGCTGATGACTAGAATACTAGATAGCATGAATGTGCAAGCTGAAAATTAAGTCAAAACATGAAATTGGCACAATTTGCAGTCTTGAAGGTACAACATTTGTTTGACAGATTGACAATGGTTCCTATGTATCTTAAGAAAAAGGTTTATGTGAAGTGCTTTTACTTGCATCTGGTGCATTTTGACTTGGAAATAACAAGTTATGTCTTAGGCTACCTTTTGTCCCTACTTTTCTTAGTCCACGTTTCATCTCTCAACTCCAAAACTGGACAAAACATGTCCCTCATCTTGTCCCTACCACTAGTTTAGAGTGGTTTTTGGCATGTGGACTAGGCTAGTCGACTTGCATAACTAATGACGTGTACAGGTGAGCTAACAGCCGTGTCACCTTTACCTCTCCTACTCCCTTCCTTTTCCACCTTCCCAAAGTTCCCCACTAGATCTGGGGCCAAAACGGTCTTGGATCAGCTTCAGACCTACTGTGTCCTTTGTAGTTTAGGGATATGTTTTATCCAGTATTGGAGTTGAGGGATGAAAAGTGGACCAAGTCAAGAGTTTATGGATATAAAGTAGACTTTTACCTTTGATATATTTTGCTGATATTTTCCTTGTTTACTATTGTTCAGTTGGTTTGATTTGTATTCAGTTTTTTTCTCCTTTTCCTCTTACTGACATAACTTGTCATTTTTGTAGCTTAATTCAGCAGTTACAGAAATTTCTAGTGGACATGCGTAACCCCAATGATTCAAGAAATGTAAGACTGTTTCTTATACATAAGAAATGCATGATTCAGTTTAAAAAAAGAACAAAAAAACACACGTGATTATCTAAGTACCTACCTTGGTTCATTCTGATTCTGCTGGATTTCATATCTGCATTTAATTCTGTTTGTGTTTGGTAACTGTGATGGCATGGGATGGATATGGGTCTGAGAACCCTGTTTAGGACGTGCCCTTGATCAGCTAGCCAATCACTCATGGGCCACATGGTGTCTGCCAAAGCTTTAAGGCCTGTTCAGGATGATAGGGAGACTAAGAATCCTTTTATTTGTTCTGCTTGTTATGAACAGTCCAGCACCTCTCTATATAGCTAAGCTTTACCCATAAGGGCATGTATACTAAGGTGTACTGTTTGCCACACAAGATTTTTGGGGATTTGGAGGAAAGAGGAGAGAGAACAATGCTGACTTTCATTTAATGGGCACAGCTACCTTCCGGTGTCAAAAAATTACCACAAGATTCTTTTAGTTTTAGCTTTCGACTATTACCACAGCTCCCTCATTTTCCTTCGAAATATACCATGGCTCTCACAGTTGGGTTAATGGTGTTTCCTCAGATCATTTTGCCCTTGCTTGTTTTAATTACCAAGCCAACCCCCCTTAGAGAGGGAGGGAGGTAGCACAAGGACATTGGTGCATGTCTTTACCAGCAGATGTGTGCTCCCAGTCAACCCTGTCATCTGCGTGCATCACTTGATCTTGGCCTGGCTGGATGGTAGCTCAGTCGTGCATGCCTCCTATTGGCTGCAAGCTGCCCCTGTTATCTGTGCATTGCCCCAGTTAAGAGAATGGAAAGAGAGAAAAATAGAAACACCAGAGAGGAATGAGACATTCAAATGATGCAAATCTTATCTTATCTGCTAACTTAACCAAGTAAGCGGGGAAACATTCAACTAAAGGATATGGATGTCATGCAACTGGCCAAACCTAATTCATGACTGAACTCTTAACTAATACAACTGAGACTTAATTGCCAAAGTGCTGCTGTCTCTTGTTCCACTTGTAGGCTGCAGTTCTGGAGTATGCGTGTGCCTAACTCTTTCTACTGCCTTGCCATGTGGCTTATGCCCTTAGGCCCCAAAGTCCAGACCATAATAGAGTATGTAATGCACGGACTGATCATAGTGGGAAAATACCTCTATGGAATGTGCGGGTTTCCTGTCATTTTAGTTGAGTGAAGGAATTAAGAATCTCTGTTCTTTTATTATAAATCATGTGTGTGAGTTTTAATTTTGAAGTACATTTTTCAGAGAGATCAGGCCAAATTAATTAATTTAAAACAATTGAGTGAAATAAAGTATGTGGGGTCTGGTATTTATTTCTTTATGATTAGTTAGAGGCCTGCATATTGTTGTGTTCTGTCATAAAAATGTATTCTCATTGAGGCTGTAAGACATGATGAGATTTCTTAGCGATTGACAAAATATAAGAATATATGGTTTTTTAATCGAGAAGAATGTAGTTTGCTGGTGTAGATTTGTCTCCAATTTTCTCCAGTTACTCCATTATTTAACGGTTACAAAATGTTTTAACTTTAGGTTGATTTAAACTTTGTTATTGTTACATTATTTTTATTAGATACGTGTTAGTTAATTTTAGATAGAAAAACCAGCGTTAAAAACGAGAAGTTAAGATTTAATCCAAATTTTAATTCTGCTTGTACTCGTCGCTTAGTAGTTATTCTCCATTCTTTCCATGTTCTTGTACTAATACAAGTTCCTTTCACACAGATGGGATTTGACTTCACAGTGAAAGCTGTATACACTGGTATTTGGATTGCTGCTATATCTCTCTTTATGGAGTTGCTGGGTTTCAATACCCAAAAGTGGATTACTGCTGGAGGTTTTGGGACAGTGTTGCTTACACTTGCTGGTCGTGAGGTACTACTAAACCTTCTATGGTAGTATTACCTTTGTGGCATCGTGCTAATAAGTGTAAACATGCAGATCTTTACAAACTTCCTCTCAAGTGTTATGATCAATGCCACACGTCCATTCGTAGTGAATGAATGGATCAATACAAAGATAGATGGTGTTGAAGTCTCTGGTATTGTTGAGGTTAGTACTTTGCATGCTTTTTTTTTTTTTTACATTTTCTTCGTTTATCTGGCACAATGCATTATGCTATTTGGTTTGCTCCATTTTATGGGCTACATCACAACGTAAACATCTAATATAGCATCTTTTCCACCATAATATGGAATTTTCTTTGGATATACTGTTACCCCTGCATATGATTTTGTTGATTTTTCATTTTATCCTGATACTTGCATTAACTGTGTTGATTTTCAGCATGTCGGCTGGTGGTCACCAACAATCATTAGAGGTGATGATAGAGAAGCCATATACATTCCTAACCATAAGTTCACAGTTTCTATATTGAGAAATAACACTCAGAGGACCCATTGGCGTATTAAGACCTACCTGGCTTTAAGCCACATGGATGCTGCGAAAATTGGTGTAAGCACCATTTTAAATTAATTACTCACATTCACGTCTTAATCCTTTTCGTCCGGAAGTATTGGATCCTTATTATCGTTTCTTTCCGTGTTTCATTGTAGATAATTGTTGCGGATATGAGAAAAGTGTTGGCAAAGAATCCACATATAGAACAACAGAGGCTGCATAGGAGAGTATTTTTTGAGAAAATTGATCCAAAAACCCAAGCTCTAATGGTAAATTCTAATATCTTACATTGAGTAATCCCCTCTTTTGATCTTAATACTAGTGCAGAGTCTGTCCTTACCAATGGTCAGTTGGCATGTTTTTGGTTAGCTAGAATCTTCCAGGCCTGCCTACCCAGAGCCTGTTGTATTTTTGGTATGGTTTACTGCGTTCTTTAGTGGTGTTGAGCTTGATTCTTGTTTACTGCCAGTAGTTGGCATGTTGTAAGGTGATAATGTTAGCAAACTTTGGGACAGCTGTCAACTAGTAACTAGGGGCATCAATGAACTGAGCTCAAGGGAACCAGGTAGGTTTGGCTCTAGCTCAGTACATGCTCAAGCTAGCTAGCCTGTTGGGGTTTTGAGCTTGGAGCTTGGCTCGATAACAATGCAAATGTGTATACAGGTACATTTTAGACTTCCAACTCAAGTTCATTCAACATGTAAGTCACTTGTATTCGAAGAGTTGGAATCGACAATGTTTTAGCTTAAGTGTCGAAGGGCTTCAGCTTGCCCTGAAAGGCAGTGTGGGCAGACCTTGTATAACCTGTTGAACCTGAGCCATTTTTTGTCAACCTCACTAAGAACTAACCAATGCCCTGTGAAATGGCTGATTTTTTTTTTGTTTACCCTTTCTCCAAAAATTTTTCAACAATTTTACATCACTAAAATCTCAGCATGTAAATCTGTTTGCTCTTAAGATCGTAAGTTGCTGGTTTTAAAAGTCTTTCTATCAAATCCAGTTACTGGTTGGTAGTTTGTTGATTTTCCTATCACCATCAAGTTATCATTGTTTTCTTTAATTTTTGTGTTCAAACTAATTGTCATTGCACTTTCACCTTCTGAGTTCAAACTGGTGTAAGATTTCAGTTTCATGCCCTTATGTCATTTTGTCTCTGGTCCCAAGGTTGTGTCTAAACTTTATATCAATTTGTTGTGTTCTCCTGTAGATTTACATATCATGCTTTGTGAAGACATCTCATTTTGAGGAGTACCTCAATGTCCAGGTAATGTGTCTGTATCTACATATCTGCTTACAATAAAGATATGTTTGATATGTGCTGAAATGATATGCTCTGTCAAGATTATTACTTTCTAGGCTGTAATATTATTAATAATAGTTGCCCAAGCTAGGTAGGACCAGTTTTATTGGAATTATTATGGTTATTTGACCCTTTAGTGTAACTTTGTCAGAACTGACAGTCACCAATGTATGGAGCATAGTCTCCATTATAGTTCTTTTTTGCATGGTTGTCATCTGACAGCAATAAATGAAATGGGCATAAAGAGTGGCCACACTAATTGGAGCAAATAGCATATCCTCATATCTTAGTATTTGACACTTAAGCCTGGAATTATAAATAGACGTATGAGATTGCATGAACTCCATATATGCCATTGATGATGACTCTAAAGGGCCATTGAACTCCTGATCTACTCACGGTCAACCTGGTGCATTCATCTTTACTGAGACTTTTCCTTCCATAGTTCCACCTTGTATGGAAAGCATTATAAGAGCTTTTATTTCTTTTTAAATGAAATGTCATTTGAGAAACCTAGCCTAGAAAGGCATGTTTGCATGCAATACACCTGTAGGACTTTCAGACAGCACTTGAAAACAATTGATGGTAGTGTTCTGTCTGTGGTGCTACAAAACAACTGAGAGTATTTTTTGTTCAATATTACAACAGGAAGCTGTTATGTTGGATCTTCTTAGAATAGTTGGCCATCATAGGGCAAGGCTTGCTACCCAGATTCGAACAGTTCAGAAATCTTATGGCAACGCAGACATCGATAACATTCCTTTTGGAGAGGAGATGTATAGTCGTGTACGTGGCCGCCCACTTCTGATTGATACCTCTGCAAGGATCAGCGATGACAAGTCTAAGCCTCGTCCAATATCGCGTGAAGAGCATAAAGTCAAGACAGTCACTTCTGCAGAGGCTAAGTCAGCTTCACCTGATAATGCTAGTTTAAGCAACTCCGAAAAGCAGGAACAGAAAAAATCAGGACCGGAAGATGGTCGCATGAAGAATAGTAATAAGAATGATCATGCGACAACAACACCGCCTTCTTCTCCATGGTCAGAAAATATGGATCCTGTTGCATCAACTTCCAAAACTGGTAAAGGAAAGACTCAAGGAGCAGAGGCCACAGAACGAGAAGGAGATGGTGCTATCTCTGTTGCTAATTCAAAGAAAGAATCGAGACCGGTCTTTGAAGACAACATTGTTCTGGGTTTAGCTCTTGAGGGCTCCAAGAGGACATTGCCAATTGATGACGGAATGAACCCTCATCTATCACTTTCTGAAACTGAGCAGGACACAGTCGAGGCTGCTTCATCACCGAAGGATAAGAAAGGCCAAGAAAAAGGTGACCAGAGGAATCTTGATAGGTGATCCAAGTTCAAACCGATTCTTTATGTTATTTGTCACCAAGCCTACCTTTTTTTTGCGCTTGTGCAAATGCAATCTGTCAAACCTGTTTCTATGTTAAAGGTATTGATCGTCGCTGATACTATTCAGGAGACGAACCTCCTCAAATGTACCTGTCAGCCATTGCTATATTAGGCCTGTAAAATCACAAGGGCTCTCCGTTTAACATACTATTATTGTACATATGCTGCAGCCTCTGTAACAATATTAGATAAAGCTGACCTGACCTGTGTTGGCTCTTGCATGTGCATTTGTGATGCGACCACGTTATCATGGTTCCTGACTGGAATCTAGGTCTCTGTTTTGAATGATGATGGCAGTGCCAAATGGCTCCTTGCAGGTGATCTGCAGACCGTTGCTTGATGTCGGTATGGGCCAGTGAGTGAAGAAGGGTAACTATCACATATATAATCTCCCCTCCAAAGCTGGTTGAGTTGTTGTTGGGTTGCAGCTAGCGAGCAATTATTTGTGACCACAGTAGTTGTCGCCATGAAGACATCTCATCTCAGCCGCCCAGATTGGGCTGCATCTGCATGCATCATCTTGTTCCTCTCCTTGTGTCAACTCCGCGTCACCAGGAGGATCGGATCACCCGACCAGATATTAGAGTGGTTGCTTGAAGTTGAACACGGCCGGCCGGCAGACATGGCCGCTGGTACGTAGTCAAGAGTGGAGAAGATTCATAATTGCAGGCCAGAAAGAGGAGAAAAAGGTGATGATTAGGAAAGGTGACATGTCAATGCACACACCCTGCACCGACTACATGCATCTACATCATGTACATATATATAGCCAAGATCACCGGGTTCTTTGCAGGAAATCATAGCGAACCCCGGCCACCCGAGTTGCCATGCATGTAGCCTGCCCACTCTTTCATGCATCACCACTGTTTCCGGGCCCGGCCTCCACTGTTTCAAGTGCTGTACGTTTTCTTCTGGGGTCTTCGCTACAGCTAGAGCTGAGGCACATTTTCGATCTTTTCATCCGGTTAATTGCATGCCGGCTAAACATGGGTTGTATAGTGAATTGAAGGTTCTTCAATCCACACACAGTACAAATTAAAATGATGCAGAACTAGCAACAGTTTCTGTTAAAAACAGAAAACCAAACTACTCACATTAGGTAGGTAGCCATTTATAGATGTTCTTAATAAATTTTTTACGGATGTAGTATATAGTACTACTAATGATAAAATTGCTAACTTTGATCATTAATTTCTCTGTATATATATATATAATATACATGGGTACGTTCTTTTTACAGAACACACCTATGTCAGTTGGCCGCGTGATCCGCGCCGGATTGGTTCGACCGAGTCTGACTAGAGCGCTTGATCATCGCGTCTGATTGCTACCAGCACTAAATCATTAGATCTCATTAGAACTCTGAAGTTAAGCGTGCTTGGACGAGAGTAGTATTAGGATGGGTGACCTCCTGAGAAGTCTTCATGTTATATTGTATCTGGCAGAGTTGCAACTGGTGTTTAGATTAGGTTGCAACCAACATAACAAGTGTGTTGCAATTGGTCAACTACCAGAACTGCACGCTAGTTACAACTGGTGTTTAGATAAAGTTGCAACTGACAATTGGTGTTTAGATAAAGTTACAACTAAGTTGCAACTGGGCAAGCAGCCGGTGATATTGGTGTGTCGCAACTGGTGGAGTTGCAACTGGTGTTTAGATGAAGTTGCAACTGGAGTTGCAACTAGTTGCAATTGGGCGATCGATGATATTGGTGTATCGTGGCGGGTAGTCGGTGATATTGGTGTGTCGCAACTGGTGGAGTTGCAACTGGTGTTTAGATGAAGTTGCAACTGGAGTTGCAACCAGTTGCAATTGGGTGATCGGTGATATTGGTGTGTCGTAACTGGTGTTTAGATGAAGTTGCAACTGGGTGGTCAGTGATATTGTGGAGTTGCAGCCATGTGTCGCAACTGATGTAAGTTTTCTAAAAATAGCAAACAACAGTTGCAATTGTGTGTAAATAAAGTTGCACTAGGCTTCCCATAAGATCACCAACTTCCCATGAGGTCACCCATTCTAAATCTACTTTTGCCCAAATACGCTTAACTTTAGAGTTTTAATGGAATCCGCTACCTAGTGGGATCCGATGCTTGTGTGATTGGTTCAAGCATGCGCATGAAGATAAGGTTTGGGCGAGGATATGTGTTTGGACTCGGTCTACGTCGCGCCGCACCGCGTCACGACTCGGTCTGCACACCTGGTCTCTCCTGGTTGGTCCGCCCGGCCCCTGTGTGTAACGTACGGCTGAAATGCACCTAGGTGGCATTTTAGCCCTACCCTATATATATCTCTACACACACACACAAACACACACCATTTATAATGCACCTTAGCAATGGTTCAGATCTAACCTCTTTTTCTTACTCACTCATAATCCAACGGACGAAAATCAGAGTCCACTTCTTTATTACATATTATTATTTCCTATTTTTATTGTGTGCATGCATGCATGGATTTATTTGCGAGAGGTTATCCGAGATTTGCCCCTTTTTTCTGGCTTGCATGTATGCAGATTATCCAAGATTTGCTCCTTTTTTTCTAGCTTGCATGTATGCTTGGATTTAAAAAAGAGTGATCGATCATATTACTATAGCGTTAGCACGGATATGTTACTAGTATTAGTAGTAGTTGTTGTGGTAGTAGTAGATCACAACGAATGATTAAAGAACACAAGGGTGAATAGGGTTTGTGATACTAGTTAAGGTCCCAACAATCAGATCGACCCAACATTGGGATCGAACAGACCACGCGTTGAATGACCATGCTTTTTCCTCTTCCCTGCTTGTCTCTTCTCGTGACAGCGTAGCGCCTGACCCTAGGTGGATTCCCTCTCTTTCGCACCTCATTCGCTTGAGGCGCTTGGGGATGGTGGTGGACGCGCGACTGTCGTGGCAGCGCATGGCTGGCTCGGAGGGAGCTATCTCCGCGCGTGTGGAGGTTTTTGGGCCGTAGGAGCCTAGGTCGGCCTCCCTCTGTGTTGGGCCGGCCTCGTCTGGCATCCAGGCCATCTAGGCCGCACTCCCCAGGAGTCGGCTTCCCTCCATGATGGGTTGCCTACACCTAGGTCGACCTATTTGGTTGTTCCATATGGGCCGAGCTAGGGTTTTTCCAGGCCTAGCCACAAGGGCGCATCTCCTTATGGGCCATCTCTCTCCCCCTCGTCGATCGACGGTGCACCTTAGTACTGCGTCCCTCCCCTAGGTTCGTCGGCTGGCGTCAGTTCTTTGCCAGGCCTCGCTCCTTCACTTGCTTCCTCAACGACCGGTCTCCCCTCTAAGCCTCCCTCGATGGCCTTCCACGATGTGCCGACGGTGCCGACGGGCGCCTCTCCTTTTCCGACCTACTCGGCGGTCGCTCCTTTGCCAGGCTCCTCGGTTGTCATGCCTGGTCTACTGTCGAGGGGATCTAGAACGTCGGCAGTCGTCGAATCTTTACCAGGTTCGCTGGAGGGAGCTTTTCCTGCCGTCGCTTCCTCGTCGATTTCTTTGGTGGAGTTTCTCAGTGTGTCAACGAGCTCTCTCAAGTCTCTACCTCCGCCGCGGTCACCTTGACTAGCCTTCTCGCCGATGGCTCCTTCGCGGGGCGACGCGGACCCAACAGTCATCGACAGGCTCCATGGCGCATCGCCGAGGACGGCCCCATCGCCACCGCCATGGTTGCCGTCACCACCACTTTGGTCACCATCGCCTCCTTCGCCACGGTCGCTGTTTCCTCCGCCACAGTCTCCCCCAACACTACCATCACCGTCACTGTCGAGGCAGGCAGCTCCACCCTCGTCCGCCACTTCGCTACGGTCGTCGCTGCCTCCACCACGGTCTCCTCCGTTGCTGCCGTCGTCATCACTGACGAGGCAGGCGGCTCCATCCTCGGCTGCCTCTTTGCTGGGTGGCGTGGACTTGGCCTACGTCGACATTGACGCCCCCCATGAGTCACCGCCAGCCGAGTTCCGTCCTCCCGCCAAGGACGGTGGCGCCCCACCCTAGGATTGATGCACCGCCTCTGCCAACACTCCCCTCCATGCCGCTGAGGCTGGTGGCGACCCTCTCTAGGGTTGCACCGCCCCTACCACTGCTCCCCAGCACTTCGCCACCCCCGGTTCTCTCGTTGAGGCCGATGCCTCGCCTGACATCGGGGGATGGTCGGGTGTGACGGGGTGTTGCTCAATGTCCCGGTGATCGTGCTCGACCTTGATGGTCACTCGATGGCGCACGCGCTGTCGTAGTCGGTGGCAGACAATGCCACACTGCACTCCTTTCCTCACCAGCTGCTCCAAGCCTCTGCCCCAGCGCTACTCGACGCTGCTGCCACCTTCGTAGTTGGCCACCGCATCCGTGGGGGTAGTACCGAAGCACAATAAGAGGATTGCTGCCAATCTCGTGCTCGTTAGACCAAGTCACACGGTCTCGCGAGCGCAACACAACCTGATATGTAAGCTAGGGTTGGTGCCTTAGGAGGGCTTGGTCTCAGCTGAGGCTTTCATGGCCTACAACGCCTTGTTCGCTGAGCCCCTCTCGTAGGGCCATATCATCGCACATTCTTCGCTCTTCTCCAGCTCCCTGCCCCTTGGAACAGGCTATTGAGACGTTGTCTACGTGCGGCTGATCTCCTCCCCCTCTCTGTCCTCCCTGTGTGGTTCCTTTCTCTTGGGATCATGCAATGAGAATGTTTGGTGTCGAACATGCAGGGTCTGAACTCGCGCACCCATCGAGATGTTGTCCATGATGTAGTCCACGATGAGCGTGTCTCTCTACTCTGTCTAGAGGAGACCAAAATGGATGTAATGTCTCCTTGAATAATTCTGGAAATGCTAGGCCTAGACTTTGACTACTCTTTCTTGCCTGCGATTGGTCATAGTTGGGTGTGTTGCTTGCTTGGTGAACAAGCGTCTGGTCTGTCTTGAATGTTCACCTCGCTAATTTCTCTCTAACAACGTTGGTTCAGCACCACTCTGATGATACCCTCTGGTGGCTCTCCATGGTCTATGGACCACAAGAGGATGTGGAGAAACTTCGATTTCTTGATGAGCTCCGCTTGTTGCGCTTTTCTCGCATAGGACCGTGGGCTGTCATTGGAGATTTCAACCTAATTCTTGAGGTCCAAGACAGAATAACCTGCATCTCAATCGACACATGATGGGCCGCTTCCGTCAGTTGATTGATGAGTTAGACCTTCGGGAGCTACCACTCCATGGTCGTCGCTTTACTTGGAGTAACGAGCGTGATTCTACTACGCTTGTCAAACTTGATCACGTCTTTTTTTCGCAGATTGGGAGGAGCTCTTTCCTTCTTGTCTCCTCCAAGCGGCTCCTCTATTGCCTCCGTCCACTATTCTCTTCTTCTTCTTCACTTGTGCATCTCCTCACCGAAAGCACACCATTTTTTGTTTCGAGGCAATCTGGCCTAAGTTCAATGACTTCCTCTAGGTCATGCAAGACGTGTGGCAGCTGTCGGCCAATATCCCTCCTCTGACCGCGCTTGCCTAGTGTTTATCTAACATGGCTAAGCGCTTGTAGAGTTGGAGCGATCGGCATATTGGCAGTGTCCGCCTCCAATTATAGATGGCAAAAGAGCTCATCTTTCGGCTCAAGGTCACGCAAGAGTCTCGTCCTCTCTCTCCATTGGAGTGTTGGTTGTGGCGTGACCTTAAGCTGAAGTGCCTCGGGCTGGCTTCGCTCGAGCGTACCATTGCACGCTAGCGTTCACGTCTGGTCTGGCTCAAAGAGGGTGATGCCAACACCAAATTCTTCCTTCTACATCCTAGGGCCCAACGGCGGAAGAACTGCATCATGCGCCTTCGTCAAGGACTTCCGCCTAATAAGCCTCATCCACAGTTTTGGCAAGCTTTTCTATAAGATCCTGGCTTCCCGTCTCTCGCCTCATCGTGATGAGCTGGTGGCGGTCAGTCAAAGCGCTTTCGTCAAAGGTCGTTCTCTCCATGACAACTTTCACTATGTTCAGCTTGCGGCCAAGGCACTTCATGCTAGGCTCACGCCTCGTCTACTCCTCAAAGTAGACATCACGAAGGCCTTTGACATGGTCAGTTGGCCGTTCCTACTCGAATTGCTTGCCCACCTTGGGTTTAGCCATCGCTGGTGAGATTGGATCTCCCTGATCCTCCATTGCTCCTTCTCCCGGGTGCTAGTCAACGGGGGGCCGAGTCCCTACTTCCCCCACCAAAGGAGGCTCCGGCAGGGTGATCTCCTTTCCCCCATGCTCTTTCTCCTCGTCATGGATGTGCTCAACAAAATGATCCGCAAGGCCTCTAACTCGGGCGGGTTTCTTCCCCTCAATGACCATATTTTATGACATCGTGCTTCTCTCTATGTCGATGATCTGGTCCTCTTTCTCTCCCCCGTCAGGTAGGATCTAGTGTTCATTCAAGGCATCCTCTCTATCTTAGGTTTGGCATCCGGGTTGCGCACCAATTTTGCCAAATGCTTGATTACTCTGATCCATTGTTTGGCCAAGGACCTAGAGTTGGTGCAGAGCTCCTTCCCCTGCTCTATATCTGAGTTTCCCTGCACCTAACTCGACATTCCGTTGTCGGTCTGCAAGCTTCTGAAAGCGGCCCTACAGCCTCTTGTTGACAAGGTCTCCCACCGATTTCCTCCCTAGAAGGGTCGGCTCACCACCTTGGCCGATTGCTCTGTGCTGGTCCAGTCCATGCTCTTCTCTATTTCGGTCCATGTGTCCTTGGCGATCGGGCCACCGGGTTGGGTCGTCAAGGCCATAGACAAGAAACGTTGCGCCTTCCTGTGAATGGGTTTGGACTCGGTCCAAGGGGAATGGTGCCTTGTGTCTTGGACGAATGTTTGCTGCCCTAGTTCTGTTGGTGGGCTGGGCATCTTTGACCTGAGGATGGCAGGCTTCGCTCTACATCTTTGTTGGTTCTGGCTTCAACGCTCAGGCCACCCTTAGTGGGCTGACCTGAAGGCCTCTTTCGAGCAAAGCGTCTCCGACATGTTTGCGACGTCCACCTTCTTCGTGCCTGGTGATGGTACTTTGGTCCTTTTCTGGACAGATCAATGGATTTGGGGTCGCTCGTGGCTTCCTTGGCGTCAGACCTTCTCCTTGCCATGCCCTCGTGTTTCTAGGGCACGCACACGGTCGTGTCTGCCCTCGCTGACAACTCTTGGGTGAGGGACATGGTGCTCTCACAGTCCCTACCATCGCCCAATTCCTGGTGGTTTGGGTTGCGGTGCTTCCTATCCAGCTCTCTTCAAACACGAGGACCGTCTTGTCTGGCGTTGGACAAGCGACCAACGTTACTCAGCTCGCTCAACCTACTAGGCTTTCTTCATTGGCCATCAATCCTTTGCTTGCACCGATCTGCTTTGGCAGGCTAAAGGCCTGCTAAATGCAAGCTTTTTCTCTGACTAGCGTTCCAGCAACATTGTTGGATGGCCGATCTTATGCAAAAGCATGGGATTGACAGCCACTCGGCCTGTCTTTTTTGTGCACAAGAACTTGAAATGGTGAACCACATCCTCCTCGAGTGTGTGTTTGCTCGTCAGGTCTGGCACCATGTTCTGTCTCCCCCTGGCTGGCCTGGCCTCGCTCCTTCCCATGGAGACTCACTTTAGGCCTGGTGGCCGACCTCTAGGGCCTGCCTGCCTGAACATCTTCGCAAGGGTTTCGACTCCCTAGTCCTCCTGGTCTCATGGCAGCTGTGGAAGGAGCAAAACTCCATGGTTTTCGATTACTCTCTCTTGTCGGTTTCGGTGGTCCTGGAGTCCATTCTTCAGGAAGGCCGACTGTGGTCAGCTGCTGGCACTAGTATAGATCCTCTCATCTGCGGCGGCCCCTCATATGACTGGGTTTTGCGGGCTGTCACAACAAAGTAATCTCAAACGAGCCTAAAAAGAGGCCGACAAAGAAATACTCACACAGGCATGTTAGATGTGTATAAAACTCAAGCCCCATCACAAATGATACTTATCGGTGACGGGCTCAATTCAAGGCCCGACAAAGATTACCTATGATATCTTTGTCAGGCCCCAATAGAAGCCCATCACCGAAGTTCATCATCGGTGACAGACTCCAGAGACCCGATTAGATAACAGTTAGGCCCGACACCGATGAGTGTCATTGGTAACGGGCTCCAACTTGAGCCCCGATTGAGATAACAGTTAGGTCCAACACCGATTGCAGGCTATAAATACCCTGATCATCTAGTGTATTGGTTATCCCACTATTCACTATTTTTGTGGGAGGAAGAGAGGGATGATTTTTGTCTCTTTTTTCCAAGAAAATCAGAAATTGCAAAAGTAATTAAAAAATAGTAGTCAATTCTCAGAAACTTAGTAAATACTTACCTACAAAATATTTATATAATATTTTTCCACTTTTTTGTAGCTCAGGGATGGATCGAAGTTGGATGTATGGGAAAACTGCGCGACGTTATAGCGAAGAGTACAAAAATGCCGTGTTAAATTTTATAAACGTCACGAAGGAGGATTGGAAAAGAAGAAAGAACAATTACATGTGTTGTCCATGTGTAGATTACAAAAATGAAAATATGTCCGATAGCAGAGTGGACGTACATGCTCATCTGATACAACGAGGATTCATTGTCGCGCCTAAAAATTTATCCCAAATTTCCAGACTATTTTGTGTATTAAATCCTTGTCTAGAAATAAACCAGGGTACACAAAATGAAAAATCAATACACAGATCCAAACATAAAATAAAACGTAAAATACTTACACAAGAGGCACTTAGTTAACACACCCAAAAGGCAAACAACAGTGAAAAAAAGGCGATCCTAGCGGGGTTTCAGCTCCACTCCACAGGCAAACTCAATTAGGGTGTGAGCATGGGACCTCTAACTCGGTCTTTGACTCAGAAGCACAAGAGTTCTGAAAGGGGAAAGAATTACAAGGCTGAGTACAACCAGCATACTCAACAAGCCACACCAAAGATGAAAACATGCAAGGGAAGGCAAAGTGAGGCTTGAGGCTATTTTGCAAAGAAGCGGTTGAAAAACCTTTCTAGTTTAAAAACAACGAAAACATTGTTTAATTATGACAAGATTAATCATCCAATGAACAACACTCCAACCACATTGAACAGGCCCACCCATTCCACCTGATCTAAACCAAATTATTAAGCCAATTTATTTAATAGTGTGGGACTAATCATGGTGAATCTGGTCGATCACCCATAACTGCGAGCACGACTATTTGAATAGTTTTACTCTGATCAGAGATGCGCAACTTTACCCACAAGACACGATTCCACACATGTTGTCATGTCCCGAAGTATCGCCACGATACTGCAAAGGGGGAAATCGTGACAAGACCCTTTGCATAACTCCACCTAACCAAGCCTACCACACCTCGGGTTTTGCCCCCACCCCTCGATGAATCTGGCAGCCGAGCAACCAGTAAACCCGCCGACCGTGACTCCATCACGCCCACCCTTGCACAGGAACGTCGGCTAGGGAAGAGCTACACTACAAGTCTAGCAATTGTCCATTCTTGATTGTGGTAAGCACTGTTAGTCTTCTAGGGTTTCCCATGAACCGGTCCTTAATTGCTATGGGTGTGACAATCAAAACCATGCACCCACAGCCCACCACTAAATCACATTTTAGTTAGGTAATTATGACCACTAAGTATGGTCAGATGTTTCAAATACTAGAGTAACTAGTGTATTTATCTCATTTAATAAGCTAGTGGTAATTAAGCATGGATAAGCATATAATTTTTGCAAAAGTCAACATCAGTGACTAAAGCTAGTCAAATTATCACCCAAGTTTGACAAATGAATGGATATCAAGTAAAATGGTACAAGCACTTTATTTGTTTCAGATAGCCATGTAATTAGCAAAACATGCACTTTATTTGTAAACAGTAAAACATTTATAAAATAGGTTTGCTTCAAGGGGAGTGTAACTTGCCTTGCTTCTTCGAACAATCTTCTTACTCTTCACAAGCGCGAATCTCCGAAACGACGAAATCTACACGCTGGCACACAAAATGAGAAAAAACCCTAATAAAAATCAAATAAACAGTACATGAAAAGTAAACCAACATGTAGAGCTCAATTTTAGATGAATTTTGCAATTTGAATGACCCAATTTGGAGTTCGTATGAATTAGATATGAATTTTAGAAGTTTTGAACTATTTAAATGAATTCTGAAAATTAAATTGACTTATTGCGCAATTATTAATTATTTTACAAGAAAAAAAGCTAGGGCTGACGTCAGCGGCCGAGGGCTGACGTCAGGCGGCGACGCGGTCCACGGGCCGGTCCACCAAGGACCAAGTCCACGACGGTCCACGGCACACGTGTGGCGTCGATGTGGCGCCGACGCGTCGGCCACACGGGTGGCCGAGCGGACGACCCCGATCTGTCGCGAGGAAGATCAGGCGGTAGGGAGTGGCGCGGGCGCAGGCGCGAACAGGCGCAACGTGGGCGCGCGACGCGGTGGCACGCACGAGGAGTGACAGAGGAGGAAAGAGGAGGTGGCTCACCGGGCGGTGGAAGCAGTGGCGCGGGCGAACAGCGGCGGCGAGAGATGGCGGCCAACGCTCGGGCGAGCGACGCGGTGGCGGTCCGACAAGGAGGAGCAACGGTGAAGGGTGGCCAAGGCTCGGCCCGTCGACGCAGAGCCGACAGAGGGGTCGCCAGGGTTTGAGAAGCGGCGAGGCAGCAGGGAACGATAGCCGAAAGGCGAAAAAGATGGCGGCGGCTCGGGCGCACGACAGTGGGGTGTTTGGCGGTGGTCCGAGTGCGGGAAGTGACGGCCGGGATGCGGCGGGACGCGGTGAAGGTGGTAGCGGCCTTGGCGTGTGGCAACGATGCCCGAAGCGACGGCGGCGCACGGCCAAAGAGGCGGCGATGAGCGGCAGAGTGAGCAATGGCGCGGGGAGAGCGAGGGGAGCATCGTGAGCTTGGGGAAATTGGGGGAAACGGCAGAGGGGAGCTCGGGGAGGAGGTATTTTATAGCGTCGGGGGCTCGGATTCGGCCGGGGAGCGACAGATTTTGCGGCGGAGGGGGCGCGGCGAGTAAAGGCGGCGAGCGAGTGACAAAATCCGCGAGGGAAAAAGGGGAAACACTGGACGACTTAAAGTGGCGTTAATGTGGTTTGATGGCATGCGTGGGATGAGGAAGATTCGCGGCGCCGAGGTCGCGAGCAGCGGTGACGATGGCGCGGCGGTTGGGTCTTGCAGGGAAGAAGGAACTGACAGGTGGGCTTCACCTGTCAGCGACACAGGAGGGAGGAAGACGCAAATCAGACTTTGGCGTGAGCACGATGAAGCAGTGGGCCGTGGCCACTGGGTCGACCCATGGAAGGGAGGGGCAGCAGCGCGGGAGAGAGAGGCAGGCTGGGCCGACGCTGGGTGGGCTGGTCGCCGAGGGAAGGAGATAGAGGAGGGGCGGCCACAAGGAGGCAAAGTGGACTTTTCGGACTAGGTCAAAAACAGCCCAGAACAGGGGTTTGATTTTTAATTTGTTTTTCAATTTATTGAATTGCATAAATAAACTTTGTATTATTCGGAGCTCCAAAATATCATGAAAAATTTCGAGAGAATACTTTAGGACATAAAAAATATTAAAAAATATTTCTAGCCATGATTTTTAAAGGAAATTTTTATTTCTTTATTAATTTCACTTGATAAATTATTTTGCCTTTTTATTTAATTTCTACAAAATGAACTATTTAATATTTTTAATCCCAAATGAAAATCGGGGCGTGACATTCATGGAGGGCTACACATGTTGGTTAAACATGGAGAGCAAGAATCAGGCAGTGGTGTAGCTGCAGACAGAAGTGGTGTACAAAACTAGGAAGATGAGGATGAACATGAAATGTTTGTATCTTCTCCATTGGGCGGTGAAATGGTTGATGTGTATCACGATCTGTTGCAAGACATGTTACGTGACGTTCAGGACCCAGCCTACAACGAGAGAGATTCCATGAAGTTTAACAGGTTGGTCAGTGACTCGGAGAAGCCTTTATACACCAGATGCAAATCAAAACACACCAAATTGTCTACTACCTTGGAGCTAATGAAGCTAAAGGCAAGTAGTGGATGGACAGAGAAGAGTTTCACAGATCTTTTGGAGATTTTGAAGGCCATGCTTACTAATGAGAACACATTGCCAAGACGTCATATGAAGCAAAGAAGGTTTTTTTGTCCCCTGGGGTTAGAGGCCCATAGAATTCACGCTTGTCTAAACAACTACAAATTGTACCACAAGCAATATGCGGAGTTAGATGCTTGTCCTGTTTGCAAGGCTTCTCGATACAAGCAAAAGAAAAGTGCTGACGAAGGAAAGAAGTCAAAGCGGGGTGGTCCAACGAAGATTGTGTGGTATCTACCTATCATTAATCATTTCAAGAGAATATTTGCTAACCCGAAGGAAGCAGAGTTAGTACGTTGGCACGCCAAAGGGAGAAGGAATGATTGTATGCTAAGACACCCTACAGATTCGATTCAATGGAGGAATATCGATCGAAGACACCCGGAATTCGCAGCCGACCCTAGAAACATGAGAATATATTTGTGTACGGATGACATGAATCCTTTCGAAGACATGAGCAGTTCTCATAGCACTTGGCCAATTTTGATTGCAAACTATAACCTACCGCCATGGTTGTTCTTCAAAAGAAAATACATTATGTTGTGCTTGTTAATCCAAGGACCAAAACAACCCGGCAATGATATTGATGTGTTCTTGGAGCCTGTTATCGATGATCTTGAGATTCTCTGGAAACAAGGTGTGGAAGCTTGGGGTGCGTATGGTCAGGACAACTTCAAACTACGCATTCTATTGTTCTGCTCCATTAATGACTATCTCATACTTGGCAGTCTTTCTGGACAAACTATGAAAGGAAAAAAAGGCTTGCTCCGACTGTATGAAACATACACGTAGTAGGTGGCTGAAGAAATCAAGAAAGATGGTTTACATGGGTCATAGGAGATGGCTCCCGCTACATCACACATTTAGAAGAAAAAAGAAACTTTTCAACGGTAAGAGGGAACTTCAGCCTGCTCCCAAGGATTTGTCTGGAGATGAGGTCCACAACATGGTCAAGGACATAACTAATGAGTTTGGGAAGAAAATAAAACATAGTAAGGCAATGGACAAGGGTATGTGGAAGAAAATATCCATATTTTGGTGACTACCTAACATACTGTGGTCTGTCATTGCAATGATCTGATGCACGTAGAAAAGAATGTGTGTGAGAATTTGGTTGGCCTATTGCTGAATATTCTTGGGAAGACGAAGGACGGGTTGGACGTGCGCCTTGATCTACAAGAGATGAATATTTGCAGTGAACTCCTACCTGTAACAGATGCAGATACAGGAAGAGTGTACTTCTCTCCAGCTTGCCACACCTTGTTGAAGGATGAGAAGATCACAATGTTATTATGCCTAAAAGATATTACAGTTCCATCGGGCTATTAAGCGAGGATAAGTAAGTACGTTAAATTGGACGATCTAAAATTGGTTGCAATGAAATCTCACGATTGCCACATGCTAATCACACAGATCTTGTTAATTGCTATCAGAGACATTCTTCCACCCAAAGTCCATCACTCGATCCAATGTCTGTGTGCCTTCTTCAATGCAATCGGTCAGAAGGTTATAGATCCCGATGATCTAGATGGGTTGCAGACCGATATTGTCAATACCCTATGTACATGGAGATGTTTTTTCTTTGTCGTTCTTTGATATCATGATTCATCTCCCTGTTCATATTGTGAAGCAAACAAAACTATGTGGCCCAAATTTTCTAAGAGAAATGTATCCGTTCGAGAGGTACATGGAGTTCTGAAGTCGTACATTCAAAACAGAGCAAAACCGGAGGGGAGCATCACTGAAGGTTACACGACCGAGGAGGTTATTGAGTTCTGCATCGATTACATGTCCAAGGCCGATCCTATCGAAATTCCAGCATCTTGTCACGAAGGAAGGTTGTCAGGTGTTTGCACAATTTTAGTGAATTTTAACGACTGACCCCAGTACGTTGTGAGTTTTAGAGATTTCATGAATTTTATTGTCAATTTTGTATAGTAATTTTAGTGAAACTTAGTGAATTTTAGTGAATTTTATTGTCAATTTTGTATAGTAATTTTAGGGATAGATTACTATGCATGTATGGATTATGTATGTATGGTATACTGTGGTATTTAAGTTAGTGCAAAGTGAAATTTAGTGGAATTTGAAAAAATATTTTGCAAACATTAGTGAACCGATTATATTTTAATGTGAGAAGAAGCGTTAATTTAGGGTTATTTGGGATATTGGACTTGTGATATAGTGGTAATTTAATTAATTTTATAATCTTGTGATTTCGTAAGTTATTTAGATGATGTCTTAGCACGACGAATCAATGTCGGTGACAACTAGTGGGTCCACAAGGACATGGACCCCTAGGAGCGGAAATAAAATCCCAAAGGAATGATATACCATAAGAGAGGTGGACCTCCTAGGAGTGCCGACCGCCCCCCGAATGTGCTCAAGAAGTTCAGGTCGATTTGCGGGATAATAGGGAGACAGACCTTCAGTATTTTGAATGATCACATCAAGGAAGTGCCGAACGTGGAGAAGAAAACTGCTTGGCTGAAGTTAAAGTTGAGCTTCGAATATCCTACAGCCGACAAGGACAGGCAAAAGTGGATGGCTTTCAAGACGATGGGACATGCTTGGAAGAACTTTAAGTCCAAGATGGTCACCGAATATGTCACGCCCAAAAAATCCTTCCTAGAATTCCCAAAGCTGAATGTGTATTTAAATCCCTGTCCAGGACCAGCCAGGGTACACAAACGACAGATTGTATATACAGATCCACATCTTAAAAACATATAGAAGTCTTACAATGCAGCGGAAAAAGAAAATAAACTTGCTAAACTAAACTTGACGCTTGCGGCGCGATGACTCCACTCCACAGGCATCCCTTGACTGCAGTGACAAGCCTACTCATCGACGAACTCGTCTATAGGTTCATCCTCCGGCTCTGAGGTGGGGAAACGGAAGCAAGACTGATTACATTCCATGGTACTCAGCAAGTCATACCAAAGGGAGGTAAGGTGCAGGATAATTCAAGGGGAGGCTAAGGGTTAACTTTTGCATAAAGCAAGCGGTTCATAAAGATTAGTTGAAAGCAGTAACATAGTGGTGCGGATCTTGACTCCTCTGGGCGGCGGATGACCCTGGAGGATAGCATTTTCCCTCTTGAGGCGAGCCACCTCATCCTTGAGCCACACTATCTCCAGCAGCTTCTTGTCATTGAGGGCCTTGGACGCCCTGTGCAGGTCGGCATGCAAAGTGTCCAACCCCTGCAGCACCGCGCAAATGTGCCTGAACGTGGTGTCATTCACCCCTACGGCAGAACGGAAGGAGCTGGTGTGGTCGTAGTCGCCACGGCCTGGGTGGTAGCGGTAGGCGGTGTGGCAGAAGTCGATGTCGTGGCGCTCCCGGATCCTGGTCAACATCAGGTACGCGGACTCCTGGCAAGCGTGCTCGAAAGTGCCACCGGAGGCATTCACCACTATGTTGGGAAACACCGTGGGGATTCCATGCACCTCCAAGCTGACATGGTGCGGAAACTCACCGCTGAGGGGGCGGATCTGTGTGTACTCCGGGTCATTGGGGTACCCGACCAGAATTGTCATCTTGCCCAATTCTGCCACGAAGTCTCCGAGACCCTGACCACGGTGCGTCAAGGGAAGGCCTGCCATCTATAGAAGACAAAGGAGAGAGAAACAATGCATGCTCATATCCAAATTAAAATAAAGCAGTAAAGGACTCAAGTAAACAACCAAGTAAGAAGCATTTTTTTATGCATGGAACATTTTAGACAAATAGAATACTATAGACCCTACTGAGCAATAAATTAATGAGTGAAATAATTACATAATAATAATAAGAAGCATGAAAACTTGCAGCCTGCAAAGCCTAGACGCGACTTAATGAATATTCCCGACGATTCCCAAACGACTGTCGAATAAAATTCAATCCAACTCAGATCCTGTCTAGGAAAATTTCTAAAACCCTAGACCGACCATACTCAAAAAAATCCAATTCGAAAGAACAGTTAAGATTTTTCGCGCGAAACGAGAATCCCAAATTTTCCCGAAACAACTCCAAGTGCAAAAGGGCAAATGCATATGAAAGAGTTTCAGAAGGATCTTACGGTTTTCTATTTGGCTTATCCTACGGTCAACCTGGCTCTAATACCAACTTGTCATGCCCATAAATTCCTTCCCAGAATTCCCGAAACTAAATGTGTATTTAAATCCCTGTCCAGAACCAGCTAGGGTACACAAACGACATATTGTGTATACATATCCACATCTTAAAAACATATAAAAGTCTT
The DNA here is from genome assembly GCA_019925245.2 of Oryza australiensis. NCBI lineage: Eukaryota > Viridiplantae > Streptophyta > Magnoliopsida > Poales > Poaceae > Oryza > Oryza australiensis. Next base: position 1,332,699 of record JAIFGZ020000126.1, read on the forward strand.
ACAATGCAGCGAAAAAAGAAAATAAACTTGCTAAAATAAACTTGACGCTTGTGGCACGGCGACTCCACTCCACAGGCATCCCTTGACTGCAGTGACAAGCCTACTCATCAACGAACTCGTCTGCTGCTTCATCCTCTAGCTCTGAGATGGGAAAAAGGAAGAAAGACTGAGTATATTCCACGGTACTCAGCAAGTCATACCAAAGGGATGTATGATGCAGGATAATTCAAGGGGAGGCTAAGGGTTAACTTTTGAATAAAGCAAGCAGTTCACAAAGATTAGTTGAAAGCGGTAACACAGTGATTATGTTTAATTAGGCAAGATTAATCATCTCTGCTCATCGTTACACCACATTGTGTCAGGCCCAATCCATCCAACTATTCTAACCAGTTCCATTTAATCAAATTATTATCAATGGGACTAATCACGGTGAATCTGGTTGACAGCCCATGACCGCGGGCGCGGCTATTCGAATAGTTTCTAACTCTGACCAGAGGTGTACGTTTGTATGCACAAGACATAGCCCCACAAGATGTTCCCGTGCATTAACATGCCACCACGACATATCGAAAAGGGTCTATGACAGGACCATTCGCATAACCCTCCCTGACCAAGCGGCACCACACCTCGGGTTTCGCCCCTACCTTTATATCCAAGGTAGGTAGCCCCTCTCGTGCCTAGGTGAATCCGAAAGCCGCATAGACCTTTCTCGGTCCATCCAAACTCCATCATGCCCACCCTTGCCTGGATGCGTCGGCCAGGAAAAGCTACACTACAAGCCCAGCCGTTGCCCATGCTGGCTTGTGGTACACACTAATAATTCTTCCAGGGTCTCTCATGAACCGGTCCTTAACTGCCATGGGTGCGTCTATCAAAACCGTGCACCCACAGCCCACCATTTGGTCGTATTTTAGTTAACAGTTATCCTTTACCAATAGTAACTCAGGTCTGAGACCATCATTTCATGTGACTAAAAACTAGTAATATAGTTCTCCCATTAATGATCTAGTTGAACTAAGCGGACTAAGCATGTCCTAGCCTTACAACTAGTCATATTAGTTCCCAGTCAATCAAAGAAATAGGGTAAATGACCTAGGCTGAGTACTATAGGTCCCATCCTGATGACATTATAAAATAATACAATTTAATAGATAAGGCGAGATAATTTGTAAAGTAGGTACAATATGATCAAAAGGTACATGACGTGCCTTGGTCTTGCGCTTGCTGAACCTCTGTGATTACCTCAAAGTAAACCGAAGCGTCGGTGGAACCAAAATTTAATCGACAACCAAAGCATAGCAAAAACAGGCTATAAGTTGTCACAGCCCGATTTTCGTTCGGGATTAAAAATCATTAAATAAATCATTTTCTAGAAATTGAATAAAAAGAAAAGCAAAGTAATCAAGTAAATTAATAAGGAAATTAAATTTTCCTTTAAAAATCATGGCTGGAAATATTTTTGAAATATTCTCCATGCCCTAAAATATTCTCTGAAATTTTCCATTAAATTTTGGAGCTCTAGAAATAATTTCAATAATACAAAGAACACTTTAGAAATTATTCAAATAAATAAATTAATCATTAAGTGAGCTGGTGATATTTTTATTAAATACTATGAGTGCTCATCTATTTTTAGGATTTTTCTTGGAATTATTTGAGCACTGGAAGCATTTATAAAAATTCAAAGTCCATTTATGTGATTAATTTAAATGAAAAAACAAATTAAAATCCTTCCATTTTCTTTGGGCCGAAAATGGTCCAAAAAGCCCGCTCCCTTGCAGCACACGCCCGGCCGACGCCACCTTTCCTCTCTCCTCTCGGCCCAGCTGCGGCCCGGCTCCCTACCGCGCCTCGCGCAAAGTCCATTTTCCATCCCCTCCTTTCCGAGCATTTGACCAGCGGGCCCCGCTTGTTAGCCCCTCTCCTCTCTCCCCGAATCGTCGACAGGTAGGCCCCACCTGTTAGGGTCGTCCCCGACCTCCGGCCATGTCTCGGCCGCCGCTCCCCGTCCATTGCTAGTCACCGAAACCACCCCATCACCGCAAAACCTGAACCCCACCGCCACTTGTCGCCTGTGGCCGACAATCACCACCATTCCAGCTGCCACCGCCGCGCGCTAAGGCCGCTGCTGCCTTCACCACATCCTGCTACATCTCGGTCGTCACCCTCTGTGCTAGGGTCGCCGCCAATTTGCCCCGCCGTCGTCATCCCCTCCAAGTCCGGCCACCTCAGTGAGCAATTCCTCCCTCCCCTCCTTTCCGCTCTCTCCTAGTCGCTGTTCCCGAACCGCGTCACCCTTGTTCCGCCATGTCGCACCTCACCACCACTCCGCGTCTGCACGTGTTTGCGCGCGCGCGTCCTCCATCGTTCGCCGTTGGGGCCGTCGCCAAGCCGATCCCGTGTGTCGACCGTTCTTCGCTGCTCTCTGCCGCTGACCCCGCCGCCCGTGCGCGTCGTCGCTCTCCCCGTCGCCCGACCCCGCCGCCCGACTCCGTGCCTCTTCCCGTCCGACCATTCCCGTCGACCTCGCCTCCCAAGCAGTCCGATCTCTCGGCAGATCGGGCCGTCGGTTTCCCGTGGCCGCCCGATCCCCTTTGGGGTGATCCGGGCCGCCCACGTGGTGGATCCGTGGAACGGTCCTCATGGACCGAGTCCACCGTGTGTAGGATCGAGATGTCGACTAGAGGGAGGGTGAATAGGCGATTTAAAACTAAGTGACACTAATTAAAAAACTAACCTAAATTGCTAGGCTTGGTGGGAGATGAGTCTAACTAAGCAACTAAGTTAAGTTTTGCAATCCTAGGGTGATAGTGGCTCAATTATGTCTCTACAAATGTAAATTGCATAAAAGTAAATGCAATAAGTAAATGAGATAAGAGATAAGGAGTTTTTCACCGAGGTTCAGAAACTCGTCGGTTTCCTAGTCCCCGTTGAGGCGAGCCCAACTCCACCGCTCAACCACGAAGCCACCGCACGCCCCCTTTGTCAAGGGGTGGGCAAGGTGGGAGCCGGCCCACGGAGAGGACTACCCAAGCCTCGATCACTAGGGGTAGTTCTTCCTTCGCTCCGAAGGTGGTGAACTCCAAACCACTCACAATCCGGCACCGGGCCTCCTCCACAATCTTCTTGGAGAGGTCACCGGGCAACTCCTCCACAAGCCGTCTAGGAGGCGGTAACCTCCAAGAGTAACAAGTAATCCCGCGGCTCAGAGATGATCAAGTGCCACACTAGCTCTACAACGAAGCAATGCACTTGGCTCTTGGCTAAATACACTCTCAAACACACTAAGTGGATGAACACAAAGCTCAATTGAGTGTGAGAGAGGTGCAAGGGTGTATGCAATTGAAGAGAGTGCCAAGAAGAAGTCCCTTGCTGCCAAAAGGGGGTTATTTATACCCCACACCAAGTAAACTAGCCGTTGGGGACGAAATCCACCAACTCTGCATGCTGCCGGTCGAGGCCGTAGGGTGGCGGTTAGGCCGGCCTTAAGTTGTAACGGCTAGTAAACTAGCCGTTACGATGCAATGATTGCTCGACAACGGGGGCCGGTCGGACAAGAGGCCAAAAGGCCGATCGGACCGCACTCGGCTCGGTCGGACCGCCATCGGCTCGGTCGGCGCTGCGGCTGGATCGCAAGGACGGAGGATCAAGGTGGCGGTCGGACCGGAGGTGTATGGCCGGTCAGACCGCGACAAGGTCAGTCGGACCGCGCATAGACTGCGGTCGAGCCGCCCCAAGGCCACAGTCGGGCCGGATACACATCCACGGTCAGATCGGCCTTGGACAGAAAGTGAAGAAATTGAAGTTGGAATGCAAATGACTTAATGTGACATTTTGATCATCTCTTTGCTTAGGTCATTACCTCTTTTGATAGTACGACAAAGCTATAAATAGAATCTATGAAATTTGATCGCCAAACTCCTCGATCAATAAAAGTAAATCATTAGTTTTATCGTCATCAATCCTTTTTGTATTGTGCCATTGAAAATAATCCTCGATGATCATCCATGCACTTCTTATCGTGTCATCCTAACTCAAATATATGAAACTCAAAAGCATCGTTAGACTACAATTAGCACTTGTCATTAATTACCAAAACAAATAATGGGGCCTAGATGCTTCACCATGGACCCCGTGTGCTGCCGTTGCCACAGCTGATGTCAGCCCTCGCTTGCGTCAACCGCTCACGTTTGCCATGACTGCTGACGTCAGCCTATGGTTTGCTGACGTCATCCTACGCCTGTGCCTGCTTACGTCAGCCCATGTTTTGCTGACATCATCCCAAGCCTTTTTCCTTTAAAAAATAATTAAAAATTGCGCAATAAATCATTTTAATTTATAGAATTTATTTAAATGGTCCAAAACTTCTAAAATTCATATATAATCCATACGATCTCCAAATTGGGATATTCAAATTGCAAAATTCGTCTAGAATTTAGCTCTACATGTTTGTTTACTTTTATGTACTGTTATTTGGTTTTTATTAGGATTTCCCTCGTTTTGCGTGCCAGCGAGTAGATTCCGCCGTTTTCAAAGTTCGCGCTCGCGAGGAAAAGAGTCCAAAAGTCTGTTTGAAGAAGCGAGGTAAGCCACACTTCCCTTGAAGCATATTGATCCTATTTTTACAATGTTTTACTATTTGCAAATAAAATTGCATTGCTTTGCTAATTACATGAAATGATGGATTACCTATATGCTTGTTTGTGCCTTATTTACTTGTTATCCATCCTTTGTTAACCTTGGGTGATAATTTGACTAGCTTTAGCACTGATGTGGATTTTAGCTAGAATCATATGCTTAGCCATGCTTAATTACCACTAGCTCACTAAATGGGATAATTACACTATTTATTCTAGTCTCTGATGAGCTACAAGCTCGATAAACCTGGTCATGTCTCATTGGTGATAATTATCTCAACTAAAATAAGATCTAATGGTGGGCTGTGGGTGCATGGTTTTGGATGGTAGCACCCATGGCAATTAAGGACCGGTTCATGGGAAACCCTAGAAGAATTACCGTGCTTACCACAAGCAAGAATGGGCAACTGCTTGACTCGTAGTATAGCTTTCCTCTGGCCAACGTACCCTAGTGAGGGTGGGCGTGATGGGTTGGGTCGGCCCCGGTTAAAAGGGTTGATCGGCTACCGGATTCACCATGGCACGCGGGAGGGGGAGCTGTCCATTTCCTTTCGAGGGCTGGGGGCAAAACCTTGGTGTGGTACCGCTTGGTTAGGGGGAGTTATGCGAAAGGTCTTGTCACGGTTTTCCCCTTTGCAGTATCACGGTGATACTTCGGGGCATGGTAACATGTGTGGAATCGTGTCTTGTGGGTAAAGTTACGCATCTCTGATCAGAGTAAAACTATTCGAATAGCCGTGCCCGCGGTTATGGGTGACGACCAAATTCACTATGATTAGTCCCACACTACTTAATAATTGGAATTAATGAAAGTGGTTAGTTCAGGTAAAATGGTTGGGCCTGTTCAATGTGGAACAACGTTGTTCAGTGGAGGATAAAACATGACTTACCTTAATCAACTGTTTTATTGTTTTTAAACATTAAAGGTTTACAACTGCATTTATGCAAAATAGCCCAAGCCACTCTTGTCTTTCTTTGCACGTCTGCATGTCTCGATGTGGCTTGTTCAGTACGGTGGTTGTACTCAGCCTTGCGATTTTTTCCTCTTTTAGAAGTGTATTGCTTCTGAGTTGAAGATGGTGTTAGAAGACCAAGGCTCAGACCTCAGTTGAGTTTGCCTGTGAATTGGAGTTGAAGCTTTGCTAGGATTGTTTTTCTTTTCGCTGCTGTTTTTAGGTGTGAGGACTAAGAACCTTTTTAGTAAGTATTTTATTTTATAATTAATTTTACGTTTGGACACTGTGTATTAATTTATCATTTTGTGTACCACTGGTTGATTCTGGACGGGGATTTAATACACAAAATAGTCTGGAAATTTGGAATGAATTTGGGCATGACATAATTCTAGTGAAACAGATAATTAAACTATTTTTAATGTGTTCTAGACATTTTTATGAGTCCACTATAACTTGAACGGACTCAAACAGAGTTCGGATGAATTTTCTATGATTTTACAAGTTTCTGTGATTTAATAAGAAATAAAAACGAGAAAAAGCGATTTATGGCGCAAGCGCCAGCAAGGGCTAACGTTAGCCAACAGCTGGCGGCGGCGCCGACAAGCGGGGCCCACGGGTCAGTGACGCAAGGGGGACGGTGCACAATGGACTCGGTCCATCAGCCCGGGGAGAACGCGCGCGCACCACGTGCCGCTTGCGTGGCGCCTACATGGCAGCCACGTGCGCAGCCACGTGGGCAGCAGTGCCATGACGGCACGGATCGGCGAGCGAACGGCTCGGATCTATCCGCCGGATGGATCCGATGGCTAAGAAACGGGCGGCGCATGCGACCGGCAGCGAAGCCACGACACGGTGACCGATGGCGGCGCGGGGTGGCGCATGGGACCAAATGCTCACCGGCGAGCGGTAGAGGACGACGGCGCTCACGGCACGACATGGAGTAGGGCTCGGATCTGAAGGGAAGAGAAATGGCGCTCGGGCCAGTGACAAGGAATGGCGATGACCGCCGATGGGATGGGCGACACGGGGGCCCTAGCGGCATCGACGACCGACGGAGACGGTGCACACGCACACGCGCGTGCGAACACGAGGTGCGGTGGTTTGGTATAGAATGAAAATTGAACAGGAAATGAAAGGGGGAGGGAGACATGGCTTACCGACGGCAATACGTGAAGAAGACGGTGGCGGCAGAGCAAATTGGCGACTAAAAATTGGGGAAAGTCGGTGGCCTGCGGTCTATGAGATGTGGTGAGTGCGGTGGAGGTGGTGGATTGGTTCAGTGAGCGGCGGCGCGAGTGAATCGAGCGGCCGGAGTTTCTAAGCGCAGTGGCGGAGAGGGTCTCACGGTGCAAGGGCACAGGGGATGTCACGCCCAGAAATTCAAGCCAGAATTTCTGCAGCTAATTTTTGCATTAATTCCTCGTCTAGGCATCAGCCGAGGTACATAAATCGACAATTATTGATATTACAGAATCCACATCTTAGAAACAATATAAAAGAATTACATAAAAGCAGCGGAAAAGAAAAAGACTGACTAAACTAAAACTAACACCGCGACGGAACTCCAAAAACCATAGGCAACTTTGACGGTGGACGCAAGCCTAAACCTCGTCGAAACTTTCTTCTTCTGCAACCTCTGGCTCTGGAGGGGGAAAATTAAGCAAGACTGAGTACTCCCACCGTACTCAACAAGTCATGCCGGAAGGGGAGGTATGATGCAGGATAAATATCAAGGGAGGAATAATAGTCTCATTTGCATAAATAGCATTTCAGAAATAGCAATATTTGAAAGCAGTAAAACAGTAGTAATAATTAAACGATATTAAATAATCACTGTCCAACGTTAAAACCACGTTGCAACAGGCCCATCCATCCAACTATACTAGTCAAGTCCCAACAGTTTATTCATGTAAATAAGTGAGACTAATCAAGGTGAATCTGGTTGATCGCCCGTAACCGTGGGCACACCTATTCGAATAGTTTTACTCTGGTCAGAGGTGTACAACCGTACCCACAAGACACAATCCCACAACACGTTACTGTGCGATGGTGTACCACCACGATACCCCGGAAAGGAACTGTGATAGGACCCTTCACATAACCCCTCTAACCAATCGTACCACACCAAGGTTTCGCCCCCCACTCCCATCGGCGTAATGGGAAGCCTCCTCTTGTGCCGCGGTGAATCCGGAAGCTAATCAACCCTTAAAACTGGGGCCGACCCAACTCCATCAGCCCACCCTCACTAGGGTACGTCGGCTAGAGATAGCTATGCTACAGACCCAGCCATTACCCATGCTAGCTTGTGGTATGCACGGTAATTCTTCCAGGGTTTCCCGGGAACCGGTCCTTACTTGTCATGAGCACGCTAATCAATATCCAACCATGTGCTCACAACCCACCATTATCATATTTCAATATTATTAGAATAGGATCACATACCTAACATCATTTGAGTATTAGTCTCTAATGTAATAATTGACCAATGTGACTCCCTTAAGTGAGCTAGTTGATCTAAGCCAGGCTAAGCATGTTATAAACCAACATCTAGTCATATTGAACCCAAGTTATCAATGGCATAAGGCATTCAATTCCTATGTATGAGTACAATAGGTAAAATAGTCCCATGAAATAACATTCTAAAACATATGCAATATTTGAGAGAAATAAGATATTTAAATAAAAATAGGTACAATATGATCAATGTAAAGTATGACACGCCTTGCTCGGAGGCGGGAACCTCGACGACTACTTCGAAGTAAATGGGATCGCCCAAACCATCGGAATCTACACGACAAACAAAGCACTTCAACAAAACATGCTAAAAGTCTACTGAAACAACACAAGAAACTACTGTTAATGGATTCTTGGTATTATTCTGGATTTAATGATATTTGAATGGACTAAAACAGAGCTCGGATTAAAAAGATGTGAATTTTAGAAGTTTACCTGTGATTTTTAAACTAAACAGAAAAGACTAATTACTTTCTTGCGCAATTAAGTCCCAGGGCTGCGCAGCGTGCGGGATTGGCAAGGGCGACGTCGGGATGACATTACACGACATCGGCGGGCGGCGGCGTGGTCGGGCGTCGGCGCGGGCGACACAAGCACGGCGGTGGGCTCGGTCCACGCTGGACCGAGTCCACGGCGGGGACGGGGGCGACTGCCACGTGGCGCGCGAGGGTTGGCAGGTACGGCGGCCGGGCGGCGACCCGACATGTGGCGGCCATCCGGGAGGGCAACTTGCGATCGGACGACGGCAGCTCGGGCAGGATCGAGCGGTCTAGATCCGCCTGATCCAAGAGATCGGACGGCGCGGGCGAGGCGGCGGCTAGGGTTCGGGTTTTTGGCGACGACGACGGCGTGGGACGGTGTGGCAAGCGGCGACGCGCACGGCGATGACTCAGGGCGGCCTCGGGAGCGGCATGCGGCACAGGGGAAAAAGAAAGAAAAGGGAGCGTTGGGATGCTCAGCGAAGACGGGGACGACGGTGGCCGATGATGGCGAGCGACAGCGCAGGCATGGTTAGGCTAAAACGACGGCGGCGAAAAGGCGAAAACACGGTGGAACACGAGGGGATTTTATAGGGGCTTGGGAGATTGAATCGGGCACGGGACGCGAATTGCTCGCCGTTGAACTCGGACTCGGAGAGGAGAGAGAGGAAAATTCGGCGACGGTTTAGATGTGGCGGCGGCCGTTGCAGCGCGCGGGAAAAGCGGGGCGAATGCGGCAGAGAGCGCCCGGCCTCGGTGTGGGCCTGACGTGGCGTGTGCACGCGCGGAAAGGACGGGGTGCGGCGGTGACGCGGGCTGTCAGCGTGCGGAGGCGGCCCGAAGCAGCCCACTGTCGGGGGCCGCGCGGCGCGAGGAGGAGCCGCGGACTTGCGGCGTAGGCGGGCGCTCGGCTTGGGACGAAAGAGGAATAGGCCGGTGGGCGAGCTGGGCCGTCGGCCCGATTAGGAAAATGGGTGGAAGGCCATACGGAAAAAAATTAAATGGGGAAAATTAATTAAAGGACTTAATTTAATTGCTTGCTTATTCAATTAATTGATTAAAAATAGTTCCAGTGCTTTGAAAATTCCCGTAAAAATCCTATTAGTGTATTTTGACACGTAAAATTTATGAAAAATCCTACCATGCCTTTTCCATTTATTAATTGCATTTTAAAATTACATGTTGGCTCCATATTAATTCTAGAAATTCCGATTATTTTAGGGTAAATTTTTTAAACGATTTAGGGGCAAAACTCGGGATGCGACAGGGAAGCTCGGTTGCTACAATTGCGAAAGGGAAAAGCTCGCCGGGGGTTTGGGGGTGCTTTATAGGGGTCGGGAGAGGCGGACGTGGCGGGAAAAGCGGATTGAGGCATTGGATTGCGTCGGTGAGAGAGGCGGCGGCCAAAATAGAAAATCAGCCATTGTGGCCTTTTAGGTGCACGCGGGCGGCACAGGAGAGTGGCGTGGGGTGCGGGCGAGTGGGGAAGTGGGCAGGGTGGCCTAGTGACGCGTGGGATAGTCGGGGAAAGTGCGGCGTGGGCGGTGCAGGCGCGAGGAAGGCGGCAGGAGGTTGGCGACGAAGCTGACAGGTGGGCCCCACCTGTCAACGTCCCAAACCAAGAGGGACGGAGACTGGACTTCGGCAGCGTGGCTCGGCTCGGCTTGGGCCGGCCCAGCGAGGAAGGCGGCACGCACGTGGGAAAACGTACGGATGAAGTGGGCCAACGGCCACAACCGAGGAAAAAGAGAAAAAGGAGAAAAAGGGAAAGAAAAGGAAAAAGCCCTTTTCCTCAAGGAAATTAATTCGATTAGCCTAATTCAATTTTTAAAATTATTTTCGATGCTCGAAAATTCCGATAAAAATCTTGTTAATGTATTTTGACATAGGGAATTCAAGAAAAATCCCATCAAGCCTTTTCCAATATTAAATGTATTTTAATTTCAGAGTTTGTCTTTCTTTAACTTTTCCAGCTGATTTTTTTCTCCAATTTTCCCAGGTGATTTTTAGACTAAGGAGAAAAGCGGGCGTGACAGAATACGTCTTCAACCCCAGCACCGTGGAGCCATTCAGGAACTTCCCCTTCATCGTGCCAGCCTTGTGGGGGGAGTTCTACGAAAAGAAATCAGAGCCGAGAAGCAAGGCTTATAGGGCACTCTACGCTCGGAACGTGCACCCGCAGGCTTGGCACCGAGGATATGCCGGGAAACAAGAGCAATGGCAGAAAGAGGATGAGGCGGCAGAGGCATCGAATGTGCCGCCTCCATTTGCTGATATCCTGCACCCACGTGCAAGAAGCTGGGCAAGGGCAAGGGCTGTGAAGAACAACGATTCAACAATCACTTTGCCAAATGCCCAAGATCAAAAAGTTTATGGAAATATTGTAAGTGTCTCACCTTAATATGTTTATTTTTTTACACAGATCGTACTCTCAATTTATACCGATCTCACTTATAATGCAGAAAGAGTTGGTTGCCGTGAGACAGTCCTCCCAAGAGGCCTGCTCTTCTAGACGCGAGGATTACATCCTCACGCAAGCATTGGGCACCGACGAACACCGTGGACGGACAAGGGGTGTTGGCTTTACCGTCCCCTGGAAATATGTTTTTTCCAAAGTACGTCGGGCAGTATAAGAAGCGGACCCTCACGAAGGCGAAAAAAGATGCATGCCTGGCTGAGAGGATCCGGGAGCAGGACAGACTCGAACTGAGATATGAATTTGATGAGAAGCTAATCTAGATAGACGCACTGTATCAAAGTGCAGTTGATCCGAGCCGAGCAGCAGACCACCGAGCCCACCGCCGCTCGCACCGAGAAAGTCCATCGCAAAGGTGGAGCAGTTGTGCATTAATTGAGGCGGCAAAAAATCCACGACCAGTCCTAGCCGCCGTCGACCATATAATGGTAAAACTCTCAGCCAAAATGCATAACACTCTTAGCAAATTTATTTTCTACAAAATATTCTAAAATTATGGATGAATCTATCACAGGAACCGACTAACTGTGTTCTAACAGTTAGGGTGATGCCCTCCTTCACAGCTCCGGTGACCGAGGGACTAGCTTTCAAGCCGACCGCTGATACAAGAGTGCACGGGGCACAACTAATGGCCGGCCATGCGAAAGTGTAAGTGGACATGGTGAAGGTGAATGGGCCCATTTGCCACTGCAGCATCCACCAAACGATGAGATCCTAACCCTAGGAGCTGCACGTGAAAGCTTTATCCAATGGCCCAAGGATCTCATTGACATCAAGTTGACTCCGAGGTCAGCCACTGCACCGAGCACTCGGCCGCCACTAAAACCGACACCTGCTCCTTTAGCCCCTCCAACTCCCGCTCGTGTTCCACAAGTTGACACAGATTTTGGGGACGATCACATGGAGGCCGACAGCACGATGATCCTTAATCCCCCACTGATGAAGAAATCCAGAAAGACATGTTCCTCTCCTCCGTAGATAACTATAAAAAAACCTACGGCAAGGGGAAGAGGAAGATTCAAAGACAAGGTGCAGGTCTCGCATCTAGCTCCAAAGAAGCTAGAGATGGGCAAGGGGCAAGAAAAACCAAAGAAGAGCATTGCTCCAGCGTCGTTCCAACTAGGCATGCTGTTGGTTGGAGACGACGCCCTAGGAATGATGGGCGACGCTTGCAAGGAGCTCCACCGCAACTATATGGAGAAATCAAACGCCAGGAGGACAAATAGGGACAGTGACATCATAGGCCATCACGATCGACAACCATTTCTTGGGCCAAAAAATTATATTGTCATAGACTTCAATGATCTGTTTGACCTCTTCAGACTACGAACGGTGGACACAAGTCTACTTAAGTGCTACTCCTTATAAGTATTCTTGCATTTGTCAATTTTTGTAACAACAATTTTTATAACATGATTATAAGAGTGTTTGTCTTGTGTGTAGGTATAGTTGGAAGTGATGTCAGAGAAATGCACCGGAAGTGGCCTTCCTCGATCCACAAATGGTCACAGTCGCCAATCTTCAAGCCGACCGCAAGGGAATGGTAGACTACATATTTGACACCTTGTGGGCCTGCCAAGACAAGGAGTATATTTTGTGCGCCTATAATCAATAGTAAGTGTGTACCCTAAATACATACAACTACATGACACGTATTGCTTTGGTATTTAACTTTCACTATATTAATACCGCAGTGCCCATTGGATCCTTCTGGTCATTACGCCAAAGTGGAGTATATGTCACTATATGAACTCCAAAGTTAGTAAGGCCTATGACTGGAACCCGATCCAAGGAACAATCAATGAAGTGTGAGGATCATATGTGGAGAAAGGAGGCCATCATAAGAAAGAACAAAAAAGCTTCATCCACAAAATTGACTTCCCGATCAAATAGCAAATTGGAGACCAATGCAGATTCCATGTGTGCCACAACATGCAAATTCTGTACAACAAAAAGGTAAAGACTTCGGTCGAATTTGAAGTTTGTGATCTCAATTGTGATATATACTAACTACTTTGAATTATATATATATAGATCGACTAATTTCGAAGTATGTACATGTAGAAAAATATATCCAAGTCTGAGACTACCAGCTTTGAGGAGATTAGAGAGGAGATAGCGAACTTTATTGTCCGTGACATAGTGCATCCCACCGGAATGTTTAGAGTACGGGATTAAAGTTACATGATATTATGATATTATTGTAAATTACAATTTTATCAAATGTGTTTATGTATATACTTGCAATGCTAAATAAAATTTTGTTCCAATTCATAACTCGGTTTTGTAGGTTTTGATTCTTAGCACTTGAAATATGTGAATAATGGATGAGTATGTGAATGTCAGATGTATGTGAATGTCAGATGTGAATTTTGAAATATATAAATGGGGATGTTGGTAAGGGAATATATATCTCTGTTTCTCTCATTTTTGCAGCGGGCATGGCTAGCAAAGGCACAAGGCTAGCCAGAAAATAGAATATATTTTTTGTTTGGGAAAAACTCATCGGTGACGGGCTTTATCTTAGGTCCGATGGGAGATGACATCATCCGTGATGGGCTTAAGTTAAAGCCCGATTGAGTAGTTAGTCATCCGTGATGGGAGTTAATTTTGGACCCGATTGAGTTGTTAGTCGTCGATGACAGGCGTAACTTATAGCCCGATTGAGTTGTTAGTCATCTGTGATGGGCTTATGTTAAAGCCCGATTGAGTTATTAGTCATCTGTGACGGGCTTTAGTTAGGGCCCGATTGAGATTATATCATCGGTGACGGACCTTTGTTTGATTGGTCTTCTAGGTCAAACCTATCGGTGACGAGTTTTAGTTTAGACCCGACAAAGATAAATGCATTGGTGATGGGCTTTTTCCCAATAGAGATGACTTCTCACATCACTAACCTTTGTGTTGTGACGGACGTTATACCCAACACAGATGAGGGTTGCCACCCGATTGCGATGAGGGTAACCGTTGTAGTGTGGTGTCGTGGTTTTTGGGGCCTGTTGGGAGTTTAGTGAGATTCCACCACCACCCTCCCTCAATATAGGAGCAACATTTAGTTTTCCTTAACGGTATTCTTTTTTGTTATCCTATTCTTTTTCTGTTGTATTTTTTCCTTTGTCCCCCAACAATGGCCTTCTGACCAGTTGTATTGTGTAACTAAAACTCTGCTTCTTCTAGTACACTAACATACAATCTTTTGCACGTTTGTGAAAAAATGACCAAAGAAACCCTAGAGCAGGATGAATAAATTAAGTTTCTAAAAACTAAGGCCCATCAATGAATCCTAATTGTAGATATAAAATGCTAACCTACTAGTGTAAAACTTAAGTGGAAGAAGGTTTAGCAAGTAGCATGGAAACTCTAGTGAAGTAAATTGAAATTAGTAAAAAGTAGTTGCAGCGAGAGCAAAGAGACCGAAGATGCAAATGAGGCACAACGGCCTTTTCTTGTGAGGTCTTGGAAATTCGACAATTTCTACTAAAGTTCACAAGCATCTATGGTGAAGTGGTAGTTTTTCTTCGCTTGGATAAGCGAGCGTCCAAAGTCCAAACCTTTCAAACGTTGTGTTTTGGCCTCCCTGAATCTCCTAAAGCAGTGATCACCAGACTCAGCAACACCGTCTATGAATGTCGAATGCCAAGAGTAACACGATGAAACTTGGCCTACAGAAATCCAAGCAAACCAAGTAGGTTGACATACAAAATCACGATAACTTACACTCTCAATCTTGTGCTGTTCTTAGCCAAATGATCAGACACTGATCTAGAACTCCCACTTAGGTTCTCAAGGTACTAATGGACTCCAAGGCAACGGGAAAGTCTAAGACACCATATGATCCCATTGAGCCTGTCTTGTCTTTGTACATAACATGGTCTAGACCAATGTATCGTTCGATCGGACTGTTTGTGTAGCGGATAATTTGTCCTTCATTGGATTGCTCGATTTGTTGAGTCTCCAAGATAATTAGCTCATCTTAAGCTTGGTAAATACACCCTTCCCTCCACAATAAGTTTTTCTGGTTACGAAGCTAGCTCATATTATATATTAGCATGCACGGCCTTTTGCTAGCTGCACCTATTTTGGCATCCATTGGTAAACCAAGCAGGCAGGTGTATGCAACAAAGGTGGAAGTATTGAAGGGACCGATTTGATTTGATTTGAAGGGGAGGGAATAGATCTCGAATTCCCCACTCACTATCGAATGATCAAGGCCGGAAAAGAGAATGTGGCAGCAGCAGTAGTAGGGCATCTTGTCATCATGTCCAATGCATGGTTGTGTGGATCGATCGGAGCGCCTGCAGGGCATGCATGATTTGATTTTTTTTTTTAGCACGCGCGCTCCGGCGCTAGTCGCTCGCTACTCCACCTAGTTTAACTTTATATATTATTCCATCCATCCCCAACTTTTTGCTCAATCGAGATTCATTGTAATCCGGTTATCGATTGTTCGAAAAACAGGGAGAGAAACATGGACAGTATAAAACTGATTTACGAAAGGGACAGTATAGCAGATGGTAACAATATATTCAACCTCCCAAAATAGTTACTGTTCTGTTTTATGATATATGTAATAAAATTATATTAGTAGATTTATGATGAAAACTCCTTCAGCATTCTTTTCAAACTGTATAACTATATATATTTGAAAGAGTTTTCATGATAAATCTGTACTACAGAATTTCACTGTATAACTTTTCTGATATATTTATGTCTATTAATGATTTAAGATTTGAAAATTTACTAAATACATTCTAGACATCGTCTATTCATGAAAAGAGAGAGTAGAGTAGTGCTCAGTCAATGCAAGCACATTGTGGCTCGAAACGCCACCATGACTGTTAATTTACAAATCAAGATGCACATCTCAAGAGTTCATCAATTATTTAGATGACCACCACATGGAAATGCAGAGCAATCAGATGATGCATTGTCACTACAATAGATCTGGGCTTCTTCGACGGATTCTCTGTGACGAACAAGAAATATCTACGACGAATTTCGTCGCAAGGTCATCATAGAAGGTAATATCAGACGGATCTTCTGTGACGGCGCGGTTTTATCACAAGGTCATCAAAGAGCACGATTTATAACGAAATTCTCCTAATTCTTGACGTAAGTGTGTTGCCGATACTGAAACCCTTGTAGTGTATGAGGAAGTAGTCCATAAGAGAGGGAATTACATGCACTACTGGAGAAAACCACAACTGTCTCGGTTCGTAACCCCCAATAGTCCCGGTTGTCAAACCGGGACTACGAATCCGGGACTAGAGATGGACGATCTCTAGTCCCGGTTAAATAACCGGGACTAAAGATGCACCTTTAGTCCCGGTTGAAGCCACCAACCGGGACTAAAGATAACGAAGCCACGTGGCCGGGCTGCGCCATCGTTAGTCCCGGTTGGTGGCTCAACCGGACTAAAGATGGACGCATCCGGCCACGTGGCTTCGCCATCTTTAGCCCGGGTTGTTGCTCCAACCGGGACTAAAGAATTTTTTTTATATTTTTTTAATTTTATTCTTTCTCCAACAGTGCTACATACTACATATTACACACATATATATATTTTACACACATATATTTATAAATATATATTATAAAATATATATTTATAAATATATAAGTTACACACATATAAATGAACTTAAGAAAGCAAATATATACATATAATATATTACCAAAACATATACACATTGTACAATATCCACATATATTTCGTATGTTATAAAACATTGTTTATTTTGTGGATCCGGTGATTAAGTTACTTAAATTAAAATAGAACTCCCCCGTGGGATCAATGATCTGCTTGTTTATAAATCCCATCAATTCTTCCTGAGCGGCTTGTATGAAAGTCTCGTGGGGGAGGTTGTCTCTTACTTGCATAAGCTGTCATTAATTCGATCAAACGAGAAATAAATATATGAAGTTAATAAGAAATCGATACGTAATGTATGAATAGCTGTTATACGTACATCTATATCGTCGATAGTTGTGACATCGGTCACAAAGCGGTGAATGTAGTCACAGACGTAGTATCCGCATAAGTTGGTGCCCTGTGACTGTTTTGCACACTAAAGAAAAAACGACGACAGATTTAATATACATTTCATATTTTAGAACAAAGTAATAATTCAAAACAACTTTGGAGCATGTTACTCACTGGAAAGTTCATCCTCACGGAGAGCTTATCTTTTCAATTTCCGCGAACATTAGTCCGAAGCCGTTCCCATGCCCTACGTGCAGTTAAAAGTTAGCTAGTAATTATTAGAGAACCGCATATATGCAATAGCTAGCAAGTAAGATGGCATTACCTATTTAGCAGTTCAAATATCTTTGTGTATATGGACTCTGGTTTATCCATTGAGTCAAAGACATGGATCCGCGAGTTATCCATGTCAATTACTAACAGAACCCAGTGAAATCTGCAAATTGGTCTAGATGACACATATGAAAAATTTATATATGCACACGGGATTGAAATCGGTACGGAAGGAAGAAAATACTTACGCAGTGTTGTAGGGCAGAAGGATAAATGACCGATAGTGGTTTATCACCAGCGACTTGTAAATGTTGTCCAATGTTGGATCAGGAAAATGATCAACCAATACGCCGTTGATTTTGCGTGGATCCATGAATCCATGTTTGCTACAGTCGTGCATGTTGCGTATTGCATCGCCATTCTACAACGGTTAAAAAGAATTTTAGTCGACTAAATACAAGAAGGTAAGAAACGAAATAACGAACGAAACTTACGAGCCCGCGTGGCTAGAAGTGAGACGTTGAGGGCATCAAGCGGTAAGTCGAATATGTCTTCGAATCGGATATAGAAGTCGTCACCTCCATCGACGAAATAGTACTATGAATATTTGCCCGTTACCATCTCTCCACCCTTGCTGGATTCTTGCATGTACCACTTGTGGAAGCGGTACATCCGTGTTGGTAGCTTTTACTTGATCCGGCTTTACAAGAGGCTTTCCAAGTTTGAACTTGTATTTAGTGAGCCTTCGCCGAGGAGCACGGCCGTGTAATTGATCCATTGAAATTCCAGCAGATTCCATAAATTGTCTTAAGTCTGATCTGACATTTGGAACACTGAACTGGGGTACATCTTTGCCCGTTCTCTTCCCTTTGACAACAGCCTTCCGAATAGTCCTGTCGTAGTCGGACAGCGGTTGAGGTTGCGGTTTAGGCTGTGGCATTAGGTACGTCTTCCTAAAGAAGTCCTTGGTCTCCTGGGGGATTTCAGGAGGCTTCTCAGGAGACTTCTTTCTGAAGTGGGCCTTGACTTCAGCTTGGACGGCCTCGTGCAGCTCCTCTGGAGTCATGTCATACGCCGTTTTCTTTGGGGCTGGTGGGAGCGGGTCAAGTTTAGGCCTCTTGCTTCTTGGCCCACTGCTGGTTGACCATGACCACGTGGCTCGAGATGTTGTCCGTTTAGGAGTCGGTGCTCGTTGTGGCGACGGAGGAGTCTGAGAAGGCGGTGGAGTTGGAGACGACCGTTTAGGAGTCGGTGCTCGTGGAGGCGACGCAGGAGGTGGAGGAGGCGGAGGCGGTGAAGGAGGCAAAGGAGACGGCCCACGTGGAGGCGGAGGAGACGGCCCACGTCCGGGGAATATTATGAAGATCTTCCTCTAGAGGAAGAAGTTGCTAACCTTGTAGATAGCAAAGATTTGTGTATTATCACCAAAACAAAATCACAAAAAATTTTGGCAGCACCTCCCCTCTAGCTAGAGAAAAATTTTGAAGACAAGTGTAGCTGGCTCGGGCTGGAGGAGGAAGAAGGAGTATAAGAAGCAAGCCATCTTTAGTTTCGGTTGGTGTTACCAACCAGCACTAAAAATCAAAATTATCTTTTAGTGCCGGTTGGTAACCTCAACCGAGACAAAAAAAATAGCATCTTTAGTCCCGGTTGGTAAAAACCAACGGGACTAAAATGATGTCAGCTGTCGGGAGCACATCGGAGCGTCGGGCATCTTTAGTCCGGTTGGTAGCACCAACCGGGACTAGAAGGTAGTATCTCTAGTCCGGTTGGTGCTACCAGCAGGACTTTAAAATGCACCTTGCAACTTATTCACATTGAAGCCGGGACTAGAGGTGATCTTTAGTCCCGGTTCGTGACACGAACCGGGACTAATGTTCCTAGAGGACCGTTGAATTTTTAAACCGGGACTAGAGATGATCTCTAGTCCCGGGTGTAACTCAAACCGGGACTACTGTGATTTTTACCACTTCAATCATGATGGATTCTCTAGTAGTGATGGTAGGCATGGCCTGTGCAAAGGCGAATCCAGGAGTACGTTGGTGGGTGAAAAAAGAGGATGGAAGAGGGTGTAAAAAGCTAATTAATTAAGCTGGCACAACGAATAGATGGATGGATGCAATATGCATATATGTATGGCTCTGACCTAAAAAGGAGATCCCACTAGATCTCTCTTGTGCTGGTCCAGCATGCATATGTGCAAGCTTACCTAGCCCACCTGGGCACCAGCCAGCCATTGCATGTATTGCTTTTGCTATCTAGTGGGAGATGGAATCCCGGCCCCAGGCCTCTTGCACTTGAGCATTACGAAAGAGGAATGGCTTTTTCGCAAGAGCAAACAACATCAAAAAAGAAAAGAAAATGAATTATGCATCATATCAAAGAGGAATCATTTCTTGTACAATTTTTTTAAAATTTGACAGAAATTCTGAGACTTACATGTGAGTTTGTATGCTCTGCCAGGTGGCTAGGAAGATTTTTTTCATAGTTTTTAGGAATATAAATTGGGGTCGTCAATTATTCTGCCCCTCCATGTCTATAAGAAGATTTTATACATTTTTGAAAAAAAATCTACTTGAATGGTATACGGTAGAAACAGTTGATAAACTTAATTAATGGTACGTAATTAAGGAATAGATAAAATAATATACCCTCTTCATTTTTTTTTCTAACACGGATGATGTACAATTAATGTAAAATCGTCGAACAAGAAGAAATCACATGGTTCAAGGTACAAATTAAATACCTTTCTAAAAAAAGATATATTCCAGGGCCAAGTAATTTAATCAAGGGCAAGCATGTAATTTTATGTCTATACAACTTATTAGGACAGTAATGAGTAAAGTAATCAAAGTTGCATCACCATTGGTTAGTACGTAGCTAGATTCATTTGCAGACCAAAATTTGAAGCCAACTTGGCTAGCTGCTGCTGCTGTGTGTACCTACATAACCTGTTGCTATCAAAAGGTGAAACTTCTGCCTATGTTGGACATGCCGTGGTTGGGCCCAACCAACGCCCCCAATATTCGAACCAGGAGCAGCCTTTTGTTAGTGATTCTATGTCAGCATCATCCTTTTAGACTCCCTTTTGACACGAACTAATCCACGACATGATCTTGTTAATTAGCGTGAGAGAGGATAAGCAATTCCACAGTTTCCACTCCACCAGGCACCAAGTGGCCTTTCATATTGAGCTCACTACTTGAGAAACAAACAATCTTTGGTTGATGCGCCAAAATCCACAATAGCTCTGGTTGAAGTGATATCCGGGACTAAAATATATTTTTAGTTCCGGTTAAAAAAGGCAACGACTCTCTAAGACCTTTAGTCCCAGTTTATGACACGAACCGGGACTAAAGATTATTTAGTCCCGGTTCAAATCCTATCAGAACCTGTCAGGACACCAGGGGTCTTTAGTCCCGGTTGGTAACACCAAACCGGATTAAAGATTCTATATTTAGTCCCGGTTGATGTTATCAACCGGGACTAAATATGAAGTTGTTTTTTATACTTCTTCTTCCTCCTCTAACCCAAGCCAACTGCACTTGTCTTTAAACTTTTGCTATGGCTAAAGAGGAGGTACTGCCAAAATTTTTTTGTGATTTTGTTTTGGTGATAATACACAAATCTTTGCTATCTACAAGGTTAGCAACTTTATCCTCTTATGATCAATGCTTAGCATTTTGCTTTTTACGATTGTTTTCTATATATTTTTATCTCTAGATATGTTATAAAAAATGAAGAGAGAGAAAATTTGTTTGGGACTAATTATTTTACGAAGCACATAAATTTATGTTGAGAAAATTGTTTTGGAAATTGAAAAGGAAGAAAAGTATGCTTACACGTTACATTTGTAGGAATTTATTACGTATAATTTTATCTCAAAAATGTTTATGGAAAATGATGAGAGAGAAACTTTTGGACAGAAAAGTTATAAAATAGATCACAAAGAAAAATATAGAAAATTTAATAGTAGATTAGAAAAATAAGGTAATTTAAAGATCGTTAAAATAGTTAGAAATATGTACACTACGTACATTAAAAAGAACTTTTAAAAATAATTAATTAATTTTATATTTACAACTTTAAAAGAACGTACACACATTACGTATGTTGGATTAGTATATAATTATTGTGTAATTACATATATATATATAATTATTGTAATAATATTTAAATGGTTTGACTTTCGTGGATTTTTCTTACGATTTTTGTGCATTCCATGTGGATGGATCGACAATGGATGTACAACGCGGATCAACGATCGACAGAGTTTATTTAAGGCGTGCATTATTTTTTGAGTGTGGTCGATGCAAACAAGCAGAAGGGTTTCATACGTTGTCCATGCAAAAAGTGCAAAAACAAGAAGGAGTATTCCACATCTAGAATTATTCATGCCCACTTGTTTCAGTCGGGATTCATGCCTCACTATAATTGCTGGATATCGCATGGAAAGGTGAGGGTTGCAATGAAAGAAGATGAAGAAGACAACGACAACATTCCGGACTGTGATCAATACGGTGGGTTTGAAGAGAATACAACAGGTGAGGCGGGCAGGGATGCTAAAGAAAACGATGGTGCTGATGACCTTGATCAGATGTTGCGCGACGCACAGGGAGACTGTGAAGGTGAAAAGGAGGTACAGAAATTGGAGCGTATGTTGGCGGACCACAAAACGTCCTTGTACCCAGGCTGTGCATAGGGGCACAAAAAGTTGGGTACCACGCTGGAATTCTTGCAATGGAAGGCCAAAAATGATATCAGTGACAAGGCATTTGGTGAGTTACTAAAACTCATGAAGAACATTCTTCCAAAGGAAAATGAATTGTCGGAATCAATGTACGAGGCTAAGAAGTTAGTGCGGCCTCTAGGACTGGAGGTACAGAAGATACACGCATGTCCTAACGATTGTATCCTCTACCGTGGTGAGGAGTACGAGGACCTAGAAGCATGTCCGGTTTGTAAAGCACTTCGATACAAGATCAGACGAGATGATCCAGGTGAAGTTGACGGATGGCCTTCGAAGAAAAGGGTTCCTGCTAAGGTGATGTGGTATGTTCCTATAATACCACGACTGAAGCATCTGTCAGGAACAAAGAGCAAGCAAGGATGATGCGCTGGCACGCGGAAGAACGTCTACAAGACGGCATGCTGAGACATCCCGCCAATGGGTCACAGTGGCGAAACATCGACAGAACATTTAAAGACTTCGGCGAGGATGCAAGAAACCTAAGGTTCGGCTTAAGTACGAACGGCATGAATCCTTTTGGAGAGATGAGCAGCGGGCATAGCACTTGGCCTTTAACGATGTGTATCTACAACCTCCCGCCTTGGCTATGCATGAAACTGAAGTACATTCAGATGTCGGTTATTATTCAAGGCCCGAAGCAACTTGGTAACAATATCGATGTGTACCTGAGACCGCTGATCGAAGATCTAAAACTGCTGTGGAAGAAAGAAGGTGTCTTCGTGTGGGATGAGAAAAAACAGGAGCAGTTTAACCAACAAGGGTTGCTGTTTGTTACCATCAACGATTGGTCTGCACTTGGCAACCTATCTGGACAGTCAAACAAGGGGTACAACAGTTGCACCCATTGTATGGATGAGACCGAATGTACGTACCTGAAACACTATAAGAAGGTAGTGTACATGGGCCATCGTCACTTTCTTGTTGCAAGCCACCCTGTCCGAAGAAGACGCAAATATTTTGATCAAAAGGCAGACCATCGTACTAAGCCAAAGCATCGAATAGAAAGGTCGTGTTTGCCATGGTGAAAGACCTCAAAATAGTATTTGGCAAGGGACCTGACAGCCAACCTATAGCAAGTGAAGGTGGTCACGCGGTGATGTGGAAGAAGAAGTTAATTTTTGGGGAGTTGCCCTATTGGGAAGTCTTGGACATCCGCCACGCAATCGATGTGATGCACCTCACTAAAAACCTTTGCATAAACCTGTTGGGCTTCCTAGGTGTATATGAAAAATAAAAAGATACACTTGAGGCACGTAATGATCTAAAACATATGGCACAACGCAATGTCCTTCACCCTCAACCAAAGGAGAAAGGAGCCCACTACCTAAGTCCAGCCAGCTACATTCTGAGCAAGGCAGAGAAGAAAATTATGTTTGAATGCCTGGAGAGCATCAAGGTACCGTCTGGATACTCCTCGAATATAAAGAGAATAATAAGCATGAAGATAAGAAGTTCACAAATCTAAAGTCACATAACTGCCACATGCTTATGACACAGCTGCTTCCTGTTATAATTCGGGGTATCCTTCCCGATAATGTCCGGTCAACAATGACAAAGCTATGTGTTTTTCTCAATGCAATTTCAGAGAAGATCATCGATCCAAACAGACTAGAAGACTTTCAAAATGATGTGGTCCAATGTATTGTTAGCTTTGAGATGATCTTTCCGCCTTTCTTCTTCAATATCATGACGTATCTCCTATGCCACCTTGTCAAAGAGATTCGTATCCTCGATACGGTATTCCTACACAACATGTTCCCTTTCGAGAGGTATATGAGTATTCTAAAGAAGTACGTCCATAACCGTTCTCGTCCGGAGGCCAGCATCGCCAAGGGATATGGAACAGAGGAGGTGATTGAGTTTTATGTCGACTTTATTGCAGACCTTCGTCCCATCGGGGAGCCTAAATCAACCCATGAAGGTAGACTACGGGGGAAGGAAACTCTTGAAAGGAAGGCAATAATGACCATAGACAATGACTTGTTCAGGAAAGCACATTGGACTGTGTTACAACAATCTTCCTTTGTGACTCCTTACATTGAGGAGCACTTGGCGATTGTTTGCTCGGAAAACATCGGTAAGACGGATGCTTGGATTACACGCCATCACATTGATGCATTCCCTGCTTGGCTGCGACAACGTCTCATGGGCAACGCTAGCATTGATCAACAACTAGCATTCTTAGCGAGGGGACCATCTTGCTCGATCGCTACATTCCAGGCATATGAAATCAATGGGTACACATTTTACACATGGGCCCAAGACTTAAAGAGCATAAATCAGAACAACGCTGTCAGCATCGATGCCATGGGATACGATGGTACGACTAGCACATATCATGGCAACATCAATGACATAAGGGAGCTGGACTATGGACCTCTGAAGGTCCCTCTGTTTCGGTGCCAGTGGGTTAGGCTCCGTGGTGGAGGCGTAACCATTGATGCAAGTGAGATGACAACCGTCGACCTGAGCAAGGTTGGATACTCAGACGAACCCTTTGTCCTTGCGAATGATGTACGGCAAGTTTTCTATGTCAAGGACATGGCTAGCAAAGCAGAGAAGGGGAAAGGGTCCGGCGAGCCAAAGCGCCACGTGGTTCTCCCAGGCAAAAGGAAAATCGTGGGAGTCGAGGATAAAACTGACAAAGGTTATGATCAATTTGACGGGCAACCTCCGTTCGCGGTGGCGGTTGACCCGAGCATCCTCCTATCAAATGAGGACACCTCTTACTCACGCAACAATCATAACGAAGGAATAATTGTGCGGAGAAAGTACGTGAGGACAACCATCACTTAACAAAATTTTTGTATGGACGATATAAATTAGATTGAATTATTTAATTTATTGTAACCATTTGAATTTATTAAATTAATTGTAAATTATTGTAAATTCTAGATGATTGTTAGAATTTAAAATACTTTTGAATAGGACAAATGTTAATTACATATGATTGTTAGAATTTAAAATAGTTTTGAATAGGGCAAATGTTAATAACATATTATTACTTAAATTTAAAATATTTTTCAAATAGGCCATATGTTAATTATATATGAATTTAAAATATTGTTGAATAAGGCAAATGTTAATTCTATATGCTTATTAGAATTTAAAATCGTTTTAATATGGCAAATGTTAATAACATATTATTATTTAAATTTAAAAATATTTTTAAAATAGGCCATATGTTAATTATATATGAATTTAAATTTTTTTGAATAAGACAAATGTTAATTCTTTATGCTTATTAGAATTTAAAATAGTTTTGAAGTAGGCAAATGTTAATAACATATTATTATTAAAATTTTAAATATCTTTCAACGAGGCCATATGTTAATTATATATGATTGTTAGAATTTAAAATAGTTTTGAAATAGGGCAAATGTTAATTATATATGAATTTAACATATATTTCTATATGTTAATTCTATATGATTATTAGAATATAAAATACATTTGAATAGGGTACTGTTTAAATATTTAATCCTGGTTTTAACAACAACCGGGACAAAATTTTTTTTGGAAAGAGCAGAAAAATACCTTTAGTCCCGATTGATGGCTTCAACCGGGATTAAAGATGCTCATCTACCAGAGGACACATGCCTGCTCCGCTATCTTTAGTTCTAGTTTTGGCTCCAACCGGGACTCCACCATCTTTATTTCCGGTTGGTTGCTCCAACCGGGACTAAATAGTTATCTTTTGTCCAGGTTGGAGCCACGAACCGGGACTAATATATCTTTAGTCCCGGTTGGTGGCTTCAACCGGGACAAAAGAGCTCGATGACTATATATAGCAGGGGCCGCGAGGGGATCCAACACTTAGCCGTTTTTCGCATCCATGCTCTTCGTCTTCGTCGCCGTCACCGAGCCCTAAAGCCGCCGCGTCATCATCGCCATCTTCACCAGCGCTGCCGTCGCCTCCTTCTCCGCCGCCGCTGTCGGAGGTTAGTTGATCCGACCGATCTCCCATTTATTTTCCTCTGTGCGTGTGTGCCGCTGCTTAGGGTTTAGGCTCCGGCCATCGCCATCGACGCCATCGTCGTCGTCGCCACCGTAGTCGTCGCCGCCCACATGCCGCCACCCGCTAAACCCTAAACCTGTTGCCGCCCGCGCGACGCTGCCGCCCCCTCTACCCCCTCCTCCTAGCCGCCCCTGCCTCCAACCGGCCGGTGCCGCCGCAGCCGCCCTCCGCCTCCGCTGCCGCCGCAGCCGCCACCGCCCCTGCCTCTTGCATTAATAGATGAATAGATGAATGTATTGTCAGAATTTGAATTAATGAATTTTAGAATTTTGTGCAGATGAATTATATATATATATGCATGAAAATTGTGAATGTGTAAATGGATGAATTTTGAATATTTATGTGTATGGATTTTGAATGTTTATCTATATGGATTTTCAATGTACATGTAAATGGACTTTTTGTATAAATGGACTTTTTATTTAAATTCTAATGCATGAATTTGAATGTGTAAATGTGAATGTGAATTTGAATGCAAACGTGAATTTAAATTGAAATGGAGATAATGTGAATTTTGAATGTGTAAATGTGAATGTGAATTTGAATGCAAACGTGAAAATTTTGTATTTACGAACGAATGTGAATGATAAAACGATAGAACGGACATGAACGAACGAACGAACGACCGAACAAACAACCAAACAAACGAATGAACGAACGAATGAACGAGTTTAACCGTTCGTTCGGTCATTCGTTCGTTCAGTCGTTCGTTCGGTCGTTACAACGTACCTCCAACTTATCTCTTCTCCTCTCCACTTCCTCTCCTCTCCACCTTATCTTCCTCACCACATCCTCCTCTCTTTCTCTCCTCTCCTCTCCACTTCCTCTCCTCTCCTCTCCACTTCCTCTCCTCTGCACCTTATCTCCCTCACGACATCCTCCTCTCTTTCTCTCCTCTCCTCTCCACTTTCTCTCCTTTGCACCTTATCTCCCTCACGTCATCCTACTCTCTTTCTCTCTCGGCGATAGACTAAACGGTTAAAATATAGTCAACATAGAAAAACAAAAGAAGAAGAAGGAAAATATAGATGAAATCCGACACATACTCGAGCGAATTGTGCATATCTATAATTGCAACATTCTTCTGAAGAATGTCACCATTATGGTTGTGCACAATTGGATCGAGTGTCTGCCGGATTTCATCTATTTTTTTCATCTTCTTCTCTTTATTCTTTCTCTATGTTTTTTCTAGGTAGAAAAAACCCAAAGAGAAGAAGAAGGAAAAAACAGTACAATTTTTTTTCCTTCTTCTTCTCTTTTGGTCTTTCTCTATGTATAACAGGAAAATATAGATGAAATCCGGTAGATACTCAATCCAATTGTGCATATCTATAAAAATAGTTCTTCTGAAGAATGTCACTATTATGGATGTGCACAATTGGATCGAGTATCTGTCAGATTTCATCTATTTTTTTCCATCTTCTCCTCTTAGTTCTTTCTCTATGTTTTTTCTAGGTAGACATACATGATTTAACTGAATAACTGATACATGTATAATGTGATTAATTTTTTCCTTGTCAGAATTCCTTGATTAAGTCCTCGAACTCACAACAATCAAATGGCTGATCATGAGGACAAATAGTTTCTCCTTGACGAGATCACACAGGGTAGCAACCAATATTACATTGAGGAGGGGAACGAGGAGGGAAACGAGGAGGGGAATGAGGACACCCCAGCCGTTGGAGAGAAGAGGGCACACGGGCAACGCGGTTTCAGCAAGCAAATTGAGGGTCGACATGTCATAACGGAAGTAACACCGGACGATCGACCAAGTGCCCCAGCCAACGCCGCAAGGAAGTTTGTGGCACACAGCGGATGGGTGGTGAGGGATCACGTGCCCATCAGCGTTGTGAACTGGAGGCGATCAAGGACAGGAGGAGAGTCGCAGAGCTATCTCCCAGACACAGAGAAAGAGATGTTGTGGACGACAATGCTGCAGAAGTTCATCGTCCCAGAGTCAGAACAGGCAAGGGTCAAGGAATGGACGTTAAAGAAGATGGCCGAGCTCTTCAGGAACTATAAGCAGGAGTTACACAAGAAATACATCCTGAAGGGCCAGAACCCAGACTTTGACAAGTTCCCAAAGCTCAGATATCACTGGGAGGCCTTTCTGCAATACAAGAGTGGGGAGCAAGCACAAGCCCTCATTGAGAAGTACAAAGCCAATGAAGCCAAGAAGAAATACAATCACAAGCAGGGTCGAGTGGCTATTAAAAGGCAGTGTAGAAATGGGAGAAGATGGAAGCTGACCTGAAAGCGCGAGATATCGTTCCGGCACAACCAACTGGCCAAACGATCCAAACATTGGTTCTATGTTCATGGCAGATCCCTAAATCCTACCAATGGATCAGTAATCTTCGCTGTAATCCAAGAAGCAACCAGGAGGTTGGAAGAAGCATTGGAGGCCTCTGCCTCGGGCTTGTTCAAGGCCGATAGAGAGAAGGACGAGCTAACGCTCGCACTCCAAAACCTCGAGCATCCGGGACAAACGCTCGAAAAAGGCGTCGTCCCCTGTAAATACGAGTTTCAAGCGGACGTCGACACATACAAGAGCCGCATGAGGACGAAGCGAGAGATGGATGCGAGGTTCGCAAAAATAAAGATCCGTCTCTCGCAGTTAGATCAGATAGTGGACCAAAAGGTGGCCGAAAGGATGGCAGAGGAGCAGAGCCACTGGGTTAGCCAACAGCCAGATCCAGCAACAACAGCTCAACTACAGTAGCAGCACATTAGCTGCGCTTCAACAGAAAATGAAGACGAATTGGCCCCACAAGCTCCAGTGTGTCTGCCATGCCCTTTTGATGATATCACGCAGCGGACACCGTGTGAGCTGCACATTTCACTCAAGGTATGTTTGTAGTTTTATGTTATTTATTTCCTTGAATAACTTGAGAATCAAGGTTGATTACTAATTAATAAGCTATCTTCTCGAACAGGTGGCGTCGGGCATGGCGATTCCAGTAGACCGAGACGACACTACCACTGCAGGCCCGTTCCACATGAGTTCTCAAAAGTCAAAATTGAATAGGTGAAACACGGATACGAAGATCTCGAGCTGGATATCCCCGGAGGAGACGGGGAGACGATGCTATGAGAAACAACTCACGGGATATTTCTTTGGAGGAAGCCCTTCATCATATTTCCCAAACGAGAAGTGACGCCTTTCGTTCCTCCGCCGTCGCCTCCATGTGGAACGTCTCCTCCGCCTCCTTCGCCTCCTTCACCTCCTCCGCCTCTTGCATCGCCTGCACGAGCACCGACTCCTAAACGGTCGTCTCCCACTCCCCAGCCTTCTCCACCTCCTCCGTCGCTACAACGAGCATCGACTCCTAAACAGACTGCCTCTTAGCCTACTCTGCCTCCTCCGTTGCCTCCTAAGCGCATAGCTCGAGCCACGCGGTCAATGTCAACCAGGGAACCAAGAAGCAAGATGCCTAAACTTGACCCGCTCCTGCCAGCCCCAAAGAAAACGACGTATGACAAGACTCAAGAGGAGTTGGACGAGGCCGTCCGAGCCGAGGTCAAGGCACATTTCAAGAAGAAGTCTCCTGAGAAGCCTCCTGAAATTGCCAGGAGATCAAGGACTTTTTTAAGAAGACGTACCTAATGCCACAGCCTAAACCGCAACCGCAACTGCAGTCCGACTATGACAGGACTATCCGGAAGGCTGCTGGCAAGGCGCAAAGAAAGGGCAAAGATGTACCGCAGATTGACATGCAGCCTCAAAAACCCCTAAAGTTCAGCACGATTCCAATTGTTCAAATTGAGTTAAGACAATTTATGGAATCTGCTAGAATATCAATGGACCAATTATCTTGGCGTGCACCCATCCCGAAGGCTCCGCTGAAGTACAAGTTCAAACTTGGAAAGCCTTTTATAAAGCTGGATCAAGTTAAACATCTACCTACATAGATGCACCGCTTTCATAAGTGGTACATGCAAGAATCCAGTAGAGGTACAAAGATGGTCATGGGCAAATACTCACTCGACTATTTCTTCAATGGAGATGACCAATTCTTTATCTGATTCGAAGACATATTCGACCTGTACCAGCTGAACGCCCTCGACGTCTCTCTTCTAGCCACACGGGTTTTGTAAGTATCGTCTAGTTATATTTATTTCATTCCTTAGCTCCTTGTATTTAGCTGACTAAAATTCTTTTAACTGTTATAGAATGGCGATCCAATATTGTAATAAGCAAGAATCTCCCAAACATGGATTCATGGACCCACGAAAAATCAACACCGCGATGGTTGATCAATATCCGGAGCAAATAGAGGATAACATATACAATGCGCTGATGCAGCACCACTACAAGACGTTTATCCTTCTGCCCTACAACACAGCGTGAGTTTTTTCTACCTTCCATACCAATTTCAATCCCGTGCATACATAAAGTTTTATATGTGTCATCTCAGACAATTTGCAGATTCCACTGGGCTCTGTTTGTAATTGACATGGATCACTCACGAATCCATGTCTTTGACTCAATGGATAAACCAGAGTCCACGTACGCAAAGATCTTTGAACTGTTAAATAGGTAATGTCATCTTACTTGCTATTGAATATATGCGGTTCTCGGATAATTACTAGCTAACTTTCAACTGCACGTATGGCATGGGCACGACTCTGGGTGAATGTTCGCGGAAATTGGAAAGATAAGCTCACTGTGAGGATGAACTTTTCAGTGAGTAACATGCTCCAAAGTTGTATTGAATCATTAATTTGTTCTAAAATATGAAATGTATATTCAATCTGTCATCATTTCTCCTTTAGTGTGCAAAACAGGCGCAGGGGACCAACTTATGCAGCTATTATGTCTGCGACTATATTCACCGCTTTGTTACCGAAGTGACAAGTCTCGACGATATGGATGTACGTATAGTAGTCATTCATACATTACGTCTCGATTTCTTATTCATTTCATATATTTATTTCTCGTTTATTCGAATTAATCACAGCTTATGTAAGTAAGAGACAACCTCCTCCACACGACTTTCATACAAGCTGCTCAAGAATTGATGAGATTTATAATGAGCAGATCATTGATCCCCCGAGAGAGTTCTACTTTAGTTTGAGTAACTTTACCACTGGATCCACAAAGTAGATAATTTTTTGTAACATACGAAATATATATGGATATTGTATGTGTGTATATATTTTGGTAATATATGTATATATTTTCTTTATTAAGTTTATTTATATGTGTGAAAAATATATATTTATACATATATGTGCATGTTGCATATATATGTATAAATATATATGTGTGTAAAATATGTATGCATAATATATAATTAACAAGCAGCAAGCTAGCAGCCAGCCACGTGACGTCGCCATCTTTAGTACCGGTTGGTGTTACCAACCGAGACTAAAGATGCATCTTTAGTCCCGGTTATTTCACCCGTGACTAAAGATGCCGATCTTTAGTCCCGCTTTCGTAGTCTGGTTCGAGAACCGGGACTACGAGGTCTGGCAGGACTATTGTGGGGTTCTACAGCAGTGGTTGTCAGCACCAAGACTTCTCATGAGCGCAGAAAAGTGATTCGACTTGACCAATAGTACAACTTTAATATTTACATCAAGATTTTAATAAACTTTTAAAAAATAAAGAAAAACTTTATGAATCTTATACAATTATATCAAGAGAATAAAATCACTCTAAAACCACCCACAACTTTATATAGCTAGGATACATACAAACTATTATTATTACATAAGAAAAAAAGGACGACACAACTAAAAAAATCGTGCCGCTACAATATACAACCACAAGTAAACTTCATCTTAGTACTCCACCAAAGCAACAATTGAACTAACCATAAAGGCTCCCCTAAAACAACGCCTAAAAAAGAGCATGCGTCATCATTGTCATGTTCCAATCAACTAAGAACGGACCATAGATTTTCATTCATGAAAATTCTATAAACTCTAGACAATACCTTCAAGATGTAAGTGAACCGCCATTATCAAGTACAAGCAACTAAGGTCAGACCTAGGGATTTAACCCTGGAGTGAAGGAATTAGCAACAAGCACCACATTCCGAGACAGTGCCGCCATAACTTCCAAACTTAGCACAATCGCAATTGGCCATGAACATCACTTCCTTCAACCTTCCATATATGTGATCCCTACGAAGATAATGTCTCAAAAAAGATGGATGAGATGTCAATGTAAGCGATACCTTGAATCAGAGCCAAGCTGACGTTGGTCCCTGCCTTATGATAAACAAAACGTCGTTGTGAGAAGTACCTGCCAGAGATACCATCATCTCTGTGCGATGAGAAGAAGGCCACCGTCGACAGATTGTATGAAATTAAACCGCTCTGCCGGTAGGGCACACCAACAAGGCACCGGCCGTTACCAGCATCAACTCGCCGACCCTCGATGTCAGCATATCCCAAAGCGGTTACTCTCTTCTGTTGCAACGAATGAGGATGGCCATGCTGGCCCTTTTGCTTGCAGCCTGTCACCACCTATCATGATGATCCACCGAGGTCCTGGGACGGTCAGCCGTCCCTGCCGCCACTGGTGGTCACGTGTGAACCTCCCCTTGGTGAAGCTAATTTTAACCATCAATTTATATTATAATAGGTCACAACAAAAATTATGATAATCATTTCGTTGGAAATTATAGGTATATTATTTTTAATGTTTTAAACTAAAAAGTTGACCACATATTATTTATTTATATAGGAAACATTTTTCTAAGCGGCTAATAACGTATTTTTACAGGTGTTTCTTGACCCGTCTCTAGCAAAGAGTACGTAAAAATCATGTATTAATCATGTATTTTTACAGACACATACAAGAATCGTCTAAGAAAATACATTTACTATCTTAAGAAATACATTTACACAGTTGGAAATCTTTAAGTTTCCGCCCACAAAATACGTTTACATAGGTAGATTTCTTAAGGCAGCTGCTCATGAACATGTTGTTTTTTAAAAAACCACCTTTGGTGCTAGATTACGGGAAAATAAATAAAAATTTAGCTGCTGTGTAGCATTGTACGCCTATACAAACCATTGGCAGATTTCTTATCAGCATACATGTGTGCACATCAATCATATTATAAATTCACGGCCATATTCACATTGGCTGAACATTCACATAGATAGATAGAGAGTGC
Organism: Oryza australiensis; assembly: GCA_019925245.2. Lineage (NCBI taxonomy): Eukaryota > Viridiplantae > Streptophyta > Magnoliopsida > Poales > Poaceae > Oryza > Oryza australiensis. Next base: position 1,365,918 of record JAIFGZ020000126.1, read on the forward strand.
TTATTAAGTTGATCATACACATTGTCCACATCCAAACTTGGATGTAAAATAACATATTGACATTCATAGTTTTAAGTCATACAAATACAATCTCTACCACTGGCTCGCATCATATATATATAGTAACGTTTGCTCAAAATTAATTAACACATATATGTAAGCACTTAGTTTAGCATCAACATACCGATCCATTAGGTATCCAAAGATTATGAAATCGTTTTGCTCCGAACAAAAATAGATGAAGGACTAATGCTGGAACTCATAAGCCAAATAGGGCTTAGATTGAATGAATGTGTATTCAAGCTAATTTATCATCAAGTAAGATATGTTGCAAGCTAGCTTCGTTAGCACCTTAGAAGCATCACTCTAAACGAAGAAACATCACTCTAAACAATGGGGCAATTATATGCTTTCTTGCATATCTCAATTAGCCTACACGGCTAAAAAAGGCTCATTGGTGTCACCCCAAAAGGTGCCGGTCAAAACAAATCCGGCACCTATAATGCATATAGGTAGCGGCTAAAGAATAGGTGGTGGTTCTTGCTAAGAACCGCCACCTATAGTCCCAAATAGGTATCGGGTGAACAGTAAAACCGACATCTATACTATAGGTGATGGTTATTAATTGGAACCGGTACCTATTCTTCCTGAATAGGTGTCGGCTCAATAGTAAAAACCGACACCTCAAATATAAGTGTCGGTTTTACTATTTACCCGACACCTATAAGGTTCCTTACGCTGTAAGCTTCGTATATAGGTGTCGGTTATTGTTAAAAACCGGCACCTATATTTCGACCACATATATATGCCACCTTTCAGCCACTTAGCTCATTTTTATTCGGTCTTCATGTGTAGAACGAAACGGAGGGGGGAAGGTTTTGTCGAAAATTTTCATAAACATTAAAGGTTAGTATATTTTAGTTGTCTTTATTTGTCTACGTGATTCTTTATGATACTTTTTGTCATTTGTGTGTGTATGATAGTAGATGCATGACACCATTTATGTTGAATATATCAATGCAAGATTAATACTACATGCTTGTTGTGTCTCTTTCTCTACTTCAAAGTATTTTGGATTGTCAAATTTGAAGAGACTATCACCGTAGAGTTATGTAACCAAAATAAAATAATGTCATTTATATGGTGAAGACATCACATTTTTTAAAAATTCCCATAGGACCGATGGATGAAGGAGGGATGAACGATGCGAAGCAGGGTACCTTGGAGTATGCCAGGGGAGTAACCAAGTTCGTGATTGGGGCCACGAGTTCCCGGTCGTTGAGCATCACTCTAAACAAAGAAACATCACTCTAAACAATGGGGCAATTATATGCTTTCTTGCATGCATATCTCAATTAGCCTAATACAAAACCATGCATAAAAAATCATAATTCCTAATACAATGAAACCATGCACATTGATTCGTAATATGACAGACACTATTGTGTGTTTTGTGGCTAGGGTGGTGGTCAATACTGGTCCTCATCAAGTAAGAGACCACGTTAGTGGCTTGATATAGGAGCACCCATTCAGTGAAGCAAGCAAATAAAAAAGATAACAAGTGTTGACGGTCCTTAAATACTAAAATCCGACTGTCAATCCCTGCATAAAACGGATAAAAGATAAAAATCAACATAACGGTAGAGTTATTTACTAATTTGTTCCATAAGTATTGGTGAATATTTTTATGCAAGTGATTAATACACTGAAATAGAGCAAAAGCACACCTACGTGGCGAAGAAACACAACTCCGATCAACAGAAACTCGCCACATCAGCATCCCACGGATTGGGGGGCCCACAAGTCAGATGAAACCGACTCAAAGTGGGACAACACCCAAGAACCGACTAATGGGCCCACCTGTCATCCACTGGTGAAAGGCGGTGGAGAAAGGTGGTGGCCAGGGTTCGGGTGAACCAGCCCTGGCCCCCCTCATCTCCACCTTCCACGTGGACGCTCCTGATGACTCCCCAATGATGGTTATGCACGTTTAACAGACCTATCAACCGCCATTTGAAGGCTATAAAAGGAGGGAGCTTCACTTCATCCAACACACAACACAAGAAGATCAACGCTTCATTCCAAAGGTGTAGCCCTAGTTCTCTAGTGCTTAGAGAGTGAGAGGTAGTCCGGAGGAGTGCCAGGTATCTCGGCACCGACCTCCGCCCTTGTACCTCGACAGATGCTTGTTCAATTGAGTAAGTGTTTGTGATTTCCTATGGTTGCATTCCTTTCCGTTGAGTAATTACTTTACTTCATTTACTTACGGGATCATCGTCCATTCGTGGTTGCTCTAGTCTAAGACCCCTGATGAAGATGGGAGTTCTTGGCCAAGACTAGAGTAGTAATCAATAGTGTAGACATGGTGTCTAGGCTAGGGTTTACCTTTGTTTGTTACGTACTCCATTGGTTGTAGAGGTAGGCGGTAGGTGGTGACAGCCATCTCTGTCCTTTGTAATCGTCCACGTTCAGGTACGTCGTAGAGCTTTAGGTCGAAGTCACTCGGCAGATCGAGTGTAAGCCAGTGCCCGAAGTAAGTAATTAGAGTAAAGTGATTATCATCTATCTAGAGCCTCAACCATTAAAATCCTCTCTATATCCTGGCCTATAAATTATTGGTGTCCTTGGATGAACCTGATCCTTAGATAATTCACACACGTTCCCTATGAATTCAATACCTTGGAATACTCCTGGGTGAAGTGCTACAATGGTATTTCGTGCGCTTGCGGATTAATCTGTGATCGTAAAAAATACCAACAACAAGCAAATTTTTATCATGTATCATGTTTTAAATTGTAAAATACTAGCTCAACTCCATGTCAATGACATCTTAGGGCATTTTAATTAGTTAGTATATGCACTAATCTATCCAAACCATGCTGGGATGACGTTGAAATAGCATTAAGTGATAAGTTGACAAAATAATCAACTAACATTTTATACAAAACACTGCAATTGACATTGCTAAAACAAATGCAACATCGATGTACTGACATCCTAGTATTTCGAGTACACTTTTTTTAACACCCCAGCAACTACAACAAATGCTAGAATGCTACATAACAACTAAACACATGTCAAGATAATAAATTTTGGCAGCATCTCCTCTAAAACAGGGAATTAGTGGAAGCAAACATAGCATAGATATCATAATACATCACCAAACAAACCAACAAAACAATTAATTGTTACTTAACAAAGTCTTTCAACAAGAGAATGTTCATTGACCTAACTTAAACAAGCAATGATTATTTTAAATGATAGGGTTATATCTAAATTATCATTAGGGTTGGTGTGAAGAAGTGCAGCTACTCCTATTCCCGCAAGCCAAGCAAGTCACCCAGCACCTATAAAACTACAGGGGCGTGAGAATAAATCTCAGCAAGCAAAGGACACTAACATGTTATTTAATCTATACAGATAAGAGATAGATAATTAAGTGCAAAAGTATAAGATTACAATGACATAGTCAAGCATCCATAAGCATAAATAACTTCATGAGTAATATAAACCATACATTCATAACTTCTGAAGAAAGATTATCCTTCAATTCATATAACAAGTATGCAAATACATATGCAATGCAATGCATGTCCTTTGCCTTCACAACCAACAAAGTATGAAGCTGCATCGTACTATGACAATATATGATGTTGTACCGGTACAGTCGCAACCATAGGTTCACGACATCAATTCCAATGCCATGCAAATGATGCAAAATGCGAGATGATACCAGTATATAGAATATCTCAACTTTATTACTTTATGTAACACCCACATATAACAATGACTAGTTCATAGACATGAAAACAAAGTAGGGGAAAATAATAAGTTAAAACTTGTAGCAACACCGCCACGTTTACTTGCCTCGAACCAAGAAGATACAAGAATATCAAACACAATCCAGAGCACCACCACCCAGGGTTTTCCTTGGAGAACCCGTAAGAAAAATGACGGGAAAAACGTCAATTCAGCACACCTTCCTGCTCCTCTCCTCCTCCTCAATCTGTTTTTCCAATTTGATTCTTGATCCAGGCTCTAATAAGGGAGATCTATGGAGGAGAAGTTGGGAGAGGAATTGAGGAGGAAGAAGGATTGTACAGGGCAAGGAGGGAGCGACACAGGAGGAAGAGAGGCGGTTAGGGGAGAGGGAGGAGTTCTAATTGGCTTTTAGAGCCCATGACTTTTTTCTTTTTTTTCTTTTCAGGTGTTACACTTTTGGCTCTATTTTTTTTTCTTTGGTTGATTTCCTCCATAAGTTCTTTATACCTCCCAGTACTACTAAACAAGTAGGAAGGCAAAAAACTGAGTAAATCTATTGCCACCCAATATACCGCCAACTGAAACTCAAACCTTAGGCTTTGAGCAAATAAGCAACAAAAGCAAGCGACTGTCCTCATATAAGCAATCTTGAAACTCCAACGATGGCAGTGTCAAGATGGCGTATACATGGATGTTTTGCATTGATGGTGTGAGATCCAACGGGACAACACTCACCTGGATGTTGACGTGTCCCCTTTGCCTTAGTGCAGGCTGATGAGGCATAAGGGAAGAGTATGACTGCAGATCTAGTGGGCAACGGAGGTAGCGTTGGTGGATCTAGTAGGCAAACATGACGACGCTGGTGATTTTGGACACTATACTACCCTTGACTTAGAGCTTGTCTTTAGATTGTCTAAACGAAGTGTCTTCAGTCATCCGCCTACGAAAATGGTTATCATAGGTGGATATGTTTACGAATGGCAAGTGGAAACACTTTTCGGAGGTAGATACGTTATAGTGCCACCTATGTAAATCGGTGGGCCTCAGCTTATCCATGAATAGTTCAAAATATTTATACAAGCGGACAACCTAGCAAGCTACTTATGAAAATTTCATGGGCGATTGAGGTAAGCCACTCATCTATGTGATCCTTACTCCATGTGCTTTAATTTGATTATGTATCTTCATCCTCAAAATACTTGCATTGTAAGGGTCACTCACTATTGTTAGCTTGCATACGATTTGACTAAGGTTCATGTGATATCATGACTTTTGTGAGATTCATATTATATTTAGTAGTTGAAGGAGCTATTGACCTAACCAAACTGAAGGAAGTGTAGTAAGGATTACTTTGAAATTTTGTTAATCTCAATTAGCCTAATGAAAGCAGCCCGAAAAAAAATTGGAACCATATCAATGAGAAGCCACATTTGTACCTGTCCACTTGTCAACTGCGTTGGATACTATATAATAGGATATGACAGAATTAACATATATTAATTTAGAAAATGATTTAATTTTAACATATTTTAAATTTGAAAATAGATTTAACATATATTTTAATTTGTAAAAAATATTTAACATAGAATATATGGTGATTTATTACAAAACAAAAGTTTCTCCCTAATTTCAATACTAGTTGGGCCCATTCATCATACTTTGGGCCTAAACTAAAAAACTAATCTAACTAATTAGTTGGAGCGGGGATGCTTTCCCTCTGGCTTTGTTGCCATCGTGGAGCAAGCTGTGACAGTCGGTTCCGTGCCGGAGCACGCGTTGGTGGTCAGTGCTGTAGTTGTAATGGCTGGCTCCATGCTAGAGCAAGCTCTTGGGACCGTGGTCGTGATTTCTCTCCACACCTGCTTCCATCGGTGGCTCGTCACACATGGCCGGTGGCCATGGCCATAAAACAGAGATTGTTTGCACATTTGGTGACCATTTAAATTCATTGCTATTGCAGTTGTCTGCTTTGGATTCCAGTTTTTGGCTTGATCTGAACGTCTTCTTGTTGACCTATAATATGAGCAATGGTTGTATTCATAGTAGGCATGATCCCATCTTGCACTTCTTGTGCCATCCACGGCCGTGCTGGTGCCCGTCTCCTATGCCTTGGTTACACTGGGGCCCCTACAGCACCGGGGCCACGCTAGGGTCATCTTCGACACCTCATATATGCAGGCCACTGCCGCTGCCACAACCACAGTGACCAAGGCCTCCTCCTTGTCCTCTGCCTCTGTGCCCTTCTCAGCCACCTCTTCCTCTGTTCCCGCCCTCACTGCCCTTGTCCTCATAGTTGCTTTTGTCATCATCGTCATCATTGTCCTCCTCTTTCTCTGATTGTCTACCTTTATTGAAGTCCTTTGATGGGGGACCCATTGTACTAGTGGTCAAGGTCATTGTCCACTTCATCATTAGGCATTTTGCCTGGCAATGGTTGGAGCGACGGCGAGGAGGACACGGTGTCCTCTTCGAAGCTGCCCCGCCGTTGTTTTGCTCCTCCTACTCGCTAGTGGTGATGTACAGCAGCTGTCGTGGTGAGACCGCCATGGCCGGAGAGAGTGGAGAAAGATTGGAAATTGTGGAGATGGAGAGTGCAGTGAGAAAACCCCCACTATCCTACGTTTATTGGAAAATAGACATGGCGTGGGAGGCGAGGAGACATGCCGTGGTAGTGGAGGACACGATTGTCATCTGTTGGTTCTTTCGAGGAGCTCATGCGAAAAACAATAGTAGTGCATGTAGTTGAAGTAGTGGCGTGAGGAATAAAAAAAGACAAAACATATGCTTGAGCATGTAAGAGTGCACCGCTTGAAAAATCTCGTGGGCATGGATGACCATCTAAACTATGCCGCCCATATAAATAAACCGATTTTTATAGACGGTTTGTTAAGACATTCGCCTGTAAAAATTGTGTTACCACGGGTGGCCTATTAAAGCGGCTGCCTAGGAAAATATGTATGATTTTCATGGATGGCTTAAGCATTTGCCCTATTCTGTTTACACGGGTGGCTCTTGACCCCTTCCTTGGCAAACTCAAAGGCAGGCGTTTTACATTTTTGTCCCCCTATGAAATTAAGGGACAGGGGCTTGTGAAAACTGTTTTTCTATTAGTGATCATAAACAATCAAATATTTTTGAGCGGAGGAAGTAATAGATACTATCCATATATTTCTCTTTCATTTTCATGAGCTATTAACCGTCCATTTCATGAGCTCGAGCTACTTGTATTCCATATAATTGCATAGCTCACATTCATTAAATTTTTTAATTGACAATTACATTCAAAAAATAAAAGAGTTTCTTAGAAAAGAAGAATATTTTTTTAAACACATTTGTGGACAAAGTAATGGTGTAATTGTTCTGATTGTTATTTATGGGAAACATATATATATATATATGAAAAATTAATTTAGTATTTGTCTAATTAATACATCTAAAGCTTGGAATTTATCTTTTTGAATAATTATTTTATTATTAAAAAATAGTAAGTACAATGTAATTGACTTCCAAATTACAATACCTTCTTCATATTATATTTCACGTAATGATAACGATCTTTCCATAAAATTTATAACACGGTGTCAACGGTGGGAGGATTTGTTTAGTTTGTTATTTCATAGAATATCAAGGGCATTTATGTAAAAAATAAAGTGGTATGCGTGTCGTACGTGCACACGGCCAACCTTGTTACGCCCTATCAACAACAGCGACAGGAGGCAGGGGGCAGGCCTCAGGTGAACGGTGCGATTACCGTGGAACCGTGTGCTGCCAGTGCCGCTCGCCAATCGAGGAGCTCTGTTGCACAAAACATCGCGCAACAGCCATCCTAGGCCCTAAAAAGAGAGAACTATATTTTATGTGATTTTATTTTTTAATGGTATGAATTGGATTGATATTATATTTTAATATGTCTAATGTCTTATAATAAATTATCATATTTGGGTAATTTACGTTTTTTCATCTTTCACAGCTAATTATATTATTTTTAAATGGTCTGTAGCAAATTTTGCAAAAAATTAAAAAAATGAGAAAAACGATGAGGGTATGACTGTTATTGGCTGATGATATCGCCATAAGTACGAGATGATTCTCTAAAGATAGTATGATTGTAATAAGGACGCAAATATACCATTATTATGTATGTAATACATCAAATAACACATATCAATTCTATAAACATGCATTGATGTTGTTATGTCTGTAGAATTGGGTTTTCACTAGTAGCATATATAAGGCACTACTGAAGAGATGATCTTTGGTCCAATTACCAAAATCCATAATAGTCCCGGTTGCAATAGGAATCGAGACTAGAAAATATTTTTAGTCCCGGTTAAAAAACAACGTCTCTAGGATCTTTAGTCTCGGTTGGTATTACCAACCGGGACTAAAGATCATCTTTAGTCCCGGTTAGATTCATGTCAGAGGATGTCAGGGCGTCGGTGATCTTTAGTCCCGTTTGGTGTCACCAACCGGGACTAAAAATGAAGTTGCTTTTTATAATTCTGTTAACGCCAAAATTTGGTAAGCCCCGAAGTCCTTATCGGCTAAGGGTTAGTATCGGCTCGAAGCAGAATCGACTGAGAGTTTTGCGACAGTCGATGGAGGATCACTATGTTCAGCTGTCGCATTCTTGTTATATTCGGTTTGGGAAGATCTTATCCAGAAGAAACCGAGTCCAGGGAGGATACGGCTTGTATCTATTAATTAGGAAGAGATTGTTAGTTTCCTATTTTATCTTTAGGAAAGTCTGTTTAGTGTTCGATAAGGACTTTATCTGTTTCCTATTTTATCTTTAGGAAAGTCTGTTTTGTGTTCTGTTAGGATCTTTGTCATCCCACGGGTATAAATAAGTAAGCCCGGGGTTCATGTAAAATCATCTCTCGATCAATACAACCTCGGCGCATCGCTACCTTTAGTTTATCTATTCTACTTTGTCATCAGGCGAGACTTGGCACCTGACGCGGGGCTGCATCGGCTTCGATCTCCGGCGAAGGGGTAAGTCCAAGGTCCCGCCGGCTTAGGCAATCGTATTGGCTACGTTGGCGTCGTCCAAGGCTGCATCAGTACATTCGACCTATTGGATTGCTTCGATTCGGTTGATATCTTTGCCCGATTATTTATCATATGTCTCTGTTGAATCTAATTTTAGTATCTCAATTTGGCTCTATCGGTTGTCTCTCGTTTTAGGGTTTCTGCCGATACCGGCTAAATCGTTATACTAGATTAGATTGGTTTAGGCATCTACCACCCTAAAAATCAGCCAAGGGCTTGATTGTCTAGATATTGCTTTTCTTTTCATACTTAGTGCTGCATCAGTTTGATCTACTAAGTCGTGATTAGAACCGTAATCTCTAGCCTGCCTGTTGGCTGCCACTAAGGGTTTCATCGGGGTTTCAGCCGATGAGTTATCTGGATATTGCATCGGCTTACAAGGATTGTATACAAGTTGGATCTAGCCGATTGTAGCAGAGGCTTCATTGAACATTTGACCATTTGGATTTTATGACATCGGACTTCCAGCCGATATGTGCTTTAATCTTTAAATCAATATCTATTTCATCACGTGATTGGTTCATGCAATGTTATATATATCATGTTATTGTCAGCCGGTCGCCTTTATATAAATATTTGTTCAACACACGGCCGATGGATTCAAACCCTAACACCCAGTTGGCATCGGCATCGGCTGGAATTGCACCATCGGCTTACTAGCCGATCAGTTAGTTTTTGGGTATCAGTCTATCAGCCAATATGATTTATGTTCTGCTGTTTTGCATAACTTGTCAGTGATAGGATCAAACTGATTGGCACGCCCGCGCTTCATCTATTCTAGGACCTGCACTGGAGCTAAGGAGATCTCCCAGGCCGGCGTGTTGATTTTTCTTGTCAACAAATTCTTCTTTCTCCTCTAGCCCGAGCCAGCTGCAGTGTCTTCAAACTTTTGCCCTAGCTAGAGGGGAGGTGCTGCAAATTTTTTTTGTGAATTTCTTTTGTGATAATACACAAATCTTTCCTATCTACAATATTAGCAACTTCATCCTCTTATGACTATGCTTGGCATTTTGCTTTTTATGGTTGATTTCTATACATTTTTATCTCTAGATAGGTTATGGAAAAATAAAGAGAGAGAAAATTTGTTTGGAAAAATTATTTTACTAAGCACATTACATTTTGTTGAGAAATTTTTTTGAAAAAATTAAGAGGGAGAAAAGTATACTTAGCACACTATATTTGTAGGTATATTTTACGTACAATTTTATCCCAAAAAATGTTTGTGAAAAATGATTTGAGAGAAACTTTTGGACAAAAATGTTATAAAATAGATGACAAAGAAAAAAATATAGAAAATTTGATAGTAGATTAGAAAAATAAGGTAATTAAAGATCGTTAAAATAGTTAGAAATATGTCACTACGTATGTTGGATTATTATATAATTATTCTTTGATTATATATATTTAATTATTGTAATATTATTTAAATTGTTTGACTTTTGTGGATTTTTCTTATGATTTTTGTGCATTTCATGTAGATGGATCGGCAATGGATGTATACCACGGACCGACGGTCGACAGAGTTTATTCAAGGCATGCATTATATTTTGAGTGTGGCCGATGCCAACAAGCATAAGGGATTTATATGTTGTCCATGCAAAAAGTGCAAAAACGAGAAGGAGTATTCTACATCAAGAATGATTCAAGCTCACTTGTTTCAGTCGGGATTTATGCCCCACTACAATTGCTGGACATCGCACGGAGAGGTGGGGGTTGCAATGGAAGAAGATGAAGAAGACGACGACAACATTTCGGACTGTGGTCAATACGGTGGGTTTGAAGAGAATACAATAGGCAAGGCAGGCGGGGATGCTGAAGAAAATGACGGTGCCGATGACCTTGGTCAGATGTTGCGCGACGTACAGGAGGATTGCAAAGGTGAAAAGGAGGTGCAGAAATTGGAGCCTATTTGGTGGACCACAAAACGTCCTTGTACCCAGGTTGTGAACAGGGGCACAAAAAGTTGGGTACCACGCTGAATTCTTGCAATGGAAGGCCAAAAATGGTGTCAGTGACAAGGCATTTGGCGAGTTACTAAAACTCATGAAGAACATTTTTCCAGAGGGAAACGAATTGCCAGAATCAATGTACGAGGCTAAGAAGTTAGTATGCCCTCTAGGACTGGAGGTACAGAAGATACACGCATGTCCTAACGATTGTATCCTCTACCGTGGTGAGGAGTACGAGGACCTAGAAGCATGTCCGGTTTGTAAAGCACTTCGATACAAGATCAGACGAGATGATCCAGGCGAAGTTGACGGACGGCCTTCGAAGACAAGAGTTCATACTAAGGTGATGTGGTATTTTCCTATAATACCACGGCTGAAGCGTCTGTCCAAATCAAGCCATGAAGAGAAACTACGGGGGAAGGGGACTCTTGGAAGGAAGGCAATAATGACCGTAGACAATGAATTGTTCAGGAAAGCACATTGGACTATTTTGCAATAATCTTCCTTGGTGGCTCCTTACATCGAGGAGCACTTGGCGATTGTCCGCTCGGAAAACATTGGTAAGACGGATGGTTGGATTACACATCATCACATTGATGTTTTCCCTGCTTGGCTACGACGACATATCGTGGGCAACGGAAATATTGATCAACAACTAGCCTTCGTGGCGCATCAGCACAAGTTCAAACGAGCCAAGCAGAGAATAGCCGATCGCCGAGAGAACCATGCATTGGAGGCCAACATTAGAGCCAGCCAACAAGAAATCACCGCCGAGAAAGCTAAGTTCGATGCCTTGAAGACTGAGCCTATCGCTGAGCTTGATCGGCTTCGCAAACATCGGGAAGAACTGGCAGCCGAACTTGCTAAAGTTGAAGCCGACATCCTGTCCAAAGAATAGCATGTGGTCGGCCTGCCGAAAGAGATTGAGGACCAACGAGCGAAGATCAAGAAGGTCGTGTCACATTTATCCGATATGGCTAGGGTGATCAAGCCAATCCTAGGGAGTGATGCTGCCGATGCCAAGGCCATCGAAGAAATAGACGAGATTCGTCGTAAAGCGATATCGGCTATCACCAACTTTCTTTCCCGCTGAACTAATTGTAATAGTTGGCCAGGAAATTTTTTGTAACTCAAACTCGCGGCTCTTTTGTAACCGGCTTGCCGACATTATTTATGTGCGTATTTGCCGATCACGCCTTAAATGCTTCGAAAACTTCAAAAGTTTGCTAAGTCTGATTTCTGATAGTATGTATGTATGCCCCCTTAATTTTGTTGATGATGTCTTTAGCGTTAATAAAATTATCAAACTAACTATTGTGTCGCTATCGGCTAGGCGGAGCCGACATATAAAAATCAGGGGAAAAACATAGCATAAAAACGACCTAAAGGATGCATATTCAACGCATCGGCTAATATGAATCGGCTAGACCTTAGCCGAATCATGAGTTGATCCAGACACTGGGGTAATACTTCTTCAGATATTTGCCACTTAGGGCCCAACCAAGCACCTCTCCATCCAACTCTTCCAACATGTAGGCTCCTTTAGAGACGCATCTGTGGATCTTGAAAGACCCTTCCCAGTTAGGTGACCATTTGCTGAATTTGTTGTCCCTTGATCCGATCGGCAATATTAACTTCCAAACGAGCTCGTCCTCTTCAAAAGACTTAGGCACAACTTTCTTATTATAATGACAGGCTACTCACTCCTTGTCCCTGTCACTTTTTCCAAGTCAGGCATCCTTGATAGAACTAGGTCTTCTGATTCATCCACCATTAAGTTATAATACTCATCTGCTGTGAGCTGATCTTGTAATCGAATCCTTCTTGAGCCAATAATGTTTTTCCGTGGCAGAACTGCTTCATGCCCGTAGACCAGTTTATATGGAGGCACCTGGATTGATCTGTGGCAAGCCATCCGATAGGCCCAAAGTGATTCAGCTAATCGGCTATGCCATTGCTTCGATACTCAGTGATCTTTCTCTTTATCAGTTTAATTAGACATTTATTTGAGGCCTCTGCTTGCCTGTTAGCCTGAGCATAATACGGCGAAGAATTGAGTAACTTGATCCCCATGCCGTCGGCAAGCTGAACAAACTCATTTGAGACAAAGATAGATCCCTGATCCGTATTTATAGTTTGAGGGAGACCGAATCGGTATATAATATGTTCCTTAACAAACTCGATGCATCCCCAGAGTCAACTTTCTTCAAAGGACCAACCTCTGAACGACCAAGGCTTGATGATAGGGTTCATAGCCGATGCTGGTGCTCTTTGGATAGCTCCAAACTTTTGACAGTCTTGACATCCTTTGTAATACTTGAAACAATCGTCCAGCATGGTCAGCCAAAAGTATCCTGCTTTTTGAAGTAGCCATTTCATCTTGTGAATCGATTGATGCGTACCGCAAATCCCTTCGTGCACTTCTCTGATAGCCACCTTGGCTTGATCGGCATTGAGACATTTGAGTAGCACGCCATCGATCGTCCGATAGTACAGTTCTTCCTCCAGCAAAACGTATCTCAAAGCCTTGCAGCGCAATTTCCTTGAAGTCGACTAGGAAGGATTTTGTAGGTAGTTGTAGACTTCAACATCCTTCGTCATCGGCCTATAGCCTGATGCCCCCTGGGCCAGATCGTTGGCTTCTGTGTTTTGTTTGCGGGGGATATGCTTCAATTTCACTAGCCGAAAGCTGTCCATCAATTCTCGGCATTTTTGATAGTAAACCATCAGTGCGTCGTTCTTGCATTCAAATTCTCCTGACAACTGGCTCATGACCAACAGTGAATCTCCCATTATTTTGATGGCGTCGGCTTCAACCTCTTTGAGTAGTTGCAGTCCTTTGAGTACGGCTTCATACTCGGCTTGGTTGTTTATGGCATGGGGCGTGATTGAAAAAGCAAACTCAAAGCTTGCCCCCTTGGGAGAAATTATTACCAAGCCGATTCCGCAACCATTGGTGCAAACCGAGCCGTCGAAAGTTAGAGTCCAAGGCATAATTTCTACTGAGCCGATTGAATCATCTCTGTGTTCAACTATGAAATCGGCTATAGCTTGTTCTTTCACTACCTTGGGTGCCTGATAGCGTAGTTCAAACTCTGTTAAGGCAAATATCCCCTTCCCAACCCATCCTTTTAGCACTGGAGCCGATAGCATATATTTTACCACGTCGGCCTTGCATACCACGGTGCACTCGCTGGATAATAGATAATGCCTTAACTTTTGCATGAAAAATACCGGCAGAGACATAATTTTTCCACTGGTGAATACCTTGTTTCGGCATCCAGAAGCCGTCGGCTGAGATAAAAGATGGCCTTCTGTTTCCCTTCAACCTCCTGGATCAAAACTGAGCCGATGGATTTTTCGTCGGCTGACAGATATAACCTAAATGGTAGCCCTTTTTGTGGAGAGATTAGGACTGGAGGTGAACTTAGGTAGTCCTTGGTATTGTCCAGTGCTTTCTGCTGCTATGCCCCCCAGGTGAATGCTTGATCGGCTTTTAGTCGAAGCAATGGTGTGAACGGCTCCATCTTTTCTGACAGGTTGGCTATGAACCACCTGATGAAATTGATTTTGCCGATCAGAGACTGTAGGTCCTTCTTGTTCTCTGGAGGCTCAATGGTCTTGATTGCGTTAACGCTCCTTGGTGTAACTTCAATTCCTCTTTCGTGAACAAGAAATCCTAAAAATTGCACGGCCAATACGCCGAACGCGCACTTCAAAGAGTTCATCTTCAGGCCGTACTTTCTTGTTCTCTCCAGAACCTGCCTTAGATCGGCTAAATGGTCTTCTACTTCCCTGGATTTAACGACGACGTCATCAATGTAAATTTCAACTAGGGAGTTCATCATATCATGGAAAATATAGTTCATGGCCCTTTGATATGTAGCACCAACGTTTTTCAAGCCGAACATCATGACGACCCATTCGTACAGGCCGATTGCCTTGGGCATCTGAAAGCTGTCTTGTGGATGTCTTCTTCGGCTATGAATATTTGGTTGTAACCTGCGTTACCATCCATGAAACTTATGATTTTATGGCCTGAGGCGACATCCACCAGCAAATCGGCTATAGGCATTGGGTATTCATCCTTAGGGGTGGCCTTGTTTAGATCTCTGAAGTTGATACACACCCTATGTTTCCCCTTTTTCTTCATTACTGGAACTATATTCGAAACTCATTCTGCATATCGGCAGGGTCGAATAAATCCAGCATCGTACAGCCGAGTGATTTCGACTTTAATCGCATTATACATATCGGCTTTAAACCTCCTGGGAAGTTGTTTGTACTGTCGATATCCAGTCTTTATAGGCAGCTGATGCACGACAATGGATGGGCTAAGACCAGGCATCTCATAATAATCCTAAGCAAAGCAATCTTTGTATTCTTTTCATAAATTGATTAGCTCGGCCTTACAATTAGAAGACAGATTTTTGCTAATGTATGTCGGCCTGAGCCTATCTCATGTTTCTATGTCAATTTCTTCTAGCTCATCGGCCAACATAAAACCTTGCCCAAGTTTACCGTCGTTGTCGTCCACGGTGTCCTCGCTGTAGACGCTCGAGCCCTCCATGACGCCTTCAAGGTAGTAATTGAGGCTCGTCGTCTCCAATGGGCTATCGGCTGGCACGATCTCTATCTTGTCGCCTTGCCACTGGATCAAACTTTGGTGCATTGTAGAAGGGATACAACAGTTGGCGTGAATCCAATCCCTTCCTAGTAGCAGGCTATATGACCCCTTCCCATCTATGACGAAAAATATAGTGGGCATGGTCTTGTTGCCGACTGTCAGGTCAATGTTTAAAACTCCCTTGGCCTCTGAAGGGTTGCCGCCGAAGTCTTTGAGAATCATGTTTGTCTTGATCAGGTCTTCGGCTCCTTTCCCCAGCTTCCTAAAAGTTGCATAGGGCATTAGGTTGACAGCAGCCCCTCCGTCGACTAGCATCTTAGACATCGCCTTGCCATTGACGAATCCCTTCAGATATAGTGGCTTCAAGTGCCGATTCTCAGTCCCCTCAGGTTTTTCAAAAATAGCTTGTTCTGGGGACAAGACTAGTCTAGCCATGGTCTCCTCCACTGTGTCCGCGTCAGTCTCAGCAGCCTCAAACTCGGCTGGCAGAATAAAGACCATGTTGACTGATGCCGAGACTACTGCTTTGCCTTTTGCCGCCCTTCTAGCTTTGTCGGCTGGGCTTTTGTCGGCTGGGGCCACTTGTTTCTTGGCGCGCCATCGCTTTGTGCCCTGCCAACGTTGTTGCTGTTGGATCATCCGCAATACTTCTTCCTCCTGCCCCTCGCTCTTGAGCCGCTGAATTTTTCTATTTTGCGTTTTGGTAAAGAGGTCCGAAGGACACCATTGGGGGTTGGCCGATTGCTAGTCGTCGGCCTCTTCTTGATCTTCTTCCTGGAAGAAGTCTTGGTGGATGGGACCGAGCCGATCATGAACAGAAGGTTTACATTGGTTAAGTTGAACGGCTCGGGGGACGAATCGGCTAGAACTCTTCAGTTGTGGTCCCCTGTATTCGTCCTCCCTATAATCACTGTATGCTGGGCAACCTCATTCCTTGCTCCCAGCAGAACCTGAAAAACTCGCAATGCCATTGCGGGTCACAACTGTCATGGCAGCGGAAGTATGCCACGCCCAGTCGATCAGGCGTCCTCTGGTATGGCTTGCCGCGCCGGCTCTCTTCTTCCTCCTGAATCCTGCGTTGGAACCACAGCCGGCTGTCCTGCCTGGGCTGACGATCGGCCGGTCGTGCATTGGTGTGCACCATATTGATTGACACAGTTATATCTTCGATCGGCTCTCGTGGGTGGCCTGAGTCGACGCTAAGTAATTTTAGCGTTTCGGCTAAGTTGTACGTCATTTGGTGCTGCTGATCAGCTCGCCTATGGCCGGTTTGGACCATGTTGACCGGGAAGGGGTTGCCATCAACCTTCATCGACTTAGCCAATTCTTCGAACTTTATCTTCCCGGCTTCAATGGCTGATTGGATTTGCTGCCTGAACACCTTGCAAATCGTTCGTGCTGTGGGAGGTGGTGTTGTGCCACTTGCAGTATTTTTTCTTTTTGAGCTCATCGGCTGATGGGATAACGTGGTTGTCTGGCAGCCGAATTTGCTCCTCCTTCAGCAGCAAATCGAAGATCCTGTCAGCTTCAGTAATATCAAAGTCATATTTCTCTTCCTCGGCCGACCTTTTCAACCATTGGCGGAGTTATTGCTTTCTTGTTCTGGTCCACTCTCTTGCCACCTTTGCATCGCCGTCGCTTGATCTCGTGTCCGTTGCGTGGGCGACGTGGGTGACTTTTTTGAAGGCCTTCTTAGATTCTTGAAATCTCTGCTCGTGGGCCGTCACTTTCTGGGCCAAGTGGGCCAGGCTCTCGAAGTCTTGAGCCGAAAATCTTTCGCTGATTGGCGGCAGAAGACCATGAAATGCCAAATTGGCTAGCTGGGAGTCCGATAAGATCAGACTGTAGCATCGGTTCCTCATTTCTCCTAAATGTTGAATATAATATTGGACCGATTCTTCATGCTTCTGTCTGATGTTGGTTAAGTCTGACAGCTTCATCTCATGGTTGCCGAAGTAGAAATAGCTATGGAATTGTTTCTCAAGATCGGCCCAGCTCTGTATCGAGTGGCATGGCATCGATGAAAACCAGGTAAAGGCCGATCCTGATAACGACAAAGGGAACAGGAATCGAGTGGCATGGCGTCTGTAGCCGATGCTTCCCCGCATTGAGCCAGGAATCGACTGACGTGTTCGTAGGTAGACACATTGTCTTGCCCAGAGAACTTGGAGAAGTCTGGCACTTTGTATCGATTTGGCAATGGCACCCTCTCGAAGTTCTCTGGATACAGGTACCGATACATATGGACGGAGTCCTTTGGCTTGAGGCCGAACTGATCGAGCATCACATCGGCAATCAGATCGGCCCAAGTCCTCTTGTCCTGAGCTTGTTGTATCGGCTCGTATTGCTCATACGGTATGGGTTCTTGCCGATACTGTGGTGGTGGTGTCTGCGGCCGATGCTGGTGGCCGTGTTGGCCTCCCGGATATTGGTATTGGAGTTGGTTAACAGCGGGAGGCGGCCGATTCACCAGTGGTGATGACTGCTCAGGAAGGAGCCGATGGCCGCCAGAGTTATGGTGTGGCCCTGGAACGAGGTTGCCAACTGGCTCGGGTCGCCGATTGAGGTCAAACATGCTCACCAATTGCTCCTGGGAAGGAGGCTATTGTCGGTTCAGGATGAAGGGTTGCAGCCTTGAAGCCGATCCGTGCATGTTAGGCTGGATCGGGACCCCTCCTGGTGGATTTGGCTGCGCTGGCGGCGGTGTCGGCCGATTTTGGGTCGCCAATACCCTGTAGCCCGGGAATTGGCCGTCAGTGAAGTAGGTTGGCCCTCTTTGCAGCTGATCGGCTATCTTTGAAAATCAACCACGGTGGCTATCATACTGTTTAGAGTGTTCACCAGTATGTCACTTTGGTTGATAAGGGCGTGATGCACAGCCGAATCGATTCGGTCTTGCAGGATGTGTAGTTCCAAACCGTCTTGTTCCTGTTTAATGTCCTCCATCTTTTTATTCCCTTTCCTATCCTCCTCGGAGGACGTGTTGAGGTCCTCGAGCTTGAATTTGAACTCACGGAGGACAACCCGGATCTGATGCAGGTAAGGGCTATGCGAGTAATTAGCCTCTTGTTTGCTCGACCATCTGTTTGTAGTCGGCTAGTTGCTCAGCCGACAGTTGTTCAATCCTCACCGGGATGATGTTTTCCTCGTTGATTTCTGGCTTCTTGTCGCTGGACATTGTGTTGAACTCGAAAGTCTACACTTGGTCCCACCGGGCGTGCCAAAAGCGTGTTGATCAGAAATTTGATTCCCACGCACCGGCCTGAGAGATTTGCTTTACTCTAGTGCAGGTCCAAATTGGTCGCCTCTGGTGAATTGAGGGCGTGCCAGTTGGTTTGATCCTGTAACCAACAAGAAACAAGAAATAGACATTAAGTTGAAATTAGATCCTACCAGGCTGAAGACATCAATTTACACATAATTGTTATCCCAAAGCACATTTAAACCAAGTGATTGGGATAGATCGGCTATGTTGAGACAATATAAATCACTTAGGCTAAAAGCGCATTAGGATAATAATTATCTGCATTGATAACCTAGCCGATACTACAGATCTAATGTGAATTGGCTAATACTCCGATACATTTTATAAAAAGATATTAATCTAAGCTAAATGTGCTAAACCTAGATCAATCGTTGTCGGCATAGCTTGACAGATTGATATTGGTTTAGAGCACTTAGACAGACTAAGATCTTAATATAAAAGATGGTTTTAATATATCTAATAACAATTAAAATTAAAGATAACTAAAACAGATAAGGCTGGCTGAAACTCCAGCGCTGTCTCTAATGATGAACATTAAACTAAACAGATCTTAATAGTTCTAAGAGCGAGTTAATAGGTTGGTTAGATGCAGCATTAAGTACAAAAAGAAATATCAGTTCTGTATGAGTCAATGCGGATCCCTCGAGACGGTAGACATGACATATAATCTAATTCAACCCCTAGATCTATCCTTATCGGCTGCGGTCTTCAGAGAGAAACCAGCTGATTGTAGGATAGATCTAGAGATTGCTCTAGATTATAGGTCGCGTATGATAAATTGCGCAGTTCATAACATCGAAACTAGAGTATCATGACGATGGAAGCACTAGTCCCTATGATACAAACCACTAATGAAAAATAATTACCTTGTTCGGAGATCAGAGCCGATGCAGCCCGAGCAAAAACAAGAACTCATCGAAAATGAAAAAGGGTGGCGATGCGCCGAAATTTATTGGTTGTGTGTTGGTTGATATCTTAGAAAGAGCCCTCGGGTCTTATTTATACCCACGCATAACAATATCCGTGTAGGACACGGTTTCTACCTTATCTACTATTTACAGTACGACAATATCTTGGGACGCAGTCTCATGCCGTTTTACAAAAGGAAAATCTATACAACTTCCTAATTTACAGATATAATTGTCGTTACAGGACCTTATCCATAGATGGCAATATCTTTAACGCACAATTTGGAGACCGAATCCAATACTTTATCTTCAAGTTTCCTTTTCAGGACTGGCTCCACTTCTATCCCAACTCAGAATCGGCTATCGGCTAACTTGATCCGATTCGGACTTAGCCGACGGGCTCCACAGCCGATTCGGACTCAGCTGACACAGCCTCTGTTTCTCTGCAAATTGCGTTCCTAATCCGATTCCGCTTCAATCTTGGCCCTAAACTCGAGGATCTGGTTACCAAATTTGGTTGTTAACACATGCCCCCAAGTCCGTGATAATTTGACGCTGTTTCAAACTCCCGCGCAACTCTAGGTTGAATCTGTTTCGGCTGTCACGAAAAACTCTTTAAATAACACCCGCCTTGCGTTGAACCAAGCCACGCTATCACTTTTGCATCCTTAAGCCCTAGCCAGAAAAACCTTCCCGTCTCCTCGGCGACCCCGTCAGAACCGAACGCGACCTCACCGGCGAACCCCTTCGTGGCGGCGATCCCTTCCATCAATGGCGTCTTCAAGCACCCGCTCCGACGTGGCTCCGGTAGAGTACCCTGAGGTAAGTTCCATCGGCTGTAGCCCCTTACTCCTCGGGATTTGGCTTTTTACCCTTTGTAATCTTGTTCCTCTATCCTTTGATTTGTAGCACCTTGCTCACCAAGTCGCCATCCCAGACCTTCTTAGCCCAAACCAGTTCTTATTAGGGCCGATCGGCAATGTAGACCCCAGTGAATTCATTAATGCCAAAACAAACCGGATTCCCTTAAGGTTTTCCATGATCTGGCCCATTGGTCTGGTGCTTTCAAGTCTTGGCCTTCAACAGACAAATCCTGGCCAGCTTGGTACTTAAGAATGTCGGCTAGGCAGCAAACCCATTGGACTGAGCTAGGTATAAGCCAGTGCCTAGCTTTAACAATAGCCGACATGCCCAAGGATGAACCCCTCCTATCGGCTTCAACTTACTTCTGGTCAGACACGCTGAATGCGTTCTTATTCAGACAAGGGCCGATGACGCCAACTCTCTTGGATGTAGTAATGATCACGGGGCTGGATATAACTTCGACAATTGACCCAGCTAGCCTCAATATCAAATGTACTCATAATTTCAAGACCAAGAGCATAGGAGGTTGGAGCGGCTTTATATCAATGTGTTAGTGATATGCCCTAGAGGCAACATGGAGATGTTGGATATCACGTCAATGTTTATGTATTTATGAATAAAGTGTTATTCAGTTCCATGAAATAGACGTCTTGTATTGATCAATAAGTACGTGACTTATTTATGAGACTCTTTATGCATGAATCTATTTCTAAACGATCCCTGATCATATTTCATATTGTTGGAACAAATATGATTCTAAGATCGGCATGTTTATTGATTGATGATCATGTCTCATAGATCATGGGTATGGAGATACCAAATCAATAAACATGGACATATGTGTTAGAGAACACATAGTTGGATAGACCCACCATGAGACACTACAGGAATTAATGTGCCATTAGTTGGTCTCAGGTAGTGTTGGTACAAAGTCCTTAGACCTGAGATCACCATGGATTCCAACATGTGTAGTAGCCTACTTTGGGACTACCAAACACTATTCCGTAACTGGGTAGTTATAAAGGTAGTTTTCGGGTTTGCTATGAAACATGGAGTGGGATGTGAGTGATCAAGATGGAATTTGCCCCTCCTTTGGAGAGATATCTCTGGGCCCCTCGAGGTAATGGATTATGGAAATGCATGGCCATGCTAAGTTGATTGAGGAGTCAATCAACAGACAGATAATCCAATACGGTTCGAGTGAATGGTTAAGCTATTGAAGGGATGGCACACATCTTGCCTATAGCTTAATTGGTATCGTGAGGCAAAGGGATTTGTGTACACATTACAGGTTCGGAGCCGATATTATTCTTGTATACTATGGTGTCAATATGTGCTGCTAGGCGCCGCTGTTGACAGGTCGGCTGAGTTGGACTCGAGCCGACGATCGGCTAAGTTAGACTATAGCTAAAACCGAGTATACCTGAACCTACAGGGTCGCACGCTTAAGAGGATAAGAACAGGCATTCGAGTTGGACTCGAATACGGCTCGATCGGATAGGGATCCGATCGGATAGAGTCCTATGAGCTTACGACGTATGGGCGACCAACTCTATGAGATTCGGATAGGATCCGATTCAAAATAGAGTCCTGATCGGCCACGAGTCCCAGTCGGCCAACTCTATATAAAGGGGTGAGGGGTGGAGAGCTGACGAGGACATCAAGTCAATTGATTGCGCCAAAATCGATCTGATCACACGCGGCTTTAGAAGTCGCCGAGATCAATCTCCACGGAAACCCTCCCCACCTTCGAGCCTAGCCTTGCATCGCGTGCTAGCACACGGGTGTTCGGCGTTCGTCCCGGACGTGTGGATACCGGTAGAGGCGCTGCTACGTTGCGCACTGTTGATCCGCTTCGGATCGGCTGCAATCAGAGCGATCGGTTGTGGTGGAATCGACTGCAGTCGGGCGCATCGGAGCGAGGTGTAAGAACGCGGCCGGACGACTCGAATCGGCTGATTGGTGAATCGGCTGTCCCCGGGAATCGGCTACACTGTTCCAGATCGGATTGCCCTGATTGGCTATTCCGCTGCACTCTACTCCAATCGGTAACGATCTATCGGCCCTTACTTGCAAGTGTTCCTGGTTTGCGCGGTAAAAAGTTTTTGTTTTCGGCTAGCGTAGCCTCCGCGTAACCCTTCACAATGAACATGAAAGACGGCCCGATCTCGAGAGAGAACATGCGCTTTCCTCCCGATGTGATTTGGAAAATTTGTATTACGTGGATCAATGCTGGGCCGACTAGCAAGCGGCAGCACGTAGCCGAAGCTCGGTGAGCAAGAAACAAGTCCCCTTAGGAAAATATCTGCTCGGCTATTTGTACCAGATGCTAAACAACGCATCGGCTAGGCTGGCTTCCAAGTAGGCCGTCAACGCAGGAGGACCCTGGTGGCTACTGCAACTGTGGTTAAACCTTCACACTTATCAGGTCGCAGAAAGGCCAGCTCCATTAGAAGCCGATTTACCCTTGATCGAGCCACGGTTCGAAGATGACGAAGAGGTGACCACCCACCGATGTCTGTCATTTGGGGAAGCGGCGGCAACTTATCCTGGATCCAAACTGACAGCCGATCATTTCAAAAATTGGTTCCGCAATCTGTACAGCGGCTTCCCGAGCAGCTCGAGGATATAGTTTGCCTCGAAGACTTTGATAAATTCGAACTCCCGGACGATCTTCGGCTAGACGAGCTCAATGCTGAAGAATACGAAAAGCCGAGGGAGATTTACATATCGGCCATAACGCCTTGCATCATCCCCGTCGGCATCCACCAAGGGCGCAATGTCTAGAAATCATACGAATTTTATCATTCGATGGTGGCTGCGAGACAACTTGGCATGGGCCAACAGCCGATCGGCCTCTATTATTCAGACAAGATCCAGGCCAGGGGCAAAATCAAAGGAGACATCATGATGCATCGGCTGCTCAACATCCCCGGTCCCCCCTAGGTAACATCGGCAACATCGACTTGGCGGTGACGAGGACAACTATCTTCAGCCGATGGTGGAAAGAGTGGAAGCGACACTTATTTCATCAATCGGCCTCAATGTATTTGACCATCGTCAATCCGGAGATGACCCCATCGGTAAGTGTCCTCTCTTTTTAGTTCCCTTCGGCTATTACTCGCATATTTGACTAACCGTGCCTCATCCTTTTGTAGACAACCGATGCCTCCCCCCCACACGCAAGCAACACAAGAGTAGCAATCCTCTATGCTCCTGGTGTGCTGTCCGGCTGCTACGGGCTGGCCTCATCGATCATCGGCGTCCACGCGTCGAAGGTAACAATACTCCTTCATGGCCAAACCCGTGAGCCGTTGCATCGGCAGAAGAGGGCGAAGCCGTCGGCTGCTGCTACCCCGGCTGCAGAGAAAAAGAAACGGGCTTCAAAGAAGCCAAAACCAACTTTAGCCGACGACTTGCCTCCAGTCGATCGAGATGTGGACACAATCCTTGAATAAGAAGTTAGGGACGAGGAGATGGACCAAGCTATCGATGCTGCCGCAGCCGAAACGAGCTCTTCAACAAATATGCATGGACTCCATCGGCTGAACAAACGATCAAAAAGACTCCGAGCCCTCCAAAGCGCACCCCTCATTCCCAACCGGTAAACACCTTTCATTATTTTATCTCATCACCTTTTCTAAGTTCATTCTTCATCGGCCTCCTCCTCCCTCAGTAAATTTATTGGTTGTGTGTTGGTTGATATCTTACAAAGAGCCCTCGGGTCTTATTTATACCCAGGCATAACAATATCTCTGTAGGACACGCTTTCTACCTTATCTACTATTTACAGTACGACAATATCTTGGGATGCAGTCCCATGCCGTTTTACAAAAGCAAAATCTATACAACTTCCTAATTTACAGATATAATTACCATTACAGGACCTTATCCATAGATTGCAATATCTTTAACGCACAATTTGGAGACCGAATCCAATACTTTATCTTCAAGTTTCCTTTTTGGGACTGGCTCCACTTCTATCCCAACTCGAAATTGGCTATCGGCTAACTTGATCCGATTTGGACTTAGCCACGGGCTCCACAGCCGATTCGGACTCAGCTGACACAGCCTCTGTTTCTCTACAAATTGCGTTCCTAATCCGATTCCACTTCAATCTTGGCCCTGAACTCGAGGATCTGGTTACCAAATTTGGTTGTTAACATATATTGATGGAATAATAGTCTAGAGAAAGTACGTGAAGATAACCATCACTTAGCTACAATAATTTACAATAAATTCAATAAATTCAATAATTTACAATAAATACAATAAATTAGATTAAATTTATTGTATTTATTGTAAACTATTAATTTATTGAATTTATTGTAAATTATTGAATTTATTGTAATTTAAACGTGGGTCTCGTTCGTGTCTCGCACCGAGGTGCATACCCCGTGAAACGGGTCCGTGCAGTTTAGGCCGATCGACCGCCCGTCCCCGTGAAAACGTGGGTCTCGTACGTGTTTCGGTGATCGACCGCCCGTCCCATGAAAACATGGGTCTCGTACATGTTTCGGCCGACCGACCGCCCGTCTCGTGAAAACGTGGGTCTCGTGCGTGTTTCGGCCGACCGACGCCCGTCCCGTCAAAACGTGGGTCTCGTGCGTGTTTCGGCACCGACTGTCCCTCCCGTGAAAACATGGGGCTCATGCGTGTTTCGGCCGACCGACCGCCCGTCCCTATGAAAACGGAGGTCTCGTGTGTGTTTCGGCCGACCGAAGCTTGCAACTACTGGAGAATTATATATTATTATTAAAATTTAAAATATTTTTCAATAGGGACTATGTTAATTATATATGATTGTTAGAATTTAAAATACTTTTGAATAGGGCAAATGTTAATTCTATATGATTATTGGAATTTAAAATACTTTTCAATAGGCATATGTTAATTATATATGATTATTATATTTTAAAATACTTTTCAAGAGGGCACTGTTTAAATATTTATCTCGGTTTGTAACACCAAGCTGGGATAAAAACATTTGAAAATAGCAGGAAAACATCTTTAGTCCCGGTTGTTGGTTCCAGCGGACTAAAGATTCTCACCTACTAGGGGTACAAGCATCTTTAGTCCGGTTGAAGCTACCAACGGGACTAAAGATCCCATTGAAGCCACCAACGGGATGAGTAAATCTTTGGTCCCGGTTAGTGGCTTCAACCGGGACTAAAGATATCTTTAGTCCCGGTTGTTTGCTTAAACAGGGACCAAAGATCCTGGTATCTATATATAGCAGAAGGCGCGGTGGATCCAAACACTTAGTTTTCATCGTCTTCTTCGTCGCGTCGAACCATAAACCGCCATCGCCGACATCTTCTCACGTCGCTGCCATCGTCTCACGCCGCCGCCATTGTCTCACGATGCCATCATCTCCCGCCGTCGAGGCACTGTCGTTGCCTGTCATCATCGCTGCATTCCAAGGTAATCTCATCGTCCGAATTCAATTTCATCTATGCACGATCTCGCCGAACCCTAACTCCCGCACCCCGTCTCCATCACCGTCGTCGTCACACGCCGCCATCGCCGCATGCCCTTGCCGCGCCCTGTTTGATTAATGCCATTGTCGCTACGGCACGTCACCACCGTCGCACGCCCTTGCTGCGACTCTGTTTTTTATATGGATTGTGAATCATATAGGACTATGAAATGGACTTTGAATATTTAATGAAACTGTGAATGACTTTGAATATTTGATGAAACTGTGAATTTGATTATATTTAGTGACTATGAATTGTGAATGTGAATGGACTTTAAGATTTGATTATATTTAGTGACTGTGAATTGTGAATGTGAATAGACTTTGAGATCAAATTTTGACTAAATTTTGAATTACAGGCAAAGAATTTTGAATTTTGAATGGACTTTAGATTTTTCTTATGACTATGAATCATATATATATTTGGAATGTAAATTTTGAATGTTAAATAATTTTGAATGTGAATTTGATTAATTTTGAATGTTAATTAATTTTGAATGTGAATGGACTTTAGATTTTCTTATGACTATGCACAACATTAATTTTGAATGTGGGTCTCGTGCGTGTTTCAGCCAACCGACCGCCCGTCTTGTGAAAACGTGGGTCTCGTGGGTCTTTCGGCCGACCAACCACCCGTCCCGTGAAAACATGGGTCTCGTGCGTGTTTCGGCTGACCGATCGCCCCTCCCGTGAAAACATGGGGCTCGTGCGTGGTTTGGCCGACCGACCACCCGTCCCATGAAAACGTGGGTCTCGTGCGTGTTTCGGCCTACCGACCACCGCTCCCGTGAAAATGTGCGGCTCGTGCGTGTTTCGGCCGACTGACCGCCCGTCCTGTGAAAACGTGGGTCTCGTGCATGTTTCGGTCGACTGATCGCCCCTCCCGTGAAAACGTTGTTGTTTATAGTTTGTACGGAAAAAAAGAAAATCAACCTCGCCATCCACCTCCTCGCCTCTCGACCTTATCTCCCTCACGTCATCCTCGTCTCTTTCTCTCCTCTCCTCTTCACTTCCTCTCCTCTCCACCTTATCTTCCTCACGTCATCCTCTCCTCTCCACCTTATCTTCCTCACGTCATCCTCTCCTCTCCACCTTATCTTCCTCACGTCATCACCGTAACATAGAGTACTATTTTCAAGTGCATTCTGCAGTGGTCGGAAATAGACGAGGGATTTACATCAAGTCGACAAGAGAATGAAATAAATCACAAGACAAAGAACTATCCCAATGGAACTGTCACAATGATTCGACAAAGAAAAAATGTCATCGAAACTCGTTCTTTTTCTTATAAATACAAGTTTCAGTTAAAGAAACATAATGCAATACACATCTATAATTTGATTATATATATATCAATATATAGTACGATGACATTAAACTGATTTAACGAGTAGCTCGACTATATTTCATCTATATTTTCCTCAGTTATATATTTAGTGTTAACTCGATCTACATCTATGCATTGGGAATCATACATGTATTAACTGGATACTTTTTTTCTTGTCAGAATTCCTTGATCAAGTCCTTAAACTCACAACAATCAAATGGCTGATCGTGAGGACGAACAGTTTCTCCTTGATGAGATCGCACAGGGTAGCAATCAATATTTCATTGAGGAGGGAAATGAGGATCCTAATCAATACCTCAACAAGGAGGGGAACGAGGAGGATAATGAGGTCACTCCAGCCGTTGGAGAGAAGAGGGCACGTGGGCAATGCGGTGTCAGTGAGCAAATTGAGGGTCGCTATGTCATAACAGAAGTGGCACCGGACGGTCGGCCAAGTGCCCCAGCCGACGCCGCAAGGAAGTTTGTGGCACACAGCAGATGGGTGGTGAGGGATCATCTGTCCATCAGCGTTATGAACTAGAGGCGATCAAGGACAGGAGGAGATGAGCAGAGCTATCTCCCGGACACACAGAAAGAGATGTTGTGGACGACAATGCCGCAGACGTTCACCATCCCAGAGTCAGAACAGGCAAGGGTCAAGGAATGGACGTTAAATAAGATTGCTAAGCTCTTCAGGAACTATAAGAAGGAGTTACACAAGAAATACATTCTGAAGGGCCAGAACCCAGACTTTGACAAGTTCCCAAAATTTAGAGATCACTGGGAGGCCTTTGTGCAATACAAGACAGGGGAGCAAGCGCAAACCCTCATTGAGAAGAACAAGGCCAACGCAGCCAAGAAGCAATACCACCACAAGCTAGGGTTAGGCGGCTATCAAAAGGCAGTGCAGAAATGGGAGCAGATGAAAGCCGACCTAGAAGCGCGAGATATCATTCCGGGCACAACCAACTGGTCGAAACGATCAAAACACTGGTTCTATGCTCATGGCGGATCGTTGAATCCTACCAATGGATCAGTAATATTCGACGCTGAAATCCAAGAAGCGGCCAGGAGATTGGAAGACACACTAGAAGCCTCTCCCTCGGGCTCGTTCAAGCCTGACAGAGAGAAGGATGAGTTAACGCTTGCACTCCAAAACCTCGAGCATCTGGGACGAATGTGAGAAAAAGACATCGTTCCATGGAAATACGAGTTTCAAGAGGACGTCAACACCTACAGGAGCCGCATGAGAAAGAAGCTAGACACAAATGCAAAGCTCGCAGACAGGAGATCCGTCTCTCATAGACCGATCAGATAGTGGAGCCAAAGGTGACCGAAAAGTTGGCCGAGGAGCGGAGCCACTTTGTTAGCCAACAACCAGATCCAACAAAAATAGCGCAGCAGCTGTGCTTCCACAGGAAATGAAGCTGAACTGGCCCCACAAGCTCTAGAATCTCCATCATGCCCTGTTGACGAGATCACGCAGCGGACGCCGTGCGAGCTACATATTTCACTGAAGAACCTGTCAATTAAGGTATGCTTGTAGTTTTATGTTATATATATTCCCTTTAAGAACTTGACAATCAAGGTTGATTACTAATTAATAAGCTATCTTCTCGAACAGGTGACATCCAGCATGGCGATACCAGTAGATCGAGCTGGGACCTACCACTCAGGCTTGTTCCACGTGGGTACTCGAAAGTCAAAATTGAACAAGCGAAACACGGCTATGAAGATCTCAAGCTGAAAATCCCCAGAGGAGATGGGGAGACGACGCTAGGAGAAATAGCCCACGGGATAATTCTATGGAGCAAGCCCTTCATTGTATTTCCACTACGAGAAGCGACACCTTTCGTTCGTCCGTCGTCTCCACGTGGACCGTCTCCTCCGCCTCCTGCGTCGCCTCCACGAGCACGACTCCTAAACAGCCGTCTCCCACTCCCCAGTCTTCTTCGCCTCCTCCGTTGCCACAACGAGCACCGACTCCTAAATGGACTGTCTCTCAGCCTCCTTTGCCTCCTCCATCGCCTCCTAAGCGCAGAGCTCAAGCCACGCGGTCAATGTCAACCCATGGACCAAGAAGCAAGATGCCCAAATTTGACCTGCTCCCGCCAGCCCCAAAGAAAACATCGTACGACAAGACTCTCGAGGAGTTGCACGAGGCGGTCCAAGCTGAGGTGAGGGCACATTTCAAGAAGTCTCCTGAGAAGCCTCCTAAAATCGCCCCGGAGACCAAGGCCTTCTTTAAGAAGATGCACTGTATGCCACAGCCTAAACCGCAACTGCTACCGACTACGACAGGACGATCAGGAAGGCTTCTAGGAAGGCGCCAGCAAAGGGCAAAGATGTACCGCAACTCAGGATGCAGCCTCAGAAACCCCTTGAGTTCAGCACAACACCAAATGTTTGAGCCGAGTTAAGAAAATCTATGGAATTTGTAGGAATATCGATGGACCAAGTATCCGAACATGCACCTATAGGGAAGGCTAAGCTGAAGTACAAGTTCCAACTTGGGCAACCTCTTATAAAGACCGATCAGGTTAAAACTTTACCTACACAGATGTACCGTTTTCATAAGTGGTACATGCAAAAATCAAGCAAAGGTACAGAGATGGTCGTGGGAAAAATACTCAATGGACTATATGTTCGATGGAGGTGACCACTTTTTTATCCGCTTCGAGGACATATTCGACCTATACCAGCTGGATGCCCTCGACGTCTTTCTTATAGCCACGTGGGTTTTGTAAGTATCGTTCAGTTATATTTATTTCGTTCCTTAGCTCCTTGTATTTAGCCGACTAAAATTCTTTTACCCATTGTAGAATGGCTATCCAATATTGCAACAAGCAAGAATATACCAAATATGAATTCATGGACCCTCAAAAAATTAACACCGTGATGGTAGACCAATATCCGATGCAAACAGAGGAGAACATCTACAATATGCTGGTGCAATAGCATTACAAGACATTTATACTTCTGCCATACAACACAGCGTGAGTTTGTACCACCTTCCATACCAATTTCAATCCCGTGCATACATACAGTTTCATATATGTCATCTCATACAATTTGCAGATTCCACCGAGCTCTTTTTGTAATTTACGTTGAGAGCTTGTGGATCCATGTCTTTGACTCAAAGGATAAACCAGAGTCTACGTACGCAACGATTTTTGAAATGTTAAACAGGTAATGCCATCTTACTTGCTATTGCATATATGCGGTTTTCGGATAATTACTTGTTAGCTTTCAACTGCACATAGGGCATGGGCATGGCTCCGTGAGACGGTTCGTGGGACTTGGAAAGAAAAGCTTTTTGTGAGGATGAATTTTCCAGTGAGTAACATGCTCAAAGTTATATTGAATCATTAATTTATTCTAAAATATAAATGTATATTAAATTTATCATCGTTTCTCCTTTAGTGTGCAAAACAGGCGAAGGGGATAAACTTGTGTGGCTACTACGTCTGCGACTATATTCACCGCCTAGTTATCCAAGTCACAGGTCCCCAGGATCTAGATGTACGTATAACAATCATTTATATATTACGTCTCAATTTCTTATTGATTTCATATATTTATTTCTCGTTTATTCGAATGACAGCTTATGCACGTAAGGGAAAAACTCCTCCACGCGAGTTTCATACACACTGATCAATAAAAACTGATGGAATTTATCAACGAGCAGGTTATTGATCCCACGGGAGAGTTCTATTTTTGTTTGAGCATCATAGACCCTCGATCCACAAGATAGAAAATTTTTTGTAACATATGATATAAAACAGTAAAAGAATGTAATATATGTGGATATTTATGTGTGTGCATATTTTGATAATATATATATATTTCCTTAATTAAGTGTATTTATATGTGTGTAAAATATATATTTATATATATATGCATATTACATATATGTATGTAAAATATGTTTGTGTATATATAATTAACAAACAGCAAGGAGCAAAATTAAAAAAAAAGAAAAAACCTCCGGGAGTAAAGATCCATCTTTAGTCCCGTTATTTTAATCGGGACTAAAAATGCCGATTTTAGTCTCGTTTTTGTTGTCCCGGTTTGATATCCGAGACAAAGGGGTTCACAAATCGAGATAAATATGAGTTTCCCCAGCAATGAGGAGTTAAAAATATTCTGGTATTCGGATTATCCATGACGGTTTTTGTCCGTTGCCAAAGACACAGTTTCTGGTAGTAATGACAATCTTTTCCTTGAAAAAGTTTACACTTTTTTTATCATTTCGAACCGTTTGTATTAAGAAATCAACGGATTGGAGGGAGCTTTCAAGTTTTTGTTTTTAAAAAATAGATTAGCGACAACTGTGCACACGCCTTTTAAAAAAGAGTAAACTAAATTTTATTTGGGTCATCTTTATTAGCGAAAGTTAAGCTAGCCTTTTTTCTTAACAGTAATTAACCTTTTCCCTTAACATCATATATGTTTACCATTCTTTGCAGGCTGGGGTTAGACAACTTGGAGTGTCATGCTGGCTTTTGTGCTACAAAATTGTGCTATTTGCGGTCACAAATTATGAAAACGGATCTAAGGGCTTCCACCACCGAAGCCCTTGCCATCGAATAATAAAAAAAGAAATTATTATTATTTTTAACTCGCACTTTCAATACCCGCCAATTGCAGAAACAAATTATTGCACTGATTTTTATCTCGCACGATGCAATACTCAATTGCTGCCATACCGAACTTCTATCTCATGGATGCTCCACCAGCTGCTGCTTGGTGGCTTGGGCTGAAGCAGGGATGAAGTCCATGTGAACCCTAGTCCAACGCAAACATTGGTAATTATATGTGTTGATATGTGGAAAGTTGGTGTCGATTCTCTGGATCGGCAATAATACTTTTGAAGTGCACTAGATCTAGCAGAGATGGTGACACAAAGTTTATATTGGTTCAGGCCTTTAGAGGAAGATAATACCCTAGTTTAGTGGTATGAGATCAAATTTGTATCAAGGTTTTACAATACGGCGTTAGGGTTAGCATGTAGTGATCCTCCATGTGTCCAAGGTATCTGTATGATAAGCATGCCACCGTTGTAGCATGCTATATCGGTCGTTAAGGAGTTGCCACATAGTCGGGACTATTGCCCCCCTATATGGGATGAGGGGAGGGTTACAAGAAAAGTATATAGTCGGTTACTATTGACACAAAATACGTCGCGACACACGAAGGCCTAGGAGATCTGCTTAGCTCCAGTGCAGATCTTATCAATTGGGTTCAGGGAGTGACAGTTTGATCCTACAACTAACAAGATAGATAGATCAATCGTATAATATAAAGGAGCATTGGAAAATAAGCCCATGTGATGTAGCGAGATCAGCCGATGTTGATAGGGTTTTGAACAATTAACTATGGATCCAATGCAGAATCAAATAATTAGGTAAATAATGATATAAAGATGATCAAAAGAATTTGACCAATAAACCAGTCTACCGATACTGACATAATATGGTAGATGCATAGGTCCGATGGTTACAGCGTACATCGATTGGAAGTCCAATGAAGATCTAATGTAGCCGATGTTTGTCAAAGCACTTATACATCAACTAAAAAACCGATGCTAGCATGATACATACAAAATAAATAATAATATCAGCTCTATCCAGCTTTTCGAAGGGACGAACCTACTACTATATACTTTCATTCTGTTAAAACTAACCTCGATATCGAACCAAACCGAGACAATATAAGGTTGAAGTTAACAAAACTAGGCCAATCGAAAATAGATTAATTGTATTATCATTGTAGATCAACTGGATGTAATGTAAATATAACTTATTGGCTAGCACTCCGATAAAACGTAGTATAAAACCTATTGACTTATCAAGACTTAGTTTATCAGCAACAATCTAGAAGATCAGACCTAACCGAGACAGTACGAGATTGGGTTTGATAAAATAAACTAGACAAACCGATAGATCTATACAAACATGATGGATATATCTTGATTGGAATACGAGGTTGAACCTAACCAATGCAGCCTTAGATAGAACAGAATATATCGGGTAAGCCAACAGCCGATCAACTAGAATATCGGAAGGAACTAAGAAAGTTCTAGCCGATACAACTACCGGGTTGATGAGACTTACCCTCCCGCTATAGTTCGAACATAACTGATACAACCCTTCGTGAGAAGCTAAGACCTCATCGAATTGAGGGTGACGATGCATGGAAATTGATTATATTAATCTGTGGAGATGTCTTACAAAGATCCGAGGTGTACATATTTATACCCTTGAGTTGATACAAGTCTTGATCGGACATGACAATGGTTTCCTAAAGATACTAGGAAAAATACAAGTCCTGATCAAATACTAGATACAACTTTCTAAAGATAAAAGAAAAGTTACTAAATCTTTCCTAATTAATAGATTGAATTACATTGTCATGTCATGGTCTTCACGATTCTTTCTTGAACTCGATCTCTTCTGGATAAACTTCCTTCGGTTGATCAACTTTTTTCCTTAGCCGAATCCACTAAAGAACCATAGAAAATTTTACAACTAAATCTCCTATTATATCTATCAAAGATATACATTATCTCCAGGATTTATACCTTATCTCGGGATTCTCTCTTTCTTGGTTTACAAGTAAGGTGCATGGGCCTAGGGCATTCGGACCACCCGATGCTATTTGGCATGAGGGCCCAACATGAGGCACCCACGTACTGTGTACCCCACAGTAACCCCCGACTCTATACTTAGTTGAGCATCAACCAAGTGGAGAGTCAACAACAAGAGCTCCCAGTGGCATATGATTAAATAAATCAACCCCTAGGGGACTTGCCTCATGCAACGGAGCCAGCCAAACCATGGAGGTGAGGAAGCTAGTCGGCGAAGACGAAGTTAGCCAATGAAGGGACACAATCGCCCGACGGCGGCAGAGGCATCCGACGTGGAGGCGTAGCCCGTAGTCAGTGGCGATGCAGCCAGTTAGCATGGGGACATGGCCACCCAGTGGCAGCGGAGGCAACCATGCATGGAGATGCAGTCACGAGTTGACGGTGACAGAGCTGGCTAGCGGGGGGACATGGTCGCCCGACGACGGCAACGACAGCTATGCATGGAGGCACAACCCCCAGTCTGTGGCAATGGAGCTAGCCAGCACGAGGACATGATCACCTGGTGACGGCGGAGGCAACCGTGCATGGAGACATAGTCCCTAGTCAGTGGTGATGGAGCCAACTAGCGGAGACGTTATCACTTGGTGGCAGCGGATGCAGGCGACATTCAGGCATAAGCCCTAGTCGGTGGCGACGGATCCGAGTAAGTGTTGATGGTCATTAAGTACAAACTTTAACCATCAACTCCTGCATAAAATATATCAAATATTACATCAAAACTTAGTGGTAGAGGTTTACTACTAACCATTTCCACTAGTCTTGGTAAATATATGTATGCAGGTAATTTTTGGACGAAAATCACCCGCCATGCGAAGAAACGCACCTCCAAAAAATCGAACGTGATTACACGGATTGGAGGCCCTACATGTCAATCAAAACCACCTAGAATTGAGCCTAACCAAAGTACAACACGTTGGGGGCCCACCAGGCAGCGTCCCAGCTGAAGGAGTGGCCGGAAGGTGGGCCACAAGTTCTGCCGAACCACAAGGTCGGTCGAACCGACCTTGGCTCCTCTTGCCATCTCTTTGCACGTGGACACTCCCTTATGGTGGTTATGAGTGATTCGCGGGAAGAAACCGACTTAGAACCGCCTTAGGACTAGAATAAATAGGAGGGTAAGGCTTCACCTTAAAAAACACACAACAATATCAAAGTTTCACTCCAAAGGCAAAGTTCTAGCTCTCTAGTGCTTAGAAAGTTGGGAAGAGAGTGAGGTGTAGTCCTGAGGAGTGCCGGATATCTCGGCACTGACCTTCGATGTTGTACCTCAACGGATGCTTGTTCAATTGAGTACGTGTTCGTGATTTCCTATGGTTAAATTCCTTTCCATTGAGTAAGTATTTTACTTCATTTACTTACGGGATCATCATCCATTCGTGGGTGCTCTAGTCTAAGACTCTTGATGAAGATGAAAGTTCTTGGCCAAGACTAGAGTAGTAATCAATGGCGTAGACATGGTGTCTAGGCTAGGGTTTACCTTTGTTTGCCGTGTACTCCACGAGTTATAGAGGTAAGCGGTAGGTGGTGATAGCCCTATCCATCCTTTGTAATTCTCCACGTTCAGCTATGTTGTAGAGTTGTAGGCCGAAGTCACTCAATAGATCGAGTGTAAGACGGCGCCCGAAGTAAGTAAATAGAGTGAGGCTTACCATCTATCTAGAGCCATAACCATAGAAATCCTCTCTATACCCTCGCCTATATATTCTTGTTGTCCTTGGATGAACCTAACCCTTAGATAATTCACACAAGTTCCCTGTGAATTCGATACCTTGGAATACTCCCGAGTGAAGTGCTACAATACTATTCCGTGCGCTTGAAGATTAATCTGTGATCATAAGAAATACCAACAGTAAGGTAGCACTCAGGAGTGTGCCTCACACAGCGAAGTAACACCCAAGTAAGACAACTTGGGGGTGTGCCTTACTTAGTGGAGTGATGGCCGAGTAAGGTAGCCCTCGGGGTATATCTCACTCAGCAGTGTAGTCCAATCCTCAAGTGTAGGAGATGGGCGCGTGCTACCGAGATCCTATTTACGCACATCCAGATCTGGGCCCTGCATTATGAACACATAAAAGGAGTAGTATATTGTATAGAAAATATCCACTGGAGAAGAATACGAGTATGATTAAATACATGTAAATATTTGTTTCTCCTCTTATCAAAATGAATTTCTTCGAGTAGTTGACTCCTTTCGTTTAAGCACTCTTCCTCGGGCATACGGTATGGGGCATAGTCGTACTATGTAAGTGCGCAGTGAGTGGCATAGCTCCCAGGAGAACGGTGTTAGGCATGACCTTGACCATGTAAGTGTGCAGCAAGTGACGTAGCCCCCAAGTAAATGGTGTTAGGCATGGCCTTGACTTTGTGAGCCATGCAAGGAAACATAGATTAAGGATCAGATTTTGTGCTACTTAGGTACTCTGGAAACCGTTAAGAGGAAGAAATGAACGTGCAGTATGAGCACCTAATAGGTGTAGCCCTCGACTTTCTGTTTAGTTGGGTGACCATCTAAACAGTAAGTCAAAAACAAAATAAATTACTCAAACAAAAATACCATATAAAAATGACTTAGCTTGCTCGGTATTCCACGAGTCGAGAATAGTCGTGGAGGTGGTAAGGCCCCTCAGCTGCGGTGGAGCCGTTCAGTCAGTAGGGACATGGCCCGCGTGGAGACACAATCCCTGGCTAGCGGCGTGGTGCCAGCAAGCCATCGAGGCGATGAGGCCCCTCGACACCAGCAAAGTTGGCCAATTGACAAGGATGTGGTCACCTGGTGGTGACGTAGGCAGCCGTCGTGGAGGCGCAACCAAGCCGGTGAGCCATCGAGACGGTGAGGCCCCTCGGTTATGGCGGAGCCACCCAGGGCGGGGATGTGGTCATCCGGTGGCGGTGGAGGCAGCCGACATGGAGGCATAGCCTCTAGTCGACGACGAGGATGTCGGCTAGACGTAGAGGCGGTGAGGCTCCTCGGCTATGGCGGTGCTAGCAAACACGAGGGCGTGGTCACTCGATGAAGGTAGAGGCAGCCAGCGTGGAGGCGTAGCCCCCAGTCGTTGGCGAGGATGCCGGCTAGTCGTAGAGGCGGTGAGGTCTCCCGGTGGCGGAGGTGTTGGCTTGCCTAGGGATGTGGTCGCCCGATGACGACAGAGGCAGCCGGTGTGGAAATGTCATCTTCAGTTAGCAAAGGAGGAGCCGACCAGCCGTGGAGATGGTGAGGCCTCCCGGTGGCGGCGATGAACTTGAGGG
The DNA here is from genome assembly GCA_019925245.2 of Oryza australiensis. Lineage (NCBI taxonomy): Eukaryota > Viridiplantae > Streptophyta > Magnoliopsida > Poales > Poaceae > Oryza > Oryza australiensis. The sequence goes on from JAIFGZ020000126.1 coordinate 1,403,046, forward strand.
AGCCGATGTGGAAGTTGCTCCCAGTCAGGAAGTGGATGTGATCTATCACGACAACTCCGCTAGAAGCCATCTCGTCCTGAAGATTAATCTAGGGCCCCCTACCTGGCGCGCCAACTGTCAATTCTCTGAATCGGCAATAATACTTATGGAGTGCACTGGATCTAGGAGACACGGTGACACAAAGTTTATACTGGTTCAGGTCATCGGAATGAGGTAATAGCCTAGTCCAGATGTATGCAATTAGATCTGTATCGAGGCTTCACAATACAACATTAGGGTTAGCACGTAGTGATCCTCCCCATGTCTAGGGTATATGTATGATAAGCGTGTCATCGTTCTAGAATGCTATGCCGGTTGTCGTGGAGTTTCCCCATTTTCGAGACCCCTGCCCCTCCTTATATAAGATGAGTGGGAGGGTTACAAGAAAAGTATCTAGTCGGTTACAACTAAATCTCCCATTCTATCTATCAAAGATATATATTATCTCCGGGATTTATAACTTATCCCGGGATTGTTCCTTTCTTGGTTTACAGGTAAGGTGCATGGGCCTAGGGCACTCTACCACCCCATCCTATTTGGCACAAGGGCCATCATGAGGTACCCCAAGTACCGTGTACCCCATTGTTAGGCTTGCCCAAAGTCATTGTGAAACTTTGGTTAATAAAGGGGGTCCAAAGTAAAGTTTCCTCAAAAAAACTATAGATAAACTTGTGCATAGAATGTGCTAAAACTATGGATAAATTAAATCTTTATATAAATAGTGTCCTCTTTATGCTATAAAAAGTCCAAATTACCCCCTAAACTATTGGGTCGATCCGAATTACCCACATGAACAACAAACCAAACATTTCTCCCCTCAACTCTTCAAGCTGGACAAATAAACCCCTGCCAATACATGTCTCTATTTTGATCTTACGTGGCAACAAAATCTAGCTTTCATCCTATGTGGTCATGGGGTCTAAGTGACATTCTTTATTTTGCCATCCACATCTTCCCCATGCAAGTTAGAGAGAGAGGTGCAACACTTTCCTCCAAATCCAACTTCTTGTTCTCCTGTTCTCCGCTGCATTATGGTGGCGATAACACCCGGAAGCACCAACCCTCCCTCGGCTTGTTTGGTCAGCCCCCAAATGTAACCAGCCATCTGTCTACTCCTCCTCCTGCTGCTACTTGTATGATTTGCTTATGTTTCGGATGCAAAAAACCAACCAAAATACCAATCAATTTGCCGTCATATGGCGAACCTGGGCAGCGACACCAACCATATGCCTGATTGAAGTAGTATGAGTACCGTGTCGAGCCTCATCCTCACCAAACTAAGTCCCACCCCCGTGACACCCACAAGCCAACTGCTGAGCCCAAGATGCTCTGGGGTAGGATCAACCCTAGGAGCTTCGACAACCCTGTCGTCCAAGGCAAGCCCCTGCTGAGCTCAAGGAGAAGCTCATCAGGTCTCGCAAGAAGAAAGCACGCCACACTGCTTATCCCATCGATCTCCACTGCCACGATGTTCCTAGGAGTGGTGTGCAATGCCCAAGCGGTTCCCCCGAGTAGAGTGGAGGAGGTTGGGCGAAGCCGGTGGAAGGAGAAGTGATGCATATCCATGATGACGGCCTAACGGCGAGGCCAATTATGGAGTGGGTAACAGAAGCATGTGAGACCATGCCGCTCCTCTCCCTTTCCTCTAGTAGTTGCCACCATGGTTATCCCGAGCACGAGCTCCGCCTTTGGTAGTTACACCCATTAATTCCCGAAGGAAGGTCGAGAGCAAGAAAGAGCTCTACCGAAAGCCACCACCTTCACCAAGCTACCCAAGGGGAGCTCGAGATCCGCCGCCAGCCTTCGTCTCCAACAACCACCTCCATGGAACTCCCCCTCTCTGTTTCATGGAGCAACCACATGAGAGAGGTAGACAGATAGAGTGAGGGTGAGAGATATGACATGTTGGCCATCATTTTTTTTTGTTTTTTTACTGGACTACCACGTGTGCACCCTGTAGGTATAAAACCACATTGAATTGAGTTAGATTTTTTTGGAGGGGTGGAGTGATGTGACCAAGACTACTATTGATACAACCGTTGCTCACATCATAGGTCAACCGAAAGACATCAAGATCAAGGTATCCAAGTACTTGAATCCAATTCGGCCACTACTACCATGCTGACTTCAAACGGCCACTAAATATGCATAGGAGCTCCGATTTGGGTCCATGAATATTTGATGGAAAGCCCTCGGAGTCACGTTTCCAACTGATCCAGCCTCATCTCCAAATTTCATCCCAACCAGCTGCATTCACAGAAACAAGGTGTTGCGTCACCTATAATGGGCCTATGGGCTTGTAACTTCATCTGGGACCCGGCCTAAGTGGGGCCCAAGTGGGGTGTTCCCTAACCTCATGGAGCACAACCCTAGGGAACCCTAGGTTGTCCTCCTACCTCCTTAAATAGGTAGCTACCCCCTTAGGGTTTCTCGGGTTTTGTTTAGATTAAAGTTTAGCCATTGCTACTTTTTTGGGTAAAGCGTGATCGGTAAGATCGTTGTTTTCTCGTTACAGAATCCCAACTTATCATTTGTATTCAATTTATATTTGCAACTCAGATTGTTTTTTCTTATTATTGCTTGTTTCTTTGATTTGCTTGCAGAAATAAGATTGATCCGCATTGGCAAGATCAACAACCCATGGAGAGGTGTATCGATCGCTAAGGCGCAACACAACAATGTCTCGTATGGTTGTGGTCGGGTCGTCAACGTTTCTCCCAAATCATAGTTATCATCAACTCACTGAAAGATCGGGCCTATCAAAGCCGTGAGCTTGTCAAGTGGAGCTCAGGTTTTATCAACCGGTATGAGAGCTTTCGTTGCTCGGTGAGTTTTTATCTACCTACAACCAGAAAATAGCCATATAAAAAAATTGCATCCTTTACCTAGCCATATGTGTGTCATTGCATTGTTCTTTTCAGTTTTTTGCTTTGTTGAGTTTTGCGTTGCATCGTTGCATCGAGTTACTGGTCTTAGCGTCTAGTTCGTTTAGAGTTTCGAGTTTTTGTCACGTCTTGTACCACCACCATCACCGCCACCGCCGTCTCTACCACCACTGCAAGTCACATCTTTGCCACTGCCTCTACCATTAACATATTGCCATCCACACTTTGGACAAGTTCTGGTCATTCTCCTTTGTTAAATAGGAGTTTTGGGGGAGTTCTTCTTGGATTGGAAAGTTATAACCGAGTAGGATTCGGAATCAGTTTGAATAGTGGTAGTAAAATCGTTGTTTCACCTCCATGCGGACTCCGATTTGGGCGTTTAAATACTTGTTAGAAAGCTGCCGAGACAATCTACAACTTTGCTTTTGGGTGCACTTGCATATTTTGTCGTCTTCGACATGCTTAGATCACAACAAAGTTTGACAGTTTTTATAGTCTTATATTATTCCTAGTATTCAACCAGATTTCCATTGCTAAGTTTGCTGGTTGTATGTCTTGGTCTTTGTCATTTTTTTTGTTTTAGAAAAGAAAAAAGACATAAAGGTTCTTAAAAAATACCAAAAAAGCCGCACCAAAAAAAGAGAAAAATAGAAAGAAAAAAAAGAAGGAATAAAAAAAGAGAAAATCGGTTGTTATCTTTGAGTTTTCTTTTATATATCGAGTTGTGATTGAGTTATTTCTAGTGCTATCTTATGGTATCGTTTGTGTCTAGGCTCACGCCTCTAGTACGTTTTAGCCTAGGACCAGCACGATACTTGACTTTGAACGATTATTCAACTTTGCATTCTCTGATTTGAGCATTTGTTATTCCTTTGCTACATATTTAAGCCTACCTAGAGCTCCACAGATTTGATTGCAGCCATACAGCAGGTGTTTGCCAAGGTATTGATACATGCAACCTCCATTGGGTCTAGGTTAAGTCAGTGTGGTCACTATTTCACTTGCATTGGTAAGAACTTGTAAGAGCTCGGTTAAAAACTTGAGTGTGTGTGATATTTGAGCTGCCACTACCTAGCAGTTGATAGGAGCATGCATATTTTTGTGTGTGTTTCTTGTTTTCACTAACCATGACAGGATTAACCAAGGAAATACGATACAGTCAAGCTCAACATCGACATCTTCGTTGAGACATGAGGAGTGATCAACATGACGCATGTGAGGTAAGTGACGTTGTTCTTGCTAAGATCAAATCTGCACTACCTTATTTTGAAGGAAATTATCATCCTTATGGTTACATTAAATGGGAGCTAGCAATTGCTAGAGAATTTAAAAAGCATGGTTTGTCTAAGAAACATATGGTAATGTGTGCCTCTAGTGTTTTAATTAAAAATGTTTCTTATGATTGGAAACATCTTTGTAGGCATAACAAAATACGTCAATCTTGAGAAGACTTGAAACGATATTTGAGACAATGTTATATTTTGTGTATTATGTGATATTCTGCTCAATAAACTGCAGTGTTTAAAACAAGATACCGGAACTGTTACTTCATATTATCATGATATACATGCTTGTTTATTACGTCATGGTTTATATGAATGCAAAGAAGCTATAAAATTGAGGTTTTTACGTGGGCTTAACAAAGATATTCAGGACATGCTTACTTGTCAAAGTTATAGATCTCTTTCTCATTTGATACAACTTGCTTGCAATGCTAAAAGTCGAATAGAGGAGAACATGAAAAAGCAACATGCTATGTTTTTTCCTCCTATTACTAACCATTTGCAGGAAGTGTATAATGACGGAAAGGAGATAGATATGAATGAGCCACCATTCCCATTGTTCACACTCAACTTCGATGCACCACCATCATCTAAAAAAACATCAAAGGTAAACTAAATGGTGCTGAAATTAATCAAGGTGAGTGTGTTGTTAATGAATTAAATTTGTTCACTTCTTGTGCTAAAGTAGAGCGACCATTAGTGGAATCAATTGCAAGTTGATTTACTTGTTGTTCCTTGTGATAAAGAACAGTTGTGTCATAATGCTTCACTTATATCAATGGCACGACTAGTGAATAAACATGCTATTTCTAGTGTTAGTTCTTTAGGTATTGATTTTAAGCATGTTGTTCACATTACTAATGAAGTTGAGGAACATGAATTGCTATCTTTTTTAAATAATTTGGGCTATGTTCTGTTTGATGACTTTTGTGAGTTTGATAATTTGAAGGACAAATTATTTGCTACATTTGATTTGCTATGTTCAGCTAATGCTATATTTCGTATATTTGGTGAAATAATGATAGAGGGACATATTTGGTGCATAGAGTTTACATAAGTTCGTATTTAGAATCTCCTGTAGCCGTGGATAAAAATTACAAGCTAGAGAGATATGTCATTGCTAATCATGTTATCTTGAGTTTGTGTTGTTTTGATTTGAAAGAACAGGCTGGTTCTGAGGAAGGGAGCGACCGGATCACTCAATATGGTCTCCATGCACCAAGGTAGTTGCATCACATGAGTACTTGGTTTCTGAAGAAGGAGTGCAAAATGAGCAGCAAGCGAAACAATCAAATGTGGTATCCATGTTCGTTGTTATTCGCTAAAGAACTGATGATATTACATGATGAAAGTTTGTTGCATTTATTTTCATGTACACAATTCTATGGGGAAGATCATGCACTACGTGAAGAATGTCATATGGAAAAACTGAGGACGGTTTTTCCTAAAGAAAGGGAGGATAATGTGACCATGGCTACTATATATTGATACAACAGTTGCTCACATCATAGGTCAACCGAAAGACATCAAGATCAAGGTGTCCAAGTGCTTTGGATCCATGAGTACTTGATGGAAAGCCCTCAGAGTCCTCTTTCGAACAGATCTAACCTCATCTCCAAATTCCATCCTAGTCAGTCACAATCACAGAAACAAGGTGTTGCATCACCTATAATGAGCCTATGGGCTCGTAACTTCATCTAGAACCCCGGTTCAAGTGGGGCTCAAGTGGGGTGTGCCCCAACCTGGTAGAGAATGACCCTAGGGACCCCTCGTCCTCCCACCTCCCTAAATTGCTAGCTACCCCCTCAGGGTTTCTTGGGTTTTGTTTAGATTAAAGTTTAGCCATTTCTACTTTTGCAAGTAAAGTCGTGATCGGTTAGATCGTCGTTTTTGTTACAAAATCCTAACTTATCATTTATATTTAATTCCTATTTGCAATTCAGATCGCTTTTATCTTGTTCTTGCTTATTCTTTTGATTTGCTTGCAAGAATAATGTTGGTCTGCATCGGCAAGATCAACAACCCATGGAGAGGTGTATCAATCACTAAGGCGTAACACAACAACGTCTCGTATGGTTATAGTCGGGTCATCAACGTTTTTCCCAAATTATAGTTATTATCAACTCACCAAAAGATCGTGCCAATCAAAGCCGTGAGCTTATCAAGTGGAGCTCAGGGTTTATCATGGGGGTGAGGGTGAGAGGGGGAGGGGGAGGGGTTGCAGTTTAGCTTATATGTTCGGATTGAGGAACTTGGATTATCACATTCTGTTTTGTTGTTAGAGGGGTAATCCGGACCGTCACAACAGTTTAGAGCCGTAATTCGGACCTTCTTCAGAAACTAAAGGTCTCAACATCTTTTAGCAATTAGCCACATATAATCCAAACTAGAGTACTAAGGGCGCGTTCTTTTTAGAGGGTAGTTTTAGCTAATTATGATTAACTGAGTATTAGTTATTAAAAACTTGAAAAATGGGTTTATTTGATTTTTTTTACAGAAACCTTCTGTATAGAAAGTTTTTTTACAAACGTATTGTTTAGTAGTTTGACAAACGTACGAGTTAACATAAGACGACGAGGAGTAGCGTGCTAAGCTCAAATAGCTGTTTAGAACAGGCCTAAATGCACATGTTACAAAAGACTATTATTATTTCTTTATCAATGCCTCTGGGTTTTCCCTTATCTTCAGTTCTCGTCCGGTTTCACCAATGTGTCGTGGCATGAAAAAACAGTGTTCACGCACGCCCTTCTTTCTTAAGGCATTCATCTATATTCTTTCCTGGGGGTTGTCAAGGGAGCTATTCTATTTCTTTATCTTAAGTACATATATTCTATTAGATCCGGTCTCAATGTAGATGTCATAAATGGACGCTTAAGATTTATATTTTTTTTCAACTGGTGTCGATATTTCAAGCTTTTTCTGATTAACACGGGTTTTTTTAGCCTTTTGTTTTCATAAAATTAATGTGATTGCTTCTAGGAGAGGTTTTAATTGGTACACATAAATATTACTACTTAAAAAATCGATTTTTCTGGACGAGACTCTCGTTAGGTTACCAGGTAGATCATAACTGCTCCCACATGCAAAAATTGATCCCTCGTTCACGGTTCAAGAACCGCATACCTCTTAAGAAGCCTGCATGCAAAAATACCCTATACCTTTTTTTCCCCTCCTCTCTCTCTCCCGCTAAGTCTTACCACTCCTTTTCTCCTGTGGCCACTCCTCTCCCCACTCCTCCTCCTACTCCTCTCCGTCTCCTCCCACTCTCTCTCCTCATGACAAGGCGATGGCGGGCGAGAGCGGTGGTGGTGGCAGGCTTGGGCTCCGGCAGGACTCCTCCCTTCTCCTCTCCTCACAGCGACCATGCCTTTCCCCTCTCCTTCCTCCACCACGGCCATGACGATGGTGGCGATGGTCGTGATGATGATGATTGCAGCAAGTGGGCGGACGGGCGGGAGCGGCTGACGCTGGAGGGATCTGGTGGAGGACGGGAGCGGGAGCGGCGGGCGGGAGTGGCTAGCAGTGGAGAGGACGGCAGGTGCAGATCTAGCGACGAGGAGTTCGTTGGCGGCGGATCTAGCGACAGGGGACGGTGGCCGAGAGCAGCGGGCTCGGCTTGTGCTCTGGCGAGGGCAGCGGCGACGACGGGAGGGCGGGATCCCGCCGTCTCCCCCCCCACACACGCGTGGATCCGCCGACGACGTCGGCGACGAATATGACAACAGTGGTGGCAGCTTCGAGCGACGAATATGACAACAGTGGTGGCAGCTTCGATCGACGACGACGATGGTGACGATGAGGATGACGGCTTCGGATTCTAGGGTTAGGGTTTCAGAATTTATATTTTTTCAATTTTTCTAAAAAGCGAGTCGGACAGCTTAAGCGTCTACACATGAAAATCTCTACTCGCATGCAAAAATCCGATTTTTGCAGATACCTAGGTGCATGCGGGCCGCCTAGCCACGTGCAAAATCTGTTTTGACTGCATGAAAAATTGATTTATATAGGCCTGTAATGTAAATATTGTATTATGCAAATTGTGGATGCATGTATGCGAAACTCCATCGTCACATCTCACTGCGTCACCTAATACTAATATACCATAGATATGAGGCATTCCCTTCACCATGTCTCTTCTTATTCTTCGAAACATATATGCTCCTATAGTGTCCTATAATGTTTCTGAACTAGTGTGATGGCGTCCTTTCCTACTTAAAATAAGTTAACTGCAAGTTGGAAGTGAGACTGATCTTAATATATATGCCTGATCTCTGATCTTGTTAGTTTGTATATGGTTCTTCAAAACGCTACAGTTAAATTTAAGTAAGATTAGTGAACAAATCCTCTCGATCGGAGCAACTTCCGTTATACCCTTTCTAATTTATTCAAAGATCCTCGACATATACCAGAATAAATACGTGCACATATTCCAAACTTCCAGTGAATGAAACAAAAATTAAACACGCAATGGTTCACTATCACAGATATATGTATTTGGTAGTTTATGGAAGCAATTGATTAAGAATACATGGTGCCATTTGTCATGCAACAAGTCGATCGATCGATTATTATTAATTTTATGATAGCTAATTAAGCAAACAGATCATTTATACGCTATAATTTGTTTTTGGTACTTTCATATATAAAATTAACTCATTAAATTATGAATTCCATTGTGTGTCGATCGGTATTCATCAATAAGATAAAGCCATCTTCTAGCAAACCTGATTTGTACTGTCATTCTCCGTTTCTTGATTTATCTTTTGACTTATATGTGCCTCTTTACTCCTGCAGATGGCCGGTACACGAGCTTTGCTAAATTAATCGTCGACCCTTAATTTCTGCTTTACATACGCACGCGGTATATATGGATATATATGTTGTTAATTAATTTGAAAGCAGTAATAATATAGAGTAGGACGATCGACGTGCAAAAGTCGTCGAATTCGATCGATACCCAGATCGATTTTGTCATGACTCACTAAGCGTCATCTGATGAGCCAAACATATCAGATGAAGCAACAGATCTCTACAGCTAACGATCCATCTGCTACGAGTTGCACGCATCAGTCCAAACCAACGACATGCAAGCGCTAGCTACACATATCGAACCATGCATCAAGCACGTCAGATTCAGTGTTAACCGGTAAAACAAATAAACTATCACTAGCTCCTATACAAGTCAATGGAATATTCAGATCTGCAAACGAATCAACTGAGATACCTGAATTAAACTATCACCAGCTACAAATTGAATTCAAGAAACCTGAATTCACAAAATTAATAATCCGAGGAACCATCTAATAAATATGTAATGCAAGAACAATAAATGCCAATTAATTCCTCCAAATTAATTTTCTAGTAATAACTGATGATTAAACTTAATCCATCATCTCATGTGTTTTGCTACCTCCTCCCTACTACATACATAAATTGCTGGCTAAAAAACCCTAAGCACGTACACGCGCTGCTTCCTCTTCCCATTCAATTCGCACGTGCGATATGCATGATCCATATTGTGTATTGCATGCATGATGCATCTCTCGCTCTCGCAGGCTCGAAGATTCGTAGCAAAGGCGGATTTGGACTTGTTGTATCGATCGATCTCATGGTTTCCACGCGCTCGCCCACACGACAGGCTGCTCCTTCCACGCAAGGAACGCTCCGGCGGCGGCGGCGTCTTCCGTGCCGCCGGCGTCCCGCATCGACCAGCCCTCCCTGTACCGCCGGAGAAGCGACCGCACGTCGTCGGCGACGTCCTCGCTGAATGATACCGGAGAGAACCCCGCCGACCGCATTCGCTGCGCCCACGACGCGCCGGTCTCCCGCCGCTCGCCGGACTCCGAGGCCGGGCAGGACACGAGGTCGACGATGGCACGACCGACCGCCCTCTCCAGCGACAGCCTCTCGTTGCTTGTCTTGGGGAAGCTCTCCTCCAGCGAGTCCATGTACGCCGAGAAGAAGCGGAGGCCCTCGCCGAACACCTTCATGAACGTGGCGTCGGTGTCGACCTCCGACGACGCGTCCGCTTCCGACGTCGCCAGATCGGCCTCCTCCTCCACGACGGTGACCACGCGCGGCTCCAGGCGGCGGAGCGACGCCATGAACGCGTCGCGCCCTCTCGTGACCCCGCGCAGCGCGTTTACGCAGTTGACGGCAAGCGCGGTGGTGGCGCCACCCTCGCGGAGGTCCAGAGCGGCGAGGTCGAGGTCAGCCAGGTCTCCGGCGTGGTGCACAGCTCGGAAGCGGAACGGGACGCCCATCAACCGCGCGAACTTCTCGAGGCGCTGGCCGATCTCCCGCATCACGCGCTGCGCGGCCGCCGATGGCGGCGCCGTGGGCACGACGGTGGTGATGGACAGGTGCGGCGTGTCGTCCGAGGACCGCGTGGCCAGCGCCTCCAGCAGGGTAGGCCACTGCGTGCAGAACGTGTTGCTCAGGTCGAGGATGTGCAGCCGCGGCGGCTTCGTCGACGATGAAGACGACGAGGAGGAGGCGGCGGCGCCCGCTGCCGCGGCCTCCAGGAACGACTCGAGTATGGCGCCGTTGGCGGCGACGTGCCCGAACGGCGTCCACGGGCTGAGCTCCTGGAACTTGAGCGCCGTGCGACGCGTGGAGTCGAACGACGCGTTCCGGTCGGACGCGGCGGCGAGCGTCCGCAGCGTGCGCGGGCCGGAGGTGGTGAGCCGCGCGAAGAGCCCCTGCAGGAAGTAGGAGGCAAGCTTCTGGTCGACGTCGCCGTACGGCGAGGCCAGCTCATTGAGCATCCACATGAGGTGCTGCACGCGCTGGCTGTCGCGCGCGGCCACCGCGCGCGCGCACTCCATCAGCAGCTGCGCCGCCCACCGCCCCGACGAGGAGGACGCCGACGGCGCTGTCCCGCCGGCAGCACCCGACGACGACGACACGGGAGAGCCGCCGAAGTCGAGGTTGATATCAACCTGCGGGAATGAGAAGTCCGCCGCCTCGAACAGCCCGTGCCCGCCCGCGGACGACGTCGTCACTGACGGAGCAGGAGGCGCCGGCGTGGGCGCCGACGACGGCGCACCGAACTGGCGGGAGGAAGACGAGGAGGAGAAGTCTTCATCCATGTAAATGTGGTGGCCGTTGCCGCATTCTTCTAGGTACGCCGCCGGCTGCTTCTCCGCGTAGTAGTACCCTCCTCCGCCGCAGCCTCCACCCTGGTAGTAGTAGCCACCGCCGCCACCGCCACCGCCACCGTTGCTTTTGCTGCTATTATTGTTGTAGTGGGAGTGGGAGTGGGAGTGGTGGTGGTAGTAGGAGTGGTTGTGGTTGTGGTTGTGGTGGGAGGAGGGGGAGCTGGTGCTCCCTCGCGAGGAGGGGTACGACTTGTGCGGCTGGTCCGGCGGCGACGAGGAGGCCGCGTGCTGCTGCTGCTGCTGGTGGTGGTGGTGGAGGCTAACCAACCTGAAGAGGGTATCCATCTAGACCTAAGCCACCTGCAGCAGTAGTAGTAGCAGCCAACATATGGCCGGGGGCAGGGGCAGTGTAGTATACTCACTGGCTACCACCATACAGCACAGCTACAACAATCTCTCATCTCACCTCACTTCACTGTACGTCCTGCTCCTGGAACAACTGAACTGATCGATGGATACAAAGGGGATGTAGCTAGTTGTGTGCCATGCATGCACAATGGGTGAAATGGTGGTGACATGGGGTTATAAACATGCAAAGAGGGAAGCACACCAAGAATCTACTCGCCTTGCTACTTTTGTAATGTGAAATGGTAGGAGCACAGCTTGGTCAATTCTGAGCCACTGCCGGCCCCCATCTACTATTCTTTTTATCCCACTGGCTCTCTCACCCTCAATCTGTCTCTCTGCTTTTTTGTGGGACCGAGGAGGGAAGAGTGCTGTTGTTATTGGGGGATTTTCTAGCAAGCGCTTTTACTGGGTGAGAGAGAGAGAGAGAGGGTTTGTGGGAGGGGGGACTCTTCTTTTCTTTGCAGGTAGCGATCTCCTCTTATCGTGGCTTTGGCTATTCAGCTTTGGTAAAGGGATAAAGTGGTGACAGTAGGATTGTGCACGACAGACGACATATACTAGCCGGCACCAATACGTATGCAGACGACTAGAAGCATTTGAAAATTCTTCCTTGTCGCTATCTGCCCCCCATATGCCCTTTGTATTATTTTTACAATTGAGACACCACCTCTTTCGGTTCTCCATCTTACCTAAAGAGATGCGGTAAGCTCTAACAGTACTTTCTACATTTCATATATCTATCCGGTGCCTATAAGTTATAACTACCATTTCATGTATCCGTTTTATTCATTGCGACCAAAATAATTTTTACTTTCAGTGTTTATAGATGCAGCATGATCCTGCAGGTCGGCTTCCTTGATCTCAACGTATTTGCTAGAGGATCAACTTGAAACCAATCATCGGAGGAAGGCAATAAGTAAGGAAAGAAAATCATTTATCAAGGATGTGGTCAGGGAAAATGAAAGAGATCGGTGTACATAGGAAGCTCAATGGGTATGCAGTGAAAGACAAGGACAAAATATTTGCTCCCTACCACTTTAGATAATTGCATTAATTCAAATAGCTAGCCATACTGCACCTACTAAATCCGACGATCCAGAAACTAACATGAGTTTGTGTTATAGTGAGCACTACATTTTTTTATTATTAGTACTCTACCCTAAGGAGAGCAGAATGATGATCATTATTCTGATGAAAAATCCTACAAGGAATAATTTATCGGCATCGTCAATGGGTAAGGATATTAATTGTTTCTAACTATAGAAATGATCATTGTGCTTCTTTACATGGTTTTGTAATGACTTCTTGACATTTCAATACCAAGCATCCAGCTACCTTAATATTTATAGGTAAGATATTGCCTCTAACTATAGAATTGTGCTTGCGAGCGGTACGTCCAACAAAGGAATGGGCAACATGATCCCAAGCATCCAGCTCAAATGATGGTCAACGTACAACCTTTGGGTAAGACAACGTGCCCAAAACCTTCTACCTTAATATTTATGATGATACAAACAACTACATTACAATATTGCTTGCATTGCTTCATGGAGTGCCAGAAGTAACTTGCTTCTATCAATCTTCGTGTGTATTACGTTTATGAGTTCCTTAGGTTGGAGGGAAGGTATGAAATGAACCAAGTCAAGGTGAGTAAAAATTGCTTATAGCTTGTGTCAACAGCTAGTGATTTTATTGATCACCATTATGATCTTAATGTTCTAGGTCTTTTTGTTGTTTCGTTGCAGCCGCCCATGCACTACCGGAAACTTGTAATTTGCCTAGTGCCGAGGAGTTTGCCGAGTGCATAGCCTCAGACACTAGGCAAACAAGGTGTTTGTCGAGGGCCACTCGGCAAAGGTTGGCACTAGGCAAACTTCCTTGTTTGCCTAGAGTGACACTCGGTAAAAGTTAGGCACTAGGCAAACTTCGTTATTTGCTGAGTGCCTCCCCAAGACACTAGGCAAACTTCGTTGTTTGCCGAGTGCCTCCCCAAGGCACTAGGCAAATGTTAGAGTTTGCCTAGTCCTCGCCGAGACACTCGGCGAATTTTAAGATTTTGTTCCATAACACCCTTCAAACTTTTTCTCTCCCACATACAACATGAATTTGTACATGTTAAAATTTGGTATATTTTTTTAATTGTTTGCTATATTTAATTTTTTTGTATTTATAGGAATTTCTTTACTAGTGTCAAATTTGAACTATAAGTGATCCGAATAATTGAATAAAATGTGTTAAAAGATGATACTCATATTGTTGAGTTCATTTTGAGGTCATATCTAGGAAATGGAAAGTAATTTCAAACATCTTATTCAGTAAGCACGTTTGTGGCCGTGAGTCAAATAAAGTTTGGTCGGTTTTTAAATTATTAGAAAAACAAATAAAGTTCAAAAATCACGAGATTTGTCAGAGTATCATGAAATTAGACATTGAAGCTATGAAAAAAATTCACAAGGTTTTGAACATTTTGTCACATACGACACTTATAAAGAGAAGCATCTCCGAATAAAGTTCATAGTGATCTCCCACTGTTAGAGCCAAAATGACGGTTGAATTTAAAATTTGGCTCCAAAACTTTTTGTGGACGCAATATATAACATACATGCCACCATGCCAAGTTTTGGGATTTTTCTGCATCGATTTAAAATTTTTAAATTTTTTTTTCATTTAGTATGGGATTACTTTGCCTAGTGCAGTGCTTGGTAAAATTTTTGCCGAGAGAAGCACTAGGCAAAATAACCCTTTGCCGAGTGCCTCTCTCGCCGAAAAAAGAAAAAAAGAAGACGATAGAAAAAAGTTTGCCGAGTGCCTTTGATCTGGCACGCGGCAAACACTTTGCCGAGTGCACCAATGGCACGTCACTCGGCAAACCTTTCCATACACTTAGAAAGAAAAAGCACACTCACCCTCCTCAGCCGCCCACACACACTACCACACCACACACACGCTCCTCAGCCGCCGGCGCCCTCACGTCCGCTGGTGCCCTCGATCCGCCGCCACCGGCCGGCTTCCCGCCCTCGGCCGCCGGCGCCAACGCGCCCCCGGCCGGCTTCCCGCCCGGCCGCCCACGCCTCGATCCCCACCCCTAACCCTAGCCGTCGTCCCGGCCCGAGCTCACCACGGACATTGCCGGTGACCCCCGGTGGCCGATGCGGTCGGGCGCCCTCGCCCCGAGGTATTAGCGACGGGCTTCTCCTTCTCCTAGGAGGGAAGGAAGCGATAGTTGTAGCCCTAGACGCGGTCGCGTGGTTTCGTGCCCGGAGGAGGGGGCAGATCGGTTGGGGGGGTTGATGCCGGGGGACATGGCGACCTCGCCGGCGTCGGCGCCGCCGTCCGCATCGTCTCAGCAGAGCCACCACGCCACCTCTGCTCGCGGCCTCCTCTGCCACGCCGCCGCGGGCACCTCCGCTGGTAACGTGTACGTTCCGGCTCTTTTTTATTTTTGGTCAATTTGATAGTCCGTGTGGAGAAAGCGTTGAATTTTTGGGGGCTTGTGTGCAGGTGTGGTTGCGGCGACCTTCGTGTGCGTGCTCGATGTGATCAAGACGAGGTTTCAGGTGCACGGCTGGCCCAAGCTCGCCACCAGCACAATTGGAGGTGTGCATTTCTTCAGACGAATTCTTGCGAATCTTGCTGCAAGCTAGAATTGCACATAAATCTATTATAGACTGCAATTTCTATCATGTGCTTGATGAAGTATGTTGAGTACATAGGAGTTTCAGCACTTAGTGCATATAGACTATAGTGGTTAGGATAAACAGTGGATGCATGCAGGAGACTGATAGTAAACCGATGCAGATTTTGTGCCTTTTATTTTCTTGCCTTTACTTGGACATTTCCAAGATTCAGGGAGTTGGGAAAATACTTGTCGGCAACGAAAGATCTGCTCTGCTTTTTGATGTTGTAACGGTTCGGATTGCTTGTTTGGATGGTTGTGAAGACAAGATTTCAGGTATACTTAGACCATAACTTGTCTGGACCAGTAGTAGACCCAAGATGCCTGATAGCATAATTGCAATTTCAAAATGTCGCGTACCAAGTATTTTGACTGGTCTATATTAGGCAATTGTTCAAAACCTGTAGGCAATTACCATTTCCTTTCAAATGTTGACTGATGGTCTTTACACAGGCTGAATGCATCCACTTGGAATGGAGCTATCATTAATTATAATCACTTCTAAATATGTTGAATTTCTTTTAGGTCGTCCCTAATTATTTTTACCTGTTCCATCGACATCTACATGCTATACTTAGACAAATTGATTCAAAGATTGTATTTGGAGTCATGTCAACAACTGTATTCTTTTCCTTTTTGTAGACCTAAGAGATGTGAGCTGGGGTGATCCCGTACAAAGGTACACTCGCTGCTTTGAAGAGAATAGGACATGAAGAAGGCATTCGTGGACTATACAGGTTGCTTTCCATGGAAGTCCACTGATGCAAGATTTTACACTGTTTGATGATTATATGTTTTGTGAGCTTGCTGATATTTTCTTTTCTTTTTTGATAAAGTGGACTTGTCCCTGCCTTGGCTGGTATCAGTCATGTTGCTATTCAGTTTCCTGTGTATGAGAAGATCAAAGCTTATCTGGCTGAGCGAGGTACTCCCTCAAATCTGAGCACTTTCTCTGCCATAAAAATTCACATGTTTGTTGAATGCACATGTTTACTACATTTGTAGACTCCATAAAGGAAGGGAGCACACTCCAAGGCGAGATATACAGGTGTAATGGACTGCATCAGAAAGGTTTATCATATAGAGGGTGTGTCTGGTTTCTACCGTGGATGTGCAACAAATCTGTTGCGGACAACCCCTGCTGCAGTAATAACATTTACCAGCTTTGAGATGATTCACAGGTTCCTTCTTGATGTATTCCCTCCTTGACCTGAACAGCAACCCCAACTGCTGAAGCATTGATTGTAAAATCCTTGTGCCCCTATCCATGTTGTCGGTGTTGAGTAGAAACCCAGTAAAACCATCCATGGACGTCGTTTACCTTTGTTAGATGGCTCTCCTAAAAAGAGAAATTTTGATAATGCAACAGGTAGCAGCCACTGAAAGCACAAATCATAGTTTAGGACAGTAATTAGCATTTTTGTATGTATTATTACTTCTATATGTATTATTTCTGTTATGCTTGTGATGATGATTGTCGAATGCCTGTCATGATGCTTGTGGAATGTATTATAATGATGATTGTGGAATACCTGTGATAATGATTATGAAATATAGTTGATAATTGTGTATCTGTGATAATTGACGGAAATGATTAATACAATAGGGGTCAGGATACATGTTTGTCTAGTGTAGCACTAGGCAAAGAGTGGTTTGCCTAGTGCAACACTAGGAAAAGAAGGGTTTTGCCTAGTGTACCTGCCATAGATTTGTCGAGTGTATGCACTAGGCAAAGAAATAAAGTTTGCCGAGTGTCATACACTAGGCAAAGAAAAAAGTTTGCCGAGTGCCATGCACTAGGCAAACTTTTTGTTTGCCTAGTGCATGACACTAGGCAAAGTCTTTGCCGAGTGCCCGCATCCTGGCACTCGGCAAACACCCCTTTTGCCGACAGCCCCTTTGCCGATAGAGTTTTGCCGAGTGCTACACTCGACAAACTCTTTGCCGAGTATATTAGAGGCTTTGTCTAGTGTCCTGGACACTAGGCAAACTTATGAATTCCGGTAGTGGTGGGAAGAGCCGGTGGAACCCTAATAAGTTCTGTAGAGATTGTTGTCATGCGTGCAAGCTAATATGTGCCGGTTCATCCAGTGTGAGATCTACAACGATAGGGGTAACTATTTTGATCCCGAGACCGATGATGCCACGCATCAATAGGGAGGTTGAGTGGTCTACCAATGTGAACGCCTCAACTACTGATGTTATTCATGATCGTAAAATATATTGTTGTGACTGGATGTTGAACAATAATGTTGTAATTGGATTGTGCTGTAAATAATCATGACATTTGATTGTCAAATGTTATAAATAGAGAATGACACCCTCTTATTATGTTTG
Organism: Oryza australiensis; assembly: GCA_019925245.2. Taxonomy (NCBI): domain Eukaryota; kingdom Viridiplantae; phylum Streptophyta; class Magnoliopsida; order Poales; family Poaceae; genus Oryza; species Oryza australiensis. The sequence continues at coordinate 1,420,774 of JAIFGZ020000126.1, forward strand.
ATATGTGTGATGAGATAATGGTATTATATTTTAGATGAATCGATATATTTTCTGATTAATACTGGATAATAACGTGTACATAAACCTATAATTTCTCGACTAAATCAAATATAAAAACATTGAGGTACTTAGCTGCCTGTGTTAATTGTAACACTTTGAAAAGTTTGAATCTGAAATACAGAAACAAAACTTTGGAATAATCAAAACCCTTTTTCAAATTTGCACCATGCTGATATTTATCAGGTTTTCACACTACTGAAGAAAGCTACTATTGTCCCGGTTCTCGAACCTTTACTACGAAAGCGGGACTAAAAATCGGCATCTTTAGTCCCGGTTTAAATAACCAGGACTAAAGATTCATCTTTAGTCCCGGTTGATAACATCAACCGGGACTAAAGATGGCGGCGCCACGTGGCTGGCTCCGCCATCTTTAGCATGGTTGGTGTTACCAACCGGGACTAAAGGTATTTTAATTTTTTTTAAAATTTTTCCTGCTAGTTGTTAGCTTGTTAATTATATATTATGCATACATATTTTACACACACATATATTTATATATATATATGCAACATGCATATATATGTATAAATATATTTTACACACATATAAATGAACTTAATAAAGATAATATATACATATATTACCAAAATATGTACACACATACATATCCACATATATTTCGTGTGTTATAAAAAATTGTCTACTTTGTGGATCCAGTGGTGAAGTTGCTCAAACTAAAGTAAAACACTCCAACGGGATCAATGATCTGCTGGTTTATAAATCTCATCAATTCTTCTTGAGCAGCTTGTATGAAAGTCGCGTGGGGGAGGTTGTCTCTTGCTTGCATAAGCTGTCATTAATTCGAATAAACAAGAAATAAATATATGAAATGAATAAGAAATCGACACGTAATGTATGAATGACTGTTATACGTACATCTATATCGTCGAGACTTGTCACTTCGGTAAAAAAGCGGTGAATGTATTCGCAGACGTAGTAGCCGCATAAGTTGGTCCCCTGTGCCTGTTTTGCACACTAAAGGAGAAATGATGACAGATTGAATATACATTTCATATTTTAGAACAAATTAATGATTCAATACAACTTTGGAGCATGTTACTCACTGAAAAGTTCATCCTCACAGTGAGCTTATCTTTCCAATTTCCGCGAACATTCATCCAGAGTCGTGCCCATGCCATACGTGCAGTTGAATTAGCTAGTAATTATCCGAGAACCGCATATATTCAATAGCAAGTAAGATGACATTACCTATTTAACAGTTCAAAGATCTTTGCGTACGTGGACTCTGGTTTATCCATTGAGTCAAAGACATGGATTCGTGAGTGATCCATGTCAATTACAAACAGAGCCCAGTGGAATCTACAAATTGTCTGAGAGAGCTTATCTTTCCAATTCCCGCGAACATTCACCCAGAGTCGTGCCCCATGCCCTACGTGCAGTTGAAAGATAGCTAGTAATTATCTCATAACCACATATATGCAATAGCAAGTAAGATGACATTACCTGTTTAACAGTTCAAATATCTTTACATACGGAAACTCTGGTTTATCCATTGAGTCAAAGACATGGATCCGCGCGTGATCCATGTCAATTACGAACAGAGCCCAGTCGAATCTATAAATTGGTTGAGACGACACATATGAAACTTTATGTGTGCACAGGATTGAAATTGGTACGGAAGGTAGAAAAAACTTATGCTGTGTTGTAGGGCAGAAGGATAAACGTCTTGTACTGGTGCTGCACCAGCACATTGTATATGTTATCCTCTCTTTGCTCTGAATATTGATCAACCATCGCGGTATTGATTTTTCATGGGTCCATGAATCCATGTTTGGGAGATTCTTGCTTGTTGCAGTATTGGATCGCCATTCTGCAACGGTTAAAAGAATTTAAGTCAGCTAAAATACAAGGAGCTAAGAATAAAATAAATATAACTAAATGTAACTTACAAAACCCGCGTGGCTAGAAGAGAGACGTCGAGGGCATCGCGTGGCTACAAGGAGCTAAGGAATGAAATAAATATCGGGATCATTTTTCTTTTCCTTGTTGTGACAGCGCCAAAAAATAAGATAATCAATTCAGAGGTTAATTAAAAAGAAATTAAATCCAAATTCTAAGTTCAAATATGAAATTCAATTAAAAATTATTAAATAACCATGATTTTGAATTAATATCCATTAAGGAAATATCTTACAAATAAATGAAAATTGTTTTCAAAATCCAAATCCTTGTGGGCCTAGCCCAGCCAACCTAGTCCAAATCCTAACCTTTCTCAAATCTAACCTAGGGGTTGTAATGGGTCATGGCCCATGGGCCCTTTCAAAACCGACCTCAGCCCTTAAATATTTTTAGCAAAAAAATACTTAATTTGAGCCTAACCCCTTTTGGCCCGGTCCTCGTATTTTGTAGGTCAAAACGTTGGACCCATTACCTCCCCTAATCTAACCCAACTCACACTATTCTCCTCCTATCAGGCCCAGTTTGCCTTCCCACACCCCCAATCGCCTAGTTAGGCTGAGCCGCCTCGACCCAAGCTGCTGTCACATCCGAAAATTCACGAACCAGAATTTCAAGCTGAATGTGCATTAAACACCTATCCAGGACCAGTCAGGGTACACAGACGATAAATTGCATATAGATCCATGTTTTACAAAACATAATAAAGTCTTACAAATACAATGGAAAGTAGAAATGAGCTAGTCTAAACAACTTGATGCTCACAGCGTGGCGACTCCACTCCACGTGCATCCTCGACGGTATAGGGACGAAGCCTACTCCTCTGGGTAACCTTCATCCGAGTAGTAATCCAGCTTTGAGGTAGGGAAGATAGAGCAAGACTGTGTACCCACTGTACTTAGCAAGTCATACCAAGAGGAGGTATGATGCAAGTAATTCCAAAGAAGGCTAGGGGTTCTTTTGCATAAAGTAGACATTTAAGAGCAGTAATTGAAAGCAGTAAAACTGTTGAATTTAGTTAAGCAGTATTAAACATCATTGTCCAACGTTACACCACGTTGCGACAGGCCCAACCATCCACCTGATCTATGCCAGTTTTGTGTTATTAGTGATGAGACTAATCACAGTGAATCTGATAGATCCCCATAACTGCATGCATAGCTATTTGAATAGTTTTACTATGATCAGAGGTGTACAACTGTACCCACAAGACATAGCCCCACGACATGTTTTCGTGTGTCGACATGCCACCACGACATATCGGAAAGGAACTGTGACAGGACCCTTCGCACGCATCACACTTCATGTTTCGCCCCTACCTTTAAAACCAAGTTAGGTAGCCCCTTCTTGTGCCTAGGTGAATTTGAAAGCCGCATAGACCGTCACAAGGCCCATCCAAACTCCATCACGCTCACCCTTGCCTAGGTACGTCGGACATAGAAAAAACTATACTACAAGCCCCGCCGTTGCTCATTCTGGCTTGTGGTACACACGGTAATTCTTCCAGGGTTTCCCGCGAAACGGTCCTTAAATGCCATGGGCGCGTCCATCAAAACCATGCACCCAAAGCCCACCCTTAGGCATATTTTAGTTGAATTAATACCGTGGTGGTACATGTCAATAATTATCCTCATTACTCCAAGATATAGGGTAGTAGTGATATTTCCCATCGAGAGCTACTTGATTTAAGCATGGCTAAGCATTTCCTAAGCCAACATCTAGTCATATTAATCCCAAGTTATCAATCATACAAGGTAAACAATTTAGGCTGAGTACAATAGGAACCATCCCACATGACATTATAAAAATGATGCAAATTTAATAGAAAGCGAGACATTTGCAAGTAGGTACAATATGTTCAATGAGAACTGTATGACTTGTCCTGCTCTGGTACTTGCTGGACCTCTGCAACGACTTCAAAATAAATCGGAGCGTCGGAACTGCCGAAATCTATGCGACAAACAATGCACACAAGCACAAAGGCTATAAGTCTACTGAAACAGGAAACAAAACCATTTTTAATGGATTTGCGGCATTTTTATGAATTTACTACAATTTGAATGGACTTAAACGGAGCTCGGATGAATTTTCTATGAATTTTAGAAGATTTACTATATTTTTACTATGAACAAAAAGTCCTTAATTGTTTATTCCGTAATAAAGCCCGAGGGCTGACGTCAACGAGGAGAGGCAGGCATCGGTAAGTGGGCCCCACCTAGCAGTGACGCAAGGGGGTCGGTCCATGGTGGACCAAGTCCACCGGGCCAAGGGGACGGGTGCACCACGTGGCGCACACAGGAGGCGGCGACGCACAACGAGGAAGTGGCGCCTGTGAAGGGAAAAGGGAAAGAAAGAGGGAAGCGAGCTCAGTGAGATGGCGGCGACCAGCATGGGGGAAGAGAACGACGCCAATGGTGATGACGGAGGCAATCCGGCGAACATGGGGACAGACAGTCTTCGGTGACGCCTAAGGAAGGAGAGAAAGGGGGGTTAGAGGGAGAGAGGAGACGCACGGCGAGGGACATCACCGGCTGGAGGGGAAAGGGGTCGAGGAGCTCACCGGCGAACAACGGGAAAGGGGTTTCAATGATGGAGGACAGTGTCCAAGCGGCAGCCGAGGTGCTTCATGGCCTCACGAAGTTGAGGCGACAACGATGCTACCCAATGGTTACCCGAGCGATGGCTAGAGGTGACCAGAGTTTGGTGACGAGCGACGGCATGGAGCTCGGTGGCGCGGGAGTGAGAGAGAGCATGAGAAGCAACGATGATTCGAGAAAAAGAGAGAGGATGGCTTGGGGTGCTCTTTATAGCCCCAGGGAGCTCGAATGTGGCCGGGACGGGACGGGTTCACCGGCGACGTGGGGAGAGAGAGGAATGAACGACGAATTCGAAATTTGAGTCGTTTCGCGGTGCAGCGTGCATAGGAGGAGTGGGATAAGAGGGGGGCAACATCCTGGGCGGCACGGAGTGGGCGCGAGGGGCACGGGGAGGGTGGCGACATGGCTAACTTCAGCCTTCCTTCTCTGGTTGGAGGTTGAGGACAGGCCCGACAAGTGGTACCCACCTGTCGGCGTCGGGGGAGAGAGGGAGGGTGAGCGGCTGGCTGGGCCACGGCCACAGGCTGGCCTAGCGGGGAGGAGGAGAGGCGCGGGTGCAGGCAGGAGGCAAGGAGATGTGCTAGAAACGGCTCATGGCCAGGAAAAATAAAAAGAAAAGGGATTTTGGATTTAATTTAATTCCAATAATCATATTTTAATTACTAAAATTATTTCCTTTGCTCTAAAAATTCCACAAAAAATCATGTTGATATATTTTAACATGGGGAACTCAAGAAAAATCCCACCAAGCCAATTCCACTTATTGAATGGATTTATTAATTAGGGTTGTGCTCTAGGTTAATTTTTGACAACTTCTTCGAGCGATTTATTAAATAATTTAAGGCTAGAAAGGAGAAACTTCGGGGCGTGACACCTGCCAAGCTAGCCTCTCAAGTCGCCGAGATGAGCTAGCCATTGGCTATGGCTCGATCCCCTTCGCCTCAATGGAGCCAGTTGCCACTGTTTGCTCATCGCCGCAAAGACACTAGAATCCAAGCTACCCCGCTGTCGTCCTGGTTATCGGTGTCCGCCCTAGCATCGCGCCTCGCCATCACCATTTTTCACCACCCTGCGCGCTCAGGACCACGACACTAGATCGCTGCTACGACGCACCAGGTTGGAACCATCATTATACGACACGCATGACCACACGTGGCGGCATATCTAGGATTTAGGATTTGGGTGGTCCGACTTACACCACGCGCCACCCTTGCAACCTTGTTGGTCGCTGGCTTCCATAGAGGCACATCGTGCCATGTGCCACCCTTTCCAGCTTGTTGAATTGACTACTTGACTGATTGATAAACTTGTGTCCTTGTTGTTATCAGTTTGTCGCCTCCATCTCGGATTCTAGTCATCGTTTAGCCTGACAACTATCGCTATGATCACGCGATGTGGCAGCAAAGCAAAAAAGACGAATGTAATATGGCACCGAGAATAACACGCTTCGACTTCATGCTTCATATGGTAGGAGTTTTTTTATTTTTTTACTATATTTTATTATTTGGACCTTAGGCTAGGAAATTTTTGGGTGGTTCGGGGACCACCCGGACCGCCATGTAGATACGTTCATGACCACACGTCGCGACCCCATGCTGTTGATCGCCGGTTTTGAACACAAAAACCTCATGTGTTTTCCTGTACCAATCCCTAAATAAATAGTTGATACACATATTCACAACCAATACAAAACATATATTGAAATGAATTTAGGGTAAAAGAGTTTAGTACCTTTATTAGGACAAATAGGGTCTTGTCCTATCAAATAAATAATAGCCGCGAGACAGTGAGGACGGAGAGGAAGGATGAGTCGTGGGCTCGGGTACTAGCGAACAGGCAAGGTCGGCAGGAGAAGGACGACGATGCAAGTGGCGCGTGCGTCCTTGCCGACGTGGGCAAAGTAGGTGGTGCGGAAGGAGAGACAAATCGTGTCAGTGCAGGGCTTTGGTATGGCATGGGACGGTGGTGCAAGTGGGGATGGATACGACGTTCCTAGCACGACATGGTTGTGCTCAGCTCGGCTCGATGGGTGCGAGCACTCCTTGTGCGCATTTGCATGAGCAGTTGCGTGCGTGCGGCTAGGGCATAGGAGGAGGGTTGGGCCGGCGATGGTGTAGATCGACTCGTTGCTAGGCCTGGCCTTGCAAGGCCATGGCTCAGGTGGAGAGGAGGAGCGGCTCAGTAGGAAGGAGGGAAAAGATAGAGGTGGTAAGCTGTGCCGGCTCGACTCGATGGGCCACTTTGGGGAAGTTAAGGAAAGGGCGACAGAGGACGGTGAAATAGACATGACATCTAGGCTGAAGCCCGAAGGAAGAAGGGGAGGGCATATATTTCCAAAATTTGGGATTTTTAATTATGAGTTCCATGAACTAAAGTTCCTTGAATCCCATAATATTTGTTACCAGCTATTAGGTAATTAAGTTGGTATTTAACATCCCTCCCTCCCTTCAAGCGTTGTTGCCCCCTCCACCCCCGTCCTCCACGCCGGTGAAAACCTAGCGCCAGCCTAGCCACGCTGTCGAACTGACTTGGGTCGGGGTCGGCCACTAGATAAGGTTGGGTCATGTGACCATGGCTACTATGGATACAACCATTGCTCACATCATATGTCCACAGGAAGACATCAAGTTCAAGCTTCAAAAATTCTGGAATCCAATTCGTCCAAGTCTAATAGCGGTGAATTCAAACGGCCACCAAATATGCATATGTGCTCCGATTTGGATCCATGAGTACTTGATGGAAAGATGTTTGAGTCCTCTTTCCAATGGATCCAACCTCATCTCCAAAGTCCATCACAATCAGTCGCAATCACAGAAACAAGGTGTTGCATTACCTATAATGGGCCTATGGGCTTGCAACTTTATCTGAGACTCCGGCCCAAGTGGGGCCCAAGTGGGATGCGCCCCAACCTCCAAATCCAAGTATTCCCAGAGTCCTCCACGAGGTCACCACGTCACTTTTGGCCCAAGTAAAGAAAGAGATCTAATCCAACATGATTTGAGGCTGAATTTAGACTGCAGGACAGCACCAACTTGTGATTGTTGCCACAGCTTCATACGAACTCCGTTTTGAATGTTTTAGTACTTCATGAAAGGCTTATGAAGTCTAGTTACCAACGGATCTAGACTCACTTTCATATCTATTACAAGCCGGTCACAATCATCAATTTAGTACAGATACCTTGTTCTGCCCGAGGTGCTGTGTCGCCAAATTTGGGCCGATGGGTCTTGTATCAAGTTGAGTCCATTATGGACGCGTCCTAGGGTTGGAGAACGAGCCCAACTCATCCTCCCACCTCTATAAATACCCCCATAGCCGTCTAGAATAATTTGGGTTTTGATTATGTAAGTTTAGCTATCGCTACTTCCTGATGGACGCGTGTGTCGGCTAGACCATCTGTTCTATTTGATTCGGAACCCCACCTTTTCATGAGTATTCAGATCTGAAATCAATATTTGCAATTTGAGTTGCTGTTCATCTTGTTATTGCTAGTTCTTCGGTTGCTTGTAGGAATAACCCTAGTGGTTTGGTTGATCGAGTTCCAAAAGATCGCGTCAACCGGTGGAGTTGGTGTATCGGTCGCTAAGGCGCAATTACTCCGTGGAGTATCATAGTCGGTCCGTGAACGTCGCTCCATTAAATCGAAGTTATCATCTCCACCAAAAGATCGAGACATCCTAGTGTATATCAGGTGGTATTAGAGCACCAAGTTGATCGGTGAGAGATTTTTTTGCATCTATTATATTCCTATCATCCAGAAAAAGCCAAAAAATAATAGATTAGATTTGTTTTAGTGATCCCATAAACCCTTGAGCCTATTTTCTAGTTACTAGTTGGTCGTAGCTTGTTGAGTTTTTTGTTGCTTTGGTTGTGTTAAGTTGCTGGTCTTAGTTTTAGTCCTTTAGAGTTTCGAGTTCTTAACATGTTTTGTCACTGTCGTGCATTAATTTTGAATTCTGTTGGTCAAGCGCTGTTTTGTGCTCTTGGTAGACGAGACCGTGTTAACGACCAAATTTGGCAAGTCATGAATTGGATTTGGAATCAAGGCTGAGGTAGATTTGGAAACAGAGTACTCACTAGTCGCAAGCCGAATCGGCTAAGGAGTTTATCGGCTGATACCGAATTGGCTAAGGTGTTCAATCGGCTGATACTGAATCGAACAAGGTAAGCCGATGTAGCCAATTCTGGTAAGAGGACATTGGAATTGTTGACAATTCAGGTTGAAGCGCTTCATGAGGATTGCCATATATGGATAGAGTCAAAAAGGCAATTGTATCTATTAATTAGGTTATTTTAAGTATTTTCTTTATAGATTATGCCGGTAAGAGTCCACCTAAGAGACTTGTCCGTATTTTGAGTTGTAATAGAGATAAGAGTCGTGTCCGACAAGGACATGTTGTGTAATTGGGTATAAATATAGCCCAAGACCTTGTAAGAAAAAACAACAATCAGTTCAATAACACCTTCGATACATCGCCACCTTTTTTCTTTCGTTTTCGACGAGTTCTTGCTTTCGAGTTGGGTTGCATTGGGTTCGATCTCCGAAGAGAGGTAAAGCTTGTTATGGCGGCTTGCGCTCTCGGGATTAGTGCTTACATCTTTATGACACTCTAATCCTGTTTACGTAAATCGTTGAGTTATCATATACACTATATAATCTAGATCAATATTGTTGTCTAACCCTAATCGGCTAGCATCTGTTACTAGACAACAACCGATAGGGTTAGATATCAACGTCGACCTAGATTATATAGTGTATCCACCATCTTGAAGGACTTTCATCGACTTGTTTAGATCTTATGCTTCTCTTTATGCTTAGTGCTGCATCGGTTGAGTCTAACCTACTAAGTATTATCTAGAATCATAAAATCTATCTTGTCCCATGATCGCTGTTAGAGATACTATCGGAGTTTCAGCCGATCTTACCTGGTTTAGTTATCTTGTTTCCTGCATGTTTACTTGATATGCTAAATCTGCCCTTTATATTAAGATCTCACTATGATAAAATACATTAAGCTTGTTATCAATCTGTTAGGTTATCTTAATACCTGATCAGTTCCTGTTTAATATATTTAATATATATTGATATCTTAGTATAAAATGGTATCGGAGTATTAGCCGATACATGTTAGATTTATGACATCGGTTATGCTATAAATACATATAATCTTTGTCTTAAAGTACTTTTAGGCATAAGAGATTTATAATGTCTCGGCACACTGCCGATCTATCCTAGTCACTTGATTTAAACGTATTGTAAGACCTAGATAATATGCTATTGATATCTACAACCGATCGAGTAAATCTAATTTTTCCTTCGCCGATCCTATGCATACAACATTGGCTCAATATTGAACGATACGTCGTCGGCCATTAGCCGATCGGCTATCGTCCTTGGATTTAATTCTGTTTTCTTTGTTTAGTTTCTTGTTGGTTGCAGGATCAAACCAACTGGCATGCCTTTGAACCCCAAAAGCAAGATTACGGACCTGCACTAGAGTTAAATAAATCTCTCAGGCCACAGACCGATTCCTATACAAGTTGGACTCCAAACCCAACTTGATTTTATCATCGTCATATATAAGATTGATTCGGCCTTACTTCAGAGAGAGAGAGAGTGTGTGTGTGTGTGTGGAAAACTGTTCATCTTGTTCTTGCTAGTTTTTTCGTTGCTTGCTAGAATAACCCTAGTGGTTTGGTTGATCGAGCTCCACAAGATCGCGTCAACCGGTGGAGTTGGTGTATCGGTCACTAAGGCGCAATTACTCCGTGGAGTATCGTAGTCGGGCCATGAACGTCGCTCCATTAAATCGAAGTTATCATCTCCACCGAAAGATCAGAACACCCTAGTATATATCAGGTGGTATTAGTTTTGATTAGTGATCTTTTGGTTCATATATTCAGTTTTGAGGATCCCCTGAAAAAAGTGAAAAAAATTCAAAAAAAGGCAAAAAAGGGGGCTGAAAAAAAGAAAAAAAGAGAAAAAAGAGAAAAAACAAAAGAAGAAGAGGAAAAGGGGCTGATTATTGTTCTTTGTTTTTGTTCTCGGTGATGTGGGTTGTGACTTTTTTGTGCGTAGGCTCGCGTCTCTAGCACGGTCTAGGCTAGGACCAGCACAGTACTGTCGTTGAACGATTATTCAACTCGCTTTGACTAACGTGGTTTCTAGTTTTCCTTTGGAGAGAGCAGCCCACCTACAGATCTTCCTTTTCCGGCTACAACTTCATAGGTTGTTTTTGCTGCTGCTGCACCGATACACCTCTCTCAAGGTTGCCGACTTGCTGGTTACCATCACCTCCTATCAGGCAAGGTAAGAACTGGTAAGAGCTTGTGTGAGCATGTTGTAAGTGAGTGCCTTGCAGTAGTACATCCTGTTAGTTATAGGACTTTTATTCCATCACCTGTTTTTCTTGTTGTCTTTGTTTGTTTGACCATGGCAGGATCAGAGGATAGCAAGGCGCATTCTCCTCGCACAAAGGGCATTATGCAACATTTTGAAAGGATGGTGAGGGCACACATGGAAGGTGTTAAGAATGACTTGCAAGTGACGAATGAAAAGATGGGATAATTGGAGGCTATGCAGATTGCAACCAACGTCTGGCTTGCTGGTTTGAAGGCATCTGTGATAGCCATCAACAACAATCTTAACAATCTTCTCAGGTATTTCGAAAACTTTCATGATGAGAGTAACCACCGACGCTTAAATCGTAATCCATGAGGTATGGATGGAGGACACCGCCAACGCGAGGTACACAATAATGATGATGTTAAAATAAAATTTAAGATACCTCCTTTTGATGGAAAATATGATCCTGATGCATATATTACTTGGGAAATTGTTGTTGATCAAAAATTTTTTTGTCATGAGTTCTCTAAAATCCTACGTTTTCGAGCTGCAACTAGTGAGTTTACTGATTTTGCTTCTCTTTGGTGGATCGAACATGGTAAGAAAAATTATTATAACATGCCTCAAACTTGGGATGCTTTGAAACGGGTCATGCGGGTTAGATTTGTACCTTCTTATTATGCACGTAATCTGTTACGTAAGTTGCAACAAGTGAGACAGGATACTAAAAGTGTAGAAGAGTATTATGAGGAATTACAAATGGGTATGCTGCATTGTAACTTAGAGGAGGATGAGGAACCTGCTATGGCTAGATTTTTGGGTAGTTTAAACCGTGAAATTCAGGACATACTTGCTTGTCAAAGTTACAGATCTTTTTCTCATTTGTTGGAACTTGCTTGCAATGCTGAATGTAAAATAGAGGACATGAAGAAGAAACAAGTTGTGCTTGTAACTCCTATTTTTCCATGTAATGATGACGTGCAAACTTGGGAAGAGAAATCTTTTGTGTCTCCTGTTACTAACGCTTTGCAGAAAATCCAAAATATTCACCAAGAGGAGGGAGAACAATGTTCTTGAGAAGAAAGGTGAGAAGCATAAAGCACCTTACATATCTGTAGAAAGTTTGCAAGGTAAAATAAATGGTGCTGAGATAAATGAAGGTGAGTATTCTTAAGTTAAGTTACACACGTCCACTTTACATGCTATAGTAGAGCAACCATTAGTGGAACGAATTGTTGAGATTCCTTTGTCACAAGTTGATTTACATGATGTTTCTTGTGATAAAGAAGAGTTGTGTGATAATGCTTCATTTATACCAATGCCACAACTAGTGAATGAACATGTTATTTCTAGTGTTAGTTCTTTCTATGCTGATTTTAAACATGTTGTTCAAATTGCTAATGAAGTTGAGGAACATAAATTGCTATCTTCATTAAATACTTTGGGCTATGTTCTGTTTGATGACTTTTGCAAGCTCAATACTTTGAAGTAGAAATTATTTGCTAAGTCTGATTTGCCATGTCCAATTAATGTTAATTTTCATATCTTTGGCAAATATAATGATAGAGGAACATATTTGGTGCATAGAGTTTACATATGTTTGGATTTAGAACCTCTTGTAGCCGTGAATAAAAATTTCAAGTTAGAGAGACATGTTATTACTAATCATGTTATCTTGAGTTTGTGTTGTTTTGATTTGAAAGAGCAGGATGGTTCTGAGGAAGAGGAGCAGCCGGATCATTCAATGTGGTCACCATGCACCCAGGTAGTTGTGCCACATGAGTACTTGACTTCTGAGGAAGGGGAGCAAAATGAGCCACAAGCGAAACAATCAAATGTGGTATTTATGTTCGTTGTCGTCTATATCAATTCACAGGTACAATTGTTACATAGGAGATTAATACTATTTTCTAAAGAACTAATGATATTACATGGCGAAATTTTGTTGTGTTTGTTTTTATGTAGACACTTTTATAGGCAAGATCATGCTCTACGCGATAAGAAGCATATGAAAAAACCAAGGACGATTTTCGTGAAGAAGGGGAGGATGATGTGACTATGGGTACTATGGATACAACCGTTGCTCACATCATATGTCCACAAGAAGACATCAAGTTCAGGCTTCAAAAATTCTGTAATCCAATTCATCAAAGTCTAATAGGGTGAATTTAAACGACCGCCAAATATGCATATGTGCTCCGATTTGGGTTCATGAGTACTTGATAGAAAGCTCTCGGAGTCCTCTTTCCAACGGATTTAATCTAATCTCAAAATTCTATCCCAATCAGCCACAATCACAGAAACAAAGTGTTGCATTACCTATAATGGGCCTATGGGCTTGCAAATTCATCTGGGACCAGCCCAAGTGGGATAAGCCCCAACCTCCAAATCCAAGTATTCTCAAAGTCCTCCACTAGGTCACCACGTCACTTTTGGTCCAAGTAAAGAAAGAGATCTAATCCAACATGGTTTGAGGCTGAATTCGGACTGTAGGACAGCATCAACTTGTAACGGTTGCCACGGCTTCATACGAACTTCGATTTGGGTGTTTTAGTACTTCACAGAAAGATTATGAAGTATACTTTCCAATGGATCTAGCCTCACTTCCATATCTATTATGAGCCGGTCGTAATCATCAATTTAATACAGATACCTTGTTTTGCCCGAGGTGCTGCGCCGCCAAAATTGGGCCGATGGGTCTTGTAGCAAGTTGAGTCCATTACGGACGCATCCTAGGGATGGAGAACGACCCCAACTCGTCCTCCCACCTGTATAAATACCCCCATAGCCGCCTAGAATAATTTGAATTTTGATTATGTAAGTTTAGCTATCGCTACTTCCTAATAGACACGTGTGTCGGCTAGACCATCCGTTCTATTTGATTCAAAATGGCACCTTTTCATGAGTATTTAGATCTGAAATCAATATTTACAATTCTAGTTGTTGTTCATCTTGTTCTTGCTAGTTCTTCGGTTGGTTGCAGGAATAACCCTAGTGGTTTGGTTGATCGAGCTCCACAAGATCGCGTCAACCGGTGAAGTTGGTGTATCAGTCGCTAAGACGCAATTACTCCGTGGAGTATCGTAGTCGGGCTATGAACATTTCTTTGTTAAATCGAAGTTATCATCACCATCGAAAGATCGAGACACCCTAGTGTATATCATTGGGATAGGGGTACATGGAATCGAGGGCATTTTTATCAGTTCGGCTAGTAAATACATTTTTTATTTTTACTAAATGAAGCCCTTTAAACTGCATTTAGCCCTCTAAGTGGGTTTTAGTGGGTTAAGGGACTAATGAGCTTGTTAAGAACTGTGTTCAGGTCTTAGTCCCTGAGAATTTTAGCAAGTGTCCGGACCCAACTAAACTAAATGAAAAGTGGAGTCGGAACCCGAAGTGTTTTCTTAAATTTCTTTTTGATTTTATCTCTTGAGTTCTAGGACCTCGTACTATCAAGAGAGGTTCTCAGCTATTGCCTAGTGTCTACAGTGTAGCTATTCCTTAGCAGAGAGACACATGTTTCACACAAATGCATGGGTTTGGGCCACAAATTCTGTTGTCTGCCCGAAAGTTCTCCAGTGGTCCGCCAGAACTTCTGTGCTACTGTTTCTTTCGCTACGCCTAAGTGTTAGTCGGAAGTTCTCCTGTAGTCAGCCCGGAACTTCTGGACCGTTTTCAAATTCAAATCTGTGACTAAGTACTAGCTGATGTCACATAGGTACCTATATATTCCAACCATCCCCACCTTCATTGTCTGGCAATTCCACTTTTCATTTTTCTTGCCTTCTAGCCTCTCCCATGGTTTTCTAGCCTTCTCCACCTAGTTCTTAAACTTCACTTCATAAAATTGATGGTTAGTGGTGAGGGATTGAATTGATGTAACAGTTAGGAGGTTTGTGAGCACTTGGAGATCATTTTGGGCTGAAGCTTGGAGCTTTTTATTCTTGGAGGGAAACCTCCTAGACTATTAGGTGTCGCCCGCGAGCATCAAGTGATTGTGCATTGTCTCAGGAAGGTTTGTGAATGTCATCCTCGCCTCTGAAAGGAAATGAGATAAATTGAGTGAAATCTCGAGCTGAGATTTAGGAGGTCATCTTGATAGAGCAAGCCTCACCTATGGTGTTCTTTTGGTGTTCAAGTTGGGAAACTTTGTGATCACCTGAAATTAAAAATAATACCTAGAGGTGTTGGCTTGAAAAAGGAAGACTTCTTCCTATGTCTTTGTTTGATGAGGCAAGGAGTTAATCGAGACCCATCTCTTTGGAGTTCCTCAACAGAGAGTAGGATCCTTTAATTCGAACTTTAGGAAAAAAAATCTCTTGTCTCCCTTTTGTATGTTTTGTGTCATCTTCATTTACTGTTTTGGGCCCTGTATTTAACTGCTGCAAATTTAAGTATTTTTCAGGAACGCCTACTCACAACTCCTTTAGGCAACATCTACGGGCTTTTAGCCCTAACGGTGGAGTAAAAACAAGGTCAGACAGTAACTATGATTTTGAAAAGTAGGGCCAAATAAGAAAACTTGAAAAATAGAGTCAGATTAGTAGTTAAGCTTCATAATAAGGTTAAATAAGCAATTGTCCCTAAAATATTTGTAACATGTTAAGATACTCCCTCCATCATAAAATAAAATAAGTTCAAGAGTTTGACACGGTATTTCAGATGCAATTTTGATCAATAATATTTATAAAAGTAAGTTGTTTTAAATAAAAGAGGTACCATGAAAATGATATTTTGTTTAATAACAAATCTAGTAATATCATTCTTAAGTGATTGTTCTTTTTTAGTTTTTCGCTATTAATAGCCAAGGTTACGTAGCACTATTTTAAATATACAAGAGAGTAATAATGTCTTACATTTGTGAACATAGTAAAAAATATTAATGGATGTGTTTAAGTATGGAAGTGATATCTTGTTTCATAGACAACATGGCTTAATACATGTTAAACTCAGTAACAGTAAATATCTATATACTTAGGCCGTGTTTGGCCTTGTTTGGTTTAGAAAAGATTGAAGGTGACTGAAAAAGAATAATTTCAATATAGAATAAATCTTTTTCAATTAATCACTCTCTCGTGATAATTAACTGAATATGGACTTAGTGGGTTGTAATTATTCCAGCAACATAGGACTGGTCGTCGAGGCAGGCTCGGCCGCGGCTGGATCGAGGCGCGAGTGGGTGAGCTGGGTCGTCAGTGGGATTCTCATCTGCCTCACACCTTGCAAGCACGCACGCAGTCGCGGCGAGAGATTCCTGAGAAAAAGGCAAAGAAAGAAAGAAAGCAATCAAGCAGGCAACCCGCAGCGGTGGAGATTGCTCCAAGATGGAAACGAAAAGGAGAACGATCGAGTATATATATGGCCGGAGAAGCTAGTATGGGGCAAAAGCTTTAGGAGAGCACGCGCGGGCGCGCCCGGCTGGTGGTGATTATCCGTTCTCCCTCTTTGCAGCCACACACCCACACGCACGATCCAGCGCCCATCATCATCACCACCATCCATCACCACCACCAGCGCTGCACCCCCGCGGGATTCGATTGCTGCGCGCCGAAGCTGTTGCCTGCATGCATGGCATGCGCGCGTACTCACCAAGTTCAATAGTATGGCATATGCATATGCATTCATGGCACGTTCGCATTGCCTATGGTCAATATTTTTTTAAGAAATACACTCAAAGAGCTGTAAAAAACAATAGCTGTACAAAAGGATAATGTACTTAACGACAAAACGACCTGTAAAAAAAGAAAATACACCGAAGACCTTTCTAATCGTCTTCTTCTTTCGATTGTTCGCAGCTCGCAGGGGCTTGGAGATTACGTTGAAAAGACAGTAAAAAAAGGGACACCTACAAACACTCTCACCACAAAAGGCTTTAAAGAAAAAAACGCTCGCTACTAGCAACGAGATCTAGAAGCCATTGGAAGAACATCGGCTGGGAAATCACCCAAGAAATGTCGACTTGCATTCCTTTACCACAGAACAGAGGATTAGAAGAACCGGATCTTGCTGCAGAACAAACCAAAAGAAATCGTGAAAGCGGCCGCATAAATAGCCAGCCAACTACTTCTCCTGATTGACACACCAACTGCCAAGATCTGAAGAGAAACCTACAAATCTGATAGAACCTACCTTCATTGGCCCTTCGTCGACGTCGGATCGGACATCATAGAGGGTAGGGAGAGGCCGAAACGACGTTATTCCTACACGCCACCGCCGCCGCCACCTTGCCGATGTCGCGAGGAAACCAAACTCTAGAGAAAACTAGGACCTATTAAAAACTAGAACTACGAAGGGGCAGGTCCCTACTCCTCTGGCTGCCGGCGATGCCAGAAAAAAGAGACAATGGGACTGAGGCGACGGTGCGGAGGAAACCCTAGGCGGCAGCTCGTGGGGATTTATCGGTTGTGGCCGTCTATAGTCAATATATGATACACTGCTAGAAAACCCCACATCTATCTCGGTTGGTAATCTGTTTAGTCTCGGTTGTCAAACCGGAACTACGGAAGCGGGACTAAAAATCGTTTTTTAGTCTCAGGTTAAATAACCGAGACAAAATAATAAATTTTTAGTCCCGGTTGGAGTTACCAACCGGGACTAAAGATTATCCTCCCCACATCCCACTTTTCTCATATTTATTTTTTTGTTTTTTCTGACAAAAAAATAAAATCATCACAAAAGATGAAATCAAACCTCACAAAACATATCACATATTCTTATTTTTATTTTTTCTCCACAGATCAAATACATGTACAAGTCACAGACTAAATACAACAACGAAATCACAAAATAACATATCAAATACAACATGTATACATCACAGATCAAAATCACATCTCATCAAACTAAAAAGAACAACAAAAACCAGATCTGGAAGCCCGCCAGCCGGCCACGGGCCGCCACCCGCCCGCCGCGCGGGGCAGCCGCCTTCCACCGCCTAGCCGAAGAGAAGGAGAGGGAGGGAGAGAGAGAACTGAGAGAGAGAGGAGAGATCTGCTAAGGAAGAGGGAGGGGAGGGAGGGAGGGAGAGAGAGCTAGCTGAGAGGGAGAGACGCATGGGTTAGAGAAAATAGATCTGAGAGGAGGACGTCGCGGAGGACGAGGAGATAAGGATGTTGGAGATTTTTTGTCCCGGTTGATAACAAGAACCGGGATAAAAAATAACATTTTTACCAACTGGGACTAAAGATGTTCGACGCTCTGACAATCTCTGACAATATTTGAACCGGGATTAAAGATGATCTTTAGTCTCGGTTCGTGTTACGAACTGAGACTAATATTTCTAGAAATCCGTAGACTTTTTAAACCGGGAAATCGGGACTATTGTGGATTTTAGTACTTTAACTAAAAATGGTAAAAATGGTTTCTTCAGTAGTGCTACTTCACTCATATGATGATGGTTAGCTATATATATATATTACAATTAATATCACGACTCATTTCATTCTCTCACAAAGCTCGTCGTGGCTCGTGCTATGACTATAAATTCTTCTCTCATCTTTTCTCCAACTTAGTACAAATCTGATATAGTAACTCTTATAACATGCTTAAAATATCTTATTGAACTAGCTCTTAGTCGGCCGAAGATGAGAGTGAGCTTCCGTTTCCATCCCTAGCCCAAGACGGCCGGTCCGGCCCCACGTTTCAGCGAGGAGAATATATCAGGGAAAGAACTAACAAAGCTAGGTAATGCTGATAGGCTAGTGGACTAGTGGACTAGTGGTGGTGGCTGCCGATCACCTGCAAATGAAATGCAATGATGGAGAGAATCTCCAAAGTGGATTTATCCGGCCGGCCGGGAAGAAAGACCAGAAATGCCTACGTGAAGTTCCATTCTCTTCCCCTCTAGCAATATTAGCATGCAAGGCAAGCAGCCTCCTTTGGTAGGTAGGTATATAGTACGATTCCCGGCCGTTCACCCAACCTTTGAGTCCAAGCAAAACCAGCAGGCCTGATCACATCCTCGTATATCATCATGATTTGTCTCGCCCACAGCTCGTTATCAATCTTCTAGTACCTCTCTCGCGCGCTTTACAGGAAAATTTTAATTTGCAAAAACCAAAAACACTACCGAAGAACTAATCTTTGATGCTAAGCCTTAAACACACAAATATCTTAGATAGATTAAGAACCGATACTAAAAAGTTGCTTTAGTACACTAGTTCTAAAACTAGTTCTAAAATACCAAGTCTCTATATAAATATCTTAGTTCCGGTTAATGTTACCAATTGATATTAAAAATGTATCTTTAGTACTGATTGGTAACATCAATCAAGACTAATATGTTAATGGATATTTACTTCCGATTGATATTACCAACCGGTACTAAAAATATATTAATAACAACCCGTACTAAAGCTATTTTTAATATCGGTTATTAACACTAATCTATACTAAAGGTGCATTCAGCGTTAGTTAAAAAGAAAACATCTCTATTCAAGTCAGATATGTAGAGTATGTAGGATGGGAATATGCGTGAGAGCTGAGATGAAAGATCTTTAGTTTAAATCTCACATTCCATATATTTTTGACTTAGCATGCATCTTTAGTGCTGGTCGAGATATTTAGTCTCGATTTACTGTTCTTATTTGCTAGAATCGATATTAAAAGAGGTTTTTAACTGGTATTAAAGATCGTTTCTCTACTAATGAAAGAGATGCAGACATAGTGGAGCTTAATTGCTCTTTATTTCCTCCCCGTGCTCATCCTCCAGCTCGTCATGTTGCATGTTGACCTGCCGAGACAACATCAAACCCGATTAATTAACGCATCGGCTCAACCACATTTGACTGAAAATTGACGGCAAAATCTTTGTCCTGAGCTTAATTCTAATCTGTCCTCCACTGAGTTTTGTTTGAATTAAATGAGCTATCCGTAAATTAATCCTATTCCAAGGGCTCACAATTAATATTAAAAGATCAATACCACATTGAAAACCAGCAAGAAAAGACCTCATCTTAAATAAACTGTTAATTAAGAGCATCTATTGAACGGTTGAGGTGGTGGCTGAGCTGTGACCATGGCTGATGGCAACAGCGATGGGTTGGCTGCTCTCTTTTCGGACATTATTGTTTTTATGACCAAAAGCGTAACCAATAGGACTCATTAGTCCGGTAACAGATGAGGCCATCAATCGGGATTAATCCCGTAACGTCTCTCTCGTTATCTTTCACCTTTGAGATACACAGAGGAATCTTTTTTGTTCATCTCTCTCGCATTCACTAGTACAAAACACCTTATTGGTGCCGGTTGGGAAACCCTCTTGAGTGTCGGTTTTCTCAACCGGTACCTATTGGTCGGCACTAATAAAAAATAAATAGGTGCCGGTTTAAGAACCGGCACATATTAGGTCCATGGAATAAAAAAATATCTGGCTCAAGCCGATGCATCGAGCCGACAAGAATTCATCCATCCATCACAAGAATTCATCCACATCCATCACAGATCAATCATACACTCCAATCCACGAGATCAATTCACATACACTCCAATCCACAGATCAATACACAAGAAAACAAATTTTAGACAAAAAAAATCCACACCTCTTTCGGTCGCCGCCGTCTTCGTGCTTGCGTCGCCCCGCCGCACGCCGAACCTCCATGGCCCCTGCCGCGCGCCGAACCCAGCCGGCCGCCGCCGCCACCTCCCCTCCCACCGGATCTGGCGGAGGGGAGGGTCCTCCACCCGCCGCCGCTCCCCTCGGCGACGGGCTCGCTTGCCGCCGCCTTCTTCGCGCTTGCGCCATCCCGCCAAACTCCGCTGGACTCCGAGGCCCCTGCCACACGCCGAACCCCGCCGGCCGCCACCGCCGCCTCCTCCGCCGGATCTGGTGGAGGGAGGGTTCTCCACTGCCGCCGCCGCCCTCTCGCTGCCGCCGTCGTCTTCGTGCTTGCCCCGCCCCACCGCGCGCCGAACCTCCGAGGTGTTAGTGATATGCCCTAGAGGCAACATGGAGATGTTGGATATCACGTCAATGTTTATGTATAAATGAATAAAGTATTATTCAGTTCCATGAAATAGACATCTTGTATTGATCAATAAGTACGTGACTTATTTATGAGACTCTATATGTATGAATCTATTTCCAAACGATCCTCGATCATATGTCATATTGTTGGAACAAATATGATTCTAAGATCGGCATGTTTATTGATTGATGATCATGTCTCATAGATCATGGGTATGGAGATACCAAATCAATAATCATGGACACATGTGTTGGAGAACACATTGTTGGATAGACCCACCATGAGACACTACAGAATTAATGTGCCATTAGTTGGTCTCGGGTAGTGTTGGTACAAAGTCCTTAGACCTGAGATCACCATGGATTCCAACATGTGTAGTAGCCTACTTTGGGACTACCAAACGCTATTCCGTAATCGGGTAGTTATAAAGGTAGTTTTTGGGTTTGCTATGAAACATGGAGTGGGATGTGAGTGATCAAGATGGAATTTGCCCCTCCTTTGGAGAGATATCTCTGGGCCCCTCGAGGTAATGGATTATGGAAATGCATGGCCATGCTAAGTTGATTGAGGAGTCAATCAACGGCGGATAATCCAATACGGTTCGAGTGAATGGTTAAGCTATTGAAGGGATGGTACACATCTTGCCTATAGCTTAAGCGGTATCGTGAGGCAAAGGGATTTGTATACACATTACAGTTCGTGAGCCGATATTATTCTTGTATACTATGGTGTCAATATGTGCTGCTAGGCGCCGCGTTGATAGGTCGGCTGAGTTAGACTCGAGCCGACGATCGGCTAAGTTAGACTATAGCCGAAACCGAGTATACCTGAACCTACTGTGGTCGCACGCTTAAGGGGATAAGAACGGCATTCGAGTTGGACTCGGATACGGCTCGATCGGATAGGGATCCGATCGGATAGAGTCCTATGGGCTTACGACGTGTGGGCGGCCAACTCTATGAGATACGGATGAGATCCGATTCAAAATAGAGTCCTAATCGGCCACTAGTCCCGTCGGCCAACTCTATATAAAGGAGGGAGGGGTGGAGAGCGTGACACGTCAATTGCATCGCGTGCAACGAAGTCGCCGAGATCAATCTCCACGGAAACCCTCCCCACTTTCGAGCCAAACCCTAGCCTTGCATCGCGTGCTAGCACACGGGTGTACGGCGTTCGTCCCCGGACGTGTGGATACCGGTAGAGGCGCCGCTACGTTGCGCGCTGTTGATCGGCTTCGGATCGGCGCAATCGGAGTGATCGGCTGTGGTAGAATCGGCGCGGTCGGGCGCATCGGAGCGAGGCGTGAGAACACGGCGAGCGGCTCGAATCAGTGTCTCTGGGAATCGGCTACTTGTTCGGATCGGATTGCCACGATTGGCTATTCCGCTGCACTCTACTCCAATCGGTAACGATCTATCGGCCCTTACTTGCAAGTGTTCCTGGTTTGCGCGGTTAAAGTTTTTGTTTTTGGCTAGCGTAGCTTCCGCGTAACCCTTCAGTGGTATCAGAGCTAATCTTGCTTAGTTCGGGTTTTAGATTGGATCTGGAACAAGTTTTGCACACGGGTTGATCAGATCAATCGGTTTTACGGGATCTGTTGAGGAGAGTTAATGGTAATTGCGTTCCTTGATAGTGTATCGGAACGGCGTAATGTGATTACGTCGAAGCAATTTCCATATAACTCGGTTTGAGTTGGGTTCGAGATAGCATTCCTTGATAGTGTATCGGAACGGTATAATGTGATTGTACCGAAGCTATCTCGTAGTCCGACTTTGTTGCTGCCTCGCGCCTACGCAAACCATCTCCCTGATAGTGTATCGGGACGGCATAATATGATTATGCCGACATGGTTTCCGTAAGCGAATTCATAGATTGGATCTATGAATTTCGTGTGGTGTTCCGGCTAGCGGGACCGCCGTGTGCGTACCCCCTTATAGGTCGTCTCGGTGCCGTATCTCTGCGATAAGTAGAAAACGTTTCTACGCCTAACTTGTTTTTGCAGAGAATGCTTTGAGATGGTATGGCCCTATTGTATGTATGAGATGCATGTGATGCATGTAATATTCTTTCATATGTGCAATCCCTGTAATATTCTTTCATACGTGCAATGCTTGTAATATTCTTTCACGACCTGCGAGTCGATGTAATCTTCAATTAGAGCTTCTATAGTAGTAGCTTAGTTTGAAGAAATCAAGCATTCGGCACTCGAAAGAACGGTGATGAAGATGGAGATCCTGTACACCGGCATGGAGATGGAGATCACCATGTGAAGGGGGCCATACTATTTCATGCTATTCTACCGCTTTCATATATGTGATATGTTTGTTTGATAGGATAGCATCCCTCACAAAATTAAGTAGTAATGATGCCCTTCCAAATGTTGCACCCGTCACCGTTATGCTCGTCAATGGTGGGTCTGCCAAAGCAGAGTGCCATTCTCTATCATAACACGAGGGGTATATGTCGGACATATACAGCAGAGCATTTGGTTTACTTAACAAGGCTATCAAAACAGTTTTGGGCCTTGGGGCATAGGTTGGGGCGGGGCATGGAGATGCCACACCAACAACAAGAGTCACATAGAGATGTGATTAGCAAGGAGTTGCTTACCGATGTTACTAATTTTCTAGCAGTGATGCCAAAGCTCACTAGAAAATTAACTAACATGTGGATCTTGACCCAATACGTAACCTAGAGGGAAGGTGGAAAATACGTAATGGGAGTCTTATGTTAAATTGTTTAACAAAAGACATAACATAAACATTGTGCTAAACTTTGTTTTTTTCGTTGTAGAATAAATGGCGGCTAATACTACACCCAAGTACCTTTAATTTGTGATCTATTCTCGAAAAGGAAAAATTAAATGGAACAAACTTTATGGATTGGTATCGCAACTTGAGAATTGTTCTCAAGCAAGAGCGTAAGGAGTACGTTCTTGAAGTACCCTATCCCGAGGATTTGCCAAATAATGCCACCGCAACCGCACGGAGGGCTTATGAGAAGCACACTAATGATGCCCTAGATATAAGCTGTCTCATGCTAGCTACAATGTCCCCCGAGCTTTAGAAGCAATATGAGAGCAACGATGCTCATACTATTATTCAGGGCTGCGTGGCATGTTTGAGAACCAAGCTCGGGCCGAGAGGTTCAACACCTCAAAGTCCTTGTTTGCGTGCAGCTTGTTGAGGGAATCCCGTCATCCGCATGTGATAAAGATGATTGGCTATATCGAGAGTCCGGAAAAACTAGGTTTTCCCCTTAGCCAAGAGTTGGCTACGATGTGATTCTCCGCCGCTCCCTCCGAGCTTCGAGCCATTCATATTAAATTATCACATGAACAATATGGATAGGACCTTGGCTGAATTGCATGGGATGCTAAAGAGCATGAGGAGAGTCCAGAAAAACGGTCATCATGTGATGATGATGCGAAGGCTAAGCGCAAACTACCGTCAAGAAGCTTTGCACCAAGAGGAAGTTAACTCCCGATGAGATCGCGAGTGCCTCCAATGCAAAGAAGGGCAAGAAGGGGTCGGCGGCATCGATGCCGTTTGCTTCTATTGCAAGGAGACAGCCCTGGAAGAGGAACTGCAAGAAGTACATGGAGGATCTCAAAAGGAAGCAAAGTACGACTTCGCTTCAGGTATTAATGTTATAGACATTAATCTTGCTACTTCACCCTCGACTCTTGGGTATTTGATACCGGATCGTAGCTCATATTTGCAAGTCGTTGCGGGAATGAGAAGAAATAGAGGATTGAGAAGGGGCGAGGTGAACCCGCACATCGGCAATGGAGCAAGCGTTGCTACGAGCTGTTGCAGTACCACTTCATCTACCTTCGGGATTAGTTTTGGAATTAAATAATTGTTGTTGTGTTCCAACACTATGTCAAAACGTTATTTCCGTTCATGTTTGCAAGCGGAAGGATATGATTTTAGATCAATGGACAATGGTTGTTCAATATATCTCGAGATATGTTCTATTTTCATGCTCCATTGGTGAATGGATTATATGTTTTGAATCTTGAAGCGTCTCCCATCTATAACATTAATACGAAAGACAACTCTCTAATGATATAAACCCCACGTTTATCCGGCATTGTCGCTTAGGCCATATAAATAAGAAACGCATGGAGAAGCTCCATAAGGATTGATTGCTTCACTCTTTTGATTTTGAATCATTTGAGACATGTGAGTCTTGTTTACTTGGTAAGATGACAAAGGCACCTTTCAC
This sequence comes from Oryza australiensis, assembly GCA_019925245.2. Classification (NCBI taxonomy): domain Eukaryota; kingdom Viridiplantae; phylum Streptophyta; class Magnoliopsida; order Poales; family Poaceae; genus Oryza; species Oryza australiensis. Next base: position 1,445,889 of record JAIFGZ020000126.1, read on the forward strand.
GGGACATAGTGAGAGAGCAAGTGACTTATTGGCACTCGTACATACGATGTATGTGGACCAATGAGCTCAACGGCCGAGGTGGTTATCGTACTTCATTACCTTTCGATGACTTTAGTAGATATGGTTATATCTACTTAATGAGGCATAAGTCCGAATCCTTTGAAAAGTTCAAAGAATTCCAGAATGAAGTACAAAATCATTTAGGGAAAACAATCAAGTTTCTACGATCAGATCGTGGAGGGGAATACTTGAGCCAAGAGTTTGGTAATCATCGAAAGATTGTGGAATTGTTCCACGTTAACTCCGCCGGGAACTCCGCAATGGAACGAGTGTCGAACGGAGAAATCGCACCTTGTTGGACATGGTGCGATCGATGATGAGCCAAAGTGATCTTCCGTTATCCTTCGGGATATGCTCTTGAAACAATGCGCTCACACTAAATAGAGTTCCATCTAAGTCGGTTGAAAAGACACCATATGAGATATGGACAGGGCAACCCCTAGTTTGTCTTTTCTCAAAATTTGGGGATGTGAGGCTTATGTAAAACGTTTACAATCCGACAAGCTCACACCCAAATCGACAAGTGCTTCTTTGTGGGATATCCTAAGGAAACTAAGGGATATTACTTTTATAATCGGGAACAAGGCAAAGTGTTTGTCGCCCGACATGGTGTCTTCTTGGAGAAAGAGTTTCTTTCAAGAAGGGTTAGTGGGAGCAGGGTGCATCTTGAAGAAGTTCAAGAAACACCGTAAAACGTTTCGCGACCACGAACCACAACAGAGGAGCAAAGTGTTGCGCCACCGGTTGTAGATACACCCCCCACGGAGGTCCGAAAGATCACGTCGTGCACTGACAGTACAGTGCGGAACAATGTGATATATTGTTGTTGGACAACGATGAACCTAAGACCTATGAGGAAGCGATGGTGGGACCCGATTCCAACAAGTGGCTTGGAGCCATGAAATCCGAAATAGAATCCATGTACGACAATCAAGTTTGGAACTTGGTTGATCCACTCGATGGTGTCAAAACCATTGAGTGTAAATGGGTTTTTAAGAAAAAGGCCGATATGGATGGAAATGTTCACATCTATAAGGCGCGATTGGTGGCGAAAGGTTTTAAACAGATTCAAGGAGTTGATTATGATGAAACCTTCTCGCCCGTCGCAATGCTTAAATCTATTCGGATTATCCTAGCGATTGCTGCATATTTCGATTATGAGATATGGCGATGGATGTCAAAACGGCTTTCCTGAATGGAAACCTAAGCGAGGATGTATACATGATACAACCTCGGGGTTTTGTCGATCCGAATCGCCGGAAAGATATGCAAGCTACGAAATCCATTTATGGATTGAAGCAAGCATCTCGGAGTTGGAATATTCGTTTTGATGAAGTAATCAAAGGGTTTGGTTTCATCAAAAACGAAGAAGAGGCTTGTGTTTACAAAAGGTCGAGTGGGAGCGCAATTGTATTCTAATCTTATATGTGGATGACATATTATTGATTGGAAATGATATCCCTATGCTAGAATCCGTCAAGTCTTCATTGAAAAATAGTTTTTCCATGAAAGACTTAGGGGAGGCAACATACATATTGGGCATTCGGATCTATAGAGATAGATCCAAGAGGCTAATTGGATTAAGCCAAAGTACATACATTGACAAGGTGTTGAAAAGGTTCAACATGCATGATTCCAAGAAAGGTTTCTGCCCATGTCACATGGCATTAATCTTAGCAAGAATCGGTGTCCTCGGACACATGATGAGCGGAATAAGATGGGTATGGTTCCATATGCTTCGGCAATTGGATCCATCATGTATGCCATGCTTTGTACACGCCGATGTCTCGTACGCTTTGAGTGCTACGAGCAGATACCGATCGAGATCCGGTGAAGGTCACTGGATCGCCAGTAAAGAATATCCTTAAGTACTTGAGAAGAACTAAGGATATGTTCCTAGTCTATGGAGGTGAAGAAGAGCTCGTTGTAAGTGGTTACACCGATGCTAGCTTCCAAACAGACAAGGATGATTATAGATCGCAATCTGGGTTCGTGTTCGCCGAACGGAGCGCGCATCGTGGAAGAGTTTCAAGCGGGATCGTTGCTGATTCTACAACGGAGGCCGAGTACATTCTCGCCGGAAGTGCAAAGGAGGCTTTGGATCAAGAAATTTGTTTCGAGCTTGGTGTGATGACTAGTACGCGGTCCAATGTCTCTCTATTGTGATAATAGTGGAGCCATTGCGCAAGCCAAGGAGCCGAGGTCACATCGAAGTCCAAACACATACTTCGGCGATATCATCTCATCCGCGAGATAGTGGACAGAGGTGATGTCAAGATATGCAAAGTGCACACGGATCTCAACATAGCCGATCCGTGACAAAACCTCTCCCTCACCGAAGTATGAGGCGCACACAAGAGCAATGGGTATTAGATACTTACATGATTGACTCTAGTGCAAGTGGGAGATTGTTAGTGATATGCCCTAGAGGCAACATGGAGATGTTGGATATCACGTCAATGTTTATGTATAAATGAATAAAGTGTTATTCAGTTCCATGAAATAGACATCTTGTATTGATCAATAAGTACGTGACTTATTTATGAGACTCTATATGTATGAATCTATTTCTAAACGATCCTCGATCATATGTCATATTGTTGGAACAAATATGATTCTAAGATCGACATGTTTATTGATTGATGATCATGTCTCATAGATCATGGGTATGGAGATACCAAATCAATAATCATGGACACATGTGTTGGAGAACACATTGTTGGATAGACCCACCATGAGACACTACGGGAATTAATGTGCCATTAGTTGGTCTCGGGTAGTGTTGGTACAAAGTCCTTAGACCCGAGATCACCATGGATTCCAACATGTGTAGTAGCCTACTTTGGGACTACCAAACGCTATTCCGTAATCTGGGTAGTTATAAAGGTAGTTTTTGGGTTTGCTATGAAACATGGAGTGGGATGTGAGTGATCAAGATGGAATTTGCCCCTCCTTTGGAGAGATATCCTGGGCCCTCGAGGTAATGAATTATGGAAATGCATGGCCATGCTAAGTTGATTGAGGAGTCAATCAACGGACGGATAATCCAATACGGTTCGAGTGAATGGTTAAGCTATTGAAGGGATGGCACACATCTTGCCTATAGCTTAAGCGGTATCGTGAGGCAAAGGGATTTGTGTACACATTACAGGTTCGAGCCGATATTATTCTTGTATACTATGGTGTCAATATGTGCTGCTAGGCGCCGCGTGACAGTCGGCTGAGTTAGACTCGAGCCGACGATCGGCTAAGTTAGACTATAGCCGAAACCGAGTATACCGAACCTACGTGGTCGCACGCTTAAGGGGATAAGAACGGGCATTCGAGTTGGACTCGGATACGGCTCGATCGGATAGGGATCCGATCGGATAGAGTCCTATGGGCTTACGACGTGTGGGCGGCCAACTCTATGAGATACGGATGAGATCCGATTCAAAATAGAGTCCTAATCGGCCACTAGTCCCAGTCGGCCAACTCTATATAAAGGAGGGAGGGGTGGAGAGGCGTGACACGTCAATTGCATCGCGTGCAACGAAGTCGCCGAGATCAATCTCCACGGAAACCCTCCCCACTTTCGAGCCAAACCCTAGCCTTGCATCGCGTGCTAGCACACGGGTGTACGGCGTTCGTCCCCGGACGTGTGGATACCGGTAGAGGCGCGCTACGTTGCGCGCTGTTGATCGGCTTCGGATCGGCTGCAATCGAAGTGATCGGCTGTGGTAGAATCGGCTGCGGTCGGGCGCATCGGAGCGAGGCGTGAGAACGCGGCCGGACGACTCGAATCGGCTGTCTCTGGGAATCGGCTACACTGTTCCGGATCGGATTGCCCTGATTGGCTATTCCGCTGCACTCTACTCCAATCGGTAACGATCTATCGGCCCTTACTTGCAAGTGTTCCTGGTTTGCGCGATTAAAGTTTTTGTTTTTGGCTAGCGTAGCTTCCGCGTAACCCTTCACGAGGCCCCTGCCGCATGCCAAACCCCACCGGCCACCGCCGCTGCCTCCCCTCCCATCGGATCTGGCGGAGGGGAAGGTCCTCCACCTGCCGCCGCCGCTCCCCGTCCCCATCCCCATGCCCGCGCCGCGCGCCCTTCCGTCGGAGAGAAGAGGAGAGAGCACTAGAGAGGAGAGAAGAAGAGAAGGACCGGTTGGAGAGAAGAAGAGATAAGATTGGAAAGAAGAGATAAGGACACGCATATAAAACCCCGGCCGGTCCGCCGGCTTGCTGGTCGGCTCGGTGGGTTAGGTGTCGGTTTTTTTAAAAAACCGGCACCTTTAAAAATTTTAGGTGTTGGTTTTTTTAAAAAACTGGTACTAATATTATAGGTGTCGGTTTTTCTTTAGAACCGACACCTATAATATATTATAGGTGTCGGTTGTTTTTAAAAAGCCGACACCTATAGTATAGGTGTCGGTTTTTCTTGAGAGCCGCTACCTATTGCTTTAATAGGTGTCGGTTTTTACTAAACCGACACCTATTAGGCCGACACCTATGCATGTTTTTGTAGTAGTGATTGTCTAGTTCTTCCTTGGCACACCTCTCTACTTTCTGTTTCTACGCAGCTCTCCTAGGTTCTGAGTGCCTGCATGCACGGGTATTCGGAATAGGTAGGCCTCCGAAACTTCGTCTAGCTTTTGGAAGCATGTTCTCCGTGTGACTGCTCTCAGTCGACTTTGCTTCCTCTACATTAACAAGCTTCTGCAACATGTCGACCACTAGGAACAACAACAAAGGAGAGAACAACGGGAACGGCGACAACACCAGCACCAACACCAACACCGCTGCCTATGGATCCAGAGCATTTCTCTGGGTATGTTATTATATTCACTTTAGTGTTAAACATGTTACTAGATGATACTATTATTGTTATTAGCATGTTCATGTTTAGCACAATCATTGGATTATATTTTTATTTATATGTCATGTTTAGTATAATATTTTTTGGATTAAAATATGTCAAATTATGACTAGATTTCCAACAATCCAAAGAACTTCAAAGGCCTTTTTTTGGTAGTTGGCTTTGTTGCATCACTCAAACCACATGCATTTGATGGTTCAAACTATAGGAGATGGAAGTCACATGCATTATTGTGATTGACGGTCATGGAGTGTTTCTTTTTTTTCAGGGGGTAAGCAGACTGAACGGCCTTTGTCTCCTGAGGAGGAGGCTAAGTTCGGGTCCACAAATTGCTTGTTCTGTGAAGCATTGGTAAGTGTATTGGCTGACAACATAGTGGATGCGTACATACACATGCCTTTGGTCAAAGATATGTGGAATGCACTTGAGGCCAGGTTCGAAGTTTTCGATGCTGACAATGAGTTGTATGTCAAGGAGCAGTTCTATAACTACAAGATGATCAATGACCATTCTGTAGTAGAGCAAGCTCATGAGATTTAGGTGCTAGCAAAGGAACTTGAGAACAACAGCTGCGAGTTGCCGGACAAGTTTGTGATGGGTGGCATTATTGCCAAATTGCCACCTTCTTTGTCGAACTTTGCTACTTCTCTTAAACACAAGAGGCAAGAGTTTAGTGTTTCTAATTTTATTGGCTCTTTGGGTGTTGAAAAAAAGGCAAAGGCAAAGGACAACCATAGCAAAATGGTTGTGGGAGGTTCTAGCACCACTTTGGTGCAGAAGAATCCTCAAGCCTCCAACAACAACAAGAAGGACAAACCTGATGTCAAATCCAAGTTGACTACCAATTTTAAGAAGAAAGACAAGAGAAAGGCAAAGTGCAATTGTTCTATGTGCGGTGAGCCTGTTCATTAGGCCAAGGATTGTCCTGATCACAAGGACAAAAATTTTGCAAACATGCTAATTAGTGATGGAGGAGGAACATCGGGGTACGGTAATTTTTTACCTATAGTTATGTATGTTTTTCGTTCACCTGAGTGGTGGGTTGACACTGGTGCTGATATTCATGTGTGTGCTGATATTTTCTTGATTTCTTCTTATCAGGTAGAGAGGTTCTTCCTTGCTGATGGGGAATGGTTCGCATGCACCTATTCATAGTGTTGGTATGGTCAATCTGAAATTTACTTTTGGAAAGACCATGCAACTAAAAAACGTGCAGCATGTCTCCTCAATAAAGAAGAACCTTGTTAGCGGCTCTCTACTTTGTAGAGATGGTTTTAAACTTGTGTTTGAGTCCATTAAGTGTGTCATACCTAAAGATGACACATTTGTTGGCAAAGATTATAATATCCAAGGCTTGCTCCACTTTTCTTTCGATGACGCATGTAATAATGTTATGAATCATGTGGGCAATGATGATGAGTCCAATGTTTGGCATTCGTGACTTAGTCATGTTAATTTTGGTTGTATGTTGCGTTTAGCTAACATGACTTTAATCTTAAAATTCACTTTGATCAAAGGTTCTAAGTGCCATATATGCATTCAAGCAAAAAAACCTCGTAAGCCTCACTAGGCATCAAAGGCGAGAAATTTGGCATCACTAGAACTTGTTCATTCCAATTTGTGAGAAATAAACAACATGTTGACTAAAATGGAAAAAAAACTTTATGATACTTATAGATGATTACACTAGATTTTGCTATGTGTACATGTAAAAAAAGATGAAGCATTGCATTACTTTAATATCTATAAGGTTGAGGTAGAAAACCAACTTAAAAGGAAAATCAAACGTTTAAGGTCTGATCGAGGTGAAGAGTTTTTTCCAAATGAATTTACTTTATTCTATGAAGAGTCTGGAATTTTTTATGAGAAGACATCTTGCTATTCACCTTAGTTAAACGGGGTTGCCAAAATAAAGAATCGCACTCTAATTGAGTTGATGAATGCTATGTTTGACACTGTGGGGCTTTCCAAGAAATGATGGGGGTAAGACTATATTGATTGTGCGCCATGTCATGAATAAAATTCCTACTAATAATAAATTCCTACTATTCGAGGAATGGAAAAAGAAAAGGTTGACTCTTTCATACTTGTACATATGGGGATGTTTGGCTAACGTCAATGTGCCTATAGTCAAAAAGCACAAACTTGGACAAAAATCATAGATTATGTGTTCCTTGGTTATATTATTCATAACGTGGGATATAGATTCTTAATTGTAAATTCTAGGGAACCTGACATGCGTGTGGGTACAATTTTTGAGTCCAGCGCTGCTACTTTTTTAGAATGAATTTTTCAATAAATATGCATCTAGCACTTATAGTCAAGAACCTATTTTATCCCTTGAGTCTTTTGTGCCGATAGAACACGATGGACAAACATCTATGGAAAATTGTGAGAAGGATAACACTGTAGCTACTCGAAAGAGTAAGAGACAAATGACTGCAAAGTCCTTTTATGATGACTACATTGTATAACTTGTAGGTGACACTCCAAGAACCATAGAAGAGGCATATTCATCTCTTGACACTGACTATTGGAAGTAAGCAGTACGTAGTGAGATGGACTCAATTATGTCCAATGGTACTTGAGAAGTCGTCGAGCGTCCTTATGGGTGCAAACTTGGAGGATGCAAATGGGTTGTCATGAAAAAACTTAGGTCTGATAGTACAATTGGAAAGTACAAGGCAAGGTTTATGACCAAGGGCTATACCAAAAAGAAGGCGAGGATTTTTGCGACACTTATTCACTAGCTACTCGCTTGACCACAATTCGAGTACCATTGTCTTTGGTAGCTTCTCATGGTCCTCTCATTCATCAGATGAACATTAAGACAACTTTCCTGAATGAAAAGTTGAAGAGTTGAAGGAGAAGATCTACACGGATCAACCAGACGGGTTTTTATTAGAAGGTCAAGAGGGAATGGTGTGCAAGCTGTTGAAGTCCTTGTATGGACTTAAGCAAGCACCAAAGCAGTGGCATGAGAAGTTCGACAGATGCGTGTACTATAGCTATGGGTGGAGAGAGAGGGAGTGATCTTGTGCTTATATGTCGATGACATATTGATTTTTATGACCAACCTCAATGTTATTGAGGAGTCAAGAACTTTCTGTCCAAAAGCTTTGAGATGAAAGCTTTGGGGGTGGCTGATGTTATTCTTGACATTCAGCTATTGAGGGGAGATGATGGTGGAGTTATACCCTGCAATCCCACTATGTGAACAAGGTCTTGAGTCACTTTGGTTATAGTGACTGCAAGCCAACTTTTACTCCCTATGATCCTAGTGTGTTATTAAGGAAAAACCAAAGAATAACAAGGCATCAACTAAGATAGTCCCAGATCATTAGTTCACTGATGTATTTGGCTAGTGCAACGAGGTTTGAGATCTCATTTGTTGTGAGCAAGTTGAGCGGTTTGTTTTAAATCCGAGGGATGATCATTGGCATGCTCTTGAAAGAGTAATGCGCTATCTAAAAGACACTGTGAGCTATGGAATTCACTATGTTGGGTACCCAAAAGTACTGGAGGGCTATAGTGATTCAAATTGGATCTCTGATGCTAATGAGGTAAAAACCACAAGTGGATATGTGTTTACACTTGGAGGCGCCGCTGTTTCCTGGAAGTCTTGAAAGCAGACATCTTAACGAGGTTAACAATGGAAGCAGAACTCACAGCTCTAGACACTTCCACTGTTGAGGCCGAATGGATACATGAGCTCCTGATGGATTTGCCAGTGGTTGGAAATCCAGTACCGACTATTCTGATGAAATGTGATAATGAAAGGATGATTATTAAGGTGAACAAGTCCAAGGACAACATGAAGTCATCAAGACATGTAAAGCAACGATTGAAATCTATCAGAAAGCTAAAAAACTCTGGAATGATAGTATTTTACTATGTCCAGACTGCTAAGAATCTGGTATATCAGTTCACTAAGGGCCTATCACGTAATGTGATAGACAATGCATCGAGTGAGATGGGCTTGAGACCCACTTGAGTTACACAATGGTGTTAACCTGTCCTATGTGATCAGAGATCCCGTGAATTAGGATGGTGAAACAAGCTATAAAATTGCTGGGAAGAGAGACCCTTGAAAAGTTCTATTTCTTGTTTGTATGGTAGGTCCATGCATACCTTAATGTGATTTGAATGGTTTTTTTCTTAAAGCAGAGATGTTGGCCTACATAACATCTTAGAAGGAACACACCTATATGAGTTCGACGGCTAGTCATGCTATAAGGGATTTGGATAATCTCTAGATACTCATGATAAGGCCTGGAGTATAACGTGTATGCTTCAAACAGAGGGGATGCTATCGCCAGCCTAGTATCAATTAAGGAATTGTGTAAAGAGAGTATAATAAATAGAAGTAGAACTGAGAATATTTCTTGTGATCCTTGAAACTTGGTGGGGATTGTTAGAATTAAATGGGCTAGGCCCAAATTAATCCTAGTAATTTTAAGGGTCCACAATTAATGTTAAGAGATTAATTCGACATTGGAAACCAATGAGGACCTCAACTTAAATAGGCTGCTAATTGAGAGCACCTGTTGTGTGGTCAAGGTGGTGGTGAGAAATCCAAGTGCGCATGTGTTGACGGTAAAAATGTCACGCACTGGCCTAAGAGATCTGCTTAACTCTAGTGCATGTCCAAATCTTGCTTTTGAGGTTCGAGGGCGTGCCAGTTGGTTCGATCCTGCAACCAACAAAAAACAAAGAAATAAAACAAAGCTAGTCCATAAACGATAGCCGATCGGCTAGTGGCCGATAACGTATCGTGTAACAGTGAGCCGATGTTGTATGCATAGAATCAGCAATGGAAAAGTAGATCTAATCGATGGGCTGTAGATATTCATAATATGCAATCTAAGTCTCGAAATACATTTGAACCAAGTGATTGGGATAAAAAGCATGTTGACGGTAAAAATGTCACGCACTGGCCTGAGAGATCCGCTTAACTCTAGTGCAGGTCCAAATCTTGCTTCTGAGGTTTGAGGGCGTGCCAGTTGGTTTGATTCTGCAACCAACAGAAACAAAGAAATAAAACAAAGTTAGTCCACAAACGATAGCCGGTCGGCTAGTGGCCGATGACGTATCGTTTAATATTGAGCCGATGCTGTATGCATAGAATCGGCAATGGGAAATTAGATCTAATCGATCAGCTGTAGATATTCATAATATGCAATCTAAGTTTCAAAATACATTTGAACCAAGTGACACTACTGGAGAAAGCCTCATCTATCCCGGTTGGTAAAGGCCTTTAGTCCCGGGTATCAAATAGGGACTAAGAAAGCACGACTAAAAATCGTCATTTTTAGTCCCGGGTGAAATAACCGGGACTAAAGATGGATCTTTAGCCCTGGTTAGAGTTACCGACCGGGATTAAAAATAGGTGCCCTCCTGACATCCCACTGCCCTTAGATTTTTTTGTTTTTTTCTTGTCAAAATCCTAAAATCATCACAAATATTGAAATCGAACATCATTTCACATATAGCAATGAACAACACATATCTCAAATGTTTTTTTTTATTTTTTTGCTCCACAGATCAAATACATCTTCAAAATCCACAAAATCATAGATCAAATACTATCACATCACATATCCAAATCACATATCATCAAACATCAAAAAAATAAAAAATTTCAGATATGACCGCCACGGCCCACACCCCGCCGCCTCCGGCCGCCCGGCATGGCACCGCCTCTCGCGACCGCCTCGGCCCGCCTGCGCGCTCGCCACGCGCCGGGCCGCCACCGACCCTGGCCGCCCGCCCGCCCATCACTCGCCGCGCGTGGGCCACCGTCGACCCGGCCGCCCCCGCCGCTCGCCCCGCGCGCGGGGCACCACCACCGCCGTCGCCTGCCACCGAACAGGCCAGGGAGAGGGAGAGAGAGATCTAGAGAGGATAAGGAGAAGAAGAGGAGAAGATAAGGGAGAGATGAAAGTGGAGGAGAAGATAAAGGGAGAGGATTAGTACGCACGCGGAACGAGGAAGCCGGACGATTTTTGGTCTCGGTTTGGGTAAAAAACAGGGACAAATATGGATTTGTTGTCCCTGGTGCTCTGACAACCTCTGACAGGATTTGAACCGGGACTAAATATCCTAGAGATCCATTGCCTTTTTAAACCGAGACTATAGATATTTTTTAGTCCCGGGTACAACTCAAACCGGGACTATTGTGGATTTTGGCACTTCAACCAAAGATGCTTTCTCCAATAGTGTGATTGGAATAGATCAGCAACGTGCCGAGACAGTATAAATCATTTATGTCTAAAGGTACTTTAAGATAAAGATTGTACATATTTATAGCATAGCCGATGTCATAAATCTAACATGTATCGGCTAGTACTCTGATACTACTTTATACTGAGATGTCAATATAGATTAAATAGATTAAACATGAACCGATCAAGTGTCAAGTTAACTTAATAGATTGATAACAAGCTTAACATATTTTATCACAGTCAAATCTTAATATAAAGGGTAGATTTAGCATATCAAGTAAACATAAAAGAAACAAGACAACTAAATCAGGTAAGATCGGCTGAAACCCCGATACTATCTCTAATAGCAATCATGAGACAAGATAGATATCATGATTCTAGATATTACTTAGTAGGTCAGACTTAACCGATGCAGCACTAAGCATAAGAAGAAGCATAAGATCTAAACAAGTTGATGAAAACCTTTCGAGATGATGGATACACTATATAATCTAAGTCAACGTTGATACCTAACCCTATCAGCTGTTGTCTAGTAACAGATGCTAGCCAATTAGGGTTAGACAACAATATCGATCGAGATTATATAGCATATATGATAACTAGATGATTTATGTAAACAGGATTAGAGTGTCATAAAGATGGAAGCACTAATCCCGAGAGCGCAAGCCATCATAACAAGTTTTACCTCTCGTCGGAGATCGAACCCGATGCAGCTCAACTCGAAAGCAAGAACTCGTCGAAGTAATGAAAGAAAAAAGTTGGCGATGCGCCGAAGTTGTATTGAACTGATTGTTGTTTGATTACATGGTTTTGGGACCAGATACAAGATAAGTCTTTGTCGGACACGATTTCTATCTCTATTATAATTCAAATTATAGAAAGTTCCTTAGACGGACTCTTACTGACATAATCTATAAGGAAACTATTTAAAATAACCTAATTAAGATACAATTGGCTTTCTTGGACTCTATCCATGCATGGCAATCCTCATGAAGCACTTCAAACAAATCCGATGATGATTCCAATGTTACCTTACCGGAATCGGCTACATCGGTTATCCTTGTCTAATTCGGTATCGACCGACAAACACCTTAGCCGATTCGGTCATCAGCCAACGAACTCTCCAGTCAATTCTGTCTGCAATTGGCACGCAATTTGTTTCTGAGCATCCCGATTTCCTTCATATCGGCTTTGGCCTTAACTCCAAATTCGATGGATGATTTACTAAATTTGGTCGTTAACACATGCCCCCCAAGTCCGCTATATTGATAATGTTGTGGATTTGCCGAATCTTATCTCCAAGAAATTCTAGGGCTTTTCATCGGACGGTTACCGCACCTCTTTAAATAATAACCACCGCCTCAAAGTTTTTCATGCCGTCATTTGCGCTCTCACCGCTTTAGCCACAAATGCCTCCAATCTCCACCGGCGACCTCCTCGGAGCCCTCGGCGAACCTGCAAGCACTCCTCTCACGACGATAGCTTCATCCCCAGCGATATCGACCTCAACTACTCCTTTTGGTGCGTCGTCGGCCGAGTTCCCTGAGATAAGCCCCATCGGCCATAACTCCTTTTCTTGCTATGAATTTGTTTTCACTCTTCGTGATTTGCTTTTCTCTTTTTTTATTGTAGCACCTCTCGAACCAAATTGCAATCCCCAATCTTGTTCATACCAACCGATTCTTCTTAGGGTCAATCGGCAACCCGGACCCCACAGAGTTCATAAATGCTGAGACAAATAGGGTTCCCTTTAGATTATCAAAACCCTAGTTTGGCACATTGGGCTGGAACCTTCAAGTCCTAGCCGTCCACTGATAAAACTTAGCCAGAGTGGTATAACAGAGTATCGGCTAGCAAACAGAGCCACTGGGCGGAACTTGGGATAGCGCAATGGCTAGCCCTAACCATAGCCGACATGTCGAAGGACGAGCCCATGCTGTCGGTTGCAACCTATTTTTGGTCCAACACTCTGAATGCTTTTCTATTCAATCAATGACCAATGACTCCAACTCTCCTGGACATAACCATGATTACTGGCCTGGACATTACATCATTGGCTAACCCTGTTAGCTTGAACACGAAAGGCCAATTTGCTTTCAAGACCCGGGCTATTGTCGGCTGGAATGGATTTATCTCACAGAATATGGGAACTGGCCCAGTAGACCCTAGGGAACATGCAACCTTCCTGCTGATGTGGTTGGAGAAGTTTCTGTTTTGCGGTCCAAGTTGTGGTCCTACAATCAACTGGCAATATATAGCCGAAGCCCTAGTAGAGAAGAAACAAATTCCTTTGGCCAAATACTTGCTAAGGTATCTCTACTAGACCCTGAACAATGCATCGGCTAAGATTGCCACCAATTCAACTATCGGCACTGGTGGCCCCTGGTGGCTTCTCCAAATTTGGCTTAACTTGCATACACATAAGGTTGCTGAGAGGCCATCTTTAGTAGAAGCCGAATTTCCAAGAATGCAGCCGGCAACAGATGAAGATGGCAATGAAGTGGACACTCGTCGATGCATGTCCTTTGGAGAGGCAGCATCCTCATACACTAGATCAAAGCTATCGGCTAACCTCTTCAGATATTGGTTTGACAATTTCTATGAAGGGTTTCCAAGGAACACAAGGATCTAGTTTGCCTATGCAAATTATGAGGATTTTGAACTCCCTTGTGACTTTAGGTTTGATGAGATAAACTATGAGAAATTTGACAAGTCCAGGGAAGTCTTCACATCGGTCATCTCCCCTTGTATCCTTTCAATCGGCATCCACCAGGACAGAAACGTACAAGACTCATACGAGTTTTATCACCCAATGAGTGTTGCCAGACAGTTAGAGATGGGACGACTACCGATCAGTTGTACTTTGCCGACAAGATCCAAACTAGGGGTGAAATTAATTCAGGCCCCATGATGGACAGATTGCTCAACATCCCAGGACCTCTCCTCGATAGTATTGCAAATATTGAGTTGGCTGTAATGAGGAGTACACTCTTCAACCGACGGTGGATTGAATAGAAAAACACCTTTTTCACTAATCGACTTCAATGTATCTGACTACCATGTACCCGGAATTGGTTCCACAAGTAAGCACTTCATCTTTTGTCAAATTCTTCATTATCAGCTATCATTCTTCAATATTTAACTATATCTTTCTTTTTGTTTGCGGATTACCGATTCCTCTTCTCTCACACCAGCAACATTGGAGCAACCATCTGCTATGCCATTGGAATCCTCGCCAATCGTTGCGTTCTAGCTCCCTCAAGGATTGGCTACGATGCCCCCAAGACGGCATCCTTGATTTATGGTCAAACCCGCCAGCCGATCCCCTTTGAAGTTGGAAAAAGAAAAAGGACCAAATCATCGGCTGCAAAGAAGAAAACTTCCAAGAAACAAAAGACAACTGCAGATGATCCGCCATCTCTAGACCCGGACGTGGAGGAATTCTTGAATCAAGAGGAAATAGAGGAAGCCGTCAACGACGCTGTGGCTGAAACAAGTGAACCAAGAAGGACCATACTGACGCCGCCAGCCGATGATCTAGCTCCTCAGAAAACCCCAAGTCCTCCAAAACGCCAACCTCATCCTGCTTCGGTATGCATCTCTATGGAGTTCATTTACTTTAAATTTTCACATTTCAATTCTCACCAAACTCCTTAACTTTGCAGAAAAAGAAATTGGCCACCAAGAAGAAATCGGCTCCACCTCCATTGGTAACTTTAAACTTAAACCCTTTCTCAATTTTCAATTAGCCGATTCTGAATCAAACTTGTCTCCCTTCTCTTTGTACAACCTCCTCGCTCTTCAGTCTGCCCCCCATGAATCAAGTGAACGCACTCCATCAGCTAGGGGCAGCCATCACATCGAGGCAGAAGGAGAAGCCGCTCCTGTCATCCCTGTAAGTATTTTCAATACACCATGTTGGCTGTTCTGAGTTCTTTCAAAACTTAACAATTTCATTATTCCCTTTTTAGGTCTTAGCCGATATGTTTTCCTTTGACATAAGATAGTTCTTGGATGAAGAGGAAGAGACCACAAGCAAAGCTTTGGCTCCCATTGCCGATGATCTGAAGGTCAAGCTATTGGATATTGCTCGTCGGCTAGAGAGCTCCTTGGATTACCTAGTCGCCAACTGTGGGCCGATCAGGGCTAGGTTTGAAGAAATACAAGACCAAATCCCAGATAACCTTGCCGACATCATCTCCCAAGCAACATATCTTGAACAACATCAATACAAGCTGGAAAGAGCACAACAAAGGATTGTCGATCGGCGAGAGAGAAAAGCTCTTGAAGCCACCATCGAAACCAATCGGCAATCGATCACCACAGAGAAGGCTAAGCTTGACAAGATGACCCCAAGGCCAACTTCAATTAAGACCAGCATTGATCAGCTACAAAATCGCAAAAAAGATCTACTAGCTGAGCTTGAAAAATGCAACGTTGAGCTTGCATGAGAAAAGAAAAAACTTGCTGATCTTCCTAGGGCAATTGAAGAACAAAACTCCAAATTAAAGACTTCTGTCAAGCACTTGTCAGATCTTACGAAGTCTCTAAAGGTGATCCCGGGAAGTGAAGCGACCGACGCCCAAGCCATCGAAGACATAGAACAAATCGGCAAGGGCAATATCGGCTATCAACAAGCGGTGTTTGGATGAGCCGATCCATGTAATAGGACTTAGTACTTTTTGTAACCATGAACTTTTCATGCCGATTCTTGTAAACTTGCGTGAACTTCTGTGATATAACTACTTGCACTGATCCTTGTAATATATCTTGTGTTGAAAAATTTTTCAAGTCTACATATTTTTGTATGCATGTTTGTATGTGTCATGCTCCGCTTTTCTCCCTAGATTAAAAATCACCGGTGAAAAATCGTAAAGAAGAAATTGCCGAAAAACTAAAGAAAATCAAAATCCTTAATTAAAAATCCATTTAATAATTGGAAATGACTTGGTGGAATTTTTCTTAAATTCCCGTGTCAAAATACGGACAGGATTTTTATCGGAATTTTCAGAGCATCGAAAGCAATTTTAAAAATTAAATTAGGCTAAGTGGAATTAATTTCCTTAAGTAAATGGGCTTTTCTTTTTTCCTTTTCCTCTCTTTTTTCTCTAGGCCTCCGGCCCACTTCCCTCTTTTCCCCTTCTCCTCCCCGCCGGCCCAAGTCTTCCCCTCCGGGCCCAAGCGCGCCAGCCGCCCCTTTCTTTTTCTCTCTCCTTCCTCTTCCTTTTGGGCCGGCCCAAGATCGTTCCTCCCGCGCACGCAAGTCCGGTTCTGCCCCCTTTCGACTGGGCGATGACAAGTGGGGCCCGCTTGTCATCCCCAAGCTCTAGCCTCCCCAAGCAGCAGCCGCGCATGCCGTGCGAGCCGCCGCACCTCCGGCCACGTTCCCGCGTCTCCCGGCCACGTTCCACCTCATTTATCCGTGTCATCATGTGTTCCCAACGTTACTCCTTCATTTCCCCCCACTTCTCCCCCTTCTCCGCTCATCATGTGCGCCGGAACGGCCGATTGAAGACCATCATTTGCAGCCATCATTAATGTCGCAACACGACGGTTTTTCGTCCGTTCCCGCTCCTCCCGCCATACCCAAGCTCCTTTGCCGGCTATAAAGCTCCCCCACACCCCGGAACACATTCCCCACTCGCACTCGCTCGCGTTCGCCCACTCCCGTGCTCCCGCACCGTGCGCCGCCCAAACTCCGCCGTCGAACTCACTGTTTCCGTCCGTTCCCACTAAACCATTGCCCCTCTCACCGATCTACCACCACCTCCACCTTCGCAATCCTCGGGAACACGCTCCCGTTACTTTTTCCCCAATTTTTGATCACTGAATCGCGCCGTCGCCATCTTCTTCCCCGAGTTCGACCGTCGGTGAGAAGCGCCATCTCTCTCTCTCTCTCCTTTTCCCCCCTTGCCGAGGCGCCTCACGCGTGCGCCCGCTGCCGGCGTGACCGACGCCGTCGCCCGTCGCTGGCCGTGGCCGACGCCACCGCCCAAGTATCGCCGCCGCCCGTCGTCACCTTGCGCTGCAGCCGCCGTCGCCCATTGCCGCCTTCGCCCTGCATCGCCACCAGCGAGGCCGTCGCCGGCCGGCCAAGCCCGATCGAGCCGTGCGCCCTGCCTTTCCTCGTGCAGCCAATCCAAGCCCGGCCAGTGGCGTGTCGCCACGTGGCGCACCCCTCTCCCAAGCCGGTGGACTAGGTCCACCGTGCACCATTGAATTTCTCTCTGTTGCGTCACTGTCCGTGGGTCCCGTCGGTGGCGTGCCCTTAGACGCTTGCGTCATAAATCGTTTTTCTTTTTCTTAACTAGTAAAAAGGCTGAAACTTGTAAAATTCATAGAAAATTCATCCGAACTCCGTTTGATTCGTTCAAGTTGCATGGATTCGTAAAAATGTCAGGAATATATTAAAAATGGTTTAATTGTCTGTTTTAGCTCTCTAATAGCCTTTTTTTGCCATGCTTTGTTTGTCGGTAGATTCTGGTTCCGAGGACGCTCCGGTTTACTTTGAGGTTGTCGCTGAGGTTCTGTTGGATCAAAATCAAGGCAAGTCATTTTTCCTTTGAACATATTGTACCTATTTTGCAAATTACTATTGTTTTATTTATTGTATTACATTATTTTATAATGCAATCGGGATGGGACCTATAGTATTAAGCCTAGGTCGTTTACCCTGTGTATTTGATCACCTGGGAATCAATTTGACTAGAATCAGGTCTAGGACATGCTTATTATGCTTAGTATAACTAGATCATGAAAGGGAAAATTAATTTTCTAGAATTATTTCACATGAAATGTCGGTCTTCGACCGGATGTACTGTTGGTACTGCTAATCGGTAAGTTAAAACTTGACTATTATTGTGGGCTATGGGTGCAAAGTTTTGCAAGTCACACCCATGGCAGTTAAGGACCGGTTCACGGAAAACCCTGGAAGAATTATTTGTGCGTACCACAAGCCAACATGGGCAACGGCTGGGCTTGTAGTGTAGCTTTTCCTTGCCGACGCATCCAGGCGAGGGTGAGTGTGATGGAGTGTGGATGGACCAGGAAAGGTCTATACGGCTGCCGGATTCACCTAGGCACGAGAGGGGGCTGCCTACCCTGGATTCTGGATAGGGGCGAAACATGAGGTGTGGTGTCGCTTGGTTAGGGAGGGTTATGCGAATGGTCCTGTTACAGACCCCTTTTCAATATTCCTTGGTGGCATGTCGATGCACGGGCACGTGTTGTGGGGCTGTGTCTTGTGGGTACAGATGAAAACCTCTCGCCAGAGTGAAAAACTATTCAAATAGCCGTGCCCGCGGTTATGGGCGATCATCTAGATTCACCGTGGTTAGTCCCACTAAAATAATAACCTGATTCAGTGGAAATGAGATAGAATAGTTGGATGGATTGGGCCTGACTCAACGTGGTGTAGCGTTGAGCAAAGTGTTAAAATATTGCTTAATTACATTTAATTACTGCTTTTACTGCTTTCAACTTAATTATGTGAAATGCCTGCTTTATGCAAAAGTTAACCATAGCGTATCCTTGGAATTAACCCTACATCATACCTTCTCTCGGTATGACTTGCTGGGTACGGTGGTTGCACTCAGTCTTGCTTCCTTTTCCCCCACCTCAGAGCTGGAGGATGAAGCTGCAGTTGGGTTCGATGCTGAGTAGGCTCGTCGCTGCCGTCAAGGGTTGCATGTGGAGTGGAATCGCTGCCCTGCAAGAGTCGAAGCCTAGTTCTTAAGTTTATTTTACCTTTCCGTTGCATATGTAAGACTTTTAAATGATTTAAGACGTGGATCTGTATATACAATTTGTCGTTTGTGTATCCCTGGCTAGTCCTGGACAGGGTATTTTAATTCACATTCAGCTTCAGAAATTCTGGTGCGAATTTCTGGGCGTGACAAGTTGGTATCAGAGACAGGTGGACTGTAGGATGAGCCCATTGGTTAACCCTAAGAGCCCTCTGAAACTCTTTCATCTGCATGTCCCTCTTACATTTGGAGTTGTTTCGGAAAATTTGGGAATTCTCGTTTTGGAAAAAATTCGACCGTTCTCCCGAATTGGATTTTTCGAGTGTTGTCGGACTAGGGTTTTAGAAATTTTTGCGGTCAGAGTTGGAGTCGAATTGACTTTTATTCGACCGTCGTTTGGGAATAGTCAGGATTATGCATTAAGTCGCGTCTAGAATTTGCGGGTTGCAATATTTCATGCGTCTTATTATTAATATGTAATTATTTTACTCATTAATTTATTGCTCACTAGAGTCTGTAGTATTTTATTTGCTCTCATGTAAAATTATTTCCTGCATAAACATATGCTTCTTACTTGGTTATTCCCTTGAGTCCTTATTGATTTATTTAATCTGGATCTGAGCATGCATTGTTTCCCCTCCTTTGTCTTCTATAGATGGCAGGCCTTCCCCCGACGCACTACGGCCAGGATCTGGGTGACTTTGTGGCAGAGCTGAGCAAGATGGCGTTCTTGGTCGGATACCCCAGTCTTCTGGAGTACACGAAGATTCGCCACCTCAACGGCAAGTTCCCGCACCGAGTTCGCTTGGAGGTGCATGGCATCCCCACTGTGTTGCCCAACATGTTGGTGGAGTCCTCTGGAGGCACCTTTGAGCACGCTCGTCAGGAGGCAGCCTACCTGATGCTCGCCCGGCTTCGGGAGCGTCACGACGTCCCACCCAAGTCGTGGTGGTCACGACCGTACCAGCTCCTTCCGCTCAGCCGTGTCAGAGAATGACACGACCTTCGAGCGGATGACCGCAGTCATGCAGGGGTTGGACACCTTGCATGCTGATCTGCATAGGGCAGCCAAGGCCCTGAACGACCAGAAGTTTGTGGAAATCAACAGGCTGAAGGGTGAGGTGGCCCGCCTCAAGATGGAGAATGCCATTCTCCAGGGCCGCTCGCCTCCCAGGGTACCAGGATTCGCACCACTCCGAGGAAGACCACCACCGCTCCTGTGCGTATCCAGCTTGCGCACCGGAACCCTCCTCCACCTCCAGAGCCGCTAGCAGTGTTCGTGCCGCCTTCGCCTCCGTCGTCTCCTGTTCAGTTTCCGCTGCTGACCTTCGCCCTAGCTTCAGCAGCCATTGGTAGCAGTAGCGGAGGGTGGCTGTCCGCGACGTCCAGCTCCTTCGTCAAGATCCTCGACCTCTCCAGCAGCAGTTCGAGCAGCAGCAGCTCCGGCAGCAGTTCGAGCAGTGGCAGTGAGCCTGGCAGTGGTGAGACGAACCTGCTGGACTCCCGCAGCCGATCAGAGGAGGTTGGAGATGAGGCTGAGTCCGACTTCGACTCCACCGACTGTAGGAGCCGTTCCGAGCACTAGGCCGTTCCCCTAGTTCCTCGTTGTCTAGTCTTTGTCTAGTAGTTGTGTGTTTAGGTGTGTTGCTTGGGGTAGTTGGCAGACCATACCAGCTGATTGTGGTATGGTTGTCCTTAATTAGGAGTTGAACTGTTTACTTTCCGTAATGTCAACTTTCAGATCAGTTAATCAATAATAAATTCTAGGTTTCTAAGCAGCCTATTTTTCTTCTTGTCTTTATTTCTTTCTGTTCGCTCTCTCAAGATGGTGAACACCAGGCCACCCAGTCAGGTCAACGGTGATGGCAACAACATAGCCAATCAAAACCAGGGAACCATTCCCAACACCGCTGCAAGCAATGGTCCCCCTCCGCCGCTAGAGAATCAGACGCTCGCCCAAGTCTTGGCGAGTCAAACTCAGATGATGGCTGCAATGATGCAGTAGATGCAGCAGCAGCACCAACAGATGCAATAGCAAATGCTTCAGCAGTTGCAATAGGCACAGCCTCATGCCGTGGCTGGTCCATTCCCACCAGTTCAGTCCAAGCTGCCGGAATTCCTCCGCCTTCGCCCTCCCAACATCTCGAGCACCACCAATCCCATGGAGGCAAACGACTGACTCCATGCAATTGAAAAGAAGCTCAACCTTCTGCAGTGCAATTACCAGGAAAAGGTGGCGTTCGCCACTCATCAGCTCCAGGGTCCCGCTTCAGCATGGTGGGACAATTTCTTGGTGACTCGTCCGGCAAGGACAGAAGTTTCTTGGGCAGAATTCTGCTACAACTTCTGCAAGGCACAAGTTCCTGATGGCATTGTGGCACAGAAGAAGAGGGAGTTCTGAGCTCTGGAACAGGGCAACAGGAGCGTTATTGAATACTTCCACGAGTTCAACCGCCTTGCGCGCTACGCACCAGAGGATGTGTGCACTGACTCCGAGAGGCAGGACAAGTTCTTGGCCGGCCTTGATGATGAACTCACCAATCAACTGATCTCAGGTGATTATGCTAACTTCGAGAAGCTGGTGGATAAAGCCATTTGCCAGGAGGATCAGAGGAACAAGATGGTCCGTAAGAGAAAGGCGACCCAGTTCCGGATGAATCAGGGGAATGTCCAAAGACCTCGCTTCATGTCTGGACAACAAGGTGGACCCTCCACTATGGTTGTCCGTCAGCACCATCCCTTTCACTCCGGGAATTCCAACTCGCATCCCAATCCCAACTTTAACCGTGGCAACAGCAGCAATAACGGTGGTCAGTCTCACCGCAATCCAGCTCCGCGCCCGTCGATGGCACCAGCTCAGTCTGTCCAACCCAGGAAAGACGCTGTAGGGAAGCCGTTGGTTTGTTTCAACTGCAACGGGCCTGGTCACTTCGATAAGTGTCCGAAGCCCAAGCACAATGCACCTGTGTTTTTTAGGCCGTGGTCAACCATGCTTCACCAAGAGGCTCAGGATGCACCGGACGTCATTCTGGGTACGTTTCTCGTAAACTCAGTTCCTGCTACAGTTTTGTTTGATTGTGGTGCAACTTATTCGTTCATATCAAAAAGATTTGTTGGGGAACATGGGTTAAGGAAAAAGAAACTTGTCACACCGATGCGGGTTCACACCCGGAAATAGTCTAATGTCAGTCAACTATAGTCCCTCGGTGACAATAGAAATCCAAAGATCACGATTTCTAGCCAATCTCATCCTTCTTGAATCCAAAGACCTAGATGTCATCCTAGGGATGGATTGGTTGACAAGACACAAAGGAGTGATAAACTGCGCAGCACGCACCATCACCCTAACCAGTCCAGAAGGAGAAGTGGTTACTTTCCAGTCTCTGTTGTCTGTAAAGCAAGGGGTTAGTCTGAATCAAATTACCGGTCAGGATGAGTCAATGTCAGAGAAACCAGAATCCAAGAAACTTGAGGATATACCTATAGTTCGGGAGTACCCGGAAGTTTTTCCAGATGATCTCACAACCATGCCACCCAAGAGGGAGATTGAGTTCCAGATCGACTTGGTACTAGGAACCGCCCCGATCTACAAAAGACCTTACAGAATGGGTGCTAATGATATGGCTGAGGTCAAGAAGCAGGTTGATGAGCAATTACAGAAGGGATACGTTCGCCCGAGCAAGTCGCCTTGGGGTGCTCCGGTGATATTTGTGGAGAAGAAAGATAAAACAAAGAGGATGTGTGTGGATTACCGTGCACTCAACGAGGTCCCTATCAAGAATAAGTACTCGTTACCTCGAATTGACGACCTGTTCGATCAACTTAAAGGAGCCAAGGTGTTCTCCAAAATAGACCTGCGGTCAGGCTATCATCAGTTGAGAATAGAGAAGAAGATATTCCAAAGACAACATTCACTACTCGATATGGATTGTTCGAGTGCACCGTCATGTCCTTCGGACTCACTAATGCACCGGCTTTCTTCATTAACCTGATGAACAAGGTGTTCATGGATTTCTTGGATAAGTTTGTTGTTCATAGACGACATTCTTATCTATTCAAAGTCTGAAGAAGAGCATGAACAACACCTTCGTCAAGTACTTGAGAAGTTGAAGGAACATCAGTTGTATGCCAAGTTCAGTAAATGTGATTTCTGTCTCAAGAAAGTTTAGTTTCTTGGTCATATTATAACCGCTCAAGGAGTAGCTGTTGATCCGTCAAATGTGGAGTCAGTTACTAAGTGGACCCCACCGAAGACTGTTTCTCAGATACGAAGTTTTCTTGGACTCGCGGGTTACTACCGCCGGTTCATCGAGAATTTCTCCAGAATTGCAAGGCCAATGACACAGTTGTTAAAAAAAGGAGGAAAAGTTTAAATGGTCTGCCAGTGTAACAGAAGCTTTGAAGAGCTCAAGCAGAAGTTGGTAACTGCACCGGTCTTAATCTTGCCGGATCAGACCAAGGATTTCCAAGTTTACTGTGATGCATCTCGTCACGGGTTAGGATGTGTGCTGATGCAAGACGGAAAAGTGGTTGCATACGCTTCACGCCAGTTGCGACCTCATGAGACTAACTATCCTACTCATGACTTAGAGCTAACAGTAGTGGTTTTGGCGGCATTATCTCATCGGTAACCGCCGTGAAGTCTACACCGATCACAAGAGTCTAAAGTATATCTTCACCCACCAGATCTAAACCTCCGTCGGCGAAGATGGTTGGAGTTGATCAAAGACTATGACATGGGGATACAATATCATCCCGGCAAAGCCAATGTGGTAGCAGATGCTTTGAGTCGAAAGAACTACTGCAACGCCACTCAGACGAAAGAACTATGCAAGTGAACTACAAGGAGAGTTTGAATGTCCGAACTTGGGAATTGTCAATCATGGTTATGTGGCTGCTCTCGAGACACAACCGACACTCGTGGAGCAAGTTCGTCTGGCTTAAGCTAATGGACCGACATAGCAGAGTTAAAGAAAAACATGAGGACTAGCAAAGCCAAGGATTTCTCTGAAGACGAACATGGAACAATCTGGACGGGAGAAAGATTGTGTGTACCTGAGAACAAGGAGTTGAAAGATTTGATTCTTAGCGAAGCTCATCAATCCCAGTACTCAATTCACCCTGGAAGCACGAAAATGTATCAAGATCTCAAGGAAAAATTCTGGTGGGTTAGCATGAGGAGAGAAATCGTCGAGTTTGTTGCTTTGTGCGATGTCTGTCAGCGAGTCAAGGCAGAACATCAGCGACCCACAGGATTGTTACAACCCCTCAAGATTTCGGAGTGGAAATGGAAAGAAATTGGAATTGACTTCATCA
This sequence comes from Oryza australiensis, assembly GCA_019925245.2. Classification (NCBI taxonomy): domain Eukaryota; kingdom Viridiplantae; phylum Streptophyta; class Magnoliopsida; order Poales; family Poaceae; genus Oryza; species Oryza australiensis. The sequence continues at coordinate 1,470,093 of JAIFGZ020000126.1, forward strand.
CGGGTATGCCCAGAACCTCCACTGGTCATGATTCTGTTTGGGTAATTGTGGACCGACTCACAAAAGTCGCTCACTTCATACCCGTGCATACAACTTACTCAGGGAAGAAACTGGCAGAGCTCTACTTGGCAAGGATCATGTGTTTACATGGGGTAACGAAAAAGATTGTATCAGATCAAGGGAGTCAGTTTACCTCAATTCTGGTAGAAGTTGCAAGAAGAATTGGGAACTCGTTTGAACTTCAGCACCGCTTACCATCCCGAGACTGATGGTTAGACAGAAAGGGTTAATCAGATCTTGGAAGATATGTTGAGAGCTTGCGCACTTGATTTCGGTGGAGCTTGGGATAAGAGTCTACCTTATGCCGAGTTCTCGTACAACCACAGTTATCAGGCGAGTCTTCAAATGGCTCCGTTCGAAGCATTGTATGGCAGAAAGTGAATCACACCACTTTTCTGGGATCAGACTGGAGAACGCCAGTTGTTTGGGACCGATGTCTTGAATGAAGCCGAAGAAAAAGTCAGGCTGATCCGTGAAAGATTGAAAACTACTCAGTCTCGTCAGAAAAGTTACGCTAACAACCGTCAAAGGGAGTTAAGCTTCGAGGTTGGAGACCATGTGTACCTTCGTGTCACTCCGCTTCGGGGAGTGCATCGTTTCCAGACAAAAGGGAAGTTGGCACCACGTTTCGTGGGACCATACCGAATTCTGGAACGTCGTGGAGAAGTTGCCTATCGGTTGGAACTTCCTCCTTCCATGGCAAGCATTCATGATGTGTTTCATGTGTCTCAGATGAAGAAATGCTTAAGAGTGCCTCAGGAGCAAGCAATTCCTGATCACCTTAGCATTCAAGAGGACTTGAACTATGTTGAGAAACCAGTTCGTATCCTCGACACTAGTGAAAGGAGAACCAGGAACCGAGTTACCAAGTTCTGTCGTGAGCAGTGGAGTCACCACTCAGAAGAAGAGGCAACTTGGGAAAGAGAAGATGAGCTGAAAGCCGCCCATCCGCACCTCTTCGCAGCACCTCCGAATCTCGGGTCGAGATTCCGTTTAAGGAGGGTAGGTTTGTCATGCTCCGCTTTTCTCCCTAGATTAAAAATCACCGGTGAAAAATTGTAAAGAAGAAATTGCCGAAAAACTAAAGAAAATCAAAATCCTAAATTAAAAATCCATTTAATAATTGGAAATGACTTGGTGGAATTTTTCTTAAATTTCCCGTGTCAAAATACGCTAACAGGATTTTTATCGGAATTTTCAGAGCATCGGAAGCAATTTTAAAAATTAAATTAGGCTAACTGGAATTAATTTCCTTAAGAAAAAGGGCTTTTCTTTTTTCCTTTTCCTCTCTTTTTTTTGTGGGCCTCCGGCCCACTTCCCTCGTTTTCCCCCTTCTCCTCCCGTCGGCCCAAGTCTTCCCCTACCCTCGGGCCCAAGCCGGCCGGCCCACCCGCCTCCCTTTCTTTTCTCTCTCCTTCCTCTTCCTTTTGGGCCGGCCCAAGACTGTTCCTCCCGTGCACGCAAGTCTGGTTCTGCCCCCTTCTGGCCTAGGACGATGACAAGCAGGGCCCGCTTGTCATCCCCAAGCTCTAGCCGCCCCAAGCAGCAGCCGCGCATGCCGTGCGAGCCGCCGCACCTCCGGCCACGTTCCCGCGTCTCCCGGCCATGTTCCACCTCATTTATCCGTGTCATCATGTGTTCCCGACGTTACTCCTATATTTCCCCCCCACTTCTCCCCCTTCTCCGCTCATCATGTGCGCCCGAACGGCCGATTGAAGACCATCATTTGCAGCCGTCATTAATGTCACGACGCGATGGTTTTCGTCCGTTCCCCGCTCCTCCCGGCAATACCCGAGCTCCTTTGCCGGCTATAAAGCTCCCCCACACCCCGAAACACATTCCCCATTCATACCCGCTCGCGTTCGCCCACTCCCGTGCTCCCGCAACGTGCGCCGCCCAAACTCCGCTGCCGAGCTCACTGTTTCCGTCCGTTCCCACTAAATTGTTGCCCTTCTCACCGATCTACCACCACCTCCACCTTCGCAATCCTCGGGAACACGCTCCCGTTACTTTTTCCCCAATTTTCGATCACCGAATCGCGCCATCGCCGTCTTCTTCCTAGAGTCCGGCCGTCGGTGAGAAGCGCCATCTCTCTCTCCTTTTCCCCCTTGCTGAGCAGCCTCACGCGTGGGCCCGATGCCGGTGTGACCGACGCCGTCGCCCGTCGCCGGCCGTGGCCGACGCCGCTGCCCAAGTGCGGCGCCGCCCGTCGCCACCTTGCGCCGTAGCCGCCGTTGCCCATCGCTGCCTTTGCACGGCGTCGCCGCTGGCGAGGCCGTCGCTGCCGCCGCTGGCCGGCCAAGCCCGGTCGAGCCGTGCGCCCTCCCTTTCCCTGTGCAGCCAATCCAAGCCCGGCCAGTGGCGTGTCGCCACGTGGCGCACCCCTCTCCTAAGCCGGTGGACTCGGTCCACCGTGCACCATTGAATTTCTCTCTCTTGCGTCACTGTTCCGTGGGTCCGACGGCACAGTCAGCCCTTATATGCTTGCGTCATAAATTGTTTTTCTTTTTCTTAACTAGTAAAAGGCTGAAACTTGTAAAATTCACAGAAAATTCATCCGAACTCCGTTTGAGTCCGTTCAAGTTGCAGAGGATTCGTAAAAATGTCAAGAATATATTAAAAATCGTTTAATTGTCTGTTTTAGCTGTCTATAGCCTGTTTTTGCCATGCTTTGTTTGTCGGTAGATTCTGGTTCCGAGGACACTCCGGTTTACTTTGAGGTTGTCGCTGAGGTTCCATTGGATCAAGATCAAGGCAAGTCATTTTTCCTTTGAACATATTGTACATATTTTGCAAATTACTATTGTTTGATCTATTGTATTACATTATTTTATAATGCAATCGGGATGGGACCTATAGTATTAAGCCTAGGTCGTTTACACTGTGTACTTGATCACCTGGGAATCAATTTGACTAGAATCAGGTCTAGGACATGCTTATTATGCTTGCTATAACTAGATCATGAAAGGGAAAATTAATTTACTAGAATTATTTCACATGAAATGTCGGTCTCCGACCGGATGTACCGTTGGTACTCCTAATCGATAAGTTAAAACTTGACTATTATGGTGGGCTGTGGGTGCATGGTTTTGCAAGTCGCACCCATGGCAGTTAAGGACCGGTTCGCGGAAAACTTTGGAAGAATTATTAGTGCGTACCACAAGCCAGCATGGGCAACGGCTGGGCTTGTAGTGTAGCTTTTCCTGCCCGACGCATCTAGGCGAGGGTGAGCGTGATGGAGTGCGGATGGACCAGGAAAGGTCTATGCGGCTGCCGGATTCACCTAGGCACGAGAGGGGGCTGCCTACCCTGGATTCTGGGTAGGGGCGAAACCTGAGGTGTGGTGTCGCTTGGTCAGGGAGGGTTATGCGAATGGTCCTGTCACAGACCCCTTTTCAATATGCCATGGTGGCATGTCGACGCACGGGCACGTGTTGTGGGGCTGTGTCTTGTGGGTACAGACGTACACCTCTGGCCAGAGTGGAAAACTATTCGAATAGCCGTGCCCGCGGTTATGGGTGATCATCCAGATTAACCGTGATTAGTCCCACTAAAATAATAACCTGATTCAGTGGAAATGAGATAGAATAGTTGGATGGATTGGGCCTGACTCAACGTTGTGTAGCGTTGAGCAGAGTGTTAAAATATTGCTTAATTACATTTAATTACTGCTTTTACTGCTTTCAACTTAATTCTGTGAAATGTCTGCTTTATGCAAAAGTTAACCCTAGCCTATCCTTGGAATTAACCCTGCATCATACCTTCTCTCGGTATGACTTGCTGGGTACGGTGGTTATACTCAGTCTTGCTTCCTTTTCCCCCCACCTCAGAGCTAGGGGATGAAGCTGCAGTTGGGTTCGATGCTGAGTAGGCTCGTCGCTGCTGTCAAGGGTTGCCTGTGGAGTGGAATCGCTGCCCCGCAAGAGTCGAAGCCTAGTTCTTAAGTTTATTTTACCTTTCTGCTGCATATGTAAGACTTTTAAATGTTTTAAGACGTGGATCTGTATATACAATTTGTCGTTGTGTATCCCTGGCTGGTCCTGGACATGGTATTTTAATACACATTCAGCTTTGAAAATTCTGGTGCGAATTTCTAGACGTGACAGTATGCCCCTCTAATTTTACAATATCAAACATTGATAAAATTAAGGCTTGACTAAGGACATCACAAAATATCGGCCGTCAAAGATCGGCAAAAACACAACCGATTATGATAAATTCAAAAGACTAAGGGCGATATAACTTATATCGAACATTTCACATCAGCAAAAAAACAACCGATCATGACAAGTTTAAAAAGACTAAGGGCAATATAACTCATATCAGCCATCTAAAGGCGATGTTAACACATCGGCTACCATGTATCGGCATAACACAACTGAATCATGAATTGATCCAAACACTTGGATAATATTTTTTTCAAATATTTCCCATTGAGAGCCCTTTCAAAAACTTCTCTATCAAGCCCTTGCAACATGTAAGCTCCCTTAGAAACAGATTTATAGATTCGAAAAGGCCCTTCCCAATTTGGTAACCACTTACCGAATTTATTATCATGAGTCCCAATCGGTAGAATCAATTTCCAAACCAACTTACCTTCTGAAAAAGATTTCGGCACAACTTTCTTATTGTAATGATGAGCGATTCTTTCCCTATCCCTTGTCACCTTTTCCAAAGCACATATCCGGGATTGAACCAACTCTTCCAATTCATCCACCATGAGATTATGATAATCATCGGCTGTTAACTCATCTTGCAAATCAATCCTCCTTGAGCCGATGACGCTTTCCCATGGCAACACAGTTTCATGTCCATAAACTAGCTTGTAGGGAGACACTTGGATTGATCCATGACAAGTCATCCGATAGGACCATAAAGCTTCATCCAATCGGTTATGCCACTGCTTTGGAAACTCAGAGATCTTCCTCTTGATCAGCTTGATCAAACTTTTGTTGGATGCTTCTGCCTGTCCATTAGCTTGTGCATAATACGGTGAAGAATTCAACAACTTAATCTCTATGCTTTCTACAAATTGGACAAACTCATCTGACACTAAGATAGATCCCTAATCGGTTGAAATAATCTGAGGAACACCAAATCAGTATATGATATGCTCCTTGACGAACTGAATTGCATCCCCAGAATCAACCTTCTTCAAAGGTATGGCCTCCACCCACTTCGTGAAATAATCGGTTTCCACCAATATAAACTTATGGTCTTTGCTCAAGGATGGATTAATCTAGTCGATCATGTCAATTCCCCATCCTCTGAACGACCATGGCTTGATTATAGGGTTCATAGCCGATGCCGGTGCTCGTTGAATTGCTCCAAACTTCTGACAATCTTGACAACCTTTATAATACCTGAAGCAATCCTCCAACATCATTGGCCAAAAATACCTAGTTCGTCGAAGTAACCACTTCATTTTGTTGGCCGATTGATGAGTACCGCATATACCTTCATGTGCCTCGCCCATCGCAACCTTGGCTTGATCGGCACTCAAACATTTCAGCAATACTCCATTAATTATCCGATAATACAGATCGTCATCCAGCAAAACATATCTCAACACTCTATAATGCAATTTTCTCAAAGCCGATTGAGAAGGATTCTTCAAATAACTAAAAACATCATACCTCCAATCATCGGCTATGATTGTGGCGATCTCTACCTCAACATCTTAAATTATCGGCTTGTATCCCGAAGCCCCCTGAGCCAAATCGTTAGCTTCAACATTTTGCTCTCGAGGAATATGCATCAAAGTCACTAGCCGAAAACTATCCCTCAACTCTTAGCACCTCTCATAGTATATCATCAATATATCATTATTGCATTCATACTCTCCAGCTAATTGATTGATGACCAACAAAGAATCACCCATGATTTCAACGACATCGGCTTCAACTTCCTTTAAGAGTTGCAATCCCTTGAGAACTGCCTCATATTCAGCTTGATTATTGGTAGCATAAGGCTTAATAGTATAGGTAAATTCAAAACTTGCCCCCTGGGTGATATTATGACCAAGCTGATACCACAACCATGAGTGCAAACCGATCCGTCGAAAAACAATGTCCAAGGCACTATGTCGACCGAGCCAATTGAGTCATCGCGATGTTCAACAATAAAATAGGCTAGGGCCTGCCCCTTCACTGCCTTGGGAGCTTGATATCTGAGATCAAATTCCGTTAAGGCATAGATCCATTTTCAACTCTCCCTTTCAATACCGGAGCCGATAGCATGTATTTAATGACATCGATTTTGTAAACTATAGTGCATTCGTTGGATAACAAACAATGCCTTAACTTTGTGCAAGAGAAGTATAAGCACAAGCACAATTTTTTCACCGGAGAATACCTTGTTTCTGCATCCAGAAGTCTTCTGCTTAAATAAAAGATTGCTCTTTCCTTGCCTTCAAATTCCTGGATCAAAACCAAGCCGATTGACTTCTCATCGGCTGACAAGTACAACTTGAAAGATACTCCCTTTTGTGGAGGAATCAGAACTGGAGAGGAACTCAAATATTCCTTAATATTATCCAAGGTTTTTTGTTGCTCTGCCGCCCAAGCAAACTCCTGATTGGCTTTCAATCTGAGCAAAGGTGTGAAGGGTTCTATCTTCCTAGATAAATTAGCAATAAACCTCCTGATGAAATTCACCTTGCCAACTAGATATTGCAACTGCTTCTTGTCTTGTGGAGGTTGAATATTCTTGATCACATTGATGCTTCTTTGTGTTACTTCAATCCCCCTTTCATGAACAAGAAAGCCCACAAATTGTCCAGCCGATACACCAAAAGCACACTTTGTGGGATTCATCTTCAAGCCATATTTTTTTGCTCTTTCCAAAACTTTCCTCAAATCGGCTATATGGTCTTCGACCTCCTTTTATTTTACTACCAGATCATCAATGTAGATTTCAACCAACAAGCCGATTAGATCATGAAATATATAATTCATGGCTCTTTGATATGTAGCTCCAGCGTTCTTCAAGCCAAAAGTCATCACAACCCACTCGTATAAGTCGATTGCACTAGGGCATTTAAAAGCAGTCTTATGAATGTCTTCTTCTGCCATGAAAATTTGATTGTATCCAGCATTGCCATCCATAAAACTTATAATCTTGTTTCCTGAAGCAACATCAACCAATAAATCGGTAATCGGCATTGGGTATTCATCCTTAGGGGTAGCTTTGTTCAGATCTCAAAAATCAATACACACCCTAAGTTTGCCGTTTTTCTTGATCACTGGAACTATATTGGAAACCCACTTAGCATATCAGTATGGTCGAATGAAACCAACATCATACAATCGAGTGATTTCGGCTTTGATAGCATCATACATATCGGCTTTGAATCTTCTAGGTGGTTGTTTATACGGGCGATATGCTGGTTTGATAGGAAGCCGATGTTCAACAATCGATCGGCTAAGTCCTGGCATCTCAAAATATTCCCAAGCAAAGCAATCTTTATATTCTTTCAAAAGTTCTATTAGCTTGGTTCTAAATTGAGAAGACAAATTTTTACTAATAAATGTCGGCCTAGGCCTATCTCCTGGACCTATATCAACTTCCTCCAAATCATCGGACGACATGAAGCCTTGTCCCAGTTTGCCATCGAGATCATCTAGAGTGTCTTTGGTGTAGAAACTTGAACCCTCCACGACGCCCTCAAAGCAATAATCGGGGCTCTTCGTCTCCAATTGGTTGTATGTCACAATCAAACACTTTTAGATAATCTTCTTGACAAATTTTTCCAGACAAGCAATCAATTCCATCCATCTCCCAAAGAGTTAAATCGCGCATTAGCAATATTGACTGACCTGTCGGCTGGCACGATTTCCACCTTGTCACCTTGCCATTGGATTAGGCTCTGATGCATGGTCGAAGGAATACAATAATTCCCGTGAATCCAATCCCTTCCAAGCAACAGGCTATATGAACCCTTCCCATCGATGACAAAGAACGTGGTAGGGACAGTTTTGCTGTTGATTGTCAACTCCACATTTATAACTCCTTTGGTTTTCGATGGATGGATTCCTAGCAAAGCCATATGTTGATCACATATAAAATCCTATACACTTGTAGTCATTTTGAGTTTGGTAAAATAGTTAAACCCTTGTTAGATTCTTTTCATGCTTTCATGATAAAAGTCTTGTGCATAACCACCATATAAAAAAATTTCACTCCCTCTACATTAGAGGTTTAGCCAAAAATATCCCATTCACCACCATATGCAAACTTATACTCCGGAGTTGGCATCCACCATCATCTCTCCACAAAATAAAGAGTCCAAATAATTATGATTCTTTATCTTCCTATCCATGCCAAATGAGACATGAGCTAAAAGAATATACGAAAGTGATGATAGAAAATCAAATGCTCTTAAGAGAAGAAACAAAATCTTCTTGAGCATGATGAAAAAAATGTTCTTAGCCATGCTCTCTAAATAAAAGATAGGGAGGAGGATCAAACAAAAAGGAGTCACCAACTTATTTCCTTTTCTTCTTCCAATTTTCCACTCATATATCCCCTTACACATTTGTGCACAAGCTTGATCATGACTAGTGTTCTTCTTGGATCTACTTTTGACTTTGCAAAATATTTGATGCAAGTATGCCTCACGATTTTTCCTACCTTGAGCCCCACATAAGACTTAGTAGAAGTAGGAGAAAAGAGGCAAAACAATTCGTTGCAAGGAATCAAACACATTAAGTGGTTTGAAAGTCTCATTCGAGGAACTCTGATTTCTTTTCAAAAATTGTTTAGACCTCTAGATAAAAGTGAAGCAAGGAATAAGGGAGTAGTACTCTCACGATCGCCATTCTATCTTTCAACCATCCAAGACAAGGAGAAGCCAAAAGCCCCATGAGGACAAAGGTAAAAAGGGTGAGATTACCATTGCCAACTTATTCAATTCAAGGTAGTATAGTTTGTTGTAGGCATGTTACTTTAGAGAAATAAAACATAGTAGCAACTCCTGATCCATCGAGCCTAAGTCTTGCCTTTGATCGAGGACGAGCAAAGGGTAAGCTTGGGGGAGTTTGTGGACGATAGTTAAGTACCGATTCAGACCGTCACATACCTCGGGAATTTGCATCTCTTACACACATATAGGTTTAGAAGTAATAAAGTTTCACATGTCCCTATAGATTATGTGAGTATAGGTACTTATACAAATAAATAAAGTGAAAGCACCCTTACGTGACGAAGAAACACAACTCCGACCAATCGATGCACGCCATGTCAGCATCCCATGGATTGGAGGGCCCAGAAGTTAGATGAAGCCGACTTAAAGTGGGGCCAAATACCCGGAGCCAACCAAGGAGCCTAGCTGTCATCCTCTGGGCAAAGGCAATGGCCAGATGCGGTGGCCACAGTTCGGCAAAACCATGGTTCGGCCAAACCAAGCTTGGCGACCAGGACTCCCCTTCCACGTGGCAACCTGTCGACGGGTGGGTCGGCAGTCCTCCAAGGAGAGCCCCTGAGGAGGTAGAAGAGAGTTTGGTAGAGAAACTGTCCTCCGATGGATCCAATGGTTGACTCGAATCGTTAGATGAGACAAGAAACAAGACAGAGGAGTTATACTGGCTCAGCCCTCCCGAAGGATAATAGACCTACATCCAGTGTGTGTGGTGTTCTTTCTCACGGGTGGATGATGAACAAGAGTTACAAGCGTGAGAAGGAATCCGAAGAGTCTCATCCTCAGCCCCCCTGCCCTCCCTTTTATACCTCAAGGGGGGCAGGAACAGATGAACTTGGCGGCCAAGAAAGCTAAGACTAAGAGAGACAAATAGTGGGGTACAAAGAATATCTGATAAAGTACGTGCTGGTCTGCTAGGTCCTGTACACTGTGGGTGTCTTGTGCTCCATCCAGCCCTGAGATCTTGCTCCTGTGCCGCTAGGCGGTGTCAAACGCTGCCGGGCTTTCTCCTCCCTCTTCCTCCTTGCCTGCCAAGTTTCCTCTCGAGGACGCTCAAGGTCGGGCGGTGAGTCGGAGCCGAGAGAAGGGGTCAAGATCGAACTCGGGGGAAGGCCAGCATGCCCGACTCCTGGGGGGAGGGTGTCGAGCTCTCGGTCACATCCCGAGGACACTCGGTTTGACTTCTGTTGGGGTTCAACCAGGGATTTTGAGGCACCCCGGGGTGACACCTCCCACACAACCTCTCATCCATCCCTAATGGCGGTTGTGCGAGTTTGCTCAGTAGAACCAACTTCTCAACCGACTTTTGAAGGCTATAAAAGGAGAGGGCTTCACTTCAACCAACACACACCACAAGGAGTTTCTACATTTCACACTTAGTCTCTAGGCTAGTGGAGTTAGGAGTTAGGTTAGAGCTTCTACTCGGTTCCCAAGTTGATGAAAGCTTGATCCCAATCTTCATGACATAGGATCCTGATCTTGATATTGAAGAATAGACGATAACTTGCTGCAAGCAATGATAACTTGTGCAACTGACGACACGCATAAGGAGCCAACCACTGTTTCTATACGACAACTTGAACCAAGGATTCGCCCAACCACACTCTCAAAGAAATCAACCTACACAACCTGGAATCGATGGACCAGGAGCACGGATTGGGTGTCGATGACACGACCGCTTGTATAATCTCCACAAAGGAAAGCATAAGAGCAAGGGGTAGAGATCTCTCTCTGAATTTGTTAGCACACAGCTGAACAGAAAGGTTTTGTATTTGGATTATCAAAAGGTTGTCTCTTCTTTAGGAGCAAGGGGATATTTATACTAGGAACAACCCTCCTAGATAGGTGCAAAAATAAATGGAAATCAAGAGGCATAGTATTTTAAAAGGCTTCCACAAAAACATCTCCCGAAGTGACCTTGGGTGGCTGTTTGGTCTTCCCTGCAGTCTTCACTAATTTGGCCATAACTCCATCTTGGGAACTCCAATTGACAATCTTTTGTTGGGTCTGAAAGTAGACTCAATAAGCTTTCCAGCCATGTGCAGCATGCACCACGAATTATTGTAGAATGGTGCAGTTTTGCATGGAAACTTAAACATCAGACAGACTATTGACCTTCTGCGCAGTCTTCACTAATTTTGCCATAACTCCATCTTGGAAACTCCAAATGGTGATCCGTTTGTTGGGTTGGAATGCCTTGATAAGTTTTCCAAAATATGTTCATTAACCTTCATAGCGCAAAGTTATGATTGTTTCTTTCTGACTGTTCTGCTGAACTAGCCTGGTTTGAGTGTAGTTCTTCTTTGTAGTCTTCGTCTTGTGTATCCTTGCCATCCTCCATGGTGAACCTGAGCAATAGCAATGTACACAAATTAGGCAGTATATAATTCTTATTAACATTTAAATGGACTTCACAACATAGTGTGTTCACCTCTTGTTGTAGTTTCTTTATTCGACTACATGTAATCGACCCTTGATTTGTATCTTTGATGTTGGTTTGTGGGTTGTTGATGCTTGTGGGAGCTTGCATGGTTGGGATGTCCTCATCATCCTTCCCCTCTTGAAAAGGAGTCATCCTCGAATATGGTTCTTCTAGCCCGAAGAACGGTGTTAAGTCAGCAACATTGAAGGTTGTGCTAACACCATAATCTTCAGGGAGCTCAATCTTCTAAGCATTATCATTGATCTTGGATATCACTTTGAATGGACCATCTCCTCGTGGCGTCAACTTAGATTTGCACTTCTCTAGCAGGCGGTTTATGAAGGTGTACCTAAACTAAATCTCCATGCTCAAATATCACATTCTTGCGATGCTTGTTTGCCCATTCAACATAGTACTTGGATCTTTTCTCAATTGCTTCTTTGGTATGCTCATGGATCTTCTTGACAAAAGACGTGCACTTGAATGCTTCCATGTTACTCCTTTCCTGCAATGGTAGAGGCAACAAATTGATCGAAGCAAGTGGTTTGAAACCATATACAACTTCAAAAGGACACATATTAGTTGTAGAGTGTACTGCTCTGTTGTAAGCGAATTCCACATGTGGGAAACACACTTCCCACTACTTCAAGTTCTTCTTTATCAAGGCTCACAGTAGCATAGAAAGTGTTATATTCACAACTTCAGTTTGCCCATCCGTTTGAGGGTGGCAAGTGGTGGAAAATAGCAGCCTTGTACCGAGCTTTGCCCGCAACGTCTTCCAAAAGTAACTCAAGGACATGGTGTCACGGTCGGAAACAATCGTCTTACACATACCATGTAATCTCACAATATACCTGAAGAATTGAGAGGCTACATGGGAAGCATCATCGCTTTTATGACATGGTATAAAATGTGCCATTTTAGAGAATCTATCAACAACAAAGATTGAATCCTTCCCCATCTTTGTCCTTGGTAAACCCAAAACAAAGTTCATGCTAATGTCTTCCCAAGGGGCACTAGGAACAGGTAAGGGAGTATATAAACCATGGGGTTCAGTTTTGACATAGCTTTGTGACAGGTGACACATCTTTGCACAAGTCGTTGAACGTCTCTTCTCATCTTTGGCCAATATAAATGATCAGCTAGCATCTCATGGGTCTTTTTCCATCGAAAGTGACCCATCAGTCCACCTGCATGTGTTTCCAAAGCATACAACTCCTTGTCATACATCGAATAGTTCAGTTGTGTGTCTCCCAACGAAGGCGTGGAAGAGGGCCCTCGTGATGGTGGAGCAGGATGCATGGCGCGGAGTCGAGCTGGACGCTCGATCCAGGTCCAAGCATCATCTGCTCTCAGGACTACCGAGTGAGCAGTTCGGGGTTTGGGTTGCCAAACCCTAACGGTCGCACGGAGCTTGGGGGTTGAGGCCTCGGGACGCGTGACCACGTGCCTTGGCCTCGCTGCCACGCGCGGAGGCGCGAGCGCCCGCTCCAGCTCACCGGAGGTCGCCCGGGAGAGTTAGGCGACGGAAGTCGTCCGCGTGAAACACTAGTGTGCCAAAGATGAAGGTCATCCGAGCAGGAGCCGCGAAGTTGGTAGCAAAGGAAACAGCCATCGAACCACCTCAGACGAAGAACAGACCCCCTACCTGGAACACCAACTGTCGACGGGTGGGTCGGCAGTCCTCCAAGGGGGTCCCCAAGGAGATAGAAGAGAGTTTAGTAGAGAAGCTATCCTCCGATGGATCCGATGGTCGACTCGAATCCTAAGATGAGCGAAGAAACAAGACGCGAGAAGTTATACTGGTTCAGCCCTCCCGAAGGATAAAAGGCCTACGTCCAGTGTGTGTGGTGTTCTTTCTCAGGGGTGGATGATGAACAAGAGTTACAAGCGTGAGAGGAAATCCGGAGAGCCTCCTCCTCAGCCCCCTTCCCTCCCTTTTATACCTCAAGGGGGCGGGAATAGATGAACTTGGGAGCCAAGAAAGCTAAGACTAAGAGAGACAAACAGTGGGATACAAAGAATATCTGATAAAGTACATCTGGTCTGCTAGGTCCTGTACACCGTGGGTGTCTTGTGCTCCTGCCAGCCCTGAGACCCTGCTCCTGTGCCACCAGGCGATGTCAGACGCTGCCGGACTGTCTCCTCCCTCTTCCTCCTTGCCAGCCAACTTTGTTCCCGACGACGCTCGAGGTTGGGCGGCGAGTCGGAGCTGAGAGAAGGGGCAAGGTCGGACTCACCGGAAGGTCGGCATGCCCGACTCCCGGGGAGGGGGTCGGGCTCTCGGTCACATCCCGAGGACACTCGGTTTGACTTCTGTTGGGGTTCAACTCGGGTTTTTGAGGCACCTCGGAGTGACACCTCCCACAGCAGCCCCCGAGCCTAAGGAGGGATGAAACATCCATCCTTAGGGTCAGAGTTCCTTTGGTGTATTGTCTTCTCGTAATCCTTGGAGCTTCGGGCCAAGATTTTGGTAGGCGCACCGCCTAGATGCACCTGCCAGGTGTAGCCCCCGAGCCTAAGGGCGAATAGAACATTCGGCCTTAGGGTCAAGCTTTCTTCCAAGGTGTCAATCCCTAGCAGTTCTTGTGAATCGAAATTCCACAGGTGCACCGCCTAGGTGCACCTGGTAGGTGTAGCCCCCGAGCCTAGGGTCGGATGACACATCCGAGCCTAGGGTCAAATCATCAAGCGCGTTTTGCCAATCTCCCAATGATCTGAGCGACGCTCGAGGTTCACCAAGAGGGGTTAGTCGAGACGAACAGGTCTGTCACCTGGAGGCGTTTGGCAGTCCCTGTTTCGACCGAGGGGGAGGCAGCTTGGCCTTTAGCCCTCGAGTCGGAGAGTTCACCGCCCAAAGGCAGTGAGGATGGGTTAGGTGTTCGGGGCTACAGGCCCTAGGGCTCAAGGCAGCCCCGACCTCACTTGTGGACTAGCTCAGAAGCCCATACTCAAGTCGTCAAGGTCACCGCCCTTGGGTAGTGAAGAACATGGTTATGGATGAGACTACAGCCCGAGGGCACACGATAGTCCTGACCCCAACCGAGGGATAGCTTGGAAGCCTGCCGTGAGTCGAGAAGAATCTGACCCAAATGGGGTTTTGCTAGTATCAAAGCAAAGTCGTTTGGCATTCTCTGCTATTTCTTGAATTTGGCGCGAGGATTGGGGGCGTCGCGGTATCACATCAAATCTTTTGGCATCCCGTCCTTTCCATAGTGTCAGGCGGCGCTGACAGTTGAGATGGGAAAGGTGATGTGACCTTTTGACGAGCTCTTCAGAATTGGCGACGAAAGTTGTGAAAATGTCACTTGCCCTTCCGGAGATTCGACGGCCCAGATTTTACCCAAAGTCAACGTGTCAAGCTAAGGAGTTGGATGGACGAGAGCCGCTTCGGATGTTCCGCGCTGGCCATAAATGACACTGCATGTTTTCTGAAAGCCATGACAGCGAGCCCACCCCCATCTCCCTATATAAAACCCATCGCAGTGGGCTCTTCTCCTTACGCCTTCTTACTTCTCCACTTTGAGGAAGATAAAACTTCTCAATTCTCCCGCCCCCACTCTGCAACCTTCTTCTTCCTCGAAGCGGTCTTAGGCTCACGGCCTCGTCGCCAAGTTCCAGTGAAGGTTGGAGTTTGTTGGTGTGAATTTTTACACACACTAGCCTAGGAGATCTGCTTAACTCTAGTGCAGGTCCATAATTGGTCGCCTTTGGTGACTAAACCGGCGTGCGAGTTGGTTTGATCCTGCAACCAACAAGAAACAAAAAGGTAGGCGTTTGGTTAGGGTTAGATCTTACTCAATCGGCTATGGATAAATATACAATTGCTATCCCGAAGCACATTTAGATTAAGTGACTAGGATAGATCGGTAGCATACCTAGACAGTATAAATCACTTAGATCCAAAAGTACGTTAGGACCACAATTATATATATTCATAACCTAGCCGATGTTGCAGATCTAATGTAAATCGGCTAGTACTCCGATATGTTTTATAAAAAGATATTAATCTGAACTAAATGCATTAACCTAGGATCAATCGTCTGTTAATACAACCTAACAGATTGATACTGAGCTTAACACATTTAAATAGATTAAGATCTTAAAATAAAAGGCAGTTATAATACATCTATCAGTAGTAATACATAAAAATGATTAGAATAGGTAAGATCGGCTAAGACAATAGATCGGCTAAGACCAGGCATCTCAAAGTACTCCCAAGCAAAGCAGTCTTTATATTCCTTCAATAAATTGATAAGCTTGGTCCTAAAATTAGAAGACAAATTTTTGCCAATATATGTTGGCCTAGGCCTATCTCCTGGACCTATATCTACTTCTTCCATATCATCGGCTGACATAAAACCTTGCCCTAGTTTGTCGTCGATGTCGTCCACGGTGTCCTTGTTGTAGACGCTCGAGCCCTCCACGACGCTCTCAAAGTAATAGTTGAGGCTCTTCGTCTCCAATTAGCTACATGTCAGAATAGGATACCTTCAGAAAATCGGCTTGCCAAACTTTACCGAACAGGCAATCAATGTTGTCGACTTTCCATAAAGTTAAGTCAGCATTAGCGCCGTTGACTGACCTATCGGCTAGCACGATTTCTATCTTATCGCCTTGCCATTGGATTAAGCTTTGATGCATTGTGAAAGGGATGCAGCAGTTGGCGTGGATCCAATCCCTTCCGAGCAGTAGGCTGTATGATCCCTTCCCGTCGACGATGAAAAACGTTGTGGGCATGGTTTTACTACCGATGGTCAGCTCGACGTTCAACACTCCCTTGGCCTCCGATGGGTTGCCGCCGAAGTCCTTGAGCACCATATTGGTCTTGATCAAGTCATCGGCTCCCTTGCCCAACTTCCTGAAGGTTGCATAAGGCATAAGATTGACAGCGGCTCCTTCATCGACTAGCATTTTTGACATCGGCTTCCCATTGACGAATCCTTTGAGATACAAAGGCTTCAAGTGCCGATTTTCTGTCCCCTCGGGTTTTTCAAAGATGGCCTGCTCTGGGGACAGCACTAGCATGGCCAAGGTTTCTTCAACGGTGTCTGCATCGGCCTCGACAGCTTTGAATTCGGCTGGCAATATGAACACCATATTTACTTATGCAGAGGCTACTCCTTTTCCTTTCGCTGCCCTCCTGGCCTTATCGGCTGAGCTCTCATCAGCTGGGGCTGCCCGTTTCTTGACACGCCACTGTTTCCTGCTTTGCTGACGTTGTTGATGTTGAATCATCTTCTTGACTTCTTCCTCCTGTCCTGTGCTTTTCAACCTTGGAATACTTCTTTTCTATGTTTTAGTGAACAAGTCCGAAGGGCACCATTGGGGGTTGTCCGATTGTTCTTCTTTAGCCTCCTCTTCGTTGTCCTCTTCGTCCTCTTCTTGGAAAAAGTCCTGATGAATTAGGCCGAGCCGATCGTGGACGGAAAGCTTCCGCTGATTGAGTTGAACGTCACGGGGGACGAATCGACTAGAGCTTTCCATTGGTCGATTCGTGTATTCGTCCTCCCTGTATTTGCTGCAGACCGGGCAGTTTTCGAGAGTGGGCAGCCTCATCCCTTGCTCCCAGCAGAATCTAAAGAACTTGCAGCGCCAATGTGGATCGCAGCCATCATGGCGACGAAAGTATGCTACACCTAGCCGATCGGGTGTCCTCTGGTATGGTTTGCCGCGCCAGGCTTCTTCTTCTTCCTGAACTCTTCGCTGAAATCGCTGTTGGCTATTCGCCTGTCTGGGCCGATGATCGGTCGATCGACCGCTAGTTTAGACCATGTTGATTGGCGTGGCTCTCACTGCAGTCGGCTCTTGTTGGTCTGAGTCGGCCATGGTTGTTTGTTGGTCTTTGGCTAAGCTGTACACCTTCTGCTCTGTCGATTAGCTTGCCCAGGGTCGGCTTGGACTGTGTTGACAGGGAAGGGATTGCCGTCGACCTTCATCGGCTTAGCCGATTCTTCGAACTTGATTTTCCCTACTTCGATGGCTGACTGAATTTGCTGGCGGAAGACCTTGCAATCGCTAGTGCTATGGGAGGTGGTGTTGTGCCACTTGCAATACTTTTTCTTTTTGAGCTCCTCGGCCGATGGAATGACGTGGTTGGCCGGAAGCTATATCTGTTTCTCCCTTAGCAGTATATCGAAGATCCTGTCAGCTTTGGTTATATCAAAATCATATTTTTCCTCCTTAGTCCGTTGTGTAGGTGACGTGGGTGACTTTCTTGAATGCCTTCATTGATTCTTGAAAGCGCTGCTCATCAGCCGTCACCTTTTGAGCCAAATGGGCCAAGCTCTCAAAATCTTGAGCCAAAAACCTCTCACGAATGGGGGCCAAAAGGCCATGAAAGGCTAAGTTGGCTAGCTGGGAGCCCGACAGTACCAGGTTGTAACAACGATTCCTCATGTCTCTGAATCGCTAAATGTAATCTTGAACCGACTCCTCGTGCTTTTGCCTAATACTGGTCCGGTCCGACAACTTCATCTCATGTGCGCCAGAATAAAAATAGCTGTGGAACTATTTCTCGAGATTAGTCCAGCTCTGGACCGAGTTGTAAGGCAGGGATGAAAACCATGTAAAGGCCCATCCCGAGAGAGATAGTGGGAACAAGCGTACTCTGAGTGCGTCAGTAGCTGATGCTTCTCCGCATTGAGCCAAGAATCGGCTGAACTTGTTCGTAGGTTGATACGTTGTCTTGCCCAGAGAACATTGAAAAATCCGGCACCTTGTACCGGTTTGGCAGGGGCACCCTCTCAAAATATTCTAGGTATGGGTACCGGTACATATTGCTAGAGTCCTTTGGCTCGAGGCCGAACTAATCACAAATAACGTCTACGATTAAATCACCCCACGACCTGTTTTCTTGCAATGGGGGTATCGGCTCGTATTGTTCGTGGTGGAGAGGTCCTTGCCGATACTGGATTGGTGGCGTCTGAGGTTGATAGTGCTGCTCGTAGTTGCCTCCTAGGAATTGATGCTGAAACTGGTTCATGGCAGGAGGTGGCCGAGAGGCAAATGGTGGTGTTTGCTCGGGGAGAGGCCGATTGCCGTGGGAGTTATGAGGCTGGTCCGACAGATAGTTACCAATCAACACATTATGTATGACGGATCGCCGATTGGTATTGAAAATGTCTTCCGCCTGCTCCCGAGTTGCCACTGGGATATCGAGGCCCTGGTGTTGAGACTGCTGCGGGACAAGAACCTTGGGATGCAGGCGCGTAGCCGATGACTGCGTATTCGGCTGGATCGAGGCTCCCCCTGGAGGAGTCAGCTGCCCAAGTGGAGGGACTGGCAATCCGTGGGTCGACAATGTCCCGTAAGGTGAGAACTGGCCGTCAGGGAAATAAGTTGGCCCCCTCGATAGCTGCTCGGCTATCTTTGAATCAACCATGGTGCTTATCATATTGTTCAAAGTGTTGACCAGTATGCCCGATTGGTTGACAAGCATGTGATGGATAGCCGAGTCGATTCGGTCTTGCAGCGTGTGCAGCCCCGAGTCGTCTTGTTCCTGCTTGATGTCCTCCATCTTCTTCTTCCCCTTCTTGTCATCGCTAGAGGTGGCATCAAAGTCCTCGGGGATCGCGAACTTGTATTTTTGGATGATTGACCCAGACGTGGTATGGGCGAAGGATTGCAAGTAGTGCACTTGCAACCGTTCCACCATCAACTGGTAGTCGTCCTGGTGTTCGGCGGACAGCTTGTCCATAGTCACCGGGATGACGTTGTCTTGGTCGAGGTCAGCCGATGAGACGTTCACCATTGTGCTGGATTCGGATGTTGATTCGTCCCACCGGGCATGCCAAAAGTGTGTTGGTGTGAATTTTTACACGCATTGGCCTAGGAGATCTGCTGAACTCCAGTACAGGTCCACAATTGGTCGCCTTTGGTGACTGAACGGGCGTGCCAGTTGGTTTGATCCTGCAAACAAACAAGAAACAAAAATATAGGTGTTTGGTTAGGGTTAGATCTTACTCGATCGGCTATGGATATTAATAAATATACAATTGCTATCCCGAAGCACATTTAGATTAAGTGACTGGGATAGATCGGTAGCATACCGAGACAGTATAAATCACTTAGATCCAAAAGTACGTTAGGACCACAATTATATATATTCATAACCTAGCCGATGTCACAGATCTAATGTAAATCGGCTAGTACTCCGTTATGTTTTATAAAAAGATATTAATCGAACTAAATGCATTAACCTAAGATCAATCGGGTGTTAATACAACCTAACAGATTGATACTGAGCTTAACACATTTAAATAGATTAAGATTTTAATATAAAAGACAGTTCTAATACATCTATCAGTAGTAATACATAAAAATGATTAGAATAGGTAAGATCGGCTGAAACCCCGGTTCTATCTCTAATAGTAAACATTGAATCGAACGGATCTGTGTAGCTCTAAGAGCGACTTAATAGATCAACTTGATGCAGCATTAAGTACAAAAAGAGATACGAGATCTATTTAGGCTAATGAGAACTCCTCGAGATGGTAGATACGCCATATAACCTAAATCAACCTCTAGATCTAGCTCTATCGGCTGCTGTCTTCAAAGAGATATTAGCCGATCGCGAGATATATCTAGACATTGATCTAGATTATAAACCACATATGATAAATTAAGCAGTTTATAACGTTAGAATTAGAGTATCATGACGATGAAAGCACTAACCCCGATGATACAAGCCACTTGTAACAAGAAATTACCTTGTTCGGAGATCGAAACTGATGCAGCCCGAGAGCAAAGCAAGAACTCATCGAGAAAACGTAAAATGAAAAGGTTGGCGATGCGCCGAAGTTGTATTGATGTGTGTTGTTATGTTTTTACAAGATCTTGAGTCATATTTATACCCGAATATACAACGAATCCGTAATGGACACGATTCCTATTACATGATGAATCTCAAATATCTCTAAGTCGACATTATCTATAAAGGAAACTATACAAAATATCCTAACTTGAAGATACAATTGCCGTTATAGGACCTTATCCATAGATGGCAATATCTTTAACACGCTTTGGAAACCGAATCCAATAATTTATTTTTAAGCTTTCCTTCCGGGATTGGCTCCACCTCCGTCTCCAATCCGAATAGACTATCGGCTATCCTGTTCCGACTCGGACTCAGCCGACTGGCTCAGTAGCCGATTCGGACTTAGCCGATGCAGCCTCTGTTTCCGCAGATTGCACATTTCCCCCGATTCCGCTTCAATCTCTACTTCAAACTCGGGGATTTGGTTACCAAATTTGGTCGTTAACACATGCCCCCGAAGTCCGCGATATGATAATGTTGTGGATTTGACGCAATTTCAAACTCAGCGCAACCCTAGGTCGAGTCTGCCTCGGTCGTCATGAAAAACTCTTTAAATAAAATTCGTTCCGCACCGAACAAATTCACGCCATTACTTTGCACTCCATCCAAGCCCTAGCCAAAAACTCCCTCAGTTTTCCTTGGCGATTTCCCCGAAGCTAAAGGGCGCACCCACCGGCGATCCTCTCCGCGACGTTCTTCCTCAGTAATGGCGTCTTCCAGCACTCCTTCCGACACACCCCCAGCAGAGTACCTCGAGGTAAGTCCCGTCGCCTGCAATCCCTTTCCGCCGCAACTTAGTTGTTTTCCTCTTGTAATTTCTTCTTCATATTTCAACTGTAGCACCTCTCCCACCAAGTCGCAATTCCAAACCTCCTTGTAGACCCCCGTTTTTGGGACGGGAATCTTTCGTGTTCTTAGTACTATTTCCCTGGATCGAGTAGTTGGTACCCACGAATACAGTACTGGATAATCAGGTGCACATGCACGAATAGTCTTACATCGACATTATTACATCAATAGGCCCGAAGGCAATGTTCAACACACAGGACCTCATGGTCCGGGTACAACACCAAAGTAGAAATTAGATACGGCAGCGGAATAGAGGCAGCGGCATGTCATTTGCCACAGGCAACGACCGGAGCTAAGACCTAGTAAGCGCCATCAGTTCCTTCACCCTCCTGGTAGTAAGCGTAAGGATCCTTCGGCTCTTCATTCCCATCAGCTGAAGGTTTGTGCATATAGCAAGGGTGAGTACCAACCGTACTCACCAAGCCAACACGGAATTTATGCACATGATAGGGTTAATCAAGGAATGGCTGGAGTTCTTTTGCATAAAGCCAATTTTCACAATCCTTTTCACAAGCCTATCAACTAGCCAAATCAAGCTTTAGTTCCATAGTTCATTAATCCGGCGACGGTTCTGTCTACCATCCATCGTGATTCCAAGGATGGCTTCCCGCCTCCGATTCGTCATGATTTTCTGGGAAATCCACCCCTTCTCGCATCTCGAGAAGTTGATCCACCAGCGAAGGAAATCATCATGCAAACCCATCCCAGCAATTTTAAGTTTAAAGTCTAGCCAAGCGAAAGTCTTGTCACGACGCTCGATATCCACGAGCACGGCTATTCGAATAGATTGATTCACTCACACTGCAGTGGATGTACACTTTACCCGTACTCCACGACAGCCCAACAAATGAGCCTACGTCTCAACACATGAGACGGTCACGGCAAAGCCTTTCGATAACCTCACTTTGGCAGTACCCGCTCCATGAACTTAAGCCCTCATGCACTCTAGCCGTCTTTTTCTAGTAGTGAGAGGAGTTCTGGCGCACCCGGGGTAAGGGAAAACTTCCTCAATCTTTAAGTTCAATTAATATCGATTTAATTCCACCATTCACAGCAAAAAGGCCGCAGCCTCATCCTCATCACATAAACCACGTCATAGAGAACCATCTATGCAAGGATACTGCCTCCGCTCGGCTATCTAGTCAGCTAGGTCTATACCCATTCGAGAAGTACGGTTGTACTGGCTCGTTTCCCGGCTATCTCATGGCTCGGTCCTTAATTGACCAGGGTCGGCACTTGCCTTTTCCGGAATCCACCCAAATCATTTGGCCGCCCCAGTCTAAAACATTTGTATCTCATTTTCACTTTTCATCAAACTTAGTTCATCATTCTCATGTCCATGTGGCGCTCATGTCTCCACAGGTCGTATTTCAACTACCTTCCCTAAGGTAGTTGCCCGAGCACTAAGCTTTCTTACAAAATCATGAGTATGCAGAGATCTAGTATAAGCAGGGCTAAGCATTTTTACCGAAGTCAGCCTCCAGTCATAACACATCGAAGGTTACAAAGAATAAATTCTAATGGTGATCAATATCAAAGCAGGGTATATCAAGCATAGGTACTCGTTTGTGTATAGCATGCAATTTGTAATTTGAAATCAACATCGTTTCACAAAGTAGGATCAATATGTTCAAAGAGTGTGATGACTTGCCTTGCTCGCACGCTTGAGGGGTGATGTCTTCAACGGGGTCGTTGCCGGTCTCTTCAGTGCTACCGTACGTGCGCAAAACCAATTGATTCTGATTAGAATCCCAAATAACACCAAAAGGTCGAAAGGATTCGAAAGAGTCCCAGAAACGATTCCAAGCGCTAAGCCCAGACTCCTACTTAAATTTGTACTACGATCGCCCCGGAAAACTCCAAGTTTCGTCATCGGGTCGACGACTTAGGGTTTTCGTAAAACGACGATCGCGATCGGTTCGAGAAAACGGATTTGAAAATATCCGCGGAGGGATTTGAGCTAGAGGTTTTGAAGGTTTGAGCACAAAGAGAAACCTATTTAAATGGTGAGAAAGAATTAAACAAAATCCGGATTTAAAAACGACGCGAAACAAATTCCGGAAAAAGTCCGATTTCGATTTTCAAACTTTGCACCCGAAAACACACAAGAAAATAATTTATTTTTGCCCAAAACTTTACTCAAATCTTCTCAAAATATTTTTCCAAATTTTCTAAAATTTTTCCTAATTTGTCCCTTATTTTTCTTTTCTTTTTTTTTTTTTTCTCTGTCGCACTTGTTCATTGGCCTCAAGGTGTTCGACCGAGGTCCGGCCAAAGCAGAGGCGGCGGCGGCGCGACAAAAAAAAAGGGGGCGGGGCAGGGGCTTATCGGCGACGGCGGCCTCGGGAGGTGCGGTGGGCACGGGAAGGCCTTGCGCACCGCGGCGCTTGGGTTGCGGCGGCGGCTCGGCGGCGGCGCTCGGGAACGGGAAGAAGGGAGCGGCGGTGGTGCGGCAAAAAGGGGGGGGCACCGCCTTTTATAGCGCAGGGGGCTTGGCGCGGCGCGGGGTGGAGAGGAGGGGCCGGCGTGGCGCGGGCGGCGAGGGCGACACGCGGCGAATCGCGGGGACGGGCCGGGTAAGGCGGGCACAACGCGGCGGCGAGGCGCGCGGCACGGGCGGGGCCGGCGCGGCGAGTGCGCGCGGCGTGGGGTCCGGCGCGGCTCGGCCGGGCGCGGGCGCGGGCCGGTACGGCCGCGTGCGTGCGTGCGCGTGCGCGCGTGGCGCGCGGGGTAGGGCCGGCTGCGCGGCGCGAGCGTGGCGCGGCGCGTGGCGGCGCGCGGCGGGCGCAGGCGGCGCGTACGGTGTGGAACACTGGCGCGCCATGAACAACCTTTTTCAATTTTCCTGGTTTTCAATTTTAATTTCCCATTTTCTATTTTCCTTTCTTCTAAAAATTCCAAAATAAATTCCTATAATTCAAAAATAATTTTTAATATAATATTTCCAATTTTTCTCCACTTTTATTTTCCCACATTATTTTTCATATTTATTTATTTAAAATCCCCCTTTTCTAATTTCAATCTTCCCTTTATTTTTTCGAGATTTTCCGGATTTCGAGTACGACTCCCGAATATTTTATTATTTATTTTGTGTCCTAATTTATCTTCTCCCAACCACCATTACTATTTTATACCACCCAAATCGCGTTTTCATAAATCTGCGCTTTCTCCGATTTCTTTTTTTAAAAATTCCGGATACGGACTTTCGCATCTCTCATTTCGACAACTCCAAGTCATCCCAAAAACATCGAAAGGGGAATTAATCGTGACTAAATTTATGCAACGAGCCGACAAATAAGAAGCAACAAACCCGAGAAAGAAGCAACAAGCGAAGGTTTTTGAAAATTCCGATTTTACGTTCCGACTTCCGTTTCTTCGATTTTCGGGATGTTACAAACCTACCCCCTAACAATAAATCTCGTCCCCGAGATTTCTTACTTGCTGAGTAGGTGTGGGTATTCGTCTTCGAAACTCCTCGCTCTCCCAGGTAGCCTCTTCTTCCGTGTGATTGCTCCATTGTACTTTGTACATGCGCCATGACTTGGTTCGTGTCTTCTTTTCTGCCTCATCCAGTATCTTGATTGGACGCTCCGGGTAGGTAAGATCACTATGGACATGGATGGTTTCTAAAGGAGCTTGCTCTTCTGGCACCCGCAGATTCTTTTCTTGTACCACAGGATTCCCTTGTTGTCTATCGAAAATTCCTTAGCACGCCCAGCGGCCATGCGTTCCTTGATTTCCTGGGTTTCCACATTCCCTTTTTGGGCTTCTTCTATTTGAGTCCTCAGGAGGGGTTGGATTTCCAGTGAGTTCACTTCTCCGTGAGGAATCAGGTGCAGATTAAGTCGAGCCATTTCTTCTTGGAGTTCACTGGCCATACCCTCCAATCCCATATGGTTGCATTGGGCTTTGCGGCTTAGCGCGTCGGCCACTACATTTGCCTTGCCGGGATGGTAATGGATTCCTAGATCGTAGCCTTTGATCAATTCCAACCATCGTCTCTATCGTAGGTTGAGATCGGGCTGAGTAAAGAAGTATTTTAAGCTCTTGTGATCAGTATACACATCACAGTGGTTCCCGATCAGGTAGTGTCTCCAGATCTTCAATGCGTGAACAACCGCGGCTAGTTCTAGGTCGTGTGTGGGATAATTCTCCTCGTGGGGTCGTAACTGTCGCGAGACATATGCTACGACCTTCCAATCCTGCATTATCATGCCTCCTAGTCCTTGCCAAGACACATCACAGTACATCACGAAATCCTTTCGGTTGTCAGGTAAAGTTAGGATTGGGGCGGTGGTTAACCTTTCTTTTAGTTGGTCGAAGGCTTTTTGACACTTCTAGTTCCATTCAAACTTCTTTTCCTTCTTCAGAAGTTGAGTCATAGGCCGGGCTACGGTGGGAAAACCCTTCGATGAACCGTCGGTAATACCTAGCCAAGCCCAGGAAGCTCCGAACTTCCGTCACTGACTTGGGTGCCTTCCATTCCGTGATAGCTTCGACCTTGGCGGGGTCTACCGCTACTCCTCCAGCTGAAACCACGTGGCCAAGAAAAGCGACTTCCTTGAGCCAGAACTCGCATTTGCTAAATTTTGCATACAGCTGATGCTCTCTTAGCTTTTCCAGTACCAGCCGTAGATGTTCCTCATGTTCCTCATCGTTCTTGGAGTAGATAAGTATATCGTCGATAAATACCACTACAAATTTATCCAGGTATTCTATGAGTACCTTGTTCATCAGGTTCATAAAATATGCCGGGGCATTGGTCAATCCAAAGGACATTACGGTGAACTCATATAGACCGTAACGTGTGGAGAATGTCGTTTTAGGAATATCTCCAGCTCTAATCTTCAACTGATGATATCCCGACCGAAGATCAATCTTTGAAAACTCTTGCGCACCCTTAAGTTGATCGAACAGGTCATCGATTCGAGGTAGTGGGTACTTGTTTTTAATAGTCACTTCATTCAACGATCGGTAGTCCACGCACATCCTCATACTCCCATCCTTCTTCTTGACGAAGAGTACTGGGGCTCCCCAAAGAGAAGAACTGGGGCGTACAAATCCTTTCTCTTGTAGTTCTCGGATTTGCTTCTTGAGTTCCTCTAACTCGTTGGCCGGCATTCGATAAGGTCTTTTGGATATGGGGGCAGTACCAGGCATTAGGTCGATGATAAACTCTATGTCACGATCCGAGGGCATTCCGGGCAACTCCTCGGGAAATACGTCCGGGTATTCTTGTACCACTGGCATCCCGCCTAGAGGTAGCATGGTGAATACTCCCACAGCTTGCTCGCATAACTTCGGATTTTGGTCCATAGTTATACTCATTGGTGATCCCCATGGGGTGGATACCGTGACTTCCCTTCGACTGCAGTCTATGATCCCATTATTCTTGGTCAACCAATCCATCCCGAGTATGACATCAATGGTTTGGGGTGATAGCACCATAAGGTTTGTAAGAAACACCACGTCCCTAATCCGTATGGGCACATTGATGCAAGCATGGGGTACGGTTATGTTTCCCCCAGGTGAGTGTACCAACATAGGCCTCTTAAGTGCTACTTGGTGTAGGTGGTGTTGTTTGCTTACTTGGGAAGATATGAACGAATGCGAGGCTCCAGAATCAAATAAGACTTTAACTGGGGTAGAGTTGATAGAGAACATACCCATTAGTACGCTCCGGTCCTCCCGAGCTTCTTCAGCCGTACATGATTCACTGGCCACGTCGAAACCCGGTGGCGCCTCGTTGGGTTGCGGGGTCCTGAGCAGGACCACGTCCCGCAGGGGTGGGGTTCCTCGGACGGGCGTTGCATTGGCGCCGGTGCACACAGGAGTGTTGCGTGGTTTGGGGCAGCTGTTGGACTAGTGCACGAATTCTCCACAATTGAAGCAGCTGACATTCCTTCTTCCTGGAGCGGCTAGGGTTGGCGTCGGTGTACGAAATTGAGGTGTAGCTGGCCTGCTGACATGGTCGGGAGCGGGGGAATGATCGGCTGCCGGAACGTTTGGCTTCCATCCAGACGGGGTGGCTCCCTTGGGACGTTGTGGTGCTCCTTGAAATGGACGGGCCATAGCGAGCCTCCTTTTGCGGTTATTTTCCTCCATCTTTTGGTCGTGTTCAAGCCGTACGACCTTGTTGATGAGGCTTTGGAAACTGGTGTGGTCCTCTCCGATCATCGGTCCTCGCAGCTCATCGTTTAGTCCCTCGATAAATTTATCCATCTTCTCTTCCTCGTCTGCGAGGTCACTTGTGGCGTAACGGGCAAGCTGGGTAAACCTGTTCAGGTACTCCTGTACTGAGGTGTTTCCTTGACGCAGCCTGCGGAACTCACTTTTCTTCATCCTCATAACTGCAGCTGGTACGAAATTTTCACGGAAAGCAGCTGTGAATTCTTCCCATGTCGGTTCTCCGGCATCTTCAGCTCGCGTTTCCTTGTAGGTATCCCACCAGTCACTTGCGGGACCCTCTAGCTGGTTAGTGGCGAAGACAACTCTCGCTTCTCGAACTCGGACGAGTCGCTTTTCTCGATCACCCTCGCCGAGTCCTCGGCATCCATGGGTTATTCGGCCGTGGAGAAGGTTGGTGGCTTAGCTCGCATGAACTCTCCAAAACTTGATCCTCCTCGACTTCCCGGTTGTTGGCAATTGCTTGGAGCAGCTCGGGTCTCAAAGCCATAACCTCCGCCGAGTGGAGGGGTTGGGCTCCGGTGGGTTCTCGTTGGTGGCTGCGGCTCTACGGCGATGCGCCATCTGAAGAAGATAGATGAATTAATAGATCGGACCTGTTAAGGTCATGGTTCCTAGGTGACTTCAAGTTGTTTTTAAATGATCTTCAACCAACAAGCATGGTAAAATAATAAGCTCATTAATTAGGATACCACAGGCGATACTTAGGTCCATCATATTACATTAAAGGGGTACTCGGACTGTACATGCACAGTCCCTCATGCCATGATAACAACAACTACTTCGTCCTACTGCATTAACTATTAAGGGGGATAGAGTGTGGTCCTTGCTGCCGAACCGTCCAGAGCGAGATCAAGCTGGGGTGGTACTCCCGCCAATCGTCCAACCATCCGTAGAAGCCAGGTGCAGGAAGGGGGTGATCCTCTGTTGAAGCAAATCGGAGTCCCCATGGCTCGGAGGTGGTGGCCTCGGCGTCCTGCCGAATCTTCCTGCTCGGTGGCCGTGTACTCTTGCGAGCGGTCTGCGGGTGAGGGACCTCCGGTGTGAGTCGGGCGACGGGTGGGAGCTTCCTCCTCCATTGGATCGGTGTCGCTGGACTCCCATTTGACCTCCATAGGTTCCGCCTCAGACTCCGAGTCGGTGTGGATCTGGATGGGGTTCTCCTTTCCCGATCCAGGCTCGGATGGCACTGCTACGGAGCTCGAGGTGGGTCCCATGGACGTGGCAGCAGTGGGGTCTATCAGGTACGGCGCCGGCTCTGTGCTCAACATAAAAGCTTGCTCCATCATGGCTTGAAATGTATCCAAGCATGCTGGAGTCATAAGGTAGT
This sequence comes from Oryza australiensis, assembly GCA_019925245.2. Lineage (NCBI taxonomy): Eukaryota > Viridiplantae > Streptophyta > Magnoliopsida > Poales > Poaceae > Oryza > Oryza australiensis. The sequence continues at coordinate 1,498,675 of JAIFGZ020000126.1, forward strand.
AGTGGTCGGGCACAGGAGCAGGAGGTGTTGGTACGATCCCGGTGGAAGTACCTGCAGCGTGGACAGGGCGGTTGCGCAGCTGCTCCTCCAGCTGGTCGACTTGCTGCTTGCTCTTCCTGAGCTGCTCCTCCAGCTCTACCAGGGCTTCCCCATGGGCCATGTAGCGGTCCGAGAGTTGCTCATATTGGGCACCGTTGGCTTGCAGCTGAGTCTGCAGCATGTTGATCTGATCCCCACAGCCCTGGTGGCTCTCGACCAGATCATTGAGGCATGTCTGCTGGTCGTTGATCTCAAGCAAGGCCTCTTCGTAGCAGTCATCTGCCGTCTCTGCCCAGCGTGATAGACGTGTGACCATAGGGTTATAGCAGTAGGGGGTGGCTTCCACGGTGCAAACTGGGTTGCCTTCCTCGCGATAGGGATGGTGCACGAACTCTGTCACTGTAAGTTCAGCACGATGTATCGCATTAAGGCGAAGAAATGCTTCGCGGGCCGCATCTTGGATGGCTGATTCCGCTAAATCCCGGTGATAGCGGGTGTGAAAGCAGAAAGATGTTTCACTTCCCATGCGGGCTTCCACGGAAACGGTCACCTCCCATGCTGGATATCCTTCGGAGCCATGCCTCTTGATTTGGTAGGTGGGTGGTTCCGGATATCTTAAACACCACAGCAGGGACTGAAGCTGTGCCACAAACCCCTCGTCTTGTGGGATGGTGATCTCCCAGGCTCCGTCATGGTTCGACATCTGCTTTTGAAGGTAACTTAGGGTTAGAGGGAGAGAGTTATCATTATAACTATTTGGTAAAGAAAAGGAAATACAGATGTAGAAAAGATATATTGGTATTTTTAGAAATAATAGTTTGGAAATGATCCTACGTAGGGATACTTCCCTTTAGCCAACTAATCAGGGGTAGGGCTACGGTCGCATGGCTCTGATACCAGCTCTGTAGACCCCCGTTTTTGGGACGGGAATCTTTCGTGTTCTTAGTACCATTTCCCTGGATCGAGTAGTTAGTACCCACAAATACAGTACTGGATAATCAGGTGCACATGCACGAATAGTCTTACATCGACATTATTACATCAATAGGCCCGAAGGCAATGTTCAACACACAGGACCTCATGGTCCGGGTACAACACCAAAGTAGAAATTAGATACGGCAGCAGAATAGAGGCAGCGGCATGTCATTTGCCACATGCAACGACCGGAGCTAAGACCTAGTAAGCGCCATCAGTTCCTTCACCCTCCTGGTAGTAAGCGTAAGGATCCTCCGGCTCTTCATTCCCATCAGCTGAAGGTTTGTGCGTATAGCAAGGGTGAGTACCAACCGTACTCAGCAAGCCAACACGGAATTTATGCACATGATAGGGTTAATCAAGGAATGGCTGGAGTTCTTTTGCATAAAGCCAATTTTCACAATCCTTTTCACAAGCCTATCAACTAGCCAAATCAAGTTTTAGTTCCATAGTTCATTAATCCGGCGACGGTTCTGTCTACCATCCATCGTGATTCCAAGGATAGCTTCCCGCCTCCGATTCGTCATGATTTTCTGGGAAATCCACCCCTTCTCGCATCTCGAGAAGTTGATCCACCAGCGAAGGAAATCATCATGCAAACCCATCCCAGCAGTTTTAGGTTTAAAGTCTAGCCAAGCGAAAGTCTTGTCACGACGCTCGATATCCGCGAGTACGGCTATTTGAATAGATTGATTCACTCACACTGCAGTGGATGTACACTTTACCCGTACTCGCGACACCCAACAAATGAGCCTACGTCTCAACACATGAGACGGTCACGGCAAAGCCTTTCGATAACCTCACTTTGCGCGTACCCGCTCCATGAACTTAAGCCCTCATGCACTCTAGCCGTCTTTTTCTAGTAGCGAGAGGAGTTCTGGCACACCCGGGGTAAGGGAAAACTTCCTCAATCTTTAAGTTCAATTAATATCGATTTAATTCCACCATTCACAGCAAAAAGGCCGCAGCCTCATCCTCATCACATAAACCATCATAGAGAACCATCTATGCAAGGATACTGCCTCGGCTCGGCTATCTAGTCAGCTAGGTCTATACCCATTCGAGAAGTACGGTTGTACTGGCTCGTTTCCCGGCTATCTCATGGCTCGGTCCTTAATTGACCAGGGTCGGCACTTGCCTTTTCCGGAATCCACCCAAATCATCCGGCCGCCCCAGTCTAAAACATTTGTATCTCATTTTCACTTTTCATCAAACTTAGTTCATCATTCTCATGGCCATGTGGCGCTCATGTCTCCATAGGCCGTATTTCAACTACCTTCCCTAAGGTAGTTGCCCGAGCACTAAGCTTTCTTACAAAATCATGAGTATGCAGAGATCTAGTATAAGCAGGGCTAAGCATTTTTACCGAAGTCAGCCTCCAGTCATAACACATCGAAGGTTACAAAGAATAAATTCTAATGGTGATCAATATCAAAGCAGGGTATATCAAGCATAGGTACTCGTTTGTGTATAGCATGCAATTTGTAATTTGAAATCAACATCGTTTCACAAAGTAGGATCAATATGTTCAAAGAGTGTGATGACTTGCCTTGCTCGCACGCTTGAGGGGTGATGTCTTCAACGGGGTCGTTGCCGGTCTCTTCAGGTGCTACCCGTACGTGCGAAAAACCAATTGATTCTGATTAGAATCCTAGATAACACCAAAAGGTCGAAAGGATTTGAAAAAGTCTCAGAAATGATTCCAAGCGCTAAGCCCAGACTCCTACTTAAATTTGTACTACGATCGCCCCGGAAAACTCCAAGTTTCGCCATCGGGTCGACGACTTAGTGTTTTCGTAAAACGACGATTGCGATCGGTTCGAGAAAATGAATTTGAAAATATCCGCGGAGGGATTTGAGCTAGAGGTTTTGAAGGTTTGAGCACAAAGAGAAACCTATTTAAATGGTGAGAAAGAATTAAACGAAATCCGGATTTAAAACGACGCGAAACGAATTCTGAAAAAGTCCGATTTCGATTTTCAAACATTGCACCGAGAAAACACACAATAAAATAATTTATTTTTGCCCAAAACTTTACTCAAATCTTCTCAAAATATTTTTCCAAATTTTCTAAAATTTTTCCTAATTTTTCCCTTATTTTTGTTTTCTTTTTTTTTTTTTCTCGTCGCACTGTTCATTGGCCTCAAGGTGTTCGACCGAGGTCCGGCCGAACAGAGGCGGCGGCGACGCGACAAAAAAAAGGGGGCGGGGCAGGGGCTTACGGCGACGGCGGCCTCGGGGAGGTGCGGTGGGCACGGGGAAGGCCTTGCGCACGGCGGCGCATGGGTTGCGGCGGCGGCTCGCGGCGGCGCGCGGGAACGGGAAGAACGAGCGGCGGTGGTGCGGTAAAAGGGCGGGCGCCGCCTTTTATAGGCGTGGCGGGGCTTGGCGCGGGCGCGGGTGGAGAGGGAAGGGCCGGCGTGGCGCGGGCGGCGAGGGCGACACGCGGCGAACCGCGGGACGGGCCGGGTACGGCGGCGCAACGCGGCGGCGAGGCGCGCGGCACGGGCGGGGCCGCGCAGCAAGTGCGTGCGGCGTGGGGTCCGGGCGTGGCTCGGCCGCGTGGCGGCGAGGGCGCGGTGCGGGCGCGGCGGCGCGGTCGGCGCGCGGCGCGCGCGTGCGGCGCGGCGTGCCGCGCGCGCGTGGCGCGCGCGGGGTAGGGGCCGTGCGCGCGCGAGCACGGCGCGGCGCGTGGCGCGCGCACGCGGGCGGGCGGTGCACGGCACGTACGGTGTCGAACACCGCGCGCCATGAATAGTACCTTTTCTCAATTTTCCTGATTTTCAATTTTAATTTCCCATTTTCTATTTTCCTTTCCTCTAAAAATTCCAAAATAAATTCCTATAATTCAAAAATAATTTTTAATATAATATTTCCAACTTTTCTCCACTTTTATTTTCCCACATTATTTTTCATATTTATTTATTTAAAATCCCCTTTTCTAATTTCAATCTTCCCTTTATTTTTCCGAGATTTTCCGGATTTGAGTACGACTCCCGAATATTTTATTATTTATTTTGCGTCCTAATTTACCTTCTCCCAACCACCATTACTATTTTATACCACCCAAATCGCGTTTTCATAAATCCGCGCTTTCTCCGATTTCTTTTTTTAAAAATTCCGGATACGGACTTTCGCATCTCTCAATTCGACAACTCCAAATCATCCCAAAAACATCGAAAGGGGAATTGATCACGACTAAATTTATGCAACTGAGCTTGCAAATAAGAAGCAACAAACCCGAGAAAGAAGCAACAAGCGAAGGTTTTTGAAAGTTCCGATTTTTACGTTCCGACTTCCGTTTCTTCGATTTTCAGGATGTTACACTCCTTCAACCCAATCAATTCCTGTTAGGGCCAATCGGCAATTTGGATCCTTCCGGGTTGATCAATGCCGAAACCAATCGGATCCCCTTTAGATTTTCTAGCCCTAACTTGGCATACTGGTATGGAGCTTTCAAGTCATGGCCTTCAACCGACAAAACATGGCCAGCTTGGTACCTTAGGATGTCGGCTAGGAAACAAGTTTACTGGAATGAACTAGGAATATCACAGTGCCTAGCTTTGACTATAGATGACAAGCCCAAGGATGAACCCCTCTTATCAGCTACTTGTTATTTTTGGTCGGATACCCTCAATGCTTCTCTGTTTAGGCAAGGGCCGATGATGCCGACACTCCTGGACGTCGTAATGATCACACGGCTCGATACCACCTCAGCAGTCAACCCCCACAACCTTACCACCAAATGCCACCACTCCTTCAAGGCGAAGATCATCGGAGGCTGGAATGGGTTCATAGCCATGAACATGAAGACTGGCCCGATAACTGACAGAGAGCACACAACCTTCCTCCTCATGCGGTTAGAAAAGTTTGTTTTCTACGGGTTGAGCTGTGGTCTGACGAGTAACTGGCAACACGTAGCCGAAGCCTTGGTAGACAAGAAACAGATCCCCTTCGAAAAATACCTCCTCGGATACCTTTACCAGATGCTGAACAGTGCATCGGCTAAGCTTGCCTCCAAACTGGCCATCAACACCAGAGGTCCCTAGTGGCTATTGCAATTATGGTTAAACCTCCATACCTATAAAGTTGCTCAAAGGCCAGACCTTTTTGAAGCCAATTTCCCGCTAGCTGAACCGAACGGATCTGTGTAGCTCTAAGAGCGACTTAACAGATCAACTTGATGCAGCATTAAGTACAAAAAGAGATACGAGATCTATTCAAGTTAATGAGAACTCCTCGAGATGGTAGATACGCCATATAACCTAAATCAACCTCTAGATCTAGCTCTGTCGGCTGTTGTCTTCAAAGAGATATTAGCCGATCACGAGATAGATCTAGACATTGATCTAGATGATATGTTGCATATGATAAATTAAGCAGTTTATAATGTTAGAATTAGAGTATCATGACGATGGAAGCACTAACCCCGATGATACAAGCCACTTGTAACAAGAAATTACCTTGTTCGGAGGTCGAAACCGATGCAGCCCGAGAGCAAAGCAAGAACTCATCGAGAAAACATAAAACGAAAAGGTTGTCGATGCACCGAAGTTTTATTGATGTGTGTTGTTATGTTTTTACAAGATCTTGGGTCATATTTATACCCGAATATACAATGAATCCGTAATGGACACGATTCCTATTACAAGTTGAATCTCAAATATCTCTAAACCGACATTATCTATAAAGGAAACTATACAAAATATCCTAACTTGAAGATACAATTGCTGTTATAGGACCTTATCCGTAATTGCAATATCTTTAACATGCTTTGGAAACCGAATCCAATAATTTATTTTTAAGCTTTTCTTCTGGGATTGGCTCCACCTCCGTCTCCAATCCAAATCGGCTATCGACTATCCTGTTCTGACTCGAACTCAGTTGACTGGCTCCGTAGCCGATTCGGACTTAGCCGATGCAGCCTCTGTTTTCACAGATTACGCATTTCCCCTGATTCCGCTTCAAACTCAGGGATTTGGTTCCCAAATTTGGTCATTAACAGAGTTCAATTGGGAGCCTTGAGAACTGGCAGCGGCGGGTAGGCTTGACCTCACTCTCTTGCCTGAATGTTTCCTCCATTCCTCTAGTAGATCTTCACCTGCCAGGTGTTGATGCCGTGGCAGGAATTTGGAGTAATTCCAAAGTTGGAGATTGTGGAGATACACCTTCCCGTCACAATGACTGAGCGGAAGGGGAAATGAAAGCTAACTGCTTCCGCAGAGGCTGGGCCGAGCGTCCACGGGGAGGCGGGTGGGCAAGCATCAGGACCTGCCCCTAAGATTGCACGCTGTGGTGCTGTGAAGTTCACAACGTCCACCAGGTGAGCATCATGGTTGCGTTTTATTGGCACTACCGCCGCTAACTGGCATTGCTGACAGGAAACCATCTGGGACCAACCTTTGCCTTGTAGGGCCTGAAGGGTTACGCGGAGGCTACGCTAGCCGAAAATAAAAACTTTTTACCGCGCAAACCAGGAACACTTGCAAGTAAGGGCCGATAGATCGTTACCGATTGGAGTGTATAGCGGAAACAGCCAATCAGGGCTATCCGATCTGGAACTGTGTAGCCGATGACAGCCGATTCCTGGGGACAGCCGATTTACCAATCAGCCGATTTGAGTCGTCTGACCGCGTTCTAGCGCCTCGCTCCGATGCGCCCGACCGCAGCCGATTCGAAGCCGATCAACAGCACGCAACGTAGCAGCGCCTCTACTGGTATCCACACGTCCGTTGACAGAACGCCGTACACCCGTGTGCTAGCACGCGATGCAAGGCTAGGCTCGAAGGTGGGGAGGGTTTCCGTGGAGATTGATCTCGGCGACTTTTGTTGCGGATTCGGTTCAACGCGATCCAACTGATGTGTCGCAGCTCTCCACCCCTCGCCCCTTTATATAGAGTTGGCCGACTAGGACTAGTGGCCGATCAGGACTCTATCTTGAATCGGATCTCATCCGTATCTCATAGAGTTGGCCGCCCACACGTCGTAAGTCCATAGGACTCTATCCGATCGGATCCCTATACGATCGAGCCGTATCCGAGTCCAACTCGAATATCTATTCTATCCCCTTAAGCGTGTGACCCTATAGGTTCAGGTATACTCGGTTTCGGCTATAGTCTAACTTAGCCGATCGTCGGCTCGAGTCCAACTCAGCCGACCCGTCAACAGCGGCGCCTAGCAGCACATATTGACACCATAGTATACAAGAATAATATCGGCTCTGAACCTGTAATGTGTACACAAATCCCTTTGCCTCACGATACCAGTTAAGCTATAGGCAAGATGTGTGCCATCCCTTCAATAGCTTAACCATTCACTCGAACCGTATTGGATTATCTGTCTGTTGATTGACTCCTCAATCAACTTAGCATGGCCATGCATTTCTATAATCCATTACCTCGAGGGGCCCAGAGATATCTCTCCAAAGGAGGGGCAAATTCCATCTTGATCACTCACATCCCACTCCATGTTTCATAGCAAACCCGAAAACTACCTTTATAACTACCCGTTACGGAATAGTGTTTGGTAGTCCCAAAGTAGGCTACTACACATGTTGGAATCCATGGTGATCTCGGGTCTTAGGACTTTGTACCAACACTACCCGAGACCAACTAATGGCACATTAATTCTGTAGTGTCTCATGGTGGGTCTATCCAACAATGTGTTCTCCAACACATGTGTCCATGTTTATTGATTTGGTATATCCATACCCATGATCTATGAGACATGATCATCAATCAATAAACATGTCGATCTTAAAATCATATTTGTTCCAACAATATGACATATGATCAGGGATCGTTTAGAAATAGATTCATACATAAAGAGTCTCATAAATAAGTCACATACTTATTGATCAATACAAGATGTCTATTTCATGGAACTGAATAACACTTTATTTATTTAAATATAAACATTGACGTGATATCCAACATCTCCATGTTGCCTCTAGGGCATATCACTAACAGGGCCGTCATCTGCTGGTGGAGCTGAAGTGGCTGCGGCTACTTCACAGCAGAGCCAAGCCCTCATCCGAGACTTGACAGGGGCACTCGACGACACGAAGGTGAAGGCGTCAGCGTCGAAAGCGGCGGCGACCGAGTTGGAGGAGAAGCTGGCGGCCGCTGAGGCGGCCAGGGATAAAGCCTTGGCCAAAATGGTCGAGGACCAGACTGCACGGGTAGATGCTGTCGGTAAGTATCGTCCTCTTTAATTCCTTTGCTGTCAAAGTAGGAGTGTGCTTCAGCCAACCTGTTTTGTGACCGGGCCAACTGACGGGAGCCGATCGATAGCTTCGTCGACTCGGGGATAGCCTTAAGACGATCGACCAGTGATGGGAAATCTGTTCGGAGACGGCCCGAACGCTCCTCACCGAGATCGATCCAGACACGTCGTTGCTCATCCCGAACGACAGTGTGCTTCTGGTGCGTCTACTGAGTGGCCAGGAACTTCTCCGGTGCTACGCTTAGGAGGTAGCCAAGACGGCGGTGACGCACGTCCTTGGCATTGTACAGAAGTTGTACCCCCAGGCGGACATCGACGCGATCGCCGAGGGGTGGCCTGCCGGCGTCGAGTCAGGCAACATCGATGATATCTACGCTTTCGTAGAGTCGGTGGCGAATAAGATCGTGAGAAACATGGTCCTATAGGTTAGGAAAACCCTTCGCCTTGTTGTTTCCAATCATTCTAGCATGTGCACACCCTTGGCCCGATCTGTGGAACCGATAGTAAAAGAGGTTGCCACGTCGATGCTGCTGTATGTTAGGGGGACCTCGGGCCCTATGTATGATCATCACCCGCCAAGAAATGAAGAAAACTTTTGTTAGCCTTCTTTATATGTTGTCTTCGACTCGCAATATGTCCAGAGTAGCTTTTTTATATATATTTTCTTGGACAATCAACACACCGCTATGTGACAGATCGTCTGAGCGACCTCGTCCTTCGACAATCCGAGTTCAAAGGGCAAAATGGTCAAAACTCAAAAAGGGTTATCACCTTCGGATAGCTTACATCGAGTGACCATGGCCGTCTATGAACCAACGGCTGGAAGGCTTCCGGTCAAACTCTAGGATGTCTGTGAGGGGGAGTGTATCCTATCGAGCGATCTCGGCCGTCAATGGACCAAGTTCGGAGGGCTACCGATCAAACTCCAGGCAGATCCTTCTCCTTCATAGTGGGTTGGAGCGCGAGGAGACAACCTTCTATTTGTTTCCTGACTAGCCTCTGATGCCAAGCGTTCTTCGGGCCTTAACGGACGGATCCGAAGGCTTCCTCAGTCTACTCGGATCGGCTCAACCGAGTGTAGGACGAATAGGGGGGCGGGGGAGGATCAGCGATCACTCGATACGCGTATAACTCTCATGACTAAATGGCGGAAGCTGGCGGGATGGACTCCGACTATGCCCGATGGCTATTTCAAGGGTGTAGCATTTGGTCAAGCGAAGTCACTTAGTTGTGTACGCATCGGGTGAACGCAAGGTCATCGACGTCTGTCGATCTCTGTGTGTCTAACCACCGAAGTAGAGCGAGTCGGGCCATCAACAGACATTGTCCGGGTGGCCCAAGTCGAGCTCCTAGCGTCTTAGTTGTATACACAGGATTTAGACATGTTTGAGCCTAGAGCTTACTCGTCGGCACTTGACCGAAACACGGCCAACCCGACCCCAGCCAGCCCCCAGTAGGAATGAAGTCACTACCTGGAGGACTCGGGGTCAAGCCGACCACGTTTAGTCGAAGCGGGTAATGAATGAGCCCCCAAGTAGCTCCAGCACAGCAGGCGGCATAGCTTCTCTGAAACCCTTAATTAAGGGACGCTCCACTCAGGCCTTGCCATGAGGGTATCTGCGTTATAAGGGATCAACGCGGCTGGCGATACTGCATGGGAAGGCTTCCGAGCTCTCGAGCCTTGTCGGGGGTCGGGTGTACAATCTGCAGGTGGGTTTTAGAGATAATCGGAATTTGCAAAATTGAAGGGATCTAGGTTAGGTACTTAGCTGTTCAAGCGTAGAATCGATGCAGGTGCTCAATGTTCCAGGAATTTGGCACTTCCTATCCCTCTTCGCGAATCAGCCTGTACAAGCCCGGACAGGTTACGGAGCAGACGATGAAAGGGCCTTCCCATGGGGGTGAGAGCTTGTTCGTGCCAGCGGTAGACTGTACTCTTCGAAGGACCAGGTCGCCGACCTTGAAGGATCTCCCCTGGACATTGCAGTCATGGTATCGGTGTAGCGCCTGTTGGTACCGGTCCATCTGGATTGCGGTGGCCATACGCTCTTCTTCAATACCGTCGATGTCCTCGGCCCGCGTCTGCTCGGCCATTCCTTCATCGTACAATCGAACCCTTGGGGATTCATGAAGCATGTCGACCGAGAGAACTGCCTCCGAGCCGAAGACCAGGAAGAACGGGGACCGTCCCGTGGCTCGGCTCGGCTGAGTGCGGAGCCCCCAGAGCAGGGCTGGGAGCTCACGCAACCAATGGCCTTCATGCTTATGAAGCGGGTCAAAGACCATGGTCTTTAGGCCTTGCAGAATCATGCCATTCGCATGCTCGCACTGTCCGTTCGCTCGGGGGTGCGGCACCGAGGCATACTTGACCTCGATGAACCTCTCTTCACAAAAGTCCCAAAAAACATTCCCGGTGAACTATGTCCCGAGGTCGGTGATGATCTCCCTTGGTACGCCGAAATGGAAGGTGATGCCTCCGATGAACTTGGCTGCCTTTTGGGCAGTGCAAGCTCTCAGCGGCTGCACTTCGATCCACTTCGTAAATTTGTCGATTGTGACAAAAACATGAGTGTAGCCCCCTAGTGCCTTAGGGAACGGGCCGACCATGTCGAGCCCCAGCATGCAAAGGGCCACGATGATGGGATCGTTTGAAGGGCTTGTGCCGGGAGGTGGTGTTGTTTGGTGAAGAACTGACATCCCTAACAGTGCCGGACTAATTCCTTGGCGTCTTCATTGGCAGTTGGCTAGTAGTATTCCGCCCGAAAAGCCTTGTCGACTAGCGTCCTTGCACCCGCATGGTTACCGCAGATGCCCAAATGAATCTCATCGAGGATCTGGGTCCCACCGTCCCGAGGGACGCACAGTAAGAGCACCCGGGTGGAGGTCGCATGTTTGAATAGCTCGCGGCCCACTACGACATACTGCTAACTGCGTCGGGTGACACGCTCGGCTTTCACCTTGTTGGGCAGGAGCTCCTTGATAGTGATGTAGTTTACGAGTTCTTGACGCCAGTTGTCAGGGGTGTTGGTGATAGCGAGTACTGACTTCGCTGGTGGCTGGTGTCAGATGCTGCCAGGCTGTCTCCTCCCTCTTCCTCCTTGCGAGGACGCTCGAGGTCAGGTGGAGAGTCGGAGCCGAGAGAAGGGGCCGAGGTCGGACTCGGGGGAAGGCCGGCATGCCCGACCCTCCTCGGGGGGGGGGGAGGTTGGGCTCTCTGTCACATCCCGAGAACACTCGGTTTGACTTCTGTTGGGGTTCAACCCGGGTTTTTGAGGCACCCCGGGGTGACACCTCCCACACAACCTCTCATCCATCCCTAATGGTGGTTGTGCGAGTTTGGTCGGTAGAACCAACTTCTCAACTAACATTTGAAGGCTATAAAAGGAGAGGGCTTCACTTCATCCAACACACACCACATGGAGTTTCTACATTTCACACTTAGTCTCTAGGCTAGTGGAGTTAGGAGTTAGGTTAGAGCATCTGCTCGGTTGCCAAGTTGATGAAAGCTTGATCCCAATCTTCATGACGTAGGATCCTGATCTTGATATTTAAGAATAGACGATAACTTGCTGCAAACAATGATAACTTGTGCAACCTAACGACACGCATAAGGAGTCAACCACTTTCTCTATACGACAACCTGAACCAAGGATTCGCCGAAGCACACTCTCAAATAAACCAACCTACGCAACATGGAATCGATGAACCAGGAGCACGGATTGGGTGTCGATGACACGACCGCTTCTGTAATCTCCATGAAGGAAAACACAAGAGCAAGGGGTAGATATCTCTCTCTAGATTTGTTAGCACACAGCTGAACAAAAAGGTTCTGTATTTGGATTATCAAAAGGTTATCTTTTCTTTAGGTGCAAGGGGATATTTATACTAGGAACAACCCTCCTAGATGGGTGCAAAAACAAAATGGAAATTAAGAGGCATAGTATTTTAAAAGGCTTCCACAAAAACATCTCCCGAAGTGGCCTTGGGTGGCTGTTTGGCCTTCTGCGTAGTCTTCACTAAGTTGGCCATAACTCCATCTTGGGAACTCCAATTGACGATCATTTGTTGGGTGTGAAAGTAGACTCAATAAGCTTTCCAGCCATGTGCAGCATGCACCACGAGTAGAATGGTGCAGTTTTGCATGGAAACTTACACATCAGACAGACTATTGACCTTCTGCGCAGTCTTCATTGGAAATAAAAGCCTCAAGTATATTTTCACTCATCCCGATCTGAACTTGAGGCAGAGGAAATGGTTGGAATTGATAAAAGATTATGATCTGAACATTCAGTATCATTCGAGGAAAGCTAATATTGTAGCTGATGCTCTAAGTCAGAAAGCCTATTACAACAATAGCATGGTCAAAGAGTATTCGAAGCCGCTACAGGTAAGAATCCAAAAACTAAGGCTAGAATTTGTGGGTAAATCAAGAATGGTTCAGATGGAAGTGAGACCTACTTTGAAGTATGAGATAAAGAAAGCATAATAAAATAACCCACAAATCCAGAAGATTAAACAAGAATTACAGAAAGACAAAGCACCAGGCTTTGCAAAGGATGCTAATGGAGTGCTTGGATTCGAGGAACGTATCGATATTCCAGATATGAAAGAGAGTTAAAGGAAATAATTTTGCAAAGAAGATCAGGATTATAAGAGAGAAAGTGAGAATTGCTCGAGTAAGGCAGAAAAGTTATAGTGATAATCGAAGAAAAAAACTTGAGTTTTAAATTTGGAGATTTTATCTATCTAAAAGTGACACCATTTAAGAGTGTACACAAGTTTCAAATAAAAGGGAAACTAGCTCCTAGATATATCGGACCATACCAAATTCTAAAGAGAAGAGGAGAAGTTTCCTATCAGCTAAATTTACCATGTGAACTAAGTAACATACACCCAGTATTTCATGTGTCACAACTTAAGAAGTGCCTGAGACAACCCACTGAAGAAATACTGTTGCAAAATATTAAGTTACAGTCTGATTTAACATATATGGAAGAGCCTAAGAAAATCTTAGAGGTATCCGAATAGAAATTAAGGAATCGTAATATAAAGTATTGTCGAGTACAATGGAAAAACCACACAGAGCAAGGCAACTTGGGAAAAAGAATCAAAGTTACAAAAAAATCCCCAATTATTTGAAACTCAGTAGAATCTCGGGGACGAGATTCTTTTAGGGAGGGTAGGTCTGTAACAGCGTGAAAAACTGTACTCTCAAAAATGAACAAAATGGTGAATAAAATTTTTGCAAATAACTTTATAGTATTTTCAATATTGAAATACCTAAAAATTCCTAAATACTTATTGATGTTTCTCTCATTTTAAAATTGAAAAATCAAGTTTTATTAATTATAAATTCCTATTTTTGAAAAATCTTAATTTAGTTTCCAAATCAAGGAAAACATTCCAAAATTAAATTTAAATGAATTTTATAATCCAAATTAAATTTTATTAAACCCTTTTTCCAAACTCTTCTCTCTTCTTTTAATTTTCTTTTCCCTTATTTTTCTTTTTTTCCTTTTCTTCTTTTCTTTTTCGTTTTCCTATCTTCTCCAAGAACCCTGTTTCAGCCTGACCACGGCCGCCGCCGCTCGCTAGACGACCTGTGGGCGCCAGCCTCGCCCATCGGCGCCACGAACCAACATATAAGAAGCTCCTTATCCGCGCACACACGGCCACACCCTATTCGATCAAATGCGTCATCGACGCTATCTCAAAATGAACCGACATTCAAGAACCAACATAGACAGAGCTTATCATGAATTTGAAACTGACCTTGTTCATCGGCGCCACAGAACAACACCAAAGAACTGACATAGCCCTCCCTATGTGCCAGCAAACCATTAGTTCGACCACAGTACCATTTCCATTCCCGGCGAACCGATGCTATGTGAACCGCCATAGCTGCCGTGGGTTCAATTGTTGTACCAGGAACCTATCCTCGCCCATTGAATCATGGAACCAACTCTATGGCATCTCTATCATCCTGCGCAAATGGCATACCACAATTGGATCAAACACATCACTATGTTCATCCAATTTGAACTGACATCGCTAAACCGTCATGGCCGCCGACCTTATCTTGTGCAAGAACCGACCTAGAAAGGCTAGAAATAGCCCATGAGAGTCTAAACCATATATACAACGCTTAATCACCATCTCATCTTCTCTAATTCCCCTCACACATCCTTAGTTATCATAGACCATATACGGAGGATTTTGAGAAAGAGTAAGGGATGGTTCTGAAGAACCCTAGCCCGGCCGCAAAGGAGGAACTTCAAAATTAAGCATCCCTAGCCAATCAATCATCAAATTACAGGTACCCTTACTTTCTACGCACTCTAAAGCAACTTTTACTTAGCATTTTTAAGGTTATAGATCACCGGAGAACCCCGACGACGAGAGCCGCCGGAGTTCCTCTGTTTTCTGCCGGAGCCCGCACGGTGCCAGGGCGCTCCAAAACCTCTCTAATCAAACCAAATGCATAGGAAGCATCCCCTTAGTCCATAGATACTTGTGAGAAACTTACCTTAGTCCATAGATACTTGTGAGAAACTTATCTTGATCAAAGCATGGCCGGACGACGTGCATCACTGCCGCCGACGATAGGCCGTCGCCGCCGGCTTAACCCTCCACTTCTCCGGCCCAACTAAGTCTAAAAATGGATTCCTTGTGGTTGCTGGATGGACAAAAACCCTTTAAGACCTAAATTTTAGCCACCCCGTGCCGTGCGCTTCACCTTTACAAGCCGCCGGCGTCAGGAAGGAAAGAGAAAAGCAGAGAGAAGAAGATGAATAGTAGAGAGAGGGAAAAAAGGAGAAAAGAACTGAGAGAGGAGATGCAGTGAGTAGCACCAGTGTGGCGCGGTGTTAAGAATTTAGCATGGGAAGAAAGAGGTCCCTGGTTCCATTCCAGCTGAAGCCAAAAATGTACCTTTTTATCTTTTAATTTTTCTAAAGAAGTAGAATTAAAAAGAGACTTTAAAAAAAAGTCATCTTTTTAATCTCTTCAAAACTTTATTTTAAACCTTTGTACTATTTTAAATTTACTTGCTTACTTTCTAAATCCTTCAAAAATTATTATTTTAAAACTCCCTAACATTTGTCTATTCAAACTTAAACTTTTAAACCTAAACATAAGAATCTTTTAGAAATACCACAGATCATATTTTTAAACCCTTTAAAAATCTTATTTTCAAATTTTTATATTCTTTTAACCATCTTTATTTATTATTTTAAAACCCTTTTAAGTATTTGTTTCAAAACCCTTTTATTTACATTTTTATAAATCTAAATTTTTAAACCAAAGAAATAATACCTTTTAAATTCTAAAAATTTATCCCTTAATACTTTTTATTTTTGTGATGTCTTTTGCTTTTTATTTGAATTTATTTGATAATTTCTTTTATTTATTTATCGATAGATCACGACGTTATGTCGCGGAAGAATTAGAGCTCTATCAAGAAGTTCAACGTAAACGCACTCGTTGCCCTCCCGCCAAATACAAATTTTGAGACCATTGACACTCAAGGCAAGTCAAACCATTCTTGATCATTTAGTTTAAAAATAATAAGTTATCATATTTTAAATAATGCATTTAGTTAGAAATATTTCAAGGGATGGGTTAGATAGACATAATCTATTATTGAATGTAGGTTTACATATTCTTTAGATTATACATGTTAATATTTCATATAGACATAAAGAACATCTTAGTTCATATAGAGTGATATTTTATGCTATAGGAATACCTTATTATTTCATGTATAAGAATCTTTTAGTTCATATAGATTATTATTTTATGCATTAAAAACATCTTGTTATTTTATGTATAGAAAAGGAGAAGCTTATTATTTCACATGATTAAATATATTCTCCTTCTCCTTAGACAACATTTTGATAGCCTGCATTAAGCATAAAATCATGAGAATAATAAGATGAGCATTATCATATGCATTGATATTTTATACAATGGTCATATGGAATTATATTATTATTTTCATACAATAGAATGGAAAAATGATCCATTATTTTATATGATAGGCAAATATAAGTCCTATTATCTCATGTGATATGAGGATAATTCTGGCTATATGCTAGAAAGTATAATTCATATGACCTAAATGATTTTGGTTGTATGCCAGAAAAATATAAAAACTCTTGTGCCATAATAAGGACATAGTTTCGCCCATCCGATGGACCGGTTATACCGGCATGGCAATTATATATCTCTCCGATCTCCCTTGGGACTCAGGAGATTTATAATGCACATAACAACATTGGAGATTGTAGTGTTGATAAAGTCTCATTGGAGAACAACTATGTAAACAGCGGATAACAACACCGATACTAACCAGATCGGTACCGTCTGTTAAGACATGTCTCTCCAAGCCGGGGCAAGTGTGTGACGAACAACTATTAAATAGGGGATTGATCGCCATTCACTGGTTAGGTTTGGTGCCCCCATTAAGATAGTCCACCGGTCTCGTTCACACATCAGAAAAGGTTAGAACTATATAAATGTCATGTTACCCTTTAGTTTGGCTAACTAAGGTTAATCCTCGGATAAAGTTGGGCAGACACTGCAGAGTCGATTTGTATTCGAATATGCCGTACTCCCGGTCAATGGAGTTATGTCTATGGCTGAATCCAGACTAATGGCATGAGTATTTTTTATAAATATTATTAAATGGAGTATGCATACTTAGGTACTCTTAGGATGGGTATGAATTATAAATTTAAATTCATGTGTCATACTCCTAAACAATTGCATTAGTTATTCTATAAGGAAATAGGATATATCATGTTAGAGATAATCTTGATAAATTGTTTCTCTTGTCAATATAGCATGCATGGTTATTAAAATAAAATTGTATCCAGTTTGGTTTGTTGAGTGCCTTCGGTGCTCACTTTTGCATAAACCAACTTTAGGTAACCCAGAAGGAGAAGAAGAACTCCCAAGTACCCTAGTGGATTGGGAAGACGAATACGATATCTAGGTCGACTCTACACTCGAGCTATCCCTGTGGAAGTGTCGCGATTTGTCTTGTATTGTATGAGTTGTATTTAAACATTAACAATATGTATTAATATACGAAGTTCCTATATCTGTATTATCTGACGTATAACCAGACTCTTAGGAGGTTATGTGGTATTGTGGAGTTGACTTCTCCGGAGGAGACCCCACACAAACACACTTCACACTCCTTCAAGTTCTTCTTTATCAAGGCTCGCAGTAGCATAGAAAGTGTTAAATTCACAACTTCAGTTTGCCCATCCGTTTGAGGGTGGCAAGTGGTGGAAAATAGCAGCCTTGTACCGAGCTTTGCCCACAACGTCTTCCAAAAATAACTCAAGAGCATGGTGTTACGGTCGGAAACAATTGTCTTGCGCATACCATGTAATCTCACAATTTCCCTGAAAAATTGAGAGGCTACATGGGAAGCATCATCGCTTTTATGACATGGTATAAAATGTGCCGTTTTAGAGAATCTATCAACAACAAAGATTGAATCCTTCCCCATCTTTGTCCTTGGTAAACCCAAAACAAAGTTCATGCTAATGTCTTCCCAAGGGGCACTAGGAACAGGTAAGGGAGTATATAAACCATGGGGGTTCAGTTTTGACTTAGCTTTGTGACAGGTGACACATATTTGCACAAGCCGTTGAACGTCTCTTCTCATCTTTGGCCAATATAAATGATCAGCTAGCATCTCATGGGTCTTTTTCCATCGAAAGTGACCCATCAGTCCACTAGCATGTGTTTCCAAAGCATACAACTCCTTGTCATACACTGAATAGTACATTTGTGTGTCTCCCAACTTCTCACTGAAGTATGCAACGTGCTGTCCATTTTGCATGAGAACACCTCCAATCCCAATCCCACTTGCATCACATTCAACCTCAAAAGTTTTAGTGAAATCCGGCAACACAAGCAAGGGAGCTTCGGATAACCTTTTCTTCAATTCTTGGAAAGATTTCTCTTTGGATCACCCCATTGGAAGGCAACACCTTCCTTTGTTAACTACTTTAATGGGGCAGCTATGGTGCTGAAATCTCTCACAAATCTCTTGTAAAAACCAACAAGTCCATGAAAACTTCTCACCTGGCTTACATTTTCAGGAGTCGGCCAATCCTTTATTGCTTTCACCTTGGATTCATCAACCTGAATTCCTAAACCTGAACAATAAAGCCAAGAAACACAACTTGATCCGTACAAAATGTGCACTTCTCAAGGTTATCAAATAACTTGTCCTTCCTGAGCACATCCAAAACCTGCTGAATATGAGCAACATGTTCCTCCAATGTCTTGTTGTAAATTACAATATCATCAAAGTAAACAACAACAGATTTTCCAATGAATGCTCGCAAGACATGGTTCATCAATCTCATGAATGTACTAAGCGCATTAGTCAATCCGAAAGGCATAACTAACCATTCATATAGCCCAAATTTTTTTAAAAAAGCAGTTTTCCATTTTTCTCCAATTTTCATTCTAATTTGATGGTAACCACTTCTCAAACCAATTTTAGAAAATATCATAGATCCACTCAATTCATCTAGCATATCATCTAGTCTAGGAATAGGATGACAATAACAAACTGTGATGTTATTTATAGTTCTACAATCAACACGCAATCCTCCATGAATCTGCTTTCTTTGGCACCAAAATCACAGGAACAACACAAGGACTTCAACTTTCATGCACATAACCTTTATCTAAAAGTGCTTATACTTGCCTTTGAATTTCTTTCGTTTCTTCAGGATTGGTGTGATATGTTGGACAGTTTGGAAGTGCAACTCCAGGGATGAAATCAATTTGATGTTCAATGCCATGCAAAGGAGGAAGTCCAGCAGGTGTTTCCTCTGGAAAAACATCTTCATATTCCTATAAAACACGTGCAACAACACTAGGGACAGATGGTAAGTCGTTAGGTGAAAGCAATGTGTCCTTGCACACAAGTATAATTAATACTTGATCTGGGTTTCTCCTCACATCTCTCATTTCAGATTTGGTGGCTATCATCACTAAGTTCTCACCTTCTTTTTTTTGTTATCTCTCATGTTTGGCTTGTGGCTCTCACTCAGCGATCTGTGGAGGGCACTCAAATTTTGTTCTCTCCTTCTTTTCCACTCTCATTCCTCCCATCCGAGCTCTTTTGCAAGTGCTCAGCTAGGATTTGCTGCAATTAACTCTTTGCCCTTCCACTTGATGGTGTATTGATTGGTTCGACCAAAGTTTAGAGATGGCCGATTGTCGAAACTCGGTTTCGGCAATGTAATTTCTGGGGTCGCAGTCAAGATCGCCAAGCATGATGGGTTATAAGGAAAAGAAGATTTAGACAGGTTCAGGCCCTCTCATGAGGTAATACCCTACTCTTGTTTCGGTGGATTCGATCCACCGAGTGGCTTTATTGATCTCGTGATCTCGTGTGTCTAAAGCTGAAAGCTGATCTAACTTCTCATGAAGCATATGATCTAAAGCCGATATCCCTCAAGGGACGCCCCTTACTCCCCTTATATAGTCTTGGGAGGTGGGCTTACAAATCGGAAACCCTATCTTACTCTAAGTCGGTTTCCTCAATCTGACCAAACCGTGACTATAGGTCGTTGCCTTATCTATATCGGCAACGTAACACCCAAGTCATGTTTGGTTTACAGATATGACAGGCGCAATCTATCCCTATCTCTAGTCGGATAAGCTTGCCATGTAGATACCCGATTGCCATAATCTCCACAGTAGCCCCCGAGTCCTTTTCAGTCGACGAGACAACTCAGCTTCAAACCAAAATAGTACGCAACCAAAAACCTCTTTGGCTGAGTGCTCCTGGTGCCGAGTGATTCCATCATCTCTGCCCGAATCTTCCCAAGTGGCACCAAAGACTGTGAAGGGCTGGAAAATATCTCAGAAATTCTCAAAAATAAATATCTAGGCGCATCTCCTGATGCACCTAATTAGGTGTAGCCCCCGACTATATGGTTAGTCAAAATTAGACTAAACGTATAGTCAAGAACTACAAAAAATCATTCTCATGTAGATGCTTAGCTCAAGCTAAAGCAACCTCATCACTCGGCAAGCTCGTGCTTATCCGAGTGAATTTGCCCGAGTCATCTCAGAACAAATAACTCAATCAACCCTCGTGGGTGAAAAGCACTCGGTAAGCTCATGCTTATCCAAGTGGATCTGCCCGAGTCATCTCGGAACAAATATTTCAATCATCCCTCATGGGTAAGAAATCAATTCGCTCAGTAAGCTCATGCTTATCCGAGCTGATCTTCTCGAGTCATCCCGAAAAATTTGCCCGAGTCATCTCGGAACAAATAATTCTCTTATAAATGCTTAGCTCAAGCTAAAGCAATCATAAACAATCACATCACTCGGCAAGCTCATGCTTATCCAAGTAGTTCGCCCGAGTCGTCTCAGAACAAACAATTTAATCAACCCTCGTGGGTAAAAAACACTCGGCAAGCTCATGCTCATCCGAGTTAAATTGTCCGAGTCATCTCGAGACAAATAATCTAATCAACCCTCATGGGTAAAAAACACTCGGCAAGCTCATGCTCATCCGAGTTAACTTGTCCGAGTCATCTCGGGACAAATAATCTAATCAACCCTCGTGGGTAAGAAATTAATTCACTCGGCAAACTCATGCTTATCCGAGTTGATTTGCCCGAGCCATCTCGGAACAAATAGCTTAATTGACCCTCGTGGGTAAAAAACACTCGGCAAGCTTACGCTTATCCAAGTTAACTTGCCCGAGTCATCTCGGGACAAATAGTTCAATCAACCATCGTGGGTAAAAAACACTCGGCAAGCTCATGCTCATCCGAGTTAACTTGTCCGAGTCATCTCGGGACAAATAATTTAGTCAACCCTCATGGGTAAACAAATTTTTCAGTCATCTGAAAAATATGACCAAAATATTAAATAGCTCCTGCCATAATATTGGTCTTAATCTAAAAAATATCTTCACCAAGGTGGAAAAAAATAACATTGATATAATCATTTAATCAAATGCTTTAAAACCAAATAGTTCCTCTCATTAGGACAGCCATGAAAAGCTTAACTATTTGTCACCTTTCAAATTGCATCGTGCCAACTTCTCATGAAGTTATGCAAACCGCGGTATGAAAGGATTTTAAAGGTATTGGGCTATGTAACACGTGCATATTGCCAGGGCAAATCTGCTTAAGTCCATCCACTTAAGTCCCTAAGGACACGTGTCAAGCCACACCTTAGCTGGGTCGCAAGTCTCTCATGGGCTCGGCCCAATCACGAAACGACTTAGCAAAAACCCTCAAATCTTTTTACGAAGCCTCGAGGTCATCCCCGCCACTTCATCTTCCCCAAAAATTTCCTCTTTCACGTCACTGTTCACAAGCTCTCCACGGAGAACCCTAAACTTGCGCACGCGCAAATCCATCCATCTAGAAACTCTTGTTCCATCACAAACCGTCTTCCGCATCCAGCCTCCAAGATTCCCTTGTCGTTCGAGGTTCAGTCGGGAGTAAGTTTAATCATCTTGGTCTCTTTATGCCCCCGATGTGAACTTGTAGGTATCTAGCTTATTTATGTTAATGCCTTGACCCGAGTCTTCATAGAAAATTTCTTAAGTAATTTTCGTCCGACTGTCACCAAGCCTAAGCTTGATTAGGTCATCAAAAATTCTCAGTCCTTATCTATTAAACTCAAATCAAGAAACATTAAACAATGATAAACCAAATATAAACAAGTTGTCGAAGAAAACCATGCTTTATTGACACGTATGCAGCCCCCGATTGTCAACTCAAGAAGTCATCTTGCTTGAGATTGGCAGTCAAGAATAACATAAAACTTACGGCAATTTAAGCATAGTATCGTCGAAGATGTTCAATATTCCAGGAGTTCTTCACCATAGATCCATCTTCGCGCTTTAGTCGAAATGCTCTTGGCCGAGTCACCTCAGCGATTATGTATGGTCCTTCCCATAGTGGAGATAATTTGTGATGGTCCTTGATGGTCTGGATCTTGCGTAGAACCAAATCATCGACAATGAAAGCTCGCGCTCGAACATTGCGACTATGGTATCTTCTAAGTCCTTAAAGATATCTTACCGACTGGATCAAGGAAGATTTTCTTCGTTTTGGCGTCGCCTTGTCCCGACTTGGCTATCCTCTTTGTAGAAATTTCACCCTCGTCAGATGTTGATGTAGCCAGTCGAATTTCTTCCTGGCCACGTGATCTCTCACAAGATTGGGCCATATCGCAGCTTTCTTTGTCGCAGGTGAAGGCTTGTTTGACGTCGCTGTGCAGGGCGATGACGCCGTTAGGGCCAGGCGTCTTCATGCAGAGGTAAGTGTAGTGTGGTATCGCGATGAATTTGGCGAGTGCAGGCCTTCCGATGATCGCGTGGTAGGCCGTCTTTGAAGTCGACCACCCCGAAGGTGGTATTCTCCGTTCGAATATTCTCGCGAACTCCGGAGGTGACTGGAAGGGCGATATGCCCAAGTGGTGTGGGCGACAGCCCCGGGATCACTCCGTAGAAGGGGGCTGAGCTTGCCTTCAACTCAGTTCTCAGGATTTGTATCTCATCCAGGGTCTTGACGAACAGGAGATTGAGGACGCTGCCCCCATCGAAGAGGACGTGCTTCAGCTTGATGTTCTGAACCACCAGGTCAAGTACCAAGGGATACTGCCCTAGGTGAACCACTCGCTCGGGATGATCCGAGCGATTAAACGTGATGGCCACCTCCGACCATCGTAGATGTTGTGGGACTTCGGGTTGTGCTGCGTTGACCTCGCGGTCCATAAGCTTTTGCTTCCTCTTGGACTCATAAGCCTGCGGCCCCCGAAGATGTGATTCAGCTCGCCCACGTGGTCTTAAAAAGGCTCCGAATTTCCAGTCGGGTTGTTCTTCTTGGTTCCCGATGGACCGGTTTCATTAGTCGGCTTCATGTTTAACCGTGCCGCATATTGCTCTGAGAATTTTTTGTAGATGATGCGTGCACTGAGCGTTCACGACCGTTTATGATCGCGTCGTAAGCCGCAACTCGGCGACGGTGTTGACAATCGGACGTTGTGGCAACCAGGTCTTCGTGCCGGCGCTTGTGATTTTTCTGGGCCCGATTGCTGCTGCTGTTATCCTTCCTCGGATGCCGGCTTCCTTCCGAGTGCTTGTCTTCCCTCCTGTCGAGCCGGTCTTGACGAGCCGCCCTGATGGCATCATTGGATTTGGCGTAGGAGTTCGCCGTCTCGAACATCTGCTTCACCGTCTTCGGTGACTTGCGTCCGAACTTCCCGATTAACAGCTCATCACGGACTCCCTTCTAGAAGGCGGCGATGATGATGTCATCGGTGATGTTGGGGATCTTGTTGCACTTTTCGGAGAAGCGCCGGATGTAATCTTCCAGAGGCTCGTCCGGCTTTTGGATGATGTTATATAAATCGAAGTGAGTGCCGGGCCTCTCGAAGGTGCCCTGAAAATTGGCGATGAAGTGGTCCCTCAGTTCGCTCCACGAGCCGATTGAGCCTCTTGGCAGGCTCGTGAGCCAGTTCCTGGCTGAGTTGGCGAGGGCCACGGGCAGGTAATTCGCCATAGCCTTGTTGTTGCCGCCTGCTGCGCGGATGGCGAGAGTGTACACGGTAAGCCACGACTCGGGGTCGGTCTTGCCGTCGTACTTCTCTATTCCTGTGGGTTTGAATCCACTTGGCCAGTGCACTCGACGAAGCTCCCGAGTGAAAGCTGGCACTCCGTCGTCGTTGCTATCGGGTGATCCCCTCCGATCTTCCCAAGTGCGTCGGTCTCGCTCCTGTTAACGGCGATCGAGGACTTCCCGCAGATCACTCAGCGGGGTCTTCGGTTGGCTGGTTGGGTAGCTGGAGCTATTGTTGCGACGGACTCAGTGGTGGACGGGTGGACGTCCGTGTCGTTTGTCGCGGGAGTCAGCCGTTTGCTCCAGGTACTTCTGTGTGGACTCGCGGCGTGGGCCTCTTGGCCTTGTCGTCGATCGGTCTGGCTCGGGCCACTTATAGTCTCCTGACCATAGAGGCGGAAGTCGGCTTTTGTCGGGCGTTTCGGCCACAGACTCAGTCGGCCATCGTGCCGAGGTGGAGGGATGACCGTTGGTTGTAGCTGCGACGATGGTCTTGATTTTATCTAATATTGGAGTCACGTAGGGGGGTGCCGTCTCCATGACAGTGTCCAAGAGTGTGAGGGCAGCGACAGCGTTCTGCTGTGGCGTCTGGAAGACGTTGGTGTTGCGGACCCGCGTTTGAAGGATAGCCTCCAGGGCGGATCGTCCAGCTGCCCGTAGATCTTGCTTTCTCTTGTCGGCCTCTTCCCTGCGTTTCTTCTCTTCTTCAGCCAGCTAGCGCTCTTGCTCGATCTTGGCTCTCTCTTCCTCTGCAAGCCTGCGGGCCATGGCTGAGTCGGACTCGGCCGGCTCAGCCATGAGGACATCGAAGCACTTCGGCTCGTAGCCCTTGTGGCAGTCGGAGTCGTCGGCTTCGTCTGAGGGAATGCCATAGAGGTCGTCAAAGCTGGCGGAGCTAAGGTATTCGTTGAGCTCCGAAGATGAGCATGAGTCGAACGGCTGGAGGATGACGGCGACTTCCCTCAACCCTGGGTAGCTCGGGTCTGGATCCTTCCAGTCTGAGCCTTAGCTTGGGGATGCGGGCTTCTCCGAGTGGGTCGTCCCCGACTCAGGGGAGAGGAGTTTGCCGTAGATCTCAGCGGCGTTTGGTAATCCAAACGGCGCCGAGAGGTCTTCTTCCGAGTAGATTGTCTCTGTTGTGGAGACGAGAAGATCGGTGTAGATTCTGGCGGCGTTCGGCAAATCGAACGGTGCCGAGTGAAGTCTTTCGTTGGAGAGGGTGGATTTCATCTTGGACTTCAATATGTCGTCAAAGATCTTGGCGTTGTTCGAGAGCCTGAACGGCGCTGAGTGGATCTCTCCTTCCGACTGGTTCGAATCCGAGTCGAAGGAGAAGTCGTCGAAGTTGTTGGCGGCGAAGTCGCCGAATCCTGAAGGAGATCCCATCACGCTTGTCGGCGAGATTGTTGAAGAGGTCTTGACGCGCGAGCCCCTACCTAGCACGCCAACTGTCGAAACTCGGTTTCGGCAATGTAATTTCTGGGGTCGTAGTCAAGATCGCCAAGCACGATGGGTTAGAAGGAAAAGAAGATTTAGACAGGTTCAGGCCCTCTCATGAGGTAATACCCTACTCCTGTTTCGGTGGATTCGATCCGCCGAGTGGCTTTATTGATCTCGTGATCTCGTGTGTCTAAAGCTGAAAGCTGATCTAACTTCTCATGAAGCATATGATCTAAAGCCGATATCCCTCAAGGGACGCCCCTTACCCCCCTTATATAGTCTTGGGAGGTGGGCTTACAAATCGGAAACCCTATCTTACTCTAAGTCGGTTTCCTCGATCTTACCAAACCATGACTATAGGCCGTTGCCTTATCTCTATCGGCAACGTAACACCCAAGTCATGTTTGGTTTACAGATATGGCAGGCGCAATCTATCCCTATCTCCAGTCGGATAAGCTTGCCATGTAGATACCCGATTGCCATAATCTCCACACCGATCATATTGCCATGGTCTTCCTAACAGCATATGACACACTGTCATGGGTGCCACATCACACTCCACGATGTCAATAAATTCTCCAATCTTGAAAGGAACTTTCACTCTTTGTGCAATATTAATGGAGCCCGAATTGTTTAGCCATTGCACATGATATGGATGAGGATGTTTAAGCAGCTTTAACCCAAGCTTCTCAACCATTTCCTTGCTAGCAAGATTGCGGCAACTTCTAGCATCAATGATTATTTTACATACCTTGTCTTCAACCTTGGCTCTGGTTTGAAAAATATTGTGCCGCTGTCCATTTTCAGCTTCACTCATTTGCACACTAAAAATTTGAGTTACAACAAGAGCAGCTCCAGTTTCAAATTCACAAATGTCCTGCTAAGCTTATCTTCCTCTTCAATGTCTTCATGTTCTTCTTCACTAGCAGATTCATACTCCCCTTGGTCGTTCACAATGATGGTTCGATTGTTTGGACACTCCTTTATAACATGTCCACGACCACCACACTTGAAGCATTTAATTCCACTACTCTTGGTTGAAGAACCCATTGAGGTGTATGATGTGTTTGTTGATTTGTCCTTCTCATTTGGAGCAGCCAGCTCTTTGCCACTAGAAGCACCAAAATTGCTAGAGCGTACACCACCACTTGAGTTTGAGATTGTACCTATGCTTACACCACCTCTTGGTGTGAATTAGCTTCCACTTGGTGTACTTCTTGTGCTGAAAGATACTCCTCTATTGGACTTCATGTCCTGCTGTAACTGACGCTCAACTTTGCTAGCTTGATGGACCAACTCAATAAAATTGCGGTACTGCTGAAATTCAATAATGCACTGAATATTGCGATGCAGCCCTGACATAAAACGTGCAATTGATTGCTCTTTACTTCATATACATTGGCTCTAATCATTGCCTTCCCCATCTCTTTATAATACTAATCAACATTAAGGCTTGCTTGCTTCAAATTCTGCAGCTTGTCAAATAAATCACGGTGATAATGTTTGGGGACAAATCATGCCCTCATTTCTCTTCATTTCAGCCCATGAACGCACATCACCTTGTCCAGCTTCTTCTCTATCATTGAGCATTTGCTCTCACCAGATTAGAGCATAGTCATCGAACTCAAGAGTAGCCATGGCGACCTTCTTCTGCTCAGAATAATTATGCAAGCGAAAAAATTTATCCACAGTCAACTCCCATGTAAGATATGCTTTAGGATCAGACCCTCCATCAAACTTGGGCATGTGAACTTTAACTTGCCAAACCTCTCCTCATCGGGCTGATTGCACCCACGATTCCCTCGGTGACGACGATCATCATGATGGGGCTGTTCAACCACTTCGTCTTCGTCCTCTTCTTCAGTCCCACTTTCCTCTAGGCCAAAATCTCTCCCATGCTCACGACCAACACCTCTTCCTCCATTCCCATGCCCTAGAAGCGGAGGTCTTCTTGCATATGCAGTAGCTCGCTCTCTCCGTCTTCGCTGTTCTATTGCAAGTTGAGCAGCAACTCCTTCTTCTATTTCATCAACTTCATCTTCATGGTGATCTCCTTCTTCTATTTCATCAACTTCATCTTCATGGTGACTTGCATTTGCATCATCATGATGACGATTTTGCAGCTAAACCATAATTGCTTGAACATTGTTTGTTAATTCCTGCATGCTTTGCTTCATCTTGTTGAATTGTGCCATGGTGACACAATCTTCAATATCAACATTATCATCCATCTTCTTGTGAAATTTAGTGACGACAAAACAACAAATATGTGTGGAATAGGGATTTATATGTGGAATCTCACAACTACACCTCTCTTACCAACCGAAACTCTTATGAATTCCTGTGGATTACAGTGGGCCAATGTGGAATCTGACAACCTCACCTCTCTTACCAACCAACCTCGATCTTATGGATGATCGAGAATGACAAGCCTAAATCATTCTCAAGGACTGGGACTTTGCTTGCACCCGAGCATATGACCTGGAATTGCTCACCAAAATAGGTACGGATGTTGACTTCCTTAATGTTTGGCAAGCCATAGGGTGGCATAAATTTGCACATGTGGGGGAAGAAGGTTCATGCCTTCTTACCATCCCATTTCTTTGCACCCTAAAAGAAGTAGGACAAGGTATTGCTTTTCAATTTTTCGAAAAGGAATACTATTACACATGGAAATAATTTAGTCTCTTTCTTGGGTTTGCTCAACATTGTTTTGTGAACTAGGAGTTACCACTATCAAATTTTAATAAACAAAGTTTTTGGAAAAGTATTCCAGGTGAAACTTTTTATAGTAAGCCAAGAACTAATGATATTCATAATCCCCTTGAGGTTGATGCATAAATAGGTAGCACTTAGTATATTTCCTAGAGAAGATGTTAGGCCAATAAGAGCTGATGAATTAATGATATTTTGTGCCATGGTTCAGAGAAACTAAAATCTCTTCTATAAAAGTGATGATAAAGCAATGGTCATAACAATTTAGGATGAAGGGGCCCATTGAATGCACTTCATTAATCACTCATATTGCATTGAATGTCGGGGCCTTGGGAGATGTACAAGTTCCATACATCACCAAACCCCACGAAATAATAGATGAGGATTATTTAGTGCAGGGTCATACTTGGAAACATGGTCCTGAGGGATCCCTCGTATTTTTCTTCCCAGGATAAACAAAAGAAATTCTGTTACCTAACCAGGAATATCATTTGTATAAGTGTCGGGCGCTAACCATAACACTCTAGCCAAGAGAGGTTGCTTGCAGGAGGAGTACTTTGTCACGCCCAGAAATTCCTACTGGAATTTCTAATGCTGAGTGTGTATTCAATTCTCTATCCAAGACCAGCCAGGGATACACAAAAGACAAATTTTATATACAAATCCACGTCTTAAAAACATATAAGGAAAATAAACTTATTAGACTAGCTTCGACGCTTACGGCGCGGCGACTCCACTCCACAGGCATTCGTTGACTGCATCGACAAGCCTACTCGTCGACGAACACATCTGCAGCTTCATCCTCCAGCTCTGAGGTGGGAGAAAGGAAGCAAGACTAAGTACAATCCACGGTACTCAGCAAGTCGTACCAAAGGAAGGTATGATGCAGCTCCTACTGAACTTCCGCGACTACTTCAAAATAAACTGGAGCGTCCGTGGAAATGTAGACGTGCAAGAGGGAGACAAAGAGTGGCTTGGGTTATTTTGCATAAATGTGGTTGTAAAACCTTTCTAGTTTAAAACATGAAAATGTTGATTAATTAAAATCAAGATTAATCTTCCATTGAACAACGCTATCTCCACGTTGAACAGGCCCAACCAATCCACCTGAACTAGTCCTGTTCCAATATGTCAAATTATTAAAAGTGGGACTAATCATGGTGAATCTAGTCGATTGCCCATAACTGAAGGGTTACGTGGAGGCTACGCTAGCCGAAAACAAAACTTTTCTACCGCGCAAACCAGGAACACTTGCAAGTAATGGTCGATAGATCTTTACCGATTGGAGTACACAGCGGAAACAACCAATCTGGGCTAGCCAATCTGGAATAGTGCAGCCAATTCCCGAGCGTCGACAGCCGATTCCCGGGGACAGTCGATTCACCGATCAGCCGATTCGTCGATGCCGCAGCCGATCCGAATCGTCAGACCGCGTTCTCGTCGCCGATCTGCCACAGTTGCCTCGCTCCGATTGTAGCCGATTCATAGCCGATCAACAGCATGCAATGTAGCAGCGCCTCTACCGGTATCCACACGTCCGGGAACAGAACACCGAACACCCGTGTGCTAGCACGCGATGCAAGGCTAGGGTTTGGCTCGAAAGTGGGGAGGGTTTCCATGGAGATTGATCTCGCCGACTTCTAAAGCCGCGTGTGATCAGATTGATTTCGGCGCAATGCAATTCAATTAACGTACATCAGCTCTCCACCCCTCACCCCTTTATATAGAGTTGACCGACTGGGACTAGTGGCCGATCAGGACTCTATTTTGAATTGGATCTCATCCGAATCTCATAGAGTTGGCCGCCCATACGTCGTAAGACCATAGGACTCTATCCGATCGAGCCGTATCCGAGTCCAACTCGAATGCCTGTTCTTATCCCCTTAAGCGTGCGACCCTGTAGGTTCAGGTATACTTGGTTTCGGCTATAGTCTAACTTAGCCGATCATCGGCTCGAGTCCAACTCGCCGACTGTCAATAGCGACGCCTAGCGGCACATATTGACACCATAGTATACAAGAATATAATATCGGCTCTGAACCTGTAATGTGTACACAAATCCCTTTGCCTCACGATACCAATTAAGCTATAGGCAAGATGTGTGCCATCCCTTCAATAGCTTAACCATTCACTCGAACCGTATTGGATTATCTGTCTGTTGATTGACTCCTCAATCAACTTAGTATGGCCATGCATTTCCGTAATCCATTACCTCGAGGGGCCCAGAGATATCTCTCCAAAGGAGAGGCAAATTCTATCTTGATCACTCACATCCCACTCCATGTTTCATAGCAAACCCGAAAACTACCTTTATAGCTACCCAGTTACGGAATAGCGTTTGGTAGTCCCAAAGTAGGCTACTACACATGTTGGAATCCATGGTGATCTCAGGTCTAAGATCTTTGTACCAATACTACCGAGACCAACTAATGGCACATTAATTCTGTAGTGTCTCATGGTGGGTCTATCCAACAATGTGTTCTCTAACACATGTGTCCATGTTTATTGATTTGGTATCTCGATACCCATGATCTATGAGACATGATCATCAATCAATAAACATGTCGATCTTAGAATCATATTAGTTCCAATAATATGATATATGATCAGGGATCATTTAGAAATAGATTCATACATATAGTTTCTCATAAATAAGTCACGTACTTATTGATCAATACAAGATGTTTATTTTATGAAACTGAATAACAGTTTATTCATAAATACATAAACATTGACCATGATATCCAACATCTCCATGTTGCCTCTAAGACATATCACTAACAATAACCGCGGGCATGGCTATTCAAATAGTTCTACTCTGGCCAGAGGTGTACAACTGTACCTACAAGACACGATTCCACACATGTTGCCATGCCCCGAAGCACCACCATGGTACTGCAAAGGGAAAATCGTGACAAGACCCTTTGCATAACTCCCCCTGACCAAGCGACACCACACCTCAGTTTCGCCCCTACCTCTATATCCAAGGTAGGCAGCACCCTCTCGTGCCTAGGTGAATCCGGAAGACGCATAGACCTTGCCCGGTCCTCCAAACTCCATCACGCCCACCCTTGCCTGGATGTGTCGGACAGGAAAAAGTTACACTACAAGTCCATTCGTTGTCCATGCTAGCTTGTGCTAAGTACTGTAAGTCACCTAGGGTTTCCCATGAACCAGTCCTTAATTGCCATGGGTGCGACAAGCAAAACCATGCACCCATAGCCCACCATTTAGTCATATTTTATTTAACAATTATCTCGTACCACAGTATCTCAGGTCTAAGACCATCATTTCATGTGACTATAAACAAGTAATATAGTTCTCCCATTAGGTGAGCTAGTGTAATTAAGCATGGCTAAGCGTAAGTAATTCTAGCAAGATCACGTAAGGGACACAAGCTAGTCAAATTAATCACCCAGGTTAACAATGAATGGATAACAATTAAATAAGGCACAAGCGATCGGATAGCTAGACCCCGATTCCCATGTAATTAGCAAAACATGCAATTTTATTTGCAAACAATAAAACATTTTATAAATTGGGATCGATATACATCAGGTAGGAATGTGACTTGCCTTGCTTCTTCAACTGATCTTCTTTTCTTCGCGACCGCAAACTTTCAAAATGGCGAAGTCTACACTCTGGCACGCAAAATGAGAAAAAACTCTAATAAAAACCAAATACACAGTACATGGAAAGTAAACAAACATGTAGAGCTCGATTTAGATGAATTATGCAATTTGAATGGCCCAATTTGGAGTTTGTATGGATTAGATGTGAATTTTAGAAGTTTTGGGCCATTTAATTGAATTCTGGAAATTAAAATAATTTATTGCACAATATTTAATTATTAGAAAGGAAAAAAGGTGGTTGCTGATGTCAGGCTGACGTCAGCGGGCTGCGCGCGCGAGAAAGGACCGGTCCACCGTGGACCGAGTCCCCGGCGCCACGGGCCGGCGCACCATGTGGCGCACTCGTGGCATCGGGCGAGGCACCGACATGGCTGCCACGTGGATGGTCCCGATCTGCCCGACGGCAGATCGGACGTCGCGGATGCAATGGAGCGGTGGCGGTCGGCAGCTGACCGACCGGGACGGCGTGTCGACGATGCACGTGGTCCGATGGTCACCGGCGGTGGCCATCGGTGCGACGGTGCGTACCGGAGGGCAGCGAAGGAAACGCGCAAGCACGGGAGGACGGCGTCAGCGCGGGTGAAAGCGGCGCGCAGGCAAGCCTGACGGCGACGGTTCACGGCAGAGGTGCTCGATCGGGAGCGGCGTGAGCGGAGATGCGACGCGTCAGGGAAGGCGACGGCACGGGACGCTCAGCATGATGCGGTGATGGGGCTCGGTGGCTCTAGATGTACGGCCGAAAACAAGGAAGAAGAGGGGATGGAGAAGGAGAGGCTCCCCGACGATCGAGTTGGAGGACGATGGTGAGGGGGCGAATCGAGTGGCAACCTTCTAGGAAAAGCGGCGGCCAATGATATTTGGGCAACGACAAAGCCGACAGTGGTGGAGGATTGGCGTGATGAGCGATGGTGGCGGCGAATCGCGCAACTGGAGGTGGCCAAAGGCGGCAGCGCCTCGGGATTGCGGTGAAAGTTGGGTTCCGGCGATGATTAGGGGAAATGGGGTGAGGCCGGGGTGCAGCACGACGCGGCGATGTCAGCGGTTGCGGTGGTTTGAAGCGGCGGTGGCTAGAGCGGCGGCGGTTGCTGGCCGGAGGCAGTCAAAGACGGCGGCGCCTCGGGAGCACAAGGAGGGCTTGGCCCGGTCCCGATTAGGGAAAAGGAAAGGGCGGTCGAGGTCATCCTCAGGACGACAAAGCTAGCGGCGGTGGTGGCGTGGTACGGTGGCGGCTAGGGCCATGGTAGCGCGTGGCTGAACATGGTCGGTGACGGCGTGGCTCGGTTTTTAGCGTGAGGGCACGTGGCGAGCTTGGGATTTCGCAATTGGCAAAGGGGAAAGGTTGGCCGGCTCTCGAGGAACGTTTATAGGGGCACGAGAGGTGGTGGGGAGGCCGGAGTGCGTGGAAAAAGGCGGCGAAGTGGGGACGGCCGATGCGGGGAGAGGGGTGGTCGGCGCCGGCTTCCGCGGGGAGTGGGAAGATGGTGCAAGGTGCGGGTGGAGTGGGGCGCGCACGAGCGGGAGGCGGGCCGACTGGGACGCACACGCGGAGTGGGTGGCCGAGAGGTGCGGAGGCGTGGCGGCCATGGCAGCGGTTGAAGCGAGCAGGCGGCCAAAGAAAGGAGAAGGAGCTGACAGGTGGGTCCGCGGTCCCACTTGTCGGCGAGAGGGAGAGAGGGAGCTGAGCCGGGAACGTGAAGTGGACTTTGCGCAAAGGAGCGGGCTGACAAACTAGGCCGAACTAGGGAGGAAAAGTATACTTTCCGGAGGAAGTGGCCAACAGCGGCCCAAAAACAGGTAGGGATTTAAATTTGTTTTTCCTTTTATTTAATGAGATAAACGATCTTTATATTTTTATAAATACTTCCAATGCTTAATTAATTCCAGAAAAAATCCTGAAAAGAGATGAACATTCAAAATATTTAATAAAAATATAAATAAATCATTTACTGATTAAATAATTTATTTAAGTAATTATTTAAATGTTTTTGTATGATTAAAATTATTTCTAGAGCTCCAAAATTTCACGAAAAATTTCAGAGACTATTTTAGGGCATGGAGAATATTTCAAAAATATTTCCACCCATGATTTTTAAATGAAAATTAATTTCCTTACTAATTCACATGACTTATTACTTTTTTCTTTTAATAATTTCTAGAAAATGCATTATTTAACGATTTTTAATCCCGATCGAAAATGAGGTGACATAACGTCATCCGACGGGGTCGGCGGCGCCGACAGGCAGGACCCAAGGGTCAGACAGCGCAAGGGGGCGGGCGCAAGGTGGACCGAGTCTACCGGCCCTGGGGAGGATGCGCGCACCACGTGGCGCTTGCGCGGCGCCTACGCGGCAGCCACGTGCGTGACCACATGGGCGGCGGGAGCCACGGCGGCACCGCACAGGTGGATGGCTCGAATCCATCCAGCGACGAGGCACAACACGGCGGAGGACGGCGAGGCACGGCGGTGCACGAGACCTAAAGGTCACCGGCGACCGGCGGAGGATCGGCGGACGACGGCGCTCACACGTGCGACACGAAGAAACACACAGGCCCAAAAGGAATGGCGGCGCTAAAGTGGCTAGCGATAGGAATGGCGTGGCGGCCATGGCGGAACGGCTGCGCACGGGCCCTAGCGGCACCGACAACGTCGGAGCTGCGCGCGCTCGAGGCGACGTGGCCGGAAACCGAACACGCGCGGGAACCAAATGGAAACGAAAGGAAACAAGGGAAGAGGGAAAATGGCTCACCGATGGCCAGAGTTGAGGAAGGAGATGGCAACGAGCGAATGCGGCGACGGTTTTTTGGGGAAAATGGGCAGTCGGTTGTTTACAAGTAGAGGCGAGTGCGGTGGAGGCGGTGGAGTGGCTCGGAGAGCGGCGACGCGAGTGGAATTGCAGGCCAGAGTTGAGTTATACAGCGATGGTTCGGGTTCCTCGGTGCGGGCACGGGAGGCGCAGTTCGATTGAATGGCAAAGGAAAAAGTTCGTCGGGATTTCGGGGTGCTTTATAGTGGACGGAGGGACGGACATGGCCGGATTGTGCGGGAATGGCAGCGGATTGGGTCGGTGAGATAGAGGCGGCATCCAAAATTCAAACCCAGCCGTTGTGGAGGTTTCGCGCACGTGGGCGGCACGGGAGAGGGGAAGTGGGCGCGAGTTGCGGCGCATGCACGGAGCGGGCGGGGTGGCCGGGTTATGCGCGAGGTGGGTGGGGAATGCGAGGCATGGGCGGCGGCCGATACTCTCAGCGGGAGGTTGGGGATGACAGGTGGGGCCCACCTGCCAGTCCCCGACCTGGGTGAGGGAGGCATCGCAGACTTGTAGCTGCGCGGCTCGGTTGGCTTGGGCCGGTCCAGGAGAGTGGCCCGGCACGAGAAACCGTACGGATGGAGTGGGCCGGCGGCCCAAGACCGGAAAAAGAGAAAAAAGGAAAAAGGAAAAAGGCAAAATGCCCTTTTCCTCAAGGAAATTAATTCCGATTAACCGAATTCAATTTTTAAAATTGTTTCCCATGCTCTGAAAATTCCAATAAAAATCCGGTTAGTGTATTTTGACATGGGGAATTTAAGAAAAATCCCACCAAGCCATTTCCAATTGTTAAATGAATTTTAATTTTGGAGTATTTCTTCCTTTATCTTTTCCGGACAATTTCTTCTGCGCAAATTTCGAGAGATGATTTTTAAGCTAGGGAGAAAAGCGGGGCCTGACAAACCTACCCCCCTTCAACGGAATCTCGACCCCAAGATTCAGAGGCGCTGGAGAAAAGGTGCGGATGGGTGGCCTTCAGTTCATCTTATCTTTCCCAAGTTGCCTCCTCTTCTAAATGGTGACTCCATTGAACACGGCAGAACCGGGTGACTCGGTTACTTGTTCTTCTTTCACTCATGCCGAGGATACGAATTGGCTTTTCGACATAAGTCAAGTCCTCTTGAATTTCGATGTGATCGGGACTTGCTTGTTCCTCGGGCACTCGCAAATATTTCTTCAACTGGGACACATGGAACACATCATGGATACTTGCCATGGATGAGTTGAGTTCCAACTGATAGGCGACTTCTCCTCGGCATTCCAGAACTCGATACAGCCCCACGAAGCGAGGTGCCAACTTTCCCTTCGTCTGGAAATGGTGCACTCCCCGAAGCAGAGTGACACGAAGGTACACATGGTCTCCAACTTCTAAGCTAAGCTCTCGTCGACGATTGTCGGCATAGGTTTTTTGACGAGACTGGGCAGTTTTCAACCTTTCCTTAATCAGTCTGACTTTCTCGTCTGCTTCATTCAAGACATCAGTCCCAAACAACTGGCGTTCTCCTGTTTGATACCAGAAGAGCATTGTGCGGCACTTTCTACCATACAA
The DNA here is from genome assembly GCA_019925245.2 of Oryza australiensis. NCBI lineage: Eukaryota > Viridiplantae > Streptophyta > Magnoliopsida > Poales > Poaceae > Oryza > Oryza australiensis. The sequence continues at coordinate 1,534,685 of JAIFGZ020000126.1, forward strand.
TGCCTCAAACGGAGCCATTTGAAGACTCGCCTAATACCAGTTGTTATACGAGAACTCCGCATAAGGTAGGCTCTTATCCCAAGCTCCACCAAAGTCAAGTGCATAGGCCCTCAACATGTCCTCCAATATCTGGTTGGCCCTTTCGGTCTGACCGTTGGTCTGGGGATGGTAAGCAGTGCTGAAATTTAAACGGGTTCCCAACTCTTCTTGCAACTTCTGCCAAAACTTCAAAGTGAATTGACTCCCTCGATCCGACACAATATTCTTTGGCACTCCATGCAAACACATGATCCTAGCCAAATGAAGCTTAGCTAGTTTCTTCCCAGTGTAGGTGGTATGCACGGGAATAAAATGAGCAACCTTTGTGAGTCGATCCACGATTACCCAAATAGAATCATGACCGGCAGAAGTCCTTGGCAAACTGTGATGAAGTCCATCCCAATTTCTTCCCATTTACACTCTAGAATCTTAAGGGGTTGCAATAATCCTGCGAGTCTTTGATGTTCTGCCTTGACTCGCTGACACACATCACATAAGGCAAAGAATTCTGTGATTTCTCTTCTCATGCTGACCCACCCAAATTTTTCCTTAAGATCTTGGTACATTTTAGTGCTTTTAGGGTGAATCGAGTATTGGGTTTGGTGAGCTTCTCTAAGAATTAGGTCTTTCAACTCCTTGTTCTCAGGCACACACAATCTTTCTCCCATCTAAATTGTTCCGTGTTCATCCTCAGAGAAATCTCCGGCTTTACCAGTCCTCATGTTTTTCTTCAGCTCAGCTATGTTGGTGTCATTAGCTTGAGCTAGACGAACTTGCTCCACGAGTGTCGGCTGAGCTTCAAGAGCAGCCACGTACCTGTGTTCGACAATTCCCAGGTTCAACCATTCCAATTCTCTTTGCAACTCATTGCACATCACTTCCGAATGAGCGGTATTGCAGTAATTCTTCAGACTCAAGGCATCTGCTACAACATTAGCCTTGTTGGGGTGGTAGTGTATCCCCATATCATAATCTTTAATCAACTCCAACCATCTTCGCTGGTGGAGATTTAGATCCGATTGGGTGAAGATGTACTTCAGACTCTTGTGGTCTGTATAGACCTCGCAGTGGTTACCGATGAGGAAGTGCTGCCAAATCTTTAAGACGTGAACCACTATTGCTAGTTCCAAGTCGTGGGTCGGATAGTTACTTTCATGAGGTCGCAACTGGCATGAAGCGTATGCAACCACTCTTCTGTCTTGCATCAACACACATCCTAACCCATGACGAGATGTGTCACAATAAACTTGGAAATCTTTGGTCTGATCTGGCAAGGTTAGAACCGGTGCCATGACCAATTTCTTCCTCAACACTTTTGTTGCACTCGGCAGACCACTTGAACTTTGTGTCTTTCTTTAATAACTGTGTCATTGGCCTTGCAATTCGGGAGAAGTTCTCAATAAGCCGACAGTAATAACCCGCGAGTCCAAGAAAGCTTTGGATTTGAGAGACAGTCTTCGGTGGGATCCACTTTGTAACTGACTCCACGTTTGACGGATCAACTGCCACTCCTTGAGCGGTTATGACATGACCAAGAAACTAAACTCTCTCGAGCCAAAATTCGCACTTACTGAATATGGCGTACAACTGATGTTCCTTTTACCTTTCAAGCACTAGGCGGAGGTGTTGCTCATGCTCTTCCTTAGACTTTGAGTAGATAAGAATGTCATCTATGAAGACCACAACAAACTTATCCAGGAAATCCATTAACACCTTATTCATTAGGTTCATGAAGAAGGCTGGTGCATTTGTGAGTTCGAAGGACATGACGGTGCACTCATACAGCCCGTAACGAGTGATGAAGGCCGTTTTTGGGATATCTTCTTCCTTGATCCTCAACTGGTGATAACCTGATCGCAGGTCTATCTTAGAGAACACCTAGCCCCTTTCAGCTGGTCGAACAGGTCATCAATCTGAGGTAATGGGTACATATTCTTTATGGTGACCTCGTTGAGTGCGCGATAATCCACACACATCCTTTTGGTTTTATCTTTCTTCACCACGAATATCACCAGAGCACCCCAAGGTGACGTGCTCAGGCGAATATATCCCTTCTGTAGTTGCGCATCAACCTATTTCATGACCTCGGCCATCTCATTTGTGGTCATTCGGTAGGTCCTCTTGTAGATTGGAGCAGTTCCTGGTACCAAGTCGATCCGGAACTCAATCTCCCTCTTTGGCGGCATGGTTGTGAGATCCTCTGGAAAGACCTTCGGATACTCCCGAACTACAGGTATGTCCTCCAATTTCTTGGGTTCTTTCTTCTCTACCACTGGCTCATCCCGGCCAGCAATCTAATTCAGGCTTACTCCTTGCACTAGGGGCAACGGAGACTGGAAGGTAACCACTTCTCCTTTCGGGTTGGTTAAAGTGATGGTGCGTGTCGCGCAGTTTATCACTCCCTTGTACCTTGTCAACCAATCCATTCCAAGAATGACATCTAGGTCTTTGGATTCGAGAAGGATGAGATTGGCTAGAAATTGTGATCTTTGGATTTCTATTGTCACGGAGGGGCTATAGCTGACAGACATCAAACTATTCCCCGGGGTGTGAACCCACATCGGTGTGACCAGTTTCTCTTTTCTTAGCCCATGTTCCCCAACAAATCTCTTTGATAAGAAGGAATGAGTTGCACCAGAATCGAACAAAACTGTAGCAGAGACTGAGTTTATAGGAAACATACCCAGTATGACGTCTGGTGCTGCCTGAGCTTCCTTTGCTGTGGCATGATTGACCCATGCTTGCACAAACTTGGGCCTATTGTGCTTCTGCTTCGGACACTTGTCGGTGAAGTGCCCGGGCTCGTTGCAGTTGAAGCAAACCAACGGCTTGCCCCCAAAGTCCTTCTTGGGTTGTGCTGGCTGGGCTGGTGTCGTTGGTGGACGCGGAGCAGGATTCCAGTGAGGCTGGCCACCGCTGTTGTTGTTGCTGCCACGGCTGAAGTTGGGGTTGTGATGGAAGTTCCCCTTGTGGAATGGGCGGTGCTGTCGAACAACCATGGTGGAGGGTCCAGCTTGCTGTCCTGGCACGAAGCGGGGCCATTGGTTGTTCCCCTGGTTCGACCGAAACTGGGCCGCCTTTCTCTTGCGGTCCATTTTTTTCGCTAGTCTTCCTAGCAGATGGCCTTGTTGACCAGTTTCTCAAAGTCGACATAGTAACCCGAGATTAGTTGGTTGGTCAACTCATCGTTAAGACCAACCAAAAACTTGTCCTGCTTCTCAGCATTAGTGCGCACATCTTCCAGTGCGTACCACGCGACGCGGTTGAACTCATGGAGGTATTCTGTCATGGTTCGATTGCCTTGATTCAGTGCTCAGAATTCCCCCTTGTTTTGTGCCACAATTCCATCAGGGACTTGCGCCTCCCTGCTGGACTAGTCATCAGATGGTCGTCCCACCATGCCGAAGCAGGACCCTGAAGCTGATGAGTGGCGAACGCCACCTTCTCCTGGTCGTTGCACTGTAGGAGGTTGAGCTTCTTCTCGATGGCATGGAGCCAGTCATTTGCCTTCATGGGGTTGGTGGTGCTCGAGAAGGTAGGTGGGCGTACGCGGAGGAATTCGGGTAGCTTGGACTAAAGCGGTGGCGGTGGACTAGCTGCCTGTTGTTGCGGTTGTTGGGCCTGCTTCTGCTGCAGTTGTTGGAGCATCTGCTGATGCTGCTGCTGCATCTGATGCATCATGGCAGCCATAATTTGTGTTTGAGTTGCGAGGACTTGGGCGAGCATCGGGTTCTCTGGCGACGAAGGAGGACCATTGCCTGCAACTCCGTTGAGGTTGTTGCCTCCGTTCTGGTTCTCGCCGTTGCTAACATCCCCCCCATTGTCGCGGTTGAGAGGCCTGGTGTCAACATCTGGAGAGGGCGAACAGAAGGAAAAAGAAAGACAAGGAGAAAAACAGACTACTCAGAATCCTAAACTTTATTATAAATTATTCTAATCTGAAATTAAACAATACGAAAAGGAAAAGCAGTTCAACTCCTAATTAATGGCAGCAATACCACAACCAATTGGTAAGGTCTGCTGACTAACCCACACTTAAACAAACCTAAGCACACATCTACCAGACAAAGCAAACTAAATAGAGCGAGAAACTAGGGAAGACATCCTAGTGCTCTGAACGGCTCCTGCGGTCGGGGTAGTCGAAGTCAGACTCGGGTTCGTCTCCAACCTTCTCTAAGCAGCTGCAGGAGTCCCGCAGGTAGGTCCCGCCACTGCTAAGCCCCGAGCTAGAGCTACTGCTATTGCTGCAAGAGTTGCTGCTCCTGCTGGAGCTACTACTGCTGGTGTTGTTGACGAGCTGGGTGGAGGGGCTGGGCGTAGCTGACAACCAACCTCCCTTGCTGCTGCCCACTACTGCGGATGCTGGAGCAAAGGTCACACCTAGCGCCTGAGCTGGTGAAGGAGGAGGCGGTGGTGACACAAACACTGGCAGAGGCTCAGCTGCTGGCGGCAGGTTCCGATGCGCAAGCTAGAGGCGCACTGGAGCTGTGGTCATCTTCTATGGGGTGGTGCGGATCCTGACTCTTCTCGGTGGCGGACGGCCTAGGAGAATAGCATTCTCCCTCTTGAGGCAGCCACCTCATCCTTGAGCCGCACAATCTCCAGCAGCTTCCTGTCGTTGAGGGCCTTGGACGCCGCATGCAGGTCGGCGTGCAGAGTGTCCAAGCCCTACAGAATGGTGCACATCTGCCCGAACATCGTGTCGTTCTCCCCTGCGATAGAACGGAAGGAGTTGGTGCGGTCGTAGTCACCACGTCCGGGGTGGTAGCGGTAGGCGGTGTGGCGGAAGTCGACGTCGTGGTGCTCCTGGAGTCTGGTCAGCATCAGGTAGGCGGCCTCCTGACAGGCGTGCTCGAAAGTGCCACCCGAGGCATTCACCACCATGCTGGGAAACACAGTGGGGATGTCGTGCACCTCTAGGCTAACACGGTGCGGGAACTCGCCGCTAAGGGGGCGGATCTGGGTGTACTCCGGGTCATTGGGGTACCCGACCAGAATCATCATATTGCTCAATTCTGCCATGAAGTCTCCAAGACCCTGACCACGGTGTGTCGGGGGAAGGCCTGCCATCTATAAAAGACAAAGGAGGGGGAATCAATGCATGCTCAGTGTCACGCCCAGAAATTCCTCCCGGAACTTTCGAAGCTGAATGTGTATTAAATACCCTATCCAGGACCAGCCAGGGATACACAAACGATAAATTGTATATACAGATCCACATCTTAAAATCATATAAAAAGTCTTACAATGCAGCGAAAAAGGAAAATAAACTTAAACTAAGCTTTGACACTTGTGGCGTGGCGACTCCACTCCACAGGCATCCCTTAACAGCAGTGACAAGCCTGCTCATCGGCGAACTCAACTGTAGCTTCATCCTGTAGCTCTGAGGTGGGGGAAAAGGAAGCAAGACTGAGTACAACCACCATACTCAGCAAGTCATACCGAAGGAAGGTATGATGCAGGGTAATTTCCAAGGGGAGTCTAGGGGTTAACTTTTGCACAAAGCAGACATTTCACAATATTAAGTTGAAAGGAGTAAAACTATGATTAAATATAAGTAAACAATATTAATCATCTCTGCCCTACGCTAAACCACGTTGAGTCAGGCCCAATCTATCCAAATATTCTATCCAGTTCCATTGAATCAGGTTATTATCATTAGTGGGACTAATCATGGTGAATCTGGTCGACAGCCCATAACCGCGAGCGCGGCTATTCGAATAGTTTCTAACTCCGATCAGAGGTGTACGTTTGTACCCACAAGACACAACCCCACAATACGTTCCTGTGCGTCGACATGCCACCACGACATATCAAAAAGGGGTTTGTGACAGGACCATTCTCATAACCCTGACCAGGCGACACCACACCTCAGGTTTCGCCCCTACCTTTATATCCATGGTAGGCAGCCCCCTCTCGTGCCAAGGTGGATCCGGCAGCCGCATAGACCTTCCCCGGTCCATTCACACTCCATCACGCTCACCCTTGCCTGGATGCGTCGGCCAGGGAATGCTACACTACAAGCCCAGCCGTTGCCCATAGTGGATTGTGATATGCACTAATAATTCTCCCAGGGTTTGCCACGAACCGGTCCTTAACTGCCATGGGTGCGTCTTGCAAAACCATGCACCCACAACCCACCATTTAGTCAAGTTTTAATTAACCATTATCCTTTGCCAACGGCATCCACGGTCTGAGACCATCATTTCATATGAATAAAATATAGCAAAATAATTCTCCCATTAGTGATATAGTGGTACTAAGCAAGCTAAGCATGTCCTAAACCTGAAACTAGTCATTTTAATTCCCAGTTGATCAATAAATAGGGTAAACGACCTAGGCTGACTACTATAGGTCCCATCCCGATTACATTATAAAACAATGCAATTTAACAGATAAAGCAAGAATAATTTATAATATGGGTACAACATGATCAATGGTACATGACTTGCCTTGGTCTTGCTCCGACTGAACCTCCGCAACTACTTCAAAGTACAGGGGAGCGTCCTTGGAACCGGAAGCTAATCGACAATCAAAGCACAGAAAAAACAGGCCATTAAACTACTGAAACAGAGAATTAAACTATTTTTAATGTGTTCTAGACATTTTTATGAGTCCATTGCAACTTGAATGGACTAAAACGGAGTTCGGATGAATTTCTGTGATTTTTACAAGTTTCAACCTTTTTACTAATTAAAAAAAGGAAAACCAATTTACGGCGCAAGTGCCCTTAGGGCTGACGTCACGGCCGGTGGGGCGGCGGCGCCAACAGGTGGGCCCCATGGTCAATGGCGCAAGGAGGGTCGGGTGCACAGTGGACTAGGTCCACCGGCCCCGGGGAGAGTCGCACGGGTTTGGGCGGTCCGGATCCGATGACCGAGGTGAAGGGTTACGCGGAGGCTACGCTAGCCGAAAACAAAAACTTTTTACCGCGCAAACCAGGAACACTTGCAAGTAAGGGCCGATAGATCATTACCAATTGGAGTAGAGTGCAGCGGAATAGCCAATCAGGGCAATCCGATCCGGAATAGTGAAGCCAATTCCCGGAGACAGCCGATTCGTCAATCAGCCGATTCGAGTCGTCCGGCCGCGTTCTCACGCCTCGCTCCGATGCGCCCGACGCCAGCCGATTCCTCCACGGCCGATGAACAGCGTGCAACGTAGCGGCGCCTCTGCGGTATCCACACGTCCGGGGCGAACGCCGAACACCCGTGTGCTAGCACGCGATGCAAGGCTAGGGATTGGCTCGAAAGTAGGGAGGGTTTCCGTGGAGATTGATCTCGGCGACTGCTGTTGCACGCGATGCAATTGACGTGCCACGGCTCTCCACCCCTCCCTCCTTTATATCGAGTTGGCCGACTGGGACTAGTGGCCGATTAGGACTCTATTTTGAATCGGATCTCATCCGTATCTCATAGAGTTGGCCGCCCACACGTCGTAAGCCCATAGGACTCTATCCGATCGGATCCCTATCCGATCGAGCCGTATCCGAGTCCAACTCGAATGCCTGTTCTTATCCCCTTAAGCGTGCGACCACAGTAGGTTCAGGTATACTCGGTTTCGGCTATAGTCTAACTTAGGCGATCGTCGGCTCGAGTCTAACTCAGCCGACACGTCATCGACGGCGCCTAGCAGCACATATTGACACCATAGTATACAAGAATAATATCGGCTCGAACCTGTAATGTGTACACAAATCCCTTTGCCTCACGATACCAGCTAAGCTATAGGCAAGATGTGTGCCATCCCTTCAATAGCTTAACCATTCACTCGAACCGTATTGGATTATCCGTCGTTGATTGACTCCTCAATCAACTTAGCATGGCCATGCATTTCCATAATCCATTACCTCGAGGGCCAGAGATATCTCTCCAAAGGAGGGGCAAATTCCATCTTGATCACTCACATCCCACTCCATGTTTCATAGCAAACCCGAAAACTACCTTTATAACTACCCGATTACGGAATAGCGTTTGGTAGTCCCAAAGTAGGCTACTACACATGTTGGAATCCATGGTGATCTCAGGTCTAAGGACTTTGTACCAACACTACCTCGAGACCAACTAATGGCACATTAATTCCTGTAGTGTCTCATGGTGGGTCTATCCAACAATGTGTTCTCTAACACATATGTCCATGTTTATTGATTTGGTATCTCCATACCCATGATCTATGAGACATGATCATCAATCAATAAACATGCCGATCTTAGAATCATATTTGTTCCAACAACATGACATATGATCGGGGATCGTTTAGAAATAGATTCATACATATCGAGTCTCATAAATAAGTCACGTACTTATTGATCAATACAAGATGTCTATTTCATGGAACCGAATAACACTTTATTCATAAATACATAAACATTGACGTGATATCCAACATCTCCATGTTGCCTCTAGGGCATATCACTAACAATCTCCCACTTGCACTAGAGTCAATCATGTAAGTATCTAATACCCATTGCTCTTGTGTGCGCCTCATGCTTTCGGTGAGGGAGAGGTTTTGTCGGCGGATCGGCTATGTTGAGATCTCGTGTGCACTTTGCATATCTTGACATCACCTCTGTCCACTATCTCACGGATGAGATGATATCGCCGTAGTATGTGTTTGGACTTCGATGTGACCTCGGCTCCTTGGCTTGCGCAATGGCTCCACTATTATCACAATAGAGAGACATTGGACCAGTCGTACTAGTCATCACACCAAGCTCGAAACGAATTTCTTGATCTAAACAACCTCCTTTGCAGCTCCAGCAGCAATGTACTCGGCCTCCGTTGTAGAATCAGCAACGGATATCCGCTTGGAACTCTTCCGTGATCGCGCCTCCGTTCAGCGGAACATGAACCCGATTGCGATCTATAATCATCCTTGTCCGTTTGGAAGCTAGCATCGGTGTAACCACTTACAACGAGCTCTTCTTCACCTCCATAGACTAGGAACATATCCTTAGTTCTTCTCAAGTACTTAAGGATATTCTTTACGCGATCCAGTGACATTCACTGGATCGCGGTATCTGCTCGTAGCACTCAAAGCGTACGAGACATCGGGCGTGTACAAAGCATGGCATACATGATGGATCCAATTGCCGAAGCATATGGAACCATACCCATCTTATTCCGCTCATCATGTGTCCGGGGACACCGATTCTTGCTAAGATTAATGCCATGTGACATGGGCAAGAAACCTTTCTTGGAATCATGCATGTTGAACCTTTTCAACACCTTGTCAATGTATGTACTTTGGCTTAATCCAATTAGCCTCTTGGATCTATCTCTATAGATCCGAATGCCCAATATGTATGCTGCCTCCCTAAGTCTTTCATGGAAAAACTATTTTTCAATTGCGCTCCCACTGACCTTTTTGTAAACACAGGCCTCCTCTTCGTTTTTGATGAAACCAAACCCTTTGATTACTTCATCAAATCGAATATTCCAACTCCGAGATGCTTGCTTCAATCCATAAATGGATTTTTGTAGCTTGCATATCTTTCCAGCGATTCTGGATTGACAAAACCCCGAGGTTGTATCATGTATACATCCTCGCTTAGGTTTCCATTTAGGAAAGCCGTTTTGACATCCATCTCGCCATATCTCATAATCGAAATATGCAGCAATCGCTAGGATAATCCGAATAGATTTAAGCATTGTGACGGGCGAGAAGGTTTCATCATAATCAACTCCTTGAATCTGTTTAAAACCTTTTGCCACCAATCGCGCCTTATAGATGTGAACATTTCCATCCATATCGGCCTTTTCTTAAAAACCCATTTACACTCAATGGTTTTGACACCATCGGTGGATCAACCAAGTTCCAAACTTGATTGTCGTACATGGATTCTATTTCGGATTTCATGGCTCCAAGCCACTTGTTGGAATCGGGTCCCACCATCGCTTCCTCATAGGTATTAGGTTCATCGTTGTCCAACAACAATATATCACGTTGTTCCGCTTGTGTACTGCGGTGCACGACGTGATCTTTCGCACCTCCGTGGGCTGGTGTATCTACAAGCGGTGGCGCAACACTTTGCTCCTCTGTTGTGGTTCCGTGGTCGCGAAACGTTTTCGGTGTTTCTTGAACTTCTTCAAGATGCACCCTGCTCCCACTAACCCTTCTTGAAAGAAACTCTTTCTCCAAGAAGACACCGTGTCGGGCGACAAACACTTTGCCTTGTTCCCGATTATAAAAGTAATATCCCTTAGTTTCCTTAGGATATCCCACAAAGAAGCACTTGTCGATTTGGGTGTGAGCTTGTCGATCAAACGTTTTACATAAGCCTCACATCCCCAAATTTTGAGAAACGACAAACTAGGAGGTTGCCCTGTCCATATCTCATATGGTGTCTTTTCAACCGACTTAGATGGAACTCTATTTAGTGTGAGCGCTTGTTTCAAGAGCATATCCCCGAAGGATAACGGAAGATCACTTTGGCTCATCATCGACCGCACCATGTCCAACAAGGTGCGATTTCTCCGTTCGGACACCCCATTCCATTGTGGAGTTCTGGCGGAGTCAAGCGTGGAACAATTCCACAATCTTTGAGATGATTACCAAACTCTTGGCTCAAGTATTCCCCTCCACGATCGATCGTAGAAACTTGATTGTTTTCCATAAATGATTCGTACTTCATTCTGGAATTCTTTGAACTTTTCAAAGGATTCGGACTTATGCCTCATTAAGTAGATATAACCATATCTACTAAAGTCATCGGTAAAGGTAATGAAGTACGATAACCACCTCGGCCGTTGAGCTCATTGGTCCACATACATCGTATGTATGAGTACCAACAAGTCACTTGCTCTTTCACTGTGTCCCGTGAAAGGTGCCTTTGTCATCTTACCAAGTAAACAAGACTCACATGTCTCAAATGATTCAAAATCAAAAGAGTGAAGCAATCCATCCTTATGGAGCTTCTCCATGCGTTTCTTATTTATATGGCCTAAGCGACAATGCCGGATAAACGTGGGGTTTATATCATTAGAGAGTTGCCTTTCGTATTAATGTTATAGATAGGAGATGCTTCAAGATTCAAAACGTATAATCCATTCACCAATGGAGCATGAAAATAGAACATATCTCTCGAGATATATTGAACAACCATTGTCCATTGATCTAAAATCATATCCTTCCGCTTGCAAACATGAAGCGAAAATAACGTTTTGACATAGTGTTGGAACACAATAACAATTATTCAATTCCAAAACTAATCCCGAAGATAGATGAAGTGGTACTGTCCCGACAAGAACCGTAGCAACGCTTGCTCCATTGCCGACGCGCAGTTCACCTCGCCCCTTCTCAATCCTCTACTTCTTCTCATTCCCGCAACGACTTGCAAATATGAGCTACCGGTCCGGTATCAAATACCCGAGTCGTAGGTGAAGTAGCAAGATTAATGTCTATAACATTAATACCTGAAGCGAAGTCGTAGTTTGCTTCTTTTTGAGATCCTCCATGTACTTCTTGCAGTTCCTCTTCCAGTGGCTGTCTCCTTGCAATAGAAGCAAACGGCATCGATGCGTTCGACCCCTTCTTGCCCTTCTTTGCATTAGAGGCACTCGCGATCTCATCGGGAGTTAACTTTCTCTTGGTGCAAAGTTTCTTGACAGTGGTTTGCGCTTAGCCTTCGCATCATCATCACATGATGACCGTTTTCTGGATACTCTCCTCACTGTCTTTAGCATCCCATGCAATTCAGCCAAGGTTCTATCCATATTGTTCATGTGATAATTCAATATGAATGGCTCGAAGCTCGGAGGGAGCGACCGGAGAATCACATCGTAGCCAACTCTTGGCTAAGGGAAAACCTAGTTTTCCGGACTCTCAATGTAGCCAATCATTTTTATCACATGCGGACGACGGGATTCCCTCAACAAGCTCGCACGCAAACAAGGACTTTGAGGTGTTGAACCTCTCGGCCCGAGCTTGGTTCTCAAACATGCCACGCAGTCCCGAATAATAGTGTGAGCATCGCTGCTCTCATATTGCTTCGAAGCTCGGGGGACATTGTAGCTAGCATGAGACAGCTTATATCTAGGGCATCATTAGTGTGCTTCTCGTAAGCCCTCCGTGCGTTGCGGTGGCATTATTTGGCAAATCCTCGGGATAGGGTACTTCAAGAACGTACTCCTTACGCTCTTGCTTGAGAACAATTCTCAAGTTGCGATACCAATCCATAAAGTTTGTTCCATTTAATTTTTCTTTTTCGAGAATAGATCGCAAATTAAAGGTACTGGGTGTAGTATTAGCCGCCATTTATTCTACAACAGAAAAAGCAAAGTTTAGCACAATGTTTATGCTATGTCTATTGTTAAACAATTTAACATTAGACTCCCATTACGTATTTTCCACCTTCCCTCTAGGTTACGTATTGGGTCAAGATCCACATGTTAATTAATTTTCTAGTGAGCTTTGGCATCACTGCTAGAAAATTAGTAACATCGGTAAGCAACACCTTGCTAATCACATCTCTATGTGACTCTTGTTGTTGGTGTGGCATCTCCATGCCCCGGCCCCAACCTATGCCCCAAGGCCCAAAACTGTTTTGATAGCCTTGTTAAGTAAACCAAATGCTCCTGCATGTATATGTCGACATATACCCCTCGTGTTATGATAGAGAATGGCACTCTGCTTTGGCGACCCACCATTGACGAGCATAACGGTGACAGTGCAACATTTGGAAGGGCATCATTACTACTTAATATTGTGAGGGATGCTATCCTATCAAACAAACATATCACATATGAAAGCAAGTAGAATAACATATAGTGAAATAGTATGGCCCCCTTCACATGGTGATCTCCATCTCCATGCCGGTGTAGAGGATCTCCATCTTCATCACCGTTCTTTCGAGTGCCGAATGCTTGATATCTTCAAACTAAGCTACTACTATAGAAGCTCTAATTGAAGATTACATCGACTTGCAGGTCGTGAAAGAATATTATAAGCATTGCACGTATGAAAGAATATTACGAGGATTGCACATATGAAAGAATATTACATGCATCACATGCATCTCATACATACAATCGGGCCATACCATCTCAAAGCATTCTCTGCAAAAACAAGTTAGGCGTAGAAACGTTTTCTACTTATCGCAGAGCTACGGCATCGAGACGACCTATAAGGGGTACGCACACGGCGGTCCCGCTAGCCGGTTAGTGGGCGGGGGGTCGAGGGGGAAGCAAACAAGATCGGACTACGAGATAGCTTCGGCATAATCACATTATACCGTTCCGATACACTATCAAGGAACGCTATCTCAAAGCCGACTCAAACCGAGTTCTATGGATATTGCTTCGACGTAATCACATTACGCCGTTCCGATACACTATCAAGGAACGCAATTACCATGAACTCTCCTCAACAAAACCCGTAAAACCGATTGATCTAATCAACCCGTGCACAAAACTTGTTCCAGATCCAATCTAAAACCCGAACTAAGCAAGATTAGCTCTGATACCACTGAAGGGTTACGCGGAGGCTACGCTAGCCGAAAACAAAAACTTTTTACCGCGCAAACCAGGAACACTTGCAAGTAAGGGCCGATAGATCATTACCAATTGGAGTAGAGTGCAGCGGAATAGCCAATCAGGGCAATCCGATCCGGAACAGTGAAGCCGATTCCCGGAGATAGCCGATTCATCAATCAGCCGATTCGAGTCGTCCGGCCGCGTTCTCACGCCTCTCTCCGATGCGCCCGACCGCAGCCGATTCCTCCACAGCCGATGAACAGCGTGCAACGTAGCAGCGCCTCTACTGGTATCCACACGTCCGGGGGCAGAACGCCGAACACCCGTATGCTAGCACGCGATGCAAGGCTAGGGTTTGGCTCGAAAGTGGGGAGGGTTTCCGTGGAGATTGATCTCGGCGACTTCTGTTGCACGCGATGCAATTGACGTGCCACAGCTCTCCCCTCTCTCCTTTATATAGAGTTGGCCGCGGGACTAGTGGCCGATCGGGACTCTATTTTGAATCGGATCCTATCCGAATCTCACAGAGTTGGTTGCCCATACGTCGTAAGCCCATAGGACTCTATCCGATCGGATAGGGATCCGATCGAGCCGTATCCGAGTCCAACTCGAATGCCTGTTCTTATCCCCTTAAGCGTGCGACCACAGTAGGTTCAGGTATACTCGGTTTCGGCTATAGTCTAACTTAGCCGACCGTCGGCTCGAGTCCAACTCAGCCGACACTGCCAACGACGGCGCCTAGCGGCACATATTGACACCATAGTATACAAGAATAATATCGGCTCGAACCTGTAATGTATACACAAATCCCTTTGCCTCACGATACCGGTTAAGCTATAGGCAAGATGTGTGCCATCCCTTCAATAGCTTAACCATTCACTCGAACCGTATTGGATTATCGTCCGTTGATTGACTCCTCAATCAACTTAGCATGGCCATGCATTTCCGTAATCCATTACCTCGAGGGCCCAGAGATATCTCTCCAAAGGAGGGGCAAATTCCATCTTGATCACTCACATCCCACTCCATGTTTCATAGCAAACCCGAAAACTACCTTTATAGCTACCCGATTACGGAATAGCGTTTGGTAGTCCCAAAGTAGGCTACTACTCATGTTGGAATCCATAGTAATCTCGGGTCTAAGGACTTTGTACCAACACTACTTGAGACCAACTAATGACACATTAATTCTTGTAGTGTCTCATGGTGGGTCTATCCAACAATGTGTTCTCTAACACATATGTCCATGTTTATTGATTTGGTATCTCCATACCCATGATCTATGAGACATGATCATCAATCAATAAACATGCCGATCTTAGAATCATATTTGTTCCAACAACATGACATATGATCAGGGATCGTTTAGAAATAGATTCATACATATCGAGTCTCATAAATAAGTCACGTACTTATTGATCAATACAAGATGTCTATTTCATGGAACTGAATAACACTTTATTCATAAATACATAAACATTGACGTGATATCCAACATCTCCATGTTGCCTCTAGGGCATATCACTAACACGAGGGAGCCCGCACGGGCACACACCAGCGGCGAGGCGCGCACGGTGGCTGGAGGCTACGCACGGGACCCGAGGGTCACCGGCGATGTTTTGAGGAGCGGCGATGGGCGGCGCGCACACGGGGTCATGCGGAAGGGCACGGGACTGAAACGAGGTGGTGCCAAAAGCGGCCAACGACTGAGCAACGGCGTCCGACGATGGTATTGGGCGGCGGCGGGCCCTAATGGCGCCAGCGCATGGGGAGGATGGCCCGCACATCCTATGCAATATGACCGGAGCTAGGCTAGCACGTGATCGAACGAAACCAAAAATAAAATGAGGAAAAGAGGGGTGCGGCTCACCGGCGACCGGAGACGAAGAGGATGACGGCAACGGGGCGGTTTGGTGGCAAAAATTTGGGGAAAAGAGGTGGAGAATGCGTTCCCAAGGGTAGCGAAGGTGATGGTGGTCAGGGTTTGGTGTGGCGTGCGGTGGTTTGGCCGGAACAGCGGCCGGAACAGAGCTCAGCGCGACGGTTTGGCATTGCATGGTGCGGGAGCACGGGAGAGCGTGGATGTGGACGAAAGCGAAAGGAGACACTTGCCCGAGGTGCGGGGATGCTTTATAGGGGGTGAGGGGCGCGGACGTGGCCGGAGGGAGCAGGAACACGGCGTGACGTGGTGCGGGTATGGCGGCTGGCACGAATTCGAAATACGGCCATTGCAGCTTTTGCATGGGACGGAAGAGATGGCGAAGTGGGTGCGGGAACCGTGGGCATATGCGCGGAGAGGATGACGTGGGCGGGGAGAGCGGGAGGCGACCGGGGAGGACGCGGAGTGGGCGGCGCGCCCGCGGGGATGGCAGCCGAAGGTTGAGGAAGGATCCGACAGGTGGGGCCCACATGTCGGTCCCTCAACCCGATGGGGAGGCAAGCCGGACTTTGGCGCGGCGGCTCGGGCAGCTTGGGCCGACCCAACGGAGGGGTGCGGGAAGGAGAGAGGAAGGAAGGGAGGTGGGCCGACGGCTTGGGCTGAAGCAAGGGCCGGTGGGAGAGAGAGAGAGAGGAAGGAGTGGGCTGGCGGCCCACGGGAAGGAAAAGGAAAAGGAAATAAAGAGAAAAGGAGAAAAAGAAAAGGAAAGCCCTTTTCCTTAAGGAAATTAATTCCGATAAGCCTAAATCAATTTTTAAAATTGTTTCTGATGCTCTGAAAATTCCGATAAAAATTCTGTTAGTGTATTTTGACATGGGGAAGGAGACCATCATTTCATGTGAATAAAAGCTAATAACATAATTCTCCCATTAATGATCTAGTTGTACTAAGTGAACTAAGCATGTCCTAGCCATATATCTAGTCATATTAGTTCCCAGTTAATCAATGAAACAGGGTAAACGACCTAGGCTGAACATTATAGGTCCCATCCCAATGACATTATAAACAATGCAAGTTTCATAGATAAAGCGAGA
The DNA here is from genome assembly GCA_019925245.2 of Oryza australiensis. Lineage (NCBI taxonomy): Eukaryota > Viridiplantae > Streptophyta > Magnoliopsida > Poales > Poaceae > Oryza > Oryza australiensis. The sequence continues at coordinate 1,551,169 of JAIFGZ020000126.1, forward strand.
ATAATTTGTAAAGTAGGTACAACATGATCAAAAGGTACATGACTTGCCTTGGTCTTGTTCCTCCTAAACTTCCACGACTACTTCAAACTGGAACGTCCACCAAACCGAAATCTAATTGACAACCAAATCATGGCAAAAACAAGCTATTATACTACTGAAACAGGAATTAAACTATTTTTAATGTGTTCTAGACATTTTTATGAGTCCACTGCACCTTGAACGGACTCAAACAGAGTTCGGATGAATTTTCTATGAATTTTACAAGTTTCTGTGATTTAGTAATTAAAAAAACAAGAAAAACAATTTATGGCGCAAGCGCTGGCTAGGGTTGACGTCCTCCAACCAGGACGGCGGCACCGATAGGCGGGACCCACGGGTCAGACAACGCATGAGGGCGGGCGCACGGTGCACCTAGTCCACCAGCCCTGGGGAGGATGCACGCACCACGTGGCGCTTGCGTGGCACCTACGTGGAAGCCACGTGAGCGGCGACGTGGGTGGCTGGTGCCACGGCGGCACGACACAGGTGGACGGCTCGGATCCATTCGCCGGATGGATCCGACGGCTGAGAGGAGGCGCGGGCGAATGCGGCCGGCGATGAGGCATGGCACGGCGGCGCACGAGACTCGAAGGTCATCGGCGACTGGTGGAGGAGCGGCGGACGGCGGCACTCACACGCGCGACACGGAGAAACACATGGGCCCGAAAGGAACGGCAATGCTAAAGCGGTCGGCGATGGGAATGACGCAACAGCCATGGCAGAACGGCTGCGCACGGGCCCTAGCGACACCAACGACGATGGAGACAGCGTGCACGCTCGACGTGACGTGGCTGAAAACTAAACCGCGGGAACCGAACGGAAACAAAAGGAAACAAGGGAAGGAAAAAAATGGCTCAACAGCGGCTGGAGTTGAGGAAGGAGATGACGACGAGCGAATGCGGCGATGAATTTTTGGGAAAAATAGGTGGCCAGTGGTCTACGAGCGGCAGTGAGTGCTGTGGAGGCAGTGGAGTTGCTCAGAGAGCTGCGGTGCGAGTGGAATTGGCGGCCAGAGTTGAGTTATATGGCGGTTGTTTGGGTTCTTTGGTACGGGGCACGGGGAGGCACGGGTTCGATCGAATTGCAAAGGGAAAAGTTCGCCGTGGTTTTAGGGGTGCTTTAAAGGGGACGGAGGGACGGACATGGCCAGATTGTGCGGGAATGGCGACGGATTGGGTCGGTGAGAGAGAGGCGGTGGCCGAAATTCAAATCCGGACATTGCAGAGTTTTCGCGCACGCGGGGCGGCACATGGAGAGGGAGAAGTGGGGCATGAGTCACGGGCACAGGTGCGGAGCAGGCATGGTGGCCGGGTGATTTGCGAGGTGGCCGGGAAATGCGCAGCGTGGGCAGCGGCCGAGACTCTCGGCGGGAGGTTGGGGATGACAGGTGGGCCCCACGCTGGTTCCCGACCGGGCCCGAGGAGGCACCAGCGGACTTGTGGCTGCGTGGCTCAGTCGGCTTGGGCCAGCCCAACAAGGGGGAGGCGCGGCGCGGGAAACCGTACGGATGGAGTTGGCCGGTGGCCCACGATCAAAAAAAGAGAAAAAAGGGAAAAAGGAAAAAGGAAAAAAACCCTTTTCCTTAAGTAAATTAATTCCGATTAACCTAATTCAATTTTTAAAATTGTTTTTGATGCTCTAAAAAATCTAATAAAAATCTGTTAGTGTATTTTGACATGGGAAATTTAAGAAAAATCACACAAGCCATTTCCAATTGTTAAATGGATTTTTATTTTGGAGTTTGTCTTCCTTTATACTTTCCGGACAATTTCTTCTGCGCAAATTTTCATAGATGATTTTTAATCTAGAGAGAAAAGCGGGGGGTGACATATTTTTGGCAGGATCACAAGAAGTAGGTCAAGAAGGGCCGCTATGGAGGAACAATATCAACAATCTCTGCCATACACTCATCAGCCAGGATGGGTTCCGACTGGATACCCATCCGATTGGGAACAACCCCCGCAGTATTACAAGGCTGGAGGTTCGTCATGGCAATCAGCTAGCAGTGACAATGGGCACAAGGACCTAGCTAGTACCATGGACTGGCCAGTGAGTCGTCTAGCTCTAGTGATCTACCTCCATCATTTGGTGTTTGTTGACTGTAAATTGTCACACACTGGCCTGAGAGATTTGCTTTACTCTAGTGCAAGTCCAAATCTTGTTTCTGAGGTTTGTAGGGCATGCCAGTTGGTTTGATCCTGCAACCAAGAAGAAACAATGGAAGAATACATTGTTAGTCCGTAAACAATAGTCGATCGGCTGGTGGCCAATGATGTAACGTTCATTTATTAAGCCGATGCGGTATGCACTGAATCGGCAAGGGATTAAATCTAATCGATCGGCTATAGATATCCATAATATATAATCTAAATCTCGAAATACATTTAAACCAAGTCATTAGGATAGATCGGTAGCGTACCAAGACAGTATAAATCACTTATGTCTAAAAGTACTTTTAGATAAAGATTATACGTATTTATAGCATAGCCGATGTCATAGATCTAATGTGTATCGGCTAGTACTCCGGTACCACTTTATACTAACATATCCTATAGGTTAAATATGTTAAACAGAAACCGATCAAATGTTGAGACAACCTAATAGATCGATAGAAAACTTAACATATTTTGTCGCAGTGAGATCTCAATATAAAGGGCATATTTAGCATATCAAGTAAACATAAAAGAAACAAGATAGCTAAAACAAGTAAGATTGGCTGAAACTCTGATGCTATTTCTAATAATAATCATAAAACAAGATAGATATTATGATTCTAAATATTACTTAATAGGTCAGACTCAACCAATGCAGCATTAAGCATAAGAAGAATCATAAGATCTAAACGAATCGATGAAAACCTTTCAAGATGGTAGATACACTATATAATATAAGTCGACGATGATGCCTAACCTTATCAGCTGTTATCTGGTAACAGAGACTAGCCGATTAGGGTTAGATTGCAAAATTGATCTAGATTATATAGCATATATGATAACTCAACGATTTACGTAATCAGGATTAGAGTGTCATAATGATGGAAGCACTAATCCCGAGAGCGCAAGCCGCCATAACAAGTTTTACCTTTTCCTGGAAATCGGTCCCGATGTAGCCCAACTCAAAGCAAGAACTCGTCGAAATAATTGAAAGGAAAAAGGTGGCAATGCACAAAAGTTGTATTGAACTAATTGTTGTTTAATTACAAGGTCCTGGGTCATATTTATACCTAGATACAAGATATGTCCTTGTCGGACACGATTCCTATCTCTATTACAATTCAAATTACAGATAATTCCCTTAGGTGGACTCTTATCGACATTATCTATAAGGAAACTATTTAAAATAACCTAATTAATAGATACAATTGCGTTCTTTGGACTCTATGCAAGTATGGCAATCCTCATGAAGCACTTTAAACCGAATCTGATGATAATTCCAACGTCTTTTTACCGAGATCGGCTATATCAGCTATCCTTGTCGGAATCGACTGCATCGACTATCCTTGTTCGATTCGGTCTCAGCCAATGAACACCCCAGCTAATTCGACTCCTCACTCAGTGCGCACCTTGTTTCCAACGATCATGTTTTCTTCCAAATCCGCTTCATCTTTAGTTCCAAATCTGATAATTGACTTACCAAATTTGGTCGTTAACACATGCCCCCTAAGTCTGCTATATTGTTAATGTTGCGGATTTGTTGAATCTTATCTTCCAAGAAAATCTAGGATGTTTCAGTTTCGGCCGTTACCACGCCTCTTTAAATAGTAACCAACACCTTAGAGTCTTCATGCCATCACTTTTGCTTTCACCACCTTAGCCACAACCGCCCCAAAACTCGTCGGCGACCTCTTCGAAACTCTTGGCGATCCTGCACACGATCTCCCCTGCGGCGGCAACCTCAACTCCGGCGATGCCGACCTCAACTGCCCCCTCCGCGGCGCCATCGGCTGAATACCCTGAAGTAACTTCCGTTGGCCCAAGCTCGCTGTTGATGAGAAAAGTTTCCCACGCACTAGCCTAAGAGATTTGCTTAGCTCTAGAGCAGGTCCAAGTTGGTCGCTTTTGGTGATTCGAAGGGCGTGCCAGTTAGTTTGATCCTGTAACCAGCAAGAAACAAAGAATTGGCAATTAAGTTATAATTAGATCCTACTCGATCGGCTATAGATATCCATAATACATAATTACCATTCCAAAGTGCATTTAGACTAAGTGATTAGGATAGACCAGTAGTATACCAAGACAGTATAAATCACTTATATCCAAAAACACACCAGAATACTAGTTACATATATTTATAGCTTAGTCGATGTCACAGATCTAATGTAAATCGGCTAATACTCTGATATGTTTTATATGAAGATATTAATCTGAACTAAATACACTAACCTAAGATCAATCGGCTGTTAATATGACTTAAGAGATTGATACCGAGCTTAGCATATTTAAATAAATTGAGATCTTAATATAAAATGCAGTTCTAACACATCTAAATAGTAATAATATATAAAAGATGGTAAAACAGATAAGACCGGCTAAAACCCTAGTGCTATCTCTAATAATAATCATTGGGTCGAATAGATCTATATAATTCTAAGAGCGGCTTAATAGGTCGATTTGATGTACCATTAAGTACAAAAAGAAGCATAAGATCTATTTAGACTAATGAGAACTCCTCGAGATGGTGGATACGCCATATAATCTAAATCAACCTCTGGATCTAGCTCTATCGGCTGCTACCTTCAGAAAGACATTAGCCGATTGAGAGATAGATATAGACATTGATCTAGATTATATGTCGCATATGATAGATTAAGCAATTTGTAACATCAGGATCAGAGTATCATGATGGAAGCACTAACCCCGATAACACAAACCACTTGTAACAAGAGATTACCTTGTTTGGAGATCAAAACCTGATGCAGCCCAAGAACGAGGCAAGAACTTGTCGAAAAAGTAAAAACAGAAAGGGTGGCGATGCGCCGAAGTTGTATTGAGTTGATGTGTGTTTTTTACAAGGTCTCGGGTCATATTTATACCCGGGTATACAACGATCCCGTGACAGACACAATTTCTATTACAGATTAGATTACAAATATTTCTAAAGAAACCGACATTATATATAAAGGAAACTATACAAAATATCCTAATTTAAAGATACAATTGCCATTGTAGGACATTATCCGTAGATGGCAATATCTTTGAAGCACTTTGGAAACCGAATCCAATACTTATATCTAAACTTTCCTTCCAAGATTGGTTCCACCTTCTGCTCCCAATCGAAATCGGCTATCGGCTATCCTGGTCTGACTCGAACTCAACCGACTGGCTCCGTAGCCGATTCTGACTTAGCCGATGTGGCCTCTGTTTCCAAGGATCGCGTGTTTCCTCTGATTCCACTTCAATCTCTATTTCAAACCTGGGGATTTGTTTACCAAATTTAATCGTTAACACATGCCCCCAAGTCCGCCATACTGGTAATGTTGTGGATTTGTGCAATCTTATCCTCAGAAAAACCCTAAGTCAAGTCTGTTTCGGCCGTTATGAAAACTCTTCAAATAATGCCTCGGCCGTGCCGAACAAACTCACGCCGTCATCTTCACGATCCACAAAACCAACAAACGTTCTCGAGCTCTTCGGCGATCCTCTCGGCTCTGCTGCAGCAATCCTCCGCCTTCGGCAACCAAGATCACGGCAATGGCGGACTCCGCTGCTCCATCCGGCTCTGCTCCCGCCGAGTTCCCAGAGGTACGCCCCATCGGCCAAATCCTCTCTTTTTCTACCCTTAGTCATAGATCTGAATTCTAGGTTTTTCGAATCTTGATTCTGCCCCCTTTTTCCATTGTAGCACCTTGTGCACCAAATAGTAATTCCCATCTTAATCAATGATAAAAGATACTTCCTAGGGCCTATCGGTACCAAGGACCCCGCTGAGTTCATCATAGCCGAAACCAATAGGGTGCCCTATAGGATGAGGAACCCCAATTTAGGCCATTGGAATGACACTTTCAAATCCTGGCCTTCGACTGATAAATCCTGGCCCACATGGTACAAGAGGATGGAGCCTAGCAAACACAGCCCCTGGGAAGAAATCGGCATAGCACAGTGCTTGGCCATTTCAGTAGCCGACATGCCCAAAGACGAACCATTAGTGTCGGCTACTAGCTATTTCTGGAACAATACCCTTAATGCCTTCCTCTTCCAGAAAGGCCCAATGACTCCAACCTTAGCCGATATCTTCATGATAACAGGACTTGACATTATGTCATCGGCTAATCCTAATCGGCTAGATAGCAAGGGCCAATTTTCTATTAAGACTAAGGCAATTGGAGGCTAGAATGTATATGTTACCATGAACATGGGGATCGGGCCCATCAGCACCAGAGAGCATGCAGCGTTCCTCACGATGTGGTTAGAGAAGTTTATCTTCTGTGGCTCCAGTTGTGGCCCGACCGCAAATTGGCAAGTAGTAGCCAAAGCCCTGGCCAACAAGACGAAACTTCCCTTCGGCAAATTCCTTCTAAGCTACCTCTATCAAACATTGAGCCAGGCAGCGGCCAAGATAGCAGTTGATGCATCAATCGGCACTGGAGACCCTTGGTGGTTTCTACAGCTGTGGCTTGTACTGCTAACTCAGAAAGTCTCCGGACGACCAAAACTAGCCGATGCACACTTCCCTCTCTTAGAGCCGACTGAGGATGATGAGGGGAATGAAGTGACCACTAGCGGATGTCTGTCCTTCGGGAAGCCGCAGCTACTCACACCGGATCGAAGCAATCAAGTGAGCTGCTGGCTGAATGGTTCATTTCCTTCTATGACGGCCTGGCAAAGAACAATTAGACTTGGTTTTCTACGAAGACCGAGTAGAGTTTGAGTTGCCGATCGAATTAAACTTGGATGAAATCAACTCAGATAAATATCCCAAGTGCAGAGAAATCTTCACCATGGTACTCACTCCTTGCATATTGCCGGTGGGGATATATCAGGGCCAAAATGTGATAAAGACTTACGAATTCTACTATCCTGTATCGGCTGGAAGGCTACTTGGTCTAGGACAGCTGCCCATCGGCTCCTATTATGCCGACAAGATCGAGACCCGAGGGGTGATCGATTCAAAGCTTATGATGAACAAGCTAATGGAGATAGAGAGCCCACCCCTCGGCAACATTGGGATCCTGGAGCTGGCCCACAAAAGGAGTGCAACCTATGACAAGTGGTGGGTGAAGATCAAGCAACACATCTTCCATCAATGCGCCTCCATGTACCTCACCACGCTTATGCCAGATGAAATCCCTTCTGTAAGTATTTTCATCCTTAAACTTTTTCCCCTGAGCAATTGGCTGTCATCATTGCCTAACACTTAGTTACTTTTTCCTTGTAGACGACAGACTCGGATCCCCCCACAGTGAGCAATTCGGGCATCGCCATCGAGTATCGGCCGGGCCTCATCCCAAACGGTGGCGGCTATGCTCCATCTCTTATCGACTTCAATGCGCCGAAGGTAAAGTCATTTCTTTATGGCCAAACTTGCGAGGCCATGACAAGGAAGAAAAGAGCTGCTCCATCGGCTGCACCTACAAGGAAACAGAACAAGCCAAAGCGAGCTGCACTAGCCGATAGCCTGCCCTCTCTTGACCCTAGCATAGAGGAAGCACTTATCAAAGAAGTCATGGACGAAGAGATCTCCCAAGCAGTTGAAGAGGCAGCAGCATCAAGCAGCTCAAATCAGAGTATAACCACACCGCCAGCCGATGAACAGGCTCAGAAGACCGTCACCCCAAAGCGACTGGTATGTACCCTCGCTTCTTCAATTTTATCTTAAAATTATAATCACTCGATCCCTGACCAAATCCTTTCTTGTAGTTCAAAAGACTAGCCAATCGGCCTACTCGTCCAGCTTCTTCACTAATCTTTAATTCTATCTTTTCCCTGTTTGTTTTTACCTGGCCGATTTGTATTGGCACTTGTTCCTTTTTTTGCAGCCTCCTCAGTCTCCATCGGCTGCCCCCCATGCGTCAAGCGAGAGAACTCCATCGGCTACGGGCAGCCACCACGTTGAAGAAGAACCCACACCAGCTCCTGCCATCAGAGTAAGCATACTTCTCTTTCTCAAGAATTTATATCGGCTATCCATGTTACATCTTGATCACCCCAATCTCCTCTGCACACTCTAGCCGATATGATCCCGTTTGATATCAAAGAATTCATCGGCGAAGAGGAAGAAATAACAAGCTAGGATCAGGCCCCAGACGATCTCAAAGAAAAGCTTCAAGACATCCATCGTCGGCTAGATATTGATCTGGACCAATTGGTCATAGAGTGTGGGCCGATCCGAGCACGCTTCAACGACGTCCAGAGTCACCTTCCTGAAGATTTGGCCAAAACACTTTCCTAGGCTGCATACATCGATCTACATCGATTCAAGTTGGAACGGGCCATGCAAAGAATGATCGACAAACAAGCCCAAGCCGACTTGACGGTTACGATCGATGCCACTCTACGAACCTCATAGCTGAAAAGGCCAAGTTGGATGAGTGGCGGCTGGTCCATCGGCTACTCGGATGGAAATTGACCAGTGGAAAAAGAGCAAGCCGATCTTGAGGCAAAACTGGAGCAGTGCAAGGCTAAGATTGCCGAGAAGAAACAAGTACTAGCCGATCTCCCCAAGGCCACCGAAGAGCAAAGAGCTAAGGTGACTTCCACCATCAAGTTCTTGGGAGATTTAAACAAATCGGCTAAGGTGATCCCGGGCACCGAGGCAAAAGATATCGCCACAATCGGTCAGATCAAAGCCATTAAGCAAAATGCGATGTTGGCAATCTAGGACTTCCTCGGAATGTAATAGGGCTAGTCTCCCAAACTTTTTGTCTCACCTTGTACATATAACTTTTCTAATCAGCTTGCTGTGCTTTAAATATCTGTCATATGCCCTCTGCCGATTCACTCAGTCTTCATATCTTGAACGCCTCAAAAAATTTTTAAAGCCCAAAAAATTTTGAAGTCCTCTCATTCTGATTTCTGACTTTGATTCTGATTTCTGACATTGTATGATATATGCCCCCTAATTTTCTCAATGTTGCCTTCAGCATTGATAAAATTATAAGATAAAACCATCCAACACCTGTTGGCTAAACTCAGCTGATTTGAAAAATCAGAGGGGAAAAAACTTAGAGTGCAAACGTCCTAGAGGCGATGTGTATAGTCTCATAGCACATCGGCTAACATGGATCGGCAAGGACTTAGCCGAATCATGAATTGATCCAAACGCTGGGATAGTATTGCTTCAAATATTTGCCATTAAGAGCCCTTCCAAATACCTCTCCGTCCAATCCTTCTAACATGTAGGGTCTTTTAGAGACGCATCTGTGGATCTTGAAAGGCCCTTCCCAATTAGGTGACCATTTGCCGAATTTGTTATCTCTTGTACCAATCGGCAGTATCAATTTCCAGACTAGCTTGCCTTCTTCAAAAGACTTAGCCACAATTTTATTGTTGTAATGACGAGCCACTCGTTCTTTATCTCTAGGCACCTTCTCCAAGGCATGCATCCTTGACAACACTAGGTCTTCAGATTCGTCCACCATCACATTATAATAGTCATCGGCTGTCAATTGGTCCTGTAATTGAATCCTTCTTGAGCCGATGATATTTTCCCATGGCAAAATAGCTTCGTGCCCGTAGACCAACTTGTAAGGAGGCACCTCGATAGATCCATGGGAGGCCATCCGATAAGCCCAGAGTGATTTGACCAATCAGCTATGCCATTGCTTTGGGTATTCAGCGATCTTCCTCTTTATCAGCTTGATTAAACTTTTGTTCGAAGTTTCTGCCTGTCCATTAGCCTGAGCATAATAAGTTGAAGAATTTAACAACTTAATCCCCATGTTGTCGGCAAAATTGAACAAACTCATCGGAGACAAAGATAGACCCCTGATCCATAGTGATAGTCTGAGGGACGCCAAATCTTTATATGATATGTTCCTTAACAAACTCTATTGCATCCCTGGAGTCAACCTTTTTGAAAGGAATTGCTTCCACCCACTTGGTAAAATAATCGGTTCAATATAAACTTGTGTCCTTTACTTGAGGGTGGATTGATCTGGCTGATCATGTCGATTCCCCAACCTCTGAACAGCCAAGGCTTGATGATAGGATTCATAGCCAATGCTGGTGCCATCTGGATAGCTCCAAACTTCTAACAATCCTGACAGCCCTTATAATACCCGAAGCAATCTTCCAGCATAGTCGGCCAAAAATACCCAGCTCTCCAAAGTGACCACTTCATCTTGTGAGCCGATTGATGAGTACCACAGATCCCTTCATGCACCTCTCGTATGGCCACTTTGGCTTGATCTGTACTTAGGCACTTGAGTAGTATGCCATCAATCGTCTGATAGTATAGATCATCATTGAGTAAGACATATCGCAAAGCCTTGTAGCGTAATTTCCTTGAAGCCGACTGGGAAGGATTCCATAGATTGTTGTAGACATCATACCTTCAGTCGTTGGCTGAGATGGTTGCAATCTCTACTTCAATTTCTCTTGTCATCGGCTTGTAGCCCGATGCCCCTTGAGCCAAATCATTTGCTTTCGAATTCTGCTCTCTAGGGATGTGCTTTAAGGTTACCAGCTGAAAACTATCCATCAACTCTCGGCATTTTTGATAATAGACCATCAGTGTGTTGTTCTTGCATTCGTATTCTCCTGAAAGCTGGTTGATGACCAACAGTGAATCACCCATTATTTCGATTGCATCGACTTCAACTTCCTTTAGCAGTTGTAATCCTTTGAGAACGGCTTCATATTCGGCTTGATTGTTTGTGGCATGGGGCGTGATGGTAAAAGTGAACTCAAAGCTTGCCCCCCTGGGAGAGATTATCACCAAGCCAATGCCGCATCCGTTCGTGCAAACAGATCCATCGAAAGTTAACGTCCAAGGCATGATATCGACTGAGCCGATTGAGTCATCTCTGTGTTCCACAATAAAATCGGCTATTGCTTGCCCATTTAGCCTTGGGCGCCTGATACCTCAAGTCAAACTCTGTTAAGGCAAATATCCACTTTGCAACTCGTCCTTTCTGAACTGAAGCCGATAGCATATATTTTACTACGTCGGCTTTACAAACTATGATGCACTCGTTGGATAACAAATAATGCCTCAACTTCGTACATGAAAAATATAGGCATAAGCACAACTTCTCCGCGGGGGAGTACCTTGTTTCTGCATCCAGAAGTCTTCTGCTGAGATAGAAAATTGCTTTCTCCTTTCCTTTGACCTTCTGAGTCAAAACTGAGCTGATAGACTTTTCATCGGCTGATAGATATAGCTTGAACAACACTCCCTTTTGTGGAGCAATCAATATTGGAGGAGAGCTCAGATAGCCCTTGATGTTGTCCAAAGCCTTTTGTTGCTCTGCCTCCCAAGTAAACGCTTGATCGGCTTTCAGCCATAGTAAGGGTGTGAACGGCTCCATCTTCTCGGATAAATTGGCTATGAAGCGCCTGATGAAGTTAATTTTGCCGATCAAAGACTACAATTGTTTCTTATCCTGAGGAGGTTGAATAGTTTTGATCGCGTTGATGCTCCTTTGTGTCACCTCAATCCCCCTCTGATGAACAAGGAAACCCAGGAATTGGCCAGCCGATATGCCAAATGCGCACTTTGTGGGATTCATCTTTAGGCCATATTTTCTAGTTCGCTCCAACACCCTTCTTAAATCGGCTATGTGGTCTTCCACCTCTTTGGACTTGACAACAACATCATCAATGTAAATTTCCACCAAGAAGACAATTAGGTCGTGAAAAATATAGTTCATGGCCCTTTGATACGTAGCTCCAACATTTTTTAGTCCAAAAGTCATGACAACCCACTCGTATAAGCCGATTGCTCCTGGGCACCTGAAAGCTGTCTTATGGATATCCTCCTCGGCCATAAAGATCTGATTGTATCCAGCATTGTCGTCCATAAAACTTATTATTTTGTGGCAAGAGGCTGCATCGACTAGCAAGTCGGCTATAGACATGGGTTACTCGTCCTTAGGGGTAGTCTTATTTAAATCTCTGAAATCAATGCACATCCTAAGCTTGTCATTTTTCTTGATTACTGAGACTATATTAGAAACCCACTCTACGTATCGGCAGGGCCGAATGAAACCAACATCATATAGCCGAGTGATTTTGGCCTTAATCGCATCATACATATCGGCTTTAAACCTCCTGGGGGGCTATTTGTATTGCCGATATCCAGGCTTAATAGGGAGCTGATGTTCCACAATCGATCGGCTAAGACCAGGCATCTCAAAATACTCCCGAGCAAAGCAATCTTTATATTCCTTTAATAAATCAATAAGCTTGGCCCTAAAATGAGAAGACCAATTTTTACTAATATATGTCGGCCTAGGCCTATCTCCTGGACCTATGTCAACTTCCTCGAGCTCATCGTCTGACATAAAACCTTGCCCAAGTTTGCCATCGATGTCGTCCATGGTGTCCTTGGTGTAGACACTTGAGCCCTCTACGACGCCCTCAAAGTAATAATTGAGGCTCTTCATCTCCAATTGGTTGTATATCAGAATTGGAGACCTTTAAAAAATGGCTTGCCAAACTTTGCCAGACTAGCAATCAATGCCGTCGACTTCCCATAATGTTAAGTCAACGCTTGCTACATTAACTGACCTATCGGCTGGCATGATTTCTATCTTGTCGCCTTGCCACTGGAATAAGCTTTGATGCATTGTAGAAGGGATGTAGCAGTTGGTGTGGATCCAGTCCCTTCCGAGCAGCAGGCTGTAAGATCCATTTCGTCGATGACAAAGAATGTTGTGGGCACAGTTTTGCTGCCGACGGTTAGCTCGACATTGAGAACCCCCTTGGCCTCTGATGGGTTTCCGCCGAAATCCTTGAGCACCATGTTTGTCTTGATCAAGTCATGGGCTCCTTTGCCTAGCTTCCTGAAAGTAGCATAAGGCATGAGATTAACGACCGCTCCCCCATCGACCAACATCTTCGACATCGGCTTCCCATTCACAAATCCTTTAACGTATAGGGGCTTAGGTGTCAATGTTCAGTCCCCTCGGGTTTTTTGAATATGGCCAGTTCTGGGGACAGTACTAGCTTGGTCAAGATGTCTTTGACGGTATCTGCATCGGTTTGGGCAGCCTCAAACTCGGCTGGCAATATGAACACCATATTGACCAATGCAGTAGCTACTCCTTTCCCTTTAGCTGCCATCTTGGCCTGGTCGGTTGGACTCTCATCGACTGGGCAGCATCCTTCTTTACGCGCCATTGTTTCCTTGGGCGGTTTTGTTCCTGTTTCTTCTTCAGCCGATAGTCGATCTCGGCCTGGACTTCCTTTAGCCGACCCTCGCTCTTTAGACGTTGCACCTTCTGCTTTTGTGTTTTTGTGAAAATGTCAGAAGGGCACCATTGAGGGTTGGAGATCTGTTTTTCGTCGTCTACCGAGTCTTCTTGAAAGAAATCTTGATGGATGGGGCCCAGCCATTGATGAATAGACCCCTTCTTCTGATTGAGTTGAACCGCCCTGGGTATAAATCGGCTGGAGCTCTCGGCTGGTTGGCCCTCGTGTCAACTGCATGCCGGGCAGTCTTGGATTGAAGGCAATCTCATCCCCTGTTCCCAGCAAAACTTGAAAAAGCCATAGCTCCAATGGGGATCGAAGCCATCAAGCCGCTGCCGATGAACCCCCTCTTGCCGATCGTACCTCCTCGGATGTACTTTGTAGACCCTGTCGGTTTCCTTTTCTTCATGTCCCTTCATGAACCTGACCAGGCTACCCGTCTTTAGTGGATGTGGATCGGCTAATTGGTGATTGGCACAAACCATGTTAATGGGAAACAAATCAAGTTTCGTCGGCTTCACGAGGTGCTCCTGGTAGTCCGTGCCAGTCCTTTCTTCTCCATATCCCTGCCGGGACCAAACTAAGCTGTCCATCATTCTGGGCTGCCGATCAGCTTGCCTTGGACTAGCATAGACCGTGTTGACGGGAAAGGGGTTGCCATCGACCTTCATCGGCTTTGCCGAATCTTCAAACTTGACTTCCCCGCCTCTATGGCTGACTGGATTTGTTGGTGAAACACCATGCAATCATTAGTGCTGTGGGAGGTGGCGTTGTGCCACTTGTAATAATTCTTTTTCTTCAACTCTTCGGCGATGGGATGACGTGATTGGCCGGAAGCTGTATTTGCTTCTCCCAAAGCAGCATATCAAAAATCCTATCGGCTTTAGTGATGTCAAAATTGTATTTTTTTTGTTTAGCCGATTTCTTCAGCCACTGACATGTTATGGCCTTCTTGTTTCTGGTCCACTCGGCCATTGCCACCTCTGCATCGCTGTCACTTGAGTCTAACTTTCTTGAATGCCTTCTTGGCCTCTTGAAAATGTTGTTCATGAGCCGTCACTTTTTGGGCCAGATGGGCCAGACTCTCGAAATCTTGAGCTGAAAACCTTTCCCTGACAGGCACCAAGAGGCCATGGAAGGCTAAATCGGCTAGCTGTGAATCCGATAACACTAGGCTATAACAATGGTTCCTCATGTTCCTGAAGCGCTGAACGTAGTCTTGAAGCAATTCCTCGTGCTTCTTCCTAACGTTGGTAAGGTCCGACAGCTTCATTTCATGCTTGCCGGAGTAGAATTAGCTGTGGAATTGCTTCTCGAGATTGGCCCAGCTCTGTACGGAGTTGTAAGGTAGCGATGAAAACCATGTAAAGGCCGATCCAGAAAGAGAGCGGAAACAATTGCACCCTAAGCGCGTCTGTAGCCGATGCCTCTCCACATTGGGCTAAAAATTGGCTAACGTGTTCGTACGTTGATATGTTGTCCTGCCCAGAGAATTTTGAAAAATCCAGCACCTTCTACAGGTTCGGCAGGGGAACCCTCTCGAAGTATTCTGGATAAGGATATCGATACATGCTGCCAAAGTCCTTGGGCTTGAGGCCGAACTGATCACGCATGACGTTGGCAATCAAATCGGCCCAAGGCTTGTTCGGCTGCGCCTCTTGACCTTGCCGTATTGGCTCGCGTTGATCATATTGCATAGGGGCTTGCCAATACTGCATTTGCGGTGAATGAGGCTAGTAATATTGATCAAAGTTGCCCCCTATATACTGAGGTGGGAATTGATTCATGACAGGAGGCGGCTGAGGCATCAGAGGTGGCTGCTTCTCAGGGAGGATGCTGAATACTGCTGGAGTTTTGAGGTAGATCGGGCGTATAGTTGCCGATCGGCACTTTGTGTATGAGAGGTTGCCGATCGACGCTGAACATGCTTTCCACCTGTTCTTGAGGGAGTATTGGAACCCCGTGGCCCTGATGCGAGGGCTGTTGTCTGCTTAAGAGTTTGGGCGGTGGTTTTATAGCCGATGGCTGCACATTCGACTGAATAGAGGCCACCCCGGGAGGAACCGGTTGTCCCAGTGGAGGGATCAACAGCTCGTGCGTTGACAAAGTCCTGTAATTGGGGAATCGGCCATCAGGAAGAAAGGTTGGACTCCTTGGCAATTTCTAAGCTATCTTCGAATCAACCACGACGCTGATCATGTTGTTCAAAGTGTTCACCAGAATCCTAGACTGGTTGACGAGCGCATGGTTGACAGCCGAGTCAATCCGATCTCGGAGTGTGTGGAGTTCTGATTCATCTTGCTCCTGTTTGACCTCCTCCATCTTCTGCTTTCCCCTTGTCCTTGTCGGGAGTGGTTCTAGCGTCACAGTCCTCAGGGATCTCAACCTTGTTCTTCTGAATGATTGATCCAGACCGGGTCTGGGTAAAGGACTGCAAATAGTGTGATTGCAATCATTCTACCATCTGTCGATACTCGGCTTGTTGATCGGTAGTGAGCTTGTCCATCGTGACATGGATGATGTTCTCCTGGTCCACGTCAGTAGACTTGACTTCAACCATTGTATTCGACTTAAAATTCGCAGAGGTCCCACTGGGCATGCCAAAAGCGTGTTGATGAGAAAAGTTTCCCATGCACTGGCCTGAGAGATTTGCTTAGCTCTAGTGCAGGTCCAAGTTGGTCGCCGTGATTCGAAGGGCGTGCCAATTGGTTTGATCCTGTAACCAACAACAAACAAAAAATAGGCGATTAAGTTGTAATTACATCCTACTCGATCGGCTATAGATATCCTAATACATAATTACCATTCCAAAGTGCATTTAGACGGTAGTATACCAAGAGAGTATAAATCACTTATATCCAAAAACACACCAGAATACTAATTACATATATTTATAGCATAGCCGATGTCGCAGATCTAATGTAAATCGGCTAATACTCTGATATGTTTTATATGAAGATATTAATCTGAACTAAATATACTAACCCTAAGATCAATCGGCTGTTAATATGACTTAACAGATTGATACCGAGCTTAGCATATTTAAATAAATTGAGATCTTAATATAAAAGGCAGTTCTAACACTCTAACTAGTAATAATACGTAAAAGATGGCTAAAACAGATATGACGGGCTGAAACCCTTGTGCTACCTGTAATAATAATCGTTGAGTCGAATAGATCTATATAATTCTAAGAGCGACTTAATAGGTCGATTTAATGCAACATTAAGTACAAAAAGAAGCATAAGATCTATTTAGACTAATGAGAACTCCTCGAGATTGTGGATACGCCATATAATCTAAATCAACCTCTGGATCTAGCTCTATGGGCTGCTACCTTCAGAAAGACATTAGCCGATTGAGAGATAGATCTAGACATTGATCTAAATTATATGTCGCATACGATAGACTAAGCAATTTGTAACATCAGGATCAGAGTATCATGATGATGGAAGCACTAACCCCGATAATACAAACCACTTGTAACAAGAGATTACCTTGTTTGGAGATTGAAACCCGATGTAGCCCAAGAACGAGGCAAGAACTTGTCGAAAAAGTAATAACAGAAAGGGTGGCGATGCGCCGAAGTTGTATTGAGTTGATGTGTGTTCTTTACATGGTCCCGGGTCATATTTATACCCGGATATACAACGATCCCGAACAGACACGATTCCTATTACAGATTAGATTACAAATATTTCTAAACAAACCGACATTATCTATAAAGAAAACTATACAAAATATCCTAATTCAAAGATACAATTGCCGTTGTAGGATATTATCCGTAGATGGCAATATCTTTGAAGCACTTTGGAAACCGAATCCAATACTTATCTCTAAACTTTCCTTCTAGGATTGGTTCCACCTTTTGCTCCCAATGGGAATCGGCTATCGGCTATCTTGGTCCGACTCAGCCGACTGGCTCTGTAGTCGATTTGGACTTAGCCGATGTGGCCTCTATTTCCAAGGATCGCGCGTTTCCTCCGATTCTGCTTCAATCTCTGTTTCAAACTCGAGGATTTGCTTACCAAATTTAGTTGTTAACACTCCTGCCTTTGCTGCAATTTGGTTTTGCTTTTCGTGATTTGCCCCTTTCTTTTCATTGTAGCTTCTTGGTAACGGCTATGTTTGGTAACCAAATCCCTAAGTTCCTGTCGACATGGAAGCGGAATCAGATCGGAAGAAAGGAGGTCAAGTCGGCTGTGATACAATCGGCTACAAGGCCAATCGGCTGAGGTTGAGTTGGACCAGGACAGCCGATAGCCGATGCTGAGTCAGAGAAGAAGATGGAACCATTTCTGATAAGGGTGCGTAAAGATAAATAGAAGATTCGGTTCCGAAATTACACGTTAAAAGATATTGCCATCTATGGATAGAGTCCTGTAATGACAATTGTATCTGTAAATTAGAAATTTGTTTAGATTTCCTATTGTAATGCGGCATGGGACTATGTCTCCGGATATTGTTGTACCATGTATAGTAGATTAGATAGAAACCGTGTCTTGCACGGGTAGTTTCATTCTTGGGTATAAATAGGGGCCGAGATCTCTGTACAAAACATTACACACACAATCAATACAACTTTCGGTGCATCTCATCCTATTTTCTTCAGACGAGCACTTGATCCGGCTTCGGGCTGCATCGTTTCGATCCCCGATTAAGGTAAATGTTTGTCATTAGTGGTGTATCTCGTCGAATTTAGTGCTTCCATCGCTATGATACTCTAGATTCAATAATTTATGTTGCGTTAGTTATCATATATCACATATAATTGGCACACCCTGTATTGCATAGACAACTGAGAAAGACCTACACTGGAGTAAAGCGGATCTCCCAGGCCAGCGCGTGAGAGAAATTCCTCATCAACACGCTTCCTGGCACGCCCAGTGGGACTATCTCTGTCAACTCGGCTAGCACGCATCAACGCAGCTGACAAGATGGTCGACATCAAGAGCCCTAGCGTTTCTCAGTAAAACATCGTGCCTGTGAAGATGCAACAACTGTCGGCTGAACAGCAAGCCAACTACAAAAGGATGGTAGAAGAGCTCCAAGCCAACTACCTACAGTCGTTCACCCAGACGAGGTGTGGGGCTGTGCACCGGAAGTATAAATTCAGCATGGACGAATTCAAGGCGTCCTCCTCCAGCGGATCAAAAGACAAATAGAAGGCGGAGGAGCCGACTCAAGAGCAAGATGATTCGGGTTTACATACTTTGCAAGACCGAAATGATTCGGCCGTGCACCATGCACTGGTCAACCAAAGTGGCATCCTTGTCAACACCCTCAACAATATGATTGCCACTGTGGTCGACGCCATGATAGCCGACCAACTGCAGCGGGGGCTGACGTACTTCACGGACGGCCAGTTTCCTGGTTACAGGACATTGGCCACCCAAGACCGGCCGATCCCACCACCAGCGCAGCAAGGGGCGCCAGGAGGGGTCCTCAACCAGCCGAATCCGTCTGGATTGGCTTCGAGACCGGTAGTCACCATGCTGAACCGACAACAACCACTCCCCCAGGACCAGATCGCCAACATGTTCAACAACAATCGGCAATTGGAACCGGTTGCTCAGATCGGCCTGGAAGGACAGTACAACGCCAGTGGCCGACAACTGTTCCCGGAACCGCCGACATCACCGCTGGCGAATCGGCCACCTCCCGCTGGCCATCCGCACCAGTACCAGTACTAGTACCAGGGAGGCAAGCACCCGCGCCATATGATCAATATTAGCCAATACAGCAGGACAACCGGACGTGGGCCGATTTGATTGCGGACGTCATGCGTGATCAACTCGGCCTCAAGCCAAAAGACTCGGGAAACATGTATCGGTACCCCTATCTAGAGCACTTCGAGCAGGTTCCACTGCCCAACTGATAGAAAGCCCCAGACTTTTCGTAATTCTCGGGGCAGGACAACGTATCAACCTACGAGCATGTCAGCCGATTCTTGGCGCAGTGCGGCGAAGCATCGGCTACGGATGCCTTGAGAGTTCGATTGTTCCCCTTGTCTCTTTGGGATCGGCCTTCACCTGGTTCTCTTCATTACCCTACAACTCGATTCAGAGCTGGGCCAATCTCAAAAAGCAATTCCATAGCTACTTCTACACCGGCAACCATGAAATGAAGTTGTCGGACCTCGCCAGCATCAGGACTACATTCAACGCTTCAAAGAAATGAGGAACCGATGCTACAGCCTGGTGCTGTCGGACGCCTAGCTAGCCGATTTGGCCTTCCACGGCTTGATAGCGCCGATCCACGAGCGCTTCTTCGCTCAAGATTTCGATAGCTTGGTGCATCTTGCACAGAAGGTGATGGCCCATGAGCAGAGGTTTCAAGACACCAGGAAGGTCGTTAAGAACATAACTCAAGTCATCGTCGAATCAGACTCCGATTCCAGCGACGATGACGCAGAGGTGGCAACAGCCGAATGGGCCAAGAATAAAAAGGCCATCGTCTGTCAATGGCTGCTGAAGACGACTAAGGAGGAGAAATACGATTTGAACATCACCAAGGCTGATAGGATCTTCGATTTATTACTCAAGGAGAAGCAGATCCAGCTTCCCAAAAACCATGTGATCCCATCAGCTGACGAACTGAAGAAGAAGTACTGCAAGTGGCACAACTCTACATCCCATGCCACTAATGATTATAAAGTCTTCAGGCAGCAGATCCAGTCGGCAATAGAGGCAAGGAAACTTAAGTTTCCCGATTCCACTTGGCCGATGAAAGTAGACGACAACACCTTCCCGGTCAATATGGTTCAAGCCGACCCCAGGATAGCTGATCGACAGTGAAGAATGACGTACAGCTTAGCCAATACATTAAAAGGGGCCAAGGCAGAGAGCAAGCCGACTGGAGATCAAGCCACGCCAATCAACATGGTGCGCCCCGTTGTCCGATCGGCTGATCGACGGCCGATCAACACGGATAGCCGACGCCGCTTCCTACAGCAATCTTGGCGGGAAGATGAGGGTCGGTTTGAAGGATTTAGTCGACAGGGGCTGGAGATGCGAAGCCGCCAGTACGATGGGGATCACAGTGGTGCCGATCCTCATTGGCATTGTGAATTTTTTAGGCACTGCTGGGAAACTGGGATGAGGCTGCCGACACTAGACAATTGCCCGCCCTGCAGCGATTACCGCGAAGACGAACACAGGAGCCCGCCAATCACCAGCCCAACTCAGTTCGTCCCGAGGGCCAACAGCTCAACCGGCGCCGGCAGTCCATTCACGATCGGCTAGGGCCAATCCATCAAGACTTCTTCGATCAAGAGGACGAAAACAATGACTACTACGACGAAGAAGAAGTCGATGATGAAGAATCGGCCAATCCCCAATGGTGCCCTTCTGATCTCTTCACCAAAATGCAAAAATGAAGAATTCAAAGGCTGAAGCGTGAAGGAAGGGAAGAAGAAGTTTGGCAGATGATCCAAGAACAACACCGTCGGCTAGGCAAAAGCAAAAAGCAGTGGAGGCCCAAAAAGCAAAAAGCAGACGAGGATCAAACCAGAGAAACCCTAGCCGATCAAGCCAGGAGGGCAGCCAAGGGGAAAGGAAAAGTTTCTGCATCGGTCAATATGGTATTTATATTGCCAGCCGAATTCGGCGCTCCTGAGGCCGATGGAGACAACATTGAAGACGCCTTGGCCAAACTAGCACTATCCATGGATCAAGCAATTTTCGACAAGCCAGAGGGGACCAAAAATCGGCATCTCAAGCCACTATACGTAAAAGGCATCATCAATGGCAAGCCGATGTCAAAGATGCTAGTAGATGGGAGGAGCTGTAGTGAACCTGATGCCCTATGCAACATTCAGAAAAATTGGGTAAGGGAATCGAAGACCTGATCAAGACTAACATGGTACTAAAGGACTTCGGCGGCAACCCATCAGAGACCAAGGGCGTGCTAAATGTCGAGCTGACCGTCGGCAACAGGACCGTGCCAACAACCTTTTTTGTCATCGATGGCATTGATTGTTTGTCTGGGAAAATCTGGCAAGCCGATTTTCTAAAAGTGTCCGATTCTGCCATACAGCCGATTGGAGACGACGAGCCACAGCTGCTGCTTTGAGCAAGACGTCATGGAGGGCTCAAGCGTCTATGGCATGGACACCGCGGACGAATACAATGGCAAGCTTGGGCAAGGTTTTACGTTGGCCGACGAATTAGAGGAAATAGACATAGGCTCTGGAGACAGGCCTAGGCCGACGTATATTAGCAAAAAATTATCTTCTCATTGTAGATCTCAGCTTATTAATTTATTAAAGGAATATAAAGATTGTTTTGCTTGGGTGTACTTCAAGATGCCTGGGCTTAGCCAATCTATCGTTGTTCATCAACTGCCAATAAAGGCAGGCTATCGGCCGTTCAAGTAGCCTCCCAGGAGGTTCAAAGCCGATATGTATGATGCGATCAAAGCCGAAATAACTTGGCTATACGATGCTGAATTCATTCGGCCTTGCCGATACACCGAGTGGGTCTCAAACATTGTCCCAGTATTGAAAAAGAATGGTAAACTTAGGGTGTGCGTCAATTTCAGAGACCTAAATAAGGCTACCCCCAAAGATGAATACCCGATGCCTATAGCCGATTTTCTCGTAGATGCTGCTTCAGGCCACAAGATCATCAGTTTCATGGATGGCAATGCAGGTTACAATCAAATCTTTATGGCCGAAGAAGATATTCACAAAACTGCTTTTCGATGTCCTGGAGCAATCGGCTTATATGAATGGGTTGTTATGACATTTGGGCTGAAAAATGCTGGGGCAACATATCAATGGGCCATGAATTATATCTTCCACGACATGATCGGCTCCCTAATGGAGATCTACATTGATGACATTTTTGTCAAATCCAGGGAGGTAGAGAACCACACAGCCGATCTGAAGTCGGTTTTGGAGCGAACAAGGAAATATGGCCTAAAAATGAATCCGTTGAAATGCACGTTCGGCGTGTCGGCCGGGCAATTTCTGGGGTTTCTTGTTCATGAAAGAGGAATTGAGGTCACACCAAGCAGCATCAACGCTATCAAGACGATACAGCCTCCGAAGAACAAAAAACAATTTCAATCATTGATCGACAAAATCAACTTCATCAGGCAGTTTATAGCCAATCTTTCAGAGAAGATGAAGCCGTTCACACCACTGATTCGGCTGAAAGCCGATCAAACATTCACATGGGGGCAGAGCAATAGAAGGCCTTAGACAACATCAAGGATTACTTAAGCTCGTCTCCAGTTTTAATGTCTCCACAAAAAGGGATAACGTTTAAGTTGTACCTGTCAGCCGATGACAAGTCAATCGGCTCAGTCCTAATCCAAGAGATTGAGGGCAAGGAAAAAGCTATCTCTATCTTCTATATCAGCCGACGGCTATTAGACGTAGAGACAAGATATTTACCAGTGGAGAAGCTATGTATGTGCCTATATTTTTGTTGACGAGAAATCTCTCTCACGCGCTGGCCTGGGAGATCTGCTTGACTCCAGTGCAGGTCCTTCTCGGCTGCCTACAGCGTGTAGAGCGTGCCAGTTGATTTGATCTGCTAATCAACAAGAAAAACAAGGTAGTGTTCGTTAAGCGTTAGGTTAGATCCCCGCGGGATCGGCTAAGGAAATCCATGGATGTATACATACTATTCTAGACCATATTTGGGCCAAGCGACTGGAATGTGTCGGACACGCCGAGACAGTCATCAGCCGCCCATCCAAACATAGCGAAGAATAATAAATATACAGATCAATAACCTAGCCGATACTGAGAAAGTAACATCGAATCGGCTGGTACTCCAATGAATCTCATGTGAAGATAATACTCCTAGATCAAACGTATAAGCAACATCCACCAAGAACACAATCTTGACATAAGCGACTATATTAGGGCAAATAAGGCCGGCTAAATCCTGGCACTATCTCTTGGATAATGTAAATGCCAGAAGAACAGATCACTGACGGTTCTAAAGATGACTTAATAGTTCAAACTTGATGCAACATTAAGTATCAAAAGAAACATCCAATCTGTTACTACCGACTTACACTCCGTGAGATGGTAGATACTACATACGAACCAAGCAACCCTTAGACCTAACCCTGTTGACCATATATTCTTGACGAGATGGGCCAACTACAAGATAGATCTAAACATTGACCTAATTCATATGCATTATATGATATATGACGCAGTAAAACCATTAATTTCTAATGTATCATTGCGATGAAAGCATTAGAAACAGATAATCTTACCACTAATGACAAACATTTACCTGAGTTTGGGGATCGAGACGATGCAGCCCAAAGCCAAACAGAGTGTTCGTCTAAAAGGAAAAGGGTGGCGATGCACCGAAGATTAGATTGATTGAATTGTCCTGATACAGAGGGTCTCGGGTCCTATTTATACCCAAGATACAAATATCTGTAACAACCCTGGACTCTATCTAAACTACTGTTTAAACATCATATTATCCCTAGCGGGACCCATACCGTGTTACAACTAACAATTTAACAAATCTCTAGATTACAGATACAATTGCCATTACAGGACTCTATCCATAAGTGGCAATATCTTTAAACGCGCAATTACCAACCGAATCTTCTATTTATCTTCAAGTTTCTGCACTAAACACGGTTTCATCTCTTTTGAACTCAGAATCGGCTGTCGGCTGCTCCCATTCGATCCATCCTCAGCCGATTAGCCCTGCAGTCGATCAGTCTTTTAGCCGATACGATTCCTGCCTTCAGCCGATCCGATTCCACTTTGCCTTTTCAGACTTAGGAACTCAATTACCAAATTCCAGTGTTAACACATGCCCCCCAAGTCCGTAATACAAAGTGTTGCGAATTTGCTCGCCTATTCAAACTCTTGCTCCCTTCTTGGCCTAAACCGTCTCGGCTTCTCCCCAAGTGCTCTTTAAATATCCACCTTCCTCGGTCGAATCGCCTATGCCCTCAACGTGCACTCGGCTTTCTTCTCGAACAATGTTCCTGCCCTTCTCTCTCCCCTCCGGCGACTCCATCGGCGTTCGACATCTTTTCCCATGTTCTTGAAACTCACCTTCGCCCCCGAACTCCCCGATGGCCTCCGCCGCTACATCGAGTACCTCCAACTCGCCGGCCACCACTGTTGCTCCGACCACAGCCACGGCCCCATCTGCTGCCGCTACCGCAACTGCTCCAGCCACCGCTACGACCGAATTTCCCCAGGTATTCCCTCCTGATTTACAATTTTATTTTCAACCTGCTTCTTCAAATATCCTCGTATCAACGATTCGTTCGGTGATTTTCTTTTTAGTAGCATTTTATCCCACATTCTTACCAATTAGTCTTTTCCTGTCCCGAACTGTAAAACACCATCATTCCTAACTAGTACTTTTCTCCCCTTCTTCAGACTGTAGCATCTGTCTCATCAAGTATTCGTCCCTAATTCAACACAAGCGGAGAAGTATTTCCTCGGACCCATCGGCAACACAGACCCAACCGATGTAATCATAGCCGAAACTAACCGCATCCCTTTTAACACTGCCAAACCATCCCTCTCCCATTGGAATGGAACATTCGTCTCGCTAGCTATCGGCCGGTAATACCTGATTACGTCGTCGATCTGTCTTCGTAGGCCGACTCCCTCGAATCTATACTTCAGGAACCCGTGAGTCCTGGGTGATAGGTATCTAGACTTGCGCAGTCGCCGGTTATTCAATGATTCCCGACGCTTCTAATGATGATCTCTTCAACTCTTGCTTCGACTCTCGGGTTGGCAGCGACCTTTCACATCTGAAAACCGTATCTTTTCTTTCTATAAATGGGCTCCCCCGGCTCTTCCCGAAAAACTCACGGCCGAAGGAGACGAACCCCCAGTAGTACAACACCCAGTCTTCTAAGTCTTCGGCAAGGCTTCTCATGGCTTCTTCGAGCTCGTCGGTGAACCAGGTGGTTTCCCAACTCATTTATTTTCGCCATTTTCTCCCTTCAAATACTTAGGAAAGGATTTCCTCGCAGCCGCCTCACCCGCTTCGGGTGATCCTGGAGATTATGGAGACGTCGTACGAACTGTCGGTCAGCCAAGACCGACGAGTGAGGGCGAACCTGAAGTGCTTCAGGGAGTTGGAGGCTCATCACCCGGCGGCCAGGCCTCCCTTTCATCTTGGTGGCATCCCGGCTGCTGCCCCCATGGTGTCCTCGACGCTCGCGCGCCTCGACCGACTGGAGGGTAGGCAAGCCCAAGTTGCCAACGAGCTACTGACCACGACCACCGACATAAGGGTCACTCGGCTGGAGCACCTGATCCTGGATGCTCTAGAGATGGAGACTGCGGAGCCCATCGAACGAGCCCTGGAGGCCATTAGGGACTACCTAGCAAACATGTAATCAAAGACGGCTTCGCGCCGATTCTGAATAAAGTTTGTCTTAATGTTCCTGGTTTCATCTGACTTGGGGTTTTTCAACTTCTCTAGCTTGATTGATCAGAATCGGCTTGATTTTTGATTTTTTCGACTCTCGCGCATGTGTATGCCCCAAGTTTTGTTGATAGCTTTGATGTCGACAAATTTTGCGAGTCCGATGCGTTCATTCATTCTGATCTCTGTCGGGGGGTCCTGAGCCAATCATGGAGGGTATGAGGTGGTGTATGCAAATGCCTAAAGGCGATGCCTTGTAAGGCATCGGCTGTCGTGGGTCGGCCTATTGTGACGATAACCGACTCACGCATTGATCCACACGCTCGGGTAGTATTTATTTAGATATTTTCCGTTGAGGGCCCTTCCGAATATCTCCCCGTCCAGCCCTTTTAGCATGTAAGCTCCTTTAGAGACGCATTTGTGGATCTTGAAAGGCCCCTCCCAATTTGGTGACCATTTGCCGAATTTTTTGTCTCTAGACCCGATCGGCAGTATAAGTTTCCAAACGAGTTCGCCTTCCTCAAATGATTTAGGCACAACTTTTTATTGTAATGTCTGGCTACTCGTTCCTTATCTTTTGTTACTTTTTCTAAAGCTTTCATTCTGGATAAAGCGAGATCCTCCGACTCATCTATCATGAGGTTATAATAATCCTCGGCCGTGAGTTGGTCTTGTAGCTGAATGCGCCTTGAGCCGACGACACTTTCCCATGGGAGCACTGCTCCGTGTCCATAGACCAGTTTGTATGGGGGGACTTGGATTGACCCGTGGCATGCCATCCCCTGAAGGGCCACGGCTTGATGATTGGGTTCATGGCCAACGCCGGCGCTCGTTGTATCATGCCGAACTTTTGGCAGTCTTGGCACCCTTTATAGTATTTGAAACAATCTTCTAGCATTGTCGGCTAGAAATACCCGATTGATGCGTGCCGCAGATTCCTTCGTGTACTTCCCCGATGGCCACTGTGGCTTGATCGGCCCCCAAATACTTGAGTAGTACGCCATCAATCGTTCGATAGTATAAGTCTTCACCGAGCAATACGTACCGTAGCGCCTTGTATCGTAGTTTCCTTGTGGCTGACTGAGAAGGGTCTTTGAGATAATTGTAGACGTCAAATCTCCAATCATCGGTTGTGATAGTGGCCACACCTACGTCGACGTCTCTCAGCATCGGCCGGTAGCCTGATGCCCCTTGAGCCAAATCATTGGCCTCCGTATTGTGCTCCCTGGGGATATGCTTCAAAGTGACTAGCCGGAAACCATCCATTAACTCTCGGCATTGTTGATGATAGACCATCAGTGCATCGTTTTTGCACTCATATTCTCCTGATAATTGGTTGATGACGAGCAACGAGTCTCCCATTATCTCGACTGCGTCAGCTTCCACCTCCTTGAGCAGCGTTACCCCTTTGAGAAAGGCTTCATACTCGGCTTCATTATTCGTAGCGTGAGGGTCAATGGCAAAAGCAAACTCGAAGCTTGCCCCCCTGGGCGAGATGAGGACTAAGCCAATGCCGCAGCCGTTGGTGCATACCGAGCCATCGAAAGTCAAAGTCCAAGGCATAATTTCCACAGAGCCGATCGAATCGTTTCTATGTTCCACAAAGCCTGTCCTTTTACTGCTCTTGGAGCCTGATACCTCAGATCGAACTCTGTTAGCACGAAGATCCACTTTCCGATCCTTCCTTTGAGCACTGGAGCCGACAACATGTACTTGACTACATCGGCTTTGCAAGTTACCGTGCACTCATTGCACAGCAGATAGTGCCTTAACTTTGTACATGAGAAATACAGGCATAGACAGAACTTTTCGACGAGTGAATACCTGGTCTCTGCATCTAGTAGCCGCCGGCTGAGATAGAAAATGGCCCTTTCTTTGCCATCGACTTCTTGGATTAGAACAGAGCCGATTGACTTGTCATCGGCGGACAGGTACAGCTTGAATGGCATTCCCTTTTGTGGGGGCATTAGAACTGGAGGGGAGCTTAGATAATCTTTTATGTTGTCTAACGCTTTCTGTTGCTCTACCCCCCATGTGAATGTCTGATCGGCCTTAAGCCGAAGCAATGGTGTGAACGGCTCCATTTTTTCTGAGAGGTTAGCTATGAACCGTCTGATGAAGTTTATCTTTCCAATTAATGACTGAAGCTATCTTTTATCCTTACGGGGTTGAATTGTATTAATAGCATTGATGCTCCTTGGCGTGACTTCAATCCCTCTTTCATGGACGAGGAACCCTAGGAAATGCCCGGCCGACACGCCGAACGCGCATTTAAGCGGATTCATCTTCAAACCATATTTTCTTGTCCGCTCCAGCACTTGCCTTAGATCGGCAATGTGGCTTTCTATCTCTCTTGACTTGACGACGACGTCGTCAATGTATATCTCTACTAGTGCGCCGATCATATCGTGAAAGATGTAATTCATTGCCCTTTGATATGTTGCCCAGAATTCTTTAAGCCGAATGTCATCACCACCCACTCGTAGAGGCCAATCGCAGCAGGGCATCGAAAAGCTGTCTTGTGGATATCCTCCTCGGCCATGAATATCTGGTTGTATCCCGCGTTGCCATCCATGAAGCTGATGATTTTGTGGCCTGAGGCAGCGTCGACAAGCAGATCGGCTATTGGCATTGGGTATTCGTCTTTTGGGGTCGCCTTGTTTAGGTCTCTAAAGTCGATGCATACCCGAAGTTTGCCGTTCTTCTTCAATACCGGGACGATATTAGAGACCCATTCGGCGTATCGGCAAGGCCGAATGAATCCTGCATCGTATAGCCGAGTGATTTCGGCTTTCATTGCATCGTATATATCGGCCTTGAACCTCCTGGGAGGCTGTTGGAATGGCTGATATCCTGCCTTGATCGGCAGCTGATGGACCACTATCGGTCGGCTAAGAACGGGCATCTCGAAGTATTCCCAAGCGAAACAATCTTTATATTCTTTTAGTAATTCAATAAGTTGGGATCTACAATGAGGGGATAAATTTTTGCTAATGTACATCGGCCTCGGCTTGTCACCAGAGCCGATGTCGATTTCTTCTAACTCGTCGGCCGACGTGAAGCCTTGTCCTAACTTGCCATCGTCTTCGTCCGTGGTGGCTACGCCGAGAACGCTGGAGCCCTCCACCATGTCTTGTTCAAAGCAGCAGCTGCGGCTCGTCGCTTTCGATTCGCTGTATTGTCGAATTGGACACATTTAGAAAATTGGCTTGCCAGATTTTCCCAGATAAACAATCGATGCCTTCGATTTCCCAAAGTGGCAAATCGGCACCGACGACACTAACCGACTGTCTGGCGGCACGATCTCGATCTTGTCGCCTTCCCACCTGGATCGACTCGGTGCATTGTAGAAGGGATGCAGCAGTTAGCGTGGATCCGGTCCCTTCCGAGAAGCAGCGTAAGACCCCTTCTCGTCGATGACAAAGAACGTTGTGGGCACGGTTTGTTGCCGATAGTCGGTTCGACGTTGAGAACGCCTTTGGTCTCTGATGGGTTGCCGCCGAAGTCCTTGAGCACCATGTTGGTTTTTATCAGGTCTTCAGCCCCTTTTCCGAGTTTTCTGAAAGTTGCATAAGGCATGAGGTTGACTGCTGCTCCCCCATCGACCAGCATTTTGGAGATCGGCTTGCCGTTAACGAATCCTTTAACGTATAACGGTTTCAGGTGCCGATTTTCGGTCCCTTCGGGCTTGTCGAAGATGGCCTGGTCCGGCGAGATTGTTAGTTTTGTCGGGTCATCTTCGATAGCATCCGCGTCGGCTTCGGGGGCGCCGAACTCAGCCGGCAACACGAAGACCATGTTAGCTGACGCGGTAGCTTTACCCTTCCCTTTGGCTGCCCTTCTGGCTTGGTCGGCTGGGCTTTCCTCGGCTTGCTCTTCGTTGGCCATAGCATTCTCCTGCTTGGGTACCCACCGTCTCTTGATTTTGCCCAGCCGACGGCGTTGCTCGTAGATCATTTGCCGCACCTCGTCTTCTCTTCCTTCACGCTTGAGCCGTTGAATTCTCCTCTTCTGGGTCTTCGTAAATAGATCGGACGGGCACCATTGGGGGTTGGCCGATTCCTCATCGTCGGCCTCTTCGTCGTCGTGGTTGTCTCCATCCTGGTTTTCGTCGATGAAGAAGTCCTGATGGACCGGACCGAGCCGATCGTGGACAGGTCACCGTCTTTAGTTTAGCTCGACGGCTCTGGGGATGAGCCGAACTGGGCTTGCAGACGACAAACTCCCGTGTTCGTCATTGTTACAGTGATCGTTACATGCTGGGCAATCTTCCAATGTTGGTAGCCTCATGCCGGATTCTCAGCAATACCTGAAGAAGCCGCAATGCCAATGTGGATCGGCATCGTCATGGTTTGCCATGTACCGTCGGCTCTGGACACTTGGCTCGTGCCGGCGAGGTGCTTCGTCGTAAATTTCTTCACGCCGAGACCGGTATTGATGATGGTATCGGCTTCGTTCATGGATCGGTTGTCGGCCAGCTGATCTGATGACTGGGCGCACCATATTAATTTGTGCGGTGTGGTATCCAGTCTGGTCATCTCCTGCTTCGGCCTCGATCAACGTATTGGCTAAGCCGTGCGCCATTCTGTCTTGTCGATCAGCTCGCCCGGGGCCGGCATGGACTGTGTTGACCGGGAACAGATTGCCGTCTACTTTCATGGACCGATTTGAGTCGACGAACTTTAACTTCCCGACCTCGATGGCCGACTGGATTTGCTGCCTGAAGACTTTGCAATCGTTTGTGGCGTGAGACGTGGAGTTATGCCATTTGCAGTACTTCTTCTTTTTCAATTCTTCGGCCGACGAGATCACATGATTTTCGGGCAACTGAATTTGTTTTTCCTTGAGCAGTAAATCAAAGATCTTGTCGGCTTTAGTGATATCAAAATCGTATTTTTCTTCTTTAGCCATCTTCAGTAGCCATTGGCAGACGATGGCCTTCTTGTTCTTGGCCCATTCGGCTGCTGCCACTTCTGTTTCATCGTCGTCGGACCCATAATCTCAATCGACGATGACCTGGGTTATGCTTTTGACGGCCTTCCTGGTTTCTTGGAAACGCTGTTCGTGGGCCGTCACCTTCTGCGCTAGGTGGGCTAGACTATCGAAGTCCTGCGCAGAGAATCGTTCCCTGATCGGCGCGATCAAACCATGGAAGGCTAAATCGGCCAGCTGAGCGTCTGATAGCACCAGGCTATAACATCGGTTTCTCATTTCTCTGAAGCGTTGAATGTAGTCTTGGACCGATTCATTGTGTTTCTGCCTGACGCTGGTGAGGTCCGACAACTTCATTTCATGGTTGCCGGAATAAAAATAGCTGTGAAACTATTTCTCAAGATCGGCCCAACTCTGGATTGAGTTGTAAGGCAGCGAGGAGAACCAAGTGAAGGCCGATCCTGAAAGAGAAAGGGGGAATAACCGAACTCTCAAGGGGTCCGTAGCCGATGCTTCACCGCATTGTGCCAAGAATCGGCTGACATGTTCATAGGTAGAGACATTTTCTTGTCCTAAGAATTTAGAGAAGTCTAGGATCTTGTATCGGTTGGGCAGCGGGACCCTTTCGAAATGTTTTGGATAGGGGTACCGATACATATTCCCTGAATCTTTTGGTTTGAGGCCGAACTGATCCCGCATGACGTCTACGATTAGCTCGGCCCAGGCTCGGTTATCCTG
Organism: Oryza australiensis; assembly: GCA_019925245.2. Taxonomy (NCBI): domain Eukaryota; kingdom Viridiplantae; phylum Streptophyta; class Magnoliopsida; order Poales; family Poaceae; genus Oryza; species Oryza australiensis. The sequence continues at coordinate 1,582,616 of JAIFGZ020000126.1, forward strand.
CTGTATCGGCTCGTATGGGTCATACGGCACGGGTGCTTGCCGATACAGCTGTGGCGGTGTCTAAGGTCTGTAGTGATCCTGACGGCCCCCTTGGTATTGGTAGCGATGATCAGCGGGCGGCAGCCGATGCTCCTGTTGTGGCGTTGGTGGGTCTGGGAACAACTGTCGGCCCCCAACATTCTTCCGCCTGCTAGGATCAATCGGCTCTGGTTGCCGATTATTATGGAATACGTTGTCGAGTTGACCTTGAGGCAACGGTTGTTGTCGGTTTAGAATAGTGACCGTTGGTCTTACAGCCGTCTCGCCTGGACTCATGTGGCCGATCCCTCCTGGCGGGTTTGGTTGCGCTATCAGTGGAAGCGGCCGATCCTAGGTGACTAGTGTCCTGTAACCAGGAAACTGGTCATCCGCAAAATACGTGGGGCCCCGTTGCAGCTGCTCGGCTACCTTGGCATCAACCACGTGAGAGATCATATTATTGAGGATATTGACCAGGATGCTGCTCTGGCTGACCAGCGCGTGATGAACAGCCGAGTTGATCTGATCTTGTAAAGAGTATATGGCTGGATCATCTTGCAATTGAGTTGGCTCTTCCACCTTCTGCTTGACTTTCGCATCGTTTGATGAGGATGCCTTGGTATCGTTGAGGCTGAACTTGTACTTTTGGTGCACAGTTCCAGACCTCGTTTGGGTGAAGGATTGAAGGTAATTATTCTGGAGTTCCTCCACCATTTTCTTGTACTCGGCTTGCTGTTCAGCCGATAGTTGTTCCATCTTTATAGGTACGACATTGTCCTGTGTGATGCCAGAGATCTTGGAATCAACCATCTTGCCGGCAGAGTCTATTCGTCCGAGTCGAGCCGACAAAGACAGTCCCAGTGGGCGTGCCAAGAAGCGTGTTGACGAGAAATCTCTCTCACGCGCTGGCCTGGGAGATCTGCTTGACTCCAGTGCAGGTCCTTCTCGGCTGCCTACAGCGTGTAGAGCGTGCCAGTTGATTTGATCTGCTAATCAACAAGAAAAACAAGGTAGTGTTCGTTAAGCGTTAGGTTAGATCCCCGCGGGATCGGCTAAGGAAATCCATGGATGTATACATACTATTCTAGACCATATTTGGGCCAAGCGACTGGAATGTGTCGGACACGCCGAGACAGTCATCAGCCGCCCCATCCAAACATAGCGAAGAATAATAAATATACAGATCAATAACCTAGCCGATACTGGGAAACTAACATCGAATCGGTTGGTACTCCAATGAATCTCATGTGAAGATAATACTCCTAGATCAAACGTATAAGCAACATCCACCAAGAACACAATCTTGACATAAGCGACTATATTAGGGCAAATAAGGCCGGCTGAAACCCCAGCACTATCTCTTGGATAATGTAAATACCAGAAGAACAGATCACTGACGGTTCTAAAGACGACTTAATAGTTCAAACTTGATGTAGCATTAAGTATCAAAAGAAACATCCAATCTGTTACTACCGACTTACACTCCGTGAGTTGGTAAATACTACATACGAACCAAGCAACCCTTAGACCTAACCCTGTTGACCATATATTTTTGACGAGATGGGCCAACTACAAGATAGATCTAAACATTGACCTAATTCATATGCATTATATGATATATGACGCAGTAAAGCCATTAATTTCTAATGTATCATTGCGATGGAAGCATTAGAAACAGATAATCTTACCACTAGTGACAAACATTTACCTGAGTTTGGGGATCGAGACGATGCAGTCCAAAGCCAAACAGTGTGTTCGTCTAAAAGGAAAAGGGTGGCGATGCACCGAAGATTAGATTGATTGAATTGTCCTGATACAGAGGGTCTCGGGTCCTATTTATACCCAAGATACAAATATCTGTAACAACCCTGGACTCTATCTAAACTACTGTTTAAACATCATATTATCCCTAGCGGGACCCATACCGTGTTACAACTAACAATTTAACAAATCTCTAGATTACAGATACAATTGCCGTTACATGACTCTATCCATAAGTGGCAATATCTTTAAACGCACAATTAGCAACCGAATCTTCTATTTATCCTCAAGTTTCTGCACTAAACACGGTTTCATCTCTTTTGAACTCAGAATCGGCTGTCGGCTGCTCCCATTCGATCCATCCTAAGCCGATTAGCCCTGCAGGCGATCAGTCTTTTAGCCGATACGATTCCTGCCTTCAGCCGATCCGATTCCACTTGCCTTTTCAGACTTAGGAACTCAATTACCAAATTCCAGTATTAACAATTTTTCGTGTATGAAGTTAAGGCATTATCTGCTATCCAATGAGTGCACAATAATATGTAAAGCCAACATAGTCAAATACATGCTATCGACTCCAGTGTTAAAACGGCGAATTGGAAAATGGATCTTTGCCTTGATAGAGTTTGATCTGGGGTATCAGGCACCCAGGGCGGTTAAAGGACAAGCTATAGCCGATTTTATTATGGAACACAGAGACGACTCAATCAGCTCAGTTGAAATTATGCCTTGGACATTGACATTTGATGGCTCGGTGTGCACCAACGGCTGCGGTATCGGATTGGTCATTATTTCGCCTACGGGGGCAAGCTTTGAATTTGCTTTTTCTATCAACCACCATGCTACAAATAACCAAGCCGAGTACGAGGCCATGCTCAAAGGGTTACATCTGATCAAAGAAGTTGAAGCCGACGCCATCGAAATAATGGGAGATTCACTGTTGGTCATCAGCCAGTTGTCAGGTGAATATGAATGCAAAAACGACGTGTTGATGGTCTACTATTAACAATGCCGAAAGTTGATGGATGGTTTTCGGCTAGTCACTCTAAAACATATCCCCAGGGAGCAGAATACAGAAGCCAATGATTTGGCTCAAGGGGCATCGGGCTACAGGCTGATGATAAAAGACATTGAAGTGGAAGTCGCTGCCATCACAGCCGATGATTGGAGGTTTGAAGTCTATAACTATCTACAGAATCCTTCTCAATCGGCCTCGAGGAAATTACGATACAAGGCGTTGAGATATGTTTTGCTCGATGAAGATCTTTATTATCAGACGATTGATGGAGTGCTGCTAAAATTCCTTGGAGCCGATCAAGCCAAAGTGGCTATCGGAGAAGTTCATGAAGGGATTTGCGACACGCATCAATCGGCTTACAAGATGAAGGGCTACTTCGGAGAGCAGGGTATTTCTGGCCGATAATGCTGGAGGACTGTTACAGATATTATAAAGGTTGCCAGGATTGTAGAAATTTGGCGCCATACAAAGAGCACCAACATCGGCTATGAACCCAATCATAAAGCCTTGGCCGTTCAAAGGATGGGGCATCGACATGATCGGCCAGATTAATCCACTCTCAAGCAAAGGACATAAATTCATTCTGGTAGTGACAGATTATTTTACAAAATGGGTGGAGACAATTCCTTTGAAGAAAGTTGATTCCAGGGACGCAATCGAGTTTGTTAAAGAGCATATCATCTACCGATTTGGCGTCCCACAAACAATTACAACAGACCAGGGGTCTATCTTCATATCAGATGAGTTTGTTCAGTTTGCCGACGGCATGGGGATCAAATTACTTAATTCTTTGCCGTACTACGTACAAGCCAACGGGCAAGTGGAGGCTTCAAACAGAAGTCTGATCAAGCTGATTAAGAGGAATATTTCTGAGTACACAAAGCAATGGCACAGCTGATTAGCCGAATCACTTTGGGCATATCGGATGGCATGCCACGGATCTATCCAAGTCCGTCCATACAAGTTGGTCTATGGACACGAAGCAGTACTTCCATTAGAAAATATCATCGGCTCAAGGCTGATTCAGCTGCAAGATCAACTCATAATGGTCGATAAATCATTACCGATTGGAGTAGAGTACAGCGGATTAGCCAATCAGGAGCTATCCGATCCGGAACAGTGTTGGCCGATGAAAGCCGATTTGCGGATAGCCGATTCTCGCAAGCCTACAGCCGATTCCTTGGAACATCCAATTCACCAATTAGCTGATTCACTGAGTCATCCGACCGTGCTCACGCGCCTCGCTCCGATGCGTCCAACCGTAGCCAATTCCATCACAGCCGATTCCGAGGACAGAATGCCTACCACCCGTGTGCTAGCACGCGATGCAAGGCTAGGGTTTGGCTCGGGAGTGGGGATGGTTTCTGTGGAGATTGATCTCGCCGACTTCTAAAGCCGCGTGTGATCAGATTGATTCGGTGCCATTGACATGCAGCAGCTCTCCACCCCTCCCCCTTATATATAGAGTTGGCCGACTAGGTCTAGTGGCCAATCTGGACTCTATTTTGAATTGGATCCTATCCGAATTCATGGAGTTGGCCACCCATACGTTGTAAGCCAATAGGACTCTATCTGATCGGATCCCTATCCGATCGAGCCGTATCCGAGTCCAACTCGAATGCTTGTTCTTATCCCCTTAAGTGTACGACCCTGTAGGTTTAGGTATACTCGGTTTTGGCTATAATCCAACTCAGCCGACCGTCGGCTCGAGTCCAACTCAGCCGACTGTCAATAGCGACGCCTAGCAGCACATATTGATATCATAGTATACAAGAATATAATATCTGCTCTGAACCTCTAATGTGTACACAAATCCCTTTACCTCACGATACCAATTAAGATATAGGCAAGATGTGTGTGCCATCCCTTCAATAGCTTAACCATTCACTCGAACCGTATTGGATTATCTGTCTGTTGATTGACTCCTCAATCAACTCGGCATGGCCATGCACTTCCATAATCCATTACCTCGAGGGGCGAGATATCTCTCCCAAAGGAGGGGCAAATTCCATCTTGATCACTAACATCCCACTCCATGTTTCATAACAAACCCGAAGACTACTTTTATAACTACTCGGATTACGAACAGCGTTTGGTAGTCCAAAGTAGGCTACTACACATGTTGGAATCCATGATGATCTCAGGTCTAAGGACTTTGTACTACCACTACCCGAGACCAACTAATGGCACATTAAATCATGTATTGTCTCATTGTGGGTCTATCCAACAATGTGTTCTCTAACACATGTCCATGTATATTGATTTGGTATCTCCATACCATGATCTACGAGACATGATCATCAATCAATAAACATGCCGATCTTAGAATCATATTTGTTTCAACAATATGACATATGATCAGGGATCATTTAGAAATAGATTCATACATAAAGAGTCTCATAAATAAGTCACATACATATTGATCAATATAAGTTGTTTATTTCATGGAACCGAATAACACTTTATTCATAAATACATAAACATTGACCATGATATCCAACATCTCCATGTTGCCTCTAGGGCATATCACTCACGTCTCTCACTTGCAATAGAGTCAATCATGTAAGTATCTAATACCCATTGCTCTTGTGTGTGCCTCATGTTTCGGCCGAGCGAGAGGTTTTGTCAACGGGTCGGCTATGTTGAGATCCGTGTGCACTTTGCATATCTTGACATCATCTCTGTCCACAATCTCGCGGATGAGATGATATCACCGAAGTATGTGTTTGGACTTCGATGTGACCTCGGCTCCTTGGCTTGCGCAATGGCTCCACTATTATCACAATAGAGACATTGTTCCAGTTGCACTGGTCATCACACCCAGCTCAGAAACAAATTTCTTGATCCAAACAGCCTCCTTTGTAGCTTCCGAAGCAGCAATGTACTCGGCCTCCGTTGTAGAATCAGCAACAGTATCCTGCTTGGAACTCTTCCAGCTGACTGTGCCTCCATTCAGGCTGAACACGAACCCAGTTGCGATCTATAATCATCCTTGTCCGTTTGGAAGCTAGCATCGGTGTAACCACTTACAACGAGCTCTTCTTCACCTCCATAGACTAGGAACATATCCTTAGTTCTTCTCAAGTACTTAAGGATATTCTTTACGGCGATCCAGTGACCTTCACTGGATTCGACGTATCTGCTCGTAGCACTCAAAGCGTACGAGACATCCGGACGTGTACAAAGCATGGCATACATGATGGATCCAATTGCTGAAGCATATGGAACCATACCCATCTAATCTCGCTCATCATGTGTCCGAGGACACCGATTCTTGCAAAGATTAATATCATGTGACATGGGCAAGAATCCTTTCTTGGATTCATGCATGTTGAACCTTTTCAACACCTTGTCAATATATGTACTTTGGCTTAATCCAATTAGCCTCTTGGATCTATCTCTATAGATCCGAATGCCTAATATGTATGCTGCCTCCCTAAGTCTTTCATGAAAAACTATTTTTCAATGAAGACTTAACAGATTCTAGCATAGGAATATCATTTCCAATCGTAATATGTCATCCACATATAAAGATTAGAAATACAATTGCGCTCACACCGACTTTTTGTAAACATAGGCCTCCTCTTCATTTTTGATGAAACCAAACCCTTTGATTACTTCATCAAAAAGAATGTTCCAACTCGAGATGTTTGCTTCATTCCATAAATGGATTTCTGGAGCTTATATATCTTTCCAAGCGATTGTGGATCGACAAAACCCTCAGGTTGTATCATGTATACATCCTCGCTTAGGTTTCCATTTAGGAAAGCCGTTTTGACATCCATCTCCCATATCTCATAATCGAAATATGCAGCAATCGCTAGGATAATCTGAATAGTCTTAAGCATTGCGACGGGCGAGAAGGTTTCATCATAATCAACACCTTGAATCTGTTTAAAACCTTTCGTCACCAATCGCGCCTTATAGATGCGAACATTTCCATCCATGTTGGCCTTTTTATTAAAAACCCATTTGCACTCAATGGTTTTGACACCATCAGTGGATCAACCAAGTTCCAAACTTGATTATCATACATGGATTCTATTTCAGATTTCATGGCTCTAAGCCACTTGTTGGAATCAGGTCCCACCATCGCTTCCTCATAGGTCTTAGGCTCATCGTTGTCCAACAACAATATATCACGTTGTTCCGCACTGTGTACGTCGGGCGCACAACGTGATCTTTCGAGCCTCCATGGGGTGGTGTATCTACAACAGATGGCGCAACATCTTGTTCCTCCTTGTGGTTACGTGGTAGTGAAACATTTTCTAGTGTTTCTTGAACTTCTTCAAGATGCACCCTGCTCCCACTAACCCTTCTTGAAAGAAACTCATTCTCCAAGAAAACACCGTGTCGGGCGACAAACACATTGCCTTGTTCCTAATTATAAAAGTAATATCCCTTAGTTTATTTAGGATATCCCACAAAGAAACACTTGTCAGATTTGGGTGTGAGTTTGTCGGACTATAAACGTTTTACATAAGCCTCACATCCCCAAATTTTGAGAAAAGACAAACTATGGGGTCGCCGTGTCCATATCTCATATGGTGTCTTTTCAACCGACTTAGATGGAACTCTATGTAGTGTGAACGCATGTTTCAAGAGCATATCCCAGAAGGATAACGGAAGATCACTTTGGCTCATCATGGACCGCATCATGTCCAACAAGGTGCGATTTCTCCGTTCCGACACCCCATTCCATTGTTGAGTTCTTGGCAGAGTCAAGCGTGGAACAATTCCACAATCTTTCGGATGATTACCAAACTCTTGGCTCAAGTATTCCCCTCCACGATCGATCGTAGAAACTTGATTGTTTTCCCTAAATGATTCTATACTTCATTCTGGAATTGTTCGAACTTTTCAAAGGACTCGGACTTATGCCTCATTAAGTAGATATAACCATATCTACTAAAGTCATCGGTGAAGGTAATGAAGTACGATAACCACCTCGGCGGTTGAGCTCATTGGTCCACATACATCGGTATGTACAAGTGCCAAGAAGTCATTTGCTCTCTCACCGTGTCCCGTGAAAGGTGCCTTTGTCATCTTACAAAGTAAACAAGATTCACATGTCTCAAATGATTCAAAATCAAAAGAGTGAAGCAATCCATCGTTATGGAGCTTCTCCATGCGTTTCGATTTATATAGCCTAAGCGAAAATGCCGATAAATGTGGGGTTTGCATCATTTGGGAGTTGTCTCTCGTATTAATGTTATAGATGGGAGACGCTTTAAGATTCAAAACGTATAATCCATTCACCAATGGAGTATGAAAATAGAACAAATCTCCGAGATAAACTAAACAACCATTGTCCATTGATCTAAAATCATATCCTTTCGCTTGCAAACATGAAGCGAAAATAACGTTTTGACATAGAGTTGGAAAACAATAACAATTATTTAATTCCAAAACTAATCCGAAGGTAAATGAAGTGGTACGTGCCGGCAAGAACGTAGCAACACTTGCTCCATTGCCGACGTGCGGGTTCACCTCGCCCTTCTCAAGCCTCTACTTCTTCTCGTTCCCGCAACAATTTGGCAAATATGAGCTACGATCCGGATCAAATACCCAAGAGTCGGTAGGTGAAGTAGCAAGATTAATGTCTATAACATTAATACCGAGAAGTCACACTTTGCTTCGTTTGAGAGCCTCCATGTACTTCTTGCAGTTCCTTTTCCGTGACTTGTCTCCTTGCAATAGAAGCAAACAACATCGATGCCGTCGACCCCTTCTTGCCCTTCTTTGCGTTGGAGGCACTCGCGATCTCATCGGGAGTTAATTTCCCCTTGGTGCAAAGTTTCTTGACAGTGGTGTGCGCTTAGCCTTCGCATCATCATCACATGATGACCGTTTTTCGGATACTCCTCTCGCCTGTCTTTAACATCCCATGCAATTCGGCCAAGGTCTTATCCATATTGTTCATGTGATAATTCAATATGAATGGCTCGAAGCTCGGAGGGAGCGACCGAAGAATCACATCGTAGCCAACTCTTGGCTAAGGGAAAACCTAGTTTTTCCGGACTCTCAATGTAGCCAATCATTTTTATCACATGCGGACCGACGGGATTCCCTCAACAAGCTGCACGCAAACAAGGACTTTGAGGTGTTAAACCTCTCGGCCCTAGCTTGGTTCTCAAACATGCCACGCAGTCCCTGAATAATAGTATGAGCATCGCTGCTCTCATATTGCTTAGAAGCTCGGAGGACATTGTAGCTAGCATGAGACAACTTATGTCTAGGGAATCATTAGTGTGCTTCTCATAAGCCCTCCGTGCAGTGCAGTAGCATTACTAGGCAAATCATCGGGATAGGGTACTTCAAGAACGTACTCCTTGCGCTCTTGCTTGAGAACAATTCTCAAGTTGCGATACCAATCCATAATGTTTGTTCCATTCAATTTTTCTTTCTCGAGAATAGATTCAAATTAAAGGTACTGGATGTAGTATTAGCTGCCATTTATTCTACAACAGAAAAAGAAAAGTTTAGGACAATGTTTATGCTATGTCTATTGTTAAACAATTTAACATAAGACTCCCATTACGAATTTTACACCTTCCATCTAGGTTACGTATTGGGTCAAGATCCACATGTTAATTAATTTTATAGTGAGCTTTGGCATCATGGCTAGAAGATTAATAACATCGGTAACCAACTCCTTGCTAATCATATCTCTATGTGACTCTTGTTGTTGGTGTGGCATCTCCATGCCCCGGCGCCAACCTATGCCCCAAGGCCCAAAATTGTTTTGATAGCCTTGTTAAGTAAACCAAATGCTCCTGCTGTATATGTCCGACATATACCCCATCGTGTTATGATAGAGAATGGCACTCTGCTTTGGCAGACCCACCATTGACGAGCATAACGGTGACGGGTGCAATATTTGGAAGGGCATCATTACTACTTAATTTTGCGAGGGATGCTATCCTATCAAACAAACATATCACATATATGAAAGCAGGTAGAATAGCATATAATGAAATAGTATGGTCCCCTTCGCATGGTGATCTCCATCTCCATGCCGGTGTAGAGGATCTTCATCTTCATCACCGTTCTTCCAAGTGTTGAATGCTTGATTTCTTCAAACTAAGCTACTACTATAGAAGCTATAATTGAAGATTACATCGACTCGTAGGTCGTGAAAGAATTTACAAGCATTGCACGTAAGAAAGAATATTACAGGGATTGCACATATGAAAGAATATTACATGCATCACATGCATCTCATACATACAATAGGGCCATACCATCTCAAAGCATTCTCTGCAAAAACAAGTTAGGCGTAGAACGTTTTCTACCTATCACAGAGATACGGCATCGAGACGACCTAAAAGGGGGGCGCACACGGCTTCCGGGCAGCGTCCGGAACACCACACGAAATCCATAGATCCAATCTATGAAATCACTTACGGAAACCATATCGGCATAATCAAATTATGCCGTCCCGATACACTATCAAGGGAGATGGTTTGTGTAGGCGCGAGGCAGCAAACAAGGTCGGACTACGAGACAGCTTCGGCATAATCACATTATACCGTTTTGATACACTATCAAGGAACGCTATCTCGAACCCAACTCAAACCGAGTTCTATGGATATTGCTTCGACGTAATCACATTACGCCGTTCCGATACACTATCAAGGAATGCAATTACCATCTACTCTCCTCTACAGATCCCGTAAAACCGATTGATCTAATCAACCCGTGTGCTAAACTTATTACAGATCCAATCTAAAACCCGAACTAAGCAAGATTAGCTCTGATACCATTGTAGGGTTACATGGAAGCTACAATAGCTAATAACAAAAATTTCTACCGTGCAAACCAGGAACACTTGCAAGTAACGGTCGATAGATCGTTACCGATTGGAGTAGAGTGCAGCGGATTAGCCAATCAGGAGCTATCCGATCCGAAACAGTGTTGGCCGATGACAGCTGATTTGTCGATAGCCGATTCTCGCAAGCCGATTCTTGGGAACAACCGATTCACCAATCAGCCGATTCACCAAGTCGTCCGACCGTGCTCGCGCGCCTCGCTCCGATGCGCCCAACCGTAGCCAATTCCACCACAGCCGATTCCGGGGACAGAATGCCTACCACCCGTGTGCTAGCACGCGATGCAAGGCTAGGGTTTGGCTCGGGAGTGGGGATGGTTTCCGTGGAGATTGATCTCGCCGACTTCTGAAGCCGCGTGTGATCAGATTGATTCGGTTCCAATTGACATGCAGCAGCTCTCCACCCCTCCCCCTTATATATAGAGTTGGCCGACTAGGTCTAGTGGCCGATCTGGACTCTATTTTGAATCGGATCCTATCCGAATTCATAGAGTTGGCCACCCATACGTTGTCAGCCCATAGGACTCTATCTGATCGGATCCCTATCCGATCGAGCCGTATCCGAGTCCAACTCGAATGCTTGTTCTTATTCCCTTAAGCATGTGACCCTGTAGGTTCAGGTATACTCGGTTTTGGCTATAGTCCAACTCAGCCGACCGTTGGCTCGAGTCCAACTCAGCCGACCGTCAATAGCGGCGCCTAGCAGCACATATTGACACCATAGTATACAAGAATATAATATCGGCTCTGAACCTATAATGTGTACACAAATCCCTTTTCCTCACGATACCAATTAAGCTACAGGCAAGATGTGTGTGCCATCCCTTCAATAGCTTAACCATTCACTCGAATCGTATTGGATTATCTGTGTGTTGATTGACTCCTCAGTCAACTCGGCATGGCCATGCACTTTCATAATCCATTACCTCGAGGGGCCCAGAGGTATCTCTCCCAAAGGAGGGGCAAATTCCATCATGATCACTCACATCCAACTCCATGTTTCATAGCAAACCTGAAGACTACTTTTATAACTACCTAGTTACGGAATAGTGTTTGGTAGTCTCAAAGTAGGCTACTACACATGTTGGTATCCATGATGATCTCCAGGTCTAAGGACTTTGTACCACCACTACCTGAGACCAACTAATGACACATTAAATCCTGCAGTGTCTCATGGTGGGTCTATCCAACAATGTGTTCTCTAACACATGTCAATGTATATTGATTTCGTATCTCCATACCATGATCTACGAGACATGATCATCAATCAATAAACATGCCGATCTTAGAATCATATTTGTTCCAACAATATGACATATGATCAGGGATCATTTAGAAATAGATTCATACATAAAGAGTCTCATAAATTACTTATTGATCAATATAAGTTGTCTATTTCATGGAACTGAATAACACTTTATTCATAAATACATAAACATTGACCATGATATCAAACATCTCCATGTTGCCTCTAGGGCATATCACTAACATCATCGGCCTCATCGCCTTGGTCAGATCCTTCAGATGAGACACGACCGCCTTGATGCTTGATCGCTTATCTTCTATCTCTTTAGGTAGGACGCCCATGTATTCTTCTTGCATTTGGATCTCTGTAGTGATTTGGACTTATTCAGCTATTATTTGATCCCTTTGTGTCCGAAGCTGTTCAAGTCTTGCGGCTGGCTCCGTCTTCATGGTGTCGAAATTGGCTTTCTTGGCCTTGATATATTCCTGGCTTGATTTGATTGCGGCCAATAGTGACTGGTTCTCTCGACGATCGGCAAGGCGTTGTTGGGCTCGGTCATACTTCACTTGGTGTGCCTCTAGGAAGGTGGCCGGGACGATCGCGTCGACCACTGCGTCTGGCAGCTGGCTCTGAATTTCCTTGAACCGAGCGTGGATTGGGCCACAGTCGGCTACCAGCGCGTCTAGAGAGCTCTCTAGCCGATTGCCGATATTGGCCAGAGCCGCTTTGAGGTCTGCATCGAGCGGCACCAGCGCCCTCTCGCCTCCTTCGTCAGGGTCTTCAAACTCTGACAGGTCGAAGCCCAAGAGATTGGCTATGTTCTGCAAAAAGAAAGCAACAGTTAGAAGAATAACGAACTTATCAAGCTGATTGATGAAGACGAACGAGGCTTACTGTGGGCATCGGAGCCAGAGTTGGTTCTGCGTCAGCTTGGTCGCCGCCTGCAGTCGAAGTGACTTCCTCGTCGACGTGGCCGCTGCTCGTAGCTGATTGGGTGTGCTCACTTGACACCTGGGGGGCAGGCGTAGGCGTGCGTGGTGGCTGCAGAGAGAGTTAGTTGGGAATCGGCTAAACAATACAAGGAGTGTGATGATAAGAGCTTACTGATCGCAGGGGAGCTGATTTCTTCCTGGTCACACGCTTTGTTCTCTGCCAATTCAAAGATGCAGCGAAGGCGTGAGTAAATGCAGATAAGTGGTTCGAAGAGGGGAAGGAAGTGTGAAGTCACTTACCGTTACCGGCCGAGCAGGGCGCCTCGAAGGACTTGGAGTTTTCTGAACGCTGCTCTCGTCGGCTGATGGGGTTGCGATGTATTTCTCTGAGCTGGAGTCGATTGCGGCTTCATCAACAGCATCTGCAGCTTCTTCGTCCTCCACTTCTTGAGTCAAAAAGGCATCCACGGCCGGATCAATTGGGGACAAGTCATCATCAGCTACGGCTCACTTTGCCTTCTTGGCTGCTCTCTTTCTCGCTTCGGTAGCTGGAGTAGCAGCAGCTAACAGCTGGGCCCTCTTTGTCCAATGGAGCGGCTCACGGGTTTGACCATGAAGTAGCGTGCCCACCTTTGGTGCGTTGAAGCCGATTGGAGATGGTGCCAGCCCACACCCGTTCGGCAGGACGCCGGGCACGTAGTTGATCACCACCCCGCTTCGGCTCACTGGGGGAGGGGAATCGTCGATTGTCTACAGCGAAAGAGAGTTATGGTTAGCCGACGATACAAGTAATAGCCGATGAATAAACAAGAGCTGGGAGAGGTGCTTACCGATGGAATTCTATAAGGGTCGACGATGGTCATATACATTGTGGCCGATTGGTGGAATAGGTGTTGCTTCCACTCGCCCCACGACCGGTTGAAGATCGATGATCTGGTTATCACAAAGTTGATTCTGTTCATGCTGCCGAGAGGAGGAGTTGGGAGTTGAAGTAGCCGAAGCATCATTATATTGCCTTCGATTCTTCCCCTCGGCTGGATCTTATCGGCAAACCACAAGCCGATAGGCAGCTGGCCCATTCCAAACTGTCTCGCCGCCACCATTGGGTGATAAAACTCATATGTTTTGGTGACGTTGCGGCCTTGATGAACGCCGACGGGGAGAATGCAGGGGGTGATGGCAGTGACAGTGATGCGCTGTGTATTCTTCTGAATCGAGCTCATCTAGCCGAAGATTGTCTGGCTGTTCAAATTCGATGAAGTATTCATATGCAAACCAGATCTTGGAGGCGTTTGGAAAGCCGCTGTACAGCCGATCAAACCACTCCGTGAAATTTTTGGCCGTCAGTTTTGAGCCCGGATAGATCGAAGCAGCCTCACCATATGACGTCGGCCACCGAGTGGTTTTTTGCTCATCATCCACAATCCTCGGCTCTAACAACGGGAACTCGGCTTGAAGGGGAGCAGGCTGTTCAGCTATCTTGTACAAGTGCAGGTTAAGCCAAAGTTGCAATAACCACCATGGACCTCCGGTGTCAACGGACTGCTTGGAGGCCAGCCGAGCCGAAGCCGAACCCAGGACTTGGTATAGATAACCCAATAGGTACTTGTCTAAGGGGATGTTCTTTTTCTCCACTAGGGCTTCAGCTACGTGCTGCCAGTTGCCGGTTGGACCACAGCTAGATCCACAAAATACAAACTTCTCTAACCACATGAGGAGGAAGGCGGTGTGCTCTCTATCCGAAATTAGCCCATCCTTCATGTTCATAGAAATGAAGCCGTTCTAGACGCCAATGCTTTTGGTCTTGAAAGTATGTTGGCACTTGCGCTGAAGATCACTTGGGCTGACCATGGAAGTGATGTCTAAGCCGGTTATCATCACCACATCCATCAGAGTGGGGGTCATCGGCCCTTGTCTAAATAGGAAAGCGTTGAGTGTGTCGGACAAAAAATAGTGAGCAGCCGATAGAAGGGATTCGTTCTTGGGCATGTTGGCTATCGTCAGTTCTAAGCACTGAGCTATTCCAAGCTCGGTCTAGTGCGTTCTTTTCCTAGCCGACATCCTTAAAAACCAGGCTGGCCAGGATTTGTCGTTGACGGCCATGATTTGAAGGCGCTAGTCTAGTATGACAGATTAGGGGTTGAAAACCTAAAGGGGATCTGATCGGTTTCTGCGTTTATTATTTCACTTGGGTCCAAGTTACCGATCAGCCCTAGAAAGTATTGGTTCTGATGGGCTAAGTTGGGGATTACGATTTGGTGGGTTAAGTGCTACAGAATGAGGAAAGAAACAAGGAATCATGAAGAGGCATAAACTAAATCGTGGAAAGAAAAAGGAAATGAAGCCGATGAACTTACCTCGGGGTACGATGGCTGCTGCGACGTGTCGGCAGCGGTGCTTGAGGAAGCCATTGCTGGGGATCATCGCCTCTTAGGGTTCCCCGAAGAAGATGCGGGCTTCGAGGTCGCCGAGGTCGCTGGGGAGGTCGCCGGAGAGTTCGAGGGTTGCTGAGGTGGCTGTTTGTTTGTGACAGCGTGACGCGTGTGGTGGTCGCTGGGGCGGTATTTAAAGAGTGTTTTTTGGCAGCCAAAACGGTTTAGGTCGAAAAGAGCGGGAATTTGGAAAAGCAGCAAATCCGTGATATTATCTTATCACGGACTTGGGGGCATGTGTTAACAGCTAAGTTTGGTAACCAAATCCCTAAGTTCCTGCTGAGATGGAAGCGGAATCGGATCGGAAGAATAGAGGTCAAGTCGGCTGCGATACAATCCGCTACAAGGCCAATCGGCTGAGGTTGAGTCGGACAAGGACAGCCAATAGCCGATGCCGAGTCAGAGAAGAAGATGGAACCGTTTCCGATAAGGGTGCTTAAAGATAAATAGAAGATTTGGTTCCCAAATTGTGCATTAAAAGGTATTGCAATCTATGGATAGAGTCCTGTAACGGCAATTGTATCTGTAAATTAGAAATTTGTTTAGATTTCCTATTGTAATGCGGCATGGGACTATGTCTCGGAATATTGGCGTACCATGTATAGTAAATTAGATAGAAACCATGTCTTGCACGGGTAGTTTTATTCATGGATATTAATAGGGCCCGAGATCTCTGTACAAAATATTACACATACAATCAATACAACTTTCGGCGCATCGCCTCCTATTTTCTTCAGACGAGCACTTAATCCGGCTTTGGGCTGCATCGTTTCGATCCCCAATTAAGGTAAATGTATTTCATTAGTGGTGTATCTCGTCGAATTTAGTTCTTCCATCGCTATGATACTCTAGATTCAATGATTTATGTTGCGCTAGTTATCATATATCACATATAATCTAGAATAATGTCTAGATCTATCTTGACATCGGCCTGTTTCTGTCAAGAACTAGCAGCCAATAGAGCTAGATCTAGGGGTTGGCCTAGATTATATGCGATATCCACCGTCTCGATGGTTTTACATCAGTCATAATAGATCTGATTGTTCTTTTTATATTTGATGCTGCATCAATTTGACCTATTAAGGCGTTCTTAGAGCTCTTATGATCTATTCGGCTAGATGTATATGTTTAGAGACAGTGCTGGGGTTTCAGCCGGCCTTATCAGTTTTAATATTCTTTTGGTATGTTTATTATTAGATTTATTAAAGACGCCTCTTATATAAAGATCTTGCTTTAGATAATTGCCCTAAGCCAGAATCAGTCTGTCAGCCACAGCCGACAGCTGACTGATCTAGGTTTAGCGCATTTAGCTCAGATCAATATCTTTTCATAAGATATATCAGAGTACTAGCCGATTCACAGTTAGTCTTATGGTATCGGCTAGGCTGTTAATGCATATATTTATTATCCCTTTGTATATTTGGATTAAGTGGTTAATACTATCTCGGCATAGTCGATCTATCCTAGTCACTTAGTTTAAATGCACTTCGGGATAGCATATATATGTAGATTGATTCCCTCAGCCGATCCAGTAGGATCTAACTTAACCCTTAACGCATATATCTTTGTTTTTTTGTTGGTTAACAGATCAAACCAACTGGCACGCCCTGTATTGCATAGACAGCCGAGAAGGACCTGCACTGGAGTCAAGCAGATCTCCTAGGCTAGCGCGTGAGAGAAATTCCACATCAACACATCTGTCAAACCAAATTGCGATTCCTAGTCTTGTTCACATCAACTAATACTTTTTAGGCCCAATCAGCAATAAAGACCATACCGATTTTATTAATGCTGAGACCAACAGAATCCCCTATAGGTTAGCAAACCCTAGCCTAACACATTGTACTGGGACCTTCAAATCATGGCCATCCACTGATAAATCTTAGCCAGCATGGTACAATAGGATATCGACTACCAAGCAAACGCACTGGGAAGAACTAGGGATAGCATAGTGCCTAGCCCTAACAATAGTCGTTATGCCTAAGGATGAAACCCTGCTGTTTGCTTCCAGCTACTTTTGGTCAAATACCTTAAAAGCTTTTCTGTTTCAACAAGGACCAATGACACCCACACTTTTGGATGTATGATCACTTAGCTAGATGTCACATCGTCGGTCAACCCTATCAGCCTGAACACAAAAGGGCAATTCTCTTTCAAGACTAGAGCCATTGGAGGCTGGAATGGATTCATAAGCCAAAATATGGGAACCGATTCAGTAGGCCCTAGGGAGCACAAAACTTTTCTCATGATGTGGTTAGAAAAATTCATGTTTTGTGGCTCAAGCTGCGGCCCTACAACCAATTGGTAGCATATAGCCAAAGCCTTAGTGGAGAAGAAACAAATTCCCTTGGGCAAATATCTGCTGGGCTTTCTGTATCAAACTCTGAACAACCGGCTAGAATCGCAGCCGATTCGGCTATCAGCACTGGTGGCCCATGGTGGTTTCTACAGCTCTGGCTTATATTGCACACTCAGAAATTTGCCGAGAGGCTTGAACTAGTGGAGGCTGAATTCCCAAGAGTAGAACCGATGGCAGATGAAGACGGTGAAGAAGTCACCATGCGCCGATGCATGTCATTTGGAAAAGCTGCATCTTCCTATCCCTGATCCAAGTTATCGGCTGAACTCCTTAGTGATTGGTTATGCAACCTCTATGATGGATTCCCGAAGGGCACAAGGACTAGGTTTGCATATGCAAACTTTGAAAATTTTGAACTGCCCAACGACTTTAGATTTAATGAGATCAACTCTGAAAGATTTGAAAAGTCTAGGGAAGTTTTCATAGCAGCTATCTCTCCTTGCATCCTCCCAGTAGGCATCTATCAAGGAAGAAATGTCTTGTTGTCATATGAGTTCTATCATCCCATGACTGCTGCCAGACAGATGGGAATGGGACAGCTGCCGATCGATTTATACTTTGCTGACAAAATCCAAACCAGGGGAGAGATCACATTGGGGCTCATGGTGAACAAGCTACTAAGTATTAAAGGCCCCTCCCTCGGCAGCATAGACAATATAGAATTGGCCATGATGAGGAGTGCCCGCTTCGACTGATGGTGGATTGAGTGGAAAAAACATCTTTTCCATCAGTCGGCTTCGATGTACACGACCACCATCCTTCCGAAATCGATTCCAGAGGTAAACACTTTTCCTTTGTCAAATTCGTCATCATCGGCTAACATTCTTTAAAATTTAACCATGTCTTTTCCTGTTTGCAAACTACCGATCCCTCTCCTCCTCATGTGTGCTATGCTCCGGGGATCATCCCAAATGGTGGTGGCCTCACCCCTTCCTTGATCGGCTTCAACGCGCCCAAGGTTATATCCCTGCTTCAAGGCCAAATGCGTCAGCTGATCGGCACTGAGGCAAAAAAGAAATTGGCCAAGCCATCAGTTGTCGATGCGTCGGCCGCACAGAAGAAAACGTCTAAAAGGAAAAAAACAACTACAGCTGATGACTTACCGAACTTAGATCCAGATGTGGAGGCATTCTGGGATCAAGAAGAGCTAGAGAAAGCTATTGATGAGGCTGCAGCCGATACAAGAGAGACAAGGAGAACTGTGCAAACACCACCAGCCGACGACCTAGCTCCACAGAAAACACCAAGTCCTCAGAGACGTCAACCTCAACCTCGACCTCAGCCAGTATGCATTCTTTCGAAATCCTCTTCCTTTAATTTCTCACATTCAACTCTTCATTAAGAAATTGGCCACAAGGAAGAAGCCAGCTCCACCTCCATCGGTAATTCTATACTCAGGCTGTAAGTGATATGCCCTAGTGGCAACATGGAGATGTTGGATACCAAGGTCAATGTTTATGTATAAATGAATAAAGTGTTATTCAGTTCCATGAAATAGACATCTTGTATTGATAAATAAGTACGTGACTTATTTATGAGACTCTTTATGTATGAATCTATTTCTAAACGATACCGATCATATGTCATATTGTTCGAACAAATATGATTCTAAGATCGGCATGTTTATTGATTGATGATAATGTCTCATAGATTACGGGTATGGAGATACCAAATCAATAAACATGGACACATGTGTTAGAGAACACATTGTTGGATAGACCCACCATGAGACACTACAGGAAATAATGTGCCATTAGTTGGTCTCGGGTAGTGTTGGTACAAAGTCCTTAGACTCGAGATCATCATGGATTCCAACATGTGTAGTAGCCTACTTTGGGACTACCAAACGCTATTCCGTAATCGGGTAGTTATAAAAGTAGTCTTTGGGTTTGCTATGAAACATGGAGTGGGATGTGAGTGATCAAGATGGAATTTGCCCCTCCTTTGGAGAGATATCTCTGGGCCCCTCGAGGTAATGGATTATGGAAATGCATGGCCATGCTAAGTTGATTGAGGAGTCAATCAACAGACAAATAATCCAATACGGTTCGAGTGAATGGTTAAGCTATTGAAAGAATGGCACACATCTTGTCTATAGCTTAATTGGTATCGTGAGGCAAAGGGATTTGTGTACACATTACGGGTTCGAGCCGATATTATATTCTTGTATACTATGGTGTCAATATGTGCCGCTAGGCGTCGCGTTGATAGATCGACTGAGTTGGACTCGAGCTGACAGTCGGCTGAGTTGGACTATAGCCGAAACCGAGTATACCTAAACCTACAGGGTCACACGCTTAAGAGGATAAGAAAAGGCATTCGAGTTGGACTCAGATACGGCTCTATCAGATAGGGATCCGATCGGATAAAGTCCTATGGGCTTACGAAGTCCGGCTGACAAACTCTATGAGATTCGGATAGGATCCGATTCAAAATAGAGTCCCGATGGGCCTCTAGGCCCAACCGGAAACTCTATATAAAGGGGTGAGGGGTGGAGAGCTGACACATGTCAATCAAATTGCATTGCGCCGAGATCAATCTCCACGGAAACCCTCCCCACTTTCGAGCCAAACCCTAGCCTTGCATCTTGTGCTAGCACACGGGTGTTCGGTGTTCTGTCCCCGGACGTGTGGATACCGGTAGAGGCGCTACTACGTTGCGGCGCTATTGATCGGCTACGAATCGGCTGCAATCGGAGCGAGGCGACTGCGGCAGATCGGCGACGCAAGCGCGGCTGTGGTGGATCGATCGGCTTTTGTGGAATCAGCAGAGGTCGAGCGCATCGGAGCGAGGCGCGAGAACACGGTCCGACGACTCGGATGGGCTGCAGCATCGGTGAATCGGCTGTCATCGGCTAGCACTGTTCCAGATCGGATAGTCCTAATTGGCTAATGCACTGCACTCTACTCCAATCGGTAACGATCTATCGACCCTTACTTACAAGTGTTCCTGGTTTTCGCGGTAGAAAAGTTTTTATTTTTGGCTAGCGTAGCCTCCGTGTAACCCCTCAGTGGTATCAGAGCTAATCTTGCTTAGTTCGAGTTTTAGATTGGATCTGGAACAAGTTTTGCACACGGGTTGATTAGATCAATCGGTTTTACGGGATTTGTTGAGGAGAGTAGATGGTAATTGCGTTCCTTGATAGTGTATCGCAACAGCGTAATGTGATTACGCCGAAGCAATATCCATAGAACTCGATTTGAGTTGGGTTCGAGATAGCGTTCCTTGATAGTGTATCGGAACGGTATAATGTGATTATGCCCAAGCTGTCTCGTAGTCCGACCTTGTTTGCTGCCTCGCGCCTACGCAAACCATCTCCCTTGATAGTGTATCGGGACGACATAATGTGATTATGCCGATATGGTTTCCGTAAGCGATTTCATAGATTGGATCTATGGATTTCGTGTGGTGTTCCGGACGCTGCCCGGAAGCCGTGTGCGCCCCCCTTTTAGGTCGTCTCGATGCCGTATCTCTGTGATAGGTAGAAAACGTTCTACGCCTAACTTGTTTTTGCAGAGAATGCTTTGAGATGGTATGACCCTATTGTATGTATGAGATGCATGTGATGCATGTAATATTCTTTCATATGTGCAATCCCTGTAATATTCTTTCTTACGTGCAATGCTTGTAATATTCTTTCATGACCTGCGAGTCGATGTAATCTTCAATTATAGCTTCTATAGAAGTAGCTTAGTTTGATGAAAAACAAGCATCATGCACATTGGAAGATGATGCCGAAGATGGAGAACCTCGCAGCATGGAGATGGAGATCACCATGTGAAGGGGACCATACTATTTCATTATATGCTATTCACTTGCTTTCATATATGTGACATGTTTGTTTGATAGGATAGCATCCCTCGCAAAATTGAGTAATAATGATGCCTTCCAAATGTTGCACCCGTCACCGTTATGCTCGTCAATGGTGGGTCCCAAAGCAGAGTGCCATTTTCTATCATAACACGAGGGGTATATGTCGAACATATATAGCAGAACCATTTGGTTGACTTAACAAGGCTATCAAAACAGTTTTGGGCCTTGGGGCATAGGCTGGCGCCGGGGCATGGAGATGCCACACCAACAACAAGAGTCACATAGAGATGTGATTAGTAAGGAGTTGCTTACCGATGTTATTAATTTTCTAGCAGTGATGCCAAAGCTCACTAGAAATTAACTAACATGTGGATCTTGACCCAATACGTAACCTAGAGGGAAGGTGTAAAATACGTAATGGGAGTCTAATGTTAAATTGTTTAACAATAGACATAGCATAAACATTGTGCTAAACTTTGCTTTTTTCGTTGTAGAATAAATGGCGGCTAATACTACACCCAGTGCTTTTAATTTGTGATCTATTCTCGAGAAAGAAAAATTAAACGGAACAAACTTTATGGATTGGTATCGCAACTTGAGAATTGTTCTCAAGCAAGAGCGTAAGGAGTACGTTCTTGAAGTACCTTATCCGGATGATTTGCCTAACAATGCTACCGCAACGCACGGAGGGCTTACGAGAAGCACACTAATGATGCCCTAGATATAAGTGTCTCATGCTTGCTACAATGTCCCCGAGCTTCGAAGCAATATGAGAGCAGCGATGCTCACACTATTATTCGGGGACTCGCATGGCATGTTTGAGAACCAAGCTCGGGCCGAGAGGTTCAACACCTCGAAGTCCTTATTGCGTGCGACTTGTTGAGGGAATCCTACAGTCCACATGTGATAAAGATGATTGGCTATATCGAGAGTCTTGAGAAACTAGGTTTCCCTCTTAGCCAAGAGTTGGCTACATACGTCATTCTCCGCTTGCTCTCTCCGAGCTTCGAGCCATTCATATTAAATTATCACATGAACAACATGGATAGAACCTTGGCCGAATTGCATGGGATGCTAAAGACAAAGTGAGGAGAGTATCCGGAAAAACGGTCATCATGTGATGATGATGCAGAAGGCTAAGTGCAAACCACCTGTCAAGAAACTTTGCACCAAGAGGAAGTTAACTCCCGATGAGATCGCGAGTGCCTCCAATGCAAAGAATGGCAAGAAGGGGTCGGCGGCATCGGATGCCGTTTGCTTCTATTGCAAGGAGATAGGTCACTGGAAAAGGAACTGCAAGAAGTACATGGAGGATCTCAAAAAGAAGCAAAGTACGACTTCGCTTCGGTATTAATGTTATAGACATTAATCTCGCTACTTCACATACGACTCTTGGGAATTTGATACCGGACCAGTAGCTCGTATTTGCAAATCGTTGCAGGGAATGAGAAGAATTAGAGGCTTGAGAAGGGGCGAGGTGAACCTGCGCGTCGGCAATGGAGCAAGCGTTGCTACGATTGCGTTGGCACAGTACCACTTCATTTATCTTCACGATTAGTTTTGGAATTAAATAATTGTTATTGTGTTCCAACTCTATGTCAAAATGTTATTTCCGCTCTCATGTTTGCAAGCGGAAGGATATGATTTTAGATCAATGGACAATGGTTGTTCAATATATCTCGAGAGATATGTTCTATTTTCATGCTCCATTGGTGAATGGATTATACGTTTTGAATCTCAAGCGTCTCCCATCTATAATATTAATACGAAAGGCAACTCTCTAACGATACAAACCCCACGTTTATCCGGCATTGTCGTTTAGGCCATATAAATAAGAAACGCATGGAGAAGCTCCATAATGATGGATTGCTTCACTCTTTTGATTTTGAATCATTTGAGACATCTGAATCTTGTTTACTTGGTAAGATGACAAAGGAGCAATTGACTTGTTGGCCCTCGTACATACTGATGTATGTGGACCAATGAGCTCAATGGCTAGAGGTGGTTATCAGTACTTCATTACCTTTACCGATGACTTTAGTAGATATGGTTATATCTACTTAATGAGGCATAAGTCCGAATCCTTTGAAGTTCAAAGAATTCTAGAATGAAGAACATAATCATTTAGGGAAAACAATCAAGTTTCTACGATCGATCATGGAGGGGAATACTTGAGCCAAGAGTTTGGTAATCATCTAAAAGATTGTGGAATTGTTCCACAGTTGACTTCGTCAGGAACTCCACAATGGAACGGAGTGTCCGAACGGAGAAATCGCACCTTGTTGGACATGGTGCGATGGATGATGAGCCAAAGTGAACTTCCGTTATCCTTCTAGGGATATGCTCTTGAAACATGCGCTCACACTAAATAGAGTTCCATCTAAGTCGTTGAAAAGACACCATATGAGATATCGACGGGCGACCCCCTAGTTTGTCTTTCCTCAAAATTTGGGGATGTGAGGCTTATGTAAAACGTTTACGATCCGACAAGTTCACACTCAAATCGACAAGTGCTTCTTTGTGGGATATCCTAAGGAAACTAAGGGATATTACTTTTATAATCGGGAACAAGGCAAAGTGTTTGTCGCCCGACACGGTGTCTTCTTGGAGAAAGAGTTTCTTTCAAGAAGGGTTAGTGGGAGCAGGGTGCATCTTGAAGAAGTTCAAGAAACACCGGAAAATGTTTCAGCTACCACGTAACCACAACGGAGGAACAAGATGTTGCGCCATCTCGTTGTAGATACACCAGCCCACGGAGGTCTAAAAGATCACGTCGTGTGCTCGACGGTACACAGTGCGGAACAACGTGATATATTATTGTTAAAAACGATGAACCTAAGACCTATGAGGAAGCGATGGTGGGACCCAATTCCAACAAGTGGCTTGGAGCCATGAAATCCGAAATAGAATCCATGTACGACAATCAAGTTTGGAACTAGGTTGATCCACCCGATGGTGTCAAAACCATTGAGTGTAAATGGGTTTTTAAGAAAAGGCTGATATGGATGGAAATGTTCACATCCATAAGGCACGATTGGTGGCCAAAGGTTTTAAAGATTCAAGGAGTTGATATGATGAAACCTTCTCGCCCGTCGCAATGCTTAAATCTATTCGATTATCCTAGCGATTGTTGTATATTTCAATTATGAGATATGGCGATGGATGTCAAAACAACTTTCCTAAATGGAAAGCTAAGCGAGGATGTATCCATGATACAACCTCGGGTTTTGTCGATCCACAATCGCTGGAAAGATATGCGAGCTACGAAATCCATTTATGGATTGAAGCAAGCATCTCGGAGTTGGAATATTCATTTTGATGAAGTAATAAAAGGGTTTGGTTTCATCAAAAACGAAGAGAGGGCCTGTGTTTACAAAAAGGTCATGGGAGCGCAATTGTATTTCTAATCTTATATGTGGGTGACATATTATTGGTTGGAAATGATATCCCTATGCTAGAATCCATCAAGTCTTCATTGAAAAATAGTTTACAATGAAAGACTTAGGGAGGCAAGATACATATTGGGCATTCGGATCTATAGAGATAGATGCAAGAGGCTAATTGGATTAAGCCAAAGTACATACATTGACAAGGTGTTGAAAAGGTCTCACATGCATGATTCCAAGAAAAGGTTTCTTGCCCATGTCACATGGCATTAATCTTAGCAAGAATCGGTGTCCTCGACACATGATGAGCGGAATAAGATGGGTATGGTTCCATATGCTTCGGCAATTGGATCCATCATGTATGCCATGCTTTGTACACGTCCGATGTCTTGTACGCTTTGAGTGCTACGAGCAGATACTCGCCGATCCAGTGAAGGTCACTGGATCGTAGTAAAGAATATCCTTAAGTACTTGAGAAGAACTAAGGATATGTTCCTAGTCTATGGAGGTAAAGAAGAGCTCGTTGTAAGTGGTTACACCGATGCTAGCTTTCAAACAGACAAGGATGATTATAGATCACAATCTTGGTTCGTGTTCTCGCCTAAATAGATGCGCATCACCTGGAAGAGTTCCAAGCGGATACGTTGCCGACTCTACAACGGAGGCCGAGTACATTGCTGCTTCGAAAGCCGCAAAGGAGGCTGTTTGGATCAAGAAATTCGTTTCGAGCTTGGTGTGATGACTAGTGCGACGGTCCAATGTCTCTCTATTGTGATAATAGTGGAGCCATTGCGCAAACCAAGGAGCCGAGGTCACATCGAAGTCCAAACACATACTTCGGCGATATCATCTCATCCGCGAGATAGTGGACAGAGCTTATGTCAAGATATGCAAAGTGCACACGGATCTCAACATAGCCGATCCACCGACAAAACTCTCTCCTCGCCAAAACATGAGGCGCACACAAGAGCAATGGGTTTAGATACTTACATGATTGACTCTAGTGCAAGTGGGAGACGTTAGTGATATGCCCTAGTGGCAACATGGAGATGTTGGATATCATGGTCAACGTTTATGTATAAATGAATAAAGTGTTATTCAGTTCCATGAAATAGACATCTTGTATTGATCAATAAGTACATGACTTATTTATGAGACTCTTTATATATGAATCTATTTCTAAATGATCCATGATCATATGTCATATTGTTGGAACAAATATGATTCTAAGATCGGCATGTTTATTGATTGATGATCATGTCTCATAAATCATGGTATGGAGATACTAAATCAATATACATGGACACATGTGTTAGAGAACACATTGTTAGATAGACCCACCAAGAGACACTACAGAATTAATGTGCCATTAGTTGGTGTCGGTATGTTGGTACAAAGTCCTTAGACCCGAGATCATCATGTATTCCAACATGTGTAGTAGACTACTTTGGGACTACCAAACACTATTTCGAATCGGGTAGTTATAAAAGTAGTCTTCGGGTTTGCTATGAAACACGGAGTGGGATGTGAGTGATCAAAAGGAATTTGCCCCTCCTTTGGAGAGATATCTCGGGCCCTCGAGGTAATGGATTATGGAAATGCATGGCCATGCTAAGTTGATTGAGGAGTCAATCAACAGACAGATAATCCAATACGGTTCGAGTGAATGGTTAAGCTATTGAAGGGATGGCACACATCTTGCCTATAGCTTAATTGGTATCGTGAGGCAAAGGGATTTGTGTACACATTACAGGTTTAGAGCCGATATTATATTCTTGTATACTATGGTGTCAATATGTGCTGCTAGGCGCCGCTGTTGACAGATCGGCTGAGTTGGACTCGAGGCGATGGTCGGCTGAGTTGGACTATAGCCGAAACCGAGTATACCTGAACCTATAGGGTCGCACGCTTAAGGGGATAAGAACAGGCATTCGAGTTGGACTCGGATACGGCTCGATTGGATAGGGATCCGATTGGATAGAGTCCTATGGGCTTACGAAGTCCGGCCGGCAAACTCTATGAGATTCGGATAGGATCCGATTCAAAATAGTCCTGATGGGCCTCTAGCCCAAACCGGCAACTCTATATAAAGCGGTGTGGGGTGGAGAGCTGACACATGTCAATCGAATTGCATTGCGCCGAGATCAATCTCCACGGAAACCCTCCCCACTTTCTAGCCAAACCCTAGCCTTGCATCTTGTGCTAGCACACGGGTGTTCGGCGTTCTGTCCCCGGACGTGTGGATGCCAGTAGAGGGGCTGCTACGTTGCGGCGCTGTTGATCAGCTACGAATCGGCTGCAATCGAAGCGAGGCGACTGTGGTAGATCGACGACGCAAGCGCGGCTACGGTGGATCGATCGGCTTTGGTGGAATCGGCTGAGGTTGAGCGCATCGGAGCGAGGCGCGAGAACGTGGTCCGACGACTCGGATCGGCTGCGGCATCGGCGAATCGGCTGTCGACAAATCGGCTGTCTTTGGCTAGCACTATTCCAAATCAGATAGTCCTGATTGGCTAATATGCTGCACTCTACTCCAATCGGTAACAATCTATCGACCCTTACTTGCAAGTGTTCCTGGTTTGCGCTGTAGAAAAATTTTATTTTCGGCTAGCATAGCCTCCGCGTAACACCTCACAAGCTCCTCTCAATTTTCAACTAACTGATACTTAATCAGTCTTGTCTCTCTTTTTGTGCAGCCTCCTCGTTCTCCAATGCCCTGCCCCCCATGCATCAAGTGAACGAACTCCATCAGCTAGGGGCAACCATAACGTTGAGGCAGAAGCAACATCAGCTCCCATCATCCCTATAAGTCCTTCTCTCAAATGCCAAATCACTTGCTTAAACTTTCTATAATCAACACTTAACAATCTCAATATTCTCCTTGCAGGCTCTAGCCGACATGTTCCCTTTTGACATCAAGGAGTTCATGGATGACGAGGAAGATACCAGCAACAAAGCCTTAGCCCCTCTTGCCGATGACTTGAAGGCTAGGCTATCAGATATGGCTAAACGGCTTGAAAGTTCGCTAGACTTCTTAGTCACTGATTCTGGAGCGATCAGAGCTAGATTCGAAAAAATTCAAAATCAGCTCCCAGATCACATAGCCGACGCCATCTCCCAAGGCGTATATGTTGAACGGCATCGGCACAAATTTGAAAGGGCCAAACAACGGATAGCCGATTGACGAGAGAGAACGACCCTTGAAACCACAATTGAAGCCAATCGGCAATCCATACTTGAAGACAAGGCCAGGCTTGATAAAATGACTGCTGAGCCCACCTCCAACCTTAATCGGCTGCACAAACACAGAGAATAGCTGCTAGCTGAGATAGCTGATATAACATCTGAAGAGCAAAGGATTGCCGATCTCCCAAGGGCAATATCAGAGCAAAAATCCAAGTTGAAGGCTTCAATGAGGAATTTGTCAGATCTTACGAAGGCCTTAAAGGTGATCCCTTGGAATGATGCAACCAACGCCAAAGCCATTGAAGACATTGATCAAATTCGGCGAAGAGCGATATCGGCAATCACTGAGTTTATATGCGGCTAAACCGATCCATGTAATAGGGCTTAGAAGTCAAACATTTGTGAACTTTTGTAGTGATCTCATAAAATTCTGTAATATAACTTCTGCCGATTCTTGTAACCCTTGTGAACTCCTGTGAATTGCACACTTGTAATATAATTTCTGCCTGCTGATCCTTGCAATTTCTCATGCGTTGAAAAGTTTCGATGTCCACAAAAATCTTGAAGTCCACTTGAGTTCACTTTTTATGTGTGTATATGTCCCCCTAATTTTACAATGTCAACCGATCATTGATAAAATTATAACTTGACTAAGGGCAATTGGCTATTATCCATCAGCGTAACATAACCAATTTTAATAGATTATAAAGTCTAAGGGAGACACAACTTGTATCGGCCATCACATATCGGCTGAGCACAACCGATTATGATAACTTTGAAGAGACTAAGGGTGATATAACTCATATCGGCCATCTAAAGGCGATGAAAACAAATCAGCTACCATGTATCGGCATAACACAGTAGAATCATCAATTTATCCAAACACTTAGATAATATTTTTTCAAATACTTTCCGTTGAGAGCCCTTCCAAAAACTTCTCCATCAAGCCTTGCAACATGTAAGATCCTTTAGAAACGGACTTGTAGATTCGAAAAGGCCCTTCTCAATTTGGTGACCACTTGCCAAATTTATTATCTCGTGTCCCAATCGGCAAGATCAACTTCCAAACCAACTCGCCTTCTGAAAAAGATTTTGGCACAACCTTCTTGTTGTAATGAAGAGTGATTCTCTCCTTATCCCTTGTTACCTTTTCCAAACCATGCATCCTGGATTGAAGAAATTCTTCCGATTCATCTACCATAAGATTGTGAAAGTCATGGGCTATCAACTCGTCCTGCAAATCAATCCTTCTTGAGCCGATGACACTTTCCCATGGCAACACAGCTTCATGTCCATAAACTAACTTGTAAGGGGGAACTTGGATCGATCCGTGACAAGCCATTTGATAGGACCATAAAGCCTCAGCCAATCGGCTATGCCACTGCTTTGGAAACTCAGAGATCTTCCTCTTGATCAAGTTGATCAGACTTTTGTTGGATGCTTCCGCTTGTCCATTGGCTTGTGCATAGTACGGTGAAGAATTCAATCCCCATGCTTTCTGCAAACTGGACAAACTCATCCGATACAAAAATAGATCCCTGATCGGTTGTAATGGTCTGACGAACACCAAATCGGTATATGATATGCTCTTTGACGAACTGAATTGCATCCCCAGAATAAACCTTCTTCAACAAAATCACCTTCACCCACTTTGTGAAATAATCGGTCGCCACCAATATAAACTTATGCCCTTTGCTCAAGGGTGGATTAATCTGGCCAATCATGTCAATTCCCCAACCTCTAAATGACCATGGCTTGATTATGGGATTCATAGCTGATGGTGGTGCTCTTTGAATTTGCTCCAAACTTCTGACAATCTTGACAACCTTTGTAATACCTGAAACAATCCTCTAACATCGTCGGCCAAAATACCTAGCTCGTTAAAGTAGCCATTTCATCTTGTGAGTCAATTGATGAGTACCACATATGCCTTGATGCACTTTGCCCATCACGACCTTGGCTTGATCGGCACTCAAACATCTTAGCAATACTCCATCAATCGTCAAATAATATAGATCATTATCCAGCAAAACATATCTCAAAGCTTTGTAACATAATTTTCTCGAAGCCGATCAAGAAGGATTCTTCAAATAATTGAAAACATCATACCTCCAATCATCGGCTACGATTGTAGCAATTTCTACCTCGATGTCCTTGACCATCGGCTTGTATCCCGATCCCCTGAGCTAAATCGTTAGCTTCAACATTTTGCTCTCGAGGAAAATGTGTCAAAGTCACTAGCCGAAAACTTTCCATCAACTCTCGACACTTTTCGTGGTAGATCATCAATGCATCATTCTTGCACTCATATTCTCTAGCTAATTGATTGATGACCAACAAAGAATCACCCATGATTTCCATGGCATCGGCTTTAACTTCCTTCAAGAGTTACAATCCTTTGAGAACTGCCTCATACTCAGCTTGATTATTGGTAGCATAGGGCTTAATAGTATAGGCAAACTCAAAACTTGTCCCCCTAGGTGATATGATGACCAAGCGACACCACAGCCATGGGTACAAACTGATCCATCAAAGAACAAAGTCCAAGGTATTATATCAACCGAGCCGATTGAGTCGTCGCGATGCTCAACAATGAAATCAACTATGGCCTATCCCTTGACTCCTTTGGATGATTCATACCTGAGATCGAATTCTGTTAAGGCATATATCCATTTTCCAACTCGCCCTATCAGCACTGGAGCCGATAGCATATATTTGACAACATCGGCTTTGCAGACTATGGTGCATTCATTGCATAATAAATAGTGCCTTAACATTGTGCAGGAAAAATACATGCATAAGCATAACTTCTCCACCGAAGAATACCTTGTCTCTGCATCCAAAAGCCTTCTGCTTAAATAAAATATTGCTCTTTCCTTGCCCTCAAATTCCTGGATCTAGACCGAGCCGATTGACTTTTCATCGGCTGACAAGTATAACTTGAAAGGCACCCCTTTCTATGGAGGAATCAGCAGTGGAGGGGAACTAAAGCACTTTGTTGCTCTGCCCTCAAGTAAGCTGTTGATCGGCTTTCAACCTTAGGAAAGGTGTAAAGGGCTTTCAACCTGATGAAATTCACCTTGCCGACCAGAGATTGCAACTGCTTCTTGTCCTATGGAGGTTGAATATTCTTGATTGCATTGATACTCCTTTGTGTTACCTCAATCCCTCTTTCATGAACAAGAAAGCCCAAAAATTGTCCAGCCGATACGCCAAAGGCACACTTCATGGGATTCATCTTCAGGCCATATTTCCTTGTTCTTTCAAGAACTTTTCTCAAATCGGCTATATGGTCATCAACCTCCTTCAATTTTACGACCACATCATCAATGTAGATTTCATGGCCCTTTGATATGTAGCTCCAGTGTTCTTCAAGCCGAAAGTCATCACAACCCACTCGTATAAGCCGATTGCACCAGGGCATCTAAAGGCAGTCTTGTGGATGTCTTCTTCTGCCACGAAAATTTGATTATATCCAGTGTTGCCATCCATAAAACTGATACTTTTGTGCCCTAAAGCAACATCAACCAACAAATCGGCAATCGACATTGTGTATTAATCTTGAAAATCAATACACACCCTAAGTTTGCCGTTTTTCTTGATTACTGAAATTATGTTGGAAACCCACTCAGCATACCGGCATGGCCGAATGAAACCAACATCATATAATCGAGTGCTTTCGGCCTTAATTGCGTCATACATATCGGCTTTGAATCTCCTAGGTGATTGCTTAAACGGCCGATATGCAGGTTTGATAGGAAGTCGATGTTCGACAATCGATCGGCTAAGTCCTGGCATCTCAAAATACTGCCAAGCAAAACAATCTTTATATTCTTTCAAAAGTTCTATTAGCTTGGTTCTAAATTGAGAAGATAAATTTTTACTAATAAATGTCGGCCTAGGCCTATCTCTTGGACCTAAATCAACTTCTTCTAAGTCGTTGACCGACATGAAGCCTTGTCCCAATTTGCCATCGAGATCATCTACAGTGTCTTCGGTGTAGAAACATGAATCCTCCACGACGCCCTCAAAGCAATACCGGGGCTCTTTGTCTCCAAGCGGCTATATGTCACAATTGGAGACCTTTGGAAAATCTCCTTGCCAAATCTTGCCAAACAAGCAATCAATTTCGTCCATCTCCCAAAGGGTTAAATCGGCATTGGCAATGTTCACTGACCTGTCGGCTGGCACGATTTTCACCTTGTCGCCTTGCCATTGGATTAAGCTTTGATGCATGGTCGAAGGGATACAACAATTGGAGTGAATCCAGTCCTTTCTAGCAACAGGCTATATGATCCCTTCCCATCGATGGCAAAAAACGTTGTGGGAACAATCTTGCTGCCGATTGTCAGCTCTACGTTCAAAACTCCTTTGGTCTCCGATGGATTTCCTCCAAAGTCCTTGAGGACCATGTTGGTCTTGATGAGGTCGTTTTGAACTCCTACCCAACTTCTTGAATGTGGCATACGGCATCAAATTCACGGCAGCTTCACCATCAACCAACATTTTGGACATCGGCTTACCATTGACAAACCCCTTGACATATAGTGTCTTGAGGTGCCGATGCCCTATCCCCTCTGGTTTTTCAAAAATAGCCTGCTTTGGGGACAAAACCAACTTGGCCAGGGATTCTTCTATAAGATCTGCATCGGCTTGGCTGGCCTCATATTCGGCTGGTAACACAAATACCATGTTAACCGATGCAGAAACAACCGCCTTTTTCTTAGCCAACCTTTTCGCCTTATCAGCTTCGACCTCATCGGTTGAGAGCACCTTGCTCTTAACATGCCACTCTTTCTTTGGGCGTCTTGCTTCTTCTTCTTCAGCCGATGATCGATCTTGGCCTGAACTTCCTGCAAACGTCCCCTGCTCTTCATCCTTTGTACCCTCCTTTTCTGACTCTTCATGAGAGTATCAGAAGGGCACCATTGTGGGTTCATGGTCTCGTCTTCATCTTCCTCAAAGTCCTGCAGAATATCATGATGAATTGGACCCAATCTTTGGTGAACAGGGAGTTTCCTCTGTTGCAGCCGGTTTCCCTCAGGACAAGATCGGCTAGACTCTCCAGCGTAGTTTCCACCATAATTGCTACATGTTGGATAGTTTTCTATTGATGGCAGCCTCATCCCTTCGTTCCAGCAAAATCTGAAAAATTCACAGCTCCAATGGGGATCAAAGCTGTCATCCTCTTCCTGCCTATCATATTTTCTTTGAGACTTATTGATGATCCTAGCAGAATTGGGTTGTCTGGGCCGATAATCTCTTCTATCGACTACTCTACCACTTGTGGGGACCATGTTGACAGGAAAGGGATTGCCATCAACTTTCATCAGCTTCTTTGAGCCCTCAAATTTAATCTTTCCCACCTCAATAGCCAATTGGATCTGCAATCTAAAAACTTTGCAGTCGTTGGTGCTGTGAGATCCAGTGTTGTGCCACTTGCAATACTTCCTCTTTTTCAACTCCCCAGTCGATGGGATGACATGGCCGGTTGGAAGCTAGATTTGCTTCTCCCGAAGTAGCAGGTCAAAAATCTTGTCGGCCTTAGTGATATCAAAATCATATTTTTCTTCCTTGGCCGAATTCTTGACCCATTAGCGTGTAATAACCTTCTTACTCCTAGCCCATTCGGCTATTGCCACTTTGGAGTCACTGTCCTCTTCCAATTCGAAGGCGTACGCAACATGGCTAACCTTTTTGAAAGCTTTCTTGGCCTCCTGGAATCTTTGCTCGTGTGCTGTTACCTTTTGGGCCATGTGAGCCAAGCCCTCAAAGTCTTGGGCTGAAAACCTCTCTCCGATGGGCGTCAACAAGCCCTAGAAAGCGAGATAGCATATGTTCCTCATGTCCCTAAACCTTTGAATGTAATCCTGAACAGATTCATCATGCTTTTGCCTGATAGCTGTCAGATCGGACAGCTTCATTTCATGAATACCACTGTAAAAGTACCTATGAAACTGCTTCTCTATATCGGCCGAGCTTTGCACATAATTATATGGTAGAGAAGAAAACAAAGTGAAAATCGATCCACATAAGTAGAGAGGGAATAATCTAACCCTCAGAGTGTCAGTAGCAAATGCCTCACCGCATTGAGCCAGGAATCGGCTAACATGTTCATAAGTTGACATGTTATCCTGCCCTGATAATTTTGAAAAATTTGGCACCTTGTATCGGCTTGGCAATGGCACCCTCTCAAAGTATTCCGGGTATGGGTACCGATACATATTGCCAGTGTCCTTGGGCTTGAGACCAAATTGTTCCCTCATCACGTCTGCAATCATGTCGGCCCAAGGCTTTTGCTGATGTGCTCCTTGCACCTGCTGCTGCATCGGCTCAAATTGATTGAGTTGAGGCAGGTACTGGGGCTGAGGTGGTACCCCTTGTCGATACTGCACCTGAGGTGAATGAGGCTGATAGAGGGAATTGATAATGCCTCCCACGTGATGCTGAGGAGACTGATGCATCATGGGAGGCTATTGGTCAGGAACAAACTAAGAGCCGATCGACTGATGTTGCGTGCCGAAAGCATGTTGAATTGGTCTCTGTTGACTTGGCTAAACAATCTGCTAGCTTGTCCTAAACATGGCAGCAACTTATTCTTGAGAAACTTGGTGGACGTTATGTCCCTCGTGCTGAGGTTGCTGCTTAACCAGAAGCATAGGATTGAACTCTGGCTGCTTTGGCACAGATGATGATGCGATCCACTTTTCGGGTGTCGATGCTGATGCCATTGGCTATCCTGGGGTGATCCGTCGGTAACCAGAGTCCTATATGGAGGAAATTTGCCCTTAGGAAGGAATATGGGCCCTTTGGCTTGATGATCAGCAATCTTAGCATCGACCACCGAACCGATCATATTGTTCAAGGTGTTAACAAGAATCCCCGATTGGTTGATCAGGGCATGGTGCACAGCATAGTCAATCCTGTCCTGCAGATTGTTCAGCTCTGGGCCTTCCTCCTGTTTGGAATCCTGAAGTTTTCCACTTTTGCTAGAACTTAACTTAGGCTCATCATCGTTTGGCAATTTTACCTTGTACCTTTGGATGACTGTCCCTGACCGAGTTTGAATAAAGGAGTGCAAGAACTGGGTATGTAGTTTATTCATGATGTCCTCAAGTTCGCACCATGTGCTCCGGTGTTAGCTTATCCATGGTCACAGGAATAATGTTCTCCTGATCAACGTCGGAAGTCTTGATGTCCACCATGGTGTCTGTCTTGTAATCGTGTCCCACTGGGCGTGCCAAAAGTGTGTTGACTGTAAATTGTCGCACTGGCCTGAGAGATTTATTTTACTCTAGTGCAGGTCCAAATCTTATTTCTGAGGTTCGTAGGGTGTGCCAGTTAGTTTGATCCTGCAACCAACAGGAAACAAAGGAAGAAGACAGTGTTAGTCCGTAAACGATAGCCGATCGGCTAGTGGCCGATGACGTATCGTTCGTTTATTAAGCTGATGTGGTATGCACTGAATCGGCCAAGGGATTAAATCTAATCGATCGGCTGTAGATATTCATAATATATAATCTAAATCTCAAAATACATTTAAACCAAGTAATTGGGATAGATCGGTAGCATACCGAGACAGTATAAATCACTTATGTCTAAAAGTACTTTAAGATAAAGATTATACATATTTATAGCATAGCCGATGTCATAGATCTAATGTGTATCGGCTAGTACTCCGATACCACTTTATACTAAGATATCACTACAGATTAAATATGTTAAACAGGAACGGATCAAATGTTAAGATAACCTAATAGATCGATAGCAAGCTTAACATATTTCGTCGCAGTGAGATCTCAATATAGAGGGTAGATTTAGCATATCAAGTAAACATAAAAAAAACAAGATAGCTAAAACAGGTAAGATCGGCTGAAACCTCGATGTTATCTCTAATAGCAATCATAAAACAAGATAGATATTATGATTCTAAATATTACTTAATAGGTTGGACTCAACCGATGCAACATTAAGCATAAGAAGAATCATAAGATCTAAACAAATCGATGAAAACCTTTCGAGATGGTGGATACACTATATAATCTAAGTCGACGATGATACCTAACCTTATCGGCTATTATCTGGTAACAGAGACTAGCCGATTAGGGTTAGATTGCAATATCGATCTAGATTATATAGCATATATGATAACTCGACGATTTACGTAATTAGGATTAGAGTGTCATAATGATGGAAGCACTAATCCCGAGAGCGCATGCCGCCATAACAAGGTTTACCTTTTGCTGGAGATCGATCGCGATGCAGCCCAACTCGAAGCAAGAACTCCCCGAAATAATTGAAAGGAAAAAGGTGGCGATGCGTCGAAGTTGTATTGAACTGATTGTTGTTTAATTACAATATATGTCCTGGGTCGTATTTATACCCAGATACAATATATGTCCTTGTCGGACACGATTCCTATCTCTTTTACAATTCAAATTACAGATAAGTCCCTTAGGTGGACTCTTACCGACATTATATATAAGGAAACTATTTAAAATAACCTAATTAATAGATACAATTTCCTTCTTTGGACTCTATCCATGTATGGCAATCCTCATGAAGCACTTAAAACTGAATCCGATGATAATTCCAACGTCTTTTACCGAGATCGGCTATATCAGCTATCCTTATCGGAACTGGCTGCATCGGCTATCCTTGTCTGATTCGGTCTCAGCCGATGAACACTCCAGCCGATTCTACTCCTGACTCGATGTGCATCATGTTTCCAATGATCACGTTCTCTTCCAAATCCACTTCGGCTTTAGTTCCAAATCTGATAATTGGCTTACCAAATTTGGTGGTCAACAGTGTTCAACGCTCATTCTCGGCACGAGGTTGTGGTGGCCAATGATTTGTGGAGATCACTCAAAGAATGGGTGAATTGGACATGAGAACCACTGAGATTCAAGATACACTCCATCCGCATGTCCAAGAAACTCATCAATGGCAGCACTAGACCAATGAACAACTCAAAGAAATTAGCTCTACACTGCAGGAAGGCCAATCTGACCTGATGGCCTACTTCTGTTAACAAGGGTTCAATCCCTATCGCGGACCGTGAGGAGGAAACAAGCTCTGGGGAGGGCCCCCACATGAGGTAATTCATGTCTTTTATTTCCTACATTGCATTTAAAATAATAATATAATATAATAAAATATTAGAAAGGTAGCTAGCATGGTAGGAATGTTTAATTCCCTTAGTTCGGAAATGATGAATAGTTGCTCTGTTTTAATTCCCTTTCATGCCTAGTTTAAAACTTAGCATTCTCCAAGTTTTGAGTTTGTTGGTTTGAGTATATCACCTTGAACTTGAAAACTTGTGGTTGGCAAAATGCATAATCCAAGTCTAGGTTGTTGTGGGATATGATATGATAAAGTAGAGTAGCTATGATCTTATTCTAAGTGGAACTTGAACCCAGAGATTTTATTTTCAAAAGATAAAAATGATGAGTTCCTCAACGATGTTAAATTCCCACCAAAGTCATATGATGATTTCATTGCAAAAACCCTATACATATGCTACTTGTAGTCATTTTGAGTTTGGTCAAATAATTAGACCCTTGTTAGAATTACTTTCATGCTTTCATGATCAATATCTTGTGTGTACCCAGCAAAAAAAGTATTGCTCTCCCTCTACGTTGGAGAGTTAGCCAAAAAAATCCCCTATACAAACTTCTACTCCGAAAGATGGCATCCACCATCATCACTTCACCAAATGAAGACTCCAAATAAATTATGATTCTCTATCTTCCTATCCATGCCAAACTAGACATGGGCTAAAAGAATATATACAAAAGTAATAGTAGAAAATCATAATGCTCACAAGAGAAGAAACAAAATATTCTCGAGCATGATGATGAAAAAAGAGAGAAAAAAGTGTATTCTTATCCATGTTCTCTAAATAAAAGATAGGGAGGAGGATTATATGAAAAGGAGTCACCAACCTATTTCTTTTCTTTTCCTTTTTCCACTTCTCCACTCATATATCCCTTTCCACATATATGCACAAGCTTGATCATGGTTGCATGACTAGTATTCTTCTTGGATCTACTTTTTGACTTTACAAAATATTTGATACAAGTATGCCTCATGATTTTTCCTACCTTGAGCCCCACATAAGCCTTATTAGAAGTAGGAGAAAAGAGGCAAAGCAAGGCCTTGGTAAGGAATGAAACACATTGAGCGATTTGAGAGTATCATTCGAGGAACTTTGATTTCTGTTAAAAAATTATTAAAAACCTTCAGATAAAAATGAAATAAGGAATGAGAGAGTAGCACTCTCACGATTGCCATTCTATCTTTCCACCACCCAAGATAAGGAGAAGCCAAAAGACCCATAAGGACTAAGGGAAAAAGGGTGAGATTACCATTTCCATCTTATTCAATTCAAGATAGAATACTTTGCCGTGGCATGGTACTTTAGAGAAATAAAACATGATAGCAACTCTTGATCCACCGAGCCTAAGTCTTGTCTTTGCTTGAGGACGGGCAAATGGTAAGCTTAGGGGAGTTTATTGACGGTCATTGAGTACCAATTCCGACGGTCACAGACCTCGACAAAAAAGGGAATTAGCGTCTCTTACACGCATATAGGTTTTTAATAAAGTTCCACATGTCCTTGGAGAATATTTGAGTGCAAGAACTTATACACAAAAACAAAGTGACAGCATACTTACATGGCGAAGAAACACAACTCCGACCAATCGACGCTCGCCATGTCAGCATCCCACGGATTGGAGGGCCCACAATCAGTGCTAAACCAACCTAAAGTGGGACTAATCCATCCTCAACCGCCATAAGGGCCCACCTATAAGCCACTGAAGAAAATTGGTGGGGATTGGTGGAGCTAGGGGGTCGGTCGAACCAGGGTTTGGCCGAACCACCCATAGCCCAATTCATGCCCACCTTTCACATGAACGGTCCAGATGAAGCCTCAATGACGGTTGAAGCCAACAACCAGGACTAAAGATCCCCCGAACCCTGGTAGGTGAGCATAATTAGTCCTGGTTGTTGGCCTAAACTGGGACTAAAGATATTTTTCCATGATTTCCAAATATTTTTTGTCCCGGTTAGTATTAACAACCGATCATAAACATTAAATAATCCATTAAACTAGGCCAAATTAATTTCATTAAATATATATTTAAAAAGCATTAGTAAAATCAACAATTTTAAAAATATTTTAAATTTTAATAACCACATATAATTAACATATTCCCTATTGAAAAATATTTTAAATTTTAATAATCATATAGAATTAACATATGACCTATTGAAAATATTATAAATTCTAATAATCTTATATAATTAACACATGCCCTATTGAAAAATATTTTAAATTCTAATAATCATATATAATTAACATATGCGGTACGGATGCCAACGAGACAACCATGGTGACCTACTCCATCAATAGTGACTCGCTCTATTGTGGCATTTGCTTCCTGCCTTTTGAGGGTCCCATGCCACACAAAGCATCAATGAGTCCTTGCTACATTCCACTAACTCACCACCACAGATACCAAATTGTACCTACTTTAGTACACTATTGGATACATGCCCACCATATTTTTTATCACAACAAACCTCAACAATGCTTAGAGCCACAGGGGCATGATTTGAGTTTGCAAGCTTTGAAGAGTTTCCCCTCAAAGCCAAGGAGTGCACTTCTTGTACCATAATCATAAGTCAGTTCAGTCATGTGAGGAATATGTTCCATTGCAAAAAACATGATATGTGGGTAGCCATCATCGTACTCCATCGACTGCGACTTGCTCGAGTGTGGCATTTGCTTCTTGTTTTTTGAAGCTCGAGTTTACATGGTAATCCTAGATATTGCACCACATCATTTTGAAGATGGCGAGACCAAGGTCGGCGAAGAAGGCGTCGGGGCCTCTTCATGGATCAACAGCGGGTATGCGGTGCAGATGCCAACGAGACGACCAAGGTGACCTACTCCATCAACAGTGACTCACTCGTGTGTGGCATTTGCTTCCTGCCTTTTGAGGGTCCCATGCCACACAAAGCATCAACAGTCCTTGCTACATTCAACTAACCCACCACCATAGATACCAATTTTTACCTGCTTTAGTACACTACTGGATAGATGCCTACCATATTTTTTATCAGAACAAACCTCGACAATGCTTAGAGCCACAGAGGTATGATTTGAGTTCGCAAGCTTTGAAGAGTTTGCAAGCCTCTTCATGGATCGATAGAGGGCAAACTAACTTCTTAGCTTCGTACGTTGATTTCGGTAATTCATTTTTGTCAATGCAAAAAACACACACTGGCCTGAGAGATCTACTTAACTCTAGTGCAGGACCTAAATCTTGCTTTTGGAGGCGTGCCAGTTGGTTTGATCCGGCAACCAACAAGAAACAAAGAAAGAAAACGAAGTTAAATCCATAAACGATAGCCGATCGGCTAATCTTCTATCGACGGCAGTCTCATCCCTTCATTTTAGCAAAACCTGAAGAATTCACAACTCCAATGAGGATCAAAACTATCATCTTCCTCCTAGTATGTCTCTTCCTTCTTGTCATACTTCCTCTAGTGTTTATCGATGATTCTGACAGAGTTACGCTGTGTGGATAGATAATCTTTTCTATCGGCTACCCTCCTACTCGTATGAACCATATTAACAGGAAAAGGGTTACCATCAACCTTCATCGGCCTTTTTGAATCATCAAACTTTATCTTCCCTTGCTCAAAAGCTGATTGTATCTGTTGTCTGAAAACCTTTCATTCATTAATGCTACGAGATCCAGTACTATGTCACTTGCAACACTTCCTCCTTCCCAATTCATCAGCCGATGAAATCACATGACCAACAGGTAGTTGAATTTGTTTCTCCCCAAGTAGTAAATAAAAGATCTTGTCAGCCTTGGAAATATCAAAGTTATATTTTTCTTCCTGTGTAGAATTTTTGACCCATTAACATGTAACAATTTTCTTGTTCCTTGCCCACTGAGCCGCTGCTACTTCAGAGTCATCTTCTTCTTCAGATTCAGAAGCATATGTATTAGCATGGTCAACCTTTTTAAAAGCTTTCTTAGCTTCTTGAAACCTTTGTTCATGTGCTGTCACGTTCTGAGCCAAATGAGCCAAGCTCTCAAAGTCTTGAGCCAAAAATCTTTCCTTAATTGGTGTCAACAAACCTTGGAAAGCAAGATCGGCTAACTGAGAATCTGTCAAAGCCAAGCTATAACATCTGTTTCTCATATCTCTAAACCTCTCAATATAATCTTGAACAGATTCATCATGTCTATGTTTGATTGCTGTCAGATCAGACAACTTCATCTCATGGATTCCACTGTAGAAGTACTTATGGAACTGCTTTTCCAGATCGGCCCAACATTGAATATAATTATATGGCAAAAGATGAAAACCATATAAAAGCCGATCCAGATAAAGATAAAGGAAATAATCTAACCCTCAGAGCATCGCTAGCTGATGCTTCACCACACTGAGCCAAAAATCGGCTAACATGTTCATAAGTTGAAACATTATCCTGTCCTAAGAATTTTGAGAAATCTGGGACCTTGTATCAGTTTGATAATGACACCCTCTCAAAGTATTCTGGGTATGGATGCCGATACAAATTACCAGTATACTTAGGCTTAAGACCAAACTGTTCCCTCATCACATCGGCTACCATATCAGCCCAAGGCTTTTGTTGAGGTGCTCCTTGAAAGTACTGTTGTATTGGATCGAACTGATTAAATCGAGGCAAATACTGGGGTTGAGGTGATGCCCCTGGCCGATACTGCACTTGAGGTGAATGAGGCTGATACTGGAAATTATTATTGCCTACCATGTG
This sequence comes from Oryza australiensis, assembly GCA_019925245.2. Lineage (NCBI taxonomy): Eukaryota > Viridiplantae > Streptophyta > Magnoliopsida > Poales > Poaceae > Oryza > Oryza australiensis. The sequence goes on from JAIFGZ020000126.1 coordinate 1,624,423, forward strand.
ATGTTGAGGAGACTGATGCACCATATGGGCTTGCTGATCAAGAACAAACTAAGAACTAATAGGATGATGCTGCTGTGGAATCGGTGTCTGCTACCTTATCGGTATCTATGGAGTCGGCTCAACAACCGGCTGGTTTGTTCTGAACATATCCACAATGTTCTTGTGTAACCTGAGGGATGTTTTGTCCTATGTGTTTAGGTTGCTGTTTGACCAAAAGTAGAGGATTGAACCCTGGTTGCTTCTGTGCCGATGATGATGCAATCTGTTTTCCATTATCCGATGCTGATGCCATCAGTTGTTATAGGGCCATACTTGAAACATGTTGTTGCTTATACGTAACCAGAGTTCTATATTGTGAAAAATTGCCCTCAGGAAGAAACACTGGCCCCTTGGCTTGATGCTCAACAATTCTACCATCAACCACACAATTGATCATATTGTTTAAGGTGTTAACAAGAATTCCTGACTGGTTGATTAAAGCATGATGCACATCATAATCAATCGGATCTTGTAGATTGTTTAATTCTGTAGGGCCTTCCTATTGCTTGACATCCTGAGGTTTACCATCTATGCCAGAACTTGTTTCGGGCTCATCATTGCTTGGTAAAGCTATCTTGTATCTTTGAATCATCGTGCCTGAGCGAGTCTGAACAAACGAATGCAAAAACTGGCTCTACAAGTTATTCATCATCTCTTCAAACTCTTCCTTCTATTCTGGCATTAATTTGTCCATTGTTACAGGAATGATGTTCTCTGGGTCAACATCGGTCGACTTGAGATCCACCATGATGTCTGACTTCTAATCAGGTCTCACCGGGCGTGTCAAAACCGTGCCGATACAAAAAACACACACTGGCCTGACAGATCTGCTTAACTCTAATGCATGACCTAAATCTTGCTTTTGGAGGCGTGCTAGTTGGTTTGATTCTGCAAGCAACAAGAAACAAAGAAAGAAAACGAAGTTAAATCCATAAACGATAGTCGATCGGCTAATGGCTGATGACGTATCGTTCAATATGGAGCCGATGAGATATGTATAGGATCGGCAATAGAGAACAAAACAAAGGGAATGTTAGATCTACTCGATCGGCTGTAGATATCAATAATATATAATCTATGTCTCAAGGAATGTTTAAACCAAGTGATTGGGATAGATCGGACAGTGTGCCAATACAGTATAAATTACTTGTGTCTAAAAGTACTTTAAGACATAGATTATATGTATTTATAGCATAGCTGATGTAATAAATCTAACATGTTTCGGCTAATACAACGATACCACTTTATACTAGGATACCAGTATAGATTAAATATACTAAACAAGAATCAATCAAGTGTTAAGGTAACCTAATAGATTAATAACACGCATAATATATTTTACCACAGTGAGATCTTAATATAAAGGACAGATTTCGCATATCAAGTAAACATGCAGGAAACAAGATAGCTAAGCCAGGTAAGATCGGCTGAAACCCCGATGCTATCTCTAAGAGAAATCATAGAGGAAGATAGATATTATGATTCTAGATCATACTTAATAAGTCAGACTTAACCGATGCAGCATTAAGCACAAAGAGAAGCAAAAGATCTAAATAAATCTATGAAAGCTTTTCGAGATGGTGGATACACTATATAACTTATATCAACGTTGATATCTAACCCTATCGGCTGTTGTCTAGTAACAGATGCAGGCCGATTAGGGTTAAATAGCAATATTGACTTAGATTATATAGCATATATGATAACTCGACGATTTACGTCAACAAGATTAGAGTGTCATAAAGATGTAAGCACTAATCCCAAGAACGAAAGCGTCCATAACAAGTTTTACCTCTTTGTCAGAGATCGAACCCGATGCAGCCCAACTCGAAAGCAAGAACTCGTCGAAATAAACGAAAGTGTTATTGAACTGATTGTTGTTTGATTACAAAGTCTTGGGCTATATTTATACCCAAATAAATAATATATCCTTGTCGAACATGACTCTTATCTTCATTACAACTCAAAATACGAACAAGTCCCTTAGGCGGACTCTTACCGGCACAATCTATAAGGAAATTACTTAAAATAACCTAATTAATAGATACTATTGCCTTTTTCGGACTCTATCCATATATGGAAATCCTCATGATGTACATCAACCTGATCCGACAATGATCCCAATGTCATCTTACCAGAATCGGCTACATCGGCCTACCTTGTCCGACTCGGTATCAGCCGATGGACACCTTAGCCGATTCAGCATGCAACTGGCGCGTACTCTATTTCCAGGAATCATGATTTCCTCCAAATCGGCTTTGGCCTTAACTCCAAATCCGATGCATGATTTACCAATTTTGGTCGTTAACACATGCCCCCAAGTCCGCTATATTTACAATATTACGGATTTGCCCAATCTTATCTCCAAGAAAATTTAGGGCTTTCCATTCCGATCGTTACCACATCTCTTTAAATAATAACCACCGCTTTGAAGTTTTTCATGTCGTTACTTCCGTTTTCACCGCTTTAGCCACAGCCGTCCTCAACTTCTTCGGTGATCTCCTCAAAGCCCTCGGCAAACCTGCAGGCGATCCCCTTGCGGCGGCGACTCCATCTCCGGCGATGTCAACCTCTGCCAATCCCTATGACGCCCCATTGGCTGAATTTTCCGAGGTAAGCCTTATCGGCTACAACTTCTTTTCTTGCTACAGATTGGTTTTCCTCTTAGTGATTCGCTTTTCCCCACTGTAGCATCTTTCCAACCAAGTTGCAATTCCTAGTCTGGTTCATCCAAACCAATTTTTCTTGGGACCAATCGGCAACACAGACCCTACTGAATTTATCAATGCCGAGACCAATAGGGTTCCCTTCAGGTTGACAAACCCTAGCTTAGCTCACTGGGCTGAAACCTTCAAATCTTGGCCATCTACTAACAAAACCTACTCGGATTGGTACAATATAATATCGGCTAGCAAGCAAACCCATTGGGAACAACATGGAATAGCACAATGCTTAGCTCTGACTATAGCCGATATGACCAAGGATGAGCCCATGCTATCGACTGCAAGTTACTTTTGGTCCAACACCCTGAACGCCTTCTTGTTTAATCAAGGACCAATGACACCAACAGATTTATCACTCAGAACATGGGAACTGAAGAACATGTAGCTTTTCTGTTGATGTGGTTGGATAAATTTTTGTTCTGCGGTCCGAGTTGTGGCCCTACCACCAATTGGCAACATGTGGCCGAAACCCTAGCAGATAAGAAGCAATTTCCTTTGGGCAAGTATCTGCTAGGATATCTCAACCTAACTTTGAACTCTGCATCGGGTCGGATTGCCACAAACTCTACGATTAGCACTAGTGGCCCTTGGTGGCTCTTGCAGACATAGCTCAACCTGCACACCCTCAAAGCTACCAAGACATCAGTATTAACAGAAGCCGATTTCCCATCAACACAGCCGACCACAGATGATGATGGCAATGAGGTTACAACTCGTCGATGCATGTCCTTTGGAGAGGCAGCATCTTCATATACTAGATCAAAGCTATCAGCCGATCTCTTCAGAAATTGGTATGACAACTTCTATGATGGATTTCCAAAGGATTCAAGAATTTGGTTTGCTTATGAACATTCTAAAGACTTCGAGCTCCTAGCCGATTTCAGATTTGACGAAATCAACTCTGAAAAATTTGGAAAATCCAGAGAAGTTTTTACAACTTCCATATCCCCTTGCATACTCCCTGTCGGCATCCATCAGGGCAGAACGTTCAAGTCTCATATGAGTTTTATCATCCGATGAGTGCTGCTAGACAACTGGGAATGGGTCAGCTACCAATCGGCTAGCACTTCGTGGACAAGATCCAGATAAGAGGAGAAATCACCTTGGCCCTCATGATGGACAGGCTACTGAATATTCCAGGACCTCCACTACACATTATTGATAACATTGAGCTAGCCCTGATGAGGAGTGCAACTTTTAACCGATGGTGGACAGAATGGAAGAATCATCTTTTCCATCAATCGGCTTCAATGTATTTGACAACTATTTACCCAAAGTTGATTCCACAAGTAAGTATTCTTCCTTTTGTCAGATTCTTCATTGCAACTAACATCTTTCAATATTTGACCACCTCTTTTTCCTTGTTTGCAGACCACAGACTCCTCACCTCTTCATGCTAGTCAAAGTGGAGAAATTATCTGTTATGCTGCACGAATTTTTCCAAATGGTGGTGGATTGGCTCCTTCAATAATCGGCTATAATGCCCCCAAGACAACCTCCTTGCTTCATGGCCAAACCCGCAGACCAATCCCTTCTAAAGCTGGTAGAAGGAAAAGAGTCACACAATCGGCTGCGAAGAAAAAGAGTTCAAAGAGACAAAAAACTATTGCAGCCGATGATCTGCCAACTTTGGATCCAGATGTAGAAGAGTTTTTAGATGAAGAAACAATGGAAGAAGCCATCGATGACGTTGCTGCCGATGTAATCCCTACAAGAAAAACCATGCAAAAGGTGCCGATGCACCGCCCCTCAAAAGACTCCAACACGCCAAACTCGTCTTCTTTCGGTATGCGTTTTTATGGTGTTTAATTCCTTTAAATATTCATATTCCAATTCTGGCTAAACTTTTTTACTTGCAGAAAAAGAAACTTGTTACCAAGAAGAAACCAGCACCACCTCCATCAGTAACTATGAACTCATAGTTCTTCTTAACTTTCAATCAACTGATGATGAACCAAACATGTCTTTCTTTTTTTATTAAGCCTCCTCGCTCTCCAACACCTGCCAGTCATGAATCCAGCACACACACTCCATCGGCGTGTGGGCAGCCATCATGTCGAAGTAATGGAATCAACTTCTATCATCCGTGTAAATACTTCTTCTAAAATTCCATATTGATTGTTCTGATTTTTCCAACACTTAACAATCTCAACATTCTTTTTTTCAGGTTTCTTTTGACATAGACAGTTCATGGATGAAGAAGAAGAAACTTCAAGCTAATCAACTTTTAATCAACATAGACAAGGCCAAACTTGATGAGATGATCGCCGGGCCAAACTCCACTCAAGCCAACATTGATCGGCTGAAAAGTTGCAAGGCAGAGCTACTAGCCGAGCTAGAGAAATGCAATGCCGAATTAGCATTGGAAGAACAAAAGCTTGCCGATTTCCCCAGGGCCATCGAAGAGCAAAGATCCAAGCTAAAGACATCTTTTAAACATCTGTCGGATCTAACCAAGTCTCTGAAGATAATCTCAGGAACCGATGCAACCGATGCCCAAGCCATTGATGAACTAGAACAAATTAGGCAAAGGACCATATCGGCTATCAACAGGCTTGTATCTGGATGAACCAATTTTGTAATAGGGGCTTGAAACTTTTGTGAACTTTTGTGAAATTCTGTGATATAACGTTTGTGAATTTTTTAAAGTCCACATATTTTGTATGCATGTATGCCCCCTAATTTTACAATGCCAAACAAACATTGATAAAATTATAGCTTGACTAAAGGCGATATCACAAATACCGGCCATCACACATCGGCATAACAAAAACCGATTATGATAAGTTAAAAAGACTAAGGGCGATATAACTTAGATCGGTCATCAAAAGGCGATGTTAACACATCGGCTACCATCTATTGGCATAACATAGCCGAATCATGAATTGCTCCAAACACTTGGATAATATTTGTTTAAATATTACCCATTGAGAGCTCTTCCAAAAACATCTTCATCAAGCCCTTGCAACATATAAGCTCCCTTAGAAACAGACTTATAGATCCGAAAAGGCCCTTCCCAATTCGGTGACCACTTGTCGAATTTATTATCATCAGCTCCAATCAGCAGAATCAATTTCTAAACCAACTCGCCCTCTAAAAAAGATTTCAGCACAACTTTCTTATTATAATGACGAGCAATTCTCTCCATATCTCCTGCCACTTTCTCAAAAGCACGCATCCTAGATTGAACCAACTCTTCCGACTCATCTACCATGAGATTATGATAATCATCGGCTGTCAACTCATCTTGTAAAATAATCCTTCTTGAGCCGATGACACTTTCCTATGGTAACACAGCTTCATGCCCATATACTAGCTTGTAAGGAGGAACTTGGATCGATCCATGATAAGCGATTCGATAAGACCACCATGCTTTAGCTAGTCGGCTATGTCATTGCCTTGGAAATTTAGAAATTTTTCTCTTAATCAACTTAATCAAACTCTTGTTAGATGCTTCTGCCTGCCCGTTGGCTTGTGCATAATATGGTGAAGAATTCAACAACTTAATCCCCATGCTTTCTGCAAATTAGACAAACTCATCAGATACAAAGATAGATCCCTGATCGGTTATGATAGTCTGAGGAACACCAAATCGGTATATAATATGTTGTTTAACAAACTGAATTGCATCCCCAGAATCAACCTTCTCCAATGGTATTGCCTCCACCCACTTTGTGAAATAATCGGTTGCCACCAATATAAACTTATGTCCTTTGCTTGAAGGTGGATTGATCTGGCCAATCATATCAATTCCCCAACCTCTGAACGGCCATGGCTTGATTATAGGACTCATAGCTGATGCTGGGGCTCTTTGAATTGCTGTAAACTTTTGGCAATCTTGACAACCTTTATAATATCTGAAACAATCTTCTAACATTGTCGGCCAAAAATACCCAGCTCGCCGAAGCAACCACTTCATCTTGTGGGCCGATTGATGAGTACCACATATACCTTCATGTACTTATCCCATCACAACCTTTGCTTGATCGACACTGAAACACTTAGCAACACCCCATCAATCATCCGATAATATAGCTTATCATCCAACAAAATATATCTCAAAGCTTTATATCACAATTTTCATGAAGCCGACTGAGAGGGATTCTTCAAATAATTAAATACATCATAACTCCAATCATCGGCTGCGATTGTAGCGATTTCTACCTCAACATCTTTCACCATCGGCTTGTATCCCGATGCCCCCTGACCCAAATCATTAGCTTCAACATTCTGCTCTCGAGGAATATGCCTCAAAGTTACCAACTGAAAACTATCCTTCAATTCTCGGCACTTCTCATTGTAGATAATCAATGTATCATTTTTGCACTCATATTCCCCAGCTAACTGGTTGATGACCAATAAAGAATCACCCATGATTTCAACAACATCGGCCACAACTTCCTTTAAGAGTTGTAATCCCTTGAGAACTGCCTCATACTCAGTTTGATTATTGGTGGCATAAGGCTTAATAGTATACGAAAATTCAAAACTTACCCCTCTAGGTGATATTATTACCAAGCCGATACCACAACCATGAGTACAAACCGATCCATCAAAAGTCAATGTCCAAGGCACTATGTCAACCGAGCCGATCGAGTCATCACGATGTTTGACAATAAAATCGGCTATGGCTTACCCCTTAACTGCTTTGGGCGATTCATATCTGAGATCAAATTCTGTCCAACTCTCCCTTTCAACACCGGAGCCGATAGCATGTACTTAACAACATCTACTTTTCAAAATATGGTGCGTTCATTGGATAACAAATAATGCCTCAACTTTGTGCAAGAGAAATATAAACACAAGCACAATTTCTCCACCGGAGAATACCTTATCTCTGCATCTAGAAGCCTTTTGCTTAAATAAAAGATTGCTCTCTCCTTGTCCTCAAATTCCTGGATCAAGACCGAGCCGATTGACTTCTCATCGGCTGACAAGTACAACTTGAAAGGCATTCCTTTTTGTGGAGAAAACAGAACTGGAGGAGAACTCAAATATTCCTTAATATTATCCAAGGTATTTTGTTGCTCTGCCCCCCAAGTAAACTCCTGATCGGCTCTCAATCTAAGTTAAGGTGTAAAGGGCTCCATCTTCCCAGATAAGTTAGAAATAAATCTCCTGATAAAATTCACCTTGCCGACTAAAGATTCCAACTGCGCAGTGTAGCAATTGTAATGAGGCATGAATCCCGATTGAAACAAGTGGACATGAATAATTGTTAATGTAGAATACTCCTTCTCTTTTTTGCACTTCTTGCGTGGACAACGTATGAAACCCTTCTGCTTGTTGGCATCGGCCACACTCAAAAAATAATGCACGCCTTCAATAAACTCTGTCGACTATCGATTCGCGTTGTACATCCATTGCCGATCCATCTACATGGAATACACAAAAAATCATAAGAAAAATCCACGAAAGTCAACCCATTTAAATATTATTACAATAATTATATATAAGTAATCAGACAATAATTATATACTAATCCAACATACATAATGTGTTGTACTAAAAAAATAAGAATTATTTTTAAAAGTTCATTTAAAGTTGTAAACATAAAATTAATTAATTATTTTAAAAGTTATTTTTAATGTTCGTAGTGTACATCTTTCTAACTATTTTAACGATCTTTAAATTACCTTATTTTTCTAATCTACTCTCAAATTTTCTATATTTTTCTTTGTCATCTATTTTATAACTTTTTGTCCAAAAGTTTCTCTCTCATCATTTTTCATAAACATTTTTTGAGATAAAATTGTACGTAATAAATTCCTACAAATATAACGTGTAAGCATACTTTTCTTCCTCTTCATTTTTCCAAATATTTTTCTCAACACAATGTAATGTGCTTAGTAAAATAATTAGTCCCAAACAAGTTTTCTCTCTCTTCATTTTTGCATACCATATCTAGAGATAAACATGTATAGAAAACAACCGTAAAAACAAAATGCTAAGCATAGATAAGAGGAAGAAGTTGCTAACCTTGTAGATAGCAAAGATTTGTGTATTACACCAAAACAAAATCACATAAAATTTTGACAGCACCTCCCCTCTAGCTAGAGCAAAAGTAATTTGAAGACAAATGCAGCTGGCTCGGGCTGGAGGAGGAAGAAGAAGTATAAAAAGCAATTTCATATTTAGTCCCGGTTGGTGTTACAAACCGGGACTAAAAATCAAAATTATCTTTAATCCCGGTTGGTGTTACCAACCGGGAGTAAAGATCCTCGACGCTGTGACATGTTCTGACAGGAATCTAACCGAGACTAAAGATCCTAGAGAGTCGTTGCCTTTTTAAACCGGGTCTAGACTAAAAATATTTTTTAGTCCCGGGTACAACTCTATCTGGGACTGTGGATTTTGGCGCTTCTGGAGGTTGAATATTCTTGATTGCATTAATACTCCTTTGTGTTATCTCAACCCCCTCTCATGAACAAGAAAACCCAATAATTGTCCAGCCGATACACCAAAATCACACTTTGTTGGATTCATCTTCAAGCCATATTTCCTTGTTCTTTCAAAAACTTTCCTCAAGTCGGCTATATGATCATCAATCTCCTTTGACTTCACTACCACATCATCAACATAGATCTCAACCAACAAGCCGATCAGATCATGAAATATGTAATTCATGGCCCTTTGATATGTAGCTTCAGCGCCCTTCGAGCCAAAAGTCATAACAACCCACTCATACAAGCTGATTGCACCAGGCCCTCTAAAACTAGTCTTATGAATGTCTTCTTCTACCATAAAAATCTGATTGTATCCAGCATTACTATCCATAAAACTTATAATCTTGTGCCCTAAAACAGCATCAACCAATTGATCGACAATTGGCATTGGGTACTCATCCTTAGGGGTAGCCTTGTTTAGATCTCGAAAATCAATGCAAACCCTAAATTTACCATTCTTCTTGATAACTGGAACTATATTAGGAACCCACTCAGCATATCGGCATGGCAGAATAAAACCAGCATCATATAATCGAGTAATCTTAGCTTTAATAACATCATACATATCGGCTTTGCATCTTATAGGTGGTTGTTTATATGGCCGATATGCTGGTTTGATAGGAAGCCGATGTTCTACAATCGATCGGCTAAGTCCTGGCATCTCAAAATATTCCGAAGCAAAACAATCTTTGTATTCTTTCAAAAGTTTTATCAACTTGGTTTGAAAATTAGAAGATAAATTCTTACTGATAAAAGTCAGCCTAGGCCTATCCCCTGGACCTATATCAACTTCTTCCAAATCATCGGCCGACATAAAACCTTGTCCCAATTTGCCATTGAGATCATCTATAGTATCCTTGGTGTAGAAATTTGAACCCTCCATGACACCCCCAAAGTAATAACTGGGGCTCTTCATCTCTAACTGGTTGTATATCACAATCGAACACTTTTAGATAATCTCCTTCCCAAACTTTTCTGGACAAGCAATCAATTCCATCTATATCCCAAATAATTTAATTGGCATTAGCAACATTGGCTGACTTGTCGGCTGGCACGATTTCTATCTTGTCACCTTGGCATTGGATTAAACTCTGATGCATGGTCGAAGAAATACAACAATTTGCATGAATCTAATCCCTTCCAAGCAACAGACTATATGAACCCATCCCATTGATGACAAAAAACATGGTAGGAACAGTTTTGTTGCTGATTGTCAACTCCACATTTAACACTCCTTTACTCTCTGAAGGATTGCCACCAAAATCTTTAAGAACCACGTTGGTCTTGATGAGATCATCTAAGTTCTTGCCCAACTTCCTGAATATAGCATATGGCATCAAATTCACAGCAGCTCCATCATCAACCTACATTTTAGACATTGGCTTGCCATTGACAAACCCCTTGACATACAATGGCTTGAGGTGCCAATACCCTGTTCCTTCTGGCTTCTGAAAAGTAGCTTGTTCTCGTGATAAAACGAACTTTGCTAAAGATTCTTCCATGACATCTGCATCGGTTTGGTTAGCCTCGTACTCTGCTGGTAGTACAAAAACCATATTAACTGATGCAAAAGCAACAGCCTTCCCCGCAGCTAGCCTTTTTGCCTTATCGGTTTTAACCACATCGGTTGAAAGCACCTTACTCTTGACACGCCACTCTTGCTTTTTCCTCTTTAGCCGATGATTGATCTCCTCTTGAACCTCTTGGAAACGCTCTCTATTCCTCATCCTTTGAACCCTCCTCTTCTGGTTCTTAATGAAAATACCAGAAGGACACCATTGTGGGTTCCTGGTTTCATCTTCAACTTCATCAAAATCCTACTGTGAAAAATCCTAACGAACTGGACCCAATCTCTGATGAACAAGCAATTTCCTCTGTCTTAGCTGACTTTCCCTAGGACAAGATCGGCTTGAACCTCCAGCATAGCCCTTATCATAGTTGTCGCATCCTAGGAAATCTTCTATCGACGGTAGTCTCATCCCTTCATTTCAGCAAAACCTAAAGAATTCACAACCCTATGGGGATCAAAACTATCATCTTCCTCATAGTATGTCTCTTCCTGCCTGTCATACTTCCTCTGGTATTTATCGATGATTATGACAGAGTTACGTTATGTGGACCGATAATCTTTTCTATCGGCTACCCTCCCACTCGTATGAACCATGTTAACAGGAAAAGGGTTACCATCAACCTTCATCGACCTTTTTGAATCATCAAACTTTATCTTCCCTTGCTCAATAGCTAATTGGATCTGTTGTCTAAAAACCTTTAAATCATTAATGCTATGAGATCCCGTATTATGCCACTTACAAAACTTCCTCCTTCCCAACTCATCAGCCGATGGAATCACATGACCAACAGGCAGTTGAATTTCTTTCTCCCGAAGTAGTAAATCAAAGATCTTATCAGCCTTGGAAATATCAAAGTTAAACTTTTCTTCCTTTGCAGAATTTTTGACCCATTGACATGTAACAATTTTCTTGTTCCTTGCCCACTGAGTCGCTGCTACTTTGGAGTCATCTTCTTCTTCAGATTCAGAAGCATATGTATTAACGTGGTTAACCTTTTTCAAATCTTTCTTAGCTTCTTGAAACCTTTGTTCATGTGTTGTCACCTTTTGAACCAAATGAGCCAAGCTCTCAAAGTCTTGAGCCAAAAATCTTTCCTTAATTGGTGTCAACAAACCTTGGAAAGCAAGATCGGCTAACTGAGAATCTGTCAAAGCCAAGCTATAACATATGTTTCTCATATCTCTAAACCTCTCAATATAATCTTGAACAGATTCATCATGTCTCTTTTTGATTGCTGTTAGATCAGACAACTTCATCTCATCGATTCCACTGTAGAAGTACTTATGGAATTGTTTTTTCAGATCGGCTCAACTTTGAATATAATTATATGGCAAAGATGAAAACCATGTAAAAGCCGATCCAGATAAAGATAAAGGAAATAATCTAACCCTCAGAGCATCAGTAGCCGATGCTTCACACTGAGCCAAAAATTGGCTAACATGTTCATAAGTTGACACATTATCCTGTCCTGAGAATTTTGAGAAATATGGGACCTTGTATCGGTTTGGTAATGATGCCGTCTCAAAGTATTCTGGGTATGGATGCCGATACAAATTACCAGTATCCTTAGGCTTAAGACCAAACTGTTCCCTCATCACATCGGCTATCATATCAGCCCAAGGCTTTTGTTGAGGTGCTCCTTGAAACTGCTGCTGTATCGTATCAAACTGATTAAATTGAGGGAAATACTAGGGTTGAGGTGATGCCCCTGGCCGATACAGAACTTGAGGTGAATGAGGCTGATACTGGAAATTATTATTGCCTCCCATGTGATGTTGAGGAGACTGATGCACCATATGGGATTGCTGATCAAGAACAAACTGAGAACCAATAGGCTGATGCTGTCGTGGAATTGGTGTCTGCTGCCTTATCGGTATCTGTGGAGTCGGCTCAACAACCGGCTGGTTTGTTCTGAACATAGCCGCAATTTGTTCGTGTAACCTGAGGGATGTTTTGTCCTATGTGTTGAGGTTGTTGTTTGACCAAAAGAAGAGGATTGAACCCTGGTTACTTCTACGTCGATGATGATGCAATCTGTTTTCCAAGAGCCGATGCTGATGCCATAAGCTGTTATGGGGCCATACTTTAAACAGGTTGTTGCTTATAGGTAATTAGAGTTCTATATTGTGGAAAATTGCCCTCAGGAAGAAACACTAGCCCTTGGCTTGATGCTCAACAATTCTACCATCAACCACAGAATTGATCATATTGTTTAAGGTGTTAACAAGAATTCCTGACTGGTTGATTAAAGCATGATGCATAGCATAATCGATCTGATCTTGTAGATTGTTGAATTCTGTAGGGCCTTCCTCTTGCTTGACATCCTGATGTTTACCATCTTTGCCAGAACTTGTTCCGGGCTCATCATTGCTTGGTAAAGCTACCTTGTATCTCTGAATTACCATGCTTGAGCGAGTCTGAAAAAATGAATGCAAAAATTGGCTATACAGGTTATTCATCATCTCTTCAAACTCTGCCATCTGTTCTGGTGTTAATTTGTCCATTGTTACAGGAATGATGTTCTCTGGGTCAACATCGGTCGACAGTAGAGCCACCATGATGTCTGACTTCTAATCAGGTCCCATCGGGCATGCCAAAAGCATTTCGATGTGAAAAACACACGCTAGCCTGAGAGATCTGCTTAACTCTAGTGCATGACCTAAATCTTGCTTATGGAGGCGTGCTAGTTGGTTTGATCCTGCAAGCAACAAGAAACAAAGAAAGAAAACAAAGTTAAATCTATAAAACGATAGCCGATCGGCTAATGGCCGATGACGTATCGTTCAATACAGAGCGGATGCGATATGTAGGATCGGCAATAGAGAACAAAACAAAGGGAAAGTTAGATCTACTCGATCGGCTGTAGATATCAATAATATATAATCTATGTCTCAAGGGATGTTTAAACCAAGTGATTGGGATAGATCAGACAGTGTGCCGAGACAGTATAAATTACTTGTCTCTAAAAGTACTTTAAGACAGAGATTAATTGTATTTATAGCATAGCCGATGTAATAAATCTAACATGTATCGGTAATACACTGATACCACTTTATACTAGGATACCAATATAGATTAAATATATTAATAATATAGATTAAATATATTAAACAAGAATCAATGAAGTGTTAAGGTAACCTAACAGATTAATAACAAGCTTAATATATTTACCACAGTGGATCTTAATACAAAGGGCGGATTTAGCATATCAAGTAACAATGCAGGACACAAGATAGCTAAACCAGGTAAGATCGGCTGAAACCCTGATGTTATCTCTAAGAGCAATCATAGAGCAAGATAGATATTATGATCCTAGATCATACTTCATAGGTCGGACTTAACCGATGCAGCATTAAGCACAAAGAGAAGCATAAGGTCTAAATAAATCTATGAAAGCCTTTCGAGATGGTGGATACACTATATAACCTAGATCACGTTGATATCTAACCCTATCGGATGTTGTCTAGTAACAGATGCTAGCCGATTGGGGTTAAATAGCAATATTGACTTAGATTATATAGCATATATGATAACGCAACGATTTTTGTCAACAAGATTAGAGTGTCATAAAGATGTAAGCACTAATCCCGAGAACGCAAGCCGCCATAACAAGTTTTACCTCTTTGTCGGAGATCGAACCTGATGCAGCCCAACTCGAAAGCAAGAACTCGTCGAAACAAACAAAAGTAGAGAAGGTGGCGATGCACCGAAAGTTTTATTGAACTGATTATTGTTTGATTACAAAGTCTTGGGCTATATTTATACCCAAATACATAATATGTCCTTGTCGGACACGACTCTTATCTCTATTACAACTGAAAATATGAACAAGTCCCTTAGACGGACTCTTACCGACACAATCTGTAAGAAAATTACTTAAAATAACCTAATTAATAGATACAATTGCCTTTTTCGGAATCTATCCATATATGGCAATGTCACGTACCCAAATTCTAGGGTCACGAAATTTTGTCTAAACAAAATGAAATTAAAGTTTTCCAATTCTATGAACCAAGAATTTTCATTTTTCTACCTTAGGTTAAGGAACTCTAACCTATTTACATGATTCAAAAATTTGAGAACTAAAATTTTCCTTTTCTAATTAGGTGAGACCGATCTAGGCCTATGCATGGTAGACCCAAACTTTAGGATAAATTAAAACTTTTCATTTATGACCTAGGATGAAAGTGCAAAGCTCATACGAGAGCATTCATGCTAACATAAAGCCCACTTTGATGTAGGTCATTTACGTATATTCGGATTTCGAAAACGCATCTAATTATAGGCCAATAAGCATATCTTAACGACTGAATTTACAGAGCAAGCCTACACTAGCCCTGGATAAAAATATGAGAGCTTGACAACATAATACAAATTTCACCTCCTCAGCCCAAGAGAAAAGTTAATACGAATCCGAAGAATAAAATAGTCGCGTGCACCTGACGTAGACGCATAAACCTAGAAAGGCAACCTTAATTTTCTAGACTAAACTAAGTAAGATAAATTCATGTAGGTGCTGGGCATTATGTACAACTCAACCTAATTTTGGTATAATTTAATAACAAGGTTGATGCCCCAAACAAATTAGACAAAACAATCCCATAATGGGCCAAATAATAACTTTAATCGGGTAAAAGCCAATTTACCCAAAAGGCCATTAAAATGCACATGAATGTATATGGAAAATAATTGATTCAAATACTAGGTTAATTAACATGAATAAATATAATTTTTACAGAAATTTTCTACTCTGTTCAAGCAATCTAAAAATTCAAACAATTCCCAAAATACCCTATCTTTATTAAATTTTTGGGTGCAAACCACTTAATGTTTTTGAGTGAAACCAAGGAAAATGGAACCTAGGGCTGGTTAACTACCTCGAGTAAAAATCTCATCAATTTACCTGCCCACAGATCAAGGTATTGAGCAGCAAAGAGGAGGGAGAGAAATAAACTGAAGAAAATCGACAAAAACTAGTTGCACTCAAGTCTGTACCCATCTCTCACTTTCTTGCCTAGTTTGCCACGACTTGACCCCACCTGGCAGCTGTACAGGCTTGATTCAACACAGTGAGAAACATCTCCACTGCTTAAGGAGAAGCCAGGCAGAGGAGGGAGGCGGTTACACATGCCGGCATTGCTCCAAGCCACCGAGCTCGCCACTGCCAGCTCAAGCTCCCGCCATTTGAAAAACTACTTCGCCACCGTCTTCTACCTCCTTCGCTCATTATGTTCCCCAAAGAGACCAAGGGATAACACCCCAGAATCGCCTAGAACCAGCCTCATTTCCTCCTCCGCCGAAGGTTTTCGATTCTTGTCGAGACGTTAGTCGTGAGTTACGCTGCAACCTAGCCTCTGGAACACGATCTACTCCTTACGCCTAACACATCCGTGCACTTGTTTTCCCATGTCGCGATGTGCGAGCTCGCCGAAGCGTGGCCGTCCCTATCCATGGCGCCGCCGCTCGGGACCAGAGGCGTTCCGACCAATGCAGGGCAATGCACGGTCGGGGGTTTGCGTCAAACTCTTCGCCTTGACTCCCTCATCATTTCCCCCCAAGAACCCAAGCAAATGGCGCTCTGTGGAGGGAGATCGACCCCATGTTCTTTGGCTCCGACCGGACCGCTGCCGCTGGTGTTCCGTCCTCCCCGGTGAGTTCCAGCTCGGTTCCTTGCATATGAAGCTTCCTATTGATCTCAGAAACCCCTTGCGTACATTCTCTTGCAAGCCCGTTGGCTACATCTCGCCGCCACCGTGCAATCGAAGTTTTTCGCCGTCGCCGCCGGGTTCCTCCATCACCGCCGCCTCGCCGGAGCTGTTCCTCTTTGGCGATCTACTAGGTGAGTCCCCTGGGCGCTCAAACACTCTTCCACATGTCTCGGTTTGCACTCATCCAGGCCGTAGGCGCATGCGCATCGTCACCCGAAAGCCGGTCATTAGGCGCATGCGGGCCCTAGTCATTAGGCGCCGAAAGAAGACAATTAGGAGGGCATTTAAATCTTGTAAGGGCTAGTATGAAAATATTCACCGGATGACAAGTGGGGTCTTGGATCCATTCGTAATTACACAAAAACTCAAGGACTTTTAATGTATTTGTATTCAACACGTGCTAAGGACCCCGGGTTCCATTTCAAAAATTCCAGGGGTTTTTCTGCAAGTTGACCACTGACTGACCCATGGACCCCATGTATTTGCAAATCAAAAATAAATAGAAATATAACTAAAACAAATATTTTTCCAAACAGAAAATGAACAAAATTATAAAATCTATATAAAATAAAATATAACTCATTTTGGGGTGAGAGAAATTTCAGTGAATTCACAAAGTTATGAATTTTAGTTTAGAAGCATAAAACCAGCAATAAGGAAAGTCACACCTAGGGACTATACAAACTTATAAAATCCCTAGGAAATTAAATTTAACTCGTTTTTAACAAACTCAAGTTCTACAGGTCCACCAACTTATACACTATATTTAGGAAAAATAAAAACATATAGTTCCTTTGTACCAAATACCCTTAAAGTTATTTACATTAAAATGATGTGATTTTGGTAAGCTGAACTTTAGAGATTTATTTAAAATTCATCTTAACTCCTTTTTGAGTACACCCAAGTTCTGTAGGATCACCAAAGTATGTACCTTCTAGTTATAAAATAAAAATATGAGCTTACTGTGTAGCAAGATCACTTAAACATTTAGGTAAGAAATAAACCCTTTTATGCACCCATCCATTTATAAAATTGGAAGTAAATTCATTTTTAATCCATTTTGGGTGAACTAGGTTTCTTTAAACCAGAAAGTGGTGAACTCCAACTAGGTAAAATAAAGCATGCCAACTCATGTACTAAAAATGTAGGAACCCTAAATAGCTAACTTAGGTGCTAATCCTAATAGATAGATTGAGCACTATATGTACATATGCATAGATGTATGTATTAGATGTACTCTAGCACAAAATAAATCAAGATGAAAGATGATGGACCAGTGAGACCTTAGGAACCATCCCTAATTACCAAGGCATAGCACACACATGGCACAGATAACAATCCCTAGGTTAAAATGTTAAAGGACTAACATAGGACACCCCTAGTTATAAAGTAATTAGTAAAGAAATTAAACTCCAAAAATCTTGGACTAGGTTTGATAAACCAAATAATTAATTTTTATGCCTCCTTAGCAAATAAAATCAGCTCTGGACCCAAAAACCCTGTAGCCATATATACATAACAATATAGGCCTAGGACCGTTGTAAACTCGTAAAATGCCTAAGAAATTCATATTAGCTCTAAAAATTATGAAACCAATTGTGATAGTCTTAGAAAACACTCCTCCACACCCCTTTGGAATCAAATTAACAAAAATCAAATTATAGGAGCTCTGTCCAAACAGCACCTGACCCTAAGCCGCTACGACCCGATAAAACTTCTAAAATGCATAACTTCTAAATGGGATAAGATAAAATCGAAACTCTTTCACCTAGATTCACTTTATAGCAGTACCTACTCAATGTATAAAAATCATGCATTTTAGAGCATTTTGGATTTTTCGCATATTTCGGTGTTTAATTGCATACCGTATATTTTGTTTAGATGATTGAGAGAACGGAGGAGTGGATGGTGTACTAACTTTTCTCCCGACCAAGACAAGTTCATGCCCCTCCTTTGAACACTTTGAATCCCATGTTTTCAGGCTAAATGATTTAATTGTAAAGTTGCATGCGTATTTTACTCTATCAGCAATTTGAACCTATAATCTGTAGCTATGTCCTGAAAATGCATGAATCCCTCTTGAAAATCACTCCCTTGCTGTTTTGAACAATAGTAATAGTTAGAGTACTTAACTCGTGCTCATATGACTATACCATGTATGTTTTTACAAGTCTTGCAAATGCTTAGCCTTGCTCAAGTAGTAAACTGAGACATGGTTATGGATTAAATATTGTTCTATTTGAAAATCCTTTTTGGACATTTTGAACCAGAGGTTAACCTCTGAATATTTGTGAAATAAAATTGAAATAAAATATGATTTTAGTCTTGGGCGATCAAGTGGTATGCGATTGATGTATTCGTATATCGATAGGAGAGTATTTGCCCGAGTCGATTAAGGACTAAACTACATGTCATTCATTGTGTATACCATACATCCACATGTGCTAGTATGGGATAGCCTTAGCTGATTAATCTATTTAGCACCTAGCCTTGCATTATGGTAGGCCGAAGTGTATGGGTTCGGATAACCCAGAGGAACTTCCTATTTACCCCGTCGTGGTAGTTTAGGCAACTAAGTCTGTCCAATACAACGGTATCGTGCCACGTGAATGGGTTCCTGTTGTGTCCGCCACCACGGCGTTAAGTTAAGACGTGGGCCAAACACTTAACGGTTCTAGGTCTTATTCCAGTATGAACTAGGATGGAGGAAACACGTATCGTGCTGGTACAAGGCTAGGACTAAGTAGTGTAAAGGCTACGTTATGACCTCTAGATCTCACTCAACGTGAAGAGTGTGATAGAGTCTTGCAAATTCAAAACAAACTAGAGTGTTCATATCATGTGGGTAAAGCTGTACAAACTCTGTAGAGTAATAAAACTAATCGATTAGCCGTGACACGGTCATGAGCGACATGATGAAATGCTATGGGTATAAATTTTGAATTTTGTGTTTTTCCCTAAATGGTCTTGAAAATGAAATGTATTGTGTTGGAATAATGTTGTTTCTTGCTTTGTATTTGCCTTACTCCTCGACGTGTGTAATGGAGACGTATATACCTATATATATATATGATGAGACCATGCCATGGTTAGTAAAGATTTGTGCTTTGCTGAAAATGCCTTGGTTAAAACTACGTTGCAAATTGATTGTGAACTAAAATCTGCTTTATGCTAAAAATTAAAACTACTATTAGCCTTCCTTTGACTTAGAGTTATCATGTACTTAGGGTTGATTGTGTGCTTACCAGTACATTATTTCAAATAATGTACTGACACTTGCTATTGAAATATCCATTTTGTTTGCAGGACTTAGACTTAGTCTTTTGAGAGATTGCGGGTAATCGACTGCTTCTTATAGGATTGAACTTAACGGGGTAAACCCCTAGTCGGTGTGCTTGTGAATGGGTAGTTAAGCTACCGCTGTTCGCTACTCTCTGATATATATTTATTTGGCCGGTCGGCCTATGTAATTATCTAAGTGATGTAATCGTTTAGGTCCTTTCCGTTATAAGTGTATTCGCTATGTGTAATCATGCTTGAGATGAAAGTGTGAATCTAGCACACATCCTAGGGGCTAGATTCACATGAGTATGAGTTAGGAATATTTGAGACGTTATAGATCTTTAGCCATTTTGTCATGTCTCCTGAGTGTGTAACACATCTGGTCACCACCTTCGAGTGGTTTGACGGGCACACTTCAGGCTGAAGTTGACTGGCAGGCTAAAGGGCCAGCAATGTCTCACTTATCCCTCTCTCGGGACGTCGAACATCTCGTTACGTTTGCTTGATGACTTGAAGTGTTTCACTTCATCATGCAAATGAAATGAGATAGTCCGGGTGTCTCCGACAGTCAATCCTCATGATGTACATCAACATGATCCGATGATGATCCCAATGTCATCTTACCGGAATCGGCTGCATCGGCTTACCTTGTCCGACTCGGTATCAGCCAATGGACACCTTAGCCGATTCAGCTTGCAACTAGCGCATATTCTGTTTTCAGGAACCATGATTTCCTCCAAATCGGCTTTGGCCTTAACTACAAATCTGATGCATGATTTACCAATTTTGGTCGTTAACATTTTCCCTCCGAAAGAATGTTCTACACAACTTTTAATAACTCGCCAAATGCCTTGTCACTGACACCATTTTTGGCCTTCCATTGCAAGAATTCTAGCGTGGTATACAACTTTTTGTGCCCCTATTTGTAACCTGGGTACAAGGACATTTTGTGGTCCACCAACATACGCTGTAATTTCTGCATCTCCTTTTCACCATCGCAGTCCTCCTGTACGTCATGCAACATCTGACCAAGATCATCGACACCGTCCTTATCTTCAAAATCCTCGTCCGCCTCGCTTGCTATATTTTCTTCAAATCCACCGATTGTCCATAGTCCGGAATGTTGTCGTGTTCTTCTTCATCTTCTTCCATTGCAACCCCTACCTCTCCGTGCAATATCCAACAATTGTAGTGAGGCATGAATCCTGACTAAACCAAGTGGGCATGAATAATTCTTGATGTAGAATACTCCTTCTGGTTTTTGCAATTTTTGCATGGACAACGTATAAAACCCTTATGTTTATTGGCATTGGCCACACTCAAAAAATAATACACGCCTTGAATAAACTCGTCGACCATCGGTCCGCGGTGTACATCCATTGCCGATCCATCTCCATGAAATGCACAAAAATCGTAAGAAAAATCCACGAAAGTCAAACTATTTAAATAATACTACAATACTTATATATTAATAATCAGACAATAATTATTAATAATCCCACATACATAATGTATTGTACTTAATAAAATTTAGAATTATTGTACTTAATGTACGTAGTGTACTTATTTCTAACTATTTTAACGGTTTTTAAATTACCTTAGTTTTCTAATCTTTTTTTCAAATTTTCTATATTTTTCCATTGTCATCTATTTTATAACATTTTTATCCACAAGTTTCTAATTTTAAAAAATAACATAATTTTCACTAAATTTTTTTCCTCTCATAATTTTTCATAAATCTTTTTAGAGATAAAAATATATATATAAATATATACACAAATGTAATATGCTAAGCATATATCATTAGAGGATGGAGTTCCTAATTTTAAAAATAAAGTAATTTTCCCTAAGCAAAGTTTCTCTCTCATAGTTTTTCATAATCTTTTTAGAGATAAATGTACCTACAAATGTAATATGCAAGCATACATTAGTAGAGTAGAGGATGGAGTTGCTAATTTTAATAAGTAAAATAATTTCCCCAAACAAATTTTCTCTCTCATGAGACCTATTTAGAGATAAAAATGTATAGAAATATACCTACAAATGAAATATGCTAACCATAGATCATTAGAGGATGAAGTTGCTAACCTTGTAGATCCCTTCGATTGTGGGGGCTGTCACCCCGGGGTACCTCAAAGAGCGGACTTAAGCATAACTGAAGTCGGACTGGAACTCCTCGGGATGGGGTCGGGATCCCGACCTCCTCTTGGGGTCGGATGCCGTGACCTCCCCTAGGTCCGACCTTGGCGTCCTTTCTCGACATCATCTCGACAGCCCGACATCAGACCTCCTCGGGAAGGAAGGCTTGCTTTGCAAGGCTTGCAAAGGAGGCAACCCGACAGAAGATGACATCACCCGAGAAGGCTGCACAGATATTACCTACGGAGGAACGGATCCCATAGCAGGACAAGGCACAAAATGCCCATGGCGCGCAGGACCCATTGGATCACTATGTACCTTTTTAGATGTTGTTAGTACTTACTTTTTAGATCTTTTAGTCTTAGCTTTCTTGGCCCCCAAGTCCTCTTGTAACTGACCCCCTTGGACTATAAAAGGGAGGCAGGGTGAACAGGGCGAGATGTTTGTCCTCGGGAGCCTGGTCTCCTACGCCGATGACTTTGGCCACCTCGCCCTCTCTCAGGAGACCTTGGGCACGCTAGTGTTTGTTTGTTCTTGGGACAAGTTCATGCAGATTCTACTTTCGGACAGCTAAGTACTCTTCACTCAGCTCTTTTTATAAAGCAGCTTCGATATCTCTCCTTTCATCGCTTGTTGCTTTTCGTCCCACCGCCGAGCAAACTATGTAAACTAAATAGATTCCGTGCTATGCTTATGGTCAACCCTGAGCCACGCAGCCTCGACCCGCATTGGTCAGGGTTCCTTGAAAGGATGTCTATTGAGTGCTCCCAAGCTGCTCGGGGCCTCAGTAGACTCTCCCGACCGTCTGGTAGCATTAGTATGCCCGATAGCTTCCCCGTCGCACTCATGATCAGCTCTGGGCTGCACGGCCCCAACCCGTTATGGTCGAGGTTCCCCGGAAGGAAGCCTGTCTAGTGCGACTGTGTTATTTAGCGGTTCAGCGATTCCCCTGAGTACCTAGTTGACACACCCTAGCCTAATGCAGTGGCTTGGCCGGATTGTCGACCGGTTAGAGAAAGGGCATGTCCCCTCCCAGGGTCAGCTAGGGTCGGGACCCGATGCGAGTTAGCTAAGTGCAATGCCAAATTACTCCGGGGGCTTGGTCGCTAGCGACCTCTTGGTCCACCTATTCGCAAGTAAAAGACTATGGCGCTGAGGCTCGGTCTGAAACTCATTGGGGCCTGGTTAGAGCTTTCTCCCCGCCGCGGCCGGCTAAGATCGCGACCCAACGTGTGGTAGTTAGATGCAATGCAAATAGATGGACCTAAAACCTCATTGCAGTTTAGTAAGCTGTTCTCTAATTTGGCCAAAAGCACAAACTTTGTTACATAAAAGAGTTTGCAGATTCTAGACTTATCTAATTCGGTCAATGTTTACGTCATGGTTTTTACAGGACCAGATCTCCAACTATCTTCTCGGCGGTGGGCTCGACCTCAGCATAGATGCCAACTACGTCGCCTTCTGCTACGCCAACGAGCCAGTCCTCAGCGATCTCCTCCACCTTAACACACAGGTAGAGCTTGTGCAAGATGACGAGGGCGTGGGACACGGCAATCTTTGCCACATCCCGCACCAGCGCCTGAAGGCGTCGAGGCCCGTCTTGCAGCCGGGCAAGGAAAGTTGCCTCCCTCTCCTCGGTCGGTGGGGGCTTGTTGTCGGCCGCGTCCAAGCGTGCCCGAGCCCATTCCTCGAACAGGGTCGATCGGGCCTTGGCTGCCTCCACGCGGGCCTTGATGTCCCCAATCTGCCAGCAAAAAACCGATAGACGGCCTGATCAAAAAGAGGTTGGGAGCCAGTCAGCACAGGCAGGAAGAAGAAAAAGGTAAAAGGGGATGTCAGTACTGACACTTACTCTCGGCAGCATCCCTCGCCGACTCTGAGGCCGCTAGCTTCTCCTCCGTGGTGGCCCTAGCCACTTTGGACTCTGCTAGCTTCTCCTCCACTGTAGCCATGGCTGCCTCGGCCTCCCTGTGGGCGGTGTTCAAAAGCTTGAGAAGCCCCTGGACAACGTCCAGTTGCAACTCGAGCTTCGAGGCCATCAAGTTGGCTTCCCTGATGACCTCCTTGAGCCTTTCGGCGTAAGCTACGACCTCGTCAGTCCCTACACAACAAAAAGTCAGCTCTCGGCTCGAGGAAGGAATTGAGGCATCAAGGTAGCGGACTTACGGCGGGAAGCTTTGGCAAGCCTCTCCTCCAATTCTCGCACCTTCTCGGCGGACCGCGATGAGCGGGTAGTGTCCTGCAAATTTCAAAGTGTTAGAGAAGGAGCCAGGGGAGCAAAGAGAAGTTTGACCCTTGCCCGGAACAGGTCTCAGACGGGGCAAAGAGCGCGCTCGAGCTCAGACATCTCCTCGGCCTCGGCATCGGAGGATTCCTTGACCACGGGTGCGATGGTCAGAGCCTGCTAGCCTGTGATGGCGGCCTCCTCCCCCCTTGGCTCGAGCTGGTCCTCGGCGCCCTCGGCCTTCTGGTCATCGGCGCCCGAGGTGTGCGGATCCTCGGCCTATGTTGCGACCAGCTCGGTCCCTGGGGCTTTGACGTCGCCGACATCAATGAGGGGAAGTAAGTCCCAGTTGATCTCGGGTAGCTCTGGGAGAGCCCTCTCCTCCTCAACCGCCAGCTCGAGCCCAGCTTCTTGGGGCCGCTTCATTCATCACCTTGGTCGTTTCGGCGGCTGTTGTGTTGACTCTGACCATGGCTTCCGCCGTCGGGTGATCCTCTACTTGTCCAGCCACCGGTCCTTTGGCTCCCGAGCGCAATGCCGAGGGCTAGTCGGATCCCACCCTCTCGAACCGGGCGGCTGATTCGGCCTCCCTTGCCGGCTCCTCGACACGAGGCTTCATGTCCTTAGCGACCCTGCTCGAGGAAATTTGTCAGCATACAAAGGCGAAAGGAAATCAAAAAAGATCACCTGATCAATCACTTACTTATCGGAGGCCCGAAACAAGACTTTGATCCGCCTGACGGCCTTCTTCGGGTGCCCGGATGCTTTTGGCCGTGGCACCTTGCTCGAACCAGATGATGGGGACGTAGGATGTGCTTCAACCTCCCCCGACTCTTCCTCGTCGAAGGTGACCACAAGCCTCCGCTTCACGCCAGGCATCTTGAGGCTCCCGGAGCCGCCCTTTTCACCTCAGGCTTTTGCCATGGGAGGTCGGGCTTCTTCCCCTTCCCCTCCGTCCTCGGACGAGGAATGCGAATTCTAAGCAACTCGCCTTTGGCTGCTTTGGGGAGCAAAGCGAGCGACATGTATGCTTCTTGTCCCTGTCGATGCCAGCTCCTGGCAGGTGAGATACCGAGCAAAAGAAGGAAAAGCAAACAGAACAAATGAAGAAAGGAAGCCAAACTTACCTCGGGCTAAGGGTGATGGAGGCTGTAGCTGAGCGGCCCCCGTCGCCGATGTTCACCAAGCTCTAGAAGAAGCTCGTCAGCCTTTGGCGCACGTGCTCGAGGTGGATCATCACCTCCCGGGTAGGATCCTGGTCACCCGAGTACTCATACTGCGGCCTCACCCTCTCCTTGTACGGTTGGACTCCTCGAAGGGCGAAGTTGAGCGCCACTCGGGCGCCGGTCAGGCCTTGCTCCCTCAGCTGGTCCACCATGGAGACAAGCTCGTCGACTTGGTCCTAGTCACCGAGGCAGCAAGTGGTTGTCTAGGTGGTCGCCGGGGTCGGCTCCAGGTAGATCATGGGGGAAATCGCCGACTCATGGTTCTCGATGTAGAACCACTCGGCGTGCCAACCTTTATTTGAGGTCGTCAGGTCGACAGGGATGTAGCGCTGTGACATCCTTTCGTGGAATTGAATTCTGGCCCCACCGACTGCTCTGCCGCCTGTTCGGAGACAGAAGTAGTGGCGGAAGAGGTTGAAGTGCGTGTCTATCCCAAGATAGGCCTCGCAGAGATGAATAAAGATAGAAATTTGGAGAATAGAATTTGGATGAAGGTTGCAGAGAGCAATGTCATAATAATGGGGCAGGCCCCGAACAAAGGGGTAGGCCAGCACTCAGAACCCGCGGAGGAGGAAAGCATCAAAAAGGACCAACTCACCAGAGTCGGGGGTCAGGAACTGCTGTCCCCGTGCCAGGCGCCACATCACGAGCTCCTGTGGGGGAAGGACGCCGGCTTGCCGCAGGTCCAACATCATCTGCTCCTCGGCACGAGAGGGAATGAAGGCTTCATTGCATTCTTCGATGACTTCTTGGGTGCCATGGGTTTCAACCAGAAAAGTCGCCGACCCTTATGGTAGCAGAGGATGCACCGGCAGTGGGGGTGGCGGCCTACATCGCTGAAGCAGCGTGGAGCCAGGGAAGAGGCGCAAGAGTTTGGATGCGAAAGTTCTTTGGGGATTTTTTTCGACGGAGTGAAGGCATGAAGTAGGAGGATGAAACGACGGAAATTTAAAGGGAACAATGATGGGGTTGGCAGCGCCATCTTCGAAAAGCATGCGGCACCGTTATCGGTGCACACGGAGCGACCGAGGCGCCTCGGCTTGTCCATCTCCCTGGCGACCACATATTCCTGATGGTAAATCGGAGCCGTCGAATGCTTGGAGCCATTAACAGCAACCGCTTGGTTGTAACACGCCGAGGTGTTTTTCCCTTTTAAAAATCCTAAAGAAAATCATAAAAGAAAATTTGTTGGAATTAACTGGTGAGAATAAATAATTTTAAAAGCCAAAGCTAAATGGAAATGGCATGGTGGGATTTTTCTTAAATTCTACATGTCAAAATACACTAACAGGATTTTTAGTGGAATTTTCAGGGCACAAGACATAATTTTTAACCAATTAAAACCAAAATCGAAATTAATAAATCTCGGGAAAATTAGTTTCTCTCTCCTCCGTCCTTTCCCGCTCTTTTTCCGGCCCAAACCGACGGCCCAACCCGACGGCCCAACCCCTCCCCGCGCGTGGCCCAGCCATTTCCTGCCCGCGCGCCCCTCTCTCTCTCTCTCCCTCACGGGCCGGCCGAAGGCCGTAGCCCGTTTAACTATTGCGCCGCGAATAAGTCCAGTTTGCCTCCCCTCTACCCCGAGACGCCGACAGGTGGGGCTCACCTGTCAGGCCGTCGTCCCCTACCTCCGGCCGCCCTGGCGCCATTTCCGCCGCCCCTCTCCGCGTAGATCTCGGCCGACCGCCTCTCCCGCACGACCGGATCTCGCCGCCTTTACTCCCCTCCGCGTCCGCATACATTTAAATGCCCCGGCCGCCTCTCCCACGCCCCTTTATGGCCAGAATAGATCGCCGGCCATCAATTCCCCATTTCTCTCTCTCCCCATTCACTCCGACGAGTAATTTCGCTCCTATTCGGTCGCCACCGCCCTCCCCGCGACCTATTTAAGCATCCTCGCACCCTCCCCGAGCTCCCCACGCTCTCACCCAAGACTCTCTCGCACCCGTTTGCCCTCGCACCATGCGCCTTCGCTTCGGACCTCGTCGCCGAGCTTCGGCCATGTTTTCCCGTTGCTCCGAGGCGTCCCGAGCTCCGCCGACGCCTCCCACCTCGTCGCCGGTTCCCGCGCCACTTCGGCCACCCCTCCCCGAGAGCTTCTGCTGTCTCCCTCGCCGTCGTCGCCGTCGTCTCCCTCAACTCCGGTCGCACCGCGGTGAGCCGCTCCTTCTCACCTTCTCGGTCGTGCTCACGCCACTGCCCGGGAACGCGCGGCTTCGCCCGCGCGTAAATCCGCGGCATCCCGCCGCCCCACGCCACCGTCCGAATGGCACCGGTCCGGTCTCCGGCCACCGGCCGATCGCGCCCACGGCCTTTCTTCTCGGCCGTCCGATCGGCGTCGTCCGTCCCCGCTCGCCCACATGGCAAGCCACGTGGTCGCCACCTCGACACCACGTGTGCGCCACATGGTGCACCGCCCGGTCCGACCGTGGACCCGGTCCACCGTGGACCGGCACTCGCGCGGCCGCCGGTGTCGCCGGCGCCGACGTCGCCCTAGCCCGAGGCCTCCCCAGATTTATTGTGCAATAAATCGATTAAGGATTTTTCTGTTTAGTAAAAAACCCAGAAAAATTCTAAAAATCATATCTTTTCAATCCGACCTCCGTTTTAGCCCATTCAAATTTCATTAAATTCATAAAAATGCTAAGAATCCATTAAAAATGGTTATGTTCCCTGTTTTAGTAGCTTTTTAGCCTGTTTTGTTAAAGTGCTTGTTTGCCATGTAGATCCCGTAGTCCCTCCGTCGCGGTCTACTTTGAAGTCGTCGCTGAAGTTCAACAAGCCGAAGAGCAAGGCAAGTCATACCATATTATTGATCATATTGCTCCCATTTTGCTAAAACACATGTTTTATTCTATGAAATTGCATGTATTTTATATTGTCATTTCCTGGGAAATAGTACACCTTATGCTTAGTTTATGCCTTAGGTTTGACACCACAAACCCTTTGATTAAACTTGGGAAAATAATATGATTAGATTCAGGACTAGGTTATGCTTAGCCTGGCTTACACTCACTAGCTCACTAAATGGGTCATTCTCACTTAATGTGTCTCTCCTGGACTTCTGTTCGGAGGATTAATGGTTAGAAATTCAGGTGAACCGGACTAATAACTAAAATATGACAAATGGTGGGCTGTAGGCACTATGGTTTTGGTTAGAGGTGCCCATAGCAATTAAGGACCGGTTCACGGGACCCCTTGGGAGAATGACCGTGCAAACCACAAGCCGAAATGGGTAAGGTAGGTCCCGTAGTGTAGCCTCTCCTAGCTGACGAACCCATCGGCAAGGGTGAGCGGGATGGAGTTTCAGTCGGCCCCGGTGTAAGGTTTGCTGGGCTGCCGGATTCACCGAGGCACTCGGGGGGGCTGCCCACTCCCAGGGTCCAGGAGTGGGGGCAAAACCTTGGTGGGATTCGCTTGGTTAGTGGGGGGTTATACGAAAGGTCCTATCACAGTTCCCTTTTTGGGGTACCGCAGTGGTATTCCGGCGCACGGGAGACCGTTTTGTGGGGCTGTGTCTTGTGGGTACAGTTGTACACCTCTGATCAGAGTAAACCTATTCGAATAGCCGTGCCCGTGGTTTGGGCCTGTCCCAACGTGGGATTAACGTTGGACAGTGTTGAAGGGTTACGCGGAGGCTACGCTAGCCGAAAACAAAACTTTTCTACCGCGCAAACCAGGAACACTTGCAAGTAAGGACTGATAGATCGTTACCGATTGGAGTATGCAGCGGATTAGCCAATCAGGACTATCCGATCTGGAACTGTGTTGGCCGATGACAGCCGATTCCCGCAAGCCAACAGCCGATTCCTGGGGACAGCCGATTCGCCGATGTCACAGCCGATCCAAATCGTCCGACCGTGTTCTCGTCGCCGATCTGCCACAGTCGCCTCGCTCTGATTGCAGCCGATTCATAGCCGATCAACAGCACGCAACGTAGCAACGCCTCTACCGGTATCCACACGTCCGGAGACAGAACTCCGAACACCCATGTGCTAGCACGCGATGCAAGGCTAGGGTTTGGCTCGAAGGTGGGGAGGGTTTCCGTGGAGATTGATCTCCGCGACTTCTGTTGCTCCAAGTCAGATTGATTCGGTTCAATTCAATTCAATTGATTGATCAGCATCTCTCCACCTCTCGCCCCTTTATATAGAGTTGGCCTACTGGGACTAGTGGCTGATCAGGACTCTATTTTGAATCGGATCTCATCCGTGTCTCATAGAGTTGGCCGCCCATACGTCATAAGCCCATAGGACTCTATCCGATCGGATCCCTATCCGATCGAGCCGTATCTGAGTCCAACTTGAATGCCTGTTCTTATCCCCTTAGGCGTGCGACCCTGTAGGTATACTTGGTTTCGGCTCGAGTCTAACTCAGCCGATCTGTCAACAGCGGTGCCTAGCAGCACATATTGACACCATAGCATACAAGAATATAACATCGGCTCTGAACTAGTAATGTGTACACAAATCCCTTTGCCTCACGATACCAATTAAGCTATAGGCAAGATGTGTGTCATCCCTTCTATAGCTTAACCATTCACTCGAACCGTATTGGATTATCTGTCTGTTGATTGACACCTCAATCAACTTAGCATGGCCATGCATTTCCATAATCCATTACCTCGAGGGGCCCAGAGATATCTCTCCAAAGGAGGGGCAAATTCCATCTTGATCACTCACATCCCACTCCATGTTTCATAGCAAACCCAAATACTACTTTTGTACCTACCCAGTTACGGAATAGCGTTTAGTAGTCCCAAAGTAGGCTACTACACATGTTGGAATCCATGGTGATCTCAGGTCTAAGGACTTTGTACCAACACTACCTGAGACCAACTAATGGCACATTAATTCCTGTAGTGTCTCATGGTGGGTCTATACAACAATGTGTTCTCTAACACATATGTCCATGTTTATTGATTTGGTATCTCCATACCCATGATCTATCAGACATGATCATCAATCAATAAACATGTTGATCTTAGAGTCATATTTGTTCCAATGATATGACATGTGATCAGGGATCATTTAGAAATAGATTCATGCATAAAGAGTCTCATAAATAAGTCACGTACTTATTGATCAATACAAGATGTCTATTTTATGAAACTGAATAACACTTTATTCATTTATACATAAACATTGACGATGATATCCAACATCTCCATGTTGCCTCTAGGGCATATCACTAACAGTCTCCCACTTGCACTAGAGTCAATCATGTAAGTATCTAATACCCATTGCTCTTGTGTGCGCCTCATGTTTCGGCTGAGGGAGAGGTTTTGTCAGCGGATCGGCTATGTTGAGATCTGTGTGCACTTTGCATATCTTGACATCACCTCTGTCCACTATCTCGCGGATGAGATGATATCGCCGAAGTATGTGTTTGGACTTCTGATGTGATCTCGGCTCCTTGGCTTGCGCAATGGCTCCACTATTATCACAATAGAGAGATATTGGACTAGTCGCACTAGTCCAGACAGCCTCCTTTGCAGACAGCCTCCTTTGCAGCTTTTGAAGCAACAATATACTCGGCCTCCGTTGTAGAATCAACAATAGTATCCTGCTTGGAACTCTTCCAGCTGACTGCGCCTCCGTTCAGGCAGAACACGAACCCAGATTGCGATCTATAATCATCCTTATCTGTTTGGAAGCTAGCATCGGTGTAACCACTAACAACGAGCTCTCCTTCACCTCCATAGACCAGGAACATATCCTTAGTTCTTCTCAAGTACTTAAGGATATTCTTTACAGCAGTCCAGTGACCTTCACCTGGATCTGACTGGTATCTACTCGTAGCACTCAAAGCGTACGAGACATCTGGACGTATACAAAGCATGGATGGATCCCATTGCCGAGGCATATGGAACCATACCCATCTTATTCCGCTCATCATGTGTCTGAGGACACTGATTCTTGCTAAGATTAATGACATGTGACATGGGCAAGAAACCTTTCTTGGAATCATGCATGTTGAACCTTTTCAACACCTTGCCAATGTATATACTTTGGCTTAATCCAATTAGCCTCTTGGATCTATCTCTATAGATCCTAATGCCCATATATATGCTGCCTCCCCTAAGTCTTTAATGGAAAAACTATTTTTCAATGAAGACTTGACGGATTCTAGCATAGAGATATCATTTCCAATCAGTAATATGTCATCCACATATAAGATTAGAAATACAACTGCGCTCCCACTGACCTTTTTGTAAACACAGGCCTCCTCTTCGTTTTTGATGAAACCAAACCCTTTGATTACTTCATCAAAACAAATATTCCAATTATGAGATGCTTGCTTCAATCCATAAATAGATTTCTGTAGCTTGCATATCTTTCCAGATGATTGTGGATCGACAAAACCCTGAGGTTGTATCATGTATACATCCTCACTTAGGTTTCCATTTAGGAAAGACGTTTTGACATCCATCTGCCATATCTCATAATTGAAATATGCAGCAATCGCTAGGATAATCCGAATAGATTTAAGCATTGCGACGGGCGAGAAGGTTTCATCATAATCAACTCCTTGAATCTGTTTAAAACCTTTCGCCACCAATCGCGCCTTATAGATGTGAATATTTCCATCCATATCGGTCTTTTTCTTAAAACCCATTTACACTCAATGGTTTTGACACCATCAGGTGGATCAACCAAGTTCCAAACTTGATTGTCGTACATGGATTCTATTTCGGATTTCATGGCTCCAAGCCATTTGTTGGAATCGGGTCCCACCATCGCTTCCTCATAGGTCTTAGGCTCATCGTTGTCCAACAACAATATATCACGTTGTTTCGCACCTGTGTACCTGTTAGGCGCACGACGTGATCTTTCAGACCTCCGTGGGGCTGGTGTATCTACAACAGGTGGCGCAACACTTTGCTCCTCCTGTTGTGGTTCTGTGGTCGCTGAAACATTTTCTGGTGTTTCTTGAACTTCTTCAAGATGCACCCTGCTCCCACTAACCCTTCTTGAAAGAAACTCTTTCTCCGAGAAAACACCGTGTCGGGCGACAAACACTTTGCCTTGTTCCCGATTATAAAAGTAATATCCCTTAGTTTCCTTAGGATATCCCACAAAGAAGCACTTGTCAGATTTGGGTGTGAGCTTGTCAGACTGTAAACGTTTTACATAAGCTTCTGAGATGCCCGTGGGGCTAGTGCCTTGTGATGAGCGATTGACAACATGGTGTGCGTGTGACGTGTCTCTTGCGATTGTGGTTGCGGGTGACAGTGGAGACAAGGTACATGCGATGACGAGTGAAGAACGAAGATAGGATGTCGTGCCGAAGAACCGCGGGGGCGGAGAAGGGCGGATCGAGGCTTGCGCTCGAGGGACAGGCAATCGTGCGGTGTACGTCTACTGTACCTGGCTACACGGCGGGAGGACGTCGAGGGAGGTTTCCGGATTACGCCACAAAATCCAGGGTTCGCTGGTTGATCCACAAAGCCATACATCGTACCGGGACGCTCGTGCGGCGGGCGTTGGCCGAAGATGGAAATTCCGGCGATCGCGATACGATTTCGGATGGTTGTGCGGCGACATCGCGAAGATCACGTCGTGGAGATGGAGGGATCGCGGACATCGCGGAATTTGCCATGGAGGACGTAATTGGAATTTACGCCCCTACATTAGATTTATTTAGCGTAGGGGGTTATGTGTAAATAGGTCGTGCCACCCTAAAGATATAAATATGTGGCACCTAGGGTTGAGAGGTTGCTGGACCTTTTGCTACAGTACCGGCAGCTACTATTCACGAGCGTGAACAGTACCGGTGCTATAGTATACAGGCTCTTGCTCTCTCGCCTTTTGTCTAGCCTAGGGTTTTAATTCCTAACGAGAGGTTTTTTGTTGATCTCTCCAATTAAGAGAGGGAGGACGATCGGGCGGAGGCTAGATTCACTCTGTAAGAACAATTATTGATTTTAATCCTTCGTACGTGTGAATCTATTTTGTGTTACTCTGTCTCGTTTTATTTTGGCCGCCACCGCTTTTGCTGCCCGATTGGATCTGCGACAAGGATCAGGCTTGGCCGCCGTTCGACGCCATCGCGTCACACAGGCGTCAGGCCCTGCCACCGATCGGTCTGTAGGAACACGTCGCGTGGGAGATCACCGGTGTGTGCCTCCAAGTTGTTTTCCCACGGATGCCACGTGCGCAAGTTATTATTTCTTTTGGATCGATTGCTTTCATGCTGCAGGCACAATCGTTGTTAGATACATTAGGTTACTATTTAATTTATTATTTGCTTTGGCCAACGGAAGTGATTTTGATTTGCATGCAGGATAAGACTTTTTATTAATTACTCATTGTCTTTTGAGCCGTCATCGAGCACAACAAAGCAAATTTGTTTAGTCTTCTTACTTGTATCACTTTGATGTTTTATTTCCGTTGTGCCACTGTGTGCTTTGGTTGTTCACATCGAGAAATTTTTTAAAGGCTCCCATTCACCCCCTCCGGTCGCCCGTTTCGGTCCTACAATTGGTATCGAGCCGGTTAAGGTTTTCCATATCTTAATCGGTTACGAAAACCATGGCGACCTCCGGAAAATCTGATACACGCGCTCCGCATTTTGATGGTACTGATTATGACTATTGGTAGTCGCGTATGAAAGCTTATTTGAAGGGGAAGGGGATGAATCGTGGAGGTTCACACAAAACTCTACATATGTGATTCCCGCAGAGGACCCTACGATCTCTCGCCGTTGCTCTTCTTGAGGCAAATAACCGGGTTGTTGACATTTTACAAGCTTCTCTTTGTAAACCCCAGTATGATCGTATTTCCGTGAGGAGCTAGCTTTTCAGATTTGGGATAAGTTAAAGAAATATCATGAAGGCTCCAACGCGTGAAAACACGAAAATTCGAAATTCATAGAAAAGAATTTGATGTTTTTCTCGTTGCTCGGTGAATCTATTGAAGATCTTTTTGCAAGATTTCAAGTGATTGTAAACAAAATGAAAGCCCTTAATAAGGACATGCCTTACGATGATCATGCAAGGGCTCTCAGATTGTTGCATTCACTTACTGATGAGTGGGATATGAAGGTAGAGG
Source organism: Oryza australiensis (assembly GCA_019925245.2). NCBI lineage: Eukaryota > Viridiplantae > Streptophyta > Magnoliopsida > Poales > Poaceae > Oryza > Oryza australiensis. Next base: position 1,658,834 of record JAIFGZ020000126.1, read on the forward strand.
CGATCGTTGAGTCCGCTGGCTATGAGACTCTTACCACTGATGAGCTTTTCAGTAAGCTCAAGTCAAAAGAGATTGATGTCCTCTCCAAGCGCAAATTGAAAAATCCCACTGGCGCTTCTTCTTCTGATGTTCCTATGGCTTTGGTTTCTGGGAGTAAGACTAACGCTAACACTAATCCAGTTCCTCCTAGCCTTGCCTTGTCTTCTTTGTGTCATGTTGCAGATGATGAGTTGGAGGCGCTAGATGATGATCAGTTGGTGCTGCTCTCCAACAAATTCAAGTGAGTCTATGAGAACCGACGCAACAGAAGACGCTCAGAAGGATGTTTCAGCTGTGGTGAGCGAGGCCACTTTGCTACTGATTGCCCGAACAAGAGAACATTTGATCAGGGCAACAACTCCAGGCGCCAGGAACAATCAAGAGAGAAGAAGAAGAAGGGTGACAGGCGCATGAAGAAGAATGGCCGAAGTACACCGATAAGCAAATTAAAAAGGCTGCACATGTTTTGTTCTCTTCTCTTGGTGATTTTGTTTCGATGCTTCTTTTAACTCAAGTGATTCAGACTCCGAGGATGAGCTGCTCAAAAAGAAAACTGACGGACTCTGCTTCCTCACCGAAATCAAGGGCGGGATGTGCACCTGTGGACCCCCGTTTTTGAGACGGGAAGCTTTCGTGTTCATAGTACCATTTCCCTGGATCGAGTAGTTGGTACCCACGAATACAGTACTGGATAATCAAGTGCTCATGCACGAATAGTCTTACAATACCATTATTACATTAATAGGCCCGAAGGCATTGTTCATCCCACAGGACCTTATGGTCCGAATACAACATAAAAACAGAATTTAGATAAGGCAGCGGAGAGAGAGGCAGCGGCTCGTCAATTGCCACAGGCAACGACCGGGGCTAAGGTCTAGTATGCGCCGTCAGTTCCTTCGCCCTCCGGGTAGTACGCGTAGGGGTCTTCTGGCTCTTCATTGCCATCAGCTGAAGGTTTGTGCGTATAGCAAGGGTGAGTACCAACCGTACTCAGCAAGCCAACACAGAATTGATGCATATGATAGGGTTATTCAAAGAACACGGCTAGAGTTATTTTTGCGTAAAGCCAGTTTTCACAATTCTTTTCACAAGCCTACCGACTAGCCAAATCAAGTTTTAATTTCATAGTTCATTAACCCGGCGACGGTTCTGTCTACCATCCATCGTGGATCCAAGGATGGCTTCCCGTCTCCGGTTCGTCATGATTTTCTGGGGAGTCCACCCCTTCTCGCATTCTCGAGAAGTTGATCCACCAGCGAATGAAACCATCATGCATACCCATCCCAGCAGTTTTAAGTTTAAAAATCTAGCCAAGCGAAAGTCTTGTCACGATGCTCAATATCCGCGAGCACGGCTATTCGAATAGATTGATTCACTCACACTGCAGTGGATGTACACTTTACCCATACTCCGCGACAGCCCAACAAATGAGCCTACGCCTCAACACATGAGACGGTCACGGCAAAGCCTTTCGATAACCTCGCTTTGGCAGTACCCGCTCCATGAACTTAAGCCCTCATGCACTCTAGCCGTCCTTTTCTAGCAGTGAGAGGAGTTCTGGCGCACCCGGGGTAAGGGAAGTCTTTCCAGATCTTTAAGTTTATTTAACATCGGTTTATTCCCACCATTCATAACAAAGGCCGCAGCCTCATTCTCATCCCATAACCACCTCATAGAGAACCATCTATGCAAGGATACTACCTCCGCTCGGCTATTTAATCAGCTAGGTCTATACCCATTCGAGAAGTACGGTTGTACTGGCTCGTTTCCCGGCTATCTCATGGCTCGGTCCTTAATTGACCAGGGTCGGCACTAGCCTTTTCCGGAATCCACCCAAATCATCCGGCCGCCCCAGTCTAAAACATTTGTATAGCACTCTCAATTTTCATCAAACTTAGTTCATCATGGCCATGTGGCGCCCATGTCTCCACATGCCGAATCTCAACTACCTTCCCTAAGGTAGTTGCCCAAGCACAAAGCTTTTTCATAAAGTCATGAGTATGCATAATCTAAGTGTAGCATGGCTAAGCGGTTTCAAGTTATGCTTCGGTTGTTTGTATCACATCGCGAGTTACAAGGAGTAATTCTAAAGGTAATCAATAGCAAGGTATGGCAGAGCAAGTGTAGGTAATTTTGTAGAGCATGCATGTTTAGAGGTCAAAATAACTTCATTTCGCAATTGGGATCGATATGTTCAAAGGGTGTGAAGACTTGCCTTGCTCGCACACTTGAGGGGTGGGGTCTTCAGCGGTGTCGATGCCGGTTTCTTCAGGCGCTACCCGTACGTGCAAAAGATCAATTGAATTCAGTTAGAATTCAACAAAACACCGGAGATCGAAAAGAACCACAAAAGCCATGAAAACAACTCCGAAGTTTTGCCGAAAATTCTACTCGAGTTAGGACAAGGGTTGCGAGGAGAATCCGGGTTTTGGAATCGAGCCGATGACCTAGGGTTTTCGCAAAGTCGGCGATCGCAATTAAATTTGGAAGTTACGTTTGAAAATATCAGCGAAGAAAATTCGTGCTCGAAATTTGAGGGTTTGAGCACAAAAGCGAAACCTATTTCGATGGCGGAAAAGAATTAAACGGAATCCGGATTGAAAAACGATGCGAAATAAAATTCCGGGAAACGTCCGATTCCGATTTTTCAAACTTTGCACCGAGAAAATATGCGAGAAAATAATTTATTTTTGCCCAATATTTTACTCAAGTCATCCCAAAATATTTTTCCAAATTTTCCAAAATTTTTCCTAATTTTTCCCTATTTTTCTTTTTCTCTTTTTCTTTTTTTTTCCTTTTCTCTGCGCACTGTTCCATGCCCGCAAGGTGTTCGACCGGTGCGAGGAGAAACAGAGGCGGCGGCAGTGAGGGACAAGGCGGCGCAAAGGGGACTTACCGGTGACGGCGGCTCGGGGAGGAGCAAGGGGGCACGGGGAATGGGCTTGCGCACAGCGGCGACGGCTAAACGGCGGCGGCCCTCAGCGGTGGTGCTCGGGAACGGCGAAAAAAACGGCGGCGGTGCGGTGGAATCGGCGGGGCACCGCCTTTATAGGCGCGGCCAAGTGGGGGGCTCGGTGCGGCGCGGGGTGGAAGGAGGGGGTCCGGCTCTGCGCGGCGCGGCGGTGACACGCGGCGGCGCACGGGAAAGGGCCGGTACGGCGGGCGCAACGCGGCGGCCGGCGCACGGCGCGGGCGGGGTCCGGCGCGCGCGCGCGCGGCGAAGGGCCGGGCTCGGTGCGGGCGCGTGGCGCGCGCGCGGTGCGCGGGGCGTGGCTGGTACGGTCGGGCGCAACGTGGGCGAGCGCGGGGCGCGGCGCACGGGGTCCGGCGCGGCCGAGCGCTGCGCGCGCGTGGCGCGCGCGGCGCGCGCGGCGCGTGCCGCGCGGCGCGTGGCGCGCGCGGGTAGGGGCCGAGGCACGGTTGGGCGCGGCGCGGCGCGTGGGCGCGCGCGCTGCGGCGCGCGTGACGGTCGGGACGCGCGCGCGCGCGGCCGGGCCGTACGGTGTCGAATAGTTTGTGACCAATGAACAGTGCATTTTCACTTTTTTCCCGATTTTCTATTTTCTTTTCCCATTATCTATTTTCTTTCCTTCTAAAAATTCCAAAATAAATCCTAATATTCTAAAAATAATTTTTAACTTTATATTTTAAACTTTTTCTTGACCTTCATTTTTCCATAATTATTTTTCATACTTATTTATTTTAAAAATCCCTTTTTCTTTTCTTTCAAATTTCAATTCCCTTTCCCACATTTTTCCAAAACTTTCCCGAATTTGAGTACGACTCCGGGAACTTTATTATTTATTTTGCGTCTTAATTTATCTTTTCCCAACCAAAAATTTTATTTTATATTACTCGAAATGCGTTTTCACAAATCCGCACTTTTCCCGGATTCCTTTTTAAAACCCCGATGCGACTTTCGCACCACCGTTTTGTCAACTCCGAAAACTCCAAATACACCGAAAAGGGAATTGACCACGACTAAATTTATGCAACCGAGTGGCAAATAAGAAACAACAAACCCGAGAAGAAGCAATAAGCCAAGGTTTTTGTAAGTTCCGATTTTTACGTTCCGATTTCGGTTCTTCCGATTTTCAGGATGTTACAAACCTACCCCTAACAATAAATCTCGTCCCCGAGATTTCTTGCCGGTGCTGAGTAGGTGTGGGTATTCTCGTCCTCGGGAACTCTTTGCTCTCCCAGTAGCCTCTTCTTCCGTGTGATTGCTCCATTGTACCTTGTACATGCGCCATGATTTGGTCCGTGTCTTCTTTTTCGCCTCAGTATCTTGATTGGATGCTCGGGTAAGTAAGATCACTGTGGACATGGATGGCTTCTAAAGGAGCTTGCTCTTCGGTACTCGCAAACATTTCTTCAATTGTGACACGTGGAACACTCTGGGTGGACATCGAGAGGTTCTCGGGCGCTCCAATTGGTAAGCTACTTCTCCTCTCCTAGCGCTTATCAAGAATGGGCCCACGTATCGTGGTGCGAGTTTCCCTTTGACTTTGAATCTCCGGGTTCCCCGTAGTGGTGAGACCTTTAGATACACGTAGTCACCTTCTTTAAATTCCAATTCTCCGTCGAGTATCCGCGTAGCTCTTTTGTCGTGATTGAGCGGCTTGTAGTCGGTCCCGGATCAAGCGAACCTTCTCCTCAGCCTCCTTGATTATGTCAGTCCGAATACGGTTCGTTCACCGGTTTCGACCACATCAATGGGGTTCGACATCGGCGACCAAATAAAGCTTCATTTGGCGACATCTTCGACGGCTTGATAGCTATTGTTGTAAGAGAACTCGACGTACGGCAAACATTTCTCCCAATCCTCGGTGAAATCCAACGCACGGCTCTCGCATGTTTTCTAGCACTTGATTCGTCCTCTCGCCCGTCCGCGCTCCGCGGGTGGTAAGCGGTACTAAAGGCGAGGTGACTACCGAGTGCCTCGTGGACCTTGCTCCAAAAATGAGATGTGAATTGGGTACCACGATCCGATATAATCCTCTTTGGTACACCGTGGAGACACACAATCCTACTCATATATAGTTCCGCTAGCTTGGCACCGTTGTAGTTAGTTTTCACGGGAATAAATGGCGTCTTGGTGAGCCGATCTACTATTACCCAAATGGAATCGTAACCGTCGCGGTCTTAGGTAGTCCTACTATGAAATCCATGCCTATCTCGTCCCATTTCCATTCGGGAATCTTGAGTGGTCGCAGCAAGCCACCGGGCGTTGATGTTCGGCTTTCACCCTTTGGCACACATCGCACACGGCTACGTATTCGGCCACATCCCTCTTCATATTAGGCCACCGGTATTCTCCTTTCAAATCCTGGTACATTTTCGTGCTCCGGGATGTAACGAATATGCCGATTCGTAGGCTTCCTTTAAGATCAATCCTCTCAAACCGCCTCGTTCGGCAGCACACGATTCTTTTCTTGTACCACAGATTCCCTTGTCATCTACGAAAACTCCTTAGCGCGTCCGCGCCATGCGTCCCTTGATTTCCCGGGTTTCCTCATTCCCTTTTGGGCTTCCTCTATTTGAGTTCGCAAGTAGGGGTTGGATTTCCGGTGAGTTTACTTCTCCGTGAGGAATCGGTGCAAGATTGAGTCTAGCCATTTCTTCTTGGAGTTCGCTGCCATACCTCCCAATCCTGTGGTTGCATTGGGCTTTGCGGCTCAGCGCATCGGCCACTACATTTGCCTTGCGGGATGATAGTGGATTCCTAGATCGTAATCCTTGATCAACTCCAGCCATCGCCCGTCGTAGATTGAGGTCAGCGAGTAAAGAAATATTTTAAGCTCTTGTGATCGGTATACACATCACGGTGGTTCCCGATCGATAGTGTCTCCGATCTTCAATGCATGTACAACCGCGGCTAATTCCAGGTCGTGTGTGGGATAATTCTCTTCGTGGGGTCGTAGATCGCGAGAGGCATACGCTACGACCTTCCCATCTGCATCAACACTCCTCCCAATCCTTGCCGGGATGCATCACAAGACATCACGAAGTCCTTCCGGTTGTCGGGTAAGGTCAAGATTGGGGCGTGGTTAACTTTTCTTTTAATTGGTCGAAGGCTTTTTGGCACTTCTCATTCCATTCAAACTTCTTTTCCTTCTTCGAAGTTGAGTCATAGGTCGGGCTATAGTGGAAAACCCCTCGATAAACCGTCGGTAATAACCTGCCAAGCCCAAGAAACTCCGAACTTCCGTCACTGACTTGGGTGCCTTCCATTCCATGACGGCTTCGACCTTGGCGGGGTCTACTGCTACTCCTCCGGCTGAAACCACGTGGCCGAGAAAAGCGACTTCCTTGAGCCGAACTCGCATTTGCTGAACTTTGCATACAAGGTGCTCTCGTAGCTTTTCCAAAGACTAGTCGTAGATGCTCCGCGTGTTCCTCATCGTTCTTGGAGTAGATAAGTATATCGTCGATGAATACCACTACGAATTTGTCCAGGTACTCCATGAATACCTTGTTCATCGGGTTCATAAAATATGCCGGGGCATTGGTCAATCCAAAGGACATCACGTGAACTCGTATAAGCCGTATCGTGTAGAGAACGCCGTCTTAGGAATATCTCCGGCTCTAATCTTCAACGATGATATCCCGACCGTAGATCAATCTTTGAGAACACCTGTGCACCCTTAAGTTGATCGAATAGGTCATCAATTCGAGGTAGCGGGTACTTGTTCTTGATAGTGACTTCATTCAGCGATCGGTAGTCCACACACATTCTCATACTCCCATCCTTCTTTTTGACGAAGAGTACTGGGGCTCCCCAGGGAGAAGAGCTGGGGCGTACGAATCCCTTCTCCTGTAGTTCTCTTATTTGCTTCTTGAGTTCCTCCAACTCGTTGGCTGGCATTCGATAAGGCCTCTTGGATATGGGGGCGGTACCAGGCATTAGATCGATGATAAACTCTATGTCGCGATCCGGGGGCATTCCGGGCAATTCCTCGGGAAACACATCCGGGTATTCTTGTACTACGGGCATTCCGCCTAAGGGTAGCATGGTGAACACTCCCGCAGCTTGCTCACATAGCTTTGGGTTTTGATCCATAGTTATGCTCATCGGTGATCCCCATGGGGTGGATATCGTGACTTCCCTTCGACTGCAGTCTATAATCCCATTATTTTTGGTCAACCAATCCATCCCGAGTATGACATCTATGGTTTGGGGTGATAGCACCATAAGGTTTGAGAGAAACACCACGTCTCTAATCCGTATGGGCACATTAATGCAGGCATGGGGTACGGTTATGTCTCCCCCAGGTGAGTGTACCAACATAGGCCTCTTAAGTGCTACTTGGTGTAGGTGGTGTTGTTTGCTTACTTGGGAAGATATGAATGAATGCGAGGCTCCAGAATCGAATAAAACTTTAACTGGTGCAGAGTTGATAGAGAACATACCCATCAATACGCTCTGGTCCTCCTGAGCTTCTTCCGCCCGCACATGATTCACCTGGCCACGTCGAAACCCGGTGGCGGCCTCGTTGGGTAGCGGGGTCTGAAGCGGACCTCGTCCCCGCGCAGGGGTGGGGTTCCTCGGACGGGTGTTGCATTGGCGCCGGTGCGCACGGGGGTGTTGCGTGGTTTTGGGCAGCTATTGGAGTAGTGCCCGAATTCTCCGCAATTGAAACAGCTCACATTCCTTCTTCCTGGAGCGGCTAGGGTTGGTGTGGGTGTACGAAGCTGTGGTGTAGCTGACCTGTGGACATGGTCGGAAGCGAGAGAACGTCCGGTTGCCGGGACGTTTGGCTTCCATCCAGACGGGGTGGCTCCCTTGGGGCGTTGTGGCGTTCCCCGGAATGGGCGAGCCATAGCGAGCCTCCTCTTGCGGTTATTGTCTACCACCTTTTGGTCATGCTCAAGCCGGACGACCTTGTTGATGAGGCTTTGGAACCGGTGTGATCCGCCCGATCATCGGTCCCCTCGTTCGTCATTTAGTCCCTCAATGAATTTGTCTATCTTCTCTTCCTCGTCGGCCAGGTCACTGGTGGCGTAACGGGCAAGCTGGGTGAACTTGTTCAGATATTCTTGTACTGAGGTGTTCCCTTGACGCATCTGCGGAACTCGTTTTCTTCATCCTCATAAGCCGCAACTGGTAGGAAATTCTCATAACGCAGCCGTGAATTCCTCCCATGTTGGTTCGCCGGCGTCTTCGGCTCATGTTTCCTTGTAGGTATCCCACCGAGTCACTTGCGGGGCCCTCCACCTGGTTAGTATAGCGAAGACAACTCTATCGGCTTCTCGGACTCGACGAGGGTTAGCTTCTTCTCTATCACTCTTAGCCAATCTTCGGCGTCCATAGGTTCTTGGTTGTGGAAAAAGTGGGTGGTTTAGCTCTCATGAATTCTCCCAGACTCGATCCTCCTCGACCTCCTTGATTATTAGCAATCGCTTGAAGTAGCTGGGTCTGCAAAGCCATGACCTCCGCCAGGGTGGAGGGGTTGGGTTCCGGCGGGTTTTCGTTGGTTGCCGCGGTTCTGCGACGATGTGCCATCTGAAGAAGGGAGGTGCATCAAGAGATCGGACTAGTTTAGGTTATAGTTCACAGGGGAATTTTTCTTCAAGTTCTTTCGAATGATCTTCAATCAACAGTCAAGGTGAAATAATAATAAGCATACGAATTAAGACATCGCGAGGCGATGCTCAGGTTCATCATATTACATAAGGGGGTACACGGACTGTACACACACAGTCCTTCATGCCAGGATAGCAATAATAGTTATATCGTCCAACTACATCAACTAATTAAGGGTGATTAGGGAGTGGTTCGTGCCGCCGAGCTGGGAAGGTCCTCCCGCCTAGTCATCCAGCCATCCGCAAGAGCCAGGCGCCGGAAGTGGGTGGTCCGCTGCCGAAGCAAACCGAAGTCCCCACGGCTCGGAGGTGGTGGCCTCGGAGTCACGCCGAATCTTCCGATTCGGTGGTCGTGTACTCTTGCGAGCGGTCCGGCGGGTGAGGGGCCTCCCGTGTGAGTCGACGACGAGGGGAGCTTCCTCCTCCATTGGGTCGGTGTCGCTAGACTCCCATTTGATCTCCATGGGCTCGCCTCGACTCCGTGTCGGTGTAGATCCGGATGGGGTTACCCTCTCCCGATCCGGCTCGGAGGGTACCGGTACGGAGCTCGGGGTGGGTCCCATGGATGTGGCAAAGTGGTGTCCACGTGCACGTGTGGGCTCGTGCTCAACATAAAGCTTGCTCCATCATGGCTTGAAAGGTATCCAAGCATGCTGGAGTCATAAGGTAATAATGGTCGGGCACAGGGGCAGGAGGTGATGGCACAAGCTTGGCGGAAGTACTGCGGCGTAGACGGGATGAGTGTGCAACTGCTCCTCCAGTGGTTGATCTGTCGCTTGCTCTTCCCGAGCCGCTCTTCCAGCTCTACCGAGCTTCCCCGGGCCATGTAGCGGTCCGAGAGTTGCTCGTACGGGCGCCATTTGCTGCGGTGAGTCTGCGGCATGCTTATCTGGTCTCCACAGCCTTGGTGGCTGTTGACCAGATCATTGAGGCGTGACTGCTGATCGTTGATCTCGAGCAGGGCCTCCTCGTAACAGTCGTCTGCTGTCTCCGCCCAACGCGATAAACGCGTGACCATCGGGTTGTAGCAGCAGGGGGTAGCCTCCACGGTGCAGACCGGGTTGCCCTCTTCGCGGTAAGGATGATGCACGAACTCTGTCATTGTGAGTTCGGCACGGTGTTCCGCATTAAGGCGAAGGAAGGCCTCGCGAGCTGCATCCTGAATAGCTGCTTCTGCTAGATCCCGGTGGTAGCGAGTGTGGAAGCAGTAGGATGTCTCACTCCCCATGCGGGCTTCTATGGATACGGCTGCCTCCCAGGCTGGATACATCTCGGAGCCATGTCTTTTGGTGTGATAAGTGGGTGGTTCCGGGTACCTCAAACACCATAGTAGGGACTGAAGTTGTACCACGAACCCCTCGTCTCGCGGGATAGTGACTTCCCAGGTTCCGTCGTGGTTTGACATCTGCTTTTACAGGCAACTTAGGGTTAGCGGGAGAGAGCTATCATAATCATTTGGTAAAAGAAATACGATGTAGAAAAGATATATTTGCATTTTCGGAAATAATAGTTTAAAACTGATCCTACCGTAGGGATATTTCCCTTTAGCCGCCTAGTTAGGGGTAGGGCGCCATTTGGTCTTAGCCTACGGTCGCATGGCTCGATACCGCTCTCTGTGGACCCCGTTTTTGAGACGGAAATCTTTTGTGTTCATAGTACCATTTCCTGGATCGAGTAGTTGGTACCCACGAATACAGATCTTGGATAATCAAGTGCTCATGCACGAATAGTCTTACAATACCATTATTACATTAATAGGCCCGAAGGCATTGTTCATCCCACAGGACCTTATGGTCCGAATACAACATAAAAACGAATTTAGATAAGGCGGAGAGAGAGGCGGCGCTCGTCAATTGCCACGAGCAACGACCGGGCTAAGGTCTAGTATGCGCCGTCGGTTCCTTCGCCCTCCGGGTAGTACGCGTAGGGGTCTTCGGCTCTTCATTGCCATCACTGAAGGTTTGTGCGTATAGCAAGGGTGAGTACCAACCGTACTCAGCAAGCCAACAGAATTGATGCATATGATAGGGTTATTCAAAGAACACGGCTAGAGTTATTTTTGCGTAAAGCCGTTTTCACAATTCTTTTCACAAGCCTACCGACTAGCCAAATCAAGTTTTAATTTCATAGTTCATTAACCCGGCGACGGTTCGTCTACCATCCATCGTGGATCCAAGGATGGCTTCCGTCTCCGGTTCGTCATGATTTTCTGGGAGTCCACCCCTTCTCGCATTCTCGAGAAGTTGATCCACCGCGAATGAAACCATCATGCATACCCATCCCAGCAGTTTTAAGTTTAAAAATCTAGCCAAGCGAAAGTCTTGTCACGATGCTCAATATCCGCGAGCACGGCTATTCGAATAGATTGATTCACTCACACCTGCGGTGGATGTACACTTTACCCGTACTCCGCGACAGCCCAACAAATGAGCCTACGCCTCAACACATGAGACGGTCACGGCAAAGCCTTTCGATAACCTCGCTTTGGCAGTACCCGCTCCATGAACTTAAGCCCTCATGCACTCTAGCCGTCCTTTTCTAGCGGTGAGAGGAGTTCGCGCACCGGGGTAAGGGAAGTCTTTCCGGATCTTTAAGTTTATTTAACATCGGTTTATTCCCACCATTCATAACAAAGGCCGCAGCCTCATTCTCATCCCATAACCACCTCATAGAGAACCATCTATGCAAGGATACTGCCTCCGCTCGGCTATTTAATCAGCTAGGTCTATACCCATTCGAGAAGTACGGTTGTACTGGCTCGTTTCCCGGCTATCTCATGGCTCGGTCCTTAATTGACCAGTGGTCGGCACTAGCCTTTTCCGGAATCCACCCAAATCATCCGGCCGCCCCAGTCTAAAACATTTGTATAGCACTCTCAATTTTCATCAAACTTAGTTCATCATGGCCATGTGGCGCTCATGTCTCCACATGCCGAATCTCAACTACCTTCCCTAAGGTAGTTGCCCAAGCACAAAGCTTTTTCATAAAGTCATGAGTATGCATAATCTAAGTGTAGCATGGCTAAGCGGTTTACAAGTTATGCTTCGGTTGTTTGTATCACATCGCGAGTTACAAGGAGTAATTCTAAAGGTAATCAATAGCAAGGTATGGCGAGCAAGTGTAGGTAATTTTGTATAGCATGCATGTTTAGAGGTCAAAATAACTTCATTTCGCAATTGGGATCGATATGTTCAAAGGGTGTGAAGACTTGCCTTGCTCGCACACTTGAGGGGTGGGGTCTTCGGCGGTGTCGATGCCGGTTTCTTCAGCGCTACCCCGTACGTGCAAAAGATCAATTGAATTCAGTTAGAATTCAACAAAACACCGGGAGATCGAAAAGAACCACAAAAGCCATGAAAACAACTCCGAAGTTTTGCCGAAAATTCTACTCGAGTTAGGACAAGGGTTGCGAGGAGAATCCGGGTTTTGGAATCGAGCCGATGACCTAGGGTTTTCGCAAAGTCGGCGATCGCAATTAAATTTGGAAGTTACGTTTGAAAATATCAGCGAAGAAAATTCGTGCTCGAAATTTGAGGGTTTGAGCACAAAAGCGAAACCTATTTCGATGGCGGGAAAGAATTAAACGGAATCCGGATTGAAAAACGATGCGAAATAAAATTCCGGAAACGTCCGATTCCGATTTTTCAAACTTTGCACCGAGAAAATATGCGAGAAAATAATTTATTTTTGCCCAAAATTTTACTCAAGTCATCCCACAATATTTTTCCAAATTTTCCAAAATTTTTCCTAATTTTTCCCTATTTTTCTTTTTCTCTTTTTCTTTTTTTCCTTTTCTCTCGCGACTGTTCCATGCCCGCAAGGTGTTCGACCGTGCGGAGGAGAAACAGAGGCGGCGGCAAGTGAGGGACAAGGCGGCGCAAAGGGGACTTACCGGCGACGGCGGCTCGGGGAGGAGCAAGGGGCACGGGGAATGGGCTTGCGCACGGCGGCGACGGCAACGGCGGCGGCCCTCGCGGTGGTGCTCGGGAATGGCGAAAAACGGCGGCGGTGCGGTGGAATCGGCGGGGCACCGCCTTTTATAGGCGCGGCCAAGTGGGGGGCTCGGTGCGGCGCGGGGTGGAAGGAGGGGGTCCGGCTCGGCGCGGCGCGGGCGGTGACACGCGGCGGCGCACGGGGAAGGGCCGGGTACGGCGGGCGCAACGCGGCGGCCGGCGCACGGCGTGGGCGGGGTCCGGCGCGGCGTGCGCGCGGCGTAGGCCGGGCTCGGTGCGGGCGCGTGGCGGCGGCGCGCGGTGCGCGGGCGCGGCTGTACGTCGGGCGCAACGCGGCGAGCGCGGCGGCGCGGCGCGCGGGTCCGGCGCGGCCGAGCGCTTGCGTGGCGCGTGGCGCGCGGCGCGGCGCGTGTGCCGCGCGGCGCGTGGCGCGCGCGGGGTAGGGGCCGAGGCACGGTTGGCGGCGCGGCGCGGCGCGTGGTGGCGCGCGCTGCGGCGCGGCGGCGGGCGACGCGGGCGCGCGCGCGCCGGGGCCGTACGGTGTCGAACAGTTTGTGACCAATGAACAGTGCATTTTCACTTTTTCCCGATTTTCTATTTTCTTTTCCCATTATCTATTTTCTTTCCTTCTAAAAATTCCAAAATAAATCCTAATATTCTAAAAATAATTTTTAACTTTATATTTTAAACTTTTTCTTGACCTTCATTTTTCCATAATTATTTTTCATACTTATTTATTTTAATAATCCCTTTTTCTTTTCTTTCAAATTTCAATTCCCTTTCCCACATTTTTCCAAAACTTTCCGGATTTCGAGTACGACTCCGGAACTTTATTATTTATTTTGCGTCTTAATTTATCTTTTTCCAACCAAAAATTTTATTTTATATTACTCGAAATGTGTTTTCACAAATCCGCACTTTTCCCGGATTCCTTTTTAAAACCCCGATGCGACTTTCGCACCACCGTTTTGTCAACTCCGAAAACTCCAAATACACCGAAAAGGGAATTGACCACGACTAAATTTATGCAACTGAGCTGGCAAATAAGAAACAACAAACCCGAGAAGAAGCAATAAGCCAAGGTTTTTGTAAGTTCCGATTTTTACGTTCCGATTTCGGTTCTTCCGATTTTCAGGATGTTACAGCCGCCATGGCCTTGGATGACGATGAGGCTTCGATCACGCGACAACTCTTCGACAATGAGGTACAAAATTCAGCATAAGAAGAAATTAAAGAATTGACAAAAATTATTGATAAACAAAATAAAATTTTAGCAAAACTTAAGGCTGAGTATGATAGAGTCGATTCGAATTAAAAGTCTTATAAGATACTACTCTCTGCTGAAGTAGAATGTGAAGAGTGCTCTGTGCATATGGTTTCACTTTCGAATTGCAATCTAAACATGCCTCCATTGTTGATAAATTTGAAAATTCTAAGATTGAGTTGGAAAAACTTCACTCTGGTTCTCGCTTTACTTTGTGCTTGTGTTTCTTGCCCAATTCTGCAATCTGAATTGAATCTTGTTAAATCTCGTATTATTGAGTTGGAGAAACATTCTTGTCCTGTTTTGACTCCCTGTTTGACTTGTACTACTTTGGTTGCTGAAAATAATGATTTGAGGGTAAAGTTTTCTCGCTTTGGAAGAAGAAAATAAATATTTGAGAGTGATTCTTGGTTGGTGCTCTATTCGTGAACCTCGGATTGGTATGTCTATTGCTCAAATCAAACGGGGAGAGCGTTTTGGACTGGGATACGATTTGAAACATGTTTTTGGTGAAAAGAGTGGACCTCCTATTGATAAAAAGAATCCACCTTTAGCTAAGTATACTGGACCACCTCCTAGGAAGGAGGGTTCATGTTTCACATCCGAGGGGTTGTTAGTTGAACCATCCCATTTGTTCCTAAAAAGCAGGTTTGGATGCCTAAACCTAAACACTTCAATGTTGCCCGAACGCTAAGCCATCGCCGCCATGTGTTCACGCTGCTATGCCTAAGCCTAACTTTGTTGCTTCTGGTTCTAAGACTAAGGCTTCTTTTGCTCCTTCACATAAGCATTACCATTGTGATTTTTGTGATCGTGATGGTCATCTCTATGAGTTTTGCTTCCATCGGAAGCGTGCGAGAGACGTGAGCGGTACCGCACGTGGTACTCATGATCGTCCTGTTTTGGGTCGTGAGCCCGCTGGTTGGTCTTTTGGTTTTCGCTCGCGTACTCGTGCTCGTGCTTCGCACCACGCCGGAATGACAGCCACGTTTTCCCCTCGTGGTTCTCATCGTTCTTTCGAGAGTTTTGATTTTGCTAATGCCTCTTTTGAGCAAGTGGCCCAGCATTGGTTTTCTCGCATTATCCTAACCCCGGTGTTGAGTCATTAGCTCACTCTCGTATTCGTCATTGACTGCAGGATGGAGGCGAGGAGAACATATGGATAATGGACTCCGGTTGTTCGCGCCACATGACCAGAGATGACAAATGGTTCTCCAGCCTCACCCCCGAGAGCAGTAAGGAATATATTACATTGGGGGATAATGTAAGGGTAAGGTTTTGGCGCATGGCTGCATCAAGGTAACCGATAAATTCATGCTAAAGGATGTCGCGAAGGTACAAAATTTGCATTATAATCTGCTTTCGTCTCGCAACTTCTTGAAGATGATTTTGAAGTGCGTTTTAAGAAAGGCAATTCGCGAGTTCTTGATTCTCGCTGGTAACCTTGTTTGCAAGATTTCTCCCTTTGGACGAGTTTTTAAGGTTGATTTTTCTAGATCTTTTGGACAGACTCGTTGTTTGGCTCATGGTTTCCCGATATTTGGAAGTGGCACCGTCGCTTGGGCCACTTGAGCTTTGATTTGCTTTGCCGCTTGAGTTCCATGAATTTAATTGCTGGTTTACCAAAACTCAAATTTGAGAAGGATTTGGTTTGTGCTCCCTGCAAACATGGAAAAATGGTTGCTGCTTCTCATGCACTGTGACTCAAGTGATGACGAGACGACCGGTGAACTGTTACATATGGACTTGTTGGTCCAGCCCGTGTTCGGTCCCCGGTGGAAAGTGGTATGTGCTTGTCGTTGTGGACGATTTTTCTCGATATTCATGGGTGTTCTTTTTGGAATCTAAGAATGAGGCTTTTTCACATGTTCATGATCTTGTTCTGAAGCTGAAAAACGAGTTGTCAAATAATGCCGTTAGAGCAATTCGCTGACAACGGTAAGGAATTCAGAACTCTCATATGAAAGGTTTTTGTTCGAACAAGGTTTAGATCATCGTTTTCCTCACCTTACGTTCCTTCCCGAACGGTGTTGTTGAGCGTAAAATCGTACGCTTGTTGAGATGGCTAGGACAATGCTTGATGAACATAAAACTCCTAGACATTTTTGGGCTGAGGCTATCAACACCGCTTGCTATGTTGCTAATCGCATTATTCTGAGAGCTTTTCTGAGAGCTTTTCTAGGAAAAACATCTTATGAGTTGAGATTTGGTCGACCCCCCAAAGTTTCCCACTTTCGAGTCTTTGGTTGCAAGTGTTTTATATTGAAAAAGGGAAATTTGGATAAATTTGAATCGCGTTCTTTTGATGGGTTATTTTTGGGGTATGCCTTGCAAGGGCGAGCGTACCGTGTGCTTAATCTTGATACTAACCGCATCGAGGAGACATGTGAGGTCACCTTCAACGAGACAATGCCTTGTTTTTCTTCTGCTTTTGAGTGTGCAGGTGATGATGAGATCGGGCAGGATATTTTTGAGGATGAGAAAGAGGAAGATGGATGCAATGACGATGACGACGATGATACCCAGCCTATAATGCAGGGGGAGCCTGGCGCCCAGTCTGAGCAGGCGCCCTCCACCACTTTCGAGGATGGACCGTCGCCGACACGTACATCTACAGCGCCGCAGCTTCACCGATTGTTGATCGGTACCACTGCAGCTGAGGGGGAGGCGATTTCATAACGTACAGCACCACGACACATTCGTAATCATCATCCTGCCAGGAACATAATAGATAATTTGGATGAGCGCACAACAAGGAACAGAGGTATGAAAAATAAAAATTATTGTGTCTTTACGCATACTGCTTTTGTTGCCTCTTTTGAACCCCGAGATGTTGGACATGCTTTATCTGATTCTAACTGGGTCAATGCCATGCATGAGGAGTTAGAAAATTTTGAACGAAATCAGGTTTGGGTTTTTGTTGATCCTCCTCCTTCTTGTAAACCAATTGGGACTAAATGGGTCTTTAAGAACAAACAAGGGGAAGATGGTCATGTTGTTAGAAATAAAGCTAGGCTGGTTGCTCAGGGTTTTTCTCAAAAAGAGGGTATTGATTAATGTGAAACTTTTGCTCCTGTTGCTCGTTTAGAAGACATTCGTATTTTGCTTGCATTTGCTGCTTCACGTGGTTATAAGCTTTATCAAATGGACGTGAAAAGTGCTTTTCTGAATGATTTTATAGAAGAAGAAGTTTATGTCAAACAACCGCCTGGTTTTGAACATCCCAATTTTCCTGATCGTGTTTTTAAGTTGCAAAAGGCTTTATATGGTTTAAAGCAAGCACCTCGTGCTTGGTATGCTAGATTGAAAACTTTTCTGCTTAAAAACGGGTTCAAAATGGGTTCAGTTGATAAAACTCTTTTTCTCCTCAGGCAAGGCAATGACACTTTAATAGTTCAGATTTATG
The DNA here is from genome assembly GCA_019925245.2 of Oryza australiensis. Lineage (NCBI taxonomy): Eukaryota > Viridiplantae > Streptophyta > Magnoliopsida > Poales > Poaceae > Oryza > Oryza australiensis. The sequence continues at coordinate 1,676,082 of JAIFGZ020000126.1, forward strand.
TGGATGATATCATTTTTGGTGGTTCCTCTCATGCTCTTGTGAAAAAGTTTGCAGATGTGATGAGCAAAGAATTTGAGATGTCTATGATGGGCGAGCTGAATTTCTTTCTTGGCTTACAAATAAAACAAACTTCGGAAGGTACATTTGTTCATCAGGGAAAGTACACGAAGGATGTTCTGAAGAAGTTTGCGATGGATGATGCAAAGCCAATTTCTACGCCCATGCCGACTAGCGCAGCTTTGGATGCTGATGAGGACGGAGAGCCCGTGGATCAGAAGGAATATCGAAGCATGATTGGGTCGCTGCTGTACTTGACTGCTACGAGGCCAGATATACACTTTGCTGTGTGTATGTGTGCTCGCTTTCAGGCGTCCCCCAGGACTTCTCACCGTCAGGCGGTGAAGCGCATAATGAGGTATCTTCGATTTACTCCCGCATTTGGCCTTTGGTACTCTGCTGCTTCGACTCTCAGTTTGTGTGGTTATTCGGATGCTGATTTTGCTGGGTGTCGTTTGGATAGAAAGTCTACATCGGGTACTTGCCAATTTTTGGGTTCGTCGCTTGTTTCTTGGTCCTCTAGAAAACAATCTAATGCTGCTCAATCTACTACAGAGGCTGAGTATGTTGCTGCTGCTAGTTGTTGTTCTCAGCTTTTATGGATGATAGCTACCCTTCGTGATTTTGGTTTGTCGTTTTCTCGCGTTCCTCTCTTGTGTGACAGCACTAGCGCTATAAGTGTTGCAAAGAATCCTGTGCTTCACTCTAAGATGAAACACATTGAGGTTCGTCATCATTTTCTGAGGGATCATTTTGAGAAGGGTGATATTGATCTTAAGCATATTGATACTAGTCAGCAACTCGCTGATATTTTGACTAAGCCACTAGATCAAACCACGTTTGCACGTCTGCGTGGTGAGTTCGGTGTGTGCTATCCATTCTAGTATCAAGCTTTTTGCTTGCTTCGGTTACATATACCTTGTACTTGTTTTGGCTAGTTGGTGATCGAGGTTTTTGGAGAGGTTGTGATGCTTTGCTTGACCATATTTTGTTTTGAAAACAGCACTTTAATACTTCATGATTATGTTGGGCAAGCTTGCTTACTCTTGGTGTAGTACTTTGTTGACTGCTTGACATATATCCTACTTATGGTTCAGTTTTCTGTGCTTCCTTTCAATGGGTCAAAGATCGTTCTTCACTGCAAATGTAGCTTATTTTGGGCCTATGGAAGAGAAAAGTTACTTCGTGTCGCAAAGACACACATGAACCGGGCACTCTATAGTCCAGGGGCTGTCAAAAGATCCCAGATCAGCAGGGACACCAAAAGAACAATGGGTTCACGATTCAGCATGCAAAATTGGGGTATATAAGAAAAATATATGATGCTGAAAATGGGGTTAAAAATTCAAAAGGACTTGTGCTTTTGGCATGGCAGCCTAAGTTGGTTACTCACAGTTTGCTCAAGTTGCAGATGTCGTGTGTGCCACGGGTTTGTCTTTCATGGCATAGACCTGATTGAAGCGTTTGCAGTGAACCTTGTTTGGAAGTTCTGTTACCCGTCGCGTGAATTTGATATATGTCTTGCTTTTCAGCTTGGTACTGTTTTGAGGTTTGTTTGCTTCGCCTGGCTCTCTGGTTTTCAAAAGACTTTTGGTTCCTAAACTTTGATGGTCACTGCATTGTGTTGCTTCTTTTCTGGATGGCTAGTGTCACTGGTTAGCTGTTATAAGTATTTGTTATATGTTTTCGAAGCTTCTACATGTGTCGCCTTCTCATGTATCTCAGAATGGATTCTTGCATTTTTACTTGAGTGCTTTGTCAACAAGGGGGAGAATGAGTGGCACAAATTCAGTTTTGCAGGGGGAGCTTTATTTGTCTTGATCGTGTCGAGCCTAGCCCATGTCTTTGGGGATCAAGATTATTTGTCTTGATCGTGTCGAGCCTAGCCCATGTCTTTGGGGATCAAGATTGTCTCTTTTTAAGATTGTCTTTTTTTCTTTCTTCTTTTGTTTTGATTTTATAACTCTATGAATTTGTGAGGTGTGGTGTTGTCAATGCACTCATCAAGGGGGAGATTGAGATGCCCGTGGGGCTAGTGCCTTGTGATGAGCGATTGACAACATGGTGTGCGTGTTACGTGTCTCTTGGCAGATTGTGGTTGCAGGTGACAGGTGGAGACAAGGTACATGCGACGACGAGTGAAGAACGAAGATAGGATGCCGTGCCGAAGAACCACGGGGGCGGAGAAGGGCGGATCGAGGCTTGCGCTCGAGGGACAGGCAATCGTGCGGTGTACGTCTACTGTACCTGGCTACACGGCGGGAGGACGTCGAGGGAGGTTTCCGGATTACGCCACAAAATCCGGGGTTCGCTGGTTGAGACACAAAGCCATACATCATACCGGGACGCTCGTGCGGCGGGCGTTGGCCGAAGATGGAAATTCCGGCGATCGCGATACAATTTCGGATGGTTGTGCGGCGACATCGCGAAGATCACATCATGGAGATGGAGGGATCGCGGACATCGCGGAATTTGCCATGGAGGACGTAATTGGAATTTACGCCCCTACGTTAGATTTATTTAGCATAGGGGGTTATGTGTAAATAGGTCGTGCCACCCTAAGGATATAAATATGTGGCACCTAGGGTTGAGAGGTTGCTGGACCTTTTGCCACAGTACCGGCGGCTACTATTCACGGGCGTGAACGGTGCTACAGTATACAGGCTCTTGCTCTCTCGCCTTTTGTCCAGCCTAGGGTTTTAATTCCTAACGAGAGGTTTTTTGTTGATCTCTCCAATTAAGAGAGGGAGGACGATCGGGCGGAGGCTAGATTCACTCGTAAGAACAATTATTGATTTTAATCCTTCGTACGTGTGAATCTATTTTGTGTTACTCTGTCTCGTTTTGTTTTGGCCGCCACCGCTTTTGCTGCCCGATTGGATCTGCGACAAGGATCGGCTTGGCCGCCGTTCGACGCCGTCGCGTCACACAGCGTCGAGCCCCGCCACCGATCGGCCTGCAGGAACACGTCACGTGGGAGATCACCGTGTGTGCCTCCAAGTTGTTTTCCCACGGATGCCACGTGCGCAAGTTATTATTTCTTTTGGATTGATTGCTTTCATGCTGCAGGCACAATCGTTGTTAGATACATTAGGTTACTATTTAATTTATTATTTGCTTTGGCCAATGGAAGTGATTTTGATTTGCATGCAGGATAAGACTTTTTATTAATTACTCATTGTCTTTTGAGCCGTACTGAGCAGACAGCAAAGCAAATTTGTTTAGTCTTCTTACTTGTATCACTTTGATGTTTTATTTCCGTTGTGCCACTGTGTGCTTTGGTTGTTCACATCGAGAAATTTTTTAAAGGCTCGCATTCACCCCCCCCCCTCTGGTCGCCCGTTTCGGTCCTACAGCTTCGCATCCCCAAATTTTGAGAAAGGACAAACTAGGGGGTTGCCGTGTCCATATCTCATATGGTGTCTTTTCAACAGACTTAGATGGAACTCTATTTAGTGTGAGCACAGCTGTTTCAAGAGCATATCCCCAGAAGGATAACGGAAGATCAATTTGGCTCATCATCGATCGCACCATGTCCAACAAGGTGCGATTTCTCCGTTCAGACACTTCGTTCCATTGTGGAGCTCCCTGGCGGAGTCAAGCGTGGAACAATTCCACAATCTTTCGATGATTACCAAACTCTTGGCTCAAGTATTCCCCTCCACGATCCGATCGTAGAAACTTGATTGTTTTCCCTAAATGATTATGTACTTCATTCGGAATTCTTTGAACTTTTTTAAGGATTCGGACTTATGCCTCATTAAGTAGATATAACCATATCTACTAAAGTCATCGGTAAAGGTAATGAAGTACTGATAACCACCTCTGGCCGTTGAGCTCATTGGTCCACATACATTAGTATGTACGAGTGCCAACAAGTCACTTGCTCTCTCACCGTGTCCGTGAAAGGTGCATTTGTCATCTTACCAAGTAAACAAGACCCACATGTCTCAAATGATTCAAAATCAAAAGAGGTGAAGCAATCCATCCTTATGGAGCTTCTCCATGCGTTTCTTATTTATATGGCCTAAGCGACAATGCCGATAAACATGTGGTTCGTATCATTAGAGAGTTGCCTTTCTCGTACTAATGTTATAGATGGGAAACACTTCAAGATTCAAAACATATAATCCATTCACCAATGGAGCATGAAAAAGAACATATCTCGAGATATATTGAACAACCATTGTCCATTGATCTAAAATCATATCCTTTCGCTTGCAAACATGAAGCGGAAATAACGTTTTGACATAGTGTTGGAACACAATAACAATTATTTAATTCCAAAACTAATCCTGAAGGTAGATGAAGTGGTACTATGCCGACAGCAACTGTAGCAACGCTTGCTCCATTGCCGACGCGCAGGTTCACCTCGCCCCTTCTCAATCCTCTACTTCTTCTCATTCCCTGCAACGATTTGCAAATATGAGCTACTGATCCGGTATCAAATACCCAAGAGTCAGGAGGTGAAGTAGCAAGATTAATGTCTATAACATTAATACCTGAAGCAGAAGTCGTACTTTGCTTCTTTTTGAGATCCTCCATGTACTTCTTGCAGTTCCTTTTCCAGTGGCCTGTCTCCTTGCAATAGAAGCAAACGGCATCTGATGCCGCCGACCCCTTTTTGCCCTTCTTTGCATTAGAGGCACTCGCAATCTCATCGGGAGTTAACTTCCTCTTGGTGCAAAGTTTCTTAACAGGTGGTTTGCGCTTAGCCTTCTGCATCATCATCACGTGATGACCGTTTTTCGGATACTTTCCTCACTGTCTTTAGCATCCCATGCAATTCACCAAGGTTCTATCCATATTGTTCATGTGATAATTTAATATGAATGGCTCGAAGCTCGAGGGAGCGACCGGAGAATCACAGCAGTAGCCAACTCTTGGCTAAGGGAAACCTAGTTTCTCAAGACTCTCGATATAGCCAATCATCTTTATCACATGCGGACCGACAGATTCCCTTCAACAAGCTCGCACGCAAACAAGGACTTCGAGGTGTTGAACCTCTTGGCCCGAGCTTGGTTCTCAAACATGCCACGCAGTCCCCGAATAATAGTGTGAGCATCGCGCTTGTCATATTGCTTCGAAGATCGGGGACATTGTAGCAAGCATGAGACGCTTATATCTAGGGCATCATTAGTGTGCTTCTCATAAGCCCTCCGTGCGTTGCGTGGCATTATTAGGCAAATCCTCCGGATAAGGTACTTCAAGAATGTACTCCTTACGCTCTTGCTTGAGAACAATTCTCAAGTTGCGATACCAATCCATAAAGTTTGTTCCGTTAAATTTTTCTTTCTCGAGAATAGATCACAAATTGAAAGCACTGGGTGTAGTATTAGCCGCCATTTATTCTACAACAGAAAAAGCAAAGCTTAGCACAATGTTTATGCTATGTCTATTGTTAAACAATTTAACATTAGACTCCCATTACGTATTTTACACCTTCCCTCTAGGTTACGTATTGGGTCAAGATCCACATGTTAGTTAATTTCTAGTGAACTTTGGCATCACTGCTAGAAAATTAATAACATCGGTAAGCAACTCCTTGCTAATCACATCTCTATGTGACTCTTGTTGTTGGTGTGGCATCTCCATGCCCCCGGCGCCAACCTATGCCCCAAGGCCCAAAACTGTTTTGTTAGCCTTGTGAAGTCAACCAAATGGTTCTGCTGTATATGTTCGACATATACCCCCTCGTGTTATGATAGAAAATGGCACTCTGCTTTGGCAGACCCACCATTGACGAGCATAACGGTGACGGGTGCAACATTTGAAAGGCATCATTACTACTCAATTTTGCGAGGGATGCTATCCTATCAAACAAACATATCACATATATGAAAGCAGGTAGAATAGCATATAATGAAATAGTATGGTCCCCTTCACATGGTGATCTCCATCTCCATGCTGGCGCAGAGGTTCTCCATCTTCGGCATCATCTTCCAATGTGCATGATGCTTGTTTTTCTTCAAACTAAGCTACTACTATAGAAGCTCTAATTGAAGATTACATCGACTCGTAGGTCGTGAAAGAATATTACAAGCATTGCACGTATGAAAGAATATTACAGGGATTGCACATATGAAAGAATATTACACGCATCACATGCATCTCATACATACAATAGGGCCATACCATCTCAAAGCATTCTCTGCAAAAACAAGTTAGGCGTAGAAACATTTTCTACCTATCGCAAAGATACGGTATCGAGACGACCTATAAGGGGGGCGCACACGGTTTGCGTAGGCGCGAGGCAGCAAACAAGATCGGACTTCGAGATAGCTTCGGTATAATCACATTATACCGTTCTGAAACACTATCAAGGAACGCTATCTCGAACCCAACTCAAACCGAGTTCTATGGATATTGCTTCGACGTAATCACATTACGCCATTCCGATACACTATCAAGGAATGCAATTACCATTAACTCTCCTCAACAGATCCCGTAAAACCAATTGATCCAATCAACCCTTGCGCTAAACTTGTTCCAGATCCAATCTAAAACCCGAACTAAGCAAGATTAGCTCTGATACCACTGAAGGGTTACGCGGAGGCTACGCTAGCCGAAAACAAAACTTTTCTACCGCAAACCAGGAACACTTGCAAGTAAGGGCCGATAGATCGGTACCGATTGGAGTATGCAGCGGATTAGCCAATCAGGACTATCCGATCTGGAACTGTGTTGGCCGATGACAGCCGATTCCCGCAAGCCGACAACCGATTCCTAGGGACAGCCGATTCACCAATCAGCCGATTCGCCGATGTCGCAGCTGATCTGAATCGTCGGACCGCGTTCTCGTCGCCGATCTGCCATAGTCGCCTCACTCCGTTTGCAGCCGATTCGTTGCCGATCAACAGCGCGCAACGTAGCAGTGCCTCTACCGGTATCCACATGTTCGGGGACAGAACTCCGAACACCCGTGTGCTAGCACGCGATGCAAGGCTAGGGTTTGGCTCGAAGGTGGGGAGGGTTTCCGTGGAGATTGATCTCGGCGACTTCTCTTGCACTAAATCAGATTGATTCGGTTCAATTCAATTCAATTGATTGATCAGCATCTCTCCACCCCTCGACCCTTTGTATAGAGTTGGCCTACTGGGACTATGGCTGATCAAGACTCTATTTTGAATCGGATCTCATCCGTGTATCATAGAGTTGGCCGCCCATATGTCGTAAGCCCATATGACTATTCGATCGGATCCCTATCCGATCGAGCCGTATCCGAGTCCAACTCGAATGCCTGTTCTTATCCCCTTGAGCGTGTGACCCTGTAGGTTCAGGTATACTTGGTTTCGGCTCGAGTCTAACTCAGCCGACTTGTCAACAGCGGTGCCTAGCAGCACATATTGACACCATAGCATATAAGAATATAACATCGGCTCGAACTGTAATGTGTACACAAATCCCTTTGCCTCACGATACCAATTAAGCTATAGGCAAGATGTGTGCCATCCCTTCAATAGCTTAACCATTCACCGGAATCGTATTGGATTATCCGTCGTTGATTGAATCCTCAATCAACTTAGCATGGCCATGCATTTCCATAATCCATTACCATGAGGGGCCTAGAGATATCTCTCCAAAGGAAGGGCAAATTCCATCTTGATCACTCACATCCCACTCCATGTTTCATAGCAAACCCGAAGACTACTTTTATAACTACCCGTTACGGAATAGCGTTTGGTAGTCCCAAAGTAGGCTACTACACATGTTGGAATCCATGGTGATCTCAGGTCTAAGGACTTTGTACCAACACTACCCGAGACCAACTAATGGCACATTAATTCTGTAGTGTCTCATGGTGGGTCTATCCAACATTGTATTCTCTAACACATATGTCCATGTTTATTGATTTGGTATCTCCATACCCATGATCTATGACACATGATCATCAATCAATAAACATGTCGATCTTAGAGTCATATTTGTTCTAATGATATGACATGTGATCGGGATCATTTAGAAATAAATTCATGCCTAAAGAGTCTCATAAATAAGTCACGTACTTATTGATCAATACAAGATGTCTATTTCATGAAACTGAATAACACTTTATTCATTTATACATAAACATTGACAATGATATCCAACATCTCCATGTTGCCTCTAGGGCATATCACTAACAAGTGTTGGATTCAAAATGCTTTAATTACTCAACTTACTGTTGTTTTGACTATGTTCAAAATCTGTATTGTTTGGAAAAACCCCTGCTGTTTGCGCAAAAGCAAACCCTAGCCAAACTCTTGTCTTCCCTGCATTCATTCCTCTCCTCTTCCGGTGTGACTTGCTGAGTACATGGAAGTACTCATCCTTGCCCCTTCACCAGAACCCGAGCCAGAGGTTGAAGACGAAGACGAAGTGGAGTAGGCTTGTCCTACATTCTGGAAGCTGCCTGTGGAGTGGTCGAAGCCACGTGGCCAGCGTCAAGCTTAGGCTTAGGCCCTTTTTCCTTTTTTCGCTGCTCTTTTATAATCTTTTTGTATTGTTTCTAAGACGTGAAACTATAATATCAATAATTGTCGTATGTGTACCCTGGCTGGTCCTAGACAGGGATTTTAATACACATATAGCTTCGGAAATTCGGGTCTGAATTTCTGGGCGTGACATTGGTCCCCGTCGCGGGTTCCAGGGGAACCACAATGGAGCCCGCCAACCAACTTGAGCGACGAATCTCAATCGTTTGTTCCGTGAGCCGTTAGGGAAAGTGGGGAATCTGCAATTTGATCAGCCGTTATGTGCTTCCGGTTTTGATGACCTTAATGAGACGTGATTGGCTCTATGATTCAAGACTGTCAGGGACCCACGTGCGTGGCGCCTACCCTAGGGCCAGGTAATCATCTGGCGATTTCCCTTTTGAGATCTTCCTTCAACTTTGTCAACCGCCGTCAGCCTCCAGGCTACGGCTTCACTGACTCAGTCATTAGCCTTAGGGTTTTGACTAAGTCGACTTCGGGACAACCATGGGCCTCCGGGTAGTAGTCCCGATGACCTTGCCAACCACAAACAACCTTTGGGCAGTGGACTTGCCGAGCTTGCCGACCACCGTTATCCTCCGGGCTATGATTTCGCTGACTCAGTCATTAGCCTTTGAGCTATGACTAAGTTAACTTCGGGACTACCACGGGCCTTTGGGTAGTAGTCCCAACGACCTCGGCAACCACCAATGGCCTTAGGGCAGTGGACTTGCTGATCTCGTCGACCGTCGTCAGCCTCTGGGCTACGGCTTCGCTGACTCAGTCATTAGCCTTCACGCTATGACTATGTCGGCTTCGGGACTACCGCGGGCCTCTGGGCAGTAGAACAGACGACCTCAGCAACCACCAACAGCCTTCAGGTAGTGGACTTGACGAGCTTGCCGACCACCGTCAGCCTCCGGGCTATGGCTTTGTTGACTCGCCATTGGCCTTCGAGCTATGATCGAGTTGGCTTTGGGACTACCATGGGCCTCCAGGCAGTAGTCCCGACGACCTCGGAAACCACCAATAGTGGACTTTCCAAGCTCGCCGACCGCCATCAGCCTCTAGGCTACGGCTTTGCTGACTCAGTCATTGGCCTTCGGGCTATGACTAAGTCGGCTTCGGGACTACCACGGGCCTGCAGGCAGTAGTCTCAATGACCTCGGCAATCACCAACACCCTCCGGGCAGTGGGTTTGACCCTAGGCCCGGATGTCCCATCCGACCCCAGGCTCGAGGCCTACACCTGGCATGTGCACCTGGGCGGTGCACCTGCCGAAACATGGTCAAGAGGCTTCAGGATTTTGCTGGGGTCTGCAACCTGGAAAAATTCAGACCCTAAGGTTGAATGTCCCATTCAACCTTAGGCTCGAGGGCTTCACTGGCGTGCACCTAGGCGGTGCACTGTCCAAGCCCAATCGAGATGCTTTGGGAACCTGTTGAAGACGGCGACCATGAAGAACTTGGACCCTAAGGATGGATGTTTCATTCACCTTAGGCTCGGGGGCTACTGTGGGGGGTGTTACCCCGGGGTACCTCACACAGCGGACTCAAGGATAACTGAAGTCGGACTGGAAGTCCTCGGGATGGGGTCAGGAGCCCGACCTCCTCTTAGGGTCAGACGCCGCAACCTCCCCCAGGTCCGACCTTGGAGTCCTTTCTCGAATCATCTCGACAACCCAACATCAGACCTCCTCGGGAAGGAAGGCTTGCTTTGCAAGTCTCGTAAAGGAGGCAAAGAGGTTACAACCCGGCAGAAGATGGCGTTACCCGACAAGGCTGCACAGATAGTACCTACAGAGGAACAGATCCCAAAGCAGGATAAGGCACAAGATGCCCACGGCACGTAGGACCCGGAGGGATCTCTATGTACCTTTTTAGATGTTGTTTGTACTTACTTTTTAGATCTTTTATTCTTAGCTTTTCTTGGCCCTCCAAGTCCTCTTGTAACTACCCCCTTGGACTATAAAAGAGAGAGTAGGGTGAACGGGCCGAGAAGAGAATTCGATCAATCTATTAGACTGTTCTTGGCCTTTTTCTTTCAAAGCCCCAAGAACTCTCGCGATTGTAATCCTAGTTCATACTCCACCCCATTAAAGAACACCACAAACTAGACGTAGGCCTATTATTCTTCGGGAGGGTTGAACCAGTATAAACCTTATTGTCTTTTGGCTCCTTTGATACTTGAGTCAACCATCAGATCCATCTGTGAGACGCCCTGCCCATTCTCTTTCTCCTTGGGTAACCCCCTCGGAGGACTGCCGACCACCCCATTGACACCGATGTGTATATTATGACCAAAACAATTTCACAAAAAATTTTGGCAGCACCTCCCTTCCTCCTGCAATCCTTTGTAGCAATGGCTCGAGCTAAAGGAGGAAGAAGAAGTATAAAAAGCGCCTTCACTTAGTCCCAGTTGGTATTACCAGCAGGGACTAAAGATCATTTAGATCTTTAGTGCTAGTTGGTAACACCAACCATGAGAAAAAAATTGGATCTTTAGTCTAGGTTGGTGTTAGAAACCGGGACTAAAGATCCCTAGCGTCTTGACACAGTCTGATAAAAAACAAATTGGGACTATAGATCCTAGAAAGTCGTTGCCTTCTTTAATTAGGACTAAAAATTATTTGTTGTCTTGGTTCCTAAAAATTATTTGTTGTCTTGGTTCCTATTGGCTCCAGGACTATTATGGATTTTGGCAGATGGATCAAAGACCACTTCTCTAGTAGTGCTCCTGGCCGCCTCCTCAGTGGCGGCGGGGTCGCCCAAGGTCGCCAAGCCACCCGCTGCCTGTCGACGCCTGCTCCCAGCAACTCGGAGGAGAGGAGAGGCGAGGAGAGGAAGAGAGAGGAGAGAAAGAGAGAGAATAGAGGAGAAGGTGAAAAGATCCAGAGAGGAGAGGAAGAGAGAGAGGAGAGGATGTGAAAAAAATTGAAATGGAGAGAGGAGGGAAGAAAAATCAGTGAAGGAGAGGGGGTATTTTCGCATGCAATCCACTTAAGAGGCCGTCGCATGCGACCAGTTAAGAGGACTGCATGTGAAAATAGATTCTTGCAGGCGAGCGTCTTAAGGAGCCGTATGCAAGAATGGGGTTCAATTATTGCAGATATGACCAATTATGATCTGTCTACAACTTACAAACACTGCTGGGGAAACCCTGTATAGTCCCGGTTGGCAACCCCTTTAGTCTCGGGTTGTAAATCAGGACAATGAAATCGGGACTACAGATGCCTTTCTTTAGTCCCGGTTGAAATAGCTGGGACTAAAGATGGCGACGCTACATCGCTAGCTCCGTCATCTTTAGTTCCGGTTGGTGTTACCAACTGAGACTAAAGGTTTTTTTATTTTTTAAAAAATTTTGATCCTGCTTCTTGCAGCTTGTTTATATATTATGCATATATATTTGTAAATACATATAAATGCATAATATATGTATGACATATGTATATATATGTAATATATATTTTTATACATATATATGCAGTATGCATATATATGTATAAATACAAATTTTACACATATATATATGCACTTAATTAAGTAAACATATACATGTATTACCAAAATATGTACACGCATATAAATATATGCATATATTAAATTCTTAATTAATTTTTAATGTTTTATATCGTTTATTACAAAAATTTCTCTATGATGTGGATTCAGGGTTAGCATCCCGTTCCTAGTAGAACTCTCCCGCAGATCAATAATTTCCTCGTTGATAAATCCCATGAGTGCTTCTTGAGAAGCCTCTATGAAACCATCGTGAGGGAGTTTGTCCGTCTTGCAAATAATCTATCATTTGAAAAAATGAGAAATAAATATACGATATCAACAAGAAATCAAGACATAATGTATGAATGATTGTTATACGTACATCCAGATCCTGGGGACATGTGACTTGCTGAACTAGGCGTTGAATATAGTCGTCACGTAGTAGCCTCACAAGTTCGTGCCCTGCGCTGTTTTGCACACTAAAGGAGAAACGATGACGATTTAATATAAATTTCTATTTTAGAACAAAGTAATGATTCAATATAATCTTGGAGGATGTACTCACTGGAAATTTCATCCTCACAACAAGTTTTTCTTTCCAATGCGCGCGGATCTTCTCACGGAGCCGTGCCCATGCCCTACGTGCAGTTGCAAGCTAGTGAGTAATTATTCGAGAACCGCATAGTAGCAATAGCAACTAAGATGATATTAACTATCTAACACTTCAAAAATCTTTGCGAAGGTAGACTCTGGTTTATCTATTGAATCATAGACATGAATCCGCGAGTGGCCAAGGTCAATGAGGAAAAGGACCCAGTGGAATCTGCAAATTGCGTGAGATGATATATATGAAATTGTATATGTACGAGATGAAAATCAGTACGGAAGGTACTAAAAACTCAAGCTGTGTTGTACGACAGAAGTATCCAGGACTTGTAATGCTGCTGTGACAGCATATGGAAGATATAATCCTCTGTTTCTGCCGGGTATTGTTCTAACATCTGCGTGTTAATTTTGCGGGGTCCATGAATCCTATTTTCATCCATCTCCGCTTGTTGCTCTCGTGGATCAGCATTCTACGACGCATAAAAGAATTTTATTTAGCTACATACAAGGAGCTAAGGAACAAAATAAATATAACTAAACAATACTTACAAAACCCGCATGGTTATAAGAGAGACAGTGAGGGTGTCCTTCTGGTACAGGTTGAAGATGTCCTTGAAGCGGATCCAGATGAAATCATCATCTCCATTGAAGATTTCATTGTTTTTCATCCGTGCCGTGATCATCTCTCTATCTTTGCTTGAAGCTTCCATGTACCACTTATGGAATCAGTACATCTGTGTAGGGAGATTTTTGAGCTGATCAGGCTTGCCAAGAGGTCGTCCTAGTGTAAACTTGTATTTCAGCTCAACCTTCTTGATTTCGGCGCGTCCAAACATTTTGGTCCCTCGATAGTCCTGCATCTGCCATAAATTTTCTTAACTCAGCTTCAGCAGGTTGCAGCAAGGGCTCAAGGGGTTTTTGAGGTTGCTCCCCAAGCTGCGGGACATCTTTGGCCTTTCCTGTCGCCTTCCTATACCTCTTCCGATCGTCTTGTCATAGTCCGACCATGGATCTGGTTTAGCCGGTGGCACCAACATCTTCTTAAAGTGTGCCTTAACTGCCAGGTCAATCGGCGTTGGCTTTTCAAGACTCTTACGCCTGAAATGCGCCTTCACTTCTGCTTGTACGGCCTCGTCCAACTCCTTAGGAGTCTTGTCATACGACCTCCTCTTTAGAGTTGGGAGCCTTGGCTCGTCATGTCTTGGCTTATTATTTCTTTGTGAACACGTTGACCTTGACGGTGCGGCTTGAGCTGTGCACTTAGGAGGCGGAGGAGTCGGAGACCGTTTAGGAGTCAGTGCTCGTTGAGGCGATGGAGGAGGCTGGGGAGTGGGAGACCGTTTAGGAGTCGCTGCTCGTGGAGGCGATGGAGGAGGCGGAGGAGAAGGTCCATGCGGAGGAGACGATCCACGTGGCGGAGCCGGAGGAACGGAAGCCACTTCTCGCCCAGCAAACACGATGAAGGGCTTGCTCCATAGTATGATTCCGTGGGCTATGTCTCCTAGTGCCATCTCCCCGTCTCCTTCGGGGATATCCAGCTCAAGATCTTCAAAGCCTCGTTCTAGCTGTTCAATTTCAACATTAGAATACTGTTGACGCCAAATCCAAACTGCTGCTGTGGTGCCAAAAGATGTGTTGATGTCGAATCACACGCTGGCCTGGGAGATCTGCTTAGCTCCAGTGCACGTCCTAAAATCATTGAAGCGCGGGCATGCCAGTCAGTTTAATCCTGCCACTGACAAGATATACAAAACAACAAAGCATAAATCATATCGGCCAATAGGCCGATAATTGAGGCAGCCGATTGGCTGATAAACCCATATCATGATTCCAACCGATGCCGATGTCAGCTAATGCAGTTAGAGTTTTAATCCATCAGCGATGTGCTGAGCAAACATCTATATAAAGTCGATCGGCCAACAATAACATGATGATATAGCAGCAATTAATCTGAATATTAAAACACACATCGGCTGGAGGTCCAATGGTATAAAATCCAAAAGATAAACAATGGTTGATGAATGCTCTGTTGTCATCGGCTAAAACCAACACGTAGGCAATCCTTGCAAGCTGACGCAACGTCCATGGAAAGTAGGTTTGCTTGATCGGCTTAAGGCAAAGATTATACATATCCAGCATAGCCGTTGTAACGTCCAGATAACTCATCGGCTGAAACCCCGATGAAACCCTTATTGGCAGCCAACAGGCAGGCTAGAGATTACAGTTCTAATCATGACTTAGTAGGTCAAACTAAACTGATGCAGCACTAAGTATGAAAAAAGACGCAATATCTAGACAATCAAGCCCTTGACCGATTTTTGGGGTGGTGGATGCCTAAGCTAATCTAATCTAATATAACGATTTAACCGGCATCGGCAGAAACCCTAAAACGAGAGATAGCCGATAGTGCCAAATCGAGATACTAGGACTAGATTCAACAGAGACATATGATAAATAATCAGGCAAAGATGTTAACTGAATCGAAGTAATCCAAGAGGTCGAATGTACTGATACAGCCTTGGACGACGCCAACGCAACCAACATGATTGCTTGAGCCAGCAAGTCCTTGGACTTACCCCTTCGCCGGAGATCGAAACCTATGCAGCCCCGCGTCAGGTGCCAAGTTTCGTTGGATGATAAAGTAGAACATATAAAAAAGGTGGTGATGCGCCGAGTTGTATTAATCGAGAGATTGATTACATGAATCTTGGGCTTACATATTTATACCCGTAGGCTAACAGAGATGTCGGAGACACCCGGACCCTCCGTCTATTTGCAATATGAGTTGAAATGGTTCAGCTCATATGACAAGTAAAGCGAAACACCCAAGGTCCCGAGAGAGGGATAAATGAGACATCGTTGGGCCTTTAGCCTGCCAGTCAACTTTAGCCTGAGACGTGCCCGTCAAACCACTCGAAGGTGGCGACCAGATGTGTTACACGTTCAGGAGACTTGACAAATTTGGCTAAAGATCTACGACGCCTCAAGTATTCCTAACTCGTACTCGTGTGAATCTAGCTCCCAGGATGTGTGCTAGATTCACACTTTCATCACAAGCATGAATATACATAGCAAATACACTTAAATTGAACAAGACTTAAAGGATTACAACACTTAGATAATTACATAGGCCGACCGATCAAATAAATATATAATCAGAGTACAGCGAACAGCAGTGGTTTACTACCCATTCCACAAGCACACTAACTATGGTTTTATCACGTTAAGCTCAAAACTAAAAGAAGCAGTCGATTACCCGCATTCTCTCAGAAGCTAAGTCTATGGCCTGCATCAAAATAGATATCCCAATCGCAAGTGTCAGTACATTATTTGAAATAATGTACTGGCAAGAGCACAATCAAACCTAAGTACATGCTAGCTCTAAATCAAAGGGAAAGGCTAATTGAGGTTTAAATTTCAGCATAAGGCTAGTTTTGGTTCGCAAGTATTTTACAACGTGGTTTTTAACAAAACAATTTCAGCAAACGCCAAACTTTATTAAACATGGCATGGCTTCATCAAAAGCTTACGTACATAGATATACTTTAGCATCTTACTCGCGCCAGGTGTAAGGCAAATATATGGCATGAAACAACATTAGTTCCAACACGATACATTTCATTTTCAAGACCATTTAGGAAAAAATATAAAACTCAAGATTTATACCCATAGCATTTCATTATGTCGCTCATGACCGTGAGCACGGCTAATCGATTAGTTTTATTATCTCTGCAGAGACTATACAGGTTTACCCACATGATATGAACACTCTAGTTTGTTTTGTGCTCGCGACGCACTACCACACTCTTCATGGTGAATGTGGTCTGGAGGTCATAACGAAGCCTTTACACTACTTAGCCCCTAACCTTGCACCAGCACGATACGTGTTTCCTCCATCCTAGGTCTTACTGGAATAAGACCTAGAACCATTAAGTGGCGGGCCCACACCTTAACTTAACGCCGTGGTCGCGGACACGACGGGAACCCACCCACGTGACACGATACCGTTGTATTGGACAGACTTAGTCGCCTAAACTACCACGACGGGGTAAATAGGAAGTTCCTCTGGTTTATCTGAACCCATACACTTCGGCCTACCATAATGGAAGGCTAGGTGCTAAATAGATTACTCGGCTAAGGCTATCCCATACTAGCACATGTGGATGTACGGTATACACAATGAATGACATGTAGTTCGGTCCTTAATCGACTCGGGCGAACACTCCCCCTATCGGCAATGCAAATACATCAATTGCACGCCACTTGCCGCCCAAGTCTAAAAATCAAGTTTTGATTTTGTTTCGCAAATAATTGGGGTTTCTCCCCATTTAGTTCATAATACACAAAAACTCTTTCCAAAAAGTTTAGAAAGTCTATCCATACCTATTTTCCGAATAATGCTAAGCAAGGCTAAGCATATCATTTTCATAAAACATTGAATATTCTCATATGAGTACTTTTCATTTACTCCTAGGGTTCAAAACAGCAAGGGAGTATTTTAGAAAAGATACATGCAAATTTTCAAGACTTAACTACCAATATTAATTTAAAACTACTATATGATAAATTACGCATGCAAGATTTCACAAACAAAATACATTGCCCGAAAACGTGGGTTCAATGTGTTCAAAGGAGGGGCGAGAACTTGCCTTGGTCTGGAGTAAATGTTAGTACCATCCGCTCCTCCATTGTCTGTGTGATTATCCAAACAAAACATACGGTATGCAATCAAACACCAAAAATAGGCAAAAAATCTAAAATGCTCTAAATTGCATGATTTTTATACATTGAGTAGGTACTGATCTAAAATGAATTTAGGTGAAAGAGTTTTCAATTTATCTTATTCCGTTTAGGAGTTACGTATTTTACAAGTTTTACTGGGTCGTATCAACTTAGGGATAGGTGTTGTTTGGTCAGGGCTCCTAAACCTGGATTTTTATTAACTTGACTTCACAGAGGTGAAGGATTAGGTTTCTAAGGCTAATACACTTGGTTTCATAATTTTTAGAGCTATTAAGGGTTTCCTAGATATTTTACAATTTTACGACGGTTCTAGGCCCATAGCATTTTATATATATGGCTGAAGGGTTTCGGGCCTCACACTTGTTTTATCTGCTAATGATGTATAAAAATGAATTATTTAGTTAATAAACCAAGTCCAAGATTTTTTTAGAGTTTAAATTTCTTTACTAATCACTTTTTAAACTAGGGGGTGTTCTATGCTAGTCCCTTAACATTTCAACTTAGGGTTTGTTATAGATATTAGATGTACTATGACTCGGTAATTATGACTTGGTAATTAGGGATGGTTCATAAGGTCTCACTGGTCCATTATCTTTTATCTTGATTTATTTTGTGCTAGAGTACATTTTATATATACATCTATGTATATGTTCGTATAGTGCTTATTCTATCTATTAGGATTAGCACCTAAGTTAGCTACTTAGGTTCTCCCTACATTTTAGTACATGTGCTATCATGTTTTATTTTGCCTAGTTTGAGTTCACCACTTGCTGGTTTATTAGAAGATTAGTTTACTCGAAAAGGAATTAAATTGGGTTTACTACAAATTTTACAAGTTATAGTGCACATTTAAGTTGTGTATTCCTTATATAAATATTTAAGTGGTAATATTGCACAGTGGGCATATGTTTTTATTTTACATTATAAAAGTATGTATATTGGTGGTTCTACAGAGCTTGGGTTTGCTAAAAAGGATTTAAGATGAGTTTTATATAAAAATTCTTAAAGTTCAGCCTACATATAATCCACTATTTTAACATAATTAATTTTTAAGGGTATTGGGTACAAAGTGACTATATATTTTTATTTTTCCTAAATAGAGGGTGTGAATTGAGGAATCGTCTAAAAATAAGTTAAATTAAATTTCCTATGAATTTTATAAGCTTAGGCTAGCTCTGTGGGTGGTTAAAATTAAAGGAATTTTAGGGACAAAATTAGTACTGTGAGTGCTAGGTTTCATGTTCCTAAAATAAAGTTTATATCTTAATGAGTTCACAAAAATTTGTTCCACTAAAAAAGGAGTTAAATTGGATTTTATATGAATTTTACAAGTTGGGCACAGTTTTGGCTAATCTTGAAAATGATTTAGTCTTTTATTCAGTTTTAATTAAGGTCTCCTCATACTTCCTCAATATTACAATTGGGCCAGGGTCCACTGTCAGTGTCTAGGTTGTTTTACACATAAGCCCCTGAAGTTTATGGAAAACAACCCGCAGCCCATAACACGTGTTGAACAAAATCCTACTTAAGAATGCTCCGGTTTTAGTTTATTTACAAATAGGTCCACGGGTCCATATGTCATTTAGTGAAGATTTACAGATTAGCCCTTACAAGATTTAAACTCTATTAACCAGAGTCTTTACCGCTTAATGATGTGGGGCCCGCTTGTCATACACGATGGTGAGGAGAAGCAGCAGCTGAGGCAGGGCTCGGCCGGTCGGGCGAGCTTCACGGCGACGTCGGCGGTGCTCCGGGGCTCGTGGGGTGACGCGGCCAAAACGGGAAACGTGCATCAGCTCCTTGTGCATCTGATGGTAGTGGTGTCATCGTCGGAGATGGCCGGAGTCGCGCCAGCGTGGACCACGAGCGGCGTCGGCTTTTGCGCTGCGATGCAAGACAAGTCACGAGCTTGATCCGGCCATATTGATGCGTTTACTTGCTTTGCTAAGGTATTGGGGTGCTTACCAAACCATATCCAAGTCCTGGTGTGGCACGGATGACGGTGGCGACGGTGAGGACGGCTCGTTGGCGGCGGGAATCTTCGGGTTGCGTGGCGTCGGCTCAACTCAGTCGTCGAAGTATCGCGCAAGAAGAGGCAAAGTGTTAGATAGGTCCCCAAGGTGCTCTATGCGCAAGCAATTGAACAGGGACTCACCGAGGCAAGGGGAATCGGTGTTGAGGTTTGCCGGCTGGAGTTGGGGGAAATGAAGTTGATCCCCGTGCCTGCTGCGCCATTGGCCAGGGCTATTGAGGGGAAATGATGAGAGGATCGAGGCGGTGCTGATGGCGTAGTGGCTCGGTCGGTGGTGGTCGGAGTTGGCCGGACGCCGACAAACCCGAGGCGGCGACGCTCCGGTGCGTGCTCCCGGTTTTGATGGTGAAACCGCTTTCCCGTTGATTGGCTGCACGGTTTGAGGAGATATCAAATGAGGAAATTTTAGGCATGGCGAGGGGATTATGGAACGGGAAGGGGATATCGACGAGCTCGGCTTGACGTCTGCTTCCATGGCTTCCTTCCGGACGGCCTGTAATGGAGGAAAGAGTATTCAGGACGATGTGGAGCTCTACCTCTTGGTTTCTTTGGCTTGGTTGTGAAGATGAGTTGGGGCGACACGGTTAGGGGTGGTCAAAGGCGAGTTTAGTGCAGGACACGTTGTGGCCACGCATCGAACACTCCGGCGGCTCGACCTCCGGCGCTCTCTCCCTCTGTTTTTGTGTTTCCCAGTCGGCTGGCTTGTTCCAAGTGGTGCAGAACACTTTGCACAGTGATGGGGCGAGCTCCAGTGACTGTCAGGTGGGGGTCAAGGCGTGGCAAGCTAGGCAGGAAAGTGAGAGATGGGTACAAACTTGAGTGCAACTAGTTTTTTTGTCGATTTTCCTCACTTTACTTCTCTCCCTCCTCTTTGCTGCTCAATACCTTGATCTGTGGGCATGATAAATTCACATTATTTTTATTGGAGGTAGTTAACCATTTTCTTTGGTTGCACTCAAAAATAATTAGTAATTTGTTCCCAATAATTAATTAAAGACAGGGTACTTTTGGGACTTGTCCGAATTTTTAGAAGTTTTAGAAGGCTTAAACAAAAGAGAAAAATTTTGGAAAAATTATATTTATTCATGTTAATTAAACTAGTATTTGAATAAATTATTTTCCCAGGTACAATTGCGTGCATTTTAATAGACTTTTAAACAAGTTATCGTTTTATCTGATAAGGATTTTATTTAACCTAATATTCGACTGTTTTGCCTAATTTGTTTGGGCATCAGTTTAGTGAGTTAAATTGCATAAAAATTATGTTAAGTTGTGTATAGCATCTGGCACCTACATGGATTTTTCCGTGAATTTATCTTATTTGGTTTGACCTATAAAATTAGGGTATCTCTCCTATGTATAGTTGCTCTTCTTTCTCTGCAGTTTCACCCAAAATGATCGTTGGGGATTATTTGAAGTTTATCTTGTGCTGAGACATTGACAAAATTTAGTTGTAGGTTCGCTTGGTATGTTCGAATTGTCTATGCTAAGCGTATATGTCCTGTAATGAGATGTATTTTTTGAAAAATTCGAATATACGCGTATTACCTAGGTCAGAGCGGTCTTTATGTCAGTATGCATGCTTTCGTATGAGCTTGCATTTTTTTCCTCGGTTATAAATGAAAAGGTTTAATTTGTTCTCAAAAATTTTTGGTCTATCATGCAAGGGCCTAGGTGGAAATCCTTTAACCTAAGTTTGAAAATGAAAATTTTTGGTTCACCAAATTGAAAAACTTTTCTTTTATCTAATTTGGACAAAATTTCGTTAACCCTAGAATTTGGGTATATGACAAGAGATCCTAACAAATTACAATTCGAACTTTCCTAAAGATAAAAGAAAACAAAGTGAATCCTTATTGTAAACTAACACACTTTCCTAAAGATAAAATAGAAAGCTAACAAACTCTTCCTAATTAATTGATACAAGCTGCATCCTTCCTGAACTCGGTCTCTTCTGGATAAGATCTTTCCAAACCGAATCCAACAAGAATCAGACTGCTGGAAGTGTTGACAAGAAAAAACCCCCATCGGCTGTTTGCAGAACTCTAAGCTGATACTAGCTTTGAGACGATATGAACACTGAGCCGATGAGGACACTGGGGCTTACCAAATTCTGGTGTTAACACATGCCCCTAGTTTTGGAGTATGAAAAGTCATGCTTCAAAATTTTCCTTGCCTTGATCTCCCCAAAACTGATTCTTCTCTTCTTCTTGACATTGGCTCTCGTAAGCCGACACTTTCTGAACTAGATGAGCCAAGCTGTCAAACTAATGGAAGAAAATTTTAACTTTGATTGGCATTGATAACCCTTGGAATGCGAGCTCTGCCAGCTGCTCATCACTTAAATTCAAATTATAACATTGGCTACAGACATTACGAAACCTTTGAATATATTTCTTAGTCGATTCCCCTTCTTGTTGTTTAACTGATAGAAAGTCTGCAAGCTTTAACTCATTCAACCTCAGCAAAGAAGTACAAGTGAAATTGCCTTTCAAGATCGGCCCAGTCTCTAATAGAGTTTGGTGGCAATGATGAAAACCATGTGAAAGCCGATCGAGTCAAAGACAATGGAAAAAGTCTAATTCTCACAGCTTCTTCAACCGATGCCTCCCCACATTGAGCTACAAATCGGCTGATATGTTTCATTGTAGATATGCCATCCTTCCCCGAAAACATGGAGAAATCTAGAACCTTGTATCAACTTGGAAGTGGTACTCTATCAAACCACTCGGGATATGGCAGCTGATACATAGAAGTTCAATTTTTGGGTTTGATTCCAAACTGCTCCTCCATTACTTTCGCAATTATATCGGCCCAATCTTCTCAAGACTGATATCTTTGAATTTCCTCTAGCCGATACTGTTGTTGTGGCCCTTCATGCTGATACTGATCAACTTGCCTCCCGAGCCAATATCGATGTTGCCGATGATATTGAGATCGCTCATCAATTACCCTGGGAACCATCTCTCCGATCAAACCATGTAATGTACTTATCAAAACTCTAGATTGATCGAACGCAGCACGATGAACGATTTTATCAACCATCTCTTGAAGTGTCTCATCGTCAATCGGCTTGGTAGATTGTTCCCTGTCTTCATTCATCGGCTTGAGAGATCGTTCTTCCTCGACCTTGACTTCTTTATCAGACATCTTATTGCAATTGTGGGTTCCACGAGCCGTGTAAAACAATCTACGGTCAAAAACACGGTCCCACCAGGCGTGCCAAAAATGTGTTTACGGCAAATCCGTACTGCCGCTGTGGTGCCAAAAGATGTGTTGACGTTGAATCACACGCTGGCCTGGGAGATGTGCTTAGCTCCAGTGCAGGTCCTAAAATCATTAAAGCACGGGTGTGCCAGTGAGTTTGATCCTACCACTGACAAGATATACAAAACAACAAAGCATAAACCATATGGCCAATAGGCCGATAATCGAGACAGCCGATCTGTTGATAGCTGATCGGCTGATAAACCGATAGCACGATTCCAACCGATGCCAATGTCAGCCGATGCAGTTAGGGTTTTAATCCATCGGCGATGTTTTGAGCAAACATCTATATAAAGTCGATCGGCCAACAATAACATGATGATATAGCAGCAATTAATCTGAACATTGAAACACACATCGGCTGGAGGTCCAATGGTATAAAATCCAAAAGATAAACAATGGTTGATGAATGCTCTATTGTCATCGGCTAAAACTAACTCGTAGGCAATCCTTGCAAGCCGATGCAACGTCCATGGAAATTAGGTTTACTTGATCAGCTTAAGGCATAGATTATACATATCCATAGCATAGCCGATGTGACGTCCAGATAACTCATCAGCTGAAACCCCGATGAAACCCTTATTGGCAGCCAACAGGCAGGCTAGAGATTATAGTTCTAATCATGACTTAGTAGGTCAAACTGAACTGATGCAGCACTAAGTATGAAAAGAGATGCAATATCTAAACAATCAAGCCTTTGACCAATTTTCAGGGTGGTGGATGCCTAAGCTAATCTAATCTAATATAACGATTTAACCGGCATTTGCAGAAACCCTAAAACAAGAGACAACCGATAGAGCCAAATCGAGATACTAGGACTAGATTCAAAAGAGACATATGATAAATAATGAGGCAAAGATGTTAACTGAATCGAAGCAATCCAAGAGGTCGAATGTACTGATACAGCCTTGGACGACGCCAACGCAACCAACACGATTGCCTGTGCCGGCAGGACCTTGGACTTACCCCTTCACCGGAGATCGAAGCCGATGCAGCCCCGCGTCAGGTGTCAAGTTCCGCCGGATGATAAAGTAAAACAAATAAAAAAGGTGGCGATGCACCGAGTTGTATTGATCGAGAGATTGATTACATGAACCTCGGGCTTACATATTTATACCCGTAGGCTAACAGAGATCATAAAGAATTACAATTCAAACTTTCCTAAAGATAAAAGGAAACAAAGCGAATCCTTATTGGATACTAACATACTTTCCTAAAGATAAAATAGAAAGCTAACAAACTCTTCATAATTAATAGATACAAGCTACATCCTTCCTGAAATTGGTCTCTTCTGGATAAGATCTTTCCAAACCAAATCCAACAAGAATCGGACTGCTGGAAATGTTGACAAGAAAAAACCCCCATCGGCTGCTGGGAGAACTCTAAGCCGATACTAGCTTTGAGCCGATATGGACACTGAGCCGATGAGGACACCGAGGCTTACCAAATTCTGGTGTTAACACATGCCCCTAGTTCTAGAGTATGAAAAGTCATGCTTCAAAATTATCCTTTCCTTGATCTACCCAAAACTGATTCTTCTCTTCTTCTTGACATCGGCTCTCGTAAGCCGATACTTTCTGTACTAGATGAGCCAGGCTGTAAAACTCATGGAAGAAAAATTTAACTCTGACTGGCATTGATAACCCTTGGAATGCGAGCTCTGCCAGCTGCTCATCACTTAAATTCAAATTATAACATTGGCTACGGACATTACGAAACCTTTGAATATATTCCTTAGCCGATTCTCCTTCTTGTTGTTTAACTGATAGTAAGTCTACAAGGTTTAACTCATCAACCTCAGCAAAGAAGTACAAGTGAAATTACCTTTCAAGATCGGCCCAATCTCTAATAGAGTTTGGTGGCAATGATGAAAACCAGGTGAAAGCTGATCCAGTTGAAGACAATGGAAAATTTCTAAATCTCAGAGCTTCTTTAGCCGATGCCTCCCCACATTGAGCAACAAATCGGCAGATATGTTCCATTGTTGTTATGCCATCCTTCCCCGAAAACATGGAGAAATCTAGAACCTTGTATCGACTTGGAAGTGGTACTCTATCAAACCACTCGGGATATGGCAGCTGATACACTCAAGATTGATTTTTTGGTTTGGTTCCAAATTGCTCCTCCATTACTTTCACAATTATATCAGCCCAATCTTCTCGAGACTGAATCCTTTTAATTTCCTCTAGCCAATACTGTTGTTGTGGCCCTTCATGCTGATACTGATCAACTTGCCCCCCGAGCCAATATCGATGTTGCCGATGATGTATAGATCGCTCATCAATTACCCTGGGAACCATCTCTTCGATCAAACCATGTAATGTAATCAAAACTCCAGATTGATCGAACACAGTGCGATGAATGATTTTATCAACCATCTCTTGAAGTGTCTCGTCGTCCATCGGCTTGGTAGGTTGTTCCCTGTCTTCATTCATCGGCTTGAGAGATCATTCTTCCTCGGCCTTGACTTCTTTATCAGACATCTCATTGCAAATGTGGGTTCCACAAGCTGTCTAAAACAATCTATGGTAAAAAACACGGTCCCACCAGGCTTGCCAAAAATGTGTTGACGGCAAATCCGTACCGCCGCTGTGGTGCCAAAAGATGTGTTAATGTCGAATCACATGTTGGCCTAGGAGATCTGCTTAGCTCCAGTGTAGGTCATAAAATCATTGAAGCACGGGTGTGCCAGTTAGTTTGATCTTGCCACTGACAAGATATACAAAACAACAAAGCATAAATCATATCGACCAATAGGCCGATAATCAAGACAGCCGATCTGTTAATAGCCGATCGGTTGATAAACCGATAGCATGATTCCAACCGATGCCGATGTCAGGCGATGCAGTTAGGGTTTTAATGCATCGGTGATGTGTTGAGCAAACATCTACATAATGTCGATCGGCCAACAATAACATGATGATATAGCAGCAATTAATCTGAACATTAAAACACACATCGGCTGGAGGTCCAATGGTATAAAATCCAAAAGATAAACAATGGTTGATGAATTCTCTGTTTTCATCGGCTAAAACCAACTTGTAGGCAATCCTTGCAAGCTGATGCAACGTCCATGGAAATTAGGTTTGCTTGATCAGCTTAAGGCAAAGATTATACATATCCATAGCAAGCTGATGTGACGTCTAGATAACTCATCGGCTGAAACCCCGATGAAACCCTTACTGGCAGCCAACAGGCATGCTAGAGATTACGGTTCTAATCACAACTTAGTAGGTGAAACTGAACTGATGCAGCACTAAGTATGTAAAGAGACACGATATCTAGACAATCAAGCTCGTGACCGATTTTTAGTGTGGTGGATGCCTAAGCTAATGTAATCTAATATAACGATTTAACCGGTATCGGCAGAAACCCTAAAACGAGAGACAACCGATAGAGCCAAATCAAGATACTTGGACTAGATTCAACAGAGACATATGATAAATAATCAGGCAAAGATATTAACTGAACCGAAGCAATCCAAGAGGTCGATGCAACCTTGGACGACGCCAACACAACCAACATGATTGCCTGAGCCGGCAGGACCTTGGACTTACCCCTTTGCCGGAGATCGAAGCCGATGCAGCCCCGCGTCAGGTGCCATGTTCCGTCGGATGATAAAGTAAAACAGATAAAAAAAGGTGGCGATGCGTCGAGTTGTATTGATCGAGAGATTGATTACATGAACCTTGGGCTTACATATTTATACCCGTATGCGAACAGAGATCCTAACAGATTACAATTCAAACTTTTCTAAAGATAAAAGAAAACAAACCGAATCATTAATAGATACTAACACACTTTCCTAAAGATAAAATAGAAAGCTAACAAACTCTTCCTAATTAATAGATACAAGCCGCATCCTTCCTGAACTCGGTCTCTTCTGGATAAGATCTTTCCAATCCAAATCCAACAAGAATCCGACTGCTGGAAACGTTGATAAGAAAAACCCCCATTAGCTGCTTGCAGAACTCTAAGCCGATACTAGCTTTGAGTCGATATGAACACTAAGCCAATGAGGACACTGAACCTTTTTTATCTGTTCTACTTTATCATCCGACGGAACATGGCACCTAATGCGGAACATGGGACATGGATGGAATTGGTTGCTTGTCTGGAAAAATTTGGCAAGGAGATTATCTAAAAGTGTCCAATTGTGACATACATCCAATTGGAGACGAAGAGCCTCAATCATTGCTTTGAGGACGTCGTGGAGGATTCAATTTTCTACACCAAGGACACTATAGATGATCTCGATGGCAAATTGGGACAAGGCTTCATGTCGGCCGATGATTTAGAAGAAGTCAATATAGGTCCAGTAGATAGGCCTAGGCTGACATTTATTAGCAAAAATTTGTCTTCTCAATTTAGAACCAAGCTAATAGAACTTTTGAAAGAATATAAAGATTGCTTTGCTTGGGAATATTTTGAGATGACAGGACATAGCCGATCGGTTGTAGAACATCGGCTTCCTATCAAACAAGCATATCGGCCGTTTAAGCAACCACCTAGGAGGTTCAAAGCCGATATGTATGACGCCATTAAGGCCAAAATCAATCAATTGTATGATGTTGGTTTCATTCGGCCATGCCAATATGCTGAGTGGGTTTCCAATATAGTCCCAGTCATCAAGAAAAACGGCAAACTTAGGGTGTGTATTGATTTTCGAGATCTGAACAAAGCTACCCCTAAGGATGAATACCCAATGTCGATTGCTGATTTATACCCAATGTAATTCAAGGCATAAAATCATAAGTTTTATGGATGGCAATGCTGGATACAATCAGATTTTCATGGCAGAAGAAGACATCCATAAGACTGTTTTTAGATGTCCTGGTGCAATCGGCTTATATGAGTGGGTTGTGATGATGTTCGGCTTAAAGAACGCTGGAGCTACGTATCAAATGGCCATGAATTACATATTCCATGATCCAATCGGCTTGTTGGTTGAAATCTATATTGATGATGTGGTAGTCAAATTGAAGGAGGTTGATAACCATATAGCCGATTAAGGAAAGTGCTCGAGAGAACAAGGAAATATGGCCTGAAGATGAATCCCACAAAGTGTACTTTTGGCGTATCGACTGGACAATTTTTGGGCTTTCCTGTTCATGAATTGAAGTAACACAAAGGAGTATCAATGTGATCAAGAATATTCAACCTCCACAGGACAAGAAGCAGTTTCAATCTCTGGTCAGCAAGGTGAATTTCATCAGAAGATTTATCTCTAATCTATCTGGGAAGATGTAGCCCGTTACACCTTTGCTCAGATTGAAAGCTGATCAGCAGTTTATTTGAGGGGCAGACAACAAAGGGCCTTGGACAACATTAAGGAGTATTTGAGTTACTCTCCAGTTCTGATTCCTCCACAGAAAGGAGTACCTTTCAAGTTGTACTTGTCAGCCGATGAGAAGTCAATCGGCTCGGTCTTGATCCAAGAATTTGAGGGCAAGGAAAGAGCAATCTTTTATTTGAGTAGAAGGCTTCTAGATGCAGAGACAAGGTATTCTCCGATGGAGAAGTTGTGCTTATGTCTGTATTTTCCTTGCACAAAGTTAAGGCACTATTGTTATCCAATGAATGCACCATAGTTTGCAAGGCCGATGTTGTCAAGTACATGTTATCGGCTCCGGTGTTAAAAGGCACAGTTGGAAAGAGGATTTATGCCTTAACAAAATTTGATCTCAGGTATGAGTCGCCCAAAGCAGTCAAGGGGCAAGCCATAACCGATTTCATTGTCGAACATCGTGATGACTCAATCGGCTCATAGTCCATTGGACTTTATTTTTTGATGGATTGGTCTGTGCTCATGGTTGTGGTATCGGCTTGGTCATAATATCACCAAGGAGGGCAAGTTTTGAATTTGCCTATACTATTAAGCCTTATGCCACCAATAACCAAGCTGAGTATGAGGCAGTTCTCAAAGGACTACAACTCTTGAAGGAAGTTGAAGTCGATGTTGTGGAAATCATGGGTGATTCTTTGCTGGTCAGCAATCAATTAGCTGGAGAATATGAATGCAAGAATGATACATTGATGATCTACTATGAGAAGTGCCGAGAATTATTGGATAGTTATCGGCTAGTGACTTTGACGCATATTCCTCGAGAGCAAAATGTTGAAGCTAATGATTTGGCTCAGGGGGCATCGGGATACAAGCCGATGATGAAAGATATCGAGGTAGAAATTGCTATAATCACAGCCGATGATTGGAGGTATGATGTATTTAATTATTTGAAGAATCCCTCTCAATCAGCTTTGAGAAAATTGTGTTACAAAGCTTTGAAATATGTTTTGCTGGATGACAATCTGTATTATCAGACGATTGATGGAGTATTGCTAAGATGTTTAAGTGTCGATCAAGCCAAGCTTGTGATGGGCGAAATACATGAAGGTATATGCGGTACTCATCAATCGGCCCACAAGATAAAGTGGTTGCTTCGACGAGCTAGATATTTTTGGCCGATGATGTTGGAAGATTGCTTCAGATATTATAAAGGTTGTCAAGATTGTCAGAAGTTTGGAGCAATTCAAAGAGCACTAGCGTTGGCTATGAATCCCATAATCAAGCCATGGCCGTTCAGAGGTTGGGAAATTGATATGATCGGCCAGATCAATCCACCTTCGAATAAAGGGCATAAGTTTATATTGGCGGTAACCGATTATTTCACAAAGTCGATGGAGGCAATTCCGTTGAAGAAGGTTGATTCTGGGGATGCAATTCAGTTTGTCAAAGAGCACATTTTATACCGATCTGGTGTTCCTCAAACCATCACAACCGATCAAGGATCTATCTTTGTATCTGATGAGTTTGTCCAATTCACAGAAAGCATGGGGATTATATTGTTGAGTTTTTCACCGTATTATGCACAAGCTAATGGACATGCAGAAGCATCTAACAAAATTTTAATCAAGTTAATCAAAAGAAAGATCCCTGACTTTCCAAAGTAATGGCATAGCCGATTGGCCGAGGCATTGTGGTCCTATCAAATGGTTTGTCATGGATCAATCCAGGTTCCTCCTTACAAGCTAGTTTATGGGCATGAAGCCATGTTACCATGGGAAAGTGTCATCGGCTCAAGGAGAATTAATTTACAAGATGAGTTGATAGCCGATGATTATCATAATCTCATGGTAGATGAATCGAAAGAGTTGGTTCAATCCAGGATGCGTGGTTTGAAAAAGGTGACAAGGGATAAGGAAAGAATCACTCGTCATTATAACAAGAAAGTTGTGCCAAACTCCTTTTCAGAAGGCGAGTTGGTTTGGAAGTTGATTCTGCCGATTAGGACTTGTGATAATAAATTCGGCAAGTGGTCACCAAATTAGGAAGGACATTTTCGAATCTACAAGTCTGTTTCTAAGGGAGCTTACATGTTGGAAGAGCTTGATGGAGAAGTTTTTGGAAGGGCTCTCAATGGGAAGTATTTGAAAAAATATTATCCAAGTGTTTGGATTAATTCATGATTCGGCTGTGTTATGCCAATATATGGTAGCTGATGTGTTTACATCACCTTTAAATGGCCGATATGAGTTATATCACCCTTAGTCTTTTTAATTTATCATAATCGGTTGTGTTATGCCGATGTGTGGTGGCCGATTTAAGTTATATCACCCTTAGTCTTTTCAACTTATCATAATTGGTTGAGTTGTGTCGATGTGTGATGGTCGAAGTTTGCGATGTCGCCCTTAGTCCAGCCATAATTTTATGAATGTTTGACATTGTAAAGTTAGGGGGGCATATATACATGCGTACAAAAATAAGTGGACTTCAAAAAATTTTAACGCAAGCAAGTTATGTTACAGGAATTCACAGAAGTTCACAAGGATTACAAGAATCGGCATGAAAGTTAAAGTCTCAAGTGCTAAGCTCCTATTACATGAGATCGGCTCATCCAGCCACCAGCTTGTTGATAGCCGATATTGCCCTTTGCCTAATTTGTTCTATGTCTTCTATGGCTTGGGCATCAGTAGCATCGGTTCCAGGGATTGCTTTCAGAAACTTTGTAAGATCTGACAGATGCCTGACAGAAGTCTTCAATTTGGACTTTTGCTCTTCGATTGCCCTCGGGAGATCGACAAGTTTTTTCTCTTCCGATGCTATCTCCGCGTTGCACTTCTCAAGCTCAGCTAGTAGCTCCTTTTTGCGATTTTGCAGCCGATCAATGTTGGTCTTAATTGAAGTTGGTCCTGCGGTCATCTCATCAAGCTTACCCTTCTCTACGGTGATTGATTATCGATTGGCTTCGATGGTGGCTTCAAGAGCTTTTCTCTCTCGCCAATCGGCAATCCTTTGTCATGCTCTTTCCAGTTTGTATTGATATTGTTCAAGATATACTTCTTGAGAGATGGTGTTAGCGAGGTTGTCTAGGATTTGATCTTGAATTTCTTCAAACCTAGCTCTGATCGGCCCACGGTTGACAACTATGTAATCCAAGGAGCTCTCTAGCCGATGAGCAATATCCAATAGCTTGGCCTTCAAGTCATCGGCAATGGGAGCCAAAGCTTTGCTCATGGTCTCTTCCTCTTCATCCATGAACTATCTTATGTCAAAGGAAAACATATCAGCTAAGACCTAAAAAGGGAATGATGAAATTGTTAAGTATTGAAAAAACTCAAAATAGCTGATATGGTGTATTAGAAATACTTATAGGGATGACAGGGGCGGCTTCTCCTTCTACCTCCACATGATGGCTACCTCTAGCCGATGGAGTGCGTTCACTTGATGCATGTGAGGCAGGTGCTGGAGAGCGAGGAGGTTGTACAAAGAGAAGAGAGACAAGTTTGATTTAGAATCGGCTAATTGAAAATTGAGAAAGGTTTTGAGTTTAAAGTTACCGATGGAGGTGGAGTCGGTTTCTTCTTGGTGGCCAATTTGTTCTTCTGTAAGTAAAAGAGTTTGGTCAGAATTAAAATATGAAAATTTAAAGGAAATGAACTCCAGAGAGATGCATACCGGCTGAGGACGAGGTTGGCATTTTGGAGGACTTGGAGTTTCCTAAGGAGCTGGATCATTGGCTGGCGGCGTCGGCATGGTTTTTCTTGGTTCACTTGTCTCAGCAGCAGCGTCGTCGATGGCTTCCTCTATTTCTTCTTGGTTTAAGAACTCCTCCACATATGGGTCTAAGGACGGCAGATCATCGACTGCGACTGTCTTTTGTTTCTTGGAAATTTTCTTCTTTGTAGCCAATGAATCGGCAGCCGATGGCTTGGTCCTTTTTCTTTTTCCCGTTTTAGAGGGGATCGGCTGGAGGGTTTGACCATGAAGCAAAGATGCTGTCTTGGGGGCATCATAGCCGATCCTTGAAGGGGCCAGTCCACAACCATTAGGGAGGATGCCGACGGCATAGCAGATGGTTGCCCTAGTGTTGCTGGTATGAGAAGGAGAAGAGTCGATAGTCTGCAAACAAAGAGAAAGATATAGTCAAATATTGAAAGATGTTAAGCCGATAACAAAGAAGTTTGACAAAACAAGAGGTGATTACTTATTGAACCAACTCCGGGTACATGGTGGTCAAGTACATCGAAGCCAATTGGTGAAAAAGGTGTTTCTTCCATTCAATCCACCATCGGTCGAAGGCTGCACTCCTCATTACGGCCAATTCAATATTGTCAATGTTGTCGAGGGGAGTCCCTGGGATATTGAGCAATATGTCCGTCATAAGGCCCGAAGAGATCTCTCCCCTAGT
This sequence comes from Oryza australiensis, assembly GCA_019925245.2. Classification (NCBI taxonomy): domain Eukaryota; kingdom Viridiplantae; phylum Streptophyta; class Magnoliopsida; order Poales; family Poaceae; genus Oryza; species Oryza australiensis. The sequence goes on from JAIFGZ020000126.1 coordinate 1,708,426, forward strand.
TTGGATCTTGTTGGCAAAGTACAAGCCAATCGGCAGTTGTCCCATCCCTAATTGTCTGGCAGCACTCATTGGGTGATAGAATTCATATGAAACTTGTACATTTCTGCCTTGGTGGATACCGAATGGGAGGATACAAGGAGAGATGGCAGCTGTGAAGACTTCCCTAGACTTGTCAAACTTCTCAGAATTTATCTCATCAAATCTAAAGTCACTAGGGAGTTCAAAATCTTCAGAATTTGCATAGTCAAACCAAATTCTTGTGTTCCTTGGAAACCCCTCATAGAAGTTGTCGAACCAATCCTTGAAGAGGTTAGCCGATAGCTTTGATCCAGTATATGAGGATGTTACCTCTCCAAAGGACATGCATCAGCGAGTAGTCACTTCATTGCCATCTTCATCTATCGTTGGCTGTGCTCTTGGGAAATCGGTTTCTGCTAGTTCTGGCCTCTGAGCAACCTTGCGAGTATGCAAGTTGAGCCAAATTTGTAACAACCACCAGGGGTCACCGGTGTCGATAGCTGAGTTGGTAGCGATCTTAGCTGATGCATTGTTCAGAGTCTGGTAGAGATACCCTAGCAAGTATTTTCCCAAAGGAATTTGTTTCTTTTCTACCAAGGCTTCGGCTACATGCTACCAGTTAGTGGTGGGGCCATAGCTCAGACCATAGAACAGAAATTTTTCCAACCGCGTCAAGAGGAAGGTTGTGTGCTCCCTAGGGCCTACTGGGCCAGTTCCCATATTCTGTGAGGTAAATCCATTCCAGCCTCCAATAGCTCGGGTCTTGAAAGCAAATCGGCTTTTGGTGTTTAAGCTGACCGGGTTAGCTGACGAGGTGTCCAGACCCATGATCATAACTATGTCCAAGAGAGTGGGTGTCATCGGCCCCAAGTTGAACAAGAAGGCGTTCAAAGTGTTGGACCAGAAGTAGGTAGCAACCGACAGCATAGGCTCGTCCTTGGTCATATCGGCTATAGTTATGGCTAGGCACTGCGCTGTCCCAATTTCTTCTTGGTGGCTCTGCTGGCTAGCCAATACTCTATTATACCATGTGTAGACCCCCGTTTTTTTTGAGGACGGGAATCATTCGTGTTCATAGTACCTTATCCCTGGATCGAGTAGTTTGGTACCCACGAATACAGTTCTGAATAACCAGGTGCAAAGTGCACGAATAGTCTTACAACGAAATTATTACAATAATAGGCCCGAAGGCAATATCCAATACATATAGGACCTACCAGTTCGGATACATCTGAAAACAGAAATTAGATAAGATAGCAGACGGAAGGCAGCAGCATGCCGATTGCCACAGGCATCGACTGAGGACTAAGACCTGTTGCGCTCCATTGTCTTCATTCCTCCTAGTAGTATGTGTATGGATCTTCCTCATCTCCTTCATCCGGAGGTTTGTGCGTATAGCAAGGGTGAGTACCCAACGTACTCAACAAGCCAACACGGAATGATGCACATGATAGGGTCATTCAAAGGATGGCTATGGTTTATTTGCGCAAAGCCAATTTTCACAAATCATTTCACAAACCTAACATCTAGCCAGATCAGGTTTTAGGTCCATAGTATATTAAATCGACGACGGTTCTGTCCACCATCCATTGTGATCCCAAGGATAGCTTCCCGCCTCCGATTCGTCATGGTTTTCTGGGGTGTCTTCCCCCTCTCAGATAGAGAAGTTGGTTTCCCAGCACATAAAATCATTATGCAATCCCACCCATCATTTTAAAATTTATGAGTCTAGCCACGGGAAACACTTGTCATGTCGCTCATTAACCGCGAGCACGGCTATTCGAATAGATTGATTAACTCACACCGCAAGTGGATGTACACTTTACCCGTACTCGCAACTACTCATTGAATGAGCTCACATCCCTCTATATGGGACGGTCACGGCAAAGCCTTTCGATAAACTCACTTTGGCGCACTCGCTCCATGAACTTAAGCCCTCATGCACTCTAGCCGTCATTTCCTAGCAAGTGAGAGGAGTTCTGCGTTCGGGTAAGAGAAAGAGTTGCTCTATCCTTGAACTTTCCATCTTCATGTCCTTTTCTTCATGTCTTCATTTCTTCATATTGATCGCATGCCCGATCTCTCGCCTGTGTACCAACCAGGTACACCCCCGCCGGAAGGCCCTTAACTATCGTCCGTGCACCCACCGTGGTACACCCCCACCGGCAAGCCCTTACCTCAACGCCAACACCGAACCTACTATGCAAGGATACCGCCTCCGCTCGGATATTTAATCAGCTAGGTCTATACCCATTCGAGAAGTACGGTTGTACGGCTCGTTCTAAGTTGTAGTCTCATGGCTCGGTCCTTAACCGACTGTGGACTGTACTAGCCTTTTCCGGAATCCACCCAAATCCATCCATCCGCCCTGAGCCTAAAAACATTGGTTTGTATTTTCATTTTTCATCAAAGCCATTTCCAACATGATCAAGGCAACGTGGCGCTCATGTCTCCACTTGCCGTGTCTCAACCATCTTCCCAAGATAGTTGCCCAAGCACGAGGCTTATTTGTAAAATCAAGAGTATGCAAGAATCTAGTATAAGCGTGGCTAAGCATTTATCAAGATAACCTTCGGTTGCATCACATCGAAGGTTTACAAAGAATATTTCTAAGGGTATTCAATATCAAGGCAGATATATCAAGAATAGGTACTCATTTGTGTATAGCATGCAATTTGTAATTGAAAACAACATCATTTCACAAAGTAGGATCAATATGTTCAAAGGGATGTGTTGACTTGCCTTGCTCGCACACTTGTTGGTTGGGGTCTTCGCGTACTCAACGCCTTCCTCGGACGCTAATCGTACGTGCGAGAAATCAAATTTGAATTCGATTAGAATTCAAATAGAATCCAATAAGATCCAAAAGAAAACCAAGTAAATCGCAATAGCGGCTCCTAACACTAGGCTATGACTCTACGCGAACTTAGGCTCGAGTTTCGACGAAATCCGGGTTAGAGCGAAAGGGTTATAAGGATTCGAAGTTTTGTATTGAATCCGATTTTGTTAAGAAGGATGCGATTTTTTATTTTAATATGCTTAAAGTTTGAGAAATACTAGAGTTGATGATTCAATTAAAAAAGAAGAAGTGATTACCTTTCAATCTCATCAAGTTATTTCTCGGTCGAGAAATCCTAGGGTTAACAATAACCGGATCTCAAAATATTTTGATCGATGATTCAAGAATATTAGGCGAAAAGAAATGGTTAACTCCATTGTATTTCCAAATTTTGTTGGACTGATAATCTCTAGAATTTAATAATCGGATCCACGAATAATTAATCCTAAAGTTCGACACTATTTAAGTAATTCAAAGTTTGAATTTTTGAAAGAAATTCATATAATAGAATTTTATTAACATTTAGACTATAATAAATTTCTACTTCAAGTCATGCGATAATTGCTCTCTTAAGATTATTGGATTTTTTTAGCCTTTAATTAACCCCAAATTTTATTTTAGAAAAGTATATTATTGCTTCAAAGTTTCTGAATAATTCCCCAAAAATATTCCCCAATTTTTCTAGAATTTTTTCCTATTTTTTTCTAATTTTTCCCTCCTTTTCTTTTCTTTTTCCTTCTTTTCTCTTTTTTTTCTTTTTTTCCTACTCGCAAGTGTGCCTTTCTCTCTCCTCTACCCCCTCGTCTACCCCGCTGCTCGCTCGTCCGTCCGAACCGACGGTGATGGCGCGGCGGTAGAGGACGGCGCGACGCGATGGCGCGGCCAAAGATGGAAAATGGGACGGCGCGGGGCTCACCTAGCGGCGGCGGGCGACGCGAACGGCGGCGTGGAGTGGATGGCGGCGAACGGCGGCACACGGTTCGGCAACCCGGCAGCGACGGCGAACTCGGCAACTCGGCGACGGTGAGGGAGAAAGGAGGAGGAGAAGGCGACGGCGTGGCTTGGGGAAATGGGGGCTTTGCCCTTATTTATAGGCGCACACGGGAGAGAGGTCGAGAGGGGAGCGGGGTCCGGCGGCGACGGCTGCGTGCGCCACGTGGGCGGGTCTCGGCGGGTCCGGCGCGCGTGGGGAACACGGCGACGTGGCGCGGCTTGCGGCACGGCATGCGCGCGGCGAAGGGCGGCTGCGGCATCGGCGTGTCGCACGGCGCGGCGGGCGCGGCGCGGCTACGGCGGCGGGCACAGCGACGCGGCGCGGGGGGGCGGCGGGGCACGCATGGGCGACACGCGGTGAACGTCGTGCGCGCGCGGCGGGCCGGCGCGGCGCTGGTACGCGCGGGCGACACGCGGCGCGCGGGAGCGGGCCGCGCGACGCGGTCCGGCCCTGGGACTCGGCCGAACACTTGCCGACTAATGAACAGTGCGTTTTCATTTTTCCCGAATTAAATTCCCAATTTCTCATTTCTATTTTCTTCCACCCTAAAAATTCAAAATAAATTCTAATATTCCCAAAATAATTATGAAATTATATTTTCAAACTTTTCCCCTACTTTTTATTATTCAAATATATTTTTTATATTTATTTCATTTCTTCTCTTAAATTTAGTAAATTAGGGTCTTTGGTTAAAATAAGCTTATAAACTCATATTTCCTTTTTCAACAATATTCTTATCATCCAAATCCAAATATTTACTATTTTTCCCCACCAGTTAGGGTTTAACCAAAATATATTCTCTTCAAATAATCTTTCATAAATCCCCAAAATTATATATTTATCCTCTTCCGTAAATATATTTTTAATTATTTCTCTCACTAGGATTTCAAAGTTTAGGGTTTTTATCCAACTTCACATCAAAGTAATTCCTGAAGAAACTCTTATGCAACTGAACTGGCAATTAAGATCGAAAAACACGATAGGAAGCAATGAATTCAAAAGTTTTTTGTAAGTTCCGATTTTTAAATTCCGATTTTAAATTCTCCGATTTTCAGGGTGTTACAAACCTACCCCCCTTAAAATAAATCTCGTCCCGAGATTTGGGTTGGGCTGAGGTTGGAGGTCTGTTGGTTCATATATGACTGATCCATTTAGGGCTTCATCCCAAAAAACGATGGATAGGATGATTGTTTATGATGAGGCGGAAATCTATCACGGAGTTCTTAAGGTGATCCCTACTATGTATTTGCGATTCTTTGTTTCAGATAACAATATTATCTTTTTTTAAAGAAACCCCTCTAGGTACTCTAGGCTTAGTGGTTCTATTAATCTAATATTTCCGTAGGGAATCTTTTGATGTGTGCCCTTGCTTCATTTTTTTAAAGGAAAGGAGAGAGAGGTGGCTTGTCTCTCACACTTGTCCGAGCCGGCAGATTAGAGAGTGAGTGGAGGCGAAGCGGCTCGAGGGAAGGAGGGATGGAGCGAGGGCTCCATGACGAAGGCGAAGTAGAGCGGCAAGTTCTTGGCAGAGGCAGACTTCGTCGGCGGTTAGGGCTTGCGGTCGCAGGCTCTAGGGTGGAAGGAGATGTTTCCTCATCGGTTCAGGCGATGGGTGGATTCGTCGCCGGAGACGATGCTCGGAGGATAGTGGTGTCGAGGTTCTTCGGCCATGGAGGCTGCATTCTGGCGAAAGGGGTTGCTGCCTGGCGATGGGTGTGGGCAAAAGTGTGGTATGTCGGAGCGGCTATTAGTACTTTACTGGTTTGGGTGCTATATCCACTGGTTTTTGTTTGGAGGCTGTGGCGGAACGCGACAGGGGATGGTTACCAGGATTTCCTTTATGAGGCGGTTTGTCTCCTCATCGTGTTGGCACCCATTGTTTTTCTCTCTTTTCTGGGGTTACTAATAGATTAGGTAGTCAATGGATGGTTCCTGAAATTTGTCCCCTTATGTATGGATCTGGCGGCCACTGCCTGAATCTCTCTTTTGTCTTTATATCCGGAGCATGTTGGATGTTTTGTCTAAACTGGTGCTCGGGTGGTTTATGTTGTTGTTGGGTTTTGCTTGACAAAAGAGTGGTTGGATGACATTGATTGCTAGGATTGCTACTAGCGTTCCAACTAGTTTCCTATGTAACGTATATGAAACTGATTATGTTTTGAGGGGGCTTAGATCCATTTATAACTTGTTCTGCTGAGAATAGGCGTAATGTCCAATTGACCAAACGGTGGTGGCGGTGTCTGTCTAAAGAACGATCTTTTAAACATACAATATTTAGTATGTTTATCGCTAAGCTTTTCTTAAGTTGTATAATATACTTGCTACTCCAAAATTTTACAGACCTTTATTGCATAGATGGGTAGTGACCTTATATGGTATGATTGTGATCACAGGTATAGTTGACGGAAGACTACCCGAAGAAGGTTTGGTTTCTTCTAGCTTTAACATGGGGCACAATTTAAAGATCCATGGTCATGTCACTCTACCCCCGTTAAACAAATTTTAGGCTTTTGCTTTAGGCATAATCAACAAATCCTTAGGAAATATGTCCGGGTAATCCTGACCTTACTAGCATACTGTGGACCCCCGATTTTGAGTCGGGAACCTTTCGTGTTCATAGTACCATTTCCCTGGATCAAGTAGTTGGTACCCACGAATGCAGTACTGGATAATCAAGTGCACATGCACGAATAGTCTTACAATACCATTATTACATAAATAGGCCCGAAGGCATTGTTCATCCCACGGACCTTATGGTCCGAATACAACATAAAAAAGAGTTTAGATAAGGCGGCGGAAAGAGGCGCGGCTTGTCCATTGCCACGAGCAACGACCGGGACTAAGGTCTAATATGCGCCGTCGGTTCCTTCGCCCTCCGGGTAGTACGCGTAGGGGTCTTCGGCTCTTCATTTTCATCAGGAGGTTTGTGCGTATAGCAAGGGTGAGTACCAACCGTACTCAGCAAGTCAACACGAATTGATGCATATGGTAGGGTTATTCAAGGAATACGGCTAGAGTTATTTTTGCGTAAGGCCGGTTTTCACAATTCTTTTCACAAGCCTACCGACTAGCCAAAAACCAAGTTTTAATTTCATAGTTCATTAATCCGGCGACGGTTCGTCTACCATCCATCGTGATTCCAAGGATGGCTTCCCGTCTCCGATTCGTCATGATTTTCGGGAGTCCACCCCTTCTCGCATTCTCGAGAAGTTGATCCACCAGCAAATGAAACCATCATGCAAACCCATCCCAAGTATTTTTAAGTTCAAAGTCTAGCCAAGCGAAAGTCTTGTCACGATGCTCAATATCCGCGAGCACGGCTATTCGAATAGATTGATTCATTCACTTGCGGTGGATGTACACTTTACCCGTACTCCGCGACAGCCCAACAAATGAGCCTACGTCTCAACACATGAGACGGCCACGGCAAAGCCTTTCGATAACCTCACTTTGGCGCACTCCGCTCCATGAACTTATGCCCTCATGCACTCTAGCCGTCCTTTTCTAGCTGAGAGGAGTTCGCGCACCCGGTAAGGGAAGACATTTCCAATTTTTAAGTTTAATTAACAGTAGTTTAATTTCACCATTTATAACAAAGGCCGCAGCCTCATTCTCATCCCATAACCACATCATAGAGAACCATCTATGCAAGGATACCGCTCCGCTCGGCTACCTAGTCGCTAGGTCTATACCCATTCGAGAAGTACGGTTGTACTCGGCTCGTTTCCGGCTATCTCATGGCTCGGTCCTTAATTGACCAGGGTCGGCACTTGCCTTTTCCGGAATCCACCCAAATCATCCGGCCGCCCCAGTCTAAAACATTTGTATAGCACTTTCAATTTCCACCAAACTTAGATCATCATGGCCATGTGGCGCTCATGTCTCCACATGCCGAATCTCAACTACCTACCCTAAGGTAGTTGCCCAAGCACAAAGCTTTTTCATAAAGTCATGAGTATGCATGGTCTAAGTTTAGCAGGCTAAGCGGTTTACCGAAGTTATGCTTCGTTATTTGTATCACATCGCGAGTTACAAGGAGTAATTCTAAAGGTAAACAATAGCAAGGTATGGCATAACAAGTATAGGCGACCCGGTAAAGCATGCATGTTTAGAGTTTAAAATAACATCATTTCGCAAAGGGGATCAATATGTTCAAAGGGTGTGAAGACTTGCCTTGCTCGCACACTTGAGGGGTGGGATCTTCGCGGTGTCGATGCCGGTTTCTTCGAGACGCTACCCGTACGTGCGAGAGATCAATTGAATTCAGTTAGAATTCAACTAAACACCGAGAGATCGAAAAGAACCACAAAAGCCATGAAAACCACTTCAAAGAGTTTTGCCGAAAATTCTACTCGAGTTAGGACAAGGGTTGCGAGGAAAATCCGGGTTTTGGAGTCGAGTTAGTGTCCTAGGGTTTTCGCAGTCGTCGATCGCAATTAAATTTGGAACTTATGTTTGAAAATATCCGCGAGAAAATTCGTGCTCGAACTTTGAGGTTTTGAGCACAAAAGCGAAACCCATTTCGATGGCGGAAAAGAATTAAATGGAATCCGGATTGAAAAACGATGCGAAATAGAATTCGGAAAACGTCCGATTCCGATTTTTCAAACTTTGCACTGAGAAAACATGCGAGAAAATAATTTATTTTTGCCCAAAATTTTACTCAAATCATCCCAAAATATTTTTCCAAATTTTCTAAAATTTTTCCTAATTTTTCCCTATTTTTTTTTTCTCTCGCGACTGTTCCATGCCCGCCAAGTGCTCGACCGGTGCCGAGGAGGAGAACAGAGCGGCGGCGAGAGGGGAAAAGCGGCGCAACGGGGACTTACCGGCGACGGTGGCTCGGGAGGAGCAAGGGGGCACGGGATGAGCCTGCGCACGGCGGCGACGGCTAACGGCGGCGGCCCTTGGCGGTGGTGCTCGGGAACGGCGACAACACGGCGGCGGTGCGGTGAAATGTGGCGCGGGCGCGGCCCCTTTATAGGCGTGGCGCGGCGCGGCGCGAGAGGAGAGGGGGACGGCTCGGGCGTGCGCGGCGCGGTGCGACACGCGGCGCAGCTCGGGGCCGGGTACGGCGGGCGAAACGCGGCGGCGAGGCGCACGCGCGGCGGGGTCCGGAGCGGCGTGCGCGCGCGAGGTAGGGGCCGGAGCGTGGCTTCGGCGCGTGGCGGCAGCGGCGCGGCGCGCGGGGTGGCTGCGACGGCGGGCGCAGCGGCGCGGCGCGGCGCGGCGGCGGCGCGCGGGTCCGGCTATGCGCGGCGCCGCGCGGCGCGTGGCGCGCGCGTGGGGGGCGAGGCGCGGCGCGTGGGCGCGGCGCGTGGCGCGCGCTGGCGCGCGTGGCGCGGACGGCCGGCGCGCGCGCGCGCGCGGCCGGCGGTACGGCGTCGACAGGTGGTGACCGATGAACAGTGCGACTTGTTAATTTCCCGATTTTCTATTTTCTTTTCCCATTTTCTATTTTCTTTCCTTCTAAAAATTCCAAAATAAATCCCAATATTCTAAAATAATTTTTAACTTTATATTTTAAACTTTTTCTTGACTTTCATTTTTTTTCCACAATTATTTTTCATACTTATTTAAATTCTTTTTCCTAATTTTCATAATTCACCCATTTTTAATAAAATAAAATTCCCAAATTTCGAGTACGCCTCCCGAAAATTTTATTATTTATTTTGTGTTTTAATTTATCTTCTCCCAACCAAAATTTTTATTTTATATTACTCGAAATGCGTTTTCACAAATCCACACTTTTCCCGATTCTTTTAAAACCCGATGCGACTTTCGCACCATCATTTTGTCAACTCCGAAAACTCCAAATACGCCGAAAAGGGAATTGACCACGACTAAATTTATGCAACGAGTGGCAAATAAGAAACAACAAACCCGAGAAGAAGCAATAAACCAAGGTTTTTGAAAGTTCCGATTTTTACGTTCCGATTTCGGTTCTCCGATTTTCGGATGTTACAAACCTACCCCTAACAATAAATCTCGTCCCCGAGATTTCTTACGCATGCCGAGTAGGTGTGGATATTCGTCCTCGGAACTCTTCGCTTCCCGGTAGCCTCTTCTTCCGTGTGATTGCTCCATTGTACCTTGTACATGCGCCATGATTTGGTCCGCGTCTTCTTTTCGCCTCGTCTAGTATCTTAATTGGATGTTGGTAAGTAAGATCACTGTGGACGTGGATGGCTTCTAAAGGGGCTTGCTCTTCGGTACCCGCAAACATTTCTTCAGCTGCGATACGTGGAATACTGGGTGGACATCGGAGAGATTCTCGGGCTCCAATTGGTAAGCCACTTCTCCTCTCCTAGCGCTTATCAAGAATGGGCCCACGTATCGTGGTGCGAGTTTCCCTTGACTTTGAATCTCGAGTTCCCGTAGTGGTGAGACTTTTAGATACACGTAGTCACCTTCTTTAAATTCCAATTCTCTTCGACGGTGTCCGCGTAGCTCTTTTGTCGTGATTGAGCCGCTTGTAGTCGGTCCGGATCGGCGAACCTTTTCCTCCGCCTCCTTGATTATGTCGGGCCCGAATACGGTTCGTTCACCGGTTTCGACCACATTAGTGGGGTTCGACATCGGCGACCAAATAAAGCTTCGTTTGGCGACATCTTCAAGCGGCTTGGTAGCTATTGTTGTAGGAGAACTCGGCGTACGGCAAACATTTCTCCCAATCCTTGGTGAAATCCAACGCACGTGCTCTCGCATGTCTTCTAGCACTTGATTTGTCCTCGCCCGCCCGTCGCCGCGGGTGGTAAGCGGTACTAAAGGCAAGGTGACGCCGAGTGCTTCGTGAACCTTGCTCCAAAATGAGATGTAAATTGGGTACCACGATCCGATATAATCCTTTTTGGTACACCGTGGAGACACACAATCCTACTCATATATAATTCCGCTAGCTTGGCACCGTTGTAGTTAGTTTTCACAGAATAAATCGCGGTCTTGGTGAGCCGATCTACTATTACCCAAATGGAATCGTAACCGCCAGTCTTAGGTAGTCCTACTATGAAATCCATGCCTATCTCGTCCCATTTCCATTTCGGAATCTTGAGTGGTTGCAGCAAGCCGCGGGCGTTGATGTTCGGCTTTCACCCTTTGGCACACATCGCACACGGCTACGTATTCGGCTACATCCCTCTTCATATTAGGCCACAGTATTCTCCTTTCAAATCCTGGTACATTTTTGTGCTCCCGGATGTAACGAATATGCCGATTCGTGGGCTTCCTTTAAGATCAATCCCCTCAAACCGCCTCGTTCGGGCACACGATTCTTTTCTTGTACCACAAGATTCCCTTGTCATCTACGAAAACTCCCGAGCGCGTCCAGCGCCATGCGTTCCTTGATTCCCCGGGTTTCCTCATTCCCTCTTTGGGCTTCCTCTATTTGAGTTCTCGTAGGGGCTGGATTTCCGGTGAGTTCACTTCTCCGTGAGGGATCAGTGCGATTGAGTTTAGCCATTTCTTCTTGAAGTTCGCTGGCCATATCTCCCAATCCCATGTGGTTGCATTGGGCTTTGCGACTCAGCGCATCGGCCACTACATTTGCCTTGCGGGATGATAGTGGATTCCTAGATCGTAATCCTTGATCAACTCCGCCATCGCTCTCGTCGTAGGTTAAGATCAGTGAGTAAAGAAATATTTTAAGCTCTTGTGATCGGTATACACATCACGGTGGTTCCCGATCGATAGTGTCTCCAGATCTTCAATGCGTGTACCACCGCGGCTAATTCCAGTCATGTGTGGGGTAATTCTCTTCGTGGGGTCGTAATCGCCGAGAGGCATACGCTACGACCTTTCCATCCGCATCAATACTCCTCCCAATCCTTGCCGGGATGCATCACAAGACATCACGAAGTCCTTGGTTGTCGGGTAAGGTCAAGATTGGGGCGGTGGTTAACTTTTCTTTTAATTGGTCGAAGGCTTTTGGCACTTCTCATTCCATTCAAACTTCTTTTCCTTCTTCGAAGTTGAGTCATAGGTCGGGCTACGGTGGAAAACCTTTCGATAAACCGTCGGTAATAACCGGCCAAGCCCAAAAACTCCGAACTTCCGTCACGACTTGGGTGCCTTCCATTCCATAACGGCTTCGACCTTGGCGGGGTCTCGCTACTCTTCCGGCTGAAACCACGTGGCCGAGAAAAGCGACTTCCTTGAGCCGAACTCGCATTTGCTGAACTTGGCATACAGGGTGCTCTCGTAGTTTTTCCAGATCGATCGTAGATGCTCCGCGTGTTCCTCATCGTTCTTGGAGTAGATAAGTATATCGTCGATGAACACCACTACGAATTTGTCCAGGTACTCCATGAATACCTTGTTCATCGGGTTCATAAAGTACGCGGGGCATTGGTCAATCCAAAGGACATCACGTGAACTCGTATAAGCCGTATCGTGTAGAGAATGCCGTCTTAGGAATATCTCCGGCTCTAATCTTCAACTCGATGATATCCCGACCGTAGATCAATCTTGGAGAACACCGCGCACCCTTAAGTTGATCGAATAGGTCATCGATTCGAGGTAGCGGGTACTTGTTCTTGATAGTGACTTCGTTCAGCGATCGGTAGTCCACACACATTCTCATGCTCCCATCCTTCTTCTTGACGAAGAGCACCGGAGCTCCCGGGAGAAGAGTGGCGCAACGAATCCCTTCTCTTGTAGTTCCTTTATTTGCTTCTTGAGTTCCTCCAACTCATTGGCGGCATTCGATAAGGCCTCTTGGATATGGGGGCGTGCCTGCATTAGATCGATGATAAACTCTATGTCGCGATCCGGGGCATTCCGGCAATTCTCTGAAACACGTCCGGGTATTCTTGTACTACCGGCATTCCGCCTAGAGGTAGCATGGTGAACACTCCGCAGCTTGTTCACATAGCTTTGGGTTTTGATCCATTGTTATGCTCATCGGTGATCCCACGGGGTGGATACCGTGACTTCCCTTCGATGCAGTCTATGATTCCATTATTTTTGGTCAACCAATCCATTCCGAGTATGACATCTATGGTTTGGGGCGATAACACCATAAGGTTTGAGAGAAACACCACGTCTCTAATCCGTATGGGCACATTAATGCAGGCATGGGGTACGGTTATGTCTCCCCGGTGAGTGTACCAACATAGGCCTCTTAAGTGCTACTTGGTGTAGGTGGTGTTGTTTGCTTACTTGGGAAGATATGAATGAATGCGAGGCTCCAGAATCGAATAAAACTTTAAGCGGTGTAGAGTTGATAGAGAACATACCCATCAATACGCTCCGGTCCTCCCGTGCTTCTTCGCCCTCACATGATTCACTTGGCCACGTCGAAACCCGGTGGCGGCCTCGTTGGGTAGCGGGGTCTGAAGCAGACCTCGCCCGCCGCAGGGGTGGGGTTCCTCGGACGGGTGTTGCATTGGCGCCGTGCGAACGGGGTGTTGCGTGGTTTTGGGCAGCTATTGGAGTAATGCCCGTATTCTCCGCAGTTGAAACACTCACATTCCTTCTTCCGGAGCGGCTAGGGTTGGTGTGGGTGTACGAAGGCGTGGTGTAGCTGACTGTTGACATGGTCGGAAGCGAGAGGACGTCCGGTTGCCGGGACGTTTGGCTTCCATCCAGGACGGGGTGGCTCCCTTGGGGCGTTGTGGCGTTCCACGAAATGGGCGAGCCATAGCGAGCCTCCTCTTGCGGTTATTGTCTACCACCTTTTGGTCATGCTCAAGTCGGACGACCTTGTTGATGAGGCTTTGGAACCGGTGTGATCCGCCCGATCATTGGTCCCCTCGGTTCGTCATTTAGTCCCTCAATGAATTTGTCTATCTTTTCTTCTTCGTCTGCAGTCCTTGGTGGCATAACGGCAAGCGGGTAAACTTGTTCGATACTCCTGTCCGAGGTGTTCCCTTGACGCAGATCTGCGGAACTCGTTCTTCTTCATCCTCATTACTGGGCACGAAATTCTCACGAACGCAGCCGTGAATTCCTCCCATGTTGGCTCGCCGGCGTCTTCAGCTCGTGTCTCCTTGTAGGTGTCCCACCGTCACTCGCGGGACCCTCCAGCGGTTAGTAGCGAAGACAACTCTATCCGCTTCTCGGACTCGACGAGGGTTAGCTTCTTCTCTATCACTCTTAGCCAATCTTCGGCGTCCATAGGTTCCTCGGCCGTGGAAAAAGTGGGCGGCTTAGCTCTCATGAATTCTCCCGGACTCGATCCTCCTCGACCTCCTTGATTATTGGCAATCGCTTGGAGTAGTTGTGTCGCATAGCCATGACCTCCGCCGGGGTGGAGGGGTTAGGTTCGGCGGGTTCTCGTGGGTCGCTGCGGCCCTTCGGCGATGTGCCATCGAAGAAGAGAGATGAATCAAGAGATCGGACTAGTTTATGTCATAGTACACGGGAATTTTTCTTCAAGCTCCTTCGAATGATCTTCCATCAACAGACAGGTGAAATAATAAGCATACGAATCAATACGTCTCAAGGCGATGCCCGGTTCATCACATTACATAAAGGGGTACATGGACTGTACACACACAGTCCTCCATGCCGAGATGGCAATAATAATTATATCGTTCAACTAGATCAACTAATTAAGGGTAAATAGGAAGTGCTGCGGGCGGAAGGTCCTTCCGCCTAGTCATCCAACCATCCGCAAGAGCCGGGCGCCGGAAGTGGGTGGTCCGCCATGAAGCAAACCGAAGTCCCCACGGCTCGGAGGTGGTGGCCTCGGAGTCACGCCGAATCTTCCGACTCGGTGGCGCGTACTCTTGCGAGCGATCGGCGGGTGAGGGGCCTCCGTGTGAGTCAAGCGACGAGGGGAACTTCCTCCTCCATTGAGTCGGTGTCGCTAGACTCCCATTTGATCTCCATGGGCTCGCCTCGGACTCCGTATCGGTGCAGATCTGGATGGGGTTACCCTCTCCGATCCGGCTCGGATGGTGCGGTACGGAGCTCGGGTGGGTCCCATGGATGTAGCAAAGTGGGGTCGACCGGGTAGGGTGCGGGCTCGTGCTCAACATGAAAGCTTGCTCCATCATAGCTTGGAAAGTATCAAAGCTTGCTGGAGTCATGTGGTAATAGTGGTCGGGCACGGGCGGGATGTGATGGTACAGGCTCGGTGGAAGTACTGCGGCGTAGACGGGACGAGTGCGCATGTTCCTCTAGCTGGTTGATCGCTGCTTGCTTTCTGAGCTGCTCTTCCAGCTCCACGAGCCTCCCCTCGGGCCATATAGCGGTCGAGAGTTGCTCATCTGAGCACCATTGGCTGCGGCGTGTGCGGCATGCTTATCTGGTCTCCACGGCCTTGGTGGCGTCGACCGGATCATTGAGGCGTGCTGCGATCGTTGATTTCGAGCGGGGCCTCCTCGTAATGCGATCGTCTCTGTCTCCGCCCAACGCGATAAACGCGTGACCATCGGGTTGTAGCAGCGGGGTAGCCTCCACGGTGCGACCGGGTTGCCCTCTTCGCGGTAAGGATGATGCACGAACTCTGTCATTGTGAGTTCGGCACGGTGTTCCGCATTAAGGCGAAGGAAGGCCTCGCGAGCGCATCTGAATAGCCGCTTACGCTAGGTCCGGTGGTAGCGAGTGTGGAAGCGTAGGATGTCTCACTCCCCATGCGGGCTTCTATGGATACGGCTGCCTCCCAGCTGGATACATCTCGGAGCCATGTCTCTTGGTGTGATAAGTGGGCGGTTCCGGTATCTCAAGCACCATAGTAGAGGCGGAGTTGTACCACGAACCCCTCGTCTCGCGGGATAGTGACTTCCCGGTTCCGTCGTGGTTTGACATCGCTTTACGAGGCAACTTAGGGTTAGCGAGAGGGAGCTATCATAATCTTTTGGTAAAAAGAAATACGGTGTAGAAAAGATATATTTGCATTTTCGGAAATAATAGTTTAAAACTGATCCTACCGTAGGGATATTTCCCTTTAGCCATCTAGTTAGGGGTAGGGCGCCATTTGGTCTTAGCCTACGGTAGCATGGCTCGATACCAGCTCTGTGGACCCCGATTTTGAGTCGGGAACCTTTCGTGTTCATAGTACCATTTCCCTGGATCAAGTAGTTGGTACCCACGAATGCGATCTTGGATAATCAAGTGCACATGCACGAATAGTCTTACAATACCATTATTACATAAATAGGCCCGAAGGCATTGTTCATCCACAGGACCTTATGGTCCAAATACAACATAAAAACGAGTTTAGATAAGGCGCGGAAAGAGGCGGCGGCTTGTCCATTGCCACGAGCAACGCCGGGACTAAGGTCTAATATGCGCCGTCGGTTCCTTCGCCCTCCGGGTAGTACGCGTAGGGGTCTTCGGCTCTTCATTTCCATCATTGGAGGTTTGTGCGTATAGCAAGGGTGAGTACCAACCGTACTCGGCAAGTCAACACGAATTGATGCATATGGTAGGGTTATTCAAGGAATACGGCTAGAGTTATTTTTGCGTAAGGCCGGTTTTCACAATTCTTTTCACAAGCCTACCGACTAGCCAAAAACCAAGTTTTAATTTCATAGTTCATTAATCCGGCGACGGTTCGTCTACCATCCATCGTGATTCCAAGGATGGCTTCCCGT
Organism: Oryza australiensis; assembly: GCA_019925245.2. Taxonomy (NCBI): domain Eukaryota; kingdom Viridiplantae; phylum Streptophyta; class Magnoliopsida; order Poales; family Poaceae; genus Oryza; species Oryza australiensis. Next base: position 1,724,816 of record JAIFGZ020000126.1, read on the forward strand.
CTCCGATTCGTCATGATTTTTGGGAGTCCACCCCTTCTCGCATTCTCGAGAAGTTGATCCACCAGCAAATGAAACCATCATGCAAACCCATCCCGGTATTTTTAAGTTCAAAGTCTAGCCAAGCGAAAGTCTTGTCACGATGCTCAATATCCGCGAGCACGGCTATTCGAATAGATTGATTCATTCACACTTTGCGGTGGATGTACACTTTACCCGTACTCGCGACGGCCCAACAAATGAGCCTACGTCTCAACACATGAGACGGCCACGGCAAAGCCTTTCGATAACCTCACTTTGGCGTACCCGCTCCATGAACTTATGCCCTCATGCACTCTAGCCGTCCTTTTCTAGCGGTGAGAGGAGTTCGGCGCACCCGGGGTAAGGGAAGACATTTCCAATTTTTAAGTTTAATTAACGTAGTTTAATTTCACCATTTATAACAAAGGCCGCAGCCTCATTCTCATCCCATAACCACATCATAGAGAACCATCTATGCAAGGATACGCCTCCGCTCGGCTACCTAGTCGGCTAGGTCTATACCCATTCGAGAAGTACGGTTTCCGGCTCGTTTCCGCTATCTCATGGCTCGGTCCTTAATTGACCAGGGTCGGCACTTGCCTTTTCCGGAATCCACCCAAATCATCCAGCCGCCCAGTCTAAAACATTTGTATAGCACTTTCAATTTCCACCAAACTTAGTTCATCATGGCCATGTGGCGCTCATGTCTCCACATGCCGAATCTCAACTACCTACCCTAAGGTAGTTGCCCAAGCACAAAGCTTTTTCATAAAGTCATGAGTATGCATGGTCTAAGTTTAGCGGGGCTAGCGGTTTACCAAGTTATGCTTCGGTTATTTGTATCACATCGCGAGTTACAAGGAGTAATTCTAAAGGTAAACAATAGCAAGGTATGGCATAACAAGTATAGGCGACCCGATAAAGCATGCATGTTTAGAGTTTAAAATAACATCATTTCGCAAAGGGGATCAATATGTTCAAAGGGTGTGAAGACTTGCCTTGCTCGCACACTTGAGGGTGGGATCTTGGCGGTGTCGATGCCGGTTTCTTGACGCTACCCGTACGTGCGAGAGATCAATTGAATTCAGTTAGAATTCAACTAAACACCGAGAGATCGAAAAGAACCACAAAAGCCATGAAAACCACTTCAAAGAGTTTTGCCGAAAATTCTACTCGAGTTAGGACAAGGGTTGCGAGGAAAATCCGGGTTTTTGGAGTCGAGTTGGTGTCCTAGGGTTTTCGCAGAGTCGTCGATCGCAATTAAATTTGGAACTTATGTTTGAAAATATCCGCGAGAAAATTCGTGCTCGAACTTTGAGGTTTTGAGCACAAAAGCGAAACCCATTTCGATGGCGGAAAAGAATTAAATGGAATCCGGATTGAAAAACGATGCGAAATAGAATTCGGAAAACGTCCGATTCCGATTTTTCAAACTTTGCACCTGAGAAAACATGCGAGAAAATAATTTATTTTTGCCCAAAATTTTACTCAAATCATCCCAAAATATTTTTCCAAATTTTCTAAAATTTTTCCTAATTTTTCCCTATTTTTCTTTTTTTTTTTCTCTGCGCACTTGTTCCATGCCCGCCAAGTGCTCGACCAGGTGCCGGAGGAGAACGAGGCGGCGGCAGAGAGGGGAAAGCGGCGCAACGGGGACTTACCGGCGACGGTGGCTCGGGAGGAGCAAGGGGGCACGGGGACGAGCTGCGCACGGCGGCGACGGCTAAGCGGCGGCGGCCCTTGGCGGTGGTGCTCGGGAGCGGCGACAACACGGCGGCGGTGCGGTGAAATGTGGTGCGGCGCGGCCCCTTTTATAGGCGTGGCGCGGCGCGGCGCGAGAGGAGAGGGGGCGGCTCGGGCGTGCGCGGCGCGGTGCGACACGCGGCGCAGCTCGGGGGGGCACGGCGGCGGCAAACGCGGCGGCGGCGGGCGCACGGCGCGGGCGGGGTCCGGAGCGGCGTGCGCGCGAGGTAGGGGCCGGAGCGTGGCTTCGGCCGCGTGGCGGCAGCGCGCGGCGCGGGGTGGCGGTGACGGGCGGGCGCGCAGCGCGCGGCGCGGCGCGCGCGCGCGCGGGTCCGGCTCGGCGCGCGCTCGCGCGGCGCGTGGCGCGCGGGTGGGGGCCGAGGCGCGGTTGGGCGCGGCGCGGCGCGTGGCGCGCAGCGTGCGCTGGCGCGCGACGGCCGGGCGACGCAGCGCGGCGGCGGGTGACGGCGTCGAACAGTGGTGACCGATGAAGCAGTGCGACTTGTTAATTTCCCGATTTTCTATTTTCTTTTCCCATTTTCTATTTTCTTTCCTTCTAAAAATTCCAAAATAAATCCCAATATTCTAAAATAATTTTTAACTTTATATTTTAAACTTTTTCTTGACTTTCATTTTTTTTCCACAATTATTTTTCATACTTATTTAAATTCTTTTTCCTAATTTTCATAATTCACCCATTTTTAATAAAATAAAATTCCCAAATTTCGAGTACGCCTCCCGAAAATTTTATTATTTATTTTGTGTTTTAATTTATCTTCTCCCAACCAAAATTTTTATTTTATATTACTCGAAATGCGTTTTCACAAATCCACACTTTTCCGGATTCTTTTTAAAACCACGATGCGACTTTCGCACCATCATTTTGTCAACTCCGAAAACTCCAAATACGCCGAAAAGGGAATTGACCACGACTAAATTTATGCAAGCGAGTGGCAAATAAGAAACAACAAACCCGAGAAGAAGCAATAAACCAAGGTTTTTGAAAGTTCCGATTTTTACGTTCCGATTTCGGTTCTCCGATTTTCAGGATGTTACACATACTGGCCATGGATAGTAGCGTAAATATTCCCGTGGCTCGCTCACATAACATCGAGTCTCGGTCCATGGTCTGTGCTTGTCCTCGAGGTTATGAAAGAATGCGAAGTTTTGAAACCGAACAAAACTTTAACTTAGTGCGAGAATGGTTGGAGAACATACCCATTAGCACGATCCGGTCCTCTGGGCCTCTTCGACGCGCATGGTTCACTTGGCCATGGCGGATTCTGGGTGGTCTCCTTGGTGGGGTGTCCCGACAGTCGTCTGCGTCAGTGCGGGCAGGGGTCCCTCTTACAGCAATGGCGTTGGCTCCGGTACGGACGGGGTGTTACGTGGCTTAGGGCGTGATTGGCGAAATGTCCATATTCCCCACGTTGAAGCAGTTCACGTTCTTAAGTCTTGGGGTCACCAAGGTAGGTGCCGGGAGCGAAAAGGGGTGGCGGTGGCTGGCGGGCGTTGCGGTGCAACGGGCGATTGGTCATTGTGACGGTGGCTTCCAACTGTTGGTGTTGCTCCTTTGGGTCATTGGGCGTTCCTTGAATCGGGCGGGCTAGAGCAAGTCTTCTCTTTCGGTTGTTTTCAACCGTCTTTTGATCATGCTCGAGCCTTACGACCTAGTTGATGAGGCTCAAAGCTAGCGTGGTCCGACCGATCATCGGTCCTCTTAATTCATCGTTGAGTCCTTCAATAAACTTGTCCATCTTTTCCTCCTCGCGCCGGATCGCTTGTGGCGTAACGGGCAAGCTGCGTGAACTTGTTAAGGTACTCTTGTACGTGGTGTTTCCTTGGCGCAGCCTACGGAACTCATTTTTCTTCATCCTCATCACCGCGTACGGTACGAAATTTTCACGGAAGCGGCGTGAATTCTTCCCATGTCGGTTCTCAGGCATCTTCAGCCCGAGTCTCTTTGTAGGTGTCCCACCGAGTCACTTGCGGGACCTTCCACTGATTAGTGGCGAAACGACCCTGTCGGCTTCTTGTACTCGGACGAGGGTCAACTTCTTCTCTATTACTCTCGGCCAATCTTCGCATCCATAGGTTCTTCGCCATAGCGAAGGTGGGTGGCTTGGCTCTCATAAACTCACCTAAGCTTGATCCTCCGTGTTGTCCTTGGTTGTTGGCAATGGCTTGAAGCAATTGGGTTTGTGAAGCCATGACCTCTGCTAGGGTGGTAGGGTTAGGTTCCGACGGGTTCTCGTAGCGCCGAGGCTCTACGACGGTGCGCCATCCGAAAAGTATAGATGGGGTAAGGGATTAGCCTACTAAGGTCACGATTCTAATCGATCCCGTTTCTTTCTTTTTGTTTACGTTAAGTTGTTTCAAATGATCTTTTGCACACAACAAGCATGGTGGAATGAACTCATTTAAGACATAACATGGAGCTTCATATTAGTTCGTAGATGTTACATCGGGGATACATTGGACATGTGTAGTCCATACAACACAACACAACAACACTAATATCGATCTAGGGTCTTCATACATAAGGGTAGGGGCATGGTCGTTGCTGTCTTAATTCCATCCAAAGCAAGACCAGAGTTGATGCAGACTTATTGTCTAGTTGTTTGGGCTGCCGCCCGATCCGGGGTTGCTTCCTATGGCTGTTGTATTGGCACCAGGTAAGAGGAGGGATCTTTGTGTGACTTGGGGCATTGGTTGGCATAGTGTCCAAATTCCTCACGGTTGAAGCAAGTCACATTCCTTTTCCTTGGGGCAGCCGGGATAGGTATTGGAGTGCGAAACGGTGCGGTAGTTGTCCTAGGGCAGTCATTGGCATAGTGTCCTAACTCTCCACAGTTGAAGCAGTGCACATTCCTCTTTAGACGTCGGAGAATCTCCTTAGCATCTTCAGGGGTACACACTGTGCTCGTGATGATCATCCCGCCAGTACCACCTGTGGTCCATTTTGGTAACTTCCTCTTCCGGAGTTGGATGGTGAACCGAGCCCTTGGCCGGTCGTTGGATTGAATTCCTTGTCCTTCCTTCCGCACTTATCTCCCCCTCGATCCGGGTTCCGGTGTGTTTTTCCCTGCACTGTCCCTTATTCCATATCCTTGTTCCATGAAGCCGTAATGGGGGCCAAGTGTTTCCTTCCCTCGTAATGGTGGGTTTGGCGTTCACTTGCTCTCTCGTGGGCTTGACAGTATATTCGCGGGAGTCATCGGGGCTTGAGTCGGAACGTACCGACGTTGCTCTAGACACGAACCCAAAACTTGAAGGTGTCGTTGCATTTGCTGCACCATCATGATCATTAATTGTGTCTGGCTAGCCATTATCTGGGCTAAGGTCGGATTCATAGGGAAAGAAGGTGGAATGCCCATAGGGTCGCTCTGTGTTGATCCATGAGATTGCTGACATCTTGATTTCTGCCCTTGTTCTTTCCCATCTATTGTCAGAGAGAGAAAGAAATCAGAAGAACAGTTAAGCTCTGGTTGGGACCTTGTTCCTGTGCACTCTTATTGCGTTAGCGGGTGGAATAAACAATCTCTCAAGCTTTAACAGGGTCACCGCCCTATATCTATTTTTGAAGATAGTTTAGGGTTTAGAGGAAGGTAAAATCAAATGTTTGTAGAGAAATTGGGGTGAGAGAGAAAATATGTTTGCCTTGTGAAAGTAGTTTGTATTTCCAAAATAATCCTATGTAGGGATATTTCCTTTGACCAGCTATAAAGGGGTGGGGCGTCGGTTGGTCTTATCCTACGGCCGCACTTGCTCGATACCGCTCTGTAGACCCCCGTTTTTGAGGACGGGAATCATTCGTGTTCATAGTACCTTATCCACGGATCGAGTAGTTTGGTACCCACGAATACAATTCTGAATTACCAGTGCAAAGTGCACGAATAGTCTTACAACGAAATTATTACAATAATAGGCCCGAAGGCAATATCCAATACATATAGGACCTACCAGTCCGGATACATCAAAAGCAAAATTAGATAAGATAGCGGACGGAAGGCAGCGGCATGCCGATTGCCACGGGCATCGACGGGGACTAAGACTGTTGCGCTCCATTGTCTTCATTCCTCCTAGTAGTATGTGTACGGATCTTCCTCATCTCCTTCATCGGAGGTTTGTGCGTATAGCAAGGGTGAGTACCCAACGTACTCAACAAGCCAACACGAATGATGCACATGATAGGGTCATTCAAAGGATGGCTATGGTTTATTTGCGCAAAGCCAATTTTCACAAATCATTTCACAAACCTAACATCTAGCCAGATCAGGTTTTAGGTCCATAGTATATTAAATCGACGACGGTTACGTCCACCATCCATTGTGATCCCAAGGATAGCTTCCCGCCTCCGATTCGTCATGGTTTTCTGGGGTGTCTTCCCCTTCTCTCGAGATAGAGAAGTTGGTTTCCCACACATAAAATCATTATGCAATCCCACCCATCATTTTAAAATTTATGAGTCTAGCCACGGAAACACTTGTCATGTCGCTCATTAACAGCGAGCACGGCTATTCGAATAGATTGATTAACTCACACTTGCGGTGGATGTACACTTTACCCGTACTCCGCAACTACTCATTGAATGAGCTCACATCCCTCTATATGGGACGGTCACGGCAAAGCCTTTCGATAAACTCACTTTGGCGTACCCGCTCCATGAACTTAAGCCCTCATGCACTCTAGCCGTCATTTCCTAGCGGTGAGAGGAGTTCGGCGTTCCCGGTAAGAGAAAGAGTTGCTCTATCCTTGAACTTTCCATCTTCATGTCCTTTTCTTCATGTCTTCATTTCTTCATCTTGATCGCATGCCCGATCTCCGCGCAGTACCAACCAGCGGTACACCCCCTGTGGAAGGCCCTTAACTATCGTCCAGGCACCCACCGTGGGACACCCCCACCGGCAAGCCCTTACCTCAACGCCAACACCTGAACCTACTATGCAAGGATACGCCTCCGCTCGGATATTTAATCGGCTAGGTCTATACCCATTCGAGAAGTACGGTTGTGCGGCTCGTTCTAAGTTGTAGTCTCATGGCTCGGTCCTTAGCGGACCGGGGACGGTACTAGCCTTTTCCGGAATCCACCCAAATCCATCCATCCGCCCAGTCTAAAAACATTGGTTTGTATTTTCATTTTCATCAAAGCCATTTCCAACATGATCAAGGCAACGTGGCGCTCATGTCTCCACTTGCCGTGTCTCAACCATCTTCCCAAGATAGTTGCCCAAGCACGAGGCTTATTTGTAAAATCAAGAGTATGCAAGAATCTAGTATAAGCGTGGCTAAGCATTTTATCGAAGATAACCTTCGGTTGCATCACATCGAAGGTTTACAAAGAATATTTCTAAGGGTATTCAATATCAAGGCAGGATATATCAAGAATAGGTACTCATTTGTGTATAGCATGCAATTTGTAATTGAAAACAACATCATTTCTCAAAGTAGGATCAATATGTTCAAAGGGATGTGTTGACTTGCCTTGCTCGCACACTTGTTGGTTGGGGTCTTCGCGTACTCAACGCCTTCCTCGGACGCTAATCGTACGTGCGAGAAATCAAATTTGAATTCGATTAGAATTCAAATAGAATCCAGTAAGATCCAAAAGAAAACCAAGTAAATCGCAATAGCGGCTCCTAACACTAGGCTATGACTTTACGCGAACCTAGGCTCGAGTTTCGACGAAATCCGGTTAGAGCGAAAGGGTTATAAGGATTCGAAGTTTTGTATTGAATCCGATTTTGTTAAGAAGGATGCGATTTTTATTTTAATATGCTTAAAGTTTGAGAAATACTAGAGTTGATGATTCAATTAAAAAAGAAGAAGTGATTACCTTTCAATCTCATCAAGTTATTTCTCGGGTCGAGAAATCCTAGGGTTAACAATAACCGGATCTCAAAATATTTTGATCGATGATTCAAGAATATTAGGCGAAAAGAAATGGTTAACTCCATTGTATTTCCAAATTTTGTTGGACTGATAATCTCTAGAATTTAATAATCGGATCCGCGAATAATTAATTCTAAAGTTTGACACTATTTAAGTAATTCAAAGTTTGAATTTTTGAAAGAAATTCGTATAATAGAATTTTATTAACATTTAGACTATAATAAATTTCTACTTCAAGTCATGCGATAATTGCTCTCTTAAGATTATTGGATTTTTAGCCTTTAATTAACCCCAAATTTTATTTTAGAAAAGTATATTATTGCTTCAAAGTTTCTGAATAATTCCCCAAAAATATTCCCCAATTTTTCTAGATTTTTCCCTATTTTTTTCTAATTTTTCCCTCCTTTTCTTTTCTTTTTCCTTCTTTTCTCTTTTTTTTTTTTTTTTTTCCTACCGACGTTTGCCTTTCTCTCTCCTCTACCGCCTCGTCTACCCCTTGCTCGCTCGTCCGAACCGGCGGTGATGGCGCGGCGGTAGAGGGACGGCGGCGAGCAGCATGGCGCGGCCCAAGATGGAAAATGGGACGGCGCGGGGCTCACCTAGCGGCGGGCGACGGCGAACGGCGGCCGTGCGGTGGATGGCGGCGAGCGGCGGCACACGGTTCGGCAACCCGGCAGCGACGGCGAACTCGGCAACTCCGGCGACGGCGGGAGAAAGGAGGAGGAGAAGGCGACGGCGTGGCTTGGGAAATGGGGGCTTTGCCCTTATTTATAGGCGCACACGGGAGAGAGGTCGAGAGAGGGGAGCGCGGGGTCCGGCGCGGCGACGGCTGCGTGCGCCACGTGACGGCGGGTCTCGGCGGTCGCGCGCGTGGGAACACGGCGACGTGGCGCGGCTTGCGGCACGGCATGCGCGTGGCGAAGGGCGGCTGCGGCGTCGGCGTGTCGCACGGGCGACGAGCGCGCGCGCGCGGCGGCTACGGGCGGCGGGGCACGGGCGCGCGGCGTGGGGCGGGCGGCGTGGGCACGCACGGGCGACACGCGGTGAACGTCGTGCGCGCGGCGGGGCGGGCGCGGCGCTGGTACGCGCGGGCGACACGCGGCGCGCGGAGCGGGGCCGGCGCGACGCGGTCGGCCCTGGGACTCGGTCGAACACTTGCGACTAATGAACGTGCGGTTTTCATTTTTCCCGAATTAAATTCCCAATTTCTCATTTCTATTTTCTTCCACCCTAAAAATTCAAAATAAATTCTAATATTCCCAAAATAATTATGAAATTATATTTTCAAACTTTTCCCCTACTTTTTATTATTCAAATATATTTTTTATATTTATTTCATTTCTTCTCTTAAATTTAGTAAATTAGGGTCTTTGGTTAAAATAAGCTTATAAACTCATATTTCCTTTTTCAACAATATTCTTATCATCCAAATCCAAATATTTACTATTTTTTCCCACCAGTTAGGGTTTAACCAAAATATATTCTCTTCAAAGAATCTTTCATAAATCCCCAAAATTATATATTTATCCTCTTCCAAAAATATATTTTTAATTATTTCTCTCAGCTGGGATTTCAAAGTTTAGGGTTTTTATCCAACTTCACATCAAAGTAATTCATGAAGAAACTCTTATGCAACTGAACTGGCAATTAAGATCGAAAAACACGATAAGAAGCAATGAATTCAAAAGTTTTTTGTAAGTTCCGATTTTTAAATTCCGATTTTAAATTCTCCGATTTTCAGGGTGTTACACCATGTGGCCAAGTTTTATCGATGGATGGCCAAGACTTTAAGTTTCCAGCCCAATGCGCCAAAATAGGGTTTGATAATCTACAGGGCATCCTATTGGTGTCAGCATTGATGAATTCGGTAGGGTCTGAACTGCCGATTGGCCCTAAGAAGAATTGGTTGGGATGAACAAGATTGGGGATTGCAATTTGGTTCGAGAGATGCTACAATAAAAAAAAAGAGAAAGGCGAATCACGAAAAGTGAAAATGAATTCGCAGCAGGGAAAGGAGTTATAGCCGATGGGGCTTACCTCAGGGAATTCAGCCGACAGCGCACCAGAAGGAGCAGTTGAGGTCGACATCATCAGGGATGAGATCGCCGCCGCAAATGGATCACCGGTGAGTTCGTCGAGGGCTTGGAGGGAATCGCTGGTGAGGTTGAAGACGTCTGTGGCTAGGATGGTGGAAGCGGAAGTGACGACGTGAAAAAACTTCAAGGCAGTGGTTATTATTTAAAGAGGTGCAGTAACGACCGAAATGGAAAAGCCCTAAATTTTCTCAAGGATAAGATCAAGAAAATCCGCAATAGTACCAATATAGCGGACTTGGGGGCATGTGTTAACGACCAAATTTGGTAAGCCAACCCTCGGATTTGCAACTAGAGCCGAAGCGGATTTGGAGGCAATCGTGGTTCTCAGAGACAGCGTGCATCGGCTAAGACCAAATCGGCTAGGGTGTTCATTTGCTAAAGACCGAGCCGGACAAGGACTGCAGACATAGCCGATTCCGATAAGGACAGCCGATGTAGCCAATCCCGGTAAAAGTGCATTGGAATCGCCACCAGATTCGTTTGAAGTGCTTCATGAGGATTGCCATACATGGATAGAGTCCAAGAAAGGCAATTGTATCTATTAATTATGTTGTTTTTAAATAGTTTCCTTATAGATTATGTCGGTAAGAATCCGCCTAAGGGACTTATCTATAATTTGAATTGTAATAGATATAGGAATCGTGTCCGACAAGGACATATCATGTATCTAGGTATAAATATGACCAAAGACCTTATATCAAACAACAATCAGTTCAATACAACCTTTGACGCATCGCCACCTTTTTCCTTTCAATTATTTCGACGAGTTCTTGCTTTGAGTTGGGCTGCATCGGGTTCGATCTCCGATGAAAGGTAAAACTTGTTATGGTGGCTTGCGCTCTCGGGATTAATGCTTCCATCTTTAAGACACTCTAATCCTGTTAACGTAAATCGTCGAGTTATCATATACGCTATATAATCTAGATCGATATTGTTGTCTAACCCTAATCGGCTAGCATTTGTTACTAGATAACAACCGATAAGGTTAGATATCAACGTTGACTTAGATTATATAGTGTATCCACCGTCTCGAAAGGTTTCCATTGACTTGTTTAAATCTTATGCTTCTAGTTACGCTTAGCGCTACATCGGTTGAGTCTGACCTACTAAGTAGTATCTAGAATCATAATATCTATCCTATCTCATGATTGCTATTAGAGATAATATCGGGGTTTCAGCCGATCTTACCTATTTTAGCTATCTTGTTTCTTATATGTTTACTTGATATGCTAAATCTGCTCTCTATATTAAGATTTTACTGTGATAAAATATGTTAAGCTTGTTATTGATCTATTAGGTTATTTTAACACTTGATTGGTTCTTGTTTAACATACTTAATATGTATTGATATCTTAGTATAAAGTGGTATCGGAGTACTAGCCGATACGCGTTAGATCTATGACATCGGCTATGCTATAAATATGTATAATCTTCGTCTTAAGGTACTTTTAGACATATGTGATTTATACTGTCTCGGTACGCTACCGATCTATCCCAAACACTTGGTTTAAACATATTTTTAGAATTATATTATATATTATGGATACCTAGAGCCGATCGATTGGATTTAATTTCCCTTTGCCGATTCAGTGCATATTGCATCGGCTCAATATCGAACGATACGTCATCGGCCACTAGCCGATCGGCTATCGTTTATGGACTAACTATGTTTTCTTTCTTTGTTTCTTGTTGGTTGTAGGATCAAACCAACTGGCACGCTCTACAAACCTCAAAAGCAAGATTTGGACCTGCACTAGAGTTAAGCAGATCTCTCAGGCCAGTGCGTTTCTGTGCCGACGGGCTTATTGATAGTACATTTTTACCGTCAACAAGATCGCAATCTGAGTTTGTGTTTTGCCTAAATGGAGGCGCAGTCAGCTGGAAGAGTCCCAAGTAGGACATTGTTGTTGATTCTACAACGGAGGCCGAGTACATCGTTGCTTCTGAAGCTGCAAAGGAAGCTATTTGGATCAAAAAATTTGTTTCAGAGCTAGGTATGATGACTAGCGCTACTGGTCCAATGTCCCTCTATTGTGATAATAGTGGTGCCATTGCACATGCTAAGGAGCCTAGGTCATATTAGAAGTCCAAACACATTCTTTGGTGATACCATCTCATTCGCGTGATAGTGGACAAAGCTGATGTAAAGATATGCAAACTGTACACGGATCTAAATATTGTTTATGCGTTGACAAAGCCACTCCCTCAGCCTAAACATGAGGCACATACCAGAGTAATGGGTATTAGATACTTACATGATTGACTCTAGTGCAAGTGGGAGACTGTTAGTTATATGCCCTAGAGGCAACATGGATATGTTAGATATCATAGTCAATGTTTATGTATAAACGGATAAAGTGTTATTCAGTTTCATGAAATAGACAACTTGTATTGATCAATAAGTATGTGACTTATTCATGAGACTCTTTATATGAATCTATTTCTAAATGATCCCTGATCATATATATCATATACATGGAATGAATTTGATTCTAAGATCAGCACATGTATTGATTGATGATCATGTCTCATGGATCATGATATGGAGATACCAAATTAATAAATGTGAACACATGTTAGAAAACATGTTGTTGGATAGACCCACCAGACACTACAGGGAATTAATGTGCCATTAGTTGGTCTCAAGTAGTGTTGGTGCAAAGTTCTTAGACCTGAGGTCATCATGGATTTCAACATGTGTAATGGCTTACTTAGGACTACCAAACGCTACACCGTAACTGGATAGTTATAAAAGTAGTCTTCGGATTTGCTATGAAACATGTAGTGGGATATGAATGATCAAGATGGAATTTGCCCCTCCTATGGGAGAGATATCTCTGGGACCCTCGATGTAATGGATTATGAAAGTGCATGGCCATGCCGAGTTGATTGAGGTAAACAGATAGAAAATCCAATACGAGATCGAGTGAATGATTAAGCTATTGATAGGATGGCACATGTCTTGCCTATAGCTTAATTGGTATCGTGAGTCAAAGGAATTTGTGCACACATTACAGGTTCAGCTGATATGATCTTTGTGTATACTTTGGTGTCAATATGTTCTTCTAGGGGCCACTGTTGACAGGTCAGCCGACAAGTATTTTTAGGTCATAATCAAGTATACATGAACCTACAGGGTCGCACACTTAACGGGTTGGAACAGGTATTCGAGTTTGACTCGGATAAGGCTCAGTTCGGATAGGGATCCGATGAGGTATAAGTCCCGATGGGCCCTCTAGGCCCAGTCGACTAAGTCTATAAATAAAGGGGCAAGGGGTGGAGATCATGGTTGGACAAGCTATTGACATTAGACTCGAATCGAGATCTTCCATGAGCAAACCCTAGTCGTCGCCTTTCGAGCCAAATCCTAGTCGTGCGTCAAGTGCTAGCACACAGGCGTTCAGCATTCCAACCCTGGATGTGTGGATACCGGTAGATACATTACTAAGTTGTGGTGTTGGTCGGCGTGGTGGTCGGGAGATCGGATCGTGGACAGCGAGGTGGTCGGTAAGCTAGTCGGGAGATCGAACGTGGTCGGCGAGGTGGTCGGGCGGTCGGTTCGTGGTCAGCAAGACGGTCGAGCGGTCGGACCGTGGTGTTTGGCTACTTCTGCAATCTCCCTGATGTGCGTACGTTAGACTGACTTCTCCAACATAGTCTTCTGCTACTCTACACGTCAATTGGTAACAATCTATATACCCTTTCTCGCATGCTTTTCCTGGAGTGCACGGTAGAAAATTTTATTTTATGCTATCGTAGCATACACTTATTCCTTCACAAAGAGCATTGGACGTAGGACTATTATCCTTGAGGAGGGCTGAAGCAGTATAAACCCCCTTGTCTCTTGGCTCGCTTTGTGTTCGAGTCGACCATCGGATCCTATCGGTAGGTGCCCCAACCACTCTTTCACCTCCCTGGGCCACCGCCTAGGAGGACTTGCCGACCACCCGTCGACACCCGCTCTTCCACCTTTCTTGACACTATATCATCGATCTGTGCGAGTCAGAGCTCCACATCTGCTAGCTTCACATTCGTATCTCACTTGCTCCTCATGTGACTCCTGTAGGTTTGGATGTCCTCTTGGAATCCATATTTCCAAGGAATGATGTATTTTCCTTGCGTTCGTCCCGAATGCTCAGGGTTTTGCAGTGTGAGCGTAGGCTCGTCCTTCTCTCTGTCAGGCTGGAATGAGCCCGAGGCAGAGGCTTCCACTGTGTCGCCTAATCTTCTGGCGGCTTCTCGAATTGCATTGTTGAAGATTATGGAGCCATCGACAGGATTGAGAGATCCGCCGTGAGCGTAGAACCAATTCTTTGATCGTTTCGGCCAATTGGTCCGGGCCGGAATGATATCTCTAGCTAGGAGGTCGGCTTCCATTTGCTGCCATATTGGCACCGCTCTCTAATAGCCGCCTGACCCTAGCTTGTCATGGTATTGTTTTTCAGCTGCGTTGGCCTTGTTCTTCTCAATTAGTGCTTGCGCTTGTTCTGCTGTCTTGTAATCCACAAAAGCCTCCCAGTGATCTCGCATCTTTGGGAATTTGTCAAAGTCCGGGACCTGGCCCTTCAGGATGTATTTCTTGTGTAATTCTTTCTTGCAGTTTCTAAACAGCTTGCCCATCTTTTTAAGTGTCCATTCCTTTACCCTGGCCTGTTCTATCTCAGGAATGGTCAAGGTCTCTAGCAGTGTGGAACATAGCATCTGTTTCTTTGTGTCCGGGACACAGCTTTGCTTATCCCCTCCTGTCCTTGTTTGCCGCCACTTCACTATGCTCGTGGGCACATGATCCCTCACTACCCATCCGCTGTGTGCCACAAACTTCCTTGCGGCGTCGGCTGGGGCACATGGTCGACCGTCCTTTTCTACTTCGGCTATGATATGCCAATCCTCAATTTTCTTGTTGACACCGTGTTGTCCGCGTGCCCTTTTCTCTCCAATGGTTGGGGTGCCCTCCACGTTCCCCTCCTTGTTGAGGTACTAGTTGGGATCCTTGTTCCCCTCCTCAATAAAGTACTGGCTGCTCCCCTCTGTGATCTCGTCGAAGAAGATCTGTTCGTCCAAGCGATCTGCCATTTGATTATTTTGCTTCGACGACTAGATCAAGCAATTCTAACAAGGAAAAAATATTCAGTTAATACATGTATGATGTTCCTAAGTCTGATCTTTAGGTAATGCATATGTACGTCGTTATGTGATAGATAGTGACTCAGTATAAGCCATTCTATAGTTATCGTTCGGTCGCAAAAGTCGTTCTATCGTTTAGGAGTAAAGTTTGTTTTTTCGCAAGTTTTTTCCTTCTCTGAGGAACAAAGAGAAGAAGAAGAAGGAAAGAAACGACGGCGACCAATATAAAATAATTAACTAATGAAAATAAAACAACAGCAGCGTTGGCTTCAGATTAGTTTGGTGGAATGGATAGACCATATGCATTCTATGGCAAGGGGGTTAAAACTTAAACACAAAGAGCTAAGTTGCAAAAAATAAGTGTATTGTTTATTAGAGTATTTTTCCTCAAGAATTTAGCAAACAGTCGACAAAGATCTTGCACCGATGCATGCTGTTGTGTCAAACACTCAAAGCCAAAATTTTGTGTTAATTAACGGGTTCACAAAACCGTTTGGGGAGGGGTTATCGCAGGGTTCACGAAGCCAAAATTTTCCTCAGCCGTTGTTTTTTGCTGCTCTTGTTTTTTCTATCGTTTAGGGTTAATAATTTGGAGTCTTAATAAAGTCAAATTAACAAAATTTCACATTCATATATTTCTAGTCAAAACAACAATTATTCATAGTCAAAATAACAAACTTTACATAGCAAGGTTATTGAAATTAATAGTCCTTCAGAGTCCTTAGAGAGCAATTCATATTTCACAGTCCTTCACAGAGTAATTCATATTTCACAGTCCTTCACAGAGAAAGGTTATTCAAATTAATAGAGTGTGAGGCGGGGGCGGCATACGGAGGCGACGACGGCAATGACGAAGACGGCCACCGCAACGACGAGTGCGGCCACGGTGATGACGAGGGCGTGGCGGTGGTGGCGTGCGGTGGTGACATGCGGTGGCGTGCAGCGGCGGTGTGCGGCATGCGGCGGCGACGATGAGAAGAAGGAACGGCACGGAATATATCGATCAACAAAGAAGAACCGTGACAGTTAACTTGTAATGTGGCGACGACGATGGGAGACGATGGCGTCGCGACGGCGGGAGACGATGGCGGCGCGACAGCAATAGCGCGAGAAGACATCGGCGGCAGCAATTTAGGTTTCATCGCAAGAAGACGATCGAAAATGGCTAAGTGTTTGAAGCTCGGTGGAGAAGACGATGCGCGCTAGTATATATATATACCCCTGGATCTTTGGTCCCGGTTGGTGCCACCAACTGGGACTAAATATATCTTTTGTCCCGGTTGAAGACACCAACCGGGACCAAAGATATCTTCATCCCGGTTGGTGTTAACAATCAGGACTAAAGATACAATCTTTAGTCCCGGTTGAAGTCAACAACTGGGACTAAAGGTCCCCGTACCCGGTAAGTGAGCATCTTTAGTCCCGGTTGTTGGCTTCAACCGACTAAAGATGTTTTCTCTCTATTTCCTAATATTTTTGTCCGGTTGGTGTTAACAATCGAGATTAAACATTAAATATTTTAAATTTTAATAATCATATAGAATTAACATATGGATTATTGAAGAATATTTTAAATTCTAATAATTATATAGAATTAACATATACCCTATTGAAAATTATTTTAAATTCTAATAATCATGTATAATTAACATCATCCATAAATTCAATAAAATTAAAAAATCAAAATAATTCAATAAATTCAAAATAATTTACAATAAATACAATAAATTCAATAAATTCAATAATTTATAATAATTTACAATAAATTCTATGAATTCAACAATTTACAATAAATACAATAAATGCAATATTTTATAATAAATTCAATAAATACAATAAATACAATAAATTCATTAAACTCAAAATAATTTACATCGTCCATACAACAACCTTGCTAGGCCAATACATTTAACACGATTTAGTGCGTGATGATTGTCCTCATGTACTTTCTCCTCACCAATGTTCCTTCGCTATGATCGTTGCGTGAGTAAGGGGTGTCCTCATGTGATAGTAGGATGCTTGGGTCAACCGTAACTACGAACGGAGGTTGCCCGTCAAACTGATCATAATCTTCGTCAGTCTTATCCTCGACTCCGAAGATTTTCCTTTTGCCTGGGAGAACCACGTGGTGCTTTGGCTCGTCAGACCCTTTCCCCTTCTTTGCTTTGCCAGACATGTGCATCACATAGAAAACTTGTCTTACATCATTGGCAAGGAAGAAGGAATCATCCGAGTATCCAACCTTATTAAGGTCGACCATTGTCATCTTACTTTCATCAATCATTACGCCTCCATCAGTTAGCCTATCCCACTGGCACCAAAATAGAGGGACCTTCAGAGGTCCACAGTCAAGTTCCCATATGTCCTCGATGCTACCGTAATATGTGCTAGTCGTATCATCATATCTCATGGCATCGATGCGAACAACACTGTTCTGGTTTGTGCTCTTTCGATCTTAGGCTCGTGTGTAAAATATATACCCATTGATTTCATATGCTTGGAATGTCATGATCGTGCGAGATGGTCCCCTCGCCAAGAATGCTAGTTGTTGGTCAATCATCCAGTTTCCTATGAGATGTTGTCGCAGCCAAGCAGGGGAAGTAATAATGTGATGGCTTGTAATCCAGGCATCGGTCTTACCAATATTTTTGGAGCAAACAATCGCCAAGTGCTCCTCGATGTAAGAAGCCACTAATGAAGATTGTTGCAAAACTGTGAAATGTGCTTTACGAAACAAATCATTGTCTATGGTCATTATTGCTTTCCTTCCAAGAGTTCTCTTTCCTCGTAGTCTCCCTTCATGGCTTGATTCAGGCATCCCTATTGGATGATGGTCTTCAATAAAGTCTACGCAGAACTCAATGACCTCCTTTGTTCCATACCACTTGGTGATGCTGGCCTTCAGACGAGAACGATTACGGACGTCCTTCTTTAGAACACCCATGTACCTCTCGAAAGGGAACATGTTGTGTAGGAATACAGGATCGATGATATGGATCTCTTTGAAAAGGTGACATAGAAGAAGCGTCATTATCTTGAAGAAGGAAGGTGAAAAGATCATCTCAAAGTGATGAAGGCTTGGTCCCGATCTTCACAACGTAGGATCCGAATCTTGATAACTAGCTAAAGATTAGCCGATAATTTGCTGCAAGCAGCGATAACTAGTGCAACCTAATGACACACACAAGGAGCCAACCACCGTCTCTATACAGCAGCTTGAACCAAGGATCTCCCAATCACACTCTCAAAGAAACCAACTTACGCAACATGGAATCAATGGACCAGGAGCATGGATTGGGTGCCGATGACACGGTCGTTTCTGTAATTTCCGCTAAGGAAAATACAAGAGCAAAGGGGTAGAGATCTCTCTCTAGATTTGTTAGCACATAGGTAAACAAAAGGTTCTGTGTTTGGATTATCAAAAGGTTCCATATGCTTAAGAGCAAGGGGATATTTATACTAGGAACAACCCTCCTAGATGGGTGCAAAACTGAAATAGAAATGAAGAGGCATAATATGTGACAAGGATTAAAAAGATAACTCCTGAAGTGGCCTCGGGAGGCTTTTGGACTTCTACGCAATCTTTACTAATTTGGTCATAACTTCATCTTGATAACTTCAAATGACGATCCATTTGTTTGGTGTGAAAGTAAGCTCAATAAGCTTTCCAGCCATGTGCAGCATGCATCACGAATTATTGTAGAATGGTGCAATTTTGCATCAAAACTTAAACATCAAGTAGACTATTGTCCTTCTGCGTAATCTTCACTAAATGGCTCATAACTTTTGATTGGGAACTCCAATTGATGAACCGTTTGTTGGATGTGAAACTATGCTATGCTTGATAAGCTTTCCATCCATAGGTCACACTCCTTCTAACTCCTTGTATTCTGCCTGTAGTGATGTTTGCAAACTATTGTCCAAACCTGTTGTTTGAACCCGATCAGCATGAGTTAATTGTTTCACGTGTCCGAACCCGATGTCCGAACCTGTTGTCTGAACCTATGCAACAGCAATGTGCACAAACTAGGCAGTATATAATTCTTAATAACATTTAAATGGACTTCACAAAGTAGTGCGTTCACCTCTTGCTATAGTTTCTTTGTTCGACTACGTGTAATCGGTCCTTGATTTGTATCTTTGATGTTGGTTTGTGGGTTGTTGACGCTTGAGGAAGCATGTATGGTTGAGATGACCACATCATCCTCCCCTTCTTGAAAAGGAGTCGTCCTTGACTCTAATCCTTCTGAGTCCAGAACTTGTGCTAGGCCAACAGGGATAGATGCTATGTTGCTGTTACAATCTTCTTCCATCACAGCAAGGTGTTTGAATCTACAATCATATAAACCAAGTAGTGGTCTTCTATATGGAAACCAAAAGATTTTGAATTAAGTTTAGCTTTCACCTTGAATTGATGCTTGGAATTTGGAGCAAATATTGATGTCCTTGGGATGGTCTTATCATCGTCCCTCCCTTCAGAAAAATCATCCTCGACTTTTGTTCACCCGAAATCAGCTTTGACAATCTAGAGGGTGGATGCGTATGGTTATTCTTATAACATTTTATTTTATCTTGCTCATTTTTCTTCATAATTCATATTTTCACCTCTCCCTTCCCCATGAAAGAAAAATTTTGTCAACTTTGGTGAACTAGGAAATAGGTCTGGCAGCACAAGCATTTCCTTTAGGCCACATATGTGATTCATGTTATCTTGTTTTATCTCATTGGGATCAGCCATATCAAATGATTGGAACAAAACATTCATGGCATTATAAAGATTCTTATTGCACAATTTATTGAAATATTTAGAGATGTACCTTTCAAACTCCATGATTCCGAACGTAGGTGGAAAAACTTTGGGTGAATGAACCGAACATGTTTGCATAAGATTTCTTTCTTTTGATAGAACATAGGAGCAAGAGAAAATCATTTTGTGTTTTTGTATAGGAAGAACTAAGCAATCTCTTCATGTCAAGTTCAGAAAAATTTGGTTTACAAGAGGTACTATTGTCGGAAGCACTCCGAACCCCCTTATTATATTTGAAAAATGAATAGAATATCTCAAATTCTTCCATCAAACATAATAAGGCATTCGACGCTCTGAGAGAAAGATAAATGAGACCTTGTTGGGCCTTTAGCCTGCTAGTCAACTTCAGCCTAAGATGTGCCCACCAAACCACTCGATGGCGGCGACCTGATCACATTCAGGAGACTTGACACAAAAATGGCTAAAGATATACATTGTCCCAAATATCTTTAACTCATACTCATGTTTAATATGTTCCTAGCAAAAGGAACACACTAAACACTTTCATCCAAGCATATGATGTTTCTAACATAAGGAGTTCTAGGTTCTAAGTCTTAGTTAGGTTCATACAACATAGTGCTTAGATTCATATGGCTGACCTGTCGAATAGTTAGGTTCGCGGAAGCATCTTCTACCCAAAAGATCTTTCATGCAACCGACTAGGGTAGACCCTAGTAAGAATCATCCTAGAAGAATGAATCATCCTCTGCAAAATTATCCTCCTCACGAGTGATCTCACATGCAACCAAGTCCAAGCATACAACCAAACAACATTTACAAAGCAAGTGCCAGTACAATAGATTGTACTGGTAAGCACCAAACAAGCCTAATAATCTACATGCATGGCATATTCAAATAAACGCTTACATTTGATATTTTTAGCATACAGCAAATTTCATTTGCAAAGACCATTTTCAAATTCAGATTTTCTTTCAATTAAATTTCAACAAGCATACACTTAGCAAATGGGCATCAAAATAGATGGTAATCACATATAACTTAGCACCATTTTGCCTTCCATGACAGCAAAGACATAATCCACAAATCAAATCACATCACAGCTTTTGGAAGAATAATACACAAATCTATACTCATAACATATTCACACGCCGCTCATAACCGCGAGCACGGCTAATCGATTAGTTTTAACTCTGCAGAGTACATACACTTTACCCACATGATGCGATATAATAATCATGCAAATCATGGCACCAATACATAAGTATCTGATTTATTACTAACAATAAAGCCCTTCCAAGATTCATGATTTAGCCTTATACCAGCATGATATGTGTTCCTCCATCCTAGTCATACTGGAAATATGACCTAGAACCGTTAAGTGGCACAATATCGTTGTATTGGACAGACTTAATCACCTATACTACCACGTCGGGGTAAATAGAAAGTTCCTCTAAGTTATCCAAACTCATATACACCAGCCTACCAGAATGTAAGGCTAAACCATAAATAATTTACTAAGATTGGGCTATCCCATACTAGCACATGTGGTTGTATTGTATTCGAAATGAACTGACATTGAGTGAAGTCCTTAGGTCAGTCTGGGTACTTTCTCCCCCTATCGGCACACAATCTAATCATCATATGTGTACCACATGAGGCCCAAACCTAAAATCCACATTTTCCAACATTTTGTTTGACAAATATCACATTTTTATCTTTTCTGTCCGGATCATAAATCAAATCATTTTATATATTTATATAATTGAGCCCAAATGGTAAGTAAACATGACACTAAGCATGGCTAAGCATTCTCATATTCTTGTGACATCAAACACCATACTTTATGTGGCAAAATGAATTGTTTCTAAGGCTAGGAGTGATGGTTAAGGTCTTTTGTGGAGTTTAGGTGATAATGCAAGTTAAGGAGTTGATGTAACAAATTTTATAAAGTTTTAGTGAATTAGTGTACAATCAACATGCACATTTTGCAATTCTTTTCAAATAACCTCCAAATCATAGGTTCAATGCGATCAAAGACGGGAGGTGGCTTGCCTTGCTCTTCCTCTCCTTGTTCAGCTATGGAGTAGACCTCCTCGTGATTCAACAGCGAATCGTCTAAACATATATATGCAAAAATTACAATTATAAACATACATAAAAATCCAACATGCTCTAAAATTAATGTTTTTCTCTCTCGGGTCCACTGGTCAGCGACTATACTTATGCACAAAAGCCCTTGGGTTCTCAGGAAATAGATGCCACAACCCCTAGCACGTGTTCCAGGATTTTATTCAAAATGGTACTTGAGTTTTAGGTTATTTACTAATTAGTACACGACGCCGCATGTAAGTGTATGTTATTTATGCTTAAACACCCCTGAAGGTTTTAAAATGTTTGCAAAGTTAGGCCCTTGCTCCTGACAGAGCAGAGGAGCGGCTCGCTCGTCCAGCATCCCAGGCGGCGAATGACGGCGGATCAGCCCAAGTTCCCAAAACAAAAAGTGTAGAGAATGACTATGTGAACCTATCAATGTTTTCCTTGCAAGCTTTGGTGCTCTATAGCGGCTGTTAGGCTGTTAGAGGCGGCGATTATGCTCGGCTTGCACATGCATGTAGGTTTTAAGGCTCGATCTACACGTGCATGTGTATGGTAAGGATTCTAGGGACTACTAGGAAACTCTCCAAGCAGCTGACACGACTCGGAAAAGTTTTGGCGAGGGAGAGCTAGTTCAGCGGTGGCGCAACGACTACGGTTGTCATCGACGGTGTACCTCTGGGCTTCTACTGCATAGAGAGGATACATGCATGGTTTAGATCGGCACAAGAAAGTTTTAGACGAAAAAGGATTGCATCGAAACTCACCAGAGAAGGAGAAGGAAAGGAATGGCATCGGCGGCCAGAGTTGGGGAAGAAGAAGGGGATCTCCCACCGTGGTTCACCTCGTGCCGATTTCCTTCAGGATTCTTAGTCAATGGGTACTGGTGAAGATAATGGCGAGATGGCTTGATCGATGGTGGACTGTGGAAGCCGGGCGACGAACAAAGACGAAGCGGTGGCGTCTAGAGTGCGACGGTGTTCTGAGTTGACGCGGTCGCGTTCCCGGAGATTGGTGGTTAGGAATGGCGTCGAGGACTTTTCTTGCCAGCACCAAGAATGGCGCCTCTGTTCCCGGTGAATCTGAGATGGAATGCCTCGGTTCTTTTGTGAAACGAGACGAGGGCGAGAAAGAGAGTGTGGTTGGGTGGTCGGGTTATATGGGGTTGCCGACGGAGGAAGGGAGGAGCAGCAGCTCATCGCCGCTGCCGACGCGTGCTCACACGTGTGGCGCACGACTTCTAGCTGAGGCCGTGGAGAGAGCAATGTGATGCTGACAAAGAGGACCCCACCATGTGCTCTGGCCCACATGGCAGTGTGGAGTGTGAGAGAGATGAAGAAGACCTAGGTTTTGTCCAAGTCTAGGACTTTGGTGAAATTCCAACTTTGGACTCAATTTAAAATTAGTTCCAAGCAACATCTGAGTTTGAGATCCATGGCAAAGATGTAAAGTAATGTTTGATCTACAGCCTGGGTCAAGTCTCATAGCCTGGAAGTCCAAGGTCGAATTCTTTCATGGTGACAAAAAGAGCTCCAGAGAACTGCCAAAAATGCTGAGTTTAGTGTGTTTAGAGAGTTGTCTGGTCTACCTAATGTTTTGATAAATTGAACTAAAATTCACATTTGGCATCTAAGGTTAGTAAGAGGTTTACACAAAATTTTCCTAGGTTTTTTTTGAGTTGTTTCAAATATATATTTTTTAAGTCCATTAGTTCTACTTAAGAATGAATGTACTCCTATAATGCATATGCACAGCATCTCAAAATGCACAAGCAATTAAACATAAAATTTCTAGGCAAAAGTTTTATTCATCTTACTTCATCCACCATTTCCATGTTTTCCATACTTCCAAACTTGTGGTATGTGACAACTATTGATTATATTTAACTTCAACTCATCAAGCTTGTCACATGTTATGCAAAGAGCACAAACATAAAACTTATTTACAACAAAATACAATAATGTTAAATATGACCTTGGAGCTATAGGCT
The DNA here is from genome assembly GCA_019925245.2 of Oryza australiensis. Lineage (NCBI taxonomy): Eukaryota > Viridiplantae > Streptophyta > Magnoliopsida > Poales > Poaceae > Oryza > Oryza australiensis. The sequence goes on from JAIFGZ020000126.1 coordinate 1,748,541, forward strand.
CTATAAGAATTTCAAAAAGAGAAATTAAAATATAAATTTTGAAGTCTTTAAAGAGAAGGTTATTTGTTAGACAGTTGTATTTATATTTCAATAGAGTAGGAAAGAGTATTTTTAAAATATTTAGAATGAGTAGTTTTTAGAGTTTTGAATAAGAAGATTATTTAAAATTTAAATTTGGGCTTAAGTAGAAATAAAAGTTTAAAGGAGATATTTTCGATATATGAAAAAGGAGAATAAATAAGCTTAAGAAAAATGGAAGGAATTTAATATTATAAAATTTGGAAGAATTTAAAGGGGTCAAATTATTTTTTTCTAGGGTTAATTGTTAGATTCTGAAATTTAAAATTTGGGCTCGTTTTAAAATAAAATGATTTACAAAATAGGAGTTAAGAATATCCTTAAAAAGGAATATAGATGAATTTGATAAAAGAAATCTGGATTTGAGTTGATATAAAATAATTTATAAAAATTTGAATTAAAAGTATTTCTAAAAAGAATATAGATAAATTTAAAGAAATTAGAAGAAATTTAAATTTGAAAAGTTTAAAAGGATCCATTCTTAGTTTTAAGGATTTAAGTTTAAATAAATATAAATATAAAAGAATTTTAAAACAAATATTTTTGAAAGATTAAAATAGTAGTTGAATAAGTTTAAAAACGTATAAAAATTTAAAAAAATGAGATTTTGAAGAGATCAAAGGGAACAACCTATTTTCTAGGTTTTTCTAGGGGTTTTTCTATGCTCTTCTTTACTTCTATTTCCTTAATAAAATAATAAAGTGGAAAAGGAGTAAGATTGGCCTTCGGCCTGAATCGAACCAGCTCTCTCCACTCTCAGTCTTCACCAAGGTGCGCTAACCAGTGCTTCTCTCCCTCTCTCTCTCTTCTTTTCTTTTCTCCTTTCTCCTCTCGCTTTTAATGTTTATCTTCTTCCTCTCTCTGTTCTGTTTTTCTAGGCCGGCCGCTGGTAGGAGATGGGGGTGCGTGGTGGTATAAGCGACCGGACTTCACAATACAAGGAGTCTATCCCCATCTAGGAAGCACGAGGATTCCATTTCTAGACTTAGTTGGGTCAGAGGGGTTGCGCAGTGGGCCGGCGACGGCGTCCTATCAGCGGTGGCGGTGGTATACGTCGTGACGGCTTCCCGACGATGTCACGGCCGAAGCAAGAGGTGTGTGAGCTTTTATGCAGCATGGGGAAGCTAATTAAGTGTTCCTCTTGGCTGGAAATGCATTGGAGTGCTCTGTGGACATACGCATGGTGGCGGCCGAACAGAGCATCCATGGCGGTGCTCGCCGTCGGCGATTTCCGGCGATGTTTAGGCCTGGATATGTTAGGTAAATTAAAGCTCTTGGCACAGGGATCATAGAAGTACCTTTAACTTAACGAAAGACTGATCAGAGGCAACGAATTTCGAAGATTTTACCGGGCGGCTAGTTAGGGTTCTTCAAAAGTTCTTCCTCAGGTTTTCTTCCAAATTCGAGTGATGCAGAGATCAATAGTTGGGGGAAACTTGGGGGAATTGCTAAAGAAAAGATAAGGAGAAATTTTTATATACAACATTTATCCCGGGGTGGTCTATTTATAGCGAGGAATTGCTAAAGAAAAGATAAGGAAAAATTTTTATATACAACATTTATCCCGGGGTGGTCTATTTATAGCGATTTCATGTCAGTTTTTAGCTCGGGATAACTCCGGCAATGGCGGTTCGGTCGTAAGTCGGTTGGATACGGATTTATACAATGACGTGCTTGCTCCAATTATGCTTCGCCGTTTATATCAGAAGATGAAGATGTTCTTAAGTCGGCTATGCTCTCCAGTGGGTAAGATCGACGCCCACGGTGCTACGAATCAAACCACGGCGGCCCACTGTCGGGCTAGGCAGGGAAGGAGAAGCAGGGAAAATAAAGAAAAAAATAAAAGGAGAGAAATAAAAGGGAAAAAGGGAAAAGAAAAGAAAATGGAAGAAAAAGGAAAAAATTAAAGAAAATTTTGGGGTGAAGTAAAAGGAAATTGATTTAAGATTTAAACTTGATTTTCTTGGGAATTTTTCAAAATAGAAAATAAGATTTTAAATAAGATTTAATTTGTAAAAATCTAGAAAGGACTTAATTTTAGAGATTGAAATTAATTTAGATGTTATATTTGAAAATTTCTTGAATTGAAGATTAAATTGAGATTTTTTTTACTCCTAGTTGATGGTACTTCGACCTTAAATCTATCTTGGAGAACATCTTAGTTCCTCTTAACTGATCAAGTAGGTCACCAGTTCTTGATAATAAATACTTATTTTTGATATTTATTTGGAGTCCTGTAGTGTGTACATATCCTTAATGTTTTATTCCTCTTTTTGCGAATAGCACCGGGGTTTCCCATTCTGAAACACCAGGTTTTATAAATCCTTGCTCCTTTATTTGTCTTTTCAACTCTGTTAACTTCAGTGCAGCCATCCTATACATGGCTTTTGCCAATGATTTAGGTCTGAGTCTTAGCTTGACAGAAAACTTAATGTCTTTAACTAATGGTTTTCCGGAAAAATCTGTCGAAAATGTTTCCGGAAGTTTTCTGAAGATTGGTATTTTCTCAGTTTCTTTTATTACCACAACATTCCGAACTTCAAATGGTATTAGTAGTAGAGGTTTCTTAGTTCTTTACTCTACCTTTTTCCCATCTATACTCGTTAACCAAACAATTTTGTTCTTGGAATCCATTCTCTTCTTAGGCTTCTACAACCAATCCATATCAAAAATTGCATCCAACCCTTGCATTCTTAGGAGGATAAGGTCTGCTATGATCATAACCTCCTTCAATCTAGACTTTTACCCTTATATCAGTAACTTTTCTAGCATTCTAGGCGGTGAAATTAGTCACCTTTTCCTGAGTCGTTTCTTAGTTAAGCCGTTCTTATTCCGCCACGGCTTTTCTAGTTTGTTCTCCACGACTTAGCACCATGATTCCATGTTTTGGTGCTTTAACTCCGTGTTCAGCCATAATCCGAATTGGTGGCATGACACATGGTGGAGTCCGCTGCATCTTTCCTTGGGTACATGTTACTTTCATGGGATAACTTTTCAATGGGCATACTAGACATATGTGTTCATCTCATCCATGATGATAACACCTATTTTTGAGGGTCGATTCTTCCCATACTGCAATTTTGGTGGTATTGAGGTCTTTTGTAATAGAATTTTACATTTCCAGTTCTTCTCAAGTTCTTCCTTCTTTGTCCCATTAATCGGACTTCATCGAAAAGGGTTGGTATATCAGAATGGTTCAATTTAACAGATTTATGATTGATCGGTTTATTTGATCCCTTAATGAACCCTACCATCTTGTTCTTTTTGGTGGTCACGGATAAGGATTGGGTAGATAGGGTAAGAACTTGGTATGAACATAAAAGGTAAAGAAATAAGAAAGAGTAATCATAGATAAGGATTGGATAGATAGGATAAGGATTCAATACGAGGATAAGGAAAAAGGAAATGGAAAATAGTGATAGTTAGAATCACATTTAAATTTTTTCTTTTCAAAACCTTTTTTAAAAGGACTGAAAATCACACTAATTGTTATAGAACTCAAAAGTCCCCTAAAATAACTAAAATCCACAAAGAAAACACAATACATAATTCATCGTTCTATCTTGACGCATAAACCGTCAACTGACTTGGGACGACCTAATCTTATCGATAGTTTTACCCTAAAAAGTTAGCTAACACCAACCCCTACATAACCAGTCAATCTTGCTATTCTCTAACGTTTCTTGATATTGAAATAGCTGAGAAAAAATAAAATAGAATTCTTTTTAATAGAGAGAAAAAGTACAAAGAAAAGAAATAGATAAGAAGGGCCAAGAACTTGAGATAAGAATGGATAGAAAATTTTTGCACATATTTTTAGTTTTTGAAAATAATAGTTCGAATTCAATCTAACTTACCTAGGTCAACCTACAGTCAAGCTCTGCTCTGATACCATCTCCGTGAGGTCTCCTCTGGAGAGGTCAACTCCACAATACCACATAACCTCCCAGGAGTCCGGTTATGCGTGAAATAGCACAGATACACCAACTTCGTAAGTTTTTACAGATTAATAATGTACAAATACAAGTTATACAATACAAAAAGACACAACACTTCCACAGAGATAGCCCGAATGTGGAGTCGACCTAGAGTTCGTGCTCTTCCTTGGCTTCAGGTTTTCCTGAAGTTGTTATATGCAAGAGTGGCCAAACTGGATACAACTATATATATATATATGCATGCTATATCGACAAGAGAAATGAATTATAAAGATATTCCTAGCATGGTGGTATAACCTATTCTTTTGTAAAATAATCTATATAAACATTTGAGAATATAAAACATGAATTAAATTCTATAGCCAATTCCATCCTAAATGCATCTAAGTATGAATATTCAAATTTTATAATAGTATTTAAGAAAAGTGCTCATGCCATTATACTGGATTCACCTATAGACACAACTCCATTGACCGGGAGTACGGCGTATTTGAATACAAATCGACTCTGCCGCGTCTGCTCAGCTTTACCCGAGGATTAACCTTAGTTAGCCAGACTAAAGGATAACATAGCATTTATATATTTCTAACCTTTTTTGACGTGTGAACGAGACCAATGGGCTATCTTAATAGGGGGCACCAATTCTAACCAGTAACTGGTAGATCCATCTCCTATTTAATAGTTGTTCGTCACACACTTGCTCGCTTGGTGGAACTTGGAACTCTATCTTAACAGACGGTACCGATCTGGTTAGTATCGGCGTTGTTACCCGTTGTTTACATAGCTCTCCACCAATAGGACTTCAACAACAACACTAAAAATCTCCCATGCATAGAATCACATGAATAAAACTCCTATGTTCTCAGGGAGATCAGAGACAAATATATAAATGCCATGCCGGTATAGCCGGTCCATCGGATGGACGAAACTATGTCTTTATTCTGGCATAAGAGTTTTTAAGTTTTCTGGCATACAGCCAAAATCATTTAGGTCATATGAATTATACTCTCTGGTATATAGCCAAAATTATTCTTATATCACATGAGATGATAGGACTTATATTTGCCTATCTATGAAATAATAGATCATTTTTCCATTCTATTATATGAAATAATGATATAATTTCATATACCATTGCATAAAATATAAATGCATATGATAATGCTCATTTTATTATTCTCATGATTTTATACTTAATGCAGGCTATCAGAATATTGTCTAAGGAGAAGGAGAATATATCTAATCATGTGAAATACTAAGCTTCTCCTTTTCTATACATAAAATAATAAGGATAGTTCTAATGCATAAAATAATAACTTATATGAACTAAAGATGTCCTTATATTCAGATAAAATATTAACATATATAACCTAAAAAAATCTAGAATCACATGAAATGATAAATTATGACTATCTAACTTAGCTAACCCATCCCACAAAACATCTATGTCTAATAATGCTATTTAAAACATGATAACTTATTGTTCTTGAACTTTATGAATGATCAAAGACAGTTTGATTTGCCTTTAGGATCAATAGTCTCAAATCCTTTAATTTCTTGAATAGTAGGGAAGATGCTTGCATCGATAATATGGTAAAGCTCAATTTCCTTTGTGAATTCAACGTCGCGATCTATCGGTAAATAATAAAATAAATTAGACGAGTAATTCCTAATAAACATCGAATAGAATTTCAAAAAGGGAATTTGAAAGATAATTTTTTAAGTCATTAAAGAGAAGTTGTTTGTTAGATCCTAGTATTTATATTTGAATACAATAGAAAGGAGTATTTTTAAAATATTTAGAAAGAGTAGTTTTTAGAGTTCGAATAAGAAGATTATTTAAAATTTAAATTTGGGCTTAAGTAGAAATAAAAGGTCAAAGGAGATATTTCCGATATATTAAAAAGGATAATAAATAAGTTTAAGAAAATGGAAGGAATTTAATATTATAAAATTTAGAAGAATTTAAAGGGGTCAAATTATTTTTCTAGGGTTAATTGTAAGATTCTAAAATTTAAAATTTGGGCTTATTTTAAAATAAAATTATTTACAAAATTAGGAGTTAAGAATATCCCTAAAAAGGAATATAAATTAATTTGATAAAAGAAATTTGGATTTGAGTTGATATAAAATAATTTATAGAAATTTGAAATTAAAAGTATTTCTAAAAAGAATATAGATAAATTTAAAGAAATTAGAAGAAATTTAAATTTGAAAAGTTTAAAAGGATCCATTCTTAGTTTTAAGGATTTAAGTTTGAATAAATATAAATATAAAAGAATTTTAAAACAAAATATTTTTGAAATATCAAAATAGTAGTTGAATAAGTTTAAAATTGTATAAAAATTTTAAAAAAAATGAGATTTTGAAGAGATCAAGGGGATCAACCTATTTTCTAGGGGTTTTCCTATGCTCTTCTTTACTTCTATTTCCTTAAAAAAATAATAAAGTGGAAAAAGAGTAAAAATGGCCTTCGGTCGGAATCGAATCTGACATTTCTAGGCAAGAATTTAATTCATTTTTCCTCCCCCACCATTTCCATGTCTTCCATACATTCCAAAATTGTGGTTTGTGGCAGCCTACCCCCTTACAAAAGAATCTCGACCCCGAGATTCGTCACTCTAGAAGGAACTCGGGAATTCGGCTCTAAGTCGGTCTTCCCGTTCCCATGTGGCTTCATCCGCGGTATGGTTGCTCCATTGTACTCGAAGCATCTTGATGGAGTTATTGCGGGTATGTCGTTCACTTTCTTCGAGAATACGAATCGGACATTCTTGATAGGAGAGGTTTGGTTTGAGATTAATGTCTTCAAGTGAGGTGTGCTTAATTGGAGTTCGAAGACATTTCTTGAGTTGTGAAACATGGAATACATCATGCACGTTGGATAGCTGAGATGGTAATTCCAACTGATATGCTACTTGTCCACGTTTGGAGATGATTTGATATGATCCAATATATCGAGGGGCAAGCTTGCCATGAATTTGGAATCGTTGTGTGCCTCGCATAGGAGAGACCTTAAGATAGACATGTCCACCCACATCAAAGCTTAGCTCTCGATGTCGACGATCAGAGTAGCTCTTTTGATGAGTTTGAGCTTCCATTAATCGGTCTCGAATAAGAGTGACATTCTTTTCAGCTTCATTAATAACAACGGGTCCAAAGAATTGTCTTTCTCCTACCTCATACCAATAGAGTGGAGTCCTACATTTTCTTCCATAAAGAGCCTCAAACGATGACATTTGAAGACTGGTCTGTAAGCTATTGCTATAGGAGAACTCAGCAAAGGGTAGACATTTCTCCCAATTGGTGTTATGTTCAAGCACACAAGCTCAGAGCATGTCTTCGAGGATTTGATTTGTTCTTTCCACTTGGCCTCCAGTTTGTGGATGAAAGGCGGTGCTAAAGAACAATTTAGTTCCAAGAAGTTCATGTAAATTTTCCCAAAACCGTGAGGTTAATTTGGTTCCTTGATCAGAAATTATGACTTTTGGTACACCATGAAGCCTTACAATATGAGTTAAATATAGCTATGCTATCTTGGCTCCACCATAAGTCACATGAACCAGAATAAAGTGAGCTACTTTAGTCAATTGATTCATGATAACCCATATAAAATCATGTCCATTGGGTGTTTTAGGAAGACCAGTTATAAAATCCAATCCAACCTCATAAAATTTCCATTCAGGTACTGGTAAAGGTTGTAGTTGACCAGCGGGTCATTGATGTTCAGCTTTTACACGTTGACATACGTCGCAAATAGCTACATACGCTGCTATGTCTTGCCTCATGCTAGGCCACCAATATTGAGTGCGTATTTCTTGATACATTTTTGTGCAACCCAGATGGATAGACAAAGGTGTTTGATGAGCATTAGAAAGAATGGTTTCTCGAAGGTGTTGATTATCAGGAACAAAGATTTGCTTGCCATGCATAATCATACCATCCGAGCTAATAGTGTACAGGGATTGTGGTTTTGAAGTGATCTCCCTCATAATCTCAGGTACTTCCTTATCAGTGGACTGAGCAGCTTTAATTTGAGAGTAGAGAATAGGTTGTAATGCCAGTGCAGCAACATAACCATCCTCTACCAATCCCAAATTCAATTTCTGTAGTTCAGAAGACAAAAATAGTTGATTTATTATCAGTAAAGATTTCACACCAGTTGCCGACCAGATAATGGCGCCAAATCTTTAGAGCATGCACTACGGCTGCTAGCTCCAAGTAATGAGTTGGGTAATTGATTTCATGTGGTCGTAACTGACGAGCAGCATAAGCCACGACTTTTCCTTCTTGCATCATCACACAACCGAGACCATGATGTGATGCATCGCAGTAGACATGAAAGGGTTTATGAGCATCAGGCATCACAAGCACTGGGGCTGTTGTGAGCCTTCTTTTGAGTTCATGAAAACTTGTTTCACATGCCTCAGACCATATGAATTTATTTTCTTTCTTGAGAAGTTGAGTCAAAGTTCTAGAAATTTTGGAGAAATTTTTGATGAAGTGACGATAGTAGCCAGCTAGACCAAGAAAACTCCTTACTTCAGGAACATTTTGTGATTGTTTCCAATGAAGTACATTCTGTACATTGCTTGGATTTACAGCAATATCACCTTCAAAAAGTACATGGCCAAGGAATCCAACTTCTTTTAACCAAAACTCAAATTTTGAGAATTTGGCGTAAAGTTGATGCTCACGGAGTTTATCAAGTACCATACGTAGATGTTGCGCATGCTCCTCCTCATTCTTGGAGTAGATGAGAATATCATGAATGAATACCACCACAAATTTATCAAGATATTCCATGAAGACTTTATTCATCATATTCATGAAAGTGGCTGGAGCATTGGTTAGACCAAAAGAAACTACGGTGTATTCAAATAAACCATAGCGAGTGGTAAAAGCAGTTTTTGGAATGTCCTCCGGTCTGATTTTGAGCTGAAAATATCCCAATCTAAGATCAATTTTTGACAAGACACGAGCTCCGGTTAATTGATCAAATGAATCATCGATCCTAGGAAGAGGATATTTATTGTTGATGGTGACTTCATTTAGAGGTCGATAATCCACGCACATTCGCATGGTACCATCTTTCTTTGGTGCAAACAACACTAGACAGCCCCAAGGAGATAAACTAGGGTGAATGAAACCCTTAGCCAATTGCTCATTAAGTTGCTTCTTTAATTCCATCAAATTTTCAGAAGTCATTTGATACGGCCTCTTGGCTATAGGTGCTGTCCCAGGGATTAAATATATCACCAATTCAATATCACGATAAGGAGGCATCCCTGGTAATTTGTCTGGGAACACATCAGGATATTCATTCACAATGGACACCATTTTCAATTCCGGTATGGTGAGGGATTGTGTAGAATGTTGTTTAGAAGTAGAGGTTTGCTCATAGGTGAACCTAACCAACTGACCATCAGTGCTATGAAGAGTTACACTTTTTTGGGCACAATCAATGGTTCCCTCATGTTCAGTTAACCAATCCATCCCAAAAATGACATCTAAACCCAAGGTGTCTAATAATATGTGGTTAGCTTAAAACTTTACCCCATCTATTATAAGTTCTATAGCCTTACATAAAAGTTTAATGACCATGGTGGATCCAAGTGATTGAATATGCATAGCATTGCTAAGAAATTCTGTTTTTAGATTAAGTTGTTTTGTTTTCAAGGTTGACATGAATGAATGAGTTGCACCGGAATAAAATAGAACTGTTACGGGAATGGAGTGCACAAGAGAAGTACCAAGTACGACGCTAGGTGCGTCGGTTGCTTCTTCTGCATTGACATGATTGAGTCGGCCCCTTCCAAAAGTTGGAGCTGACTTAGGAATAGCAGGAGCTCCACGCTGTCCAGCCTGAACCTGAGGAGGACCACGAGATTGTTGCGGTGCTCCCTGCGGGTGTGGTCCACATTTTCCAGTCTTAGGGTATGGACATTTAGGAGAGTAATGCCCCTTCTTGCCGCAGTTGTAGCATTTGACATTGGCATTACGAGATGCATCCCCCACCGCTTGAACTGCATGAGGGGCTTGACGAACTATCTGAGTTTGTGGACAAGGAGACACATACATCTGTCGTGGTGGTTGAGGTGCTATGGGACGAATCGCAGAAGATGGAGCAAGACGAGGCCGGGTGGAGCTACTGCCACCGGCAAATTTCTTTGCAGCTCACTTGCGTTTTCGGTCTTCAACCACTTCCTTTTCACTTGATTCAACACGAAGGGCTTTATCAACTAGTAACTTCATGCTGGTGATTTCGTGAGCAGCAAGAGCATGCTTGAGTTCAGATGCAAGTCGATCTCTGCATAGCTCAACCTTCTTTGCTTCAGTATTCATGTCAGCAGCGACATATCTACCCAGATAGTTTAAGCGTTCCATGAACTCCATAAAGGGCATGTTTCCTTGTTTTAAGTTAAGAAACTCCATCTTTTTGATCTCCATGAGATCAACAGGGATGTGAGTGGATCTGAAGCCTTCCCGAAAAACAGTCCAAGTGATAGGCTCCTCAGGAGGAATAAGAGTTTTGTACGTCTCCCACCAAGCAGGTGCTGCACCTTGCAGATAGTAAGAAGCAAAGGTAGCCTTCTCAACAGGATCACACTGGCAGAGATTCAGCTTGTTTTCGATATCGTGGAGCCAATCATCTGCTGCAAGAGGATCAGCAACGGAAAAGAAATGTGGCGGATGAGTCCGCTGAACGTCTGCTAACTTGGAGAGTGCTTGGTTGGCCTGATGTGCCATGGCAGCTCCCATGTTCTCAGAGTTCGCCACCATCCTTTCAAAGAGCCAATTCTGATTAGCTAAGAGCTGAGCGAGTGACGGTTCATCGCCATGCTACTCAGTGGCAGCATCACTTCGACTACTTCTGGCACGGGCTGCAGAGTGAGCGCCAGAGCTAGTATTTGTCATCGTGCGCTCATAGTACAAAAGTACATGAGCTATTTGTGCAAAGACTTGACATATACATCACTTTGAACATATAGTACATAGGAATGATTCCTTATAACTGAATTAACAAGTCATCCATTTCGTATTTGCATAAAACAAATTTCTGGACAGCAAGCAACTCATTCCAAAAAGAGCATAAGTATCATTCCAGTACATAGTTTTCAAAGGATCTAAGTGATCACAAACACATAGAGATGGATAATGGTCATAAGAAACCAAGTTCATGACTAGGGGTTACAAAATTTGACCATTAGAAGGATTACATATTAGGATGTCATTTCATACATCTTTTGGAAAAAGAAATGAAAGTTACACCCCATTGTTGATCCCAGATCGTACCAAAGATGGGTTGACTTGGAAAACCGCTCACTGGCCTGAGAGATTTGCTTTTACTCTAGTGCAGGTCCAAAGTATTGCTTCTTAGGTTCGTAGGCGTGCCAGTTGATTTGATCCTGCAATCAACAAGAAATAAAGAAACAAGTGTTAGTCTGCAAATGATAGCTGATCGGCTGGTGGCCGATGACGTATCGTCTGATGTTAAGCCGATGCAGTGTGCACTGAATTGGCCAGAGAAGTTAAACCTAATCGATCGGTTGAAGATATTCATAACACATAATCTAAATACTAAGATACATTTAAACTAAGTGATTGGGATAGATCGGTAGCGTACCGAGACAGTATAAACCACTTATATTCAAAAGTATCTTAATATGTAAATTATACATATTCATAGCATAGCCGATGTCATAGATTTAACGTGTACCAGCTAGTACTCCGATACCACTCTATACGACGCTATAGGTGCCGGTTTATTCAAAACCGACACCTATTGATGCTTTTCCATCCCCCACAGGCTAAAAAATAAAGAACCGACACCTTTAAATAACAATAGGTGCCGGTTCTAAAGAAAAACCGGTACCAATAGAATAGCTACCGTTTTTTCTTTGGAACTGGCACATATTGGTATTTAATAGGTGTCGGTTCTAAAGAAAAACCGGCACCTATACTATTGGTACCAGTTTTTTTAAAAACCCGACACATCCAATATAATTATAGGTGCCGGTTTTTTCTAAAAAACCACTACCCGATTTGAGCCGAGCCGAGAAAAACCCACTGTCTCTCTCTCCCTCTCCCACTATCTCTCTCCCTTATCTCTTCTTCTCCTCCCACCCGCTCTCTCCCACTCTTTCTCTCCCTTATATCTTCTTCTCCACCCACCGGCTCTCTCCTTCTTCTCCTCTCGTGGCGGTAGGCGCCGACGGCGACGGGCTCGTGGAAGGGACGCGGTGGTGGGCTCGCTGGGGTGAGGCTGCAGTCTAACGGAGGGGAGGCGACGGCAGGTGGAGGAGCCCTCCCCTCCACCAGATCCGACGGGAGGGGAGGCGGCGGCATGTGGAGGATCCCTCCTCTCCATCAGATCTGGAGGGAGGGGAGGCGACAACAAGGGCGGCGGGGTTTGCGGATGGAGGCGGCGGCGATCTCGTCGGGGGTAGGTGGCGGCAGGCGGCAGGCTCGACGAGGGGTGGCGGCGTGACGGCTCGAAGACGACTACTATGGCGATGTTAACGACCGAATTTGGTAAGCAACTCCCCGAGTTTGAAGCGAGGATTGAAGCGGAATGGGAGGAGAAGCGCGATCTGCGAAAACAGAAGCAAGATCGACTAAGTCCAAATCGGCTATGGAGCCAGTCGGCTGAGTCCGAGTTGGACCAGGATAGCCGATTCTGATTGAAGACCGAAGGTAGAGCCAATCTTGGAAGGAAAGCTTAGGGATAATTATTGGATTCGGCCCAGAGGATGTTAAAGATACTGCCATCTATGGATAAGGTCCTATAAACGGCAATTGTATCTGTAAAATAGGATATTTTGTAAAGATTCATTTTGTAACGTGGCATGGGACCCCGTCCCAGGATATTGTCATACTGTAAATAGTAGATAAGATATAAACTATAATCTACACGGATGTTGTTGTAACTGGGTATAAATAAGACCCGAGGGCTTGTTGTAATCAATCGAACGCACATCAATACAACTTCGACGCATCGCCAACCTTTCTGTTTTTACTTTTTCTCGACGAGTTCTTGCTTTGTTCTTGGGCTGCATCGATTTCGATCTCCAGGATACTCTGATTTTGATGTTGTAAACTACTTAATTTACCATACGCGACATATAATCTAGATCAATGTCTAGATCTATCTCTCCATCGGCTAGCATGTGCTTCAAGATAACAGCCGACAGAGCTAGATCTAGAGGTTGATTCAGATTATATGGTGTATCTACCATCTCGAGTAATTCTCATTAGTCTAAATAGATCTCATGCTTCTTTTGGTACTTAATGTTGCATCTAATTGACCTATTAAGTCGCCTTTAGAATTATATAGATCTATTCAGCTCAATGTTTATTATTAGAGATAGTGTCGCGGTTTCAGCCGGTCTTACCTGTTTTAATAATCTTTTATGTATTATTACTGTTAGATGTATTAGAACTGCCTTTTATATTAAGATCTTAATCTATTTAAATGTGCTAAGCTCGGTATCAATCTGTTAAATCACATTAATAGCCGATTGATCCTAGTTTAACACATTTACTTCAGATTAATATCTTTTTATTAAATATATCAGAGTACTAGCCGATTTACAATAGATCTACGACATTAGCTAGGTTATAAATGTATATAATTATTATCGAAATGTGCTTTTGGATATAAGTGATTTATACTGTCCCGGTATGCTACCAATCTATCCCAATCACTTAATCTAAACGTGCTTTGGGATAGCAATTATATATTTATGGATATCTATAGCCGATCGAGTAGGATCTAATCTTAACCAAACGTTTGTCTTTTGTTTTCTTGTTGGTTGCAGAATCAAACCAACTGGCACGCTAGCTCAATCACCAAAGGCAACCAATTTTGGACCTGCACTGGAGCTAAGCAGATCTCCCAAGCCAGCGCGTGGGAAAAATTCTCATCAACACGCTTTTGGCACGCCTGGTGGGACCCAACTTCCAGGTTCAGTACAATGGTGAACGTCATAGCCACGGAGCTAGACCAGGACAACATCATCCCTGTGACTATGGACAAACTGTCGGCTGAACAGCAGGCTGACTACCAGCAGATGGTGGAACGGTTGCAAGCACATTATTTTTGCGATCCTACACCCAGACTAGGTCTGGGTCAATCGTTCAGAAGTACAAGTTCGTGATCCCTGAGGACTTCGACTCCGGAACCACCTCCAGCGAGGACAAGAAGGGGAAAAAGAAGATTGAAGACATCAAGCAGGAGCAGGATGACTCTGGGTTGCACACGCCGGATTGACTCGGCTGTCCACCACGTGCTTGTCAACCAGTCAGGGATACTGGTGAACACATTGAATAACATGATAAGCGCCATGGTTGATTCAAAAATAGCCGAGCAGCTGCCAAGGGGGCCGACTTATTTCCCTGACGGCCAGTTCCCGCCTTCCAGGATGCTGTCGACACACGGATTGCCAGTTCCTCCACTCGGGCAGCCGACTCCTCCAGGGGGAGCCCCGATCCAGTCAAATATGCAGTCATCGGCTGCACGGTCACATCCCAATATTCTGGTTCGGCAGCAGCCCAAACACCAGGGCCACGCCGTCCAAATAATGACTCAGGAGCAGGTGGATGACATGTTCAACACCTATCGACGACCCATCATACATAACGTGTCGATTGGCAACTACTCACTGGAAACGCCTCATAACTCCAGCGGCAATTAGCGTCCCCCCGAGCAACCACCACCATTTGCTTCTCGGCCGCCTCCTGCCATGAACCAGTTTCAGCATCAGTTCCCAGGAGGCAACTACGAGCGGCACTACCGGCCTTAGACTCCGCCAATGCAGTATCGGCAAGGACCCAGCCATCACGAGCAATACGAGCCGATACCACAGGTGCAAGCTCAAGAAAACAAGCCTTGGGCCGATCTAATCGTAGACGTCATGCGTGATAAGTTGGGCCTCAAGCCGAAGGACTCCGGCAATATGTACCGGTACCCATACCCAACATATTTCGAGAGGGTGCCCCTGCCAAACCAGTACAAGGTGTCGGATTTCTCGAAGTTCTCTGGGCAGGATAACGTCTCAACCTACGAACATGTCAGTCGATTCTTGGCCCAGTGCGGAGAAGCATTGGCCACCGACGCACTCAGGGTACGCTTGTTCCCACTATCTCTCTCAGGATCGGCCTTCACATGGTTTTCATCCCTGCCCTACAACTCGGTTCAAAGCTGGGCCAATCTCGAGAAATAGTTCCACAGTTATTTCTACTCCGGCACACATGAGATGAAGTTGTCAGACTTGACCAGCATTAGGCAAAAGCACGAAGAATTGGTTCAAGACTACATCCAGCGATTCAGGGACATGAGGAACCACTGTTACAGTCTGTTGCTGTCGGATTCGCAGTTAGCCGACTTAGCCTTTCATGGCCTTTTGGTTCCCATCCGAGAGAGGTTTTTGGCCCAAGACTTCGAGAGCTTGGCCCATTTGGCCCAAAAGGTGACGGCCCACGAACAACACTTTCAAGAATCAAAGAAGGTCTTCGAGAAAGTTAGCCACGTCGCTTACGCAACGGACTCCGACTCAAGTCACGCGACGCGGAGGTTTGGCCCAAGACTTCGAGAGCTTGGCCCATTTGGCCCAAAAGGTGACGGCCCACGAACAACACTTTCAAGAATCAAAGAAGGTCTTCGAGAAAGTTAGCCACGTCGCTACGCAACGGACTCCGACTCAAGTCACGGCGACGTGGAGGTTTGGCCCAAGACTTCGAGAGCTTGGCCCATTTGGCCCAAAAGGTGACGGCCCACGAACAACACTTTCAAGAATCAAAGAAGGCCTTCGAGAAAGTTAGCCACGTCGCTTACGCAACGGACTCCGACTCAAGTCACAGCGACGCGGAGGTGGTAGCAGCTGAGTGGACCAAGAACAAGAAGGCCATAACTTGCCAGTGGCTTAAAAAATCGGCTAAGGAGGAAAAATATCACTTCAACATAACTAAAGACGATAGGATCTTCGATCTACTGCTAAGGGAGAAACAAATATAGCTTCCGGCCAACCACGTCATTCCATCGGCCGAGGAGCTCAAAAAGAAGAAATATTGCAAATGGCACAACACCACATCCCATAGCACCAACGACTGCAAAGTCTTCTGTCAGCAAATTCAGTTGGCTATTGAGGCAGGGAAAATCAAGTTTGAGGAATCGGCTAAGCCAATGAAGGTCAACGGCAACCCCTTCCCTGTCAACGTAGTCCAAGCTAGCCCAACGCGAGCTGATCGGCAGTACAGCATGGCGCACAGCTTATCCAAAGCCCAACAAGCAACCGCGGCCGGCTTAGATCACAAGGAGCCATCCAACAAGCCGACTGCAACCAACGCTACGCCAATCAACATGGTCTACACCAGTGGCCGATCGGCCAATCGTCGGCCCAGGCACATGGACAGCCGACTCTGGTTTCAATTGAGGGTTCAAGAGGAGGAAGAGGCCCGATGCGGCAAGCCGTACCAGAGGACGCCGGATCGGCTAGGAGTGGCCTATTTTCACCGCCACGATGACTGTGATGCACATTGGCAGTGTGAATTCTTTCGATTTTGCTGGGAATCGGGAATGAGGTTGCCCACACATGAAAATTGCCTAGCGTGCAGTGAGTACAGGGAGGACGAATGCAGAGACCAACCAAAAGATAACTCTAGCCGATTCGTCCCCAGGGCCATCCAGCTTAATCAGAGGAGACTGCCCGTCCATCAATGGTTGGCCCCAATTCACCAGGACTTCTTCCAAGAAGAGGACGAAGAGGAGGCTGAAGAAGAGCAATCGGCCAATCCCCAATGGTGCCCTTCGGACCTATTCACCAAAACTCAGAAAAGAAGAATTCAGAGGCTGAAAGCGAAGGACAGGAGGAAGAGGTCCAGGAGATGATCCAGCATCATCAACAACAACGAGGCAGGAAACAATGGCGCATCAAGAGGCATACAACCCCAGCCGATGAGAGCCCAGCTGATAAGGCCAGGAGGGCAGCAAAAGGAAAAGGAGTGACTTCTGCATCGGTCAATATGGTGGTCATATTGCCAGCTGAATTCGAGGCTGTCGAGGCCGATGTAGGCACGGTGGGAGATACCTTGGCTAAGCTAGTACTGTCCCCAGAACAGGCCATCTTTGAAAAACCCGACGGGACCAAAAATCAGCACTTGAAGCCCCTATATGTTAAAGGATTCGTGAATGGGAAGCCGATGTCAAAAATGCTAGTCGATGGAGGAGCTGCTGTCAACCTCATGCCCTACGCAACCTTCAGGAAGCTAGGCAAAGGAGCCGATGACGTGATAAAAACCAACATTGTGCTCAAGGACTTTGGCGGCAACCCATCGGAGGCCAAGGGAGTTTTAAACGTTGAGCTGACCGTCGGTAGCAAAACCATGTCCACAACGTTTTTCATCATCTATGGGAAGGGATCATACAGCCTACTGCTCGAAAGGGATTGGATCCACGCCAACTGTTGCATCCCTTCTACAATGCATCAAAGCTTAATCTAATGGCAAGGCGATAAGATAGAGATCGTGCCAGCCGATAGGTAATTCAATGTTGTTAACACCGACTTAACTTTCTGGGAAGTCGATGGCATTGATTGCCTATCTGGCAAAGTTTGGCAGGCCAATTTTCTGAAGGTGTTCGATTCTGACATGTAGCTAATTGGACACGAAGAGCCTTAATTATTACTTTGAAGGCGTCGTGGAGGGCTCGAGCGTCTATACCAAGGACACCGTGGACGACATCGACGGCAAACTAGGGCAAGGTTTTATGTCGGCCGATGAGTTAGAAGAGGTTGATATAGGTCTAGGGGATATGCCTAGGCCGACATACATCAACAAGAATTTGTCTTCTCAGTTTAGAATGAAGCTTATTGATTTATTGAAGGAATATAAAGACTGCTTTGCTTGGGAGTATTTTGAGATGCCTGGTCTTAGCCGATCCATTGTTGAACATCGGCTCCCCATTAAGCCTGGATATCGGCAGTACAAACAGCCTCCCAGGAGGTTTAAAGCCGATATGTATGATGTGATTAAGGCCAAAATCACTCGGCTATATGATGCTGGTTTCATTCGGCCCTGCCGATATACAGAATGGGTTTCAAATATAGTTCCAGTGATAAAGAAAAACAGCAAACTCAGGGTGTGTATCGATTTCAGAGATTTAAATAAGGCTACCCCTAAGGACGAGTACCCCATGCCTATAGCCGACCTGCTGGTAAATGCAGCCATCGGCCACAAAATCATAAGTTTTATGGACGACAATGCTGGTTATAATCAGATCTTTACGGCCGAGGAGGATATTCACAAAATATCTTTCAGGTGTCCAGGAGCAATCGACTTATACGAATGGGTCATCATGACTTTTGGCTTGAAGAATGCTGGAGCTACATACCAGAGGGCCATGAATTACATTTTTCACAACCTAATCAGCTTCTTGGTGGAAATCTATATCGACGATGTCGTTGTCAAATCCAAGGAAGTGGAAGACCACATACCCGACTTAAGGAAGGTGTTGGAGAGAACGAGAAAGTATGGCCTAAAGATGAATCGTGCAAAGTGCGTATTTGGCGTATCGGCTTACCAGTTCTTGGGGTGTCTTGTTCACGAGAGGGGGATTGAGGTGACACAAAGAAGCATCAATGCTATCAATACTATCTAGCCTCCGCAGGACAAGAAGCAATTGCAGTCTCTGATCGGCAAAATCAACTTCATCAGACACTTCATAGCCAATCTATCAGAAAAGATGGAGCCATTCACGCCTCTAGTATGGCTGAAAGCCGATCAAGCGTTCACCTGTGGAGCAGAGCAGCAGAAGCTTTGCACAACATTAAGGATTATCTAAGCTCCCCTCTGGTATTGATTTCTCCACAAAAGGGAGTATTGTTTAAGTTATATCTGTCAGCCGACGAGAAGTCGATAGGCTCAGTTCTGATTCAGGAGATCGAGGGAAAGGAGAAGGAAATTTTCTACCTTAGCAAAAGACTTCTGGATGTAGAAACAAGGTACTCTCCCGTGGAGAAGTTGTGTTTGTGCCTATATTTTTCATGTAAAAAGTTAAGGCATTATTAGTTATCCAATGAGTGCACCATAGTTTGCAAAGCCGACATAGTAAAATACATGCTATCGGCTCCAGTTCTGAAAGGATGAGTTCGGAAATGTTTATTTGCTTTAATGGAGTTTGATTTGAGGTACCAGGCACCCAAGGCAATAAAAGGACAAGCCATAGCCAATTTCATCGTGAAACACAGAGACAGCTCAATCGGCTCAGTCAATATCATGCCTTGAACTTTAACTTTCGATGGCTCAGTATGCACGAACGGGTGTGGCATCGGCTTGGTGATAATCTCTCCTAGGGGGGCAAGCTTCGAGTTTTCTTTCTCCGTTGCGCCTCATGCCAGAAACAATCAAGCTGAATATGAGGTCGTTCTCAAAGGTTTACAGCTTCTGAAAGAGGTTGAAGCCGATGCCATCGAAATAATGGGCGATTCACTGTTGGTCATCAGCCAGTTGTCAAGCGAATATGAATGCAATAATGACACGCGATGGTCTACTATCAAAAATGCCGAGAGTTGATGGACAGTTTTCGGCTAGTAACATTAAAGCACATCCCTAGAGAGCAGAATTCAGAAGCAAATGATCTGGCTCAAAGGGCATCACGCTACAGGCCGATGACAAAAGAAGTTGAAGTGGAGATGCAACCGTCTCAGCCGACGACTAGAGGCATGACGTCTACAACTATCTATAGAACCCTTCCCAGTTGGCTCCAAGGAAATTGCGCTACAAGGCCCTACGATATGTCTTGCTCGATGATGACTTATACTATCAGACGATTGATGGCGTGCTGCTCAAGTGCCTAAGTATTGATCAAGCTAAAGTTGTCATAGGAGAGGTGGCACTCATCAATCGGCCCACAAGATGAAGTGGTTACTTCGGAGAGCCGGATATTTCTTGCCGACTATGCTGGAAGATTGCTTCAAGTATTAGAAGGGTTGTCAGGGTTGCCAGAAGTTTGGAGCTGTCCAGAGGGCACCAGCATCGACTATGAACCCTATCATAAAGCCTTGGCCGTTCAGAGGTTGGGGAATCGACATGATCGGCCAGATCAATCCACCCTCGAGCAAGGGACACAAGTTTATATTGGAGGAAACCGATTATTTTACTAAATGGGTGGAAGCAATCCCCTTGAAAAAGGTTGACTTTGGGGATGCAATCGAATTCATTAAAGAGTATATCATATACAGATTTGGCGTCCCTCAGACTATCACTATAGATCAGGGATCTATCTTTGTTTCAGATGAGTTTGTTCAGTTTGCCGACAGCATGGGAATCAAGCTATTAAATTCTTCGCTGTGTTATGCTCAGGCTAATGGACAGGCTGAAGCTTCCAATAAAAGTTTGATCAAGTTGATAAAGAGAAAGATCACTGAGTACCCAAAACAATGGCATAACCGATTGGCCAAATCACTATGGGCTTATCGGATGGCCTGTCACGGATCAATCCAGGTGCCTCCGTACAAGTTGGTCTATGGACATGAAGCAGTTTTGCCATGGGAGAATATCATCGGCTCCAGAAGGATTCGGTTGCAGGATGAGTTAACATCCGATGACTATTATAATCTAATGGTGGATGAATCTGAAGACCTAGTTTTGTAAAGGATGCGTGCCTTGGAAAAGATGACTAGAGATAAAGAACACGTAGCTCGTCATTATAACAAGAAAGTTGTGCCTAAGTCATTTGAGGAAGGCGAGCTTGTTTGGAAGCTGATCATGCCAATCGGATCAAGAGATAGCAAATTCGGCGAGTGGTCACCTAACTGGAAGGGCCTTTCAAGATCCACAAATGCGTCTCTAAGGGAGCCTACATGTTGGAAGGAATTGACGGAGAAGTGTTTGGAAGGGCTCTTAACGGCAAATATTTGAAGAAATACTACCAAAGTATTTGGATCAATTCATGATTCGGCTAAGTCCGTGCCAATCCATGCTAGCCGATGTGTTGTGAAATCATATACATCGCCTTTAGAATATTTTACCTCCACGTTTTTCCCCTTTGATTTCTCAAATCGGCTGCGATTAGCCGACAGGTGTTGGATGGTTTTGATTTATAATTTTATTAATGCTGGAGGCAACATTGAGAAAATTAGGAGGCATATATCATACAAAATCAGAAATCAGAACTAAAGGACTTTAAAATTTTCGGGGCTTCGAAAACTTTTAAGGCATTCAAGATATGGAGATTGAGTGAATTGGCAACAAACATATGATCAATATTTAAAGTGCAGTGGTCTGATTACAAGAGTTATGTATACAAGTTGACATTAAAAGCTCAAGACTAAAGTCCTATTACATGCCGAGGAATTTCTCGATGGCCGACATTGCTTTGTCCTTGATGGTATTGACTTGATCGACTATTGCGAGGTCCTCTTCCTCGGTGCCCGAGATCACCTTTGCCGACTTATTCAAATCTCCCAAGTGCTTGAGGGTGGAGGTCACTTTAACTCTTTGTTCTTCGGTGGCCTTTGGGAGATCGGCTAGCACCTGCTTCTCTTCGGTGATTTTGGCCCTGTATTGTTCCAGCTTCGCCAGCAAATCGACTTCTTCTGCTTCAAGTTGGCTAATTTTCACTTGTGTAGCCGATGGGTCGACGTCGCTCGTCCAACTTAGCCTTTTCGGCCACCAAGTTCTCCATGGTAGCATCAATTGTAGCTGCCAAGTTGACTTGGGCTTGTCTGTTAGCCACTCTTTGCATGGCCCCCTCCAACCTGAAGCGGTGAAGATCGATGTACGCAGCTTGGGAGAGTGTCTTAGCAAGATCTTCAGGGAGCTGATCTTGAATATCATTGAAACGCGCTTGGATCGGCCCACATTCCATGACCAATTGGTCTACGTTGATGTCCAGCCGACGGTTGATTTCTAAGAGTTTCTCTCTATGGTCGTCGGCTATGGTGACCTGATCCTGGCTGGTGGCTTCTTCTTCGATGATGATGAACTCATTGATATCAAATGGCACTAGATCGGCTAGAGTCTCGCAAACAAGTTCAGAATTGTCGAATGGAGCATGACAAATGATTCAAGATCTTAAGAGGGAATGAAGCTTACTCGAATAGTAGGAGCTGGCGCAGGCACTTCTTCGGCATGGGGCCTGCCCGTAGCTGATGGAGTTCTCTCACTAGACGCATGGGGGGCAGCCGACGGAGACCGAAGAGGCTACAAAAAAGGACAAGTGTCAGTACAAGTCGACTAAAGAAAAAATAAGTGAAAAGAGAAGATGAGAATAGAAACTACTGGTGACGCTGGGCGAGGAGGCCGATTAGCTACTCTTTTATACTGCAAGAAGAATTTGGTCAGGGTTTGAATGATTTGAAGATCAGATTCAAAAGGAAGAATACATACCGATCGCTTCGGAGGAGAAGGGACTGGTGGAGCTGGATCGTCGGCCAGCGGGTTGTTTGAGTTGTGGCTTGAACTACTTGATTCTGCCGCTTCTTTGACAGCTTGAGAGATTTCCTTGTCCATGACTTCTTTGTTGAGAGCTTCGTCGATGCCGGGATCGAGGGAAGGCATGCCGTCGACCGGCCCACGGCGGCTTCGCTTTTCGCCGTGCATCCGATGGGCTCGTGGCCGATGGGGCGGCTCTCTTCTTCCTCGTCACGGCTTGGAGAGTTTGGCCGTGAAGCAGGGTCTTTGTCTTCGGCGCGTTGAAGCCGATAGCCGATGGAGCATAGCCGCTACTGTTCGAGATGAGGCCGAGGTGGTATTCAATTGTTATGCCCGAGTTGCTCACTGTCGGGGGATCAGAGTCTGTTGTCTGCAAAAGAGAGGTTGATTAAGCATTAAGAGATAACGATAGCTGATTTATCAAGAAGAAATATTTAAGGATGAAGATAATTATCGAAGGGATTTCGTCTGGCAGGAGCATGGTGAGGTACATGGAGGCGCGTTGATGGAAGATGTGCTGCTTGATCTCCACCCACCACTTGTCATAAGATGCACTCCTTTTGTGAGCCAGTTCTATGATCCCGATGCTGCCGAGGGGTGGGGTCTCTCTCTCTATCCGATTGTCCATCATTAGTCTTTACTCGATCACCCCTCGGGTTTCAATCTTGTCAGCATAGTAATAACCGATCAGCAGCTGCCCAAGTCCAAATTGCCTTCCAGCCGATGCAGGATAATAAAATTCATAAGTCTTCAGCACGTTTCGGCCTTGGTGTATTCCAGTCGACAGTATGCAAGGGGTGAGCGCTGTAGTGAAAATCTCTCTGCACTTGGGGTATCGATTCGAGTTTAGCTCATCCAAGTTCAACTCGACTGGTAATTCAAACTCCACTCGGTCTTCATAGAAAAACCAAGTCCGATTGTTCTTCGCAAGGCCATCATAAAAGGATATGAACCAACTGGCCAGGAGTTCGCTTGATTGTTTCGACCCGGCGTGAGTGGCTGTGGCCTCCCCGAAGGACAGACACCTCCTGGTGGTTACTTCATTCCCTTCATCATCTTCGACCGGCTCCAACAGACGGAAGCTGCGTCAGTTAGCCGTGGCTGTCCAGCAATCTTTTGGGTTAGCAGCACGAGCCATAGTTGCAAGAACCACCAGGGGCCTCCAGTGCCGATTGATATCTCAACGACTATTTTAGCCGATACCTGGTTCAGTGTCTGATAAAGGTATCCTAGCAAGAATTTGCCCAAACCAATTCTCTTCTTGTCGACCAGGGCTTTCGCTACTACTTGCCAGTTGGCTGTGGGACCGTAGCTTGATCCGCAGAACACAAATTTCTCCAGCCACATCATCAAGAAGGCGGTGTGCTCTCTGGGAGTAATTGGTCAAGTCCCCATGTTCATGCTAACATATCCGTTCCACCCGCCGATTGCTTTGGTTTTAAACGAGAACTGACCCTTGTTATCTAGCCGGTTGGGATTAGCTGATGACATAATGTCCAGACCTGTTATCATAAAGACATCGGCTAGAGTTGGGGTCATTGCGCCTTGTTGGAAGAGGAAGGCATTAAGGGTATTATTCCAGAAGTACGTGGCAGCCGACATTAGTGGTTCATCTTTGGGCCTGTCGGCTACAAATAAGGATCGACATTGAGCTATGCCTACTTCTTCCCAGTGGGTTTGTTTGCTGGCTACTATTCTTTTGTACCAAGTCGGCCAGGATTTGTCCGTTGAGGGCCAGGACTTGAAGGTACCATTCCAGTGAACCAAACTAGGGCTTCTAACTCTATAAGGTACCCTGTTGGTTTCGGCAATGATAAACTTGTTGGATCTGTGTTGCTGATGGGCCCTAGGTAATATCTTTGATCATTGAGTAAGCTTGGGATGACTATTTGATGGGCAAGTTTCTACAATCGGAAGAAAGGGGCCAAATCAAGATTCATAAAGCCTAGAAGTCCGATTTACGGCTAAAAGCAGAAAAGGAAGGGATTCAGCCGATGGGGGCGTACCTCGGGGAACTCGACGGGAGCAGAATCCGATGGAGCAGCAGGGGCCGTCATTGCCGCGATTGAGGTCGCTGGAGAGGAAAGATCGCTGCTGCGGAGTTGGGGAAGCCGAGGAAGTCGTCGGAGAGCTCGAAGAAAATTGCTGGCTAGGGCTTTGTGGATTGCGTTTGACAGCGTGAGTCTGTTCGGCGCGGAAGGGTGTTATTTAAAGAGTTTTTGTAACGGTCGAAACAGACTCGACCTAGGGTTGTGCTGGGATAAGATTGCACAAAATTGGCTACGGAGCCAGTCGGTTGAGTCCAAGTCGGACTAGGATAGCCGATTCCAATTGAAGACCGAAGGTGGAGCCAATCCCGGAAGGAAAGCTTAGGGATAATTATTGGATTCGGTTTCCAGAGGACGTTAAAGATATCGCCATCTATGGATAAGGTCCTATAAACGGCAATTGTATCTGTAAAATAGGATATTTTTTAAAGATTTCTTTTGTAACGCGGCATGGGACCCCATCCCAGGATATTGTCATACTGTAAATAGTAGATAAGATAGAAACCATGATCTACACGGATGTTGTTGTAACTGGGTATAAATAAGACCCGAGGGCTTGTTGTAATCAATCGAACACACATCAATACAACTTCGACGCATCGCCAACCTTTCTGGTTTTACTTTTTCTCGATGAGTTCTTGCTTTGTTCTTGGGTTGCATCGGTTTCGATCTCCACGAAAGGTAATTTCTTTTTACAAGCGGCTTACGCTATCGAGGCCAGTGCTTCCAGCATTATGATACTCTGATTTTGATGTTGCAAACTGCTTAATTTACCATATGCGACATATAATCTAGATCAATGTCTAGATCTATCTCTCGATCGGCTAGCATGTTCTTCAAGATAACAGCCGACAGAGCTAGATCTAGAGATTGATTTAGATTATATAGCGTATCTACCATCTCAAGGAATTCTCATTACTCTAAATAGATCTCATGCTTCTTTTGGTACTTAATATTGCATCTAATCGACCTATTAAGTCGCCTTTAGAATTATATAGATCTATTCGGCTCAATGTTTATTATTAGAGATATTGTCGGGGTTTCAGCTGGTCTTACCTATTTTAATCATGTTTTATGTATTATTACTGTTAGATGTATTAGAACTACCTTTTATATTAAGATCTTAATCTATTTAAATGTGCTAAGCTCGGTATCAATCTGTTAAATCACATTAACAGCCGATTGATCCTGGTTCAACTCATTTAGTTCAGATTAATATCTTTTTATAAAATATATCGGAGTATTAGCCGATTTACATTAGATCTGCGATATCAGCTAGGTTATAAATGTATATAATTATTATACTAATGTGCTTTTGGATATAAGTGATCTATACTTCTGGGTATGCTACTGATCTATCCCAATCACTTAATCCAAACGTGCTTTGGGATAGTAATTATATATTTCTGGATATCTATAGCCGATCGAGTAGGATCTAATCTTAATCAAATGTTTGTTTTTTGTTTTCTTGTTGGTTGCAGGATTAAACCAACTGGCACACCCGCTCAATCACCAAAAGCGATCAATTTTGGACCTGCACTGATAGATCTCACAGGCGAGCGCGTGGGAAAAATTCTCATCAACAGGCGGTAGCTATGCGACCGTGCGACAACAACAGAGTGGAGTGATCTTTTTTTTATTGCCAAGATCTGGGATGAATTTGAGTGTCAAATTTTGTGCTGTGGATGAATAGATTGATATGTAGGCGAGGACCGAGCGAGTGGTGGCCGGAATCTTAGCGTAAAACAACTAGAAGATGACAAGCCCAGCGCAGCACGCTGCAGCTTGCTTGCCATGCAAGCACCCAGCGACCTCTAAGCGCATGTAGTTACAACCTAGCTACTTCCTTCCATCATAAGTTATTTCTAAGAAAATTAAGAAGAAAACTGATTAGATAGTCATGGATTGTGATTGGTTACCATAAGAAAACATATAAAGAGCAGTGTAAGTTACTTTTATGTATTTTTGGGATGTAAGGGACACTTAGCTAGTGGCGAGCATGGACAAGTCCTAATTAATAAATTAAATTTTGATTCATGAAATAGATAAGCTATTAGCGGGAACCGAGAGCCGGATATGATATGATGTGTTTGTTTGTGTTGTTTTAATTATAGAAGGCAGGCAACTGGGTCGCCGGGTGAGCATCATCTAGAGATGATCAGCAGCGCCTAGTGCCAGCTGCCGTTCCCTCAGCAGCAAAGCACTTGTGGGCTGCCACTACCTTGCCCCTACATTGTGTCGGCTCACCACTACCTCATCAAACAAAACTAGATATACATCCGTGCGTGCCGTTGGTCTATGTAGCTATAAAGGCTTGATTGATTTAAAGTATCAGAAAAAAATACATGCCCCTCATAGGTTTAATTTATCATTGCTATTGTTAATTAATTTGGTGAAAATAGATGCTTCGATAATCAATTCATACTTTCCTAGGGGTGTTTGGTGGGCACATGATCTTTAATTCATACTTTCATACTGGAATGCTCATGGATGCATATGCTCAACGCACACAGAGAAGAGGACCACCCTATACTAATTACAAGCCATAAGATAAATCTCAACAAATCTCAGTACATGGATCTTGTTACCTCCTAGAACACTTATTAAGAGCGAAGCAGAGAGAGACAGTGAGACTAGTAGAGTTACTTGAGGACTTAAGG
Source organism: Oryza australiensis (assembly GCA_019925245.2). Classification (NCBI taxonomy): domain Eukaryota; kingdom Viridiplantae; phylum Streptophyta; class Magnoliopsida; order Poales; family Poaceae; genus Oryza; species Oryza australiensis. The sequence continues at coordinate 1,775,697 of JAIFGZ020000126.1, forward strand.
CATCAGGCATCCCTTGATTAATGGCTTTCAGCCTTTCACGACTTTTGATATGCATATTTACCAATTTAATAAGCATGGTTAGGATATTCATTTGGGAATATATTGGATGGAATGATTCTAGAAAAGGTCCATACAAGTCGAAAACCTAGCCATCCATAGACTCGTGTAGCCATGTATATTAACCTAGCTAGTAGCAACATCACCACACCAAGCACTTACTCAATAATTAGCTTAGTTTTTATAATGCGATGATGATAGGTATGAGAATATATATATATACACATAATCAAAGAGCAAAATTAATTGTTTTCAAAAAGGCTGGGCGATGATAGGAATTTGATGAGAAATTTGATCATGCATTTCTGGCTTATTGTTTGGTTAGTGCACTAACCGGTGTCCAATTTTTTTAGGATAGAGATGACCGTCACACTGCTGCACGAGATGTATTCAGTTTTGGTATGATCTTCATGCTCAACTATGGGCTGTTTTCTAGGCTTACGACGTAATGCCAAAAGAATGATTAGAGGATTTTTGTTCATCAGCTATATTAGTGAATTCTTGTAGGAAATGCATTAGATTAGTCTGATGAGTAGGGGATTTTTCCAGTATATCCTTTATATTCTGTTTTCTCAAGACAAAAGGTACATCATGATGATCTACAGTTGACAATATTTATATGCCTCGGTGTGTTTGCAGATATTTAAGATCCACTGCTGAAGAATAGCATATTTGTCCCGGTTGATAACCCCTGTAGTCCCGGTTGTCAAACCTAACAACCGGGACTACGAATCCGGGACTAAAGATCGCTATCTTTAGTGCCGGTTCAAATAACCAGGACTAAAAATGCATCTTTAGTCCCGGTTGAAGCCACCAACCGGGATTAAAGATGGCGGCGCCACGTGGCTGGCTCCGCCATCTTTAGTCCCGGTTGGTGGCTCCAACTAGGACTAAAGTTTTTCTTAATTTTTTTTAATTTGCTCCCGTTGTTAGCTTGCTTCTGCTTGTTTATACACACATATATATATATTTATACATATATATGCAAATATGTATATATATATGTGTAAATACATAACACACACATATATATATATAACACATAACATACATATATATATGCAAACAGCATCAAAATTATTTTTTTCAACGATCGAATACAACAAAATGCAACAACAAAATTCACACATATATACAACAGATTGTCCACAAATTGTTCACATATATATATATAACAAAATCGTCCACACTATATATACAACAAAATACAACAATAACATCAATTTTCCTCAAGTTCTGTGGTCAATCATGGCCTGTTTCTCCTGATGTTCCATGACGAGAACATGCTATTATTAGAGAAATTCCAAGTTACTTCTGTTGTTCTGTTGAATCTTGAATCGCAGTGATTCTGCATCTCTTTTGGAAACCCCTATGAGTTCATTGTCTTGTAGAACTGTAACAAAACTTGTGTATCTTTGATTGATCTGGATTGCTGGATTGCTGCATTGCTTGTCTAGTTAATCTATTGCTGTGAAATATTATTTTTTTGTTAATCTATTGCTTGTCTAGTTAATCTATTGCTGTGAAATATTTTTGTTCTCTACAAGAACCGGCACCTATTAGCCCGAATAGGTGCCGGTTGAAAAACCGACACCTATGACTTCGGTCATTGGTGCCAACCAATAGGTGTCGGGTCCAAAACCGACACCTATTTGGGGTTCCGAACCGACACCTATTAGGCTTTTTTTACTAGTGTTAACAGATCGATAACAAACTTAACATATTTAATTATAGTGAGATCTTGATATAAAAGACAACTTTAACATATCAAGTAAATACAAAATATATAAGACAGTTAAAATAGAAGATCGGCTGAAATCTCGATACTATCTCTAGTAGTGATCATAAAACAAGATGGATCTGTTATGATTCTACAAACGACTTAATAGGTTGGACCTAACCGATGCAGCATTAAGTAGAAAAAGAAGCATAAGATCTAAACCAATCTATGAACACCTTTCGAGATGGTGGATACACTATATAATCTAAATCGACGACGAAACCTAACCCTATCGGTTGTTGTCTAATAACAAAAACTAGCCGATTAGGGCTAGATCGCATTATTGATCTAGATTATACAGTATATATGATAAATCGACTATTATGTAAACAAGATTAGAGTATCATAATGATGGAAGCACAAATCCCGAGAACACAAACCGCCATAACAAGCTTTACCTTTTCGCTGGAGATCGAACGATGCAACCCAACTGGAAGTAATAACTCGTCAAAACAACTAAAAGAGAAAAGGGTGGCGATGCACCGAGGGTTGTATTGAACTTGATTGTTGATAATTTATATGATCCTGGGTCGTATTTATACCCAGACACAAGATAAGTCCGTGACGGACACGATTCCTATCTCTATTACAATTTGAATTACAAATATATGCCTAAAACAAACTCTCACTGACATTATCTATAAGGAAACTATTTAAAATATTCTAATTAATAGATACAATTCTAATTAATTCGTGTATGGCAATCTCCATGAAGCACATTAACCGAATCCAAAGATAATTCCAACGTCTTCTCTCCGAGATCGGTCACACCAGCCATACTTATCGGAATCGGCTACATCGGCTATCCTTGTATGATTCGGTATCAGCCGACAGCTACCTTAGCTGATTCGATCACCAACCGATAAACCCCTCAGCTGATTTGGTCTGCACTTGGTGTGCACTTCATCTTCGGAAGAACTCAATTCTCTCCAAATCGGCTTCGGCTTTAGATCCAAACCTGATAATTTGCTTACCAAATTTGGTCGTTAACACCGATACATTTTTCCTTAACACTCCATTCTATGGAACTTGGGAGAATCCGATGGGAGGTTGAGGCACCGTAGTTGACGGAGTGGCCATAGTCAAATGGTATCGTCTCCCATTCCGCTCGAATACGTAGAATGGTCCTAGTAGCTCCGGATCTCCAACAAGTGCAGGGTCTGGCATGGTTCGACGATTGCGGTGGAAACCAACTCTCATGTGGGCTCGAGTGTTTATGTTTTGATAAATGCCCATGGGAGGAAGCAAGGTGTCAATAAGAGGTTGAAGTTCATGATTCCCATAAATAATGGCATTATCAAAGTATTCTTGATGCCCGAGTGGCTCTATTCGTTTATCAAGCATAACCATCCTAGCTTGCAATCTACGCAACTCAGTCATAGCATTTGCAGGATACCTATCCATAGCACAAATTAGGCCGGCTAAGAGAAGCTGTGGAGAGTCAATTTCTCCCACGTGTCCCTCAAGACTTGGATAGTAATTGGCGATAGCTTGATTTGCACGAGCTAGAAAATAGTGAAAGAACCCATCTATTCTTGGCCTATGGTGTCGGTAATACACAATCGCTTGAAATGCAGCCCCATGCATTGCTGAGGGTGCATCCCAACCATAAGCTTGAAAATAAATGGGTGATTCACAGGTCCAAAGTCCCCGTATACATAGTTCAGCCATATAAGCTCGGAGAGATGAACTCCGCTCAAGAGAAAAGAAATGATACTCCGGTTGGTGGTTATGGACAAGATGTTGTAGCATAAGCCACAAGACGTGAGGTAATGATCCTTCCTCATATCCTCCGGAATAGCCTAATGGTTTCCACACAGTAGACATCTACAAGATTTGGAAATATAGACCAATTAGAATTTCAATTGAAACCCATTAGGAACTCGGAAATGGTGTTATGGTGATTGTGTTATGTTCTGACCGACCATCTATTATGCAATAGATTAGCCTTAGTTTGACATGTGGATAAATGAATTTCTTGGTTAAATACATACCTCAGGATGCCCTCATTGTATCCCATATTATGGTATAAGATTTACAATTTTTAGACACATATATTTATCTGTAATTAATTTCTAAATTAGTTGATGCAGTTCTGAAACTACAGGTTGATCTGTACTGTTTGAATTTTTAACCCATTCTGCACGCATGCAAAAATTCTAGGAAAAATATTTGAGTCTCCTAATCAAGTTAGGTAGCTACTGGTAAATTGGAAAAAATTAAGCCTTCGTATACTGGTCTGTAAAAAAATGGGAAAGACGACAGCTACATGCTCTAGGATCTGCGCAGCATGGAGTTTTGCAATCTTTAAAGTATGATGCAAGCATGAAAAATTCGCACCAAGATTAGGACATGCTAAAGGCTTAATGCAGAGGCTTCACAAAATCTGGTGGTCTTTAAATGACAAGAAATATATGGTTAAAGACAAATCAATCCCATCCTGCCCCATTCTACCATCTTCTAGGCCATCGTTAGAAATTTAAATTTTGAATTCAACTTCGGAAAAGAGAAATTAGCCTTTATTTTACTGGAAAGTTTTTGAACCCTTCAAGTACTAACTTGAATCGAATTTGTTTCTGCTTCAAGTACTAACCCTTAGTCTTCTCTTTGAGTTTCTGCTTTTCTACTCATGCATGTTCCGGTCCTATAGAGTAAGATGAGGTTTTAAAATCAAAATGATATTTATAGGAAAGAAATTTATCCAAATAGGGCTAAGAAGTAAGAATATATTAGATTTTGCAAAAATATTTTAGTGAGGACATTGCCCTCCAAATATTTTCTTTTGAAGCCTTGCTACAGTTCAGTCTTAAAAGGGTTCCTGCAGTCGGTCTAGGCTCTGATACCAATGCTGTCGGACGCGCTCTGAACCTCTTATTATATTTGAAGGATGAATAGAATATCTCAATTCTCCCATCGGACATAATAGGATACCGATGCTCCGAGAGAAAGATAAATAAGATCTTGCTAGGCCTTTAGCCTGCCAGTCAACTTCAGCCTGAGATGTGCCTGTGCCCATCAAACCACTCGATGGCAGCGACCAAATGTGTTACACATTTCAGGAGATGTGACACAAAATGGCTAAAGATCAATATTGTCTCAATTATCTGTAACTCATACTCATCTTTAATATGTCCCTGGCAAAAGGAACACACTAAACACTTTCATCCAAGCACATGATATCTGTAACATTAGTAATTCTAGATTCTAAGTCTTAATTAGACTCATACAACATAGTGCTCAGATATATATGGCCGACCGACCAAATAATTAGGTTCGCAGAAGCATCTTCTACCCAAAAGATCTTTCATGAAACCGACTAGGGTAAACCCTAGTAAGAACCATCCTAGAAGAACGAAGCATCCCTTGCGAAATCATCCTCCTCAGGAGTAATCTCACCTGCACCCAAGTCTAAACATACAACAACACAATATATATACGAAGCAAGTGTCAGTACAATAGATTGTACTAGCAAGCACCAGACAAGCGTAATACTCGACATGCATGGCATATTCAAAGTAAAGCTCTCATTGGGTACTTTTAGCATAAAGCAAGTTTTGTTTTGCAAAATCCATTTTCAAATTCAGATATTTCATCAATTAAATTTCAGCAAGCTTACACTTAGCAAATGGGCATCGTAATGGATGATAATCACATATAACATGGCACCTTATTGCCTTCCATGGCAGCAAGGATATAATCCACAAATCATATCACATTTTGAAGATTAAATTCAGCTTTTGGGAAGATCAAGACGCAAGACTATACTCAAGACTCATTCATAGGCCGCTAATAACCACGAGCATGGCTAATCGATTAGTTTTAACTCTGCAGAGTACATACACTTCACCCACATGATGCGATATAGCAAACATGCAAAGCCCTTCAAATATTCATGATTTAGCCTTACACCAACACGATACGTGTTCCTCCATCCTAGTCATACTGGAAATATGACCTAGAACTATTATGTGGTGGGCCCATGCCTTAAACTTAATGTCATGGTGGCGGACACGACAGGAACCCACCACACGACATAATATCGTTGTATTGGACAGAATTAGTCACCTATACTACAACGTCAGGGCAAATAGGAAGTTCCTCTAAGTTATTCGAACTCCTACCCACCGACCTATCAAAATGTAAGGCTAAACCATAAATAATTTATTAAGCTTGGGCTATCCCATACTAGCACATGTGGTTGTACTGTATTTGAAATGAACTGACATTGAGTGAAGTCCTTAGGTCAGTCTAGGCACTCTCTCCCCCTATAAACACACAACTAATCACCATACGTGTACCACATGAGGCCCTAACCTAAAATCCACATTTTTTCCAACATTTTATTTGGCAAATATTATGTTTCTAAATTTTAGTTCAGATCATAAATCAAATCATTTTATTTAAGTATATATAATTGAGCCCAAATGGCAAGTAAACATAGCACTAAGCATGGCTAAGCATTCTCATATACTTGTAACCTCAAGCACCTTACTTAATGTGGTAGATTAAATTGTTTCCAAGGCTAGGAATGATGGCTAAGGTCTTTTGTGGAGTTTAGGTGATAATGCTAGTCGAGGAGTTGATCTAATAATTTTTACAAAGTTTTAGTGTATTAGTGTACAAATCAACATGCATATTTTGCAATTCTTTTCAAATAACCTCCAAACATAGGTTCAATGTGATCAAAGAAGGGAGGTGAAAAACTTGCCTTTCTCTTCCTCTCCTTGTTCAGCTATAAAATAGATCTCTCATAATTCGACTGCGAATCGTCTAAACATACATATGCAAAAATTTAAATTACGAACATTCATAGAAATCCAATATGCTCTAAAAATGAATGCTTCTCATAGGTTAAGTGTGTTCTATGTTAAATTGACTTTTCTGTGGACGAATTTTCATTTTAACAGCTTTTATTAAAAAGTTACAAATTTTTAAGGTGTCTACATGTTAAATATAGAACTATATGCATTTTCTGATTTTTGAGGTATAAATCTTCATGTTTCTGTTAAGTTAAACATTTTTATAATGCAGAGCATGAAAATATGATTCCAAAAAAATTTAGTTTGCAAATTTTAGAGTTAGGATGAATTTTCTATGATTTTTAGAAATTAGATTGTACATGTGGTGGTTATTTTATTATACAAATTATTTGTGTTGTTTAGGTTAGAAAAAGTGTCAAATTTTATATTACTAAATTTAAGCTCATACTTTGATGATTTTACAGAAATTTAGTTCACTCCATTTAGATTAGAAATTAATTTTCTACAAATTTTACAAGTTAGAGCATGTTTTATGTTAACTATTCTTTGTATAAAATCTTAGACTGTAAGGATAGGTTTTTATTCTACCACATTAAAGTTCACAATTTTATGAACTTACTGAAGTTGATCTCACCTCTAAATGTGTTATATTTGATTTTATATGAATTTCACAATTTTGACATAATTTTCAATTTAAAATATATTGCTTTAGCTATTTTTTCTTTTATATTTTTGAATTATGCATACACAGGGTCCACTGTCAGTCTCTTGGCAATATGCAAAAAGGTCCTTAGGGTTTCTCAGGAATCAACGTGTTGTCCCTAGCACGTGCTAAAACAAAGTTCATTAAGAGTCCTTAAGGTTTTCTCTATTTATAATTAAGTCCTGGGTCCACATGTCATGCTAAGCATTCTTACAAATTAAACCTTACAAGTTTTAAACTATTTCTAAGCAGGTCCTCAGCGCCTAATGTGTTAGTGATATGCCCTAGAGGCAACATGGAGATGTTGGATATCACGTCAATGTTTATTCAGTTCCATGAAATAGACATCTTGTATTGATCAATAAGTACGTGACTTATTTATGAGACTCGATATGTATGAATCTATTTCTAAACGATCCTCGATCATATGTCATATTGTTGGAACAAATATGATTCTAAGATCGGCATGTTTATTGATTGATGATCATGTCTCATAGATCATGGGTATGGAGATACCAAATCAATAAACATGGACATATGTGTTAGAGAACACATTGTTGGATAGACCCACCATGAGACACTACAGAATTAATGTGCCATTAGTTGGTCTCAGTAGTGTTGGTACAAAGTCCTTAGACCGAGATCACCATGGATTCCAACATGTGTAGTAGCCTACTTTGGGACTACCAAACGTTATTCCGTAATCGGGTAGTTATAAAGGTAGTTTTCGGGTTTGCTATGAAACATGGAGTGGGATGTGAGTGATCAAGATGGAATTTGCCCCTCCTTTGGAGAGATATCTCGGCCCCTCGAGGTAATGGATTATGGAAATGCATGGCCATGCTAAGTTGATTAAGGAGTCAATCAACGACGTGATAATCCAATACGGTTCGAGTGAATGGTTAAGCTATTGAAGGGATGGCACACATCTTGCCTATAGCTTAACCGGTATCGTGAGGCAAAGGGATTTGTGTACACATTACAGGTTCGAGCCGATATTATTCTTGTATACTATGGTGTCAATATGTGCCGCTAGCGCCGCCGTGACGGTGGCTGAGTTGGACTCGAGCCGACGATCGGCTAAGTTAGACTATGGCCGAAACCGAGTATACCGAACCTACTGTGGTCGCACGCTTAAGGGGATAGAATAGATATTCGAGTTGGACTCGGATACGGCTCGATCGGATAGGGATCCGATCGGATAGAGTCCTATAGGCTTACGACGTATGGGCGGCCAACTCTATGAGAAACGGATGAGATCCGGTTCAAAAATAGAGTCCTGATCGGTCACTAGTCCTAGTCGGCCGACTCTATATAAAGGAGGGAGGGGTGGAGAGCTGCGACACATCAATTGCATCGCGTGCAACGAAGTCGCCGAGATCAATCTCCACGGAAACCCTCCCCACTTTCGAGCCAAACCCTAGCCTTGCATCGCGTGCTAGCACACGGGTGTACGGCGTTCGTCCCCGGACGTGTGGATACCGTAGAGGCGCCGCTACGTTGCGCGCTCTTGATCGGCGGATCGGCTGCAATCGGAGCGATCGGCCGTGGTGGAATCGGCGCGGCCGGCGCACGAGCGAGGCGTGAGAACGCGGCCGGACGACTCGAATTGGCTGATTGGTGAATCGGCCGTCTCGGGAATCGGCTACACTGTTCGGATCGGATTGCCCCGATTGGCTATTCCGTTGCACTCTACTCCAATCGGTAACGATCTATCGGCCCTTACTTGCAAGTGTTCCTGGTTTGCGCGGTAGAAATTTTTGTTTTTGGCTAGCGTAGCCTCCGCGTAACCCTTTGGTATCGAGCTAATCTTGCTTAGTTCGGGTTTTAGATTGGATCCGGAACAAGTTTAGCGCACGGTTGATTAGATCAATCGGTTTTACGGATCTCGTTGAGGAGAGTAGATGGTAATTGCGTTCCTTGATAGTGTATCGGAACGACGTAATGTGATTACGTCGAAGCAATTTCCAAATAACTCGGTTTGAGTTGGGTTCGAGATAGCGTTCCTTGATAGTGTATCGGAACGGTATAATGTGATTATACCGAAGCTATCTCGTAGTCCGACTTTGTTGCTGCCTCGCGCCTACGCAAACCATCTTCCTTGATAGCGTATCGTGACGGCATAATATGATTATGCCGATATGGTTTCCATAAGCGATTTCATAGATTGGATCTATGAATTTCGTGTGGTGTACCCCCTTATAGGTCGTCTCGATGCCGTGTGCGTACCCCCTTATAGGTCGTCTCGATGCCGTAGCTCTGCGATAAGTAGAAAACGTTTCTACGCCTAACTTGTTTTTGCAGAGAATGCTTTGAGATGGTATGGCCCTATTGTATGTATGAGATGTATGAGATGCATGTGATGCATGTAATATTCTTTCATATGTGCAATCCTCGTAATATTCTTTCATACGTGCAATGCTTGTAATATTCTATCACGACTGCGAGTCGATGTAATCTTCAATTAGAGCTTCTATAGTAGTAGCTTAGTTTGAAGAAATCAAGCATTCGGCACTCGAAAGAACGGTGATGAAGATGGAGATCCTGTACACCAAGCATGGAGATGGAGATCACCATGTGAAGGGGGCCATACTATTTCACTATATGCTATTCTTCTTGCTTTCATATGTGATATGTTTGTTTAATAGGATAGCATCCTCGCAAAATTAAGTAGTAATGATGCCCTTCCAAATGTTGCACCCGTCACCGTTATGCTCGTCAATGGTGGTCTCGCCAAAGCAGAGTGTCATTCTCTATCATAACACGAGGGGGTATATGTCGACATATACATGCAGGAGCATTTGGTTTACTTAACAAGGCTATCAAAACAGTTTTGGGCCTTGGGGCATAGGTTGGGGCCGGGCATGGAGATGCCACACCAACAACAAGAGTCACATAGAGATGTGATTAGCAAGGTGTTGCTTATCGATGTTACTAATTTTCTAGCAAGTGATGCCAAAGCTCACTAGAAAATTAATTAACATGTGGATCTTGACCCAATACGTAACCTAGAGGGAAGGTGGAAAATACGTAATGGGAGTCTAATGTTAAATTGTTTAACAATAGACATAGCATAAACATTGTGCTAAACTTTGCTTTTTTCGTTGTAGAATAAATGGCGGCTAATACTACACCCAGTACCTTTAATTTGCGATCTATTCTCGAAAAGGAAAAATTAAATGGAACAAACTTTATGGATTGGTATCGCAACTTGAGAATTGTTCTCAAGCAAGAGCGTAAGGAGTACGTTCTTGAAGTACCCTATCCCGAGGATTTGCCAACTAATGCCACCGCAACCGCACGGAGGGCTTATGAGAAGCACACTAATGATGCCCTAGATATAAGCTGTCTCATGCTAGCTACAATGTCCCCCGAGCTTCGAAGCAATATGAGAGCAGCGATGCTCACACTATTATTCAGGGACTGCGTGGCATGTTTGAGAACCAAGCTCGGGCCGAGAGGTTCAACACCTCAAAGTCCTTGTTTGCGTGCGTGCTTGTTGAGGGGAATCCCGTCACCCGCATGTGATAAAGATGATTGGCTACATTGAGAGTCCGGAAAACTGGGTTTTCCCTTAGCCAAGAGTTGGCTACGATGTGATTCTCCGCCGCTCCCTCCGAGCTTCGAGCCATTCATATTAAATTATCACATGAACAATATGGATAGGACCTTGGCTGAATTGCATGGGATGCTAAAGACAGTGAGGAGAGTATCCAGAAAACGGTCATCATGTGATGATGATGCGAAGGCTAAGCGCAAACCACCGTCAAGAAACTTTGCACCAAGAGGAAGTTAACTCCCGATGAGATCGCGAGTGCCTCGTAATGCAAAGAAGGGCAAGAAGGGGTCGGCGGCATCGATGCCGTTTGCTTCTACCGCAAGGAGACAGCCACCGGAAAAGGAACTGCAAGAAGTACATGGAGGATCTCAAGAAGAAGCAAAGTACGACTTCGCTTCCGTATTAATGTTATAGACATTAATCTTGCTACTTCACCTACCGACTCTTGGGTATTTGATACCGGATCGTAGCTCATATTTGCAAATCGTTGCGGGAATGAGAAGAAGTAGAGGATTGAGAAGGGGCGAGGTGAACTGCGCGTCGGCAATGGAGCAAGCGTTGCTACGTTCTGTCGACACAGTACCACTTCATCTACCTTCAGGATTAGTTTTGGAATTAAATAATTGTTATTGTGTTCCAACACTATGTCAAAACGTTATTTCCGCTTCATGTTTGCAAGCGGAAGGATATGATTTTAGATCGTGGACAATGGTTGTTCAATATATCTTAGAGATATGTTCTATTTTCATGCTCCATTGGTGAATGGATTATACGTTTTGAATCTTGAAGCGTCTCCCATCTATAACATTAATACGAAAGGCAACTCTCTAATGATATAAACCCCACGTTTATTTGGCATTGTCGCTTAGGCCATATAAATAAGAAACGCATGGAGAAGCTCCATAAGGATGGATTGCTTCACTCTTTTGATTTTGAATCATTTGAGACATGTGAGTCTTGTTTACTTGGTAAGATGACAAAGGCACCTTTCACGGGACATAGTGAGAGAGCAAGTGACTTATTGGCACTCGTACATACCGATGTATGTAGACCAATGAGCTCAACGGCGAGGTGGTTATCAATACTTCATTACCTTTACCGATGACTTTAGTAGATATGGTTATATCTACTTAATGAGGCATAAGTCCGAATCCTTTGAAAAGTTCAAAGAATTCCAGAATGAAGTACGAATTATTTAGGGAAAACAATCAAGTTTCTACGATCGATCGTGGAGGGGAATACTTGAGCCAAGAGTTTGGTAATCATCGAAAGATTGTGGAATTGTTCCACGCTTGACTCCACCAGAACTCCGCAATGGAACGGAGTGTCCGAACGGAGAAATCGCACCTTGTTGGACATGGTGCGGTCGATGATGAGCCAAAGTGATCTTCCGTTATCTTTCCGGGATATGCTCTTGAAACACTGCGCTCACACTAAATAGAGTTCCATCTAAGTCGGTTGAAAAGACACCATATGAGATATGGACAGGGCAACCCCTAGTTTGTCTTTTCTCAAAATATGGGGATGCGAAGCTTATGTAAAACGTTTACCCGACAAGCTCACACCCAAATCGACAAGTGCTTCTTTGTGGGATATCCTAAGGAAACTAAGGGATATTACTTTTATAATCGGGAACAAGGCAAAGTGTTTGTCGCCCGACACGGTGTCTTCTTGGAGAAAGAGTTTCTTTCAAAAAGGGTTAGTGGGAGCAGGGTGCATCTTGAAGAAGTTCAAGAAACACCGTAAAATGTTTCGCGACCACGAACCACAACAGAGGTGCAAGGTGTTGCGCCACCGTTGTAGATACACCAGCCCACGGAGGTCGAAAGATCACGTCGTGCACCCGACAGTACACAGTGCGGAACAACGTGATATATTGTTGTTGGACAACGATGAACCTAAGACCTATGAGGAAGCAATGGTGGGACCCGATTCCAACAAGTGGCTTGGAGCCATGAAATCCGAAATAGAATCCATGTACGACAATCAAGTTTGGAACTTGGTTGATCCACTGATGGTGTCAAAACCATTGAGTGTAAATGGGTTTTTAAGAAAAGGCCGATATGGATGGAAATGTTCACATCTATAAGGCGCGATTGGTGGCGAAAGGTTTTAAACAGATTCAAGGAGTTGATTATGATGAAACCTTCTCGCCCGTCGCAATGCTTAAATCTATTCGGATTATCCTAGCGATTGCTGCATATTTCGATTATGAGATATGGCGATGGATGTCAAAACGGCTTTCCTGAATGGAAACCTAAGCGAGGATGTATACATGATACAACCTCGGGTTTTGTCGATCCAGATCGCTGGAAAGATATGCAAGCTACGTAAATCCATTTATGGATTGAAGCAAGCATCTCGGAGTTGGAATATTCGTTTTGATGAAGTAATCAAAGGGTTTGGTTTCATCAAAAATGAAGAAGAGGCCTGTGTTTACAAAAGGTCAGTGGGAGCGCAATTGTATTTCTAATCTTATATGTGGATGACATATTACGATTGGAAATGATATCCCTATGCTTGAATCCGTCAAGTCTTCATTGAAAAATAGTTTTTCCATGAAAGACTTAGGGAGGCAGCATATATATTAGCATTCGGATCTATAGAGATAGATCCAAGAGGCTAATTGGATTAAGCCAAAGTACATACATTGACAAGGTGTTGAAAAGGTTCAACATGCATGATTCCAAGAAAGGTTTCTTGCCTATGTCACATGGCATCAATCTTAGCAAGAATCGTGTCCTCGACACATGATGAGCGGAATAAGATGGGTATGGTTCCATATGCTTCGGCAATTGGATCCATCATGTATGCCATGCTTTGTACACGCCGCATGTCTCGTACGCTTTGAGTGCTACGAGCAGATAGTCGCCGATCCAGGTGAAGGTCACTGGATCGCCGTAAAGAATATCCTTAAGTATTTGAGAAGAACTAAGGATATGTTCCTAGTCTTTGGAGGTGAAGAAGAGCTCGTTGTAAGTGGTTACACCGATGCTAGCTTCCAAACAGACAAGGATGATTATAGATCGCAATCGGGTTCGTGTTCGCCCGAATGGAGACGCATCACTGGAAGAGTTCCAAGCAGGATACCGTTGCGATTCTACAACGGAGGCCGAGTACATTGCTGCTTCGGAAGCCGCAAAGGAGGCCGTTTGGATCAAGAAATTCGTTTCGAGCTTGGTGTGATGACTAGTACGACGGTCCAATGTCTCTCTATTGTGATAATAGTGGAGCCATTGCGCAAGCCAAGGAGCCGAGGTCACATCGAAGTCCAAACACATACTTCGGCGATATCATCTCATCCGCGAGATAGTGGACAGAGGTGATGTCAAGATATGCAAAGTGCACACGGATCTCAACATAGCCGATCCGCCGACAAAACCTCTCCCTCACCGAAGCATGAGGCGCACACAAGAGCAATGGGTATTAGATACTTACATGGTTGACTCTAGTGCAAGTGGGAGATTGTTAGTGATATGCCCTAGAGGCAACATGGAGATGTTGGATATCACGTCAATGTTTATGTATAAATGAATAATGTGTTATTCGGTTCCATGAAATAGACATCTTGTATTGATCAATAAGTACGTGACTTATTTATGAGACTCGATATGTATGAATCTATTTCTAAACGATCCTCGATCATATGTCATATTGTTGGAACAAATATGATTCTAAGATCGGCATGTTTATTGATTGATGATCATGTCTCATAGATCATGGGTATGGAGATACCAAATCAATAAACATGGACATATGTGTTAGAGAACACATTGTTGGATAGACCCACCATGAGACACTACAGAATTAATGTGCCATTAGTTGGTCTCGGTAGTGTTGGTACAAAGTCCTTAGACCTGAGATCACCATGGATTCCAACATGTGTAGTAGCCTACTTTGGGACTACCAAACGCTATTCCGTAATCGGGTAGTTATAAAGGTAGTTTTCGGGTTTGCTATGAAACATGGAGTGGGATGTGAGTGATCAAGATGGAATTTGCCCCTCCTTTGGAGAGATATCTCGGGCCCTCGAGGTAATGGATTATGGAAATGCATGGCCATGCTAAGTTGATTGAGGAGTCAATCAAGCACGATAATCCAATACGGTTCGAGTGAATGGTTAAGCTATTGAAGGGATGGCACACATCTTGCCTATAGCTTAACCGGTATCGTGAGGCAAAGGGATTTGTGTACACATTACAGGTTCGAGCCGATATTATTCTTGTATACTATGGTGTCAATATGTGCTGCTAGGCGCCGCGTTGACGGGTCGGCTGAGTTGGACTCGAGCCGACGATCGGCTAAGTTAGACTATGGCCGAAACCGAGTATACCGAACCTACTGGGTCGCACGCTTAAGGGGATAGAATAGATATTCGAGTTGGACTCGGATACGGCTCGATCGGATAGGGATCCGATCGGATAGAGTCCTATAGGCTTACGACGTATGGGCGGCCAACTCTATGAGAAACGGATGAGATCCGGTTCAAAAATAGAGTCCTGATCGGTCACTAGTCATAGTCGGTGACTCTATATAAAGGAGGGAGGGGTGGAGAGCTGCGACACATCAATTGCATCGCGTGCAACAGAAGTCGCCGAGATCAATCTCCACGGAAACCCTCCCCACTTTCGAGCCAAACCCTAGCCTTGCATCGCGTGCTAGCACACGGGTGTACGGCGTTCGTCCCCGGACGTGTGGATACCGGTAGAGGCGCGCTACGTTGCGCGCTCTTGATCGGCGGATCGGCTGCAATCGGAGCGATCGGGCTGTGGTGGAATCGGCTGCGGTCGGGCGCATCGAGCGAGGCGTGAGAACGCGGCCGGACGACTCGAATTGGCTGATTGGTGAATCGGCTGTCTCCGGGAATCGGCTACACTGTTCCGGATCGGATTGCCCTGATTGGCTATTCCGCTGCACTCTACTCCAATCGGTAACGATCTATCGGCCCTTACTTGCAAGTGTTCCTGGTTTGCGCGGTAGAAATTTTTGTTTTTGGCTAGCGTAGCCTCCGCGTAACCCTTCATAATGAGGCTACTAGAATCATCATCGGTGACACCATGAGCAGCATTGAGTCTCAGGTTGGTGGTGCATATTGATTTGGAGGCCATATCTATGCGTGCATGTGCATGGTAAAGGTTCTAGGGACCACTAGGGAACTTACCAAGCAGCTGGTTGGCGTTGGCGAGGGGTGGTCGTCGGCGATGGCTTGCGGAGCACCACAGCAGTGACGCTTCTTCTCAGGTGATCATTGATAGTGTACTTCCAGCCTTCCACTGTACAGAGGGGATGCGCGCATCGGTTTAGATTGGTACAAGATAGCATGAGACGAAAGGGATTGCGCCGAAGCTCACCAGAGAAGGAGAAAGAGAAGAATGGCATCGGCGGCTAGAGTTGGGGAAGAAGGGGATCTTTCACTATGGTTCACCTCGCGTCGATTCCTTCTGGATTCTTGGTCAATGGATGCTGCGAAGATGATGGCGAGGTGGCTCGACCAATGGTGGACCGTGGAAGCCGGGCGATGAATAGAGGTGAAGCGGCGGTGTCCAGAGCGCGATGGCGCGCACACGAGTTGACGCGGTCACGTTCCCAGAGATTGGCTGCACCAAAGGAGGCATTCTTGGTGGCGTTAGAGAGGGTATGAGAGTAGATCAGAGAACGTACATTGAACAGAGATGGAGCTCAGCGGTTCGCAATGGCAGCGGGAATCCTTCTCGCCGGCACCAAGCTTGACTCTATTCCCGGCGATTCCAAGACAGGATGCCTCGGCTCTTCCGCGAAACAAGATGAGGGTGAGAAGGAGAGATATTGTGTCGGGTGGTCGGGTTAAAAGAGGTCGCTGGCGGAGGAAGAGAGAAGGAGAGGCCTGGCACCACTGGCCAATGCGTGCTCTCGCGCGTGGCGCGCGTGTTCTGACCTTGGGTGCGTGGAGAGAGTGATGTGCGGCTGACAAAGGGGTCCCACCATGCGCTCTGGCCCACATGGCAGTGTAGAGTGTGAGAGAGAGAAAGAAGGGCCGGATTTTTTTCCAAGTCTGAGACTGTGGTGGTATTACAACTTTGGGCCTGTTTTAGAATTAGTTCCAAGCAGAATTTGAGGTTGAGTTCAATGGAAAAGTTGTAAAGCAATGTTGGTTCTACAGTCTGATCAAAACTCACAGTCTATAAGTCCAAGGTCGAATTTTGGCATGGTGACAAAAAGAGCTTCAGAGAAGTGTCAAAATTCTGAGTTTAGTGTGTTTAGAGAGTTTTTTGGTCTATCCAATGACTTGATAAATTAATCTAAACTTCACATTTGGGTTCAAAGGTTAGTAAGAGGTTTACATAAATTTTTCCCAGATTTTTGTGTTATTATAAATATTTTTCATAAGTCCATTAGTTGCACTCAAGTATGATTATGCTTCTATAATGCACATGCACAACATGTCAAAATGCACACACAATTTACACATTACATTTCTAGGCAAGAATTTAGTTCATTTTTCTTCCCCCACCATTTCCATGTCTTCCATACATTCCAAAATTGTGGTTTGTGACACAATGGTGTTTCAATTTCTGAAGTGGAATCATCTTCATCAATCTTGCCTTCAATCTGAACATTTTGTGGCTTGTTAGAGCACAAATTTTCAGCACAGTCGTGCAATACTTTCTCACATAATGAAGCTGATGGTACAACACATCGTGGCATCACATTCATGCTTGGAATAGCCTTGTTATGAAATTTCAGATTTGTTGGAACATGATAAATTTTATCTTGGACAGATTTATCATTTGCACTAGGTAGCACAACACTAGGTTTTTTCTTCTCATATTCAGCTCTCAAACTATCATTATGATCAACCTTCAAATTCAAATTTGATGAACCTTCAAAAATCGAAGTGTTGCAAACATCTTGATGACATTTTGGCACTAATTTTTCACCATGTTGCATAGAAAAACTCTGGATAGTTTCAGAACATGCATCTTCACCACAAACGACACTATAACAAGGCATAAGACTGGTAGGATCTGCAGCACTTGTGTTCATGCATTGTGATGGTGCTTCTTGCTGAATAATTCTTAGACTTGCATGACGTGAAACTACAACATCTTCCTTCAATTCAACACATAAAGGATCAGCTTCCAACAAAGAATGATGTTCTCTAATTTCACAACTCGGTTTCTGATCTTCCACAACTTGCATAATGACTTCTTCTAGCTCAACTTGTGGGGCATGTGTAGCAGATTTTTCTTCTTTATGTTGCTCAAAGTTGTGACAACCAGTGATGGGAATATTTACAACTTTCTCTTTTTCAATTCTCTTATCAACTTGGGGAACAAAGTTGTCTTCTTGCTGCACAATAGTGCCCTTGCAATTGAATTGTTGATGCTCACCCCTTTTAGTACTAGAGTCATCTAAAGAAAACATTGAGACAACATATCCTCTCTTCTTGCATGGAATTGATGCTTGCTTCTCTCCAACAATAGAAGATATAGAGGGTTGTAGCTTAGCACATATGCCCTGGCACAAAGTAATGCACCTTGTGATTTTGTCTTGCTGCACCTTCATAATTTTCTTCTCCTCTTTGATTGCACAATTTAGAAGAACTCGCATAGTTCTAAAATGTTTTCCCTCAATTGCAACAACAATAATAGAATTAAAACCTCTCTTGAAGTATGTCATTGCATTTATGTCATCAACAATATTATTTGCTCGATGCAAGGAAGAATATAGCTCATCATAATATGCTTGGATGGATTTACTACCTTGCTTCACACGCTGCAAACGGCGAAGCAAAATCATCCCAAATTCTCTTAGAACAAATTGTTTTCTCATGGCCTTCTTCAAATCTTCCAAATTCTTGATGAAGTGCTTATGTTGATATTGCTTCCACCAATCAATAGCATAATCTTCAAACTCAAATATAGCTCGTGATATCTTCTTGGCTTCTAATAAATCTTGGACTTCAAGTTCAATCTCCATTTGTTCTTGCCAATCAAGAAAATCCTCCGGATCAGTACTTCCATAGAATGGAAGATTGGTAAATCTTCGGCCTATCATGGTTAATGCATATGCAAAACATAGCTTGTATGTGGTATAGGATAATATATGTGGAATCTCACAACCTCACCTCTCTTACTGTTGACGGTCCTTAAATACTAAAATCTGACCATCAATCCCTGCATAAAAAGGATAAAAGATGAAACATCAACATAGCGGCAGGGTTATTTACTGATACATTCCACTAGTGTTGGTGAATATTTGTATGCAGGTGATTAATGAGAGAAAACACACTCGTCATGCGACAATACACATCTTCGGACAATCAAACGCGTTTACATGGATTGGAGGCCCCACATGTCAATCAAAACCACCAAGAATTGAGCCTAACAATAGTACAACATGTTGAGGGCCTACCAGGCAGCCTCCCAGCCAAAGGAAAGGCCGGGAGGTGGGCCAGAAGTTCGGTCAAACCGACCTTGCACCCTCTCGCCATCTCCTTTCACGTGGATGGTCCTGATTACTCTCCAATGGCGGTTGGAAACCGACCTCAAACCGCCATTTGGTGCTATATAAGGAGGTCACCTCACTCCATTCAAAACACACATCCAAGAAGATTAAAGCTTCACTCCAAAGGCTTAGTGAATAGGTTACAGAGTGAGGGGAAGCTCCGAAAGGAGTGCCCCAAATGTCGGAGTTTTCTTTGAGGGGTAGTTCGGAGGAGTGCAAGGAGTCCCGACACCGACCTTCAGCCTTGTACCTCGACGAATGCTTTCTTCAATAAAGTAAGTGTTCATGTTTACTTTGGTTGTTAAGCACTTACATTGAGTACTTTACTTTACTTTAATTTTGCTTGCGGGATCACCGCCCTAAGTTGAGTGCTCTAGTGCTAAGACCCCTGATAAAGACAGGTGTTCTTGCGCAAGGCTAGAGTAGTATTCGATAGTTTAGACGTGATGTATAGGCTAGAGTTTACCTTTGTTTGCCTCGTACTCCACGGGTGAGAGGTAGGCGGCAGGTGGTGACAGCCCTGTCCATCCTTTGTATTCCTCCATGTTCGAGTACGGCGTAGAGTTGTAGGCCGAAGTCACTTGGCAGACCGAGTGTACGCCGGCGCCCGAAGTAAGCAAGGGAAAAGCTGAAGTAATTTACCCTGCTTCTTAGAGTCGCAACCATAGTAATCCTCTCTATACTATCGCCTACCTAATCTTGGATGTCCTTGGATGATCCTTTCTCTTTGATAATCCCTACCGTTCCTTGGATTTGATATCCCTTGGAATACTCCCTGGGTTCATAAAGCAAATTACGACTTAGAGGACACCTCCTTCTTCACTCATGGCTCATAATTGGCTCAAAGAACTCCCTGGGTGAATGGAAATCCTAAGTCGTATCTTAGAGGACACCTCCTTCGTTGAAGATTATCGCGAATCACTACCGGCGGTCAAGGAAAGTGATAAGGATAATTCTCCAGTTGAGTCCAATACTTCACCTTGCATATCTCAAGTTACGGCTGTAGAAACCTCACCCGAACCGGGAACACTGAAGGATGAAGAAATTATACCTTCGAAGTTTCCCTTCAATTTCGAGGACGATCTTCTTGAAGATTATGGAAACACCTCGAAATTCTTCTGCAAAAGAGGCCACCAGTTCTAGTTTCTCCTCCTGTGCCTCTCGACGATAAACTCCTTAGGGAGAATGTGAAGCGGTTAACGTCCATTATGAGCCATGAGTGGTTGAAAGAGTGTGAATTGTCGTCCGAAGAAATTCGGATTAGTTCACCTTGCCTCTCAAGGATAAACTTCTTAGAGAGACCGTGAAGCGGTTAACGTCCATTGTTGAGCAATGAGTGGTTGAGAGAGTGTGAATTGTCATCCAAAGCAATTCGGATTAGTTCACCATCGTCAACCATTCATTGCAACATAAGGGGAACGACGGTTCAGGTCCTTTACAATCCCATCGTCGGGGCAAATATCATTTCTGATTCCCTTGCGTTCGCACTTCTCGGTGACGAACCGTTGACCCCGACTCATAAAACTTTCAAGATTCCTCATGGAGATATCTTAGAAAGTTATGGGATTCTCCAGAACATGACTGTGGGTCACAAAAATCATAAGGCAATCCTAGACTTTCATGTGGTCAAAGTTTTAGACTTCTACATTTTGATCGGGCATCCGCTTGAAAAGTTTTTCTTAGATGAACCGACACTAGGAGTCCTCAATATCAAACTCGGGAAGGATTCATTTTCAATTCCTCTCTCTAGAGCTATCAACTCCATAGCTGAATCCTCTCCTGAGTATGAGCCTATCGAGGATGTTTTGGAGGTTGCCCCTATTGAATCCCCAGAGTCCGTCCTTGAGGAAGAGGCTCTCTTCTTCACTCAAGAAGCAGACGACTCTGGAGAGACAATTGAGCTTCCCATGACAAAACCACATCATGACCTCCGATAGAGCTAAAATCTCTACCTTCTGGCCTTCGATACACTTTTTTACACGGAGATACGGAATCGCCTGTCATCATCAGTGACAAGCTTTCCGAGGATGAAACTTCCAAACTCATCTCCATCTTAGAAAAGCATCAATCTGTTCTAGGCTACTCACTCCAAGACCTCAAGGGAATTAGTCCCACTCTCTACACACATCGCATCACTATAGATCCAACTCCCACACCTTCTAGGGAGCCTCAAAGGAGGTTAAACAATGCGATGAGAGAAGTGGTGAAAAAAGGAGGTCTTCAAGCTTTTTCATGCCGGGATAATTTATCCCGTTCCCTATAGTGAGTGGGTTAGCCCAGTTCATGTAGTGCCAAAGAAGGGAGGCATGACAGTCATTGCCAACTCTCAGAATGGATTAATTCCGCAACGCACTGTCACTGGATAGAGAATGTGCATAGATTATCGAAATCTTAACAAGGCAACAAAGAAAGATCACTTTCTGCTTCCCTTCATCGATGAGATGTTGGAACGATTAGCGAATCACTCTTTCTTTTGTTTCCTTGATGGGTATTCCGGCTATCATCAAATTCCCATCCATCCCAACGACCAAAGTAAGACCACCTTCACATGCCCCTATAGAATGTATGCCTATCGCAGGATGTCTTTCGAGTTGTATAACACACCCGCATCGTTCCAAAGGTGTATGGTGTCTATCTTCTCAGACATGATCGAGCAAATCATGGAAGTTTTCATGGACGATTTCTCCGTCTATGGAAAAACTTTTGATCATTGTCTCGAGAACTTAGATAAGGTCTTACAAAGGTGTAGGGAGAAGGACCTGGTACTTAATTGGGAGAAGTGTCATTTCATGGTCCATGAAGGCATAGTCCTTGGGCACCTTGTGTCCGAAAGAGGGATAGAGGTGGATAAAGCTAAAATCGATGTTATCAAAAGACTTCCACCTCCTATCAATGTGTTAACAACCAAATTTGGTAACCAAATCCTTAAGTCCAAGCCAAGATTGGAACGGGATCTGATCGGGGAAGTGATCTGCGAAGAAACTGAGACCGCGTCGGCTACGATTCAATCGGCTGGGAAACCAGTCGGCTAAGGCCAAATCGGCTGGGAATAGCCGATAGCCGATTCAGATTCAGAAAGGAAGATGGGACTGTTTCCGATGGAAAGCTTGAAGATAAATAGTAGATTCGGTTCCATATTGCACGTTGAAAATATTGCCATCTACGGATAAAGTCCTGAAACAGCAATTGTATCTGTAAATTAGGGATTTGTTTAGATATTCCTATTGTAATGCAGCATGGGCCCACGTCCCGGGATGTTGTCGTATTTTGAATAGTAGATTATATAGAAACCGTGGTTCATACGGATAATGTTATTCTTGGGTATAAATAGGACCCGAGACCCTTTTAAATAAACAATCACAATCAATACAATCTCGGCGCATCTTCTCTCATTTTCTTTTACACGAGTTCTCGATCTGGCTTCGGGATGCATTGATTTGAACCCAGAATAAGGTAAATTCTCGTCGTTTAGTGGTTTATTTCGTCGAATCTAGTGCTTACATCATTATGACACTGTAGGTTTAATGTTATAAACTACGCAAGTTATCATATACGGCATAAAATCTAGAACAATGTCTAGATCTATCTTGCCATCGGCTTGTTCTTCTGAGGAAGCAGCAGCCAATAGAGCTACATCTAAATGTTGGCCCTGATTATATGTTGTATCCATCGTCTTGAAGGGTTTATATCGGTCCATATAGATCCAATGCTATCTTTTTGTACTTGATATTGCATCATCCATGATCTATTAAGTCGCTTTTAGAAGTACTATGATCTATTCGGCTAGATATAAATTTACAGAGACAGTGTCGGGGTTTCAGCCGGCTTTATCTGTTTTAATATCTTTTTTAGTATTAATTGCTATTAGATCTATTAGAGTCG
Source organism: Oryza australiensis (assembly GCA_019925245.2). NCBI lineage: Eukaryota > Viridiplantae > Streptophyta > Magnoliopsida > Poales > Poaceae > Oryza > Oryza australiensis. Next base: position 1,798,925 of record JAIFGZ020000126.1, read on the forward strand.
CCTCTTATATTAAGATCTCAATCTAGTTAAATGCCTTAAGCAGTATCAGTCCGTTGGCATCAACCGACAGCCAATTGATCTAGGTTTAACGTATTTAGGTCAGATCGATATCTTTTTATAAGATATATCAGAGTATTAGCCGATTCATGTTAGACCTTCAGCATCGGCTAGGTTGTGAACGCATATATTTATTATCTTGACTTATATTTAGGTTAAGTGATTCATACTGTCTCAGTTAGCGATCTATCCTAGTCACTTAGTTTAAATATGCTTCGAGAAAGCAATTATATGCAGGTTGGTTTCCTGAACCGATCCGGCAGGATCTAACTTTAACCTAAACACATGTATCTGTTTATTATTTCTTATTGATTGGCAGATCAAACCAATTGGCACGCCTAGATCATCACAGGTAGCCAAGGACAGACCTGCACTGGAGCTAAGCAGATCTCCCAGGCCAGCGCGTGAGAGATTTTTCTCATCAACAAGATTCTTAGGACGCCCAGTGGGACCATCAGCAGATCACCAAGCATCGGACGTGATGGTTAACATCAAGAACTCAGAGAACACTGAAGAGAACGTGACTCCAATCACGATGGAACAACTGCCGGCTGAACAACTGGCGGACTACAAGAAAATGGTAGAAGAATTGCAGGCCAACTACCTACGATCGTTCGCCCAGACCCGATCTGGATCCGTCCTCTAGAAATACAAGTTCAGCATGGACGATTTCAAGGCATCCTCCTCAAGCGACACGAAGGGCAAACACAAGATGGAGGAGTCAAAACAGGAGCAACACGATTCTGAACTGCATACTTTGCAGGATCGAATCGATTCGGCTGTGCATCATGCACTCGTCAATCAGAGCGGCATTTTGGTCAACAGTTTGAACAGCATGATCGCCACTGTGGTTGATACAAAGATCATCGATCAGTTACAGAGGGGGCCAACCTACTTTGTAGACGGCCGGTTTCACGGCTACGGGACTTTGGTCACCCAGAATCGGTCAATCCTACCACCGGTGCAGCCGGGGCCGTCGGGAGGGGTCCACAATCAACCCAATCCTTCTGGATCGGCCTCGAGACAGCCGATCACTATGCTCAACCGGCAGCAACCCCTCCCCCAAGATCAACTGGCCAACATGTTCAACAACGACCGGCAACAGGAGCTGATTGCACATATCGGCTAGGGAAGGCAGTGCGACGCTAGTGGCCGATAGCTGTTTTCGGATCCCCAGACGCCACCGCCGGCGAATCGGCCGCCTCATGCTGGCAACCCACTCCAGTACCAGTACCAAGGAGGCCATCACGACCAGCGCTACCGCCCTCAGACACCGCCACCTCAGTATCGGCAGGCACCCATGCAATATGAACAATATGAGCCGATACAATAGGTTCCAGACAACAGAACTTGGGCCGATTTGATTGCAGATGTTGTGCGCGATCAATTCGGCCTTAAGCCAAAAGATTCCGAGAATATGTATCAGTATCCATACCCAAAGCACTTTCAGAGGGTGCCATTACCCAACCGGTACAAAGTCCCAGACTTCTCCAAATTCTCGGGGCAGGACAGCACTTCAACATACGAACACGTCAGCCGATTCTTAGCCCAGTGTGGAGAGGCATCGGCTACAGACGCCCTGAGAGTTCATCTTTTCCCACTCTCGCTGTCGGGATTGGCTTTCACTTGGTTTTCTTCGTTGCCCTACAACTCTATTCAAAGCTGGAACGATCTCGAGAAGCAATTTCACAGCTACTTCTACACCGGCAATCACGAGATGAAATTGTCGGACCTCACAAGCATCAGGCAGAAGCACGAAGAATCAGTTCAGGACTACATCCAGAGGTTTAGGGAGATGAGGAACCGATGCTACAGCCTGGTGTTGTCCGATTCCCAGTTAGCCGATTTGGCTTTCCACAGAATGCTGCCGCCGATCCATGAAAGGTTCTTGGCTCAAGATTTTGACAGCCTAGCCCACTTGGCGCAGAAGGTGATGGCCCAAGAGCAGCGATTCCAAGAATCAAGGAAGGCTACCAAGAAGGTTGCCCACGTCATCGTCGAGTCTAATTCAGAAACAAGCGACAATGACAAAGAGGTCGCGGCAGCCGAATGGGCCAAGAATAAAAAGGCCATCGTCTGTCAATGGCTACTGAAAATGGCCAAGGACGAGAAATACGATTTTGACATCACCAAGCCCGATAGGATCTTCGATTTATTGCTGAAGGAGAAGCAGATCCAGCTTCCCGAGAATCATGTGATCCCATCGGCTGACGAACTCAAGAAGAAGAAATATTGTAAGTGGCATAACTCCACCTCCCATGCCACTAATGATTGTAAAGTTTTCAGGCAGCAAATCCAGGCGGCAATCGCAGCCGGGAAGCTCAAGTTTGTCGATTCACCTCGGCCGATGAAAGTAGACGGAAACCCTTTCCCAGTCAACGTAGTTCAAGCCGGCCCCAGGTAAGCTGATCGACAGAACAGAATGACGAATAGCTTAGCCAAAACTCTCAAAGGGGTCAAGGCAGAGAAAAAAGCCGACTGGAGACCAAGCCGCGCGCCAATCAACATGGTGTGTCCCGCTGGCCGATCGACTGATCAACGGTCGATCCGCATGGACAGCCGACGCTGCTTTCAACAGCGGTTTTGGCGGGAAGAAGAAGCTCGGCGCAATAGGCCTTATGTGAGGGAGCCCTGCAGGTCCCCGCTTCATTAGGCGTCACAGCGACTGCGATCCGCACTGGCAATGCGAGTTTTTCTGATTCTGTTGGGAATCGGGGATGAGGCTGCCGACGATTGGAAATTGCCCGGCCTGCAGTGAGCACCGCAAGGACGAGTACAGAGACCCACCGATTCGAAGCCCAACTCAATTCGTCCCCAGGGCCATGCAGCTGAACCAGATACGGTAGTCTGCCCATGATCGGCTTGGGCCGATCCATCAAGACTTCTTCGAGGAAGATGAAAATGACGAATACTACGATGAAGAAGCAGCCGATGATGATCAATCGGCTAAACCCCAATGGTGCCCTTCTGACATGTTCACTAAAACTTAGAAGAGAAGAATCCAGAGGTTGAAACGCCAGGGACAGGAAGAAGAAGTTCGGCAGATGATTCGGGATCAGCGTCGTTGGCTGGGCAAGAAACAGTGGAGACATAAGAAAGAAATCACACCTTCTGACGAAAACCAAGTCGAAGAAAGCCTAGCCGATCAAGCCAGGAGGGCGGCCAAAGGTAAAGGAAAAACTATTGCATCGGTCAATATGGTTTTCGTATTGCCAGCCAAATTCGGCGTCACTAAGGCCGATGCAGATAGTGTTGAGGACACCCTGGCCAGGCTAGCCTTATCCCCAGATCAAGCCATCTTTGACAAACCGGAGGGGACTGAAAATCGGCATCTCAAGCCACTTTACGTGAAGGGATTTGTCAATGGCAAGCCGATGTCCAAGATGCTGGTCGATGGAGGGGCTATGGTAAATTTCATGCCCTATGCAACTTTCAAAAAATTGGGCAAGGAAGCCGAAGATTTGATCAAAACAAATATGATACTTAAAGACTTTGGCGACAACCCATCGAGGTCAAGGGTGTACTTAACGTAGAGCTGACCGTCGACAGAAACCGTGCCCACAACCTTCTTTGTCATCGATGGGAAGGGGTCTTACAGCCTACTGCTTGGGAGGGACTGAATCGACGCAAATTGTTGCATCCCTTCCACCATGCACCAAAGTCGGATTCAATGGGACGGCGACAAGATCGAAATTGTGCTAGCCGACAGATCAGTAAGCGTCGCTAATGCCGATTTGCCATTACAGGAAACCGATGGCATCTATTGTTTGTTCGAGAAAATCTGGCAAGCCGAATTTCTTAAAGTGTCTGATTCTACCATACAGCCAATCGGAGATGAGGAGCCACAACTGTTGCTTTGAAGGCGTCGTGGAGGGCTCGAGCGTCTACGGCAAGGACACCGCAGACGATGACGATGGCAAGCTTGGGCAAGGATTTATGTCGGCCGACGAGCTAGAAGAAGTAGATATCGGTTCTGGAGATAGGCCTAGTCCGACATATATTAGTAAAAATTTGTCTTCTCATTGTAGATCCCAGCTTATTGACTTATTAAAGGAATATAAAGATTGTTTTGCTTGGGAATACTTCGAGATGCCTAGTCTTAGCCCATCTATTGTTGTGCATCGGCTGCCTATCAAGCCGGGTTATCGGCCGTTCAAACAATCTCCTAGTAGATTTAAGGCCGACTTGTATGATTCAATCAAAGCCGAAATCACTCGGCTATATGACGCTGGATTCATTCGGCCTTGCCGTTATGCCGTGTGGGTCTCAAACATTGTCCCAGTGATGAAAAAGAATGGCAAACTTAGGGTGTGTATTGATTTCAGGGACTTAACACAAAGCCACCCCTAAGGACGAGTACCCAATGCCCATAGCTGATTTACTAGTGGATGCTGCTTCCGGCCACAAGATAATAAATTTCATGGATGGTAATGCAGGTGACAACCAAATCTTTATGGCCAAAGAAGACATTCACAAGACTGCTTTCTGATGCCCAGGGGCAATCAGCTTGTATGAATGGGTTGTCATGACGTTTGAGTTGAAAAACGCTGGAGCAACGTATCAACGGGCCATGAATTATATTTTTCATGACATGATCGGCTCCGTGGTAAAGATCTACATTGACGATATTGTTGTCAAATCGAGGGAGATGGAGAATCACATAGCCGATCTTAGACAGGTTTTGGAGGGGACTAGAAAATATGGCCTCAGGATGAATCCGTTGAAGTGCGCGTTTGGCGTGTCGGTCAGGCAATTTTTGGGGTTTCTTGTCCATGAAAGAGGCATCGAGGTTACACCAAGAAGTATCAATACTATTAAGACAATATAGCCTCTGAAGGACAAGAAGCAACTACAATCGTTGATCGGCAAAATCAACTTCATCAGGCGGTTTATAGCCAATCTCTCAGAAAAGATGGAGCCGTTCACACCAATGCTTCGGCTGAAGGCCGACCAAGCATTCACATGGGGGGCAGAGCAACAGAAGGCATTGAACAACATCAAGGATTACTTAAGCTTACCCCCAGTTCTAATGTCTCCACAGAAAGGGATACCATTCAAGCTATAGTTATCAGCCGATGATAAATCAATTGGCTCAGTTCTGATCCAAGAGGTTGAAGGCAAGGAAAAGGCTATTTTTATCTCAGCCAATGGCTATTGGACGCAGAAACAAGGTATTCACCCGTGGAAAAGTTGTGTTTGTGCCTATATTTTTCATGTACAAAGTTGAGGCATTATCTACTATCTAATGAGTGCACGATAGTATGCAAAGCCAACGTAGTCAAATACATGTTGTCGGCTCTAGTATTAAAGGGACGTATTGGAAAGTGGTTTTTTGCTTTGACGGAGTTCGATTTGAGGTATCAAGCACCTAGGGCAGTTAAAGGACAAGCTATAGCCGATTTTATTGTAGAACACAGAGATGACTCAATCGGCTGAGTCGAGATCATGCCTTGGACATTAACGTTTGATGGCTCGGTATGCACAAGCGGATGCGGTATCGGCTTAGTAATTATTTCAACAAGGGGGGCAAGTTTTGAATTCGCCTTCTCAATCAATCCCCATGCTACAAACAACCAAGCCGAATACGAGGCAGTGCTCAAAGGATTGCATCTTCTCAAGGAAGTCGAAGCCGACGCCGTCGAAATTATGGGGGATTCACTGTTAGTCATCAGCCAGCTGTTGGGAGAATATGAATGCAAAAATGATGTGCTGATGGTCTACTATCAACAATGCCGAGAATTGATGGACAGCTTTCGGCTAGTTACATTAAAGCATATCCCTAGGGAGCAGAATGCAGAAGCCAATGATTTAGCTCAAGGGGCATCGGGTTACAAGCCGATGACAAAAGATATTAAGATAAAGATTGCCACCATAACAACCAACAACTGGAGGTTTGAAGTTTACAATTATTTACAGAATTCTTCCCAGTCGGCTTCAAGGAAATTGCAATACAAAGCTTTAAGATATGCCTTGCTCGATGGAGACTTATATTATCAGATGATTGATGGCGTGCTACTCAAATGTCTCAGTGCTGATCAAGCCAAGGTGGCTATCGGAGAAGTACATGAAGGAATATGCGGCACACATCAATCGGCTCACAAGATGAAGTGGTTGCTTCGGAGAGTAGGGTATTTTTGGCCGACGATACTGGAGGACTGTTTCAAGTATTACAAAGGTTGCCAGGATTTTCAGAAATTAAGAGCCATACAAAGAGCACCAGCATCGGCTATGAACCCAATCATAAAGCCTTGGCCGTTCCGAGGATGGGATATCGACATGATGGGCCAGATTAATCCACCCTCAAGCAAAGGACATAAATTCATTTTGGTGGCAACAGATTATTTTACAAAATGAGTGGAGGCAATTCCTTTGAAAGAGGTTGATTCTAGGGACGCAATCGAGTTTGTTAAAGAACATATCATCTACCGATTTGGTGTCCCACAAACAATAACAACAGACCAGGGATCTATCTTCATATCGGACGAGTTTGTTCAGTTTGCCGACGGCATGGGGATCAAGTTACTTAATTCTTCACCGTACTGTGCACAAGCCAATGGGCAAGCAAAAGCTTCAAATAAAAGTTTGATCAAACTGATAAAGAGGAAGATTTCTGAGTACCCCAAGCAATGGCATAGCCGATTAGCCGAATCACTGTGGGCCTATCAGATGGCATGCCATGGATCCATCCAAGTCCCTCCATACAAATTGGTCTATGGGCAAGAAGCAGTCCTGCCATGGGAAAACATCATCGGCTCAAGATGGATTCAGTTACAAGACCAGCTCACAGCCGATGACTATTACAACTTGATGGTAGATGAATCAAAAGACCTAGTTTTGTCAAGGATGAGGGCCATGGAAAAAGTAACAAGGGATAGGGAACGAATAGCCCGTCATTACAACAAGAAAGTCGTGCCTAAGTCTTTTGAAGAGGGCGAACTCGTTTGGAAATTGATATTGCCGATTGGATCAAGATGAAGGGTTACGCGGAGGCTACGCTAGCCGAAAACAAAAACTTTTCTACCACGCAAACCAGGATCACTTGCAAGTAAGGGCCGATAGATCATTACCGATTGGAGTATGCAGCGGAAATAGCCAATCAGAACTATCCGATCTGGAACTGTGCTGGCCAATGACAACCGATTCCCGCAAGCCAACAGCTGATTCCTGGGGACAGCCGATTCACCAATCAGCCAATTCGCCGATGTCGCAGCCGATCCGAGTCGTCCGACCGCATTCTCATTGCCGATTTGTCGCAGTCGCCTCGCTCCGATTGCAGCCGATTTGTAGCCGATCAACGACGCCGCAACGTAGCAGCACCTCTATCGGTATCCACACGTCCGGGGACAGAACACCGAACACCCGTGTGCTAGCACGCGATGCAAGGCTAGGGTTTGGCTCGAAAGTGGGGAGGGTTTCCGGGGAGATTGATCTCGTCGACTTTTGTTGCACCAAATCAGATTGATTCGGTTTAACTCGATTGCAGCAACTCTCCACCCCTCGCCCCTTTATATAGAGTTGCCGGTTGGGCCTAGAGGCCCATCGGGACTCTATTTTGAATCGGATCCGATCCGAATCTCATAGAGTTGGCCGGCCGGACTTCGTAAGCCCATAGGACTCTATCCGATTGGATCCTTATCTGATTGAGCCGTATCCGAGTCCAACTCGAATGCCTGTTCTTATCCCCTTAAGCGTGCGACCCAGTAGGTTCAGGTATACTCGGTTTCGGCTATAGTCTAACTTAGCCGATCGTTGGCTCGAGTCCAACTCAGCCGACCTGTCAACAGCGGCGCCTAGCAGCACATATTGACACCATAGCATACAAGAATATAATATCAGCTCTGAACCTATAATGTGTACACAAATCCCTTTGCCTCACGATACCAATTAAGCTATAGGCAAGATGTGTGCCATCCCTTCAATAGCTTAACCATTCACTCGAACCGTATTGAATTATCTGTCTGTTGATTGACTCCTCAATCAACTTAGCATGGCCATGCATTCCCATAATCCATTACCTCGAGGGGCCCAGAGATATCTCTCCAAAGGAGGGGCAAATTCCATATTGATCACTCACATTCCACTCCATATTTCATAGCAAACCCGAAGACTACTTTTACAACTACCCAGTTACGGAATAGCGTTTGGTAGTCCCAAAGTAGGCTACTACACATGTTGGAATCCATGATGATCTCAGGTCTAAGGACTTTGTACCAAAATTACCTGAGACCAACTAATGACACATTATTTTCTGTAGTGTCTCATGGTGGGTCTATCCAACAATGTGTTCTCTAACACATGTGTCCATGTTGATTTGGTATCTCCATACCCATGATCTATGAGACATGATCATCAATCGATAAACATGCTGATCTTAGAATCATATTTGTTCCAACAATATGACATATGATCAGGTATCGTTTAGAAATAGATTCATACATAAAGAGTCTCATAAATAAGTCACGTACTTATTGATCAATACAAGGTGTGTATTTCATAGAACTGAATAACACTTTATTCATTTATACATAAACATTGACCATGATATCCAACATCTCCATGTTGCCTCTAGGGCATATCACTAACACAAGAGATAATAAATTCGGCAAGTGGTCACCTAATTGGGAAGGGACGTTCAGGATCCACAAATGCGTCTCTAAAGGGGCCTACATGTTAGAAGGGTTGGATGGAGAAGTATTTGGAAGGGCTCTTAACGGAAAATATTTGAAAAAAAACTACCCAAGCGTTTGGATCAATGCATGATTCGGCTGTGTTCTTGCCGATTCGTACTAGCCGATGTCTTGACTCGTGCGAGCATCGCCTTTAGGTCATTTTCACGCTAAGTTTTTTCCCTAGTTTTCTGTGGATTGGCTAACTTTTGCCGACAACGACGACAGCGGCAGAAGTTGCGGATTTCATAATTTTGTCAACATTACGAACATCTACAAAATTAGGAGGGCATATATGCACAGTAATTGAAAAAACAGATATCAATAATTTTTTCAAGTTTTTGAAGAGTAATTGAAAAAAATAGATATCAAGAACTTTTTCAAGTTTTTGAAGCTATATATGATCGGCGATCAGACATCAGCGATCGATTGTTGAGTAAGGATGGTTTCAGTCAATTACAAAGGAGGGCAATGTTAGCCGATTACAAAAGATACAATTTTTTGATCTAGCAGGCTATTACAATCGGCTCATTGTTTGAGGAAGTCTGCTATAGCCGATAGTGCCTTGCACCCATTTCATCGACCTCCTCGATGGCCTTAGCATTGGCTACGTCATCCCCGATCACCGGCTTCACTGCTTTTGTCAAATCTGTGAGGTAGGACACGGCCACCTTGATGCTCAATCGCTTGTCTTCAATGTCCTTGGGCAAGCCGGCCATGTACTCCTCTTGGATGTCAATCTCATTGGTGACTTGGATAAGATCGGTACCAGCTGATCCCTGCGTGTGCGAAGCTGCTCAAGTTTGGCAACCGGCTCCGTCTTCAAGATATCAAATTCAGCCATTTTTGCCTTGATTTCCTCTTGGTTCGACTTGATGGCCGCCATCAGCGATTGGTTTGATCGGCGATCGGCAATGCGCTGTTGAGCTCACTTGTACTTCAGCTGATGCGCCTCTAGGAACGTAGCTGGCACGATCGCGTCGGCTAAGTCGTCTAGAAGCCGTGCTTGAATGTCTTTGAATCTAGAGCGGATGGGGCCGCAATCTGCTACCAGCGTGTCCAAAGACACCTCTAGCCGATTGCCGATATCGGCTAATGCGGCTCGAAGCTCTTCGTCTAGCGACACCAGAGCCTTGTCGCTTCCTTCGTCCGGATCTACGAACTCTGACAAGTCGAAGCCCAAAAGATTGGCTACGTTCTGCAAGGAAAAAGATAGTTAAAAGAAGGGCGAGGGTTGTCAAGACAATTATAAAGAGTGAATAAAACTCACTAGGATTGCCGGGGCAGAAGTGATTTCTTCATCGGCTTGGCCGTCACCTGTAGCCGACGGCGTACGTTCAGCATGGTCGCCGCCAGCAGCCGACGGAGTACGTTCACTTGACTCCTGGGGGACAGGCATCGGTGCACGTGGAGGCTAAAAAAGAGTGTGTTTTAAGATCGGCCAATGAACGAGAGATGCAAGTTAAAGATGCTTACCGATGGAAGGGGAGCCAATTTCTTCTTTGTGGCCAACTTTTTCCTCTGCTAATGAAAAGATACGGTGAGGGAATGGTGAATGAGAAGTATTGAAAGAACAAGTGTTGAGGCTACGTACCGTTATCGGATGAACATGACGCCTTGGGGGACTTGGTGTTTTTTGGATGGATGCCTCGTCGGCTGATGGGGTCAGTGCATATCTTTCTGAGCTTGATTCGACTGCAGCTGCTTCGATTGCTTCTGTCATCTCTTCGTCCTTCACTTCCTCGTTAAGCACTGCTTCAACGTCTGGATCGATCGGAGGGAGGTCGTCGGCTGGGGCTGGTTTGGCTTTCTTCGCCGCTCGTTTTTTATTCTCGGCAGCAGGAGTAGCGGCAGCCGATGGTTGTGCTCTCTTCAATCGGTGAAGCGGCTCACGAGTTTGGCCGTGGAGAAATGTGACCACCTTCGGCGCGTTGAAGCCGATGATGGACGGAGCTAGTCCAAAGCCACCTGGTAGGATCCCGAGCGCATAGTTGATTGCCGCTCCTGCGTTGCTGAAGTGAGGAGGGGAGTCGTCAATCATCTGCAATAAGAGATGGTTTGTTAGTCGAAGGCACAAGTATTAGCCGATGAAAGGAAAGTATTGAATGGTAAAAGTGCTTACCGATGGAACCAAGTCAAGATCGATGACTGTCAAGTACATCGAAGCCGATTGGTGGAACAGGTGTTGTTTCCATTCGTTCCACCATCGGCTGAAGTAGCCGATCTGGACACCGCCAGATCAATTCTATCGATGCTACCCAAGGGAGGACCGGGAATGCTGAGCAGCCGATGCATCATAATGTTGTTGTCAATTTTTTCCCTTGGTTGGATCTTATCGGCTCAGTACAAGCCGATTGGCAGCTGTCCCATTCCAAGTTGTCGTGCTGCCACCATTGGGTGATAGAATTCATAAGTCTTGACAATGTTGCGCCCCTGGTGGATGCCGACGGGGAGGATGCACGGAGTGATGGCTGTGACGAATATTTCCCTCGGCTCAGTGTATTCTTCGGAGTCAAGCTCATCTAGCCGAAGGTTGCCCGGTTGTTCAAACTTATCAAAATCTGTGTAGGCAAACCAGATCTTGGAGATATTTGGGAAACCACTGTATAGGCGATCAAACCACTCCTTGAAGTCGTTGGTTGTCAGCTTGGACCCAGGGTAAGTAGTGGCGGCTTCCCCATATGACATACATCGCGGAGTTGTTTGCTCTTCATCATCTACGATTCTCGGCTCCAGGAGAGGAAAATCGGCTTCAGGCGGAGGAGGCAGCTCAGCAACCTTGTATAGATGGAGGTTGAGCCAAAGTTGTAATAGCCACCATGGCCCTCCTGTGCCAATGGCTTGATTAGTGGCCAGCCAAGCCGATGTCGTGCCAAACACTTGGTATAGATAGCCGAGAAGGTATTTGCCTAGGGGAATCTTCTTTTTTGCTACCAAGGCTTCGGCTATAAGCTGCCAGTTGTTGGTTGGACCGCAGCTCGATCCACAAAACACGAATTTTTCTAACCACATTAGAAGGAAGGTTGTGCGTTCCCTGTCGGAGATCGGCCCATCACTCATGTTCATGGATATGAAGCCATTCCAGCCGCCGATGCTCTTTGTTTTGAAGGTATGCTGGCATTTTATTTGGAGGTCATTAGGACTGACAGTCGAAGTGATATCCAAACTAGTGATCACGGCCACATGAAAAAGGGTTGGCGTCATCGGCCCTTGCCTGAATAGAAAGGCGTTGAGGGTATCGGACCAAAAGTAGCTTGCGACCGATAGAAGGGATTCATGCTTAGGGATATCGGCTATTGTCAGTCCTAAACATTGATCTATCCCAAGTTCAGTCCAATGAGCTTGTTTCCTAGCCGACATCCTAAGGTACCAAGCCGACCAAGATTTGTCAGTTGACGGCCAAGATTTGAAAGCACTGGTCCAGTATGATAGATCTGGGGCTGAGAATCCATAGGGGATCCGATTGGTTTCGGCATTGATAAGTTCGCTAGGATCCAAGTTGTCGATCGGCCATAAGAAATACTGGTTTGGGTGGTTGAGGTCTGGGATTGCGATTTGATGAGATAAGTGCTACAAGTTGCAGAAAAAACAAAGAAATTACGAGGAGGCGCGATAATTAAACTGTGAGAACAAAAGGAGCAGAGTCGATTAGGATTTACATCAGGGGAAAGTTGTCGTGGCACGTCAGTAGGAATGCTTGAAGATGCCATCGGTGAGGGGGATCGCCGCCTTGCGGGGTTCGCCGGGAGGATTTGTGCTCTGGGTCACCGGAATCGCCAAGGAGTCACCGGGGAAGAAGAAGGGTTTTTGTTGGCTAAAGCTTGGATGCGCAAAGTGACAGCGTGGCTCGTTTCGGTGCCAGGCGGGTAATATATAAAGAGTTTTCTCTAGCAGCCGAAACGGACATGAACGAAAAATGCACGGGAATTTGGAAAAAGGTAGCAAATTCGTGATATTATCTTATCACGGACTTGGGGGCATGTGTTAACAACCAAAATTTGTAACCAAATCCTTAAGCCCAAGCCAAGACTGGAACGGGATCAGATCGGGGAAGTGATCTGCGGAGAAACTGAGACCGTGTCGGCTACGATTCAATCGGCTGGGAAACCAGTCGGCTAAGGCCAAATCGGCTGGGAACAGCCGATAGCCGATTCAGATTCAGAAAGGAAGATGGGATTGTTTCCGATGGAAAGCTTGAAGATAAATAGTAGATTCGGTTCCATATTGCGCGTTGAAAATATTGCAATCTACGGATAAAATACTGTAACAGCAATTGTATCTGTAAATTAGGGATTTGTTTAGATATTCCTATTGTAATGCAGCATGGGACCACGTCTCGGGATATTGTCGTATTTTGAATAGTAGATTAGATAGAAACCGTGGTTCATACAGATAATGTTATTCTTGGGTATAAATAGGACCCGAGACCCTTGTAAATAAACAATCACAAACAATACAATCTCAAGGCATTGCATCTCATTTTCTTTTAGACGAGTTCTTGATCTGGCTTCGGGCTGCATCGATTCGAACCCCGAATAAGGTAAATTCCCATCGTTTAGTGGTTTATTTTGTCGAATCTAGTGCTTACATCATTATGACACTCTAGGTTTAATGTTATAAACTACACAAGTTATCATATACGGCATATAATCTAGAACAATGTTTAGATCTATCTTGCCATCGGCTTGTTCTTCTTAGGAAGCAGCAGCCGATAAAGCTAGATCTAAATGTTGGCCTGGATTATATGTTGTATCCACCGTCTTGAAGGGTTTACATCGGTCCATATAGATCCAATGCTATCTTTTTGTATTTGATGCTGCATCATCCATGATCTACTAAGTCGCTTTTAGAAGTATTATGATCTATTCGGCTAGATGTAAATTTATAGAGACAATGCCGGGGTTTCAGCCGGCCTTATCTGTTTTAATATCTCTTTTAGTATTAATTGCTATTAGATCTATTAGAGCCACCTCTTATATTAAGATCTCAATCTAGTTAAATGCCTTAAGCCAGTATCAGTCTGTTGGCATCAGCCGACAGCCGATTGATCTAGGTTTAACGCATTTAGGTTAGATTGATATCTTTTTATAAGATATATCGGAGTATTAGCCGATTCATGTTAAACCTTCAGCGTCGGCTAGGTTATGAAAGCATATATTTATTATCTTGATATATATTTAGGTTAAGTGATTCATACTGTCTCGGTAAAGCCGATCTATCCCAGTCACTTAGTTTAATATGCTTCGACAAAGCAATTATATGTAGGTTGGTTTCCTGAGACGATCCGGCAGGATCTAACTTTAACCTTAACACATGTATCTGTTTATTATTTCTTATTGGTTAGTAGATCAAACCAATTGGCACGCCTAGATCATCACAGGTAGCCAAGGACGGACCTGCATTGGAACTAAGCAGATCTCCCAGGGCAGCGCGTGAGAGATTTTTCTCATCAACACAATGTCAAGGGAATTCATAGCTTCCTAAGTCATGTGGGATTCTATCGTAGGTTCATCATGGATTTCTCTCGAATCGCTAGACCCCTCACAAACCTCTTAGCTAAGGATGTTCCCTTTGACTTTGATGATGAGTGTCTGCGCTCCTTTAATATCCTCAAAGAAGCACTCATCTCAGCTCCTATCATTCAACCTCCCAACTGGTCGCTGCCATTTTAGATAATGTGCGATGCTAGTGACTTTTGCAGTAGGAGCAGTCCTTGGTCAAACCAAGGACAAGAAACATAGTGTCATAGCCTATGCTAGCAAAACTCTAACAAGAGCTCAACTTAATTATGCTTCCACTGAAAAAGAGTTTCTTGTTGTTGTTTTTGCTATTGATAAGTTTAGATCTTACTTAGTAGGAGCCAAGGTAATAATTTACACTGATCATGCTGCTATGAAATATCTGCTCATTAAGAAAGATACTAAACCTAGGCTAATTTGATGGATTTTTCTACTCCTAGAATTTGACATAGAAATCAAAGATAAAAAGGGAGTAGAGAATTCAGTAGCATACCACATGCCTCGTATGCTTTATGTGCAGGACCTACCCTTCAATGAATGCCTACAAGATGGGCATGAAAGTTTCTTTGTTGAATTTTAGGAACCTTGTTTTCTTAAGATATCTTTAGAACCTGTCACATTTTATGCCATGAGCACATACAACCACCTTAAGGCCCTCACTAAAGAAATGCTTAGAAGGTTGGTTGTAGATGCTTTTATTTATCATAAACATTGAAATTTTGTGGTTGCACTTTTGGCACTAACCTTGCAGCTAGAACCTCAACAGTAAATCAACAACTCGCGGTGGAGCTGGGAACTACATCACCAATGGTAGTTACATTGTAAAAACTCCCTATGGTCGAGCTTTTGACCATAAACAAGCACTATCGACAGGTAGCCCGGATTATCATTTCCCTTAACAAAAAAAGCAAGAACATGTTTTAGGGATAAATTTGCCCTCGAGTATTTTTGGTCTCTAACCATTTCAGGTTAGGATTAAAAAGAACGATGATCATGCGATGCCTGAGAACATGGAGCTACATCAACTTTTGCACCTTGATGTTTCTGGTGATGGAACAAGTTCTAAAGGAGGCTTGACACCACATGCTTGATTTTTGATGTCCCGCGACAAAAAAATCCAAGTGTGAGGGAGTTTGGTACGTATCTCTTAACAAATTCCATTCATACAGAATTCCATCATGGTTTAGAGATGATGTTAGTTCTATCTTGCCTTGCTAAAAAAATAAAAAAAGTCTGAGATGTCCTGCTATTGATATTAAACAAAACCCTGCCAGGAGGTACCCAAATTTCGCCATTCATATACTCATACTTATCTTCACATGAATATAACTGGAGATAACCCAAGACATTAGATATATGACAAAGATGCATGGCATACAGAGGAGGCGCAAAACCCTCCGGTGTTTATGTTGAGTCAATTCTAGTTTAGCTTTGTTTGAGTATAAGAAAATTGGTGAAAATAAAATTTCAAATAAAAATAAAATTTCAAAAAATAAAATAAAATAAAAATTAAAAGAGACAGAAGTAAAATAGAAGTAAAATAGGTAAGAAAGGTAAGAATTACTTTTGCTATTATTCTTTTTGATTATTCTTTTTGTTTGAGTATAAGAAAATTGGTGAAAATAAAATTTCAAATAAAAATAAAATTTCAAAAAATAAAATAAAATAAAAATTAAAAGAGACAGAAGTAAAATAGGTAAGAAAGGTAAGAATTACTTTTGCTATTATTTTTTTGTTTGTTGGCCCATGGGTGACGCATTTTGTATGCACAAAGTCCCCATGAGGATTCAAGGTAAGTTTCATTTTAATTAAATATAATAAAGGTTTTGACTCTTCGAACTTCAAACCGGTAGAGTCCCTTTTGTTCTCATTTTTTGTGCTTGAATAAGCTAAGTGTGGAGGTGATCTTGTGCTCACATCGTACACTCACATATCAAGATCACCCATGTCCATGCTTCAACATGATGCCTGCACATTCATGTGACGAGACGAGACATCCATTGCACATCGGTTGCTCGCCTCTACATTCACTTCACACTGGTTTGCACATTTATCCTCTCATCCCCTTAAATTTTGAGTTTGATAAATTCTCATCATGGAATATATCTCTAAAAGCTAAACTCAACTTTTAACATGAGCCTGGATAATTCAAACTAGAGTATATCACTTACCTATAAATATCATGCATACTCTTTATTCCTCGCATGTTACCTTGTGCTTGTGAACATATATCATTCGAAACACATGTCATCTTAGTAATTGATGAATGAGAGATTGTCTGATGAGCCGATCCTTGCCTTCTCCTGTTAAATCCTTGGGAATTTTATAAAAGTAAAATTCTATAACTTTACATACTCCTCATTGATGTTTTGTTCCTACCAGAGCCATATGTCATTCTTCATGATAAAACCTATACATATGCTGCTTGTAGTCTGTCGGAGACGCCCGATTCTCCTATTCTATTTGCAATACGAGCTGAAATGGTTCAGCTCATAAGACAAGTAAAACGTGACAACCGAAGTCCCGAGAGAGGGATAAGTGAGACATCGCTGGACCTTTAGCCTGCCAGTCAACTTCAGCCTAAAGTGTGCCCATCAAACCACACGAAGGCGGCGACCAGATGTATTACACAGTCAGGAGACTTGACAAAATGGCTAAAGATCTACGACGCCTCAATTATTCCTAACTCATACTCGTGTGAATCTAGCCCCCAGGATGTATGCTAGATTCACCCTTTCATCACAAGCATAATTATACATAGCGAATTTGAGCAACACTTAAAAGATTATATCAATTAAATAGTTAGATAGGCCGACCGGCCAAATAAACATATATCAGAGAGCAGCGAACAGCAGTGACTTACTACCCATTCCACAAACACACTGACTAGGGGTTTACCCCATTAAGTTCTCATCCTAAAAGAAACAGTCGATTACCCGTATCACTCAATTAACTAAGTCTACACCTGCAAGCAAAGTGAATATTCCAGTGGCAAGAGTCAGTACATTAAACAAGTTAATGTACTGACAAGCACCAAGGCAAGCCTAACACTCTACATGTACGGCATATAATCAAGGAAGACATAATATGGTTCATTTTAGTGTAACACAAGTTTTATTTGCATAAAACGCTTTCAAATCAGATTTGCTTTCAAATACAATTTCAGCAAGCTTAATCTTAGCATATGGGCATCAAATTAGTCATTAATCATGATTAAATATACACCTCATTGCCCTCCATGGCAGCAAGGAGTTCATTCACAAAATTCAACACAATTTGAAGGCAAGTTCAGCATCCACAAGAATAAACACAAGTCTATACTCAATACACATTCACACGCTGCTCATGACCATGAGCACGGCTAATCGATTAATTTAAACTCTGCAGAGTTTGTACATACCCACATGATATGAATCACTCACATAGAGTGCAACGCTCTAGTTTTGTTCGATACCCGTTGGTACCACTATACTCTACATGTCGAGTACAGACTAGAGTTCACAACGAAGCCTTTACACTACTTAGTTTCTAGCCTTGCACTAGCACGATACGTGTTTCTCCTATCCTGAGCATACTAGAAATATGACCCAGAACCGTTAAGTGGCGGACCCATGCCTTAACTTAACGCCGTGGTGGTGGACATGACAGGGAACCCACCCACGTGGCACGATACCGTTGTATTGGACAGACTTAGTTGCCTTTACGACGATAGGGTAAACAGGAAGTTCCCTAGTTCCTCTGGGTTATTCCAAAACCATACACACCGGCCTACCATAATGCAAGGCTAGTTGCTAAGTAGCTTATTTGGCTTAGGCCATCCCATACTGGCACATGTGTGTGGTTGTACTGTATACGAAATGAACACACGTTGAGTGAAGTCCTTAGGTCGGTCTAGGCACACTCTCCCCCTATCGGGGCACAACTAATCACCATATGTGCACCAATTGTGGTCCAAACCTAAAATCCATGTTTTTCACTATTTTATTTGTCAAAACACCAAGTATACAAGTTCTGTCCAGATTATGTAGAAATAAATTTTTCATGTTTGTGATGAGCCCATAATGTCGAGGAAAATATTTTTAAGCATCGCTAAGCATCATAGTACTCTAGAGATTAAAACTATTGACAAGGTGTTATACTCATAGTTTTTCTAAGGTTAGGAATGAAGGCTATGGACATATGTGGGGTTAAGGTAATGTGCAAGTATTAGGAGTTTGTCTAATATGTTTAACAAGATTTTATCTTATTAGTGTACAATCTAACATGCAAGTTTTGCAAACAATTTTAATAACCTCCAAAACATGGGATCATGGTGATCAAAGAGAGGGAGGTGGGACTTTCCTGAAAAATTTCAGCATCCTATTCTCTTCTTCACCGTTCAAGCAACCGTCTATACAAAATACACGTTATGCGATTAAACACCGAAATATGCGAAAAATTTTGTTATGCGATTAAACACCGAAATATGCGAAAAATCCAAAATGCTCTAAAATGCATGATTTTTGTACATTGAGTAGGTACTGGTCTCTAATGATTTTAGGTGAAATAATTTCTAATTTATCCTATCCCATTTGGAAGTTGTGTATTTTAGACATTCTATCGGTTATTAGCGACATAGGGGTAAGTGCTGTTTGGACAGTGCTCCTATAATTGGATTTTTGTTAATTTAACTCCACAGAGGGGTGGAGATAGGTTTTATAAGACTAACATTTTTGGTTTCACAATTTTTAGAGCTATTAAGAATTTCCTATGTGTTTTACAAATTTACGACGGGTTCTAGGCCTATAGTGTTTTATAGTGTTTTATAGATGCGGCCCTAGGGATTTTGGGTCGGAACCTGATCCCTTACGTTTGTGATCTGATACCTTACGTTTATGATGTACAAAATGAATGTTTTAGTTAACCAATTAGATCTTGGTCAATAAATCTTAGGGCTTGGATTATTTTGTTGTGCATTCTATAAATAGGGGTGTTATAAGTTTGAAACCCTATACATTAGCCTAGAGATTACTGTACGAGTTCACAAGTTTTTGGTAATTGGGGATGGATCATATATCTCCCCTAAGCTAACTTGGTTTATTCTGATTTACTCAAAGCTAGGATACAATTTATATACATATATACACCTATACATATACATACCTACACATGAGGCTTAATCTATTAAGGTGATTAGCACCTATGTTAGCTTCTTAAGGTTTTTCTTACATATTTAGCACATGAGGTGCCACATTTTATTTCACCTAAATGAAGTTCTCTGCTTGCTGGTTTAATAGAAACTTGGTTTACTCAAAACAAGTTAAAAATGAATTTACTACAAATTTTATAAGTTGATGGGGGCATAATTGGGTTTATTTCCTGCCTAAATGTTTAAGTGATGTTGCTACATGGTAAGCTTATATTTTAATTTTATAACTAGAAATTACATACTTCGGTGATCCTACAGAACTTGGGTTTACTCAAAAAGAAGTCAAGATGAATTTTAAATAAATCTCTAAAGTCCAGCATACCAGAATCACATCATTTTAATGCAAATAACTTTAAGGGTATTTGGTGCAAAGGAACTATATGTTTTTATTTTTCCTAAATATAGTGTATAAGTTGGTGGATCTGTGAAATTTGAGTTGGCCCAAAAATAAGTTGAATTGAATTTTCTATGGATTTTATAATATTTTGCCAGCCCTATGGATGATTTTCCTTATTTAGATTTTTAGAGGACAAATTTGTACAGTGAGGGCCATGTTTCATAATCCTAAGTCGAAGTTCAACATCTAGGGAGTTCATAGAAATTTGTTCCACCCAAAGATGAGCTAATTTGGATTTTATATAAATTTTATAAGTCTAGTGAGTTTTTCTGTCCAAAATCTAAAAGTTTTTAGGCACAGGTCTATTCCATTTTTACATTAGGGTGCCCGGGTTTTAATTGATTTACATGAGAGTCCAAGGGCCACCGGTCTGTGTCTGGCCGGCTTGCAAAAAGGCCCCTAGGATCTAGGCAAATAGACCCCGCGGTCCTCAGCACGTGTTCAATTCCCTTTTCATTATGGGTCCCTGTGCTTTAGCTTATCTACATATGAATCTATGGGTCCACATGTCATGCACTATATTTTTACTAATTAGTCCTTGGAACTTTTAAATTTGTTGCTAATGGTGGTCCTCGGTGCCTGATTTGGTTGGGCCCACATGTCAGCGGTGTTGCGCACGGTGGAGCAGAGCCCGCGGCAACCGGCATGCTTCGTGGCAGCTGCGGCGGCAAACGGCGGCGAATTTGAAGGAGCAACCAAAAGAGAAAAGGAAGAGTAAGAGGTGGCGAAACTATCGGTGGCCTTCTTATCTAAGATAGTGGCCAGAATCAATGACGGCAAGAGTGCGAGCGGAGGTGGCTTTCGGCATGAAGGCGCGTGCTGAGTTGTGGCTTGAACCAGAGCTACCTAGTGCATATATGTGAGTCGATGTGGTCCATAGATACTTACCGAGTGGTGCATGAGGTTCATCCGGGCACATGGTGATGGCGGTGTCGCATGAGGCGATCCGACGGGGGTGGATTCGGCAGGGCAATGGCGTCGGCCTCACCCGGCCACCAAACTACAGGATGGGGGCACGCGTTAGCTTCATGAGGTACTGAGGGTGGTGACCGCATAAGGAATCGATCGTTAACTCACCAACGGAGGAGGAAACGGTGATGAGGCCTCGTCGCCGGAGTTCGGGAAGACGATGATGATCTCCCTCCATGGCGCATGATTCTTGGGGGTTCCTGAGGGGAATCGATGAGGAGGACGAGGTGTAGATGGTGACGAGGTGGCCCGGCCCTGTCTTGGTCCCCAACGGTCGTTACGCCAGCGGTGATGTGGCGGCGGCGCTCTGTCCACGCTCCAGGGCAATGGTGGCGAGGTCCCCGTTCTCGCTGCTGCGAGGGATAACACAAGATGATGTCAAGATGAAATACACTCGGCATGAGTAGAAAAGTATGGAACGGGAATAAGTAGGTAACGAGCGCGGCTTGACGACGATTGGCATTGCATTCTTCCCAGTGGCCGGCGGTGGAGTGAAGAGTGTGGGAACTATGTGAAGCTCTCCCTCTCGGTTTTCTCGGCACTGGGATGAAGAATGAGGAGTGGCGATGCGTCCTGGGGAGGGCAAGGGCAAGCTCGGCGCGGCCACGTCCTCGGACACGCGTCGAGCACGTCGGCGGCTCGATCTCCGACGCTTCTCCCTCTGGCTTCCTTGTTCCCTGGTCGGCTCTGTGTGTACCAAGTGGTGGGGAGTGTTGCACTCGGGTGGAGTTAGCTTGAGCCGCTGTCTGTGGGTCCAGAGCGAAGTGACAAGCCAAGGAAGTGTGAGGGATGGGTGCACGAGGGGTACACATGAATTTTGGAGTTAATCTCCGAATTATTTTCCTCCCTCGACTTTGTAGCTCAATAACTTGTGTTGTGGGCATGGTAAATTGGTGAATTTTTAATGGAGGTAGTTAAGCATCCCTAGATTCTATTTTCTTTGGTTCCACTCAAAAAATTAAGTGGTTTGCTCCCAGAAATTTGGTGAAGATAGGGTACTTTGAAATTAGTTTGAATTTTTAGAAGGTCAAGACAGAGAAGAAAAATTCTAGAAGAATTATATTTATTCATGTTGATCAACCTAGTATTTGAATAAATTATTTACTAGGTACACTTATCTACATTTTAATAGACTTTTAAACAAGTTGTCGTTTTAGCCGATAAGGATTTTATTTACCCTAATATCCCATCTGTTTTGCCTAATTTGTTTGGGCATCAATTTTAGTGATTTAAATTGCACAAAAATTATTTTATATTGTGTATAGTATCTGGCACCTTCATGGATTTTTCCGTGAATTTATCTTATTTGGTTTGACCTAGAAAATTAGGGTAATCTCTCCTATGTATTGTTGCTTTCGCTCGGCGGTTTCACCTACAATGGTCGTTGGGGATTATTTGAAGTTTATCTTGGGCTGAAAATTGAACTTTGATCCAAATTTTAGGTTCACTTGCTAACATCCAAAATTTAGTTGTAGGTTCGCTTGGTAAACTTAAATCGTCTAGGCTATGTGCATATGACCTATAATGAGATGCGTTTTCGAAAATCCAGAAACACGTAAACGACCTAGGTCAAAGTGGCTTGTTAGCATGCATGCTTCTTCATGAGCTTGCATTTTTGTCCTAGATTGTAAATGAAAAAGTTTTAAATTCATTCCAAGATTTCGTTCGTCATACATAAGTCTAGGTTAGTCCCACCTAGGTTTGTAAAAGAAAATTTTTGGTTCGAAAAATTTGAGAAAACTTTACTTTATTTTATTTGGACAAAATTTTGTCGACCCTAGAATTTGGGTGTATGACATAGTCATTTTGAGTTTGGTCAAATGGTTAGACCCTTCTTAAATTCTTTTCATGTCCTCATGATCAAAATCTTGTGCATATCCACCATATAAAATTTGCTCTCCCTCTACAATATATTCGTTCCCAACCTTATATTCATTCCCAACCTTATGCAAATTTCTACTTCGGGAGTTTGCATCCACCTTTAGCTCTCCACCAAATAAAGACTCCAAAAAATTATGCTTCTCTATCCTCCTATCCATGCCAAATGAGACATAGGCTAAATGAATATTTGCAAAAGTGATTGTAGAAAATCATAATGCTCACAAGAGAATACCAAAAATATTCTTGAGCATGATGAAAAAAAAAGAAAAAAAGAAGAGAAAAAAGTTCTTAGCCATGTTCTCTAAATAAAAGATAGGGAGGAGGATCATACAAAATGAAGTCACCAACTTAATTCTTTTTCTCCTTACAATTCTCCACTCACATATCCCCTTCCACATTTATGCACAAGCTTGATCATGGTTGCATGTCTAGTATTCTTCTTGGATCTACCTTTTGACTTTACAACATATTTGATGCAAGTATGTCATTCTTATTTCCCTACCCTGAGCTCCACATAAGCCTTATTAGAAAGGTAGGATAAGATTAGGCAACATCAAAGCCTTGGTGAGGAATCAAACACATTGAGCGACATGAGAGAATCAATTGAGGCGTAAAGGTAAAGTTATGTTTTTATGAGAATAAAGAAAAACCTCAAGGTAATTTATCAGAAGAAGTGGAGATGATTCAAATCAAGGCCGTTCCATTCTTCAATCATCCAAGATGACATGGTAGACACTTCAAAAAGTTCATGGGTACAGGTATGGCTTGGAATGCATTGTATGTTTGCTTTATATAGGAAGTTTATACTCTATTTCATATCCATGACCTTTACTCAGGGACGAGTAAATGATAAGTGTGGGGGTGTTGTTGATGGTCCTTAAATAATAAAATCCGATCGTCGATCCTTGCAGAAAAAGGATAAAAGATGAAACATCAAATAGCGATAGGGTTATTTACTAATACATTCCACTAGTGTTGGTGAATATTTGTATGTAGGTGATTAATGAGAGAAAACGCACTCGCCGTACAACACTACACACCTTCGCACAATATTGCACGTTTACACGGATTGGAGGCCCCACATGTCAATCAAAACCACATGCTTTGATGCTCTCCAGGCATTCAAACATGTTTTCCTTCTCTGCCTTGGTCAAAGTGTAGCTGGCTGGACTCAAGTAGTGGTTTCCTTTCTCCTTTGTTTCCGTGTGAATGATGTCGCGTTGTGCCATATGATTGAGATCATTACGTGCCTCATGTGTATCTTTTGACTTTCCATATACACCTAAGAAGCCTAGCAGGTTGACGCAAAGGTTCTTAGTGAGGTGCATCATGTCGATTGCATGACGGATGTCCAATACTTCCCAATAGGGTAACTCCTAAAAAATAGAATTCTTCTTCTACATTGCCGCATGACCATCTTTACTTGCTATAGGTTGGCTGCCAGGTCCCTTTTCAAATACTACTTTTAGGTCTTTCACCATGGTAAACAAGACCTTTCTGTTACGATGTTTTGGCTTAGTATGGTGGTCTGTCTTCTGTTCAAAATGTTTGCCTTTCCTCTGAACAGGGTGGCTTGCAACAAAAAAGCGACGATGGCCTATGTACACAACCGTCTTACAGTGTTTCAGGTACATACTTTCAATTTCATCCATACAGTGGGTGTAAACCTTCTACCCCTTGTTTGACTATCTGGATAGGTTGCTAAGTGCAGGCCAATCATTGATGGTTACGAACAGCAACGCTCTTAGGTTAAACTACTCCTGTTTGTCCTCATCCCACATGGGGACACCTTCTTTCTTCCACAATAGTTTCAAATCTTCGACCAATGGTCTCAGATACACATCAATGTTGTACCAGGTTGCTTTGTGCCTTGAATAATAATCGGCATCACGATGTACTTTCGTTTCATGCATAGCCAAGGGGAGAGGTTGTAGATATATATCATAACATGCCAAGTGTTGTGGTCGCTGCTCATCTCTCCAAAAGGATTCATGCCATCCGTACTTAAACCGAACCTTATGTTTTGGCATCCTTTCCGAAGTCTTTAAATGTTCTATCGACGTTTCACCACTGCGACCCATCGGCGGGGTGTCTCAGCATCTCGTCTTGTTGATGTTCTTCAGCGTGCGAGCGCATCATTCTTGCATGATCTTTGTTCCTGAACAGACGCTTGAGCCATGGTATTATAGGAAAATACCACATCACCTTAGCAAAAAATCTCTTCTTCGAAGGTTATCCATGAATCGCCTGGATCATCTCGTCTAATCTTGTATCGAAGTGCTTTACAAAACGGACATGCTTCTAGGTTCTCGTACTCCTCACCATGATAGAGGATACAATCGTTAGGATATGCGTGTATCTTCTGTACCTCCATTCCTAGAGGGCAAACTAACTTCTTAGCTTCGTACGTTGATTCTGGCAATTCATTTCGATCTGGAAGAATGTTCTTCACGAGTTTTAGTAACTCACCAAATGCCTTGTCACTGACACCATTTTTGGCCTTCCATTGCAAGAATTTCAGTGTGGTACCCATCTTTTTGTGCCTCTGTTCGCAACCTGGGTACAAGGATGTTTTGTGGTCCGCCAACATATGCTCCAATTTCTGCACCTCCTTTTCACCTTCGCAGTTCTCCTATACGTCACGCAACATCTGACCAAGGTCATCAGCACCGTCGTTTTCTTCAACATCCCCGTCCGCCTCGCCTGCTATATTCTCTTTAAACTCACCGTATTGTCCACAGACCAGAATGTTGTCGTCTTCTTCTTCATCTTGTTCCATTGCAACCCCTACCTTTCTGTGCGATTTCAAGCAATTGTAGTGAGCAGGAATCCCAACTGAAACAAGTGGGCATGAATAATTTTTGATGTAGAATACTCCTTCTGGTTTTTGCACTTTTTGAATGGACAAGGTATAAAGCCCTTATGCTTGTTGGCATTGGTCGCACTCAAAAAATAATGCACGTGTTGAATAAACTTGTCGACTGTCGGTTCGTGATGTACACCCATTGTCGATCCATCCTACATGAAATGCACAAAAATTGTAAGGAAAATCCACGAAAGTCAAACCATTTAAATAATATTACAATAGTTATATATAAAAAATCAGACAATAATTATATAATAATCCAACATACGTAATGTGTTGTACTTAGTGCATGTAGTGTACTTATTTCTAACTATTTTAACGATGTTTATATTACCTTAAGTTTCTAATCTTCTATCAAATTTTCTATATTTTTCTATCGTCATCTATTTTATAACATTTTTATCCACAAATTTCTCTCTCATCATTTTCCATAAATATTTTTAAAGATAAAAGTGTATGTAAATATACCTATAAATGTACCTATACATTAGTAGAGTAGAGGATGGAGTTGTGTATTTTAAAAAGTAAAATATTTTTTTCCAAACAAATTTTCTCTTTGATCATTTTCCATGAACCTATTTAGAGATAAAAATCTATAGAAATATACCTACAAATGTAATATACTGAACATAGATCATAAGAGGACGAAGTTGCTAACCTTGTAGATCCCTCCGATTTGTATATCATCACCAAAACAATTTCACAAAAAAATTTTGCGGCACCTCCCTTCTTCCTGCAAACCTTTGAAGCAATGTCTCGAACTAGACGAGGAAGAAGAAGTATAAAAGGCACCTTCACTTTAGACCCGGTTGGTGTTACCAGCACGGACTAAAGATCATTTGGATCTTTAGTCCGGGTTGGTAATAGTTGGTGTTACCAACCGGGACTAAAGATACCCGTCGGCCTGACAGATTGTGACAAGAATCTAACAGGGATTAAAAATCCTAGAGAGCCGTTGCTTTTTTCACCGGGACTAAAAATATTTTCTAGTTTTGGTTCCAATTGAAACCGGGAGTATTGTGGATTTTAACAGATGGATCAAAGACCACTTCTCCAGTAGTGAAAAGTCATCGTAAAAAAATTCATTTCTGTAGTAGTGGCAAGCACTTTTCATGTTCTAGCGATACCGTCGAGGTCAAACACGATGAGGGACTGGAGCGTATAGTCCCGTTGCCTGTTGGAATTAATGGGCCTAGCCCAAGTGTAATTCAATTAATTTTTGAAATAAATCTCAAAAGCCCAATGAGGCCCATGTATGGCATGACAAGGTGGAAAATTTTAGTAACACCTTGCTAGTTTTAAATGGGGTTGTCCAACTTAAATAGTGGGACTTCCCTCCTCCTCCCAAAGCCATGGATGAAGGAGGGGAACGAAAAATCACATGCGCGCTCTCTCACCGCGCCTCCTCGCCGTGGCCGTGATTCGCGTGCTTTAATCTTTTTGGACAACTGACAATTGTTCTCAGGCAAAATTTTGGAGAGTCCTAATCGGATACGAATTGGGTTCAGTTGGAAAGGCCTATCCGGCTACGCAACAGAATCCTAACTGAATCCGCTACGGGTGCTGCCTTGACACGCAAGTTATCTGGGGTTATATATTTGCCTTCGTGCAGTCGTCTGGAATCAATCTAGTCTATGTTTTGCCATGTTTCTTGCTGCTACGCCGCTGCTGTAGTCTGCCCTAATCCCATCGTCGGCATGCACCTACGACCGGGAGAGCAGGTCTCTGGAACCGTCGTCCTTGCGATCCTGCACCGTGAGAGAACGAATAAAGTTTTTGGGAAGCGCTCTGCGTGACTGCTCAATTCGATTTGGCGCGTCTTCCTGCTCCATCGGCTCGACGTGAACACCTTCGTAATCTACGTCTGCGGCGAGTTCCTATAATACCTAAGTCTACATACGCTTGGTACACATATCTAGTTGTTCTAATCATGGCTGTTACTTTTGTTTGTGCTAGTATGTTAGATCTGTTCATGCTAGTTTCTGTAATAATTTTGATCTATTTAATTCGGAATTTAATTAGTCAATTGCCTATTTTCTCAACAATCCAAAAACCTTATTATAGGCAATCTGTTCAATTTACTATGGCTGGTTTTGCTAATGCACTTAGGACATAAAAGTGTTCTGGTGTGCACTTCAAGAGATGGCAAGCAAAGGTCCGTCTTTGGCTTACTGCTATAAATGTGTGGGAAGCGAGACTTGGCAAACCTGAAGGAGAGCTTTCTGCTGATGATCAGAAGAAGTTCTCAGATGCCAACAATCTCTTCATAGAATGCATTCTTGGCGTGCTCATTGATCATCTGTGCAATGTGTACATACACATGACAGATGCCAAAGAGCTGTGGGATGCACTGGTTGCTAAGTATGATGCATCAGATGCAGGCAGTGAACTGTACACCATGGAGAGCTTCCATGACTACAGGATGGTGAACAACCGATCTGTGGTGGAATAGGCGCATGAGGTATAGTGCATTGTCAAGGAACTTGAACTCCTGAAGTGTCGTTTGCCTGACAAGTTTGTGGCTGGGTGCATAATTGCAAAGCTTCCTCCGTCTTGGAGAGGTTTCGCCACTTCTCGAAAACACAAGAGATAGTAGATATCAGTTAAAAATCTGATAGCGTCTCTAGATGTAGAAGAGAAGGCTCGGGCTAAGGATACTTTTGACAAAGGAGGAGAGGGCCAGTCCAACGCCAATGTTGTCCAGAAATTCCCACTGGGCAAGAACAAAGGGAAGAACCAGAAAATTCATAAGGGTGTGAAGAGTACTGCCTTCAAGAAGAAGAAGAATAAATCTGAGTTGACCTGCTTTACATGCGGAGAGCTGGGGCACTTCTCCAAAGATTGCCCATACCATACAGATCGCAAAATGAAGAGAGTTGATAGTAGGTCAAAGACTGTCAACACAGTGAGCATGAGTGACGGGTATGTTAATTTACTTATTATACTTTCAGTTTTTCAATCTACGAGTTGGTGGTTCGGCTGTTCATGGTGCTGGTACGATAGATCTGAAGTTTACTTCAGGAAAGATCGTGCAGCTGAAGAACGTGCAACATGTCCTCTCCATCAACAAGAACTTAGTTAGTGGCTACCTACTTTTGAAGGACGATTTTAAGTTAGTCTTAGAGTTCAATAAATTAGTAGTGTCTAAGCATGGGCAGTTTATTGGTAAAGGCTATCAATGCGGAGGCATGTTTCACTTTTCCCTATCAGATTTTAGAAGTAAGTCAGTAAATCATATCTGTGGTCATATTAGTGATGATACAAGTGTTTGGCATTCTTGTTTATGTCCTGTGAACTTTGGCTTAATGTCTCGGCTATCCAGCATGCATTTTATTCCGAATTTCACCATTGCCAAAGGTTCTAAGTGCCATAGTTGTGTGCAATCTAAGCAACCAAAAAATCTCACAAGATGGCTGAGGAGAGGAACTTGGCACCTCTAGAACTTATACATTCTGATCTCTGCAGGATGAATGGTGTGTTGACAAAGGTGGAAAGAAATATTTTATGACGTTGATTGATGATGCTACTCCTTTTTTCTATGCTTTCTTACCGCAAACTAAGGATGAGGCATTAAACTGTTTTAAAATCTATAAAGCTAAGGTTGAAAACCAACTAGAAAGAAAGATTAAACGTTTTAGGTAAGATCGTGGTGGCGAGTTTTTTCTCTAATATGTTTGATGAATTCTGTGAGGAACATGGCATTATTCATGAGAGGAAGCCTCACTATTCACCAGAGTCAAACGAGATTGTCGAGAGGAAAAATCGCACGATGACTGACCTGGTTAACACCATGTTAGACACTTCTGGTTTATCTAGGGCGTGGTGGGGGGAGTCCTTGTTGATTGCATGTCATGACCTAAATAGAGTTCCAAATAGGAAAAAGGATCAAACGGCATATGAAATGTGGATTGGGAGAAAACCATCACTGTCTTACGTACGCACGTGGGGGTGTTTCGCTAAGGTAAATGTGCCAATTACCAAGAAGCGTAAGCTGGGACCTAAAACAGTGGATTGTGTCTTTCTAGGATATGCTCAGCAGAATATAGCTTATAGATTTCTAGTAGTTAAATCTGATGTACTTGATATGCATGTTGATACTGTTATGAAATCTCGTGATGCTACATTTTTGAGAATATATTTCCTATGAAAGATATGCTTAGAACTTCTAGATTGTCATCTGAGATTACTTCTGAACCTCTACCTCTTGTTGAGTCTTCTGAATCGTCTGATGAGCTTGAGAAAGTTCCTGAGAAGGATGATAGTGAAGCAGCTCCTAGAAGGAGTAAGATACCTAGAATTGCAAAATCCTTTCATGATGACTTCACTGTATATCTTGTGGATGATACTCCCATAACTATTACAGAGGCATACACATCTCATGATGCAAATGATTGGAAAGAAGTTGTCCAAAGTGAAATAGACTCAATTCTATCTAATGGAACATGGGAGCTCACAGACGATCCTATGGGTTTAAACCAGTGGCTTGTAAATGGGTATTCAAAAAGAAGCTTAGGCCTGATGGTACAATTGAAAAGTACAAGGCTCGGCTTGTGGCTAAAGGGTATCACAAAAGAAAGGAGAAGACTTCTTTGATACATACTCACCTGTTGCTAGAATGACCACAATTCGAACATTACTTTCCTTGCCAGCCTCATATGGTCTGATCGTCCATCAGATGGATGTTAAGACAACTTTCTTTAACGGAGAATTGGATGAGGAGATCTATATGGATCAACCTGATGGGTTTATAGTGAATGGTCAAGTAAGCAAGGTTTGCAGATTATTAAAATCCATGTATGGTCTGAAACAAGCACCTAAGCAATGGCATGAAAAGTTCAACAGAACTTTAATTTCTGCCGTATTTGTCATTAATGAGGCTGATAGATGTGTGTACCATCGCTATGGTGGGGGTGAAGGAGTTATTTTGTATCTATATGTGGATGACATTCTTATCTTTGGCACAAATATTGATGTGATCACTGATGTCAAGTCCTTCTTATAAAAAAATTGATATGAAGGATCTGGGAGAAGCCGATGTGATTCTGAACATCAAATTGGTTAAGGATGAGAATGAGATTACTCTTTCATAATCTCATTATGTGGAGAAGGTCTTGAGTCGCTTTGGTTATATGGAATGCTAGTCTTCTCTAACTCCTTATGATCCTAGTGTGATACTTCGAAAGAACAATAAAATTTCTAAAGATCAATTAAGATATTCATAAATTATTGGTTCACTCATGTACTTAGCTAGTGCAACAAAACCCGACATCTCTTTTGCTGTGAGCAAATTGAGTAGGTTCATGTCCAACCCGGGTAGTGATCACTGGCATGCACTTGAGAGGGTGTTGTGCCACTTGAAAGGTACAATAAGTTATGGGATTCACTATTCTGGGCACCCTGTTGTGCTTGAGGGACATAGTGTTTCAAACTGGATATCGGATGTTGATGAGCTATATGCCACGTGTGGGTATGTATTTACTGTGGGAGGTAGTGCAATATCATGGAGGTCTTGCAAACAGACTATATTGACGAGGTCAACCATGAAAGCAGAATTGACTGCTTTAGATACAACTACTGTCGAGGCTGAATGGCTGCGTGAGCTCTTGATGGACTTGCCTGTGGTTGAAAAACCAATGCCGGCTATCCTAATGAACTGTGATAATTAAACTGTGATAGTCAAAGTAAACAGTGCTTAGGATAATGCGAAGTCGTCAAGACATGTTAAGAGACGTTTGAAATCTGTTATGAAGTTGAGAAACTCCGGAGTAATAATGTGACTTATATTCAAACAGACAAAAACCTAGCAGATCCCTTTACCAAAGGGCTATCACAGAATGTGATAGATAGTGCATTGAGGGAGATGGGGTTTGACATAGTAGTAACCCAACCTATGCGATCAGAGATCCCGTGAATTAGGGCATGGGAAGAACTAGCTATTGGTTAACTGAGGAGAGCTATGTTTCCTATCCCTCTCTATGATGTAAAGCTCTCGAAGACCTGTAAGGTAGGTTCGCGATATGCCTTAATGTGTTATGTTGGCTTGGAAAAACAATGATGTTGTTCTATAGAGCATTCTTGAAAGAACACACCTATATGAGTCCGACTGTCTAACGTCGCAGTCTATGAGAAGTGGGTATTCTCTAGTAA
This sequence comes from Oryza australiensis, assembly GCA_019925245.2. Lineage (NCBI taxonomy): Eukaryota > Viridiplantae > Streptophyta > Magnoliopsida > Poales > Poaceae > Oryza > Oryza australiensis. The sequence continues at coordinate 1,830,615 of JAIFGZ020000126.1, forward strand.
AATCATGGATAAACCTAGGAGTACGACACATATGCTCCACATGCGGGGTAGATTACTGGTGGTCTAGTACTAGTTATGACTTTAAGTAAAACTCGTTCGCATAAAACTTGTAATTCAAGGCTTAGTCCATTGTTCAAGTTGTGGATGAGTGTAGCTTGAAGCTCTAGGCAAGAGTTCTTAACAATCCTTGCTGAAAACACTAGTATATCAAACAGTAGTGAGAAACAGGCAAATGTTTAAATGGACGTTTAAGATCTGGTGGAGGATTGTTGGAATTAATGGGCCTAGCCAAGTGTAATTCAATTAATTCCAGAAATAAATCTCAAAAGCCCAATGAGGCCCATGTATGGCATGCCAAGGTGCAAAATTTTAGTACTACCTTGCCAGTTTTGAGTGGGTTGTCCAACTTAAATAGTGAAACTTTCCTCCTCCTCCCAAAGCCATGGATGAGGGAGGGGAAGAAAAAACCACACGCGCGCGCTCGCTCACCACGCCGGGCCGGGCTGGGCCGTGGCCGCGATTCTCGTACTTGCTCATGTGCTTTAATTTTTTGGAGAAACAGACAACTGTTCTCAGACGAATTTTTGAAGAGTCCTAATCGGATACAAATCGGGTTCAGGTTGAAAGTCCTATCCGGATACACAACAGAATCCTAACCAAATTCGCTACAGGTGTTGCCTTGATGTGCAAGTTATCCGAGGCTATATATTTGCATGCACGCAGTCGTCTGGAATCAATCTAGTCTAAGTTTTGCCACGTTCTCATTGTTGCGCCGCCGCTGTAGTCTGCCCTAATCCCGTCGTCGGCGTGCACTTGCGACCGAGAGAGCAGGTCTCCAGGAACCGTCGTCCTTGCGATCCTGTATCGGGAGAGGACGAATAAGGTTTTTGGGAAGCGCTCTGCGCGACTGCTCAATTTGATCTGGTGCGTCTTCCTGTTGCATCGGCTCGACGTGAACACCTTCATCGTCTACGTCCGCGGCGAGTTCCTGTAATACCTAAGTCTGCATATGTTTGTTATATATATCTGATCATGGCTGTTATTTTTGTTTGTGCTAGTATGTTAGATCTATTCATGCTAGTTTTTTTACTAATTTTGATCTAATTAATTCAGAATTTAATTAAACAATTGTTTATTTTCTTAACACTGTCTATAGGCTTGAACACGAGGTAGATGACGATGGCGGCGAGCACGATGGCTAGCGCTACTAGAGCGAGGAGGATAGTGAGTAGACGCGCACGCAGGAGCAGCGAGGCTGTCTAATTCCTCTCGTGTCGATCAAGACAAGAGTAGATCGAGAAAGGATTGTACACATTTGTCCTTAACCACATGATTTGGCCATTACTATTTTTACCTTTCATCTAACGATCAAGTTGATACCTGGCCCGCGTTTTAAGTATCTTTATCCTGGTGAGTTAGATTATAAGTGATCAATGGTCCAAATGAATCCCAAGCACCGTATTCGTTCATGGCTAGTATTACCATATATTCAATTGAGATGGTTCTATTAATTAGTTCATCTGTTGTCATTATTTATTTATAGAACGAATCAAACCTACCTGGAGTGCATATATTTTCCTTAGTCCGGTACTAAAATCCTTTGAAATTCCATAAATTAACATTATCCTGGAATCAAATTCTTGCAATTAAACACCTTCTCCCAACACTCAAGGATGCATAAGTTTCGAAAAATGTTGAAGTCATAATGTGGGGCCTTCTTGTGGAGATTGTGGCAATCGGGTATCTACATGGCAAGCTTGTCCGATTGGACGTAGCGATAGATTGCGCCTGCCATATCTGTAAGCCGAACATGACTTGGGTGTTACGATTGCCGATAGAGATAAGGCAATCGGCCTATAGTCACGGTTTGGTAAGATTGAGGAAACCAACTTAGAGTAAGATAGGGTTTCCGATCTGTAAGCCCTCCTCCCAAGACTATATAAGGGGGGTAAGGGGCGTCCCTTGAGGGATATCAGATTCTAGATCAGAGATATCCTATGTTAGATCAGCTTTTAGCCTTCATCTTTAGATCACGAGATCAATAAAGGCACTCGGCGGATCGAATCCACCGAAACAGGAATAGGGTATTACCTCACGAGAGGGCCTGAACCTGTCTAAATCCTCTTCTTCTTTTAACCCATTGTGCTTGGCGATCTCGACTGCGACCCCAGAAATTATATTGCCGAAACCAAGTTTCGACAGTTGGCGCGCCAGGTAGGGGACCGCGCGTCGAGACTTCTTCAACAATCTCGCCGACAAGCGTGATGGGATCTCCTTCAAGATTCGGCGACTTCGCCGCCAACTTCGTCGACGATTCCTCCTTCGACTCGGATTCGGACCAGTCGGTAGGAGAAACCCACTCGACACCGTTCGGACTTCCGAACAGCGCCATGATCTACAACGACATCTTGAAGACCAAGATGCAATCTACTTTCTCCGACGACGGACTTCACTCGGCACCATTCGGATTATCGAATACCGCCGAAATCTGCGCCAATCTTCTCGCCTCCCCGACAGAAGCGATTTACTCACATGAAGACCTCTCAGCGCCGTTTGGGTTACCAAACGCCGCCAAGATTTACAGCAAGCTTCTCTCCCCCGAGTCGACGGCGACCCACTCGGAGGAGCCCATACCCCCAAGCTCTGACTCGGACTGGAACGATCCAGATCCGGGTTACACAGGATCAAGGGAGGTCGCCGTCATCCTCCCATCATTCGGCTCCTGCTCATCTTCAGAGCTCAATGGATACCTCAGCTCCGCCGGCTTCGACAACCTCTACGGCATCCCTTCTGACGAAGCCGACAACTCCGACCGCCACATGGACTGTGAGCCGAAGTGCTTTGACGTCCTCATGGCCGAGCCGGACGAGTCCGACTCAGCCATGGCCAGAAGGCTTGCTGAAGAAGAGCGAGCCAAGGTGAAGCTCGAGCGCAAGACAGCCGAAGAAGAGAAACAACGCAAGGACGAGGCCGATAAGAGGAAGCAGGACCTGCGTGCAGCTGGACGATCTGCCCAGGAGGCCATCCTCCAAACACGGGTCCGCAACACCAACATCTTCCAAACGCCACAGCAGAACGCTGTTGCCGCGCTCACCGTCTTGGACACCGTCATGGAGACGGCTCCAGCCAATGTGACTCCGATGCTCGACAAGATCAAGACCATTGTCGCCGCCACAGCTAACGACCATCCCACCACCTCGGCACGAAGGCCGACTGAATCTTTGGCCGAAACACCAGACAAGAGCCGACTTCCACCTCTAAGGTCAGGAGACTATAAGAGGCCCGAGCCAGATCGGTCGACGACTAGGCCAAGAGGCCCACCCCGCGAGTCCACGCTAAAATACTAGGAGCAGACGGCCGACTCCGCGACAAACGACATGGACGTCCACCGTCCGGCACCGCGTCCGCCGCAATAGCTCCGGCTACCCGACCGATCCAACGAAGACCCCGCCGAGTGATCTGCGGGAAGTCCTCGATCGCCGCTACCGGGAGCGCAACCGACGCACTCGGGAAGATCGGAGGGGATCACCGATAGCGGCGACGACGGAGTACTAGCCTTCACTCGAGAACTCCGCCGAGTGCACTGGCCGAGTGGCTTTAAGCCCACAGGGATTGAAAGGTACGATGGCAAGACCGACCCTGAATCTTGGCTAACCGTATACACCCTTGCCATCCGAGCTGCAGGTGGCGACAACAAAGCTATGGCCAATTACTTGCCCGTGGCCCTCGCAAACTCAGCCAGAAATTGGCTCACAAGCCTGCCAGGAGGCTCAATCGGCTCGTGGAGCGAGCTGAGGGACCACTTCATCGCCAACTTCCAAGGTACCTTCGAGAGGCCCGGCACACACTTCGACCTATACAACATCATCCAAAAGCCGGACGAGCCTCGAAGGATTACATTCGTCGTTTCTCCGAGAAGCGCAACAAGATCCCGAACATCACCGATGACATCATCATCGCCGCCTTCCAAAAGGGAGTCCGTGATGAGCTGCTCATCGGGAAGTTCGGGCGCAAACCACCGAAGACGGTGAAACAAATGTTCGAGACGGCGAAATCATACGCCAAATCCAATGACGCCATTAAGGCCGCCCGTCAAGACCGGCCCGATAGAAGGGAGGACAAGCAAGCGGGAGGGAGCCGTAATCCTAAGAAGGATGGCGGCAACAACGGAACTAGGGCCAGAAAGATCGCAAGCGCCGATCGAGAACCTAGTGGCCGCAACCTCCAACACTCAACGCCGTCCCAGTCGCCGCCTACGACGCCATCATGAACGCCCGGTGCACCCATCATCGAATCATAAGCACGTGGCGAAGGGCGCTTTATCTACAAGCGGTTCGCCGAACGATCGCGACGAAGCACAACAAGAAGCCGGCGACGAGGCTGGCCCGTCGGGCGCCAAAAAGAACAACGCGGCGAAAATGCCGAACCTTTTCAAGACCCGGTGGGGAGCTCAACCACATCTTCGGAGGTCCGCTAGCCTATGAGTCCAAGAGGAAACGAAGCTAAGCGGCCAGGGAGGTCAACGTGGCTCAACCCGAAGTCCCTCAATATCGTGATGGTCGGAAGTGGCCATCACTTTTGACCGCTCGGATCATCCCGACCGAGTGGTTCACCGGGCGCTATCCACTCGTCCGGACCCCGTGGTCCACAACATCGAGCTTAAGCGCGTCCTCATCGATGGGGGCGGTGCCCTCAACATCTGTTTGCCAAGACCATGGATGAGATGCGAGATCCCGAGGGCCGAACTAAAGGCAAGCTCGCCCCCTTCCACGGAGTTATCCGGGCTATCTTCTACACCACTCGGGCATATGTCCCTCCCAGTCACCGTCGGAGACCGAGAGAACTTTCGAACGGAGAACGTCACTTTTGAGGTAGCCGACTTCGAAACAGCATATCACGCCATCATCGGAAGGCCCGCGCTTGCCAAGTTCATGGCGATCCCTCACTACACCTACCTCTGCATGAAGATGCCGGTCCCAACGGCGTCATCACTCTTCGCGTGACGTGAAGCAAGCCTTCACTGCGATAAGGAGAGCTGCGACATGGCCCAATCTCGCGAGAGATTACGTGGCCAACAAGAAGTCCGCTGCTGCATCAACTTCGGCGGAGGGCGAAGTCCCGCGAAGAAGATAGCCAAATCGGGATCCAGCGACGCCAAGACCAAGAAGATCTCCCTTGATCCATCGGATCCCTCGAAAACTGCTGTAATCGGCACTGACCTAGATCCCAAATAGGAAAGCGCGCTCGTCACCTTCCTCCAAAATAATAAAGATGTTTTGCTTGGAAACCATTTGATATGCCCGGAATTCCTAGGGAGGTGATCGAGCACTCTTTGCACGTCAAAGATGACGCCAAACCAATAAAACAACGATTACGCAGATTCGCCCGGGATCGAAAAGACACTATCAAAGAAGAACTCGCAAAGCTCTTGGCTGCGGCTTCATTAAAGAAGTCCTCCATCCCGGGTTAGCCAACCCGAGTCGGTCCGCAAAAGACGGGGCAATGGCGCATGTGCGTTGACTATACCGACCTCAACAAAGCCTGCCCCAAAGATCCGTTCGGCTGCCTCGCATCGACCAAGTCGTCGACTCAACAGCCGTGCCAACTCCCGAGTTTCTGGACATTACTCGGGCTATCACCGGATCAGCTTAAAAGAATCCATTGCTGAAGACATCGTTTCATCACGCCGTTTGGGGCCTCTTGCTACATCACCATGCCTTTCGGCTGAAGAACGCCGGTGCCACATACCAACGCATGATCCAAAGATGTTTCCAGACGCAGATTGGCAAGAACGTTGAAGCTTATGTCGACGACGTTGTCATCAAGACCAAGCAGAAAGAAGACCTGACCGCCGACCTAGAAGAAACCTTTGCGAACATCCGGGCCTTGAATGAAGTTAAACCGGAGAAGTGCACTTTCGGTGTTCCATCGGGCAAGCGCTCGGCTTCATGGTGTCACATCGTAGCATTGAAGCAAATCCGAGAGAAGATCAACGCCATCTTAAACATGAAACCCCCGAGTAACCAGAAAGACGTCCAGAAGCTCACTGGCTGCATGGCGGCACTAAGCCGTTTCATATCCCGACTCGGCGAACGAGGCATGCCGTTCTTGATGCTAAAGAAGCGAGACGACTTCCGGTGGACCGCGAAGCCAACAAGGCCTTTGAAGATTTCAAAGAGTTCTTTACAACGCCGCCCGTCCTGGCCTCGCCTCAACCTCAGGAACCTCTGCTGCTATACGTTTCAGCCACTCACCAAGTGGTTAGTACGGTCCTTGTGGTCGAACGCGAAGAAGAAGGACGGGCTCAGAAGATTCAAAGGCCAATCTACTTTGTTAGCGAAGTATTGACATGAGCCAAAATTCGCTACCCTCAGGTACAAAAATTGCTATATGGTGTTCTAATAACCGCGAGGAAATTGGCACACTATTTTCAGGGTCACTCGGTCACCATCGTCACCTCTTTCCCACTCGGCAATGTCATCCACAACCGCGAGGCAACCGGACGCATCGCCAAGTGGGCCCTAGAGCTGATGCCGCTGGACTTGACTTTTAAGGCAAGGACGTCCATAAAGTCACAAGCCTTGGCGGACTTCCTGGCCGAGTGGACTGAACAGCAAGAGAACGTGCCTCGGGAAGACCTCCAACACTGGACCATGCACTTCGACGGATCCAAGAGGATCACCGGCTGGGAGCGGGAGTTGTGCGATCTCCCGACCAGGGAAAGGCTAAGATATGTCCTTCACCTCCACTTCTCCGCCTCACACAACGTTTGAGTACGAAGCTCTTCTACATGGTGCGCCTCGCAGTCTCACTCGGGATACGTCGGCTTATTGTGAAGGCGACTCCCAGTGGTCGTCAATCAAGTAATGAAGGACTGGTCCTGCCTAAACGACACTATGGAGGCCTACCGGCAAGAGGTCCGCAAGCTTGAGGACAAGTTTGACGGGCTCGAACTCTCACATGTCCTGAGACATAACAACGAAGCTGCCGATGAGCTGGCAAAGTTCGGATCTAAGCGCGAAGCTGCCCCAACGAGATGTCTTTGTCGAACATCTCTATGAACCAACCATCACGGCAAAGACAACTCCCAACGAGCAAACCACGAACGAAGTCGCCATGACCGATACCGACTGGAGGATGCCGCTCATCAAATTCTTAACCCAGCAAGAGCTGCCGGATGACCGGGATGAAGCAGAACGCGTCCGGCATCGTTGCCAAGCATATGTCATGGTCGACTCCGATCTATACAAGAGAAGCCCCTCCGAAATTCTAATGAGGTACATCACACCCGAAGAAGGGAAACAGCTACTCCAAGACATCCACTCGGGCATATGCAGAAGCCACGCGGCAGCACGCACTCTAGTCGGCAAAGCTTACAGGCAGCGTTTCTTCTGGCTTACCGCGGTCTCCGACGCGGATAAAGTCGTACGAACCTGCGAAGGCTGCCGGTTTTCGCCCGACAAAGCCATGTCCCGGCCCGGGAGCTTCAAACAATCCCACTTTCTGGCCGTTCGCGGTATGGGGCACTGGAAATGGTTGGCCCTTTCAAAAAGCTCCGGGAGGATTCACACACCTCTTCGTCGCAATCGACAAGTTCTCCAAGTGGATTGAGGCCAAGCCGGTCGCTACAATTACTGGCGACAAAGCACGGGACTTTTCCTCAACATCGTGCACCGCTTCGGCATCCCAAACGAATCATAGCGACAACGGGACTCAATTCACGGGAGGCATATTGAAGGAATTCTGCGAAGACTTCAGAATCAAGATCGCTACGCATCGGTAGTCCATCCCAAAAGCAACGGACAAGTCGAACGAGCCAACGGCAAGGTCCTCCAAGGCATCAAAGCCCGCGTTTTCGACCGCCTAAACCCTTACGCCGGCAAGTGGGTCCAAGAACTTCCCTCGGTTTTATGGTCGCTGCGGACCACACCCGTCGGGCTACGGCCAAACTCCTTTCTTTTTGGTCTATGGCGCAGAAACCATGTTGCCAAACGAGATGGAATATGAATCCTCTCGGGTCGCGGCTTCAACGATGAACGCTACGACCACGGCCGAGTGGATGACCTCACCCGATTGGAAGAGGCCCGTGAGGCGGCCCTCATCCGTCGGCCAAATACCTCCAAGGGCTTAGAAGATACCACAGTCGCAACGTGCGAGCATGAGCTTTCATTGTTGGCGACCTGGTCCTACGCAAGATCCAGACCACCAAAGACCGACACAAGTTATCTCCCTTATGGGAGGGACCGTACATAATCGCTGAAGTGACTCGGCCCGGTGCATACCGGCTAAAGCGTGAAGACGGGTCTATGGTGGAGAACTCCTGGAACATCGAGCATCTTCGATGATTTTATGCCTAATTCGGCTAAGGCTTCATGTTTTCCTTGACTGCCAACCTCAAGCAAGATGACTTCTTGAGTTAGCAGTCGGGGGCTGTACATATGTCAATAAAGCTTAAGTTTTCCTCATCAACTTTTGTGCATAATTTGGTTTATCATTGTTTAATGTCCTTCGATTCGAGTTCGGTGTCGAGGGCGAGAGTTTTCCGATGACCTAATCGAGCCTAGGCTTGATGACCAGACGAAAACTACTTAAGAAATCTCACGCAAAAGCTCGGATCGAGGCATTAACGTAAATAAACTAAATATATCACAAGTTCTACATCAGAGCGTTACGGTTATGCGACATTTACAAGATAAAGTCAGAAAGACAAATCAAATCTTGAAATTGTTTACTACATCAATGGATATTTTCTTCGCCGCCTCCTGCGCCTCACTCGGCATATCCAAGGCACGCTTGCGTCGTTCCGTCGGCAAAGCCTTCCCGACCGAGTGGATGTCCACTCGGGGGTAAAGGACTTGGTACGTGCAAGAGCCGACCAGCCCCATGTTGGTGCCTTCGGTGATGTTGGCCGGATACGGTCGGGAGCCGGCCGCGGCTTGTCGAATATTTCTACCGGCTCAGTGCGCGGCCCCAACTCCTTGATCGAATAAGGATAGCAAGATCGGCATAGCGGCATTGGCGACCTCTTCCCGAATCTCGTCGATTTGTTTGACCCGCCCAAGCAAGACGTCGTATTGAGCTCGGGTCTTTACCTTGTAAGCTGCCAAAATCTCCGGATCATTCAAAGCACTCGGAAATGAAGCAGCGCAAGAAGTTTTATACCAAAGAGGCTTACCTTCAAACTCGGCCTCCATCTCGGCTTTATCGAGGCTGACGCCTCCAGTGGACTTGAAGCGAATGGACCCTCCGAAGAATTTTCTACAAAAGAAGATCTTCAACAACCGAGATTAACATGAGAATCATGAAGAAACTTGGAGAGACGGGCTTACTTCTGATTGATCCTCGGAGGTCGAGATTCGCCTCCCGAAGCTCCGCGATCTCTCTCCTTAAAGCCGCCTCCTTCGACGCGGCCTCCTCCCAGTGGCTTTCAGGTGTCGCTGAACGTCCTCTAAGGAGTTCGGGTGAGGAACCAGCTTCTCCGGCACCTCGATTTTGCCATGGAGCGGCAATATTCCTTCGCGCGCGCGAGAAGAGTGACCAAGCGAAAGATAATGATAATACAATTAAAGAGAAAGACGAAGACTTACATTGAGCGGCGGTCGCCTCGTTCAAGCTTTCGACAAGGGCATCCCTTTCATCTTTTTGGCTTGCCGGTCCAGGATGATGCCACCTTTCGCCTTCCGAGTCCCGCCACTCGATCCTAATAGGGAACCCGGGTTTCGAGGACTGCACACTGGGATCTCCTCCACGTGGCGGCAAATAAGAAGGACAAATGAAGGCATGAAAGATTCAAAGCGAAAGAGCAAAAGAGTATTTTGAAACAAATCTCACCAGTTTGTGTGCTGCTTAGGTAGAGCGGCCGGTGGCCTCCTTCTTCGACTCCGCACCGAGTGGCCCTCAGTCGGGGGCGCTCGAGCCGCGGCCTGAGGTTTCCCGGCAGTTGACTGGTTTCCAGTCGGGATATCCCGACTGGCGGCCGGGGGGCTCCTTCCTCGGGGCATCCTTCTTCGGAGGCGAAGGTTGCTGCCGGAGCGCTTGCGCTTGGTTGTGGGCTCCGGGCTTTGGCTCTGGGCCTTGGCACCTCGGGAACGGCGGTGGGGTCGGCCCTTCACTCCCCCCGGCAGGATCTATGTCCTGGGGCCTCCTGCGAAAGTGGACACAGTAGGGGTAAAGGTAAAGAAAGTTTTTAACGGAAAAGTTCGGACTTTGGTTATAGAGCATACCTGGACGACCGGCGGATCTTCGGCGCCGTCTGCGGCGATCGCCTTAGAGGTGGGGTCTCGATGGGAGGAGCGGGACGTCGTCATCCGAGTCCTCGATAATCAACCTCCTCTTGCTCGCACGCTTGTTCGAGTCTTCACTCGCGCCGCTCGCTTCTGGCCGGTCACCTTGGATCTTGATCCCGCCCGGGGCTTCTTGGCGGGCGACACGGCGCGTCATCGTGGGACACCTTGTATGGCTTGGAGGTGACAGAAGCATTTTCCTGCAGAAGAAAGAGTGCACGACGCTAAGAGTCAAGATATCAAGATTGAAAGTCGTTATGAAGTAACCGTCGGCTTACAGGAGGAGGAGGTCGGTGGATCTTGAAGGGAGGACCGGCGGAATGAGGGCCCGCTCAAGCTGCGATTCCGTCGAGAAGATCTTGTACATCCGGATCTTCGGGATCTCGTAGTTGAGTGGATCGGATCTTCCCGATTGGGGTCCGTTCCGCCTTCATACTCGAAGGCCGGCTTCGACCGTTCCTTGATCGGCGCCAGTCGGCACCTGATGAAGTACCGAGTGATTTGCTCTCCGCGAAGACCCTTTTGTTTCATCGCCAGGATCTTCGCAAGCAGCTTGTTGGCCTCGTCCCAATCTTGGGCTACTGGGACAGTGCTCCAAGTTGGGCTGGGGACGGGAGGAAGGCCGACGAAGGCTGGCAGGCTGGGTTCGAGGTTGCTAACGTAGAACCAGCCCGCATGCCATCCCTTATTGGAAGACTTTAAGGGAAGAGAAAAATACTCCTTGCGGAGAGATCCGCGGAGTTGGAAACCTGTCCCGCCAACGACGCATGGGTGGTCCTTGTTTGGATGTGGTTTGAGATAGAACATGCGGCGAAAGAGTTGGAAGTGGGGGAGGATGCCAAGGAATGCTTCGCACATATGAATAAAGAGGGCGATGTGAAGCATTGAGTTGGGGTTCAGATGGTAGAGTTGAAGCCCATAGTACTCCAAAAGCCCCCGGAAGAACTCGGAGGTGGGAAGGCTGAACCAGCAATAAAAGAAAGAAGTGAAAACGACGAGCTCACCGGTGTTCAGGGTTGGGAAGTCCTCCCCCGCCGCCGGGCGCCATCGCACGATCTCTTTTGGCGGAAGCACGCCGTGCTTCACCATCTCTTTGAGGGTGGATTCCCTCACATCCGAAGCGGCCCATTGGTCGAACGGAATCCTCTTTTCCTCCGCCATGAGAGTGGTGTTGATGGGAAGTGGATCTGGTCGAAAAAGGTCGGGCCTTTTGACAAAGGAACGTGGGAGATCTGACTGCGGAGGCTGGTTGTTGCAAAGAGCGAGTTCCTAGATGGATGGATTTGGGAGCGCGTGAGTCTAGGGTTCTCCGCAGTGAGCTGGTGAACAGTAATGCGAAAAGGGGAATTTTTGGAAGATGAGGAGGCGGGCATGACCTCGTGCCTTTATAGAAAGATTTGAGGATTGCGCTAGGTTTTCTAGTGATTGGGCCGAGCCCATAAGAAAATCTACGGCCCGGCTAAGGTGTGGCCCGACGCGTGTCCTTAGGGACTTAAGCGGATGAGCTTAAGCAGATTTGCTCTGGCAATATGTGCGTGTCCGAGTGCCCTGTACCTTTGAAAATCCTTCCATATCGCGGTTTGCTTAACTTCATGAGAAGCTGGCACGATGCAACTTCGAAGGTGACCGACAGTTAAGTTTTTATAGCTGCCTTGATGACAAGGGCTGTTTGGTTTTTTGGCATTTGATCAAGTAATCTTATTAATGCTATTTATTTTTCCACCTTGGTGAAGATCTTTATAGATTGAGACCAGTATTATGGCATAAGCTATTTAATAACTTGGTCATATTTTTCATACGATTGAAAGAACTTGTTTTCCCATGAGGGTTTATTAAAATATTTGTTCCGGGATGACTCGGGCATATCCACTCGGATAAGCATGAGCTTACCGAGTGCTTTTCACCCATGAGGGTTGATTGAGTTATTTGTTCTGAGATGACTCGGGCAAATTTACTCGGATGAGTATGAACTTGCCGAGTAATGAGATTTCTATGATTGCTTTAGCATGAGCTAGGCATTTACATGAGAATGATCTTTTATAGTTCTTGACTATATGCTTAGCCTATTTTTGACTAACCACATAGTCGGGGGCTACACCTAATTAGGTGCATCAGGAGATGCACCTAGATATTTATTTTTGAGAATTTTTTTTAGATATTTTTCCAGCCCTTCACAGTCTTTGGAGCCACTCGGGAAGATTCACGCAGAGATGATGGAATCACTCGGCGCCAAAAGCACTCGGTTAAAGAGGTTCTTGGTTGGGTGCTGTTTTGGTCTGAAGCTGAGTTGTCTCATCGACTGAAAAGGACTCGGGGGCTACTGTGGAGATTGTGGCAATCGGGTATCTACATGGCAAGCTTATCCGACTGGAGGTAGGGATAGATTGCGCCTGCTATATCTGTAAGCCGAACATGACTTGGGTGTTACGATTGCCGATAGAGATAAGGTAATCGGCCTATAGTCACGGTTTGGTAAGATTGAGGAAACCAACTTAGAGTAAGATAGGGTTTCCGATCTGTAAGCCCTCCTCCCAAGACTATATAAGAAGGGTAAGGGGCGTCCCTTGAGGGATATCAGATTCTAGATCAGAGATATCCTATGTTAGATCAGCTTTTAGTCTTCATCTTTAGATCACGAGATCAATAAAGGCACTTGGCGGATCGAATCCACCGAAACAGGAGTAGGGTATTACCTCACGAGAGGGTCTGAACCTGTCTAAATCCTCTTCTTCTTTTAATCCATTGTGCTTGACGATCTCGACTGCGACCCCAGAAATTATATTGCCGAAACCAAGTTTCAACACTTCTCTAAAAGAAGTTTTGAAAAATGTTCACTGGTTTCGCTCTAACATGAAAAGCAGTTCAGTCGCAAACTCAATTGTGGAAGAATTTTTTTGTTCTATACGGTTCATTGTAGGATGTTCTTTTAAGACCTTATCAAAGGATTGTTACATTGAACTTTTGTCACACTCGTATTTATAACTCACACACCCGAGATATTTATATAGAGGTCGTGCAGTAACCATTATTAATATGGCTTTGCCAGTTTGCCACATGCGCGCCATGCGCCTCCTCGCGCTCCAACGAGCCAGAAATGTGGCACGCCCCCGTCAGCCACGCGTTGGCAGCCTCCTCCGGACCAGACCATATTGCCAGCCACACAAATGCGTCGCCCCCGCACAGAAAGAGCCACCAGCGCCACGTAAAAGATGCACGGCCCCTATGAGAGCTGCCGCCCCCGCCGGTAAACCGTGCAGGATAGCACGTACGTGACCGGTAATAATACACATACACACCGCCCGGACGGGAGTTTTCGCGGTTTTGTCGTTCGATCGTGTCCATGCTGCTCCGGCTGAAGGCCGTCGCCTTCCATCCGGCGCCGCTCCTTGGGCGGCCGCGCGGCCATGCCGCTCCCAGGCTCGCCGCTGGCACGGGCGCATCGACGACCACGGCGAGGCGGAGGGCGAGGAACGCCGTGACGGTGACGATGGCGCTCAAGGAGGAGCCGGAGGGAAGCCGCAGCGGTTTCGCCGGCGGTGGTGGCGGCGGGCCGAGCTGGGACCCCGGGCTGGAGATCCAAGTCCCTTTCGAGCAAAGACCGGTACTACTTCGCTTGTGTTCAGTTCATGGGACAGCATAGTACTGTGCCTTGTAGGCTGGCACTATGCTTAGCAATCGATTAAGGATTACAACCTATTAAGGATTAGTGGTGGATTATTTACTAGAGTGACCTATTAATCCGGTGATGGTTGTGCAGGTGAATGAGTACTCCGCCCTCAAGGATGGTGTGCTCTACTCGTGGGCAGAGCTGAGTCCGGGGTCATTCTTCCTGCGCCTAGGCAGCCTGTGGCTGATTACCTTTACGGTGCTCGCCGCGCCCATTGCAGCTGCAAGTTTTAGTCCTGGAAAGGTATGCAAACTCATCACTTATCAACCATCGCGTTCAGATATGTTTCCCTTCTCTTAGAAGAAAACACAGGTGTTTCAGAGCATACATGTATATTTGTGGGAATTTAGAATACCGTAGCACAAACAAAAACAGAAAAAGAAAGGAAAGATGATTGTAATCCAATCAGAATGAGATCATTTTAGACAACACGATACTGTAACCTGAGGAGCACAATTAATTATACTAACATGGAATTTTCGTCCTGCAGGATCCACTCAAATTCGTGCTAGCAGCCGGGATTGGAACTCTCCTCCTTGTGTGTTTGGTCGTTGTCAGGATTTATCTGGTAAGCTCGATCGGCAAAACGCCTTAAGAGAATCCTGGAACATTAATGTGATGCCTAACTGAGACTAAGCATATCTCGGGTTACTTCTCGCAATTCGCATCAGCTTTAAAATGAAACAAGAACAGGAAATGGTCAAGTAATTTAACTTAGTCCAGACGGATTAGTTATCTGATCAGTGCTGTTGATAACGTAACAGGGTTGGAGCTATGTTGGTGATAGGCTGTTGTCGGCGGTTGTGCCGTACGAAGAAACCGGATGGTACGACGGTCAAATGTGGGTCAAGCCACCAGAGGTAAATTAAGCACGCTTTTTTGCACAAGGGATTAGTACTTATTTAGAAAATATGGACCCTCTGCATTCTTTCTCTGTACCTTCATGAAAAACTGCAACTGCAATGCTGTGCTTCACTTCAGAGTTTCAGATTAGCACATTCCTTTCTCTTTTTTTTTTTCAGGTTTTGGCTCGTGACAGGCTCTTGGGATCTTATAAGGTAATAATCGTCTAGTTCTTCCGCGTGATCTGGGAATCTAGGATGTTTAGCTAACAGTAGAAATCACATCAACTGTAATCAATCTCATGGTGAAGCCTGTTTGCTTCTTCAGGTAAAGCCGGTGATTAACCTGCTGAAGCAAACGCTGGTGGGCACCGGGGCGATGCTGGTCGGCGCGGTGTCGCTTTTCGCGTTCGCGGCCCCCGTCGAGGACTTCCTCCACTCCATGAATGCACCCCCATCAGCTGCCTCCTTCAAGCCCAGCCTCAGGTGCCTTCTGCTAGCTAGCTTGCCACGCATTACATTTATCGATCGTTTTGCTGCCTCCATTTTCTCACCTACGACGTGCGCATGCAGAAGGGAGGAGCTGCTGCATCTGCCCGTGGATGTGAGGCAAGACGACGACCTCGCCGCTGCCGCTGCCGAGGCCGCCGACGGACGGCCGGTCTACTGCAGGGACCGCTACTACCGGGCGCTCGCCGGCGGGCAGTACTGCAAGTGGGACGACCTGCTCAACTGATAAAGCACTAGCCAAACGTATACGGTATACGGTGCGTCCTGGTATATGCAGATTGGTATGCGAAGCCTTGGCAACTGCGTAATCGGAATGAAATATTGTGACCATCTTGTTGGTTGTGTTAGTAGGACAGATTATGCTTAATTTATTGGATGCTTGATCGACACATCATTTGCAAAAAAAAAAGCTGAAACATTACTAACTTTAATTAGGATGCTAGCATGTTTCTTTGAACGATTTATACGTGATACATTTACAACTAAGATATGCAATATCACTACAAACAATCAGGCTGACCCACGCATTTGCCAGGCTAACATCGAAATATATTTTTTATGATAAAAAATTGTTTATTTTTTAAATGATTATCTTTAAAACAATTTTTGAATAGTTTACTCATTGCCTAGTCTATTATAAATGGCGCATAAATAGGCCATACGCTATTGCTAGGAGAAATATAAATAATCCTTCTTTGACTTACTAATTGATGAAGCTTCTCCAAGGACTCCTTATCCCACTCCAACAAATTTTAAGAATTTTATAGAAAAATAAAATCATCTTTATAGGGCTCCTTATTCTTTACTTCCATCCGTGGTAAATTTGGTGAGCCCTTAAGGCACTCGCTCTCCACATACCTTACCTTGCTCGTTCACCAGTCCAACCCCTCCCTTTTGTTGCCATGACTGCCTTAACAGATTGAACCTTATCATAGTTCTCTTTTTATTTTTATTTTTTAAGTCACACCTGCCACCGTTAGTTCGCTCGTAGGGGGGCTGGTGGCAACAGAGTCCGACCTAGAGAGGATGAGGTTTCCTTGGCCCATGTACTATCAAGACTCTCTGAGTTCTACTTGAAGAAGAAAATGTCTACCCTTATAAACACAAATACCTCCCTTGATGGAGAGGAAATTGATCGTAAGACATAGCCAAAGTGGCATTTGAGAGACAAACAAGAGGAAGTCAGAGCCCTAGTCGTCGATAACAATCCTTTGAGACGTACTTGGTGGACCCAAGTCAGCGAGTTAGATTAGATAGCTTTTTGTCCCATTATAATTTATGTGGTGTTTTTTCCAAGATATACATATAAACTGAAGTAGGGTTGTTACTCATCCTAAGGGCCCGAACTAGTATAAACCCTTATCCCTTGTCTTCTTATTATAATCTCGTGTATACCTAGGTACCAACGACCCCTATACTATGCGAATAACGTTATCGGATATAGCCCATCAACAGTGGCGCACTAGATAAGAGGCTTGGTGCTAAAGGATTTCAACGAGATGGGTTACAAGGGATGATTTTTTGACGAAGGCTTCTATGATTGTCCTAGTCTATGAGATATGAACCAAGCTGGCGTTCACATATGTCCAAGTCAGAACCATCATGTTCCTAGTCTTCGCGCCACTCCAACAGTCAACCCTATGGCTTCTACAGAGAATGAGGTGCCGACAAAGAAGTCTGCTGGCGAGGTTCCGAAACAATGGTGTGCCATCCACAAAACTAACTCCAACAGTCTTGAAGGATGTCGAGTCATACATCAAGTGAAGGCTGAACTTGAAGCTTGCAAACTTCAGGGAATCTATCACGCTTCTCCATACAGGCTATGCCCCATTCACAAGACAGCCGATCATCCTTTGACGGAGTGCAAGGTCTTTCTCAAGATTACCGAGTCTATGTAATGACTGGAAAAAACCCAACAGGTTTTCCATTCGTGTGTGCATTAATCCTCGTCCCGAAAGGCGAGGTACAAAAATAAGTTGATACAATTCAGAGTTTAACAAGCTGAAGATTAAATAATACTTAATACATGGATGACCAAAGGCCCAGCACACATAGAGAAACGAAGAAATACGGAATACTAGGGCGAAGACTACAGGCACTTGACAGCATGTATGAGCTAGACACCAAAGCCATCCTCTTCAAATAGCTTCTCTTCTCGGTTGAGAGAAATTAAGAAAGATTGAGTAGAACCACAATACTCAACAAGTCACATCGGCAAATGCACAATAAATGCAAGGGATACAAAGGAATAATAATAAAGGGTTAAGGTTTGCAGTGAAACAACATTTATAAAACCATTTGGTTGCTCAAGGCGGTTTTGGTAAATCTGAACCTAAGTCTAATATATATTATTAATCAAGGTCATGCACCCGCACGATCCTGCCTTAACCCAAGGCCAAAGATGAGTCAGACCGAACTGGCAGCCTTAAAGCCAGGCCCTGGCTCATCCCAAGCCACCCCAGGCCAACCATTCAAGGTTTTAGTTGATTAACATGTTTTAAGACGGTAGCCACTAACTTGGGTATATTGCTAGGCCTGCCTATAACTGAGGGTGCGACTATTCAAATCGATTATACTCTTATCAGAGGTGTACATCTTTACCCAGAGGACACACCTTCCTCACGCATCGCCATGTGCCACTTACTACCACGGTAAATGGACGGAGAGCGTGACATAGTTCTTCACCCATCCGAGCCTTGAACAGAAGTACTGGCTCAATGGTCGCCTATGGCCAGTATTACCCGGATAGGTAGGTTAAGGTCGAGCCCCATGACATTTGGACATCCTTCGGGAGTGGTCATCCGGATGCCCGTCCTGTGCCATGACACATCGATTATCAAAACACCCGCCCAATAACCTTCATTTGCCTCAAAGATATCCATCACCCAACTTCATCCCTCTCTATCCGCGTCCTTTTGTTTATGACAAGACTGAGCTACAAACTACGCCTTACCCATTAGACATGTGGAAGCATGGTAGTGCTTTGGAACAGAGGCTCGAAGACTGGTCCTTATGTCAGCTAAGGTGTGACTAGCAAACCATGCACCCCAAACCCAACCTAAAACAATTTTGGATGTTTTGAATAAGGGAGGGTATTCATCCAGAATTCATCATGAGCCAACAATTCCATAGTTTTCCAAAATAATATGATATAATTCACAAAGGCTAAGATTATAAAACCACCAAAATTGTCTACATAACCAGTGAAGCATCTACCTAAGTTTTTACGAGTGGAAGCACATAAACAGTACTCACTAGTTGGGGTTTTATTTTCCTAGAGTGAACAAGGTAGTAATAACAATGAACAATTATAAGACTTCAACGAGGAGCTTAGGAAAACTGTGATATCGCGGGAATTTAAATAAAGCAGCAATGCAATAATCTAAATTAAAATAAATACTTTTAAAAACATAGGACAGCGATATGTTTAATGGAGATGTGACTTGCCTTGCCTGCTTTCCCAAACGTCGACTTCAACCTCCAAGTAGAGCGGATCTTCCGAAGCTGCAGCGTCTACATGTCCAATGAAATAAAAAAGGGCTTTTTACTCTAATAAAATTCTACATAAGACACAGAAACAAAGCACAAAAATGGGTTCTTGACTTCTTAGGGAAAAATTAGAGACTTGAATAGGTCAATTCCGAGTTCAAATGACCAAGATATGGTCCTTTGAAGTTTAAGTGTTGTTTCGGTGAATATTTCCGAATTCTTTGAATTATTTTTTAATATAAAAAGATTATTACATCAATACAGGAAGGGTTACGCGTGAGCCGGTTCCATGGGTTGGGACCCACTTGGTGGCCTCAAGGTTCACGGTGCACCGAGTGTACCCACCGACCACTAATTAGTGTCATGTGTCCCACATGTAAGGGTGACGTCGGTAGATGGGTGGGCCCCACACGGTGGCCATGTGGCGCACCCGGAGACGGCCATGTTGGTGTGGTCAGTGGGAGGCGGCGCTCGAGCCCCTATGGTCGTCACGTCGGTGACCATAGGCATGACGGTGTCACAGACAGACAGCGGGGGAGGAGGAGAAACGAGCAACGACAACGACGAAAACAGCGGCCCGAGAAGAGGAAGACGGCGACACGGCTCGGGTGGACGAGGAAGAAGGGGTTCCGGTAGTCTCTGAGCACAGCGAACGGGTGAACAAGGTCGGCGGTGACACGGTGATGCTGGATGTGGCAGCGCCAAAGCAAGAGGAGGTCCCGACCGACGGCGGAGCTCGGCCGGAGCTCAACAACGGCGACAAAGAGAGAGGGCAATGGTGCTAAAGCGAACGAGGGAATATGCAGATTCGGCGGCAATCAAAAAGGGGCGAGGAAGGTGCGGGCAAGGTTTTATAGCGGCCGGGGCGAAGGAAAGGGTGTCGGGGAGTAGGGAATCGGCGACACAAATCTCAGTTGCCATCAATGGCATCGGCGAGAATCACAGGCTTCGATCTGGTGATTCAAAGTGAGAGAGATAGAGAGGAAAGTTGGAGAAATGGGGAGGGGATCCCGAGGTGTGATTCGCCTCGAGCAGCGTGAGTGGAGATGGCCGCGGGTGACGGGATTAGCAGCGGCGACGGTGGTATGAGTGGTGCGGCGGCGCGGCTCGAGGTGGGGGATAATAGGTGGGCCCCACCTGTCAGCGGCTGTGGGTAGGAGGGCCCGCCTGTCAGGGCAGGGGTGTGGCCGAGTGGGCCAGTCCAACTTCGCGCGCGCATGTGGATGGAGGTGGACTGGGCCGTGGGAGAGGAGAGACAAGGAGGGAGTTGGGGACTTTCGGCCTGGAGAGAAAATGGCATTTCTTTTAGTTTTTTATTTTAGAAAAAGCAATTAATTGATTTTATTACTTAATAATTATTATTTGTGCTCTGTGTGGGGGATATCACCCCATGGTAGCCCAAACGAGGGAAAGAAGGCCAGTTAGACCGGAGTAAGGGGCCTCGGGCTGGGGACGGTGGCCCGACCTCGTTCGTGGTCGGCTGTCCCGACCACCATTCCTTAGTCCGACCTCGTGTCAGGACGCACTTCGAACATCTTATTATAGTTGAAGGAATGTATAGCGTAGCTCATATTTTTCTTCAAACACAGTGAAACGTTCGACGCTCCGAGAGAAGAATATCAGAGACGTTGCTAGGCCTTTAGCCTGCCAGTCAACTTCAGCCTGAGATGTGCCCGTCAAACCACTCGAAGGCGGCGATCAGATGTGTTACACATTTAGGGGACTTGACAAAATAGCTAAAGATCTACAACATCTCAAATATCCTTAACTCTTACTCATGTGAATCTAGTTCCTAGGATGTGCACTAGATTTACACTTTCATCTCAAGCATGGGCATTCATAGCAAACACAATTAAGATGAAAGAAACTTAAATATTTACCTCTACTTAATTATTACATAGGTCGACCGGCCAAATAGATATAACTAAATCAGAGAACAGCGGAAGCTTGTCTACCCAACCACAAGCACACCGACTAGGGGTTTACCCCGTTAAGTTCAAATCCTAGGAGAAGCAAATCATAAACCCGCGTCACTCAAGGATTAATTCAATACCTGCAAGCAAAGTGGATATTCCAGTGGCAAGAGTCAGTACATTAAACAAGTTAATATACTGGCAAGCACAAGTCAAGCCTAACATACTACATGTAAGGCATGTAGTCGAAGGAGGGCTTTATATGCAGTTCAATTTCAGCATAAATCAAGTTTTATTTCACAAGTACATTTGTAAAAGAGTTGACAATTCAATTAACAAAAAAAATTTTAAGTCTCATCATTTATTTCATCATGATTCCATCATAATGAATATCTCGTTGCCCTCCATGACAACAAGTCACAATATTTCATCACTCTCACACAACTCAACACAATTTGTCATTTCCAAAACAAGTAACATGTCTATATTTTTGTAAATATAGATTCTATACTCATGACACTTCACCAAAGCGCTCTTGACCGTGAGCACAGCTAATCGATTAGTTTTAGAGAACTCTGCAGAGTTTGTACAACTTTACCCACATGAGATGAACACTCTAGTTTGTTTTGAGTTTGTAAGACTCTACCATACTCTTCATGATGAATGTGGTCTAGAGGTCATAATGAAACCTTTACACCACTTAATCACTAGCTTTGCACCAGCACGATACATGTTCCTCCATCCTAGGCATATTGGAGTATAACCTAGAACCGTCAAGTGGCATGGCCTCGCCTTAAACTTAACGCCGGGGTGGCGGACACGACAGGAACCCACCCACGTGGCACAATATCATTGTATTGGACAGACTTAGTCGCTTAAACTACCCATCGGGGTAAATAGAAAGGTCCTCTGGGTTATTCGAACCCACACACATCGGCCTAACTTAGTGCAAGGCTAGGTGCTAAGTAGATTATTCAGCTTAGGTCATCCCATACTAACACATGTGGATGTACGGATAGTTTTAAGTTGGTGACACAAGTTTGGTCCTTACGGACTCGGGCAAATATCACTCCCCCTATCGGCATACAAATACATCAATTGCATGCCACTTGCCAACCAAGTCAAAATCACATTTTTACCCATTTTGGTTCACAAATACTCATCATATTCATTCTATCCCAGCAATGGTTCATATATCAAAAACACATTTTAGTTATCGATGGAATGAGCATTTGCATAATTCTAAGCAAGGCTAAGCAAGTATTGGCAATAAGCATATATAAACCCATTTGAGCACATGGAAATGTACTCTAACCATTTCTAGGGGTACAAACAGCAAGGAATACAATTATTCAAGGTAGTAGATGCAACAATTTGGACACAACTACCATTTCCAAGTTTTAGATATCAATATAGTCTAAGTTCATATGCAACTTTGCAAACAAATATTTTCATCCCTCAAAACATAGGATTCAATGTGTTCAAAGGAAAGGATGGAAAGAACTTGCTTTGATCTGGAGGAATGTTAGCACCTTATCCACTCCTTCTCCGTTTATGCAATTATCTAGAAAAAATGCACGATATGCAATTTAACACCAAAAAAATAGGCGAAAATCCAAAATGTTCTAAATGCATGATGTGTGCACATTGAGTAGGTAATGGTCTAGAATGAATTTAGGTAAAAGAATTACTAATTTATCTTATTTCATTTGGGAGTTATTGATTTTAGAAGTTTTACTCGGTATAGGGTAGTATTTAATTAGGTAGTGTTCTAAAATATTTTTGTAAGGTAATTTTTTATTAGATTTAACAACTCAGGAGTGTATAGGTGTGTTTTCTAAGACAACACAATTGGTTTCACAATTTTTGAAGTTACTATGAATTCCTTATGCATTTTACAAGTTGTAACGTGCTCTAGGCACATAGTCTCTCTTTAGAAGTTTTATATTAAGAACCTGTTTTATTTGCTAGTAATGTATAAAAAGGACTAATTTAGTTAACAAAACTAATCTTAGTCAAAATTTTAGAGTTTAAATTGCTCCACTACATATTTTCTAAACTAGGGAGTGTTCTATGTTAGGTATTTAACATATCACAAGTTCTTGTGGTTAGCGATGGAACTTATAGTTTCTTTGGTCCAACAGGTTTTATTTTGGTTTACTTTGTACTAGGATACATTATATATATACATACATCTATATATACATACATATAGTGCTTAATTTATTTATTATGATTAGCACTTACCTTATTTATTTAAGTTTTAAGGACATATTTAGTATAAGAGTTGCCATATTTTATTTTTCCTAATTGAAGTTCATCACTTGCTGGTTCTATAGAAACTTAGTTCACTTCAAATGGATTAAAGATGAACTTTCTACAAATTTTACAAGTTGAAGTGTGCACTTAAGTTGTTTATTGCTTATATAATTATTAAAGAGATTTTATTACATAGTAAGAATACATTTTTATTTTATAATTTGAAAATATAAGTTTTGGTGATCCTACATAAATTAAGTTTACACAAAAAGAGTTAAAATGAATTTTATATAAATTTATAAATTTCAGCCTATATTTAACCCATCATTTTAAAGTTACTAATCTTAAAGGAACTAGGTCCAAGGTAACTATATATTTTTATTTTTCCTAATTAGAGTGGGTAAGTTGAGGAATCTGTAGGATTTAAGTTTGCTCAAAAATGAGTCAAATCTAATTTTATATGCATTCTATAAGTTGGTGCAAGCTTAATGTGTGATTTTCCTTATTTAAATTTTAGAGACAAAATTTGTACAGTGGGTTCTAAGTTTTATGTTCATGAAGTAGAGTTCATATCTTTGTGAATCTATAGCAACTGGAGTCACCTCAAAAGGAGCTATATTTGAATTTATATGGAATTTACAAGTTGGCATGCTTTTTCTATGGAATATATATTAGTTTGTTTATTTGTTTTTAAATTTTCCAGATTTCAATTAGTTGGGTCCACATGTCATTCTATGAAGTTTTGCAAAAAAACCCTTGAGTCTTTGAAATCAACCCGCAGCCTAAAAGCACATGTTGAATTCAGTTTTGGTTAAGAGTCCTTCAAAGTTTTACATAATTACGAAATAGGTCCTGGGACTATTGTTAGTCTCAGGGAATTTTACAAACTAGTACCTAAATGTTTGTTTTCTTCTCAAAATGAGGTCCCTGTGCCGTGGACAGGGAAGGCAGCCATGGCCGACGGCCAAACATGGAGTTGCCAGCGATGAACGGTGGCTCGGACAGCGTCGGGGTAAAAAGAAGTGTGTCCCACATCGATACGGACATAGGGGAGGTAGATTTGCTGTAAATGGTCAACTACAACGCTCGTACGACGACGAATAGTGGAGATGGTTTTTGGATGGCTTTACCTGTCGCTGTGGATCTTGATTTGGACTAAAGGAGTGCATGAATGCAGGCTTAGGGGTTCTAGGATGCTCAGCGTGTAGTTGCAAAGGGGTGGCGAAGCTTGGTTGTCGGTGGCGGCCTGCGAAACTCCTTGGCGGTGGAGCCCCACTCCGGGAAGACGGCGACAGCTCGAGCGGCCATGCATGCATGTCCAAGAGGTTGATTAGGTCCCAGGGATGGTGCATGTGCGAAAGAATCGATGAGGGGCTCATCGGCGAAGGAGAATTTGGCCATGGCGACGGTGGCCAGAGTTGAAGAGGATGGAGGCCGATCTCCCTCCTTGGTGCGCCATTCTCCGGGATTTTGGAAGGGTAATGAAGAGGAATCCGAGGCGAAGACGATGGCGCAGTGGCTTGGCTTGGGATGGTCCAGATCAACGGCGACGGGGATGATGTCTTGGCGGCGGTGCTCTAGAGCGTGCTCCAGGGCCAGCGATGGCATGGCGATGTTCCCGTCGCTGCAGTGGACAAAATGAGATGGGGCCAAAATGGAATTTCTTCAGCATTGTGAGGAGAGTATGGAACGAGAGAAAAGTAGAGAAGATGATAGCTCGACGATGATCTGTGATGTTATCTTCTTGGCGACCGGCAATGGGATTGAAGGCGAGGAGAGTAGCTAGGGCTCTTTTTCTCGGTTCTCTTGGCACTGGAAGGGAGAGTGATGAGTGGCGATGCAGCTGGGTGGAGGAGAAAGCTAGAGATGTAGAGCTGGGTGTCGACACGTCGCTCCCACGCGTCGCGTGCAACCGGTCTCGATCTCTCTCTCTCTCTCTCATTCTCTCTCGCCTTCTTGAGCAGTGGAGGATGGTGTACAGAGGTGAAGCGAGCTCAAGTGGCTGCCAAGTGGGTCCAGATCATGGTTGGCTAGGCAAGGGAGAGGGGTATGGGTAGGAACATGGGTGAAAGTGATTTTGGGCGAATTTTCAGATTTAATTCTCTCCCCAATCTTTGTAGCTCTATAACTTAATTTGTGGACCAGATAAAATAATGTAAATTTTTGCATTTTTTGGGCCTAGTTGAGTATACCTAGATTCCATTTTCTTTGGTTGCACACAAAATCATTTTTGGTTTGTTCACACGAATTAAACAAAGATGGGCTATTTAGGAACTAGTTTGAATTTTTAGGGGACCTAATCAGAGGAGAAAAATTATGTTTGTTCATGATAATTAACCTAGTATTTCAATAAATTATTTCCTATCTACACTTATGTGCATTTTAATGAACTTTTGAGCAAGATGTAATTCTAGCCGATAAGAATATTAATTAGCCTATTATTTGACTGTTTTGTCTAATTTGTTTGGGGCATCAAACCTATTTATTAAATTGTTCAAAAATTATATTGAGTTGCATATATTATTTGGCATCTACATGAATTTTTCCATGTTTTTATCTAGTATGGATTATTTTTAGAAATTAGGGTAACCTTTTTATGTATATTTGTTCCCACTTTGTAAATGCACCTAATATGGTATTTTATATTGAGCCGAGGAGATGATCTTTGATTTAAATTTTGTGTTCACATATTACCGCCCAAGGTTGGCTGTAGATTTGTTTAGTGAAATAAACCTTTTAGGTTAGGCTCATGAGACCTATTTTTGTAATGCGAGTTCAAAACCCGAATGCACAAAAAGACTAATTGTCAAAACATGCTTTATGCATATGCATGTGCACAGGTATGTTTGTATCCACCTTCTAAGTTAGAAATGAAAAAGGTTTTCTTTTGTTCTCAAATTTTTATCATGCCACTTGGTTGAAATACTCCATCTAAGTTTGAAATGCAAAATTTTGGCTCACAAAATTGAGAAACTTCATTTTCATTTGGTTTTGACAAAATTTTGTTGCCCCTAGATTTTGGGTATGTGACACCTCGGCCCCTTAGCCCGACCTCTGCGGTTAGGATCGGTGTCTCGACCTCATTAGGGGTCGGCCGTCCCGACCTTTGCCCCTAGTTCGCCCGCAATCCCTTAACCAACCTCTGTGAACGGCTCCAACCTAGGAAGGGCAAGTTTTCCTCATCGGGGAGGAAGCGTATTCAGCAAGGCTCGCCGAGGGGACAAGGAGGGGATAGCTCGATAGAAGATGGTGTCACCCGACAGGACTGCGCGCGTGGTACCTACGGAGGATGGATCCCGAGGCAAGACTGCGCACA
This sequence comes from Oryza australiensis, assembly GCA_019925245.2. Lineage (NCBI taxonomy): Eukaryota > Viridiplantae > Streptophyta > Magnoliopsida > Poales > Poaceae > Oryza > Oryza australiensis. Next base: position 1,856,894 of record JAIFGZ020000126.1, read on the forward strand.
AGATGCCCACGACGACTAGAGTCAAAGGGGGGTTTTTGTGTATTTTTTCATATTACGTTGTACTTGCTTTTTACTTTATGGCCAAGCTTCCTTGCGCCCCAAGCCTCTTTGTAACTACTCCCTTGAGCTATAAAAGGGATGGCAGGTCGCGCGGGCGAGGGAGAGGCCAGATCGAATCCCGAATTCTATCTTGTACACCAATCTTGTTCATACACCACCCCAACAAAGAACACATGATGTAGGCTTGTTATCCTCCGGGAGGGCCGAACCTGTCTAAAATCTTGGCTCGCATTATTCTCGAGTCAACCATCAGATCCATCAGTAGGACGCCCCTATCACTCTTTTCACCTCCTTGGGCAGCCCCCTTGGAGGACTGATCGACCACCCATCGACACTACATATTCCTTTAAATTTTGGTTAAGCATTTTAGGCTATTAGGAAATTTAAAAAAAATCCTCCATGCCTCATTTGATTTTTAGATTGCACATTTTTAATGTTGAGGGCTTTAAACCAATTTTTACCTTTTCTAGGAGTAAATTTAAGAATACATTTTAGAGTGATTTTGGGATGGTACAAACCTACCCTCCTTAGAGAGAATCTCGACCCCAAGATTTGAATGAACTGGTGAAGAGGTTGGGGTGGGCTACCTTCAACTCGTCTTCACGTTCCCATGTTGCGTCCTCCTCAGAATGGTTGCTGTAGTGCACTTTGCAAAAATGGATCACACAAGTCCTCGTTCTCCTTTTTGCGGTGTCGACGATTTTGACTGGCTTCTCCACATAGGTTAGATCCTCCTGAAGGTCCAACTATTCGGAATCCGCCTGTTCTGAAGGTACTCGAAGACACTTCTGTTAGTGATATGCCCTAGAGGCAACATGGAAATGTTGGATATCATGGTCAATGTTTATGTATAAATGAATAAAGTGTTATTCAGTTCCATGAAATAGACATCTTGTATTGATCAATAAGTATGTGACTTATTTATGAGACTCTTTATGTATGAATCTATTTCTAAACGATCCCTGATCATATGTCATATTGTTGGAACAAATATGATTCTAAGATCGACATGTTTATTGATTGATGATCATGTCTCATAGATCATGGGTATGGAGATACCAAATCAATAAACATGGACACATGTGTTAGAGAACACATTGTTGGATAGACCCACCATGAGACACTACAGGAAATAATGTGCCATTAGTTGGTCTCAGGTAGTGTTGGTACAAAGTCCTTAGACCTGAGATCATCATGGATTCCAACATGTGTAGTAGCCTACTTTGGGACTACCAAACGCTATTCCGTAACTGGGTAGTTATAAAAGTAGTCTTCGGGTTTGCTATGAAACATGGAGTGGAATGTGAGTGATCAATATGGAATTTGCCCCTCCTTTGGAGAGATATCTCTGGGCCCCTCGAGGTAATGGATTATGGGAATGCATGGCTATGCTAAGTTGATTGAGGAGTCAATCAACAGACAGATAATTCAATACGGTTCGAGTGAATGGTTAAGCTATTGAAGGGATGGCACACATCTTGCCTATAGCTTAATTGGTATCGTGAGGCAAAGGGATTTGTATACACATTACAGGTTCAGAACCGATATTATATTCTTGTATACTATGGTGTCAATATGTGCTGCTAGGCGTCGCTATTGACAAGTCGGTTGAGTTGGACTCGAGCCGACAATCGGCTACGTTAGACTATAGCCGAAACCAAGTATACCTGAACCTACAGGGTCACACGCTTAAGGTGATAAGAACAGGCATTCGAGTTGGACTCGGATACGGCTCGATCGGATAGGGATCCGATCGGATAGAGTCCTATCGGCTTATGAAGTCCGGCCGGCCAACTTTATGAGATTCGGATGGGATCCGATTTAAAATAGAGTCCCGATGGGCCTCTAGGCCCAACCGGCAACTCTATATAAAGGGGTGAGGGGTGGAGAGCTGCTACATGTCAATTGAATTGGAATTGAACCGAATCAATCTGATTTGGCGCAAGAGAAGTCGGCGAGATCAATCTCCACGGAAACCCTCCCCACTTTCGAGCCAAACCCTAGCCTCGCATTGCGTGCTAGTACACGGGTGTTCGGCGTTCTGTCCCCAGACGTGTGGATACCGGTAGAGGCGCTGCTACGTTGCGTGCTGTTGATCGGCTACGAATCGGCTGTAATCGGAGCGAGACGACTACGGCAGATCGGCGACAAGAGCGCGGTCAGACGACTCGGATCGGCTACGACATTGGTGAATCGGCTGTCCCCAGGAATCGGCTGTCATCGGCCAGCACAGTTTCAGATCGGATAGTCCTGATTGGCTATGTCCGCTGCATACTCCAATCGGTAACGATCTATCGGCCCTTACTTGCAAGTGTTCCTGGTTTGCGCGGTAGAAAAGTTTTTGTTTTCGGTGAGCGTAGCCTCCGCGTAACCCTTCAACTTCTTGATTTGGGAGACATGGAACACATTGTGCACATTACCCAAGGATGCTGGTAACTCCAACTAGTAACCCACTTCTCCACGCCTGTCTAGTAAGCGAAATGGCCCCACATACTTAGACACAAGCTTGCCCTTGGTGTGGAATCTCTGCACAACTCGTAGTGACGTAACTCGCAGATACACAAAATCCCCAACTACAAATTCCAAATCCCGACATCAATTGTCTGCATAACTTTTCTGCCGAGATTGGGCCACCTTCAAATTATTCTGGATGGTCTTGACTTTTGCCTCGGTTTCCCACAAAATATTGGTTCTGAACACTTTACTTTCTCTAGTTTGGCCCCAAAGAAGTGGGGTTCTGCACTCCCGTCCATATAACGCTTCAAGTGGTGCCATCCGAAAACTAGCTTGGTCGCTGTTTTAGTAAGCGAACTCGATGTACGGAAGACTCTTGTCCCAAGTCTTCCCAAATGTCCAAAACACAAGCACAGAGCATGTATTCCAAAATCTAGTTCAGACCCTCGATCTGGCCATCCGTCTACGGGTGATACGTGGTGCTAAAGTTCAACCTCATACCCAATTCCTCTTGGAGTTTCTTTCAGAAGTGTGACATAAACTAACTGCCTCTGTCAACCATGATTATCTTCGAAACACCGTGGAGGCTCACAATTCTTGCGAGTAAAGTTCGACCAATTTGTTACCCCAATAGGTAGTCTTTACTACGATGAAGTGAGCTACTTTGGTTAATCGATCAACAACCACCCAAATAGAGTCATAATCTCCTTGAGTTCTTGGATGTCCGGTGATAAATCCATTCCAATTTCTTCCCACTTCCATTCAGGGATCCGAAGTAATTGGAGTAGTCCGGTGGGTCACTGTTGTTCTGCCTTGACCCATTGTCGACGGGATGGTCGACATTCCTCCAAGAGGGTTACCCAAGGAGGTAAAAGAGAGTGGTCGGGACGTCTCACCGATGGATCCGATGGTCGACTCGGGAATCAAATGAGCCAAGAGACAAGGGAGTTTGTACTAGTTCAGCCCTCCTGAAAGATAATAGGCCTACGTCCAGTGATCTTTGTTGGGGTGGTGTATGAACAAGGATTACAACGAGAGAGTTCTTGGGTGTTCTAGAGATTGGATCTAACTCCCAAGAACTAAGGTTTAGAGAAGAGTTCTCAGGTGGCGATCAAAAGCTGAACCCCTTGTCCGTTCACCCTGCCCTTCCTTTTATGGCTTAAGGAGGGCACTTACCATTGGACTTGGGGGCCAAGAAAGCTAATACTAAAGATTAAGAAGCAAGTACAAATAATATCTAATAAGTACATAGAGATCCCTCCGGGTCCTATGCGCCGTGGGCGTCTTGTGCCTTATCCCACCTTGGGATCCGTCCTCCGCAGGTACTATCTGTGCAACCTTATCGGGTGATGTCATCTTCTACCGGGTTATCCCCTCCTTGCCTCCTCTATGAGGCTTGCAAAGCAAGCCTTCCTTCCCAAGGATATCTGAAGTCGGGCCAATGAGTTGAGGTCGAGAAGGAACACCGAAGTCAGACCCCGGGGGAGATCGGGGTGGCCAGCCCCAAGAGGAGGTCGGGATGCTGACCCCGTCCCGAGGACCCCCGGTCTGACTTTAGCCGACCTTGACTCCGCTTCTGTGCTACCCCAGGGTAACACCCCCCATAGTAGCCCTGAGCCTAAGGGTGAATGAGACATCCATCCTTAGGGTCCAAGTTTTTCATGGTCACTGTCTTCAGCAGGTTCCTAAAGCGTTTCGATTGGTCTTAGGCAGGTGCAGTCCCCGAGCCTAAGGTCGAAAGGGATGTTTGACCTTAGGGTCTGAATTCTCAAGGTCGCAAACTCCTGCAAATTCCCGAAGCCTCTTGAGTCATGCTTCAGCTGGTGCACCTAGGTGGTGCACCTGCTAAGTGTAGCCCCCATGCCTGGGGTCTAAGGTCAAGCCAGATGTACTATTTTTTCCACATTTGTCTTTGGACTAAATCTCCGTCCGGAGCCCGATGGTAGTCGGCGAAGTCGGCCCATCGTAGCTCGAAGGCAAGTGATAACTTTGGCGAGGCCATAGCCCGAAGGCTGATGGCGTTTGGAGAGCTCGGCAAACCCACCTCCCAGAGGCTGCTAGTAGTTGCCGAGCTTTTCGGGACTACTGCCCGGAGGCATGTGGTAGTCCCGAAATCGACTTAGTCGTAGCCCAGAGGCCAACGACTGTGTCGGTAAGGCCATAGCCCGGAGGCTAAAGGCAGTCAGTGAGCTTAGCAAACTCAACAAGGCCATTGATCCCGAGAAGTTGGTCGTCAGACGGTTGCCTGACTCTAGGGTGTGCACTGTGCATGTGGCCTCCTCTCAGTTTGAACAAGGCGCCAATCGCGTCCCATGAAGACCGTCAAGGTTGAAAAAACGCAAGAGCAGATCATTCCTTAGGATCCCTACTTTTCCCCAATGGCTCGTGGATCCGACGGTCGAGATTCATCACTCTGGCAGAGTGGTGGATTTGGCAGCGGTTTCTCCGGAGTGTGCGACGGAGACCAAGGGGTTGTTGTTAGCTGCTCTAGGTTACCGACGGCTCTGATCCACCAACAGGATGACGTGGTCGCTAGGGAGACGGATAGGCCAAGGCGCCTCGGACACTACATGCACCGATAACGTCGCGCCGTGCTTTCCGAAGAGGACGCTGCCAGGCCCATCATTGTTTCCTTTAAATCTCCGCCGCTTCACCCTGCTTCGCCTTTACTTCACCAAAAAATTCCAAAAAATTTTTCATCCAAGCTCTCACGCCCACTGCTTGGCCTTTACTACTTCAAACCCAGCAGCGACTCATGGAGCCCTCACAAAGTTCTTCGGTGAGTACAGTCAAAAACTGGAGCAAGACCAGCGGCGAACAACAGAAGCTGGTAATATCCCAGGCTCTGTCCTTTACCCGAATGCGCTTTGCTCTCTCCCTTTTTCTCATCCCCTTTTGTGTTTTCTACCAAAGCCTCACTTGCAGTGCGGCATGGCGGGATGTGGGTGCCCACCCCTTCCGCCAAGGCAAAAATTGTGGAGATCCGTCTCCCCATCGTGACAACTCATCCAAAGAGGCAATGGATGCTGACCACCTCCCTTGAGGAAGGGTCGAGCTCACTGTTGACGACCAAATTTGGCAAGCTAATCCCTAGGTTTAAAGCTACAATTGGAAGCGGAATTGAAGGAACACACGATTCTCAGAAACAGAGTGCGTATCGGCTGAGTTCAAATCGGTTGAGGGGTCAGTCGGTTGAGACCGAGTCGGACAGGACATTCGGTATAGCCGATTCCGATTGGGATAACATATGTGACCGATTCTAGTGGGAAGGCGTGAAGATCATCATTAGATTCGGTTTCCAAGTGCTTCAAAGATATTGCCGTTTACGGATAAAGTCTGAAAAGGCAATTGTATCTTTAATTATGATATGTTCTATAGTTTCCTTATAGATAATATTGGTTTAGGCATATCTGTAATTCAATTTGTAATAGAGATAGGAATCGTGCCTGCGATGGACTCGTTGTGTATCTGAGTATAAATATGATCCAAGACCATGTAATTAGTATCAATCACACAATCAATACAACCTTCGGCGCATCAGCACCTTTTCCTTTAATAGTTTTCGACGAGTTCTTGCTTCTAGTTGAGCTGCATCGTTTGGTCTTCAACGAAAAGGCAATTCTTGTCATAGCGGCTTGCGTTCTCGGGGTTAGTGCTTCCATCATCATGATACTCAAACCTCGATATCGTAATCTGCACATTTATCATATATGCTATGTAATTTAGGTCAATATTGTGATCTAAACCCTAATCGGCTAGCATCAATCGCATGATGACAGCCGATAGGTTTAGATTTTAATGTTAATCTAGATTATATAGTATATCTACCATCTTGAAAGGTGTTCATAGACTACTATAGATCCTATGCTTCTTTTGATACTTAATGCTGCATCTCTTAGGTTCGATCTATTAAGTCGCCTTTAGAATCATAACAGATCTATCTTGTTTTATGATCATTATTAGAGATAGTATCGGAGTTTCAGCCAATCTTGTCTGTTTTAACTATCTTGTATGTTTTATATTTACTTGATATGGTAAAGGTGCCCTTTATATCAAGATCTCCCCATAATTAAATATATTAAGCATGCAATCGATATGTTAAGTCGCCTTAGCATTTGATCGATCCCTGTTTAATATATTTAGCTAGGAGGGATATCTCAGTATAAAGCGGTATCGGAGTACTAGCCGGTACACATTAAATTTATGACATCGACTATGCTTGAAATATATACATAATTTGCATAATTAAGCACTTTTAGATTCAGGTGGTTTATATTGTCTCGGTACACGACCGATCTATCTGAATCACTTAGTCTAAACGTACTTTGATATCTGGATTATGTATTATGAATATCTTTAGCCGATCGATTAGGTTTAGTTATTTCAGCTGATTCAGTGTACACCGCATCGGCTTAACCCTAGACGATACGTCATCGGCCATCAGCCGATCGGCTATCGTTTGCAAACTAATACTTTCCATTGTTTCTTGTTGATTGCAGGATCAAATCAACTGGCACGCCTATGAACCTTGAGTTAATAATTTGGACCTACACTAGAGTTAAGCATATCTCTCAGGCCAGTGCGCGGAGAATTTTCTCATCAACACGCTTTTGGTACGCCCGGTGGGACCAAAAAATCACAAACCAGGCAAAATGGTTGACATCAAGACTTCCGAGGTTGACCAAGACAACGTTATTCCTGTCACCATTGATAAGCGCACACCGAACAAAAAGGCCGAGCTTTAGGAGATAATGAACAAACTACGAGTCGATATCGCTCTCCTTTACCCAAACTCGGTCCGGTACGGTCGTCCAGAGATACAAAGTGAAGTTGCCAGCCAACGACAAACCCGAGACCAGCTCTGACAAGGGCAAAAAGCCCCAGGAAGTCAAGCACGAGGAGGCCCCAGAACTCAACAATTTGCAAGATAGGATTTATTATGTTGTCCATCATGCTCTAATCAACCAATCTGGAATATTGGTCAATACCCTTAACAACATAATTAGCACAGTGGTCGATTCCAAGATTGCCGAGCATCAAGCCGGGGCCCAATCTTCCTCCCCGATGGGAAATTTCCTCGTACATGACCTTGGCAACGAGATGGACTCGCCGCGCCTCAAGCCTTCCTCCACCTCGGTCGACGGTTCCGGCGTCAACCCCTTTGAAGCCATCATAACGCTGTCGGCACAAAAGCAATCGAATTTAGCCCCATATTTATGTCCAGGCAGCAATCTCAACATATTGGACATGAAATCCCTCATATCACTCAAGAGCGAGTTGCTGCCACGTTCAACGCGAATCGGCCACCCTCGCAGCCGATTCCAAAAGTACCGATAGGCTCTTGTCCGCCATATTTCTTACAACAATTTGTCGGCTCTTAGCCTCTTCATGATCAACAGCCTAACATGGTGCACCAATTTCCCCACCATTATCCAGGAGGCAACTTTAATCAGCACTTTCAGCCTCATTCGCCGCAGATGCGGTATTGGCGGGGAGCACTCTAGTTTGACCCATATGAGCCGATGTAGCAACAAGCGCAAGAGGTGTCTTAGCAAAACAAGCCTTGGGTGGACTTGATAGCCGACGTGATGAGAGAGCAATTCGGCCTCAAACCCAAGGACACAGGCAACATGTATCGGTATCCTTATCCTGAGTACTTTGAAAGGGTTCCATTACCTAACCGATACAAGGTGTCAGATTTTTCCAAATTCTCAGGGCAGGACAATGTTTCCACCTATGTGCATGTTAGCCGATTTTTAGCCTAGTGCGGGGAGGCATCGGCTACAGATGCCCTGAGAGTTAGGCTTTTTCCCCTCTCCCTCTCTGGATAGGCATTTACTTGGTTTTCTACGCTCCCATACAACTCTATACAGAGTTGGGCTGACTAGAGAAGCGTTTCATTGGTACTTCTACACTGGCATCCATGAGATGAAGCTGTCCGACTAAACAACAATCAGGCAGAAGCATGACAAATCGGTCCAGGACTATATCTAGAGATTTAGAGACATGAGGAACCGATGCTACAGCCTGGTGCTATCCGACTCGCAGTTAGCCGATCTGGCCTTCCAGGTTTTGTTAACACCCATCAGGGAGAGATTTTCAGCTCAAGATTTCGAGAGCTTGGCGCACTTGGCGCAGAAGGTCACTACTCATGAGCAGCGTTTCCAGGAAGCCAAGAAGGCCTTTAAGAAGGTTAGTCATGTTGCCTACACCTCCGACACTGATGAAGGGTTACGCGGAAGCTACGCTAGCCGAAAACAAAATTTTTTCTACCGCGCAAACCAGGAACACTTGCAAGTAAGGGCCGATAGATCGTTACCGATTGGAGTATGCAGCGGAAATAGCCAATCGGGGCTATCCGATGCGGAATCGCGTAGCCGATTCCCGCAAGCCGACGGCCGATTCCGGGGACAGCCGATTCGCCAATCAGCCGATTCGCGGAGTCGTCCGGTCACGTTCTTGCGCCTTGCTCCGATGCGCCCGACCGCAGCCGATCCGAAGCCGATCAACAGCGCGCAACGTAGCAGCGCCTCTACCGGTATCCACACGTCCGGGGACAAAACGCCGTACACCCGTGTGCTAGCACGTGATGCAAGGCTAGGGTTTGGCTCGAAAGTGGGGAGGGTTTTCGTGGAGATTGATCTCGGCGACTTTTGTTGCGGATTCGGTTCAACGCGATGCCGAAACTCTCCACCCCTCGCCCCTTTATATAGAGTTGGCCGACTGGGACTAGTGGCCGATCAGGACTCTATTTTGAATCGGATCTCATCCGTATCTCATAGAGTTGGCCGCCCACACGTCGTAAGCCCATAGGACTCTATCCGATCGGATCCCTATCCGATCGAGCCGTATCCGAGTCCAACTCGAATATCTATTCTATCCCCTTAAGCGTGGGACCCTGTAGGTTCAGGTATACTCGGTTTTGGCTATAGTCTAACTTAGCCGATCGTCGGCTCGAGTCCAACTCAGCCGACCTATCAACAGCGGCGCCTAGCAGCACATATTGACACCATAGTATACAAGAATAATATCGGCTCTAAACCTGTAATGTGTACACAAATCCCTTTGCCTCACGATACCGGTTAAGCTATAGGCAAGATGTGTGCCATCCCTTCAATAGCTTAACCATTCACTCGAACCGTATTGGATTATCGTGCGTTGATTGACTCATCAATCAACTTAGCATGGCCATGCATTTCCATAATCCATTACCTCGAGGGCCAGAGATATCTCTCCAAAGGAGGGGCAAATTCCATCTTGATCACTCACATCCCACTCCATGTTTCACAGCAAACCCGAAAACTACCTTTATAACTACCCAGTTACGGAATAGCGTTTGGTAGTCCCAAAGTAGGCTACTACACATGTTGGAATCCATGGTGATCTCAGGTCTAAGGACTTTGTACCAACACTACCGAGACCAACTAATGGCACATTATTTCTGTAGTGTCTCATGGTGGGTCTATCCAACAATGTGTTCTCCAACACATGTGTCCATGTTTATTGATTTGGTATCTCCGTACCCATGATCTATGAGACATAATCATCAATCAATAAACATGCCGATCTTAGAATCATATTTGTTCCAACAATATGACATATGATCGAGGATCGTTTAGAAATAGATTCATATATAAAGAGTCTCATAAATAAGTCACGTACTTATTGATCAATACAAGATGTCTATTTCATGGAACCGAATAACACTTTATTCATTTATACATAAACATTGACGTGATATCCAACATCTCCATGTTGCCTCAGGGCATATCACTAACAATCTCCCACTTGCACTAGAGTCAATCATGTAAGTATCTAATACCCATTGCTCTTGTGTGCGCCTCATGCTTCGGTGAGGAGAGGTTTTATCGGCGGATCGGCTATGTTGAGATCCGTGTGCACTTTGCATATCTTGACATCACCTCTGTCCACTATCTCGCGGATGAGATGATATCACCGAAGTATGTGTTTGGACTTCTGATGTGACCTCGGCTCCTTGGCTTGCGCAATGGCTCCACTATTGTCACAATGGAGAGACATTGGACCAGTCGCACTAGTCATCACACCAAGCTCAGAAACGAGTTTCTTGATCCAAACAGCCTCCTTTGCGGCTTACGAAGCAGCAATGTACTCGGCCTCCGTTGTAGAATCGATCGAGTATCCGCTTGGAACTCTTTCCTGACTGCGCCTCCGTTCGGGCAGAACACAAACCCAGTTGCGATCTATAATCATCCTTGTCTGTGCGTATCTGCTCGTAGCACTCAAAGCGTACGAGACATCTGTGCGTGTACATAGCATGGCATACATGATGGATCCAATTGCCGATGCATATGGAACCATACCCATCTTATTCCGCTCATCATGTGTCGAGGACACCGATTCTTGCTAAGATTAATGCCATGTGACATGGGCAAGAAACCTTTCTTGGAATCATGCATGTTGAACCTTTTCAACACCTTGTCAATGTATGTACTTTGGCTTAATCCAATTAGCCTCTTGGATCTATCTCTATAGATCCGAATGCCCAATATGTATACTGCCTCCCCTAAGTCTTTCATGGAAAAACTATTATTCAATGAAGACTTGACGGATTCTAACATAGGGATATCATTTCCAATCAACAATATGTCATCCACATATAAGATTAGAAATACAATTGCGCTCCCACTGACCTTTTTGTAAACACAAGCCTCTTCTTCATTTTTGATGAAACCAAACCCTTTGATTACTTCATCAAAACGAATATTCCAACTCCGAGATGCTTGCTTCAATCCATAAATGGATTTCGTAGCTTGCATATCTTTCCGAGCGATTCGGATCGACAAACCCCGAGGTTGTATCATGTATACATCCTCGCTTAGGTTTCCATTTAGGAAAGCCGTTTTGACATCCATCGCCATATCTCATAATCGAAATATGCAGCAATCACTAGGATAATCCAAATAGATTTAAGCATTTCGACGGGCGAGAAGGTTTCATCATAATCAACTCCTTGAATCTGTTTAAAACCTTTCGCCACCAATCACGCCTTATAGATGTGAACATTTCCATCCATATTGGCCTTTTCTTAAAAACCCATTTACACTCAATGGTTTTGACACCATCGAGTGGATCAACCAAGTTCCAAACTTAAGTCGTACATGGATTCTATTTCGGATTTCATGGCTCCAAGCCACTTGTTGGAATCGGGTCCCACCATCGCTTCCTCATAGGTCTTAGGTTCATCATTGTCCAACAACAATATATCACGTTGTTCCGCACTTTGTGTACTGTTAGGTGCACAACGTGTTCTTTCGGACCTCGTGGGGTGGTATATCTACAACCGGTGGCGCAACACTTTGCTCCTCTGTTGTGGTTCTGTGGTTGAAACATTTTTTGGTATTTCTTGAACTTCTTCAAGATGCACCCTGCTCCCACTAACTCTTCTTGAAAGAAACTCTTTCTCCAAGAAGACCCGTGTCGGGCGACAAACACTTTGCCTTGTTCCCGATTATAAAAGTAATATCCCTTAGTTTCCTTAGGATATCCCACAAAGAAGCACTTGTCGATTTGGGTGTGAGCTTGTCGATCGTAAACGTTTTACATAAGCTTCGCATCCCCAAATTTTGAGAAAAAGACAAACTAGGGGTTGCCGTGTCCATATCTCATATGGTGTCTTTTCAACCGACTTAGATGGAACTCTATTTAGTGTGAGCGATTGTTTCAAAGCATATCCCCGGAAGGATAACGGAAGATCACTTTGGCTCATCATCGACCGCACCATGTCCAACAAGGTGTGATTTCTCCGTTCGGACACCCCATTCCATTGTGGAGTTCTGGCGGAGTCAGCGTGGAACAATTCCACAATCTTTCGAGATGATTACCAAACTCTTGGCTCAAGTATTCTCCTCCACGATCGATCGTAGAAACTTGATTGTTTTCCCTAAATGATTCTCGTACTTCATTCTGGAATTCTTTGAACTTTTCAAAGGATTCGGACTTATGCCTCATTAAGTAGATATAACCATATCTACTAAAGTCATCGGTAAAGGTAATGAAATGCGATAACCACCTCGGCCGTTGAGCTCATTGGTCCACATACATCGGTATGTACGAGTGCCGATAAGTTACTTGCTCTCTCACTATGTCCCGTGAAAGGTGCCTTTGTCATCTTACCAAGTAAACAAGACTCACATGTCTCAAATGATTCAAAATCAAAAGAGTGAAGTAGTCCATCCTTATGGAGCTTCTCCATGCGTTTCTTATTTATATGGCCTAAGCGACAATGCCGGATAAACGTGGGGTTTATATCATTAGAGAGTTGCCTTTACGTATTAATGTTATAGATGGGAGATGCTTCAAGATTAAAAACGTATAATCCATTCACCAATGGAGCATGAAAATAGAACATATCTCTCGAGATATATTGAACAACCATTGTTCATTGATCTAAAATCATATCCTTCCGCTTGCAAACATGAAGCGGAAATAACGTTTTGACATAGTGTTGGAACACAATAACAATTATTCAATTCTAAAACTAATCCACGAAGGTAGATGAAGTGGTGCTTGTGCCGACAAGCGTAGCAACGCTTGCTCCATTGCCGACGCGCATGTTCACCTCGCCCCTTCTCAATCCTCTACTTCTTCTCATTCCCTGCAACGATTTGCAAATATGAGCTACGATCCGGTATCAAATACCCAAGAGTCGAGTAGGTGAAGTAGCAAGATTAATGTCTATAACATTAATACCTAAAGCAGAAGTCGTACTTTGCTTCTTTTTGAGATCCTCCATGTACTTCTTGCAGTTCCTCTTCCAGTGGCTTGTCTCCTTGCAATAGAAGTAAATGGCATCTGATGCCGCTGACCCCTTCTTGCCCTTCTTTGCATTGGAGGCACTCGCGATCTCATCGGGAGTTAACTTCCTCTTGGTGCAAAGTTTCTTGTGGTGGTTTGCGCTTAGCCTTCGCATCATCATCACATGATGACCATTCTTCTGGATAGTCTCCTCAGCTGTCTTTAGCATTCCATGCAATTCAGCCAAGGTTCTATCCATATTGTTCATGTGATAATTCAATATGAATGGCTCGAAGCTCGGAGGGAGCGGCGGAGAATCACATCGGGAGCGACAGGCGAAGCATCCAACAAAAGTTTGATCGAATTGATAAAGAGGAAGATCTCTGAATATCCAAAGCAATGACATAGCCGATTGGCCAAAGCACTATGGTCCTATCAGATGGCTTGTCAAGTAGCAATCCAAGTTCCTCCTTACAAATTAGTGTATGGGCATGAAGTTGTACTGCCATGGGAAAGTGTTATCGGCTCAAGGAGGATTCAATTGCAAGACGAGTTGACAGCCGATGATTATCACAACCTGATGGCGGATGAGTTGGAAGACTTGGTTTTATCCGAATGCGTGCTTTGGAAAAGGTGACCAGGGACAAAGAAAGAGTTGCTTGTCATTATAACAAGAAAGTTGTGCCTAAGTCATTTTCAGAAGGCGAGCTAGTTTGGAAGTTAATTTTGTCGATTGGGACAAGAGATAATAAATTCGGCAAGTGGTCACCTAACTGGGAAGGGCCCTTTAAGATCCACAAATGTGTTTCCAAGGGAGCCTACATGCTAGAAGGATTGCATGGAGAGGTGTTTGGAAAGGCTCTCAATGGAAAATATTTAAAGAAATATTATCCCAGTATATGGATCAACTCATGATTCGGTTGTTTTGAGCTGATACATGATAGCCGATGTGTTTACATCGCCTTTAGATGGCCGATATGACTCATATCGCCCTTAGTCATTTCATTATTATCGTAATCGGTTGTGCTTTGCCGATGTGTGATGGTCGATATAAGTTATATCTCCCTTAGCCATTTCATTCTTACAATGATCGGTTATGATTTCACACATACGTTGTGGCCGATTTTGGGTGTTGTCCTCGAGCCATAATTTTGTCAATGAAAAATTAGGGGGCCATATACATATTCAGAGTCGGAATCAAGTCAAAGTCGGAATCAAGTGGACTTCAAAGACTTTTTTTAAGACATACAAGATTTCAAAAATCGAGAATATGTTACATGATCTGAAATTAAAGTTTGCCGATTACAAAAGAATATATTACAAGTGTTGAGAAGTCATAGAAGAGCTAGTCCTATTACAAACATTGGCTCAGTTGCCGATTAGGTTATTGATGGTCGATATTGCCCGTTGTCTGATCTACTCGATTTTGTCAATCGTCTCGGCGTCGACGCATTGGTTCCTAGGACCGACTTCACCGATTTGCTCAGATCTCACAAGTATTTTATTGAAGATGTTAACTTGGCCCTTTGTTCTTTAGTGGCTTTCGGGAGGTTAGCTAACTTTTGTTCTTCTGCAGCTAGCTCAGAGTCACATTTTTCCATATCGGCGGCAAGTTCAGCTTTTCGGTGCTTCAGCCGATCAATGTTGGATTGAGTAGCCGATGGCCCGGCAATTAGCTTGTCTAACTTGGCCTCTCCGGCGATGATGCCCAGTCGATTGGTCTCAATCATCTTTTCGAGGCTAGCCTTCTCCTGTCCGGCCATCCTTTGCCTTGCTCTTTCCGGTTGTGCTAGGTGCGAGTTGAGATAGGCGGCTTGGGAGATGATATCGTGGGTCATCGGCGGTTGGCTCTCAATTTCTTCAAATCTAGCTTTGATTGGCCCATAGTTAGTAACCAAGTAATCCAATGAGCTATCTAGCCGACGAGCAATATCGAGAGCTTCTCTTTTAACTCATCGGCTATAGGGGCTTGGGCCTAGCTAGTGGTCTCTTCTTCTTCACCAATGAATTCCTTTATGTCAAAGAAAAACATATCGGCTAAAGCCTGCAAGACATAAGTCAAGAGTGTTAAAGTGTGAAAAAGCTTCAGTGGCCGATGTTGCTTTTGAGAGAGTTCCTTACCTTAGCAGTGGGAGCTGGCGCTTGTTCTTCCTCTTCGACAAGATGGCTACCCCTAGCCGAGAGAGTGTGCTCGCTTGATGCATGGGGGCAGCTGATGGAGACTAAGGAGGGTGAGCAAGAAGACAAGTGTTGGTCGAAATCGGCAAGTTAACAAGGGAGAAAAAAGAGTTAAAGTTTTGAGGTTACTGGTGAAGCTGGGTGTGGTGGTTGATGAGCCAATTTTTTATGCTGCAAACAAGAGAGTTTGGTTAAGGGTAAAACGAGAATAATTTAAGATACCAAAACTTCAAGAAAGGAAAGATGCATACTGGTTGATGGCGAGCAGCACGTTGTGGAGGAGATGGTGTTTGTTGAGCTTGATCATCAGCCGATGGTGTTTGTGCATATTTGCTTGAGTGGCTGGATTCAGCTGCAGCTTCCTCAATGGCTTGATCGATTTCTTCCTCCATGATTTCTTGATCGAGGGCCTCTTCCAAGCTTGGATCTAAGGAAGGTAAATCATCGGCTGGTGGAGCGGTCTTCTGTTTCTTTGGCTTGTTTTTGGGGGCAGCCGATGGACCAGCAGCCGATGGTTTCAACCTCTTATTCCTTGACAATGCCTCTCGGGTTTGGCCGTGCAGAAGTCCTCTACCTGGAATTCGCCCTGCGGCATATTGGATCTCAACCCCTGAGTTGCTCTTAGGAGGGGGAGAAGAATTGGTTGTCTGCAAAGAAAGAAGACATTGGTTAAATGTTGGGCAAGAGTCAGCCGACGATTTTTGAAATTGACAGAGAGAAGAGGTGCTTACATCAGGGATTGCCTTTGGAAGGAGCGTGGTGAGGTACATAGAAGATGGTTGATGGAAGATGTGTCTTTTCAACTCAACCCACCATCTGTCGAAGGCTGAACTCTTCTTTAAGGCCAATTCCAGGGTGCCTATGCTGCCAAGAGGGGGGCCCTCTAAGTCCATCAGCCAATCCATCATTAGTCTTGAAGTAATCTCACCCCTTGTCTCGATTTTGTCTGTGAAATATAGAACAATCAGCAGTTGTCCTAACCCAATCTCTGCGGCCCGATCTTTGGGTGATAGAATTCATAGGACTTGGAGACATTTCGCCTTGGTGGATGCCTATCGGTAAGATGCAAGGAGTGATGGCAGTGGTGAGAATTTCCCTTGGTTTCTCGAATTCTTAAGAATTGATCTCATCAAGGTTGAAGTCTGAGGGGATTTGAAACTTTGGGTAGCCTGATTAGAAGAACCAAGTCCGATTGCTCTTTCCAAATCCATCATAAAACAAAGTGAACCAATCGGCTAGGAGTTCGCTCGACAACTTGGACCCAGGGTGAACAGAAGCAGCTTCTCCAAAAGACATACACCTACATGTAGTCACTTCTTCGTCGTCATCATTCACAATCGGTTATGCCCTTGGGAATTTGGCATCAGACAGATTGGGTCGGCCATCAATCCCTTGTGTCAGGTGGACTAACCATAGCTGCAAAAACCACCAATGTCCTCCGGTTCCGATGGTTGAGTTGGTGGCGATCTTAGCCGATGCTTGATTCACTGTTTGGTACAGGTAGCCCAATAGAAATTTCCCTAAGGGGATTTGTTCCTTGGATACTAGGGCTTCGGCTATGAGCTACCAGTTAGCTGTGGGACCGCAACTAGATCCACAAAAGACATACTTCTCCAGCTACATCATCAAGAATGCAGTATGTTCTCTGGGGCTAACCGATCCAGTGCCCATGTTCTGGGTAATATAGCCATTCCAACCCCTAATGGCTCTTTTTTTGAAGGAATATTAGCACTTGCTGTCCAGTTGGTTAGGGTTAGCCGATGACATGATGTCTACCCCAGTTATCATGACTACATCAATTAAAGTTGGGGTCATGGGCCCTTGCTGGAAAAGGAAGACATTGAATGTATTGTTCTAGAAATATGTGTCAGCTGATATAAGGGGCTCATCCTTTGGCTGATCGGCTATGGTAAGAGCTAAGCACTGAGCTATGCCTACTTCCTCCCAATGGGTTTGCTTGCTGGCAACCATCCTTTGGTAGCAAGTCGGCCAAGATTTGTCTGTTGAGGGCCAAGACTTGAAAGTTCCGTTCAAATGTGTTGTGTTGGGGTTTGAAATCCTATAGGGCATCCTATTGGTTTCGGCATTGATAACTTCGGTGGGATCTATGTTGCCGATTAGGCCTAGGAAGTACCACTTGTCATGAAGCAAACTAGGGATAGCAATTTGATGAGCAAGGTGCTACAGTGGAAAAGAAAGGCGAATCTTAGAGGACAAGAATGTAGGTTTATGGCAGGAAACAGAAAAGAAAAAGGATTCAGCCGATAGAGCTCACCTCGGCGAACTCGGCTGATGGGCGTCGGAAGGAGCAGATGAAGATGCCATTGAAGGAGATGAGCTCGTCACCGGAAAGGAAGATCACCGCAAGTTTGTTAGGAGCTCCAAGGAGATCACCGGAGAAGTTTTGGGATTTTTTGGCTAAGAGCTATGCATGCGCAAGTAATGGTGTAAGCCCTTTGATGCGCTTGGTGCGTTATTTAAAGAGACGTGGTAACAGCCAAAATAGAAATGCTCTAGGTTTTCTCGGAGGATAGGATCACACAAAATCCGCAACATTAACAATGTCGCGGACTTGGGGGGCATGTGTTGACAACCAAATTTGGCAAGCTAATCCCTAGGTTTGAAGCTACAATTGGAAGCAGAATTAAAGGAACGCGCGATTCTCAGAAATAGAGCGTGTATCGGTAGAGTTCGAATCGGCTAAGGGGTCAGTCGGCTGAGACCAAGTCGGACATGACATCCGGTATAGCTGATTTCGATTGGGATAATAGATGTGACCGATTCTGGTGGGAAGGCATGAAGATCATCATTAGATTCAGATTCCAAGTGCTTTAGAGATAATGCCGTTTACGGATAAAGTCCTGAAAAGGCAATTGTATCTTTAATTAAGATATTTTGTATAGTCTTCTTATAGATAAAATCGGTTTAGGCATATCTGTAATTCAATTTGTAATAGAGATATGAATCATGTCCGTGACGGACACGTTGTGTATCTGGGTATAAATATGACCCAAGACCATGTAATTAGTATGAATCACACAATTAATACAACCTTCGGCGCATCGCCACCTTTTCCTTTAATAGTTTTCAACGAGTTCTTGCTTCTAGTTGGGCTGCATCGTTTGATCTCCAACGGAAAGGTAATTCTTATCACAGCGGCTTGCGTTCTCGGGGTTAATGTCTCCATCATCATGATACTCTAACCTCGTTATCATAATCTGCACATTTATCATATATACTATATAATTTAGGTCAATATTGTGATCTAAACCTAATCGGCTAGCATCAATCGCAAGATGACAGCCGATAGGTTTAGATTTCAATGTTAATCTAGATTATATAGTATATCTACCTTCTTGAAAGGTGTTCATAGACTTGATAGATCCTATGCTTCTTTTGGTACTTAATGCTGCATTGGTTAGGTTCGATCTATTAAGTCGCCTTTAGAATCATAACAGATCTATCTTGTTTTATGATCATTATTAGAGATAGTATCGGAGTTTCAGCCGATCTTATCTGTTTTAACTATCTTGTCTGTTTTATATTTACTTGATATGTTAAAGCTGCCCTTTATACGAAGATCTCCAAATAATTAAATATATTAAGCTTGCAATCAATATGTTAAGTCGCCTTAGCATATGATCGATCCCTGTTTAATATATTTAGCTAGGAGGGATATCTTAATATAAAGCGGTATCGAAGTACTAGCCGGTACGCATTAAATTTATGACATCGGCTATGATTGAAATTAATCGCATATTGAAGCACTTTTAGATTCAAGTGGTTTATCTTGTCTCGTAGGCTACCCATCTATCCCAATCACTTAGTCTAAACGTATTATTATATTTGGATTATGTATTATGAATATCTTTAGCCGATCGATTAGGTTTAATTATTTCAGCCAATTCAGTGTACACCGCATCGTCTTAACCCTAGATGATACGTCATCGGCCACCAGCCGATCGACTATCGTTTGCAAACTAATACTTTCCATTGTTTCTTGTTGATGACAGGATCAAATTAACTGGTACGCCTACGAACCTTGAGTTAATAATTTGGACCTGCACTAGAGTTAAGCAGATCTCTCAGGCCAGTGCGTGGAAAATTTTCTCATCCACACTCACGCAGGGTGCCGGGGATGGAAACGTTGGAACCCGCAAAGAAGAAATTACGCCGTTGCTCTGTTAAATTCACAGCGTCAACTAGGTGAGTCCCAACATTTTACTGTTATTTCCGGTCATTCTTTTTGGATGGACAGACTGGCAGCTTCGAGCAGAAAGTCTATGGACATCGACCCTCACTTCGAGGGGTCGTCCTCCCGAGCTGACGCCGAGGAGCTCGTGGCTTAGCGGTAGCATGCCAAAAGTCTTCTCCAAGACTTGGTCACTGCCCTCATCGATGCCGAGGCGAGGTTGGCAGCAGTCGAGGTGGGGAAGGCCGAGGCAGAGGAAAGGCTGGCAGCAACTGAGGCGGTCGGGACTGCGACCGCAACCAGGCTGGCGGCCGTAGAGGCGGCACGGGAGGAGGGTAACCGTAAGTATCGGTGTGTTTTCTTTTCCTTTATTTTCTGTTTTGACACGTGCTTTGACTGACCTCCTTTTGAGCAGGCCAATTGTTGGCCCTCCACCGACAGGTCGGCGGCCTAAAGGTTCACGCAGTGGGCGAGACGCGCTAGTCACATTGCACGGATGGAGTTGTGCTCCTTGCCAAGATCGATCCTGAATCGGTGTCGGTTGAGACAACCGAGGACGCACTCATGGCGCGTCTTCTCGATAGGAGAAAGCTTCTCTAGGCTTATGCGGGACGTGGAGAAGACTACGGCGGCGCACGTCCTTGGGGTAATGCATAAGTTGTACCCCGTAAATCGAGGCGGTCACCGAAGGATGGCCGGTCGGCATCACCGAGGCCGATCTCGAAGACATTTACGCCGCCATGGAGCCGACAGTGGAGAAGATCATCGCCGACATCGTGTATGATCTTCGAACCCTTTTGTAATGAAGATTTTATCTTTGGCGCAATATAGAACCTCGGTTCTTTTGAATGCAGTCTTCGATTCACGAAATGTCCAATTTTTTTGGACAACCAACCTTCCGCTACGTGGTAGACTTTGTGAGCGACTTAGGCCTTCGACGAACGAATCCGGAGGGCTCCCGGTCAAACTTGAGCAAGACTATTCCTTCCGTAGCGGGTCCGCACACGAAGATACAGCCGTCCTTTCACCTCGTGTCTGACCTTTGAAGCTGAGTAGCTTAGGGCCTCAATAGATGGATCTGGAGAACTCCTAGTCAAGCTCAGATGACTAAGCCATATACAAGGTGAAAAGGCAGACGAGGGAGATAAATGATCACCCGGTATGTGTATGACCATCGTTGCTAAGCGGCTAAAGCCAACGGGCAGTTAGGGTGATCTCCGTCAAGGTAGGGCCGTTAATCGTTTACGTAGTGAATGAATGTATGGTCGATGACCGACTATTCCTGTGTGTCTAACCCTCAAAGTAAGGGGGCTCGGGCCATCAACAGACCTCAGTCCGGGTGGACGCTGAGTCAAGCCCTAGGCGTCTTAGTCGTTTACACAGGATATAGTCGTTAAGGGCCCTGAGCCCATTCACCTGGCACCTGACCAAAACACAATTAGTATCGACCCTAGCTAGCCTCGGGGAGGGGTCGACCCCTTTCCGAGGGACATTAGGTCGAGCCATCATGTTCGTTGGAATGGGCAAAGAATGAGCCCCGAGCGGTTCGTGCATAGTCGGCGAACTCCTCTTCCAAAGAACCCCAGGCTAACAAGCGGGGCTGCATTGTTCAGGGTTGGCCATGAACATTTTGCAACGAAGGGGTCGGGCTGGCTGCCGATGCTACCTGGGAAGGCTGCCGAGCCCCCGAGCTGTCCAGGGGTCGAAAAAGGTGACCTGCAAAAAGATCAATGGAGAATTGAAATTGCATTATTGAAGGGTTAAGGGCTGAGTACTTAGCTATTCAAGCATGGAATCAGCGTAGGTGCTCGATGTTCCACGAGTTTGGCACCTCTCGACCATCTTCATGAACTAGCCTGTAGGAGCCCAGGCATGTGACGGCGGAGACAATGAAGGGGCCTTCCTAGGGGACCGACAATTTGTGCATGCCTGTCAAGGACTACACTCTGCGGAGAACAAGGTCGTCGACCTAGAAGGACCTCCCTTGGACGTTCCTGTCATGGTACCGGCGAAGGGCTTGCTGGTAGCGGTCCATCTAGATCACTGCAACCATCCGGGCTTCTGCAAGGCTATCGATGTCATCGGCCCGCATCTGTTCAGCCATGCCCTCATCATAGTGCCGAATCCTCGGGGAGTCATGGAGCATGTTGACCAGCAAGACAGCCTCCGAGCCATAGACCAATAAGAACGGGGTATGGCCCGTAGCTCGGCTTGGTTGGTTGTGGAGCCCCCAAAGTACGGCGAGGAGCTCACGCAACCACCGGCCTCCATACTTCTAGAGTGGGTCGAAGATTTGAGCCTTCAGACCCTGTAAGATCATGCCATTGGCACGCTCGCGTGGGGGTGTCACCCGGGGTACCCTATGGATGGGAATCTATGACCCGTTGAAATGAAAACCGAGAGTCCTCGGGACGTGGTCGATGGCCCGACCACCTCTAGCGGGGTCGGACGTCCCGACCATACCTCGAGTCGGACTTCGGTTTTCCTCTCTCGACCTCACCAACCA
The DNA here is from genome assembly GCA_019925245.2 of Oryza australiensis. Taxonomy (NCBI): domain Eukaryota; kingdom Viridiplantae; phylum Streptophyta; class Magnoliopsida; order Poales; family Poaceae; genus Oryza; species Oryza australiensis. Next base: position 1,879,060 of record JAIFGZ020000126.1, read on the forward strand.
CGGCCCGACCTCGACCATCCTCGGGACAAGACATGGCACGCAAGAAGGAAGAGGAGACGGCCGGCAGAGCCGATGTCACCCGACGGCAAGACAGGTATCTCGGATGGAGGAGGGATCCCAAGACAAGATAGAGAGAGCACAAGATGATCACGGTGTATAGGACCTAGCAGACCGTTTTGTACCTTTTCAGATATTGTTTTATACTCACCTTTTGGCACATTAGACATAGCTTTCTTGGCCCCCAAGCTCTCCCTGTTCCTGCCCCCCTTGAGCTATAAAAGGGAGGGCAAGGCGACGGGGCCAAGGGAGACAGAGAGACATCAACATTCCGATAAGACTCTAGCATTTCTCATTCCTTTTTCTTGGTCCGCTTGCTTCAAGTCCCAAGAACACCTCCTTGAAACTCTTGTTCATCACACACCCCAACAAAGATAATTGGTTGTAGGGTTATTATCCTTCAGGTGGGCCGAACATGTATAATTCCCCATGTCTTACTCCTTGGCTCATCTCCAGACTCGAGTCGACAATCAGATCCATCGGGGAACAACTTCCCTACCATTCTCTTTCACCTTTTTGGCATCCCACTTTGAGGACTACCGACACTCCCATCGACAGTTGGCACGCCAGGTAGGGGCGCGGTTCTTAGTATCCTGCGATCTGATGGCGTTCTTCTTTCTCACCGATTCCCATACAGATACGTATCTTTTTCTCATCTTTATCTTCAAAAGCAACTTCAATACTTGCACATGTGGCGTTTGTTGCTTCTCGCCCGGACGCCGAGCAGTCTTTCGTGTACCCAACAGCTTCTGTGCATGAACTCGTGACCAGCTCTGAGATTCGTGGCCCCGACCCCTATTCGGTCCAGGTTCCCATGAAGGAAGTTTTGTCGAGTAAACACTAGTTGCTCGGGAGCTCAGCGTTGTCTCCTGAACATCAAGAAATGCTCTAAGCAACCCAATAACTTTTGCCCAAGGACTCATGACCAGCTCTGAGATTCGCAGCCCCGACGCCTCATGATTGGCTTTGTTCAAGATGGCGAGGGTGCCTTCTTGGACTTTGGTTGATCGAGCTTACGCACGTCCAAGCACCCCTTGATGCACCCGATCTGTCGAAGGGAGATCGAGCCACGCTCTGCACAAGACAATATCGAGAGACGGGGTAAGGGCAAGCCAAGGAAGTCAAGAGGGCGAAAGAGGATGACGGGATTAGCACTTGCCTTCCACGGAAGCATTGGCGGCCTTGGCCTCCTTCAGGTCCTTGGCCTGGTCGACCATCGACCTTTCCATGGCAGAAAGTTCCTTCTCCACCACGGCCTTTGTTGCCTCAGCGTCGGCTTTGGCAGCCTCCGCCTCAGCCTTAGCTGTCTCAACCACGGCCATGGTGCTTTGGTCTCGGCCTTGGACCGAGCCGGGCCCTCGCCTCGGCCTTTGCGGCCTCAAGGTCGGCTCGGGTTTTCTCCGGTCTTTCCTCCGCCAAGCCCCGGGCAGCTTCGGCCGTCTTGAAGGCATTGTTTTAGAGCCCAAGGAATTCACGGGCGCTGTCTCGCTCAATCCGGTACACCTCAGCTAGCCTATTGGCCTTCTCAGCACCTACAAAGCGCCGAGTCATTTCGGGGTTTAAGAAAAAGGACGAAGGATGGAAGAAGGAGCTCACGGCGACAAGCCTCCTCCGGCTTTCGTTCCGGCTCCCGCTCAACTGCGAAGGTCGAGTTGGTCGAGCGCCTCCTGCAATAACAAAACGTTAGCGTGGTTTCGAGGCGGAGACGAGGAATTTTGGGTCTTACAAAAATAGCTCCCGAATGTCGGCAAAGAAGTGGTCAAGCTTCAACAAGCGTGCAGATTGGGACCCTGAGCCTTCCCCGACCTCCAGCACAGCTCTGGGGGCCTCTGGGCCGGTGGCGCCATCGAGATTGGTTTCTTGGACCCTCGTGCTGTGCTACTCCACGCCGCATTCCACCGGCTGAGCCACAGATCCTATGGCGCGTGGGTCGGAGGTTCCCATCACGGTCGGCTCGGTCCCGATCTCCTCCTCGATGAAATGGGGGAACCGGTCCCAACTGATACCGGTTGAACCACCCCCCTCCTCCGCCACTAGGTCGGCCAAGGCCCCAGCGGCTGCCTCAGCAGCCAACTCGGCGATGCCCGTGGCAGCCCCCACCACCACCCAGCGACCTCGGCCTCTGTAGCCGCCGTCTCCACCAGCTCGGCTTTGGCAGTTGCCTGGGCCGCTTGCTCGACCTCAGCGACTGCCTTGGTCGCCAACGCGGCACACTCTTGGCCACCTCCTTCTCGACCCCGTCGGCGGTCTCTACCGATGGGGGATCCACCCCTCATGCATCCACCGGAGCCGTAGCCCCCAAGCCCGCGGGGCAGGCTGAGCAGAGCCTGTTGCCCCCACAACACTTGGCACAGCGACCCCAGCCGCCCTCGAAGATGCCTTGGTGTGAGTATCGACGTCTCCGATGGGTCTGATCGAGAGGAACAATCAAAACAAAAATAGATAAGAGAATTGTGTCGAAGTCTAGGTTTGGACTTACGAGGTGAAGGCCTTGAACTTTGGGCTGATCCGCTTTGCCACCTTCCTTGGTGGCGAGGTCGGCTTCGGTCACGACACGTCTGATTCGGACGAGTCGTCACTCCACTCCTCCTCGAAGGAGGAAAGCACCAGCTTCCGCTTAGTGCCTCCCAACACCGCCTCACTTATCCCCGGCTCCTGCTGGAGGAGCCTAAGCTCCTTTCCCCTCCCCCTTTTCTTTGGCCTCGCCGGAGGATTTCGAGCCCTTGGCTTGTTGACCAAGTGCGCCCAGAATCAGGGCCGGGATACATATGCCTCTCGACCCTGTCAATGTCAACCCCGGCGGTGAGGTTTCGGGCAAAAACACAAAACTTCAATCGGGACAAGAAAGAAGGAAAAGAAGGTCGAGCTTACCTCGTGACGAGGGTTGAGCATGCTGAAAGGAGCAGGCCCCGCGTGCTGAAGTCTGCCGAGCCATGGAAAAGCCCGACAGTTGCTGATTCACGCACTCGACGGGGACGGTCGTCTCAGATCTTGGCCGCCCCAAGGTATGCGGGTTGGCCGGTCCATGCAAGGCTGGATGTTGCGGAGAGCAATGTTGAATGCCACTTGGACACCGGTCGGCCCTGTTTCTTCGGATCCTCGACCAAGACGACAAGTTTGTCAACCTAGTCCCGATCGCAGCGCGAGGGCGGACGTCCGGTTGGGATTAGTGGTCGGCTCCCGATGAGTGTCGGCGACGAGCGCCGGCTCATGGTTCCCAATGTAAAACCACTCGGCATGCCGTCCTTGTTGGATGAGGTCACGCCGACAGGGATGTAGCTCTCCGACATCCCTACCCGAATTGGATTCCGGCTCCACACACGACTCCATCGCTCCTGTTCGCCGAGATAGAAATAATGGCGAAAAAGAGCAAAATGAGGGTCTATCCCGAGATAGTCCTCGCAGAGATGGATGAAGATATAAATTTGGAGATAGAGTTGGGGTTAAGTTTGTAGAGCATGATACCGTAGTGCTCCGGCGGACTCGGACGAAAGGATAGGCCAGACCCCGAAGCTGCGAAGAAGGAAAACGGACAAAACCACCAACTCACCGGTTTCCGGGGTCAGGAAATTTTCCCCATATGCAGGGCGCCACAGGGAGATGCTCTAACTAGGGATGACGCCTAGTCGCTCCAACCCCTCTATCATTTCCCTTCCGGCTCACGAAGGAGTAAAGGTCAAGACAGCCTCGACTTTGTCCTGACTAGTCAACGGAGTCTTCACCGCTTTCTTCGGTGTCTTCTTCGGTGCCATCGGCTTCAGCCAGAAGAGTCGTGACCCTTTTGATAGCAGACGATGCACCAATAGTGGGGATGGCGATTCTGGTGGTTGAAGCGAGGAGGACCCAGGTTGGAGGCGCGAGCACATGAGTCATAGAAGTCTCTTGGAGTTTCTCCAATGGGGAAAGGTAGTGTGAAGGAGAAGAGGAAGCTGGGCAGCGACATGGGTTATAAAGGGGAAATGATGAGTCGGGCAGCGTCAATCTCGGAAAGCACACGATGCCGTTAACGATAGACACGGAGCGTCCGAGGCATGCTGTTAACCTTCCTCTTCGATAGGCCATGTCGCTTTGACACCGGATCGTGCCGTCCATCTTCGGGAGCACGTAACGACGTGTGTAAGGTTGTCGTTACAACTTCCAAAGAAATCACCAGCAAGCGCTTCCCCTTTTTTCTCGACCTTAGCCGTCAACTTCGTTTGACGCCGAGAAAAGTGGGAAAGTGGAAGCACGTTAACCGTTGTGCCGCTCCGACTTCCATGGTTCCTCGATAAGACATGACGAGCACCCTTGATCAAATTGTCGGGGGGGGCCATGATTGAGGAGCGAGCCTCAAGGTCAAGTAACCGCCGGCGATATGGTATGGGAGAATTCCTCTTTGACTTCAATGACTAGGAGAATTCCTTGAGTCTCTGCGTGGGCTTCCAAGCTAGCCCATCGTTGGGGTCCGGACTACTACTGGCCTTCAGGCGGTAGTCCCGACCGTCCCCACTGCCTCAAGGCGGTGGCATTCACCTACTTGGGGGCTGGATTCTGGTCCAACCCCCCAGTCAGGTTCGTGGACTACCATAAGCCTCCGGGCAGTAGTCCCGGCCACATTGCTGGCTTTCGTTGCTTCAGGGCAATGGATTTCGAGGACTCGAGTATGGGCTTTCGAGCTAGCCCATCATCAGGGTCGGGTCTATTATAAGCCTCCGGGCGGTAGTCTCGACCACACGGCTGATCTCCACTACCCAGGGCAGTGGCTTTCACCTACTCGGGGGCTGGCTCCTGGGCGAATCCCCGGACAGAGCTGGGGCTGCTTGCTACCCTCGGGAGTGGAACCGGTTATCTCATCAAATTCTTCTCACCTTTGGGTTGTGGTATCCTTAACCCCGCCCGTGGCTTCCGGGCCACCATGGGGGATAACATGAGGACTACTGTATGCTCCCAGGAAGTGAGTCCGTCGGGTCCAAAAGAGCCTTTGATATATCACCGGGCTATGCTCAAGTCAAAAGGCGAACAAAGGATACTTCAGACGACCCGACCCTAGGCTCGGATGAATCATCGACCCTAGGCTCGGGGCTACACACGCCAGTGCACCGGGCGGTGCACCTGCAAAACCAAGAATTCCCAAAACCTTAACGACCCGCAAGGGACTAGCACCTTGGAAGGAAACTTGACGCTAAGGCCAAATGTTCCATTCGCCCTTAGGCTCGAGGATTACACTGGCAGGTGCACGGGCGGTGCACCGCCAAAACCTTGACTCAATGCTTCAAGGATCCTTTGAAGATGATGGTGAAGAAGAAAACTCGATCCTAAGGATGGATGTTCCATTCCTCCTTAGGCTCGGGGGCTGCTGTGGTGGGTACAGTCAAAAACTGGAGCAAGACCAGCGGCGAACAACAGAAGCTGGTAATATCCCAGGCTCTGTCCTTTACCCGAATGCGCTTTGCTCTCTCCCTTTTTCTCATCCCCTTTTGTGTTTTCTACCAAAGCCTCACTTGCCAGGTGCTGACAGCATGGCAGGATGTGGGTGCCCACCCCTTCCGCCAAGGCAAAAATTGTGGAGATCCGTCTCCCCATCGTGACAACTCATCCAAAGAGGCAATGGATGCTGACCACCTCCCTTGAGGAAGGGTCGAGCTCACTGTTGACGACCAAATTTGGCAAGCTAATCCCTAGGTTTAAAGCTACAATTGGAAGCGGAATTGAAGGAACACACGATTCTCGAAACAGAGTGCGTATCGGCTGAGTTCAAATCGGCGAGGGGTCGGTTGAGACCGAGTCGGACAGGACATTCGGTATAGCCGATTCCGATTGGGATAACATATGTGACCGATTCTAGTGGGAAGGCGTGAAGATCATCATTAGATTCGGTTTCCAAGTGCTTCAAAGATATTGCCGTTTACGGATAAAGTCCTGAAAAGGCAATTGTATCTTTAATTATGATATGTTCTATAGTTTCCTTATAGATAATATTGGTTTAGGCATATCTGTAATTCAATTTGTAATAGAGATAGGAATCGTGCCTGCGATGGACTCGTTGTGTATCTGAGTATAAATATGATCCAAGACCATGTAATTAGTATCAATCACACAATCAATACAACCTTCGGCGCATCAGCACCTTTTCCTTTAATAGTTTTCGACGAGTTCTTGCTTCTAGTTGGGCTGCATCGTTTGGTCTTCAACGAAAAGGCAATTCTTGTCATAGCGGCTTGCGTTCTCGGGGTTAGTGCTTCCATCATCATGATACTCAAACCTCGATATCGTAATCTGCACATTTATCATATATGCTATGTAATTTAGGTCAATATTGTGATCTAAACCCTAATCGGCTAGCATCAATCGCATGATGACAGCCGATAGGTTTAGATTTTAATGTTAATCTAGATTATATAGTATATCTACCATCTTGAAAGGTGTTCATAGACTACTATAGATCCTATGCTTCTTTTGATACTTAATGCTGCATCTGTTAGGTTCGATCTATTAAGTCGCCTTTAGAATCATAACAGATCTATCTTGTTTTATGATCATTATTAGAGATAGTATCGGAGTTTCAGCCAATCTTGTATGTTTTAACTATCTTGTATGTTTTATATTTACTTGATATGGTAAAGGTGCCCTTTATATCAAGATCTCCCCATAATTAAATATATTAAGCATGCAATCGATATGTTAAGTCGCCTTAGCATTTGATCGATCCCTGTTTAATATATTTAGCTAGGAGGGATATCTCAGTATAAAGCGGTATCGGAGTACTAGCCGGTACACATTAAATTTATGACATCGACTATGCTTGAAATATATACATAATTTGCATAATTAAGCACTTTTAGATTCAGGTGGTTTATATTGTCTCGGTACACGACCGATCTATCTGAATCACTTAGTCTAAACGTACTTTGATATCTGGATTATGTATTATGAATATCTTTAGCCGATTGATTAGGTTTAGTTATTTCAGCTGATTCAGTGTACACCGCATCGGCTTAACCCTAGACGATACGTCATCGGCCATCAGCCGATCGGCTATCGTTTGCAAACTAATACTTTCCATTGTTTCTTGTTGATTGCAGGATCAAATCAACTGGCACGCCTATGAACCTTGAGTTAATAATTTGGACCTACACTAGAGTTAAGCATATCTCTCGAGCCAAGTGCGCGGGAATTTTCTCATCAACACGCTTTTGGTACGCAGGTGGGACCAAAAATCACAAACCGCACAATGGTTGACATCAAGACTTCCGAGGTTGACCAAGACAACGTTATTCCTGTCACCATTGATAAACTGACACCAGAACAAAAAGGCCGAGCTTTAGGAGATAATGAACAAACTACAGAGTCAGTATCTGCTCTCCTTTACCCAAACTCGGTCCGGTACGGTCGTCCAGAGATACAAAGTGAAGTTGCCAGCCAACGACAAACCCGAGACCAGCTCTGACAAGGGCAAAAAGCCCCAGGAAGTCAAGCACGAGGAGGCCCCAGAACTCAACAATTTGCAAGATAGGATTTATTATGTTGTCCATCATGCTCTAATCAACCAATCTGGAATATTGGTCAATACCCTTAACAACATAATTAGCACAGTGGTCGATTCCAAGATTGCCGAGCATCAAGCCAGGGGCCCAATCTTCCTCCCTGATGGGAAATTTCCTCAGTACATGACCTTGGCAACAGATGGACTGCCGACTGCCTCAAGCCTTCCTCCACCTCAGTCGACGGTTCCAGCGTCAACCCCTTTGAAGCCAGTCATAACGCTGTCGGCACAAAAGCAATCAGAATTTAGCCCCATATTTATGTCCAGGCAGCAATCTCAACATATTGGACATGAAATCCCTCATATCACTCAAGAGCAGGTTGCTGCCACGTTCAACGCGAATCGGCCACCCTCGCAGCCGATTCCAAAAGTACCGATAGGCTCTTGTCCGCCATATTTCTTACAACAATTTGTCGGCTCTTAGCCTCTTCATGATCAACAGCCTAACATGGTGCACCAATTTCCCCACCATTATCCAGGAGGCAACTTTAATCAGCACTTTCAGCCTCATTCGCCGCGGATGCAGTATTGGCAGGGAGCACTCTAGTTTGACCCATATGAGCCGATGTAGCAACAAGCGCAAGAGGTGTCTTAGCAAAACAAGCCTTGGGTGGACTTGATAGCCGACGTGATGAGAGAGCAATTCGGCCTCAAACCCAAGGACACAGGCAACATGTATCGGTATCCTTATCCTGAGTACTTTGAAAGGGTTCCATTACCTAACCGATACAAGGTGTCAGATTTTTCCAAATTCTTAGGGCAGGACAATGTTTCCACCTATGTGCATGTTAGCCGATTTTTAGCCTAGTGCGGGGAGGCATTGGCTACAGATGCCCTGAGAGTTAGGCTTTTTCCCCTCTCCCTCTCTGGATAGGCATTTACTTGGTTTTCTACGCTCCCATACAACTCTATACAGAGTTGGGCTGACTAGAGAAGCGTTTCATTGGTACTTCTACACTGGCATCCATGAGATGAAGCTGTCCGACTAAACAACAATCAGGCAGAAGCATGACAAATCGGTCCAGGACTATATCTAGAGATTTAGAGACATGAGGAACCGATGCTACAGCCTGGTGCTATCCGACTCGCAGTTAGCCGATCTGGCCTTCCAGGTTTTGTTAACACCCATCAGGGAGAGATTTTCAGCTCAAGATTTCGAGAGCTTGGCGCACTTGGCGCAGAAGGTCACTACTCATGAGCAGCGTTTCCAGGAAGCCAAGAAGGCCTTTAAGAAGGTTAGTCATGTTGCCTACACCTCCGACACTGATGAAGGGTTACGCGGAAGCTACGCTAGCCGAAAACAAAATTTTTCTACCGCGCAAACCAGGAACACTTGCAAGTAAGGGCCGATAGATCGTTACCGATTGGAGTATGCAGCGGAAATAGCCAATCAGGGCTATCCGATCTGGAACTGTGTAGCCGATTCCCGCAAGCCGACAGCCGATTCCCGGGGACAGCCGATTCGCCAATCAGCCGATTCGCGGAGTCGTCCGGTCACGTTCTTGCGCCTTGCTCCGATGCGCCCGACCGCAGCCGATCCGAAGCCGATCAACAGCGCGCAACGTAGCAGCGCCTCTACCGGTATCCACACGTCCGGGGACAAAACGCCGTACACCCGTGTGCTAGCACGCGATGCAAGGCTAGGGTTTGGCTCGAAAGTGGGGAGGGTTTTCGTGGAGATTGATCTCGGCGACTTTTGTTGCGGATTCGGTTCAACGCGATACCGAAACTCTCCACCCCTCGCCCCTTTATATAGAGTTGGCCGACGGGACTAGTGGCCGATCGGACTCTATTTTGAATCGGATCTCATCCGTATCTCATAGAGTTGGCCGCCCACACGTCGTAAGCCCATAGGACTCTATCCGATCGGATCCCTATCCGATCGAGCCGTATCCGAGTCCAACTCGAATATCTATTCTATCCCCTTAAGCGTGCGACCCGTAGGTTCAGGTATACTCGGTTTTGGCTATAGTCTAACTTAGCCGATCGTCGGCTCGAGTCCAACTCAGCCGACCGTCAACACGGCGCCTAGCAGCACATATTGACACCATAGTATACAAGAATAATATCGGCTCTAAACCTGTAATGTGTACACAAATCCCTTTGCCTCACGATACCGGTTAAGCTATAGGCAAGATGTGTGCCATCCCTTCAATAGCTTAACCATTCACTCGAACCGTATTGGATTATCCGTCCGTTGATTGACTCATCAATCAACTTAGCATGGCCATGCATTTCCATAATCCATTACCTCGAGGGCCGAGATATCTCTCCAAAGGAGGGGCAAATTCCATCTTGATCACTCACATCCCACTCCATGTTTCATAGCAAACCCGAAAACTACCTTTATAACTACCCGACACGGAATAGCGTTTGGTAGTCCCAAAGTAGGCTACTACACATGTTGGAATCCATGGTGATCTCAGGTCTAAGGACTTTGTACCAACACTACCCGAGACCAACTAATGGAACATTAATGCCTGTAGTGTCTCATGGTGGGTCTATCCAACAATGTGTTCTCCAACACATGTGTCCATGTTTATTGATTTGGTATCTCCGTACCCATGATCTATGAGACATAATCATCAATTAATAAACATGCCGATCTTAGAATCATATTTGTTCCAACAATATGACATATGATCGTGGATCGTTTAGAAATAGATTCATATATAAAGAGTCTCATAAATAAGTCACGTACTTATTGATCAATACAAGATGTCTATTTCATGGAACCGAATAACACTTTATTCATTTATACATAAACATTGACGTGATATCCAACATCTCCATGTTGCCCTCGGGGCATATCACTAACAATCTCCCACTTGCACTAGAGTCAATCATGTAAGTATCTAATACCCATTGCTCTTGTGTGCGCCTCATGCTTCGGCCGAGGGAGAGGTTTTATCGGCGGATCGGCTATGTTGAGATCCGTGTGCACTTTGCATATCTTGACATCACCTCTGTCCACTATCTCGCGGATGAGATGATATCACCGAAGTATGTGTTTGGACTTCGATGTGACCTCGGCTCCTTGGCTTGCGCAATGGCTCCACTATTGTCACAATGGAGAGACAATGGACCGTCGCACTAGTCATCACACCAAGCTCGAAACGAATTTCTTGATCCAAAACGCCTCCTTTGCGCTTCGAAGCAGCAATGTACTCGGCCTCCGTTGTAGAATCAGCAACGGTATCCGCTTGGAACTCTTCCAGTGATGCGCCTCCGTTCAGCAGAACACAAACCTAGATTGCGATCTATAATCATCCTTGTCCGTTTGGAAGCTAGCATCGGTGTAACCACTTACAACGAACTCTTCTTCACATCCATAGACTAGGAACATATCCTTAGTTCTTCTCAAGTACTTAAGGATATTCTTTACGGCAGATCCAGTGACCTTCACCTGGATCGCGGTATCTGCTCGTAGCACTCAAAGCGTACGAGACATGCGGGCGTGTACAAAGCATGGCATACATGATGGATCCAATTGCCGATGCATATGGAACCATACCCATCTTATTCCGCTCATCATGTGTCCGAGGACACCGATTCTTGCTAAGATTAATGCCATGTGACATGGGCAAGAAACCTTTCTTGGAATCATGCATGTTGAACCTTTTCAACACCTTGTCAATGTATGTACTTTGGCTTAATCCAATTAGCCTCTTGGATCTATCTCTCGTAGATCCGAATGCCCAATATGTATATTGCCTTCCCTAAGTCTTTCATGGAAAAACTATTATTCAATGAAGACTTGACGGATTCTAACATAGGGATATCATTTCCAATCAACAATATGTCATCCACATATAAGATTAGAAATACAATTGCGCTCCCACCGACCTTTTGTAAACACAGGCCTCTTCTTCATTTTTGATGAAATCAAACCCTTTGATTACTTCATCAAAACGAATATTCCAACTCCGAGATGCTTGCTTCAATCCATAAATGGATTTCTCGTAGCTTGCATGTCTTTCCAGCGATTCGGATCGACAAAACCCCGAGGTTGTATCATGTATACATCCTCGCTTAGGTTTCCATTTAGGAAAGCCGTTTTGACATCCATCGCCATATCTCATAATCGAAGTATGCAGCAATCGCTAGGATAATCCGAATAGATTTAAGCATTGCGACGAGCGAGAAGGTTTCATCATAATCAACTCCTTGAATCTGTTTAAAACCTTTCGCCACCAATCGCGCCTTATAGATGTGAACATTTCCATCCATATTGGCCTTTTCTTAAAAACCCATTTACACTCAATGGTTTTGACACCATCAGTGGATCAACCAAGTTCCAAACTTGACTGTCGTACATGGATTCTATTTCGGATTTCATGGCTCCAAGCCACTTGTTGGAATCGGGTCCCACCATCGCTTCCTCATAGGTCTTAGGTTCATCGTTGTCCAACAACAATATATCACGTTGTTCCTGTGTACTGTTAGGTGCACAACGTGTTCTTTCGACCTCCGTGGCGGCTGGTATATCTACAACCGGTGGCGCAACACTTTGCTCCTCTGTTGTGGTTCCGTGGTCGCCGAAACATTTTCGGTATTTCTTGAACTTCTTCAAGATGCACCCTGCTCCCACTAACCCTTCTTGAAAGAAACTCTTTCTCCAAGAAGACACCTTGTCGGGCGACAAACACTTTGCCTTGTTCCCGATTATAAAAGTAATATCCCTTAGTTTCCTTAGGATATCCCACAAAGAAGCACTTGTCGATTTGGGTGTGAGCTTGTCGATCAAACGTTTTACATAAGCTTCGCATCCCCAAATTTTGAGAAAAGACAAACTAGGGGTTGCCGTGTCCATATCTCATATGGTGTCTTTTCAACCGACTTAGATGGAACTCTATTTAGTGTGAGCGCATTGTTTCAAGAGCATATCCCCGAAGGATAACGGAAGATCACTTTGGCTCATCATCGACCGCACCATGTCCAACAAGGTGTGATTTCTCCGTTCGGACACCCCATTCCATTGTGGAGTTCTGGCGGAGTCAAGCGTGGAACAATTCCACAATCTTTCGATGATTACCAAACTCTTGGCTCAAGTATTCTCCTCCACGATCGATCGTAGAAACTTGATTGTTTTCCCTAAATGATTCGTACTTCATTCTGGAATTCTTTGAACTTTTCAAAGGATTCGGACTTATGCCTCATTAAGTAGATATAACCATATCTACTAAAGTCATCGGTAAAGGTAATGAAGTACGATAACCACCTCGGCCGTTGAGCTCATTGGTCCACATACATCGGTATGTACGAGTGCCGTAAGTTACTTGCTCTCTCACTATGTCCCGTGAAAGGTGCCTTTGTCATCTTACCAAGTAAACAAGACTCACATGTCTCAAATGATTCAAAATCAAAAGAGTGAAGTAGTCCATCCTTATGGAGCTTCTCCATGCGTTTCTTATTTATATGGCCTAAGCGACAATGCCGATAAACGTGGGGTTTATATCATTAGAGAGTTGCCTTTCGTATTAATGTTATAGATGGGAGATGCTTCAAGATTAAAAACGTATAATCCATTCACCAATGGAGCATGAAAATAGAACATATCTCGAGATATATTGAACAACCATTGTTCATTGATCTAAAATCATATCCTTCCGCTTGCAAACATGAAGCGGAAATAACGTTTTGACATAGTGTTGGAACACAATAACAATTATTCAATTCTAAAACTAATCCGAAGGTAGATGAAGTGGTACTCGTGCCGAAAGAATCGTAGCAACGCTTGCTCCATTGCCGACGCGCATGTTCACCTCGCCCCTTCTCAATCCTCTACTTCTTCTCATTCCCGCAACGATTTGCAAATATGAGCTACTGATCCGGTATCAAATACCCAAGAGTCGTAGGTGAAGTAGCAAGATTAATGTCTATAACATTAATACCTAAAGCGTAAGTCGTACTTTGCTTCTTTTTGAGATCCTCCATGTACTTCTTGCAGTTCCTCTTCCAAGTGGCTTGTCTCCTTGCAATAGAAGTAAATGGCATCCGATGCCGCTGACCCCTTCTTGCCCTTCTTTGCATTGGAGGCACTCGCGATCTCATCGGGAGTTAACTTCCTCTTGGTGCAAAGTTTCTTGACAGTGGTTTGCGCTTAGCCTTCTCGCATCATCATCACATGATGACCATTCTTCTGGATAGTCTCCTCATGTCTTTAGCATTCCATGCAATTCAGCCAAGGTTCTATCCATATTGTTCATGTGATAATTCAATATGAATGGCTCGAAGCTCGGAGGGAGCGACGGAGAATCACATCGTAGCCAACTCTTGGCTAAGGGGAAAACCTAGTTTTTCCAAACTCTCAATGTAGCCAATCATTTTTATCACATGCGGACTGACGGGATTCCCCTCAACAAGCTCGCACGCAAACAAGGACTTTGAGGTGTTGAACCTCTCGGCCCGAGCTTGGTTCTCAAACATGCCACGCAGTCCCCGAATAATAGTGTGAGCATCGTTGCTCTCATATTGCTTTCAAGCTCGGGGGACATTGTAGCAAGCATGAGACAGCTTATATCTAGGGCATCATTAGTGTGCTTCTCATAAGCCTCCGTGCGTTGCGGTGGCATTATTTGGCAAATCCTCGGGATAGGGTACTTCAAGAACGTACTCCTTACGCTCTTGCTTGAGAACAATTCTCAAGTTGCGATACCAATCCATAAAGTTTGTTCCATTTAATTTTTCCTTTTCGAGAATAGATCGCAAATTAAAGGTACTGGGTGTAGTATTAGCCGCCATTTATTCTACAAGAAAAACCGAAGTTTAGCACAATGTTTATGCTATGTCTATTGTTAAACAATTTAACATTAGACTCCCATTACGTATTTTCCACCTTCCCTCTAGGTTACATATTGGGTCAAGATCCACATGTTAATTAATTTTCTAGTGAGCTTTGGCATCACTTGCTAGAAAATTAATAACATCGGTAAGCAACTCCTTGCTAATCACATCTCTATGTGACTCTTGTTGTTGGTGTGGCATCTTCATGCCCCGGCCCCAACCTATGCCCCAAGGCCCAAAACTATTTTGATAGCCTTGTTAAGTAAACCAAATGCTCCGCCGTATATGTCCGACATATACCCCTCGTGTTATGATAGAGAATGGCACTCTGCTTTGTGCGGACCCACCATTGACGAGCATAACGGTCACGGTGCAACATTTGGAAGGGCATCATTACTACTTAATTTTGCGAGGGATGCTATCCTATCAAACAAACATATCACATATATGAAAGCAAGTAGAATAGCATATAATGAAATTGTATGGCCCCCTTCACATGGTGATCCCCATCTCCATGTCGGCGCGAGGATCTCCATCTTCGGCACCATCTCCCAATGTGCATGATGCTTGATTTCTTCAAACTAAGCTACTACTATAGAAGCTCTAATTGAAGATTACATCGACTCGTAGGTCGTGAAAGAATATTACAAGCATTGCACGTATGAAAGAATATTACGGGGATTGCACCAATTTCCCCACCATTATCCAGGAGGCAACTTTAATCAGCACTTTCAGCCTCATTCGCCACGGATGCAGTATTGGGGGGAGCACTCTAGTTTGACCCATACGAGCCGATGTAGCAACAAGCGCAAGAGGTGTCTCGGCAAAACAAGTCTTGGGTGGACTTGATAGCCGACGTGATGAGAGAGCAATTCGGCCTCAAACTCAAGGACACAGGCAACATGTATCGGTATCCTTATCCCGAGTACTTTGAAAGGGTTCCATTACCTAACCGATACAAGGTGTCGATTTTTCCAAATTCTCGGGCAGGACAATGTTTCCACCTATGTGCATGTTAGCCGATTTTTAGCCTAGTGCGGGGAGGCATCGGCTACGGATGCCCCGAGAGTTAGGCTTTTTCCCCTCTCCCTCTCTAGATAGGCATTTACTTGGTTTTCTACGCTCCCATACAACTCTATACGAGTTGGGCCGACTAGAGAAGCGGTTTCATTGGTACTTCTACACGGCATCCATGAGATGAAGCGTCCGACTAAACAACAATCGAGCGAAGCATGACAAATCGGTCCAGGACTATATCTAGAGATTTAGAGACATGAGGAACCGATGCTACAGCCTAGTGCTATCCGACTTGCAGTTAGCCGATCTGGCCTTCTAGGGTTTGTTAACACCCATTAGGGAGAGATTTTCAGCTCAACATTTCGAGAGCTTGGCGCACTTGTCGCGAAGGTCACTACTCATGAGCAGCGTTTCCAGGAAGCCAAGAAGGCCTTTAAGAAGGTTAGTCATGTTGCCTACACCTCCGACACGATGAAGGGTTACGCGGAAGCTACGCTAGCCGAAAACAAAAATTTTTCTACCGTGCAAACCAGGAACACATGCAAGTAAGGGCCGATAGATCGTTACCGATTGGAGTATGCAGCGGAAATAGCCAATCGGGGCTATCCGATCTGGAACTACGTAGCCGATTCCCGCAAGCCGACAGCCGATTCCGGGACGCCGATTCGCCAATCGGCCGATTCGCGGAGTCGTCCGGTCACGTTCTTGCGCCTTGCTCCGATGCGCCCGACCGCAGCCGATCCAAAGCCAATCAACGGCGCGCAACGTAGCAGCACCTCTACCGGTATCCACACGTCCGGGGACAAACGCCATACACCCGTGTGCTAGCACGCGATGCAAGGCTAGGGTTTGGCTCGAAAGTGGGGAGGGTTTCCGTGGAGATTGATCTCGGCGACTTTTGTTGCGGATTCGGTTCAACGCGATGCCGAAACTCTCCACCCCTCGCCCTTTATATAGAGTTGGCCGACGGGACTAGTTGCCGATCGGACTCTATTTTGAATCGGATCTCATCCGTATCTCATAGAGTTGGCCGCCCACACGTCGTAAGCCCATAGGACTCTATCCGATCGGATCCCTATCCGATTGAGCCGTATCCGAGTCCAACTCGAATATCTATTCTATCCCCTTAAGCGTGCGACCCGTAGGTTCAGGTATACTCGGTTTCGGCTATAGTCTAACTTAGCCGATCGTCGGCTCGAGTCCAACTCGAGACCCGTCAACAGCGGCGTCTAGAGCACATATTGACACCATAGTATACAAGAATAATATCGGCTCGAACCTGTAATGTGTACACAAATCCCTTTGCCTCACGATACCGGTTAAGCTATAGGCAAGATGTGTGCCATCCCTTCAATAGCTTAACCATTCACTCGAACCGTATTGGATTATCGTGCGTTGATTGACTCCTCAATCAATTTAGCATGGCCATGCATTTCCATAATCCATTACGTCGAGGGGCCGAGATATCTCTCCAAAGGAGGGGCAAATTCCATCTTGATCACTCACATCCCACTCCATGTTTCATAGCAAACCCGAAAACTACCTTTATAACTACCCGGTTATGGAATAGCGTTTGGTAGTCCCAAAGTAGGCTACTACACATGTTGGAATCCTTGGTGATCTTAGGTCTAAGGACTTTGTACCAATACTACCCGAGACCAACTAATGGCACATTAATTCATGTAGTGTCTCATGGTGGGTCTATCCAACAATGTGTTCTCCAACACATGTGTCCATGTTTATATATTTGGTATCTCCATACCCATGATCTATGAGACATGATCATCAATCAATAAACATGCGGATCTTAGAATCATATTTGTTCCAACAATATGACATATGATCGAGGATCGTTTAGAAATAGATTCATACATAAAGAGTCTCATAAATAAGTCACGTACTTATTGATCAATACAAGATGTCTATTTTATGGAACTGAATAACACTTTATTCATTTATACATAAACATTGACGTGATATCCAACATCTCCATTTTGCCTCTAGGGCATATCACTAACAATTGATTCCTATGATAGTGAAACCGAAGTCGCAGCAGCCGAATGGGCTAGGAGCAAAAAGACCATAACTTGCCAATGGGTGAAGAATTCGGCTAAAAAGGAGAAGTACAATTTTGACATTACTAAAGCCGACAAAAATCTTCGATCCGCTGCTTCAGAAAAAACAGATCCAACTTCTGGCCAATCACGTCATTCCATCGGCTAAGGAGTTGAAAAAGAGGAAATACTGCAAGTGGCACAATACTGGCTCCCATACCACGAATGACTGCAAGGTGTTTCGCCAGCAAATCCAGTCGGCTATAGAAGCTAGAAAAATTAAGTTCGAAGATCCAAAGAAGCCGATGAAGGTTGATGGGAATCCTTTTCCCGTTATCATGGTTTATGCCAGCCGCCGGTCAGCCGATCATCGTCCCCGAAAAATGGATAGCTTGGTCAAATTCATGAAGGAGCATGAAGAAAGGGAAACAGGCAGAGTCTATAAAGTGCATCCAAGAAAGCATGATCGGCAGGAAGAGGCTTACCATCGGCAACATGATGGCTTTGATCCCCACTGGAGTTGTGAATTCTTCAGGTTTTGTTGAAACCAGGGGATGAGACTGCCATCACTCCAAGACTGTCCAGAATGCGGTGGTTATGGAGATGAACAGGAATTGCCGCCCGAAAGCTCCAGCCAATTGCTGCCCGAAAAGAATCGGCCGAGTCATAAGAAATGTCCGGTACACCAAAGGCTAGACCCAGTCCATGAAGATTTCTTTCAGGAGGACTTCGAGGATGACGAGGAACAAATTGCCAACCTAGAAGACCCAGAAGCAAAAGGTGCAACGGCAGAAGAGTGAGGGTCGGCTACAAGAAGTTTAAGCCGAAAACAACTATCGGCTAAAAAGAAGAACGAGCAAAAGCGCCCAAGGAAGGAATGGCATGTAAAAAACAATGCCGTTGCGGCCGATGAAGACCAGGCCGACCAGGCAAAGAGAAAGGCCAAGGGGAAGGTCATGGCCTCTGCATCGGTTAACATGGTTTTCGTGTTGCCAGCCAAATTTGAAGCGGCCCAAGCCGATGCAGACGTTGTAGAGGAGTCATCGGCCAAGCTCATTTTGTCCTCGGAACAAGCAATCTTTGAAAAGCCAGAAGGGGCAGGACATTGGCATCTTAAGCCCCTCCACATCAAAGGATTTGTCAATGGGAGGCCGATGTCCAAAATGCTAGTTGACGGGGGAGCCGCCGTCAATCTGATGCCCTATGCTACTTTTTGAAAGTTGGGCAAGCGTGCCGATGATCTCATAAAGACAAACATGGTCCTCAAGGATTTTGGCGGGAATCCATCTGAGACCAAAGGGGTTCCCAATGTTGAGTTGACCGTCGGCAGTAAGACAGTGCCTACCACCTTTTTTGTCATCGACGGGAAGGGGTCATACAGACTGCTGCTAGGGAGGGATTGGATCCACACCAATTGTTGCATCCCTTCTACCATGCACCAGAGCTTGATCCAGTGGCAAGATGACAAGATTGAAATCGTTCCAGCCGACAGGTCAGTAAACGTAGTCGATGCCGATTTAACACTTTGGGAAATCGACAACATCGATTGCTTGTCCGGCAAAGTTTGGGAAGACGATTTTCTAAAGGTGTCCGATTCTACTATACAACCAATTGGAGATGAGGAGCCTCAGTTATTACTTTGAGGGCGTCGTGGAGGGCTCAAGCGTCTACACCAAGGACACTGTGGATGATCTCGATGGCAAGTTAGGGCAAGGTTTTATGTTGGCCGACGAGCCTAAAGAGGTTGATATAGGTCAAGGAGATAGACCTAGGCCAACATACATTACTAAAAACTTGTCTTCTCATTTTAGAACCAAGCTGATTGATTTACTAAAGGAATATAAAGATTGTTTTGCTTGGGAATATTTTGAGATGCCACGTCTTAGCCGATCGATTGTGGAACATCGGCTCCCCATTAAACCAGGATATCGGCAATACAAACAGCCTCCCAGGAGGTTTAAAGCCAATATGTATGATGCTATTAAAGCTAAAATTACTCGGTTGTACGATGCTGGTTTTATTTGGCCGTGCCGATACGCCGAGTGGGTGTCGAACATAGTCCCAGTAATCAAGAAGAACGACAAGCTTAGAGTGTGCATTGTTTTTCATGACTTGAACAAAGTCACCCCCAAGGATGAGTACCCCATGCTGATTGCCGATTTATTAGTTGATGCTGCTTCAGGCCATAAAATCATAAGTTTTATGGATGCAATGCTGGATATAATAAAATTTTTATGGCTGAAGAAGACATTCATAAGACTGCTTTCAGGTGTCCTGGTGCAATTGTCCTGTATGAATGGGTTGTCATGACATTCGGCTTAAAAAATGCTGGGGCTACTTATCAAAGAGCCATGAACTATATTTTTCACGATTTATTCGGCTTCTTAGTGGAAATCTACATTGATGATGTGGTTGTCAAATCGAAAGAAGTTGAAGATCATATAGTCGATTTAAGGAAGGTTTTGGAAAGTACTAGAAAGTATGGCTTGAAGATGAATCCCACTAAATGTGCTTTTGGTGTATTGGCTGGGCAGTTCCTTGGCTTTCTTGTTCATGAGAGGGGGATTGAGGTGACGCAGAGAAGTGTTAATGCAATCCAGAGTATTCAACCTCCACAGGACAAGAAGCAGCTACAATCTCTGATTGGCAAGGTAAACTTCATTAGGCGTTTCATTGCTAATTTATCTCAGAAGATGGAGTCGTTCACGCCTTTGCTAAGGCTAAAAGCCGATCAAGAGTTCACTTGGGGGTAGAGCAGCAGAAAGCTTTGGACAATATCAAGGATTATTTAAGCTCCCCTCTAGTCTTGATCCCTCCACAGAAAGGAGTACCTTTTAGGTTGTATTTGTCAGTCGATGAAAAGTCAATCGACTCAGTTTTAACCCAGGAGTTTGAAGGCAAGGGAAGAGCAATATTTTATCTCAGCAGAAGACTTTTGGATGCAGAAACAAGGTACTCTCCCATGGAAAAGTTGTGGTTGTGCTTATATTTTTGTTGTACAAATTTGAGGCATTATCTATTATCCAACGAGTGCACCATTATTTGTAAAGCCGACGTAGTCAAATATATGTTATCGGCTCCAGTTTTGAAAGGGCGAGTTGGGAAGTGGATTTTTGCCTTGATAGAATTTGACCTAAAATATCAAGCACCCAAGGCAGTTAAAAGTCAAGCTATAGCTGATTTCATCGTTGAACATCGGGATGATTCAATCGGCTCGATCGACATAGTGCCTTGGACATTGTCTTTTGACGGGTCAGTTTGCACTCATGGCTACGGCATCGGCTTGGTCATCATATCACCCAGGGGGCATGTTTTGAATTTCTTATACTATCGCGCCCTACGCTACAAACAATCAAGCCGAATACGAAGCCGTCCTCAAGGGTTTTACAACTTTTGAAAGAGGTCAAAGCCGATGCTGTGGAGATTATGGGCAATTCTTTGTTGGTCATGAGTCAATTAGCAGGAGAGTATGACTGCAAAAATGACACGTTGATGATCTACCATCAAAAGTGCCGAGAATTGATGGACGGTTTTCGGCTAGTGACTTTCAATCATATCCCTCGAGAGCAAAATGCTGAAGCAAACGACTTGGCTCAAGGGGCATCGGGCTACAAGCCGATGACTAAAGATATTGAAGTTGAAGTTGCAACGATCACAACCGATGATTGGAGATATGATGTTTTGAATTATTTGAAGAATCCCTCCCAATCGGCTTCGAGGAAATTGCGTTACAAGGCTTTCAGATATGTTTTGCTCGACGACGATCTCTAGTATCGGACGATTGATGGAGTACTACTCAAATGTTTGAGTGCCGAGCAAGCAAAAGTTGTAATGGGAGAAGTGCATGAAGGCATTTGTGGTACTCATCAATCGACCCATAAGATGAAATGGTTACTTCAGAGAGTTGGGTATTTTTGGCCGACGATGCTGGAAGATTGTTTCAAGTACTACAAGGGATGGCAAGATTGTCAGAAATTTGGAGCGATCCAACGAGCACCAACGTTGGCTATGAACCCTATTATCAAACCTTGGCCGTTCAGCTGATATGATCGGCCAGATTAATCTATCCTCAAGTAAAGGACACAAGTTCATACTGGTGGCAACCGATTATTTTACGAAGTGGGTGGAAGCGATTCCTTTGAAGAAAGTTGATTCTGGGGATGCAATCGAGTTTGTTACACATCATTTACCAATTTGGTGTCCCTCAGACAATTATAACCGATCAAGGATCCATCTTTGTCTCAGATGAGTTTGTCCAGTTTGTAGAAAGCATGGGGATTAAATTGCTGAATTCTTCACCATATTATGCGCAGGCTAATGGACAGGCAGAAGCATCCAACAAAAGTTTGATCGAATTGATAAAGAGGAAGATCTCTGAATATCCAAAGCAATGACATAGCCGATTGGCCAAAGCACTATGGTCCTATCAGATGGCTTGTCAAGTAGCAATCCAAGTTCCTCCTTACAAATTAGTGTATGGGCATGAAGTTGTACTGCCATGGGAAAGTGCTATCGGCTCAAGGAGGATTCAATTGCAAGACGAGTTGACAGATGATTATCACAACGATGGCGGATGAGTTGGAAGACTTGGTTTTATCCGAATGCGTGCTTTGGAAAAGGTGACCAGGGACAAAGAAAGAGTTGCTTGTCATTATAACAAGAAAGTTGTGCCTAAGTCATTTTCAGAAGGCGAGCTAGTTTGGAAGTTAATTTTGTCGATTGGGACAAGAGATAATAAATTCGGCAAGTGGTCACCTAACTGGGAAGGGCCCTTTAAGATCCACAAATGTGTTTCCAAGGGAGCCTACATGCTAGAAGGATTGCATGGAGAGGTGTTTGGAAAGGCTCTCAATGGAAAATATTTAAAGAAATATTATCCCAGTATATGGATCAACTCATGATTCGGTTGTTTTGAGCTGATACATGATAGCCGATGTGTTTACATCGCCTTTAGATGGCCGATATGACTCATATCGCCCTTAGTCATTTCATTATTATCGTAATCGGTTGTGCTTTGCCGATGTGTGATGGTCGATATAAGTTATATCTCCCTTAGCCATTTCATTCTTACAATGATCGGTTATGATTTCACACATACGTTGTGGCCGATTTTGGGTGTTGTCCTCGAGCCATAATTTTGTCAATGAAAAATTAGGGGGCCATATACATATTCAGAGTCGGAATCAAGTCAAAGTCGGAATCAAGTGGACTTCAAAGACTTTTTTTAAGACATACAAGATTTCAAAAATCGGCAGAATATGTTACATGATCTGAAATTAAAGTTTGCCGATTACAAAAGAATATATTACAAGTGTTGAGAAGTCATAGAAGAGCTAGTCCTATTACAAACATTGGCTCGATTGCCGATTAGGTTATTGATGGTCGATATTGCCCGTTGTCTGATCTACTCGATTTTGTCAATCGTCTCAGCGTCGACTGCATTGGTTCCTAGGACCGACTTCACTGATTTGCTCAGATCTCACAAGTATTTTATTGAAGATGTTAACTTGGCCCTTTGTTCTTTAGTGGCTTTCGGGAGGTTAGCTAACTTTTGTTCTTCTGCAGCTAGCTCAGAGTCACATTTTTCCATATCGGCGGCAAGTTCAGCTTTTCGGTGCTTCAGCCGATCAATGTTGGATTGAGTAGCCGATGGCCCGGCAATTAGCTTGTCTAACTTGGCCTCTCCGGCGATGATGCCCAGTCGATTGGTCTCAATCATCTTTTCGAGGCTAGCCTTCTCCTGTCCGACCATCCTTTGCCTTGCTCTTTCCAGTTTGTGCCGGTGAAGGTTGAGATAGGCAGCTTGGGAGATGATATCGGCTGGGTCATCTGGCAGTTGGCTCTCAATTTCTTCAAATCTAGCTTTGATTGGCCCATAGTTAGTAACCAAGTAATCCAATGAGCTATCTAGCCGACGAGCAATATCGAGAGCTTCTCTTTTAACTCATCGGCTATAGGGGCTTGGGCCTAGCTAGTGGTCTCTTCTTCTTCACCAATGAATTCCTTTATGTCAAAGAAAAACATATCGGCTAAAGCCGCAAGACATAAGTCAAGAGTGTTAAAGTGTGAAAAGCTTCAAGTGGCCGATGTTGCTTTTGAGAGAGTTCCTTACCTTAGCGTGGGAGCCGGCGCTTGTTCTTCCTCTTCGACAAGATGGCTACCCCTAGCCGAGAGAGTGTGCTCGCTTGATGCATGGGGGCAGCTGATGGAGACTAAGGAGGGTGAGCAAGAAGACAAGTGTTGGTCGAAATCGGCAAGTTAACAAGGGAGAAAAAAGAGTTAAAGTTTTGAGGTTACCGGTGAAGTGGGTGTGGTGGTTGATGAGCCAATTTTTTATGCTGCAAACAAGAGAGTTTGGTTAAGGGTAAAACGAGAATAATTTAAGATACCAAAACTTCAAGAAAGGAAAGATGCATACCGGTTGATGGCGAGCAAGCACGTTGTGGAGGAGATGGTGTTTGTTGAGCTTGATCATCAGCCGATGGTGTTTGTGCATATTTGCTTGAGTGGTGGATTCAGCCGCACTTCCTCAATGGCTTGATCGATTTCTTCCTCCATGATTTCTTGATCGAGGGCCTCTTCCAAGCTTGGATCTAAGGAAGGTAAATCATCTATGGTGGAGCGGTCTTCTGTTTCTTTGGCTTGTTTTTGGGGGCAGCCGATGGACCAGCAGCCGATGGTTTCAACCTCTTATTCCTTGACAATGCCTCTCGGGTTTGGCCGTGCAGAAGTCCTCTACCTGGAATTCGCCCTGCGGCATATTGGATCTCAACCCCTGAGTTGCTCTTAGGAGGGGGAGAAGAATTGGTTGTCTGCAAAGAAAGAAGACATTGGTTAAATGTTGGGCAAGAGTCGTACGACGATTTTGAAATTGACAGAGAGAAGAGGTGCTTACATCGGGGATTGCCTTTGGAAGGAGCGTGGTGAGGTACATAGAAGATGGTTGATGGAAGATGTGTCTTTTCAACTCAACCCACCATCCGTCGAAGGCTGAACTCTTCTTTAAGGCCAATTCCGTGGTGCCTATGCTTGCCAAGAGGGGGCCCTCTAAGTCCATCACCAATCCATCATTAGTCTTGAAGTAATCTCACCCCTTGTCTCGATTTTGTGCGTGAAATATAGAACAATCAGCAGTTGTCCTAACCCAATCTGCCTGGCAGCCGATGCTGGGTGATAGAATTCATAGGACTTGGAGACATTTCTGCCTTGGTGGATGCCTATCGGTAAGATGCAAGGAGTGATGGCGGTGGTGAGAATTTCCCTTGGTTTCTCGAATTCTTAAGAATTGATCTCATCAAGGTTGAAGTCTCGAGGGGATTTGAAACTTTGGGTAGCTGATTAGAAGAACCAAGTCCGATTGCTCTTTCCAAATCCATCATAAAACAAAGTGAACCAATCGGCTAGGAGTTCGCTCGACAACTTGGACCTGGGGTGAACAGAGCGGCTTCTCCAAAAGACATACACCTACATGTAGTCACTTCTTCGTCGTCATCATTCACAATCGGTTATGCCCTTGGGAATTTGGCATCAGACAGATTGGGTCGGCCATCAATCCCTTGTGTCAGGTGGACTAACCATAGCTGCAAAAACCACCAATGTCCTCCGGTTCCGATGGTTGAGTTGGTGGCGATCTTAGCCGATGCTTGATTCACTGTTTGGTACAGTAGCCCAATAGAAATTTCCCTAAGGGGATTTGTTCCTTGGATACTAGGGCTTCGGCTATGAGCTACCAGTTAGCTGTGGGACCGCAACTAGATCCACAAAAGACATACTTCTCCAGCCACATCATCAAGAATGCAGTATGTTCTCTGGGGCTAACCGATCCAGTGCCCATGTTCTGGGTAATATAGCCATTCCAACCCCTAATGGCTCTTTTTTTGAAGGAATATTAGCACTTGCTGTCCAGTTGGTTAGGGTTAGCCGATGACATGATGTCTACCCCAGTTATCATGACTACATCAATTAAAGTTGGGGTCATGGGCCCTTGCTGAAAAAGGAAGACATTGAATGTATTGTTCTAGAAATATGTGTCAGCTGATATAAGGGGCTCATCCTTTGGCTGATCGGCTATGGTAAGAGCTAAGCACTGAGCTATGCCTACTTCCTCCCAATGGGTTTGCTTGCTGGCAACCATCCTTTGGTAGCAAGTCGGCCAAGATTTGTCTGTTGAGGGCCAAGACTTGAAAGTTCCGTTCAAATGTGTTGTGTTGGGGTTTGAAATCCTATAGGGCATCCTATTGGTTTCGGCATTGATAACTTCGGTGGGATCTATGTTGCCGATTAGGCCTAGGAAGTACCACTTGTCATGAAGCAAACTAGGGATAGCAATTTGATGAGCAAGGTGCTACAGTGGAAAAGAAAGGCGAATCTTAGAGGACAAGAATGTAGGTTTATGGCAGGAAACGAGAAAAGAAAAAGGATTCAGCCGATAGAGCTCACCTCGCGAACTCGGGCGATGGGCGTCGGAAGGAGCGAGATGAAGATGCCATTGAAGGAGATGAGCTCGTCACCGGAAAGGAAGATCACCGCAAGTTTGTTAGGAGCTCCAAGGAGATCACCGGAGAAGTTTTGGGATTGTTTGGCTAAGAGCTATGCATGCGCAAGTAATGGTGTAAGCCCTTTGATGCGCTTGGTGCGTTATTTAAAGAGACGTGGTAACAGCCAAAATAGAAATGCTCTAGGTTTTCTCGGAGGATAGGATCACACAAAATCCGCAACATTAACAATGTCGCGGACTTGGGGGGCATGTGTTGACAACCAAATTTGGCAAGCTAATCCCTAGGTTTGAAGCTACAATTGGAAGAAGAATTAAAGGAACGCGCGATTCTCAGAAATAGAGCGTGTATCGGTAGAGTTCGAATCGGCTAAGGGGTCAGTCGGCTGAGACCAAGTCGGACATGACATCCGGTATAGCTGATTTCGATTGGGATAATAGATGTGACCGATTCGGTGGGAAGGCATGAAGATCATCATTAGATTCAGATTCCAAGTGCTTTAGAGATAATGCCGTTTACGGATAAAGTCCTGAAAAGGCAATTGTATCTTTAATTAGGATATTTTGTATAGTCTTCTTATAGATAAAATCGGTTTAGGCATATCTGTAATTCAATTTGTAATAGAGATATGAATCATGTCCGTGACGGACACGTTGTGTATCTGGGTATAAATATGACCCAAGACCATGTAATTAGTATGAATCACACAATTAATACAACCTTCGGCGCATCGCCACCTTTTCCTTTAATAGTTTTCAACGAGTTCTTGCTTCTAGTTGGGCTGCATCGTTTGATCTCCAACGGAAAGGTAATTCTTATCACAGCGGCTTGCGTTCTCGGGGTTAATGTCTCCATCATCATGATACTCTAACCTCGTTATCATAATCTGCACATTTATCATATATACTATATAATTTAGGTCAATATTGTGATCTAAACCTAATCGGCTAGCATCAATCGCAAGATGACACCGATAGGTTTAGATTTCAATGTTAATCTAGATTATATAGTATATCTACCTTCTTGAAAGGTGTTCATAGACTTGATAGATCCTATGCTTCTTTTGGTACTTAATGCTGCATTGGTTAGGTTCGATCTATTAAGTCGTCTTTAGAATCATAACAGATCTATCTTGTTTTATGATCATTATTAGAGATAGTATCGGAGTTTCAGCCGATCTTATCTGTTTTAACTATCTTGTCTGTTTTATATTTACTTGATATGTTAAAGCTGCCCTTTATACGAAGATCTCCAAATAATTAAATATATTAAGCTTGCAATCAATATGTTAAGTCGCCTTAGCATATGATCGATCCCTGTTTAATATATTTAGCTAGGAGGGATATCTTAATATAAAGCGGTATCGAAGTACTAGCCGGTACGCATTAAATTTATGACATCGGCTATGATTGAAATTAATCTGCATATTGAAGCACTTTTAGATTCAAGTGGTTTATACTGTCTCAGTAGGCTACCCATCTATCCCAATCACTTAGTCTAAACGTATTATTATATTTGGATTATGTATTATGAATATCTTTAGCCGATCGATTAGGTTTAATTATTTCAGCCAATTCAGTGTACACCGCATCGTCTTAACCCTAGATGATACGTCATCGGCCACCAGCCGATCGACTATCGTTTGCAAACTAATACTTTCCATTGTTTCTTGTTGATGACAGGATCAAATTAACTGGTACGCCTACGAACCTTGAGTTAATAATTTGGACCTGCACTAGAGTTAAGCAGATCTCTCAGGCCAGTGCGTGGAAAATTTTCTCATCCACACTCACGCAGGGTGCCGGGGATGGAAACGTTGGAACCCGCAAAGAAGAAATTACGCCGTTGCTCTGTTAAATTCACAGCGTCAACTAGGTGAGTCCCAACATTTCCGTTATTTCCGGTCATTCTTTTTGGATGGACAGACGGCACTTCGAGCGAAAGTCTATGGACATCGACCCTCACTTCGAGGGTCGTCCTCCCGAGCCGACGCCGAGGAGCTCGTGGCTTAGCGGTAGCATGCCAAAAGTCTTCTCCAAGACTTGGTCGCTGCCCTCATCGATGCCGAGGCGAGGTTGGCAGCAGTCGAGGTGGGGAAGGCCGAGGCAGAGGAAAGGCTGGCAGCAACTGAGGCGGTCGGGACTGCGACCGCAACCAGGCTGGCGGCCGTAGAGGCGGCACGGGAGGAGGGTAACCGTAAGTATCGGTGTGTTTTCTTTTCCTTTATTTTCTGTTTTGACACGTGCTTTGACTGACCTCCTTTTGAGCAGGCCAATTGTTGGCCCTCCACCGACAGGTCGGCGGCCTAAAGGTTCACGCAGAGGTGGCTGAGACGCGCTAGTCACATTGCACGGATGGAGTTCGGCTGCTCCTTGCCAAGATCGATCCTGAATCGGTGTCGGTTGAGACAACCGAGGACGCACTCATGGCGCGTCTTCTCGATAGGAGAAAGCTTCTCTAGGCTTATGGCTGGGACGTGGAGAAGACTACAGCAGCGCACGTCCTTGGGGTAATGCATAAGTTGTACCCCCGTGCAGAAATCGAGGCGGTCACCGAAGGATGGCCGGTCGGCATCACCGAGGCCGATCTCGAAGACATTTACGCCGCCATGGAGCCGACAGTGGAGAAGATCATCGCCGACATCGTGTATGATCTTCGAACCCTTTTGTAATGAAGATTTTATCTTTGGCGCAATATAGAACCTCAGTTCTTTTGAATGCAGTCTTCGATTCACGAAATGTCCAATTTTTTTTGGACAACCAACCTTCCGCTACGTGGTAGACTTTGCTGAGCGACTTAGGCCTTCGACAGAACGAATCCGGAGGGCTCCCGGTCAAACTTGAGCAAGACTATTCCTTCCGTAGCGGGTCCGCACACGAAGATACAGCCGTCCTTTCACCTCGTGTCTGACCTTTGAAGCTGAGTAGCTTAGGGCCTCAATAGATGGATCTGGAGAACTCCTAGTCAAGCTCAGATGACTAAGCCATATACAAGGTGAAAAGGCAGACGAGGGAGATAAATGATCACCCGGTATGTGTATGACCATCGTTGCTAAGCAGCTAAAGCCAACGGAACGGATTCCGGGTGATCTCCAGTCAAGGTAGGGCCAGTTAATCATTTACGTAGTGAATGAATGTATGGTCGATGACCGACTATTCCTGTGTGTCTAACCCTCAAAGTAAGGGGGCTCGGGCCATCAACAGACCTCAGTCCGGGTGGACGCTGAGTCAAGCCCTAGGCGTCTTAGTCGTTTACACAGGATATAGTCGTTAAGGGCCCTGAGCCCATTCACCTGGCACCTGACCAAAACACAATTAGTATCGACCCTAGCTAGCCTCGGGGAGGGGTCTGACCCCTTTCCCGAGGGACATTAGGTCGAGCCATCATGTTCAGTTGGAATGGGCAAAGAATGAGCCCCCGAGCAGTTCGTGCATAGTCGGCGAACTCCTCTTCCAAAGAACCCCAGGCTAACAAGCGGGGGCTGCATTGTTCAGGGTTGGCCATGAACATTTTGCAACGAAGGGGTCGGGCTGGCTGCCGATGCTACCTGGGAAGGCTGCCGAGCCCCCGAGCTGTCCAGGGGTCGAAAAAGGTGACCTGCAAAAAGATCAATGGAGAATTGAAATTGCATTATTGAAGGGTTAAGGGCTGAGTACTTAGCTATTCAAGCATGGAATCAGCGTAGGTGCTCGATGTTCCACGAGTTTGGCACCTCTCGACCATCTTCATGAACTAGCCTGTAGGAGCCCAGGCATGTGACGGCGGAGACAATGAAGGGGCCTTCCTAGGGGACCGACAATTTGTGCATGCCTGTCAAGGACTACACTCTGCGGAGAACAAGGTCGTCGACCTAGAAGGACCTCCCTTGGACGTTCTGTCATGGTACCGGCGAAGGGCTTGCTGGTAGCGGTCCATCTAGATCACTGCAACCATCCGGGCTTCTGCAAGGCTATCGATGTCATCGGCCCGCATCTGTTCAGCCATGCCCTCATCATAGTGCCGAATCCTCGGGGAGTCATGGAGCATGTTGACCAGCAAGACAGCCTCCGAGCCATAGACCAATAAGAACGGGGTATGGCCTGTAGCTCGGCTTGGTTGGTTGTGGAGCCCCCAAAGTACGGCGAGGAGCTCACGCAACCACCGGCCTCCATACTTCTAGAGTGGGTCGAAGATTTGAGCCTTCAGACCCTGTAAGATCATGCCATTGGCACGCTCGCTGTGGGGGGTGTCACCCCGGGGTACCCTATGGATGGGAATCTATGACCCGTTGAAATGAAAACCGAGAGTCCTCGGGACGTGGTCGATGGCCCGACCACCTCTAGCGGGGTCGGACGTCCCGACCATACCTCGAGTCAGACTTCAGTTTTCCTCTCTCGACCTCACCAACCACGGCCCGACCTCGACCATCCTCGGGACAAGACATGGCACGCAAGAAGGAAGAGGAGACAGCCCCGGCAGAGACTGATGTCACCCGACAGCACAGTACAGGTATCTCAGATGGAGGAGGGATCCCAAGACAAGATAGAGAGAGCACAAGATGACCACGGTGTATAGGACCTAGCAGACCGTTTTGTACCTTTTCAGATATTGTTTTATACTCACCTTTTGGCACATTAGACATAGCTTTCTTGGCCCCCAAGCTCTCCCTGTTCCTGCCCCCCTTGAGCTATAAAAGGGAGGGCAAGGCGACGGGGCCAAGGGAGACAGAGAGACATCAACATTCCGATAAGACTCTAGCATTTCTCATTCCTTTTTCTTGGTCCGCTTGCTTCAAGTCCCAAGAACACCTCCTTGAAACTCTTGTTCATCACACACCCCAACAAAGATAATTGGTTGTAGGGTTATTATCCTTCAGGTGGGCCGAACATGTATAATTCCCCATGTCTTACTCCTTGGCTCATCTCCGGACTCGAGTCGACAATCGGATCCATCGGGGAACAACTTCCCTACCATTCTCTTTCACCTTTTTGGCATCCCACTTTGAGGACTACCGACACTCCCATCGGCAGTTGGCACGCCGGGTAGGGGCGCGGTTCTTAGTATCCTGCGATCGATGGCGTTCTTCTTTCTCACCGATTCCCATACAGATACGTATCTTTTTCTCATCTTTATCTTCAAAAGCAACTTCAATACTTGCACATGTGGCGTTTGTTGCTTCTCGCCCGGACGCCGAGCAGTCTTTCGTGTACCCAACAGCTTCTGTGCATGAACTCGTGACCAGCTCTGAGATTCGTGGCCCCGACCCCTATTCGGTCCAGGTTCCCATGAAGGAAGTTTTGTCGAGTAAACACTAGTTGCTCGGGAGCTCAGCGTTGTCTCCTGAACATCAAGAAATGCTCTAAGCAACCCAATAACTTTTGCCCAAGGACTCATGACCAGCTCTGAGATTCGCAGCCCCGACGCCTCATGGTCCGGGTTCCCAGGACGAAAGAATATCGGGTGGGTCTGAGACAACTTGATGCTCCGGCAAGTCTCCCCGAGTATCGGATTAATGCGTCTCAGCTCACAGCAATGGCTTGATCTCATGCCATCCGGTCAGGGTTGGACTCTTTCCCTCCCGGAGTTGGACTTGGGTCGGGTTTAAAAGCACGTTGGCTTGGCACATTATCAAACTACTCGAGGACCTTGGT
This sequence comes from Oryza australiensis, assembly GCA_019925245.2. Lineage (NCBI taxonomy): Eukaryota > Viridiplantae > Streptophyta > Magnoliopsida > Poales > Poaceae > Oryza > Oryza australiensis. Next base: position 1,910,621 of record JAIFGZ020000126.1, read on the forward strand.
CTTCTGAGACTGTCAGACTCGCCTATTTTGCAAAGCGAATGACAACCGCACTGAGGATCGGTTTGCAACCTGTCGGGGTCCGATCAGAGGATCCTCCCGGATCCTGCGAGCCAAGATCGCTATCTAAATGCTCGGATGTTGGGAACGATGTGAATAGACAAAGATATCTCTGCTTGTAGTTGGCCAAAATCTTCTTTGGCTAAAAATGTAGAATTCTCAAAATAAAAGGGCCTTTAAGTTCCAGCTTTAACATGAATTCTCTCCTGTTTAATAGGGATCATTACAGGGAGGCTCGGCTAAAAGTTTAGGAGGGCGGCGATCTTGTCCGCGGTCGCCTCAACTTCAGCAAGGATATCCTCCACATCACCAGGCTGCACGCTCGACGGCCACCCCTCACCGAGGTTGGGAATCCTACCCTTGGGGTACTGGCAGCTCAAGATGTCGAGGGCCACCGCTCTGCCAGCCTTCGCTGTGTCCTTCACGAAGATTTCGAGGCAACGAGGGCCATCCTGCAGGCACTTGAGGAACTCGACGTTGGACTCTTGGATTGGCGGGAGTTGGTGATCGGCTTTGTTCAAGATGGCGAGGGTGCCTTCTTGGACTTTGGTTGATCGAGCTTCTGCCACGTCCAAGCACCCCTTGATGCACCCGATCTGTCGAAGGGAGATCGAGCCACGCTCTGCACAAGACAAGATCGAGAGACGGGGTAAGGGCAAGCCAAGGAAGTCAAGAGGGCGAAAGAGGATGACGGGATTAGCACTTGCCTTCCACGGAAGCATTGGCGGCCTTGGCCTCCTTCAGGTCCTTGGCCTGGTCGACCATCGACCTTTCCATGGCAGAAAGTTCCTTCTCCACCACGGCCTTTGTTGCCTCAGCGTCGGCTTTGGCAGCCTCCGCCTCAGCCTTAGCTGTCTCAACCACGGCCATGGCTGCTTTGGTCTCGGCCTTGGACCGAGCCAGGCCCTCTGCCTCAGCCTTTGCAGCCTCAAGGTCGGCTCGGGTTTTCTCCGGTCTTTCCTCCGCCAAGCCCCGGGCAGCTTCGGCCGTCTTGAAGGCATTGTTTTAGAGCCCAAGGAATTCACGGCGTGTCTCGCTCAATCCGGTACACCTCAGCTAGCCTATTGGCCTTCTCAGCACCTACAAAGCGCTAGAGTCATTTCGGGGTTTAAGAAAAAGGACGAAGGATGGAAGAAGGGAGCTCACGGCGACAAGCCTCCTCCAGCTTTCGTTCCAGCTCCCGCTCAACTACTGAAGGTCGAGTTGGTCGAGCGCCCTCCTGCAATAACAAAACGTTAGTGTGGTTTCTGAGGCGGAGATGAGGAATTTTGGGTCTTACAAAAAATAGCTCCCGAATGTCGGCAAAGAAGTGGTCAAGCTTCAACAAGCATGCAGATTGGGACCCTGAGCCTTCCCCGACCTCCAGCACAGCTCTAGGGGCCTCTGGGCCGGTGGCGCCATCGAGATTGGTTTCTCGGACCCTCGTGCTGTGCTACTCCACGCCGCATTCCACCGGCTGAGCCACAGATCCTATGGCGCGTGGGTCGGAGGTTCCCATCACGGTCGGCTCGGTCCCGATCTCCTCCTCGATGAAATGGGGGAACCGGTCCCAACTGATACCGGTTGAACCACCCCCCTCCTCCGCCACTAGGTCGGCCAAGGCCCCAGCGGCTGCCTCAGCAGCCAACTCGGCGATGCCCGTGGCAGCCCCCACCACCACCCAGCCGACCTCGGCCTCCGCGCGCGCCGTCTCCACCAGCTCGGCTTTGGCGGTTACGGGCCGCTTGCTCGACCTCGGCCGATCGCCTTGGTCGCCAACGCGGCACACTCTTGGCCACCTCCTTCTCGACCCCGTCGGCGGTCTCTACCGATGGGGGATCCACCCCTCATGCATCCACCGGAGCCGTAGCCCCCCAAGCCCGCTGGGCGAGGCCGAGCGAGCCTGTTGCCCCCACAACACTTGGCACGCGACCCCCCGCCCTCGAAGATGCCTTGGTGTGAGGATCGACGTCTCCGATGGGTCCGATCGAGAGGAACAATCAAAACAAAAATAGATAAGAGAATTGTGTCGAAGTCTAGGTTTGGACTTACGAGGTGAAGGCCTTGAACTTTGGGCTGATCCGCTTTGCCACCTTCCTTGGTGGCGAGGTCGGCTTCGGTCACGACACGTCTGATTCGGACGAGTCGTCACTCCACTCCTCCTCGAAGGAGGAAAGCACCAGCTTCCGCTTAGTGCCTCCCAACATCGCCTCACTTATCCCCGGCTCCTGCTGGAGGAGCCTAAGCTCCTTTCCCCTCCCCCTTTTCTTTGGCCTCGCCGGAGGATTTCGAGCCCTTGGCTTGTTGACCAAGTGCGCCCCAGGAATCAGGGCCAGGGATACATATGCCTCTCGACCCTGTCAATGTCAACCCCTGGCAGGTGAGGTTTCGGGCAAAAAACACAAAACTTCAATCGGGACAAGAAAGAAGGAAAAGAAGGTCGAGCTTACCTCGTGACGAGGGTTGAGCATGCTGAAAGGAGCAGGCCCCGCGTGCTGAAGTCTGCCGAGCCATGGAAAAGCCCGACAGTTGCTGATTCACGCACTCGACGGGGACAGTCGTCTCAGGATCTTGGCCGTCCCAGCACAGGTATGCCGGGTTGGCCCGGTCCATGCAAGGCTGGATGTTGCGGAGAGCAATGTTGAATGCCACTTGGACACTGGTCAGGCCCTGTTTCTTCAGATCCTCGACCAAGACGACAAGTTTGTCAACCTAGTCCTGATCGCAGGCGCGAGGGGCGGACGTCCAGTTGGGATTAGTGGTCGGCTCCCGATGAGTGTCGGCGACGAGCGCTGGCTCATGGTTCCCAATGTAAAACCACTCAGCATGCCAGTCCTTGTTGGATGAGGTCACGCCGACAGGGATGTAGCTCTCCGACATCCCTACCCGGAATTGGATTCCGGCTCCACACACGACTCCATCGCTCCCTGTTCGCCGCAGATAGAAATAATGGCGAAAAAGAGCAAAATGAGGGTCTATCCCGAGATAGTCCTCGCAGAGATGGATGAAGATATAAATTTGGAGATAGAGTTGGGGTTAAGTTTGTAGAGCATGATACCGTAGTGCTCCAGTAGACTCCGGACGAAAGGATAGGCCAGGACCCCGAAGCTGCGAAGAAGGAAAACGGACAAAACCACCAACTCACCGGTTTCCGGGTCAGGAAATTTTCCCCATATGCGGGCGCCACAAGGAGATGCTCTAACTAGGGATGACGCCTAGTCGCTCCAACCCCTCTATCATTTCCCTTCCGGCTCACGAAGGAGTAAAGGTCAAGACAGCCTCGACTTTGTCCTGACTAGTCAACGGAGTCTTCACCGCTTTCTTCGGTGTCTTCTTCGGTGCCATCGGCTTCAGCCGGAAGAGTCTGTGACCCTTTTGATAGCAGACGATGCACCAATAGTGGGGATGGCGATTCTGGTGGTTGAAGCGAGGAGGACCCAGGTTGGAGGCGCGAGCACATGAGTCATAGAAGTCTCTTGGAGTTTCTCCAATGGGGAAAGGTAGTGTGAAGGAGAAGAGGAAGCTGGGCAGCGACATGGGTTATAAAGGGGAAATGATGAGTTAGGCAGCGTCAATCTCGGAAAGCACACGATGCCGTTAACGATAGACACGGAGCGTCCGAGGCATGCCTGTTAACCTTCCTCTTCGATAGGCCATGTCGCTTTGACACCGGATCTGTGCCGTCCATCTTCGGGAGCACGTAACGACGTGTGTAAGGTTGTCGTTACAACTTCCAAAGAAATCACCAGCAAGCGCTTCCCCTTTTTTCTCTGACCTTAGCCGTCAACTTCGTTTGACGCTTCGAAAAAAGTGGGAAAGTGGAAGCACAGTTAACCGTTGTGCCGCTCCGACTTCCATGGTTCCTCGATAAGACATGACGAGCACCCTTGATCAAATTGTCAGGGGGGAGGGGGCCATGATTGAGGAGCAGGCCTCAAGGTCAAGTAACCGCCTGGCGATATGGTATGGGAGAATTCCTCTTTGACTTCAATGACTAGGAGAATTCCTTGAGTCTCGTGCGTGGGCTTCCAAGCTAGCCCATCGTTGGGGTCTGGACTACTACTGGCCTTCAGGCGGTAGTCCCGACCGTCCCCACTGCCTCAAGGCGGTGGCATTCACCTACTTGGGGGCTGGATTCTGGTCCAACCCCCCAGTCAGGTTCGTGGACTACCATAAGCCTCCGGGCAGTAGTCCCGGCCACATTGCTGGCTTTCGTTGCTTCAGGGCAATGGATTTCGAGGACTCGAGTATGGGCTTTCGAGCTAGCCCATCATCAGGGTCGGGTCTATTATAAGCCTCCGGGCGGTAGTCTCGACCACACGGCTGATCTCCACTACCCAGGGCAGTGGCTTTCACCTACTCGGGGGCTGGCTCCTGGGCGAATCCCCGGACAGAGCTGGGGCTGCTTGCTACCCTTGGGAGTGGAACCGGTTATCTCATCAAATTCTTCTCACCTTTGGGTTGTGGTATCCTTAACCCCGCCCGTGGCTTTCGGGCCACCATGGGGGATAACATGAGGACTACTGTATGCTCCCAGGAAGTGAGTCCGTCGGGTCCAAAAGAGCCTTTGATATATCACCGGGCTATGCTCAAGTCAAAAGGCGAACAAAGGATACTTCAGACGACCTGACCCTAGGCTCGGATGAATCATCTGACCCTAGGCTCGGGGGCTACACCTGCCAGGTGCACCTGGGCGGTGCACCTGCAAAACCAAGAATTCCCAAAACCTTAACGACCTGCAAGGGACTAGCACCTTGGAAGGAAACTTGACGCTAAGGCCAAATGTTCCATTCGCCCTTAGGCTCGAGGGTTACACCTGGCAGGTGCACCTGGGCGGTGCACCTGCCAAAACCTTGACTCAATGCTTCAAGGATCCTTTGAAGATGATGGTGAAGAAGAAAACTCTGATCCTAAGGATGGATGTTCCATTCCTCCTTAGGCTCGGGGGCTGCTGTGGTGGGTGTCACCCCGGGGTACCCTATGGACGGGAATCTATGACTCATGGAAATGAAAACCGAGAGTCCTTGGGACGTGGTCGATGGCTCGACCCCCGCTAGCGGGGTCGGACGTCCCAACCATACCCCAAGTCTGACTTCGGTTTTCCTCTCTCGACCACGCCAACCATGGCCCGACCTCGACCATCCTCGGGACAAGACTTGGTGCGCAAGAAGGAAGAGGGAGGAGACAGCCTCGGTAGAGACTGACGTCACGCAACAGCACAATATAGGTATCTCAGACGGAGGAGGGATCCCAAGGCAAGATAGAGAGAGCACAAGATGCCCATGGTGTATAGGACCTAGCAGACTGTTTTGTACCTTTTTAGATGTTGTTTTGTTCTCACGTTTTAGCACATTAGACATAGCTTTCTTGGCCCCCAAGCTCTCCCTGTTCCTGCCCCCTTGAGCTATAAAAAGGGAGGGCAGGCTGACAGGGCCAAGGGGGAGAGAGAGAGACATCAACCTTCTGATCGAACTCTAGCATTTCCCATTCCCTGTTCTTGGTCCGCTTGCTTCAAGCCCCAAGAACACCTCCTTGTAACTCTTGTTCATCACACACCCCAACAAAGAACACTGGACGTAGGCTTATTATCCTTTGAGAGGGCCGAACCAGTATAATTCCCTATGTCTTACTCCTTCGCTCGTCTCCGGACTAGAGTCGACCATCAGATCCATCGGGGAACAGCTTCTCTGCCGTTCTCTTTCGCCCCTTTGGGCACCCCCCTTTGAGGACTGCCGACCCACCCATCGACACTCACACTGCCCATTGGCTCGGGGATGGGCCACTAAGGTGTACTTGATCTCGATGCATCTGTCTTCACAGAACTCCCAAAAATAATTTCCGTTAAATTGCGTGCCAAGGTCGGTAATGATCTCCCTCGGGACACCGAAACGGTAAGTGATGCCCTCAATGAAGTTGACCGCTTTCTTAGCAGTGCAGGTCTTCAGAGACATTACCTTGATCCATTTTGTGAATTTGTCGATTGAGACGAAAAGACGATCAAAGCCTTGTTGTGCCTTTGGGAACGGGTCAACCATGTCGAGCCCCTAGCACGCAAAAGGCCATGATGGTGGGATCGTTTGGAGAGCATGAGCCGGGAGATGATGCTGCTTGGCAAAGAACTGGCACCCAGTGCAACACCGTACTAGTTCCTTGGCGTCTTCATTAGCGGTCAGCCAATAGAAGCTCGAGCGGAACGCTTTCCCGACAAGCGTCCAAGCACCCACATGATTGCTGCAGATGCCCAAATGGATTTCATCGAGGATCTGGACGCCACGGTCCCAAGGGATGCACAGCAGGAGCACTCGAGTAGAAGCAGCACACTGATATAGCTCAGAGCCCACCACCACGTAATGTTTGCAACGTCGAACGATGCGCTTTGCCGAGACCTTATTGGGTGGTAGTACCTTGGTGGTGTGGAGATTATGGCAATCGGATACCCTCATGGCAAGCTTGTCTGACTAGTAATAGGGATGGTTACGCCTAATGGTTATGTAAACAGGCTATGACTTGGGTGTTACGTTGCCGATCAGATAAGGCAACGGCTCATAGTCATAACTTGGTAAGATTGAGGAGACCGACTTAGAATAGGATAATGTCTCCGACTTGTAAGCCCACCCTCCAAGACTATATAAGGGGAGTATGGGGGGTCCCTTGAGGGATATCAGATATATGAGCAATAGAAGTATATGCGACACACGAGATCAAGAGATCAATACAACACTCCGCAGATCGAATCCCCGAAACAGGAGTAGGGTATTATCTCACGAGAGGGCCTGAACCTGTCTAATCCTTGTTTTCAATCTAACCCATCGTGTTTGGCGATCTTGACTGCACCCCCAATTTCTATTGCCGAAACCAAGTTTCGACAGTTGGCGCCCCAGGTAGGGGCTCACGCGTCAACACTTTTTCTTCATCTCACCGACAAGCGCGATGGGATCTTCATCAGGCATCGACGACTTCGCTGCCAAAAGATTCGACAAGCTCTCCTTCCTCGACTCGGATTCGGACCAGTCGGGAGGGGGAACCCGCTCGGCGCCGTTCGGGTTACCCAACGACGCTGAGATCTACTACAATGTTCTAACTTCCGAGGTGGAATCCATCCACTTGGAAGGAGGAATCCGCTCGGCGCCGTTCGGGTTACCAAACAACGCTGAGATCTACCGCAACTTCCTAACCTCCGAGTTGGGGATCCATCCACCTGGGAGGAGAAACCCTCTCGGCGCCGTTTGGCTTACCAAACACCGCTGCAGTCTATCGCAATCTCTTTTCTTCCGAGTCAAAATCGACTCACTTGGGAGAACCATCGTCATCCAGCTACAACCCGGACTGGAACGATCCAGATTCAAGAAATCCAGGCTCAAGGGAAGTCGCCGTCATCCTCCAACCGTTTGGATCATGCTCATCCACGGAGCTCGATGAGTACCTCAGCTCTTCAGATTTCGATGATCTCTACGGCATCTCCACGGACGAGGCCAACGACTCCGACTTCGACAAGGATTACGAGCCAAAGTGCTTCGACATTCTCATGGCTGAGGTGGCTAAGACCAACTCGGCCATGGCCCGCAGAATCGCAGAAGAAGAACAAGCCAGGCTTGAGCAGGAGCGCAAGCTGGCGGAGGAGGAGAACAGGCGCATGGAAGAAGCCGACAGGAGGAAGCGAGACCTAAGGGCGACTGGGCGATCCGCTCGAGAGGCCATACTTCAGACACGAGTTGACAACACCAACATCTTCCAGACACCTCAACAGAACGTCGTTGCCACCCTCACCCTCCTCGACAGTGTTATCGAAACGGCACCCTCTACGGTAACACCAATCCTGGACAAGATCAAGACTATCGTCGCGGATACAGCCAATTGCTCTCCCTCCACCTTAGCACGAAGGCCGACTGAGTCCGTCACTAAAACACCCGACGGAAGCCGACTTTCGCCGCTACGGTCGAAGGACTACAGGAGGCCCGAGAAAGCCAAGATGGCCACTAGGTCAAGAGACCCCCGCCACGAGACAACACGGAGGCATCAAGAACAATCGGCCGACTCTCACGAAAAAGGACATGGACGACCACCTGTCCACGACCGATCCGCCGCAGCTACAACTCCGACTACCGTAGCAGCCTACAAAGAACCCCGCTGAGTGATCTACGGGAAGTCCTTGACCGGTGCCATCGTGAGCACGAGCAGCGCTCCTATGAAGACCGTAGGAGATCACCCGACTGCAACGACAACAGAGTGCCTGCGTTCCACTCGGGACCTACGCCGAGTGGATTGGCCGAGTGGTTTCAAGCCCACAGGAATCAAGAAGTACGACGGAAAGACCGACCCCGAGTCGTGGCTAACCGTGTACACCCTCGCCATCCACGCAGCAAGAGGAGACAACAAGGCCATGGCCAATTACTTGCCTGTCGCCCTCGCCGACTCAGCCAGGAACTGGCTCACGAGCTTGCCAAGAGGCTCGATTAGCTCGTGGAGTGAGCTCCGGGACCACTTCATCGCCAATTTCTAGGGCACTTTTGAAAGACCTGAGACCCACTTTGATCTCTACAACGTCATCCAGAAACCAGACGAGCCGCTCAAGGACTACATCCGGCGCTTCTCGGAAAAGCGCAACAAGATCCCCAACATCACCGACGACATCATAATTGCCGCCTTTCAGAAGGGAGTCCACGATGAGTTGCTGATCGGGAAGTTTGGGCGTAAGCCACCAAAGACGGTAAAACAAATGTTCGGGACAGCGAACTCCTACGCAAAATCCAATGACGCGATCAAGGCGGCACGACAAGATCGGCACGACAAAAGGGACGACAAGCAGTCGGGAGGCAGCCAACATCCTAAGAAGGACAACGGCAACAAAAATCATGGCCAGAAAGACCGCAAGCGCCGGCCCGACGATCTGGTCGCTACAACGTCCAACTCCCAACGCCGTCCCTGGGTTGCAGCCTACGACACGATCATGAACGCCTAGTGCACGCATCATCCACATCACAAGCATGCGGCCAAGGATTGCTTCATCTACAAGCAGTTCGCCGAACAATACGCGACACAACTAAACAAGAAGCCGACTGAAGAAGCCGGCCCATCGGGAACCAAGAAGAGCAACCCGACTGGCAACTCAGAGCCTTTTCAAGACCCCGTGGGCGAGCTAAATCATATTTTCGGGGGGCCGTAGTCTTATGAGTCCAAGAGGAAGCAAAAGCTGACAGACCGCGAGGTCAATGCGGCACAACCCAAAGTCCCACAATATCTATGATGGTCGGAGGTGGCCATCACGTTCAACCGCTCGGATCACCCTGACCGAGTGGTTCACCCGGGGCGGTATCCCCTGGTACTAGACCCAATGGTCCGAAACATAAAGCTCAAGCGCGTCCTCATTGATGGGGGCAGCGCCCTCAATATTCTATTCGCCAAGACCCTGGACGAGATGCAGATCCCAACATCTGAGTTGAAGCCGAGTTCAGCCCCCTTCCACGGAGATATCCTGGGGCTGTCATCTATGCCACTCGGGCACATCTCCCTTCCAGTCACCTTCGGAGTTCGGGAGAACTTCCGAACGGAGAACATCACCTTTGAGGTGGCCGACTTCGAAACGGCCTACCATGCAATCATCGGGAGACCTGCGCTCGCCAAGTTCATGGTGATACCACACTACACCTACCTCTGCATGAAGATGCTCGACCCCAACGGCGTCATCACCCTGCGCAGCGACGTCAAACAAGCCTTCACCTGCGACAAAGAAAGCTGTGATATGGCCCAATCTCGTGAGAGATCACGTGGCCAAGAAGAAATCCGACTGGCTGCATCAACATTTGAAGAGGGTGAAATCCCCACGAAGAAGATAGCCAAGTCGGGACAAGGCGACGCCAAAATGAAGAAAATCTCCCTTGATCCATCGGATCCTTCCAAAACCGCTGTAATCGGCGCCGAACTAGATCCTAAATAGGAAAGTGCGCTCGTCACCTTCCTCCAAAATAATAAGGATGTCTTTGCTTGGAAACCATCTGATATGCCTGGTATTCCTAGGGAGGTGATCGAGCACTCTTTACACGTCAAAGATGACGCAAAACCCATTAAACAATGATTATACCGTTTTGCTCAGGATCGAAAAGATGCTATCAAAGAAGAACTTACAAAACTCTTAGCCGCCGGATTCATCAAAGAAGTTTTCCATCCCGACTGGCTGGCTAACCCGGTCTTGGTTCGGAAGAAGACAAGGCAATGGCGCATGTGCGTTGACTACACCGATATCAACAAAGCCTGCCCTAAAGATCCATTCGGATTGCCTCGCATCGACCAAGTCGTAGATTCAACAGCTGGCTGCTAGCTCCTGAGTTTTCTGGACTGTTACTCGGGCTACCACCAGATCAGCTTGAAGGAATCTGACTGCCTGAAAACATCATTCATCACGCCGTTTGGAGCTTACTGCTACATCACGATGCCCTTCGGTCTGAAGAATGCCGGAGCCACGTACCAGTGCATGACCCAGAGATGCTTTCATACGCAGATCAGGAAAAACGTGGAAGCTTATGTCGCTAACGTCGTCATCAAGACCAAGCAGAAGGAAGACCTGATTGCAGACTTAGAAGAAACCTTCGCAAACATTCGGGCCTTCAGAATGAAGTTGAACCCGGAGAAATGCACATTCGGCGTGCCATCGGGCAAACTACTCAGCTTCATGGTGTCCCATCGCGGCATCGAAGCTAACCCAGAGGAAAATCAACGCTATTTTGAATATGAAGCCCCGAGTAACCGGAAAGATGTCTAGAAGCTCACCGGCTGCATGGCGACGCTAAGCCGATTCATCTCCCGACTCGGCGAACAAGGCATGCCTTTTTTTAGGTTAATGAAGAAAGTCGATCACTTCCAATGGACCACGGAAGCCCACAAAGCCTTTGAAGAATTCAAAGAGTTTCTCACGACACCTTGTCCTAGCCTCACCTCAACCTCAGGAACCCCTGTTGTTGTATGTCTCAGCGACTCACCAGGTGGTCAGCACAGTTCTCGTTGTTGAGCGTGAGGAAGAAAGACGAGTCCAGAAGATTCAAAGGCCAATCTACTTTGTTAGCGAAGTGCTGGCAGGAGACAAAATTCACTACCCCTAAGTACAAAAATTATTATATGGTGTTCTGATAACTGCGAGGAAATTGGCACACTATTTTCAGGGTCACTCGGTCACCGTTGTCACTTCCTTTCCACTCGGCGATGTTATCCATAACCGGGAGGTGACTGGGCGCATCGCAAAGTGGGCTCTGGAACTGATGCCGCTGGACTTAACTTTCAAGGCAAGGACGTCTATAAAGTCACAAGCCCTGGTGGATTTCCTGGACGAGTGGACCGAACAACAAGAAGATGTACCTAGGGAGGACCTACAATACTGGACCAAGCACTTTGATGGGTTCAAGAGGATCACTGGCTTGGGAGCGGGAGTCATGCTGATCTCTCCGACTAGAGAAAGGCTGCGATATGTTCTTCATATTCATTTCCCCGCATAACAACATCGTCGAGTACGAAGCCCTGCTGCATGGCCTATGACTTGTTGTTTCACTCGGGATACGACGGTTGGTTGTGAGAGGAGATTCCCAGCTGGTTGTCAACCAGGTGATGAAAGACTGATCCTGTTTAAACGACACCATGGAAGCCTATCGACAAGAAGTTCGCAAACTTGAAGACAAGTTCGACGGACTGGAACTATCCCATGTCCTGAGACAAAACAATGAGGCAGCAGATGAGCTGGCGTAGTTTCGGGTCCAAGCGAGAAGCAGCCCCGACTGACGTCTTCGTAGAACACCTTTACAAGCCGACTGTCGCTGCCAAATCAACTCCTAATGAGGAAGCTACAAACCAGGTTGCCATGCTTGACACCGACTGGAGAACTCCACTCATCAAGTTTATAACTCAGCAAGAGCTGGCGGAAGACCGGGATGAGGCCGAACGCATCCGGCGTCGCTGTCAGGGCTACGTCATGGTTGATTCTACACTATACAAGAGAAGCCCCTCTGGAGTCCTAATGAGATGTGTCACGCCCGAAGAAGGACGACAGCTATTACAAGACATCCACTCGGGTGTGTGCGGCAGTCACGCTGCAGCACGCACCTTAGTGGGCAAAGCTTATAGACAAGGCTTCTTCTGGCTCACAGCGGTCTCCGACGCCGACAAGGTGGTTCGCACGTGCGAAGGTTGCTAGTTCTTTGCTCGGCAAGGCCATGTTGTAGCCCAAGAGCTACAGACGATTCCATTATCATGGTCGTTCATGGTTTGGGGCCTGGATATGGTCGGTCCTTTCAAAAAGGCTCCAGGAGGATTCACAGATCTGTTCGTCACGATCGACAAGTTTTCCAAGTGGATCGAGGCTAAGCCGGTTGCTACGACCACTGACAAGGCACGAGACTTCATCCTCAACATCATGCACCGGTTTGGTGTCCCAAACAGAATCATAACTGACAATGGGACTCAATTCACTGGGGGCGTTTTCAAGGAATTCTGTGAAGATTTTGGCATCAAAATCTGCTACGCATCAGTCGCACACCCTAAAAGCAATGGACAGGTTGAGCGCGCCAATGACATGGTTCTCGAAGGCATCAAGGCTCGAATGTTTGACAGGCTCAAACCTTACGCCGACAGATGGGTTCAAGAATTACCTTCGGTCCTATGGTCACTGCGGACTACGCCCAGTCGGGCTACCGGCCAAACTCCTGGTTTACGGGGTAGAAGCCATGTTGCCGAATGAAATGGAGTATGAATCTCTTCGAGTCCGCAGTTTCAACGACGAGCGCTATGATCAAGACCGAGTGGATGACCTGACCCGACTGGAAGAGGCCCACGTGGCAGCCTTGATCCAGTCGACAAGATATCTTCAAGGACTTAGACGATACCATAGTCGTAGTGTTCTAGCGCGAGCCTTCATTGTCGGCGATTTGGTTCTACGCAAGATTCAAACCACCAAAGACCGTCACAAATTATCTCCACTATGGGAAGGACCAACATAATCGCTAAGGTGACTCGGCCAGGAGCATATCGACTAAAGCGTGAAGATGGATCCATGGTGGAGAACTCCTAGAATATCGAACATCTTCGACGATACTATGCTTAAGTTGCTTTAAGTTTTATGTTATTCTCGACTGCCAACCTCAAGCAAGATGACTTCTTGGGTTGACAGTCGGGGGCTATACATGCGTCAATAGAGCATAGTTTTCTTCAACAACTTGTTTATATTTGGTTTATCATTGTTTATTGTTCTGATTCGAGTTCAATAGATAAGGACTGAGAATTTTTTGATGACCTAATCAAGCTTAGGCTTGGTGACAGTCGGACAAAAATTACTTAAGAAATTTCTATGAAGACTCGGGTCAAGGCATTAACATAAATAAGCTAGATATCTACAAGTTCACATCAGAGGTTACAAGCAACATTCACAAAGTTATTAAGATCGAAAGTTATCAACTACATCAGCAGCTACTTTTTTGGCCAACTCCTGTGCTTCACCGATCAACTCTAAGGCTTGCTCATCTGAAGTGCTGTCGGCGAAGCCTTCCCCGACTGAGTCAACGTCTATCCGAGGATAGAGTGACTTAGCCTGCGCAAGAGCGAGGCCTACTCCCATGGTGGCCGCTTCTGAGATATTAGCTGTGTACTTTTCCGGGGCCCTCCTGAGCTTGTCGAAGACTTCGACGGCATCCAGTGAGCTTGTTAACAAAGTTGGGTAAACTGGGTTCAAGATTGGAGATGTAGAACCAGTTTGGATGCCAGCCTTTGTTGGAAGATTTCAAGGGGAGAGAGAAATAATCTCTGCGGAGAGTTTCGTGGAGTTGAAAGCCCGCCCCACCAACGACGCAGGGCTCATCCTTGTTTGGATGTGGCTTAAGATAAAACATGCGGCGGAAAAGGTTGAAGTGGGGAAGGATGCCGAGGAAGGCTTCACAGACGTGAATAAAGATTGCGATATGAAGAATGGAGTTGGGATTCAAGTGATAGATTTGAAGACCATAATACTCAAGGAGGCCTCGAAAGAACTCAGAGGTGGGAAGGTCGAAGCCACAGTAGAATAAAGAGGTGAAAACGACGATCTCAGTGGTGTTTGGAGTGGGGAACTCTTCACCGGCCACCGAACGCCAGCCGATGATCTGTTTGGCTGGAAGAACTCGTTCTTCACCATCTCCCAGAGAGTCGATTCCTTAACGTCAGAGGTCGCCCATTGTTTGAAGGGGATTTCTTTCTCTCCCGCCATGGATGCATTTTGGGGGAAAACAGATCTGGCGCAGGAGATGGGGATTCGTCGAGGGGATTTTGGAGGCTGAATGCGAAAGATGGCTTGTGGTGGAACAAGAGTTCCTAGATGGATGGATTTGGGCGTGCGCGAGTTTAGGGTTCTCCGCGGAGATCTTGTGAACAGTGACGCGAAAGAGGAAATTTTTGGAAGACGAAGTGGCAGCGATGACCTCGAGGCTTCGTAAAGAGACTTGAGGGTTTTTGCTAAGTCATCTCGCGATTGGGTCGAGCCTGTGAGACACTTATAGCCTAGCTAAGGTGTGGCTAGACGCGTGTCCTTAGGGACTTAAGTGGATGGACTTAAGCAGATTTGCCCTGGCAATATGCACGTGTCACATAGCCCAATACCTTTAAAATCCTTTCATGCCGCGGTTTGCGTAACTTCATGAGAAGTTGGCACGATGCAATTTGAAAGGTTACCAACAGTTAAGGTTTTCATGGCTGTCCTGATGACAGGGATTGTTTGGTTTTTAAGGATTTGATTAAATGATTATATCAATGCTATTTTTCCACCTTGGTGAAGATCTTTTTAGATTAGGACTAATACTATGGCAGGAGCTATTTAATATTTTGGTCGTATTTTTCAGATGACTAAAAAATTTGTTTACCCATGAGGGTTGATTAAACTATTTGTTCCAAGATGACTCGGGCAAGTTAACCCGGATAACCATGAGCTTGCCGAGTGACTTGATTTCTTACCCATGAGGGTTAATTAAATTATTTGTTCTGAGACGACTCGGGCGAATTTACTCGGATAAGCATGAGCTTGCCGAGTGATGTGACTTTTTATGATTGCTTTAGCTTAAGCTAAGCATTTATATGAGTATGATTTTTTATAGTTCTTGACTATATGCTTAGTCTGTTTTTGACTAACCACATAGTCGGGAGCTACACCTAATTAGATGCATCAGGAGATGTACCTAGATATTTATTTCTAAGAATTTTTTGGGATATTTTCTAGCTCTTCACAGTCTTTTTATCAGATGATAAAGCACTCAGGAGACTCAGGTAGAGATGATGAAACCACTCGGCAACAGAAGCACTCGGCCAGAGAGTCATTCGGCTGTGTGTTGCTTTGGTTCAAGGCAAAGTTATCTCGCCTACTGCGAAGGTCTCGGGGGCTATTGTGGAGATTATGGCAATCGGATACCCTCATGGCAAGCTTGTCCGACTAGTAATAGGGATAGGTTACGCCTAATGGTTACGTAAATAGGCTATGACTTGGGTGTTACGTTGCCGATCAGATAAGGCAACGGCTCATAGTCATAACTTGGTAAGATTGAGGAGACCGACTTAGAATACGATAATGTCTCCGACTTGTAAGCCCACCCTCCAAGACTATATAAGGGGGGTAAGGGGGTCCCTTGAGGGATATCAGATATATGAGCAATAGAAGTATATGCGACACACAAGATCAAGAAATCAATACAACACTCGACGGATCGAATCCCCAAAGTAGGAGTAGGGTATTACCTCACGAGAGGGCCTGAACCTTTCTAATCCTTGTTTTTCATCTAACCCATCGTGTTTGGTGATCTTGACTGCACCCCCAATTTCTATTGCTGAAACCAAGTTTTGACAGGTGGTGATGTAATCGACAAGCTCCCGACGCAGTCACCCGAGGCGATGGTAACGGCGAGTACCGTGTCACCTAGCGCCGATGGGGTATGTGCGGGTGCTTGGGTCTCTTTGATTGACAGCTATGTAAATCCTTGACGAAGACCCCCCACGGGACGGAAGCTCGAGAGGATCCAAGCTTGGCCAACTGGTTAGCCGCCATGTTGGCGTCGCGGAGAACATGATGGAACTCGAGGCCATATGCCCTCAAGTTTCCTGACCTCGATGCAGTACGCGTCCATCTTCTTGCTCTAACAGGTCCAGTCCTTGTTGACCTGGCTGATCACCAGCTTCGAATCGTCGTACACCATAAGGCGTTCGATGCCAATGGATCTAGCGATCCGAAGTCCATGGAGAAAGGCTTCATACTCGGCGGCATTACTCAATGCTTTGAAGAGCAACTGGAGGGTGTACTTGAGATGCTCACCTTTCGGAGAGATCAAAAGCACACCAGCTCTAGCGCTGTCGATGCTGAGCGAGCCATAGAAATACATGGTCCAGGTCGGCCGAGTCTCGGAGGACGGCGGGAGTTGTCCCGGGACTTGATGGTGTTGCGTGGCTTGTAATCAATGGAAAACTCGCCCATTTCCATGGCCCACTTGACCACTCGACCGGTAGCCTCACGGTTTCGAAGATATCTCCGAGGGGGTACCCAGTCACAACCACCACCTTGTGGGCTTGGAAGTAGTGTCTTAAATTTTAGGTGGTGATGAGGACGGCGTACAACAACTTTTTCACCTGAGGATACTGAGCCTTGAATGGGCTGAGGATCTCGGAGACATAATAGACTAGCCTTTGTACGGGGTAGGTGTGGCCTTCTTCCGGGCGTTGGACAACTAGCACCGTGCTCACCACTGTGGTGGTCGCAGCAACGTATAGGAGCAGCTGTTCTTCAGGGTTCAGCGCGGCTAGCAGCGGCGGCGTAGTCAAGAGGAGCTTGAGGTCAGCGAAGGCCTGGCTGGCCACGTCCGACCACTGGAAGTCTGTGTCCTTCCAGATCAACTACAAGGAATACAGCTTTTCATGACATTTTAATTTGGTCACAGATAGTGAAAACGCGTCATGGTTAACCTATGATGACGATCGAGAAATCCGTCATGTATCTCGCGTCATACATTTGCTAGACCGATTAGAGCCGTCACAGATTGGCATGTATTTTCGTCATGGAATCACTGGTCAGCAACAATAGTGAAAGGCTATAGTGATGAACTAAAGCGTCATAAAATGTGTACACGTCATCTTTTGTCAAGTCATCTGTTGAGGTTGGATGTGACGTGGCTGCTACCTTGCTACATCATCACTAGGCCTTATATGCCCCATTATACAGGAGGCCCATTTATTGTACAGATTTTTGGTCCATTTGTTCTATAATTTTTTTATTTAGTTAGACCCATACTACTAGGCTAGCCCAAATGCAGAGAAGAATGGGCCCATTCAAATAAAAATTTAAATTCACACAGAATCAAATTTAAATTTAAATTGACACATTAAAATTCGAATTTGAATTGACCACATTCAGATCGTCACAAAAACATCACATATGAAGATCATCGAACATATCACAGATCAGCTATATATATATATATGTGTGTGTGTGTGTGTGGAGAGATCCATTGCCATAACATATCACTGATCCATTACACAGTTTGGCACAGAACGACATATATATACTTTGGCACACACAACAGCATATACAGCTGTCGCTGTTGTCAAAACAAAATAAAAACAACATAGCTACCACAGTTCACACACAATGATCACAGATGCATCCACCAAAAATTCACAGGCCATGCGAGGCAACATTCACAGAACATTGCATCAGTTCAAGTTCATTCACATCACCTTACCGTGTTGGTAGAACTCCTAGAATCATCGACATCAAACCCTTAATGAGTGCATCTGTCTCAGCTTGCTTTTTCTTCAGCTCCTCTTCTTGCCTAGCCTTAGCTGCTTCTGATTCCTGGAACTTCTTCATAATCTCATCCATTTGTTGTTGTTGAGACTTCACAAGCTCCCTAAGATCACTTGATGTCTGCTTCTCCACCACCAGTTCAGCTTCCAGCTCACGCTTACTTTCTCCATTGTTAGCAGCAGCTAAGCTTGTCATCCCCACATTCACCAGAAAACTGTTCTTATTCTTAGTTTTTAGAAGCAAAACCTCAGAGACAACACCAGTCACATCATTTCGTTCCTCACCATCATCCATAGTAGCATTTATCTTGTCCTCCATTTCAACCTAGCAGTGGATGAGATAGATAGATCAAGGATCATGACATATATAAACCTAATGTATAATTTGACTATGTACTAATTGTGTCATTTCTTACAATAATTGATTGAAATGCAGGGGTGAAGCCTTTCTTCTTGCTGTAGTGGCAGTCTTTAAATATATCCAATGCATTTGGAGGTTCATTTTTGTACTTGTCTGCCTGAAAACAAAATAAAACAAGGACAGTTCGAAAATCTACTGGTTGATCCATTTTTAATCTACTGGTTGATCCATTTGTTCTTAACATGGATATCAAGCAGTAAAAACTAAGTGACATGGGATGCAACTAATGTAGGTAATCGAGTAGTATGTACTAATTTTTGTTTAAAAGGAGGTAATCGAGCACTATGTACAAAGCAAAACAGATTAGCTAGCTTATCCAACTCTGGGATGACAAAGTCAAAACGAAATATAGCCCACATACATCATTACAGATCGCATACATCAATTTATAGACAACAGTATGTAATAATCCATGTTGCAGATATATGTACTCACCAAGTTTAAAATGTGCATTTCATAGCTGCGAGAACCAGTTGTCTAGTGAAACTGCACTTTGCTCCTGTTTTCTTTGTTTTTTCTCAGAAGTCACCTACATAACAGTATTGTAATTTTAGTCACATACAAGATCAACTTCAGATTATGATATGCACATCAGATTTATTATTGGTTGCATGAGCCTACCATTTCCTTGTCATTTTTCTAGTATGCGACAAGTTTATCCCATTGATCATTACTCATCGAGGTCACTGGAGAAGTTTTGGGCACCAAATGTAGTGGACAAGCATCAAAATATTGCCTTTTGAGCTTGTAGCGCTGCTGGCGAACAACATTCTTCAGCATAGAGACACAAGCTTTTTTCACGGAGGTGCATTTGGATCGGTCTGGAACTTGAACTGCAAATAGTTAACAACATTATTGGTATGTGTTATTGAATACTCAGTGCAATGGTTGAAAAAACAGTAGAAAGAGGCAAGTTTCAACACTTACACAAACTCTTTGTATGTAAGCCTCGATCATAGGAGCAGCAGATGGTTTCTTGTACTCTTTCCAATGTGAAAATATAGGAACATGGGCCCACGACAGCAATGTTGCACTCGGATGCAAACTTAGCAGCGATCATCACCGAGTCCGGCCTTTTCTTCCCCGGTTCAATAACCAAAGGTAGTTTGCCTTTCCTCGAGCGAGTCATCGATCAAGTTTCCTTCCAATATTAGGTCCCCTCGTCCAATCCTCCTCATCAAATGGGTCATCTGCAAAGAATATATTTCAACAGTACACTAGTGGTTTTATGTTTGGTGTCGAAAGATTTAAATTGTGCAAGGATTAAAAAAAATACCTGCAGAGTTGATGCCACCCTGAGTTTGATCATTATCGTTGACCTCATTCATGTTGGGTCCATTAGGAGTGTGCCCATCATGGTTTAGCTCAGCCTATCTCTATCCATCTCCTTCATTTTGACAACCATTTTGCTGGCCTACATTAGTATTGTGCTCATGTACTTCATTCTGCTGAGCTGAAACAACTACAATTTATCTTAGAGTTAGTAATACATATGGAATGTTGCTTCCAGAATTTAAGTGCAATTTGTTATAGGAATTTGAGTGTCAACCTTCCTCTGTATCCTTAATGGTTTCAGCTTGACGTTTGATAGAGGCCCTAGTGAGTCTAGAAGGTTGCATTGGAGGCTGTGGCTTACGAACACCTCTCTTGTATACCCTTTTTCCATTATTGTCCTACAAATAACCAATCAAGTAGTCAGAAAAGGAGATATATCATTAGATGTAATGAGCAAGGAAACTAATTATTACTATGGAATAAGTATCACCTTTGCTGCAACACTAGCAAGTGTAGTGTGGAGATTGTGGCAATCGGGTATCCACATGGCAAGCTTATCCGACTGGAGGTAGGGATAGATTGCGCCTGCTATATCTGTAAACCGAACTTGACTTAGGTATTACGGTTGCCGATAGAGATAAGGCAATCGGCCTATAGTCACGGTTTGGTAAGATTGAGGAAACCTACTTAGAGTAAGATAGGGTTTCCGACTTGTAAACCCTTCCTCCCAAGACTATATAAGGGGGGTAAGGGGCGTCCCTTGAGGGATATTCCGATAGGAGATCAGATATTCGAACACTAGATCTGAGATACAACTTCATAAGCGAGAGCTTAGATCACGAGATCAATAAAGACACTCGGCGGATCGAATCCACCGAAACAGGAGTAGGGTATTACCTCACGAGAGGGCCTGAACCTGTCTAAATCTTCTTCTCTTTCTAACCCATTGTGCTTGGCGATCTCGACTGCGACCCCATAAAATATATTGCCGAAACCAAGTTTCGACAGTTGGCGCGCCAGGTAGGGGGCCGCGCGTCGAGACTTCTTCAACAATCTCGCCGACAAGCGTGATGGGATCTCCTTCAAGACTCGGCGACTTCGCCGCCAACTTCGTCAGCGACTCCTCCCTCGACTCGGATTCGAACCAGTCGGAGGGAACAACCCACTCGGCGCCGTTCGGGCTCTCCAACAGCGCCGAGATCTTCGACAACATCTTGAAGACCAAGATGCGATCCACCTTTTCCGATGACGGACTTCACTCGGCGCCATTCGGATTACCGAATGCCGCCGAGATCTGTGCCAATCTTCTTGCCTCCCGACGGAAGCAATCTACTCGCCGAAGACCTTTCGGTGCCGTTTGGGTTACCAAACGTCGCCAAGATCTACAATCAAGCGCTCTCCCGAGTTGGCGAGGATCCACTGGAAGAGCCCGATCCCCCAAGCTCAGGCTGGACGGAACGATCCAGATCCGGGTTACCCAGATCAAGGGAGGTCGCTGTCATCCTCCCGTCCTTTGGCTCCTGTTCATCTTCGAGCTCAACGGATACCTCAGCTCCGCCGCTTCGACAATCTCTACGGCATCCCCTCGACGAAGCCGACAACTCCGGCGCCATATGGATGCGAGCCGAAGTGCTGACGTCCTCATGGCCGAGCCGGATGAGTCCGACTCAGCCATGGCCAGAAGGCTTGCCGAAGAGGAGCGAGCCAGAGTGGAGCTTGAACGCAAGACAGCCGAAGAAGACAAACAACGCAAAGACGAGGCTGATAAAAGGAAGCAGGATCTGCGTGCAGCTGGACGATCTGCCCAGGAGGCCATCCTCCAAACACGGGTTCGCAACACCAATGTCTTCCAGACGCCACAGCAGAACGCTGTCGCCGCACTCACGCTCTTGGATACCGTCATAGAGACGGCTCCGGCCAACGTGACTCCTATACTGGATAAGATCAAGACCATCGTTGCCGCCACGGCTAACGGCCCTCCCACCACTTCGGCAAGAAGGCCGACTGAATCCGTGGCCGAAACGCCTGACAAGAGCCGGCTCCCACCCCTAAGGTCAGGAGACTATAGGAGGCCCGAGCCGGCTCGGTCGTCAACTAGGCCAAGAGGCCCACCTCCCGAGTCCACGCCGAGGCACCAAGAGCAGACGGTCGACTCCCGCCGCAAACGACATGGACGTCCACCGTCCACCACCGAGTCCACCGCAACAGCCTCCAGCCTACCCAACCACCAACGTAAGACCCCGCCGAGTGATCTCGCGGAAGTCCTCGACCGCCGCTACCAAGAGCGCGACCGTCGCACTCAGGAAGATCGGAGGGGATCACCTGATAGCGGCGACGATGGAGTACCGGCCTTCACTCGGGAGCTCCGCCGAGTGCATTGGCCGAGTGGTTTTAAGCCCACCGGGATAGAAAGGTACGATGGCAAAACCGACCCCGAATCTTGGTTAACTGTGTATACCCTTGCCATCCGAGCTGCAGGTGGCGACAACAAAGCCATGGCGAACTACCTGCCCGTGGCCCTCGCAAACTCGGCCAGAAATTGGCTCACCAGCCTGCCAAGAGGCTCAATCGGCTCGTGGAGCGAGCCGAGGGACCACTTCATCGCCAACTTCCAAGGCACCTTCGAGAGCCCCGCACGCACTTCGACCTTTACAATGTCATCCGAAGCCGGACGAGCCTCGAAGGATTACATTCGTCGCTTCTCCGAGAAGCGCAACAAGATCCCGAACATCACCGATGACATCATCATCGCCGCCTTCCGAAGGGAGTCCGTGATGAGCCGCTTATCGGCAAGTTCGGACGCAAGCCACCGAAGACGGTGAAGCGATGTTTGAGACGGCGAATTCATACGCCAAATCAAACGACGCCATCAAGGCCGCCCGTCAAGATCGGCCCGACGAAGAGAGGACAAGCAAGCAGGAGGAAGCCGAAATCCTAAGAAGGATGGCGGCAACAACGGCAACCGGGGCCCGAAAGATCGCAAGCGCCGATCGAAGACACGGTGGCCGCAACCTCCAATACTCAACGCCGTCCCGAGTCGCCGCCTACGACGCCATCATGAACGCCCGGTGCACCCACCATCCGAATCACAAGCACGCGGCAAAAGATCGCTTTATCTACAAGCGTTGGCCAACGACGCGGCGCAGCTCAACAAGAAGCCGATCGACGAGGCTGGCCCGTCCGGCGCCAAGAAGAACAACGCGGCTGAGAATGCCGAACCTTTTCAAGATCCAGGGGGAGCTCAACCACATCTTCGGGGGCCCGTTAGCCTATGAATCCAAGAGGAAACAAAAGCTAACTGACCGGGAGGTCAACGCGGCTCAACCTGAAGTCCTCGATATCGCGATGGTCGGAAGTGGCCATCACTTTTGACCGCTCGGATCACCCTGACCGAGTGGTCCACCGGACGCTATCCACTCGTCCCGGACCCCGTAGTCCGCAACATCAGGCTTAAGCGCGTCCTCATCGACGGGGGCAGCGCCCTCAACATCCTGTTTGCCAAGACTATGGATGAAATGCAGATCCCAAGGGCCAAACTCAAAGCAAGCTCAGCCCCCTTCCACGGAGTTATCCCGGGGCTATCTTCAACACCACTCGGGCATATCTCTCTCCCAGTCACCTTCGGAGCCCGAGAGAATTTCCGAACGGAGAACGTCACCTTCGAGGTGGCCGACTTGAAACGGCATATCATGCCATCATCGGAAGGCTGCGCTTGCCAAGTTCATGGCGATCCCTCACTACACCTATCTTTGCATGAAGATGCCGGGTCCCAACGGCGTCATCACCCTTCGCAGCGATGTGAAGCAAGCTTTCACCTGCGACAAGGAGAGCTGCGACATGGCCCAATCTCGAGAGAGATTACGTGGCCAACAAGAAGTCCGATTGGCTGCATCAACCGGCGAGAGGACGAAGTCCCCGCGAAGAAGATAGCCAAATCGGGATCCGGCGACGCCAAGACCAAAAGATCTCGCTTGATTCGTCCGATCCCTCCAAGACTGCCGTAATCGGCGCCGACCTAGATCCTAAATAGGAAAGCGCGCTCATCACCTTCCTCCAAAATAATAAAGATGTTTTTGCTTGGAAACCATCTGATATGCCTGGAATTCCTAGGGAGGTGATCGAGCACTCTCTGAACGTCAAAGATGACGCCAAACCAATTAAACAACGATTACGCAGGTTCGCACAGGATCGAAAAGACGCGATCAAAGAAGAACTCGCAAAGCTCTTGGCTGCCGGCTTCATTAAAGAAGTCCTTCATCCCGACTGGCTAGCCAATCCAGTCTTGGTCCGCAAGAAGACGGGGCAATGGCGCATGTGCGTCGATTACACCGACCTCAACAAAGCCTGCCCCAAAGATCCATTCGGGCTACCTCGCATCGATCAAGTTGTCGACTCAACAGCCGGCTGCGAACTCCTGAGCTTCTTGGATTGTTACTCGGGCTATCACCAGATCAGTCTGAAAGAATCCGACTGCTTGAAGACATCTTTCATCACGCCGTTCGGGGCCTACTGCTACATCACCATGCCTTTCGGCCTGAAGAACGCCGGAGCTACATACCAACGCATGATCCAAAGATGCTTCCAGACGCAGATCGGCAAAAACGTTGAAGCTTATGTCGACGATGTTGTCATCAAGACCAAGCAGAAAGAAGACCTGATCGCCGACTTAGAAGAAACCTTTGCAAACATCCGGGCCTTCAGAATGAAGTTGAACCGGAGAAGTGCACCTTCGGCGTCCCATCGGCAAGCGCTCGGCTTCATGGTATCACATCGCGGCATTGAAGCAAACCCGAGATGATCAACGCCATCTTAAACATGAAGCCCCCGAGTAATCAGAAAGACGTCCAAAAGCTCACTGGCTGCATGGCGGCGCTAAGCCGTTTCATATCCCGACTCGGCGAGCGAGGCATGCCCTTCTTCAAAGCCTGAAGAAGACAGACGACTTCCAGTGGACCACGAAGCGACAAGGCCTTTGAAGACTTCAAAGAGTTCCTTACCACGCCACCCGTCCTAGCTTCACCTCGGCCCCGGAACCCCTCTTGCGACACGTTTCAGCCACTCACCAAGTGGTCAGCACGGTCCTTGTGGTTGAACGAGAAGAAGAAGGACGGGCCGAAGATCCAAAGACCAATTTACTTTGTCGAAGTATTGGCAGGAGCTAAAATCCGATACCCCGGTACAAAAATTGCTTTATGGTGTTCTAATAACCGCGAGGAAATTGGCACACTACTTTCGTGGTCACTCGGTCACCGTCATCACCTCTTTTCCACTCGGCGACGTCATCCACAACCGCGAGGCAACCGGGCGCATCGCCAAGTGGCCCTGGAATTGATGCCGCTGGACTTAACTTTTAAGCCCAGGACGTCCATTAAGTCACAAGCCTTAGCGGACTTCTGGCCGAGTGGTGAACAGCAAGAGCACGTACCTCGGGAAGACCTCCAACACCGGACCATGCACTTCGACGGATCCAAGAGGATCACCGGCTTGGGAGCAGGAGTTGTGCTGATCTCCCCGACTGGGGAAAGGCTAAGATACGCCCTTCACCTCCACTTCTCCGCCTCACACAACGTCGCCGAATACGAAGCTCTCTTACATGGACTGCGCCTTGCGGTCTCACGGATTCGTCGACTTATCGTGAAAGGCGACTCCCAGTGGTCGTCAATCAAGTGATGAAAGGCGGTCTTGCTTAAACGACACTATGGAGGCCTACCGACAAGAGGTCCGCAAGCTTGAGGACAAGTTTGACGGACTCGAACTCTCACATGTCCGAGACACAACAACGAAGCTGCCGATGAGCTAGCGCGGTTCGGATCTAAGCGCGAAGCTGCTCCAACAGATGTCTTTGTCGAACATCTTTACGAGCCAACCGTCGGCGCAAAGACGGCTTCCAGCGAGCAAACCACGAACGAAGTCACCATGATCGATACCGACCGGAGGACGCCGCTCATCAAATTTCTAACTCAGCAAGAGCTGCCGGATAACCGGGATGAAGCGAACGCGTCCGGCGTCGTTGCCAAGCGTACGTCATGGTCGACTCCGATTTATACAAGAGAAGCCCCTCTCGGAATTCTAATGAGGTGCATCACACCCGAAGAAGGAAACAATTACTCCAAGATATCCACTCGGGCATATGCGGAAGCCACGCGGCGGCACGCACTCGGTCGGCAAAGCTTACGAGACAAGGATTTTTCGGCTTACCGCGGTCTCCGACGCGGATAAAGTCGTAAGAACCTGCGAAGGCTGCCAGTTCTTTGCCCGACAAAGCCATGTCCCGCCCGGAGCTTCAAACAATCCCACTTTCCGGCCGTTCGCGGTATGGGGCGGACATGGTTGGCCCTTTCAAGAAAGCCCAGGAGGTTTCACACACCTCTTCGTCGCAATCGACAAGTTCTCCAAGTGGATTGAAGCCAAGCCGTCGCCACAATCACCGCCGACAAAGCACGGGATTTTTTCCTCAACATCGTGCACCGCTTTGGCGTCCCAAACAGAATCATAACCGATAATGGGACTCAATTCACAGGAGGCATCTTCAAGGAATTCTGCGAAGACGTCGGAATCAAGATCTGCTACGCATCAGTAGCTCATCCCAAAAGCAATGGGCAAGTCGAGCGAGCAAACGGCATGGTTCTTCAAGGCATCAAGGCTCGCGTCTTCGACCGACTAAGCCCTTATGCTGGCAAGTGGGTCCAAGAACTTCCCTCGGTTCTATGGTCGCTGCGAACTACACCCGGTCGGGCCACCGGCCAAACTCCTTTCTTTCGGTCTATGGCGCGAAGCCATGTTGCCAAATGAGATGGAGTTTGAATCCTCCGGTCCGCAGCTTCAACGATGAACGCTACGACATCGACCGAGTGGATGACCTCACCCGATTGGAAGAGGCCCGCGAGGCAGCCCTCATCCAGTCGGCCAAATACCTTCAAGGGCTCAGAAGATACCACAGTCGCAACGTGCGAGCACGAGCTTTCACGTTGGCGACCTGGTCCTACGCAAGATCCGACCACCAAGGACCGACACAAGTTATCTCCCTTATGGGAAGGACCCTATATAATCGCCGAAGTCACTCGGCCGGTGCCTACCGCTAAAGCGCGAGGACGGGTCTATGGTGGAGAACTCTGGAACATTGAACATCTTCGGCGGTTTTACGCCTAATCGGCTAAGGCTTCATGTTTTCCTTGATGCCAACCTCAAGCAAGATGACTTCTTGAGCTGAGCTAGTCGGGGCGATACACATATCAATAAAGCTCAAATTTTCCTCGTCAAATTTTTGTGCATAATTTGGTTTATCATTGCTTAATGTCCTTCGACTCGAGCTTAGTGTCTAAGGACCGAGAGTTTTCCGATGACCTAATCAAGCCTAGGCTTGGTGACACGACGAAAACTACTTAAGAAATTTCACGCAAAGGCTCGAATCAAGGCATTGACATAAATAAACTAAAAATAAGCACATAGATTTCATGACAAGAGTGTTGCGATTACACGACATCAAAATACGATTCGAGTTTAAAATTGTTTACTACATCTAAAGAGATCTTCTTCGCCGCCTCCCGTGCCTCGCCGAGCATATCTAAGGCTGCTCGTCTGTTGTCCCCTCGGCGAAGCCCTCCCGATTGAATGAATATCCACTCGGGGTAGAGGGACTTGGTCGTGCAAGAGCCGGACCAGCCCCATGTTGGCGCTTCGGTGATGTTCTTCGAGATACGCTGGGAGCCCCGGAGCTTGTCGAAGATCTCGATTGGCTCCAGCGAGCGGCCCCAACCCCTTGATCAAACAAGGCTGTCAAGATTGGTGCGGCGGCATTGGCGACCTCTTCCCGTATCTCGTCGCTGGATTTGATCCGCCCGAGTAAGACGTCATACCGGGCTCGGGTCTTTATCTTATAAGCCGCAAGGAGTCCTAGATCAGTCAAGGCACTCGGGAATGAAGCGACATGAAATTCAACTTCAGAGAAGGTTACCTTCAAATTCGGCCTCCATCTCGGCCTTGTCGAGGCTGACCGCTTCCGGTTGGACTTGAAGCGAGTGGACCTCCGAAGAATTTTCTACAACAAAAGAGGATTATCAATGGACAAGATCAACAAAAGAATCACGATGAAGCTGAGAGAGGCGAGGCTTACTTCCGATTGATCCGCGGAGGTCGAGGTTCGCTTCTCGAAGCTCCGAGACCTCCTTCCTTAAAGCGGCCTCCCTTGAAGCCGCCTCCTCCCGAGTGACCTTCAGGCGTCGCCGAACGTCCTCCAAGGAGTTTAAGTGAGGCACCAGCTTTTCCAGCGCCTCGGATTTTGCCATTGAGCGGCAATATTCTTTCTGCATGCAAGGGCAGAAGGATGATCGACCGAAGGATAACGAAGATATAATCAAAAAGAAAGATGAAGGCTTACGTTGAGCAGTCGGGTCGCCACGTTCAGGCTCTCGACGAGGGCATCCCTTTCATCCTTTTCGGCTCGCCGGTCGAGGATGATGCCCCGTCTCTCGCCTTCCGAGTCCCGCCACTCGATTCTCGATCGGAGGAACCCAGGTCTCAGAAGACTGTAACCTGGGGATCTCTTCTACCGTGGCTGGCAAATAAGAAAGACCAATGAAGACATGAAAGATTCAAAATTGAAAGAACAAAGGAAAGTTCCGAAGCAAATCTCACCGGTTTCGGTGGCAGCCCGCCTAGGTGGGGCAGCCAGGGCCCTTCTTCTTCTTCGGGCTCGTGCCGAGTGACCCTCGGTCGGGCGCTCGGGCGCGGTCGTGGGTTCCCGGCACCGGCGGTTTCCGGTCGGGATATCCCGGCTGGCAGTCGGGGGCTCTTCCCTGGGGGCGCTCTCCTTCTGAGGAGAAGGGTGCTTCTCCGGAACGCTCGCACTTGGTTGCGGGCTCCGGGGTTTTGGCTCTGACGGCCTTGGCGCTTCAGGAGCAGCGGCCGGGGTCGGCCCTTCATCCCCTCCGACAGGATCTATATCCTGGGGCTTCCTGCACAAGTAAATACAGCGAAGATAAAGAAAAGTTTTCTATGAAAGAGCTCAGGACTTTGGTTTCAGAGCTTACCTGGTTGATCGGCGGATCTTCGGTGCAGTCCGCGGCGATCGCCTTAGAGGCGGAGTCTCGACTGGAGGAGCGGGACGTCGTCATCCGAGTCCTCGATGATCAGCCGCCTTTTGCTTGCGCGCTTGTTCGAGTCCTCACTCGGCGCCGCCCGCTTCCCGACCGAATCAGCTTGGATTTTTATCCCGCCGGTCGGCTTCTTAGCGGGCGATGCTTGCGCGTCATCATGAGCCATCTTATATGGCTTGGAGGTGATGGAGGCGTTTTCCTGCAGACAAGGGAAAGTGCAACATTAAGCGACAAGACGTCAAGATCGAAAGATAATATAGAGCAATCAATCGGCTTACCGGAGGAGGAGGTCGATGGATGCTGAATGGAAGGACTGGCAGTATGAGGGCTCGCTCGACTGAGATCCCGGATGAGAAGAGTTTGTACATCCGGATCTTCAGGATCTCGTAAGTGAGCGGATCCGGGTCCTCCCGATTGGGGTCTGTTCCGCCTTCGTACTCGAAGGCCGGCTTCGACCGCTCCACGATTGGCGCCGGTCGGCACGATGAAGTGCCGAGTGATTTGTTCCCCGCGAAGGTTCCTTTTCTTCATCGCCGGGATCTTTGCGAGCAGATCGTTGGCCTCATCCCATTCTTGGGCTACGGGACGGTGCTCCAAGATGGTTTGGGGACAGGAGGAAGACCGACAAAGGAAGGGAGGCTGGGTTCGGGATTGCTAATGTAGAACCGGTTCGAGTGCCGGCCTTTGTTCGAGGATTTCAAGGGGAGAGAGAAGTAGTCTTTGCGGAGAGATCCGCGAAGCTGGAAGCCTGCCCCGCCAACGACACAAGGATGGTCCTTGTTCGGATGGGGTTTCAGGTAGAACATACGACGAAACAGATTGAAGTGAGGAAGAATGCCAAGGAAAGCTTCACATACATGAATGAAGAGTGCTATGTGAAGCATCGAGTTGGGGTTCGGATGGTATATTTGAAGACCATAATAGTCCAAAAGCCCCGAAAGAATTCGGAGGTGGGAAGACTGAATCCGCAATAGAAAAAGGAGGTAAAGACAACGAGCTCACCGGTGTTTGGGGTCGGGAAGTCCTCCCGCCGCCGGCGCCATTCCACAAGTTCCTTGGGCGGAAGCACGCCGTGCTTCACCATCTCCTTGAGGGTGTACTCCCTCACGTCCGAGGTGGCCCATTGGTCGAACGGAATCCTCTTTTCTTCCGCCATGAGAGCGAGGTTGTTGAGGAGCGGATCGCGGGAGAAAGGTTGGATCTTGGGCGATAGATGTGGGAGTTTTGGCTGCGGGGCTAGTTGTCGCGGCGAGCAAGCTTCTTGGCGGATGGATCGAGGAGCGCGCAAGCCTAGGGTTCTCCGCGATGAATTGATGAACAGTATTGCGAGAAGGGGAATTTTTGGAAGATGAAGAGGCGGGACGACCTCGTGTCTTTATAAAGAAAGATTTGAGGGTTGCGCTAGGTTTTCTGGTGAGTGGGCCGAGCCCATAAGAAAATCTACGGCCCAGCTAAGGTGTGGTCCGATACGTGTCCTTAGGGACTTAAGCGGATGAGCTTAAGCAGATTTGCCCTGGCAATATGCGCGTGTCCGAGTGCCCAATACCTTAAAAGATCCTTCCATACCGCGGTTTGTCTGACTTCATGAGAAGCTGACACGATGCAATTTGGAAGGTGACCAACAGCAGAGTTTTTATAGCCACCTTGGTGAACAAGGGCTGTTTGGTTTTTCAGCATTTGGTCGGGTAATCTTACCGATGCTGTTTATTTTCCACCTTGGTGAAGATCTTTATAAGATTGAGACCAGTATTATGGCAAAAGCTGTTTAATAACTTGGTCATATTTTTCATATGATTGAAAGAATTTATTTTCCCATGAGGGATGATTAAAGTTTTTGTTCCGGGATGACTCGGGCAGATCTACTCGGATAAGCATGAGCTTACCAAGTGCTTTTTACCCGCTAGGGTTGATTGAGTTATTATTCCGGGATTACTCGGGCGAATCCACTCGGTTGAGCAAGAGTTTACTGAGTGCTTTTTACCCAAGAGGGATGATTGAATTATTTGTTCTGAGATGACTCGGGCAAATTCACTCGGTTGAGTATGAACTTGCTGAGTAATGAGATTTCTATGATTGCTTTAGCATGAGCTAGGCATCTACATGAGAATAATTTTTATATAGTTCTTGACTATATGCTTAGTCTATTTTTGACTAACCACATAGTCGGGGGCTACACCTATAATTAGGTGCATCGGAGATGCACCTAGATATTTATTTTTGAGAATTTTTCAGCCCTTCACGAGTCTTTGGAGCCACTCGGGAAGATTCAGCAGAGATGATGGAATCACTCGGCGCCAAAAGCACTCGGTCAAAGAAATTTTTTGGTTGAGTGCTGCTTTGGTCTGAAGCTGAGTTGTCTCGTCGACTGAAAAGGACTCGGGGGCTACTGTGGAGATTGTGGCAATCGGGTATCCACATGGCAAGCTTATCCGACTGGAGGTAGGGATAGATTGCGCCTGCTATATCTGTAAGCCGAACTTGACTTAGGTGTTACGGTTGCCGATAGAGATAAGGCAATCGGCCTATAGTCACGGTTTGGTAAGATTGAGGAAACCTACTTAGAGTAAGATAGGGTTTCCGACTTGTAAACCCTTCCTCCCAAGACTATATAAGGGGGGTAAGGGGCGTCCCTTGAGGGATATTCCGATAGGAGATCAGATATTCGAACACTAGATCTGAGATACAACTTCATAAGCGAGAGCTTAGATCACGAGATCAATAAAGACACTCGGCGGATCGAATCCACCGAAACAGGAGTAGGGTATTACCTCACGAGAGGGCCTGAACCTGTCTAAATCTTCTTCTCTTTCTAACCCATTGTGCTTGGCGATGTCGACTGCGACCCCATAAAATATATTGCCGAAACCAAGTTTCGACATGTAGAGTCCAACTCCTGCAAAGCATTTGTCTCTTGCTCTGGGTTAGAAACATTTAAATGGTCATCATTGGCCTCCTCCTGCACATTGTACTCAGAACCAGAGTTTTCTCGGGAAATGCCTGTGTTCACAAATAGATTAGTGAGTATAGGTAGTCCTACCTGTCGCATGTATGAATTGTTGCGGAGACATCGTGTCATCCTTTCAATTTCATAGCTATTAAGTGGATCCGTTGCATTGACACAAAACAAAAAAAGAAGATTAGGGAATTGAGATTTTCATTCTCCATAGTAATGTAATAGCAACAATGACAGATTTTAATAAGTTGTAAAGAGAATTGATGAGTGGCACATTCTAGGAAATCATTCACATCGTAAAAACAACATGAGTGAGACTATAAAGAGAATGGCAATGATCTTCAATTCGTAATTTGCATTGCCGATGCCTAGTTCAGGCTATGGCAAGTAATGAAATATGCAAATTGTTGGCCTGCTGCCATTTTGATCTATGCTTGATCTGTGACTATAAAAATTCCATCAGAAGATCCCTTGCTTTTGTGACTATAAAAATTCCATCAAAAGAGCTCCATCATTTACCCCATCTATATGAGTTTTGTGAGACTATAAAAATGTACATCTATACGTGTCTATAAAAATTCCATCAGAGAAGCTCAATCTATACAAGTACATGTGCACAATATTTCAGTAAACAACAATGCATTAACCCCAACCAAAATTTCAGTAAAACAACAAATTTTCAGCAAAAGAACACATTCACCTGGAAACTTGTTCTTCTGTCGTGGCCTCTTCGCTTGCTTTTTCCCCCTCTTCTGTGGCTACATAGTCAACGGTTGCAGTCACTGGCAGAGCGGTGGCTGCGGGATGGCAACGCGGCGCTGCGGGGTGGGGAGCTGCGGGGTGGCGGAGCTGCGGGGTGCCGTCGAGGCGGCTGCGAGATGGTGGTATGGAGGCTGTCAGATGGCGCTGATGCGGATTTGTGGAGGGTTTGGGGCCGCGGGATTTGCTTACAGCTGGCGTGGGCCTCTCTTATATATGTTGGAACAAGAGAATTACCAAAAAGTCCTCAAGGTTTGGTTTGTGGGAGGCAGTGGAGTTTTGGCGGGCATAGCAAAAAGGTAATTTCGTCAGCAAATCGTGGAATCCAATGTGAAATTTTCAGGTGCGCGTCGTTCTGTAGAATGACCCGCCCGAAACCGCCTGAAATTTTGAGTGGAGTTTGGGACTTTTTTCATTTTTCTTTTCTAATTAAAATGGGACTTTTTATTTACAAATTAAAAGGGCAATCCTTATGAAGTACATTTAGTTTGCCTCAAACAAATTTATTGTGGATTTAGTTTATTTTGTTTGCTTGCTATTTTCTTTCATTCGATTAAAAGTTTAGAAGCAAAAATTGGTTAATTACAATGTCGGGGTTGGTTATTTTCGTTGAACCCATTGTTTAAGGCCGATAATCTACATCGATTGACCTAGGCAATGTACATTGATTTCATGAAAGGGAGATTTTGTTGATAGCGCACCACTTGTATGTATAGTAATCCAAATTATAGGCATTTTGTGTTCATGATATAGTAACTAACAATTAACCTACGGTGACCGTAAAACGTTCTCCAGATAGATCTTTCATCTCCTGCCTGTATCGATCGAAAGGTCACATTTGACTTTGTGTTGACTATATATACAGCGATATTGTATTGTAAGAACCGAACAATCTCCAGTTATATCTCTCAAGCAAGATCAATCCATGAAAGGGATATTTTGTTGATAGCGCACCACTTGTATGTATAGTAATCCGAA
Organism: Oryza australiensis; assembly: GCA_019925245.2. Lineage (NCBI taxonomy): Eukaryota > Viridiplantae > Streptophyta > Magnoliopsida > Poales > Poaceae > Oryza > Oryza australiensis. Next base: position 1,943,922 of record JAIFGZ020000126.1, read on the forward strand.
TTATAGGCATTTTTTGTTCTTGATATAGTAACTAACAATTAACCTACCGTGACTGTAAAACGTTCTCCAGATAGATCTTTCATCTCCTGCCTGTATCGACCGAAAGGTCACATTTGACTTTGTGTTAACTATATATACAACGATATTGTATTGTAAGAACCGAACAATCTCAAGTGATCTCTCTCAAGCAAGATCAATCCATGAAAGGGAGATTTTGTTGATAGCGCACCACTTGTATATATGTATAGTAATCTAAATTATAGGCATTTTGTGTTCATGATATAGTAACTAACAATTAACCTAAGGTGACCGTAAAATATTCTCCAGATAGATCTATCATCTCCTGCCTGTATCGATTCTTCATTTTATATATATTCTTTTGGTCCCATAAATGATTATGTGCTTGGTCAACATTGTTGTCGCCCCCGCTCAGTCCATCCCCAAATCCGTCGCCCGTCGAGGACCGCCGCCGCTTCGCCCCCTCCCCGAGCACCGCTGGCGGCCCCCCCCCCACCCCCGCATCCCCTCCCCGCCGAGCACCGCTACGACACCTCGATCTTGGCGCCGAGCATCGCTCGCCCCACTCGCCGAAGACCGTTCCAGCCTCCTCCTCGCCGAGCACCCTGCCGCCTTGCTGCCCGCCGCCCTCCTCCCTCACCAAGGACCGACGGCCCGCCCCCTTCTGAGCTAGCGGACGAGGAGGAGCGCCATGTCCGAAGGAGCCATGCTTCGGGGGTTCAGCATCTTCGAGGCTATGGCGGCGATACAACGCCCCCTGTTCCTTACCGCGATGCACCGCTTGACTACAACCCATCGGTAATTTGCTTCTGCAACCTTAAATGCTTCAAGATGATCTCATGGAGTGAAGGCAACCTTGGCCGAAGGTACTACAGATGATAGAATGTGAGGGTAAGGTTTGTTTTTGTTTTAGTGAATCGATGCTAAGTTGCATACTTGAATTAGAACTGGTGAAATTGACTGTATATGAACTAATTTTGCAGACGGATCATGATTGTGGGTACTTTAAATAGATCGATCCTAAGTACTCAAGCTTTTTGACCACCTAAGCGTTAGATCTTCGCAATGCAGTTAGGAATTTGAAGAGAGAAGCGCGGGAAAAGAAGCAAGCATTCAAGCGCAAAGGATGTATAGAAGCAGCTGGTTGAGAAAGAGATGCTGGCGCTGGAGCAAGAGAAGCAAGCAAAGGATGCAGCCTTGGAATTGTTGGCTACAACGAAGACTGCTGGAAGACTGAACTTCTGTGGGGTTTTGTTTGTGTTTGTAGTTGGGGTCTTCTGTGGGGTGTCTTTCAGTTTAAGGAAGACAGTGTGATTTATCAATGATGGTTCCAGAAGATTATGTTTGGGGTCCTATGTAGTTCTAATGACTTTTGTAACATGTTGTTCTCCTAGGTAGACTGAAATATGTATTATGTAGGTCCAATGCATCTAGTTCAGAAAATGGCAATGATCTTCAAGTCTGTAATTTGCATTGCCGATGCCTAGTTCAGACTACTGCAAGTAATGAAATATGCAAATTGTTGGCCTGCTGCCATTTTGATCTATGCTTGATCTGTGTAGGTGGTACTGACTTGAGCATGGCACAACCATCATGTAAAAGAATTAGAGCATGTCACAATCATCAGGTTCACTTCACTAAAAGGCTCCATAAAATCAAATTTTAAATTCAGGTTGGAGAAAACATCACAGAGTACATGGTTCACTAGTACTTGAACTGAATTTTGAAAGTATTATAGTATATAATATTACATGACACATGGTCAGTTCACTAGTGCATAAACTACTCATCATCGCTATCTACATCTATAGGGGCAACTTCTTCTTCACTCCAATACTCCATCAGTGTGTCATCCTCTACTTCAGTGTATTCTTTACTATTATTATTTAATTGATGTTCCTTTGCAAGTAGATCAACCTCAGCAGCATGAACAACAAGGACATCTTCATCGTCTCGGTTTAAAGGCCTATCGGATAATATGTTAGATACTTCTGGTCTCCTGCCAATATCCGCAGCACATGTCTTCTCTTGATAAGGTGCAGCAGTGGATACGACACTATCTATTTCGGACACATTGTACAAGTGACGATGCTTAAACATTTTGATAATCGGCCAATTCTGTCCATCTTATTATCCGGCAAATAGAAAACCTGTGTCGCTTGAGTTGCTCAAATAAAACAATCCTTCCTGTACCATAGGTTGTTAATATTGATACTATTGTAGAACCCATCATCCTTTAATGAGGTATTCTTACCATCCAGTTTGTACCAGTCACATCTGAAAACTACAACAGATTGTTTCGTACCATCATCCTTGGCAAGGTACTCTAACTCAATAATTTCTTTAAGTGTGCTATAATAATCAATTATCTCATTTCTGTGTCCACCTTTACAGGTCAACCCAGAGTTTTGTGTCTTCTTATTTTTGTCTCGCTCTACGGTGTTGAACCGAACACCATTGACAACACAAGTGGAGTATGATCTCACTCTAATATCAGGGCCACATGCTAAGGCAAATATATCATGATCTACCACCTCTGATTCATTCAACCTCCACATCTGCAAAGGGAATGTCTCAGTTCCTAACCATTAACCAAAGTATGGAACAAAAATAAGATAAGATTAAAATACTTACATAATTCCTGAACCAAGTCCCAAAACCTTGCTCAGTCCTTCTGTCAAGATCCGCAACATCCACCCCTAATGTTGTTAACTCATCTTGAAACTTTCTATTACTCAAAAAAATTCAGTAAGTTCGTTATCAGAAAATAAAAAAACGAACAAATGTAATATACACAGATAGGTATATTAGTACATACTTTATGTATTCCTCAGCCTGATCACAGTTATTTAGAACATACCAAACCAACTGATCAATTTCCTCGGAGTAATAAAAATCACAAGCACCAATAAGATTAACACCATGCCCAAAAGCATCAACAGTATAAGCTGACTTATTTGAAAATCCAACATTTCTCGGGAGTCGATTAAACCTTGTCTCCACATCTTCCATATATCTAGAGCAAAATGTAAGGGCTTCATCTGCCACATAAGCCTCTGCAATTGAGCCTTCTGGACGTCCCTTGTTCCTAACATACCTCTTCAAAGTATACAAGCGTCGTTCAATTGGGTACATCCAACCAAATTGCACAAGTCCCCGAAGGATGGCCTCATCAGGCAAGTGGACAGCAAGGTGAACCATTACATCAAAAAAAGCTGGGGGGAAGATTTTCTCTAGCTTGCACAATATGATTGGTATTTATGTCTTCATTTGAGCCAACAGATCTATGTTTAGTCTCTGGCTGCACAATTCCCTAAAAAATTTGCCGAGCTCAACAATTGTTTCATATATATCATCGTCTAACAACCCTCTCAGCCCAGCAGGCATAATCCTTTGCAACAGAATGTGGCAGTCATGAGTTTTAAGGCCTTGCCACTTGATTGCATCAGCAGTTAAGCATCTTTGCATATTTGAAGCATATCCGTCTGGGAACTTGGCATTGCTCAAGAAATTAAGAAATTCAGACTTTTTGTCTTCGACAACGTATATCAGGCTTTCTGCACGTCATATGAATCTCAACTTGGCTGCAATTGCAACTCATTTCTAATATTCAGATCAGCAAGATCCAATCTTGTATTAATTGTGTCTTTCGACTTCCCTTTTATGTCTAGAATGGTACAAAGGAGGCTTTCACAGATATTTTTTTCAATGTGCTTGACATCAAGATTGTGCCTCAGCTTCAGAGATGGCCAATATGGTAAGTCCCACAAACAAACCCTTCTACCCCAAATTGGCACACAATTTCCCGAACGCTTCCTTTTCTGTCCAACTCTAACATCTCTAACCTTTTCTAATTCTTCTAGCAACTCTTCTTTGGTGAAAGTACCTGGTTTCACAATACTATCATGGAGAGAGGCAAATTCACTAGCTTTGCACAAACGATGGCCTCTTGGAAGGAAACGACAGTGCCCAATGTAACATAGCTTGCTCCTTATGCCATAGGACAGAGGATTTTTGTCACAATGTAGACAAGCAAAGTATCCACTTGTGGTACGCCCTGATAGAGTACTCAGTGCTGGATAGTCATGAATGCACCACAGAACTGTAGCACGAAGCTTGAATTCTTTTTCGGTGATAGCATCAAGAGTATCCACACCAAACCATAGCTCAAGTAAATCTTCTACAAGAGGCTGCAAGAAGACATCAAAGGCTTTCCCTGGTGAATGAGGTTCGGGAATCAACAAAGCCATCATAAAGTTGGATTCTTGCATGCATAACCAAGGTGGTAGGTTGTATGGAATAACAAAAACATGCCACATGCTATAAGATGAACTCATGTTGCTAAAAGGATTGAAACCATCTGTGGCAAGTCCAAGTCTTAGGTTTCGTGGATCTTCCGCAAAATTGGGCCAGCACTTGTCAAAATCTTCCCATGCATTTCCATCTACAGGATGGGTCATTTCGTTCTCATTATATTTCCTCTTCAACTTATGCCATTGTACGTTCTCAGATGTTTTCTTCGACACAAACATCCTTTGTAGCCTAGGAATCAATGGAAAATGCCGCAATACTTTTGCAGGAACCTTCTTCCTCTCAGGATCTTTCCATCTTGATGCATCACAAACTGGACAATTATCCAATTCTGCGTATGTCTTCCTAAACAACACACAATTGTTTGGGCACACATGAATTGATATATAACCAAGTCCTAATTCACAGAGCATTTTCTTTGCTTCACCATATGATTTTGGAATAGTATTGAACTCTGGGAAAGCTTCTGACAATATCTTCAAAATTGCAGAAAATGCTGAGTTAGTGATACTATAGTATGACTTCACATGGAGGAGCTTGATTACAAATGTCAACCTTGAAAAATTGGTGCAACCAGGATATAGGTCACGCTTAGCCTCTGCAATTAGTTGTTTGATATGTGATGTAGCGTCACTGGATGGGTTTCCATCTTCATGTCCACCATCATTTACATGATCAGAGCTGGCAAGGACCCTTAACATTAGTGTCATCACTTTCCAAAGAATTAGCATTTCCATCCTGATATACAGTTTCCTCCAAAACATGAACCTCGATGGGCTCTCCATGGTTTATCCACCTTGTATATGTACTGGACATGCCATTGATGAGTAGGTGCCTTTCCACTTCATTTTGGTGCAGAGATTGATGGTTCATACACCGAGTACATGGGCATAAAATTTTTTCATCCTCAGCAAACCTCTCTTTGATGAAGTTCATGAAAGACCTGACACCACAAAAATACTCAGGCGTAAAGAGCACACCATGCACCCAACGTCTATCCATCTGCATCAAAAAAGTAGAAATTGCATTTCATCTCAGTTACAACCACTGTTTCAACTATCATAGATCGAACATCGCTAAATTGAATTGCATGACCTTCAATATATATATTCTATACATCTAATAAAGTACTAGCACCAAGGCACACATTAAACTTAACGACTTGTTTGTAATGCATTGTGTAGTGCATACATGTCAGATTCTAAATCAACAAAATTCATTTCAGCATAAGGACCATCGGAACATGTTATAATCAACAAAGTGGAGGGCAGAGGATGCACTCAGACATTCAATCATGGCAATTGGCATTCAAAAGGATAAAGCATTTGGCAACAACATTAATCCATACCAATCGAACTCAGGTGGACTCAGATCTGCAGCTGCTTGTCAGAGGAGAGCTCAGGTGGCCGGCAATGGAGGTGGTGGAGGGGAAGCCTTGACGGAGCCGTGCAGTCCACAGATCGACTTCCCCTCAGTGTCCCCTCGCCGACGCCTACTATGCATACCACTGTCATTGCTGCCCCCTACGCCGCCTGTTCCTCCAGCGCCTACTATACCGCTGCCGCCAACTCCGCCATGGCCTCCTACGCCACCGCTGGCGCCTCACCCACGGCCTCCGCCGCCACTGCAAATAGAGTCCCCGCATCCACTAACCACTATGCTGCGCGGAACAAGGATGGTCGGCACTGATGTACTCTGCTGCATGGACAGGGGCAGCGGCCGACGCGGATAAGCTAGCTAGCTAGTGTACGGTGCCCCGTTGTGGAGATTGTGGCAATCGGGTATCTACATGGCAAGCTTATCCGACTGGAGGTAGGGATAGATTGCGCCTGCTATATCTGTAAGCCGAACTTGACTTGGGTGTTATGGTTGCCGATAGAGATAAGGCAATCGGCCTATAGTCACGGTTTGGTAAGATTGAGGAAACCAACTTAGAATAAGATAGGGTTTCCGACTTGTGAACTCTTCCTCCCAAGACTATATAAGGGGGGTAAGGGGCGTCCCTTGAGGGATATCAGATTCTAGATTAGATATTCCGATAGGAGATTAGAGATTCAACACTAGATCTGAGATACGACTTCATAAGCAAGAGCTTCAGATCACGAGATCAATAAAGACACTCGGCGGATCGAATCCACCGAAACAGGAGTAGGGTATTACCTCACGAGAGGGCCTGAACCTGTCTAAATCTTCTTCTTCCTCTAACCCATTGTTTTTGGCGATCTCGACTGCGACCCCAGAAAAATATATTGCCGAAACCAAGTTTCGACAGTTGGCGCGCCAGGTAGGGGCCGCGCGCCGAGACTTCTTCAACAATCTCGCCAACAAGCGTGATGGGATCTCCCTCAAGACTCGGCGACTTCGCCGCCAACTTCGCCGACGACTCCTCCTTCGACTCGGATTCGAACCAGTCGGAGGGAAAGACCCACTCGGCGCCATTCGGGCTCCCCAACAGCGCCGAGATCTTCGACAACATCTTGAAGACCAAGATGCGATCCACCTTCTCCGACGACGGACTTTACTCGGCACCGTTCGGATTACCGAATGCCGCCAAGATCTGCGCCAATCTCTTCGCCTCCCCGACGGAAGCGATCTATTCTGACGAAGACCTCTCGGTGCCGTTTGGGTTACCAAATGCCGCCGTGATCTACAGCAAACTCCTCTCCCCCGAGTTAGCGGCTATCCACTCAGGAGCCCACTCCCCGCACTCGACTCCTGGATCGAACGATCCAGATCCGGTTACCCAGATCAAGGGAGGTCGCCTGTCATCCTCCCGTCATTCGGCTCCTGCTCATCTTCAGAGCTCAACGGATACCTCAGCTCCGCCGGCTTCGACAATCTCTACGGCATCCCTTCCGACGAAGCCGACAACTCCGACCGCCGCATGGATGTGAGCCGAAGTGCTTGACGTCCTCATGGCCGAGCCGGATGAGTCCGACTCAGCCATGGCCGAAGGCTTGCCGAAGAAGAGCGAGCGGGGTGGAGCTCGAGCGCAAGACGGCCGAGGAGGAGAAACAACGCAAGGACGAGGCGACAAAAGGAAGCAGGATCTACGTACGCCGGACGATCCGCCGAGAGGCCATCCTCCAAACACGGGTTCGCAACACCAACATCTTCCAGACGCCACAGCGAACGCCGTCGCCGCACTCACGCTCTTGGACACCGTCATGGAGACGGCTCCGGCCAACGTGACTCCTATACTTGGATAAGATCAAGACCATCGTCGCCGCCACGGCCAACGGCCATCCCACCACCTCGGCGCAAGGCCGATCGAATCCGTGGCCGAAACGCGAGATAAAAGCCGGCTTTCGCCTCTAAAGTCGGAGACTACGGGAGGCCCGAGCCGGCTCGGTCGTCAACCAGGCCAAGAGGCCCACCTCGCGAGTCCACACCAAGGTACCAAGAACAAACGGCCGACTCCGCGACAAACGAAACGGACGTCCACCCGTCCACCACCGAGTCCGTCGTCGCAAGCGGTGCGGCCTACCCAACCAGCCAACGAAGACCCCGCCGAGTGATCGCGGGAAGTCCTCGATCGCCGCTACCGGGAGCGCGACCGACGCACTCGGGAAGATCGGAGGGGATCACCCGATAGCGGCGACGACGGAGTACCGGCCTTCACTCGGGAACTCCGCCGAGTGCACCGGCCGAGTGGCTTTAAGCCCACAGGATTGAAAGGTACGATGGCAAGACCGACCCGAATCTTGGTTAACCGTATATACCCTTGCCATCCGAGCTGCGGTGGCGACAATAAAGCCATGGCCAATTACCCGCCCGTGGCCCTCGCAAACTCAGCCAGAAATTGGCTCACGAGCCTGCCAAGAGGCTCCATCGGCTCGTGGAGCGGGCGAGGGACCACTTCATCGCCAACTTCCAAGGCACCTTCGAGAGGCCCGCACACACTTCGACCTCTACAACGTCATCCGAAGCGGACGAGCCCCCGAAGGATTATATTCGACGTTTCTCCGAGAAGCGCAACAAGATCCCGAACATCACCGATGACATCATCATCGCCGTCTTCCAGAAGGGAGTCCGTGATGAGCTGCTTATCGGCAAGTTCGGGCGCAAACCGCCGAAGACGGTGAAGCAAATGTTTGAGACGGCAAACTCATACGCTAAATCCAACGACGCCATTAAGGCCGCCCGTCAAGACCGGCCCGACAGAAGGGAGGACAAGCAAGGGAGGAGGAAGCCAAAATCCTAAGAAGGATGGTGGCAACAACGGCAACCAGGGCCGAAAGATCGCAAGCGCCGATCGAAGACCTAGTGGCCGCGACCTCCAATACTCAACGCCGTCCCGAGTCGCGCCTACGACGCCATCATGAACGCCCGGTGCACCCATCATCGAATCATAAGCACGCAGCGAAGGATTGCTTTATCTACAAGCGGTTCCTGAACGTGGCGCAGCTCAACAAGAAGCCGCGACGAGGCTGGCCCATCCGGCGCCAAGAAGAACAACGCGGCTGAAAATGCCGAACCTTTTCAAGACCCAGTGGGGGAGCTCAACCACATCTTCGGGGGTCCGCTAGCCTATGAGTCCAAGAGGAAACAAAAGCTAACCGACCGGGAGGTCAATGCGGCTCAACCCGAAGTCCTCAATATCTCGCGATGGTCGGAAGTGGCCATCACCTTTGACCGCTCGGATCATCCCGACCGAGTGGTTCACCCGGGCGCTACCCACTCGTCCCGGACCCCGTGGTCCACAACATCGCTTAAGCGCGTCCTCATCGATGGGGGCAGCGCCCTCAACATCCTGTTTGCCAAGACCATGGATGAGATGCAGATTCCGAGGGCCGAACTAAAGGCAAGCTCAGCCCCCTTCCACGGGGTTATCCCAGGGCTGTCTTCAACACCACTCAGGCATATCTCCCTCCCAGTCACCTTCGGAGCCCGAGAGAACTTCCGAACGGAGAACGTCACCTTCGAGGTGGCCGACTTCGAAACAACATATCATGCCATCATCGGAAGGCTCGCGCTTGCCAAGTTCATGGCGATCCCTCACTACGCTTACCTCCGCATGAAGATGCCGGGTCCCAACGGCGTCATTACTCTTCGCAGCGACGTGAAGCAAGCCTTCACTGCGACAAGGAGAGCTGCGACATGGCCCAATCTCGCGAGAGATTACGCGGCCAACAAGAAGTCCGATTGGCTGCATCGACTTCGGCAGAGGGCGAAGTCCCGCGGAGAAGATAGCCAAATCGGGATCCGGCGATGCCAAGACCAAGAAGATCTCCCTTGATTCATCCGATCCCTCCAAAACGCCGTAATCGGCGCCGACCTAGATCCCAAATAGGAAAGCGCGCTCGTCACCTTCCTCCAAAATAATAAAGATGTTTTTGCTTGTAAACCATCTGATATGCCTGGAATTCCTAGGGAGGTGATCGAGCACTCTTTAAACGTCAAAGATGACGCCAAACCGATAAAGCAACGATTACGCAGATTCGCACAGGATCGAAAAGACGCGATCAAAGAAGAACTTGCAAAGCTCTTGGCTGTCGGCTTCATTAAAGAAGTCCTTCATCCCGACTGGTTAGCCAACCCAGTCCTGGTCCGCAAGAAAACGGGGCAATGGCGCATGTGCGTTGACTACACCGACCTCAACAAAGCCTGCCCCAAAGATCCGTTCGGGCTGCCTCGCATCGACCAAGTCGTCGACTCAACAGCCGGCTGCGAACTCTTGAGTTTCTTGGATTGTTACTCGGGCTATCACCAAATCAGCTTGAAAGAATCCGACTGCTTGAAAACATCGTTCATCACGCCTGTGGAGATTATGGCAATCGGGTATCCACACGGCAAGCTTATCCGACTGGAGATAGGGATAGGTTGTGCCTACCAAATATGTAAACCAACTATGACTTGGGTATTACGTTGCCGATTAGATAAGACAATGGCTCATAGTCTTAGTTTGGTAAGATTAAGGAAACCGACTTAGAGTATGATAGGGTTTCCGATTTGTAAGCCCACCTCCCAAGACTATATAAGGGGGGTAAGGGGCGTCCCTTGAGGGATATCAGAGTTGATGAGCAAGAGTTTTAGACTTTAGGAGCTACAGATCTTGAGATCAATATACACTCGGCGGATCGAATCCACCGAAACAGGAGTAGGGTATTACCTCACGAGAGGGCCTAAACCTGTCTAAATCTTCTTTTCCTTCTAACCCATTGTGCTTGGCGATCTTGACTGCACCCCCAATTTTCTATTGCCGAAACCGAGTTTCGACAGTTGGCGCGCCAGGTAGGGGACCGCGCGTCGAGACTTCTTCAACAAATATCGCCGACAAGCGTGATGGGATCTCCTTCAAGACTCGGCGACTTCGCTGCCAACTTCGCCGACGACTCCTCCTTCGACTCGGATTCGAACCAGTCGGAGGGAAAGACCTACTCGGCTCCATTCGGGCTCCCCAACAGCGCCGAGATCTTCGACAACATCTTGAAGACCAAGATGCGATCCACCTTCTCCGACGACGGACTTCACTCGGCACCATTCGGATTACCGAATACCGCCGAGATCTGCGCCAATCTTCCCGCCTCCCCGACGGAAGCGATCTATTCCGACGAAGACCTCTCGGTGCCGTTTGGGTTACCAAATGCCGCCGAGATCTACAACAAACTTCTCTCCCCCGAGTCGGCGGCGATCCACTCGGAGGAGCCTACTCCCCCAAGCTCTGACTCGGACTGGAACGATCCAGATCCGGGTTACCCAGGATCAAGGGAGGTCGCTGTCATCCCGTCATTCGGCTCCTGCTCATCTTCAGAGCTCAATGGATACCTCAGCTCCGCCGGCTTCGACAATCTCTACGGCATCCCTTCTGACAAAGCCGACAACTCCGACTGCCGCATGGACTGTGAGCCGAAGTGCTTCGACGTCCTCATGGCCAAGCCAGATGAGTCCGACCCAGCCATGGCCAGAAGGCTTGCCGAAGAAGAGCGAGCCAGGGTGGAGCTTGAGCGCAAGACAGCCGAGGAGGAGAAACAACGCAAGGACGAGGCTGACAAAAGGAAGCAGGATCTACGTGCAGCCGGACGATCTGCCCAGGAGGCCATCCTCCAAACACGGGTTCGCAACACCAACATCTTCCAAACACCACAGCAGCACGCTGTTGCCGCACTCACGCTCTTGGACACCGTCATTGAAACGGCACCCGCCAACGTGACTCCGATACTCGACAAGATAAAGACCATCGTCGCAGCCACAGCTAACGGCCACCTCACCACCTCGGCACGAAGGCCGACTGAATCTGTGGCCGAAACGCCAGACAAGAGCCGGCTTCCGCCTCTAAGGTCAGGAGACTATAAGAGGCCCGAGACAGATCGGTCGACGACCAGGCCAAGAGGCCCACCTCGCGAGTCCACGCAGAAGTACCAGGAGCAAACGGTCGACTCCCTCGACAAACGACATGGACGTCCACCCGTCCACTACCGCGTCTGCCGCAACAACAGCTCCAGCTACCCAACCAGCCAACCAAAGACCCCGCCAAGTGATCTACGGGAAGTTCTCGATCGCCGCTACCAGGAGCGGGACCGACGCACTCGGGAAGATCGGAAGGGATCACCCGATAGTGGCGACGACGGAGTGCCGGCCTTCACTCGGGAGCTTCGCCGAGTGCATTGGCCGAGTGGTTTCAAACCCACAGAATCGAAAGGTACGACAGCAAGACCGACCCCGAGTCATGGCTTACCGTCTACACCCTCGCCATCCGCGCAGCGGTGACGACACCAAAGCTATGGCCAATTATCTTCCGGTGGCCCTCGCCAACTTCGCAACGGCTCATGAGCCTGCCAAGAGGCTCAATCGGCTCGTGGGGCGAGCTAAGGGACCACTTCATCGCCAACTTCCAAGGAACCTTCGAGAGGCCCAGCACACACTTCGATCTATACAACGTCATCCAGAAGCCGGACGAGCCCTTGAAGGATTACATCCGGCGCTTCTCCGAAAAGCGCAACAAGATCCCCAACATCACCGATGACATCATCATCGCCGCCTTCCAGAAGGGAGTCCGTGATGAGCTGTTAATTGGAAAGTTTGGGCGCAAGCCACCGAAGACGGTGAAGCAAATGTTTGAGACGGCGAACTCCTACGCCAAGTCCAACGATGCAATCAAGGCGGCACGCCAAGACCGGCCTGACAAAAGGGATGACAAGCACTCGGAAGGAAGCCGGCATCCGAGGAAGGATAACGGCAGCAGCAATCAGGCCCAGAAAGATCGCAAGCGCCGGCACGAAGACCTGGTTGCCACAACATCCGATTCTCAACACCGCGTCGAGTTGCGGCTTACGACGCGATCATGAATGATCGTGAACGCTCAGTAAACGCATCATCTGCACGCAATTCGCAGAGTAATATGCGGCACGGTTAAACAAGAAGCCGACTAATGAAACCGGTCCATCCGGAACCAAGAAGAACAACCCGACTGGAAATTCGGAGCCTTTTCAAAACCACGTGGGCGAGCTGAATCACATCTTCGGGGGCTGCAGGCTTATGAGTCCAAGAGGAAGCAAAAGCTGATGGACCGTGAGGTCAACGCGGCACAACCCGAAGTCCCACAACATCTACGATGGTCGGAGGTGGCCATCACGTTTAATCGCTCGGATCATCCTGACCGAGTGGTTCACCCAGGGCAGTATCCCTTGGTACTTCACCTGGTGGTTCAGAACATCAAGCTGAAGTGCATCCTCATCGATGGGGGCAACGTCCTCAATCTGCACTCGGGCAGATCGCCCTTCCAGTCACCTCCGGAGTTCGCGAGAATTTCCAAACGGAGAATACCACCTTCGGGGTGGTCGACTTCAAAGACGACCTACCACGCGATCATCGGAAGGCCTGCACTCGCCAAATTCATGGCGATACCACACTACACTTACCTCTGTGTGAAGATGCCTGGCCCTAACGGTGTCATCACCCTGCGCAGCGACGTCAAACAAGCCTTCACCTGCGACGAAGAAAGCTGTGATATGGCCCAATCTTGTGAGAGATCACGTCGCCAGGAAGAAATCCGACTGGCTACATCAACATCTGAAGAGGGTGAAATTTCTACAAGGAGGATAGCCAAGTCGGGACATGGCGACGCCAAAACGAAGAAGATCTTCCTTGATCCAGTCGGCAAGATATCTCCAAGGACTTAGAAGATACCATAGTCGCAATGTTCGGACGCGAGCTTTCATTGTCGATGATTTTGTTCTACGCAAGATCCAGACCACCAAGGACCATCATAAATTATCTCCACTATGGGAAGGACCATACATAATTGCTGAGGTGACTCGGCCAGGAGCATTTCGACTAAAGCGCGAAGATGGATCTATGGTGGAGAACTCCTGGAATATTGAACATCTTCAACGATACTATGCTTAAATTGCCGTAAGTTTTATGTTGTTCTTGACTCAACCTTAAGCAAGATGACTTTTGAGTTGACATGGGCTGCATACGTGTCAATAAAGCATGGTTTTCTTCGACAACTTGTTTATATTTGGTTTATCATTGTTTAATGTTTCTTGATTTGAGTTTAATAGATAAGGACTGAGAATTTTTTGATGATCTAATCAAGTTTTAGGCTTGGTGACAGTCGGACGAAAATTACTTAAGAAATTTTCTACGAAGACTCGGGTCAAGGCATTAACATAAATAAGCTAGATACCTACAAGTTCACATCGGAGGCATAAAGAGACCAAGATGATTAGATGAAGTGGCGGGGACGACCTCGAAGCTTCGTAAAAAGACTTGAGGGCTTTTGCTAAGTCGTCTCGTGATTGGGCCGAGCCCATGAGAGACTTGCGGCCCAGCTAAGGTGTGGCTTGACACGTGTCCTTAGGGACTTAAGTGGATGGACTTAAGCAGATTAGCCTTGGCAATATGCACGTGTCACATAACCCAATACCTTTAAAATCCTTTCATACCGCGGTTTGCATAACTTCATGAGAAGTTGGCACGATGCAATTTGAAAGATGACAAACAGTTAAGCTTTTCATGGTTGTCCTGATGACACGGACTGTTTGGTTTCTAAGCATTTGATTAAATGATTATATCAATGCTATTTTTCCACCTTGGTGAAGATCTTTTTTAGATTAAGACCAATATTATGGCAGGAGCTATTTAATATTTTGGTCATATTTTTCGATGACTGAAAAATTTGTTTACCCATGAGGGTTGACTAAATTATTTGTCCCGAGATGACTCGGGCAAGTTAACTCGGATAAGCATGAGCTTGCCGAGTGTTTTTACCCATGAGGGTTGATAAAGATTATTTGTCCCGAGATGACTCGGACAAGTTAACTCGGATGAGCATGAGCTTGCCGAATGTTTTTTACCCACGAGGGTTGATTAAATAATTTGTTCCGAGATGACTCGGACAAGTTAACTCGGATGAGCATGAGCTTGCCGAGTGTTTTTTACCCATGAGGGTTGATGAGATTATTTGTCCCGAGATGACTCGGCAAGTTAACTCGGATGAGCATGAGCTTGCCGAGTGTTTTTACCCACGAGGGTTGATTAGATTATTTGTCCCGAGATGACTCGGACAAGTTAACTCGGATAAGCATGAGCTTGCCGAGTGTTTTCTGCCCACGAGGGTCGATTGAGCTATTTGTTCCGAGATGACTCGGGCAAATCAACTCGGATAAGCACGAGTTTGCCGAGTGAATTAATTTCTTACCTATAAGGGTTGATTAAATTGTTTGTTCGAGACGACTCGGGCGAACTTACTCGGATAAGCATGAGCTTGCCGAGTGATGTGATTTTTATAACTGCTTTAGCTTGAGCTAAGCATTTATAAGAGAATTATTTGTTCCGAGATGACTCGGGCAAATTTCCGGGATGACTCGGGAGGATCAGCTCGGATAAGCATGAGCTTACCAAGCGAATTGATTTTTTACCCATGAGGGATGATTGAAATATTTGTTCCGAGATGACTCGGGCAGATCCACTCGAGATAAGCATGAGCTTACCGAGTGCTTTTCACCCACGAGGGTTGATTGAGTTATTTGTTCGAGATGACTCGGGCAAATTCACTCGGACGAGCACGAGCTTGCCGAGTGATGAGGTTGCTTTAGCTTGAGCTAAGCATCTACATAAGAATAATTTTTATAGTTCTTGACTATATGTCGGGCTACACCTAATTAGGTGCATCGGAGATGCACCTAGATATTTATTTTTAGAATTTTTGAGATATTATCCAGCCCTTCACAGTCTTTGGAGCCACTCGGGAAGATTCAGGCAGAGATGATGGAATCACTCAGCGCCAGGAGCACTTGGCTAAAGAGGTTTTTGGCTACATACTATTTTGGTTTGAAGCTGAGTTGTCTCGTCGACTGAAAAGGACTCGGGGGCTACTGTGGAGATTATGGCAATCGGGTATCCACACGGCAAGCTTATCCGACTGGAGATAGGGATAGGTTGTGCCTACCAAATATGTAAACCAACTATGACTTGGGTATTACGTTGCCGATTAGATAAGGCAATGGCTCATAGTCTTAGTTTGGTAAGATTAAGGAAACCGACTTAGAGTATGATAGGGTTTCCGATTTGTAAGCCCACCTCCCAAGACTATATAAGGGGGGTAAGGGGCGTCCCTTGAGGGATATCAGAGTTGATGAGCAAGAGTTTTAGACTTTAGGAGCTACAGATCTTGAGATCAATATACACTCGGCGGATCGAATCCACCGAAACAGGAGTAGGGTATTACCTCACGAGAGGGCCTGAACCTGTCTAAATCTTCTTTTCCTTCTAACCCATTGTGCTTGGCGATCTTGACTGCACCCCCAATTTTCTATTGCCCAATTTGGGGCTTACTGCTACATCACCATGCCTTTTGGCCTCAAGAACGCCGGAGCCACATACCAGCGCATGATCCAAAGATGTTTCCAGACGCAGATCGGCAAGAACGTTGAAGCTTACGTCGACGATGTTGTCATCAAGTCCAAGCGAAAAGAAGACCTGATCGCCAACTTAGAAGAAACCTTTGCAAACATCCGGGCCTTCGAATGAAGTTGAACCGGAGAAGTGCACCTTCGGCGTCCCATCAGGCAAACTGCTCGGCTTCATGGTATCACACCGCGGCATTGAAGCAAATCTGGAGAAGATCAACGCTATCTTAAACATGAAACCCGAGTAACCGAAGGACGTCCAAAAGCTCACTGGCTGCATGGCGGCGCTAAGCCGTTTCATATCCCGACTCGGCGACGAGGCATGCCCTTCTTCAAAGCGCTAAAGAAGACAGACGACTTCCAGTGGACCACGAAGCCGACAAGGCCTTTGAAGATTTCAAAGAATTCCTTACCACGCCACCCGTCTGGCTTCGCCTCAACCCCAGGAACCCCGTTGCTGTACGTCTCGACCACTCACCAAGTGGTTAGTACGGTCCTTGTGGTCGAACGCGGAGAAGAAGGACGGGCCGAAGATTCAAAGGCCAATTTACTTTGTTAGCGAAGTATTGGCAGGAGCCAAAATTCGCTACCCTCGGTACAAAAATTGCTTTATGGTGTTCTAATAACCGCGAGGAAATTGGCACACTACTTTCGGGTCACTCGGTCACCGTCGTCACCTCTTTCCCACTCGGCGACGTCATCCACAACCGCGAGGCAACCGGGCGAATCGCCAAGTGGGCCCTAGAGCGATGCCGGACTTAACTTTTAAGCCCGGACGTCCATTAAGTCACAAGCCTTAGCGGACTTCCTAGCCGAGTGGGTGAACAGCAAGAACACGTGCCTCGAGAAGACCTTCAACACTGGACCATGCATTTTGACGGATCCAAGAGGATCACCGGCTTGGGAGCAGGAGTCGTGCTGATCTCCCCGACTGGGGAAAGGCTAAGATATGCCCTTCACCTCCACTTCTCCGCCTCATACAACGTCGCCGAGTACGAAGCTCTTCTACATGGATGCGCCTCGCAGTCTCACTCGGGATTCGTCGACTTATTGTGAAAGGCGACTCCCAGTGGTCGTCAATCAAGTGATGAAGGACTGGTCCCGCTTAAATGACACTATGGAGGCCTACCGACAAGAGGTCCGCAAGCTTGAGGACAAGTTTGATGGGCTAGAACTCTCACATGTCCCGAGACATAACAACGAAGCTGCCGATGAGCTAGCACAGTTCGGATCTAAGCGTGAAGCTGCTCCAACAGACGTCTTCGTCGAGCATCTCTACGAATCAACCGTCACGACAAAGACGACTTCTAACGAACAAACCGCCAACGAAGTCGCCATGACCGACACCGGCGGAGGACGCCGCTCATCAAATTCTTAACTCAGCAAGAGCCTGGATGACCGGGATGAAGCGAACGCGTCCGGCGTCGTTCCCAAGCATACGTCATTGTCGACTCCGATCTATACAAGAGAAGCCCCTCCGGAATTCTAATGAGGTGCATCACACCCGAAGAAGGGAAACAATTACTCCAAGATATCCACTCGGGCATATGCGGAAGCCACGCGGCAGACGCACTGGTCGGCAAAGCTTACGGGCAAGGATTCTTCGGCTTACCGCGGTCTCCGACGCGGACAAAGTCGTAAGAACTGCGAAGGCCTGCGTTTTCGCCGACAAAGCCATGTCCCAGCCCAAGAGCTTCAAACAATCCCACTTTCCTGGCCGTTCGCGGTATGGGGGCTGGACATGGTTGGCCCTTTAAAGAAAGCTCCAGGAGGTTTCACACACCTCTTCGTCGCAATCGACAAGTTCTCCAAGTGGATTGAAGCCAAGCCGGTTGCCACAATCACTGCTGACAAAGCACGAGACTTTTTCCTCAACATCGTGCACCGCTTCGGCGTCCCAAACAGAATCATAACTGATAATGGGACTCAATTCACGGGGGGCATCTTGAAGGAATTCTGCGAAGACTTTGGAATCAAAATCTGCTATGCATCAGTAGCTCACCCTAAAAGTAATGAGCAAGTCGAGCGAGCCAACGGCATGGTCCTTCAAGGCATCAAGGCTCGCGTTTTCGACCGGCTGAGCCCTTACGCCGGCAAGTGGGTCCAAGAACTTCCCTTGGTTCTATGGTCACTGCGAACCACACCCAGTCGAGTCGTCCGGCCGCGTTCTCACGCCTCGCTCCGATGCGCCCGACCGCAGCCGATCAAGAGCGCGCAACGTAGCAGCGCCTCTACCGGTATCCACACGTCCGGGGACAGAACACTGTACACCCGTGTGCTAGCACGCGATGCAAGGCTAGGGTTTGGCTCGAAAGTGGGGAGGGTTTCCGTGGAGATTGATCTCGGCGACTTCGTTGCACGCGATGCAATTGACGTCTCACGGCTCTCCACCCCTCCCTCCTTTATATAGAGTTGGCCGGCGGGACTAGTGGCCGATTAGGACTCTATTTTGAATCGGATCTCATCCGTATCTCATAGAGTTGGCCGCCCCACACGTCGTAAGCCCATAGGACTCTATCCGATCGGATTCCTATCCGATCGAGCCGTATCCGAGTCCAACTCGAATATCTATTCTATCCCCTTAAGCGTGCGACCCGTAGGTTCAGGTATACTCGGTTTCGGCTATAGTCTAACTTAGCCGATCGTCGGCTCGAGTCCAACTCGCCGCACTTGTCAATGCGGCGCCTAGCAGCACATATTGACACCATAGTATACAAGAATATAATATCGGCTCGAACCTGTAATGTGTACACAAATCCCTTTGCCTCACGATACCGTTAAGCTATAGGCAAGATGTGTGCCATCCCTTCAATAGCTTAACCATTCACTCGAACCGTATTGGATTATCTCGTTGATTGACTCCTCAATCAACTTAGCATGGCCATGCATTTCCATAATCCATTACCTCGAGGGGCCCAGAGAGATCTCTCCAAAGGAGGGGCAAATTCCATCTTGATCACTCACATCCCACTCCATGTTTCATAGCAAACCCGAAAACTACCTTTATAACTATCCGATTACGGAATAGCGTTTGGTAGTCCCAAAGTAGGCTACTACACATGTTGGAATCCATGGTGATCTCAGGTCTAAGGACTTTGTACCAACACTACCCGAGACCAACTAATGGCACATTAATTCTGTAGTGTCTCATGGTGGGTCTATCCAACAATGTGTTCTCTAACACATATGTCCATGTTTATTGATTTGGTATCTCCATACCCATGATCTATGAGACATGATCATCAATCAATAAACATGCCGATCTTAGAATCATATTTGTTCCAACAATATGACATATGATCGAGGATCGTTTAGAAATAGATTCATACATATCGAGTCTCATAAATAAGTCACGTACTTATTGATCCATACAAGATGTCTATTTCATGGAACCGAATAACACTTTATTCATTTATACATAAACATTGACGTGATATCCAACATCTCCATGTTGCCTCTAGTGCATATCACTAACAATCTCCCACTTGCACTAGAGTCAATCATGTAAGTATCTAATACCCATTGCTCTTGTGTGCGCCTCATGCTTCGGGGGAGAGGTTTTGTCGGCGGATCGGCTATGTTGAGATCCGTGTGCACTTTGCATATCTTGACATCACTCTCGTCGACAATCTCGCGGATGAGATGATATCGCCGAAGTATGTGTTTGGACTTCCGATGTGACCTCGGCTCCTTGGCTTGCGCAATGGCTCCACTATTGTCACAATAGAGAGACATTGGACCGTCGTACTAGTCATCACACCAAGCTCGAAACGAATTTCTTGATCCAAACAGCCTCCTTTGCAGCTTCGAAGCAGCAATGTACTCGGCCTCCGTTGTAGAATCAGCAACGGTATCCCGCTTGGAACTCTTCCAGTGACGCGCCTCCGTTCGGGCGAGAACACGAACCCAGATTGCAATCTATAATCATCCTTGTCCGTTTGGAAGCTAGCATCGGTGTAACCACTTACAACGAGCTCTTCTTCACCTCCATAGACTAGGAACATATCCTTAGTTCTTCTCAAGTACTTAAGGATATTCTTTACGGCGATCCAGTGACCTTCACTGGATCGCGGTATCTGCTCGTAGCACTCAAAGCGTACGAGACATGCGGGCGTGTACAAAGCATGGCATACATGATGGATCCAATTGCCGAAGCATATGGAACCATACCCATCTTATTCCGCTCATCATGTGTCCGAGGACACCGATTCTTGCTAAGATTGATGCCATGTGACATAGGCAAGAAACCTTTCTTGGAATCATGCATGTTGAACCTTTTCAACACCTTGTCAATGTATGTACTTTGGCTTAATCCAATTAGCCTCTTGGATCTATCTCTATAGATCCGAATGCTAATATATATGCTGCCTCCCTAAGTCTTTCATGGAAAAACTATTTTTCAATGAAGACTTGACGGATTCAAGCATAGGGATATCATTTCCAATCGTAATATGTCATCCACATATAAGATTAGAAATACAATTGCGCTCCCATGACCTTTTTGTAAACACAGGCCTCTTCTTCATTTTTGATGAAACCAAACCCTTTGATTACTTCATCAAAACGAATATTCCAACTCCGAGATGCTTGCTTCAATCCATAAATGGATTTCGTAGCTTGCATATCTTTCCAGCGATTCTGGATCGACAAAACCCCGAGGTTGTATCATGTATACATCCTCGCTTAGGTTTCCATTCAGGAAAGCCGTTTTGACATCCATCGCCATATCTCATAATCGAAATATGCAGCAATCGCTAGCATAATCCGAATAGATTTAAGCATTGCGACGGGCGAGAAGGTTTCATCATAATCAACTCCTTGAATCTGTTTAAAACCTTTCGCCACCAATCGCGCCTTATAGATGTGAACATTTCCATCCATATCGGCCTTTTCTTAAAAACCCATTTACACTCAATGGTTTTGACACCATCAGTGGATCAACCAAGTTCCAAACTTGATTGTCGTACATGGATTCTATTTCGGATTTCATGGCTCCAAGCCACTTGTTGGAATCGGGTCCCACCATCGCTTCCTCATAGGTCTTAGGTTCATCGTTGTCCAACAACAATATATCACGTTGTTCCGCACTGTGTACTGTCGGTGCACGACGTGATCTTTCGGACCTCCGTGGGCTGGTGTATCTACAACCGGTGGCGCAACACTTTGCACCTCTGTTGTGGTTCGTGGTCGCGAAACATTTTCTCGGTGTTTCTTGAACTTCTTCAAGATGCACCCTGCTCCCACTAACCCTTCTTGAAAGAAACTCTTTCTCTAAGAAGACACCGTGTCGGGCGACAAACACTTTGCCTTGTTCCCGATTATAAAAGTAATATCCCTTAGTTTCCTTAGGATATCCCACAAAGAAGCACTTGTCGATTTGGGTGTGAGCTTGTCGATCGTAAACGTTTTACATAAGCTTCGCATCCCCATATTTTGAGAAAAGACAAACTAGGGGTTGCCCTGTCCATATCTCATATGGTGTCTTTTCAACCGACTTAGATGGAACTCTATTTAGTGTGAGCGCAATGTTTCAAGAGCATATCCCCGAAAGATAACGGAAGATCACTTTGGCTCATCATCGACCGCACCATGTCCAACAAGGTGCGATTTCTCCGTTCGGACACTCCGTTCCATTGTGGAGTTCTGGCGGAGTTAGCGTGGAACAATTCCACAATCTTTCGGATGATTACCAAACTCTTGGCTCAAGTATTCCCCTCCACGATCGATCGTAGAAACTTGATTGTTTTCCCTAAATGATTCGTACTTCATTCTGGAATTCTTTGAACTTTTCAAAGGATTCGGACTTATGCCTCATCAAGTAGATATAACCATATCTACTAAAGTCATCGGTAAAGGTAATGAAGTACGATAACCACCTCGGCCGTTGAGCTCATTGGTCCACATACATCGGTATGTACGAGTGCCAACAAGTCACTTGCTCTTTCACTGTGTCCGTGAAAGGTGCCTTTGTCATCTTACCAAGTAAACAAGACTCACATGTCTCAAATGATTCAAAATCAAAAGAGTGAAGCAATCCATCCTTATGGAGCTTCTCCATGCGTTTCTTATTTATATGGCCTAAGCGACAATGCCGATAAACGTGGGGTTTATATCATTAGAGAGTTGTCTTTCGTATTAATGTTATAGATGGGAGACGCTTCAAGATTCAAAACGTATAATCCATTCACCAATGGAGCATGAAAATAGAACATATCTCGAGATATATTGAACAACCATTGTTCATTGATCTAAAATCATATCCTTCCGCTTGCAAACATGAAGCGGAAATAACGTTTTGACATAGTGTTGGAACACAATAACAATTATTCAATTCCAAAACTAATCCGAAGGTAGATGAAGTGGTGCTGTGCCGAAGCAACCGTAGCAACGCTTGCTCCATTGCCGACGCGCAGTTCACCTCGCCCCTTCTCAATCCTCTACTTCTTCTCATTCCCGCAACGATTTGCAAATATGAGCTACGATCCGGTATCAAATACCCAAGAGTCGTAGGTGAAGTAGCAAGATTAATGTCTATAACATTAATACCGAAGCGAAGTCGTACTTTGCTTCTTCTTGAGATCCTCCATGTACTTCTTGCGGTTCCTTTTCCAGTGGCTGTCTCCTTGCGGTAGAAGCAAACGGCATCGATGCCGCCGACCCCTTCTTGCCCTTCTTTGCATTAGAGGCACTCGCGATCTCATCGGGAGTTAACTTTCTCTTGGTGCAAAGCTTCTTGACAGTGGTTTGCGCTTAGCCTTCGCATCATCATCACATGATGACCGTTTTCTGGATACTCTCCTCGCTGTCTTTAGCATCCCATGCAATTCAGCCAAGGTCCTATCCATATTGTTCATGTGATAATTTAATATGAATGGCTCGAAGCTCGGAGGGAGCGGCGGAGAATCACATCGTAGCCAACTCTTGGCTAAGGGGAAAACCCAGTTTTCCGGACTCTCAATGTAGCCAATCATCTTTATCACATGCGGACGACGGGATTCCCTCAACAAGCTCGCACGCAAACAAGGACTTTGAGGTGTTGAACCTCTCGGCCCGAGCTTGGTTCTCAAACATGCCACGCAGTCCCGAATAATAGTGTGAGCATCTTGCTCTCATATTGCTTCGAAGCTCGGGGACATTGTAGCAAGCATGAGACGGCTTATATCTAGGGCATCATTAGTGTGCTTCTCATAAGCCCTCCGTGCAGTTGCGGTGGCATTAGTTGGCAAATCCTCGGGATAGGGTACTTCAAGAACGTACTCCTTACGCTCTTGCTTGAGAACAATTCTCAAGTTGCGATACCAATCCATAAAGTTTGTTCCATTTAATTTTTCCTTTTCGAGAATAGATCGCAAATTAAAGGTGCGGGTGTAGTATTAGCCGCCATTTATTCTACAAAGAAAAGGCAAAGTTTAGCACAATGTTTATGCTATGTCTATTGTTAAACAATTTAACATTAGACTCCCATTACGTATTTTCCACCTTCCCTCTAGGTTACGTATTGGGTCAAGATCCACATGTTAATTAATTTTCTAGTGAGCTTTGGCATCACTTTGCTAGAAAATTAGTAACATCGGTAAGCAACACCTTGCTAATCACATCTCTATGTGACTCTTGTTGTTGGTGTGGCATCTCCATGCCCCGGCGCCAACCAATGCCCCAAGGCCCAAAAGCTGTTTTGATAGCCTTGTTAAGTAAACCAAATGCTCCTGCATGTATATGTCTGACATATACCCCCTCGTGTTATGATAGAGAATGGCACTCTGCTTTGGCAGACCCACCATTGACGAGCATAACGGTGACGGTGCAACATTTGGAAGGGCATCATTACTACTTAATTTTGAGAGGGATGCTATCCTATCAAACAAACATATCACATATGAAATCAAGAAGAATAGCATATAATGAAATAGTATGGCCCCCTTCACATGGTGATCTCCATCTCCATGTCGGCGCGAGGATCTCCATCTTCGGCACCATATTCCAAGTGTCGAATGCTTGATATCTTCAAACTAAGCTACTACTATAGAAGCTCTAATTGAAGATTACATCGACTCGCAGTCGTGAAAGAATATTACAAGCATTGCATGTATGAAAGAATATTACGGGATTGCACATATGAAAGAATATTACATGCATCACATGCATCTCATACATCTCATACATACAATAGGGCCATACCATCTCAAAGCATTCTCGGAAAAACAAGTTAGGCGTAGAAACGTTTTCTACCTATCGCGAGCTACGGCATCGAGACGACCTATAAGGGGGTACGCACGGGGGTAATCACATTATACCGTTCCGATACACTATCAAGGAACGCTATCTCGAACCCAACTCAAACCGAGTTATTTGGAAATTGCTTCGACGTAATCACATTACACCGTTCCGATACACTATCAAGGAACGCAATTACCATTAACTCTCCTCAACAGATCCCGTTAAACCGATTGATCTAATCAACCCGTGCGCAAAACTTGTTCCAGATCCAATCTAAAACCCGAACTAAGCAAGATTAGCTCTGATACCACTGAAGGGTTACGCGGAAGCTACGCTAGCCGAAAACAAAAATTTCTACCGCGCAAACCAGGAACACTTGCAAGTAAGGGCCGATAGATCGTTACCGATTGGAGTAGAGTGCAGCGGAATAGCCAATCAGGGCAATCCGATCCGGAACAGTGTAGCCGATTCCCGGAGACAGCCGATTCGCCAATCAGCCGATTCGAGTCGTCCGGCCGCGTTCTCACGCCTCGCTCCGATGCGCCCGACCGCAGCCGATCAAGAGCGCGCAACGCCCGCCTCTACCGGTATCCACACGTCCGGGGACAGAACGCCGTACACCCGTGTGCTAGCACGCGATGCAAGGCTAGGGTTTGGCTCGAAAGTGGGGAGGGTTTCCGTGGAGATTGATCTCGGCGACTTCGTTGCACGCGATGCAATTGACGTCTCACGGCTCTCCACCCCTCCCTCCTTTATATAGAGTTGGCCGACCGGGACTAGTGGCCGATTAGGACTCTATTTTGAATCGGATCTCATCCGTATCTCATAGAGTTGGCCGCCCCACACGTCGTAAGCCCATAGGACTCTATCCGATCGGATTCCTATCCGATCGAGCCGTATCCGAGTCCAACTCGAATATCTATTCTATCCCCTTAAGCGTGCGACCCGTAGGTTCAGGTATACTCGGTTTCGGCTATAGTCTAACTTAGCCGATCGTCGGCTCGAGTCCAACTCAGCCGACTGTCAATAGCGGCGCCTAGCAGCACATATTGACACCATAGTATACAAGAATATAATATCGGCTCGAACCTGTAATGTGTACACAAATCCCTTTGCCTCACGATACCGGTTAAGCTATAGGCAAGATGTGTGCCATCCCTTCAATAGCTTAACCATTCACTCGAACCGTATTGGATTATCGTCGTTGATTGACTCCTCAATCAACTTAGCATGACCATGCATTTCCATAATCCATTACCTCGAGGGGCCCAGAGATATCTCTCCAAAGGAGGGGCAAATTCCATCTTGATCACTCACATCCCACTCCATGTTTCATAGCAAACCCGAAAACTACCTTTATAACTATCCGATTACGGAATAGCGTTTGGTAGTCCCAAAGTAGGCTACTACACATGTTGGAATCCATGGTGATCTCGGGTCTAAGGACTTTGTACCAACACTACCCGAGACCAACTAATGGCACATTAATTCTGTAGTGTCTCATGGTGGGTCTATCCAACAATGTGTTCTCTAACACATATGTCCATGTTTATTGATTTGGTATCTCCATACCCATGATCTATGAGACATGATCATCAATCAATAAACATGCCGATCTTAGAATCATATTTGTTCCAACAATATGACATATGATCGGGATCGTTTAGAAATAGATTCATACATATCGAGTCTCATAAATAAGTCACGTACTTATTGATCAATACAAGATGTCTATTTCATGGAACTGAATAACACTTTATTCATTTATACATAAACATTGACGTGATATCCAACATCTCCATGTTGCCTCTAGTGCATATCACTAACAGTCCCGGCCCAAGAGCTTCAAACAATCCCACTTTCCCGGCCGTTCGCGGTATGGGGGCTGGACATGGTTGGCCCTTTAAAGAAAGCTCCGGAGGTTTCACACACCTCTTCGTCGCAATCGACAAGTTCTCCAAGTGGATTGAAGCCAAGCCGGTTGCCACAATCACCGCGACAAAGCACGAGACTTTTCCTCAACATCGTGCACCGCTTCGGCGTCCCAAACGAGAATCATAGCGATAATGGGACTCAATTCACGGGGGCATCTTGAAGGAATTCTGCGAAGACTTTGGAATCAAAATCTGCTATGCATCGTAGCTCACCCTAAAAGTAATGAGCAAGTCGAGCGAGCCAACGGCATGGTCCTTCAAGGCATCAAGGCTCGCGTTTTCGACCGCAGTGAGCCCTTACGCCGGCAAGTGGGTCCAAGAACTTCCCTCGGTTCTATGGTCACTGCGAACCACACCCGGTCGGGCCACCGGCCAAACTCCTTTCTTTTTGGTTTATGGCGCGAAGCCATGTTGCCAAACGAGATGGAGTACGAGTCCCTCCGGGTCCGCAGCTTCAACGATGAACGCTACGATCCCGACCGAGTGGATGACCTCACCCGATTTGAAGAGGCCCGCGAGGCAGCCCTCATCCGTCGGCCGATACCTTCAAGGGCTCGGAAGATACCACGGTCGCAACGTGCGAGCGCGAGCTTTCATCGTTGGCGACTGGTCCTACGCAAGATCCAGACCACCAAAGACCGACACAAGTTATCTCCCTTATGGGAAGGACCGTACATAATCGCTGAAGTAACTCGGCCCGGTGCTTACCGGCTAAAGCACGAAGACGGGTCAATGGTAGAGAACTCCTGGAACATCGAGCATCTTCGACGATTTTATGCCTAATATGGCTAAGGCCTCATGTTTTCCTTGATTGCCAACCTCAAGCAAGATGACTTCTTGAGCTAGCGGTCGGGGCGTACACATATCAATAAAGCTCAAGTTTTCCTCATCAACTTTTGTGCATAATTTGGTTTATCATTGTTTAATGTCCTTTGACTTGAGCTCGGTGTCTAAGGACGAGAGTTTTCCGATGACCTAATCGAGCCTAGGCTTGATGACGCGACGAAAACTACTTAAGAAATTTCACGCAAAAGCTCGAATCAAGGCATTGACATAAACAAACCAAAAATAGTCACAAAGTTCCACGTCAAAGTGTTACGGTTACATGACATTTACAAGGCAAAGTCAGAATACAATTCAGAGCTTGAAGTTGTTTACTACATCCAGAGATATCTTCTTCGCCGCCTCTTGCACTTCACTCAGCATATCTAAGGCCTGCTCGTCCATTGTTCCCTCAGCGAAGCCCTCCCCGATTGAATGGATATCCACTCGGGGTAGAGGGACTTGGTCGTGCAAGAGCCGAGACCAGCCCCCATGTTGGCCGCTTGGTGATATTCTTCGAGATATCGTTCGGAGGCCCGAAGCTTGTCGAAGATCTCGATTGGCTCCAGCGAACGGCCCCAACTCCTTGATCGAACAAGGACAGCAAGATCGGCGTGGCGGCGTTGGCAACCTCTTCCCGTATCTCGTCCCTGGATTTGACCCGCCCAAGCAAGACGTCGTATTGGGCTCGGGTCTTCATCTTATAAGCTGCAAGAAGTCCCAGATCATTCAAAGCACTCGGATATAAAGCAGCACATGGAATTCGACTTCA
Organism: Oryza australiensis; assembly: GCA_019925245.2. Taxonomy (NCBI): domain Eukaryota; kingdom Viridiplantae; phylum Streptophyta; class Magnoliopsida; order Poales; family Poaceae; genus Oryza; species Oryza australiensis. The sequence goes on from JAIFGZ020000126.1 coordinate 1,971,851, forward strand.
AAGAAGATTACCTTCAAACTCGGCCTCCATCTCGGCCTTGTCAAGGTTGACCGCTTCCAGCTGGACTTGAAGCGAGTGGACCTCCGAAGAATTTTCTACAACGAAAGAAGATCGTTAATTGCCAAGGTCAACATGAGAATCATAATGAAGCTGGGAGAGGCGGGCTTACTCCCGATTGATCCGCGGAGGTCGAGGTTCGCTTCCGGAGCTCCGCGATCTCCCTCCTTAAAGCCGCCTCCCTTGATGCGGCCTCCTCCCGAGTGGCTTTCAGCTATCGCTAAACGTCCTCCAAGGAGTTTAAGTGGGGGACCAGCTTTTCCAGCACTTCGGATTTTGCCATTGAGCGGCAATACTCTTTCTGCACGCGAAAGCAGAGGAGTGATCGACTGAAAGATAACGATGGAATAATCAAAGAGAAAGACAAAGGCTTACGTTGAGCGGTCGGGTCGCCTCATTCGGGCTCTCGACAAGGGCATCCCTCTCATCTTTTCCGGCTTGCCGATCTAGGATGATGCCCTGTCTCTCGCCTTCCGAATCCCGCCACTCGATCCTGATCGGGGAACCCAGTCTCGAAGGCGCAACCCTGGGGATATCTTCTACCGTGGTGACAAGCAAGAAAGACAAATGAAGACATGAAAGATTCAAAATTGAAAGAACGAAGGAATGCTTGAAGCAAGTCTTACCGGTTTCGGTGGTGCCTGCCTAGGTGGAGCGGCCGGGCTTTTCTTCTTCTTCGGGCTCTGCGAGTGACCCCGGTCGGGGTGCTTGAGCCGCAGCCTCGGGTTTCCGGCCGATGACGATTTCCGGCCGGGATATCCCGCCGCGTCGGGGCTCCTCCCTAGGGCGTCCTCCTTCGGAGGCGAAGGTTGTTTCTCCGGAACGCTCGCACTCGGTTGCGGGCTCAGGGTTTTGGCTCTACTAGCCTTGGCGCTTCGGGAGAGCGGCGGTCGGAGTCGGCCCTTCACCCCCTCCGGTAGGATCTATGTCCTGGGGCCTCTGCGAAAGTGAATACGGCGAAGATAAAGAAAAGTTTTCCACGAAAGAGTTTAGGACTTCGGTTTGAGCATACCTGGATGATCTACGGATCTTTGGTGCCGTCCGCGGCGATCGCCTTAGAGGCGGGGTCTCGACCGGAGGAGCCGAAACATCGTCATCCGAATCCTCGATGATCAGCCTCCTTTTGCTCGCGCGCTTGTTCGAGTCCTCACTGCGCCGCCCGCTTCCGATGGATCGGCTTGGATTTTGATCCCGCGCCGGCTTCTTGGCGGGGCGACGCGGCGCGTCATCATGAGCCACCTTATATGGCTTGGAGGTGATAGAGGCGTTTTCCTGCAGAAGAGAGAAAGTGCAACATTAAGAGACAAGACGTCAAGATTGAAGGATACTATGAAGCAACCAATCGGCTTACGGAGGAGGAGGTCGGTGGATGCTTGAATGGAAGGATGGCGAGAATGAGGGCCCGCTCGACTGCGATCCCGGATGAGAAGAGTTTGTACATCCGAATCTTCGGGATCTCGTATGTGAGTGGATCTGGGTCTTCTCGATTGGGGTCCGTCCCGCCTTCATACTCGAAGGCCGGCTTCGACCGCTCCTTGATCGGCGCCAGTCGGCACCTGATGAAGTGCCGAGTGATTTGTTCCTCGCGAAGATTCCTCTTCTTCATCGCCAGGATCTTCGCGAGCAGATCATTGGCTTCGTCCCAATCTTGGGCTACCGGGACGGTGCTCCAAGATGGCTTGGGGACAGGGAGAAGACCGATGAAGGCGGAAGAGGCTGGGTTCAAGATTGCGATGTAGAACCGGTTTGCGTGCCGCCCTTGTTGGAAGATTTCAAAGGAGAGAAAAGTAGTCTTTGCGGAGAGATCCGCGAAGCGGAAGCTGCCCCGCCAACAACACAAGGTTGGTCCTTGTTCGGATGGGGTTTCAGATAGAACATACGACGGAAGAGATTGAAATGAGGAAGAATGCCAAGGAAGGCTTCACACACATGAATGAAGAGAGCTATGTGAAGCATTGAATTGGGGTTCAGATGGTAGAGGTGAAGCCCATAATAGTCTAGAAGCCCCCGGAAGAACTCGGAGGTGGGAAGGCTGAACCCGCAATAGAAGAAGGAAGTGAAAACGACAAGCGCACCGGTGTTTGGGGTCGGAAGTCCTCCCCGCCGCCGGGCGCCATCCCACAAGTTCCTTTGGCGGAAGCACGCCGTGCTTCACCATCTCCTTGAGGGTGGATTCCTTCACTTCCGAAGCGGCCCATTGGTCGAAGGGAATCCTTTTTTCCTCCGCCATGAGAATGGGTTGATGGGAAGTGGATCTGGCTGGAAAAAGTTGGATCTTTGGCGATGGAACGTGGGAGATTTGGCTGTGGAGGCTGGTTGTTGCAGAGAGCGAGCTCTTAGATGGATGGATTTGGGAGCGCGTGAGTCTAGGGTTCTCCGCGGTGAACTGTTGAACAGTGCCGTGAGAAGGGGAATCGTTTGGAAGACGAAGAGGCGGGGACGACCTCGCATCTTTATAGAAAGATTTGAGGGTTGCGCTAGGTTTTCTGGTGAGTGGGCCGAGCCCATAAGAAAATCTACGGCCCAGCTAAGGTGTGGTCCGATACGTGTCCTTAGGGACTTAAGCGGATGAGCTTAAGCAGATTTGCCCTGGCAATATGCGCGTGTCCGAGTGCCCTATACCTTTAAAAGATCCTTCCATATCGCGGTTTGCTTGACTTCATGAGAAGCTGGCACGATGCAATTTGGAAGGTGACCAACAGCTAAGTTTTTATAGCTGCCTTGGTGAACAAGGGCTGTTTGGTTTTTTGGCATTTGGTCGGGTAATCTTACCAATGCTGTTTGTTTTCCACCTTGGTGAAGATCTTTTGAGACCAATATTATGGCAAAAGCTATTTAATAACTTGGTCATATTTTTCATATGATTGAAAGAACTTGTTTTCCCATGAGGGATGAATGAAATATTTATTCCGGGATTACTCGGGCGAATCCACTCGGATGAGCAAGGGCTTACCGAGTGCTTTTTACCCATGAGGGTTGATTGAATTATTTGTTCTGAGATGACTCGGGCAAATTCACTCGGATGAGTATGAACTTGCCGAGTAATGAGATTTCAGTGATTGCTTTAGCATGAGCTAGGCATCTACATGAGAATAATTTTTTATAGTTCTTGACTATATGTTTAGCCTATTTTTGACTAACCATATAGTCGGGGCTACACTAATTAGGTGCATCGGGAGATGCACCTAGATATTTATTTTTAAGAAATTTTTCAGCCCTTCACGAGTCTTTGGAGCCACTCGGGAAGATTCAGGCAGAGATGATGGAATCACTCGGCGCCAAAAACACTCGGTCAAAGAGATTTTTTGGTTGAGTGTTGCTTTGGTCTGAAGCTGAGTTGTCTCGTCGACTGAAAAGGACTCGGGGGCTACTGTGGAGATTGTGGCAATCGGGTATCTACATGGCAAGCTTATCCGACTGGAGGTAGGGATAGATTGCGCCTGCTATATCTGTAAGCCGAACTTGACTTGGGTGTTATGGTTGCCGATAGAGATAAGGAAATCGGCCTATAGTCACGGTTTGGTAAGATTGAGGAAACCAACTTAGAATAAGATAGGGTTTTCGACTTGTGAACTCTTCCTCCCAAGACTATATAAGGGGGGTAAGGGGCGTCCCTTGAGGGATATCAGATTCTAGATTAGATATTCCGATAGGAGATTAGAGATTCAACACTAGATCTGAGATACGACTTCATAGAGCTTCAGATCACGAGATCAATAAAGACACTCGGCGGATCGAATCCACCGAAACAGGAGTGGGGTATTACCTCACGAGAGGGCCTGAACCTGTCTAAATCTTCTTCTTCCTCTAACCCATTGTGCTTGGCGATCTCGACTGCGACCCCGGAAAAATATATTGCCGAAACCAAGTTTCGACACCCGTGAACAAAACAAGTCAACTGCCTAGCTATGTACTAATCTGAAATCACTTAACTTCGATATAAATAAAATAATAGATCGCTATATTTCAAAAACACAATGATGGCTCAGTGGTAAGCTCTAGCCTGTATATAACCAAGAGGTCTAAGGTTCGATTCCGGGATCCATCCTTCTGTTTTGCCTATTAAACCTCACTGACAACTGACATGTGGGTCCATCCTTGTGGCCAATAATTTTGTGACGTTCAACAGTGAAGGTTACTAAACTTGAGGCAAATAATTTGTGACATTCAACAGTGACGGTTACTAAACAAGTCATCACAAATAAATCACCCAATGAATGACTCATTGTACACAATAGAATTCTATGATGGTTCTTAAAACGTCACCAGTAAACCGTCATGAAAAGTTGTATTTCTTGTAGTAACCTGAATAAAGGTGCTTCACGCTCGCCGAGTCAAGAGATGAACCTCCCGAGAGATGTCATACATCCCCTGAGCTTCTGGACGTCCTTGACACAGGACTGCTTGCCCATGTTCAAGATTGCCGAGATATTCTCGGGGTTGGCCTCAGTTCCTCGGTTAGAGACGACGAAGCCGAGGAGCTTCCTGGATGATACGCTGAAGACGCACTTCTCGAGGTTAAGCTTCCATCGGTACGTGCGGAGATTCCCGAAAGTTTCAGCAATGTCGGCCAACAGGTCATCAGCGTTCCGCATCTTAATCACCACGTCGTCGATGTAGGCCTCTACATTGCGACCAATCTGGTTTGCCAGGCAATGCTGAACGGCTTGCTGGTAAGTTGGCCCGGTGGTTCTAAGACCGAAGGCCATCATAGTGTAAAGAAGGCCCCGAACGGTGTGATAAAGACGTCTTTTCTTGGTCAGTAGCTTTGAGGCTAATCTGGTGATAGCCTAAGTAGCAATCTAGGAAACACAGGAGGGAACAACCCGTGGTGGAGTCAACGATTTGGTCGATGCGGGGAAGAGTGAATGGGTCATTACGGCAGTGCTTGTTCAGATCGGTATAATCAAGACACATCCTTCATTTCCCATTCTTCTTCTTCATAAGAACCAGATTGGCAAGCCACTCCGGATGATACACTTCTTTAATAAAACCTGCAAATAAAAGCCTAGTTAGCTCCTTCCTGAACTCATCCTTGTGTTCCTGGGCAAATCACCATAGGCTCTGTCTGACTGGCTTGGCGTCGGGGAAGATGTGGAGCTCATGCTCAACCAACTCCCTGGGTACTCCTGGCATGTTGGCCGGTTTCCCAAGAAACAAGTCAATGATCGCACGCAGGAAGTCAACGAGGGCGCCTTCCTATTTCTCCTTGAGGCCGAAGCCTATCAACACCGTCTTGGAAGGGTGTCAAAGAGAGAGATGGCCTTGTACTCGGCGGGGCTGGCGGTGAGCCTAACGCAGGCGGCGCTGAGTCCGGGGCTTCATTGACCATCGGCGCCTTTCCCTTCGCTTCGGCTAGTAGGGAGGTGAACTCTGCCATGCGAACCGAGAGGTCGACAGCCTCGCTCGGGGTAAGGCTTTCAGTCTCGCAGGCGTAACAGGTGGCTACATCACCTCGGACGGAGAACACGCCCGTGGGCCCAGGCACCTTAAGGACCAGGTATGTGTAGTACGGGATTGCCATGAATATAGCAAGGGCTGTGTGCTCGAGCATCGCGTGGTAAGCCGTCTCGAAGTCAGCCACAAAGAACCTGACGAACTCGGTGCGGTAGTTCTCCCTTGTTCTGAATGTCACGGGGAGTGAGACCATGCCAAGAGGCAAGCTCGCCTTGCCAGGGACGACGTCGTAGAAGGGCGAGTCAGTGGGCTTGAGGGTAGCGTGGGAGAGTCCGAGCTCACTTAGAGTCCCTCGAAAGAGGACATTGATGCCACTCACCCCATCGATGAGCACGCATTTGAGATGTACCTTAAGCACCACCGGGTCCAATACCAGTGGGAACCGCCCCGGCTTCGGGACATTGGCCCCCACTGGTCAGCCCAAAAAAAGGAGATCGGGATCTCCGACCAACGGTGGCGTTCGGGTGGCTCGGTGGAGATGGCGTTCACTCGTCGGGAAAGGAGCTTCCGTTGTCAACGGCTTTTTGAGGCCGCCTCCCCACCAAGGATCATGTTAACCATGTGGTTTGGCTCCTAGAAGCCATCCTCCCTATGATGATCTTCCTTTGGCGTCTTCCACCCCTCAGGGGTCGGGGATTTTGCCCCTCTGGTCCCGGGCCATCTGGTCCTAGAGGACGTAACACTGGCAGATGGTGTGATTGCCGTCAGGATGCAGGAAACACAGCTTGTCCAATGCCTCCTGAAGTGATTCGCCCGAGGTCTCTCCCCTTGATCTAGGCCTGTCGATGGTCGCTACCTTGGGGCTAGGCCTGCCGAGGCGGCCCGGACGGTCGGCGATCCGCCCTCCTCTTAGAGCGGCGGTCGGGTTCGGTCGGCTCCTTTCCGTAGGATTCTCTTGGAAAGCGGCGTTCTGGGATGCGCATCTCCTCTCGCTCAGCATACTCAGCGTTAGCGAAGCGCTTGTTTGTGGAGATCGTGTCGGCGGGGGAAGCTGACCAGTTTATGACCAGGTACCGAAATAGTTTGGAGGGCTTCCGAATGCCCTCGGAGAAGATGTGCATGACGTCCTCATTGGTGATGCTCGCAACGGTGTTGCGGCGCTCTGAGATACGTCGGATGTAGTCCTGGATCGACTCGCCGACCCCCTGCCGGAGCTGTCAGAGGTCATAGCGAGAGGTCGGGCGCTGCAAGGTGCCCTGTTAGTTGGCGACGAAGGCGTTACAGAGTTCGTCCCAAGAATCGACGGAGCTCTCAGGAAGCCCAGTGAGCCAGTTGATGGCGGTCGGCGCCAGCATGACAGGGAGGTAGTTCGCCATCACGTGAGCGTCACTGCTCACTGCCCAGACAACCGTGCAATACAACTGAAGCCATAGAGTGGGGTTGGTCTTGCCATCACAGGGATCGATTCCAGTCGGGTGGAACCCCTTGGGCCACGTTACCCGACGGAAATTGGCGGTGAAGGCCATGAACCCATTGTGTTGGGGAGCGGCATCGACACCAATGACACCTTCGGGGGCGCCGTGCTCCCAATCATAGTCCTCCCGGCGCCGCATCTCCTGGCATCTTCGATCGATGACACGGCGCTCGATGGTGTTGCGGGCATCGACCTTCTGCGCAATAATCTCGTGCATGTCACCTGTATAGGAACTGCCCTGGTGCTTCGAGGTTCGGGCACTCTTCTAGTGATCGCTCGAACCAACGGGGACGACTCGGGCCCTTGTAGCATGGTTATGGGTGCTGCACGGAGAAGCAGAGTGGCCGGCGCTCTGCTACTTCCAGGATCTCGATCGATGAGCACTCCCCAAGGGCACTCGAATGGGCCCGGGACGTTGAGCTGCGTGGCAGCCGCCTGTGTCATGGCCATCGCCTTCCGCACCTCCGGAGAGTCGGGAAGGGCGATGAGCTTACGCTCAATGCCCACCAAGTTAGCCGCCGGCATCCAGAAAACCTGATGCCCCTCGAACTACATGGTGAAGTCAGACTCTAGGCTTCGGGGTTGGACGCGAGGGCACTAGGCCTACTCACACCGTGCAACCCGGCCTACGTTGCGGTGACAGCGGGTGATGCGATGGGCGTCGGACTCCTGAGAGCCCGTGGCCTCATCATCAGAGAGCACATCCACCATGAGGACAAAGTTCATTGGCCAGCGATTGCCAGGGACGAACACCGGCCTACACGGTCGCTTGGTCGGCGTCGTGTGAAGAGGTGAAGCGTGGCGAACGAGCTTCTTAGGGCTCGCCGGCCCGGGGTGCACGGGAACACGTCCGGCGATGGGCGGAGGAAGTGAAGGCGCCTCACATGATTGGGAAGCCTCACGTGCGGAGCGATGCCATCCAGGACACTCGATCCGGGTCCATGTGGAGTCTGCCCTCAGGATCGCTGGTTGAGCAGTCGGGGGCTTGGGCCTCCAAACCTTCATGGCCGGGCAGATCACCGGAGTTGAGGCTACGGGGCGTGGAGCCGCGTGCCTCGACCTCCGAACGACACGCCGTTGCGCGATTGCACGCTCCAGCTCGCCAGAGGCCTCCTCAGAGAGGGTGAGGCGGCTGAAGTTGTTGGCGCGGAAGACTAGGCTCCCGAAGATGAACGTCGTCCTGGCGGGTGCCGTGAAGCTGGTGGAGAAGACAACACCCATCGGACCACTTGAAACAGTGAAGAAGCTCCCCTACCAGGCACGCTAACTATCGACAGGATGGTCAGCGGTCCTCCAAGGGGGTTACCCAAGGAGGGAAAAGAGAGTGGCCGGGGCGTCTCGCCGATGGATCTGATGGTTGACTTAGGAATCAAACGATCCAAGAGACAAGGGAGTTTATAGTGGTTCAGCCCTCCCGAAGGATAATAGGCCTACGTCCAATGATCTTTTGTTGGGGTGGTGTATGAACAAGGATTACAACGATAGAGTTCTTGGGTGTTCTAGAGATTGGATCTAACTCCCAAGAACTAAGGTTTAGAGAAGAGTTCTCAGGTGGTGATCAAAAGCCGATCCCCTTGCCCATTCACCCTGCCCTCCCTTTTATAGCTCAAAGAGGGCTGTTACCAGTGGACTAGGGGGCCAAGAAAGCTAAAACTAAAGACTAAAAAGCAAGTACAAACAATATCTAAAAAGTACATAGAGATCCCTCCCGGTCCTATGCGTCGTGGGCATCTTGTGCATTATCCCACCTTGCGATCCATCCTCCATAGGTACTATCTGTGCAGCCTTGTCGGGTGACGTCATCTTCTACTGGGTTGTCCCCTCCTTGCCTCCTCTGCGAGCCTTGCAAAGCAAGCCTTCCTTCCCGAGGAGATATGAGGTCGGGCCAATGAGTTGAGGTTGAGAAGGAACACCGAAGTCGGACCCGAGGGGGGGTCACGGTGGCCGGCCCCAAGAGGTGGTCGGTGCTACCAGGGTGCACAGTGGGCTTGCTAGAGGATAAGTCTCTTAGGTTCCTTGCAGTTAGGAACACAGATCCGATTCACTTTCTAGATGGTGCCTTGTTCATCTTTGGTGAACCCTGTAGCTTTTCCTTGCATCATGTTCTTGAGGATTCCTTGGATATCCGTATCGGACTTATGTGCTTCTCAGAACTGATCAAGCAACATGGGTTTTGCTTCCAAGGCAGCTAGCAATCCAAAATTGGTGATATTGAGGTTCAATGTTTTCATTTATTGGCATAGCCCCTATAGGAGTTATCTAGCTTGAAGAGTGTTGCAATAACTTTTCCTGCTCAAGGCATCGGTGACCACGTTGGTTTTGCCTGGATGATAGTGAATTCCCACATCATAATCCTTGATCAATTCTAGCCATCGCCTTTCGTGTAGATTCAGGTCTGGTTGAGTGAAGATATACTTTAGACTCTTGTGATCTGTGTATATCTCACAACGGTTCTCGATGAGGTAGTGCCGCCAAATCTTCAAGGAATGAACCACTGCGGCAAATTCCAAATCATGAGTGGGGTAGTTAACTTCATTGTATCGTAGTTGTTGTGAGGCATATGCTACTGTCCTTTTTGCATCAACACACAATCCAATCTGAGTCACGATGCATCACAATAAACTTGGAAGTCCTTGTGAGTCTTGGGCAATATTAGTACTAGTGAAGAGACCAGTTTCTCCTTGAGGTTTTGGAATGCGCGCTAACAATATGGACTCCACACAAACTTTTCCTCTTTCTTTAGTAGCTGAGTCATAGGCCGGGCAATATTGGAGAAGTTCTCTATGAAGCGTCGGTAGTATTCGGCCAAACCCGAGAAATTGTCGATCCGGGTGACCGTCCTTGGCTGATTCCAGTTGGTGACTGCTTCGATAGTAGCGAGGTCCATGGCCACTCGTTGTGCCGAAATAACATGGCCCAGAAACTTGACCTATGACAACCAAAACTCGCACTTGCTGAACTAGGCATAGAGTTGGTGTTCCCGTAACTTCTCAACATGTAAACGAAGGTGTTGCTGATGTTTTCCCTCCGACTTGGGGTAAACCAAAATGTCATTTATGAAGACCACCACAAACTTGTCCAAAACATCCATGAACACTTTGTTCATCATATTCATGAACAAAGCTAGAGCGTTGGTTAGTCGAAACGACATTACTGTGCACTCAAACAGGCCATACCTCATGGTGAAGGCTGTCTTCGGGATATCCTCTTCGCGGATACACAGCTGATGGTATCATGAGTGAAGGTCAACTTTGGAGAAGATTGAAGCGCCCTTCAACTGATCAAACAAGTCATCTACCAGTGGGAGGGGGTACTTCTTCTTGATCGTGACTTTGTTGAGGGTCCGGTAATCTACACACATTCTCTTGGTCTTGCCTCTTTTTCCCACGAAGATTACGGGGGCTCCCCAAGGTGACATACTGGTTCAAATGTAGCCCTTCTCCTTCAACTCTTCCACTTGCTTCATGTCTTCAGCCAACTCGTTGGCCGCCATCCAATAAGTTTGCTTATAGAGAGGGGTGGTGTCACGAACGAGATCTATCCTGATCTCAATCTCTCTCTCTTTGGTGGCATGACTGGCAACTCATCTAGAAACACATCATTGTACTCCTCGATGATAGGTATCTCGGATACTCCTAGCTGATGGAGCACTTGTCTTCTGGTCTTGGAGGGGTGGGCATGAAATATCATTAGTTGCTCTGGCCCCATGTGCAAGCTGACCGTCCATTGGGCAGAATCCAAAACTCCTTGGAATCGAGTCAGCCAATTCATTCCAAGGATTACATCCAAGTCTTTGGTGTCCAATAGAATAAGATCCAAGGGGAAAGAGATTCCTTGAACTTCTATAGGCATAGTCGGAGTATAGAACTTGGAAGGCATAGCCCCTCTGGGAGTAGTTGTCACCATAGGATTTCTTGGACTTTCTACCCCCAAGTTATATTTTCCCACAAACGTCAAAGATATAAATGAGTGGAAGGCTCCAGAGTCTAATAAAACAGTGGCAGCGATGGAGTGGACGAAGAATGTACCAATGATGACCTCTAGAGTAGATTGCACATCTTCGATAGTTACGTGATTCACACGTACTCGACCCATGTTGTTGTTGCTGGTGTTGGGGCAAGGAGGCATCTGTCCTTGCTGGCACTTTGACTTCGGGCTCTTGTCGACGAAGTGCCTAGTCTCATGGCAATTAAAGCAAAGGAGGAGTTGGCCTTGACCATCCTTGCGGCCTTGGCCCTGCTGCCACTAGTACAGAATGCCTAATAGGTGGCGGTTCGGAACCCCCAATAGGTGTCGGTTTTGTACCCGACACCTATTGGTCAGCACCAATGACAAGAGTTATTGGTGCCGGTTCTTCATCCGGCACCTATTAGGCCCAATAGGTGTCGGTTTTGTATTGAGAACCGACATCTATTCGGCCTAATAAGTGCCGGCGACTATTAAAAACCGACACCTATTATGACTAATAGGTATCGGTTCTCAATTGAAAACCGGCACCTATTATGACTAATAGGTGCCGGGTCTAACTTCGAACCGACACCTATTTGGGATAATAGGTGCCGGTTTTTGTTTGAGACCGACACCTATTTGGGATAATAGGTGCCAGTTTTTGTTTGAGACCGATACCTATTGGTCGTAATAGGTGCCGGTTTTTGTTAAAAATCGGTACCTATTTTTCTGAACGTACAAAAAAAATTATATTTAGCATAAATATTCCTCCATACAGCCACACAACAAGCAATCACAAAACATTGAATTCCCATAGCAGGTCACATAATCTTTTGCAATGGTGTCGAAACTTGGTTTCGGCAATATATTTTCTGGGGTCGCAGTCAAGATCGCCAAGCACGATGGGTTAGAAGAAGAAGAAGATTTAGACAGGTTCAGGCCCTCTCGAGAGGTAATACCCTACTCCTGTTTCGGTGGATTCGTTCCGCCAAGTGTCTTTATTGATCTACTGATCTCGTGAATCTAAAGCTCTTGCTTATGAAGTCTAATCTCTGATCTAATCTCTGATCAAGTCTAAGATATCCCTCAAGGGACACCCCTTACCCCCCTTATATAGTCTTGGGAGGAAGGGTTTACAAGTCGGAAACCCTATCTTATTCTAAGTTGGTTCCCTCAAGCTTACCAAACCGTGACTATAGGCCGATTGCCTTATCTCTATCGGCAACCGTAACACCTAAGTCAAGTTCGGCTTACGAGATATAGCGGCGCAATCTATCCCTACCTCCGGTCGGAAAAGCTTGCCATGTGGATACCCGATTGCCACAATCTCCACAGTAGCCCCGAGTCCTTTTCGGTCGATGAGACAACTCGGCTTCGAGACCAAGCGGCACTCAACCAAAAAATCTCTTTGACCGAGTGCTTTTGGCGCCGAGTGATTCCATCACCTCTGCCTGAATCTTCCAGTGGCTCCAAAGGCGTGAAGGGCTGGAAAAATATACATAAAAATTCTCAAAAATAAATATCTAGGTGCATCTCTGATGCACCTAATTATAGGTGTAGCCCCGACTATATGATTAGTCAAAAATAGACTAAGCATATAGTCAAGAACTATATAAAAATTATTCTCATGTAGATGCCTAGCTCATGCTAAAGCAATCATAGAAATCTCATTACTCGGCAAGTTCATACTCAACGAGTGAATTTGCCCGAGTCATCTCGAACAAATAATTCAATCATCCCTCATGGGTAAAAAACTCTCGGTAAACTCTTGCTCAACCGAGTAGATTCGCGAGTAATCCGGAATAATAACTCAATCAACCCTAGCGGGTAAAAAGCACTCGGTAAGCTCATGCTTATCCGAGTAGATCGCAGAGTCATCCGGAACAAATATTTTAATCATCCCTCATGGGAAAATAAGTTCTTTCAATCATATGAAAAATATGACCAAGTTATTAAACAGCTTTTGCCATAATCTGGTCTCAATCTTATAAAGATCTTCACCAAGGTGGAAAACAAAAAGCATCGGCAAGATTACCCGACCAAACGCGAAAAACCAAACAGCCCTTGTTCACTAAGGTGGCTATAAAAACTCTGCTGTTGGTCACCTTCCAAATTGCATCGTGCCAACTTCTCATGAAGTCAGGCAAACCGCGGTATGGAAGGATCTTTTAAAGGTACAGGGCACTCGGACACGCGCATATTGCCAGGGCAAATCTGCTTAAGCTCATCCGCTTAAGTCCCTAAGGACACGTATCGGACCACACCTTTGGGCCGTAGATTTTCTTATGGGCTCGGCCCACTCACCGAAAACCTAGCGCAACCCTCAAATCTTTCTTTATAAAGACACGAGGTCGTCCCCGCCTCTTCATCTTCCAAAAATTCCCCTTCTCGCAATACTGCTCATCAGTTCATCGCGGAGAACCCTAGGCTTGCGCGCTTCTCAGTCCATCCGCCAAGAAGCTTGCTTGCCGCGACAACTAGCTTCCACAGCCAAAACTCCCACATCCATCGCCCAAAATCCAACCTTTCTCAGCCAGATCCGCTCCTCATCAACCTCGCTCTCATGGCGGAAGAAAAGAGGATCCCGTTCGACCAATGGGCCACCTCAGACGTGAGGGAGTACACCCTCAAGGAGATGGTGAAGCACGGCGTGCTTCCACCCAAGGAACTTGTGGGCTGGTGCCGGCGGCGGGGAGGACTTCCCGACCCCAAACACCGGTGAGCTCGTTGTCTTTACCTCCTTTTTCTATTGCGGATTCAGTCTTCCCACCTCCGAATTCTTTCGGGGCTCTTGGATTACTATGGTCTTCACATCTACCATCGAACCCCAACTCGATGCTTCACATAGCACTCTTCATTCATGTGTGTGAAGCCTTCCTTGGCATTCTTCCTCACTTCAATCGTTCCGTCGTATGTTCTACTGAAACCCCATCCGAACAAGGACCAACCTTGTGTCGTTGGCGGGGCAGGCTTCCGGCTTCGCGGATCTCTCCGCAAAGACTACTTCTCTCTCCCTTGAAATCCTCGAACAAAGGCGGCATGCGGCCGGTTCTACATCGGCAATCTTGAACCCGGCCTTCCTGCCTTTGTCGGTCTTCCTCCTGTCCCCAAACCATCTTGGAGCACCGTCCCGTAGCCCAAGAATGGGATGAAGCCAACGATCTGCTCGCGAAGATCCGGCGATGAAGAAAAGGAACCTTCGCGGGGAACAAATCACTCGGCACTTCATCAGTGCGGGCGCCAATCGGGAGCGGTCGAAGCCGGCCTTCGAGTACGAAGGCGGAAGGACCCAATCGGGAGGACCGGATCCACTCACATACGAGATCACGAAGATCCGGATGTACAAGCTCTTCTCATCCGGGATCTCGGTCGAGCGGGCCCTCATTCACTGTCCTCCCATTCGGCATCCACCGACCTCCTCCTCCGTAGCCGATTGGTTGCTTTATAGTATCTTTCAACCTTGACGTCTTGTCGCTTAATGTCGCATCTTCTTTCTTCGCGGGAAAATGCCTCTATCACCTCCAAGCCATATAAGATGGCTCATGATGACGCGCAGCGTCGCCCTACCAAGCCGGCGGCGGGATAAAAATCCAAGCGATCCGGTCGGGAAGCGGGCGCGCCAGTGAGGACTCGAACAAGCGCGCAAGCAAAAGGCGGCGATCATCGAGGACTCGGATGACGACGTCCCGGCTCCTCCGGTCGAGACCCCGCCTCTAAGGCGATCGCCGCGGATGCACCGAAGATCCGCCGATCAACCGAGTAAGCTCGAAACCAAAGTCCGAGTTCTTTCGTAGAAAACTCTTCTTTATCTTCGCTGTATTTACTTGTGCGGGAAGCCCGGGATATAGATCCGTCGGAGGGGATGAAGGGCCGCCCGGCCGCTGCTCCCGAGCGCCAAGGCCGTCGAGCCAAAACCCGGAGCCCGCAACCAAGTGCGAGCGTTCCGGAGAAGCACCCTTCTCCTCGAAAGAGAGGCGCCCCCGGGAAGAGCCCCCCGCCGTGGATATCCCGACCGGAGACCGGTCGGTTCGGGAACCCTCGGCTGCGGCCCGAGCGCCCCCAAGGCGAGGGTCACTCGGACAGAGCCCGAAGAAGAAGAAGGGCCGCTGCCCCACCTAGGCGCAACCGCCGCCGGTGAGACTTGCTTCGGAACTTTCCTTTGTTCTTTCAATTTTGAATCTTTCATGTCTTCATTGGTTTTTCTTGTTTGCCGACCACGGTAGAAGAGATCCCAGGTTACGAGTCTTCGAGACTGGGTTCCTCCGATCGAATCGAGTGGCGGGACTCGGAAGGCGAGAGACGGGGCATCATCCTCGACCAGAGCAAGCGAGAGGGATGAAAGGGATGCCCTCGTCGAGAGCCTGAATGAGGCAACCCGACCGCTCAACGTAAGCCTTCGTCTTTCTTTTTGATTATATCTTCGTTATCCTTCGGTTGATCATCCTTACGCTTCGCATGCGAAAGAATATTGCCGCTCAATGGCAAAATCCGAGGTCTTGGAAAAGCTGGTGCCTCACTTAAACTCCTTGGAGGACGTTCGGCGACAGTGAAGGTCACTCGGGAGGAGGCCGCTTCAAGGGAGGCCGCTTTAAGAAGGGAGATCTCGAGCTTCGGGAAGCGAACCTCGACCTTCGCGGATCAATCGGAAGTAAGCACGCCTCTCCGCTTCATCATGATTCTTTTGTTGATCTTGTCTATTGATAATCCTCTTTTGTTGTAGAAAATTCTTGAGAGGTCCACTCGCTTCAAGTCCAAGCTGGAAGCGGTCGGCCTCGACAAGGCCGAGATGGAGGCCGAATTTGAAGGTAACCTTCTTTGAAGTTGAATCTCATGTCTTGCTTCATTCCCGAGTGCTTTGAACGATCGGAACTCCTTGCGGCTTATAAGATGAAGACCCGAGCCCAATATGACGTCTTACTCGGGCGGATCAAATCCAGCGACGAGATACGGGAAGAGGTCGCCAATGCCGCCACGCCGATCTTGGCAGCCTTGTTTGATCAAGGGGTTGGGGCCAGCTCGCTGGGGCCAATCGAGATCTTCGACAAGCTCCGGCTGGCTCCCGAGCAGTATCTGAAAAACATCACCGAAGCAGCCAACATGGGGGCTGGTCGCTCTTGCACGAGACCAAGTCCCTCTACCCCAGTGGATATTCATTCAATCGGGAGGGCTTCGCGAGGGACAACGAGATGAGCAGGCCTTAGATATGCTCAGCGAGGCGCAAGAGGTGGCGAAAAAGATCTCTTTAGATGTAGTAAACAATTTTAAACTCTGAACTGTATTTTGACTTTGCTTTATGAATGTCATGTAATCGTAACACTCTTGACATGAAATCTTTGTGACTATTTTTAGTTTATTTATGTCAATGCCTTGATTCGAGCCTTTGCGTGAAATTTCTTAAGTAGTTTTCGTCTGGCTGTCATCAAGCCTAGGCTCGATTAGGTCATCGGAAAACTCTCAGTCCTTAGACACTGAGCTCGAGTCGAAGGACATTAAACAATGATAAACCAAATTATGCACAAAAATTTGATGAGGAAAATTCGAGCTTTATTGATATGTGTATCAGCCCCCGACTGCTAGCTCAAGAAGTCATCTTGCTTGAGGTTGGCAGTCAAGGAAAACATGAGGCCTTAGCCAAATTAGGCGTAAAACCGCCGAAGATGCTCGATGTTCCGGGAGTTCTCCACCATGGACCCGTCTTCGCGCTTTAGCCGGTAAGCACCGGGCCGAGTCACTTCGGCGATTATATAGGGTCCTTCCCATAAGGGAGATAACTTGTGTCGGTCTTTGGTGGTGGATCTTGCGTAGGACCAGGTCGCCAACGATGAAAGCTCGTGCTCGCACGTTGCGGCTGTGGTATCTTCGAGCCCTTGAAGGTATTTGGCCGGCGGATGAGGGCTGCCTCGCGGGCCTCTTCCAATCGGGTGAGGTCATCCACTCGGTCGATGTCGTAGCGTTCATCGTTGAAGCTGCGGACCGGAGGGATTCAAACTCCATCTCGTTTGGCAACATGGCTTCGCGCCATAGACCGAAAGAAAGGAGTTTGGCCGGTGGCCGGCCGGGTGTAGTTTGCGGCGACCATAGAACCAGGGAAGTTCTTGGACCCACTTGCCGGCGTAAGGGCTTAGCCGGTCGAAGACGCGAGCCTTGATGCCTTGAAGAACCATGCCGTTTGCTTGCTCGACTTGCCCATTGCTTTTGGGGTGAGCTGCGATGCGTAGCAGATCTTGATTCGAAGTCTTCGCAGAATTCCTTGAAGATGCCTCCCGTGAATTGAGTCCCATTATCGGTTATGATTACGTTTGGGACGCCGAAGCGGTGCACGATGTTGAGGAAAAATCCCGTGCTTTGTCGGCGGTGATTGTGGCAACCGGCTTGGCTTCAATCCACTTGGAGAACTTGTCGATTGCGACGAAGAGGTGTGTGAAACCTCCTGGAGCTTTTTGAAGGGCCAACCATGTCCGGCCCCATACCACGAACGGCCGGGAAAGTGGGATTGTTTGAAGCTCCTAGGCGGGACATGGCTTTGTCGGGCAAAGGCGGCAGCCTTCACGGGTTCTTACGACTTTATCCGCGTCGGAGACCGCGGTAAGCGAAATAATCCTTGTCGTAGGCTTTGCCGACTAGAGTGCGTGCCGCCGCGTGGCTTCCGCATATGCCCGAGTGGATATCTTGGAGTAATTGTTTCCCTTCTTCGGGTGTGATGCACCTCATTAGAATTCCGAGGGGCTTCTCTTGTATAAATCGGAGTCGACCATGACGTACGCTTGGCAACGACGCCGGACGCGTTACGCTTCATCCGGTCATCCGGCGGCTCTTGCTTGAGTTAAGAATTTGATGAGCGGCGTCCTCCGGTCGGTATCGATCATGGTGACTTCGTTCGTGGTTTGTTCGTTGGGAGCTGTCTTTGCCGTGACGGTTGGCTCGTAGAGATGTTCGACAAAGACATCGTTGGAGCGGCTTCGCGCTTGGATCCGCTGCGCTAGTTCGTCGGCGGCTTCGTTGTTATGTCTCGGGACGTGTGAGAGTTCTAGCCCATCAAACTTGTCCTCAAGCTTGCGGACCTCTTGTCGGTAGGCCTCCATAGTGTCGTTCAAGCGGGACCGAGTCTTTCATCACTTGATTGACGACCAGTGGGAGTCGCCTTTCACAATAAGTCGACGAATCCCGAGTGAGGCGCAAGGCGCGATCCATGTAAGAGAGCTTCGTATTCGGCGACGTTGTGTGAGGCGGAGAAGTGGAGGTGAAGGGCATATCTTAGCCTTTCCCCGGTCGGGAGATCAGCACAACTCCTGCTCCCAAGCCGGTGATCCTCTTGGATCCGTCGAAGTGCATGGTCCGAGTGTTGGAGGTCTTCCCGAGTACGTGCTCTTTTGTTCGATCCACTCGACCGGAAGTCCGCTAAGGCTTGTGACTTAATGGACGTCACTGGGCTTAAAAGTTAAGTCCAGCGGCATCGGTTCCAGGGCCCACTTGGCGATGCGCCGGTTGCCTCGCGGTTGTGGATGACGTCGCCGAGTGGAAAAGAGGAGATGACGGTGACCGAGTGACCACGAAAGTAGTGTGCCAATTTCCTCGCGGTTATTAGAACACCATAAAGCAATTTTTGTACACAGGGTATCGGATTTTGGCTCCCCAATACTTCGCGACAAAGTAAATTGGTCTTTGAATCTTGGGCCCGTCCTTCTTCTTCTCGTTCAACCACAAGGACCGTGCGACCACTTGGTGAGTGGTGAGGCGTGGCAAGAGGGGTTCTGGGGCTGAGGTGAAGCTAGGACGGGTGGCGTGGTAAGGAACTCTTTGAAATCTTCAAAGGCCTTGTCGGCTTCGTGGTCCACTTGGAAGTCGTCTGTCTTCTTGGCGATGCGAAGAAGGGCATGCCTCGCTCGCCGAGTCGGGATATGAAACGGCTTAGCGCCGCCATGCAGCCAGTGAGCTTTTGGATGTCCTTCGATTACTCGGGGCTTCATGTTTAAGATGGCGTTGATCTTTTAAGGTTTGCTTCAATGCCGCGATGTGATACCATGAAGCCGAGCGGTTGCACGATGGGGCGCCGAAGGTGCACTTCTCCGGGTTCAACTTCATTCGAAGGCCGGATGTTTGCAAAGGTTTCTTCTAAGTCGGCGATCAGGTCTTCTTTACGCTTGGTCTTGATGACAACATCGTCGACATAGGCTTCAACGTTTTTGCTGATCTGCGTGCGGAAGCATCTTTGGATCATGCGTTGGTATGTAGCTCCGGCGTTCTTCGGCCGAAAGGCATGGTGATGTTGATAGGCCCGAACGGCGTGATGAAAGATGTCTTCAAGCGGTCGGATTCTTTCGGGCGATCGGTGGTAGCCGAGTAACAATCCAAGAAGCTCGGGAGTTCGCGGCCGGTGTTGAGTCGACAACTTGGTCGATACGAGGTAGCCCGAATGGATCTTTGGGGCAGGCTTTGTTGAGGTCGGTGTAATCGACGCACATGCGCCTTGCCCCGTCTTCTTGCGGACCAAGGCTGGATTGGCTAGCCGGTCGGGATGAAGGACTTCTTTAATGAAACCGCAGCCAAGAGCTTTGCAAGTTCTTCTTTGATCGTGTCTTTTCGATCTGTGCGAACCTGCGTAATCGTTGTTTTATTGGTTTGGCGTCATCTTTGACGTTCAAAGAGTGCTCGATCACCTCCCTAGGAATTCCGGGCATATCGGATGGTTTCCAAGCAAAAACATCTTTATTATTTTGGAGGAAGGTGACGCGCGCTTTCCTATTTAGGATCTAGGTCGGCGCCGATTACGGCAGTTTTGGAGGGATCGGACGAATCAAGGGAGATCTTCTTGGTCTTGGCGTCGCCGGATCCGATTTGGCTATCTTCTTCGCGGGGACTTCGCCCTCTGCCGAAGTTGATGTAGCCAATCGGACTTCTTGTTGGCCACGTAATCTCTCGCGAGATTGGGCCATGTCGCAGCTCTCCTTGTCGCAGGTGAAGCCTTGCTTCACATCGCTGCGAAGAGTGATGACGCCGTTGGGACCCGGCATCTTCATGCGAGAGGTAAGTGTAGTGAGGGATCGCCATGAACTTGGCAAGCGCGGCCTTCCGATGATGGCATGATATGCCGTTTGAAGTCGGCCACCTCGAAGGTGACGTTCTCGTTCGGAAATTCTCTCGGGCTCCGAAGGTGGTGGGAGAGAGATATGCCAGTGGTGTTGAAGATAGCCCGGGATAACTCCGTGGAAGGGGCTGAGCTTGCTTTGAGTTCGGCCCTCGGGATCGCATTTCATCCATAGTCTTGGCAAACAGGATGTTGAGGGCGCTACCCCCGTCGATGAGGACGCGCTTAAGCCTGATGTTGCGGACTACGGGGTCCAGGATGAGTGGATAGCGTCCGGGTGGACCACTCGGTCGGGATGATCCGAGCGGTCAAAGGTGATGGCCACCTCCGACCATCGCGAGATATTGAGGGACTTCGAGTTGAGCCGCGTTGACCTCCGGTCGGTTAGCTTCTGTTTCCTCTTGGATTCATAAGCTAACGGGCCCCGAAGATGTGGTTGAGCTCCCCTTGGATCTTGAAAAGGTTCGGCATTCTCGGCCGCGTTGTTCTTCTTGGCGCCGGATGGGCCAGCCTCGTCGATCGACTTCTTGTTGAGCTGCGCCGCGTCTTGTTGTGGCTGCTTGTAGATAAAGCGATCCTTTGCCGCGTGCTTGTGATTCGGATGGTGGGTGCACCGGCGTTCATGATGGCGTCGTAGGCGGCGACTCGGGGACGGCGTTGAGTATTGGAGGTTGCGGCCACCAGTGCGAGATCGGCGCTTGCGATCTTTCGGGCCACGGTTCTTGTTGTTGCCGCCATCCTTCTTAGGATTTCGGCTTCCTCTGCTTGCTTGTCCTCTCTTACGTCGGGCCGATCTTGACGGGCGGCCTTGATGGCGTCGTTTGATTTGGCGTATGGTCGCCGTCTCAAACATCTACTTCACCGTCTTCGGTGGCTTGCGTCCGAACTTGCCGATAAGCGGCTCATCACGGACTCCCTTACGGAAGGCGGCGATGATGATGTCATCGGTGATGTATGGGATCTTGTTGCGCTTCTCGGAGAAGCGACGAATGTAATCCTTCGGAGGCTCGTCCGGCTTACGGATGACATTGTAAAGGTCGAAGTGCGTGCGGGCCTCTCGAAGGTGCCTTGGAAGTTGGCGATGAAGTGGTCCCTCGGCTCGCTCCACGAGCCGATTGAGCCTCTTGGCGGTGGTGAGCCAATTTACGGCCGAGTTTGCGAGGGCCACGGGCGAGTAGTTCGCCATGGCTTTGTTGTCGCCACTGCGGCTCGGATGGCAAGGGTATATACGGTTAACCAAGATTCGGGGTCGGTTTTGCCATCGTACCTTTCTATCCCGGTGGGCTTAAAGCCACTCGGCCAATGCACTCGGCGGAGCTCAGTGAAGGCCGGTACTCCATCGTCGCCGCTATCGGGTGATCCTCCGATCTTCTGAGTGCGGCGGTCGCGCTCTTGGTAGCGGCGGTCGAGGACCTCCCGCGAGATCACTCGGCGGGGTCTTACATTGGCTGGTTGGGTAGCTGGAACTGTTGCGGTGGACTCGGTGGTGGACGGGTGGACGTCCATGTCGTTTGCGGCGGGAGTCGGACCGTCGCTCTTGGTGCCTTGGCATGGACTCGGGAGGCGGGCCTCTTGGCCTAGTTGACGACCAGGCCGGCTCGGGCCTCTGTAGTCTCGACCTTAGGGGTGGGAGCCGGCTCTTGTCGGGCGTTTCGGCCACGGATTCGATCGGCCTTCTTGCCGAAGTGGTGGGAGGGCCGTTAGCCGTGGCGGCAACGATGGTCTTGATCTTATCCAGTATAGGAGTCACGTTGGCGGAGCCGTCTCCATGACGGTATCCAAGAGCGTGAGTGCGCGCGCGGCGTTCTGCGTGGCGTCCGGAAGACATTGGTGTTGCGAACCCGTGTTTGGAGGATGGCCTCTGGGCGGATCGTCCAGTGCACGCGAGATCTGCTTCCTTTTATCGGCCTCGTCTTTGCGTTGTTTGTCTTCTTCGGTGTCTTGCGTTCAAGCTCCACTCGCTCGCTCCTCTTCGGCAAGCCTTCGGCCATGGCTGAGTCGGACTCATCCGGCTCGGCCATGAGGACGTCAGCACTTTGGCTCGCGATCCATATGGCGGTCGGAGTTGTCGGCTTCGTCGGAGGGATGCCGTAGAGATTGTCGAAGCCGGCGGAGCTGAGGTATCCGTTGAGCTCGAAGATGAACAGGAGCCAAAGGACGGGAGGATGACGGCGACCTCCCTTGATCTGGGTAACCGGATCGGATCGTTCCGATCGAGTTGGAGCTTGGGGGATCGGGCTCTTCCAGTGGATCTCGCCAACTCGGGAGAGTAGTTGATTGTAGATCTTGGCGACGTTTGGTAACCCAAACGGCACCGAAAGGTCTTGGCCGAGTAGATTGCTTCCGTCGGGGAGGCAAGAAGATTGGCGCAGATCTCGGCGGCATTCGATAATCCGAATGGCGCCGAGTGAAGTCCGTTGTCGGAGAAGGTGGATCGCATCTTGGTCTTCAAGATGTTGTCGAAGATCTCGGCGCTGTTGGAGAGCCGAACGGCACCGAGTAGGTTGTTCCCTCCGCGGTTCGAACCCGAGTCGAGGAGGAGTCGCCGGCGAAGTTGGCGGCGAAGTCGCCGAGTCTTGAAGGAGATCCCATCACGCTTGTCGGCGAGATTGTTGAAGAAGTCTCGACGCGCGGGCCCCTACTGCGCGCCAACGCGCCGAAACTTGGTTTCGGCAATATATTTTACGAGGTCGCAGTCAAGATCGCAAGCACGATGGGTTAGAAGAAGAAGAAGATTTAGACAGGTTCAGGCCCTCTCGAGAGGTAATACCCTACTCCTGTTTCGGTGGATTCGTTCCGCCGAGTGTCTTTATTGATCTAGTGATCTCGTGAATCTAAAGCTCTTGCTTATGAAGTCTAATCTCTGATCTAATCTCTGATCAAGTCTAAGATATCCCTCAAGGGACACCCCTTACCCCCCTTATATAGTCTTGGGAGGAAGGGTTTACAAGTCGGAAACCCTATCTTATTCTAAGTTGGTTCCCTCAAGCTTACCAAACCGTGACTATAGGCCGATTGCCTTATCTCTATCGGCAACCGTAACACCTAAGTCAAGTTCGGCTTACAGATATAGCAGGCGCAATCTATCCCTACCTCCAGTCGGAAAAGCTTGCCATGTGGATACCCGATTGCCACAATCTCCACAAATGGTTCATACATCAGACATTATCACAGCTCATACAAAAAACACAGCTGACAAGCATTGAGTCAGATCCATGCAAACTTTACTTCATTATTCTTCACTACTTCCTCAATCAGCCCAAACAATTCCTTGCTGACCCTAGCCTGGAATTTCACACCTATTTTCTCACTTCTGGACCAAGTCCTCAATTTACGGATAATCATGTTTTCTTGGTATCTATAATTATAGAGCATCAAAAAATTGTGATAGATTGCAGTCTTGATAATGCTAACATAGTATTGGTAATCTAACAAGCCTTTTGTATTTTGATGCCAGTCACAACTTGGAGTGTGCATCTGATAAAGAGAGATCCATTTGTTTTTTACCGAGCCGATGAACAAGCCTGCCTAGATTTTTTTAATATAATAGCCTGCCTACTGCATAATATCAACCTCCTAAATAGGCAACCAGCTGATTTTAAACTTTACAATTTGATTTTAGGATATCAACCTCCATAGAACTGCTATTGCATTTGCAGATAAAATTTTATTCCTTCCATGAGACCATGATCATGCATATATAGGATTAATGAACTATATGTTTGGTCAATTAGTTTTATATACAAGTATTGAATCAGTTACAAGCAAAGGATAATGGGTCATTTTAGCTTTCTGCATGCAGCTCTCTGCATGTTCTGAAGACAAGTGCCATAGCACATGCAGACTATAGATTTTGATATCTTTTCTAAGCCTCTGCATTGCTGTAGAATCTCTGGTACTTGAACATAGGGATGCAGAGCAAAGCTAAAACTGAAGTGCCAAGACACAATGTGATATATATTTGATAGAGTATATATATAAATATGTGATTTTCGCCCTAATTTGGATTGTCTTAGTATTCTCCTGATACGGTATCGACATATCATAGTCACAAATGATTTTACTACATGTGCATTAATTTAAAATTATTAATACTCCATGAGAGTTACCACGCACTGAGATATATATGTTTGTGTCTATATATATAGTGAAGGCGTAACATATAAAACCCGAAGCTCGAGCAGAGAACATAGGAGATATTGCTGGGTCTCAGCGTGCCAGTCAACTTCAGCCTGAGATGTGCCCGTCAAACCACACAAAGGCGGCGACCAGATGTGTTACACATCTCAGGAGACTTGACAAAAGATCGCTTGAGCTTGAGCTCTACAACATCTCAAATGCTCTAAACTCATACTCCTATGAAAACTTTAGTTACACATACTTACCTGCTGCATACGGGGACAACGACGATGATACCGGCCTCATCCATGCCATCCATTTATCTTTTCCCTTCATCATTATATGCATGCACCTAAGGCTGCCAATGGGCCTGATATGTATGCATCAATTGATATGTATGC
This sequence comes from Oryza australiensis, assembly GCA_019925245.2. Classification (NCBI taxonomy): domain Eukaryota; kingdom Viridiplantae; phylum Streptophyta; class Magnoliopsida; order Poales; family Poaceae; genus Oryza; species Oryza australiensis. Next base: position 1,996,332 of record JAIFGZ020000126.1, read on the forward strand.
TACCATTGGTTCTACAATTCAATTTGTCTGTCCACATGAGACGACTTTAAAGGGTTATTTACAATAGGTAGAGAGAACGGGACTGCATGCAAATATATTCATTCAGTTCCAAAATTACATATTCATGGTTGTCACAATCAAACTCCAACTTATAAGTCGATCACTATTACTCCTTCTTCATGATCACTGCGAACATATGGGGCTTTCTCCTCTTCTTCGTCTTCTTCTTCGTCTTCTTGACTTTCTTCACCTTCGTCTACATCTGTTGCAAAAGGTGGTAACTCGTCAATTTGATTGTAGCCTTCCTCATCAGTGATATTCTCAACTCCAACAATGTTTCGCTTTCCATTGAGAACTACGTGGCGATCAGTCACCGATGAAGGGTCCTTGACATAGAATACTTGTGTTACAGAGTTTGCGAGCACAAAAGGTTCATCTTGATAACCCACATTGTTTAGGTCCACGATGAACATCCCGTACTTGTCAATTTTCAAACCACTTGGAATTTTGACCCATTGACCCAGTAAAGTGGTACCTTCAGTCCATACTCAAGCTCCCAGATTGCCTCTATATAGCCATAGTATGTTTGTTTTACACCATTACCGTCGAAGGCATCTATACGGACACCACTATTCTGATATTTGCTCTTGGCATCCTGCGATGTAAAATGTATACCCATTAATATCATACCCTTAGAATGAATGAATAGTGCTCGCAGGCCCTCGGGACAAAACGTACAATTGGTCACTATCAGGATTTGCAGCCATGATATGCTTCTGTAACCAATCACCAAAATGCAGTCTATGCTGCTTAGCAATCCATGCTTCGATTTGCACAGGTTCTCGGTTCGGAGTGAGTTGTAATGCACATCAACAAATGGAGCCACCAAGGCCGGCTTGCTCGAGCAACTGCGAAATGTGCTTGCCGTAGTGTTTCAAGGCTAGGAGCGAATATTGCTTTATGCCCTAAAGTCCCTTTCCCAAGTAGCATGCCCTCGTGTCGGGACATTGGCACACCAATGGGACGTAGATCCATATAGTCGATGCAAAACTCAACCACCTCCTCTGTTGCATAACCCTCTACGATACTCCCTTCCGGTCGAGCTACATTACGCACATACTTTTTATGATCCCCATGAATCTCTCAAAAGCCCACATGTTATGAAGATAAAGCTGGGCCGAGAATCTTTATCTCTTTCATGATATGTATCACTAGGTGAACCATTATATCAAAAATGATGGTGGAAAACACATCTCGAGTTGGCAAATGGTCATGATTACATCTGCTGGAGCTTGTCTAGTGTGGTTGGATCGATCACCTTCGATATATAGCATTGAAGAACGAGCACAACTTTATGATTGGGTTTCGCACCCTGTCTGGCAAGATGTCTCTAATCGCAACAGGGAGTATTTGTGTCATCAGCACGTGACAATCATGTGACTTCATGCCCACTATTTTCTTCTCTCTAATGTTGACAAGTCTTTTAACGTTAGCGGAGTAACCAGACGGGACTCGGACACTCTGCAGGCACTCCAACAGGCTGATTTTCTCGACGGCACTGAGGGTGTAGCACGCGGGAGGGAGGTATTGTCGGCCATTGGGACGTTCTTGAGGATGTAGCTCAGACCTGATGTTCATGTCTACGAGTCTCTCCGGGATTTCAATGTATCCTTTGTCTTGCCAGGTATGTTCAGCAGTACTCCCATCAAACTCTCAGATACATTTTTCTCAATGTGCATCACGTTGATTACATGACGGACATCCAAATCTTTCCAATACGGTAGTTCCCAGAAGATAGATTTCTTCTTCCAAAGAGGCTCCTCACCACCCTTGCCCGCCGCGCGTGTATTTCCATGCCCCTTACCAAATACATGTTCAATATTTTTTACCTCTTCAAAAATATCTCTGCCTGTACGATGTATCGAAGCTGTCCCCTTCTCCACTGTGCCATTGAAATCTCTTCTATTACCACGATACTGGTGACCGGCAGGAAGAGACCTCTGGTGGCACATGTACACGTCTTTCAGTACCTCGGCCACGCTTCTTGTGTCCCGCATGCCTTTGCACACATGCACAACCACCTTTCACTTTGTTTGTCCGAGATGTATTGCCGGCGCGGGGTAATCTTGAATGGTAACTAATAATATTGCCCTTAAGGTGAAGTACTCTCTTTTGTAAGCATCCCACATCTGCACCCCCTGAACCCATAGTAACTAAAGATCATCTACTACTAGCCTGAAGTAGACATCGATATCGTTGCCAGGTTGCTTGGGCCCTTGGATTAGCAGTGGCATCATGATATACTTGCACTTCATGCACAACCATGATGGAAGGTTGTACGTAACAAGTGCCACGCCATGTCTTTGTGCCAATTGCTCATGTCACCGAATGGATTCATCCCGTCGTGCTCAGCCCAAACCTTACATTCCTTATCTCGCGTGCAAAATTTTTGTACTTTCTATCTATCTTTGTCCATTGAGACCCGTCGGCAGGGTGCCTTATCATCCCATCCTTCTTACGTTCTTCGGCGTGCCAACGCATCATCTTTGCATGCTTTTTGTTTGCATACGGCGCTCAATCCAGGGATTATAGGAAAATACCATACAACTTCAATGGGCACTTTCCTCTTCTTTAGGACGGGGCCACGCTGTCATCATCGGCATCGTCGTCGTTACCTCCACCCTTATACCGCGGTGCTCCACAACCGGACATGCATCCAGTCGCATAGTCACCCTGGTATAGGATACGATCATTTTGACATGCGTGAATTTTTTGCACCTCCAGCCCGAGTGGGTAGACAACCTTCTTTGCTTGATATGTCGTTTCTGGCAATACGTGACCCGCTGGAAGGAGGTCTCCCGATCAAGCGTAGAAGCTCGTGAAGCTCTTGTCGCTCCGTCGTTTGTTGATTTCATCGCAACAACGAGAGGACGACGTCTAATTTGGTGTGCTCCTCGTTGCAACCTGGATAAGCGGTGTTTTTGAGTCCTCCACCATGGCTTTGAACTTCTCGTATTGTCTGTCATCGCTGTAGGCTCTCTCCATCCCGCAACATCTGATCCAACCCATCCGATTCGTCATTGTCGTATTCACCTTCGTCAGCAGGTAACTCCACATTGTCTTCATGCATTGCATCGCCATGATTGTCCCACCTTTGTCATTCTCATCTTCACTTGTGATTGTCGACATGTGTGATTACGCATAAAACCTCTTGTTAGCGGATGCTCGTGAACTTGTTTTGTGGGAAAGCTGTCTCTCCTTCCTGCAATCGAACATGGACAATGCAAATATTTGTCATGCTCAACGGCCAGGGAACTCGTGGACCCGATCACGAACTTGGTTACTCCCGGCATACTCCAAGGTACCCCGCTTCGCATCGTTCATCCCTCCTTCATCCATCGGTCCTACGAAATTTTTAAAAAATGTGACGTCTTCATATAAATGACATTATTTTATTTTGGTTACATAACTCTACAATGATAGTCTCTTCAAATTTGACAGTCCGAAATACTTTGAATTAAAGAAAGAGACACAAATGACATAAATGGTGTCATGCATCTACTAGCATATACACACAAATCACAAAAGAATATCATAAAGAATCACGTACACAAATAGTAAACAACTAAAATATACTAACCTTTAATTTTTCTGAAAATTTTCGGCAAAACCTTCCCCCTCTGTTTCGTTCTACACATGAAGACCGAATAAAAATGAGCTAAGTGGCTGAAAGGTGGCATTTATAGGTGGTCGGAATATAGGTGTCGGTTTTTAACAACAACCAGCACCTATATTACGAAGCTTACAGCGTAAGGAACCTTATAGGTGTCGGGTGAAGAGTAAAACCGGCACCTATAGTATATGTGTCGGTTTTTACTATTGACCCGACACCTATTTAGGACAAATAGGTGTCGGTTCCATTTAAGAACCGTCACCTATACTATAGGTGCCGGTTTTACTGTTACCCGACACCTATTTGAGACTATAGGTGGCGGTTCTTAATAAGAACCGGCACCTATTCTTTAGCCGCTACCTATATACATAATAGGTGTCGGATTTTTGTTAACCGGCATGTTTTTGCGTGACACCAATGAGCCTTTTTGTAGTAGTGTGCGCTGCAGGAGCAGAAGGGCGGGACACATGGTTCACTTGCTGGTTCTATAGTTGTTGTTGCTGTTGTGGTGCCCTAACAACATATTACGGACGATGAGCGGGGCGAGACTATTGCGGATGCAAGGAGGATAGACCAGGGTAGGGAGTGGTGTAGCGGATCTGCTGGTTGGCTCCATGTTGCGTCCGAAAATTCACCATACGATGCTTGTGAGACTCCAGCTTCTTATGCTTAGCTTCTAGGTAGATACTATTCTTATCCACCAGCTGCTGGAAGTCAACGTAGTCCCCAAGACTAAACGCACAGACAACACGAGGTCCATCCCAGCCAGAAACTTCTCCTGCTCCTCATCATCACGGATATCCTCTAGCGCGTATTGGGCCAGTCGATTGAACTCATGATACTCAGTGGTGGAGCAATTGCACTACGTTAGTTTCTGGTACTCCTTTTTCTTTAGGGCCATGACCCCTACTTGCACATCGGTTCTCCGAAATGCCGTTGTGAAATGGCCCCAGCTAATAGGCTGACCAACAGGCTGAGAAAATTTTGGAAGTGGTCCCACCACTCCGATGCTAATCCCTAGAGCTAATGGGATGTGAAGGTCACCTTCTCCTCATCCGAGCATTGAACGATGTCAAGCTTTGTCGGAGACTGCCCGGGCCTCCCATTATATTTGCTGGATGAAGTGAATCACCTCAAATCATCCAACAAACCTAATGGAACGTCTGACGTCCCGAGAGAGGGATAAGTGAGACATTGTTGGGCCTTTAGCCTGCCAATCAACTTCAGCCTGAAGTGTACCCATCAAACCACTCGAAGGTGGCGACCAGATGTGTTACACACTCAGGAGACTTGACAAAAATGGCTGAAGATCTACAATATCTCCATTATTTCTAACTCATACTCATGTGAATCTAACTCCCAGGATGTGTGTTAGATTCACACTTTCTTCTCAAAGCATGAGCATACAAAGTAAATACAACTAGAATGAGAAACAATTACGAATTACATCAGCATTACGCATTACATAAGCCGACCAGCCAAATAGGTATAAAATCGTAGTACAGCGAACAGAGGTGGCTTTAGTACCCACCCACAAGCACACCGACTAGGGGCTTACCCCTTTAAGTTCAACTCCTAGAAGAAACGACATTGAAAACCCGCATCACTCAAGAACTAAGGCTAAACCTGCAAGCAAGAATAATCCAATCGACAAGAGTCAGTACATTAACAAGTAATGTACTGGCAAGCACTAGACAACCATGACAAGCTACATGATAGGCATAAAATCAAAGAAGGGCTGAAAGAGTGGCTTATTTTCAGCATAAGGCAAGTTTTATTTCACAATTCATTTTCAAAGGAGTTGATGATTCAATTAGCAAAAAAAATTTACATTTCATCATTAATTTAGTTATGGTTCCATCATAAATAATACCTCCATGTCAACAAGTCACAATATATAAATATCACCATACTCACACAACCCAACACATTTTGTCACTTTTAGAAGTCAAGTTGCAAATCCACACATTTTAAAACAATATAGTCTATACTCATGACACTTCACCAAAGCGCTCTTGACCATGAGCATGGTTAATTGATTAGTTTTATTAACTCTGGAGAGTTTGTACAGCATTACCCATATGATATGAACACTCTATTTTGTTTCGAGTTTGCAAGACTCTACCGCACTCTTCATGTTGATTGCGATCTAGAGGTTATAACGAAGCCTTTACACTACTTAGTCCCTAGCCTTGCACCAGCACGATACGTGTTTCCTCCATCCTAGGTCATACTGGAATAATACCTAGAACCTTAAGTGGTGGGCCCACACCTTAACTTAACGCCGTGGTAGCGGACACGATAGGAACCCACCCACGTGGCACGATATCGTTGTATTGGACAGACTGAATCGCCTAAACTACCACATCGATGGTAAATAGGAAGTTCCTCTGGGTTATCCGAACCCATACACTTTGGCCAACCAGAGTGCAAGGTTAGGTGCTAAATAGATTATTCAGCTTAGGTCAGCCCATTCTAACACATGTGGTTGTATGATAAACTTTAAGTTGGTGACACAAGTCCGGTCCTTACGGACTCAGGCAAACACTGCCCCTATCGGCAATGCAAATACATCAATTGCACGTCACTTGCCGCCCAAGTCAAAACCACATTTTCACACATTTTAGTTCGCAAATAATCATCAAAATTCAACCCATTCCAGCAAGGGTTCATTTTAACAAAACTCACTTATTATGTATATATATATATAGATGGAACAAATATTTGCAAAATACTAAGCAAGGCTAAGCAAGTATGTTATATAAAGCACATTTAAACCCATTTGAGCACAAAGAATGTACTCTATCCACTTCTAGGGGTACAAACAAGGAGTACAATTTATCAAGGTGGGGAATGCAGAAAATAGGTCTTAACTACCATAATCAAGTTTTAAAATACCGACATAGTCTAAGTTCACATGTAATTTAGCAAACAAATAATTTCATCCCTCAAAACATGGGATTCAATGTGTTCAAAGGAAAGGAGGGGAAAGAACTTGCCTTGGGTGTGGTAAGATCTCCCTGGAAGGGGTTAGAATACTAATCTTCTCACCGATGCGAAGTCATCCACCAAATAGAAAATATCGGTAACAAATAAATACTAACACATGTAAGAGTCTAAATTGATCTAAAATGCACGAGTTCTCTAGTGTGGTTAGGGGCTGTGTGGATATGATTTATGGTGAAGGAATTTCTATTTTATCCCATTATTTTTGGGAGTCATTAATTTTTGAAGCTTGCTCGATGTAGGGTAGGATTTAATTAGGTATCGGTCTAAAATGTTTTTACCAATTGATTTATATTAACCTTTACCTTCCAGAGGTGAAGGCAATTGTTTTCCTCGGACTAATGCAACTTATTTCACAATTTTTAGAGCTATAATAAATTTATCAGGTATTTTACAAACCTATAAAGTGTTTTAGGCCTTTAGTATCTTATATGTGGCCCTAGGGTTTAGGTCCAGAACTTGTTATTTTGCACAAGAGGATTGGTACATGGATAATTTAGCTAATAATTTTTAACCCTAATTGCAAAGGATTTTCGGAGTCCAAATTGTTTTACCACTTATATGTTTTCCTCGGTTAGGAAAAGGTACTGGGGTAGGTGTTTAATATTTCCACCTAGGTTTTGCTTAGTCATTTGTACTAAGCATTGGTGAACTTGGATTAAAAGTGGGGTTCACTGGTCCATGGGTCCTATTCCACTTTACCTAGGGCTATAATTAATTCCATGTTTATCTAATCACATATATACACATTTAGATGTATATACATATGACATCTACCTTGCTTAGTACCTAGACTATCCCTTTTTTGGGTTTTTATTACACTTTTAGTGTATGAGTTACTATTTTTTATTTCACAAAATAGAAGTTCATAAATCTCTGGTTTTATAGAAACTTATTTCACTTAAAAAGGATTAAAATTGAATTTTCCACAATTTTTACATGTTGGAGGGTGCATTAAACCATTAGTTTCATTTATAATTACTTTAAGAGATTATACTATAAAGAAGTTATATATTTTTATTTTACACTTTAAAAGTACATGTTTGGGTGAGTCTACAGAACTTAAGTTTATACAAAAAGGAGATAGTATGAATTTTAAATAAATCCATAAATATTGATTTTCCTAAAGTGCATCATTTTCCTAAAATAAATTCTTCAAGCATTTGACTCAAATAATGTACATATTTTTATTTTTCCTACTCAGAGAGGGTAAGATGAGGAATCTATAGGATTTGGGTTTGCTCAAAAATAAGTTGAATTGTATTTTCTATGGATTTTATTAGTTTGTACAAGTGTTATGTGTGATTTTCCTTATTTGAATTGTAGGGATAAAATCTGTATAGTGAGGGTCAAGTTTTATACCTCTAATGTTGTTTCATCTTGTTGTGAGTTTGCACAAATTTGTTTCATCCAAAAAGAAGTTAAATTGGATTTTATATGGATTTTACAAGTTCATATAGGCCCTAGGCGATGTTGCCTCTAAATGAATTTTTGGGACAAACTTTGGTACTGTAAGTGCCAGGTTTTACAATTCCATATTAAAATTCAACATCTAGGGGACCTACAGAAATTTGTTCCATCTGAAAATGTGCTTTAATGTATTTTATATGGATTTTATAAGTGTGACTAGTTTTCTGTGGAAGAATATTCTTTACTGCCTTTACTCTTTCATATTTTAAACTATTTAGTACGTGGGCCCCACTTGTCAGTGTCCCGGTGGCTTTGAACTGAAGCTATGGTGCCGGTTCGTGTGGGGGTCACTTGTCAGCATGACATAGAAAAGAGAAGGGCAGAGCTTGGCGGCCGGAGATCCTTCCCGACCTCGCTGGCGGCTAACGGCGGCTCAATTGGGGAAGCGTCCAAAAGCAAAATTGTACAGTAGAGATGGAGGGTCTCCTCGTCAGCTGTGGTGGCCGGAATCCATGGCACCGACGGGCGGGTGGCAGTGCTTTTGGGTGGCCAGTGCAGATCGCTTTGGAGGCTAGCTCTACTCGGTGCGAGTACATAAGTGTGCTCTATAAGGCTCATGGGGACTTACCAAAACTCGGCCGTGGCTTGTAGAGGTTCGACGAGGGACGGTCCTAGTGGCGGCGGTGAAAAACGGTAGGGCGAACGGCGACGGACCAAACCGGCCATCCATCTACCAAATCATGTTATGCACGAGGTTATGAACTATAACGTCACACCACGATTTTTGTTCAGGTTTAAAAATCATTAAATAATTCATTTTATAGAAATCAAATAAAACTAAAAGCAAATTAATCAAGTGGAAGTAATAAGGAAATAAAAATTTCCTTTAAAAATCATGGCTGAAAATATTTTTTAAATATTTTCCATGCCCTAAAGTATTCTCCAAAATTTTCCGTGAAATTTTGAAGCTCCAGAAATAATTTGAATAATACAAAGAACAATTTAGTGTTTATTTAAATAAATTAATTGATCAGTAAATGATCTTCTTGTATTTTTATTAAATACTTTGAGTGTCCATATAATTTCAAAATTTTTCTTGGAATTATTTGAGCATTGAAAGTATAGATAAAAATTCAAGTTTGAAAGAAAAAGTCTGCTTTGCCTCCCTCTACTACAGTGTCGTCTCAACCTCCAGCAGTCTACGCACTGTTCATCCCGATTTGAGTTTGTTTTCTTTCCTTTCCAAATCCGGCCAAATCCCTTACTCAAATCCAAAATTGATTGAGGGGAATTAATCCCCACCTCTTCCTCATCATTTTCCCATAATTTACCACTCAATCCCACAACAAATCATGGTGGATTTTGATTTGGTTCTTCACTGTTAAACACCACCATAGACGGCCGTTCCTCTCCCTCCCCGGTCGATTCCCTTCCCAATTAACTCACAAAAATCGGTTCTCTCCTCCTCCTCATCATTTCCCCATGAATCTTTACCAAATCTCGCACGAATTCATGGTGGATTTTGATTTCGCAATTTACTGTCAAGAGCACCATAGATGGCCGGCGCCGACCCTTCCCCCTCCCGGCCAAACCTGCTTTTCCTCTCCCCGCCGTTCCTCTCCCTTCCCCCGGCCTATAAAAGGGTGCCCCAGCCCCCTCCTCACCCCCGTCACACCACCTCGAGCTCCCTTGCTCTTCCTTCATCCCTCCGCTCAGCTTCCTCTCTCCTCGGCGCCGGCGAACTTCGGTCGCCCCTCCCTGTCGAGCCGAGCAGCGCCAGACCTTGCCACCACCTCCATCGGCCTTGCAGCCACCTCCTCTTCCCCGGCCTCGCCTCCGTTTCGCCCGGAGACCGCCGTGCCGGCCTGTCCATCCACCTCACCGGTGTAACTCCGGTCAGCCTTTCCTCCTCGCCCGTGCGCCAGTTGGCAGCGCCATCGCCACCTACGGCATTGGAGCATCGCCCTCCACCTCGGCCAAGGCCCGTTTTCATCCGGAATACACCAAAACCCCGCTGCCCGTGGTGCCTCTCCCTTGGCCTCGCTGGCGCCACTTCGGCAGCCCCTGCCGCCTTGCCAGAGTGTTATCCGACGTCGTCATATCCTTCCCCGGCATTGTGGCGTCGTCTCCTTTGTCGGCCTCTGCTTGGTTTGCCGTTTGTTGCCAGCTGTCATATACCCAAATTCTAGGGTCAACAAAATTTTGTCCAAACAAAATGAAGTAAAAGTTTCTCAATTTTGTGAACCAAAAATTTTTAATTCCTAACTTAGGTTAAAGGGGTTCAACCTAGGCCTTCGCATGGTAGATTCTATTTTAGAACAAATCAAAAACTTTTTCATTTATAGCTTAGGATAAGAATGCCTAGGACATATATTTGTGGGTGTTTGTATTTTTGATTTTTTTATTTCATAGTAGGACTCATAAGTGACAACCTAGGAGATTAAAATTCACCACCACCAACCTATGACAAGTTTGCACATAGAAAAGTTACCTTAATTTTCTAGACTAAATCTTATAAGATAAAATCATGGAAAAATTTATGTAGATGACAGGGGCTATACTCAACTTAACACAATTTTTGTGCAATTTAATAACCAGGTTTGATGCCCCAAACAAATTAAACAAAACAGACTCATAATAGGCCAATTAATAACCCTAATCGGCTAAAATGCCAACTTCAAAAGACCATTAAACTGCACACAAGTACATACATAAAATAATTTGATCAAATACTAGGTTAATTAACCTAATTAAATATAATTTTTCTAGAATTATTCTTCTCTGATTAGGCCTCCTAAAAATTCAAACCAATTTCCAAATACCCTGTCTTTGTTGAATTACTGGGAAACAACCCACTTAATATTTTTGAGTGGAACCAAGGAAAATGGAACCTGGGGATGATTAACTATCTCCATTAAAAATATAAAAAAATTACCGTGCACACAAATTTAATTACTGAGCTCCAAAACATAGGGATAGAAATAATTTCGAAAATGAAGCTAAAATCATCTTCACTTGTGTTCCTGCCCAAACCTCTCTCTTTTGCCTAGCTAGCCACACCCTGGACCCACATTGCAGCTGCACAAACTTACCCATCTCTGTGCAAAGCACCACGCCGCTCAAGGGAACGCCTGTACAGAGCCAGAGCGCGAGAGGACGTGTCGGCGCCATCCCTATTTCACCTAGCTCGCCATGGCCAGTGCAACATCCACCGTTTGACCTGCCGCTTCGCCACCAAGACCAACACCTCTCCCTCATTACATTCTGTGCAGAGGCCAAGAGAGAACACCCCATAATCACCTGAAAACAACCCCATTTACCCCTTGGCCGCAGGTGTTCGATCCATGCCGCATCTCCCCTGGTGGGTATCGTTACAACCTAATCTCTGGAACACAACCTACTACCTATGCCTGATCCATCCATACGTTTTGTTTCCCCTGTTACGAGGATCGAGATCGTCAGAGCGTGGCCGTTGCTGTTCATGGCGCCGCCGCTCGGGTTTGATAGTGTTCCAGCCGCTGCGGACCAATGCCGGCCGAGCCGACGTGCCAACCGCCAACCCCGAGAAGGGAGATCGGGTGTTTCTTCCTCAGCTCCGGCCAACCACCGCCGCGAGTTGTTTCACCCTCCCCGGTGAGCTTCCATTGAACAACACCATCTCCTTGAGGTTCACAACCATGCGATGATCTATATTGGCAGCCCCTTAGCCGGAGTGAGCTGGCGACGTTGACCTGGGGAGATTCCGCCGCCGCCGGGCTATCCCACGCGTCGCCAACGAGGACCAAGCTTCGCCAGCTCGCTCGCACTTTTGGGTAAGTAACTATGAGGCCTAAGGACACTTGAGCATGTGGTAACTTGGCGCTAAATCAGTTGTAGCTTCAAATGGTCTGCCACCTCGACACCGACCGCCACTCCGTGTCGACACCACCGTCAACTCCGGCCACCACAGCCAGCGGGAGGGGCACCATTGGCTTCATCACCTCCTCCTCTATGCTTTGCCTTCTGGTCGCTTCCCCAGCCGAACCGCCGAGTCGCCGGAGGAATCGCCATGAGTCCGCGCCGGCCGAAGAAGCCCTGCCCCAGCTGCCGTCCCTTTCCACACCGAGCCGAATGACATGTAGGCCCAGCTGAATTAGCACGCATGAGCCCAATTAGTGGTAGTTTAAAAACTTGTCGGGTTTAATTGTAAAATGTGTTAGGCTTACAAGTGGGGTCATGAACCCATCTGTAAAAACCATAAAACCTATGGACTCTTAGTGAAGTTTCCATTGACCACGTGCCAAGGACCTCGGGTCCAAAACCAAAAAACTCCAGGGGCCTTTTTGCATAATAGGGACCAATGGACCCTGGACCCATTTGTAATATTGAGAAAGTATCGGGGGTCCTTAATTAAAATTGAATAAAAGGCTAAATCATTTTCCATATTTGCTGAAAATGTGCTCAAATTGTGAAATTCATATAAAATCCAATTTAACTCCTTTTTGAGTGGAACAAATTTCTCTGAACTCCTAAAGATATGAACTTTATTTTAGAAACATGAAACCTATCCCTCACAGTACTAATTTTGTCCCTAAAATTCCTCTAATTTGAATCACACATAGAGCTAGCCTAAGCTTATAAAATTCATAGAAAATTTAATTTAACATATTTTTAGGCAAACTCAAATTCTGTAGATTCCCCAACTTACACCCTCTATTTAGGAAAAATAAAAACATATAGTTACTTTGTACCAAATACTCTTAAAAATTTGTTATGTTAAAATGGTGGACTATATGTAGGCTTAATTTTAGGGATTTATATAAAATTCATCCTAAATACTTTTTGAGCAAACCCAAGCTCTGTAGGACCACCAATATACACATTTTCAAAATGTAAAATAAAAACATATGCCCCCTGTACAACATTATCCCTTAAAAATTTATATAAGGAATACACAACTCAAAAGTGCACTATAACTTGTAAAATAGAATAGGCACTATATGTACATACGCATAGATGTATGCATAAAATGTACTCTAGCACAAATAAATCAAGATAAAAGATGATGGACCAGTGAGACCTTAGGAACCATCCCTAATAAACAAGACATAGCACAAATAACAATCCCTAGGTTAAAATGTTAAAGGAGATTAGCTTAGAGACCTCTCTAGCCTACACAACACATGGTAGAGTAATCTAAGTATTAAAATTATGAACTAAGACCAAATAGGTTAACCAGATCATTCATTTTGTTTCATCCTTAGCAAATAAAACCATCACTGGACCCAAAAGCCCCAGCCATATGTATAAAACACTATAGACCTAAGACCCGTCATAAACTTGTAAAATGCCTAATAAATTTGTAATAGCTCAAAAAATTATGAAACCAAGTGTATTAGCCTTAGAAAACCTAATCCTTCACCTCTGTGAAGTCAAGTTAATTAAAATCCAGGTTCAGGAGCCCTGTCCAAACAGCACCTATCCCTAAGTCGATACGACCCGATAAAACTTGTAAAGTACGTAACTCCTAAACGGGATAAGGTAAATTGAAAACTCTTTCACCTAAATTCATTTTAGATCAGTACCTACTCAATGTATAAAAATCATGCATTTTAGAGCATTTTGGTTTTTCGCCTATTTTCGGTGTTTGATTGCATACCGTACGTTCTGTTTAGATAATCGAACAAACGACGGAGGAGCGGATGGAACTAACATTTACTCCAGGCCAAGGCAAGTTCTTGCCCCTCCTTTGAACACATTGCTCCTATGTTTTTGGGCAAAGTATTCTGTTTGTAAATGTGCATGCGTATTTTACCGTATTGTCGTTTAAATTAAGATTTGTAGATATGTCCTGAAAGTATGCATATACCCCTTTTCTAAAATACTTCCTGGCTGTTTTAAACCCTAGGAATTAAGTTAGAGTACTCTAAAAAGGTACTCATATGAAATATGCTTTGCTTTGTAAAAATGATATGCTTAGCCTTGCTTAGCATTATTCGAAAAATAGGCATGGATTGATTCTCTAAACTTTTGGAAAGAACTTTTGTGTGTTCTGAACTAAATGGGGAGAAACCCCAATTATTTGCGAAACAAAATCAGAACTTGATTTTTTAGACTTGGGCGACAAGTGGCGTGCAATTGATGTATTTGCATTGCCGATAGGGGAAGTGTTCACCCGAGTCGATTAAGGACCGAACTACATGTCATTCATTATGTTTATCGTACAACCACATGTGCTAGTATGGGATAGCCTTAGCCAATTAACCTGTTTAGCACTTAGCCTTGCATTATGGTAGGCCGAAGTGTATGGGTTCGGATAACCCAGAGGAACTTCCTATTTCCCCCGTCGTGGTAGTTTAGGCGACTAAGTCTGTCCAATACAATGGTATCATGCCACATGGGTGGGTTCCCGTCATGTGCGCCACCACGGTGTTAAGTTAAGGCGTGGGCCCGCCACTTAACGGTTCTAGGTCTTATTTCAGTATGACCTAGGATGGAGGAAACACATATCATGCTGGTGTAAGACTATAGGCTAAACAATGTAAAGGCTTTGTTATGACCTCTAGACCACATTCACCATGAAGAGTGTGGTAGTGCGTCGCGAGCACAAAACAAACTAGAGTGTTCATATCATGTGGGTAAAGCTATATAAACTTGAGTGCTAATGGTATGCTATGGGTAAAGCTATATAAACTAGAGTGCTAATGGTATGCTATGGGTATAAATCTTGAGTTTTGTGTCTTTCCATAAATGGTCTTGAAAATGAAATGTATCGTGTTGGAAATAATGTTGTTTCATGCTTTATATTTGCCTTCCTCCTGGCACAAGTAAGATGCTAAAGTATATCTATGTATGTAAGCTTTTGATGAAGCCATGCCATGTTTAATAAAGTTTGGTCTTTGCTGAATTTGTTTTGTTAAAAACCACGTTGTAAAATACTTGCGAACCAAAACTAGCCTTATGCTGAAATTTAAACCACAATTAGCATTTCCCTTTGATTTAGAGCTAGCATGTACTTAGGTTTGATTGTGTTCTTGCCAGTACATTATTTCAAATAATGTACTAACACTTGCGATTGGAATATCCATTTTGATGCAGGACGTAGACTTAGCTTTTGAGAGAATGCGGGTAATCAACTGCTTCTTTTAGGATTGAACTTAACGGGGTAAACCCCTAGTCAGTGTGCTTGTGGATTGGGTAGTAAGCCACTGCTGTTCGATGTACTCTGATTATATATTTATTTGGCCGATCGACATATGTAATTATCTAAGTGTTGTAATCCTTTATGTCTTGTTCAATTTAAGTGTATTCGCTATGTATATTCATGCTTGTGATGAAAGTGTGAAGCTAGTACACATCCTGGGAGCTAGATTCACACGAGTACGAGTTAGGAATATTTGAGGCGTCGTAGATCTTTAGCCAAATTTGTCAAGTCTCTTGAACGTGTAACACATCTGGTCGCCACCTTCGAGTGGTTTGACGGGCACTTCACAGGCTGAAGTTGACTGGCAGGCTAAAGGCCCAGCGATGTCTCACTTATCCCTCTCTTGGGACCTCCGGTGTTTCGTTTTACTTGTCATATGAGCTGAACAATTTCAACTCATATTGCAAATAGAACGGAAGGTCGGGGGGTGCCCAGACACCAGCATCCCATGATCGTCCTCGCCGGTACAATCTTTGGCAAGCCATTCTTCCTTGCTGGCACGTCGCCCCATGGCCTCGTCGTCTCCGTCAACGGCAACGCGGCAGCGTGTTCCACACCGTCCTCACCACCATGCGGCCGCCGCCGGCTGCCATCGTCGTCCTCTCACCGTTCCCGGTTGTTTTCATCCTCGTCCCCCGCATCGGCACCCATGCGTCGGCCTTTCCTCCGCTCGCTGCCGTGCGCCCGTGCCACCTCTTCTCGTCGTCGTGCGCACGGTGAGTTCCTTCCTTCTCTCTCCGTCCTCACTCGCTGACGGCAGTTCTTGCTCGCTGTCGTCATCCCGGCTCTTTTTCCTTCTAAAAATAATTAATAAATTGCTCAATAAATCAATTTAATTTCCAGAATTCATTTAAATGGTCCAAAACTTCTAAAATTTATTCTAATCCATACGAACTTCAAATTGGGCCATTCAAATTGTAAAATTCATCTAAAATTGAGCTTCACATGTTTGTTTACTTTCCATGCACTATTTATTTGGTTTTTATTATAGTTTTTCTTTGTTTTGCGTGCCAGCGTATAGACTTCATTGTTTCAGAGGTTCGTGCTCGCGAGGAAAGAAGATTTGTTTGAAGGAGCAAGGCAAGTCATGTCATTTTGATCATATTGCTATCCTAGTTTACAAAATTATGTTTATTTAAATTATTTTGCTTATTAAATTCCCGTCTATCACTATTTTATTTAGCCTTACCGATTCTCCTTGTTATAGCCCAATTACTTGTATTATTATGATCCTTGATAACCCTAGGAAAAATAAAACTAGTGAGCACTTTATGTATGTGGTACTCACTAGCAAACTTAGGAATATGCTTAGACATGAATACAAACAATTAGATGTTTTCAATAATTAGACTAAGTAATAACTTATAAATGATGGAAATTTTGGCTATTTAGCCATGGCAATAAATGTCCCCTTCAAAATTCCCCAAACATATTTTTGGCTGGGCACGGGGTACTTGGTTTTGCTAGTCGCACCTCGGCTGTCATAAGGACTGGTCTTCGAGCCTTTGTTGCAAAGCATATTTCATACTACCACCTCTCTAATGGGTAAGGCTTAACACGTCGACTAGTGCGGTCAGAAACAAAAAAAAGACACGGATAGGGACGGATGAGGTCCTAGCTAGGGCTGACGTCTCTGGCAAATGAAGGCTCAGGACGACTTCGAGATGCCGGGGGCATAGACTGTCTGCTAGACCCAGGGCACCTGGCGGGGGAAGTCTATGTCGGTCTTCTTTGTTTAGGGCAGTACTAAGCGATGAGTTATGGCATGGCTTCCGTCCGTATGCCATGGTGGCATGTGGCACGTCACAACACGTGAGGAAGACATGTCTGGTAGGTAAAGATGTACACCTCTGATCAGAGTAAATCTATTTGAATAGTCGCGCCCTCGGTTATGGGCAAGCCGAGCAATGTACCCAAGTTAGAATTTATTTCTGTATAAAACTAAAAGAATTGGTGTTAGCACATGTGGCCTGAGTAAAGGCAAGATCGCGATGGAGCGCGGCATGATAATAATTTGACTAGAGATAGGCTCGCGTTTTATTCAAATGCCTTTAAATATTTAAATGCTTTGAAATATTGGTTTTCTGCAAAATAGCCCTATATATGAATCCTTTGTACTCCCTTGCATTATTTCTGCATTTTCCCGGCATGGCTTGTTGAGTACGTTGGTTGTACTCAGCCTTGCAATTCCTTTCCCTTTCAGAAGTGTAGTGCTTCTGAGTTGAAGACGGTGTAAGAGGACCGAGGCTCAAACCCCAGTTGAGTTTGCCTGTGGAGTGGAGCTGAAGACCCGCTAGGATCGTCCCTCTTTTCCGCTGCTGTCACTTTCTTCGAGTGCGAGGACTAAGTGCCTCTTCTGTAAGTACTTATACGCTTTATTTTACGTTTGGATCTGTGTATTGATTTGTCATTTTTGTGTACCGTGGCTGGTCCTCGACAGGGATTTAATACACAAAATAGTCTAGAAATTTGGGATAAATTTCCGAGCATGACATATAAGGGGATGGTGTGTGCGCATGGAATTGGCCCGCGACTCACGGGATGCTTTGGAAATCGACATTGGCGCTTGGTGGCCGAAGTTGAGGAATAAGAAATTGATCTCGCTTGCCGGTGCATCATTCCACAAGATTGTTGAGGGGAAATGACAAGGAGATCGAGGCAAATATAATGGAGCGGTGGCTCAGCTTGGCGATGGTGGAAAAACCCTTGGATGACGGCGATGCCATCAGTGACGGTGCCCAGAGCGCGCTCCAGGGCCGGTGATGACACGTCAGCGTTCCCGTTGATTAGCTGCACATGAGAGGATGCAATCAAAAGGGAAAATTTTTGGCATGGTGAGGAGAGCATGTAACACATAATGGTTGGAGCTGACCATGGCTCCTTGGCAGCGGCAGCCATTGTCGCCCTTATGGCCGGCGATGAAGAAGAGAGAGTGTAGAGGAGATGAAACTCCCTTCCTCGGCTTGCTCGGTGCTAGGGTGGGGTGTGAAGTGAGACGATGCTGTTAGGAGGAGAAGAAATCAAGCTCGGTGCCGCCTCGTCCTCGGCCACATGTCGAGCATGCCGGCGACAGCTCACTCCCACGCTCTAGGCTTTCTCTCATGCGTTCCTGGTCGGTCAGTGGAGAGAGTGTTAGTGATATGCCCTAGAGGCAACATGGAGATGTTGGATATCACGTCAATGTTTATGTATTTATGAATAAAGTGTTATTCATTTCCATGAAATAGACATCTTGTATTGATCAATAAGTACGTGACTTATTTATGAGACTCTTTATGTATGAATCTATTTCTAAATGATCCGATCATATATCATATTGTTGGAACAAATATGATTCTAAGATCGGCATGTTTATTGATTGATGATCATGTCTCATAGATCATGGGTATGGAGGTACCAAATCAATAAACATGGACATATGTGTTGGAGAACACATTGTTGGATAGACCCACCATGAGACACTACAGAATTAATGTGCCATTAGTTGGTCTCGGGTAGTGTTGGTACAAAGTCCTTAGACCCGAGATCACCATGGATTCCAACATGTGTAGTAGCCTACTTTGGGACTACCAAACGCTATTCCGTAATGGATAGTTATAAAGGTAGTTTTCGGGTTTGCTATGAAACATGGAGTGGGATGTGAGTGATCAAGATGGAATTTGCCCCTCCTTTGGAGAGATATCTCTGGGCCCTCGAGGTCTTGGATTATGGAAATGCATGGCCATGCTAAGTTGATTGAGGAATCAATCAATAGACGGATAATCCAATACGGTTCGAGTGAATGGTTAAGCTATTGAAGGGATGGCACACATCTTGCCTATAGCTTAAGCGGTATCGTGAGGCAAAGGGATTTGTGTACACATTACGGGTTCGAGCCGATATTATATTCTTGTATACTATGGTGTCAATATGTCTTGCTAGGCGCCGCTTGTGACAGTCGGCTGAGTTGGACTCGAGCCGACGATCGGCTAAGTTAGACTATGGCCGAAACCGAGTATACCTGAACCTACGTGGTCGCACGCTTAAGGGGATAGAATAGATATTCGAGTTGGACTCAGATACGGCTCGATCGGATAGGGATCCGATCGGATAGAGTCCTATAGGCTTACGACGTATGGGCGGCCAACTCTATGAGATACGGATGAGATCCGGTTCAAAAATAGAGTCCTAATCGGCCACTAGTCCCGGTCGGCCAACTCTATATAAAGGAGGGAGGGGTGGAGAGCGTGAGACGTCAATTGCATCGCGTGCAACGAAGTCGCCGAGATCAATCTCCACGGAAACCCTCCCCACTTTCGAGCCAAACCCTAGCCTTGCATCGCGTGCTAGCACACGGGTGTACGGCGTTCGTCCCCGGACGTGTGGATACCGGTAGAGGCGCTGCTACGTTGCGCGCTCTTGATCGGCTGCGGTCGGGCGCATCGGAGCGAGGCGTGAGAACGCGGCCGGACGACTCGAATCGGCTGATTGGCGAATCGGCTGTCTCCGGGAATCGGCTACACTGTTCGGATCGGATTGCCCGATTGGCTATTCCGCTGCACTCTACTCTAATCGGTAACGATCTATCGGCCCTTACTTGCAAGTGTTCTGGTTTGCGCGGTAGAAATTTTTGTTTTCGGCTAGCGTAGCTTCCGCGTAACCCTTCGAGTGGTATCGAGCTAATCTTGCTTAGTTCGGGTTTTAGATTGGATCTGGAACAAGTTTTGCGCACGGGTTGATTAGATCAATCGGTTTTACGGGATCTGTTGAGGAGAGTAGATGGTAATTGCGTTCCTTGATAGTGTATCGGAACGACGTAATGTGATTACGTCGAAGCAATTTCCAAATAACTCGGTTTGAGTTGGGTTCGAGATAGCGTTCCTTGATAGTGTATCGGAACGGTATAATGTGATTATACCGAAGCTATCTCGTAGTCCGACTTTGTTGCTGCCTCGCGCCTACGCAAACCATCTCCCTTGATAGCGTATCGGGACGGCATAATATGATTATGCCGATATGGTTTCCATAAGCGATTTCATAGATTAGAGCTTCTATAGTAGTAGCTTAGTTTGAAGAAATCAAGCATCATGCACATTGAAAGATGGTGCCGAAGATGGAGATCCTCAGCGCCGACATGGAGATGGAGATCACCATGTGAAGGGGGCCATACTATTTCACTATATGCTATTCTTCTTGCTTTCATATGTGATATGTATGTTTGATAGGATAGCATCCCTCACAAAATTAAGTAGTAATGATGCCCTTCCAAATGTTGCACCCGTCACCGTTATGCTCGTCAATGGTGGGTGCCAAAGCGAGTGCCATTCTCTATCATAACACGAGGGGTATATGTCGGACATATACGGCGGAGCATTTGGTTTACTTAACAAGGCTATCAAAACAGTTTTGGGCCTTGGGGCATAGGTTGGGGCCGGGGCATGGAGATGCCACACCAACAACAAGAGTCACATAGAGATGTGATTAGCAAGGTGTTGCTTACCGATGTTACTAATTTTCTAGCGGTGATGCCAAAGCTCACTAGAAAATTAATTAACATGTGGATCTTGACCCAATACGTAACCTAGAGGAAGGTGGAAAATACGTAATGGGAGTCTAATGTTAAATTGTTTAACAATAGACATAGCATAAACATTGTGCTAAACTTTGCTTTTTTGTTGTAGAATAAATGGCGGCTAATACTACACCGTACCTTTAATTTGCGATCTATTCTCGAAAAGAAAAATTAAATGGAACAAACTTTATGGATTGGTATCGCAACTTGAGAATTGTTCTCAAGCAAGAGCGTAAGGAGTACGTTCTTGAAGTACCTTATCCGAGGATTTGCCAACTAATGCCACTGCACGCACGGAGGGCTTATGAGAAGCACACTAATGATGCCCTAGATATAAGCTGTCTCATGCTTGCTACAATGTCCCCGAGCTTGAAGCAATATGAGAGCAGCGATGCTCACACTATTATTCGGGGACTGCGTGGCATGTTTGAGAACCAAGCTCGGGCCGAGAGGTTCAACACCTCAAAGTCCTTGTTTGCGTGCAGAGCTTGTTGAGGGAATCCCGTCGATCCGCATGTGATAAAAATGATTGGTTATATCGAGAGTCCGGAAAAACTAGGTTTTCCCCTTAGCCAAGAGTTGGCTACGATGTGATTCTCCGTCGCTCCCTCCGAGCTTCGAGCCATTCATATTGAATTATCACATGAATAATATGGATAGAACCTTGGCTGAATTGCA
Source organism: Oryza australiensis (assembly GCA_019925245.2). NCBI lineage: Eukaryota > Viridiplantae > Streptophyta > Magnoliopsida > Poales > Poaceae > Oryza > Oryza australiensis. The sequence goes on from JAIFGZ020000126.1 coordinate 2,017,833, forward strand.
TGGGATGCTTAAGGCAGTGAGGAGAGTATCCAGAAGAATGGTCATCATGTGATGATGATGCGAAGGCTAAGCGCAAACCACTGTCAAGAAACTTTGCACCAAGAGGAAGTTAACTCCCGATGAGATCGCGAGTGCCTCCAATGCAAAGAAGGGCAAGAAGGGTCGGCGGCATCGGATGCCGTTTGCTTCTATTGCAAGGAGACAGGCCATTGGAAGAGGAACTGCAAGAAGTACATGGAGGATCTCAAAAAGAAGCAAAGTACGACTTCGCGGTATTAATGTTATAGACATTAATCTTGCTACTTCACCTACGACTCTTGGGTATTTGATACCGGATCGGTAGCTCATATTTGCAAATCGTTGCGGGGAATGAGAAGAAGTAGACGATTGAGAAGGGGCGAGGTGAACCGCGCGTCGGCAATGGAGCAAGCGTTGCTACGTTCTTGTCGGCACGATACCACTTCATCTACCTTCGGATTAGTTTTGGAATTAAATAATTGTTATTGTGTTCCAACACTATGTCAAAACGTTATTTCCGCTTCATGTTTGCAAGCGGAAGGATATGATTTTAGATCAATGGACAATGGTTGTTCAATATATCTTAGAGATATGTTCTATTTTCATGCTCCATTGGTGAATGGATTATACGTTTTGAATCTTGAAGCGTCTCCCATCTATAACATTAATACGAAAGGCAACTCTCTAATGATATAAACCCCACGTTTATTTGGCATTGTCGCTTAGGCCATATAAATAAGAAACGCATGGAGAAGCTCCATAAGGATGGATTGCTTCACTCTTTTGATTTTGAATCATTTGAGACATGTGAGTCTTGTTTACTTGGTAAGATGACAAAGGCACCTTTCACGGGACACGGTGAAAGAGCAAGTGACTTGTTGGCACTCGTACATGCGATGTATGTGGACCAATGAGCTCAACGGCCGAGGTGGTTATCGTACTTCATTACCTTTACCGATGACTTTAGTAGATATGGTTATATCTACTTGATGAGGCATAAGTCCGAATCCTTTGAAAAGTTCAAAGAATTCCGAATGAAGTACGAGAATCATTTAGGGAAAACAATCAAGTTTCTACGATCGGATCGTGGAGGGAATACTTGAGCCAAGAGTTTGGTAATCATCGAAAGATTGTGGAATTGTTCCACGAGTTAACTCCGCCAGAACTCCACAATGGAACGGAGTGTCCGAACGGAGAAATCGCACCTTGTTGGACATGGTGCGGTCGATGATGAGCCAAAGTGATCTTCCGTTATCTTTCGGGGATATGCTCTTGAAACATGCGCTCACACTAAATAGAGTTCCATCTAAGTCGGTTGAAAAGACACCATATGAGATATGGACAGGGCAACCCCTAGTTTGTCTTTTCTCAAAATATGGGGATGCGAAGCTTATGTAAAAACGTTTGATCGACAAGCTCACACCCAAATCGACAAGTGCTTCTTTGTGGGATATCCTAAGGAAACTAAGGGATATTACTTTTATAATCGGGAACAAGGCAAAGTGTTTGTCGCCCGACACGGTGTCTTCTTAGAGAAAGAGTTTCTTTCAAGAAGGGTTAGTGGGAGCAGGGTGCATCTTGAAGAAGTTCAAGAAACACCGAGAAAATGTTTCGCAACCACGAGAACCACAACAGGAGGTGCAAAGTGTTGCGCCACCGGTTGTAGATACACCGCCCACGGAGTGCGAAAGATCACGTCGTGCACTGGCAGTACACAGTGCGGAACAACGTGATATATTGTTGTTGGACAACGATGAACCTAAGACCTATGAGGAAGCGATGGTGGGACCCGATTCCAACAAGTGGCTTGGAGCCATGAAATCCGAAATAGAATCCATGTACGACAATCAAGTTTGGAACTTGGTTGATCCACTGATGGTGTCAAAACCATTGAGTGTAAATGGGTTTTTAAGAAAAGGCCGATATGGATGGAAATGTTCACATCTATAAGGCGCGATTGGTGGCGAAAGGTTTTAAACAGATTCAAGGAGTTGATTATGATGAAACCTTCTCGCCCGTCGCAATGCTTAAATCTATTCGGATTATGCTAGCGATTGCTGCATATTTCGATTATGAGATATGGCGAGATGGATGTCAAAACGGCTTTCTGAATGGAAACCTAAGCGAGGATGTATACATGATACAACCTCGGGGTTTTGTCGATCCAGAATCGCTGGAAAGATATGCAAGCTACGAAATCCATTTATGGATTGAAGCAAGCATCTCGGAGTTGGAATATTCGTTTTGATGAAGTAATCAAAGGGTTTGGTTTCATCAAAAATGAAGAAGAGGCCTGTGTTTACAAAAAGGTCGAGTGGGAGCGCAATTGTATTTATAATCTTATATGTGGATGACATATTGCGATTGAAAATGATATCCCTATGCTTGAATCCGTCAAGTCTTCATTGAAAAATAGTTTTTCCATGAAAGACTTAGGGAGGCAACATATATATTAGCATTCGGATCTATAGAGATAGATCCAAGAGGCTAATTGGATTAAGCCAAAGTACATACATTGACAAGGTGTTGAAAAGGTTCAACATGCATGATTCCAAGAAAGGTTTCTTGCCTATGTCACATGGCATCAATCTTAGCAAGAATCGGTGTCCTCAAACACATGATGAGCGGAATAAGATGGGTATGGTTCCATATGCTTCGGCAATTGGATCCATCATGTATGCCATGCTTTGTACACGCCGATGTCTCGTACGCTTTGAGTGCTACGAGAGATACGTCGATCCGGTGAAGGTCACTGGATTGCAGTAAAGAATATCCTTAAGTACTTGAGAAGAACTAAGGATATGTTCCTAGTCTATGGAGGTGAAGAAGAGCTCGTTGTAAGTGGTTACACCGATGCTAGCTTCCAAACGGACAAGGATGATTATAGATCGCATTCGGGTTCGTGTTACTGCTGAACGGAGGCACGGTCAGTGGAAGAGTTCCAAGCGGGATACGTTGCTGATTCTACAACGGAAGCCGAGTACATTGCGCTTGGAAGCTGCAAAGGAGGCTGTTTGGATCAAGAAATTCGTTTCGAGCTTGGTGTGATGACTAGTACGTGGTCCAATGTCTCTCTATTGTGACAATAGTGGAGCCATTGCGCAAGCCAAGGAGCCGAGGTCACATCGAAGTCCAAACACATACTTCGGCGATATCATCTCATCCGCGAGATTGTGGACAGAGGTGATGTCAAGATATGCAAAGTGCACACGGATCTCAACATAGCCGATCCGCGACAAAACCTCTCCTCGGCCGAAGCATGAGGCGCACACAAGAGCAATGGGTATTAGATACTTACATGATTGACTCTAGTGCAAGTGGGAGATTGTTAGTGATATGCCCTAGAGGCAACATGGAGATGTTGGATATCACGTCAATGTTTATGTATTTATGAATAAAGTGTTATTCATTTCCATGAAATAGACATCTTGTATTGATCAATAAGTACGTGACTTATTTATGAGACTCTTTATGTATGAATCTATTTCTAAATGATCCACGATCATATATCATATTGTTGGAACAAATATGATTCTAAGATCGGCATGTTTATTGATTGATGATCATGTCTCATAGATCATGGGTATGGAGATACCAAATCAATAAACATGGACATATGTGTTGGAGAACACATTGTTGGATAGACCCACCATGAGACACTACGGGAATTAATGTGCCATTAGTTGGTCTCGGGTAGTGTTGGTACAAAGTCCTTAGACCTGAGATCACCATGGATTCCAACATGTGTAGTAGCCTACTTTGGGACTACCAAACGCTATTCCGTAACTGGGTAGTTATAAAGGTAGTTTTCGGGTTTGCTATGAAACATGGAGTGGGATGTGAGTGATCAAGATGGAATTTGCCCCTCCTTTGGAGAGATATCTCGGCCCCTCGAGGTCTTGGATTATGGAAATGCATGGCCATGCTAAGTTGATTGAGGAATCAATCAATAGACGGATAATCCAATACGGTTCGAGTGAATGGTTAAGCTATTGAAGGGATGGCACACATCTTGCCTATAGCTTAACGGTATCGTGAGGCAAAGGGATTTGTGTACACATTACGGGTTCGAGCCGATATTATATTCTTGTATACTATGGTGTCAATATGTCTGCTAGGCGCCTGTTGGTCGGCTGAGTTGGACTCGAGCCGACGATCGGCTAAGTTAGACTATGGCCGAAACCGAGTATACCTGAACCTACGGGTCGCACGCTTAAGGGGATAGAATAGATATTCGAGTTGGACTCGGATACGGCTCGATCGGATAGGGATCCGATCGGATAGAGTCCTATAGGCTTACGACGTATGGGCGGCCAACTCTATGAGATACGGATGAGATCCGGTTCAAAAATAGAGTCCTAATCGGCCACTAGTCCCAGTCGGCCAACTCTATATAAAGGAGGGAGGGGTGGAGAGGCGTGAGGCGTCAATTGCATCGCGTGCAACAGAATTCGCCGAGATCAATCTCCACGGAAACCCTCCCCACTTTCGAGCCAAACCCTAGCCTTGCATCGCGTGCTAGCACACGGGTGTACGGCGTTCGTCCCCGGACGTGTGGATACCGGTAGAGGCGCTGCTACGTTGCGCGCTCTTGATCGGGCTGCGGTCGGGCGCATCGAGCGGGCGTGAGAACGCGGCCGGACGACTCGAATCGGCGATTGGCGAATCGGCTCTCAGGAATAGGCTACACTTGTTTCGGATCGGATTGCCCCGATTGGCTATTCCGCTGCACTCTACTCTAATCGGTAACGATCTATCGGCCCTTACTTGCAAGTGTTCCTGGTTTGCGCGGTAGAAATTTTTGTTTTCGGCTAGCGTAGCTTCCGCGTAACCCTTCAGAGAGACAGAGGAAAACCTAGCCATTGAGGCTGCCAAGTGGGTCCAAGGCGAAGAGGGCAAGGCTGGGGTGGGTGAGATGGGTATGAACTTAGGTACAATTGATTTTTGTTGCTTTTAGGAATTATTTTCTCTCCCTTAATTTTGTAGCTCAATAACTTAATCTATGGGCATGGTAAATTGGTGAAATTTTTACTGGGGGTAGATGATCATCCCTAGGTTGCATTTTCTTTAGTTTCATTCAAAAATTATTTGTGGTTTGTCCCCAGGAATTAATTAAAGACGAGGTATTTTTGGGTCTTGTATGAATTTTTAGAGGGCCCAAGCAGTGAGGAAAAATTATAGAAAAATTATATTTATTCATGATAATTAACGTAGTATTTGAATAAATTATTTTGTGTATATACTTATGTGCACTCAAATAATCTTTTAGGCAAGTTGTCGTTTTAGCCGAGTAAAGATATTAATTAGCCTAACATTGGACTGCCTTGATTAATTTGTTTGGGGCATAAAACCTATTTTTTAAATTGCACAAAATTTATGTTAAGTTAAATATAACATTTTGCACCTACATGAATTTTTCATGATTTTATCTTGCATGGTTTATTAAATTAGGTTAATCTTCCTAGGTTTAGGTATGCACCTACTATGGTCATTGGATTCATATTAAATTTTCTTCTCGGGCTGAGGTGGTGAAGTTTGAATTATATTGTTATGTTTATATGCGAGCACCCAGAATTGGTTGTAGGCTTGTTTTGGTGAATTTCAACCCTCTAGGTTGTTGCTTATGAGTCCTATTATCAAATGCAAATAAAAAATCCAAATACACCTAAATAGCTCAAGTCAAAACATGCAAATGATGGTATGCATGCTTTTCACATGAGTTTGCATTGTTGTCCTAGACTATAAATGAAAAAGTTTTTAATTTGTTCTTAAAATTTTGGTCTATCGTGCAAAGGCCTAGGTTGGTCTAAAAGGAAAATTTTTGTTCTCAAATTTAAATCATGCAAATGGGTTGAAGTTCTTTAACCTAAGTTAGGAAATGAAAAATTTTGGTTCACAAAATTGAAAACTTCATTGTCATTCAGTTTTGACAAAAACTCCTAGACCCTAGATTTTGGGTATGTGACAAGCTTCTTATTGACTGCGTGTAGCCAATCCATAGTGTCCACTTGTTTCTGGAGCTGGTGAAGGTGGGCGCATGGATGCTAAGGAACTCAGCAAGATTGGACTACGTGGGTGGTGCGGCATGCTGGGGCAGGTTCTGGATGTGGTGGACGAATGCGGCCATCCTGTTAGTTTGTTGGGCGAGGATCTTGGTGAGGATGGGATTGTCGTTATGTGGAGGGGCGGAGGTGGAGGAGGCGGTGGTGGGGAGCTCGGGTGGTGCCCTCCGGCGTGCCCTCTCCCAAAGTTGCATTCCTCCTGGTAGGAGTCCTTGCCTGCAATGACAGACAGCGAAGTCCTGGTAGGAGAGCAGGTGAGGATCACCGCAGTAGCCTCCCAAGCATTGTGGGGTGCATCATCATCATCCTCGATGTCCGGCAGCCTCCTGCCCTGGTACTCTACTCCGTAGGGGTAGCTCAAGGCAATGCACAGGATCCGTAGCTCCAAATTGAAACCGGTCAAGCTCAAACCCTGCAGGTTAGGTTTTTGGCCATCTACAAAAAGCAAAAGAAAATATTAGTAGATCATATCCTCATTTTAAAAAGAAGAAGCAAGACAAAGAAAGACTAAATGATTTTTGCAAATAGAGATATTTTGTAGAATTATTTGCTAAGGCTTGGAATCTACTAGTTTGTCCTAGGGTCAAGGAGGCTCTGATACTAACTTTGTCACGACCGAAAAACACAACAGGTTTTCCATTTGTGCGTGCATTAATCCTTGTCCCAGGAGGCAAGGTACACAAATAAGTTGATACAATTTAGAGTTTAACAAGCGGAAGCATAGATATTACTTAATACATGGGCGACCAAAGGCCCAGCACATAGAGTGAAATGAAGAAACACAGAAGACTAGGGCGAAGACCATAGGCGCTTGATTGTAGGCATGAGCTAGACACCAAAGCCATCCTCTTCAAAGGGCTCCTCTTCTGGGTTGGGAGAAATTGAGCAAGATTGTGTACAGCAACAGTACTCAATAAGTCACATCAACAAATGCATAGTAAATAAAAGGGATACAAAGGAATAAAAATATAGGGTTAAGCTTTGAAATGAAACAATTTCTAAACCATTTAGTTTCTCAAGACGATTTTGGTAAATCTGAACCTAAGTGTAATCAGTATTATTAATCAAGGTTGTCCACCCGCATGATCCAGCCTTAACCCAAGGCCAAAGATGAGTCAGACCGAATAGGCAACCTTAAAGTCGGGCCCCTGCTCGTCCCAAGGCTTTAGTTGATTAACAACTTTTAAGATGGAAACCACTAACTTGGGCACATTGATAGGCTTGCCCATAACTGAGGGCGCGACTATTCAAATAGATTATATTATGATTAGAGGTTTACATCTTTACCCACAAGACAAGCCTTCCTCATGCGTTGCCACGTGCCACTTACCACCACGGTAAATGGATGGAGAGCACCACATAGTTCTTCACATATCCTAGCCTTGAACAAAAGTACCGGCTCAACGCTGCCCTACAGCCGGTATTCCCAGGACAGGTTGGTTATGGTCAAGCCCCACGGCATCAGGACATCCTTAGGGAGTGGTCACCCAGATGCCCGTTATGTGCCACGACATCTCAATTATCGAAACACCCCTGATAACATTCATTTGCTTAGAGATATCCATCATCCGATGTCATCCATCTCAATCCATGTCCTTTTGTTATGACTAGACTGAGCTACAAACTACGCCTTACCCATTAGACATGTGGAAGTATGGTAGTGCTTTGCAACAGAGGCCCGAAGATCGATCCTTATGTCGGCCGAGGTGCGACTAGCAAACCATGCACCATGAACCTAGCCTAAAACTATTTTGGGAGTTTTGAATAAGGGAGGGTGTTTATCCATAATCCATCATGAGCTAACAATTCCATAGTGTCTAAAATGATATGACATAATTCCCAAAGTCTAAGATTATAAACCAGCTAATTTTCTAGTTAACCAGTGAAGCATCTACCTATGTTTTTACTAGTGGAACGACATAAAGAGAACTCGCTAGTTGGGGTTTTATTTTCCTAGGGTGAACAAGGTAATACTCACAATGAACAATTATGAGGCTGTAATAAGGAGCAATAGGGCAGCCAAAGTAAAACAATGATATCGTGGGAATTTAAATAAAGCAATAATTGTTGGTATTTCTTACGTTTACAGATAAATCCGCAAGCACACCGATATACCGTTGGAGCATTTCACCTAGGGAGTATTTCAAGGGTATCATTCTTTATTTTGTTCCAAAGGAAGACCGTGGTCTAGAAGAGAATAGTAAGGTGCTATGAATATTCACAAGTTATAAATGAGATGCCTAAGCATAGGCAGGGGTACGATAAATATGGATAGAGGTAGTGTGACCTACATAGAAGAGTCCTATAAATAGTACACCAGAGCTAAGTGGAGAATAGTATTTAGAGTCAGGTTCCTATAGTTCTTCTAGTATGAGTAAATAGTCTATATAACCAGTCTAGTCGTGGTTAGTTACCCAGTTCTATGTTGCCAGGACTACGGGGGTACCGCCTCCCAGTGGCCCAGCCTGCCACCATGAAGCGATCTCTTACCATTTGCCCTACAATATACCCGAACGTGGAGGATTACAAAGGATGGATAAGGCTATCACCACCTGCCGCCTGCCTCTAGAACCCATGGGGTATGTCCACAACCAATGTCTATGAAATAATCTGAGCACCGCGCTCACATTAGCATAGATACCTTTACCTCCTAGGAAGTTAATGACTAAGGCAAAGGCAAGCCTACATCCTAATTTCTCATTTGACCGTGTCCATGGCAATAGAGTTACTCGTCTAACCACAACAATACTATTATATAGACTATAAATGAAACACCTATGTACAAAAGTAGAAGATGATCCACACTCAGATAAAACTAGAAGATTGATATATTAATAAGCTCAAAGTCGTACAAAGAAAGAAAAGTACAAAAGACATACCCGACTTTCGAAGGTGATTCAGGAACCGAGTAAAGATTCTAAACTATTCCTAAACTCCACTAGCCTAGAGACTAAGATAGAAATGTAGGAACTACTTTTTGTGGTATGTTTTGAATGAAGTGAGCTCCCCTCCTTTTATGGCCTCTCCATGGTGGTTTGAGGATGGTTTCTAACCGCCATTGGGGAGTGCTTAGGAGCCGCCACGTGGAAGTTGGTGGTGATTGGGCTCACCCATGGTTCGGCTGAACCATTGCAACCACCTCACGCCACCGACTTTGACTAGTCACTGACTTATGGGCCCCTAAGGTGGTTCTTGGGCGTTTGGCCCCACTTTAAGGCAGTTTCACCCGACTTGTGGGTCCTCCGATCCGCGAGAAGCTGAAGTGGCGATCGTCGATTGGTTGGAGTTGTGTTTCTTCGCCACGAGAGCTCGTCTTCATTTTATTTATTGATGGATATTCCTGTATTCTACTAAACTCCAAGGACATGTGGAACTTTATTAATTATAAACCTAAATGCTGGTAAAGGATGCTAATTCCCTTTTATTTCCGAGGCATGTGACGGTTGGATTTGGTACTTAACGACCGTCAACAAACACCCCCAAGCATATCCTTTGCTTGTCCCTGAGCAAAGGCAATACTTAGGCTCGGTGGATCAAGAGTTACTACCATGTTTTATTTCTCTAAAGTACCATGCCTACAGCCAAGCATTCTACCTTGAATTGAATAAGTTGGCAATGGTAGTCTCACCCTCATTACCTTAGTCCTCATGGGGCTTCAGCTTCTCCTTGTCTTGGGTGGTTGAGAAATAGAACGGTAGATGAGAGTGCTACTTCTCTCACTCCTTGTTCCACCTTCATCCAGAGGTTTTCAAAGTTTTCGGAAAAAAAGAGAAGAGTTCCTCGAATGATACTCTCATATCACTCAATGTGTTTGAATTCCTTACCAAGGCATTAGTTGCCTTCTTTTCTCCTACTTATACTAAAGCTTATGTGGAGCTCAAGGTAGGGAAAATCATGAGGCATAATTGCCTCAATTATTTTGTAAAGTCAAAAAGCAGATCCTAGAATAATACTAATCATGCAACCAGGACCAAGGTTGTGCATATATTTGTAGGTGGATGTATGAGTGGAAAAATTGGAAGAAAGAAAAATTGGTTGACTCTTTTTGTATGATACTCCTCCCTATCTTTTTATTTTGGAGAACATGGCTAGGAGCACACTTTTTTTATCATCATGCTCAAGAAGAATTGTTTCTTCTTTTTGTAAGCATCATGAATTTTTTACTATTTTTGTGTGCACTTTTTTTGGCTCATGTCTCTTTTGGCATGGATATGAGTATAGAGGATCATAATTGTTTTGGAGTTTTATTTGGTGGATGCAAACTTCTGGAGTAGAAGTTAGCATATGGTATGGAGTGGAATATTTTTGTGGTTAAACCTGTAATGTAGAGGGAGAGCATTTTTATGGTGGATATGCATAAGACTTTGATGATGAAAGCATGAGAAGATTCTAACAAGGGTCTAACTACTTGACCAAACTCAAATTGATTATAGGCAGCATATGTATAGGATATTGCATTTTTTGATCAACATATGGCTCTCGTAGGAATGTTTCATCATTTGAGGAACTCATTATTTTTGTATTTTTAAAAATAAAATCTCCGGACTTTGGTTTCACTTGGAATAAGATAATAGTTACTCTATTCTGCCATCTCATATTCCACAACAACCTTGACATAGATCATGCAGTTGCTACCCACAAGTTTTCTCGTTCACGGTGATACACTTAAGCTAACAAACCCAAAACTTTGAGAATGCTAAGTTGTAAACTAGGCACGAAAGGGAATTAAAATAGAGCAACTATTCATCATATCCAAAAGATTGGGAATTAAACAATCCTACCATGCATATCTACATGATGATATTTTTGTATTTTTTTAAATGCAATGTGGGAAATGAATAAATGAAATAAAGGGTTGATATGGGATACCTCAGGTGGGGGTCCTCCCCCAAGCTTGTTCTTTTACTTATGCTCCACGATAGGGATTAAACCCTTGCGACCAAAAGTAGGCAATCATGTTTGATTGGCCTTGCTGTAGAGTCGAGTTGATTTCCCGAAGCTATTCAATGGTCTGCTGCTGCCACTGATGGGCCTATTGTTGCCATTGCTGGGCTCCTTGGACATGTTGATAAAGTGCATCTTCAATTTCTGTGGTTCTCATGTCCAATTCTCCCGTTCCTTGGGTGATCTCCGCAAATCCTTGGTCATGAAAACCTTGTGCTGAGAATGAGCGTTGAGCACCGAACGATGGAGGCAAACCACTGGAGCTTGATGACTCCATGGCTTGTCCATGGTATCAGCCAGGTCCTTGTGCCCACTGTTCACTACTGGCTGATTGCCATGACAATCCTCTAGCCTCGTAATATTGCTGGGGTTATTCCCAACCGGATGTGTATCTAGTTTGAACCCACCCCAGCTGTGGAATGTCTTGCTAAGGCTGTTGATGTTCTTCCTCCATGGCAGCTCTTCTAGACCTGGTCCAAGTGATCCTGCCTGAAATACTACTCCTGCGGGCAATCTATCTTGGTCGGAGAGCAATGGTCAGCTCCCGACATTTATACAAATGATATTCTGGGTTAGGAAGCAAAATTTCATTCGTATATCCAGTGAAGAAAAATACAAGGGATCCATCGGGACGATGCTTTAAAGTATGTCCCTTCACTAAATACTCTTCATCTATGATTTCACGGGGTATGGTAATGCACAAAACTTGCACATTTCCCATGGCCCCGACATTACGAGCAATGCGAGTAATCAGTGAAGTGCATTCAATAGGTCCCTTTATCCTGAATTGTTCTAACCATTATTTTATCATTACCCTTACATGAGAGATTTTTATCTTTTTAACCATGGTACAGAGGATCATTAGTTCATCAACTCTAATAGGCCTTACATCCTCTCTAGGAAAGATAGTAAAAGCTATCCATTTGTGCATCAACCTTAAGGTAGGATTAGGAATGACATTAGCTCTTGGCTTAGTACAAAAGGTTTCCCCTGGTATACTTTGCCAAAAGCTATGCTTACTAAAGTTTGATAGCCTCGACTCCCAGTCCATAGAACATTGTTGGGTAAAACTAAGTAGGAGAGTAAATTCTTTCCATGTGTAATAGTATTCCTTCCCGAAGAATCAGAAAGACATCCAATCTCCTATTTCTTTTAGTGTGCAAAGAAACTGGATGGTAACAAGGCGTGAACCTTCTTCCCCTACATGTGCAAAATTGTGCCATCCTATGGTAGGCCAAACATTTAGAAAGTCAGAATCCATACCTGTCTTGGTGAGGAAATTCGGGTGATATGCTCGGGCATGAACATAGTACTGGTCCTTGGGAAGAACATATGCCTACCTTTCTCGATCATCCCTCAGATCGAGATTAGTGTCAAAGAAAAGAGATGAAGCATGAGAGCTCCCTTTTCCCCTTGATGTAGTGCCTTGCGGATCGTCCTGCCTTGTCGGGCTAGGTGCATAGCCGGTAGATGGAGCTGAGCTTGAATGGCTTGAACTTGTCCCCGATGCTTTGCGCATAGCGCCGAACAACCACTTGACATTCTTCTTCATCCCTGCAGCTGAAAGAACAACCACACAAGAACACTCAGAATGGGCTAATGGTTTGCTCAAAATAAGTTAGTTGTATGAGAGTTAGTCATTCTTGTGGAACTTGGTTGCCACCACAAACCATTCTTTGCGTGACAACATGCGGAAGGAACTCCGTATACAAGAAAAATTTGGGAAATATTTTTTTATGAACATAGGATGAGATCATTGAAAGAACTCAATAGAGGAAGAGGAAACTTGAGGGCCAACAATAGCAGCTCAAGTTGGTGCAAGGAGAGCAACCTCCTCACCTTCCCTTTTATGGAGGGAGCTCATCCTTGGTTCGGCTGAACCAAGGGGTGCTCTTCTCATCTCGAAACTTTGGATTCCCTAGTCTCCACATCATCATCCACTACACAAAAAAAAGTTTGAACAACATTGGGTCCTATATTGGTTCAACCGAACCAAATTGATGGGGGCTGGCCCCCACCCAAGGATCCAAAGCTCACCCTCCTAAAATTATTCAGCCTAGTGCATGTTTGATGTGTGGCATCCTAGGATAAAGTCTTGCCATGATGAGCACAAGAATTCTTCAATATAAAAATCCTACTTTCAAGAATTTTATATTTTTCTATGCATGATGGAAAAATAAACATGCCATGCTAATTATGCAGAATGAAAAATTGGAAGAAAATAAATATGTGTTTGGGAAAATAAATATGGGGATACATATCAATTTACCTGTCGGCAAGGACTCCTCGCTTAAAGTCCGATGAGCCGAACTTCCTCCATGCAATTAAGCCTTTGCATCGCACGGTCTCGGAGAAGTAGACGTGGATGATTTCACCTGTTTAACTCGCCACACCTTCTTGGTTTTCTTTTGTTTGACCGCTGTGGTTGAGAAATTCTAGACTTCGGCGGTGGCTGAACTGACCCCGCTTGCCTCACCGTCTTAATTTTCCTTTGAGACGGTAATTCCTTTTCCAAGAAATTCTTCATGAACATGATGAGGTTGTCCATTTCTGGGGGTTTGACTTTGACCTCCTTGATATTTTTTGTGTTGGAGTCATACTTGATCTTGATAGGGTTACGCGGAGGCTACGCTAGCCAAAAACAAAAATTTCTACCGCGCAAACCAGGAACACTTGCAAGTAAGGGCCGATAGATCGTTACCGATTGGAGTAGAGTGCAGCGGAATAGCCAATCAGGGCAATCCGATCCGGAACAGTGTAGCCGATTCCCGGAGACAGCCGATTCACCAATCAGCCAATTCGAGTCGTCCGGCCGCGTTCTCACGCCTCGCTCCGATGCGCCCGACCGCAGCCGATTCCACCACAGCCGATCGCTCCGATTGCAGCCGATCCGAAGCCGATCAAGAGCGCGCAACGTAGCAGCGCCTCTACCGGTATCCACACGTCCGGGGACAGAACGCCGTACACCCGTGTGCTAGCACGCGATGCAAGGCTAGGGTTTGGCTCGAAAGTGGGGAGGGTTTCCGTGGAGATTGATCTCGGCGACTTCTGTTGCACGCGATGCAATTGATGTGTCGCAGCTCTCCACCCCTCCCTCCTTTATATAGAGTTGGCCGACTGGGACTAGTGGCCGATCAGGACTCTATTTTGAACCGGATCTCATCCGTATCTCATAGAGTTGGCCGCCCATACGTCGTAAGCCTATAGGACTCTATCCGATCGGATCCCTATCCGATCGAGCCGTATCCGAGTCCAACTCGAATATCTATTCTATCCCCTTAAGCGTGCGACCACCGTAGGTTCAGGTATACTCGGTTTCGGCCATAGTCTAACTTAGCCGATCGTCGGCTCGAGTCCAACTCGGCCGACACACAACGCGGCGCCTAGCAAGCACATATTGACACCATAGTATACAAGAATATAATATCGGCTCGAACCTGTAATGTGTACACAAATCCCTTTGCCTCACGATACCGGTTAAGCTATAGGCAAGATGTGTGCCATCCCTTCAATAGCTTAACCATTCACTCGAACCGTATTGGATTATCGTCTATTGATTGATTCCTCAATCAACTTAGCATGGCCATGCATTTCCATAATCCAAGTACCTCGAGGGGCCCGAGAGATATCTCTCCAAAGGAGGGGCAAATTCCATCTTGATCACTCACATCCCACTCCATGTTTCATAGCAAACCCGAAAACTACCTTTATAACTATCCAGTTACGGAATAGCGTTTGGTAGTCCCAAAGTAGGCTACTACACATGTTGGAATCCATGGTGATCTCGGGTCTAAGGACTTTGTACCAACACTACCGAGACCAACTAATGGCACATTAATTCTGTAGTGTCTCATGGTGGGTCTATCCAACAATGTGTTCTCCAACACATATGTCCATGTTTATTGATTTGGTATCTCCATACCCATGATCTATGAGACATGATCATCAATCAATAAACATGCCGATCTTAGAATCATATTTGTTCCAACAATATGATATATGATCGGGATCATTTAGAAATAGATTCATACATAAAGAGTCTCATAAATAAGTCACGTACTTATTGATCAATACAAGATGTCTATTTCATGGAAATGAATAACACTTTATTCATAAATACATAAACATTGACGTGATATCCAACATCTCCATGTTGCCTCTAGGGCATATCACTAACAATCTCCCACTTGCACTAGAGTCAATCATGTAAGTATCTAATACCCATTGCTCTTGTGTGCGCCTCATGCTTCGGTTGAGGGAGAGGTTTTGTCGGCGGATCGGCTATGTTGAGATCCGTGTGCACTTTGCATATCAAGACATCACCTCTGTCCACTATCTCGCGGATGAGATGATATCGCCGAAGTATGTGTTTGGACTTCTGATGTGACCTCGGCTCCTTGGCTTGCGCAATGGCTCCACTATTGTCACAATAGAGAGACATTGGACCGTCGTACTAGTCATCACACCAAGCTCGAAACGAATTTCTTGATCCAAACAGCCTCCTTTGCGGCTTCCGAAGCAGCAATGTACTCGGCTTCCGTTGTAGAATCAGCAACGGTATCCCGCTTGGAACTCTTCCGTGGCTGTGCCTCCGTTCGAGCGAACACGAACCCGAATGCGATCTATAATCATCCTTGTCCGTTTGGAAGCTAGCATCGGTGTAACCACTTACAACGAGCTCTTCTTCACCTCCATAGACTAGGAACATATCCTTAGTTCTTCTCAAGTACTTAAGGATATTCTTTACTGGCAGATCCAGTGACCTTCACTGGATCTCGACGTATTCGCTCGTAGCACTCAAAGCGTACGAGACATCGGCGTGTACAAAGCATGGCATACATGATGGATCCAATTGCCGAAGCATATGGAACCATACCCATCTTATTCCGCTCATCATGTGTTTGAGGACACCGATTCTTGCTAAGATTGATGCCATGTGACATAGGCAAGAAACCTTTCTTGGAATCATGCATGTTGAACCTTTTCAACACCTTGTCAATGTATGTACTTTGGCTTAATCTAATTAGCCTCTTGGATCTATCTCTATAGATCCGAATGCCTAATATATATCTTTGCCTCCCTAAGTCTTTCATGGAAAAACTATTTTTCAATGAAGACTTGACGATTCAAGCATAGGGATATCATTTTCAATCGGTAATATGTCATCCACATATAAGATTATAAATACAATTGCGCTCCCACTTGACCTTTTTGTAAACACAGGCCTCTTCTTCATTTTTGATGAAACCAAACCCTTTGATTACTTCATCAAAACGAATATTCCAACTCCGAGATGCTTGCTTCAATCCATAAATGGATTTCGTAGCTTGCATATCTTTCCGAGCGATTCTGGATCGACAAAACCCGAGGTTGTATCATGTATACATCCTCGCTTAGGTTTCCATTCAGGAAAGCCGTTTTGACATCCATCTCGCCATATCTCATAATCGAAATATGCAGCAATCGCTAGCATAATCCGAATAGATTTAAGCATTGCGACGGGCGAGAAGGTTTCATCATAATCAACTCCTTGAATCTGTTTAAAACCTTTCGCCACCAATCGCGCCTTATAGATGTGAACATTTCCATCCATATCGGCCTTTTCTTAAAAACCCATTTACACTCAATGGTTTTGACACCATCGAGTGGATCAACCAAGTTCCAAACTTGATTGTCGTACATGGATTCTATTTCGGATTTCATGGCTCCAAGCCACTTGTTGGAATCGGGTCCCACCATCGCTTCCTCATAGGTCTTAGGTTCATCGTTGTCCAACAACAATATATCACGTTGTTCCGCACTGTGTACTGTCGGTGCACGACGTGATCTTTCGACCTCCGTGGGCTGGTGTATCTACAACGGTGGCGCAACACTTTGCACCTCTGTTGTGGTTACGTGGTTCTTGAAACATTTTTCGGTGTTTCTTGAACTTCTTCAAGATGCACCCTGCTCCCACTAACCCTTCTTGAAAGAAACTCTTTCTCTAAGAAGACACCGTGTCGGGCGACAAACACTTTGCCTTGTTCCCGATTATAAAAGTAATATCCCTTAGTTTCCTTAGGATATCCCACAAAGAAGCACTTGTCGATTTGGGTGTGAGCTTGTCGATCAAACGTTTTACATAAGCTTCGCATCCCCATATTTTGAGAAAAGACAAACTAGGGGTTGCCCTGTCCATATCTCATATGGTGTCTTTTCAACCGACTTAGATGGAACTCTATTTAGTGTGAGCGCAATTGTTTCAAGAGCATATCCCCAGAAAGATAACGGAAGATCACTTTGGCTCATCATCGACCGCACCATGTCCAACAAGGTGCGATTTCTCCGTTCGGACACTCCGTTCCATTGTGGAGTTCTGGCGGAGTTAAGCGTGGAACAATTCCACAATCTTTCGATGATTACCAAACTCTTGGCTCAAGTATTCCCCTCCACGATCGATCGTAGAAACTTGATTGTTTTCCCTAAATGATTCGTACTTCATTCGGAATTCTTTGAACTTTTCAAAGGATTCGGACTTATGCCTCATCAAGTAGATATAACCATATCTACTAAAGTCATCGGTAAAGGTAATGAAGTACGATAACCACCTCGGCCGTTGAGCTCATTGGTCCACATACATCGGTATGTACGAGTGCCAACAAGTCACTTGCTCTTTCACGTGTCCCGTGAAAGGTGCCTTTGTCATCTTACCAAGTAAACAAGACTCACATGTCTCAAATGATTCAAAATCAAAAGAGTGAAGCAATCCATCCTTATGGAGCTTCTCCATGCGTTTCTTATTTATATGGCCTAAGCGACAATGCCAAATAAACGTGGGGTTTATATCATTAGAGAGTTGCCTTTCGTATTAATGTTATAGATGGGAGACGCTTCAAGATTCAAAACGTATAATCCATTCACCAATGGAGCATGAAAATAGAACATATCTCTAAGATATATTGAACAACCATTGTCCATTGATCTAAAATCATATCCTTCCGCTTGCAAACATGAAGCGGAAATAACGTTTTGACATAGTGTTGGAACACAATAACAATTATTTAATTCCAAAACTAATCCGAAGGTAGATGAAGTGGTGCTGTGCCGACAAGACGTAGCAACGCTTGCTCCATTGCCGACGCGCAGTTCACCTCGCCCTTCTCAATCGTCTACTTCTTCTCATTCCCTGCAACGATTTGCAAATATGAGCTACGATCCGGTATCAAATACCCAAGAGTCGAGTAGGTGAAGTAGCAAGATTAATGTCTATAACATTAATACCGGCGAAGTCGTACTTTGCTTCTTTTTGAGATCCTCCATGTACTTCTTGCAGTTCCTCTTCCAATGGCCTGTCTCCTTGCAATAGAAGCAAACGGCATCGATGCCGCCGACCCTTCTTGCCCTTCTTTGCATTGGAGGCACTCGCGATCTCATCGGGAGTTAACTTCCTCTTGGTGCAAAGTTTCTTGACAGTGGTTTGCGCTTAGCCTTCGCATCATCATCACATGATGACCATTCTTCTGGATACTCTCCTCAGTTGTCTTAAGCATCCCATGCAATTCAGCCAAGGTTCTATCCATATTATTCATGTGATAATTCAATATGAATGGCTCGAAGCTCGGAGGGAGCGGCGGAGAATCACATCGTAGCCAACTCTTGGCTAAGGGAAAACCTAGTTTTCCGGACTCTCGATATAACCAATCATTTTTATCACATGCGGATCGACGGGATTCCCTCAACAAGCTGCACGCAAACAAGGACTTTGAGGTGTTGAACCTCTCGGCCCGAGCTTGGTTCTCAAACATGCCACGCAGTCCACGAATAATAGTGTGAGCATCACCGCTCTCATATTGCTTCAAGCTCGGGGACATTGTAGCAAGCATGAGACAGCTTATATCTAGGGCATCATTAGTGTGCTTCTCATAAGCCCTCCGTGCGGTTGCGGTGGCATTAGTTGGCAAATCCTCGGGATAAGGTACTTCAAGAACGTACTCCTTACGCTCTTGCTTGAGAACAATTCTTCAAGTTGCGATACCAATCCATAAAGTTTGTTCCATTTAATTTTTCCTTTTCGAGAATAGATCGCAAATTAAAGGTACCGGGTGTAGTATTAGCCGCCATTTATTCTACAACAAAAAAGCAAAGTTTAGCACAATGTTTATGCTATGTCTATTGTTAAACAATTTAACATTAGACTCCCATTACGTATTTTCCACCTTCCCTCTAGGTTACGTATTGGGTCAAGATCCACATGTTAATTAATTTTCTAGTGAGCTTTGGCATCACTGCTAGAAAATTAGTAACATCGGTAAGCAACACCTTGCTAATCACATCTCTATGTGACTCTTGTTGTTGGTGTGGCATCTCCATGCCCGGCCCCAACCTATGCCCCAAGGCCCAAAACTGTTTTGATAGCCTTGTTAAGTAAACCAAATGCTCCTGCTGTATATGTCCGACATATACCCCTCGTGTTATGATAGAGAATGGCACTCGCTTTGGTGAGACCCACCATTGACGAGCATAACGGTGACGGGTGCAACATTTGGAAGGGCATCATTACTACTTAATTTTGTGAGGGATGCTATCCTATCAAACATACATATCACATATGAAAGCAAGAAGAATAGCATATAGTGAAATAGTATGGCCCCCTTCACATGGTGATCTCCATCTCCATGTCGGCGCCGAGGATCTCCATCTTCGGCACCATCTTTCAATGTGCATGATGCTTGATTTCTTCAAACTAAGCTACTACTATAGAAGCTCTAATTGAAGATTACATCGACTCGCAGTCGTGAAAGAATATTACAAGCATTGCACGTATGAAAGAATATTACAGGGATTGCACATATGAAAGAATATTACATGCATCACATGCATCTCATACATCTCATACATACAATAGGGCCATACCATCTCAAAGCATTCTCTGCAAAAACAAGTTAGGCGTAGAAACGTTTTCTACCTATCGCAGAGATACGGCATCGAGACGACCTATAAGGGGGTACGCACGCGGAGGCTACGCTAGCCAAAAACAAAAATTTCTACCGCGCAAACCAGGAACACTTGCAAGTAAGGGCCGATAGATCGTTACCGATTGGAGTAGAGTGCGCGGAATAGCCAATCGGGGCAATCCGATCCGGCAGTGTAGCCGATTCCGGAGACGCCGATTCACCAATCAGCCAATTCGAGTCGTCCGGCCGCGTTCTCACGCCTCGCTCCGATGCGCCCGACCGCGCCGATTCCACCACGGCCGATCGCTCCGATTGCGGCCGATCCGAAGCCGATCAAGAGTGCGCAACGTAGCGGCGCCTCTACCGGTATCCACACGTCCGGGGACGAACGCCGTACACCCGTGTGCTAGCACGCGATGCAAGGCTAGGGTTTGGCTCGAAAGTGGGGAGGGTTTCCGTGGAGATTGATCTCGGCGACTTCGTTGCACGCGATGCAATTGATGTGTCGCAGCTCTCCACCCCTCCCTCCTTTATATAGAGTCGGCCGACTAGGACTAGTGACCGATCGGGACTCTATTTTTGAACCGGATCTCATCCGTATCTCATAGAGTTGGCCGCCCATACGTCGTAAGCCTATAGGACTCTATCCGATCGGATCCCTATCCGATCGAGCCGTATCCGAGTCCAACTCGAATATCTATTCTATCCCCTTAAGCGTGCGACCACAGGTTCGGGTATACTCGGTTTCGGCCATAGTCTAACTTAGCCGATCGTCGGCTCGAGTCCAACTCAGCCGACACTGTCAACGACGGCGCCTAGCAGCACATATTGACACCATAGTATACAAGAATATAATATCGGCTCGAACCTGTAATGTGTACACAAATCCCTTTGCCTCACGATACCGGTTAAGCTATAGGCAAGATGTGTGCCATCCCTTCAATAGCTTAACCATTCACTCGAACCGTATTGGATTATCGTCTATTGATTGACTCCTCAATCAACTTAGCATGGCCATGCATTTCCATAATCCAGTACCTCGAGGGCCGAGATATCTCTCCAAAGGAGGGGCAAATTCCATCTTGATCACTCACATCCCACTCCATGTTTCATAGCAAACCCGAAAACTACCTTTATAACTATCCGTTACGGAATAGCGTTTGGTAGTCCCAAAGTAGGCTACTACACATGTTGGAATCCATGGTGATCTCGAGGTCTAAGGACTTTGTACCAACACTACCCGAGACCAACTAATGGCACATTAATTCTGTAGTGTCTCATGGTGGGTCTATCCAACAATGTGTTCTCCAACACATATGTCCATGTTTATTGATTTGGTATCTCCATACCCATGATCTATGAGACATGATCATCAATCAATAAACATGCCGATCTTAGAATCATATTTGTTCCAACAATATGATATATGATCGAGGATCATTTAGAAATAGATTCATACATAAAGAGTCTCATAAATAAGTCACGTACTTATTGATCAATACAAGATGTCTATTTCATGGAAATGAATAACACTTTATTCATAAATACATAAACATTGACGTGATATCCAACATCTCCATGTTGCCTCTAGGGCATATCACTAACACATAGAACATTGTTCCACTCTTGGCTGGAAGTTGAATTTCTCCTCCTTCCCGTTTATGTGGAGTCGGATTTCTCCGACTCCCACATCAATGCGGGCATCCGCGGTGCTAAGGAACGGTTGCCCAAGAATGAGCAGCATCCTTTTATCGACATCCATGTCGAGCACCACGAAATCCACGAGAATAAACATCCCTGGATTTTCACCGGTTTGTCTTCTGCATTTCCAGCCGGATAGCGAACCGATGAATTAGCAAGCTGCAATTGTATTGGAGTTAATGCCAAGGTAGTGTAGTTCAACCAATCAAAGACCTCCTTGTGCATGATGTTGACGCTAGCCCCAATGTCGCACAAGGCATGGTCGAATTGTTGTGTTCCAATCGAATAGGTAATTGAAGGACACCCCGGATCCTTTTTCTTTTCTAGAAGCTGGTTGAGTATAGCAGCGCTACACTCTTTCGTCAACTTAATGACCTCTGTGGTGGGCATCGGCCTATTGTTGTTGAGGATATCCTTGAGGTAGCGAGGATAGGTAGGAACTTGCATCGCATCCATTAGAGGGACATTGATATGAATCTTTTGAATGACCACAACAAAACAAGCAAATTGCTTGTCCATGGTTGGCTTATTGTTGCGATAAGGGAATGAAAATAGTGTGGTATCGTGGGATTCCTCTGGGGCCGTAGTTCCCTCATGCACTTGGTTCTGAATGTTGGTCGATCCGTCCTCCTTTTTTTGCCTTCCCTCCTTGATAATAAGGGCATTGTTGGTTCTGCCCTTGACATCCTTGTGGACGGTAGGCATTGTTGTTCAAGTAGCATACATTTTCACTAGTCTCTGGGCAGTTATTCCCCGAATGCCTAGTGTTGCCGCATGTCTCACATGTCATGCAAGCTTCTATGGCCTAAACTCCTTCGGCTTTGTCATCCAGCTTTTTCAGCAAAAGGTCTAGCTTAGCGATGAGCATGTCAGTGTCCTTAACGGTATGCATGCCTTGCTTATGGGGTTGGAGACGGCTGTCGGTCCACCCTTGATTAGAGACCATCTTTTCAATTAACTCAATCGTGTGAGCGATAGTTAATGAGAAGAAGGCTCCTCCCACAGCAGCATCGATATGGTCACAGGCGGCCGTACTCAACCCATTGTAGAAATTTTGGATGATGAGCCAGTCATCCATACCATGGTGAGGGCATGCCAAGATGTACTATTGGATCTGCTCCCATGCCTCTGGGATATACTCATCTGATGTTTGCTGGAAACTTGAAATTCTTCCGCGAAGGGCATTGGTCTTGCCCATCGGGAAGAACTTCGCGAGGAAAACGTTGGAGCACTTGTCCCAGGTATCCACAACACTTTGGTTTGCATAAAACCACATGGTAGGCATGGTGAGTATGGGTTCGGATAACCCAGAGGAACTTCCTATTTACCCCGATGGGTAGTTTAGGCGACTAAGTCTGCCCAAGGCTAGGGGCTAAGTAGTGTAAAGGCTTCGTGGTGACCTCTAGACTGTACTCAATGTGTAGAGTATGGTGGTACCGATGGATACCGAATAAAGTAGAGTGGTTCACGTCATGTGGGTAAAGCTGTACACACTCTGTAGAGTTATTAAAACTAATCGATTAGTCGTGCTCACGGTCAACAGCGCTTTGGTGAAGTGTCATGAGTATAGACTCTACATTTACAAAATGTGGACATGTGACTTGTTTTGAAAAAGACAAATTGTATTGAGTTGCGTGTGTATGGTGATATACCGTGACTTGTTGTCATGGAGGACGACGAGATATTGATTATGATGGAACCATAATGAAATCAAAGATGAAACTTAAAACATGTCTTTGTTAATTGAATTCTCAACTCCTTCGTAAACAAATTGCGAAACAAAATTTGCTTTATGCTGAAAATGAACTACACAAATAGCTTTCCTTTGTGATATAGCCTTCATGTATGTAGGTTTGATTGTGCGCTTGCCAGTACGTTAACCTATTTAATGTACTGACTTGCCACTGGAATATCCATTTTGCTTGCAGGTTAGACTTAGTTCTGGAATGTTGTCGGTAATCGACTGTTTCTTCTAGGATTGAACTTAACGGGGTAAACCCCTAGTTTGTGTGCTTGTGGGTGGGTAATCAAGCCATCGTTGTTCGCTGTACTCTGATTTATATAATTATTTGGTCGGTCGGCCTATGTAATCAATGATGTTGATGTAGTTCATAGTTACTTATCAATCTAGATGTATTTTCTTTGTATGCTTATGATTGGGAAGAAAGTGTAAATCTAGCGCACTTCCTGGGAGTTAGATTCACATGAGTATGAGTTAGGAATATTTGAGATGTTGTAGATCTTTAGCCAATTTCATCAAGTCTTCTGGATGTGTAACACATCTGGTCGCCGCCTTCGAGTGGTTTGACGGGCACATCTCAGGCTGAAGTTGACTGGCAGGCTAAAGGCCCAGCAATGTCTCACATATTCCTCTCTCGGGACAACAAATATTCCATTATGCTTGTTAGATTAGCTGAAGCGTATCACTCCATCTAGCAATTATAATGGAAGGTCCGGGCGTCTCCAATAAGACATGGTACCAGAGCAAATACCGACTATAGGAGCCCTTTAAGTTGGTCGTTTAGAATGGATTCTCAAAATTATTCTGAGGGCTCAGCTACAATATTATTTGTGAAAACCATATTCAATCTTATATCTCATCCCTCTCTAGAGAGTATTCTTCTCTAACTTCTATTTCAAGTTTTAAAACTCTTATCTTGCTCTATAGGACCGAAATCGTTTGAAAGTTTCTAGTTTTGTGAAAATGAGTTGGAAAATACTTAATTATCACCACTAACCAGTAACAAAGAGTTTTTGAAAAGTTTTGAGATCCCTTTGCAAACTATTCCTATGTACTAGTTCAGATTTGCAAAATATCAGGTTAGAAATAGCCTCTAGTGAATGGGTTTTAAAATGGGTTGATAGAGTTTAAAACTTGTTAGACATTGTAAGGATTCCATCTTCTCATGTTATCTCTGCACCAAAAATAAATTGGGTTGATGTTAAGCTCCTCTCCCTCGGACTTTTAAAATTTTACCGGTATGGCCTAAAACTAGTAAATTGAATAGGATACGTTTGTCATGCTTCAACCTCTAGATTTTTTTGCTTACATGGACCACCCAACATTAATATAGCTTCTGGACCACTCTAACATAATGCATTTAAAATATGGTAAATTTAGACACACATAAAACTTGTGTAAAGTTTTATTTTGTGTCGATCGTTCTTTTTCTGGAATCTTGAGTCAGTCTGTTTGAAAATTTTGTCTAGGCTAAGTTGTAGATCATAAACATGAGAAATTTTACAAACAACATGTAGACTAACTCAGAAAGCCTCATGAATTTTTGCTAAAATTTTAGGCCCCTGCATCATGGTGAAACCATCTGATTAATTAACAAAATCATGTTCTGAAAATTTGTAGCAGCTGCTTTCATCTTTTCATATAGCCAAAACCATACATGATAAAATATGCACCCAAAAGTAGCTTCTAGACATACCCAGGAAGCCCCACTAATCTTGGTAGAACTTTTTAGTACCTTCAACCTGCCCTAAAAATTCGTATAGTTGTGACGACAAAAAATCTGGGAATTAGTAGACCGCAGGTTGTTAAATTTGTACAGACAAAACAGTAAGTGATAAAATTCTGATTTTCTTAAGGTAGATCACAAACCTATTTACATATCACCATGATTTTTGCTAAAATTTTGTACCTTTGGGGATCTAGCCCAAGGAGACCTATAAAGACAGCAAACCTACATTTTCCAGCACAGCGGTACTCGACTAAACCATTTCCTCTAGGGCAACCCATCCGTTTAAAAATCACCAGAGTTTTTTCCAACCAAAGGAAGCCTGGTTAGAGAACTAGGAATGGATGTCGATTGATCTTGCCATCCTTTTAGATTTACCACTAAGCTCTGTTCTTACCAGATCAACGTATAGATGTACATGAGACCATCATGGCAACTTTAACCCTTGTTTCATAGATTCTCCTAACCAAAAGTTTTTTTAAGGGGGATAGTATACCATGACCTCGTACACCCAGAAATAAAAATGAAGCCTTTGTAAGTTCCACAAGCCTAAATGGAAACACCATGCTAAGAGCAAGTCATAAGCAAACTATGCGAATTAATTTGAGATGGCTCGGTTCACAAAATTTTGTGCCCCTTTTCGGATGGATGCAAAAATTTGTAAATCGCAGCAACTCACAAACATGGTTTGGAGACTTGACTTGTAGGTTTGGCGAATCTCTCAACATACACACCTATTTGTTCTATGGCATGAAGGCGATACAAAGTATCTTCAAAAGCATTCAATCATTCCATACATTCATCGCATTATTCATCCATCATGATATCATAGCATTCCTGCATGCCTTTCTCGCATATGAAAATTTTTTTTGCCACACATGCCATATAACAATCAATTTCCTACCATGACCCAAGTATATGGATATAAACCCATGAGTAGTTGCAACCTTTTCCATGTCTATGAAAAATTTCGGGTAGGATCTATAGACTCGCAAACACCCTTTGGAAAAAATGTTCTTTAGATGGACACCGCCACCACCTATTAGTTAGTTGGACACTATGCCCTGTTCCCAGCAAAAACAAGGTGTAGACAGATCAGAGAATACCGAATGGCTTATCTTCTATTTCACAAATCCCCCTATCCAAAAACTTCTAAACCTTAAGAGGGATTGCATAGCGTGTTAGCCCCAAGCATTCAAAACAATGCATATATTGCCATACCCGTCTTCGCTGTGAACTAACTGAGTGGGGAGAGTTCTACTACTATTTTCCATCTTTAGCTCAAGAAACTATGTTGTAAAATATATGTAATACGACTGCCATGTTGCCTTTCATGTAAAGACCCAAAGGAGTATATAAAATAATAATCTGGAACTGTTGATGAGAACTTTTTCCACGCGCTGGCCTGGGAGATCTGCTTAACTCCAGAGTTAACCCAAAATTGGTCGCCTTTGGTGATTGCGCGGGCGTGCCAGTTAGTTTGATCCTGTAACCAACAAGAGACAAAGATATTCATGACATATAATTAAGTTAAAATTAGATCCTACTCGATCGGCTATAGATATTCATGATATATAATAGCTATCCCAAAGCACGTTTAAACCAAGTGACTGGGATAGATTGGTAGCATACCAAGACAATATAAATAAGTTATGTCTAAAAGCACACAAGGATAATGATTTTATACATTCATAGCCTAGCCGATGTCGCAGATCTAATGTAAATTGGCTACTACTCCGATATATTTTATACGAAGATATTAACCTGAGCTAAATATGCTAAACCAAGACCAATCGGCTGTTAATATGACTTAACAGATTGATACCGAGATTTAAATAGATTAAGATCTTAATATAAAAGGTAGTTCTAACACATCTAATCAGAAATAAAACATCAAAGATGATTAAAATAGGTAAGACCGGCTGAAACCCCGGTGCTATCTCTAATAATAATCATTGAGTAGGATAGATCTATATGATTCTAAGAGTTACTTAATAGATCAACTTGATGCAACATTAAGTACAAAAAGAAGCACGAGATCTATTTAGACTAATGAGAACTCCTCGAGATGGTGGATACGCCATATAACCTAGATCAACCTATAGATCTAGCTCTGTCGACTGCTATCTTGAGGAGGATATTAGCCGATTAGGAGATAGATCTAGACATTGATCTAGATTATATGTCGCACATGATAGATTAAGCAATTTGTAACATCAGGATCAGAGTATCATGACGATGGAAGCACTAACCCTGATAACACAAACCGCTTGTAACAAGAAATTACCTTGTTTGGAGATCGAAACCCGATGCAGCCCGAGAACGAGGTAAGACTCGTCGAAAGAGTAAAAACAGAAAAGGTTGGCGATGCACCGAAGTTGTATTGATGTGTGTCCCTTTTACAACAAGCCCTCGAGTCTTATTTATACCCAGTTACAACAACATCCGTGTAGATCACGGTTTCTATCTTATCTACTATTTAGAGTACGACAATATCCCGGGACGGAGTCCCATACCGCGTTACAAAAAGAAGTTACACAAGATATTCAATTTTACAGATACAATTATTGTTATAGGACTTTATCCATAGATGGCAACATCTTTGAAGCACTTTGGAAACCGAATCCAATGATTATCTCTAAGCTTTCCTTCCGGGATTGGCTCCACTTTTGTCTCCAATCGGAATCGGCTATTGGCTATCCTGGTCTGACTCGGACTCAGCCGACTGGCTCCGTAGCCGATTCGGACATAGCCGATGCGACCCCTGTTTCCAAGAATCACACGTTTCCTCTGATTCCGCTTCAATCCATGCTTCAAACTCGGGGATTTGCTTACCAAATTTGGTTGTTAACATATGCCCCCCAAGTCCGCAATATTGATAATGTTATGGATTTCGTGCAATCTTATCCTTGGAGAAACCTTAAGTTGAGTATGTTTCAGCCGTTACAAAACTCTTTAAATAATGCCCCTTCCGCGCCGAACAAACTCACGCCGTCAACACAATCCATAAAACCAACAACCTCTCTCGAGCTCTACGGTGACTTCTTTGGCTTCCTCGAGCTCACCGCAGCGATCCCTTTTCTCCAACGACAAGAACTGAGGCGATGGCGGCCCCCGCTGCTCCATCTGGCTCCGCTCCCGCTGATTTCCCCGAGGTATGCCCCATCGGCTGAATCCTTTATGTTTCCGCCTTAAGCCACAGATATGAATTCTAGGTTTTCCAAGTCTTAGTTTTGCTCCCCTTTTTTCGATTGTAGCATCTTGCGCATTAGATAGTGATTCCCAGCCTTATCAATGATAAAAGATATTGCCTACGGCCTATCGGCACCATGGACCCCACTGAGTTCATCATAGACGAAATTGATAGAGTGCCCTATAGGACGAAGAAACCCAATTTAGGCCACTGGAATGGCACCTTCAAGTCCTGGCCTTCAACTGATAAGTCCTTGCCCACATGGTACAAAAGGATGCAACCTAGCAAACAAACCCATTGGGAAGAAGTAGGCATAGCTCAATGCTTGGCCTTGTCTGTAGCCGATATGTCCAAAGACGAACCACTAGTATCGGTTGTCACCTACTTCTGCAACAACACCCTTAATGCCTTCCTCTTCCAGCAAGGCCCAATGACCCCTACGTTAGCCGACGTCTGCATGATCATGGGACTGGATGTACTGTCGTCGGCTAATCCTAACCAGCTGGACAATAAGGATCAATTCTCCTTCAAGACCAAAGCTATCAGAGGATAGAACGGCTATATTTCTATGAACATGGGCACCAGACCAATTACTCCCAGAGAGCATGCAACCTTCTTGATGATGTGGCTGGAGAAATTTGTGTTTTGCGGATCTAACTGCGGTCCCACAGCCAACTGGCAAGCAGTAGCCAAAGCCCTGGTCGACAGGAAGAAAATTTTTTGGGCAAATTCTTGCTGGGTTATCTCTATCAGACACTGAGCCAAGCATCGGCTAAGATAGACGTAGATGCATCAATCAGCACTAGAGGCCCCTGGTGGTTCTTGCAGCTTTGGCTTGTACTTCTGACCCAAAAGATTGCTGGACGGCCACGGCTAGCCGATGCACGCTTCCCCCGTTGGAGCGGATCGAATATGATGAGGGGAACGAAATAACCACCAGGAGGTGTCTGTCCTATGGGGAGGCCGCAGCCACTCACGCTGGATCGAAGCAATCAAGCGAGCTTCTGGCCGATTGGTTTATATCTTTCTATGATGGCCTTGCGAAGAGCAATCGGACTTGGTTTTTCTATAAAGACCGAGCAGAGTTCGAGTTGCCAATCGAGCTGAGCTTGGACGAAATAAACTCAGAAGAATACCCCAAGTGTAGAGAGATTTTCACCATGGCGCTCACCCCCTGCATACTGCCGACTGGGATACACCAAGGCCAAAACATGCTGAAGACTTACGAATTTTACTACCCTGCATTGGCTGGAAGGCAACTTGGTCTTGGACAGCTGCCGATCGGCTGTTATTATGCCGACAAGATTGAGACCCGAGTGGAAATTGACTCAAAGCTTATGATGAACAAGCTGCTGGAGATAGAGAGCCCACCCCTCGGTAGCATTGGGATCCTCGAGCTGGCCCACAAGAGAAGTGTAGCCTATGACAAGTGGTGGGTGGAGATCAAGCAACACATCTTCCATCAACACGCCTCCATGTACCTCACCACGCTTCTGCCGGATGAAATCCCTTCTATAAGTATTTTCATCCTTAAACATTTTTCTCTGAGCAATTGGATGTCATCATTTCCTAACACTTAGTTACTTTTTCCTTTGCAGACGATAGACTCAGTCCCTCCCACGGTGAGCAACTCAGGCATTGCCATCGAGTATCGCCTGGGCCTCATCCCGAACGACAGCGGCTATGCTTCATCTTTTATCGGCTGTAATGCGCCAAAGGTGAAGACGTTGCTATACTGCCAAACTCGCCAAGCTGTAACAAGGAAGAAGAGAGTTGCTTCATCAGCTGCGGGTCCATCGTACATAGAAACACAAGAAGCCGAAGCTCGCTGCACCAGCTGATAGCCTACCTTCTCTCGACCCCAGCATAGACGAAGCACTCAACCAAGAGGTCATGGACGAAGAGATCTCCCAAGCCGTTGAAGAGGCGGCGGCATCAAGCAACTCAAATGAAAGTACAACCACACCGCCAGCCAATGAACAGATTGAAAATACCCCTTCACCCCCAAAGCGACTGGTATGTATCTTTGCCTTTTCAATTTGATCTTCAAATTATAATCATTTGAACCCTGACCAAGTTTTTTCTTGTAGTTAGAAAGACTAGCCAATCGGCCTCCTCGTCCAGCCTCTTCGGTAATCTTTAATTCTATCTCTTCCTTGCTTGTTTTTACCTAGCCGATCTGTACTGACACTTGTCCTTTTCTGTAGCCTGCTCGGTCTCCGTCGGCTGCCCCCCATGTGTCAAGCGAGAGAACTCCATCGGCTGCGGGCAGCCACCACGTTGAAGAAGAACCTACACCAGCTCCTGCCATCCGGGTAAGCATACTTCTCTTTTCAAGAATTTATATCGGCTCTCCATATTCTATTTTAATCACCTTGATCTTTTCTGTAGACTCTAGCCGATCTAGTCCTGTTTGATATCAAAGAGTTCATCAACGAAGAAGAAGAAGCCACCAACCAGGATCAGGCCGCTATAGCCGATGATCTCAATGAAAAGCTTCCAGATATCCATCGTCGGCTAGATATTAATGTGGACCAATAGGTCATGGAGTGCGGGTCAATCCGAGCTCGCTTCAATGATATTCAAAATCAGCTTCCTGAAGACTTGGCCGAAATAATTTCCCAAGCCGCATTCATCGACCTTTACCGGTTCAAGCTGGAGCGGGCCATGCAGACGATGATCGATTGGCAAGCTCAAGTCGACTTGGCGGCTACACTTGATGCTACCGTGAAGAACCTTGTAACCGAAAAGGCCAAGTTGGATGAGCTGGCGGCCGGGCCATCGGCTACACAGGCAAAAATCAGCCAATTTGAAGCAGAGGAAGCCGATTTGCTGGCAAAGCTGGAGCAGTGCAGGGCCAAGATCGCTAAAGAGAAGCAATCACTAGCCAATCTCCCCAGGGCCACCGAAGAGCAAAGAGCTAAGGCGACTTCCACCATCAAGTTCTTGGGAGATCTAAACAAATCGGCTAAGGTGATCCCAGGCGCCGAGGCAGAAGACATCGCCACGATTGATCAAATCAAAGCCATTAAGCAAAAGGCGATGTCGGCTATCCAACACTTCGCCTTGTGATAGGGCTAGTCTTAAAAACTTTTCATCTTGGCTTGTACATATAACTTTCGTAATCGGCATGCTATGCTTGGAACGTTTATCATATATTTTCTGCCAATTTTCTCAGTCTTCATGTCTTGAATGTCTCAAACATTTTCAAAGCCCGAAAAATTTTGAAGTCCTCTAATACTAGTTTCTGACTTTGTATGATATATGGCCCCCTAATTTTCTCAATGATGCCTTCAGCATTGATAAAATTATAAGGAAAAACCATCTAACACCGTCGGCTAAACTCGCCGATTTGAAAAATTAGAGGGGAAAACCTTGAGTAAATATGTCCTAAAGGCAAAGTGTATAATCTCACAACACATCGGCTAGCATGGATCGGCAAGGACTTAGCCGAATCATGAATTGATCCAAATACTAGGGTAATATTTTTTCAAGTACTTGCCGTTAAGAGCCCTCCCAAACACCTTTCTGTCCAATCCTTCCAGCATATAGGCTCCCTTAGAGACGCATTTGTGGATCTTGAAAGACCCTTCCCAGTTAGGTGATCACTTGCCGAATTTGCTATCTCTTGAACCGATCGGCAATATCAGCTTCCAAACAAGCTCGCCTTCTTCAAAAGACTTAGGCATGACCTTCTTGTTATAATGATGAGCCACCTGTTCTTTATCTCTAGTCACCTTCTCCAAGGCATGCATCCTTGACAAAAAAAAGGTCTTCAGATTCATCCACCATTAGATTATAATAGTCATCGGCTGTCAACTCATCCCGCAACTGAATCCTTCTTGAGCCGATGATAATCTCCCATGGCAAAACTGCTTCATGCCCGTAGACCAGCTTGTACAGAGGCACCTGGATTGATCCATGACAGGCCATCCGATAAGCCAAAGTGATTCGACCAATCGGCTATGCCATTGTTTTGGGTACTCAGTGATCTTCCTCTTTACCAGCTTGATTAAACTTTTATTCGAAGCCTCAGCTTGTCCATTAGCCTGAGCATAATATGGTGATGAATTTAACAACTTAATCCCCATGCTGTCAACAAATTGAACAAACTCATCGGAAACAAAGATAGATCACTGATCCGTAGTTATAGTCTGAGGGACGCCAAATCTGTATATGATATGTTCCTTAACAAACTCTATTGCATCCCCGGAGTCAACCTTTTTCAAAGAAATTTCTTCCACCCACTTGGTAAAATAATCAGTTGCCACCAATATAAACTTATGTCCTTTACTTGAGGGTGGATTGATCTGGTCGATCATGTCGATTCCCCAACCTCTTAACGACGAAGGCTTGATGATAGGGTTCATAGCCGATGCTGATGCCCTTTGGATAGCTCCAAACTTCTGACAATCTTGACAGCCCTTATAATACTTGAAGCAATCTTCCAGCATAGTCGGCCAAAAGTAGCCCGCTCTCCGAAGTAACCACTTCATCTTGTGGGCCGATTGATGAGTGCCACACATTCCTTCGTGCACCTCTCTATGGCAACTTTAGCTTGATCCGTACTTAGGAACTTGAGTAGCACGCCATCAATCGTCCAATAGTATAAGTCATCGTCGAGCAAAACATATCATAAAGCCTTGTAGCGCAATTTCCTTGAAACCGACTGGGAATGATTCTGTAGATAATTGTACACGTCATACCTCCAGTCGTCGGCTGAGATGGTTGCATTCTCCACTTCAACTTCTTTTGTCATCGGCTTGTAGCCCAATGCCCCTTGAGCCAGATCATTTGCTTCTGAATTCTGCTCTCTTGGGATGTGCTTTAAGGTTACTAGCCAAAAACTGTCCATCAACTCTTGGTATTTTTTATAGTTGTTGATGAGAAATTTCTCTCACGCGCTGGCCGGGAGATCGCTTAACTCCGGTGCGAGTCCTTCTCATTGTCTTTGTGCGGGCGTGCCGATTGGTTTGATCGTGAGCCAACAAGAAAAACAAGGAAATATACATTAAGTGTTAGGTTAGATCCCCACTGGATCAGCTGAGGGAACCCATAAATATATATATGCTATCCTAAACTATATTTAAGCCAAGCGACTGGAATGGATCGGCTATACCGAGACAGCATCAGTCACGTAACCTAAATAAAGTAAAGGATAATAAATATATGAATCGATAACCTAGCCGATACTGGAAAGCTAACAATGAATCGGCTAGTACTCCGATGAATCTTATAGAAAGATATCATTCTTGAAGCAAATGCATAGCCTGGAAATCGGCCGTCGGCTATCGATGATGGGCCGATTTCGGCTGGCGACGTCCGACAAGAATGCGATCTTAACATAAGAGGCAGTCCTAATACAAATCTAATAATAAATATATTAAAAGAAACATATCAGGGCATATAAGGCCGGCTGAAACCCCGGCACTGTCTCTAAACAATATAAATCTTAGCTGAACAGATCATTGATAGTTCTAAAAATGACTTAATAGTTTGAACCCGATGCAACATTAAGTATAAAAAGAAAAACCTGATCTGTAGCAGCTGATTTATATCTCTCGAGACGGTGGATACCACATATAAACCAGCTAACCTTTAGATCTAGCCCTATCGGCTGCAAGTTCTTGACAGAACTAGCCAATGACAGGATAGATCTAAACATTAATCTAATTTATATGCGCTATATGATAAATAACGCAGTATAAACTCTTGAATCTAATGTGTCATTACGATGGAAGCACTATAAACAACAGATCATACCACTAATGACAAGCATTTACCTAGATCTGAGGATTGAAACGATGCAGCCCGTAGCCAAACAATGTGCTCGTTTGAAGAAAAAAAGGTTGGCGATGCGCCGAAGGTTAGATTGAGTGTGTTTTTATTTACAGGGGGTCTCGGGTCCTATTTGTACCCAAGATACAATTATCTGTACAAACCCTGGACTCTATCTAAACTACTATTTAAAACACAACATTATCCCGAAAAGGACACATGCCATGTTACAACTAACAGTCTAAACAAACCCCTAAATTATAGATACAATTACCGTTACAAGACTCTATACATAAGTGGCAATATCGTTTAACGCACAATTAACAACCGAATCTTCTATTTATCCTCAAACTGCTGCACCAGAAACTGTTTTATCTCTTCCAGACCTGGAATCGGCTATCGGCTGCCCTTGTCCGATCCAACCTTAGCCAATTGGCCTCGCAGCCAATCACTCCTCAGCCGATGCAGCCTCTGTTTCCACACCAAACCAGCCGATCCGATTCTGCTTCGCCTTTGCAGACTTAGGAATTCAATTACCAAATTCCAGTGTTAACACATGCCCCCCAAGTTCATGATAGGAAGTGTTACGGATTTGTCTGCCTGTTCAAAATCCCGCTCTTTTCTTGACCTAAACCGCTTCGGCTTCCCCCTACTGCCCTTTAAATATCCACTCTCCTCGGCCGAGACGGATACGCCTTCAAAGCGCACCCAGTCTCCTTTGCAAACAAGCCTCTTGCCTTCTCTCTCCTCTCCGGCGATCCCACCGACGTTCGTCAAACTCCGTCACACTCCACGGACCAGACGCATCTTCACCCTCAAGCATTCCGATGGCCTCCACCGTCGCCGCATCAAGCACCTCCGTCGCGCCGGTCACCGCCGCCGCACCAGCTACAGCCACTGCGCTAACCGCCGCTGCCGTCCCGGCCGCCGCCATGACCGAGTTCCCTGAGGTACTCCCTTTTGATCCATAACTTTCTTTTACTTTCGAATCTGCTCCTTTAACCGCATTGCATCAATATTACGTTCAGCCATTTTTTAAGTAGCACTTTCCTTCGTTTTCTTTTTCTTGACTAGTACTTTTTCCTTCTTTGAACTGTAATATGCAACTGTTCTTGATTAGCGCCCTCTTTTTTTTCTCTGAACTGTAGCGCCTGTCACACCAAGTGCTTATCCCAAATCTGACACAAGCGCAAAGGTACTTTCTCGGCCCCATCGGCAACATGGATCCAGCCGATGTGATTATAGCCGAAACCAACCGGATCCCTTTCAACACCGCCAAGCCATCCCTCGCCCACTGGAACCGGACATTTAAATCATGGCCGACCACCGACGCAGCCTGGGTTGATTTGTACAAAAGGGTTCGATCGGCCAAATACACACAATGGGAGGAGACCAGGAGCGCCCAATGCTTGGCCCTATCCGTCGCCGGCATGGAAAAGGACGAGCCGCTTCTGTCGGCTGCAACATATTTCTGGAACGACAGCTTGAACGCCTTCATCTGTCGGCAAGGGCTGATGACAATCACACTGGCCGACGTGTACATGATGACCGGGCTGGACATCGAGTCATCGGCTAACCCCAGCAGCTTGAGCCGAAAGGGGCAACATCAGTTCAAAACCAAGGCGATCGGTGGTTGGAGCGGCTTCATAGCCCAGAACATGAAGGACGGATCAGTCGGTCACAGGGAGCACGCCGCATTCTTGATGATGTGGCTCGAAAAATTTTTGTTCTGTGCATCGAGCTATGGGCCGACCGCCAACTGGCAGGTCGTAGCCGAAGTCCTGGCCGACGGAGGCAAACTTGCGCTGGGGAAATGCCTCCTCGGTTATTTATATCAGATGTTGCATCAGGTCGTCGCGAAGATAGCCACCAACGCCCCAATCACCACTGGCGGCCCTTGGTGGTTCCTCCAGATCTGGTTAGTGATGGCAACCCAAAGGGTGGCCGATCGGCTCCCTCTAACAGACACCGTATTCCCAAGGTTGGAGCCGATCGAAGATGAGGGCGGCAATCAGATCACCACCACCAGGTGCATGAGCTACGGGGAAGCAGCAGCCGCTCATGTAGGCGCAAGGCAATCGGCCGAACTGCTGGCCGAATGGTTCATCACCCTCTACGACGGGCTGTCTCGCGAGAACCGCGCCTGGTACTTTTACCAGGATGGGGGGCTGTTCGAGTTGCCGGCCGACTTCAATTGGGAAGACGTCAACTCAGCCGACAACCCGAGGTGCAGGGAGCTTTTCAACGCCACTCTATCCCCCTACATCCTGCCAACCGGGATCCATCAGGGTCGATCAGTGGCCAGGAGCTACGAGTTCTATTACCCGGCGTCGGCAGCGAGGCAGTTCGGTCTAGGGCAACTTCCCATCGGCTTCTTTTATGCCGATAAGATTGAAACGAGGGGAGTGGTAAGCCAGGACTTGATAATGGATCGGCTGCTAAATATAGCCAGCCCTCCTCTTGGCGACGTCGGCGTGATGACACTGGCGCTGAGGAAAAGCACTGCTTACGACCAATGGTGGACTGAAATCAAGCGCCACATCTTCCACCAGCGGTCATCTTATTACGTCGACCTCCTCCTCCCCGAGGGGATCCCCTCGGTAAGCTTTTAAGTCCCAAATGATTTTCTACTTCTTATCATCGGCTAATATAGCCGATTAACATTTGCTCTTTGATTTGCAGGATACGAAGATGGAGCGGCCGACGGTGAGCGACTCTGGGCGCCCCATCGAGTACCGTTTAGGTGTTCTGGCTGGGGACGGCCTCGCTCAGTTGGCCATCAGCTGGGGGGCGCCGAAGCTGGCGTCATTACTGTGAGGGCAGGTGCGCCAGCCGATCGCCCAGAAGAAAAGGGCAGCACCACCCCCATGGTCGTCGGCCGTGCCTGCCCCCAAGAGGCTGAAAGAGAAGAAGCCGGCGGCGCCAGCCGATAGCCTCCCCCCCTTAGACCCGGCCATCGCGCAGTTCCTTGACGCCGTCGCCAGTGAGGAAATGCCGGCGGCTGTTGGAGCGGCGGCCAAACCCGGGAGTTCGAGCCATGAGTCGCTCAATGCTCCAGCCGACGTCCTGCCGGTCCCAAGTCCCCCAGCGAAAAATCGGCCGGTAAGCCCTCATTTCACCAAATTTGGCTTCACGATGATATCACTTGCATCTGACCGAACCATTCTTTTCAGGTCAAGAAATTGGCCGGCCGCACTTCACGCCCCGCGCCATCGGTAATCGTCTCTTGCCATTTGACCTGTAGTAATTAGCCGATTTGTCCGCTAACTCTTCTTTTGCAGCCCCCACGATCTCCATCGGCTGCCCCCAGGCGTCCAACGAGCATGCTGCGCCTGCCGCGGGCGGCGGAGACAACGTCGATGAAGAGGCCCCGATGGCCGCAGGCGGCGATCCAGCTGAGCCGACTGCTTCGACCCCGGTGCCAACGGTAAGCCGACCGAAACTGACGATCGGCTTCTGTCAACTTAATGTCTTCTGATCATCTCTCTTTTCTGCAGAACATAGCCGACCTCCTCAACTTTGACTTGTCGGAGTTCGAGGAGTCCGACGAAATCGGCGAGGAGGCGTTGGTGACACCGACTGAGGGCCTGAGGGCCACCCTAGCCGACATCGGCAACCGGCTGGAGGCCTCGCTGGACGCGCTGGTGGTCGACAATGGCTCGATATGTGCGTGATTCAAAGAAATTCAAGGCCAGCTGCCGGAAGCCCTAGCTGACGCCATTGTGCCGGCCACCTTCATGGAAGCCCACCAGCTTAAGTACGAACAAGCACGGCAGCGGATAGCCGATCCCCGCGAGAGCCAGGCACGGTCGGCCACCCTCCAGTCGACCAAGGATGCCATCGAGAGCCGGAAGGCTTCCTTCGACCGCCTGAAGACTGAATCGGTGACCAAGCTCGAGCAACTCCTTGCACGCCAAGATCAGCTGATGGCCGATCTCGTTCAAGTCACGAACGAGATCGATGTCCATAAGGAGTATATGGCTGGTCTGCGGGCCGAGATCGAAGCTCAACGCCAAGGCATCAAGGCGGCTGTGGCACATTTGCGAGACCTGGTGAAGGGCATCCGGCCGGGGGCGGGGTCCGAGGCCGATGACGTCAGGGCCATGGAAGAGATCGACCAGATCAGGCGGAAGGCATTGTCGGCCATAACCGAGTTTTTAAAACAATGAGCTTGTAATATTCTGACATTCTGAAATCGGCTAATGCCTCTTGTATTATACTTGTCATACTTTTTTGCAGGGATTGGACAATCACTTTAGTCGTGCTAGTAATCGGCTTTGAATCATGTAATATAATTTATCAATCTTCTGCCGCTATGCTTGTAGATAAGATCGGCTGTGCTTGTAGATAAGATCGGCTTTCGGCCGCGCGCAGTGTCTTGAATTGCTTATGTTGAAATCGGCTCCAGCCGCCCGCATCACTTTACATTGTCGATTCCGAGACCGCACCACGACAGTTAGTGTCAGCGCTTGAATTACGGCCGTCAATCCAAATCACTCCCGACGCTCTTATTTGGACTGTCGATTACGAGGCTTAAAAGTTTCAAAAATGTTTCAAAAAATCCAGATCCTGATGCCTAATCTTGCAATCGGCTCGTGTACATATATGCCCCCCAAGTTTTGTTGATAGCTTCGGTGTCGACGAAATTGTGAGTTCGAGCCGTTCGCGCATCCTTGCCGTCCCTAACGGCCAATCATTAGCCGATCGTAGAGAACTTAGCAAAAAACGTTGCATAAAAATGCCTAAAGGTGATGCCTTGTTAAAGCAAGACATCGGCTATCGTAAATCGGCTTAAGCAACCAGAACCGAATCACGAGTTGATCCATACGCTTGGGTAATATTTCTTCAGGTATTTTCCATTAAGAGCACTTCCAAATACCTCTTCGTCCAGCCCTTTTAGCATGTAAGCTCCTTTAGAGACGCATTTGTGGATCTTGAAAGGCCCTTCCCAATTTGGTGACCACTTGCCAAATTTGTTGTCTCTAGATCCAATCGACTGTATCAATTTCCAAACGAGTTCGCCTTCCTCAAAAGATTTAGGCACCACCTTTTTATTACAATGTCTGGCTACTCGTTCTTTATCTTTTGTGACATTTTCCAAGGCCCTCATCCTGGATAAAACTAAATCTTTCGATTCGTCCACCATCAAGTGATAATAATCGTCGTGTGTGAGTTGATCCCGTAGCTGAATGCGCCTTGAGTCGATGACACTTTCCCATGGCAGCACTGCCTCATGTCCGTAGACCAGCTTGTACGGAGGGACTTGAATTGACCCGTGGCATGCCATCCAATATGCCCACAGTGATTCGGCTAATCGGCTGTGCCACTGTTTAGGGTACTCAGAGATCTTTCTCTTAATCAATTTGATCAAACTTTTGTTTGAGGCCTTGGCTTGTCCATTGGCTTGTGCGTAGTACAGCGCCAAATCGGTAGATGATATGCTCTTTGACAAACTCGATTGCGTCCTTAGAATCTACTTTTCTGAGAGGAATCGCCTCCACCCACTTTGTGAAGTAATCTATCGCCACCAGGATAAATTTATGTCCTTTGCTTGAGGATGGATTGATCTGGCCGATCATATCAATGCCCCATCCTCCGAACGGCCACGGCTTAATAATTTGGGTTCATAGCCGACGCTGGTGCTCGTTGTATGGCGCCAAACTTTTGACAATCCTGGCGGCCCTTGTAATACTTGAAACAATCCTCCAGCATCGTCGGCCAGAAAAACCCTGCTCGGCGAAGTAGCCACTTCATTTTGTGGGCCGATTGATGTGTGCCACAGATTCCCTCATGTACTTCT
The DNA here is from genome assembly GCA_019925245.2 of Oryza australiensis. Taxonomy (NCBI): domain Eukaryota; kingdom Viridiplantae; phylum Streptophyta; class Magnoliopsida; order Poales; family Poaceae; genus Oryza; species Oryza australiensis. The sequence continues at coordinate 2,057,729 of JAIFGZ020000126.1, forward strand.
CCGATGGCCACTGTAGTCTGATCGGCTCCCAAACACTTGAGTAGCACGCCGTCAATCGTCCGATAGTACAGATCTTCATCGAGTAACACATATCGTAATGCCTTGTATCGTAGCTTCCTTGTAGCCGATTGAGAGGGGTTTTTGAGATAGTTGTAAACTTCAAACCTCCAATCATCGGCTGTAATGGTGGCAATGGTTATGTCGACTTCTTTCAGCATCAGCCGATAGCCCGATGCCCCCCTGAGCCAAGTCATTGGCCTCTGTGTTCTGCTCTCTGGGGATATGTTTCAAAGTAACCAGCCAAAAACCATCCATTAGTTCCTGGCATTGCCGATAATAGACCATCAGTGCGTCGCTTTTGCATTCATATTCTCCTGATAATTGGCTGATGACCAACAATGTATCTCCCATTATTTTGATGGCGTCGGCTTCAACTTCCTTGAGTAGATGTAATCCTTTGAGGACGGCTTCGTATTCGGCTTGGTTGTTTGTAGCGTGGGGGTTGATGGCAAAAGCAAACTCGAAGCTTGCCCCCCTAGGCGAAATAATGACCAAGCCGATGCCACAGACGTTGGAGCAAAGCGAGCCGTCGAACGTCAAAGTCCAAGGCATAATTTCCACTGAGCCGATTGAGTTGTTTCTGTGCTCCACAATGAAATCGGCTATGGCTTGCCCCTTGACTGCCCTTGGTGCCTGATACCCCAGATCGAATTCTGTTAGCGCGAAAATCCACTTCCCAATTCTTCCTTTGAGCAATGGAGCCGATAGCATATACTTAACTACATCGGCTTTGCAGATTACTGTGCACTCGTTGAATAGCAGATAGTGCCTTAACTTCGTACATGAAAAATAGAGGCATAGGCATAGCTTCTCCACAGGTGAATACCTTGTTTCTGCGTCTAGCAACCATCGGCTGAGATAGAAGATGGCTTTTTCTTTGCCATTGACCTCTTGGATTAGGACGGAGCCGATTGATTTGTCATCGGCTGATAAATACAGCTTGAACGGTATTCCCTTTTGTGGAGGCATTAAAACTGGAGGGGAGCTTAGATAATCTTTTATGTTGTCTAATGCCTTTTGCTGCTCTGCCCCCCATGTGAAGGTCTGATCGGCTTTCAGCCGAAGCAGTGGTGTGAACGGCTCCATCTTTTCTGAGAGATTGGCTATGAACCGTCTGATGAAGTTTATCTTGCCGATCAATGATTGGAGTTGTTTTTTGTCCTTCGAAGGTTGAATTGTCTTGATAGCATTTATGCTTCTTGGTGTAACTTCGATTCCTCTTTCATGGACGAGAAATCCCAAGAATTGCCCGGCCAATATGCCGAACGCGCACTTAAGCGGATTCATCTTCTGGCCATACTTCCTCGTTCGTTCTAACACTTGTCTCAGATCGGCTATGTGGCCTTCTATCTCCCTTGACTTGACAACCACGTCGTAAATGTATATCTCTACTAGCGAGCCGATCATATCGTGAAAGATGTAATTCATGGCCCGTTGATATGTTGCCCCAGCATTCTTCAAGCCGAACGCCATTACTACCCATTCGTACAAGACGATTGCGCCGGGACACCGAAAAGCGGTCTTGTGGATGTCCTCATTGGCCAAGAATATTTGGTTATACCTTGCATTGCCATCCATGAAACTGATAATTTTGTGGCCTGAAGCAGCATCGACAAGCAGGTCGGCTATCGGCATTGGGTATTCGTCTTTAGGGGTTGCCTTGTTTAGATCTCTGAAATCGATGCACACCCTAAGTTTACCATTTTTCTTCAACACTGGGATGATGTTTGAGACCCATTCGACGTATCGGCAAGGCCGAATGAATCCCGCGCCGTATAGCCGAGTGATTTCGGCTTTAATTGCATCGTACATATCGGCCTTAAACCTCCTGGGAGGCTGTTTGAACGACCGATAGCCTGCCTTAATCGGCAGCTGGTGGACCACTATTGATTGGCTAAGGCCGGGCATCTCGAAGTACTCCCAAGCAAAACAATCTTTATATTGTTTTAACAACTCAATAAGTTGGGATCTACAATGAGGAGACAGATTTTTGCTAATGTACGTTCGCCTCGGCTTATCACCAGAGCCGATGTCAATTTCCTCTAATTCGTCGGCCGATGTGAAACCTTGCCCTAGCTTGCCATCGTCTTCGTCCGCGGTGTCCATGCCGAAAACGCTTGAGCCCTCCACCATGTCTTGTTCAAAGCAGCAGCTGCGGCTCATCATTTTCAATCGGCTGTATCGTGGAATTGGACACATTTAGAAAATCGGCTTGCCAGATTTTTCCGGATAAACAATCGATGCCTTTGATTTTCCAAAGTGGCAAATCGGCACTGACGACACTAACTGACCTGTCGGCTGGTACGATCTCGATCTTGTCGCCGTCCCATTAGCTCAGGCTCTGATGCATTGTAGAAGGGATGCAGCAGTTAGCGTGTATCCAGTCCCTTCCGAGCAGCAGGCTATAAGACCCCGTCCCGTCGATGACAATGAACGTTGTGGGCACGGTCTTGTTGCCGATGGTCAGTTCAACGTTGAGGACGCCCTTGGTTTCCGATGGGTTGCCGCTGAAGTCTTTGAGCACCATGTTGGTTTTTATTAGGTCTTCGGCTCCCTTGACCAGTTTTCTGAATGTTGCGTAAGGCATGAGGTTGACTACAGCTCCCCCATCAACTAGCATTTTGGAAATTGACTTGCCGTTGATGAATCCTTTAACGTACAACGGTTTTAAGTACCGATTTTCGGCTCCCTCGGGTTTGTCGAAGATAGCCTAGTCTGGTGAGATTGCCAGTTTTGCCATGTCATCCTCGATGGTGTCTTCATCGGCTTCAGGGGCGCCGAACTCGGCTGGCGGCACAAACACCATGTTAACTGATGTAGAAATTTTGCCTTTCCCTTTGGCTGCCCTCCTGGCTTGATCGGCTGGGCTTTCCTCGACTTGCTCTTCATCGTCTATAGTAGTTTTCTCTTGGGGTACCCATTGCCTTTTGATTTTGCCCAGCCGACGGCGCTGTTCGTAGATCATTTGCTGAACTCCGTCTTCTCTCCCTTCACGCTTAAGCCGTTGAACCCTTCTTTTCTGCGTCTTTGTGAAGAGATCAGACGGGCACCATTGGGGGTTGGCCGATTCCTCATCGTCGGCCTCTTCATCATCGCGGTTGTTCCCATCGCGGTTTTTGTCGACGAAGAAGTCTTGGTGGATCGGGCTGAGCCGATCATGGACGGACTGCCGCCTTTGGTTTAGTTGAACGGCTTTGGGGACGAACTGAGCTGGGCTTGCAGCCGATGAGCTCCTGTGCTCGTCGTCGCGGCGATCGTTGCATGCTGGGCAATCGTCCAGTGTTGACAGTCTCATGCCGGATTCCCAGCAGTACCTGAAAAAATCACAATGCCAATGCGGATCGGCATTGTCACGGTTTACCTCATATCGCCGGCTTTGGGTGTTCGGCTCGCACCGACAAGGTGCTTCATCATAAGCCTCTTCCTGCCGAGACCGGTACTGATGACGGTGTCGACTATGTTCATGGATCAGCCGTCGGTCAGCCGATCTGATAAGTAGGCGCACCATATTAATGGTGCGGCGTGACGTCCAATTTGACCGCCTTTTGCCTTGGCCCCGATCGGTGTATTCACTAAGCCGTGCGCCATTCTGTTCTGTCGATCAACTTGCCTTGGGCTGGCTTGGACCGGTGTTGACCGGGAAAGGATTGCTGTCTACTTTCATCGACCGATTTGAATCGGTGAACTTTAGCTTCCCGGCCTCAATTGCCGACTGGATCTGCTGCCTGAAGACTTTGCAGTCATTGGTGGCGTGGGATGTGGAGTTGTGCCACTTGCAATATTTCTATTTCTTCAATTCTTCGGCCGACGGGATCACATGATTTTCAGGCAATTGAATCTGCTTCTCCTTGAGCAGCAAGTCGAAAATCCTGTCGGCCTTGGTAATGTCAAAATCGTAACTTTCTTCCTTAGCCGTCTTCAGCAGCCATTAGCAGACGATGGCTTTTTTCTTCTTGGCCCATTCGGCTGTCGCCACTTCTGCATCATCGTCGTCGAACTCGTAGTCGATTCGACGACGACACTGGGTTATATTTTGACGGCCTTCCTGGTGTCTTGGAATCGTTGCTCGTGGGCCGTCACCTTCGCGCCAAGTGGGCTAAGCTATCAAAGTCCTGCACAGAGAATCGCTCTCGGATCGGCGCGATCAAACCATGAAAGGCCAAATCGGCCAGCTGGGCGTCCGATAGCACCAGGCTGTAGCATCGGTTCCTCATCTCTCTAAAGTGTTGGATGTATTCTTGGACCGATTCGTTGTGTTTTTGCCTGATACTGGTGAGGTCCGACAACTTCATCTCGTGGTTGCCGGAGTAGAAATAGTTGTGGAATTGTTTTTCAAGATCGGCCCAGCTCGAATTGAGTTGTAGGGCAATGAGGAGAACCAAGTAAAAGCCGATCTGAAGAGAAAGAGGGAACAATCGGACTCTCAAGGCGTCCGTAGCCGATGCTTCACCGCACTGTGCCAAGAATCGGCTAACATGCTCGTAAGTTGAAACGTTATCCTGCCCTGAGAACTTCGAAAAATCTGGGATCTTATATCGGTTGGGCAACGGGATCCGCTCGAAGTGCTCTGGATAGGGATACCAATACATGTTCCCTGAGTCTTTCGGCTTGAGGCCGAATTGATCGCGCATGACATCTGCAATCAAATCAGCCCAGGTTTTGTTATCTTGTTGTATCGGCTCATATCGGTCACACGGCGCGGGTGCTTGCCGATACAGTGGTGGTGGTGTCTGGGGCCTGTAATGATGATCCTGATGGCCTCCTTGGTACTGGTAGTGATGATCAGCAGGAGGCGGCCGATGCGCCGGTGGTGGCGTTGGTGGTCCTGGAAATAGCTGTCAGCCACCGGCGTTGTACCGTCTATCTGGATCAACCGGCTCTGAATGTCGATTGTCATTGAACATATTAGCAATCCGATCTTGGGACAGCAGCTGCTGTCGGTTCAGCATAGTAATTGTTGGCCTTATAGCCGATTCGCCTGGATTTAGCTGACCGAGGATCCCTCCTGGCGGCCTTGGCTGTGCTAATGGTGGAACCGGTCGATTCTGTGTGACCAACGTCCTGTAACCAGGAAATTGGCCGTCTGTGAAGTACGTCGGCCCCCGTTGCAGCTGGTCGGCTATCTTGGTGTCGACCACAGTAGCAATCATGTTATTGAGAGTGTTGACCAGGATGCTACTTTGGTTGACCAACGCGTAATGGACGGCCGAGTCGATCCGGTCTTGTAGAGAATATACAGTCGGATCGTCCTGTTCCTGGGTCGGCTCCTCCATCTTGTGTTTGCCTTTTGTCTCACCAGAGGAGGATACCTTCGGGTTGTTCACGCTGAACTTATATTTTTGGTGCACGGCCCAAGATCTTGTTTGGGTGAAAGATTGCAAGTAGCTAGCCTGGAGCTCTTCCACCATCTTCTTATAATCAGCTTGCTGTTCAGCCGATAACTGCTCCATCTTCACAGGCACGATGTTGTCCTAGGAAATGCTGGGGCTCTTGGAGTCGACCATCTTGCCGGCTGAATCTATGCATCCGAGTCGAGCCGACAGAGAAAGTCCCACTGGGCGTGCCAAGAAGCGTGTTGATGAGAAATTTTTCTCACGCGCTGGCCTGGGAGATCTGCTTAACTCCAGTGCAGGTCCTTCTCGGCTGCCTGGTTGTGCAGCGCGTGCCAGTTGGTTTGATCTGTGAACCAACAAGAAAAACAAGGAAATATACATTAAGTGTTAGGTTAGATCCCCTCTGGATCGGCTGAGGGAACCCATAAACATATATATGCTATCCTAAACTATATTTAAGCCAAGCGACTGGAATGGATCGGCTATACCGAGACAAGCATCGATCGCGTAACCTAAATACGTAAAGGATAATAAATATATGAATCGATAACCTAGCCGATCTTTGGAAAGCTAACAATGAATTGGCTAGTACTCCGATGAATCTTATAGAAAGATATCATTCTTGAAGCAGATGCATAGCCTGGAAATCGGTCGTCGGCTATCGATGATGGGCTGATTTCGGCTGGTGATGTCCGACAAGAATGCGATCTTAACATAAGAGGCAGTCCTAATACAAATCTAATAATAAATATATTAAAAGAAACATATCGGGCGAGATAGGGCCGGTGAAACCCCAAGACTGTCTCTAAACAATATAAATTTTAGCTAAACAAATCATTGATAGTTCTAAAAACGATCTAATAGTTTGAACCCAATGCAGCATTAAGTATAAAAAGAAAAATCTAATCTGTTGCAGCCAATTTATATCTCTCGAGACGGTGGATACCACATATAAACCAACCAACCTTTAGATCTAGCCCTATCGGCTGCAAGTTCTTGACAGAACTAGCCAATGACAGGATAGATCTAACCATTAGTCTAATTTATATGCGCTATGTGATAAATAGCGCAGTATAAACTTTTTAATCTAATGTGTCATTACGATGGAAGCACTAGAAACAACAGATCATACCACTAATGACAAGCATTTACCTAGATCCGAGGATCGAAACGATGCAGCCCGTAGCCAAGCAAAGTGCTTGTCTGAAGAAAAAAAGGTTGGCGATGCGCCAAAGGTTTGATTGATTGTGTTTTTATTTACAGAGGGTCTCGGGTCCTATTTGTACCCAAGATACAATTATCTGTACAAACCCTGGACTCTATCTAAACTACTATTTAAAACACAACATTATCCCGGAAAGGACCCATGCCGTGTTACAACTAACAGTCTAAACAAACCCCTAAATTACAGATACAATTGCCGTTACAGGATTCTATCCATAAGTGGCAATATCGTTTAACGCACAATTAACAACCGAATCTTCTATTTATCCTCAAACTACTGCACTAGAAACGGTTTTATCTCTTCCAGACCTGGAATCGGCTATCGGCTGCCCTTGTCCGATCCAACCTTAGCCAATTGGCCTCGCAGCCGATCACTCCTCAGCCGATGCGGCCTCTGTTTCCACACCAAACCAGCCGATCCGATTCTGCTTCGCCTTTGCAGACTTAGGAATTCAATTACCAAATTCCAGTGCTAACAATAGTAGACCATCAGTGCTTCATTTTTGCATTAATATTCTCCTGACAACTAGTTGATGACCAACAGTGAGTCACCCATTATCTCGATGGCGTCAGCTTCAGCTTCCTTCAGCAGCTGCAAACCTTTGAGAACGGCTTCGTATTCGGCTTGATTGTTTGTGGCGTGAGGCGTAATGGAAAAAAGCAAACTCGAAGCTTGCCCCCCTAGGAGAAATTATCACAAAGCCGATGCCGCATCCACTTGTGCAAACCGATCCATCAAAAGATAACGTCCAGGGCATGACATCAACTGAGTCGATTGAGTCATCTCTGTGTTCCACGATAAAATCGGCTATGGCTTGCCCTTTCACTGCCTTGGGTGCTTGATACCTCAAATCAAACTTTGTTAAAGCAAATATCCACTTTCCAACTCGCCCCTTCAGAACTAAAGCCGATAGCATATATTTGACAACGTCAGCTTTGCAAACTATGGCGCACTCGTTGGATAACAAATAATGCCTCAACTTCATAATGAAACAATATAGGCATAAACATAACTTCTCCACGGGAGAGTACCTTGTTTCTGCATCCAGAAGTCTTCTACTAAGATATAAAATTGCTTTCTCCTTTCCTTAGAGCTCCTGAATCAAAACTGAGCCGATAGATTTCTCGTCGGCTGATAGATATAGCTTGAACGACACTCCTTTTTGCGGAGAATCAACACTGGAGGGGAGCTTAGATGATCCTTAATGTTGTCCAAAGCCCCCTGCTGCTCTACCCCCCAAGTGAACGCTTGATCAGCTTTTAGCCGTAATAGAGGCGTAAACGGCTCCATCTTCTCGAATAAATTGGCTATGAAGTGCCTGATGAAGTTGATTTGCCGATCAAAGATTGCAGTTGCTTCTTGTCCTACGGAGGCTGAATAGTCTTGATAGCATTGATGCTTCTCTGTGTCACCTCGATCCTCCTTTCGTGAACAAGAAAACCCAGGAATTGGCCAACCGATACGCCAAATGAACACTTTGCGGGGTTCATCTTCAGGCCATATTTTCTAGTTCGCTCCAACACCCTTCTTAAATCGGTTATGTGGTCTTCTACCTCCTTGGAGTTGACAACAACATCATCAATGTAAATTTCCACCAAGAAGCCGATTAGGTCGTGAAAAATGTAATTCATGACCCTCTGATATGTAGCTCCAGCATTTTTCAACCCAAAAGTCATTACAACCCATTTGTATAAGCCGATTGCTCCTGGGCACCTCAAAGCTGTCTTATGGATATCCTCCTTGGCCATAAAGATCTGATTATCACCAGCATTGGCATCCATAAAACTTATGATTTTGTGGCCGGAGGCTGCATCTACCAGCAAGTCGGCGATAGGCATAGGGTACTCGTCCTTAGGGGTAGCCTTATTTAAATCTCTAAAATCAATACACACCCTAAGTTTGCCGTTTGTTTATCACTAGAACTATATTTGAAACCCACTCTGCATTCGACAGGGCCGAATGAAACCGGCATCATACAGCCGAGTGATTTTGGCCTTAATCACATCATACATATCGGCTTTAAACCTCCTCGGAGGCTGTTTGTATTGCCGATATCCAGGCTTAATGGGGAGCCGATGTTCAACAATCGATCGGCTAAGACCAGGCATCTCAAAATACTCCCAAGGAAAGCAATCTTTATATTCCTTCAATAAATCAATAAGCTTGGTCCTAAAATGAGAAGACAAATTCTTTCTAATATATGTCGGCCTAGGCCTATCTCCTGGACCTATGTCAACATCCTTGAGCTCGTCGGCCGACATAAAACCTTGCCCAAGTTTGCCATCGATGTCGTCCACGGTGTCCTTGGTGTAGATGCTTGAGCCCTCCACGATGCCACCAAAGTAATAATTGAGGCTCTTCGTCTCCAATTGGCTATATATCCGAATCGGACACCTTTAAAAAATTGGCCTGCCAAACTTTGCTAGACAGGCAATCAATGCCGTCGACTTCCCATAACGTTAAGTCAACATTTGTTACGTTAACTGACCTGTCGGCTGGCACGATTTCTATCTTGTCGCCTTGCCACTAGATTAAGCTCTGATGCATTGTAGAAGGGATGCAGCAGTTGGCGTGGATCCAGTCCCTACCGAGTAGCAGGCTGTAAGATCCCTTCCCGTCGATGACGAAAAATATTGTGGGCACGGTTTTGCTGCTGACGGTTAGCTCGACATTGAGAACTCCCTTGGCCTCCGATGGATTCCTAGCGAAGTCCTTGAGCACCATGTTGGTTTTGATCAAGTCATCGGCTCCCTTGCCCAGCTTCCTGAACGTAGCATAAGGCATGAGATTGACAGCGCCACCTCCATCGACTAGCATCTTTGACATCGGCTTCCCGTTTACAAATCCCTTAACGTATAGGGGCTTCAGGTGCCAATTTTCAGTCCCCTCAGGTTTTTCGAATATGGCCTGTTCTGGGGACAACACTAGCTTGGCCAATGTCTCTTCGATGGTGTCTGCATCAGCCTCGACAGCCTCAAATTCGGCTGGTACTATGAACACCATATTAACCGATGCAGCAGCTATTCCTTTACCTTTTTTCGCCCTTTTGGCCTAGTCGGCTGGACTCTCATCGGCTGGGGCAATATCTTTCTTTACGTGCCATTGTCTCCTTGGGCGGTTTTGTTCCTTTTTCTTCTTGAGCCGATAGTCGATCTCGGCTTGGACTTCTTTCAGCCGACCCTCGCTCTTTAGTTGTTGCACCTTCCGCTTTTGTGTCTTTGTGAAAACGTCAAAAGGGCACCATTGAGGGTTGGCGGACTGTTCTTCTTCGTCCTCTTCTTCATCCTCGCCCTGGAAGAAGTCCTCGTGAATCGGGTCGAGCCGCTCGGGGACAGAGAGTTTTCGCTGGTTGAGCTGAACGGCTCAGGGGATGAATTTGCTGGGGCTCGCAATCGGCTCTTGCCTGAACTCATTTTCCCCGAATTCGCTGTAGGTTGGGAAATTTTCTATGGTGGGCAGCCGCATCCCTTGCTCCCAGCAGAACCTAAAGAACTCGCACCGCCAATGGGGGTCGCAGTCGTCGTGGCGACAGATGTAGGCCGTTCCAAGCCGATCAGTCATTCTCTGATAAGGTTTGTCACGTCGTGCTTCTTCCTTCTCTTGAACCTTGAGTTGAAACCAGAGTCGGCTGTCCATGTGCTTGGGCTGACGATCGACCGATCGGCCACTGGTGTAGAACATATTGATGGGTGACGGATCTGCTCCAATCGGCCTCTTGGATTGTTCCTGACAGTCCTTGTCGGCCGCGCTTCCTTGTTGGACCTCGACTAAGTTGTGCGCCATTCTGTCCTACCGATCAGCTCGCCTTGGGCCGGCATGGACTACATTAATAGGGAAGGGGTTGCCGTTGACTTTCATCGGCTTAGCCGATTCTTCAAACTTGATCTTTCCCACTTCTATGGCTGACTGAATTTGCTGGCGAAAGGCTTTGCAGTCATTGGTGCTATGAGAGGTGGTGTTGTGCCACTTACAATATTTATTTTTCTTGAGCTCCTCGGCTGATGGGATGACATGATTGGCCGGAAGCTGTATTTGCTTCTCCCGCAGCAGCAGATCAAAGATCCTATCGGCTTTGGTGATATCAAAGTCATATCTCTCCTCCTTAGCCGATTTCTTCAGCCACTGACACATTATTGCCTTCTTGTTTCTGGTCCACTCAGCTGCTGCCACCTCTGCGTCGCTATCACTTGAGTCGAAGTCCGATGCGTAAGCGATGTGGCTAACTTTCTTGAAGGCCTTCTTGGATTCTTTGAAACGTTGCTCGTGGGCCGTCACCTTTTGGGCCAAGTGGGCCAAGCTCTCAAAGTCCTGAGCCAAAAACCTTTCCCTGATGGGGGCCAAGAGGCCATGGAAGGCTAAATCGGCTAGTTGCGAGTCTGATAGCACTAGACTATAACATCGGTTCCTCATATCCTTGAAGCGCTGGATGTAGTCCTGAACCGATTCTTCATGCCTTTGTTTGATGCTAGTGTGGTCCGACAGCTTCATCTCGTGCGTGCCAGAGTAAAAGTAGCTATGAAACTGCTTCTTGAGATCGGCCCAGCTCTATACCGAGTTGTAGGGCAGTGATGAAAACCATGTAAAGGCCGATCCCGAGAGAGATAGTGGGAACAAACACACTCTGAGCGCATCCATAGTCGATGCTTCGCCGCATTGAGCTAGGAATTGGCTGACGTGTTCGTAGGTGGACACATTATCTTGCCCAGAGAACTTTGAAAAATCTGGCACCTTGTACCGGTTTGGCAGGGGCACTCTCTCAAAGTATTCCGGAGTCCTTCGGCTTGAGACCAAACTTATCACGCATGACATCTGCGATCAGATTGGCACAAGGCTTGTTTTCTTGATCTTGTACCGGCGGTATCGGCTCGTACTGCTCATATTGCATGGGAGCCTGCCAATACTTCATCTGCGGTGAATGAAACTGCTCGTAGTTGCCTCCTGGGTACTGATGTTGGACTTGATTCACGGCAGGAGACGGCTGTGGTATCAACAGAGGCTGCTGCTCAGGGGGAGGCTGAGCATCGCCGGAGTTGTGAGGTGGGTCTGGCATGTAATTGCCAACCGACACTTTGTTTATGAGAGGTTGCCGATTGGTGCTGAACATGTTCTCCATCTACTCTGAGTTAGTCGGGATTCCGTGGCCACGATCTTGAGGTTGTTGCACAGTCGAAGCTTGGGCGTTGGTTTTGCAGCCGATGATTGTACATTCGGCTGAATAGGGGCTCCCCTTGGAGGAGTGGGCTATCCCAGTGAAGGAGTTGACAGTCCATGCGTCGACAGAGTCGTGTAAGGTGGGAATCGGCCACCAGGGAAATAGGTCGCCCTCCTTGGCAGTTGCTCGGCTATCTTTGAGTCAACCACAGTGTTGATCATGTTGTTCAACGTATTCACCAGTATCCCTAACTCATTGACGAGCGCATGGTGGACATCCAAGTCGATCCGGTCCTGAAGCATGTGCAGCCCCAAGTCATCCTGCTCCTGCTTGATGTCTTCAACCTTCTTTTTCCCCTTGTCTTCGTTGTTGGTGGCTCCAGAGTCAAAGTCTTCGGGGATCATAAATTTGTACTTTTGAACGATCGTTCCCGATCTGGTCTGGGTAAAGGATTGCAAATAGTGAGACTGCAATTGTTCAACCATCTGCTGATAGTCGGCCTGTTGCTCAGCCGACAACTTGTCCATGGTCACAGGGATGATGTTCTCCTGGTCCAGCTCCAGAGTCTTGATGTTCACCATTGTACTAGACTTGGACGTGGCAATGGTCCCACCGGGCGTGCCAAAAGCGCGTTGATGAGAATTTTTCCCACGCGCTGGCCAGGGAGATCCGCTTAACTCCAGTGCAGGTCCAAAATTGGTCGCCTTTGGTGATTGCGCGGGGGTTCCAGTTGGTTTGATCCTGTAACCAACAAGAAACAAAGAATAGGCGATTAAGTTAAAATTAGATCCTACTCGATCGGCTATAGATATTCATGACATATAATTGCTATCCCAAAGCATGTTTAGACCAAGTGACTAGGATAGATCGGTAGCATACCGAGTCAGTATAAATCACTTATTTCTAAAAGCACACAAGGATAATGATTATATACATTCATAGCCTAGCCGATGTCGCAGATCTAATGTAAATCGGCTAGTACTCCGATATATTTTATACGAAGATATTAACCTGAGCTAAATACGCTAAACCAAGACCAATCGGCTGTTAATATGACTTAACATATTGATACCGAGCATAGCATATTTAAATAGATTAAGATCTTAATATAAAAGGCAGTTCTAACACATCTAATCAGAAATAAAACATAAAAGATGATTAAAACAGGTAAATCCGGCTGAAATCCCGGTGCTATCTCTAATAATAATCATTGAGTCAGATAGATCTATATGATTCTAAGAGTGACTTAATAGATCAATTTGATGCAGCATTAAGTACAAAAAGAAGCACGAGATCTATTTAGACTAATGAGAACTCCTCGAGATGATGGATACGCCATATAACCAAAATCAACCTATAGATCTAGCTCTGTCGACTGCTATGTTGAGGAGGATATTAGCCGATCAGGACATAGATCTAGACATTGATCTAGATTATATGTCGCATATGATAGATTAAGCAATTTGTAACATCAGGATCAGAGTATCATGATGATGAAAGCACTAACCCTGATAACACAAACCGCTTGTAACAAGAAATTACCTTGTTTGGAGATCGAAACCCGATGCAGCCCGAGAACGAGGTAAGAACTCGTCGAAAGAGTAAAAACAGAAAAGGTTGACGATGCGTCGAAGTTGTATTGATGTGTGTCCCTTTTACAACAAGCCCTCGAGTCTTATTTATACCCAGTTACAATAACATCCGTGTAGATCACGGTTTATATCTTATCTACTATTTATAGTACGACAATATCCCGGGACAGAGTCCCATGCCGTGTTACAAAAAAAAGTTACATAAGATATTCAATTTTACAGATACAATTATCGTTATAGGACTTTATCCATAGATGGCAGCATCTTTGAAGCACTTTGGAAACCGAATCCAATGATTATCTCTATGCTTTCCTTCCGGGATTGGCTGCACCTTTTGTCTCCAATAGGAATCGGCTATCGGCTATCCTAGTCCGACTCGGACTCAGCCGACTGGCTCCGTAGCCGATTCGGACATAGCCGATGCGACCCCTGTTTCCAAGAATCACACGTTTCCTCCGATTCCGCTTAAATCCTTGCTTCAAACTCGGGGATTTGCTTACCAAATTTGGTCATTAATAGGAACCTGTTTGACTCTAACCTAACAACGGTTTTACTTGCTGTCTGAAGAAAAAAATTCTGTATGAAGGATGTAAGCTCAACCAAACTATAGTTAGACCCTAGATTTCTGCCATTGTGCTCGTATAAAAACCTAGAGCCACCGAACCTTTTGTACCGATCCTTCATTGCCGACCAGAATACTGGACAACCATAATGCTCGACAAGAGCATTTCCCCCCACCTCCTCAATAAAGGTTTTCCCAACTGTAATAGAGCAAGTCTATTATACAACTTGAGAAAGACTTAAAAGCTAGGCATATTAAATCTTGTATGTTTGAAAGGTTTCAAACAACAAGAAGCCGATAGAACCTGGGAATCAGAAACCCATTGCTCCACTACAACAGTACCTTTTACAACATATGTGAAATCATCTTTTTCATGCGCCATACCAAACATCGAATAACCAGCCCAACATCAACATTCACACACAAACAAAATCTAAATTTTTTCCATCATCATTATATCTCCACGCTTTATAGGAATAAACCGGTTAGGTGTACAACCAGCCGTCAATGACCTGAGCACCCATCACCACCAAAAACTTGCCCATAGTACAAAAGTGAAAAGGGAGAATATGGCCGATACCCACTAGATTTACACACAAAGTACAGATTCTGGGGACCAGCCATCAAATTGCCTAATCTATCAGCAACCCCAGGAAAGTAAGGAAGACGAGAGGCGCCAAAACGATAAGAAGACAAACTGCCTCACAAAGATAATCCTGGTAACTGTCCTCTATCACATCCCGCCACAACCTCCAAATGAAAATCAGAGGATATAGTGCCCAAGCCAGTAAAGTACGAAATGACATTCCGACAAACCGTGTTTTTGCCCATACCCATCGCCAAGCAGCGATTATTCCCCCTAGAAAGCACTTTTCCAAGCCAATGCGCTTCGACCTTGTCATTACCTGAGCATCATTTCCAGCAGCGGAACCATCCATCCGCTCCGGTGATGAGGGAGCCTCCTTTTCCATCTGAGGATTCGCAACTGCAATCCTGCATCGTCGGCGAAGACCACCTTTGTTGGCAGTATCTTGCTTTGCTTCACCCACCGAGCTACGTTATCACCACCTTCTCTCGAGTTTGCTAGACAAAGTAGGTGTGAGAAACAAGCCATCTCCTTCACCTTTTGTCCCCTTTTTAAGCAGCGAAGTGACTCGCGCCCAAAGATTCCCTCGCGTGGCCATTAGAGTTTAGAGACTACAGAGCCTAGGGTATCTGGATAGGTTTTACAGGGAAACGAAAGAGGGTAATGATGTTATCGAAAACAAAGAATTGCAAGGACAATAAGTAAACTTCCGTTTAGAAATCAAATGATGATACTTTGCCATCCTAAGCAAGTGTTATACCCCTCGTCCGAGTGATGTGAAAGCCTAGATTTGACAAAACCCTATAACCAGGCAAAACATTCAACCATATCCCAACCCAAATCTCGGGGATGAGATTTCCTTTAAGAGGGATAGAGCTGTCACATACCCAAATTTTAGGACTTAATAATTTCTTGACAAAATAGTTGGAAGCTAACTTTTTCCAATTTTTCGAATCAGAAATTTTTATTTCTAACTTAGGTGAAATATTTCAACCAAGTTGCATGATTTAAATTTTTATAACAAGTTTAAGACTTTTTCATTTTTGGCTTAGAGTGTAGAAAACAAACATACTTGTGTGCATACATGTGCATAAAGTCATGGCAATGAGTCCCTTGTTGTGTTTGGAGTTTGGTTTGCATCTCATGATAGGATTCATGGGCATAAACAAAAGAAGACAATTTCACTAAACTTATAGCATTTTCTTGTGAAGTTATTTCAAATAAAAAATGGCAATGAAGTTGATTAACGTCACCTCATGTTAGGAGTAGTCAAAAATATAATTTTTACAAGAGATTCAGACGCATGTACAAAGTGGAAACACATAAATATAAATATAGAAAGGATACCCTAATTTTTTAGAACAATCCATGTAAGATAAAATTATGAAAAAATTCATGTAGGTGCAAAACAATATATTCAACCCAAATTAATTTTGCTATAATTTAATAACCAAGGTTGCTGCCCCAAACAAATTAGAAAAAATAGTCAAAACTATGCTAAATATAATCCTTATCGACAAAAACCATACCTAACTAAAAATATGCACTAAACTGCATGGAAGTATATATAGAAAATAATTTATTCAAATACTAGGTCAATTATCATGAATAAATATAATTTTTCTAAAATTATTTCTCACTGTTTAGACCCTATAAAAATTCAAACAAATCTCCAAATACCCTATCTTTGTTTAATTTCTAAGAGCAAAACACAAATGATTTTTAATACAACTTAAAAAAGAATCTAGGATACTCTTCTACCTTCAGAAAAATTTCACTAATTTATCATTATTATAGATTAATTAATGAACTACAAAGTTTGAAAAGAGAAATAATTACCAAAATTTAACTAAAAGCAGTTGCACTTAGTTTCTACCCAAACCTCCCCTGCTTGCCTAGCCCATCACGCGTTGCACCCATTGTCAGCCACACAAGCTAGCTTCACTTGAGTGCAAAGTTCTCCACCGCTCAAGAGAACGCCAGAGAAAAGGAGAGAGCGTTGTCAGCAAAGACGCGTGGGGGCGACGTGCATGCGATATATTTCTTCATCCGCCTCCTCCAGGCACTTCGACCTCTCCACCTTCCTCCATGACCACTTCACCGGCATCCTCTCTGGTGGCGCCATCATCCAGTTCACCCTCGAACTCGTCCACCTTCTCCGCCATCATCTCCTCCTATGGCCACTCCCGCGCTCACCCGTTGCACCTCCGCCTCTTCTGGACTGGGGCAGCGGCTCTCGCGGCGCTCCTCTCCGGCTCCGCGGCTGCGTGCTACGCGGCTCGGGAGCTCATCCTCCCCGACGATGCCGTCGTGTTCGCTAGGATGGTGAAGTCGCTCCCTCTTCTTTACTTCTCCGTCACCGGCTCAACCGGCCTCGGTAATGCGGCAACTCCCGATGGGGAAGAGCGAAGCTATGTTCCTGGTAAAGCAGCGGCGGCGACGACGTACGCGACGGCGTCGTGGCTGTCGCTCGTGACGTTCAGCCGGATCAACCCGCTCATCTGCAAGGGCTCCAGGGCTGCTCTCGCCGCGGACGAGGTCCCGCCCGGTGCGCCGTTTGCATGGACGACTTCCACCTCGGAGCCGGCGCCAAGCAGCTTCCCTGCAAACACGTCTTCCACAAGGATTGCATCCTCCGCTGCCTCCAACCTCGATTCCACCTTCGGCGACCCCTTCGCACCTTCGTCGTTCCCGTGAAGCTGTGAGCCGCCACCGAGCCATTCCCGGAGTAGACGTCGCTGTTCAAGCTTCGCCAAGCCCGCGTAACCCTCGGTGAGTCTCCTAGTATACTCTACTTGCTCATGCCTGCACTATTTTGGCTCGGTTTGAGCCGGAGCTCAACATGCATGTGCATGCCGAGATGTGCAGCCGAAATGCACTACCAAGCTGCTGTAAAGTCACGGACTTGATTTTGAAAATTTGAACAACCCTAGGGTCCCTTGTGTAAACGTACCATTCAATGACATGTGGGACATGGATCCATCTGTAAATACACTAAAACTCGAGGACTCTTAATAAAATTTGATTCAACACGTGCAAAAGGACCCCGGGTTCAAAATCAAAAACTCCAGGGGCTTTATTGAAAGGTTACCAGTCTATGACCAGTGGAACCCATGAAGTTTTAAATTGGACTACAAAAGAAACTAGCTGCAGCTCTACATTCACAAACTTGCAAAATCCATAAAAACTCCAAATTAACTCATTTTAGGATGAAACAAATTTCTATGAAATCAATAGAGGATGATCTTAAATCAAACTTGGCACTTACAGTGTAAATTTAGTCTCAAAAATTTAAAAAAATAAAATTACACATAGGGATTGCACAAACTTATAAAATATATGTAGAAAATTCAAATCAACTCATTTTTGGCAAACTAAAATCCTATAGATATTTCAACTCATCCTATCTGATTAGGGAAAATAAAAATATATAAAATAAAAATATATAATTACTTTGAGTCAAAAGCTTTTAAACTATTAATAAGAAAAAAAGATGATATTTTATTGAGCTGAACTTTAGGGATTTAATTAAAATTTATTCTAACTCCTTTTTAATAAACTTAAGTTACGTAGATTCATGAAAACATATATCTTCAAATTATAAAATAAAAACATTTGCCTATTGTATTGTATAGTAATATCACCTAAATATTTATGTAAGGAATAGACAATTTAGAGTATCCTACAACTTATAAAATTTGTAAAATTTGTAGTAAATTCATTTTTAATCCTTTTGAAGTGAACTAAGTCAGCAAATGAAATTCAATGACGAATTTCAGTAGAGTAAAATAAAATATGACAACTCATACAACAAAAATATCAATAAAGTTTAAATTGACAACTAAAGTACTAATAATCACTATAGTAGTAATAATCACTATAGTAGTAGTTGAGCATTGTAAAAATACATATATATGCACTTTAGCTCCAAATAAATCTAGTTAAAACTTCTTGAACCAGTGAGGCCATAGTTTTAACATTATCTAGGTTAATATGCTAAGAAAACTAACATAGAACACCCTCTAGCTTACACCCTCTAGCTTACAGGTGTTCTAGCTTACAAAATATGGGTAGAATAATATAAACCCTAAAAATATGAACTAAAAATATGAACTAAGGTTAAATTGGTTAACTAAATTATTCATTCTTATACACCTCTAAATGCTAAAACATGTTCTGAACCTATAATCCTTAAGCAAGGCACACATTGAATACTATAACACGTTACAACTTATAAAATACATAAGAAAATCTAGGCAACTCCAAAAATTGTATTAGTCTTAGAAAATATAAAAATATAACTCTTCACCTTTGTGAAGTCAAATTAATAAAAATAAAACTATAGGAACATTGTCCAAACAGCACCTAACTGCGTCCCGACAGAACTTCTAAAAATCATAATTCTTAAATGGAATAATATAAATAAGAAATTATTTCACCGTTCAGTACCTACTCAATGTGTACAATTATGCATTTTAGAGCATTTTGGATTTTTACCTATTTTTTGTTGTTTAATCGTATATCGTGTATTTTGTTTAGATAATTGTATAAACGGTGATGGAAAGGATTAGGTGCTAACATTTCTCCAGGACAAGGAAAGTTCTTCCCCTCCATTCCTTTAAAAATATTGAATCCCATGTTTTGAGAGATGAAATTATTTGTATGAAAAATTTGCATGTGAACCTAGACTATATAGATTTTTAAAACTTGGGTATGGTAGATATGACTTATTTGGTGCCTTTTTTACCTTGATAATTGAAATCCTTGTTGTTTGTATCCCTAGAAATGGTTATTTGTATCCCTAGAAATGGTTAGAATGCTTTCTTGTGCTCAAATGGATTTAGATATGCGATTTGCAACTGCTTTGCTTAGCCTTGCTCAGAATTATACAAATACTCGTTCCGTCTGTATATATATATAATATGTGAATTTTGTTAAAGTAAACCCTTGCTGGAATGGGTTGAATTTGATGATTATTTGTGAACTAAAGCGTGTGAAAATATAGTTTTGACTTGGGTGACAAGTGGCATGCAATTAATGTATTTGCATTGCCAATAGGGGGAGTGTTCGCTCGAGTTCGTAAGGACGAACTTGTGTCACCAACTTAAAGTTAATTGTACAACCATATGTGCTAGTATGGGATAGCCTTAACTGAATAATCTAGTTAGCACTTAGCCTTGTATTATGGTAGGCACGATGAGTATGGGTTCGGACAACCCAGAGGAACTTTCTATTTACCTCGATGGGTAGTTTAGACGACTAAGTCTGTCCAATACAGCGATATCGTGCCATGTGGATGGGTTTCTGTCGCATCCGTCACCACGGCGTTAAGTTAAGGCGTTGGCCAGCCACTTAACGGTTCTAGGTCATATTCCAATATGCCTTGAATGGAGGAAACACGTGTCATGCTAATGCAAGGCTAGGGGCTAAGTAGTGTAAAGGCTTCGTGGTGACCTATAGACTGTACTCGATGTGTAGATTATGGTGGTATCGATGGGTACCGAATAAACTAGAGTGATTCACTTCATGTGAGTAAAGCTGTACACACTTTGTGGAGCGCTTTGGTGAAGTGTCATGAGTATGGACTCTATATTTAAAAAATGTGGACATGTGACTTGTTTTGAAAATGACAAATTGTTTTGAGTTGTGTGTGTATGGTGATATATTGTGACTTATTGTCATGGAGGACGACAATATATTGATTATGATGGAACCATAATGAAATTAATGATGAAACTTAAAACTTGTCTTTGTTAATTGAATTGTCAACTCCTTTGTAAACAAATTGCGAAGCAAAATTTGCTTTATGCTGAGCCTTCATGTATGTGGTTTGATTGTGCGCTTGCCAGTACATTAACATGTTTAATATATTGACTCTTGCCACTGGAATATTCATTTTGCTTGCAGGTTAGACTTAGTTCTGGAATGTTGTGGGTAATTGACTGTTTCTTCTAGGATTGAACTTAACAGGGTAAACCCTTAGTCGGTGTGCTTGTGGGTGGGTAATCAAGCCACCGTTGTTCGCTGTACTCTGATTTATATAATTATTTGGCCGGTCGGCCTATGTAATCAATGATGTTGATGTAGTTCATAGTTACTTATCAATCTAGATGTATTTTCTTTGTATGCTCATGCTTGGGAAGAAAGTGTGAATCTAGCGCATATCCTAGGAGTTAGATTGACATGAGTATGAGTTAGGAATATTTGAGATGTTTTAGATCTTTAGCCAATTTTATCAAGTCTTCTGAATATGTAACACATCTGGTCGCCGCCTTCGAGTGGTTTGACGGGCACATCTCAGGCTGACGTTGACTGGGAGGCTAAAGGCCCAGCAAAAGGCCCAGCAATGTCTCACATATTCCTCCCTTGGCACAACGGATATTTCGTTATGCTTGTTAGATGAGCTGAAGCGTATCACTCCATCTAGCAATTATAATGAAAGGTCCGGGCATCTCCGATAGAACTTTCGGTCCTCATCACCTCAATAGCCAAACCCTAAGAACCAAGTGTTGGCCAGAACTTCCGGTAATCCCAGATCGGAACTTTCGGACTATATTCCAGCTGAGTTTGTGAGTAACGGCTAAGTGACGCAAGCGTGTACCTATATATATCTCACCTAGCCTCCCTCATGATGTTCTAGCTCATTACAACTCAATTATTGAGCCACGTAATCAAATTTGTGAGAAGATTGAATGTTTGGAGTGATTGTGAGAGTGAGAGAGCCAGGTGATTTGAGCACTTGGTGATTCTTGCAGGGCTTAGGAGTGGTGCCTATTACTCTTGGAGAGCAATCTCTTAAACGGTTAGGTGTCTCCCGCGAGCTTCCGGAGAATTGTGGATTGGCCTGAGAAAGTTTGTGAAGGATCACCTCTCCTTCACAAGGAAACGAGGTATGGATAGTGACAAACCAAGCTGATCTTTTGGAGGTTGTCTAGGTAGAGCAATTCACGTTTGTGGATCACGCTAGAGGATCAAATTTGGATCTTTTTGGTCAATTTGATCTCTAGGTAAGAACCTAGAAACGTTGGAATTGAAGGTCGTAGACTTCTTCCCAGGGATTTGCTTGGTGAGGCAAGGGGTTAATTGAGACCTGTGGAGATTATGGCAATTGGATACCCTCGTGGCAAGCTTGTCCGATTGGTAATATGGATATGTTACGCCTAATGATTGTGTAAACCGGCTATGACTTGGGTGTTACGTTGCCTATCAGATAAGGCAACGGTTTGTAGTCATAACTTGGTAAGATTGAGGAAACCGACTTAGAGTCTGATAGGGTTACCGACTTGTAAGCCCGCCCTCCAAGACTATATAAGGAGGGCAGAGACGTCCCTTGAGGGATATCAGATGTATGCGAAACACATACAAGTTATTAGACACACGAGATCGTGAGATCAATAAAAACACTCGGCGGGTCGAATCCCTGAAACAGGAGTAGCGTATTACCTCATGAGAGGGTCTGAAC
Source organism: Oryza australiensis (assembly GCA_019925245.2). Classification (NCBI taxonomy): domain Eukaryota; kingdom Viridiplantae; phylum Streptophyta; class Magnoliopsida; order Poales; family Poaceae; genus Oryza; species Oryza australiensis. Next base: position 2,079,701 of record JAIFGZ020000126.1, read on the forward strand.
CTGTCTAAACCTTGTTTTCCACTTAACCCATTGTGCTTGGCGATCTTGACTGCACCCCTAAATTTTTATTGCCGAAACCATGTTTTGACAGTTGGCACGCCAGGTAGGGGCCCACGCATCAAGACTTCTTCTTCGTCTCGCCGACAAGCGCGATGGGATCTTCACCTGGCATCGATGACTTCACCGCCAAAACACTCAACAAGGTCTCCTTTCCCAACTCGGATTCGGACCAGTCTGGAAGGGGAACCCGCTCGGCGCCATTCGGGCTACCAAACGATGCTGAGATCTGCGACAAAGTTCTGACTTCCGAGATAGAATCCATCCACTTGGAAGAAGGAATCCACTTGGCGTCGTTCGGATCACCAAACGCCGCTGAGATCTATAGCCACCTTCTGACTCCCACGTCGGAATCCATCCACTTGGGAGGAGAAACCCTCTCGGCGTCGTTTGGGTTACCGAACGCCGCTGAGATCTATTGCAATCTCCTTTCTTCCGAGTTGAATTCGACTCACTCGGGAGAACCATCGCCAACAAGCAGCGACCCGGACTGGAATGATCCAGACTCAAGCGCTCCGGGCTCAAGAGAAGTCGCCGTCATCCTCCAACCGTTTGGATCATGCTCATCCACGGAGCTCGATGAGTACCTCAGCTCTTCAGATTTCGATGACCTCTACGGCATCTCCACGGACGAGGCCAACGACTCCGACTTTGACAAGGATTATGAGCCAAAGTGCTTCGACGTTCTCATGGCTGAGGTGACCGAGACCGACTCAGCCATGGCCCGCATAATCGCAGAAGAAGAACAAGCCAGGCTAAAGCAGGAGCGCAAGCTGGCATAAGAGGAGAATAGGCGCAAGGAGGAAGCCGACAGAAGAAAATGAGACCTGAGGGCGACCGGGCGACCCGCTCGAGAGGCCATACTTCAGACACGAATCGACAACACAAACATCTTTCAAACGCCTCAACAGAACGCCGTTGCCGCCCTCACCCGCCTTGACACTGTTATCGAAGCGGCACCCACCACGGTAACACCAATCCTGGACAAGATCAAGACCATCGTCGCGGCTACAGCCAATTGCTCTCCCTCCACCTCAGCACGAAGGCCGACTGAGTCCGTCGCTAAAACACCCGATGGAAGCCGACTTCCGCCGCTACGATCAAAGGACTACAGGAGGCCCGAGCAAACCAAGACAGCCACTAGATCAAGAGACCCTCGCCATGAGACAATATGAAGGCATCACGAGCAATCGGCCGACTCCCGCGAAAAAGGACATGGACGACCACCCGTCCACGACCGGATCCGCCGCAGCTACAACTTCGACTACCATAGCAGCCTACAAAGAACCCGGCCGAGTGATCTGCGGGAAGTCCTTGACCGGCGCCATCGAGAGTGCGAATAGCGCTCCTACGAAGACCGAAGGAGATCACCTGACTACAACGATGACGGAGTGTCTGCGTTCACTCGGGACCTACGCCGAGTGAATTGGCCGAGTGGTTTCAAGCCCACAGGAATCGAGAAGTACGATGGAAAGACCGACTCCGAGTCGTGGCTGACCGTGTACACCCTCGTCATCCACGCAGTAGGAGGAGACCACAAGACCATGGCCAATTATTTGCCTGTCGCTGTTGCCAACTCAGCCAGGAACTGGCTCACGAGCTTGCCAAGAGGTTCAATTAGCTCGTGGAGCGAACTCCGGGACCACTTCATCGCCAATTTCCAGGGCACTTTCGAAAGACCTGGGACCCACTTTGATCTCTACAACGTCATCCAGAAACCAGACGAGCCACTGAAGGACTACATCCGGCGCTTCTCGGAAAAGCGCAACAAGATCCCCAACATCACCGACGACATCATAATTGCCGCCTTCCAGAAGGGTGTCCATGACGAATTGCTGATCGGAAAGTTTGGGCGTAAGCCACCGAAGACGGTAAAGCAAATGTTCAAGACAGCGAACTCCTACGCCAAATCCAACGACGCAATCAAGGCGACGCGGCAAGATCAGTTGACAAAAGGGACGACAAGCAGTCAGAAGAAAGCCGACGTCCTAAGAAGGATAATGGCAACAATAATCAGGGCCAGAAAGATCGCAAGCGCCGGCCCGAGGACCTGGTTGCCACAACGTCCAACTCTCAACGCCGTCCCCGGGTTGTGGCCTACGACACGATCATGAACGCTCAGTGCACGCATCATCCAAATCACAAGCACGCAGCCAAGGATTGCTTCATCTACAAGCAGTTTGCCGAACAGTACACGGCACAACTAAACAAGAAGCCGACTGACGAAGCCGGCCCATCGGGAACCAAGAAGAATAACCCGACTGGAAATTCAGAGCCTTTCCAAGACCCCGTGGGCGAGCTGAATCACATCTTCGGGGGGCCGTAGGCTTATTAGTCCAAGAGGAAGCAAAAGCTGACTGACCACGAGGTCAACGCGACACAACCCGAAGTCCCACAATATCTACGATGGTCGGAGGTGGCCATCACGTTCAACCGCTTGGATCATCCTGACCGAGTGGTTCACCCGGGGCGGTATCCCCTGGTACTAGACCCGGTGGTTCGAAACATAAAGCTGAAACGCGTCCTCATTGATGGGGGCAGCACCCCCAATATTTTATTCGCCAAGACCCTGGACGAGATGCAGATTCCAAGATCCGAGTTGAAGACAAGCTCAGCCCCCTTCCACGGAATCATCCCAGGGCTGTCATCTACACCACTCGGGCACATCGCCCTTCCAGTCACCTTCGGAGTTCGAGAGAACTTTCGGATGGAGAACATCACCTTCGAGGTGGCCGACTTCAAAACAGCCTACCACGCAATCATTGGAAGGCCTGCGCTCGCCAAGTTCATGGCGATACCACACTACACCTACCTCTGCATGAAGATTCCCGGCCCCAACGGCGTCATCACCCTGCGCAGCGACGTCAAACAATCCTTCACCTACGACAAAGAAAGCTGCGATATGGCCCAATCTCGTGAGAGATCACGTGGCCAGGAAGAAATCTGACTGGCTGCATCAACATCTGAAGAGAGTGAAATCCCCACAAAGAGCATAGCCAAGTCAGGACCAGGCGATGGCAAAACGAAGAAGATCTCCCTTGATCCATCGGATCCTTCCAAAACCGTTGTAATCGGCGCCGAGCTAGATCCTAAATAGGAAAGCGTGCTCGTCACCTTCCTCCAAAATAATAAAGATGTTTTTGCTTGGAAACCATCTGATATGCCTGGAATTCCTAGGGAGGTGATCGAGCACTCTTTACGCGTCAAAGATGATGCGAAACCTATCAAACAATGATTACACCATTTTGCTCAGGATCGAAAAGATGCCATCAAGGAAGAACTCAGAAAACTCTTAGCCGCCGGGTTCATCAAAGAGGTTTATCATCCCGACTGGCTAGCTAACCCGGTCCTGGTCCGGAAGAAGACAGGGCAATGACGCATGTGCGTTGACTACACCGATCTCAACAAAGCCTGCCCTAAGGATCCCTTCGGACTGCCTCGAATCGACCAAGTCATGGATTCAACAGTCGGCTACCAGCTCTTGAGTTTTCTGGACTGTTACTCGGTCTACCATCAGATCAGCTTGAAGGAATCCGACTGCCTGAAAACATCGTTTATCACGCCATTCGAAGCTTACTGCTACATCATGATGCCCTTCGGCCTGAAGAACGCCGGAGCCACGTACCAGCGCATGACCCAGAGATGCTTTCAGACGTAGATCGGGAAAAACGTGGAAGCTTACATCGATGATGTCGTCATCAAGACCAAGCAGAAGGAAAACCTGATTGCTGACTTAGAAGAAACCTTCGCAAACATTCGGGCCTTCAGAATGAAGTTGAACCCGGAGAAATGCACATTCACGTGCCATCGTGCAAACCGCTCGGCTTCATGGTGTCCCATCGTGGCATCAAAGCTAACCCGAGAAAATCAACACTATTTTGAATATGAAGCCCCCGAGTAACCAAAAAACATCCAGAAGGTCACTGGCTGCATGGCGTCACTAAGCCGATTCATCTCCCGACTCGGCGAGCGAGGCATGCCTTTTTTCAGGTTACTGAAGAAAACCACGACTTTCAATGGACCACGGAAGCCCACAAAGCCTTTGAAGATTTCAAAGAGTTTCTCACGACGCCGCCCGTCCTAGCCTCACCTCAGCCTCAGGAACCCCTGCTATTGTATGTCTCAGCAACTCACCAGGTGGTCAGTACAGTTCTTGTTGTTGAGCATGAGGAGAAGGACGAGCCCAGAAGATTCAAAGGCCAATCTATTTTGTTAGCGAAGTGCTGGCAGGAGCCAAAATCCGCTATCCCCAGGTACAAAAATTGTTATATGGTGTCCTGATAACCGCGAGGAAATTGGCACACTATTTTTAGGGTCACTCGGTCACTGTCGTCACTTTCTTTCTACTCGGCGATGTCATCCACAACCAGAAGGCGACTGGGCGCATCACAAAGTGGGCCCTGGAACTGAAGCCGCTGGATTTAACTTTCAAGGCGAGGACGTCTATAAAGTCGCAAGCCCTGGCGGATTTCCTGGCCGAGTGGACCGAGCAACAAGAAGACGTACCTAGGGAATACCTACAACACTGGACCATGCACTTTGACGGATCCAAGAGGATCACCGGCTTGGGAGTGGGAGTCATGCTGATCTCCCCGACTGGAGAAAGGTTGCGATATGTTCTTCACATTCATTTCCCCGCCTCACACAACGTCGCCGAGTACGAAGCCCTGCTGCATGGCCTACGACTTGCTGTTTCACTCGGGATACGATGGTTGATTGTGAAAGGAGATTCCCAACTGGTTGTCAACCAAGTGATGAAAGACTGGTCTTGTTTAAACGACACCATGGAAGCCTATCGGCAAGAAGTTCGCAAACTTGAAGACAAGTTTGATGGACTGGAGCTATCCCATGTCTTGAGACACAACAATGAGGCAGCTCACGAGTTGGCGCAGTTCGGGTCCAAGCAAGAAACCGCCCCAACAGACGTTTTCGTAGAACATCTCTATGAGCCGACTATTGTAGCAAAGCCAACTCCCAACGAGCAAGCTGCAAATCAAGTCGCCATGCTCGACGCCGACTGGAGGACACCGCTCATCAAATTTTTAACTCAGCAAGAGCTGCCAGAAGACCGGGATGAGGCGGAAAAAGTCCGACGTTGTTGTCAGGGCTATGTCATGGTCGACTCCGAACTATACAAGAGAAGCCCCTCTGGAGTCCTAATGAGATGTATCACGCCTGAGGAAGGACGACAACTACTCCAAGATATCCACTCGGGTGTATGCGGAAGTCACGCGGCGGCACGCACCTTGGTAGGCAAAGCCTATAGACAAGGTTTCTTCTGGCTCACGGCGGTCTCCGACGCTGACAAAGTGGTTCGCACATGTGAAGGTTGCCAGTTCTTTGCTTGGCAGAGCCATGTTCCAGCCCAAGAACTACAAACAATTCCGTTATCTTGGCCATTTGCGGTATGGCGCTTGGATATGGTCGGCCCCTTCAAGAAGGCTCTATGAGGATTTACACATCTGTTCGTCGCAATCGACAAGTTTTCCAAATGGATTGAGGCTATGCCGGTTGCTACGATCACCGCTGACAAGGCTTGAGACTTCAACCTCAACATCGTGCACTGGTTTGGTGTCCCAAACAGAATTATAACCGACAATGGGACTCAATTCACTGGAGGCGTTCTCAAGGAATTCTGTGAAGATTTCGGCATCAAAATCTGCTACACATCAGTCGCACACCCTAAAAGCAACAGACAAGTCGAATGCGCCAGTGGCATGGTTCTTCAAGGCATTAAGTCCCAAGTGTTCGACAGGCTAAATCCTTGTGCCGACAAATGGGTTCAAGAGCTGTCCTCGGTTTTATGGTCTCTACGGACTACGCCCAGTCAGGCTACCGGCCAAACTCCTTTCTTCCTTGTTTACGGGGAAGAAGCCATGTTGCCAAATGAAATGGAGTATGAATCTCTTCGAGTCTGCAGTTTCAACGATGAACGCTACGACCAAGACCAAGTGGATGACCTAACCCGACTGGAAGGGGCCCGAGAGGCAGCCTTGATCCAGTCGGCAAGATATCTTCAAGGACTTAGACGATACCATAGTCGCAATGTTCGGGCGCGAGACTTCATTGTCGGCGATATGGTCCTACGCAAGATCCAAACCACCAAAGACCGTCACAAATTATCTCCATTATGGGAAGGACCATACATAATCGCTGAGGTAACTCGGCCAGGAGCATATTGACTAAAGCGTGAAGATGGATCCATGGTGGAGAACTCCTGGAATATCGAACATCTTTGACGATACTATGCTTAAATTGCTTTAAGTTTCATGTTATTCTCGACTGCCAACCTCAAGCAAGATGACTTCTTGAGTTGACAGTCGGGGGCTGCACATGTGTCAATAAAGCATGGTTTTCTTCGATAACTTGTATATATTTGGTTTATCATTGTTCAGTGTTTTGATTCGAGTTCAATAGATAAGGACTGAGAATTTTTTGATGACCTAATCAAGCTTAGGCTTGGTGATAGTCGGACAAAAATTACTTAAGAAATCTTCTATGAAGACTCGAGTCAAGGCGTTAACATAAATAAGCCAGATATCTACAAATTCACATCAGAGTTTACAAACAACATTCACAAAGTCTGCAAAATAATCAGGATCGAAAGTTATTAACTACATCAACAGCTACTTTCTTGGCCGACTCCTGTGCTTCGCTGATCAACTCTAGGGCTTGCTCATCTGAAGTGCCGTCGGCGAAGCCTTCCCTGACTGAGTCAACATCTATCCGAGGATAGAGTGACTTGGCCTGCGCAAGAGCGAAGCCTGCTCCCATGGTGGCCGCTTCTGAGATGTTAGCTATGTACTGATCCGGGGCCCTCCTGAGCTTGTCGAAGACCTCGACGGCATCCAATGAGCTAGTCCCGAGCCTATGCTAGAACAGCGACAAGAGAATCGGTGTGGCCGCATTGGCAATATCGTCCCTTACGCTTTCGGCTCTTCGGACCCTATCGACGAAGACATCGAATTGCGCTCTGGTCTTGACCTTATAAGCTGCAAGAGACATATGATTACACAAACACTCGAAGATGAAGCAAAATGAAGAATGCTATCTTAAGAGGATTTACCTTCGAACTCAGATTCCAGCTCGGCTTTGCTAGCGTTAGCTTCTTCCAGCTGGGTCTGGAGTATATGGACTTCTGATGAATTCTCTGCAACAAGAAAATTTGCTGACGTCAAGATCGAGACAGATTACAAATGGAGGCATAAAGAGACCGAGAGGATTAAACTTACTGCCGACTGAACCCCGGAGGTCAAGGTTTTCTTCCCGAGCGCGTTAATCTCTCTCCACAGGGCAGCCTCTCTTGATGCAGCCTCCTCCCGAGTGGCCTTGAGCTCCTGCTGGATGTTCTCCAGGGAGTTCAGGTGGGGGACCCGTTTCTCAAGGGCGTCAGACTTGGCCATCGATCGACAATATACTCTCTGCACACGAGTTCAGAGATAGTCGACTAAAAGAAACCGTAAGGCTATAACAGGGAAGAGCGATGTTTACATTTAGCAGCCGGGTAGCTTCATTCAGGCGTCAACAAGCATGTCTCTTTCTTCGTTCTCTTTCTGCTTGTTCAAAATAATGTCTTGCTTTAAGCCCTCGGAGTCGCACCACTCTATCTTAACCGGAGGGACCCAAGTCTCTGAAGATCGCAGCCTAGGGATCTCCTCCTCTTTTGCTGATCGATTTAAAGAAGACAAATAAAGGCAAAGAAAATATAGATTGAAGACTAAAGTTAGAAGACTGCTTTGGAGCATATCAGCATCAGTGGCCGAACCCTCGACTGGTACTTTCCGGCTGCCTTTTTCTTGGTCCACACCCGATTGGCTCGCAGCGGGGCCCCTTGAGTGGCAATGATCTCTTCTTCACTCGACGGTTTCCAAGAAGGGTTTCGGCGGCAATGGGGCTCTTCTATTGGGATGACTTCACTGGGAGGTGGGGGCTTCTCACTCGGAGCGCTCTCACTCGGGAGAGGGCCCCGAGATTCTTGTTCTGCAGGCTTTGTTGCTTCAGCCACTGCAGATGGCTTTGAGCCCTCACTCTGCCCGGTGGGGTCTATGTTCTGAGGCCTCCTGCAAGGAAAAAGATGGAAACAATTGGGACAAAGGCAGAAAGATCTTCAACAAGGACATGGTTTCAATTATGAGACATACCTGGTTGATCGGCGAATTTTAGGTATGGATTTGGGGGATGGCCTCGGAGGGATCACTTCAGCTTGAGGAGCTGGGACATTGTTATCTGAATCATCAATCACCAGCCTCCTTTTGCTCGCCCGCTTGCTGACATCCTCATCGGCGGCAGCCCTTTTACCGACTGGGTCACTCCTAATCTTGACGCCGCCGGCTGGCTTCTTGGCGGGCCGAGCTGGCGCATCGTCGTGATGCACTTTGTACGGCTTAGAGATGATGAAAGCATTTTCCTGCAAGGGAGATTCTTTATACACTAAGAGTTGCAATATTAAGATTGAAAGACATTAAAGAAGTTAAGTCGGCTTACCGGAGGAGGAGGATGGTACAAGCTGAATGGGAGAACAGGCAACATGAGGCTGCGCTCGACCGCGATCCCAGAAGAAAAGATCTTGTACATACGAGTCTTCAGGGTCTCGTAGCTCAAGGAGTCGCGGTCCTCCCAATTGGGATCCCTTTCGCCCTCATACTCGAATGCGGGCTTGGATCTTTCTTTGATAGGTGCCAGTCAGTTGTTGATGAAGTGTCGAGTGATTTGTTCTCCCCAAAGGCCCTTTTTCTTCATCTCCAGGATATTGGCCAAGAGCTTGTTGGCTTTATCCCAGTCTTGGGCCACCGGCATAGTGCTCCAGTTAGGCCTTGGAATAGGTGGAAGGCCGACAAAGTTAGGCAAGGTGGGTTCGAGATTTGAGATATAGAACCAGTTTGCGTGCCAGCCTTTGTTGGAGGATTTCAAGGGGAGAGAGAAATAATCTTTGCGGAGAGTCCCGCGGAGTTGAAAGCCGGCCCCACCCACAACGCAGGGCTCATCCTTGTTTGGATGTGGCTTAAGGTAAAACATGCGCCGTAAAAGCTAGAAGTGGGGAAGGATGCCAAAAAAAGCTTCGCAGACGTGGATGAAGAGTGCAATGTGAAGCATGGAGTTGGGATTCAAGTGATAGAGTTGAAGACCGTAATACTCAAGAAGGCCCCGAAAGAAATCAGAGGTGGGAAGGCCGAAACCACAGTAGAAAAAGGAGGTGAAAACGACGATCTCACCGGTGTTTGGAGTGGGGAACTCCTCACCAGCCGCCGGACGCCAGCCTATGATTTCCTTGGGAGGAAGAACTCCGTTCTTCACCATCTCCCGAAGAGTTGATTCCTTGACATCTGAGGTCGCCCATTGCTCGAAAGGGATTTCTTTCTCTCCTACCATGGACGCGGTTTGGGGGAGAGCAGATCTGGCACGAGAAATTGGGATTCGACAAGGGGATCTTGGAGGCTGGATGCGGAAGATGGCTTGTGGTGAAATGAGAGCTCCTAGATTGATGGATTTGGGTGCGCACGAGCTTAGGGTTTTCCGTGGAGAGCTAGTGAACAGTGTTGCGAAAGAGGAAATTTATGGGAAGACGAAGTGGCGGGGATGACCTCGAGGCTTCGTAAAAAAGACTTGAGGGCTTTCATTAAGTCATGTCGCGATTGGGCCGAGCCCACGAGAGACTTACAGCCCAGCTAAGGTGTGGCCTGACACGTGTACTTAGTGTGGAGATTATGGCAATCGGGTATCTACATGGCAAGCTTATCCGACTGGAGGTAGGGATAGGTTGCGCCTGCTATATCTGTAAACCAAACATGACTTGGGTGTTACGATTGCCAATAGAGATAAGGCAATCGGCCTATAGTCAGGGTTTGGTAAGATTGAGGAAACCAACTTAGAATAAGATAGAGTTTCCGATCTGTAAGCCTACCTCCCAAGACTATATAAGGGGGGTAAGGGACGTCCCTTGAGGGATATCAGATTCTAGATCAACTTTTAGCCTTCAGCTTTAGATCACGAGATCAATAAAGACACTCGGCGGATCGAATCCACCGAAACAGAGTAGGGTATTACCTCTCGAGAGGCCCGAACCTGTCTAAATCTTCTTCTTCTTCTAACCCATTGTGCTTGGCGATCTTGACTGCGACCCGTAAATTATATTGCCGAAACCAAGTTTCAACAGTTGGCGCGCCAGGTAGGGGACTGCGCGTCGAGACTTCTTCAACAATCTCGCCGACAAGCGTGATGGGATCTCCTTCAAGATTCGGCGACTTCGCCGCCAACTTCTTCGACGACTCCTCCTTTGACTCGGATTCAAACCCGAAGGAAAAACCCACTCGGCGCCGTTCGGGCTCCCCAATAGCGCCGAGATCTTCGACGACATCTTCAAGATCAAGATGCAATCCACTTTTTCCGACGACGGACTTCACTCGGCGCCACTCGGGTTACCGAATACCGCCGAAATCTGCGCCAAACTTCTCACCTCCCCGACGGAGGTGATCTACTCAGACGAAGACCTCTCGTGCCATTTGGGTTACCAAACGCCGCCGAGATCTACAAGAAACTCCTCTCCCCGAGTCGGCGGCGACCCACTGAGGAGCCCACATCCCCAAGCTCGACTCGGATTGGAACGATCCAGCCCGGGTTACCCAGATCAAGGGAGGTCGCCGTCATCCTCCCATCATTCGGCTCCCGCTCGTCTTCGGAGCTCAATGGATACCTCGCTCCGCCGGCCGACAACCTCTACGGCATCCCTTCGACGAAGCCGACAACTCCGACCGCCGCATGGACTATGAGCCGAAGTGCTTTGATGTCCTCATGGCCGAACCGACGAGTCCGACTCAGCCATGGCCAAGGCTTGTCGAAGAAGAGCGAGCGGGTAGAGCTCGAGCACAAGACACCGAAGAGGAGAAACAACGTAAGGACGAGGCCGACAAGAGGAAGCAGGATCTACGTGCACGGACGATCCGCCAGAGGCCATACTCCAAACACGGGTTCGCAACACCAATATCTTCCGCACGCCACAGCAGAACGCTGTTGCCGCACTCACGCTCTTGGACACCATCATGGAGACGGCCCCGCCAACGTGACTCCTATACTCGACAAGATCAAGACCATCGTCGCCGCCACGGCTAACGGCCATCCCACCACTTCGGCACGAAGACCGATCGAATCGTAGCCGAAACGCCGACAAGAGCCGCTTCCACCTCTAAGGTCAGAGACTATAAGAGGCCCGAGCCGGACGGCCGACGACTGTGCCAAGAGGCCCACCTCGCGAGTCCACGCTGAAGTACCGGAGGACGGCCGACTCCCGCGACAAACGACACGAACGTCCACCCGTCCACCACCGAGCCCGCCGCAATAGTTCCAGCTATCCAACCAGCCAACCGAAGACCCCGCCGAGTGATCTCGCGGAAGTCCTCGATCGCCGCTACCAGAGCGCGACCGACGCACTCGGGAAGATCGGAGAGGATCACCCGATAGCGGCGACGACGGAGTACCAACCTTCACTCGGAACTTCGCCGAGTGCACTGCCGAGTGGCTTCAAGCCTACAGGATTGAAAGGTACGACGGTAAGACCGACCCCGAATCTTGGCTAACTATATACACCCTCGCCATCCGTGTGCGCAGCGGTGACAACAAGGCTATGGCCAATTACCCGCCCGTGGCCCTCGCAAACTCAGCCTGTAAATTGGCTCACAAGCTCGCCAAGAGGCTCAATCGGCTCGTGGAGCGACCCGAGGGACCACTTCATCGCCAACTTCCAAGGTACCTTCGAGAGGCCCGGACACACTTCGACCTTTACAACGTCATCCGTAAGCCGGACGAGCCCCGAAGGATTATATCCGACGTTTCTCCGAGAAACGCAACAAGATCCCGAATATCACCGATGACATCATCATCGCCGCCTTCCGGAAGGGAGTCCGTGACGAGCTGCTCATCGGGAAGTTCGGGTGCAAACCACCGAAGACGGTGAAGCAAATGTTCGAGACGGCGAACTCGTACGCCAAATCCAATGACGCCATTAAGGCCGCCCGTCAAGACCGACCCGATAGAAGGGAGGACAAGCAAACGGGAGGAAGCCGTAATCCTAAGAAGGATGGCGGCAACAACGGCAACCAGCCTGAAAGATCGCAAGCGCCGATCCGAGGACCTAGTCGCCGCAACCTCCAACACTCAACGCCGTCCCCGAGTCGCCGCCTACGACGCCATCATGAACGCCCGCGGCGAAGGATCGTTTATCTACAAGCGCCGCGAAGCACACGCGCAGCTCAACAAGAAGCCGACTGACGAGGCTGGCCCGTCTGGCGCCAAAAAGAACAACGCGGTTGAAAACGCCGAACCTTTCCAAGACACAGTGGGGGAGCTCAACCACATCTTCGGAGGTCCGCTAGCCTATGAGTCCAAGAGGAAATGTAAGCTAACCGACCGGGAGGTCAACGCGGCTCAACCCGAAGTCCTCAATATCTCGCGATGGTCGGAAGTGGCCATCACCTTTGACCGCTCGGATCATCCCGACCGAGTGGTTCACCCGGGCGCTATCCACTCGCCCCGGACCCCGTGGTCCGCAACATCGTGCTTAAGCGCGTCCTCATCGATGGGGCAAGTGCGCCTCAACATCCTTTTTGCCAAGACCATGGATGAGATGCGATCCCGAGGGCCGAACTAAAAGCAAGCTCAGCCCCCTTCCACGGAGTTATCCTGTGGCTATCTTCTACACCATTCGGACATATCTCCCTCCCGTCACCTTCGAAGCCCGAGAGAACTTCCGAACGGAGAACGTCACTTTTGCGGTGGCCGACTTCAAACAAAGATATCACGCCATCATCGGAAGGCCTACGCTTGCCAAGTTCATGGTGATCCCTCACTACACTTATCTCTCGTATGAAGATGCCGGCCCCAACGGCGTCATCACCCTTCGCAGCCGACGTGAAGCAAGCCTTCACCGCGATAAGGAGAGCTGCGACATGGCCCAATCTCGCGAGAGATTGCGTGGCCAACAAGAAGTCCGATTGGCTGCATCAACTCGGCAGAGGGCGAAGTCCCCGCGAAGAAGATAGCCAAATCAGATCCGGCGACGCCAAGACCAAGAAGATCTCCTCGATCCGTCGGATCCCTCGAAAACCGCCGTAATCGGCGCCGACCTAGATCCCAAATAGGAAAGCGCGCTCGTCACCTTCCTCCAAAATAATAAAGAATTTTTGCTTGGAAACCATCCGATATGCCTGGAATTCCTAGGGAGGTGATCGAGCACTCCTTGAACGTCAAAGATGACGCCAAACCGATAAAACAACGACACGCAGATTTGCACAGATCGAAAAGACGCAATCAAAGAAGAACTCACAAAACTCTTGGCCGCCGGCTTCATTAAGAAGTCCTCCATCCCGACCGGTTAGCCAACCCACCCTAGTCCGCAAGAAGACGGGCAATGGCGCATGTGCGTTGATTATACCGACCTCAATAAGGCCTGCCCAAAGATCCGTTCGGCCGCCTCGCATCGACCAAGTCGTCGACTCAACACCGGCCGCCAACTCCCGAGTTTCCTCGGATCGTTACTCGGGCTATCACCAGATTAGCCTAAAAGAATCCGACTTCCTGAAGACATCGTTCATCACGCCGTTTGGGGCCTATGCTACATTACCATGCCTTTTGGCCTGAAAAACGCCGGAGCTACATACCAACGCATGATCTAGAGATGTTTCCAGACGCAGATCGGCAAGAACGTCGAAGCTTATGTCGACGACGTTGTCATCAAGACCAAGCAGAAAGAAGACCTGATCGCCGACCTAGAAGAAACCTTTGCGGACATCCGGGCCTTCAGAATGAAGCTAAACCCGGAGAAATGCACTTTCGGCGTTCCATCAGGCAAACTGCTCCGCTTCATGGTGTCACATCGTGGCATTGAAGCAAATCCAGAGAAGATCAACGCCATCTTAAGCATGAAGCCCCCGAGTAACCAAAAGGACATCCAGAAGCTCACTGGCTGCATGGCGGCACTAAGCCGTTTCATATCCCGACTCGGCGAACGAGGCATGCCATTCTTCGATCGCTAAAGAAGACGGACGACTTCCGGATCGCGGAAGCCAACAAAGCCTTTGAAGATTTCAAAGAGTTCCTTACCACGCCACCCGCCCCGGCCTCGCCGCCCCAGAACCTCTCGTCGTGACGTTTCAGCCACTCACCAAGTGGTCGCACGGTCCTTGTGGTCGAACGCGAAGAAGAAGGACGGACTCGAAGACTCAAAGGCCAATCTACTTTGTTAGCGAAGTATTGGAAGGAGCCAAAATTCGCTACCCTCGGTACAAAAGCTGCTCTATGGTGTTCTAATAACCACAAGGAAATTGGCACACTATTTTCGTGGTCACTCGGTCACCGTCGTCACCTCTTTCCCACTCGGCGATGTCATCCACAACCGCGAGGCAACCGGACGCATCGCCAAGTGGGCCCTAGAGCCGATGCCGCCGGACTTGACTTTTAAGGCAAGGACGTCCATAAAGTCACAAGCTTTGGCGGACTTCCCGGCCGAGTGGACTGAGCAAGCAAGAGAACGTACCTCGGGAAGACCTCCAACACTAGACCATGCACTTCGACGGATCCAAGAGGATCACCGGCTTGGGAGCCGGAGTTGTGCCGATTTCCCGACCGGGAAAGGCTAAGATATGTCCTTCACCTCCACTTCTCCGCCTCACACAACGTTGCCGAGTACGAAGCTCTTCTACATGGATCGCGCCGCAGCCTCACTCGGGATACGACGGCTTATTATGAAAGGCGACTCCCACTGGTCGTCAATCAAGTGATGAAAGACTGGTCTTGCCTAAACGACACTATGGAGGCCTACCGACAAGAGGTCCGCAAGCTTGAGGACAAGTTTGATGGGCTTGAACTCTCTCATGTCCTGAGACATAACAACGAAGCTGCCGATGAGCTGGCACAATTCGGATCTAAGCGCGAAGCTGCCCCAACAGACGTCTTTGTCAAACATCTCTACGAATCAACCATCACGGCAAAGACAACTCCCACCGAGCAAACCACGAACGAAGTCGCCATGATCGATACCGACTGGAGGACGCCGCTCATCAAATTCTTAACCCAGCAAGAGCTGCCGGATGACCGGGATGAAGCAGAACGCGTCCGGCGTCGTTGCCAAGCATACGTCATGTTTGACTCCGATCTATACAAGAGAAGCCCCTCCGAAATTCTAATGAGGTGCATCACACCCGAAGAAGGGAAGCAGCTACTCCAAGACATCCACTCGGGCATATGCGGAAGCCACGCGGCAGCACGCACTCTAGTTGGCAAAGCTTACAGGCAAGGTTTCTTCTGGCTTACCACGGTCTCCGACGCGGTTAAAGTCGTACGAACCTACGAAGGCTGCCGCTTTTCGCTCGACAAAGCCATGTCCCGGCCCAGAGCTTCAAACAATCCCACTTTCCCGGCCATTCGCGGTATGGGGCCGGACATGGTTGGCCCTTTCAAAAAGCTCCGGGAGGATTCACACACCTCTTCGTCGCAATCGACAAGTTCTCCAAGTGGATTGAAGCCAAGCCGGTCGCCACAATTACTGCGCACAAGGCACGAGACTTTTCCTCAACATCGTGCACCGCTCGGCCCCCAAACGTAATCATAACCGACAACGGGACTCAATTCACGGGAGGCATCTTCAAGGAATTCTCGCGAAGACTTCGGAATCAAGATCTCGCTACGCATCGTAGCTCACCCCAAAAGCAACGGACAAGTCGAGCGAGCCAACGGCATGGTCCTCCAAGGCATCAAGGCCCGCGTTTTTGACCGCCTAAACCCTTACGATGGCAAGTGGGTCCAAGAACTCGCCTCGGTTTTATGGTCACCGCGAACCACACCCCGGGCTACCGGCCAAACTCCTTTCTTTTTGGTCTATGGCGCGAAGCCATGTTGCCAAACGAGATGGAATATGAGTCCTCCGTGTTCGCAGCTTCAACGATGAACGCTACGACCCCGACCGAGTGGATGACCTCACCCGATTGGAAGAGGCCCGTGAGGCAGCCCTCATCCAGCCGGCCAAATACCTTCAAGGGCTCGAAGATACCACAGCCGCAACGTGCGAGCACGAGCCATTGTTGGCGACCTGGTCCCGCGCAAGATCCGACCACCAAAGATCGACACAAGTTATCTCCCTTATGGGAAGGACCATACATAATCGCCGAAGTGACTCGGCCCGTGCATACCGGCTAAAGCGCGAAGACGGGTCTATGGTGGAGAACTCCTGGAACATCGAGCATCTTCGATGATTTTATGCCTAATTCGGCTAAGGCTTCATGTTTTCTTGATCGCCAACCTCAAGCAAGATGACTTCTTGAGTTAGCAATCGAGGCGTACATATGTCAATAAAGCTTAAGTTTTCTCATCAACTTCTCGTGCATGATTTGGTTTATCATTGTTTAATGGTCTTCGATTCGAGTTCGTGTCTAAGGACCGAGAGTTCTCCGATGACCTAATCGAGCCTAGGCTTGGTGACAATGACGAAAACTACTTAAGAAATTTCACACAAAAACTCGGATCAAGGCATTAACATAAATAAACTAAATATATCACAAATTCTGCTTCGTAGCGTTATGGTTATGTGACATTTACAAGACAAAGTCGAAAGACAAATCAAATCTTGAAATTGTTTACTACATCAAGGGATATTTTCTTCGCCGCCTCCTGCGCCTCACTTAGCATGTCCAAGGCTTGCTCGTCCGTCGTTCCGTCGCAAAGTTTTCCCGACCGAGTGGATATCCACTCGGGGTAAAGGGACTTGGTCCGGTGCAAGAGCCGTACTCAGCCCTATGTCGGTCGCTTCGGTGATATTGGCCGATATTCGGCTCTGGGAGCGCCGCAGCCTTGTCGAATATCTCCACCGGCTCCAACGAACTGGCCCCGACTCCTTGATCGAATAAGGACAGCAAGATCGGCGTAGCGACATTGGCGACCTCTTCCCGAATCTCGTCGCTTCGTCTGACCCGCGCAAGCAAGACGTCGTATTGGGCTCGGGTCTTTACCTTGTAAGCCGCCAAAAGCTCCGGATCATTCAAGGCACTCGGAAACGAAGCGGCCAAGAAGTTTTACTCCAAAGAAGATTACCTTCAAACTCGGCTTCTATCTCGGCTTTGTCGAGGCCGACCGCCTCCACTGGACTTGAAGCGAATGGACCTCCGAAGAGTTTTCTACAAGAGAAGACCGTCAACAACCGAGATTAACATGAGAATTGTAAAGAAAATGGATAGACGGGCTTACTCCCGATTGATCCTCGGAGGTCGAGATTCGCCTCCCGAAGCTCGCGATCTCCCTCCTTAAAGCCGCCTCCTTGACGCGGCCTCCTCCCGAGTGGCCTTCACGCCGCCGAACGTCCTCTAAGGAGTTCGTGGGGAACCAGCTTCTCCAAGACCTCGAGATTTTGCCATGGAGCGGCAATATTCCTTTCGCGCGAAGCGTAAGAGTAACCAACCGAAAGACAATGATAGTACAATTTAAGAGAAAGACGAAGGCTTACGTTGAGCAGGGTTGCCTCGTTCGGGCTCTCGACAAGGGCATCCCTTTCATCTTTTCGGCTTGACGGTCCGTAACGATGCCCCGCCTCTCGCCCTCCGAGTCCCGCCACTCGATCCTAATCGGGGAATCCAGGTTCCGCAGGACTCGCAACTCGGGGATCTCTTCTACCGTGGCGACAAACGAGGAGGACAAATGAGGACTTGAAAGATTCGACCGAAAGAGCGAAAAGAGTACTTCAAACAAATCTCACCGTTTCGGCGGCCGCTTGCTTAGGCGGAGCGGCCCGGCTGGCCTCCTTCTTCGGCTCGCGCCGAGTGGCCCCTGGCCGGGGCGCTTGAGCCGCGGCCTCAGTTTCCCGCCGATCGGTTTCCATGGGGATATCCCGACCGGCGGCGGGGCTCCTTCCTTGGAGCATCCTTCTTCGGAGGCGAAGGTTGTTTCCTGAGCGCTCGCACTTGGTTGTGGGCTCCGGGCTTTGGCTCGCTGGCTTTGGCACCTCGGGAGCGGCGGCCGGGGTTGGTCCTTCACTCCCCCCGGCAGGATCTATGTCCTGGGGCCTCCTGCGAAAGTAAACACAGCAGAGATAAAGACAAAGGAAAGTTTTCAACGAAAGAGTTCAGACTTCGGTTTTGAGCATACCTAGATGACCGGCGGATCTTCGGCGCCGTCCGCGGCGATCGTCTTAAAGGTGGGGTCTCGGTGGGAGGAGCCGGGACGTCGTCATCCGAGTCCTCGATAATCAGCCTCCTTTTGCTTGCACGCTTGTTCGAGTCTTCACACGCGCCGCTCGCTTCCCGATCGGGTCGCCTTGGATCTTGATCCCGTCACCAGCTGTTAGTGATATGCCCTAGAGGCAACATGAAGATGTTGGATATCACGTCAATGTTTATGTATAAATGAATAAAGTGTTATTCAGTTCCATGAAATAGACGTCTTGTATTGATCAATAAGTACGTGACTTATTTATGAGACTCTTTATGTATGAATCTATTTCTAAACAATCCTCGATCATATGTCATATTGTTGGAACAAATATGATTTTAAGATCGGCATGTTTATTGATTGATGATCATGTCTCATAGATCATGGGTATGGAGATACCAAATCAATAAACATGGACATATGTGTTGGAGAACACATTGTTGGATAGACCCATCATGAGACACTACAGAATTAATGTGCCATTAGTTGGTCTCAGTAGTGTTGGTACAAAGTCCTTAGACCCGAGATCACCATGGATTCCAACATGTGTAGTAGCCTACTTTGGGACTACCAAACGCTATTCCGTAATCGGGTAGTTATAAAGGTAGTTTTCGGGTTTGCTATGAAACATGGAGTGGGATGTGAGTGATCAAGACGGAATTTGCCCCTCCTTTGGAGAGATATCTCCGGGCCCTCGAGGTAATGGATTATGGAAATGCATGGCCATGCTAAGTTGATTGAGGAGTCGATCAAACGATGATAATCCAATACGGTTCGAGTGAATGGTTAAGCTATTGAAGGGATGGCACACATCTTGCCTATAGCTTAATTGGTATTGTGAGGCAAAGGGATTTGTGTACACATTACAGGTTCGTGAGCCGATATTATTCTTGTATACTATGGTGTCAATATGTGCCGCTAGGCGCCGTCGTTGACGGGCCGGCTGAGTTGGACTCGAGCCGACGATCGGCCAAGTTAGACTATAGCCGAAACCGAGTATACCTGAACCTACTGTGGTCGCACGCTTAAGGGGATAGAATAGATATTCGAGTTGGACTCGGATACGGCTCGATCGGATAGGGATCCGATCGGATAGAGTCCTATGGGCTTACGACGTATGGGCGGCCAACTCTATGAGATACGGATGAGATCCGATTCAAAATAGAGTCCTAATCGGCCACTAGTCCCGTCGGCCAACTCTATATAAAGGAGGGAGGGGTGGAGAGCTGCTATATGTCAATTGCATCGCGTGCAATGAAGTCGCCGAGATCAATCTCCACGAAACCCTCCCCACTTTCGAGCCAAACCCTAGCCTTGCATCGCGTGCTAGCACACAGTGTACGGCGTTCTATCCCCGGACGTGTGGATACCGGTAGAGGCGCTGCTACGTTGCGCGCTGCGATCGGCTATGGTGGAATCGGGCGTGGTCGGGCGCATCGGAGCGAGGCGTGAGAACGCGACCGGACGACTCGAATCGGGCGATTGGCGAATCGGTGTCTCCGGGAATCGGCTACACTGTTCCGGACCGGATTGCCCGATTGGCTATTCCGCTGCACTCTACTCCAATCGGTAACGATCTATCGGCCCTTACTTGCAAGTGTTCCTGGTTTGCGCGGTAAAAGTTTTTGTTTTCGGCCAGCGTAGCCTCCGCGTAACCCTTCAAGGGTATCGAGCTAATCTTGCTTAGTTCGGGTTTTAGATTGGATCTCGGAACATGTTTTGCGCACGGGTTCATTAGATCAATCGGTTTTACGGGATCTCGTTGAGGAGAGTAGATGGTAATTGCGTTCCTTGATAGTGTATCGGAACGGCGTAATGTGATTACGTCGAAGCAATTTCCAAATAACTCGGTTTGAGTTGGGTTCGAGATAGCGTTCCTTGATAGTGTATCGGAACGGTATAATGTGATTATACCGAAGCTATCTCGTAGTCCGACTTTGTTGCTGCCTCGCGCCTACGCAAACCATCTCCCTTGATAGTGTATCGGGACGGCATAATATGATTATGCCGACATGGTTTCCGTAAGCGAATTCATAGATTGGATCTATGAATTTCGTGTGGTACCCCCTTATAGGTCGTCTCGATGTCGTAGCTCTGTGATAAGTAGAAAACGTTTCTACGCCAAACTTGTTTTTGCAGAGAATGCTTTAAGATGGTATGGCCCTATTGTATGTATGAGATGCATGTGATGCATGTAATATTCTTTCATATGTGCAATCGCTGTAATATTCTTTCATACGTGCAATGCTTGTAATATTCTTTCACGACCTGTGAGTCGATGTAATCTTCAATTAGAGCTTCTATAGTAGTAGCTTAGTTTGAAGAAATCAAGCATTCGGCACTCGAAAGAACGGTGATGAAGATGGAGATCCTGTACACCGGCATGGAGATGGAGATCACCATGTGAAGGGGGCCATACTATTTCACTATATGCTATTCTTCTTGCTTTCATATGTGATATGTTTATTTGATAGGATAGCATCCTCGCAAAATTAAGTAGTAATGATGCCCTTCCAAATGTTGCACTGCCACCGTTATGCTCGTCAATGGTGGGTCTGCCAAAGCAGAGTGCCATTCTCTATCATAACACGAGGGGGTATATGTCAGACATATACATGCAGGAGCATTTGGTTTACTTAACAAGGCTATCAAAACAGTTTTGGGCCTTGGGGCATAGGTTGGGGCCGGGCATGGAGATGCCACACCAACAACAAGAGTCACATAGAGATGTGATTAGCAAGGAGTTGCTTACCGATGTTATTAATCTTCTAGCAAGTGATGCCAAAGCTCACTAGAAAATTAATTAACATCCGGATCTTGACCCAAGACGTAACCTAGAGGGAAGGTGGAAAATACGTAATGGGAGTCTTATGTTAAATTGTTTAACAAAAGACATAGCATAAACATTGTGCTAAACTTTGCTTTTTCGTTGTAGAATAAATGGTGGCTAATACTACACCTACCTTTAATTTGCGATCTATTCTCGAAAAGGAAAAATTAAATGGAACAAACTTTATGGATTGGTATCGCAACTTGAGAATTGTTCTCAAGCAAGAGCGTAAGGAGTACGTTCTTGAAGTACCTTATCCGGAGGATTTGCCTAATAATGCCACCGCAACCGCACGGAGAGCTTACGAGAAGCACACTAATGATGCCCTAGACATAAGCCGTCTCATGCTTGCTACAATGTCCCCCGAGCTTCGAAGCAATATGAGAGCAGCGATGCTCACACTATTATTCGTGGACTGCGTGGCATGTTTGAGAACCAAGCTCGGCCGAGAGGTTCAACACCTCAAAGTCCTTGTTTGCGTGCAGCTTGTTGAGGGGAATCCCGTCGTCCGCATGTGATAAAGATGATTGGCTATATTGAGAGTCCGGAAAAACTAGGTTTTCCCCTTAGCCAAGAGTTGGCTACCGATGTGATTCTCCGCCGCTCCCTCCGAGCTTCGAGCCATTCATATTGAATTATCACATGAACAATATGGATAGGACCTTGGCTGAATTGCATGGGATGCTAAAGACAAAGTGAGGAGAGTATCCAAAAACGGTCATCATGTGATGATGATGCGTAGCTAAACGCAAACCACCTGTCAAGAAGCTTTGCACCAAGAGGAAGTTAACTCCCGATGAGATCGCGAGTGCCTCTAATGCAAAGAAGGGCATGAAGGGGTCGGCGGCATCGATGCCGTTTGCTTCTATTGCAAGGAGACAAAGCCCCTGGAAGAGGAACCGCAAGAAGTACATGGAGGATCTCAAAAAGAAGCAAAGTACGACTTCGCTTCTGTATTAATGTTATAGACATTAATCTTGCTACTTCACCTACCGACTCTTGGGTATTTGATACCGGATCGTAGCTCATATTTGCAAGTCGTTGTGGAATGAGAAGAAGTAGAGGATTGAGAAGGGGCGAGGTGAACCTACGCGTCGGCAATGGAGCAAACGTTGCTACGCTTGCTTCACAAGCACCACTTCATCTACCTTCGGATTAGTTTTGGAATTAAATAATTGTTATTGTGTTCCAACACTATGTCAAAACGTTATTTCCGCTTCATGTTTGCAAGCGAAAGGATATGATTTTAGATCAATGAACAATGGTTGTTCAATATATCTCGAGATATGTTCTATTTTCATGCTCCATTGGTGAATGGATTATACGTTTTGAATTTTGAAGCGTCTCCCATCTATAACATTAATACGTAAAGGCAACTCTCGAATGATATAAACCCCACGTTTATCCGGCATTGTCGCTTAGGCCATATAAATAAGAAACGCATGGAGAAGCTCCATAAGGATGGATTGCTTCACTCTTTTGATTTTGAATCATTTGAGACATGTGAGTCTTGTTTACTTGGTAAGATGACAAAGGCACCTTTCACGGAACACGTGAGAGAGCAAGTGACTTATTGGCACTCGTACATACCGATGTATGTGGACCAATGAGCTCAACGGCCGAGGTGGTTATCGCACTTCATTACCTTTACCGATGACTTTAGTAGATATGGCTATATCTATTTAATGAGGCATAAGTCCGAATCCTTTGAAAAGTTCAAAGAATTCCGAATGAAGTACAGAATCATTTAGGGAAAACAATCAAGTTTCTACGATCGATCGTTGAGGAGAATACTTGAGCCAAGAGTTTGGTAATCATCTCGAAAGATTGTGGAATTGTTCCACGCTGACTCCGCCAGAACTCCACAATGGAACGGAGTGTCCAACGGAGAAATCGCACCTTGTTGGACATGGTGCGGTCGATGATGAGCCAAAGTGATCTTCCGTTATCCTTTCGGGGATATGCTCTTGAAACAAGGCCACATTAAATAGAGTTCCATCTAAGTCGTTGAAAAGACACCATATGAGATATGGACAGGGCAATCCCCTAGTTTGTCTTTTCTCATAATTTGGGGATGTGAGGCTTATGTAAAACGTTTACATCGACAAGCTCACACCCAAATCGACAAGTGCTTCTTTGTGGGATATCCTAAGGAAACTAAGGGATATTACTTTTATAATCGGGAACAAGGCAAAGTGTTTGTCGCCCGACATGGTGTCTTCTTGGAGAAAGAGTTTCTTTCAAGAAGGATTAGTGGGAGCAGGTGCATCTTGAAGAAATTCAAGAAACACCGAAAACGTTTCAAGCAACCACGTAACCACAACAGAGGAGCAAAATGTTGCGCCACCGCTTGTAGATACACCAGCCCCGCGGAGGTCCGAAAGATCACGTCGTGCGCCCGATGTGTACACAGTGCGGAACAACGTGATATATTGTTGTTGGACAACGATGAACCTAAGACCTATGAGGAAGCGATGGTGGGACCCGATTTCAACAAGTGGCTTGGAGCCATGAAATCCGAAATAGAATCCATGTACGACAATCAAGTTTGGAACTTGGTTGATCCACTGATGGTGTCAAAACCATTGAGTGTAAATGGGTTTTTAAGAAAAGGCCGATATGGATGGAAATGTTCACATCTATAAGGCGCAATTGGTGGCGAAAGGTTTTAAACAGATTCAAGGAGTTGATTATGATGAAACCTTCTCGCCCGTCGCAATGCTTAAATCTATTCGGATTATCCTAGCGATTGCTGCATATTTCGATTATGAGATATGGCGAATGGATGTCAAAACGGCTTTCCTGAATGGAAACCTAAGCGAGGATGTATACATGATACAACCTCGGGGTTTTGTCGATCCGAATCGCTCGGAAAGATATGCAAGCTACATAAGTCCATTTATGGATTGAAGCAAGCATCTCGGAGTTGGAATATTCGTTTTGATGAAGTAATCAAAGGGTTTGGTTTCATCAAAAACGAAGAAGAGGCATGTGTTTACAAAAAGGTCGGTGGGAGTGCAATTGTATTTCTAATCTTATATGTGGATGACATATTACCGATTGGAAATGATATCCCTATGCTTGAATCCATCAAGTCTTCATTGAAAAATAGTTTTTCCATGAAAGACTTAGGGAGGCAGATATATATTAGCATTCGGATCTATAGAGATAGATCCAAGAGGCTAATTGGATTAAGCCAAAGTACATACATTGACAAGGTGTTGAAAAGGTTCAACATGCATGATTCCAAGAAAGGTTTCTTGCCCATGTCACATGGCATTAATCTTAGCAAGAATCGTGTCCTCGACACATGATGAGCAGAATAAGATGGGTATGGTTCCATATGCTTCGCAATTGGATCCATCATGTATGCCATGCTTTGTACACGCCTGCATGTCTCGTACGCTTTGAGTGCTACGAGCAGATACGTCCGATCCAGTGAAGGTCACGGATGCCAGAAAGAATATCCTTAAGTACTTGAGAAGAACTAAGGATATGTTCCTAGTTTATGGAGGTGAAGAAGAGCTCGTTGTAAGTGGTTACACCGATGCTAGCTTCCAAACGGACAAGGATGATTATAGATCGCAACTCGGGTTTGTGTTCTCGCCCGAACGGAGGCGCGAGCCACTGGAAGAGTTCCAAGGGATACCGTTGCCGATTCTACAACGGAGGCCGAGTACATTGCCGCTTCGAAGCCGCAAAGGAGGCCGTTTGGATCAATAAATTCGTTTCGAGCTTGGTGTGATGACTAGTACGATCGGTCCAATGTCTCTCTATTGTGATAATAGTGGAGCCATTGCGCAAGCCAAGGAGCCGAGGTCACATCGAAGTCCAAACACATAGTTCGGCGATATCATCTCATCCGCGAGATAGTGGACAGAGGTGATGTCAAGATATGCAAAGTGCACACGGATCTCAACATAGCCGATCCGCCGACAAAACCTCTTCCTCGCCCGAAGCATGACGCGCACACAAGAGCAATGGGTATTAGATACTTACATGATTGACTCTAGTGCAAGTGGGAGATTGTTAGTGATATGCCCTAGAGGCAACATGGAGATGTTGGATATCACGTCAATGTTTATGTATAAATGAATAAAGTGTTATTCGGTTCCATGAAATAGACGTCTTGTATTGATCAATAAGTACGTGACTTATTTATGAGACTCTTTATGTATGAATCTATTTCTAAACAATCCTCGATCATATGTCATATTGTTGGAACAAATATGATTCTAAGATCGGCATGTTTATTGATTGATGATCATGTCTCATAGATCATGGGTATGGACATACCAAATCAATAAACATGGACATATGTGTTGGAGAACACATTGTTGGATAGACCCACCATGAGACACTACAGAATTAATGTGCCATTAGTTGGTCTCGGTAGTGTTGGTACAAAGTCCTTAGACCCGAGATCACCATGGATTCCAACATGGGTAGTAGCCTACTTTGGGACTACCAAACGTTATTCCGTAATCGGGTAGTTATAAAGGTAGTTTTCGGGTTTGCTATGAAACATGGAGTGGGATGTGAGTGATCAAGATGGAATTTGCCTCTCCTTTGGAGAGATATCTCGGCCCCTCGAGGTAATGGATTATGGAATTGCATGGCCATGCTAAGTTGATTGAGGAGTCGATCAATGACGATAATCCAATACGGTTCGAGTGAATGGTTAAGCTATTGAAGGGATGGCACACATCTTGCCTATAGCTTAATTGGTATCGTGAGGCAAAGGGATTTGTGTACACATTACAGTTCGAGCCGATATTATTCTTGTATACTATGGTGTCAATATGTGCTGCTAGGCGCCGCTGTGTGACGGTCGGCTGAGTTGGACTCGAGCCGACGATCGGCCAAGTTAGACTATAGCCGAAACCGAGTATACCTGAACCTGTGGTCGCACGCTTAAGGGATAGAATAGATATTCGAGTTGGACTCGGATACGGCTCGATCGGATAGGGATCCGATCGGATAGAGTCCTATGGGCTTACGACGTATGGGCGGCCAACTCTATGAGATACGGATGAGATCCGATTCAAAATAGAGTCCTAATCGGTCACTAGTCCCAGTCGGCCAACTCTATATAAAGGAGGGAGGGGTGGAGAGCTGCTATATGTCAATTGCATCGCGTGCAACAGAAGTCGCCGAGATCAATCTCCACAGAAACCCTCCCCACTTTCGAGCCAAACCCTAGCCTTGCATCGCGTGCTAGCACACGTGTGTACGGCGTTCGTCCCCTGACGTGTGGATACCGGCAGAGGCGCTGCTACGTTGCGCGCGCCGCGATCGGCCGTGGTGGAATCGGCCGTGGTCGGGCGCATCGGAGCGAGGCGTGAGAACGCGGCCGACGACTCGAATCGGCCGATTGGCGAATTGGCTGTCTCCGGGAATCGGCTACACTTTTCCGGATCGGATTGCCCTGATTGGCTATTCCGCTGCACTCTACTCCAATCGATAACGATCTATCGGCCCTTACTTGCAAGTGTTCCTGGTTTGCGCGGTAAAAAGTTTTTGTTTTCGGCTAGCGTAGCCTCCGCGTAACCCTTCACCGGCTTCTTGGCGGGGTGACGCGGCGCGTCATCGTGGGACACTTTGTATGGCTGGGAGGTAATAGAGGCGTTTTCCTGCAGAAGAAAGAATGCACAACACTAAGAGACAAGATATCAAGATTGAAAGATGTCATGAGGTAACCCAAATGGCTTACTGAGGAGGAGGTCGGTGGATGCTAAAGGGAGGACCCGAGAATGAGGGCCCGCTCAGTCGCGATTCCATCGAGAAGATCTTGTACATCCGGATCTTCGTGATCTCGTACTTGAGTGGATCTCGGATCTTCCCGATTGGGGTCCGTCCCGCCTTCATACTCGAAGGCCGGCTTCGACCGTTCCTTGATTGGTGCGCCGACACCCGATGAAGTGCCGAGTGATTTGCTCCCCACGAAGACCCTTTTGTTTCATCGCCGTGATCTTCGCAAGTAGCTTGTTGGCCTCGTCCCAATCTTGGGCTACCGGGAAACAGTGCTCCATGATGGACTGGGGACAGGAGGAAGGCCGACGAAAGATGGCAAAGTGGGTTCTAGGTTGCGACGTAAAACCAGCCCGCATGCCATCCTTTGTTTGAAGACTTCAAAGGAAGAGAAAAATACTCCTTGCGGAGAGATCCGCGGAGCCGGAAACCCGCCCCGCCAACAACGCAAGGGTGGTCCTTGTTCGGATGTGGTTTGAGATAGAACATGCGCCTAAGAGTTGGAAGTGGGGTAGAATACCAAGGAAGGCTTCACATACATGAATGAAGAGAGCGATGTGAAGCATTGAGTTGGGGTTCAGATGGTAGAGATGAAGTCCATAGTAATCCGAAGCCCGGAAGAATTCGGAGGTGGGAAGGCTGAACCCGCAGTAGAAAAAGAAGTGAAAACGACGAGCTCACCGGTGTTCGGGCTGGAAGTCCTCCCCGCTGCCGGGCGCCATCCCACGATTTCCTTTGGCGGAAGCACGCCGTGCTTCACCATCTCCTTGAGGGTGGATTCCCTCACATCCGAAGCAGCCCATTGGTCGAACGGAATCCTCTTTTCCTCCGCCATAAGAGAGGTGTTGATGGGAAGTGGATCCGGTCGGAAAAGGTTGGGTTTTTGACAAGGGAACGTGGGAGATTTGGTCGCGGAAGCCGGTTGTTGCGAAAGCGAGTTCCTTGATGGGTGGATTTGGGAGCGCGCGAGTCTAGGGTTCTCCGCAATGAACCGATGAACAGTGTTGTGAAAAGTGGAATTTTTGGAAGATGAAGAGGCGGGGACGACCTCACGCCTTTATAGAAAGATTTGAGGGTTGCGCTAGGTTTTCGGTGAGTGGGCCGAGCCCATAAGAAAATCTACGGCCCAGCTAAGGTGTGGCTCGACGCGTGTCCTTAAGGACTTAAGCGGATGAGCTTAAGCAGATTTGCCCCGGCAATATGTGCGTGTCCGATTGCCCTATACCTTTGAAAATCCTTCCATACCGCGCTTGCTTGACTTCATGAGAAGCTAGCACGATGCAACTTGGAAGGTGACCAACGGCTAAGTTTCTATAGCTGCCTTGATGACAAGGGTTGTTTGGTTTTTTAGCATTTGGCTAATTAATTAGATCGATGCTATTTTTCCGCCTTGGTGAAGATCTTTATAGATTGAGACCAGTATTATGGCATAAGCTATTTAATAACTTGGTCATAGTTTTCATATGATTGAAAGAACTTGTTTTCCCATGAGGGATGATTGAAATATTTGTTGGGATTACTCGGGCGAGATCCACTCGGATAAGCATGAGCTTACCGAGTGCTTTTCGCCTACGAAGGTTGATTGAGTTAATTGTTCGAGGTAACTCGGGCAAACTCACTCGGGTAAAGCACGAGCTTGCTGAGTAATAAAGTTGCTTTAGCATGAGCTAAGCATCTACATAAGAATGATTTTTATAGTTCTTGACTATATGCTTAGTCGTTTTTGACTAACCACATAGTCGGGGACTACACCTAATTAGGTGCATCGGGAGATGCACCTAGATATTTATTTTTAAAGAATTTTTGAGATATGTTCCAGCCCTTCACAGTCTTTGGAGCCACTCGGGAAGATTCAGCAGAGATGATGGAATTACTCGGCGCCAAAAGCACTTGGTCAAAGAGATTTTTTGGCGTGTGTCTTGTTTTGGTCCGAAGCGAGCCGTCTCGTCGACCGAAAAGGACTCGGGGGCTACCGTGGAGATTATGGCAATCGGGTATCTACATGGCAAGCTTATCCGACGGAGGTAGGGATAGGTTGCGCCGCTATATCCGTAAACCAAACATGACTTAGGTGTTACGATTGCCAATAGAGATAAGTCAATCGGCCTATAGTCCCGGTTTGGTAAGATTGAGGAAACCAACTTAGAATAAGATAGGGTTTCCGATCTGTAAGCCTACCTCCCAAGATTATATAAGGGGGGTAAGGGACGTCCCTTGAGGGATATCAGATTCTAGATCAACTTTTAGCCTTCAGCTTTAGATCACGAGATCAATAAAGACACTCGGCGGATCGAATCCACCGAAACAGAGTAGGGTATTACCTCTCGAGAGGGCCTGAACTGTCTAAATCTTCTTCTTCTTCTAACCCATTGTGCTTGGCGATCTTGACTGCGACCCCAGAAATTATATTGCCGAAACCAAGTTTCGACACTTAGGGACTTAAGTGGATGGACTTAAGCAGATTTGCCATGGCAATATGCACGTGTCTAACTGCCCAATACCTTTAAAATCCTTTCATACCGCGGTTTGCGTAACTTCATGAGAAGTTGGCACGATGCAATTTAAAAGGTGACAAATAGTTAAGCTTTTCATGGTTGTCCTGATGACAGGAACTATTTAGTTTTTAAGCATTCGATTAAATGATTATGTCAATACTATTTTTTCACCTTGGTGAAGATCTTTTTAGATTAAGACCAATATTATGGCAGAAGCTATTTAATATTTTGGTCATATTTTTCAGATGACTGAAAAATTTTTTTACCCGCGAGGGTTAATTAAATTAATTGTTTCGAGATAACTAGGGCAAATCAACTCAGATGAGCATGAGCTTGTCGAGTGAATTGATTTCTTACCCATGAGGGCTAATTAAATTAATTGTTCCGAGATGACTCGGGCAAATTTATTCGGATGAGCATGAGCTTGCCGAGTGATGTGTTATATGACTTTTTATGATTGCTTTAGCTTGAGCTAAGCATTTATATGAGTATGATTTTTTTATAGTTTTTGACTATATGTTTAGTCTGTTTTTGACTAACCACATAGTCGGGGGCTACACCTAATTAGGTGCATCAGGAGATATTTATTTTTGAGAATTTTTGAGATATTTTCCAGCCCTTCACAGTCTTTGGAGCCACTCGGGAGATTCAGGCAGAGATGGTGGAACCACTCAGCAACAGAAGCACTTGGCCGGGGAGTCATTTGGCTGTGTGTTGCTTGGTTCGAGGCAAAGTTATCTCGTCGACTGCGAAGGACTCGGGGGCAACTGTGGAGATTATGGCAATCGGATACCCTCGTGACAAGCTTATCCGATTGGTAATATGAATAGGTTACGCCTAATGATTGTGTAAACCGGCTATGACTTGGGTGTTATGTTGCCGATCAAATAAGGCAACGGCTTGTAGTCATAACTTGGTAAGATTGAGAAAACCGACTTAGAGTTTGATAGGGTTTTCGACTTGTAAGCCTGCCCTCCAAGACTATATAAGGAGGGTAGAGGCGTCCCTTGAGGGATATCAGATGTATACGAAACACATACAAGTTATTAGACACATGACATCATGAGATCAATAAAAACACTCGACGGGTTGAATCCCCGAAATAGGAGTAGGGTATTACCTCATGAGAGGGCCTGAACCTGTCTAAACCTTGTTTTTCACTTAACCCATGTTAGTGATATGCCCTAGAGGCAACATGGAGATGTTGGATATCACGTCAATGTTTATGTATTTATGAATAAAGTGTTATTCAGTTCCATGAAATAGACATCTTGTATTGATCAATAAGTACGTGACTTATTTATGAGACTCTATATGTATGAATCTATTTCTAAACGATCCCTGATCATATGTCATATTGTTGGAACAAATATGATTCTAAGATCGGCATGTTTATTGATTGATGATCATGTCTCATAGATCATGGGTATGGAGATACCAAATCAATAAACATGGACATATGTGTTAGAGAACACATTGTTAGATAGACCCACCATGAGACACTACAGGAATTAATGTGCCATTAGTTGGTCTCGGGTAGTGTTGGTACAAAGTCCTTAGACCTCGAGATCACCATGGATTCCAACATGTGTAGTAGCCTACTTTGGGACTACCAAACGCTATTCCGTAACTGGATAGTTATAAAGGTAGTTTTTGGGTTTGCATGAAACATGGAGTTAGATGTGAGTGATCAAGATGGAATTTGCCCCTCCTTTGGAGAGATATCTCTCGGGCCCCTCGAGGTAATGGATTATGGAAATGCATGGCCATGCTAAGTTGATTGAGGAGTCAATCACCGCACGGATAATCCAATACGGTTCGAGTGAATGGTTAAGCTATTGAAGGGATGGCACACATCTTGCCTATAGCTTAATTGGTATCGTGAGGCAAAGGGATTTGTGTACACATTACAGGTTGAGCCGATATTATTCTTGTATACTATGGTGTCAATGTGCTGCTAGGCGCCGCTATTGACCTGGTCGGTGAGTTAGACTCGAGCCGACGATCGGCTAAGTTAGACTATAGCCGAAACCGAGTATACCTGAACCTACAGTGGTCGCACGCTTAAGGGGATAGAATAGATATTCGAGTTGGACTAGGATACGGCTCGATCGGATAGGGATCCGATCGGATAGAGTCCTATGGGCTTACGACGTGTGGGGCGGCCAACTCTATGAGATACGGATGAGTCCTAATCGGCCACTAGTCCCTGGCCAACTCTATATAAAGGAGGGAGGGGTGGAGAGCTGCGACACGTCAATTGCATCGCATGCAACGAAGTCGCCGAGATCAATCTCCACGGAAACCCTCCCCACTTTTGAGCCAAACCATAGCCTTGCATCGCGTGCTAGCACACGGGTGTACGGCGTTCGTCCCCGGACGTGTGGATACCGGTAGAGACGCCGCTACGTTGCGCGCTGTTGATCGGCGGATCGGCTGCAATCGGAGCGATCGGGCCGTGGTGGAATCGGCTGCGTCGGGCGCATCGGAGCGAGGCGTGAGAACACGGCCGGACGACTCGAATCGGCTGATTGGCGAATCGGCCGTCTCTCGGAATCGGCTACACGTTTCGGATCGGATTGCCCTGATTGGCTATTCCGCTGCACTCTACTCCAATCGGTAACGATCTATCGGCCCTTACTTGCAAGTGTTCCTGGTTTGCGCGGTAGAAATTTTTTGTTTTCGGCTAGCGTAGCTTCGCGTAACCCTTCAACCCATTGTGCTTGGCGATCTTGACCGCACCCCCAAATTGAGACCCAACTCTACGGAACGAAGAGTAGGATTCTTTGAATCCAAACATCGAGTAAAAATCCTTGTGTCTCGTGCGTTATCCTTTTACCTCTTGCTGCTTGTCTTTATTGCGTATGTGTTTCTTCCTAGTGCTAGCATTAAACTTGTGTAGAAATTACTTAAAATTGAGTTCAGATCCTTTCAAGTCACAGAACACCGGAAGTTTCAGACTGTAACATTGGAGCGAGGCGTGAGAACGCGGCGGACGACTCGAATCGGCTATTGGCGAATCGGCTATCTCCGGAATCGGCTACACTGTTCCGGATCGGATTGCCCCGATTGGCTATTCCGCTGCACTCTACTCCAATCGGTAACGATCTATCGGCCCTTACTTGCAAGTGTTCCCTGGTTTGCGCGGTAGAAATTTTTGTTTTCAGCTAGCGTAGCTTCCGCGTAACCCTTCGGTGGTATCGAGCTAATCTTGCTTAGTTCGGGTTTTAGATTGGATCTCGGAACAAGTTTTGCGCACGGGTTGATTAGATCAATCGGTTTAACGGGATCGTTGAGGAGAGTTAATGGTAATTGCGTTCCTTGATAGTGTATCGGAACGACGTAATGTGATTACGTCGAAGCAATTTCCAAATAACTCGGTTTGAGTTGGGTTCGAGATAGCGTTCCTTGATAGTGTATCGGAACGGTATAATGTGATTATACCGAAGCTATCTCGTAGTCCGACTTTGTTGCTGCCTCGCGCCTACGCAAACCATCTCCCTTGATAGTGTATCGGGACGGCATAATATGATTATGCCGGTATGGTTTCCATAAGCGATTTCATAGATTGGATCTATGAATTTCGTGTAGTGTATCGGGCGCTGCCCGGAAGCCCGCGAGGGGCGGCTTCCCCTCGACCCCCGCCCGCTAACCGGCTAGCGGGACCGCCGTGTGCGTACCCCTAGGTCGTCTCGATGCCGTAGCTCTGCGATAAGTAGAAAACGTTTCTACGCCTAACTTGTTTTTGCAGAGAATGCTTTGAGATGGTATGGCCCTATTGTATGTATGAGATGCATGTGATGCATGTAATATTCTTTCATATGTGCAATCCCTGTAATATTCTTTCATATGTGCAATCCCCGTAATATTCTTTCATACGTGCAATGCTTGTAATATTCTTTCACGACCTGCGAGTCGATGTAATCTTCAATTAGAGCTTCTATAGTAGTAGCTTAGTTTGAAGATATCAAGCATTCGGCACTCGGAAGAACGGTGATGAAGATGGAGATCCTCTACACCGGCATGGAGATGGAGATCACCATGTGAAGGGGGCCATACTATTTCATGCTATTCTACTTGCTTTCATATATGTGATATGTTTGTTTGATAGGATAGCATCCCTCACAAAATTAAGTAGTAATGATGCCCTTCCAAATGTTGCACCCGTCACCGTTATGCTCGTCAATGGTGGGTCTGCCAAAGCAGAGTGCCATTCTCTATCATAACACGAGGGGGTATATGTCGGACATATACAGCAGGAGCATTTGGTTTACTTAACAAGGCTATCAAAACAGTTTTGGGCCTTGGGGCATAGGTTGGGGCCGGGGCATGGAGATGCCACACCAACAACAAGAGTCACATAGAGATGTGATTAGCAAGGAGTTGCTTACCGATGTTATTAATTTTCTAGCAGTGATGCCAAAGCTCACTAGAAAATTAATTAACATGTGGATCTTGACCCAATACGTAACCTAGAGGGAAGGTGGAAAATACGTAATGGGAGTCTTATGTTAAATTGTTTAACAAAAGACATAGCATAAACATTGTGCTAAACTTTGCTTTTTCTGTTGTAGAATAAATGGCGGCTAATACTACACCCAGTACCTTTAATTTGCGATCTATTCTCGAAAAGGAAAAATTAAATGGAACAAACTTTATGGATTGGTATCGCAACTTGAGAATTGTTCTCAAGCAAGAGCGTAAGGAGTACGTTCTTGAAGTACCTTATCGGAGGATTTGCCTAATAATGCCACTCGCACCGCACGGAGAGCTTACGAGAAGCACACTAATGATGCCCTAGACATAAGCTGTCTCATGCTAGCTACAATGTCCCCGAGCTTCGAAGCAATATGAGAGCAGCGATGCTCACACTATTACTCAGGGACTGTGTGGCATGTTTGAGAACCAAGCTCGGGCCGAGAGGTTTAACACCTCAAAGTCCTTGTTTGCGTGCGACTTGTTGAGGGAATCCCGTCATCCGCATGTGATAAAGATGATTGGCTACATTGAGAGTCCGGAAAACGGGTTTTCCCTTAGCCAAGAGTTCGCTACGGACGTGATTCTCCGGTCGCTCCCTCCGAGCTTCGAGCCATTCATATTAAATTATCACATGAACAATATGGATAGGACCTTGGCTGAATTGCATGGGATGCTAAAGACAGTGAGGAGAGTATCCAGAAAAACGGTCATCATGTGATGATGATGCGAAGGCTAAGCGCAAACCACTGTCAAGAAGCTTTGCACCAAGAGGAAGTTAACTCCCGATGAGATTGCGAGTGCCTCCAATGCAAAGAAGGGCAAGAAGGGTCGGCGGCATCGATGCCGTTTGCTTCTATTGCAAGGAGACGAGCCACTGGAAGAGGGCGCAAGAAGTACATGGAGGATCTCAAAAAGAAGCAAAGTACGACTTCGCTTCAGGTATTAATGTTATAGACATTAATCTTGCTACTTCACCTACCGACTCTTGGGTATTTGATTGGATCGGTAGCTCATATTTGCAAGTCGTTGCGGAATGAGAAGAAGTAGAGGATTGAGAAGGGGCGAGGTGAACTGCGCGTCGGCAATGGAGCAAGCGTTGCTACGAGTTCTTGTCGGCACGAGCACCACTTCATCGCTTCGATTAGTTTTGGAATTAAATAATTGTTATTGTGTTCCAACACTATGTCAAAACGTTATTTCCGCTTCATGTTTGCAAGCGGAAGGATATGATTTTAGATCAATGAACAATGGTTGTTCAATATATCTCGAGATATGTTCTATTTTCATGCTCCATTGGTGAATGGATTATACGTTTTGAATCTTGAAGCATCTCCCATCTATAACATTAATACGAAAGGCAACTCTCTAATGATATAAACCCCACATTTATCGGCATTGTCGCTTAGGCCATATAAATAAGAAACGCATGGAGAAGCTCCATGAGGATGGATTGCTTCACTCTTTTGATTTTGAATCATTTGAGACATGTGAGTCTTGTTTACTTGGTAAGATGACAAAGGCACCTTTCACGGGACATAGTGAGAGAGCAAGTGACTTATTGGCACTCGTACATACGATGTATGTGGACCAATGAGCTCAACGGCCGAGGTGGTTATCGTACTTCATTACCTTTACCGATGACTTTAGTAGATATGGTTATATCTACTTAATGAGGCATAAGTCCGAATCCTTTGAAAAGTTCAAAGAATTCCAGAATGAAGTACAGAATCATTTAGGGAAAACAATCAAGTTTCTACGATCGGATCGTGGAGGAGAATACTTGAGCCAAGAGTTTGGTAATCATCGAAAGATTGTGGAATTGTTCCACGTTGACTCCGCCAGAACTCCACAATGGAATGGGGTGTCCGAATGGAGAAATCGCACCTTGTTGGACATGGTGCGGTCGATGATGAGCCAAAGTGATCTTCCGTTATCCTTCGGGGATATGCTCTTGAAACATTGCGCTCACACTAAATAGAGTTCCATCTAAGTCGGTTGAAAAGACACCATATGAGATATGGACAGGCAACCCCTAGTTTGTCTTTTCTCAAAATTTGGGGATGCGAAGCTTATGTAAAACGTTTATCGACAAGCTCACACCCAAATCGACAAGTGCTTCTTTGTGGGATATCCTAAGGAAACTAAGGGATATTACTTTTATAATCGGGAACAAGGCAAAGTGTTTGTCGCCCGACACGGTGTCTTCTTGGAGAAAGAGTTTCTTTCAAGAAGGGTTAGTGGGAGCAGGTGCATCTTGAAGAAGTTCAAGAAACACCGAAAACGTTTCGCGACCACGAACCACAACGGAGGAGCAAAGTGTTGCGCCACCGGTTGTAGACACACCAGCCCCACGGAGGTCCGAAAGATCACGTCGTGCACCACGAGTCACACAGTGCGGAACAACGTGATATATTGTTGTTAGACAACGATGAACCTAAGACCTATGAGGAAGCAATGGTGGGACCCGATTCCAACAAGTGGCTTGGAGCCATGAAATCCGAAATAGAATCCATGTACGACAATCAAGTTTGGAACTTGGTTGATCCACTGATGGTGTCAAAACCATTGAGTGTAAATGGGTTTTTAAGAAAAGGCCGATATGGATGGAAATGTTCACATCTATAAGGCGCGATTGGTGGCGAAAGGTTTTAAACAGATTCAAGGAGTTGATTATGATGAAACCTTCTCGCCCGTCGCAATGCTTAAATCTATTCGGATTATCCTAGCGATTGTTGCATATTTCGATTATGAGATATGGCGATGGATGTCAAAACGGCTTTCCTAAATGGAAACCTAAGCGAGGATGTATACATGATACAACCTCGGGGTTTTGTCGATCCAGAATCGCTGGAAAGATATGCAAGCTACGTAAGTCCATTTATGGATTGAAGCAAGCATCTCGGAGTTGGAATATTCGTTTTGATGAAGTAATCAAAGGGTTTGGTTTCATCAAAAATGAAGAAGAGGCCTGTGTTTACAAAAGGTCAGTGGGAGCGCAATTGTATTTCTAATCTTATATGTGGATGACATATTACGATTGGAAATGATATCCCTATGCTTGAATCCGTCAAGTCTTCATTGAAAAATAGTTTTCCATGAAAGACTTAGGGGAGGCAACATATATATTGGGCATTCGGATCTATAGAGATAGATCCAAGAGGCTAATTGGATTAAGCCAAAGTACATACATTGACAAGGTGTTGAAAAGGTTCAACATGCATGATTCCAAGAAAGGTTTCTTGCCCATGTCACATGGCATTAATCTTAGCAAGAATCGGTGTCCTCGGACACATGATGAGCGGAATAAGATGGGTATGGTTCCATATGCTTCGGAAATTGGATCCATCATGTATGCCATGCTTTGTACACGCCCGCATGTCTCGTACGCTTTGAGTGCTACGAGCAGATACCGTCGATCCGGTGAAGGTCACGGATCGCAGTAAAGAATATCCTTAAGTACTTGAGAAGAACTAAGGATATGTTCCTAGTCTATGGAGGTGAAGAAGAGCTCGTTGTAAGTGGTTACACCGATGCTAGCTTCCAAACGACAAGGATGATTATAGATCGCAAACGGGTTCGTGTTCGCCGAACGGAGCGCAGCAGTGGAAGAGTTCCAAGCGGGATCGTTGCCGATTCTACAACGGAGGCCGAGTACATTGTTGCTTCGGAAGCTGCAAAGGAGGCTGTTTGGATCAAGAAATTCGTTTCGAGCTTGGTGTGATGACTAGTACGGCGGTCCAATGTCTCTCTATTGTGACAATAGTGGAGCCATTGCGCAAGCCAAGGAGCCGAGATCACATCAGAAGTCCAAACACATACTTCGGCGATATCATCTCATCCACGAGATTGTGGACAGAGGTGATGTCAAGATATGCAAAGTGCACACGGATCTCAACATAGCTGATCCGCCGACAAAACCACTCCTCGCCCGAAGCATGAGGCGCACACAAGAGCAATGGGTATTAGATACTTACATGATTGACTCTAGTGCAAGTGGGAGATTGTTAGTGATATGCCCTAGAGGCAACATGGAGATGTTGGATATCACGTCAATGTTTATGTATAAATGAATAAAGTGTTATTCGGTTCCATGAAATAGACATCTTGTATTGATCAATAAGTACGTGACTTATTTATGAGACTCTATATGTATGAATCTATTTCTAAACGATCCTCGATCATATGTCATATTGTTGGAACAAATATGATTCTAAGATCGGCATGTTTATTGATTGATGATCATGTCTCATAGATCATGGGTATGGAGATACCAAATCAATAAACATGGACATATGTGTTAGAGAACACATTGTTGGATAGACCCACCATGAGACACTACAGAATTAATGTGCCATTAGTTGGTCTCGGGTAGTGTTGGTACAAAGTCCTTAGACCCGAGATCACCATGGATTCCAACATGTGTAGTAGCCTACTTTGGGACTACCAAACGCTATTCCGTAATCGGGTAGTTATAAAGGTAGTTTTCGGGTTTGCTATGAAACATGGAGTGGGATGTGAGTGATCAAGATGGAATTTGCCCCTCCTTTGGAGAGATATCTCTGGGCCCTCGAGGTAATGGATTATGGAAATGCATGGCCATGCTAAGCTGATTGAGGAGTCAATCAACGGACAGATAATCCAATACGGTTCGAGTGAATGGTTAAGCTATTGAAGGGATGGCACACATCTTGCCTATAGCTTAACGGTATCGTGAGGCAAAGGGATTTGTGTACACATTACAGGTTCAGAGCCGATATTATTCTTGTATACTATGGTGTCAATATGTGCTGCTAGGCGCCGCTATTGACAGGTCGGCTAAGTTAGACTATAGCCGAAACCGAGTATACCTGAACCTACAGGGTCACACGCTTAAGGGGATAGAATAGATATTCGAGTTGGACTCGGATACGGCTCGATCGGATAGGGATCCGATCGGATAGAGTCCTATGGGCTTACGACGTGTGGGGCGGCCAACTCTATGAGATACGGATGAGATCCGATTCAAAATAGAGTCCTAATCGGCCACTAGTCCCATCGGCCAACTCTATATAAAGGAGGGAGGGGTGGAGAGCTGCGACACGTCAATTGCATCGCATGCAACAGAAGTCGCCGAGATCAATCTCCACGGAAACCCTCCCCACTTTTGAGCCAAACCATAGCCTTGCATCGCGTGCTAGCACACGGGTGTACGGCGTTCTGTCCCGGGACGTGTGGATACCGGTAGAGACGCTGCTACGTTGCGCGCTGTTGATCGGCTTGGATCGGCCGCAATCGGAGCGATCGGCCGTGGTGGAATCGGCCGCTGCGGTCGGGCGCATCGGAGCGAGGCGTGAGAACACGGCCGGACGACTCGAATCGGCTGATTGGCGAATCGGCTGTCTCCGGGAATCGGCTACACTGTTCCGGATCGGATTGCCCTGATTGGCTATTCCGCTGCACTCTACTCCAATCGGTAACGATCTATCGGCCCTTACTTGCAAGTGTTCCTGGTTTGCGCGGTAGAAATTTTTTGTTTTCGGCTAGCGTAGCTTCCGCGTAACCCTTCAACCCATTGTGCTTGGCGATCTTGACTG
Source organism: Oryza australiensis (assembly GCA_019925245.2). Classification (NCBI taxonomy): domain Eukaryota; kingdom Viridiplantae; phylum Streptophyta; class Magnoliopsida; order Poales; family Poaceae; genus Oryza; species Oryza australiensis. The sequence continues at coordinate 2,119,069 of JAIFGZ020000126.1, forward strand.
CACCCCCAAATTGAGACCCAACTCTACGGAACGAAGAGTAGGATTCTTTGAATCCAAACATCGAGTAAAAATCCTTGTGTCTCGTGCGTTATCCTTTTACCTCTTGCTGCTTGTCTTTATTGCGTATGTGTTTCTTCCTAGTGCTAACATTAAACTTGTGTAGAAATTACTTAAAATTGAGTTCAGATCCTTTCAAGTCACAGAACACCGGAAGTTTCAGACTGTAACATTGGAAGTTCCGGACAGCTTGTGTTGACCAGAAGTTTCGGGGTTCTAGTATCGGAAGTTTCGGGCCTGTGTGTTTTAACCACTGCATTTTCAAAAAAATTTCAGGATCGCCTATTCACCCCCCCTCTAGGCGACATCAACGGGCCTTCACTATCAACTTGGTTCTAAAATCAGAAGATAACTTTTTACTGATAAAAGTCAGTTTGGGCCTATCCCCTGGACCTATATCAATTTCATCCAAATCATCGGCCGACATAAAATATTGTCCCAATTTGCCATCGAGATCATCTACAGTATCCTTGGGGTAGAAAATTTGAACCCTCCACGATGCCCTCAAAGTAACAATTGGGGCTCTTCATCTCCAACTGGTTGTATATCACAATCGGACACTTTTAGATCATCTCCTTCCCAAACTTTTCCAAACAAGCAATCAATTTCATCCATCTCTCAAATAGTTAAATCGGCATTAGCAACATTGACTGACCTATCGGCTGGCACGACATCTACATTGTCACCTTGCCATTGAATCAAACTCTAATGCATGGTTGAAGGAATACACCAATTTGCATGAATCCAATCCTTCCAAGCAACAGACTATATGAACTCTTCCCATCGATGATAAAAGATGTGGTAGGAACAGTTTTGCTACCGATTGTCAACTCCACATTTAACACTCCTTTGGTCTTTGAAGGATGGCCACCAAAATCTTTAAGAATCATGTTGGTCTTGATGAGATATTTGAATTCTTGCCCAACTTTCCGAATGTAGCATACGGCATCAAATTCACAGCAGCTCCACCATCAACCAACATTTTAGATATCAGCTTGCCATTGACAAATCCCTTGACATACAATGGCTTGAGGTGTCGATACCCTGTTCCTTCTGGCTTCTCAAAAATAGCTTGTTCTAGTGATAAAACCAACTTGGCTAAAGATTTTTCCATGACATCTGCATTGGTTTGGTTAGCCTCATAATCTGCTGGTAGCACAAAAACCATATTAACCGATGCAGAAGCAACAGCCTTCCCCTTATCTAGCCTTTTTGCCTTATTGGCTTTAACCTCATCGGCTGAAAGCACCTAACTCTTGATACGCCACTCTGGCTTTTCCCTCTTTAGCCGATGACTGATCTCCTCTTGAACCTCTTGAAAACGCTCCCTGTTCCTCATCTTTTGAACCCTCCTCTTCTGGTTCTTAGTGAAAATACTAGAAGGACACCATCGTGGGTTTCTGGTTTCATCTTCATCATAATCAAAATCCTCCTGTGAAAAATCCTGACGAATTGGACCCAATCTCTGATGAACAGGCAATTTTCTCTGTCCTAGCCGATTTTCCCTAGGACAAGATCGGCTTGAACCTCTAGCATAGCCCTTATCATAGTTATTGCATCCTAGGCAGTCTTCTATTGACAGTAGTCTCATCTCTTCATTCCAGCAAAATTTGAAGAATTCACAACTCCAATAGGGATCAAAACTGTCATCTTCCTCATAGTAGCTCTCTGCTTGCCTATCATACTTCCTCTGGTATTTATTCATGATTCTGACAGAATTACACTGTGTGGACCGATAATCTTTTCTATCGGCTACCCTCCCACTCGTATGAACCATATTAACAGGAAAAGGGTTACCATCAACCTTCATTGGCCTTTTTGAATCATCAAATTTTATCTTCCATTGCTCAATAGTGGATTGGATTTGTTGCCTGAAAGTCTTACAATCATTAGTGCTATGAGATCCAGTATTATGTCACTTACAATACTTTCTCTTTTCCAACTCATCATCCGATGAAATTACATGACCAACATGTAGTTGAATTTGTTTCTCCGGAAGTAGTAAATCAAAGATCTTTTCGGCCATGGTAATATCAAAAATCATATTTTTCTTCCTTTGCAGAATTTCTGACCCACTGACATGTAACAATTTTCTTATTCCTTACCCACTCGTCCGTTGCTACTTCGAAGTTATCTTCTTCTTCAGATTCAGAAGCATATGTGTTAACATGGTTAACCTTTTTAAATGCTTTCTTAGCTTCTTGAATCCTTTGCTCATGTGCTGTCACCTTCTGAGCCAAATGAACTAAGCTCTCAAAGTCTTGAGCTGAAAATCTTTCCTTAATTGGTGTCAATAAACCTTGGAAAGCAAGATCGGCTAACTGGAAATCTGTCAAAACCAAGTTGTAACATATGTTTCTCATATCTCTAAACCTCTGAATATAATCTTGAACACATTAATCATGTTTTTGCTTGATTGCCGTCGGATCAGACAATTTCATCTCATCGACTCCACTATAGAAGTACTTATGAAACTGCTTTTCCAGATCAACCCAACTTTGAACAAAATTATATGGCAAAGATGAAAACCATGTAAAAGCCAATCCAGATAAAGATAAATGAAATCTAACCCTCAGAGCATTAGTAGCCGATGCCTCACCATACTGAGCCAAAAATCGGCTGACATGCTCATAGGATGACACATTATCTTGCCCCAAGAATTTTAAGAAATCTGGGACCTTGTATTGGTTTGGTAATGGCACCCTCTCAAAGTATTCTGTGTATGGATGCCGATACAAATTTCAGTATCCTTAGGCTTAAGACCAAACTGCTCCCTCATCACATCGGCTATCATATCAGCCCAAGGCTTTTGTTGAGGTGCCCCTTGAAACTGCTGTTGTATCAGATCAAACTGATTAAATTGAGGCAAATACTGGGGTTAAGGTGATGCCCCTGGCCGATAGTGCACTTGAGGTGAATGAGGCTGATACTGGAAATTATTATTGCCTCCCATGTGATGTTGAGGAGACTGATGCACCATATGGGCTTGCTGATCAAGAACAAACTGAGTACCAATAGGCTGATGCTGTTGTGGAATAGGTGTCTGATGCCTTACCTGTATCTGTGGAATCAGCTCAACAACCGGGTGGTTTGTTCTGAACATAACCGAAATTTGTTCTATAGAAACCTGAGGGATGTCTTGTCCTATGTGTTGAGGTTGCTGTTTGACCAAAAGATGAGGATTGAACCCCGGCTGCTTCTGTGCCGATGATGATGCAATCTGCTTTCCAGGAGCCGATGCTATGCCATCGACTGTTCTAGGTCCACACCTAAAACAGGTTGTTGTTTATCGGTAACCAGAGTCCTATATGGTGGAAAATTGCCCTCAGGAAGAAAGACTGGCCCCTTGGTTTGATGCTCAGCAATTCTACCATCAACCACATTTTTTATCATATTGTTTAAGGTGTTCACAAGAACTCCTGACTGGTTAATTAAAGCATGATGCACAGCATAGTCAATCCGATCTTGCAGATTGTTGAATTCCATAGGGCCTTCCTCTTGCTTGACATCTTGAGGTTTACCATTCTTGCCAGAACTTGTTTCGGGCTCATCATTGCTTGGCAAAGCTATTTTGTATCTCTGAATCACCGTGCCTGAGCGAGTCTAAACAAATGAAGGCAAGAATTGACTCTGCAGGTTATTCATCACCTCTTCAAACTTCGCCTTCTGTTCTGGCGTCAATTTATCCATTGTTACAGGATGATGTTCTCTGGGTCAACATCGGTCGACTTGAGGTCCACCATTATATCTGACTTCTAATCAGGTCTCACCGGGCGTGCCAAAAGCGTGTCGATGTGAAAAACACACACTGGCTTGAGAGATCAGCTTAAATCTAGTGCAGGACCTAAATCTTTGCTTTTGGGTTTTAAAGGCGTGCCAGTTGGTTTGATCCTGCAACCAACAAAAAACAAAGAGAGAAAACGAAGCTAAATCCCTAAACGATAGCCGATCGGCTAATGGCCGATGACATATCGTTCAATATTGAGCCAATGTGATATGCATAGGATCGGCAATAAAGGATAAAACAAAGGGAAAGTTAGATCTACTCGATCGGCTGTAGATATCACTAATATATAATCTATGTCTCAAGATCTATTTAAACCAAGTGATTAGGATAGATCAGACAGTGTGCCGAGATAATATGAATCACTTATGTCTAAAAGTACTTTAAGACAGAGATTATATGTATTTATAGCATAGCCGATGTAATAAGTCTAACATATATCAGCTAATACGCCGATACCACTTTATACTAGGATATCCAAATATATTAAATATATTAAACAAGAATCAATCAAGTGTTAAGATGACCTAACAGATCAACAACAAGCTTAATATATTTTATCACAATGAGATCTTAATATAAAGGGCAGATTTAGCATATCAAGTAAACATGTAGGAAACAAGATAACTAAACCAGGTAAGATCAGCTGAAACCCCGATGCTATCTCTAGAAGCAATCATAGAACGAGATAGGCATTATGATTTTAGATAATACTTAATAGGTCGGACTTAACCGATGCAGCACTAAGTATAAAAATAAGCATAAGGTCTAAACAAATCGATGAAAGCCTTTCGAGATGGTGAATACACTATATAATCTAGGTCAACGATGATATCTAACCCTATCGGCTGTTGTCTAGTAACAGATGCTAGCCGATTGGGGTTAGATAGCAATATTGACTTAGACTATATAGCATATATGATAACTCGGCAATTTGCATAAACATAGAGTGTCATAAAGATGTAAGCACTAATCCCGAGAATGCAAGCCGCCATAACAAGTTTTACCTCTTGTCGAAGATCGAACCCGATGCAGCCCAACTCAAAAGCAAGAACTCGTTGAAACAAACGAAAGTAGAAAAGGTGGCGATGTGCCAAAAGTGTTATTGAGCTGACTGTTGTTTGATTACACAGTTTTGGGCTATATTTATACCCAATAAATAATATGTGCTTGTCGGACACGAGTCTTATCTCTATTACAACTCAAAATACGAACAAGTCCCTTATGTGGACTCTTACCGACACAATTTATAAAGAAATTACTTAAAATAACCTAATTAATAGATATAATTGCCTTTTTTGGACTCTATCCATACATGGCAATCCTCATGAAGCACATCAACCTGATCTCACAATGATCCCAATGTCATCTTACCGGAATCGGCTACATCGGCTTACCTTGTTCGACTCGGTATCAGCCGATGAACACCTTAGCCGATTCAGCTTGCAACTAGTGTGTACTCTGTTTCCGGAAATCATGATTTCTCCCAAATCTATTTCGGCCTTAACTTCAAATCTGATACATGATTTACAAAATTTGGTCGTTAACATCACCATGCGCCCTGCCCCGCATGGCAGTGTTGAGTGTGAGAGAGAGATGAAGAAGGTCTATATTTTTTTCTAAGTATGGGACAGTGGTGAGATTCCAACTTTGGGCTCGATTTAAAATTAGTTCCAAGCAGCATCTGAGTTTGAGTTCAATGGCAAAAATGTAAAGTAGTGTTTGTTCTACAGCCTGGGTCAAGTCTCACAGCCTAGAAGTCCAAGGTCGAATTTTGGCATGGTGACAAAAAGAGCACCAGAGAACTGTCAAAAATCCTGAGTTTAGTGTGTTTAGAGAGTTGTTTGGTCTATCTAATATCTTGATAAATAATCTAAAATTCACCTTTGGCTTCTAAGGTTAGAGGTTTACCCAAATTTTTCCCAGATTTTTGAGTTGTTATAAATATTTTTCTTAAGCCCATTAGTATTACTTAAGTATGAATACACTTCTATAATGCATATGCACAACATCTCAAAATGCACAAGCAATTAAACATAGAATTTCTGGGCAAAAGTTTTATTTTATTTTACTCCATCCACCATTTCCATGTTTTTCATACTTCTAAAATTGTGGTATGTGACAGCCTATCCCCCTTAAAAAACAATCCCGACCCCAAGATTTGTCATTCTAGAAGAAACTAGGGAATTCGGCTTTAACTCGGTCATCCCGTTCCCACGTGGCTTCATCTGCGGTATGGTTGCTCCATTGTACTTGAAGCATTTTGATGGAGGTACTGCGGGTACGCCGTTCACTTTCTTCAAGAACACGAATTGGATATTCTTCATATGAGAGGTTTGGCTTGAGATTAATGACTTCAAGTGAGGTGTGCTCAATTGGAGTTCGAAGACATTTCTTGAGTTGTGAAACATGGAATACATCATGTATGTTGGATAGCTGAGATGGCAATTCCAACTGATAGGCTACTTGTCCATGTTTGGAGATGATTTGATATGGTCCAATATATCAAGGAGCAAGCTTGCCATGAATTTGGAATCGTTGTGTGCCTCTCATAGGAGAGACCTTAAGATAGACATGATCACCCACATCAAAGCTTAGCTCTCGATGACGACGATCAAAGTAGCTCTTTTGACGTGTCTGAGCTTCTTTTAATCGGTCTCGAATAAGAGTGACATTCTTTTCAGCTTCATTAATGACAGCGGGTCCAAAGAATTGTCTTTCTCCTACCTCGGACCAATAGAGAGGAGTCCTACATTTTCTTCCATAAAGAGCCTCAAACAGTGACATTTTAAGACTTGTTTGGAAGTTGTTGTTATAGGAGAACTCAGCAAAGGGTAGACATTTCTCCCAATTGGTGTTATGTTCAAGCACACAAGCTTGGAGCATGTCTTCAAGAATTTGATTTGTTCTTTCCACTTGGCCTCTAGTTTGTGGATGAAAAGCGGTGCTAAAGAACAATTTAGTTCCGAGAAGTTCATGTAGATTTTCCCAAAATAGTGAGGTAAATTGTGTTCCTCGGTCAGAAACTATGACTTTTGGTACAACATGAAGCTTTACAATATGAGTTAAATATAGCTCTGCTAGCTTGGCTCCACTATAAGTCACATGGACCGGAATGAAGTGAGCCACTTTAGTCGATCGATCCATGATAACCCATATAGAATCATGTCCGTTGGGTGTTTTAGGAAGACCAGTGATAAAATCCATTCCAACCTCATCAAATTTTCATTCAGGTACTTGTAAAGGTTGTACTAGACCAGCGGGTCGTTGATGCTTAGCTTTGACACATTGGCATACGTCGCAAATTGCAACATATGCTGCTATGTCTCGCCTCATGCTAGGCCACAAATATTGAGTGTGAATATCTTGATACATTTTTGTGCAACCCGGATGGATAGACAATGGTGCTTGATGAGCTTCAGAAAGAATGGTTTCTCGAAGGTGTTGATTATCAGGAACAAAGATTTGTTTGCCATGCATAATCATACCATCAGAGTTAATAGTGTATAGGGATTGCGGTTTTGAAGTGATCTCCTTCATAATCTCAGCTACTTTCTTATCAATGGACTGAGCAGCTTTAATTTGAGAATAGAGAGTAGGTTGTAATGCCAGTGCAGCAACATAACTATCCTCTACCAATGCCAAATTCAATTTCTGGAGTTCAGAAGACAAAGATGGTTGATTTATTGCCTCAACGATGGCAAGATGATGTTGCTTCCGACTTAAAGCATCAGCTACTACATTTGCTTTGCCGGGATGATAATGAATACCAAGATCATAATCTTTGATGAGTTCTAATCATCTTCTTTGCCTTAGGTTCAGATCTGGTTGGGTAAAGAAATATTTCAAACTCTTATGATCAATAAAGATTTCACACCGGTTACTGACCAAATAATGGCGCCAACTCTTTAGAGCATGCACTGCGGCTGCTAGCTCTAAGTCATGAGTTGGATAATTAATTTCATGTGGTTGTAACTGACAAGCAGCATATGCCACAACTTTTTCTTCTTGCATCAGCACACAACCAAGACCATGATGTGATACATCGCAATAGACATGAAAGGGTTTATGAACATCAGGCATTACAAGCACTGGAGCTATTGTGAGCCTTCTTTTGAGTTCATGAAAACTTGTTTCACATGCCTCATACCATATGAATTTATTTCTTTCTTGAGAAGTTGAGTCAAAGGTCTAGCAATTTTGGAGAAATTTTCGACGAAGCGACGATAGTAACCGGCTAGACCAAGAAAACTCCTAACTTCAGGAATATTTTGTGGTTGTTTCCAATTAAGTACATTCTGTACATTGCTAGGATTCACAGTAATACCGCCTTCAGAAAGCACATGACCAAGGAATCCAACTTCTTTTAACCAAAATTCACATTTTGAGAATTTAGCGTAAAGTTGATGCTCACGGAGTTTATCAAGTACCATACGCAGATGTTGCGCATGCTCCACCTGATGAGAATATCATCAATGAATACCACCACAAATTTATCAAGATATTCCATGAAGACTTTATTCATCATATTCATGAAAGTGGCTGGAGCATTGGTTAGACCAAAACAAACTATGGTGTATTCAAATAAACAATAGCGAGTGGTGAAAGCAGTCTTAGGAATGTCCTCTGGTCTGATTTTGAGCTGAAAATACCCCAATCTAAGATCAATTTTTGAGAAGACACGGGCTCCGGTTAATCGATCAAATAAATCATCGATCCTAGGAAGAGGATATTTATTCTTGATGGTGACTTCATTTAGAGGTCGATAATCCACGCACATTCGCATGGTACCATCTTTGTTTGGTGCAAACTTAAGGGTTACGCGGAAGCTACGCTAGCCGAAAACAAAAATTTTCTACCGCGCAAACCAGGAACACTTGCAAATAAGGGCCGATAGATCGTTACCGATTGGAGTAGAATGCAGCGGAATAGCCAATCAGGGCAATCCGATCCGGAACAGTGTAGCCGATTCCCGGAGATAGCCGATTCGCCAATCAGCCGATTCGAGTCGTTCGGCCGCGTTCTCACGCCTCGCTCCGATGCGCCCGACCGCGCCCGATTCCACCACGCCCGATCGCTCCGATTGCAGCCGATCCAAGCCGATCAACGGCGCGCAACGTAGCGCGCCTCTACGGTATCCACACGTCCGGGGACAAAACGCCGTACACCCGTGTGCTAGCACGCGATGCAAGGCTAGGGTTTGGCTCGAAAGTGGGGAGGGTTTCCGTGGAGATTGATCTCGGCGACTTCTGTTGCACGCGATGCAATTGACTGACGAACTCTCCACCCTCCCTCCTTTATATAGAGTTGGCCGCGGGACTAGTGGCCGATTAGGACTCTATTTTGAATCGGATCTCATCCGTATCTCATAGAGTTGGCCGCCCACACGTCGTAAGCCCATAGGACTCTATCCGATCAGATCCCTATCCGATCGAGCCGTATCCAAGTCCAACTCGAATATCTATTCTATCCCCTTAAGCGTGCGACCACAGTAGGTTCAGGTATACTCGGTTTCGGCTATAGTCTAACTTAGCCGATCGTCGGCTCGAGTCCAACTCGGCAGCCTCAGCACGGCGCCTAGCAGCACATATTGACACCATAGTATACAAGAATAATATCGGCTCAACCTGTAATGTGTACACAAATCCCTTTGCCTCACGATACCGGTTAAGCTATAGGCAAGATGTGTGCCATCCCTTCAATAGCTTAACCATTCACTCGAACCGTATTGGATTATCCGCTCGTTGATTGACTCCTCAATCAACTTAGCATGGCCATGCATTTCCATAATCCATTACCTCGAGGGCCCAGAGATATCTCTCCAAAGGAGGGGCAAATTCCATCTTGATCACTCACATCCCACTCCATGTTTCATAGCAAACCCGAAAACTACCTTTATAACTACCCGATTACGGAATAGCGTTTGGTAGTCCCAAAGTAGGCTACTACACATGTTGGAATCCATGGTGATCTCACGTCTAAGGACTTTGTACCAACACTACCCGAGACCAACTAATGGCACATTAATTCTTGTAGTGTCTCATGGTGGGTCTATCCAACAATGTGTTCTCCAACACATATGTCCATGTTTATTGATTTGGTATCTCCATACCCATGATCTATGAGACATAATCATCAATCAATAAACATGTCGATCTTAGAATCATATTTGTTCCAACAATATGACATATGATCGGGATCGTTTAGAAATAGATTCATACATATAGAGTCTCATAAATAAGTCACGTACTTATTGATCAATACAAGATGTCTATTTCATGGAACCGAATAACACTTTATTCATTTATACATAAACATTGACGTGATATCCAACATCTCCATGTTGCCTCTAGGGCATATCACTAACAATCTCCCACTTGCACTAGAGTCAATCATGTAAGTATCTAATACCCATTGCTCTTGTGTGCGCCTCATGCTTCGGGAGGGAGAGGTTTTGTCGGCGGATCGGCTATGTTGAGATCCGTGTGCACTTTGCATATCTTGACATCACCCTCGTCCACAATCTCGCGGATAAGATGATATCGCCGAAGTATGTGTTTGGACTTCGATGTGACCTCGGCTCCTTGGCTTGCGCAATGGCTCCACTATTATCACAATAGAGAGACATTGGACCTCGCTGGTCATCACACCAAGCTCGAAACGAATTTCTTGATCCAAACGCCTCCTTTGCAGCTTCCGAAGCGGCAATGTACTCGGCCTCCGTTGTAGAATCAGCAACGGTATCCGCTTGGAACTCTTCCAGTGATGCGCCTCCGTTCGGCGAGAACACGAACCCGATTGCGATCTATAATCATCCTTGTCCGTTTGGAAGCTAGCATCGGTGTAACCACTTACAACGATCTCTTCTTCACCTCCATAGACTAGGAACATATCCTTAGTTCTTCTCAAGTACTTAAGGATATTCTTTACGGCAGATCCAGTGACCTTCACTGGATCGGCGGTATCTGCTCGTAGCACTCAAAGCGTACGAGACATGGGCGTGTACAAAGCATGGCATAAATGATGGATCCAATTGCCGAAGCATATGGAACCATACCCATCTTATTCCGCTCATCATGTGTCGAGGACACCGATTCTTGCTAAGATTAATGCCATGTGACATGGGCAAGAAACCTTTCTTGGAATCATGCATGTTGAACCTTTTCAACACCTTGTCAATGTATGTATTTTGGCTTAATCCAATTAGCCTCTTGGATCTATCTCTATAGATCCGAATGCCTAATATATATGTTGCCTCCCCTAAGTCTTTCATGGAAAAACTATTTTTCAATGAAGACTTGACGGATTCAAGCATAGGGATATCATTTCCAATCGTAATATGTCATCCACATATAAGATTAGAAATACAATTGCACTCCCACTGACCTTTTTGTAAACACAGGCCTCTTCTTCATTTTTGATGAAACTAAACCCTTTGATTACTTCATCAAAACGAATATTCCAACTCCGAGATGCTTGCTTCAATCCATAAATGGATTTGTGTAGCTTGCATATCTTTCAGCGATTCTGGATGGACAAAACCCCGAGGTTGTATCATGTATACATCCTCGCTTAGGTTTCCATTTAGGAAAGCCGTTTTGACATCCATCCGCCATATCTCATAGTCGAAATATGCAGCAATCGCTAGGATAATTCGAATAGATTTAAGCATTGCGACGGGCGAAAAGGTTTCATCATAATCAACTCCTTGAATCTGTTTAAAACATTTCGCCACCAATCGCGCCTTATAGATGTGAACATTTCCATCCATATCGGCCTTTTCTTAAAAACCCATTTGCACTCAATGGTTTTGACACCATCAGTGGATCAACCAAGTTCCAAACTTGATTGTCGTACATGGATTCTATTTCGGATTTCATGGCTCCAAGCCACTTGTTGGAATCGGGTCCCACCATCACTTCCTCATAGGTCTTAGGTTCATCGTTGTCCAACAACAATATATCACGTTGTTCCGCACTGTGTACTGTCGGGCGCACGACGTGATCTTTCGACCTTCGTGGGGTGGTGTATCTACAACGGTGGCGCAACACTTTGCTCCTCTGTTGTGGTTACGTGGTCGCGAAACATTTTTCGGTGTTTCTTGAACTTCTTCAAGATGCACCCTGCTCCCACTAACCCTTCTTGAAAGAAACTCTTTCTCCAAGAAGACACCATGTCGGGCGACAAACACTTTGCCTTGTTCCCGATTATAAAAGTAATATCCCTTAGTTTCCTTAGGATATCCCACAAAGAAGCACTTGTCGATTTGGGTGTGAGCTTGTCGGATTGTAAACGTTTTACATAAGCTTCGCATCCCCAAATTTTGAGAAAAGACAAACTAGGGGTTGCCCTGTCCATATCTCATATGATGTCTTTTCAAGCCGACTTAGATGGAACTCTATTTAGTGTGAGCGCAGTTGTTTCAAGAGCATATCCCCGAAGGATAACGGAAGATCACTTTGGCTCATCATCGACCGCACCATGTCCAACAAGGTGCGATTTCTCCGTTCGGACACTCCGTTCCATTGTGGAGTTCGGCGGAGTCAAGCGTGGAACAATTCCACAATCTTTGGATGATTACCAAACTCTTGGCTCAAGTATTCCCCTCCACGATCGATCGTAGAAACTTGATTGTTTTCCCTAAATGATTACGTACTTCATTCTGGAATTCTTTGAACTTTTCAAAGGATTCGGACTTATGCCTCATTAAGTAGATATAACCATATCTACTAAAGTCATCGGTAAAGGTAATGAAGTGCGATAACCACCTCTCGGCCGTTGAGCTCATTGGTCCACATACATCGGTATGTACGAGTGCCAACAAGTCACTTGTTCTCTCACCGTGCCCCGTGAAAGGTGCCTTTGTCATCTTACCAAGTAAACAAGACTCACATGTCTCAAATGATTCAAAATCAAAAGAGTGAAGCAATCCATCCTTATGGAGCTTCTCCATGCGTTTCTTATTTATATGGCCTAAGCGACAATGCTAGATAAACGTGGGGTTTATATCATTAGAGAGTTGCCTTTACGTATTAATGTTATAGATGGGAGACGCTTCAAGATTCAAAACGTATAATCCATTCACCAATGGAGCATGAAAATAGAACATATCTCGAGATATATTGAACAACCATTGTCCATTGATCTAAAATCATATCCTTCCGCTTGCAAACATGAAGCGGAAATAACGTTTTGACATAGTGTTGGAACACAATAACAATTATTCAATTCCAAAACTAATCCCGAAGGTAAATGAAGTGGTTGTGCGACAAGAAGCGTAGCAACGCTTGCTCCATTGCCGAGCGCGAGTTCACCTCGCCCCTTCTCAATCCTCTACTTCTTCTCATTCCCGCAACGATTTGCAAATATGAGCTACGATCCGGTATCAAATACCCAAGAGTCGTAGGTGAAGTAGCAAGATTAATGTCTATACAATTAATACCTGAAGCGGAAGTCGTACTTTGCTTCTTTTTGAGATCCTCCATGTACTTCTTGCGGTTCCTCTTCAGTGGCTGTCTCCTTGCAATAGAAGCAAACGGCATCGATGCCGCCGACCCCTTCTTGCCCTTCTTTGCATTAGAGGCACTCGCGATCTCATCGGGAGTTAACTTCCTCTTGGTGCAAAGTTTCTTGACAGTGGTTTGCGTTTAGCCTTCGCATCATCATCACATGATGACCATTCTTCGGATACTCTCCTCATTTGTCTTTAGCATCCCATGCAATTCAGCCAAGGTTCTATCCATATTGTTCATGTGATAGTTTAATATGAATGGCTCGAAGCTCGGAGGGAGCGGCGGAGAATCACATCGTAGCCAACTCTTGGCTAAGGGGAAAACCTAGTTTTTCCGGACTCTCAATGTAGCCAATCATTTTTATCACATGCGGATGACGGGATTCCCTCAACAAGCACTGCACGCAAACAAGGACTTTGAGGTGTTGAATCTCTCGGCCCGAGCTTGGTTCTCAAACATGCCACGCAGTCCCCGAATAATAGTGTGAGCATCGTGCTCTCATATTGCTTCGAAGCTCGGGGGACATTGTAGCAAGCATGAGACGGCTTATATCTAGGGCATCATTAGTGTGCTTCTCGTAAGCTCTCCGTGCGTTGCGGTGGCATTATTAGGCAAATCCTCCGGATAAGGTACTTCAAGAACGTACTCCTTACGCTCTTGCTTGAGAACAATTCTCAAGTTGCGATACCAATCCATAAAGTTTGTTCCATTTAGTTTTTCCTTTTCGAGAATAGATCGCAAGTTAAAGGTCTTGGGTGTAGTATTAGTCGCCATTTATTCTAAAACAGAAAAAGCAAAGTTTAGCACAATGTTTATGCTATGTCTATTGTTAAACAATTTAACATTAGACTCCCATTACGTATTTTCCACCTTCCTCTAGGTTACGTATTGGGTCAAGATCCACATGTTAATTAATTTTCTAGTGAGCTTTGGCATCACCGCTAGAAAATTAGTAACATCGGTAAGCAACACCTTGCTAATCACATCTCTATGTGACTCTTGTAGTTGGTGTGGCATCTCCATGCCCCGGCGCCAACCTATGCCCCAAGGCCCAAAACTGTTTTGATAGCCTTGTTAAGTAAACCAAATGTTCCTGCATGTATATGTCGACATATACCCCTCGTGTTATGATAGAGAATGGCACTCTGCTTTGGCGAGACCCACCATTGACGAGCATAACGGTGACGGGTGCAACATTTGGAAGGGCATCATTACTACTTAATTTTGCGAGGGATGCTATCCTATCAAACAAACATATCACATATGAAAGCAAGAAGAATAGCATATAGTGAAATAGTATGGCCCCCTTCACATGGTGATCTCCATCTCCATGCCGGTGTACTGGATCTCCATCTTCATCACCGTTCTTTCGAGTGCCGAATGCTTGATTTCTTCAAACTAAGCTACTACTATAGAAGCTCTAATTGAAGATTACATCGACTCGCAGGTCGTGAAAGAATATTACAAGCATTGCACGTATGAAAGAATATTACGAGATTGCACATATGAAAGAATATTACATGCATCACATGCATCTCATACATCTCATACATACAATAGGGCCATACCATCTCAAAGCATTCTCTGCAAAAACAAGTTAGGCGTAGAAACGTTTTCTACTTATCGCGAGCTACGGCATCGAGACGACCTATAAGGGGCTTCGGGCGCGCCGAACACCACACGAAATTCATAGATCCAATCTATGAATTCGCTTACGAAACCATGTCGGCATAATCATATTATGCCGTCCCGATACACTATCAAGGGAGATGGTTTGCCTAGACGCGAGGCAGCTAACAACATCGGACTACGAGATAGCTTCGGCATAATCACATTATACCGTTCCGATACACTATCAAGGAACGCTATCTCGAACCAACTCAAACCGAGTTATATGGAAATTGCTTCGACGTAATCACATTACGCCGTTCCGATACACTATCAAGGAACGCAATTACCATTAACTCTCCTCAACAGATCCCATAAAACCGATTGATCTAATCAACCCGTGCGCAAAACTTGTTCCGATCCAATCTAAAAACCCGAACTAAGCAAGATTAGCTCGATACCCTTGAAGGGTTACGCGGAAGCTACGCTAGCCGAAAACAAAAATTTTCTACCGCGCAAACCAGGAACACTTGCAAGTAAGGGCCGATAGATTGTTACCGATTGGAGTAGAATGCAGCGGAATAGCCAATCGGGGCAATCCGATCCGAAGCAGTGTAGCCGATTCCCGGAGATAGCCGATTCGCCAATCAGCCGATTCGAGTCGTTCGGCCGCGTTCTCACGCCTCGCTCCGATGCGCCCGACCGCAGCCGATTCCACCACGCCGATCGCTCCGATTGCGCCGATCCGAAGCCGATCAACGGCGCGCAACGTAGCGGCGCCTCTACCGTATCCACACGTCCGGGGACAAAACGCCGTACACCCGTGTGCTAGCACGCGATGCAAGGCTAGGGTTTGGCTCGAAAGTGGGGAGGGTTTCCGTGGAGATTGATCTCGGCGACTTACATTGCACGCGATGCAATTGACTGACGCAACTCTCCACCCCTCCCTCCTTTATATAGAGTTGGCCGACTGGGACTAGTGGCTGATTAGGACTCTATTTTGAATCGGATCTCATCCGTATCTCATAGAGTTGGCCGCCCACACGTCGTAAGCCCATAGGACTCTATCCGATCGGATCCCTATCCGATCGAGCCGTATCCGAGTCCAACTCGAATATCTATTCTATCCCCTTAAGCGTGCGACCCTGTAGGTTCGGTATACTCGGTTTCGGCTATAGTCTAACTTAGCCGATCGTCGGCTCGAGTCCAACTCAGGCCGACCGTCACACGCGGCGCCTAGCAGCACATATTGACACCATAGTATACAAGAATAATATCGGCTCGAACCTGTAATGTGTACACAAATCCCTTTGCCTCACGATACCGGTTAAGCTATAGGCAAGATGTGTGCCATCCCTTCAATAGCTTAACCATTCACTCGAACCGTATTGGATTATCTGCATTGATTGACTCCTCAATCAACTTAGCATGGCCATGCATTTTCATAATCCATTACCTTGAGGGGCCCAGAGATATCTCTCCAAAGGAGGGGCAAATTCCATCTTGATCACTCATATCCCACTCCATGTTTCATAGCAAACCCGAAAACTACCTTTATAACTATCCGCATTCGGAATAGCGTTTGGTAGTCCCAAAGTAGGCTACTACACATGTTGGAATCCATGGTGATCTCAGGTCTAAGGACTTTGTACCAACACTACCCGAGACCAACTAATGGCACATTAATTCTTGTAGTGTCTCATGGTGGGTCTATCCAACAATGTGTTCTCCAACACATATGTCCATGTTTAATTATTTGGTATCTCCATACCCATGATCTATGAGACATAATCATCAATCAATAAACATGACGATCTTAGAATCATATTTGTTCCAACAAATATGATATATGATCAGGGATCGTTTAGAAATAGATTCATACATATAGAGTCTCATAAATAAGTCACGTACTTATTGATCAATACAAGATGTCTATTTCATGGAACTGAATAACTCTTTATTCATTTATACATAAACATTGACGTGATATCCAACATCTCCATGTTGCCTCTAGGGCATATCACTAACACAAACAACACCGGACAGCCCCATGGAGATGAACTAGGATGAATGAAACCTTTAGCCAATTGCTCATTGAGTTGCTTCTTTAATTCCATTAAATTTTCAGAAGTCATTCGATATGGCCTCTTGGCTATAGGTGTTGTCCCAGGGATTAAATCTATCACGAATTCAATATCATGATCAGGAGGCATCCCTGGTAATTCGTCTGGAAACACCTCACGATATTCATTCACAATGGTCACCATTTTCAACTCCGGTATGGTGAGGGATTGTGTAGAGGGTTGTTTAGAAGTAGAGGTTCGCTCAAAGGTGAACCTAACCAACTGACCATCGGTGCTACGAAGAGTTACAGTTCTTTGAGCACAATCAATGGTTCCCTCATGTTTAGTTAACCAATCCATCCCAAAAATGACATATAAACCCAAGGTGTCTAAGAATATAAGGTTAGTTTTAAACTCTACCCCATCTATTATAAGTTCTACACCCTTACATAAAAGTTTAGTGACCATGGTGAATCTAGGAGATTGAATATGTATAGCATTGCTAAGAAATTCTGTTTCCAGATTAAGTTGTTTTGTTTTCAAGGTTGACATGAATGAATGAGTTGCACTGGAATCAAATAGAACTATTACAGGAATGGAGTGCACAAGGAAAGTACCAAGTACAACGCCAGGTGCGTTAGTTGCTTCTTCTACAGTGACATGATTGAGCCGGCCCCTTCCAAAAGTTGGAGCTAACTTAGGAATAGCAGAAGCTCCACGCTGTCCAGCCTGAACCTGAGGAAGACCACGAGATTGCCACGATGCTCCCTATGTGTGCGGTCTAGATTTTCCAGTCTTCGGGTAAGGACATTTAGGAGAGTAATGCCCCTTCTTGCCGCAATTGTAACATGTGACATTGGCACTACGAGATGCATCCCCCACAGCTTGAACCTTGAGAGGGACTTGACGGACTATCTGAGTTTGTGGACGAGGAGGCACATAGATCTGTCATGGCGGTTGAGGTGCTATGGACGAACCACAGGAGATGGAGCAAGACGAGGCCGAGTGGAGATGCTGCCACCGGCAAATTTCTTTGCAACCCACTTGCGCTTACGGTTTTCAACCACTTCCCTTTCACTTGATTCAACACAAAGGGCTTTATCAACTAGTGACTTCATGCTGGCGATTTCATGAATAGCAAAAGCATGCTTGAGTTCAGGTGCAAGTCGATCTCTGCATAACTCAACCTTCTTTTCTTCAGTGTTCTCTGCAAGTCGACATATCTACCTAGATAGTTGAAGCGTTCCATGAACACCATGAAGGGCATGTTTCCTTGCTTTAAGTTAAGAAACTCCTTCTTTTTTATCTCCATGAGACCAGTAGGGATGTGAGCAGATCTGAATCCTTCCCAAAAAACCGTCCAAGTGATAGGCTCATCAGGAGGAATGAGAGTCTTGTATGTCTCCCACCAGACAGCTGTTGCACCTTGTAGATAGTAAGCGCAAAGGTAGCCTTCTCGACAGGATCACACCGGAAATGATTCAGCTTGATTTCAATATCATGAAGCCAATCATCTGCTGAAAGTGGATCAGCCACGGAAGAGAAATGTGGCGGATGAGTTCGCTGAACGTCTGCCAACTTGGAGGGTGCTTGGTGGGCCTGTTGTGCCATAGCAGCTCCTATGTTCTCATAGTTTGCCGCCATCCTTTCAAAGAGCCGATTCTAATTGGCTATGATCTGAGCGAGTGACGGTTCATCACCGTGCTACTCAGTGGCGGCAGCACTTCGACTACTCCCGGCACGGGCTGCAGAGTGAGCGCCAGAGCAAGTATTTGTCATCCTGCACTCAGAGTACAAAAGTACATGAGTTGTTTCTGCAAAGACTTGATATTTACATCACCCTGAACATCTAGAACACAGGAATGATTTCTTATAGTTGAATTTACAAGTCATCCATTTCATATTTGCATGAAACAAATTTCTGGACAGCAAGCAATTCATTCCAAAAAGAGTATAACTCTCATTCCAGTACATAGGTTTCAAAGGATCTAAGTCATCACAAATACATAGAGATGGATAATGGTCATAAGAAACCGAGTTCATGACTAGGTGTTAAAAAATTTGACCATTAGAAGGATTACATATTAGGGTGTCATCTCATACATCTTTTGAAAAAAGAAATGGAAGTTACACCCCATACATTTTTCCTTATCTCTCTGTTCTATGAATCTTGGGAGAATCCGATGGGAGGTTGAGGCACCGTAGTTGACGGAGTGGCCATAGTCAAACGGTATCGTCTCCCATTCCACTCAAACATGTAGAATGTTCCCAGCAACACCGGATCTCCAACAAGTGCAGGGTCTGGCATGGTTCGACGATTTGCGATGGAAATCAACTCTCATGTGGGCTCTAGTGTTTATATTTTGATAGATGCCCATAGGAGGAGGTAAGGTGTCAGTAAAAGGTTGAAGTTCATGATTCCCATAAATAATGGCATTATCGAAGTACCCTTGATGCCCAAGTGGTTCTATTCGTCCATCCAGCATGACCACCCTAGCTTGCAATCTACGCAACTCAGTCATAGCATTTGCGAGATATCTATCCATAGCATGAATTAGGCCGGCTAAGAAAAGCTGTGAGAGAGCCAATCTCTCCCATGTTTCCCTCAAGACCTAGATAGTAATTGGCGGTAGCATGATTTGCACGACCTAGAAAATAGTGAAAGAACTCATCTATCCCTGGCCTATGGTGTCGGTAATACACAATTGCTTGAAAGGCGGCCTCATGCATTGCTGATGGTGCATCCCAACCATAAGCTTGAAAATAAAGGGGTGATTCATGGGTCCAAAATCCTTGTATACACAGCTCAGCCATATAAGCTCAGAGAGATGAACTCCTATCAAAAGAAAAGAAATGATACTCGGGTTGATGGTTATGGCCAAAATGTTGCAGCATAAGCCACAAGATGTGGGGTAATGAGCCTTCCTCATAACTTTCGTAATAGCCTAAAGGTTGCCACACAGTAGGCATCTACAAGATTTGGAAGCAGAGACCAATTAGAATTTCAATTGAAACCCATTAGGAACTCAGAAAAGGTGTTATGGTTATTGTGTCATGTTTGTCCAGCATACTATTATGCAATAGATTAACCTTATTTTGACATGTGGATACATAAATTTCTTGGTTAAAAACATGCCTAAGGATACCCTGGTTATACCCCACATTATGGTATAAGTTTTACAATTTTTAGACACATATATCAATCGTAATAAATTTCTAAACTAGATGATGCAGTTCTGAAACTACAGGTTGATCTGTACTGTTCAAATTTTTAACCCATTCTCCAAGCATGCAAAAATTCTAGGAAAAATGTTTGAGTCTCCTAATCAAGTTAGGTAGCTACTGGTAAATTGGCACAAATTTAGCTTTTATAAAATGGTCTATGAAAAAATGTGAAGGACGACTGCTACATGCTCTAAAATCTGCGCAGCATGGAGTTTTTGCAATTTTTAAAATACGATGCAAGCATGAAAAATTCGCATCAAAATTAGGACATGCTAAAGGCTTAATGCAGAGGCTTCACAAAATCGTGTGGCCTTTAAATGACAAGAAATATATGGTTAAAAACAATATCAATTCTATCCTGCCCCATTCTACCATTTTCTAGGCCATCGATAAAATTTTAAGTTTTGAATTCAACTTCAGAAAAGAAAAATCAGCCTTTATTTACTGAAAAGTTTTCAAACCTTTCAAGTAATAACTTGAATCGATTTGTTTCATTCGTTCCTTAGTCTTCTCTATGAGTTACTACTTTTTAACTCATGCATGTTCCAGTCCTATAGAGTAAGGTGGGTTTTAAAATCAAAACGAGATTTATATGAAAGAAATTTATCCAAAGAGGGATAAGAAGTAAGAATAGATTAGATTTTGCAAAAATATTTTAGTGAGGACAATGCCCTCTAAATATTTTCTTTTGAAGCCTTTGCTATCGTTCAGTCTTAAAAGGGTTCCTACAGTTGGTCTTGCTCTGATACCAATGCTGTCGAAAGCACTCCGAACCCCTTATTATATTAGAAGGATGAATAGAATATCTCAAATTCTTCCATCAAACATAATAAGACATTCAATGCCCTGAGAGAAAGATAAATAAGACCTTGCTGGGCCTTTAGCCTGCCAGTCAACTTTAGCCTGAGATGTGCCTGTCAAGCCACTCGATGACGGCAACCAGATGTGTTACACATTTAGGAGACTTGACACAAAATGGCTAAAGATCTACATTGTCTAAAATATCTTTAACTCATACTCATGTTTAGTATGTTTCTAGCAAAAGGAACACCCTAAACACTTTCATCCAAGCACATGATATATCTAACATAAGGAAGTCTAGGTTCTAAGTCTTAGCTAGGTTCTTACAACATAGTGCTTAGATACGTATGGCCGACCGGCCGAATAGTTAGGTTCACGGAAGCATTTTCTACCCAAAAGATCTTTTTTGCAACCGACTAGGGCAGACTCTAGTAAGAACCATCCTGGAAGAACGAATCATCCCCTGTGAAATCATCCTCCTTAGGAGTGACCTCACCTGCAACCAAGTCTAAGCATACAACAAAATAATATTTACAAAGCAAGTGTCAGTACAATAGATTATACTGGCAAGCACTAAACAAGCCTAATACTCTACATATAGGGCATATACAAGGTAAAGGTTACATTGTGTATTTTTAGCATAAAACAAATTTTGGTTTGCAATATCCATTTTCAAATTCAGATTTTCCTTCAATGAAATTTCAGCAAGCATATACTTAGCAAATGGGCATCGAAATAGATGGTAATCACATATAACTTGGCACCTTATTGCCTTCCATGGCAGCAAGGACATAATCCACAAATCGCATCACATTTTGAAGATTAAATTCAGCTTTTGGGAAGAATAAAACACAAGTCTATACTCATGACATATTTACACGCCACTCATAACCGCGAGCACGACTAATCTATTAGTTTTAACTCTGCAGAGTATGTATACTTTACAGAGCACAGCTTTTGGAATTACCTATCGCTTGCTTGTGCCATTTTAGTTTGTGTCCTTCCTTTGTCAAAGTTGGGTGATAATTTGACTAGCTTTAGTTACTTTTGTTGACTTTTGCCAGAGTTATATGCTTAGCCATGTGTAATTACCACTAGCTCATTAAATGGGATAATTACATTAGTTATTCTAGTATCTGAAACACCTGATCATGTTTTAGTTGTCATAATCCCTAACTAAAATATGACTTAATGGTGGGCTGTGGATGCATGATTTTGATTGTCGCACCCATGGCAATTAAGGACCGGTTCATGGAAAACCCTAGAGGACTAACATTGCTTACCACAAGCAAGAATGAGTAACTGCTGGACTTGTAGTGTAGCTCTTCCCTAGCTGACGTTCCCAGGCGAGGGTGGGCGTGATGGACTCGAGTCGGCCGGGGCGTACCGGTTGATCGGTTGCTGGATTCACCGCGACATGAGTGGGGTCTGCACATTGCCTTTCGAGGGGTGGGGGCGAAACCCGAGGTGTGGTGCGCTTGGTTAGGGGGAGTTATGTGAAGGGTCTTGTCACGATTTCTCCCTTTGCAGTATCGTGGCGATACTTTGGGACATGGCAATATGTGTGGAATCGTGTCTTATAGGTAAAGTTGCGCAGTTCTGATCAGAGTAAAACTATTCAAATAGTCGTGCCTGTGATTATGGGCGATCGACCAGATTAACTGTGATTAGTCCCTTGCTACTAAATAAATTGGCTTAATAATTTGGTTTAGTTCTGGTGGATGGTTGGGCTTGTTCAACGTGGTTGAAACGTTGTTCAGTGGAGGATTAATCTTGCCTTAATTAATTAATTATTTTACTTTTTAAACTATAAATGTTTACAACCGCTTTTCTGCAAATAGCCCCAAGCCTCCCTTTGTCTTCCCTTGCATGTCTGCATCATTTCTGTGGCTTGTGAAGTATGGTGGTTGTACTCAGCCTTGCAATTCTTTCCCCTTTCATAAGTGTAGTGCTTCTGAGTTGAAGACGGTGTTAGAGGACCAAGGCTTAGACCCCAGTTGAGTTTGCCTGTGGAGTGGAGCTGAAGCCCCGCTAGGATCGCCTTTTTTCGCTACTACTTTCTTTCGAGTGTGAGGACTAAGTGCCTCTTTCATAAGTATTTGTACGCTTTATTTTACGTTTGGATCTGTTTATTAATTTGTTATTTTGTGTACCCTGGTTGATTCCTGAACAGGGATTTAATACACAAAATAGTCTGAAAATTTGGGATAAATTTTTGGGCGTGACAATGGCCATCATTTAAAAGTTTTCCTTGAACCGGTCAGAATTAAAGATCAGGAGTTGGACATGGTAAATTTGATTGATTTCCATGTCTTGCATGAAATTTTCTCGAAGACTTCAGGGCTGGACCCAATCCAGCCCAAGCCCAATTATCCTGATTCTTGAACTTATATCATCCACGCACCCATCTCCAGTAAGGTAAGTTTAAGGTAAGCTTTCTTTCTTTCAAATCAATAAAGATTGAATAAAATAAAGTTCCCCGGTTTAGCCCACCGGTAGAACTACAATTTGTTTCCACTTGTTCTTTTGTTTCGAATAAAGTTCACAGGTACAAGAACAAGTGTGAGGTTGTCCCTCGGATGATTGAAGCAAAATCTCTCAAGAAACACCCACCACGAATTCTCCCGATGCAAAGGTTTGCAATTCCTAACCCTCTATTTCCCTCTTTCATAATTTTCAAAATTTCTAGCACTATGATTATGATCTTAAGCTGACAATCCATGCATTGATACGTGATTTATTTTGGTTGGTTCACATACATTTTATTCCTATGACATTCACTTGCTGTCTGTGAAATCATATATTTAGGGAAAGCATGTTATCTAAGTAATTGACGAATGAGATATAGTTTGGTAATGAGTAACTTTGTTCCATACTGCATAACATCCTTGGGTATTTTATTTTGAAAATTCAAAAAGTGTAGCTTTACAAACTCCTCGATGATGTTTTATTCCCACCAGAGCCATATGTCAATCTTCATGATAAAAACCTATACATATGCTGCTTGTAGTCATTTGGAGCTTGGTCAAATGGTTAGACCCTTACTAGATTCTTTTCATGATTTCATGATCAAAGTCTTGTGCATATCCACCATATAAATTGCTCTCCCTCTACACTAGAGGTTTACCAAGAATATCCCATTCACCACCATATGCAAAACATCTACTTCGGAAGTCTGCATCCACCATCATTCCTCCACCAAATAAAGATTCCAAATAATTATGGTTCTCCATCCTCCTATGCATGCCAAATAAGACATGAGCTAAAAGCATATATGAGAAAGTGATGGTAGAAAACCATAATGCTCACAAGAAAATAAATAAAATATTCTCGAGCATGATGAAAAAAGTGTTCTTAGCCATGTTCTCTCAATAAAAGATAGGGAGGAGAATCATACAAAAAGGAGTCACCAACCCATGTTTTCTCTTTCCATTTCTCCACTTACACACCCTTCCATATTTATGCACAAGCTTTATCATGGTTGCATGACTAGTATTCTTCTTGGATATACTCTTTGACTTTACAAAATATTTGATGAAAATATGTCTCATGATTTTCCCTACCTTGAGCCCCATATAAGCCTGATTAGAAATAGGAAAAAACATGTGAAGCAATGCCTTGGTGAGGAATCAAACACATGATTAACATGAGAGAATCATCCGAGGAGTAAAGCTATGTTTTTCCATTTTGAAAACCCAAGTGTCTTAAGCAGAAGGAAGGAAGATAACTCAAACCTAGACTATTCCATTCTTCAATAACCCAGGATAAGATGATAGACACATCCAGATTCACAGATATAGGTATGTTTTGGAATAACTTGTATGTCAGCATTGTACCAGAAGAAATCATTATCCACCTTAGTACTTAACCTTTACTCAAGGACGAGCAAAGGACTAAGTGTGGAGGAGCTTGTTGGTGGTCCTTAACTACTAAAATATGGCTATCAAAGCCTGCATAAAATGAATAAAAGATGAACATCAACATAGTGGTATGGTTATTTACTAATCCCTTCCACAAGTGTTGGTGAATATTTGTATGAAGGTGAATAATACATCAAAATAAAGTGAAAGCACGCTTTCGTGGCGAAAAAACATAACTTCGAGCAATCAACACTCGCCACGTCACCATCCCACGGATCGAAGGGCCCACAAGTCAGATGAAACCGACTTAAAGTGGGGCCAAACACCTGGAAACTGACCAAGGGGCCCACTTGTCATCCTCTAGCCAAATTCGGTGGCCAGAGGCAGTGGAGCTAGTTCGGCCGAACCAGACTTGACGCCTCCGTCTTTCTCCTTCCACATGGCACAATCTCAACCATCCCTAATGGCGGTTATACACATTTGGGGGTTGGGAACCGACTCTACAACCGTCGTTTGAATGCTATAAAGGGAAAGGGCATCACTTCAATCAACACAAACCACAAGAAGATCAAAGCTCCATTCCAAAGGTGTAGCTCTAGTTCTCTAGTGCTTAGAAAATAGGGTAGAGAGTGAGGGATAGTCCAGAGGAGTGCCGGGTATATCGGCACCAACCTCCGGTCTTGTACATCGACAGATGCTTATTCAATCAAGTAAGTGTTCGTGATTTACTATGGTCCCTTTCCTTTACTTAGAGTAATTACTTTACTACATTTACTTATGGATCATCGTCCATTCGTGGGTGCTCTAGTATAAGACCCTTGATGAAGATGGGTGTTCTTGGCCAAGATTAGAGTAGACGTGGTGTCTAGGCTAAAGTTTACCTTTGTTTGTCGTGTATTCCACGGTTATAGAGGTAGGCGGTAGGTGGTGACAGCCCTATCCGTCCTTTATAATCCTCCACGTTCAGGTACGTCGTAGAGCTTTAGGCCAAAGTCACTCAGCACACCGAGTGTAAGCCGACGCCTGAAGTAAGTAATTAGAGTAAGGCAATTACCATCTATTTAAAGCCACAACCATAGAAATCCTCTCTATAGCCTTGCCTACATATTTTTGGTGTCCTTGGATGAACCTGACCCTTAGATAATTCACACATGTTCCCAGTGAAATTCGATACACTGGAATACTCCCAAGTGGCTACAACGGTATTCCATACACTTGCGGATTAATCTGTGATTGTAAGAAATACCAACAGCATCCTTAGCTTAAAGGTTCGTGAGGGGTCTAGCGATTTGAGAAAAATCATTGATGAACCGTCAACAGAACCCCGCATGACCTAGAAAACTTTGGACTCCCTTCACATTGACAGGAGGTGGAAGTTTTTCTATGACATCTATTTTTGCTTTGTCCACCTCTATTCCTCTTTCGGACACAAGATGTCCAAGGACTATTCCTTCTCGGACCATGACATGGCACTTTTCCCAGGACCTCTTTCTTCACTACTTCTCTCATCGCATTATTTAACCTTCGTTGAGGTTCCCTAAATGGTGTAACAATTGGGTCTGTAGGGATGCGATGGGTGCAGAGAGCAGGACTTATCCCTTTGAGATCTTGGAGTGAGTAGCACAGAACAAATCGAATCAATGCTTTTCTAAGATGGAGATGAGTTTTGTAGTTTCTTCCTCAGAAAGCTTGTCACTAATGATGATAGGGGATTCCATATCTCCATGTAGAAAAGCGTATCGAAGGCCACATAGTAAGGGTTTAAGCTCTATCGGAGATCGTGATGGTGGTTCAGACTTGGGTAGCTCGATCGTCACCAGAATCATCCATTTCTTGGGTAAAGAGATGGGCTTCTTTCTCAAGGATGTATTCTGGGGGTTTAAAGGAGAAACCTCCATTACTTCCTCGATAGGTTCATACTCGGGAAGGGTTCAGCTATGGTGTTGTTGATAGCTCTAGAGATAGGAGTGGAAAACGCCTCTCTTCCAAGTTTAACGTCGAGGTTTCCTAGTGTCGGTGCATCTAAGAAAAGCTTTTCAAACGGATGCCCAATTAGAATGTCGAAGTCTAGGGCTTTGAACACGTGAAAATCTAGGATGGCCTTGAGGTTTTCATGCCTTATGGTCACATTTTGCAAAATCTCATAACTTTCTAAAAGATTTCTAGATGGGATTTGGAAATGCTTGTTGGTCTGGGTCAAAGGTTTATCACCCAGAAGTGTGAACGCAAAGGAATCAGATATGATATTTGCCCCGACGATGGGATTGTAAAGGACCTCAACTGGAGTTTCCCATATGTCGCAATGAGTGGTTGACGAAGGTGAGCTAATCCGAATTGCTTCAAACAAAAGCTCACACTCTTTCAACCACTCATGGCTCGTAATGTACGTTAACCCATTCACAGTCTCCCTAAGGAATTCATCCTAGAGAGGCACAGGAGGAGCAACCGGAACTGGCGGTCTCTTTTTTGCAAAATAAATTCGAGGTATTTCCATAATCTTCAAATAGACCGTCCTCAAATATGAAAGGAAACTCCGAAGGTTGAATTTCTTATTCCTTTGATGTTTGTGGTTCAAGCGAGGATTCAACGGGCGGATCATGAGATGTATAGGATAAAGGATCAAATTCGACTTGTGATGGGTCCTCGTTGCTCGCCTTGACTTCTTCGGATGGAGGTTCATGTTAATCTTTGACGAAGGAAGTGTTTTCAAAGATATGATTTAGGATCTCTCTTCCTTTCGTCCGAGTTTTTTGTGAGAAAGAATCGCTGGCTGAGATGTCAAGGTATAGGACAAATTCCTTGCCAAGACCTGACCAAAAATATTGTAAAAACACATGATCGGGTAAAGACAAGTCAGCGCCGGTTTGAATTAGCATTAAGAACCTAGCCCAGGCTGCACCTATGATTTCCTTCTCATTCTGCTGAAAGCTGAGATCTTCTATTCGCAGAGATGTGATGCCGGATAGCACAAAGAAAACGAGACACAATCTATCTCTATGTTTCTCCAAATGACCATTCGCATTCCCTACAATAAGAGTGTATCGTTGCGTTGCCCTCCCAGTGAGAGAAAAGGGAAACAACTTTCACTTCAAGGTTTCTTGCATCACGCCTAGAATCATCAAGAATGAACACAATTGCTCAAACTCTCGTAGATGATGGCATGAATTTTCATTGTCGCGTCTCAAGAAGGATTGCTCCCGAGCCATGACTATAAAGCCAGGGCGGAGTTCATAGCCAGATGAAAGAATTGGCGTAGAAGATGATGGTGACTCATAGAGCTCCATAATCTAAAAAGAAAAATTAAAAAGATATGAGGATGACCTAGGCTCTAAGATAAAATAACAATCATTTCACAACACGACACTAGAAATGCTTGTTGGTAGTTCTTATGATCATAGATTAATCCGCAAGCACACGGAATACCGTTATAGCACTTCACCCGGGAATATTCCAAGGTACCAAATTCACAAGGAACGTGTATGGATTATCTAAGGGTCAGGTTCATCCAAGTACACCAAGAATTTATAGGCAAGGGTATAGAGAGGATTTCTATGGTTGTAGCTTTAGATATAGATGGTAATTGCTTTACTCTATTTACTTATTTTGGACGCCGGCTTATAGCCGGTCTGCTGAGTGACTCCGGCCTAAAGCTCTATGATATACCCGAACGTGGAGGATTACAAAGGACGGATAGGGCTCACCACCTACCGCCTACCTCTATAACACGTTGAGTACACGACAAACAAAGGTAAACCCTAGCTTAGACACCACGTCTATGGTATTGATTATTACTCTAGTCTTGGCCAATAACTCTCATCTTCATCAGGAGTCTTAGACTAGAGCACCCATGAATGGACGATGATCTCGTATGTAAATGAAGTAAACTAATTACTCAACGAAAAGGAATGCAACCATAGAAAATCATGAACACTTACTTGATTCAATAAGCATCCGTTGAGGTACAAGATCGGAGGTCGGTGCCGAGATACTCGGCACTCCTCCAGACTACCCCTCACTCTCTTCCCTACTTTCTAAGCACTAGAGAACAAGGGCTACGCCTTTGGAATGGAGTTTTGATCTTCTTGTGTTGTGCGTTTGATGAAGTGAAGCTCCCTCCTTTTATAGCCTTCATATGGCGATAGATAATACCCTCCAAACGTGCATAACCGTCATTAGGAATGGCTGAGGAGTCACCACGTGGAAGGAGGGAGCCGGGGCCACCAAGTTTGGTTTGGCTGAACCTTGACCACCGCCTCTGGCCAGAAGATGATAGGTGGGCCCCTTGGTCGGTTGCTGGGTGCGTGGCCCCACTTTGAGTCAGTTTCTTATGACTTGTGGGCCCTTCAATCCATGGGATGCTGACGTGACGAGCATCGATTGGTTGGAGTTGGGTTTCTTCGCCACGTAAGTGTGCTTTCACTTCATTTCAGTGTATTGATCACCTGCATACATACATTCACCAACACTGGTGGAACGGATTAGTAAATAACCCTATTGTTATGTTGATATTCATCTTTTATTCATTTTATGCAGGGCTTGACAGTCGGATTTGGCATCTAAGCACCGTCACTAGAGCCTCGATGATATCAGGATTTAGAGAACTGTGAAAAGGGCCAAGAACACGACCGCCATCACTAAACGCTGATTCTGAAGCAGCGGTAGAGATTTGAACAGCCGATACATCATGAACATGTGTTGAGAGGACATGGAAGTTCAGTTGGTTGCTCTTCCACCATGACATTATGTCAAATTCTGCACCTTCACCTATTGGATCAACCCAATGAATTGACTTCTCTTTCATGTAGACCTCCAATTCATCTATTTCCACTTCTTTAGTTCCACCTTCATCATCACCCATGAAGTCCTCAATGTCATGAAGACCCAAATTAGTATTACCATATTGCTGAGAATTTCTATTTGGTCCTACAGTAGTAGGTTTTGAAGATTTAGTTGCAATACAACTCTTGTAAGACTAGAACAATTTCTTAACAACATCCAAGACATGCTGAAATTCTTTTTCACAAGTACACTTGTCAAGGTAGATCTTGTTTAGAAAATATTTCACTAGCCGTTGCTTATATCTAGGATTAAGAAACCAAGCCACAACAAGAGCTATGTTGGACTTCTCCCAATATTTGTTATATTTGGTTTCCATGACCATGGCCATAGAAGCAATAGAGACATTAGCACTTTCACATCATTCTTGAAGTGCTAACTAAATCTCACATAACATCCACCAAAACAACAAGTTTGCTGTTGGATACAAACAACCAAAAAAAATATGGTGGCATCATTGAATGGCTCCAAATAGTTGCAAAGTGATTCTGCCATATCCCATTCACCAGCACTTCGAGCACACCTTTGATATCTACCCTCATTTATGAACAAAAGCTTTTCAAAAGCCCTCCTGTAGTAAATAGCATGTTTCAACATGTCATAAGTTGAGCTCCACCTTGTAGGCACATCAAATGGAAGCCCAGATTTGTTATCCAAGTCACATTATGTTGCTCACTTCTGAAAATCCACCCATTGCAATTTAGAATTCGTTACATTACCAATAGTAGACCTAATATTCTCAACTGTATGTGCAATGATTTTCAATCCATCTTGGGCCACAAGATTTAATATGTGACATAAACATCTCACATGAGAGAAAGCACCATCACATATCAATGGAGGTACCTTACCAATGTTATAAAGCTCATTAAGCTCTATCACAACTTCTCTAGCACATTTATCATATGATGAAGCATTGTCTAGTGCGAGAACAAACATTTTTTCTCAATATTCATAGACATTATTCCCTTGACAAATGCATTTGCTATCCTAGTTCCCCATCAATATGAATGAACCTGAGTATTCTCTTAGGAATTTGTCAAACGAACCACACTTCTTCGTAGACGTCAGGAGTCCATTGATGAAAAGGGGCTGGGGAAAGCTTGAACCCAAGTCCTATAGTGATGGACATAAGCGCAATTGAAATTCCTGGGGAGTTATACATGCATCAACCAATTTTCATCAATCCAATGAGCTGTGATGCACATATAAGCTTTATTCTGATTTGATGTTCACATATCCATGGTTGTAGAAATTCTAGTAGAAACAGATTTTAGTTAATCATACAACACTTTCTTTCTAGCCTCAAAGAACTGTAGTATCTCTTTCTTAGTGATAATGCAAGACTTGAATGCAAAACTAGGCCGAAGAGACATGATGAATTCAAGAAAAAACACATGCTCTATCATACAGAATGGATATTCATGAATAATAAGAGTTGTATAGAACTATTCCAAGCTAACTTCAGGATCAGACCAGAAAGTCTGAACTTCACCTTGCGACGCAAGTTCCTGCTGACCTTGTTTCGGTGAGTGAATACAGTTCAAATGATTCCGTAAGTGCTTTGTGCCATTTACTGTCTCTTCATCAAACACTCTACCACAATTTTTTGCATTTTTCTTTACGTTGCTCCTCTACCACACTAGAAACTTTATTCTTGACCTTATCAGTGTACTTACAGAAATGATCCCAAACCTTCAAGGTACACTTCTTTTGCCTCTTCGCTGCAGGTTCAACTTTCTCCTGTGAATTTCCCATCATCTTCATCAAGAATTAAAACAGGATTTGCACCTCCACTTCCACCTCTAGTGGCCATGGTTGCCACATGTGGCACCAATGCACTTGATGCCAATGCCGAGTGACCAGTACCAACTGCTGGGGTACCAGCTGGTGATGCACCTGTGCTAGCACCAACACTGATGCTTGCACCACCACTAGGCATATTAACCTTACAAACGAACAACAAAAGTAAGTATGAGTAAAAACTATTCTCCTAGTGTGATATTGAGCATGAGCAATTGAGGAAGGGCAATGAACAATCGATATTTACCTGAGCTATGATGACCGATGAGTTGCCAACTTCTTGAGGAGATGAGGATGGTGGAGATGGCCTTCGGTCTTAGCCTCTTAGGTTGCCAGCGAAGGAAGCGAGGGGGCTGCTGGGATAGAGAGAGATGCAATAGGTGTTCGGCGAGGCGACGACAATGACCGACGCAGGCCATGCAGCTGTAGTGGCGATCGACGCAGTGGGAGGCGGCACGACGGGCTCAAGCCGCATCAACGGCGTCGACAACAGCAACAGGGGCTCGACGGGCATAGCCGCACAGGGGCGCGACGACGGTGACGCGTCTCTTGAGTCTCTCTCGCCTCTCCCTCTCGGTCTCTATCATCTCTCTCCTATTCCTATTTTCTAGGGTTAGTCCATACTAGTCTTTGGGCTAGTGGGTTGTTGGGCCTGGTGGTGATGGTTAGTGGACTTGTGGTGGTTGGCCTTTTGGCTAGGCCTATATCATATAATATGGGTAATATCCGTATATTTAACCAAGTAATATCCGTATTTTTTTACTAGATAATCCCCCTATCCATCGGATACAACACTTCGGAACCCTATCTCATATCTGTCAAGAAAAACCTGTATTCGGACCCGATATCCATGAGAAGTCCTGGGTATCCAAATTTCTTACCCAAATTTGTCCTGAAATAATGTGGCCGGATGGGTGGTCGGGAAATACCCGCGCCGTTTCCACCCCTAGGTCAAGCGATAAGCAGGCCTCAAGAAGCCCCTGAGTATAGCTATCGCAACATTGCCGTGGGTCCCTGACAATTTCACTCTTCATTGTTGTGTTGTCCATTTCTTGAAGCTTGTGTTCTTTGCCTATCTTTTGCCACTCATCAGTGTGATGGATGCTATGTTCATACTTTCTCCATTCCTAATTGATTATCATATTAATGGGTGCATCAAAACCAAGAAAACTAATAACTCTTCTATATTACATTTACTCCGGCAACACCTCGATGCATGCACCATCCACTGCTGGAGAACCCCACAATAGTCTTGGTTCGTAACCCTCTATAGTCTCGGTTCTCGAATCAGGACTACAAAAGCGGGACTAAAGATCAACATCTTTAGTCCCAGGTGAAATAACCGAGACTAAAGATGGCGGAGCCAGCCACGTGGTGCCGCCATCTTTAGTCCCGGTTGTTGTTACCAGCCGAGACTAAAGGTTTTTTTATTTTTTTAAATTTGCTCCTGCTGCTTGTTTATATATTATGCTCTGACATCTCCTAATGTTTTTTATTGTATTTTTGCTGCGGAAATCAAATTCACATATCAAAATAACATCCTCAAATCTCCTCCACATCACAAATTCACATATCACATATCACTGCCGCCATCTTCTTGTGGAGGGAATGGCGCCACCGCCATCTCCTTCCCTTCCACCGTCGTCGCTGGAATGAGAGAGAGAGAGCTAAGAGAGGGAGAGAGAGCTGAGAGAGCTAAATGTTGGACCAGTGGAGAAGACGATGCGCATCAGAATATATATAACCTTGGATCTTTAGTCCCGGTTGGTGACGAAACTAAAGATATATTAGTCTCGGTTGGTGACGCCAACCGGGACCAAAGATCCAATTTTTAGTCTTGGCTGGTGGCACCAACCGGGACTAAAGATATTTTTCCGCTATTTCTAATTCATCTTTAGTCCCGGTTGGTGGCACCAACCGAGACTAAATATAATTTTTCGCTATTCTCAATTCATCTTTAGTCCCGGTTGTAGCCACAAACTGGGACTAAATATAATTTCCCGCTATTTTCCAAATTTTTTTTGTCCTGGCTAGGGTTAGGAACAAAAAATTAAATAATTCATCAAATAAATATAGGTCTAAAAGAATAATAAGTAATGCATTAAAATTTAATCAAATAGAGGTAATCCTAGACATTGCACCTCTCTATGTGCTTCTCTAGATATTGTTCCTTTTTGTCCCTTTCTATTTTTCTTTTCATCTACTGTTGACCAAGACAGGAAAAATTCGACTTTTTCTTTTTATTTTTTAATATTTTTTCTTGACTTAGGAGCACACGAGAGGTAACCACAAAAAATTTGAGCCTAAACAAATGAAAATACGTGGCCTGTGAAAAATTCAGAAGACGCGCTCATAATTAAAAAAAAGCTTCCGGGCTCAAAAAGGCAATCTTCTGAGCCGTTTTGGGGAAAATAAAATCACCGAACACGGCAAACTACGGATAAACGCATCCGAAATTTTTTTCTCATCGATTTTCATATATGGAACGCCTCGACGGAGTCCGTATGCGAAAGTTATGGCCGTTTTAAAACCGATTCCAAGTTAGAGGATGAAACAGAACAATGCACGCTTCGTCTTCAATCATCCACCCCCCACACAACACCACCCCTTTTCACTTTCGGACATTTTAATCATGCAATAAGTTAATTTTATTCCTTTACAATAAAATCATGTAGTTAAAAAACACCTTTCTTCACTTTAGATCCCGGTTGGTAAGATCATTTAGATTTTTAGTCCCTAGTTGGTAACACCAACCGTAACAAAAGATAAGATCTTTAGCAGTTGGTATTACCAACCGGGACTAAAGATCATTTAGTTTTTTACTCCCGGTTTGTAACACCAACCAGGACAAAAGATGGAATCTTTAGTCCCGGTTAGTGTTACAAACATGACCGTCGGTCTGATAGATTCTGACAAGAATCTAACCGAGACTAAAAATGATCTTTACTCTCGATTTATAACACCAACCGGGACTAAAAATCCTAAAGAGCTGGTGTCTTTTTAAACCAGGACTAAAAATGTTTTCTAGTCTCGGTTCTAATATTTAGACTCGGTTCCTATAGAAACCAGAACAATTGTGGATGTTGACATATCAACCAAAGATCGTTTCCCCAATAATGATCCTCACTATTTTTTAGCTAATAACAAATTAAAATATTGCCTGCATCGTATAATTCCATGTTTGTATGTGTACGGGGGAATTCCAATTCTCCTTTTATATACTATGTGGTTAATCTTTAATATATTTATGAGCCTAAAAAAAATCAGGGGCGATGTGGACCTGCCCCGGCCCCCCTGTGTACCTAAACGTTAACGCCGATCTAGTTTAGTAGATCTCCAACGTGCCAGATGAGATGGGATTGGGATGGGTTGGGGCAAACATGTTGTGATATAGTATTAGCACATGTAACCACCATCCATCTCTCTAGGTTTGGACCAACTAAAGATGCCGCAATTATGCAGCCGGTAGTCCAGTCCCTACCGTACCACCGTGTTGCACGATCCGTCCATCAATGTTCATCGATTCGATCGTTCGTGAACGCGCGCATGTTGTCCTCGTGCCAAATGCGGGCGCGCCATGGCCGGTGCGCCCAGAGATGTGACAGAAAAACAACAACGACCTCAAACACGCCGGTCGTCCCACCTGACCTAACCAAGGCCTGAACCCTGGTTAAATAATGGCCAGCCAGCGCAGTGCTGCGCCACCGCACCACGCTACTCGCTACCACTGCGGCATCACCAATCACAGAGCAAAAGTATAGGGAGGAGCAAGCTACTAGTAGTAGTACTAGTCCAAGAAACCAACAGCTTGATTGACCATGGCCACCGCCGCCCCCTCGCGCGTCTCCGTCCGGGCCGCGGCGCCCGGACAAGCTGGGGGCTTCGCCAAGATCCGCCCGCAGGTGGTGGCAGCGGCGGCGAGGTCGGCCGGGGTGAGCGGCCGCAGGGCCAGGAGCGGCGCCGTCGTCCGGGCGTCGCTGTTCTCGCCGAAGCCAGCGGCGCCCAAGGACGCGAGGCCGGCCAAGGTGCAGGAGATGTACGTGTACGAGATCAACGAGCGCGACCGCGAGAGCCCCGCCTACCTCCGCCTCAGCGCCAAGCAGACGGAGAACGCCCTCGGCGATCTCGTCCCCTTCACCAACAAGGTTCGTTACCTAGTCCACTAGCTTCTTCCTCCTCCGCTCGGTCGCGGCTGTGCTGAGAGCTGTTCCCCTGCTTGCCTCGGGTTCTTGCAGGTGTACAGCGGCAGCCTGGACAAGCGGCTGGGGATCTCGGCGGGGATCTGCATCCTGATCCAGCACGTGCCGGAGCGCAACGGCGACCGCTACGAGGCCATCTACAGCTTCTACTTCGGCGACTACGGCCACATCTCCGTGCAGGGCCCGTACCTCACCTACGAGGAGTCCTACCTCGCCGTCACCGGCGGCTCCGGCGTCTTCGAGGGCGCCTACGGCCAGGTCAAGCTCAACCAGATCGTCTTCCCCTTCAAGATCTTTTACACCTTCTACCTCAAGGGCATCCCCGACCTGCCGCGGGAGCTGCTCTGCACGCCCGTCCCGCCGTCCCCGACCGTCGAGCCAACGCCGGCCGCCAAGGCCACCGAGCCCCACGCCTGCCTCAACAACTTCACCAACTAGCTCAACCCGTTGCACATCACTTCCGTCTCACTTTCAATTACTACTTCTCTACTCGTCAATAATTCAGGGAGATGCAGATCGAGCTGTCTGATTAGTAGTTAGTACGTGTTAATGGCGACGTGTACTGTGTGTATCACTGATGAGGAATCGAGGACGAGATATTTCTTTCCTCCCTGCGATGAACTGATCCGAACAAGAAAGAGGCTTCTTGGTAGGTGGATTGGAATATCGAAATGATATGATTCTGATCCGCAACCACAGCGACCGCCGCTGTGGAGAGCTCATGCTGTTTGTTTGTTTGGATACTACTGCTGAAATATACTCCAGCTCATGTCCACGTGTATGTTTTTCTGCTATTATTTTTTCTCCTGAAAATAAAATATATAACAACGTGCATTGGCATGATGTGAAATCCAAAGTGATAAGGACAAATGAAACCGCCTTAGGACCGACGGTCACGCAGATGCTCAATGTTAGACGCCGTTCAGGCAAGGCACGTTATTAGACAGCAAAGGCAGAGGACATGAGGGGCATGTCTTAGGTCAAGCTCAATGTTATGGGAGAAACAGAATGCCTTTTACATTGTTTATTATTAGGAGCCGACTATCACAGGGTAGTAAAGGCAAAGAGTTCCATTAGCAAAAACACGACTTTCGGATCATGAAGCATTAAAGTTTTCATCGGGAGTTAGACAAGTTTAAATAGAAAATATATATGATGGGTATGTTTTCTAGAGGACTACATTCCAATATGTGTGATTTAGAACATGAAATTTACTGATCGGTATACCCTTCGTCCCAGAAAATACCAACTCGAACCTCGACAAATGTTTGATCGGTATATCCTTCGTCCTATAAAATACCAACTTCTATAAACGAACCTCGACAAATGTTTGTTCAGTTTCGTCCATGTTAGTTGTGCTTTTGGATCATGAAGCATTAAAGTTCATCTGGAATTAGACAAGTTTAAATAGAAAATATATACGATGGGCAAGTTTTCTACAGGAATATATTCCAACTAGAAGGGAATCGCTGCGCACAACTGTGACCACAAATTACCAGAAATACCATTATACCAAGCCTGTAACTTTTATAAGGGGATGAATCAAAATATTTCGGCACGGGACCGATTACTAATTCAGATTACAAATTAAAAGGAAGGGTTTTATAATAGCTCAATAAGTAAAAAGTTAATATGGCAGTTAAACTGTCTCCATCATAAGACTAACAAAGTATCGGCTACACGCCATGTATCCAGGTATGATTTAGCAATATTATTGAAAATATATAGTAACTAAGAGCTTCAAGCAGCATAAACTCAAACGGATATGAAAATGATCTTATTTTATTTCTTTGTATGCTCATCTCTTCCTTTTTTTTTCTGAAAAGAAGAGGTATGGCCATGTCATAACTTGAACAAATATACCGTACAAATAATGACTCTATAGTGTGGTTCCTCATTAGTTTCTTTGAAACATCCTCCCAGCTGACTCTACTACTTCATAAAGAATATAGCAGCTCAATAGTAAGCACCCATTATTTGACACAACAATTAGCCATCACTTCTCCGTATCTGAGTAAGTACATTTCTACAATCCGGCATGAAGAGAAGAATTTGGATGCCACAGTGACTAATCGTATACATTTAAAAAAGTAACAAAAAGGAACAATTAAGAAGAATGCATTAACCTTATTTTAGCTAGATGCAATTGCCATTGGCTCAAAACACTAACTTGCCCATATCAGCAATAACTAGATTATGGAAAATATATGATTGTCAACTCATCATATGAATAAACTATGAGAGATAGAGCATAGAGGCACACATTCAACTAACATGGAATTGTCCATTAAGTTTGAACCACAAGACTGGTCTCCAAATTGCTCAGTATTGGAGAGCACAAAACATTAAGGACAGCCATGAGCCCATGATGTTAAAAATGATCAATTGATAGCCTATTTTGAATGAACAAAATTCCTATCTGTGTACACTCATATTCATCACTCAGACTTGGATAATGAAAAAACTTGGCCAGCAAAGTAAGATGCTGATATATCTAATTTCCGCCAAGTGGTTGATGCTTTCACAACCCAAAAGTACAAGCCAATGTGTACCATCACCATTGAGTTTAAGCCAAAAAAAAGAACAGAAAGAAAGCACCCACCAGACTACTTTCAGGCACTAATAATACTTACTGTGAAAAAATTATATATTAAGACTTTCCCACAGCATTGTGCAGCAACAGTAGCACAAACCTCTCTTTGCGGATGGAGGAGCATGTGCAATCTATATGCTTGAAATCGTATTGAGCTAAGATCAGTATTCAGTGAATATTTAGTTCAGGAGTTATTCTCATTTGAGAGGACAATGCCGTAGAAGTCAAATTCTGTGAAACGGCTAAAATGACATGAAAATGTATGCCAAATAATCATGCCTCTGACCTCACAAGAAGCAATTATTATAGGTCTAATTTTTTGGACTATGCATTTGCCAACAAAACCATTAGACTATAGGGGCATAACATACCTTGGTTCTTCTTGTCTTATCTGCACCATTGACAAGCAATATCTTTGCTATATATCTATTTCTACTCTGTATAGCTAAATGCAACGGTGTCCATCCATCCTGCATGAAAGGAAAATTTATACAAGAAAAATCAGCGACTGAAAAAGGTTGAACTAATAAGAAAAAAGATGCACCATAGCACATTACATTATCAGTAGAATTGACATCAACCCTGTTCTTGATCAACAACTGCACAGTTTACAGGGCACCAACTTGAACTGCATAATGTAATGGCGCGGCTCCATCCTGCAAATTGGACTGGATTAATTCAAGGGCCAACATGACAAAAAAAATCTCAAATTAGAGATTCCAATGTCAGAGGCCCTAACATCGCAAAGTTTACTATATTCCACATATTACTACAAAACACACGATTCACAGAGAGATTGTAGCCTTGTAGATTACCCTGTCTCTGTCATGAGGATTTGCCCCGCTCCTCATGAGATGGCTAATGACAGCCTCCTTTTTGCCTATCATCGCCATGAAAAGGGGGTGAAACCATCCTGTATCATCAACAATCCCAAAATTAACACCAGCATCCAAGCCAAGGGTTTTTCATAGTCACCAAAACAGAAAATCATGAACATTTTTTTCAGCATGTCATTTAAAAAGAACATACTTTGTCAAGTAAATTGATATCGACGCCACTATCGAGCAGCCGGTCCATGAGAGGTATCTGCACCGCCAACACGTAATTATGAAGTGGATGCCATTTCGGCTGCACCAAACAATGCAATCTCAGGAATTGGGGAACAGCCAAAAAATCAACGGTCCGTGCATTTCCTTAATCAAGATTTTGTAGCATTGTAGTAACAAATGTGTGACACACCAAAAGATTATCTGTTATCGGACACTTATTCATGATATATTTGGTGATATCCGCTGTCTCGTTCTGATCCAAGATAGCCACTTCTTCAGGCGTCAAGAGAAGCTCGATTTCTGGACAAAGAAAAATTTTACACGATCACGTGTCGAAATGAGAAATGAAAAAGAAAATGGGAGATTTGTCTAGTGCACAGATGAACCAATACCTCCTCGAAGCTCCTGTTCTTCTCGCTGCTCTTGCCGCCGCACGGCATCGAGCCTGGAGAACAGCGAGGGGGAAGGAAACGAGGAGAAGCTGCTCCTCCGCTCGGTGGTTTCCTGCTGCTCGGTCTCGGCCTCATCCCCATCCTCGTCGTCGCTCCCAAAGCCATCGTCCGGCTCGTACCAGAACACGTCGCCGTCGGAAGGGAGCGCGGCGCATGGTGTCGGCCGGGGGCCAACCGAGAGAAGCAGCGGAGGGGAAGGGTGGCGCTGGAAAGTGGGAGGCAGGAAGAGCGCACGCGGGGTGGCACAAAGCCGACGAGGTCGAGGAGGAGGTGGCCGCCGTCGCCGGCGCCCATGGGAGCATCGCGTGTCTTGGGGAGGAGGAGATCTTCGTCTTGGTGCTCTTATCGTGAAAGAGGAGTGATGAGCTGGAAGGTGGATTTGAGGTTTTGGGTTTTCTACTTCGGCCCATCTTTTTAGCAGACTCCGGTCGGGAAAAGAGAGGAAGGTGCGGGAGGGAGGCCGAGCGGCGTTGCCGGAGCCCGCGCGAGGTGTATCTGTATTGTTATTTGATACGGTATAAAATCTATATCTATAATCTATAACTTATTTATAACTCTAGTATAACTATTTATAAAACAAGTAGTGTTTTTATCCAAAATTTTGTTTTATCTTACTATTTTGCAGAAAATCCCATGAGTTTTTACTAAATTAATACGCAGTCACGATGCTAAAAAGAAAGGGAAGGTTTGGATGAAAAAAGACCTGCGTCCCTCCCTCCCGTCCACATCCACGCCGCGCCCCGCGTCGCGCCCATGCCACACCTGTGCTCCTCCTTCCAATCGCTACTCGGAGCTCCCGCGCCATGCATGTGCCCCTCCCTCCCGTCCCTATCTCGCCGCGTCTCGACTTCACCCATTGTAACGCATGGGCACAATTGCTATAACTATCTATAAAGCAAGTAGTGTTTCTACCCAAAATTTTGTTCTACCTGACTATTTTGCAGAAAACGCCTTGAGTTTTTCCAAAATTAACCCACAGTTAGGGGTGGATACCAGCTCGACTCAGCTCAGCTCAGCTTGGCTCGGTAGAGAGCCGAGCCAGGAGGCTGGATCGGCTCGGCTCGTGAGCCGGCTCGAGCCAGCTCGTTTAGCTAGCGAGTCACTTTAAACAGTGCAATTTTTGTACAAATTACATTTTATTTTTTTAGTCTATTAAACATGTAAATATACAATTGAAAAAAGTAAAAAGTGATATATTAAGTCCATAATTAACATAATAACACTTGTCCATCGACAATTATCCATGCAAATGTAATGATGCAACTAGATTATATATTATTACTATTATAATCTAAAACATTAGATCTATATTGACCATCACAAAATCATAAAAATTATTGATTTATTGCCACATCAACAACAAAACAAGCAAAAGAATAGCAAAACAAGAACATTAGGCCCTGCTTTGTACATTGCATCTGGCTTGTTGAGCTCACGAGCAGCTCGCGAGCTGACTCGAGCTGGCTTGTTATAACTAACGAGATAAACCCTTGGCGTAGCTCGTTAGCATTTCTCAACGAGTCGAGCCGAGCCAACCACGAGCCGAACAAGCTAGCGAGCCACGAGTATTTCCTCAGCCTTACCCGCAGTCCCAATGCTAAAAAGAAAGGGAGGGTTTGGATGAAAAAAGACCCCCTTCGCCCCTCCCTCCTGTCCCCATCTGCGCCGCGCCCCGTCGCGACTGTGCTCCTCCCTCCCATCGCTGCTCGGAGCTCTCGTGCCCCTCCGTGCCGTCCCCATCCGCGTCGCGCCTCGACTTCACCCGTTGCAACGCACGGGCACAATTGCTAGATATCTATAAAGTAAGTAGTGTTTTCGCCAAAATTTTGTTCTGCGTGGCTATTTTGTAGAAACCCTTTGAGTTTTTATAAAATTAACTCACAATCCACTCGACTATTTTGTAGAAAACCCCTTGAGTGTTTATAAAATTAACCTGCAGTTCGCCTGACTATTTTGCAGAAAACCCCTTAAGTGTTTATAAAATTAACCCGCAGTCCATCTGGCTATCTTGTAGAAAACCCCTTGAGTGTTTATAAAATTAACCAGCAGTCTGTCTGACTATTTTGCAGAAAACCCCTTGAGTGTTTATAAAATTAACCTGCAGTCTAATGCTGAAATAGGCCTCAGGTGAAGATATAAAGAAAAAATATAAATTGAAATTAGATGAGACTTCAACTTTGAAAAATTATGATAAAATAAAATAACGCCCGTTGCAACGCACGGGCATATTTACTAGTAAATTTATAAGCACATAACTACTGCTCTAACATTTCACTCAAAATATTTCAAAATATGTCGTATTTGTTTTTTTTACAGGAAAGACGACCGTGTAAAAAGTGACCCTTTTGGTTTCCGATGGGTTGCCTCCAAAGTCTTTCAAAACTATGTTGGTCTTGATGAGGTCGTCAGAACTCTTGCCCAATTTTTTGAATGTAGCATAGGGCATTAGGTTCACGACAACTCCTGCATCGACCAACATCTTGGACATCGGCTTGCCATTGACAAACCCTTTAACATAAAGTGGCTTTAGATGCCGATGCCCTGTCTCCTCTGGTTTTTCGAAGATAGCTTGCTCCAGGGACAAAATTAACTTGGCCAAGGACTCCTCAACCACATCTGTATCGCCCTGAGCTGCTTCGTACTCGGCTGGCAGCACAAAAATCAAGTTGACCGATGTAGAGACCACAACTTTTTCCTTGGCCAGTCTCTACGCTTTGTCGGCTTGCACTTCATCGGCTGAGAGCACCTTGCTCTTAACACGCCACTCTTTCCTAGGGCATTGTTGCTCCTTCTTCTTCAACCGATGGTCGATTTTGGCTTGAACCTCCTGCAGCCGACCCCTGCTCTTCATCCGTTGCACCCTCCTTTTCTGAGTCTTAGTAAAGGTGTCAGAAGGGCACCATTGCGGGTTTATGGTCTCGTCTTCATCTTCATCATCATCTTGCAAGAAATCTTGATGAATCAGACCCAACATCTGGTGAACTGGGAGTTTCTTCTGTGGCAGCCGATTTCTCTTAGAATGAAATCGGCTAGACTCTCCAGCATAGTTGCCACCACGATCACTG
Source organism: Oryza australiensis (assembly GCA_019925245.2). Lineage (NCBI taxonomy): Eukaryota > Viridiplantae > Streptophyta > Magnoliopsida > Poales > Poaceae > Oryza > Oryza australiensis. The sequence goes on from JAIFGZ020000126.1 coordinate 2,161,976, forward strand.
CAAGCTAAACAGTCTTCAATTGATGGCAGCCTCATCCCCTCGTTCTAGAAAAATCAGAAAAATTCACAGCCCCAATGAGGGTCAAAGTTGTCATCTTCTTTCTGCCTGTCATATTATCTCTGGGACCTGTTGATGATCCTGGCAGAATTAGGCTACCGATAATCCCTCCTATCGGCTACTTTACCACTTGTGTGAACCATGTTGACAGGGAAAGGATTGCCATCAACTTTTATTGGCTTCTTCGGGTCTTCAAATTTGATTTTTCCTGCCTCGATAGCCGATTGGATCTGCTGTCTAAAGACTTTACAATCATTAGTGCTGTGAGATCCAGTGTTGTGCCACTTGCAATATTTCCTCTTTTTTAGTTACTCAGCCAATGGAATCACGTGACCGACTGGTAGCTGAATTTGCTTCTCCCGAAGTAGCAGATCAAAAATTTTGTAGCCTTGGTGATGTCGAAATCATATTTTTTTCTTTGGCCATATTCTTGACCCTTTGGCATGTAATAACTTTCTTGTTCCTGGCCCAATCGGCTGCTACCACTTTGGAGTCACTGTCCTCTTCTGATTCAGAAGAATATGCAACATGGTTAATCTTCTTGAGAGGTTTCCTGGCCTCTTGGAATCTCTGTTCATGTGTTGATACTTTCTAGGCCAAGTGAGCTAAACTTTCGAAGTCCTGAGCCAAAAACCTTTCCCTTATCAGTGTTAACAGACCGTAGAAAGCGAGATCAGCTAGCTAGGAGTCTGACATAACAAGGCTATAACATCTGTTCCTCATGTCCCTGAATCTTTGAATGTAGTCTTGGACAGATTCGTCGTGCTTATGCCTGATAGCTATCAGATCAGATAGTTTCATCTCATGAATACCGCTGTAGAAGTATCTGTGAAACTATTTCTCTAGATCGGCCTAGCTTTGCACATAATTGTAAGGTAGAGAAGAAAACCAGGTAAAAGCCGATCCAGAGAGAGATAGAGGGAATAACCTAACCCTCAGGGCGTCAGTAGCCAATGCCTCACCACATTGAGCTAAGAATCGGCTAACATGTTCATATGTAGAGACATTATCTTGCCCTAAGAATTTGGAGAAGTCTTGCACTTTGCATCGGCTAGGCAGTGGAACCCTCTCAAAGTATTCTGGATACGGGTACCGATACATGTTGCCTGTGTCATTGGGCTTGAGGCCAAATTGTTCCCTCATTACATCTGCGATCATGTCTGCCCAAGTTTTATGTTGCTGTGCTCTTTGCACCTGCTATTGTATCGGCTCGAATTGATCAAATTGAAGTGGTGCTTGCCGATACTACATCTGGGGTGAATGAGGCTAATATTATGGATTAAAATTGCCCTCATATGGTGCTCGGGAGACTGATGCACCCCATGAGCCATGTGATCATGAATGGGCTGAGGACCGATAGGGTGTTGCTGCAAGTTTGGCAAGTATGATCCTATCGACACTCGTGGAATCGGCTATGCCGATGGCCAATTCATGTTGAACATGGCCGCAACCTGGTCTGGAGTGACTTGGGGGACATCATGTCCCGTGTGCTGAGGCTGCGGCCTAGTCAGAAGTATAAGATTGAAGCCTGGCTGCTTTTGAGCCGATGACGATATAATCGGCTTGATAGGAGCCGATGCTGGTGCCATCGGCTGTTTTGGGGGCATGGCAGCGGTAGTCTGCAATCCGCGTCGATGGTCAAGGTCCTGTATGGTGGAAATTTTCCATCAGGAAGGAAAATTGGGCCCTTGGCTTGGTGCTCGACGATCCTGGAGTCGACAACAGAGCTGATCATATTGTGGAGGGTGTTGACCAGGACTCCAGATTGGTTGATCAAAGCCAGGTGGACAGCATAGTCGATCCTGTCCTGTAGATTGTTGAGCTTCGGGCCCTCCTCCTGTTTGGTATGTTGAACCTTGGCACCTTTGACAGAGCTTGACTTGGGTTCGTCATCGGCTGGTAGTTTTTTCTTGTACCTCTGGACGACGGTGCCCGGCCGAGTTTGGGCAAAGGAGTGCAGATATTGGCTCTGTAGTTTATTCATCATGTCCTTAATCTCGACCTTTTGCTCTGGCGTCAGCTGGTCCAATGTGACCGAAATGATGTTTTCTTGGTCAATCTCAGAAGTCTTCATATCAACCATTGTGTCTGGCTTGCAATCGAGTCCCACTGGGCGTGCCAAAAAGCGTGTTGATCCCAAATCGTATCGAAAGTGCGTTGACTTGGAAAACCGCGCCACTGGCATGAGAGATTTGCTTTACTCTAGTGCAGGTCCAAAATACTGCTTCTTAGGTTCGTAAGCATGCCAGTTGGTTTGGTCCTGCAACTAACAAGAAACAAAGAAAGATAGCAAGTATTAGTCTATAAACAATAACCGATCGGCTGGTGGCCGATGAAGTATCGTCATGTGTAAAGCCGATGCGGTATACACTGAATCGGCTAGGGAGAATTAAACCTAATCGATCGACTGTAGATATTCATAATACATAATCTAAATATCAAGATACATTTAAAGTAAGTGACTGGGATAGATCGGTAACGTACCGAGACAGTATAAACCACTTAAGTCCAAACATACCTTAATATGCAGATTATACATATTTATAGCATAGCCAATGTCATAGATCTAATGTGTATCGACTAGTACTCCAATACTGCTTTATACTAAGATATCATTGCAGACTAAATATATTAAACATGAACCGATCAATTGTTAAGATATCCTAACGGACAGATAACAAGCTAAATATATTTACTCACAGTAAGATCTTAATATAAAGGTTAGCTTTAGCATATCAAGTAAATATAAAACAAACAAGACAACTAAATAGGTAAGATCGGCTGAAACCCCGATACTATCTCTAATAGTAATCATAAAACAAGATAGATATTATGATTCTAAATATTACTTAATAGGTCGGACATAACCGATGCAACATTAAGCGTAAGAAGAAGCATAAGATCTAAACAAATCTATGAGAACCTTTTGTGATGGTGGATACATTATATAATCCAAGTCGACAATGATATCTAACCCTATCGGCTGTTGTCTATTAACAGGGACTAGCCGATTAGGGTTAGATTGCAACATCGATCTAGATTATATAACATATATGATAACTCGACGATTCACATAAACAGGATTAGAGTATCATAATGATAGAAGCACTAATCCCGAGAGTGCAAGCCGCCATAACAAGCTTTTACCTTTTCGTCGGAGATCGAACTTGATGCAGCCCAACTAGAAGCAAGAACTCGTTGAAACTATTAAAAGAAAAGGGTGGCGATGCGCCAAGATTGTGTTGAACTTGATTGTTGTTTATTTACATGGTCCTGGGTCGTATTTATACCCAGATACAAGATAAGTCCTTCACGGACATGACTCCTTTCTCTATTACAATTTAAATTACGATATATGCCTAAAAAAACTCTCATCGACATTATATATAAGGAAATTATTTAAGATATCCTAATTAATAGATACAATTGCCTTTCCTGGACTCTATCCATGTATGGCAATCCTCATGAAGCACTCTAACCGAATCCGAAGACAACTCCAATGTCTTTTTCCCAGGATCGGCCATACAGCTATCCTTATCGGAATCGGCTACATCGGCTATCCTTGTCCGATTCAGTATCGGCCGACAGTCACCTTAGCCAATTTGATTATAGCCGATGAACTCCTAAGCCGATTTGGTCTGTACTTGGCGCTCTCTTTGTTTTCGAAACAACCTGATTCCCTCCAAATCGGCTTTGGCCTTAGCTCCAAATTTGATAATTGGCTTACCAAATTTGGTCGTTAACAATCCTGCATGGACGCAGATTGAGCGTACTGAGAGGCGTCGCACCGTGTGTCCGGCGTCCCTTCCACGGAAAGCGATTTCACCTACCTTCTCCTCCGCTAGACGCGTCCCCATCCGCTCCGGGTTGGAGAGCTCCATGAAGCCCCCCTGGTGCACTCTTCCTTGCCTGTGACGCTGGCCAAGAGGTTGTGCTGTGAGGAGTTCGCTCCCGACAACCGTTGGCCAGCCAACTTCATCATGATGGTGGAGGTGGTATCGGACGATGAGGCCATGGGCTTCGAGGAGTCCGACGCCCATCGCAACACCCACCGACGTTGCAATGCCAGCCAGGTCGCACGGCGTGAGCAGGCCCAGCCAACTCACACCCAGCCCCGAAACCTGGAGCCCGACTTCACCATGGAGTTCGAAGGGCACCGGGTGTTCTGAATGCCAGCGGCCATCCTGGTGGCCATCAAGCACGCGCTCGTTGCCCTTCCCGACTCCTCGGAGGTGCGAAAGGCGATGGCCATGACCTAGGCAGCTGCCCCCTAGCTCAATGCCCCAGGCCCGTCCGAGTACACCCCCGGGGGCACCCATCGACCGCGGTCACGGCGGCAGCCGAGTGCTAGCCAATCCGCTTCGCCATGCAACACCCAGGGCCGGGTGGCGAGGGCCAAAACTGCCCCTGTTGTTATCTCAGGCGGGCAGAAAGAGGACCTGCCCCAGGAGCAACAGGGCAGTTCCTACACTGGAGAGACGCATGAGTTTATTGGTAGAGGCTGGACGCCCGAAACTTCATCATGCGCCATGGCATTGACCATCGACGCCAAGAGCTGCTACGCCATGAGGCCTATAATTAGGAGTACAGTGCCCCTGAGGGCGGCATCGGCCCCGATATCCCAGCTTGGCACAACGGGTTCCCGATCTTCACCGCCAATCTTAGGCAAGTCACATGGCCCAAGGGGTTTCATCCGACCGGCATCGAGCCATATGATGGCAAGACCGATCCCTTCATGTGGCTTTGACTGTACTACACGACCGTCTGGGCGGCTAGTGGTGATGCCCACGTGATGGCAAATTATCTCCCCGTCATGTTGGCACCGACTGCCATCAACTGGCTCACCGGGCTCCCCGAGAACTCAATCGACACATGGGACGAGCTCTTCGATGCCTTTATTGCCAACTACCAAGGCACTTGGCAGTGCCCAGCTTCCCATTACGATCTTCGACAAGTTCGGTAGGGGGTCGATGAGTCGATCCAGAACTACATTCGTTGTTTCTCTGAGCGCCACAGCACCATTGCAAGCATCTCTGATGACGATGTCACCCACATCTTCTTCGAGGGCCTACACAAGCCTTCCGAGCTTTTTTGGAACCTGATCATGAACCGGCCGACCTCTCCTGCCGAGATGACCTCCATCGCTGAGCGCTACGCTGATGCCAAGGACGCCAAACAGAAGCAGATGCACATTCCCAAGCGCCGACCTCCAAGGGAGTCTCGGGGCAAGGAACTGGCCAAACCTAGTCACTGATCTCCGAGGAGGACAGATCGCCGACCTCACGAGCACCCTCAGCGGGACGAAGTGAAGCGAAAGCCGAACCTCGAGGTCGCAGCCATCGAAAAGCCTTGGCCGAGGCCGGGCGGCAAGGCCTCGAGCGAGTCCCTCTAGGAGGCATTGGACAAGCCATGCTTCCAGCACCCGAAGGGCAAGCACACTATCTGTCAATGCTACACTCTCCGGGACCACTTGGTCCATGAGTCACAGAACCATCCCTGACCACCAAGGTGTTGGAGGGGAAAGGATGATGGAGCCAAACGACAGAAGGAGGATGACCCGAAGGAAGGTGACTTCCAAGAGCCAACCCAAATAATCAGCATGATCTGGAGGGGAAGCAGCCTCTGAAGGCCGCAGGCAACAGAAGCTGCTCACCCGACAGGTAAATGCCATCTCCCCAGAGCCTTTCGAGCGCCTGCGATGGTTGGAGGTCATGATCTCCCTTTCCCGAGCTAATCAGTGGGCGATGTCCCGATGCCCGGGGAAAAGCCCGGGCGTTTCCCGCTGGTAGTGGACCCGGTGGTGCTCAAGGTACGCCTTAAGCGCGTGCTTATTGATGGAGGAAGCAACATCAATGTTCTCTTCCGGGGGACTCTGCGTGAGCTCGGCCTCACCAACACCGCCCTTGAGCCCATCAACTCACTATTCTACGGGATTGTCCCGGGGAAGGCTAGCATACCACTTGGTGTAGTCTCCCTCTCTATGACGTTCGGGACGCGAGAGAACTATCGTACTGAGTTCATCATGTTCTACATGGCGGACTTTGAGACCGCCTATCATGCGGTGCTTGGGCGCCCCGCCCTTGCCAAGTTCATGGCTGTCCCACACTACACATACTTGGTTCTCAAGGTGCCTGGTCCCGCCGGCACGTTCTCCATCCGAGGCGACGTCGTCACCTCCCATGCCTGCGAGAGCTAGAGCCTCATTCTAGGTGAGGCTGTGGACCTCTCAGTCTGCATGCGTGAACTCTCCGCCCAAGTCGCCGACTCCAAGGGAAAGGCGTCGATGGCTGACGAAGCCCCAGACTCGACGCCGACCGCACCAGGGCTCACCGACGACCCCGCCAAGTACAAGGTTGTTTCCATCTCTGATGCCGACCCCTCCAAGACCGTGCTGATCGGCACAGGTTTGGGATGGAAATAGGAAAGCACGCTCTTCGGCTTCTTGCGAGCGAACATCAACATGTTTGCGTGGAAACCGGCTGACATGCCAGGAGTACCCAAGGAGCCGATCGAGCACAAACTCCATGTCTTCCCCGGCGCGAGGCTGGTTAGGGCAGAAGCTTTGACGGTTCACCGAATAGTGCAAGGTTAAAATCAAGAAGGAGATAACTAGGCTATTAGATGCCGGTTTCATTAAAGAGGTGTACCATCCAGAGCGGCTTGCCAACCCAGTCCTTGTAAAGAAAAAGAATGGGAAAGGAGAATGTGCGTTGATTATACCGACCTGAATAAGCATTGTCCGAAAGATCCGTTCTCCCATGCCCGTATTGACTAGGTCGTCGACTCCACTGCGGGGTGCTCCCTCCTGTGCTTCTTAGACTGCTATTCGGGCCATCATCAGATCGGCCTCAAAGCAGCCGACCAGGAGAAGACATCTTTCATCATGCCATTCGGGGCCTTCTACTATACAACCATGGCCTTCGGACTCAAGAACGCAGGCCCGACCTACCAGCGAGCCGTCCAGCGCTTCCTAGCTAGCTAGATCAGCCGCAACATGGAGGCCTATGTTGATGATGTGGTGATTAAGACCAGGGATCCCGATGACTTGCTCGGTGACATCGCCGAGACGTTCAAAAACCTCCGTACGTACCGATGGAAGCTGAATCACAAAAAGTGCGTCTTTGGCGTACCCTCGGGGAAGCTCCTTGGTTTCGTCATCTCCAATTGAGGGATCGAGGCCAATCCCGAGAAGATCTTTGCTCTCCTGAAGATGGGCAGGCTGTGCTGTGTCAAGGACATCCGAAAGCTCACCTGGTGCATGACATCTCTTGGGAGGTTTATCTCCCGACTCGGCTAGCGCGGAGCGATGTTCTTCAAGTTAGTTAGAAAGGACTCGGACTTTCAGTGGTCGGACGAAGCCGACCAGGCCTTCGCCGACCTCAAGTGCCTCCTGGCTACACTGCATGTGCTCGCCGCGCCAAACCCTGAAGAGCAACTTCTTTTGTGCATCATCACGACCACCTCGGTCATGAGCACAATGCTGGTCGTTTAGCGCCCGAAAGAGGGCCACGCCTACCCAGTGCAAAGGCCAGTCTATTACATCTTCGAGATCCTTGGGCCTTCCAAGGCTCGGTACCCTCAGGTGTAGAAGCTGTTGTATGTTGTCCTCATCACCACCTGGAAGATGAGGCATTACTCTCAAGCCCACAAGGTGGTGGTGGTGACTGAGTACCCCCTCGGTTGAACTCGACCAATCCTTCTGCCTCATGGTCAACGTGCTCTCCGACCACGGGCCTGCCGTCCGAGGTAGGCCGGACTTCGACGCCCTCAATGGCCGGCACCTCGACGCCTGGGGAGGACAGTGCTTTGGCCACCACATCGGTCATGAGAACCTTGAGGCTATTGATGGTAGAGGCGATGAGGGGGGAAGAGATCTGGTCCCAGTTGATCACCCCTTCATCTGTCTCTGCCTCGTTTAGCTCCACCACGCCTACCCCTAACTCCGCTGCGGGAGCCACCTCGGAGCTCGCTTCGGCCACGGCTGTCACCGCAGCCTCCTCTTCTACCACCGTTGTTGTCGTCCCATCAACTTTCGTGGTGGGTTGCTTCTCAGCTCGGTCGGCCCCCGCGGCCCGACTACCGACTTCATCGTTGCCGAAGGTGGGGTGGTCCCATCTACCTGGACCTGAGCGGTTAGATTGGCCGCCCTCGTTGTCACCTCAGCGCAAGGGTCAACGTCCACCACTTCCTTGCTCAATGCAATTTGTCAGCGCACGAAATAAGAAAGCAGAAAATTACGGGTAAGCTAGGTACGAACCAGGTCAACGCCATAAAACTGAAGCCACATGCTTCGGCACCTTCCTCGGAGGTGCCGATGACTCTGGCTTCGACGGCCCACTCGATCCGGATGATGACGTTGCGGGCCGCATGTCAGCCTCCCTCGAACCTTCCTTGTCGGAGGAGGTGACTAGCTTCCTCTTCAAGCTCCCCGATGTTGCTCCTGAGTCTGACGTTGGCTGAGGGAACCAGATTCTTGGAATATCTCCCTGAGCCAACCGTCATCAGCTTTCGGGCTATGGCCTTTCCCCACGTCACCAAACGCCACTTGCCTCCGGGCAGCGTTTTCTCCAATCTCGCCGGCCACCATCGGCTAACAGATCAGGGTTTGCTAAGCCGGCTGGCTAAAACCAAGCCAACTATGCAATCGAACTGATACCAAAAGATGGTGCATGATGCTTGACCCTAGGCCTGAATGTACCATCCAGCCCCAGGCTCAGGGCCTACACTTGGCAGGTGCACCTGTCTGGTGCCCCTGCCCCAAGCACTCCATACAATCCGGCAACAGCCAGGGGTTGACGCGTAATGCATGACCCTAGGCTTGAATGTGCCATCCAACCATAGGCTCAAGGGCTACATCTGGTAGGTGCACCTGATTGGTGACCCTGCCCAAATACTCTTGGAGAGCTTAAAGGACCGACCCAAGGCCCCTATATGAGACAACTCAGATCCTAGGGAAGAATGTCCTATTCATCCCTAGTATCGACGATTGCTATGGGGGTTTTCGGACGGGGGTCGGGAGTCTGACCCAAAGAAAGGAGGCTGAGCGGACTGGACTGGACGTTTTCGGACGGTGGTCGGGAGTCTAACCCCCGGTTGTGGTCGGTGAGCCCGACCACAGCCCCCGGGCCCGGCCTCGGCTCCTTAACCCGACCTCCATGCATGGCCTCAACCAGGATGGAGGTCAGCTGCCCCTCCTCGGGAAGCAGGCTTCCATTGCAAGCATCACAAACAAGAAAAAACAAGGGACATGCCGATAGAAGACGATGTCACCCGACCAGACTGCGCATAAGATACCTGCCGCGACGGATCTCGAGGCAGGACTACACACAAGATGTTCATGGCGGACGAATCCCAAGGTGATTTCTGTTTTGCTTTTTAGCTTTAGCTTGTACTTACCTATTTTGGCAAGCAGGTTTGAGTCGTACGCTCGCGTGTGAACGAATACCCGATCCTTGAGGATGACGTATGCTTGCCTCTCCTGGTCACCTTCCAAGTAGAGGTCGGTGTCAGGACGAAAGTTTGTCTCACCTTGGTTCTCCTCCATGGGCACTGGCACTAGGACTCCACTTGCTCTTCACTAGGCGCATACTCAGTGGAGGGGCACATATTCGAGCTATGGGAATAGTGTTGAGAGCATGAACTCGTCGTCCTCTTCATCATGCTGATAAAGCTCTTCTTCATCTTGGACACACGAGCAAAGAATACACAAGAACACTCGAAGATGGGTTACGTTAGCAAGAGCAAATTAGTCGTCCAAGAGTTAGTCGTTCTTGTGGAGCTTGGTTGCCACCACAAAATTGTCCTTGTGGGTGATAACACTCCACAAAATTGTTCTTATGGACGAGATCACACCACAACAATAATTCTTGCGAGGTAGTAGTACCACCACAACACGTTCTTGTAGCTCAGCACACAAAGTTCACTTGAAATGCAAGAGAAGAAAGAAGCAAATATTTTTGTTCAAATTTGAGACAAGAATACAAGAGAAACTGTTGATGGGTAGGTCGGCAGTCCTCCGATGGGGTGCCCAAGGAGGTGAGTGAGTGGTCGGGAATGCGCTTCCTCTCAGGACCTGGTGGTCGACTTGAGTCACTAAGACGAGCCAAGGAACAAGAGACACGAGATTTATACTGGTTCAGCCCTCTCGAAGGATAATAGGCCTATGTCTAGTGTTCTTTGTTGGGGTGGATGATGAACAAGGTTTACAAGAGAGTTTTTGGGGCTTAGATCAAGCTGGCCATGAAAAAACAAAGAACCGAATGATTGGATCCCTCTCTCGGCCTGTCTTGCCCTCCCTTTCATAGCTCAAGGGGGGCAGTTACAAGGGACTTGGGGGCCAAGAAAGCTAAGAATAAAGATAAAAAAGGTGAGTACAAACAAAATCTGAAAAATGTACAGGGAGATGCTCTTTGGTCCCTTTGCACCGTGGGTGTCTTGTGACTTATCTTGCCTTGGGATCCCTCCTCTGCAGATACCACCTGTATTGTGCTATCGAGTGATGTCATTCTTTATTGGGTTGTCCCCTCCTCACCTCCTTGCAAGCCAAGTCTTGTCCCAAGGAGGCCGAAAGTCGGGTCGAGGAGTCAAGGTCGAGAAAGGAGTGCCGAGGTCGGACTGGGGGGAGGACGGGGCGGCCGACCCCGAGTGGTGGTCGGGCTTCCGACGATATCCCAAAGACTCATAATCTGACTCCAACTTGACTTCAACTCTGGTCCGAGTGCTACCCCGGGGTGACACCCCCCACAATCTTGCTGGAGGGCTTCAGCAGGTTCCCAGAATCTTGCAGCTTGAGCTTCAACAGGTGCACCACCTAGGTGCACCTGCCAGGTGTAGCCCTCGAGCCTAGGGTCGGATGGTACATCCAAGACTAGGGTCCAGTCTGTGGGATTGCTTTTTATTTTTCTTCTCTGATTCGACTGTACCTCGGGGTCCTATGATGATTATTGTGTTCAACGGGTCCGTTGCCCGGAAGCTCATGGTAATTCCCGACCGGGGGATGGCCCAAAAGCCATTGCCTGAGTAGACAAAGCCACGGCCGAGGCCAGTGGCGGTAGGCGAGTTGGTCAGAACTACTGCCCGGAGGCTTACGGTAGTTCCGACCCCGACCGGGGGTGAACCTAAAGCCATTGCCCGAGTCAACAAAGCCAGGGCCCGAAGGCCAGTGGTGGTCGGCGGGGTGATCGGGACTACTGCCCGGAGGCCTACGGTAATCCTGACCCGACCAGGGGATGGCCCGGAAGCCATCGCCCGAGTCAGTAGAGCCACGACCGGAAGGCCAGTGATGGTCGACGAGGTGATCGGGACTACTGCCTGGAGACTATGGTAATCCCGTCACCGACCGGGGGGGGTGGCCTGGAAGCCGTCGCCCCGAGTCGGTGGAGCCACGGGCCGAAAGCTAGTGGTGGTCGACGAGGTGATCGGGACTACTGCCCGGGGCCTATGGTAATCCGGACCCCGACCGGGGGGGGGGGGTGTCCCGGAGGCTAGGTATCGAGTCGTTTGGGTTGTAACCCGAATGACTAACGATAGTCGATGAAGTCAAAGGTTGGCCCTCTGACAAAATCTCAGGCAGAGTGCCAATCACATCACATTAAGAGTGTGAGAACTGGCGCTGCACAACGGCTAGTCAAATTCCTGGTTTTCCACTCTTCCCCAGGAGAGAGGCAGGGTTGGCGGTTTAAGATGGAAGTGGTTTCCAGAACATGCAGCGGACATCGTTAGCTATTCCACATAACCGACGATTCTAATTTACTCCAAAGGTGACGTGGCACGTCAGGGAGATGGATGGGCGAGGGCGCTTCAGATTCCCCACGTCCGTCATTGATGGTGTTGTGCACGTTTTCCAAGAACAATGCCACTAGGCCCATCATTGTCCCTTTTTAAGCCTGGTCATTCTCACTTCCTTCTGTCTCAAACCACTCTTTCGGCAAGGAAAAAACTTCAAGACTCGCTCCCTCCTTGCTCTTCTACTGTCTCAAAACTTTCTAAAACTTATGGAGTCCTCTCTAAGTTCCTCAGAGAGCGGGAATTGGAGTGACAGCCCTGATCGTCGTCAACCGGTGAAGTCCTGAATCCCGACCTTAGTCAAATTCTTTCTCTCTTTTCTCTTCTTCTCTATTTTTTGTTGAAGCCTCACCTGCCAGGTGTTGGTGCCATGGCAGGGAGTTGGAGCCCGCACCGTGCTATCGCAACTGGACATTGTGGAGATCCGCCTCCCCATTGTGACGGCTGATCCGAGGGGAAAATGGGCGCTGTCCGTTTCTCCCGAGGCAGGGCCAAGTTTGCACGGGGTGCTGGAGGCATAGGAAAATACCACGCCAGGATGCTGTGGGGTTCACGGCCTCCACCAGGTGGGTTCTAGCATTTTATTGTATTCTTCACTTTATTGAAGCTGATCAAAACCATTTGGAGTCTTTGATAGGGAGTCGTTGGACATCGACCCTCGCATTGAAGGGTCGTCCTCCCGAGCCAGCGCTGAGGAGCTCGCAGCTCAGCGTCAGCACTCCGAGGATCTTCTCTAGGACCTAGTCGCCACGCTTGATGATGTTGAGTCGAGGGCGAGGGCATCCTAGGCGGCTAAAGCTGAAGGAGAGAGGAAGTTGGAGGCTGCCGAGGCGGCGAGGGACAAATCATTGGCCAGGATGGCCATGGACAAGTCCGTGTAGGCAGAAGCCGTCCGTAAGTTCCATTCTTTCTTACCTTCAACTTTTGGTTCTGGCCTATGTTCTTGACCGACCTTTTTTTTGAATAGGCCAAGATCGACCCGGAGTCATCGTCGACCGTGCCGACCGATGACGTGGTCTTGGCACGTCTTCAGAGCGGCGGGGAGCCTCTCCAGGCCTATATCCGGGGCGTGGCAAAGATGGCGGCGACACATGTCCTCGGGGTGGTGCAGAAACTGTACCCCCAAGCGGAGGTCGTGGCGGTCGCCGAAGGGTGGCCTGCTGGCGTCGCTGAGTCTGATGTTGAGGGCATCTACTCCTCCGTGGAGCCAACAACGGAGAAGATTGTAGCCAACTTGGACCTGTAAATTAGGGGGACCTCAGGCCCTATGTATGATCATCACCCCGTTTGTATAGGAAAAAACTTTATCAGTTCTTTTGAATGACGTGCTCAATTTGCAAAATGTCCGATGTGTGTGTTGTGTTTGTTTTTTTGGACACCCAACATTCCGCTATGTGACAGACCGCATTGAGCGACCTCGTCCTTCTACAGTTCGAATCCGGAGGGCTCTCTGTCAAGCTCGGGCAAAGTTACCACTTCGGTAGTTTGCACCGAGTGACCTCGACTGTCAATAGGTCGAAAATCGGAAGGCTTCTGATCAAGGTCGAGCATGTCTGTCACTTGGAGTAGACCATGCGAAACAATCTCGGCCGCCAATAGACCAAGTCTGGAGGGCTGCCGATCAAGCTCAAGCGGGTCTACCTCCTCGATAGCGGGTCGGTACGCGATGAGATAGCCTTCTATTCACCTCATAACCGACCTCCGATGTCGAGCGGCTTAGGGCCTGAACGAACGGATCCGGAGTACACCCAGCCTAACCCGGACCGACTTAGCCATGTATAGGGTGAATAGGTGGATGGGGGAAGATCAGCGATCACTCGGTATGTGTATAACTCTCATGGCCAAGCGGCTAAAGCCTGCGGGATGGATCCCAGGGGCATTCAGTTGAGCAAGCTCACTTAGTTGTGTACGCAGTGAGTGAGTGCAAGGTCGATGACCAACTAATCTCTGTGTGTCTGACCCTCGAAGTAGAGTGGCTTGAGCCATCGACAGACCTTTGTCCGGGTGAGCCATCGAAGTAGAGTGGCTTGAGCCATCGAAGTAGAGTGGCATGGCGTCTTAGTCCTATACACAGGATTTAGTTGTTAAGAGCCCCAAGCTCATTCTCCTTGCACTTGACCAAAACACAACTGGTCCCGACCCTAGCTTGCCTTGGGTAGGGGACAGGCGCCTATCCCAAGGGACATTGGGTCAAGCCGTCACATTCAATCGAAGTGGGCAAAGAATGAGCCCCCGAGTAGCTTGAGCTCAGCCGGTGGAATCCTCTTCTCATGTATCCTCAGCTTACGAGCTGGGGCCACATTGCTCAGGGCTCACCGTAAGCGTATTTGCGAGAGAAGGGGCCGACGCAGCTGGCGATTCTGCTCGGGAGGATTGCTAAGCACTCGAACTGTCCGAGGGTCGGGAGGTAAGCATCCTGCAAAAAGATCCGGGGATAATCGAAACTGCACTATTTAAAGGGATTAGGAACCAGGTACTTAGTTGTTCCAGCGTAGAATCGGTGCAGGTGCTCGATGTTCCACGAGTTTGGCACTTCCTGTCCATCTTCATGAACCAGCCTGTAGGAGCCCGGACGTGTGATGGCAGAAATGATGAAGGGGCCTTCCAAAGGTGCCGACAGCTTCTTCATGTTGGCCGAGGATTGCACCCTGCGGAGCACGAGATCACCGACCTTGAAGGACCTCCCAAGGACGTTCTTATCATGGTATCGGCGAAGGGCCTACTGGTATCGGTCCATATGGATTGCCGCGGCCATCCATGCTTCCTCGAGGCTCTCAATGTTCTCGACCCACATCTGTTCGGCCATGCCTTCATCGTAGAGTCGAATCCTCAGGAATTTGTGGAGAATGTCGACTGGCAGGATTGCCTTCGAGCCATAAACCAGGAAGAACGGGCTCCATCCCGTGGCTCGGCTCGGCTGATTACGGAGCCCACAGAGCACATCTGGGAGCTCGTGTAACCAGCGACCCCCGTACTTCTGGAGTGGGTCGAAGATTCGAGCCTTTAGACCCTGCAGAATCATGCCATTGGCACGTTCACATTGCCCATTCGCCTGAGGGTGTGCCACTGAGGCATACTTGACCTCGATGCACCTGTCCTCATAGAACTCCCAAAAGTAGTTCCCGGTAAACTGCGTGCCGAGGTCGGTGATAATCTCCCTCGGGACGTCGAAACGATAAGTAATGCCCTCAATGAATTCAGTCGCTTTCATTGCGGTGCAGGTCTTCAAGGGCATTACCTCGATCCATTTCATGAACTTGTCGATTGCGACAAAAAGTCAATCATAGCACTACTGTGCCTTCGGGAATGGGCCAACCATGTCAAGCTCCCAACATGCAAACAACCATGACAGCGGGATCGTTTGGAGAGCCTGAGCTAGAAGATGATGCTGCTTGGAGAAGAATTGGCATCCCGGGCAGCGTCACACTAGCTCTTGGGCATCCTCATTGGCAGTCGGCCAATAAAAACCCAAGCGGAAAGCCTTGCCGACCAGCGTCCTAGCACCCGCGTGGTTGCCGCAGATACCCGAATGAATTTCATCGAGGATCTAAACCCCACGGTCCTGGAGGACATAGAGCAGGAGTACTTGGGTCGAGGCCGCACATTTGTACAACTCGGAGCTGAGCATGACGTACTGCTTACTACATCGAGTGATGCGCTCGGCCAGGGCCTTGTCGGGATGTAGCACCTTTGTGGTGGTGTAGTCAATGAACTGTTGACGCCAGTCATCTGTGGCACCGGAGATGGCCCGCACTAAGCCGGCCGACGAATGAGGAGTCGACTCTCTCAACTCCGAGTCCTTGATCGACGACTTGTGAAGCTCATGAACGAATACCCCCTGCGGCATAATTGCTCGAGACGACCCGAGCTTGGCCAGTTGGTCTGCTGTCATATTGGCGTCGCGAAGGGCATGATAGAACTTGAGGCTGCTAAACTTGTCCTCGAGCTTCCGAACCTCGGCACAATACACGTCTATTTTCTCGCTTGAACATGCCCAGTCCTTGTTGACCTGGCTAATCACTAGCTTCGAATGACCATACACCATGAGGCGCTCGACGCCGATGGATTTGGTGATTCGGAGACCATGGAGTAAAGCCTCGTTTTCAGCGACGTTATTCTATGCTTTAAAGAGCAACTAGAGGATGTACTTGATATGCTCACCCTTTGGGGAGCACAAAAGTACGCCGGCTCCAGCGCCGTCGATGCTGAGGGAGCCATTGAAATACATGGTCCAGGTCAGCTATATCTCGGAGGTCGGTGGGAGCTGGATTTCCGTCCACTCGGTTACAAAGTCGGTGAGGACTTGGGATTTGATGGCGTTGCATGACTTGTAGTTGATGGAGAATTCACCCATCTCCGAGGCCCACTTGACTATCTGACCAGTGGCCTCTCAGTTCCGAATGACATCTCTCAAGGGGAGCCCAGTCACCACCACCACCTTGTGGGCTTGGAAGTAATGTCTTAGTTTTTAGGTGGTGCTAAGGATGGCGTACAACAGCTTCTGTACCTGGAGTTACCGCGTCTTAGACGGTCAAAGGACCTCGGACACGTAGTAGACTGGCCTTTGTCCTGGATAGGCATGGCCTTCCTTCGGGCGCTCGACAACAACTACCGTGCTAATGACCAACGTGGTTGCGGCGACATACAGAAGCAACTGTTCCTAGGGGTTCGGCGCGATGAGTACCGGTGGCGTGGTCAAGAGGCGTTTGAGGTCGGCGAAGGCCTTGTCAGCATCGTCTGTCCACTGGAAGTCCTTGACTTCCCGACCAGCTTGAAGAATGGCACTCCGCGCTCGCTGAGACGGGAAATAAACCTCCTGAGCGATGTTATGCTACATGTGAGCTTCTTGACATCCTTGACGCAGGATGGCTTGCCCATGCTCAAGATCGCTGAGATCTTCTCGGGGTTGGCCTCGATCCCTTGGCTAGAGATGTCGAGGCCGAGGAGCTTCCTGGATGATACGCCGAAGACGCATTTCTCGGGGTTAAGCTTCTATCGGTAGGTGCGGAGATTTGCCAAGGTCTCAGCTATGTCAGCCAAGAGATCGTCAGGGTTCCACATCTTAATCACCATGTTGTCTATGTAAGCTTCCACGTTACAGCCGATTTGGCTCGCTAGGCAACGCTGAACGAGTCATTGGTAGGTTGACCCAGCGTTCTTTAGGATAAAGGCCATCGTGGTGTAACAGAAGGCCCCGAACGACATGATAAAAGACGTCCAAAAAACACAGGACGGAATAACCCATGGTGGAGTCGACGACTTGGTCGATGCGAGGAAGGATAAATGGGTCCTTAGGACAATGTTTGTTCAGATCGGTATAATCAACGCACATTCTCCATTTCCCATTTTTCCTCTTTACAAGAACCAGATTGGCTAACCATTCCGGATGATACACTTCTCAGATTAAACCTGCATCTAGAAGCCTGGTTAACTCCTTCTGGATCTTGTCCCTTCGCTCCTGGGCGAACTACCGCAGCCTCTGTCTAACCGGCTTGGCGTTGGGGGGAACATGGAGCTCATGCTCGACCAACTCCCTAGGTACTCCCGGCATGTCTGCCAGTTTCCAAGCGAACATGTCAATGTTCGCACGTAGGAAGTTGACGAGCACGCTTTCCTATTTCTTCCCGAGGCCTGTGCCTATCAGCTCTGTCTTGGAGGGGTCGGTATCGGAGAGGGCGACGACCTTGTATTCGGCATGGTCGGTGGTGGGTCTTGATGTCGGTGGCATCGAGCTTGGAGTTTCCTCGACCATCAGCGCCTTCCCCTTGGAGTCAACGCGCAATGGGACGAATCCCCCCATGCAGGCTGAGGGGTCGGCAACCTCGCCCAAGGTGAGGCTCTCGGCTTCGCAGGCGTAGGAGGTGGCGACGTCGCCTCGCACAGAGAACTCCCCTGCGGCCCTGGGACCTTGAGGACCAGGTACTATAGTGGGGTACCACCATGAATTTGGCAAGGGCTGGGCGGCCGAGTACCGCATGGTAGGCGGTCTCGAAGTCTGCCACATAGAACCTGACAAACTTGGTGCGGTAGTTCTCCCACGTCCGGAACGTCACAGGGAGTGAGATCACGACGAGTGGCAAGCTCGCTTTGCCAGGGACAATGCCATAGAACGGTGAGTCCGTGGGCTCGAGAGTGGAGAGGGAGACCCCAAGCTTGCGCAGGGTTCCTCGGAAGAGGACATTGATGCCGCTCCCCCCATCAATGAGGACGCTCTTGAGGCGCACCTTGAGCACCACCGGGTCCACCACCAGCGGAAATTAGCCCGGCTTCGGGACATCGGCCCATTGGTCGGCCCAAGAGAAAGATACCGGGACTTTCGACCACCGGAGGCGCTCGGTTGGCTTGGTGCAGATGGCGTTCACCGGCGAGAGAGAAGCTTCTGCTAGCGTCGGGTCTCCAACATTACTTCGCCACAGAGGATGATGTTGACGGTGTGGGTCGGCTCCTGGAAGCTGTCATCCCTCCGATGATCCTCCTTGTGGCGCTTCACGTCTCCATCCTGCCTCCGTCATGGCCTCGGGGGTCGGGGATGCTGCGCTTCCCAGCCCAACTGCTCCTAGAGGGTGTAGCATTGACGGATGGTATGATTACCTTCCGGGTGTAGGAAGCATGGCTTGTCCAGTGCCTCCCGAATCGATTCGCCCGAGGTCTCTCCCCTCGAGCTCGGTCTTTCAATGGCCACGACCTCAGGGGTCGACTTGCACTTCACCTCCTCCTGCCTGACCCGCGGGGGCGATCGGCGGTCCGCTCTTCTTGGCGGGCCCCGGTCAGGCTGGTCCTCTCCTTTCCTCGAGACTCCCTCGGGACGAGGGGCTCCAAGGCGAGCATTTCCTGCCATTTGGCATCCTCGGCGTCAGCGAAGCTCTCGGCAATGGAGATCATATCCACTGAAGAGGTCGGCCGATTCCTAACGATAGACCAGAACAGCTCGGAGGGCTTTCGGAGGCCTTCGGAGAAGATGCGCATGATTTCTTCTTCAGTGATGCTTGCAACGGTGTTGCGGCATTCCGAGAAGCGTCGGATGTAGTCCCGGATGGACTCGCTAGCCCCTTGCCAAACTTGGTAGAGTTCATAGCATGAGGTGGGGCGCTGCCAAGTGCCCTGGTAGTTGGCAACGAAGGCGTCGCAGAGAGCATCCCAAGAGTCAATAGAGCCCTCAGGGAGCCCTGCTAGCTAGTTAATGGCGGTCGGAGCCAACATGACTGGGAGGTATTTTGCCATCACGTGGGCGTCACTATTCACCGCCCGGACAACCGTGTAGTACAACTGAAGCCACAGGGTGGGGTCAGTCTTGCCATCGTAGGGATCAATCCTAGTCGGGCGGAACCCCTTGGGCCATGTTACTTACTGGAGGCTAGCGGTGAAGGCCGCAAACCCATTGTGCCGCATTACGGCCTCAGCATTGGCGGCGCCATCGGGAGGGACGTGTACCCGGTCGTAGTCGTCCCGGCGCCCGCAACTACTGACGCCTCCAGTTTGCGACGCGACGCTCGATGGTGTTGCGGGCATCGTCTTCTGCATCATGATCTCACGCATGACCCTAGTGTAAGAACTACCCTGGTGCTCTATCGCACGGGCATTCCTAGGGTGGCCACCTGAACCATCGTGAATTGCCCCGTCCATTGTGGCTCGGCCCTTGGAGAGGCATGGAGAGGCGGAGTGGCCAGCGCTCTGCTGCTGTCGGGACCTCGAGCGTCACGCCCTCCCCGTGGGACACTCGGAGCGGCCCGAGACGTTGAGCTGAGCGGCGGCCGCCTATGTCATGATCTTTGCCTTCCGCACCTCTGGAGAGTTGGGAAGGCCGTTGAGTGCTTGCTCGATGGCCACTAGGTTGGCCGCCGACGTTCGGAAGACCTGTTGCCCCTCGAACTCCATGGTGAAGTCGGACTCTAGGCTCCGGGGTTGGATGCGAGGGCGCTAGGCCTGCTCGCGCCGCGCAATCCGTCCCGCATTGCAGTGACGGCGTGCATTGCGGTGGGCATTGGACTCCTGGGAGCCCGTGGCCTCATCCTCGGAGACCATGCCCACCATCATGATGAAGTATGCCGACTAGTGGTTGCCCAGGATGAAGACTGGCCCACACAGCCGTTTCGTCGGCGCCGAGCTTGGAGGAGAAGCACGGCGGGCGATCTTCTGGGCGCTCTCCATCCCAGGGTGCGTGGGAGTCGCCGGGCGACAAACTTAGAGGATGATGGGCTCCCGCGTGGTGGGGAAGCCGGATGCATGGAGCGGCGTCCCGTAGGGCGCTCGACCCGGATCCAAGCTGAGCCCACCTTCGAGGCAAGCGGGCAGGCAGTCTGGGGCTCTGATCGCCAAGCCTTTGCGGTCGGGCGATCCATAGGGATTGAGGCCTCTGGGCGTGCAGCCGCGCGCCACAGCCTCCCCACCTCGCGCTATCGCGTGGCCGCACGCTCGAGCTCGCACGAAGTCACCTAGGAGAAGGTGAGGCGGCTGAAGTCGTTGGCGGGGAAGACCAGGCTCCCAAAGATGAACGTCGCTCTGGCAGACTCCGTGAAGTCGGTGGAGAAGACGACAACCATCAGGTCACCAAGAACGAAGAAGAAACGTGTCCCCTACCTGGCGCACCAACTGTGATGGGTAGGTCGGCAGTCCTCCGAGGGGGGTTCCCAAGGAGGTGAGTGAGTGGTCGGGAATGCGCTTCCTCTCAGGACCTGGTGGTCGACTCGAGTCAGTAAGACGAGCCAAGGAACAAGAGACACAAGATTTATACTAGTTCAGCCCTCCCGAAGGATAATAGGCCTACGTCCAGTGTTCTTTGTTGGGGTAGATGATGAACAAGGTCTAAAAGAGAGAGTTCTTGGGGGTTAGAGCAAGCTGGCCAAGAACAAGCAAAGAACTGAATGATCGGAACCCTCTCTCGGCCCGTCCTTTCCTCCCTTTTATAGCTCAATGGGGGCATTACAAGGGACTTGGGGGCCAAGAAAGCTAAGACTAATGATCTAAAAAGGTGAGTACAAACAACATCTGAAAAAGGTACAAGGAGATGCTCTCTGGTCCCTGCGCGCCGTGGGTGTCTTGTGCCTTATCCTGCCTTGGGATCCCTCCTCGCAGATATCATCACGCACCTTGTCTTTGTGGGTGACATCATTTTTTTTGGGTTTCCCCTCCTCGCCTCCTTGCAAGCCAAGTCTTGTCCCGAGGAGGCCGGACATCAGGTCGAGGAGTCAAGGTCGAGAAAGGAGTGCCGACGTCGGACTAGGGGAGGTCGGGGCGGCCGACCCCGAGGGGAGGTCGGGCTCCTGACCATATTCCAAAGATTCGCATCCGACTCCAGCTTGACTTCAACTCTGGTCTGAGTGCTACCCCGGGGTGACACCCCCCACAGAAACCTTAGGAGAAAAAGAGGAATCCAAGGGCAACAACTTGCAGCTTGGTTGGGGCAATGAGAGTAAGAGCCATGGGGTGACTTTTATAGGGGAAGAGCCTCCCCTGGTCCAGCCGAACCAAGTGTCGGCCAACCCCATTTGCCCTCCCTTGCTGCTCTATTTTTAGGTCTGGAACAATGACACCTTACACAAATTAAAAGTTATTGAATGGGTGTAAGAAAGATGCCAATTCAGACCTCTTAAAGTCCCCAAATGGTCCCATTTTGATTTTTAAAAAGAAAAGGTTAGGGGACCACCTCACATGACTCCAAAGTTGCACTTATTGGGTCTTCAATTAAAAAAACTGCCCACTCACTTGGTCAAATCTCAAATTTTGTTTTTGGCAAAAAGATTTTGAGAATGCAAAGTTTGGAAAGTCAAACATGATTTGAAAAGCAAATATGCAAATTCAACTTGGGAAACCAAATATGCAGTTTGAAAATTCAAATATGGGATAACTATGGCGGAGGACTCGTCATTTTAAGTCCGAAGAGCAGGATTTTTCTCCGTTGCGTTCAGTTAGTCTTCATAGCATCCGACTCCGGAGATGACAAGACGGATGACTGTGGTTTGGTCGCCACACCTTCTTGGTGTTCTTTGGTTTTGGTGGTGTGGATGATTGCGCAGACTTTGGGGCTGCTGCTTCAGCGGTGCCCCAAGCCTCCTGGGTGTCTTGATGTTGCAGTACTAGAGAGGTTGTCCTTTTTTGGGGGTGTCACTTCGACCTCTCGGATATTCTGCTTGTTCAGCCCATACTTAATCTTGATCATTGAGCATTGCTCCTTTCGGGGTTGGAAGTCAAACTTCTCCTCCTTGCCATTTACGTGGAGTCAGATTTCTCTCGCCCCCACATTGATGTGTGCATCTGTGGTGCTTAGGAATGGACGCTCAAGGATAAGGATTGTATCCTTGTTGGTGTCCATATCGAGCACCACGACGTTGATGGGTGCAAAGTAACCCTGGATTCTCATTGGAATGTCTTTGGCGATCTTTGCCGTGTAGCGAACCGTTGAATTGGCCAGCTACAACATCATTGGCATTAGTGATAGAGCAGTGTAGTTCAGTTGATCAAAGACTACCTTGGGCATGACGCTCCAAGGTCGCACAGGGCGCGGTTGAAATGTTGTGTCCCAATCGTGAATGTGATAGTAGGGCACCTATGATCTTTCTTCTTCTCAGAAAGCCAGTTGAGTATAGTTGTGCTATACTCTTCCATGAGCTTCACAATTTCCATGGTGGGCATCGGTCGCTTGTTACTGATGATGTCTTTGAGGTAGCATGCATTGGTTGGTACCTGCATCGCATCTATTAGTGGGATATTGATGTAAATCTTATAGACTACCTCGACAAACCAGCTGAACTAGTCATCCATGGTTGGCTTCCTGTTACGATGGTGAAATGATAGGATGTTTGTATCACCGAACTCTTGTGGAACCGTTCTCCCATTGTGTGCGTTGTTGGAGTCGTCAGAAGGGGGATCCTCCTTCTTGGCTCTCCTTCCCCTTGCCTATCCGAGTTGGGTACAGTGGATCACGAGTGGTCTTGCCTCCTCTTGTAGTCACTGTAATAACATTTTCTAGGGATGGCTCGGGTTGCCCCAGGATGTTCCCTGTCTCGGTAGAGGGAACGATAGCTACCAGGTAAGCTAGTTGAGTCTCCAACATCTTGTTAAAGCTCAGCTGGTTCTTGATAGCCAAGGAAAGACCTTCCATCTTGGTATGGATGCTTTCCAAGGTTTTGTAATTGGTTGTCAGCATCTTGGACATAGTCTCATTGATTTTGGCCTGGCCGAAGACAAGATCTTTCAAGTAAGGCTAGTTAGGATTAAAGTTGCGTTGTTACCTCCTTGATAGTATGGACGTGGTTGGCTCCACCCCTACCCTCCTTGTGGACGGTACCCCTTTTTTTGTTCATGAAGAACACATACTCACGGGTCTCGAGGCAGTCCTTCCAAGTATCCATTATTGCCACAATTCTGACATGTCATCTACACTTCCAGTGCTTGGGTAGTACCCTACATTTCCATCTTATCATAGGCGCGTTCGTCCAAGCGCTTCATGAGGAGGTCCATTTTAGCGGAGAGCATGTCCATTTCCTTAACAGTGTGCATGACCCGCTGACGAGGTTAGAATCATTCTTTACTCCATCCTTGGTTGGAGACCATCTTATCTATGAAGTCTGTTGTGTGAGCAACAGTTAGAGAGAAGAAGGCTCCTCCGGTAGCAGCATCAATGTGATCATGGCAGCAGGTGTCAGCCTTTAAGAAGTTCTGGATAATGAGCCAGTCGTCCATCCTATGGTGAGGACAAGCTAGGATGTATTCCTGGAGCCTCTCCTATGCCTCCGGGATTGACTCATTTGACGCGCGCTGAAAGCTCAAAATCTTACCGTGAAGGGTGCTGGTTTTGCCTATCGGGAAAAATTTCATGAGGAAAACTGTTGAACACCTATTCCAAGTGTCTACAACACCTCTCTTGGAGTAAAACCACAACTTTACTCTTGCAAGTTGAGAGAATGAAAGCAGTCGGAGCTTGATGGCATCCTGAGTCACTCCTTTGATGACGATGGTGTTGTAGAATTCAAGGAATTGTTGGAGATGTGCTTTTGCATCCTCATTGCTTTCCTACAGAATGGGGTACCTGCACCATAGTGATAAGACCTATCTTGATCTTAAAGTTGGCATCCCCATTACTGACAGCGGGTCCAACGGGCTCGTTGGCAACAGAGGGAGCCAAGTAAGCTTAGAGGGTCTTCTAAGTCATTGGCTTCAAGCTTGGTGGTGCAAATGTGGCTGGTTTGGTGGTAAGAGCCTAATTTGCAGAGGAACGTCACGAGGTCGGACTCTTCTCACAAGCTTTTCCAGGTTATTGGCGAAGTTTGCTTGCAGGTCAACCTACCTGTTTTCACATAAAGAGAAAATGAATCAAGGTTAACCTATTTGAACAATGGTTATTAACCATAGTTATGATGAGGAACTAGAGTCCTGATATTTCAATAGGTATTGATAAGTCAATTGTGGAGACTCGACGTTGATGATCCACAGGTTCCAATCAGGATGACCGAACCTCTCGCAATCACTACATCACCCCTCCATTGGTTATCACCTGAGTCAAAACATGGTTGACCTCGATGACGAGGCTGTCTCCTGCAAGCAAATCGAAGAGAGTACAAGCAAGAGAGTAGAAGGTGCAATCTGAATATATTGCGAATATAAGATGAATCTCACAAATTCGGGTTTCACAAATTGAACTAGCGGCGAAACTGCAATGGCATAATAATCTAAGAAAAGCCCAACCCTAATTTGATGATGGCTACTGATTAAACAGGTTCTCGGATCGACATAAGACCCCTTGACACTTCCCTAATGGACTCCAACACAATACACGGCCCAACGGGCCAAAAGACGGTGACGTAGCACCCATATATATTATGGATGTTGTCTTCTTTCTACAGTTTCAATTGACTCAGAAGAAATTTTGACGTCAAGCCAGGCCCATTGGAAAGATGATCTCGTTAGCTTTCCATACATATGTAGAACATCGAAAACAGAGTTTGAATGAGGTAGGGGCGACAATTTTAGTGCGGCCTGCTTCTGGATAACGAGATGGGCTCAAACTTGACATGAATTGGACCTCCATCTCCTAGCCTCGTGAATATCCAAAGAAGTGATATCCTTATTAGTTATAATTATGAATATATGTAATCTACTCTTTAACGAGGGTCTTCCTTGGCAACGGTACCAGAAATGCTTGTTTGTATTTGATATGGTCATAGCTAAATCCAAGAGCGCACAAATACCGCTATAGCATTTCACCCAGGAGTATTCCAAGGGTATCATATTTGTTTTTCCACAGGAAAGGTGGCGGTGTAATGAGTGGGTTCATATATTCATAATTATGCTATAATTAATATAACATAGTCTAAACAGGGGTAAATAATAATAATAATATAGAGGTAGTGTGATAGACATGATATTAATTTTTAGTGATATGCCCTAGAGGCAATATAGATATGTTGGGTATCACAGTCAATGTTTATGTATTAATGAATAAAGTATTATTCCGTTCCATGAAATAGACAACTTGTTATGATAAATAAGTATGTGACTTATTCATGAAACTCTTTTTGTGTTATGAATCTATTTCTAAATGATCCCTGATCATATATCATATGTATGGAATGAATATGACTCAGATCAGCACGTGTATAGATTGATGATCATGTCTCATGGATCATGGTATGGAGATACCAAATCAATAATGTGAACACATGTTAGAGAACATGTTGTTAGATACACCCACCTTGAGACACTACAGGGATTTAATGTGTCATTAGTTGGTCTCAAGTAGTGTTGGTGCAAAGTCCTTAAGACTTGAGATTATCAAGGATTCCAACATGTGTAATGGCTTACTTAGGGACTACCAAACGCTACACCATAACTTGGTAATTATAAAGTAGTCTTCGGGTCTGCTATGAAACATGTAGTGGGATGTGAATGATCAAGATGGAATTTGCCCCTTCTGTGGGAGAGATATCTCTGGGCCCCTCAATGTAATGGATTATGGAAGTGCATGGCAATGCTGAGTTGATTGAAGAGTCTATCAACAGCTATATAATCCAATACGAGATCGAGTGAATGATTAAGCTATTGATAGGATGTCACACATCTTGCCTATACCTTAATTGATATCGTGAGGCAAAGGGATTTATGCACACATTACAGGTTCAGCCGATATGATCTTTATGTATACTTTGGTGTCAATACATTCTGTTAGGGGCCGCTGTTGACAGTTCGGCCGAGAAGCGTTCTCAGATCATAACCAAGTCTACAGGGTCGCACACTTAACGGGTTGGAACGGGTATTCGAGTTTGACTCGAATAAGGACTCGGATAAGGCTCAGTTGGGATAAGGATCCGATTAGAAATAGAGTCCCGATGGGCCCTCTAGGCCTAGTCAGCTAACTCTATAAATAGAGGGGCAAGGGGTGGAGATCGTTAATAAGCAATTCACGTTAGAGCGAGTTGAGATCTACTACGAGCAAACCCTAGCCGCCACCTTTGAGCCAAACCCTAGCCGCACGCCGAGTGCTAGCACACAGGTGATTGGTGTTCCACCCTTGGACGTGTAGATACCAGTAGAGACACTGCTACGTTGTGGTATAGATCGGTGAGGCGAGTCGGCGATCGGGTGTTCAGATCATGGTGATCGGCTACTTCCGCAACCTCCCTGACGCGCGTATATTGGACCGACTTCTCCAATGTAGTATTTTGCTGCCCTACGCGTCAATTGGTAACAATCTATAGTCCCTTACTCACATGCTATCCTGGAGTGCACGATAGAAAATTTTGAATTTATGCTGTCGTAGGCTACGCGTATTCCTATAATGGTATCAGAGCTAGACTTGTGTAGTCTGGGATTTAGATTGATTCATATGTTGATATGAAGTTGTAATAGATTGGATCTGTTACAAGTTTTGAGATATGGGTTGATTAGACCAATCGGTATAAGGGGTTGGTAGAGGAAAGAATCAGGCAGTATAGATTGTGCCGATGTTGTTTCTATTGTCCGACTATGACTGTCGCTTTGCGCCTATGCAAACCATGTCCCTTGAGAGTGTCTCAGATTGGCATAATGTGATTATAGTGTGTGCGTACCCCCTTTTATAGTGTCTCGGTATCATATCTCTGCGTTAGGTAGAATACGGTTCTACGTCTAACTTGTTTTTGCAGAGGATGTTTTGAGACGATATGGCCCTATTGTATGTATGTGATGCATGTAATATTCTTTCGTGTATGTGATGCATGTAATATTCTTTCATGACCTGTATGTTGATGCAATCTTCAATTTATAGCTTTTATAGTACTAGCTTAGTTTGAAGAAAGTAAGCATCATGCACTCTGGAGAACGGTGTTGAAGATGGAGATCCTCTACACCAACATGGAGATGGAGATCACCATATGAAAGGGCCATACTATTTCATTATTAATTGGTATTCTTCTTGCTTTCAATATATGTGATATGTTTGTTTGATAGGATAATATCCCTCAGAAAAAATTAGGTAGTAATGATGTCCTTCCAAATGTTTCACCTGTCATGGTTGTGATCGTCAATTGGTGGGTCCGCCAAAGCAGAGTGCCATTGGCTATCATGACTGGATGGGGTATATGTTAGACATATACATGCAAGAGTATTTGGTTTACTTAACAAGGCTGTCAAAATAGTTTTGAGCCTTGGGGCATAGGTTGTGGCCGGGGCATAGTGATGCCACCCAACGAACAAAAGTCACATAGGGATGTGATTAGCACGATGTTGTTTATCCATGTCACTAATTTCCTAGCAATGATGCCAAAGCTCACCAGAAACTAGTAAACATGTGGATCTTGACTCACCACGTGATCTAAAGGGAAGGTTTAAAACACATAGTGGGAGTCTTTTGTTAAATTGTTTAATAAAAGACAAAGCATAAACATTATACTAAACATTGCATATACTTTCTATTGTAGATCATGGAAGCTAACACTGCACCCAGTTCTTTTAATTTGTGATCTATTCTTGAGAAAGAAAAGTTGAATGGAACAAACTTTATGGATTGGTATCAAAACTTGAGAATTGTTCTCAAGCAAGAGCGAAATGAGTACGTTATTGATGACCTTATCCTGATGATTTGCCTGATAATGCTAATGTTGCTCCACGAGGACTTATGAGAAGCACACTAATGATTCCCTAGATGTAAGCTTTCTCATGCTTGCCACGATGTCCTATGAGCTTCAGAAGCATTATGAGAACATAGATGCTCATAGTATTATTGAGGGTCTGTGTGACATGTTTGAGAACCAAGCTATGGCTGAGAGGTTCAATACTTCAAAGTCCTTGTTTGCATGCAGGCTTACAGAGGGGAATCCCGTTAGCCCTCATGTGATAAAGATGATTGGCTATATTGAGAGTCTAGAAAAGCTTGGTTTTCCTCTTAGCCAAGAGTTGGCTACAGATGTGATTCTCCAGTCACCCCCTCCGAGCTTTGAGCCATTCATATTAAATTATCACATGAAAAATATGAACAAAACCTTGGCTGAATTGCATGGGATGCTAAAGAATGCTGAGGAGAGCATCAAGAAAAAGCAGTCATCATGTGATGATGATGCAGAATGCTAAGCACAAACCTTCTATCAAGAAACTTTGCACGAAAAGGAAGCTAACTCTTGATGAGATCGCGAATGCTTCCAAGGCAAAGAAGGGCAATAAGGAGTTTGTGCCTACAGATGCTGTTTGCTTCTATTGCAAGGAGATAAGTCATTGGAAGAGGAACTGCAAGAAGTACTTGGAGGATCTAAAAAAGAAACAAAGTATGACTTCTGCTTCAGGTTAATGTTATAGAAATCAATCTTGCTACTTCAGCTACTGACTCTTGCGTATTTGATACCGGATCAGTTTCTCATATCTGCAAATTGTTGCAGTGTCTGAGAAGGAGTAGAAGCTTGAGAAGGGGCGAGGTGGATCTTCATGTGGGCAATGGACCAAGAGTTGCTACGATCGCCATTGGCACTATGCCACTTCATTTACCTTTAGGATTAGTTTTGGAATTAAATAATTGTTATTGTGTTCTAACTCTATATCAAAACATTATTTCGCTTCATGTTTGCAATCGAAGGATATGATTATAGATCTGTGGACAATGGTTTTTAATTTATCTTAAAGATATGTTCTATTTTCATGCTCCATTGGTGAATGGATTATACGTTTTGGATCTTGAAGCGTCTCCCATTTATAACATTAATGCAAAGAGGCTACGCACAAATGATTTAAGCCCCACTTTTATTTGGCATTGTCGCCTGGGGCATATAAATGAGAAGCGCATGGAGAAGCTCCATAAAGATGGCCTTCTACATTCATTTGATTTTGAATCATTTGAGACATGCGAGTCTTGTTTACTTGGCAAGATGACAAGGGCACCTTTCATGGGTCAAAGTGAGAGGGCAAATGACTTGTTGGCACTCGTACATACTTATGTATGTGGACCAATGAGTTCAACAGCCAAAGGTGGGTTTCAGTACTTCATTACTTTTACCGACGACTTTAGTAGATATGGCTATATCTACTTAATGTGGCATAAGTCCGAGTCCTTTGAAAAGTCCAAAGAATTAGGGAATGAAGTACAAAATCATTTAGGTAAAACAATTAATTTTCTACGATCAGATCATGGTGGCGAATACTTAAGCCAAGAATTTGATAATTATCTAAAAGATTGTGGAATCGTTCCACAGTTGACTCTGCTAGGAACTCCTCAATGGAATGGGGTGTCCGAACGGATGATACGTTCGATGATGAGCCAATGCATGTGATATTTCATTGTCCTTCTATGGATATGCTCTTGAAATAGTTACATTCACACTGAATAGAGTTCCATCAAAATCAATGGAAAAGAACCATATGAGATATGGACATGGCAACACCCTAGTTTGTCTTTCTCAAAATTTGGGGATGTCAAGCTTATGTAAAATGCTTACAATCTGACAAGCTTACACCCAAATCTGAGAAATGCTTCTTTGTGGGGTATCCTAAGGAAACAAAAGGATATTATTTTTTATAATCGAGACCAAGGCAAAGTGTTTGTCGCCCGACATGGT
This sequence comes from Oryza australiensis, assembly GCA_019925245.2. Classification (NCBI taxonomy): domain Eukaryota; kingdom Viridiplantae; phylum Streptophyta; class Magnoliopsida; order Poales; family Poaceae; genus Oryza; species Oryza australiensis. The sequence continues at coordinate 2,191,828 of JAIFGZ020000126.1, forward strand.
GTCTTCTGGGAGAAAGAGTTTCTTTCAAGAAGGGTTAGTGGGAGCACGATGCATCTTGAAGAAATTCAAGAAACTCCACAAAATGTTTCAGCTACCACTAGACCACAACAGGATGAACAAGATGTTGTACCACCTGTTGTAGATACACCAGGCCCACGTTGGTCTGAAAGATAACGTCGTGTGCCTGAAAGGTACACAGGAACGGAACAACGTGATATATTGTTATTAGACAATGATGAAACTAAGACCTATGAAGAAGCAATGGTGGGACTAGATTCCAAATAATGGCTTGGAGCCATGAAATCTGAAATAGAATCCATGTATAATAATCATGTTTGGAACTTGGTTGATCCACCTAATGGTGTTAAAACCATTGAGTATAAATGGGTTTTTAAGAAGACGACATACATGGATGGAAATGTTAACATCTATAATGCGCGATTGGTGGTGAAAGGTTTCAAGAAGTTTCAAGGTGTTGATTATGATGAAACCTTCTCGCTCATTGTGATGCTAAAGTCTATTTGGATTATTCTAGCGATTGCTACATATTTCAATTATGAAATATGGCAGATGGATATCAAAACGGCTTTCCTTAATGGAAACCTAAGAGAGAATATGTATATGATACAACCTAAAGGTTTTGTCAATCCACAATCGCCTGGAAAGATATGCAAGCTACAGAAATCCATTTATGGATTGAAGCAAGCATCTCAAAGTTGGAATATTTGTTTTGATCAGGTTATCAAAGGGTTTGGTTTCATAAAAAGTGAAGAGGAGTCATGTGTTTACAAAAGGCCAGTGGGAGCACACTTCTATTTCTAATCTTATATGTGGATGACATATTGTTGATTGGAAATGATATCCCTATGCTAGAATCTATCAAGTCTTCATTGAAAAATAGTTTTTCTATGAAAGACTCAGGGGAGGCAGCATACATTCTGGGCAGTAAGATCTACAAAGATAGATCTAAGAGGCTAATTGGATTAAGCCAAACTACATACATTGACAAAGTGTTGAAAAGGTTCAACATACCTGAATCCAAGAAAGGTTTCTTGCCAATGTCGCATAGCATTAATCTCAGCAAGAGCACGTGTGTCGCCCAGGGCATAAGGGGCATGATGACTTGGCCTCATCCTCTTCTTCCTCCGGCTTAACATCAGCGGTCTGTTCAGGGGTCCAAACTCATAGTGGCAACTAAACACGAGGGTTGCACTCGTTGCGAGACTTAACCCAACATCTTGGTGATCCTATTACTGAAATCACGTCAGGTACTGTTAACGACCAAATTTGGCAAGCTAATCCCCAGGTTTAGAGTTACAATTGAAGCGAAATTGAAGGAATGCAGAATTCCCAGAGTCAGAGCGTGTATCGGCTAAGTCTGGATCGACTGAGGGGTCAATCGGCTGAGAACGAATCAGATAAGGATATCTGACATAGCTGATTTCGATTGGGATGACATATGTGACCGATTCTGGTGGGAAGGTGTGAAGATCATCATTAGATTCGGTTTCTAAATGCTTCAAAGATATTGCCATCTACGGATAAAGTCCTGAAAAGGTAGTTGTATCTTTAATTGGGATATTTTGTATAGTTTCCTTATAGATAATGTCAGTTTGTTTTAGGCATATCTATAATTTAATCTGTAATAGAGATAGGAACCGTGTCCGTCACAGACTCATTGTGTATCTGGATATAAATATGACCCAAGACCCTATAAAATAAATCATCTCATGATCAATACAATTCGGCGCATCGTCACCTTTTACTTTTTTTACTTTATTCCTCATCCGACGGAACTTGGCACCCGACGTAAGGCTGCATCGGCTTCGATCTTTGGCGAAGGGGTAAGTCCAATGTACCGCCAGGCCCAGGTATATTATCTCTATCTTTAGTTCCATTTCTGTTTATAGACACATCGACTTAGTTAGGACTTTCTTGGTTAGGTCGGATATTCTGATCAAGTTGATGTTTCTTTAAACATAATGTCACTTTAGATAGATTTGTTATGTCCATCGTGTTAGAAAAATCTATCGGCTCATTGAGTATTAGATTATCATATGCAATCTCGTGCTGCATCAGTTAGGTCTGACCTACTAGATTGTTATTGATAATCTAAGGCTTGTTAAGCAAATACGTTCATGCTAATGTTTCACCGGAGGGTTAGCTGGTCTTATCTGATGTGTTAAATTTCTCTTCGATAGCTTTGCCGTCTTTGTTAAATTTAACACGTAACCACTTTGATCGGTGTCATATCGGCTGATTTAAATCTATTAAGCAATCATCAACCTTATGCTGCATTGGTTAGGTCCGACCTATGGGGTTGTGGTTATAAGTTAGATTTATTTAAGTCAGTAGGCATCAATCATTGTTTCATCGGGGTTTCAGCCGATGAGTTATCTGGACGTTGCATCGGCTTATAAGGATTATATATAAGTTGGATTTAGCCGATTGCAACAAAGGTTTCATTGACTGCTTAATCATTTGGATTTAATGACATCGGACCTACAACCGATGTGTGCTTTAACCATCGGATCAGTATTTATTCTATCATACCATTATCTGCCAATTGGTTTATTATCTTATCATCAGCCAATGGTATTTATATCATTGTTTACATAAGTGTTGGAATCCACATCGGACATATAGCCAATTATTTAAAACCCTAACTATATCGGATGATATCAGCATCGACTGGAATCTCGCTATCGGCTTATCTGCCGATCGGCTGTCAACAGATCGGCTGTCTCGATTATCGGCATATCGGCCGATATGCTTTATGTTCTCTTTTGCATATCTTGTCGTAGCAGGATCAAACCGATTGGCACGCCCACACTTCATCAATTTTAGGACCTGCACTGGAGCTAAACAGATCTCCCAGGCCAGCGTGTGATCTGACAACTGAAGGGTTACGCGGAGGCTACGCTAGCCGAAAACAAAAACTTTTCTACCGCGCAAACCAGGAACACTTGTAAGTAAGGGCCGATAGATCGTTACCGATTGGAGTATGCAGCGGAAATAGCCAATCAGGGCTATCCGATCTGGAACTATGCTAGCCGATGACAGCCGATTCCCAGGGATAGCCGATTCACCAATCAGCCGATTCGCCGATGTCGCAGCCGATCCGAGTCATCCGACCGCGTTCTCGTCGCCGATCTGCCGCAGTCGCCTCACTCCGATTGCAGCCGATTCGTAGCCGATCAACAGCGCGCAACGTAGCAGCGCCTCTATCGGTATCCACACGTCCGGGAATAGAACGTCGAACACCCGTGTGCTAGCACGCGATGCAAGGCTAGGGTTTGGCTCGAAAGTGGGGAGGGTTTCCGTGGAGATTGATCTCACCGACTTCTGTTGTGCCAAATCAGATTGATTCGGTTCAATTCGATACATTGACATGCAGCAGCTCTCCACCCCTCCCTCCTTTATATAGAGTTGCCGGTTGGGCCTAGAGGCCCATTGGGACTCTATTTTGAATCGGATCCTATCCGAATCTCATAGAGTTGGCCGGCCGGACTTCGTAAGCCCATAGGACTCTATCCGATCGGATCCCTATCCGATCGAGCCGTATCCGAGTCCAACTCGAATGCTTGTTCTTATCCCCTTAAGCGTGCGACCCTATAGGTTCAGGTATACCATCCCTTCAATAGCTTAACCATTCACTCGAACCGTATTGGATTATCTGTCTGTTGATTGACTCCTCAATCAACTTAGCATGGCCATGCATTTCCATAATCCATTACCTCGAGGGGCCCAGAGATATCTCTCCAAAGGAGGGGCAAATTTCATCTTGATCACTCACATCCCACTCTATGTTTCATAACAAACCCGAAAACTACCTTTATAACTACCCAGTTACGGAATAGCGTTTGGTAGTCCCAAAGTAGGCTACTACACATGTTGGAATCCATGGTGATCTCAGGTCTAAGGACTTTGTACCAACACTACCTGAGACCAACTAATGGCATATTAATTTCTGTAGTGTCTCATGGTGGGTCTATCCAACAATGTGTTCTCTAACACATGTGTCCATGTTTATTGATTCGGTATCTTCATACCCATGATCTATGAGACATGATCATCAATCAATAAACATGCCGATCTTAGAGTCATATTTTTTCCAATAATATGACATGTGATCAAGGATCATTTAGAAATAGATTCATGCATAAAGAGACTCATAAATAAGTCACGTACTTATTGATCAATACAAGATGTCTATTTCATGGAACTGAATAACACTTTATTCATTTATACATAAACATTGACATTGATATCCAACATCTCCATGTTGCCTCTAGGGCATATCACTAACAGTCTCCCACTTGCACTAGAGTCAATCATGTAAGTATCTAATACCCATTGCTCTTGTGTGCGCCTAATGCTTCGGCTGAGGGAGAGGTTTTGTCAACGGATCGACAATGTTGAGTTCCATGTGCACTTTGCATATCTTGACATCACCTCTGTCCACTATCTCGCGGATGAGATGATATCGCCGAATTATGTGTTTGGACTTCTAATGTGATCTTGGCTCCTTGGCTTGTGCAATGGCTCCTCTATTATCACAATAGAGAGACATTGGACCAGTCGTACTAGTCATCACACCAAGCTCAGAAACGAATATCTTAATCCAAACAGCCTCTTTTGAAGCTTCTGAAGCAGCAATGTACTCGGCCTCCGTTGTAGAATCAGCAACAGTATCCTGCTTGGAACTCTTCCAGCTGACTGCGCCTCCGTTCAGGCAGAACACAAACCCAGATTGCGATTTATAATCATCCTTGTCTGTTTGGAAGCTAGCATCGGTGTAACCACTTACAACGAGCTCTTCTTCACCTCCATAGACTAGGAACATATCCTTAGTTCTTCTCAAGTACTTAAGGATATTCTTTTACTGGCGATCCAGTGACCTTCACCTGGATCGCGAGTATCTCGCTCGTAGCACTCAAAGCGTACGAGACATCCGGACGTGTACAAAGCATGGCATACATGATGGATCCAATTGCCGAAGCATATGGAACCATACCCATCTTATTCCGCTCATCATGTGTCTGAGGACACTGATTCTTGCTAAGATTAATGCCATGTGACATGGGCAAGAAACATTTCTTGGAATCATGCATGTTGAACCTTTTCAACACCTTGTCAATGTATGTACTTTGGCTTAATCCAATTAGCCTCTTGGATCTATCTCTATAGATCCGAATGTCCAATATGTATGCTGTCTCCCCTAAGTCTTTCATGGAAAAACTATTTTTCAATGAAGACTTGATGGATTCTAGCATAGGGATATCATTTCCAATCAACAATTTGTCATCCACATATAAGATTAGAAATACAATTGCGCTCCACTGACCTTTTTGTAAACACAGGCCTCCTCTTTATTTTTGATGAAACCAAACCCTTTGATTACTTCATCAAAACGAATATTCCAACTCCGAGATGCTTGCTTCATCCATAAATGGATTTTTGTAGCTTGCATATCCTTCCAGGCGATTCTGGATCGACAAAACCCTGAGGTTGTATCATGTATACATCCTCGCTTAGGTTTCCATTTAGGAAAGTCGTTTTGACATCCATCTGCCATATCTCATAAACGAAATATGCAGCAATCGCTAGGATAATCCAAATAGATTTAAGCATTGCGACGGGCGAGAAGGTTTCATCATAATCAACTCCTTGAATCTGTTTTAAACCTTTCGCCACCAATCGCGCCTTATAGATGTGAACATTTCCATCCATATCGGCCTTTTTCCTTAAAAACCCATTTATACTCAATGGTTTTGACACCATCAGGTGGATCAACCAAGTTCCAAACTTGATTGTCATACATGGATTCTATTTCGGATTTCATGGCTCCAAGCCACTTGTTGGAATCGGGTCCCACCATCGCTTCCTCATAGGTCTTAGGCTCATCGTTGTCCAACAACAATATATCACGTTGTTCTGCACCTGTGTACCTGTCAGGCGCACGACGTGATCTTTCATACCTCCGTGGGGTTGGTGCATCTACAACTGGTGGCGCAACACTTTGCTCCTCCTGTTGTGGTTCTGTGGTCGCTGAAACATTTTCTGATGTTTCTTGAACTTCTTCAAGATGCACCCTGCTCCCACTAACCCTTCTTGAAAGAAACTCTTTCTCCAAGAAAACACCCTATCGGGCTGAAGGGTTACGCGGAGGCTACGCTAGCCGAAAACAAAACTTTTCTACCGCGCAAACCAGGAACAATTGCATGTAAGGGCCGATAGATCATTACCAATTGAGTATGCAGCGGAAACAGCCAATCGTGGCTATCCGATCCGGAACCGTGCCTGGCCGATGATAGCTAATTCCCACAAGCCGACAGTCGATTCCTGGGGACAGCCGATTCACCAATCAGTCGATTCACCGATGTAGCTGATTCGTCGAGTCGTCTGACCGCGTTCTCGTGCCTCGCTCCGATGCGCTCAACCGCAGCCGATTCCACCACAGCCGTTTTGTAGCCGATCAACAGCGCGCAACATAGCAGCGCCTCTACCGGTATCCACACGTTCGGGGACAGATCGCCAAACACCCGTGTGCTAGCACGCGATGCAAGGCTAGGGTTTGGCTCGAAGGTGGGGAGGGTTTCCGTGGAGATTGATCTCGTCGACTTCTAAAGCCGTGTGTGATCAGATAGATTTCGGCGCAATTGACTTCAATTGACGTCCTTGATGTGTCTCAGCTCTCCACCCCTCGCCCCTTTATATAGAGTTGGCCGACTGGGACTAGTGGCCGATCAGGACTCTATTTTGAATCAGATCTCATCCGAATCTTATAGAGTTGGCCGCCCATGCGTCGTAAGACCATAGGACTCTATCCGATCGGATCCCTATCCGATCGAGCCGTATCCGAGTCCAACTCGAATGTCTGTTCTTATCCCCTTAAGCGTGCGACCCTGTAGGTTCAGGTATACTCGGTTTCGGCTATAGTCCAACTTAGCCGATCGTCGGCTCGAGTCCAACTCAGCAGACCTGTCAACAGCGGCGCCTAGCAGCACATATTGACACCATAGTATACATGAATATAATATCGGCTCTAAACCTGTAATGTGTACAGAAATCCCTTTGCCTCACGATATCAATTAAGCTATAGGCAAGATGTGTGCCATCCCTTCAATAGCTTAACCATTCACTCGAACCGTATTGGATTATCTGTCTATTGATTGACTCCTCAATCAACTTAGCATGGTCATGCATTTCCTTAATCCATTACCTCGAGGGGCCCAGAGATATCTCTCCAAAGAAGGGGCAAATTCCATCTTGATCACTCACATCCCACTCCATGTTTCATAGCAAACCCGAAAACTACCTTTATAACTACCCAGTTACGGAATAGCGTTTGGTAGTCCCAAAGTAGGCTACTACATATGTTGGAATCCATGGTGATCTCAAGTCTAAGGACTTTGAACCAACATCACCTGAGACCAACTAATGGCACATTAATTCCTGTAGTGTCTCATGGTGGGTCTATCCAACAATGTGTTGTCTAACACATGTGTCCATGTTTATTGATTTGGTATCTCCATACCCATGATCTATGAGACATGATCATCAATCAATAAACATGCCGATCTTAGAGTCATATTTGTTGCAATAATATGACATGTGATCAGGGATCATTTAGAAATAGATTCATTCATAAAGAGTCTCATAAATAAGTCACGTACTTTATTCATTTATACATTAACATTGATAATGATATCCAATATCTCCATGTTGCCTCTAGGGCATATCACTGACAACGACAACACATTTTTGGGACAACAGCGGCGGTACAGATTTGGCGTCAACACATTTTTTGGCACGCCCGGTGGGACCAAAAATCAAAAACCAGGCACAATGGTTGACCTCAAGACTTCCGAGGTTGGCCAAGACAACATTATTCCTGTCACCATCGACAAACTGACACCTAAACAAAAGGCTGAGCTTGACGAGATAATGAACAAACTACAAAGTGAGTATCTGCACTCCTTTACCCAAACTCGATCCGGTACGGTCGTCCAGAGGTACAAAGTCAAATTGCTAGGGAGGATGAACCCAAACCCAACTCTGACAAGGGCAAAAAGCCTCAGGAAGTCAAGTAGGAGGATGCCCCGAAACTCAACAATTTGCAAGATAGGATCGATTATGTCGTCCATCATGCTTTGATCAATCAGTCTGGAATATTGGTCAATAGCCTCAACAACATGATCAGTATAGTTGTCGACTCCAGGATAGCTGAACATCAAGCCAGGGGACCAGTATTCCTCCCTGAGGGCAAATTTTCTCAGTATAGGGCCTTGGCAACAGATGGGTTGCCAACTGCTTCAGGAGTTCCTCCAGAACAGCCGATCGCGCTAGGATCGGTTCCCCCTCAAGCCATTTGCGCCACCATCGGCATCAAAGCCGACGGATTTCCAACCTAGGATCCTGATAAGGCCACAACCTCAGCATGCAGGCTATGAGATTCCTCAGATCTCTCCAGAACAGATTGGGGCCATGTTCACCTCAAATCAGCCACTTGTTCTGCCCAAGGTGCTGATAGGGTCCTACCCTTCAAGTTTCCCTCACGTCCTATCGGTTCTCAGCCTCTGCATGATCAAGAACCTCCCATGGTGCACCAATCTCCCCAGCATTATCTGGGAGGCAACTCTAATCAGCACTATAAACCTCATTTGCCTCGGATACAGTATCAGCAAGGACCACTCCAGTTTGATCAATACGAGCCGATGCAGCAACAAGCACAGGAGGTGCCTCAACAAAACAAGCCTTGGGTGGACTTGATAGCCGACGTAATGAGAGAACAATTCGGCCTCAAATCCCAATGACACAGGCAAAATGTATCGGTATCCTTATCCGGAGTACTTTGAAAGGGTTCCATTGCCTAACTGATACAAGGTGCCGGATTTTTCCAAGTTCTCAGGGCAGGACAATGTCTCTACCTACAAGCACGTTAGTCAATTTTTAGCCCAGTGTGGAGAGGCATCGGCTACAAACGCCCTGAGAGTTAGGATTTTTCCCCTCTAACTCTATGGATCGGCCTTTACTTGGTTTTCTTCGCTTCCATATAATTCTGTAGAGAGTTGGGCCAATTTGGAGAAGTAGTTTCATCGGTACTTCTACACCGGCATCCATGAGATGAAGCTGTCCGATTTAACAGCCATCAGGCAAAAGCATGATGAATCGGCCCAGGACTATATCCAGAGATTTAGAGACATGAGGAACCGATGCTACAGCCTAGTGCTATCTGATTCCCAGCTAGCCGATCTTGCCTTCCAGGGTTTGTTGACACCCATCAGGGAGAGATTCTCGGCCCAAGATTTTGAAAGCTTGGCACACTTGGCACAGAAGATCACTGCCCATGAGCAACGTTTTCAGGAAGCCAAGAAAGCCTTTAAAAAGGTTAGCCATGTCGCCTATGCTTTTGACTCTGATTCAACCGACAGCGAGACCAAAGTAGCAGTAGCCAAGTGAGCCAGAAACAAGAAGGTAATAACTTGTTAGTGGGTGAAAAATTCAGCTAAGGAGAAGTATGATTTCGACATAACCAAAGCCGACAAAATATTTGATCTGCTGCTTCAGGATAAATAGATCCAACTTCTGGCCAATCACATCATCCCACTGACCGAGGAGTTGAAGAAGAGAAAATATTGCAAGTGGCATAACACCGGTTCCCACAGTACAAATGACTACAAAGTGTTTCGTCAGCAAATCCAGTCGGCTATAGAAGCTGGGAAGATTAAATTTGAAGATCCAAAGAAGCCGATGAAAGTTGTTGGGAATCCATTTCCTGTTAACATGGTTTATGTCAGCCGCCGATCAGCCGATATTCATCCCCAAAAAATGGACAGCTTAGTCAAATACATAATGGAACATGAAGAAAGGGAGACAGGCCGAGTCTACAAAGTGCATCCAAGAAGACATGATCGGCAGGAAGAGGCTTACCATCGACAATGTGATGGCTTCGATCCCCATTGGAGCTGCGAATTCTTCAGGTTTTGCTGGGATCAGGGGATGAGGCTACCGTCACAACAAAACTGCCCAGCATGCAATGGCTATGAAGACGAGCAGGCCGAAGCTCCAGCTGATTTCTGCCCACAGAGAATCGGCCGAGTCAGAAGAAACGCCATGTGCACCAAAGGTTGGGCCCAATCCATGAAGATTTCTTTCAGGAGGACTTCGAGGATGACGAAGAACAGGCCAACCCACAATGGTGCCCCTCCGACACTTTTACGAAGACCTAGAAGCGGAAGGTGCAACGGTTGAAGAGTGAGGGCCTACTGGAAGAAGTTCAAGCCAAAATCGACTATCGCCTAAGAAAGAAGAAGGAACAAGAGCGCCCAAGGAAGCAATGGCACGTAAAGAGCAATCCCGCTGCAGCCGATGAAGACCAAGCCGATCAGGCGAAGAGAAAGGCCAAGAGAAAGGCTGTGGCTTCGGCGTCGGTTAATATGGTTTTTGTGTTACCAGCCGAGTTTGAAGCGGCCCAAGCCGATGCAGACATCGTAGAAGAGTCATTGGCTAAACTCGTGTGTCCTCGGAGCAAGCAATCTTTGAGAAGACAGAAGGGACATGACATCAACATCTCAAGCCTCTTTAAGTTAAAGGATTTGTCAATGGGAGGCCGATGTCAAAAATGCTGGTTGACAGAGGAGCTGCCGTCAATCTGATGCCCTATGCTACTTTTAGAAAGCTGGGCAAAAGTGTCGACGATCTCATAAAGACAAACATGGTCCTCAAGGATTTTGGCGGGAACCCATCTGAGACCAAAGGGGTTCTTAACGTTGAGCTGAGCGTCGGCAGTAAAACAGTGCCCACCACCTTTTTTGTCATCGACGGGAAGGGGTCATACAACCTGTTGCTGGGGAGGGATTGGATCCACGCCAATTGTTGCATCCCTTATACCATGCACCAGAGCTTGATCTAGTGGCAAGGTGACAAGATTGAAATTGTTCCAGCCGCCAGGTCAGTAAACATAGCCGATGCCGATTTAACACTTTGGGAAATCGACGACATCGATTGCTTATCCGGCAAGGTTTGGGAAGCCAATTTTCTAAAGGTGTCCGATTCTACTATACAGCCAATTGGAGACGAACAACCTCAATTATTACTTTGAAGGCATCATGGAGGGCTCAAGCGTCTACACTAAGGACACCGTGGATGATCTCGATGACAAGTTAGGGCAAGGTTTTACGTCGGCCGATGAGCTCGAAGAGGTTGATATAGGTCCAGGAGATAGGCCTAGGCCGACTTACATTAGTAAAAACTGGTCTTCTCATTTTAGAACCAAGCTTATTGATTTATTGAAGGAATATAAAGATTGTTTTGCTTGGGAGTATTTTGAGATGTCGGGTCTTAGCCGATCGATTGTGGAACATCGGATCCCCATTAAACCAGGATATCGGCAATACAAACAGCCTCCAAAAGGTTTAAAGCCGATATGTATGATGCAATTAAGGCCAAAATTACTCGACTGTATGATGCTGGTTTTATTCGGCCGTGCTGATACGCCGAGTGGGTTTCAAACATAGTCCAAGTTATCAAGAAGAACGACAAGCTTAGGGTGTGTATCGATTTTCGTGACTTAAACAAGGTTACCCCTAAGGATGAGTACCCCATGCGATTGCCGATTTATTGGTCGATGCTGCTTCAGGACATAAAATTATAAGTTTTATGGATGGCAATGCTGGATATAATCAAATTTTTATGGCTGAGGAAGACATCGATAAGACTGCTTTTAGGTGTCCTGGTGCAATCGGCTTGTATGAATGGGTTGTCATGACATTCGGCTTGAAAATGCTGGCGCCACTTATCAGAGAGCCATGAACTATATCTTTCATGATTTAATCGGCTTCTTAGTGGAAATCTACATTGATGATGTTGTGGTAAAGTCGAAGGAAATCGAAGACCACATAGCCGATTTAAGGAAGGTTTTGGAAAGGACTTGAAAGTACGGCTTGAAGATGAATCCCACTAAATGCGCTTTTGGTGTATCGGCTGGGCAAATTCTTGGTTTTCTTATTCTTGAGAGATGGATTGAGGTGACACAAAGAAGTGTTAATGCGATCAAGAGTATTCAACCTCCATAGGACAAGAAGCAACTACAATCTCTGATCGACAAGGTAAATTTCATCAGGCGCTTTATTGCAAATTTATCTCAGAAGATGGTACCGTTCATGCCTTTGCTAAGGCTGAAAGCCAATCAAGAGTTTACTTGGGGGGCAGAGCAGCGAAAAGCTTTGGACAACATCAAAGATTACCTGAGCTTCCCTCCAGTTTTGATTCCCCCGCAGAAGGGAGTGTCTTTTAAGTTATATTTGTCAACCGATGAGAAGTCAATCGGTTCAGTTTTAATCCAGGAGTTTGAAGGCAAGGAAAAAGAAATATTTTATCTCAGCAGATGGCTCTTGGATGCAGAAACGAGGTACTTGTCACATCCTGGGTTTTTCCCTAATTCATTTAAAATAATTTACCTAGAAATAATCGGAATTTCGAAATTAACTGGAGTCAACCTATAATTTTAAAATGCAATTAATAAATGGAAATGACATGATAGGATTTTTCTTGAATTCTTCATGTCAAAATACGCTAACAGGATTTTTTTGGAATTTTTAGAGCACTCTAAGTATTTTTAATCAATTAAATAAGAAATCGGGAATTAATTAAGCCCCAAAATCCCTTTTTCCCTTTTTCTTTTTCTTTTCCGTACGGGCTGCACAGTACTCCGCTCTTTCCTTGGGCCGTCGGCCCGGTCCCTCACCGCGCGCGCCCGGTCGTGGGCCGAGGCCCGCAACGCCGCCGCAAGTCCGCGGGCGTCCCTCGCCCGCGAGTCGCCGACGGTGGGCCCCGCCCGGCTTCCGCCCCGCGCCCGGTCGGTCCGGCCGCCGCGCCATGCGCGCCGCCTTTCCGCTCCTTTCCGTTTGAATCCGAGCCACGTCGGCCCGTGCCGGCTCAATCTCGCGACGCCGTTTCCATCGCCGCAAACCCCGCGCCCGATGGAAACCCTACCCACGCGGAATCCGTTGCCGATTGTTTCCCCTCTCTCCGAGTCCGTGAACAACGGCGAGGAATCCGCGCCGTTTCCGTGTTTGTTTCGGCCCCGTTGTACCCCTATAAAACTCCCCTTCGCCGCCGCGCGCTTTCCCTTTGGTTCCCGTGCGCTAGCCCCAAAACCTGCCGTCGCCATCGTCGTCGTCTCCGTCGCCGGTGAGTGCACCGCCGCCCTCTTCCTTTTCAGTTTTCGGGCCTCCTCCCGAACCGCTCCCGCGCATCGTTCCGCCTCCGCCGTGGTTCCCCGCGCCCGCAGCACCCTTCGCCGCCGTCGCCGGTGCCGCCGGAGTTCGGCGGCCGCCGTGCGGCCATGGCCGGCGGGCGAGCTCGAGCCGCCGCCGCCCAAACCCTAACCCTAGCGCGCTCCTCTGCGCCGTCCGATCCTTCGGATCGGGCGGATCCGCACCGTCCGATCGCGATCGATCCGTCGCCGTTCGATCCGGCCGCCGCACGCGGATGGCCGCCGCGTGTCCGCCTCGGTCGCCGCCCGAACCCTAACCCTAGCCGTGATCCGCACCGTTCGATCCTTCGGATCGGGCGGATCCGGACCGTCCCCTCGCGTGCAAGGCCGTCGCCGTTCGATCGCCGCCACCCCTCCCCGATGCGCGCCACGTGCCCGCTCTCCCCGCCGCCGCCGTGGACCGCGCCGCGTCGCTTGCGTCGCCGCTTGCGCCGCGAGCCGCCCTACCGCTTGCGCCATGCTTGCGTCACCCGGGGCTTAATTGCGCAATAAATAATTTAATCTTTTCGTTTAGTTTAAAAATCGCAATTAAACTTCTAAAATTCATATCTTTTGAATCCGAACTCCATTTTAGTCCATTCAAATTTTATTAAATCCAGAAAAATGTCAAGAATCCATTAAAAATACTTTTCAGTGCTGTTTCAGTAGACTTTTAGGGTGTTTGTTGAGTGCTTTGTTTGTCGTGTAGATTCCGAGTTTTCCGGCGAGCCCGTTCTCTTCAAGTAGTCGCCGAGGTTCCTCGTCTCCGAGCAAGGCAAGTCATACCTTACATTGACCATATTATACCTATTTTATGTAAATATCTCTTTTTCTTTCGAATACCGCATAAGTTTTAGAATGTCATTTTATGGGATGATTATACCTATTGTACTCAACCATAGGATTGTTTGCCTTATACCATTGATAACTTGGGGTTCAATGTGACTAGATGATAGTTTAAGGTTGCTTAGCCATGCTTAGCGCAACTAGCTCACTTAAGGGAATCACACTAATCAAGTTTCATTACCTAGGAAGTTAACCCTCGATGATGTTAAGTTGTGAGCATGTCTCTAATAATATTGATTTATGAAAAAGGTGGGTCGTGAGCACATGGTTGGACTTTGGTTAGCGTGCTCATGACGATTAAGGACCGGTTCTCGGAAACCCGGAAGAAATACCGTGCATACCACAAGCCAAGCATGGGTAATGGTCGGGTCAAGCGTAGCTGTCTCTAGTCGACGTATCCCCAGAGGGTGGGCGTGATGGAGTTGGGTCGGCCCGGTTTTAAGGGTTGATCGGTTTCCGGATTCACCGCGGCACTAGAGGGGGCTGCCCATTGCCCGATGGGAATGGGGGCGAAACCTTGGTGTGGTACGATTGATTAGAGGGGTTATGTGAAGGGTCCTGTCACAATTCCTTTCCGGGGTACCGTGGTGGTGCACCGGCGCACGCTAACGTGTTGTGGGATTGTGTCTTGTGGGTACAGTTGTACACCTCTGATCAGAGTAAAAACTATTCGAATAGCCGTGCCCACGGTTACGGGCGATCGACCAGATTCACCTTGATTAGTCTCATTTATTTTATTCAAATGAAATGTTGAAGTATGACTAGTGCAGGTGGATGGATGGGCCTGTTGCAACGTGGTTTGAGCGTTGGACAGTGTTTATTTAATACTGCTTAAATTTACTACTGCTTTACTGTCTTCAAATATTATTATTATATTCTGCAAACGCTGTTTATGCAAATTGAGCCATTAACCCTTCCTTGTTATTTATCTTGCATCATGTCCCCTTTTCCGGTGTGACTTGTTGAGTACTATGGTTGTACTCAGCCTTGCTTCTTTTTCCCCCTTCAGTGCCAGAGGTTGAGGTCGAGGTCTCCGAGGAGGTGTAGGCTTGTTCTCGTCAAGGTTTAGCTGTGGAGTTGGTGTTCCGCTTCGCTCGTGTCAAGTTTAGCTTAAGTCAGTTTTATTTTTCCTTTCCGCTGCATTTGTGTAACTCTTTTATATTGTTTCTAAGACGAGGATTCTGTATTATCAATAATGTCGATTTGTGTACCTCGGCTGATTCCTGGACGAGGATGTAATGCACAAATTAGCTGCAGAAATTCTGGTGTGAATTTCTGGGCGTGACAAGTTGGTATCAGAGCCTTCTTGTGACTGTAGGACAAGCCAACTGGAAACCTTAAGAGCCCTCTAATTCTTTTCATGTGCATATGTTTTAAAAAAGGGGGTGTTTTGAAAAGTGGAGTCGGTCTAGGGTTTAGGAATTGCGAAAATGGGAGATTGGTCATGGGTTTTTGAGCATGTTTTGATTTTCCCACTCCTTTGTTTCTATAAATGGCAGTTCCCCAAATACGCACTGCGGAAAAGGGATGACAGGCTTCGTGGCAGAGCTGGCGCGTATGGCCCTTGCAGTTCGATATCCCGAAGCACCAGAGTATACAACAGTTACGCCTCTCAGTGGCGAGTTGCCATACCGTGTTCGGTTGGAGGTTCACGGGTTTGTGGGAACGTGTCTTCCCAACATGGAGGTCACAGCCTTCGGAGGCACGTCGATCACGCTTGTCAAGAAGCCGCCTACCCGATGTTGGCCGGATGAGGGAGCTGCATGATGCCGACCTTCGCACCTCCTCCTACCGCTACCATCCCCGTCGAGGTAGTTCCTCGAGGTCGGTGCATTCAAGTCTACGGCAGAGGAGAATGACTCTACCTTCGGTCCACATGTGCACCGTGCTCAAAGGACTGGATCAGATGCACTCTGACCTACACAAGGCGACCAAGGAGCTGAACGACAAGAAGATGCTGAGGATCGCGCGACTGCAGGACGAAGTGGTTCGTCTGAAGAAGGAGGTAGCTGAGTTGAAGGGACTCCCGCCACCGTTGGGGTTAGACTCCGTACTACGCCTCGGAAGACCACCACCGCGCCCGTCCATATCCAGTGGCACCTCGGATTCCACCACCTTCTCCAGCTCCACCCGCTCCAGCCTCAGCGCCGGTTCCAGCTCCTCGTCGCAGTTCCGCCCTCACCTTTGCTCCAGCTTCGGCGAATCAAGGCGGAGGTGGCAGTAATGGTTGGATCTCCGTCTCCAGTGACTCAAGCTCAGAGAATTCGGCTGAAGACATGGACTCCGAAGAGACTCGAGATTCCTCGGAGGGAAGAGGCGGGATCGGTTGGGCTACGGCAACCGATTCGAAGAGTCCAAGTCCGAGGTGACGCCCGAGGACTCCAGGAGCCGTTTGGAAGAATGGGGATCTTCCGGAGGGAGTTTCGACTCCTCGTCTCGTGGATCGTTCTAGTTGCCCTCCTTAGTTTTACCGTTTAACTTAGTTTGTCTTCTTGGTAGTTACCGTGTGTTAGGCCGCCGTGTGTGGGATAGCCGGCGGTCGATATCAAGTGTGATACGACCGACCAATTAAGGATGTTTGGTGCTTTTCCTTGTTTTTAGTCAAGATCGTAACAATGCATTTGAATTCAAATAATAAAGATTAGTTCTAAGTCTGTCTGCTTTTCTTCTTTCTCTCTCTCGGTCGGTCGTCTCCTTCGATGGTGAACACCGGGACCGGGGCGAAAGCAACAATGGGCGTCAGTGCCAACAACAACGAGGCTCACGACGCCAATGGCAATGCTCCTCCACCGCCACCCGAGAATCCCACCATTGCTCAAGTGCTCGCTTCACGACACGCATGATGGCTGCAATGATGCAGCAAATGCAACAACAACACCACCGGATGCAACGCGAGATGCCGCAACAAATGCAAGAACAAAGCAGAATAATCCGTTGCCGCCCCACCACCCCACCCAAGCCGCGAGTTCCTTCGTGTCCGACCGTCGACCTTCTCCAAGCACCACCAATCCCATGGAGGCTAATGATTGGCTTCATGCCATAGAGAAGAAGTTAGATCTGCTGAAGTGCACGGATCGAGAAAGTCTCGTTTGCCACTCATCACTTACGTGGTCCCGCTTCACTTGGTGGGACAACTATTTGGTTACTCGCCGCGGAGCAAAGATTACTGGAAGAGTTTCGTCGCATTTCAGGACCGCACATATTCCTCGGGAATAGTTGCACGTAAAAGCGTGAGTTCCGTTCTCTTGAGCAGGGTAACGATCGCATCGAGTATCCGCACGAGTTCAATCGTCTTGCCCGTTATGCCCCGAAGATGTGCGCACCGATGCGTAAAGGCGGGGAAAAGTTTTTGGCTGGTTTGGATGATGAACTCACGGACAAGCTTATCTCCTGAGAGTATACTAACTTTGAGAAGCTGGTTGACAAGGCCATTCGACAGAAGATCAGCGCAACAAGATGATCAAGAAGAGAAAAGTATTTCTCCCGACCTCCTCAACGCAGGGAAATCGGCAGAGGCCGCGTTTCATGCCCGGAAGTCGAGTGGACCTACCACCATGGTTGTTCGTCAGCATCGACCTTATCACCCGGGAATTTCCAACCGGCGTAGTGGAAGTGGTCGCAACAGCGTACTCCAGCCCCGCGCTCCAACGGCGCCATCCAAGCAAATCACCCACCACCTCCAAGGAAGGACTCGAGAGGAAAGCCGGAGTCCTGTTTCAACCGTGGTGACCTGTGGCATTTTGCGACAAGTGTCCGGGCCAAGACGCGCGGGCCAAGGTTCATCCAGCTCGAGTCAATTATGCGTCCGCCGAGGAAGCACTGACGCTCCCGAAGTTATACTGGTATGTTTTCGTAAACTATACTCCCGCCACGTATTATTTGATTCGGCGCTACACATTCTTTTATCTCAAAGCAATTTGTTGGGGCACATGGGTTGTCGTGAGTGGGACTTAAGATACCTATGCGGGTTCAAACCCCGGAAACCACTTGGAGACCACTCGCATTGTCCCTCGTGACCATAGAAATCCAAGGATCTATGTTTCTAGCCAACCTTATCCTCCTTCACCAAAGGCATAGATGTCATCCTTGGGATGGATTGGTTGTCCGACATAAGGGAGTAATTGACTGCGCTAGTCGCACCATTACTTTAATCAATATGAAAGGAGAAAGAATTGTTTTCGCTCTCCCATGCAAGTCAAGCCCGTAGCAAGTTTGAATCATGTTTCCACCGGGAATCGTCCGAAATGGCGGCAAAGACCCCGTGAAGTTAGAGGATATCCCCATCATCGAGAATATCCCCAAGTTTTCCCGAGGATTTAACTCGGATGCCACCAAAAAGGGAAATTGAATTCGGATTGATCTAGTACCGGACCGCCCCAATACACAAGAGGCCATATAGGATGGGAGCCAACGAGTTGGCCAAGTAAAGAAGCAAGTGGATGAACAGTTGCAAAAAGGGTATATTCGCCCGAGCACGTCGCCTTGGGGTGCTCCGGTGATTTTCGTGGAAAAGAAAGACAAGACCAAGAGGATGTGTGTCGACTATCGCGCACTCAATGAGGTTACTATCAAGAACAAGTATCCCCTACCACGGATTGATGACTTATTCGATCAACTCAAAGGGGCCAAGGTATTTTCCAAGATAGACTGCGATCGGGCTATCATCGCTGAGGATTCGGGAAGAGGACATTCCCAAGACCGCCTTCACCACTGTGTATGGACTGTACGAGTGTACGGTCATGTCTTTTGGGTTAACCAATGCACCGGCTTTCTTTATGAATCGATGAACAAGGTGTTTATGGAGTTCTTGGATAAATTCGTGGTGGTGTTCATTGACGACATTTTGGTCTACTCTAAGTCGAGGAGGATCATGAGCAACATCTTCGGACAAGACTCGAGAAGTTGAGAGACCATCAACTCTACGCCAAGTTTAGCAAGTGTGCTTTCGGTTAAAGGAGGTACAGTTCCTCGGTCATATTGTGAATGCCCAAGGAGTAGCCGTGGATCCAAGCAAATGTGGAATCGGTTACCAAGTGGACCCCGCCTAAAACGGTTACGCAGATCCGAAGTTTCCTTGGACTTGCGGGTTACTACCGCCGCTTCATTGAGAACTTCTCCAAAATCGCCAAGCCAATGACTCAACCGTTGAAGAAAGATGAGAAGTTTAAGTGGTCGAATGCAACAAGAGTTTTGAAGAGCTCAAGAGGAAGTTGGTGTCTCGCACAGTGTTGATACCGCCCGACCCAAGAAAGGACTTCCAAGTTTATTGTGATGCATCTCGCCAAGGGTTGGGATGTGTGTTGATGCAAGAAGGCAAAGTGGTCGCATATGCATCTCGTCAATTGCGCCCACATGAAAACAACTACCCCACTCATGATTTGGAGTTATCCGCAGTGGTTCATGCATTGAAGATCCGCGACACTACCTAATTGGTAATCGTTGTGAAGTGTATACGGATCACAAAAGTCTTAAGTACATTTTCACCCAACTGATTTAAACCTCCGACAGAGGAGATGGTTGGAACCGATCAAAGATTATGATTTAGGGATACATTACCATCCCGGCAAAGCTAATGTGGTTGCGGATGCACTAAGCCGAAAAAGTTACCGCACCACTCTCGTGTCGAAGGAATGTGTGACCGTTGCAGCAGGAATTCGAGAATCTAAATCTACAAGTGGTGGATTTTGGTTTTGTGGCTGCTCTGGAAGCCCAACCCACTCTCATTGATCAAATCCGGCTGCTCGGCGTCGATCCCGAGATGGTCGAACTCAAGAAGAACATGAGAGTCGGAAAAGCTCGTGGTTTTACGGAAGACGAACATGGCACAATCTGGATGGGAAAGAGATTGTGTGTGCCAGAAGACAAGGATTTGAAAAAGATGATCCTTACGGAAGTTCACCAAACCCAATACTCAATTCACCCGAGCAGTACAAAGATGTATCAAGATCTTAAAGAAAAGTTTTGGTGGGTCAGCATGAGGAGGGAGATAGCCGAGTTTGTTGCACTTTGTGATGTTTGTCGGCGAGTGAAGGCAGAACATCAACGGCCCCCGGACTGTTGCAACTACTTGATTCCGAATGGAAATGGGAAGAAATTGGAATGGATTTCATCACGGGTTTACCCCGCACAACGTCAGGATATGACTCAATTTGGGTCGTGGTGGACCGACTCACCAAGGTAGCCCACTTCATACCGGTACATACTACCTACCCAGGGAAGAAGTTGGCAGAGCTTTATCTCGCAAGGATCATGTGTTTGCATGGCGTGCCTAAGAAGATCGTGTCCGATAGGGGAAGTCAGTTTACTTCCAAATTCTGGAAGAAGTTGCAAGAAGAACTCGGTACCCGTTTGAATTTTAGCACGGCCTATCATCCGCAAACAGACGGTCAAACTGAGAGAGTGAATCAGATTTTGGAAGACATGCTGAGAGCATGCGCGCTCGATTTTGGAAAAGCATGGGACAAAAGCTTGCCCTATGCAGAATTCTCTTACAACAACAGTTATCAGGCCAGCATTCAAATGGCACCGTATGAAGCACTGTATGGACGGAAATGCCGCACACCCCTATTCTGGGACCAGACGGGTGAGCGCCAATTGTTTGGCACAGAAGTAATAAGCGAAGCAGAGCAAAAGGTCCGAGTGATTTGGGAAAGGTTGAAGATTACGCAGTCCCGACAGAAGAGTTATGCGGATAATCGTCGAAGAGATCTCGCTTTTGAAGCAGGAGATTTCGTGTATCTTCGCGTTACACCACTTCGGGGAGTACATCGTTTCCAAACCAAAGGTAAGTTGGCACCACGTTTCGTGGGACCATACAGGATTCGGGAACGTCGAGGAGAAGTGGCCTATCAGCTGGAGCTTCCCTCCAACATGACTGGTATTCACGACGTGTTTCATGTGTCCCAGTTAAAGAAGTGTTTAAGGGTACCAGAAGAGCAGGCGAGTCCAGACCAGATCGAAATCCAAGAGGACTTAACCTATGTAGAGAGACCAGCACGTATTCTTGAGGTCAGTGAAAGAAGGACGCGGAACAAGGTTATCAGATTTTGCAAGGTTCAATGGACTCATCACTCCGAGGAAGAAGCTACTTGGGAACGAGAAGATGAGCTAAAGGCCGCGCACCCGCACCTCTTCGCAGCACCTCCGAATCTCGGGTCGAGATTCCGTTTAAGGGGGTAGGTTGTCACATCGGGTTTTTCCTAATTCATTTAAAATAATTTACCGGAAATAATCGAAATTTCGAAATTAACTCGGAGTCAACCTATAATTTTAAAATGCAATTAATAAATTGAAATGACATGGTAGAATTTTTCTTGAATTCTTCATGTCAAAATACGCTAACAGATTTTTACTTGGAATTTTTAGAGCACTCTAAGTATTTTTAATCAATTAAATAAGAAATCAGGAATTAATTAAGCCCCAAAAATCCCTTTTTCCCTTTTTCTTTTTCTTTTCCGTACGGGCTGCATAGTACTCCCGCTCTTTCCTTGGGCCGTCGGCCCGGTCCCCTCACCGCGCGCGCCCGCCGTGGGCCGAGGCCCGCAACGCGCCGCCGCACGCAAGTCCGCGGGCGTCCTCGCCCGCGAGCCGCCGACGGTGGGCCCCGCCTCGTCGGCTTCCTGCCCCACGCCCGGCCGGGTCCGCCGCCGTCCGCCATGCGCGCCGCCTTTCCGCTCCTTTCCCGTTTGAATCCGAGCCACGCCGGCCCGTGCCGGCTCAATCTCGCGACGCCGTTTCCATCCCCGCAAACCCCGCGCCCGATGGAAACCCTACCCACGCGGAATCCGTTCCCGATTGTTTCCCCTCTCTCTCCGAGTCCGTGAACAACGGCGAGGAATCCGCGCCGTTTCCGTGTTTGTTTCGGCCCCGTTGTACCCCCTATAAAACTCCCCCTTCGCCGCCGCGCTTGCCCTTTGGTTCCCGTGCGCTAGCTCCCAAACCCGCCGTCGCCATCGTCGCCGCCTCCGTCGCCGGTGAGTGCACCGCCGTCCTCTTCCTTTTCGGTTTTCGGGCCTCCTCCCGAACCGCTCCCGCGCGCATCGTTCCGCCTCCGCCGTGGTTCCCGCGTCCGCAGCACTTCGTCGCCGCGCCGCCGGTGCCGCCGAGTCCGGCCGGCCGCCGTGCGGCCATGGCCGGCGGCGAGCTCGAGCCGCGCCGCCCAAACCCTAACCCTAGCGCCGTCCCTCGCGCCGTCCGATCCTTCGGATCGGGCGGATCCGCACCGTCCGATCGCGATCGATCCGTCGCCGTTCGATCCGGTCGCCGCACTCCGGATGGCTGCCGCGTGTCCGCCCCTGGCCGCTGCCCGAACCCTAACCCTAGCCATGATCCGCACCGTTCGATCCTTCGGATCGGCGGATCCGACCGTCCTCGCGCGCAAGGCCGTCGCCGTCCGTTCGCCGCCACCCTCCCCGATGCGTGCCACGTGCCCCGCTCTCCTCGCCGCCGTGGACTCGGTCCACCATGGACCGCGCCGCGTCGCTTGCGTCGCCCGCTTGCACCGCCGACGTCAGCCCTACCGCTTGCGCCATGCTTGCGTCACCCGGGGCTTAATTGCGCAATAAATAATTTAATCTTTTCTTTTTAGTTTAAAAGTCGCAATTAAACTTCTAAAATTCATATCTTTTGAATCCGAACTCCGTTTTAGTCCATTCAAATTTTATTAAATCCAGAAAAATGTCAAGAATCCATTAAAAATACTTTTCAGTGCTGTTTCAGTAGACTTTTTAGGGTGTTTGTTGAGTGCTTTGTTTGTCGTGTAGATTCCGAGTTTTCCGCGAGCCCGTTCTCTTCAAGTAGTCGCCGAGGTTCCTCGTCTCCCGAGCAAGGCAAGTCATACCTTACATTGACCATATTATACCTATTTTATGTAAATATCTCTTTTTCTTTCGAATACCGCATAAGTTTTAGAATGTCATTTTATGGGATGATTATACCTATTGTACTCAACCATAGGATTGTTTGCCTTATACCATTGATAACTTGGGGTTCAATGTGACTAGATGATAGTTTAAGGTTGCTTAGCCATGCTTAGCGCAACTAGCTCACTTAAGGGAATCACACTAATCAAGTTTCATTACCGGAAGTTAACCCTCGATGATGTTAAGTTGTGAGCATGTCTCTAATAATATTGATTTATGAAAAGGTGGGTCGTGAGCACATGGTTGGACTTTGGTTAGCGTGCTCATGACGATTAAGGACCGGTTCTCGGGAAACCCTGGAAGAAATACCGTGCATACCACAAGCCGCATGGGTAATGGTGGGTCCGAAGCGTAGCCGTCTCTAGTCGACGTATCCCGCAGAGGGTGGGCGTGATGGAGTTGGGTCGGCCCCGATTTTAAGGGTTGATCAGCTTCCGGATTCACCGCGGCACTAGAGGGGCTGCCCATTGCCCGATGGGAATGGGGGCGAAACCTTGGTGTGGTACAATTGATTAGAGGGGGTTATGTGAAGGGTCCCTGTCACAATTCCTTTCCGGGCACCGTGGTGGTGCACCGGTGCACGGTAACGTGTTGTGGGATTGTGTCTTGTGGGTACAGCTTGTACACCTCGATCGAGTAAAAACTATTCGAATAGCCGTGCCCACGGTTACGGGCGATCGACCGATTCACCTTGATTAGTCTCATTTATTTTATTCGAATGAAATGTTGAAGTATGACTAGTGCGGTGGATGGATGGGCCTGTTGCAACGTGGTTTGAGCGTTGGACAGTGTTTATTTAATCCGCTTAAATTTACTCGCTTTTTGTCTTCAAATATTATTATTATATTCGCAAACGCGTTTATGCAAATTGAGCCATTAACCCTTCCTTGTTATTTATCTTGCATCATGTCCCCTTTTCCGGTGTGACTTGTTGAGTACTGTGGTTGTACTCAGCCTTGCTTCTTTTTTCCCCCTTCAGTGCCAGAGGTTGAGGTCGAGGTCTCCGAGGAGGTGTAGGCTTGTTCTCGTCAAGGTTTAGCTGTGGAGTTGGTGTTCCGCTTCGCTCGTGTCAAGTTTAGCTTAAGTCAGTTTTATTTTTCCTTTCCGCTGCATTTGTGTAACTCTTTTATATTGTTTCTAAGACGAGGATTCTGTATTATCAATAATGTCGATTTGTGTACCTCGGCTGATTCCTGGACGAGGATGTAATGCACAAATTAGCTGCAGAAATTCTGGTGTGAATTTCTGGGCGTGAGAGTACTCTCCCGTGGAAAAGTTGTGCTTGTGCTTATATTTTTCTTGTACAAAGTTGAGGCATTATCTATTATCCAACGAGTGTACCATTGTTTGCAAAACCGACGTAGTCAAATATATGCTATCGGCTCCAGTTTTGAAAGGATGAGTCGGGAAGTGGATTTTTGCCTTGGCAGAATTTGACTTAAGATATCAAGCACCCAAGGCAGTTAAAGGCCAAGCTATAGCCGATTTCATCGTTGAACACCGGGATGATTCAATCAGCTCGATTGACATAGT
The DNA here is from genome assembly GCA_019925245.2 of Oryza australiensis. Classification (NCBI taxonomy): domain Eukaryota; kingdom Viridiplantae; phylum Streptophyta; class Magnoliopsida; order Poales; family Poaceae; genus Oryza; species Oryza australiensis. The sequence goes on from JAIFGZ020000126.1 coordinate 2,216,389, forward strand.
GCCTTGGATGTTGTTTTTTGATGGGTTAGTTTCCACTCATGTCTACAGCATCGGCTTGGTTATCATATCACCCAGGGGGGCAAGTTTTGAATTTGCTTATACTATTGCACCCTACGCTACAAACAATCAAGCCGAATACAAAGCCATCCTCAAGGGTTTACAACTTTTGAAAGAGGTCAAAGCTGATGTTGTGGAGATTATGGGCGATTCTTTGTTGGTCATCAGCCAATTAGCAGGAGAATATGAATGCAAGAATGACACGTTGATGATCTACAATCAAAAGTGTCAAGAATTGATGGATGGTTTTCGGCTAGTAACATTCAAACATATCCCTCGAGAGCAAAATGCTGAGGCAAACGATTTGGCTCAAGGGGCATCAGGCTACAAGCCGATGACCAAAGATGTGGGAGTTGAGGTTGCAGCAATCACAGCCGATGATTGGAGGTATGAGGTTTTCAATTACTTGAAGATCCCTCCCAATCAGCTTCAAGGGAATTGCGTTACAAGGCTTTGAGATATGTATTGCTCGACGACGATCTCTACTATCGAAAGATTGATGGAGTGCTACTCAGACGTTTGAGTGCTGGTCAAGCAAAAGTTGTAATGGGAGAAGTGCACGAAGGCATCTGTAGTACTCATCAATCGGCTCACAAAATGAAGTGGTTACTTCGAAGAGCAGGGTATTTTTGGCCGACAATGCTGCAAGATTGTTTCAAATATTACAAGGGATGCCAAGATTGTCAGAAGTTTGGAGCAATCCAACGAGCACCAGCATCGGCTATGGACCCTATTATCAAGCCTTGGCCGTTCGGAGGATGGGGAATTGATATGATCGGCCAAATTAATCCACCCTCGAGTAAAGGACACAAGTTTATATTGGTGACAACCGATTATTTCACAAAGTGTGTAGATGCAATTCCCTTGAAAAAAGTTGATTCTGGAGACGCAATTGAGTTTGTCAAAGGACACATCATTTACCGATTTGGCGTTCTTCAGACCATTACAACCGATCAGGGATCTATCTTTGACTCACATGAGTTTGTCCAGTTTGCAGAAAGCATGGGGATCAAGTTGTTAAATTCTTCACCATATTATGCACAAGCTAATGGACAAGCAGAAGCATCCAACAAAAGTTTGATCAAACTGATAAAGAGGAAGATCTCTGAATATCCAAAGCAATGGCACAGCCAATTGGCCGAATCATTATGGTCTTATCAGATGGCTTTTCATGGATCAATCCAAGTGCCTCCTTACAAATTGGTATATGGGCATGAAGCTGTGCTGCCGTGGGAAAGTGTCATCGGCTCAAGGAGGATTCAACTGCAAGACAAGTTGATAGCCGATTATTATCACAACCTAATGGTGGATGAATCGGAAGACTTGGTTTTATCCAGAATGCATGCTTTTGAAAAGGTGACCAGGGACAAAGAAAGGGTTGCTTGTCATTATAACAAGAAAGTTGTGCCCAAAACATTATCAGAAGGCGAGTTAGTCTGGAAGTTAATTTTGCCGATTGGGACATGAGACAATAAATGCGGCAAGTGATCACCTAATTGGGAGAGGCCCTTCAAGATCCACAAATGCGTTTCCAAGGGAGCCTACATGTTAGAAGGATTGGATGGAGAGGTGTTTGGAAGGGCTCTGAATGGAAAATATTTGAAGAAATATTATCCCAGTATATGGATCAACTCATGATTCGGCTGTATTGAGCCGATACATGGTAGCCGATGTGTTTACATCACATTTAGATGACCGATATGACTCATATCACCCTTAGTCATCTCATTATTATCATAATCGGTTGTGCGTTGCCGATGTATGATGGCCGATATAAGTTGTATCGCCCTCAGTCATTTAATCCTTACAATAATTGGTTACGATTTCACACATACATCGTTGCCGATGTCATGTGTTGTCCTCGAGCCATAATTTTGTCAATGATGAAGTCAACATTGAAAAATTAGGGGGCATATACATAATCAAAGTCAGAATCAAGCGGACTTCACAAATTTTTTCAGTACAATGATGATTTTAGAAATCTGCAAAATATATTACATGATCTAAAATTAAAGTTTGCCGGTTACAAAAGAATATATTACAAGTGTTGAGAAGTCATAGAATAGCTAGTCCTATTACAAACGTTGGCTCAGTTGCCGATTAGGTTATTGATGGACGATATCGCTCGTTGCTTGATCTACTCGATTTTTTCAATCGTCTCAGCGTCAGCTGCATTGGTTCCTGGGACTGACTTCACTGATTTGCTCAGATCTCCCAAGTATTTTATTGAAGATGTTCACTTGGCCCTTTGTTCTTCAGTGGCTTTCGGGAGAATAGCTAACTTTTGTTATTCGGCAGCTAGCTCAGAGTCATATTTTTCCATCTCGGCGGCAAGTTCAGCTTTTTCGTTGCTTCGGCCGATCAATGTTGGATTGAGTAGCTGATGGCCTGGCAATTAGCTCGTCTAACTTGGCCTTTTTGGCGATGATGCCAAGCCGATTGGTCTCAATCATCTTTTCGAGGCTAGCCTTCTCCTGCCTAGCGGCCATCCTTTGCCTTGCTCTTTCCAGTTTGTGCCAATGTAGGTCAAGATAGGCAGCTTGGGAGATGATATTGGTTGTGTCGTCTGGCAGCTGGCCCTCAATTTCTTCAAATCTAGCTTTGATTGGCCCGCAATTAGTAACCAAGTGATGCAAGATCTAGTCGACGAGCAATATCTGAGAGCTTCTCTTTTAACTCATCGGCTATAGGAGCTTGGGCCTGGCTAGTGGTCTCTTCTTCTTCGCCAATGAATTCCCTTATGTCAAAGGAAAACATATCGGCTAAAGCCTGCAAGACACAAGTCAAGAGTGTTAAAGTATGAACAAGTGTTAGTGGCCGATTTTGCTCTTGGGAGAGTTTCTTACCTTGGCAGTGGGAGCTGGCGCTTGTTCTTCCTCTTCGACATGGTGGCTACCCCTAGCCGACAAAGTGTGTTCACTTGATGCATGGGGGCATCCGATGGAGACTGAGGAGGCTGCATAAGAGGAAAAGTGTCAGTTGAAATCGGCAGGTTAACAAAAAGAGAGATAAGTTTTGAGTTTACTGGTGAAGCAGGGCGTGGTTGCCAATGAGCCAGTCTTTTGCGCTGCAGGCAAAGGGTTTTGGTTAAGAACAAAGAGACTTCAACAAAATTTAAATTACCAAAACTTCAAGAGAGGAAAGGTACATACTGGTTGAGGGCAAGCACGGCGCTTGGGAGACAATGGTGTTTTTTGAGCTTGATCATCAGCCTATGGTGTTTGTGCATACTTGCTTGAGTAGCTGGATTCAGCTGTGGCTTCCTCGATGGCTTGATCGATTTCTTCTTCTATGATCTCTTGATTGAGGGCCTCTTCCACGCTCGGATCCAGAGATGGCAAGTTGTCGGCTGGGGCTGCCCTTTGCTTCTTTGGCTTTTCCTTTTGTGCAGCCAATGGACCAGAAGCCGATGGATTGGCCCTTTTCTTCCTTGACAAGGCCTCTCGGGTTTGGCCATGAAGCAAGGTTGTTACCTTCGGTGCATTGAAGCCGATGAAAGATGGAGCAAGTCCTCCACTTGGAATTTGCCCGGTGGCATATTGGATCTCAACCCCTGAGTTGCTTTCATGAGGGGGAGAAGAATCGGTTGTGTGCAAAAAAGAAGACGTTGTTTAAATATTAAGCAGATGATAGCCGATAGCTTTAAAAATCAACAAAGGGGAGAAGTACTCACATCAGGAATTGACTCTGGAAGGAGTGTAGTCAGGTACATGGAAGATGGTTGATGGAAGATGTGCTTTTTTAATTCAACCCACCATCTGTCGAAGGCTGAGCTCCTCTTTAAGGCCAATTCTAGAGTGCTTATTGCCACGTCCCACCCTTCCCCGGGCTGGGCTCGCCTACATTTGCAAGCTCTCTAGGACCTTAGACTGCCCTCACAGACCAACCCAGTCTTTTCGCGCACTTTGTCCTTGCTCATGCGCACCCGGGAAGAACTTCCCCCCAGGCCAAGCACGCTTAACCTCAAAGTTATTTGGAAATGAGCTTATGAAAAAGAAGTTGCAACTTGTTGGTATGAGTATTCTATTAATCCTATTAAGCCCTGGGCCAGGATGTTACATCCACACCCCATTAGAAGACCCGACGTCCTTGTCGGTCAACCCCAGGCCAGGAACCTCCCCTCTTGGCCACATCCGTGTGTCCAGTGCCGGCGCATGTGCCATGCCGTCTCCCCTTAGGGCCCACGCGCCATGCGCACCATGCCCGCGCAACTGACCCGCCACACGTCCATGAAACCGTGAGGGTCAGCTCTTATACCACTTGTAACGTCCCACCCTTCCCCGGGCTGGGCCCGCCTACATCTGCAAGCTCTCTAGGACATTAGACTACCCTCACAGACCAACACCAGTCTTTTTTGCGCACTTTGTCCTCACTCATGCACACCCGAGAAGAACTTTCCGGTCGGTCACCGATCCCCAAATTCCCCCGGGCCAAGCATGCTTAACCTCAAAGTTATTTGGAGATTAGCTTTTGGAAAAGAAGTTGCAACTTGTTGGTATGAGTATTATATTAATCCTATTAAGCCATGGGCCAGGATGTTGCACCTATGCTGCCAAGAGGGGGGCCCTCTATGTTCATCAGCCAATCCATCATTAGCCTTGAAGTAATCTCACCCCTTGTCTCGATTTTGTCTGTGAAATATAGTCCAATCGACAGTTGTCCTAGCCCAATCTGTCTGGTAGCCGATGCTGGATAGTAGAATTCATAGGACTTGGAAATGTTTCTGCCTTGATGAATGCTGATTGGCAAGATGCAAGGAGTGATGGCTGTGGTGAAAATTTCCCTTGGCCTTGGAAATTTTTCTGAGTTGAGCTCATCGAAGTTGAAATCTATGGGGAGTTTAAACTCTGGGCAGCCTGAATAGAAGAACCAAGTCCGATTGTTCTTTGCAAATCCATCATAGAACAAAGTGAACCAATCGGCTAGGAGCTCGCTGGACAGCTTGGAGCCAGGGTGGACAGCAGTAGCTTCTCCAAAGGACATACACCTACGTGTAGTCACTTCTTCTCCTTCATCATTCTCAATCGGCTCTACTCTTGGGAATTTAGCATCAGCCAGGGAAGGTCTGCCAGCGATTTTTTGTGTTAGGAGGACTAACCATAGCTGCAAAAACCACCAAGGTCCTCTGGTTCCGATGGTTGAGTTGGCGACAATCTTAGCCGATGCTTGGTTCAGTGTTTGGTACAGGTAGCCCAAGAGAAATTTCCCTAAGGGGATTTATTCCTTGGATTCTAGGGCTTCGGCTATGAGCTGCCAGTTAGCTGTGGGACCGCAGCTAGATCCACAGAAGACAAACTTTTCTAGCCACATCATGAGGAAGGCAGCATGTTCTCTATGACTGATAGATCCAGTGCCCATGTTCAGATTGATATAGCCATTCCAACCTCCAATGGACTTGGTCTTGAAGGAGTATTGGCACTTGCTGTCAAATCAGTTAGGATTAGCCGATGATGTTACATCTAGGCCTGTTATCATGAATATATCAATCAAGGTGGGGGTCATGGGTCCTTGCTAGAAAAGGAAGGCATTGAATGTATTATTCCAGAAATAAACTGCAGCTGACATGAGGGGCTCATCCTTTGGCTGATCGGCTATGGTGAGGGCTAAGCGTTGAGCTATGTCTACTTCCTCCCAATGGGTCTACTTGCTGGCAACCATCCTTTGGTACCAAGTCAGCCAAGATTTGTCTGTTGAGGGCCAAGACTTGAAAGTTTCATTCCAATGTGTTGTGCTAGGGATTGAAATCCTATAGGGCATCCTATTGGTTTCAGCATTTATAACTTCGGTGGGATCTATGTTGCCGATTGGGCCTAGGAAGTACCGCTCGTCATGAAGAAAACTAGGGATAGCAATCTGACGAGCAAGATGCTACAATGGAAAAGAAAGGCGAATCTTAGAGGACAAAAAACGCAGGTCTATGGCAGCAAACAAAGAAGAAAGAAGGATTAGCCGATGAAACTTACCTCAGTGAGCTCAATTGATGGGGCATCGGAGGGAGCGGATGAGGATGCCATTGAAGGAGATAAGCTCGTCACCGGGAAGGAATTTTGCCGCAAGCTTGTTGAGAGCTCCGAATAGATCACCGAAGAGGTTTTAGGGATTTTCTGGTTGAAGGTGTTGAGTGTGCAATTGACGGCGTAAGTTTCTTCAACGCACTTGGAGTGTTATTTAAAGAGGCGCAATAACGGCCAAAACGGAAATGCTCTAGGTTTTCTCGGAGGATAGGGTCACACAAAATCCGCAACATTAACAATATCGCGGACTTGGGGGGCTTGTGTTAACGACCAAATTTGGCAAGCTAATCCTCAGGTTTGAAGTTACGATTGAAGCGGAATTGAAGGAACGCACAATTCTCAGAGTCAGAGCGTGTATTGGCTAAGTCTGAATCGGCTGAGGGGTCAATCGGCTGAGACCGAATCAGATAAGGATATCTGACATAGCCGATTCCGATTGGGATGATAGATGTGACCGATTCTAGTGGGAAGGTGTGAAGATCATCATTAGATTCGGGTTTTAAATGCTTCAAAGATATTGCCATCTACGAATAAAGTCTTGAAAAAGTAGTTGTATCTTTAATTGGGATATTTTGTATAGTTTCCTTATAGATAATATCGGTTTCTGTTAGGCATATCTGTAATTTAATCTGTAATAGAGATAGGAATCGTGTCCGTTACGGACTCATCGTGTATCTGGGTATAAATATGACCCAAGACCCTGTAAAATAAATCATCTCATGATCAATACAATTTGGCCCATCGCCACCTTTTACTTTTTCTACTTTATTCATCATTCGGCGGAACTTGGCACCCGATATGGGGCTGCATCAGCTTCGATCTCCGGCGAAGGGGTAAGTCCAATGTCCCGCTAGGCCCAGGTATATCATCTCTATCTTTAGTTCCATTACTGTTTATAGACACATCGGCTTAGTTAGGACTTTCTCGGTTAGGTCCGATATTATAAACAAGTTGATGTTTCTTTAAACATAATGTCGCTTTAGATAGATTTTTATATCTCATGTTAGATAAATCTATCGGCTCATTGAGTATTAGATTATCATATGCAATCTCGTGCTGCATCGGTTCAAGACTAGAATGCTCGTCGGCTAGAATGCTCTCTAGTTACTGACTGTGGATCAACCAGAGCTAGATTCGAAGACATTCAAAATCAGCTCCTAGACCATATAGCCGACGCCATCTCTCAGGCCGCATATCTTGAGCAACATCGCCACAAGTTTGAAAGAGCCAAGCAACGGATAGCCGATCGGGGTGAAAGGACAACTCTCGAAGCTACAATAGAAGTTAATCCGCAATCCATACTAGAAGAAAAGGCCAAACTTGATGAGATGGCAGCTACGCCAGCTTTAATCTCGATCGGCTGCACAGGCGAAAAGAAGAGCTGCTAGCCAAACTCGCAAAGTGTGATGCTGACATTGCTTTTGAAGAACAAAGGCTTGCCGATCTCCCGAGGATCATATCAGGATAGAAATCCAAGTTAAAGGCTTCAATGAAAAACATATCAGACCTCACTAGAGCCTTGAAGGTGATCCCCGGGAATGACGCAGTTGAAGGGTTACGCGGAAGCTATAGCTGAAAACAAAAACTTTTCTACCGCGCAAACCAGGAACACTTGCAAGTAAGGGCCGATAGATCGTTACCGATTGGAGTATGCAGCGGAAATAGCCAATCAGGACTATCCGATCTGGAACTATATTGCCGATTCCCACAAGCCGACAGCCGATTCCTGGAGACAGCCGATTCGCCAAGCAGCCGATTCGCCGAGTCGTCTGACCACGTTCTCGCGCCTCGCTCCGATGCGCTCGACCGCAGCCGATTCCACCATAGCCGATCCGTAGCCGATCAACAGTGCGCAACGTAGCAGCGCCTCTACCGGTATCCACACGTCCGGGAACAGAACGCCGAACACCCGTGTGCTAGCACGCGATGCAAGGCTAGGGTTTGGCTCGAAAGTGGGGAGGGTTTTCGTGGAGATTGATCTCGGCGACTTCTGTTGCTGATTCGGTTCAATGCGATGATGACCGACTGGGACTAGTGGCCGATCAGGACTCTATTTTAAATCGGATCCTATCCGAATCTCACAGAGTTGGCCGCCCATACGTCGTAAGCCCATAGGACTCTATCCGATCGGATCTCTATCCGATCGAGCCGTATCCGAGTCCAACTCGAATGTCTGTTTTTATCTCCTTAAGCGTGTGACCGTAGGTTCAGGTATACTCGGTTTCGGCTATAGTCCAACTTAGCCGATCGTCGGCTCGAGTCCAACTCGGCCGACACGTCAACAAGCGGCACCTAGCAACACATATTGACACCATAGTATACAAGAATATAATATCGGCTCTAAACCTGTAATGTGTACATAAATCCTTTTGCCTCACGATACAAATTAAGCTATAGGCAAGATGTGTGTCATCCCTTCAATAGCTTAACCATTCACTCGAACCGTATTGGATTATCCGTCCGTTGATTGACTCCTCAATCAACTTAGCATGGCCATGCATTTCCATAATCCATTACCTCGAGGGGCCCAGAGATATCTCTCCAAAGGAGGGGAAAATTCCATCTTGATCACTCACATCCCACTCCATGTTTCATAGCAAACCCGAAGACTACTTTTATAACTAACGATTACGGAATAGCGTTTGGTAGTCCCAAAGTAGGCTACTACACATGTTGGAATCCATGGTGATCTCAGGTCTAAGGACTTTGTACCAACGCTACCCGAGACCAACTAATGGCACATCAATTCTGTAGTGTCTCATGGTGGGTCTATCCAACAATGTGTTCTCTAACACAAATGTCCATGTTTATTGATTTGGTATCTCCATACCCATGATCTATGAGACATGATCATCAATCAATAAACATGTCGATCTTAGAATCATATTAGTTCCAATAATATAATATATGATCGGGATCATTTAGAAATAGATTCATACATATAGAGTCTCATAAATAAGTCACGTACTTATTGATCGGTACAAGATGTCTATTTCATGGAACCGAATAACACTTTATTCATAAATACATAAACATTGACCATGATATTCAACATCTCCATGTTGCCTCTAGGGCATATCACTAACAATCTCCCACTTGCACTAGAGTCAATCATGTAAGTATCTAATACCCATTGCTCTTGTGTGCGCCTCATGTTTCGGTGAGGGAGAGGTTTTGTCGGCGGATCGGCTATGTTGAGATCCGTGTGCGTTTGCATATCTTGACATCACCTATGTCCACTATCTCGCGGATGAGATGATATCGCCGAAGTATGTGTTTGGACTTCCGATGTGATCTCGGCTCCTTGGCTTGCGCAATGGCTCCACTATTATCACAATAGAGAGACATTGGATCGGTCGTACTAGTCATCACACCAAGCTCGAAATGAATTTCTTGATCCAAAACAGCCTCCTTTGTAGCTTCAAGCAGCAATGCACTCGGCCTCCTTTGTAGAGTCGGCACGGTATCCCGCTTGGAACTCTTCCGGTGGATCGCGCCTCCGTTCGAGCGAACACGAACCCGATTATGATCTATAATCATCCTTGTCTGTTTGGAAGCTAGCATCGGTGTAACCACTTACAACGAGCTCTTCTTCACCTCCATAGACTAGGAACATATCCTTAGTTCTTCTCAAGTACTTGAGGATACTCTTTATGGTAGTCCAGTGACCTTCACCGGATCTCGACGTATCTCGCTCGTAGCACTCAAAGCGTACGAGACATCGGGACGTGTACAAAGCATGGCATACATGATGGATCCAATTGCCGAAGCATATGGAACCATACCCATCTTATTCCGCTCATCATGTGTCCGAGGACACCGATTCTTGCTAAGATTAATGTCATGTGACATGGGCAAGAAACCTTTCTTGGAATCATGCATGTTGAACCTTTTCAACACCTTGTCAATGTATGTACTTTGGCTTAATCCAATTAGCCTCTTGGATCTATCTCTATAGATCTGAATGCCCAATATGTATGTTGCCTCCCCTAAGTCTTTCATGGAAAAACTATTTTTCAATGAAGACTTGACGGATTCTAGCATAGGGATACATCATTTCCAACCAACAATATGTCATCCACATATAAGATTAGAAATACAATTGTTTTCCCACTGACCTTTTTGTAAACACAGGCCTCCTCTTCATTTTTGATGAAACCAAACCCTTTGATTACTTCATCAAAACGATTATTGCAACTCCGAGATGCTTGCTTCAATCCATAAACGGATTTCGTAGCTTGCATATCTTTCCAGGCGATTTTGGATCGACAAAACCCTCGAGGTTGTACCATGTATACATCCTTGCTTAGGTTTCCATTTAGGAAAGCCATTTTGACATCCATCCGCCATATCTCATAATCGAAATATGCAGCAATCGCTAGGATAATCCGAATAGATTTAAGCATTACGACGGGCGAGAAGGTTTCATCATAATCAACTCCTTGAATTTGTTTAAAACCTTTCGCCACCAATCGCGCCTTATAGATGTGAACATTTCCATCCATATCGGCCTTTTCTTAGAAACCCATTTACACTCAATGGTTTTGACACCATCAGTTGATCAATCAAGTTTCAAACTTGATTGTTGTACATGGATTCTATTTCGGATTTCATGGCTCCAAGCCACTTGTTGGAATCGGGTCCCACCATCGCTTCCTCATAGGTCTTAGGCTCATCGTTGTCCAACAACAATATATCACGTTGTTCCGCACTGTGTACTGTCGGGCGCACGACGTGATCTTTCGACCTCCGTGGGCTGGTGTACCTACAACCGGTGGCGCAACACTTTGCTCCTCGTTGTGTGTGGTTCGTGGTCGCGAAACATTTTCTCGGTGTTTCTTGAACTTCTTTAAGATGCACCCTGCTCCCACTAACCCTTCTTGAAAGAAACTCTTTCTCCAAGAAGACACCGTGTCGGGCGACAAACACTTTGCCTTGTTCCCGATTATAAAAGTAATATCCCTTAGTTTCCTTAGGATATCCCACAAAGAAGCACTTGTCGATTTGGGTGTGAGCTTGTCGGACTATAAACGTTTTACATAAGCGTCGCATCCCCAAATTTTGAGAAAAGACAGACTAGGGGGTCGCCCGTGCATATCTCATATGGTGTCTTTTCAACCGACTTAGATGGAACTCTATTTAGTGTGAGCGCAATGTTTCAAGAGCATATCCTCGAAGGATAATGGAAGATCACTTTGGCTCATCATCGACCGCACCATGTCCAACAAGGTGCGATTTCTCCGTTCGGACACTCCGTTCCATTGTGGAGTTCTGGCGGAGTCAAGCGTGGAACAATTCCATAATCTTTCGAGATGATTACCAAACTCTTGGCTCAAGTATTCCCCTCCACGATCGATCGTAGAAACTTGATTGTTTTCCCTAAATGATTCGTACTTCATTCGGAATTCTTTGAACTTTTCAAAGGATTCGGACTTATGCCTCATTAAGTAGATATAACCATATCTACTAAAGTCATCGGTAAAGGTAATGAAGTACGATAACCACCTCGGCCGTTGAGCTCATTGGTCCACATACATCGGTATGTACGAGTGCCAACAAGTCACTTGCTCTCTCAATGTGTCCCGTGAAAGGTGCCTTTGTCATCTTACCAAGTAAACAAGACTCACATGTCTCAAATGATTCAAAATCAAAAGAGTGAAGCAGTCCATCCTTATGGAGCTTCTCCATGCGTTTCTTATTTGTATGGCCTAAGCGACAATGCCGGATAAACGTGGGATTTGTATCATTAGAGAGTTGCCTTTCTATATTAATGTTATAGATGGGAGACGCTTCAAGATTCAAAACGTATAATCCATTCACCAATGGAGCATGAAAATAGAACATATCTCGAGATATATTGAACAACCATTGTCCATTGATCTAAAATCATATCCTTCACTTGCAAACATGAAGCGGAAATAACGTTTTGACATAGTGTTGGAACACAATAACAATTATTTAATTCCAAAACTAATCCGAAGGTAGATGAAGTGGTACTCGTGCCGACAGCAACGTAGCAACGCTTGCTCCATTGCCGAGCGCGCAGGTTCACCTCGCCCCTTCTTAAGCCTCTACTTCTTCTCATTCCCTGCAACTATTTTCAAATATGAGCTACTGATCCGGTATCAAATACCCAAGAGTTAGTAGGTGAAGTAGCAAGATTAATGTCTATAACATTAATACCTGGCGAAGTCGTACTTTGCTTCTTTTTGAGATCCTCCATGTACTTCTTGCAGTTCCTTTTCCAGTGGCTCTGTCTCCTTGCAAGTAGAAGCAAATGGCATCGATGCCACCGACCCCTTCTTGCCCTTCTTTGCGTTGGAGGCACTCGCGATTTCATCGGGAGTTAATTTCCCCTTGGTGCAAAGTTTCTTGACGGTGGTTTGCGCTTAGCCTTCGCATCATCATCACATGATGACCGTTTTTCTGGATACTCCTCTCAGCCGTCTTTAGCATCCCATGCAAATCGGCCAAGGCTCTATCCACATTGTTCATGTGATAATTTAATATGAATGGCTCGAAGCTCGGAGGGAGCGGCGGAGAATCACATCGTAGCCAACTCTTGGCTAAGGGGAAACCTAGTTTCTCAAGACTCTCGATATAGCCAATCATCTTTATCATATGCGGATCGACGGGATTCCCTCAACAAGCCGCACGCAAACAAGGACTTTGAGGAGTTGAACCTCTCGGCCCGAGCTTGGTTCTCAAACATGCCACGCAGTCCCGAATAATAGTGTGAGCATCGTTGCTCTCATATTGCTTCGAAGCTCGGGGGACATTGTAGCTAGCATGAGACGGCTTATATCTAGGGCATCATTAGTGTGCTTCTCGTAAGCCCTCCATGCGGTTGCAGTGGCATTATTAGGCAAATCCTCGGGATAGGGTACTTCAAGAACGTACTCCTTACGCTCTTGCTTGAGAACAATTCTCAAGTTGCGATACCAATCCATAAAGTTTGTTCCGTTTAATTTTTCCTTTTCAAGAATAGATCGCAAATTAAAGGTCGGGTGTAGTATTAGCCGCCATTTATTCTATAAAGAAAAGCAAAGTTTAGCACAATGTTTATGCTATGTCTTTTGTTAAACAATTTAACATAAGACTCCCATTACGTATTTTCCACCTTTCCTCTAGGTTACGTATTGGGTCAAGATCCACATGTTAATTAATTTTCTAGTGAGCTTTGGCATCACCGCTAGAATATTAATAACATCGGTAAGCAACTCCTTGCTAATCACATCTCTATGTGACTCTTGTTGTTGGTGTGGCATCTTCATGCCCCGGCCCCAACCTATGCCCCAAGGCCCAAAACTGTTTTGATAGCCTTGTTAAGTAAACCAAATGCTCTGCTGTATATGTCCGACATATACCCCCTCGTATTATGATAGAGAATGGCACTCGCTTTGGCGGACCCACCATTGATGAGCATAACGGTGACGGGTGCAACATTTGGAAGGGCATCATTTGCTTAATTTTGTGAGGGATGCTATCCTATCAAACAAACATATCACATATATGAAAGCAGGTAGAATAGCATGAAATAGTATGGCCCTCTTCACATGGTGATCTCCATCTCCATGCCGGTGTAGAGGATCTCCATCTTCATCACCGTTCTTTCAAGTGCCGAATGCTTGATTTCTTCAAACTAAGCTACTACTATAGAAGCTCTAATAGAAGATTACATCGACTCATAGGTCGTGAAAGAATATTACAAGCATTGCACGTAAGAAAGAATATTACAGGGATTGCACATATGAAAGAATATTACATGCATCACATGCATCTCATACATCTCAAAACATTCTCTGCAAAAACAAGTTAGGCGTAGAAAACGTTTTCTACCTATCGCAGAGAAACGACATCGAGACGACCTATAAGGGGTACGCACACGGGCAAAGGGGTCGAGGGGGAAGCAGCCCGCTCAAGGGCTTCCGGCAGCGCCCCTAACACCACACGAAATTCATAGTCCAATCTATGAAATCGCTTACGGAAACCATATCGGCATAATCATATTATGTCGTCCCGATACACTATCAAGGGAGATGGTTTGCGTAGGCGTGAGGCAGCAAACAAGATCGGACTACGAGATAGCTTCGGCATAATCACATTATACCGTTCCGATACACTATCAAAGAACGCTATCTCGAAGCCGACTCAAACCGAGTTCTATGGATATTGCTTTGACGTAATCACATTACGCCGTTTTGATACACTATCAAGGAACACAATTACCATTAACTCTCCTCAACAGATCCCGTAAAACCGATTGATCTAATCAACCCGTGCACAAAACTTGTTCCAGATCCAATCTAAAACCCGAACTAAGCAAGATTAGCTCTGATACCACTGAAGGGTTACGCGGAAGCTACGCTAGCCGAAAACAAAAACTTTTCTACCGTGCAAACCAGGAACACTTGCAAGGGCCGATAGATCGTTACCGATTGGAATATGCAGCAGAAATAGCCAATCAGGACTATCCAATCTGGAACTGTGTTGCCGATTCCCGCAAGCCGACAGCCGATTCACCGAGTCGTCTGACCGCGTTCTCGCGCCTCGCTCCGATGCGCTCGATCCGATGCGCTCGAACGCAACCGATTCCACCATAGCCGATCCGTAGCCGATCAACGGCACGCAACGTAGCAGCGCCTCTACCGGTATCCACACGTCCGGGAACAGAACGCCGAACACCCGTGTGCTAGCACGCGATGCAAGGCTAGGGTTTGGCTCAAAAGTGGGGAGGGTTTCCGTGGAGATTGATCACGGCGACTTCTGTTGCAGATTCGGTTCAATGCGATGATGCAACTCTCCACCCTCGCCCCTTTATATAGAGTTGGCCGACGGGACTAGTGGCCGATTAGTACTCTATTTTAAATCAGATCCTATCCGAATCTCACGAGTTGGCCGCCCATACGTCGTAAGCCCATAGGACTCTATCCGATCGGATCTCTATCCGATCGAGCCGTATCCGAGTCCAACTCGAATTCTGTTCTTATCCCCTTAAGCGTGCGACCACAGTAGGTTCGGTATACTCGGTTTCGGCTATAGTCCAACTTAGCCGATCGTCGGCTCGAGTCCAACTCGCCGCCACTGTCAACGCGGCACCTAGCAGCACATATTGACACCATAGCATACAAGAATATAATATCGGCTCGAACCCGTAATGTGTACACAAATCTCTTTGCCTCACGATACCAATTAAGTTATAGGCAAGATGTGTGCCATCCCTTCAATAGCTTAACCATTCACTCGAACCGTATTGGATTATCCGTCCGTTGATTGACTCCTCAATCAACTTAGCATGGCCATGCATTTCCATAATCCATTACCTCGAGGGGCCTAGAGATATCTCTCCAAAGGAGGGGCAAATTCCATCTTGATCACTCACATCCCACTCCATGTTTCATAGCAAACCGAAGACTACTTTCATAACTACCCGATACGGAATAGCGTTTGGTAGTCTCAAAGTAGACTACTACACATGTTGGAATCCATGGTGATCTCAGTCTAAGGACTTTGTACCAACGCTACCCGAGACCAACTAATGACACATTAATTCTGTAGTGTCTCATGGTGGGTCTATCCAACAATGTGTTCTCTAACACATATGTCCATGTTTATTGATTTGGTATCTCCATACCCATGATCTATGAGACATGATCATCAATCAATAAACATGTCGATCTTAGAATCATATTAGTTCCAAGAATATGATATATGATCCGGGATCATTTAGAAATAGATTCATACATATAGAGTCTCATAAATAAGTCACTTACTTATTGATCAATACAAGATGTCTATTTCATGGAACTGAATAACACTTTATTCATAAATACATAAACATTGACCATGATATCCAACATCTCCATGTTGCCTCTAGGGCATATCACTAACAGCAGTCGATCTCAAAGCAAACAAAGAAGTCGACCAAATCCGGCAGTGGGCAATATCGGCCATCAACAACTTCTTGACCAGCTAAGCTGCTATATGTAATAGGGCTTAGAAATTTGAACCCCTGTGAATCTTCATGCCGATTGTAATATAACTTGGTCACATCATTTTTTGTGAACTCCTGCAGTAACGTTTGTAACATAATTGATGCGCCGATGCTTGTAATCTTTTGGAAGTCCACAAAAAAATGTTTTTTGGAAGTCCACTTGATTTCACTTGTGTGTAGATATATATGCCCCCCTAATTTTACAATGTCAACCGATCATTTGTAAAATTATAGTTCGAGGACAACGCACGAAGTTGGCCAATATGTATATGTTGAATCATAACTGATTTTTCCATGAGAGGTGGAGGATAACTCGATTGGGGAACGGAGGCAACGTTCACGGGCCGACTACAACCGTCCAAGGACGATGCGCCTTAGCAACCGATACACCATCTCCAATGGTCGACGCGAACTTGCGGTGCGCGACAACCCAGCCACTAGGGCACTCGTCCTGCCAGCAATCGAAGAACAAGCAAGAACAAGTAGAACAAGCACTGAAATTGCTAGATATTGAGATTCAAGATTCACTCTGAATTCATAATATGGTAGGGTTCCAGAGACAAACAGACGGGCGGTCTAGCCGACACGCGTCCTGTGTGCAAGTAGCAAGACGCTAACTCTAATCAACAAAACCCGCTGTTCTTGGCGGCGGCTGAAGGTTTAAGAAGAGGGGGAGACGACCATAGGGTGCTGGGGTCGTGCTCAACCCTAGGACGCGCCCCTAATGGGCCCAACTTGATACACGGCCCATTGGGCCTCAGAAGAGGTGAGCAGCACCGTGGACAGAAAAACAGCGATAGGAAAATGATAATTGCGGCCGCTCCAGAACAGATATTGACATGGGGCCAGATCCACTTGAAAGTAGACTTGATAACCTTTCCATTAAGTACTTGCACGCCCAAATAGGAGTTCGCATGAAGTCGTGGCGGCCGTCAGAATTTGGCACTGTCCTGCAGTCCGAATCCACCCCGCACTAATCCTCTCCCCGTTGGATCCTCTCCATCGTTCTTGAGTAAAACAAGAGTGCACGTGTCTCCAGGGTATAAAGAAGAGGAACATAAACTCAAGAATGAACTCACCTAATAGTTGAGTTGACGTGCACGAGCGCGGGTAATTAGACAATGAAGTTGTACGTGTGGAGGTGTGGATGTATCGATAGTGTTGATGTCCTCATTGGATGTATCAATAGTGTTGATGTCCTCATCATCCTCTCCTTCTTGCATTGGAGTAATCCTCGACTCAAGCTTATCTTCTTCTCCCAGATATGGCTTTAAATCTGCAACGATAAAAGTGGGACTAACCCCAAAATCTACAGGGAGATCAAGCTTGTATGCATTTTCATTAATTTTTTCAAGCACTTTAAAAGGTCCATCAGCTCTAGGCATCAACTTAGACTTTCGCAAATCAGGAAACCATTCCTTTCGCAAATGCAACCAAACCAAATCACCAGGTTCAAATTCAATTGTCGTCTACCTTTGTCACCAACAAGTTTATAGTTAGCATTCATGCGCTTTATGTTTTCTTTAGTTGTTTCATGCAGTTTTAACATCAACTCGGCACGTTGTTTAGCATCAAAAATTCAATTTTTCAGAAGATGGCAAAGGCATTAGATCAATAGGAGCACGAGGCAAAATCCATAAACAATCTCAAAAGGGCACATCTTGGTAGTGGAATGTAACGAACGATTGTATGCAAATTCTATATGAGGCAAACACTCTTCCCACATCTTACTATTTGTCTTTAAAACAACACTTAACATAGTAGACAAAGTCATATTCACAACTTTAGTTTGCCCATCAGTTTGGGGATGACAAGTAGTAGAAAATAAAAGCTTAGTCCCCAATTTAGCCCATAAAGTTCTCCAAAAATGGCTGAGAAATTTAGTGTCACGGTCCGAAACAATGGAGTTTGGCACACCATGCAAGTGAACAACCTCCCGAAAGAACAAATCAGCAATATGAGTAGCATCATCAGTTTATGACATGGTATGAAATGTGTCATTTTAGAAAACCTATCCACAACCACAAAAATGCTATCTCGCCCCATCTTGGTCCTAGGCAAGCCTAACATAAAATCCATTGAAATATCTTCCCAAGGAACACTAGGAACAGGTAGAGGCATATACAAACCATGTGGATTTAAGAGTGACTTAGCCTTTTAACATGTCATGCAACGAGCCACAAATCTCTCCACATCTCTTCTCATTCTCGGCTAAAAGAAATGGCTAGCAAGGATGTCCTCCATCTTCTTGGCACCAAAATGCCTCATCAACACACCACCATGCGCTTCCTGCAGCAACAACAAACGAACGGAGCTAGCTAGAATGCATAGCTTATTAGCTCTAAAAAATAAACCCATCATTGAAGACGAATTTGTTCCATGTCCTTCCATCCTTACAGTGCAACAGCACATCTTTAAAATCATCATCATTCACATATTGGGCTTTGATTGTTTTTAGGCCAAAGATTTTGTAGTCAAGTTGTGTCAACAAAGTATATCTCCTAGACAAAGCATTAGCAATGATATTCTCCTTCCCTTTCTTGTGTTTGATGACATAAGGAAAATATTCAATAAATTCAACCCATTTAGCATGCCTACGATTCAGTTTTCCTTGACTATGAATATGTTTTAAAGATTCATGATCAGAATGTATAACAAAGTCCTTGGGCCATAAATAATGTTGCCATGTTTCCAGAGTTCTCACAAGAGCATACAATTCTTTATCATAAGTAGAATAATTCAGAACAGGCCCACTCAATTTTTCACTGAAATATGCAACGGGTTTTCCCTCTTGTAGCAAAACACCACCCAATCCAATCCCACTAGCATCACATTCGAGTTCAAAAGTCTTATTAAAATCTGGAAGTTGGAGGAGAGGTGCATGTGTCAACTTATCTTTTAACATGTTGAAGGCATTCTCTTGTGTGGTGCCCCACGTGAAATGTGTTCCCTTCTTTGTAAGCTCATTCAGCGGCGCAGCTATGGTGCTGAAATGCCGCACGAAGCGGCGATAAAATCCTGCAAGTCCTAAAAAGCTTCAAACCTATGTGACCGTTTTAGGAGGCGGCCAACTCTGAATTGCCTCAACCTTGGCTTGATCAACCGTAATTCCCTGCGGAGTAACAACATCGCCAAGAAACGAGACGCGATCGGTGCAAAAACTACACTTTTCGCAAGGTTACCAAACAAACGTGCATCGCGCAAAGCATTAAAAACAACACATAAATGATCAAGGTGTTCATCTAAAGATTTGCTATAAATCAGAATATCATCAAAGTATACCACCACAAATTTTCCAATGAAAACACGCAAAACCTCATTCATCAACCTCATGAAAGTGCTAGGTGCATTAGCTAAATCAAAAGGCATAACTAACCTTCATATAATCCAAACTTAGTTTTGAAAGTTGTTTTCCACTCATCTCCCAACTTCATACGAATCTGGTCATATCCACTACGCAAATCAACTTTAGAGAAAACAGTAGAGCCACTCAATTCATCAAGCATATCGTCTAACCTAGAAATTGGATGACGATATCTAATGGTAATGTTATTAATAGCTCTACAATCAACACACATATGCCAAGATCCATCTTTCTTAGGCACCAAAATCACTGGCACAACACATGGACTAAGAGACTCTCATGCGTACCCTTTATCAAGCAATTCCTGAACCTGACATTGAATCTCCTTGGTTTCGTCAGGGTTGGTTCTGTATGGCACGTGGTTGGGTAGTGAAGCCCCCGGAATCAAATCGATTTGATGCTCAATTCCACGGGCCGGTGGTACTTCCTAGGGAAAAACATCCTCATACTCCTGCAAAATATTAGTGACCGCATGAGGAAAAGAAACAGGTTTATCCTCAAAAGAAAACAAAGCATCCTTGCAGACGACAGTTTCAGTTGTATCTAGATTGGCAACATCAGATTTAACAGCAAGCAAGGAAGAACCTTTCAATTGAATCAAATTTTTATTGTCAAATTTAGATTCTTTCTTTTTATGTTGCACAAGTTCTTTGGCTACAATCTAATTTTCACTTATAGCATGGATCCGATTTTTCTCTTTCTTAGCTCTAGCAACATCATCCTCAAAAATAGCTTCAGAGGGTCATAGGATGCAACACAATTTTCTTATCATGGTACAGAAAAGAATGTTGATTTGATCTACCATGATGCATAGTCCATATGAAATTGTCATGGCCTACGTAACAGAATATGACAAGCTTGCATAGGTACAACATCGCACTCAACAACATCACGATATGTTCCAATTACAAAATTAATGCGCACCAGTTTGGTTACCTTTGTTTTACCATTATTGTTTAGCCATTGAATGTGATATGGGTGGGGATGCGGTTTGGTGCTGAGTGCAAGCTTCTCCACCATCTTCCTGCTAGCCAAGTTGTTGCAGCTTCCTCCATCGATGATCAAGCGGCAGGAACGCTCTTTGATGACACACTTTGTTTGAAAAAAAGTGTGTCGCTGATTTTGCTCGGCCTTCTCCACTTGTGTGCTGAGTACACACTGCACAATGAGGCTCTCATAGCATTCTGCATCATCAGCACCAATATGTCCTTTCGGTCCCTCATCTTTATCTGCATGGTCAGCTGCAAGCAAAGCAAGTGCATCTTCTGTTGGCAACTTTTTTGGCAAGAAGACAATCACGATCGGGACACCTAAACGCCTTGCGATGATATGGAGTTGCCAACCACCCCGATCTAGCCAAAGAGCCAAATCAAGATCGGTTTTGTAGATTAAACCGGCTAGTGAAGCCGATTTGAGTAGAATGATGGATAGATACCTGTCTCGTGGGCAAATGAAAGGTTTTCAGGACAAACCTACAAAGATGTGTCGCACTCTCGCAGCGCCGGCAGACGATTTACAGCGCAAATCGACAAAGATGGACTAAACTAGGACAAAGAAGAAAACATGGCTGAAAAATAAAAGCAAAAGAACGATTCAATTGTAGAGATTCGGGGATAGATTGTGTATTGTGTCTCTCCAATTGAACCGGCCTTGCCCTTAAATAGGGGTTGGACTTGCCTCCTAGAGGTCCTTCTCCACGTCCAATTCAGGATAGACTCCTTAGGAAACCCAAAACATACCTTATGGAGATGGAAAACTTGAGTACCGAAGAAAATTGACTCGGTCTCGGACTCTGCCGGTCAGACCAGCCACATGCCGCCGGTCTGACCAGCCCTTGGGCTCAGTCTGGCCGGCCCATACAAGGCGGTCAGACCGGCCCTCTGGAGGAAACCGACAGATTTTCCAAATATTGGAAATTCTTCCTATTTCAACCCTAGGTGCCAAATTTGGGTGTAAACACATGCCCCCTGCATTTTATGATGAACATCGTGATTCTAAAAGCATATTACATGTTGTCTTAGAGCGGTAATCCATATTACCAGCCATAAAATTTCCTAAGCATCCTGCCAAACACTTGAGAAGTATTTCTTCAAATATCTTCTTTAAATGATCCTGCTTTCACCCTTTTGTGTAGGCCTTAGCCACCCTCTTCTTCTCTTTCTCTATTTCTTCCAAAGCCATCAAACGCTTGCCGATCAACTTCATCAGGATTGTCTCTCATCAAGGTCTTGTAGTCTTCAATCGACAAATCATATTGCTTTATATATCGAAGAGAGCCAAGATTCACCTCTACTGGCAAAACGGCTTCTTGTGCATAGACCAACTCAAAAGGAGTAACCTTGGCAACACCATGTTTAGATATCCTGTGAGCCCATAACACTTCAGAAAACACCTCATGCCACCACTTCGGAAGTTCTTCGATCATCTTCTTGACTAACTTCAACAATGTTTTATTGTTCAACTCGGCTTGTTCATTAGCCCGAGCGTAGTAAGGAGAAAAACTCAACAATTTAATACCATAAGATTCGGCAAAACTTCTCACCTCTTTGGACATGAAGGAAGCTCCTTGGTCCATAGTCAATGTTTGAGGAATACCGAATCTATGTATAATATGCTCCAAGATAAAGTCAATTACCTCCGTGTGTGTTATATTCTTGAGCGGCACGACTTCGGCCCACTTAGTGAAGTACTCCACCGTAACTAGCACGAACCGATGCCCTTTCGGTGACGAAGGATAAATTTGACCTACTAAATCTAAAGCCCAACCTTGGAACGGCCCTAAGACTAGAATCTTTTCAAATACTCAATCAAAGGAATTCTCTAGTCTTCTTCTGTTTCCTGGGCACAAATGCCCAAATTTACAATTAATTCGGTCTCTAAATCAAATGTATCGTGCCCTCCTAGCTTCCTGTTCAAACCCAATCTGACCGGCCATGCAATGCTGGTCAGACCGCCAGCTCTCCTCGGTCAGACCGGCCACACAAAGCCAGTCAGACCGCTGGCCACCTGCGGTCAGACCGGTAGTGATGCGTCGGTCAGACCGCCCGCAGTCTGTGACTTCACCAATTTTGCCCAAAAAAAATCAAGCACTGGCTTTTCCAGTATTAAAAATACTTCTTTTTTGATATTATAGCGAGATGCTTGGTATGTCAAATTATTGGACCAAAATTCCCTCTTTCTGGACATATGAAAATTATAACATGCAATTAATATGCCTAGATGAATACTAATTCAAGTGGCTTTTGAAACAATAATCATCAAGGCATAAAAACACTTAGCCACTTGAAGTATGATCAATAATTAATCACCAAAGTTATATGTCTCATATGCATGAATTCCAATAAACTACGAGTGTAAGTAATCGGCTTAAACATGTATGCAAAATATTATAACAATGCCAATGTTTCCAAAAAAACAACTCTAGAACAAATCATCACATTGATCATTGACATTAGCCGGACTACTAAGAAGCAAAATTTCATGATGCAATAATTATGAAATCTATATTTTCTATGGTGATTCATCAAAACATGCACAATTTGGCTTTTAATAAATATCAAAGACCAACGAGCCAAATCATACTTTAAATAAATTATATGCCAACTTGCCAATTCCACCACTCAGAATTGGCATTTGCAACACATATGCATAATATCAATTTGATAAGCAAAACACACATGTGCTAGATAGCATGCAATGTTCTAACATGGCATAGGCATATTATAATGATGAATACGATAAATCCATACCTTGCCTTGCATCCAAAATACGGCGGTTCAAAGATGTGATATTGTACCCATCGCCGTTCACCTTTCTTGATTTCTTCGTGAGCATATTAATGTCTTGCGCCCCGAGCAAAATCAACTTTCTTGATTGCACGATTTCGAAGGCAAGATAAACACCATAGTAGCATCCATAGCAATATGTGGAGGAGACTTACCTCTAATGACCGATAATTCTTCTCTCATCGAATTTGATTTAACACTACTCTGGGAAATCATCGGTCTCTTAAGTTTTTCTTCCTTTGGTCTCCACACTTGCTTGTATGTTGTTCGAGGCTTCAAATTATCACATGTTTTGTTCTCCACATCTTCGGCCTTCTTTTATTTTTGACCTATGGCTTGAAGATGTTGTAGCCTCCTCTTTTGAGAGCGAGATAAACCGGAAGGCATCCACTTCGGCTGTAGTTGTTTTTTAGGAGCCAAGCAATGATTTTTGATATTTTGTGGTCGAAGTGGAAGCTCTTGTGTTGCCCTCAATTTTCTTCCCACTCATCTCATATGCCCCCCGGTCAGACCGGCCTCTGGTCCCGGTCAGACCGGCTGTGAGTCGTCGGTCAGACCGGCCTGATGGCTCGGTCAGACCGGTCCTAGGCAGGCGGTTAGACTGCTCAACTGTCCCGGTCAGACCACCATTTTTGGCAGTCATGATGTTGGCTTCGGTATTCTCTACGTGTAGCTCCTTTGTCGCATCTCCAGTAGGTACTTCAACATCTTGCGACTCCTACTTGATGTATCAACCTCCAGAGCTTTGACTTCTTTTTTCACCCACACATTCTTTACCTTGTTCACCTTTGATCCGCTAGACCGATTCTTTTGTGAGAAATGGTCTTGTCTTGATTTAGATGAATGACTTGGAATTGACCAAGGTGATTCTTTCCATTCTTGATGTAACGACATAGGTGGTCGAGGCATCCATGGCATATAATATATAAAAGGATAACTGTATAGTGATATTGGACTTGAATACCATGGCATCACAACCGAAGGTTTGTATGGAGTTGACATTGTTGATGGTTCCGATTGCTTTGGCGTTTGACCAAATCTCTTTCTAAGCGATCTTGGTCTTTTTGCATCACTAGTACGATTATCAAGTCGTTGACCAGCTAATCCCTTATTGCATTTAGCCATAAGTATCTCAAAAGTGAGCTTCGACTTTTTAGTCTTTATAGAACTAGATGACTCATCTTTTGTAACCTTACGATCTTCGGCCTTAGCATTATTGATCCTAATTATCTCGGGCCGAGGATCCCTAATAATAACATTTTTCCCTTTTGTAGATTCGGCTTGACTAGACCGAATCAACACTTTCTTGTCGTCAAAATCAATAGGAACAGTAGGAAGAGAATCATGAATAATTCCGGTCTTAGAAATAGGTGTAACCGAAATAGTATCACAATTGACCGATGAATTATCAATCGGTCTCTGACCCATCAAGCTTGCATCCTTAAAATAATCATGAAACTCATGCTCCATTTGTGACCATGTAGAAATTGAATTAGGAGCAAGTAAACTAAACCACATAGATGCAAAGTTTGACAAAGAAATAGGAAACAACTTTAACTTAAGCAAATCATCATTACCGGCCTTACCACATTGATCAATAAAATGACCGATATGCTCCGTTGTTGTTCTAGCATCCTCACCTGTGAATTTTGTGAAGTTGGGCACCTCAAATCCTTATGAGTATGGGACCAAATCTATATGTTCAGGATATGGCCTTTCACATGTATGCAATGTTGCTTTAAACTCTATTTCATCACTACCCTGCAAGACATTATCACTATCTTTTTCAACATTCACATGACCGATCTATGATTCGGTCTTAGGTGATAATACTATTTCACTATCGCGTGCGATACAATCCGAACCGTCATTTAGTTCAGCTATATTTTTAATGATGTCATTATCTAAGCTAGCAACATAATCTGAACCGATACTTGGTTCAGCTATACATGCATCGTCGTCCAAACTAATAACACAATCCAAACCATCACTTGGTTCGGCGATGCATGTTATTCTATCATTGTGTAAAGTAGTAACACAATTCGAACCAACGCTTTGTTCGGCTATATTGGTTATTGCATTATCATCCAAACTAGCATTTAAGCTATTATCATCCACTCGGCTTTCCTGAGACAGAGTTTCATGCAACACATGATCAATATCAAGAAATATCGGGCCATTCAATCTATCTTTAATAGAATAAAGCAATCCATTATATACAATGTTGGCCAAATCTTTTTGAGTTGTGTTCAAATTAAAACATCGGTTTGTAGCATATCTAAACCTTTTGATATAATCAATGACAGATTCATCGTGTTCTTGCCTAACTGATGTTAATTAGACAACCTAAGCTTAGTTTCATCAGTATAAAAGCAATTATGAAATTGTTGTTCTAATTGAGCCCAAGTATGAATAGAATTTGCCGGTAAAGAAGTAAATCATGTAAAAGCAGTACCAGATAAAGACAAAGAAAACAAACGCAATTTGAGAACATCATTAGTACTAGCTTCACCACATTGTGCAAGAAATTGGCCTATGTGTTCCCATGTAGCCATATTATCCTCAGCACTAAATTTAGTGAACTCAGGAACTCTATAACCACGAGGATATGGGATATTATCACAATTTTAGGATACGACTTTTGGTAAACCTCAGCACGATTCCTTGGCTCAATTCCAAATGATTCTCTAATGATGTTTTTAATTTGCTCTTCCATATTCTCAGGCCTTGGTTGTGGATTTGGCGGCCTAGGAATAGGTGTTGTGGCGGCATAATATGATTATGCTGGCCATAATGCGTGTTTTGTGTCAATCCATCTGCTTGACGATTTTGTACTGGCTCATAGCAAATATTGGCACAAATAGCATGAGTATGTGGAATAACATAAATAATAATATTAATAGGTGATGAATAATAATTAAAATCAGTACTGCTAGTCGTGGTATGAAAACATGCCGAAACTTCCAGGGAACTGGTCTGACTAGCTATAGATAGTCCGGTTTGACCGGCTAAGCACCCGGTCTGACCGGCCCATGGACCGGTCGGCGGGTGATCGGTGGTGCGATCGAGCGCCGCAAGAGGTCCGATCTGGCCAAGATAGGCACGGTCTGACCGGCTATGGTAGGCACGGTCGACCGGCCAAGCACCCGGTTTGACCGACCCATAGTCCGGTCTGACTGGTGGTCAGTGATGCGGTCAGACCAGCGTCATGCACGGTCTGACCGTTGGCTATGTTCTGCATATAACCGATTCTGTGCAATCAGCTGCATAAGCACGCATAGATCCCTCCATAGAATTATAAGAATATTGTATAGAAGCAAAACTAGAAGTAGCAGATGCATCTACACAACGATCATTAACCTTTTGAATAGGAATAGAAGGATCGGGCAGATTGGAGGTTACCTCGAATCTAGGAGGAGGTCCACGCTTAAGAATCACACCTTGATGGGTCTTGATGAGTGATCTTGCCAACATCTTCTCCAATGTGATCTCACTGATCTCGTTCCCGCTTACTGTGTGTATGTAGCAAAAAATTTGGAGAAATCAAAGTTTCATAGAAATAGCCGATACAGTAGTAATCGTCTGTGTTGTTTTTTTATGTGAACAGTAGATCGGCTTGGGTAGCCTGATCTTTTTTCTCTAGAACATGTATGGACAACAATCTGAATAGGATTGGTTCCTAATTTTTAGACCGTATACAGCAAGCTGCTGCTAGCCTCTTGTCGCTGTCTCCACACGCGGGTAAGTGTAGATTGGTTTCGGCTATATGGCCGAAACACCTGGCTAAATAAGAATCGATGAAGTAACTGCAGCGATTAACATGGTAGATTGATTTTCGGCCGGTTGAAAAGGCCGAAAAATTAACGTCCCCAGCGGAGTCGCCAAAAATCGTGTTGGCAACTTTTTTGGCAAGAAGACAATCACGATCGGGACACCTAAATGCCTTGCGGTGATATGGAGTCGCCAACCACCCCGATCTAGCCAAAGAGCCAAATCAAGATGGGTTTTGTATATTAAACCAGTTAGCGAAGCCGATTTAAGTAGAATGACGGATAGATACCCATCTTATAGGCAAACGAAAGGTTTTCAGGATAAACCTACAAAGATGTGTCGCACTCTCGCAGGGGCGACGGACGATTTACAGCGCAAATTGACAAAGATGGACTAAACTAGGGTAAAGTAGAAAACATGGCTGAAAAATAAAAGCAAAAGAACGATTCAATTGTAGAGATTGGGGGATAGATTGTGTATTGTGTCTCCAATTGAACCGGCCTTGGCTCTTAAATAGGGGTTAGACTTGCCTCCTACAGGTCCTCCTCCACGTCCAATTCGGGATAGACTCCTTAGGAAACCCGAAACATACCTTATGGAGATGGAAAACTCGAGTACCAATGAAAATTGACTCGGTCTCGGACTCTGCCAGTCAGACCGACCACATGCCGCCGGTCAGACCGGCCCATACATGGCGGTCAGACCGGCCCTTTGGAGGAAACTGGCAGATTTTCCAAATATTGGCAATTCTCCCTATTTCAACCCTATGTGCCAAATTTGGGTGTAAAAATCTTCATCGAAATCACTAGCAGATGAATAGTCACCATCATCTTTGACTACCAAAACACGCTTGCTAGGATAGTCATGCTGGACATGCCCATAGCCCTTGCAACGGTGACATTGAACATCTCTTGTTCTACCAGTGGATGCAACGGTGACATTGAACATCTCTTGTTCTACCAGTCGGTGCACTAACAGTCGGAACACGTGGCTTGTCGCTGGATGGAGAAGGTGCCGACCGCCGGGGTGTGGAACATGGTGAAGGAGTAGTAATCGTGCATGGCAGCCATGATGTCTATTTTCCTGTAGAAAAATTAGTCTTGGCAAGCACGTCGTCCCTGCACTTTCCTTTCAGCTTTGCAAGCAAGATGAAACAATCGAGTCATATTAGTGTAATCTTTGTAATCCACAATGTCATAAATCTCACGGTTTAGACCACCCAAAAATCTAGCCATAGCAGCATCCTCAGACTCCTCTAAATTACAGCGAAGCATGCCCATTTGTAATTCCTGATAATATTCCTCTACACTTTTTAGCACCCTGTCTCAATTGTTGCAACTTATTTAACAAATCATGTGCATAGCAAGAAGGAACAAAACCTTGCCCGCATGACCCGTTTCAAAGCATCCCAAGTCTGTGGCATGTTGTTATGATTTTTCTTGCCATGTTCTATCCATCGCACAAAGGCAAAATCAGTGAACTCACTAGTAGTAGCTCTAACTCTAGTGTTCTCAAGGAATTCATGGCATGCAAATTTTTAATCAACAGCAATCTCCCATGTAATATATGCATCAGGGTCATATTTTCCATCAAAAGGGGGTATCTTAAATTTGATTTTAGAAAAAGCATCGTCATTATTGCGTACCTCTCGTCGACGGTGTCTCCCATGCCTGTACGGTTGTTACGTAGCCGACGGCGATCACGAGCGTTGCGGTTATGCTGTTCAGTGTCAGCGGTATAGTCATCTTTGAAGTTGTCCTCACTGTAATTACCATCAACGTCGTCTTCATTATGCCGATCATGGCCCCTAGCATTGAGGTCATCAAAATGCCTCACAAGTGTAGCAAGTCTGGTGTCAATACGCGCAATCGATGCCTCCAACCCTGCAAGCCTTGTTGTGGCATCGATCTGTGTGGTCTCTAGTTGCCCAATCTTGTCATTCGTCACCTGCAAATCTCAATCAAGTCCTTCCGTGTGCCGCTTCACTTGCCTTGCAAAATGTTTTATGATGCGCTTGGTGCATGGAGAATGGGATGTGTCATCTTCGTCCTCCGAACCTGCCATGGTTGATATAACAAAATAACAACGAAAATAGTTGACGAGAATTAATCCCTTCAACTATTAGGGTGTGGCTACTGAAAGGCGCTCACTCTCTCAGCTTATCTCACAAGCTCTTACCGGTTCTTACCATGCTCACAGGAGGGGTGACGACAACCGACAAGTCTGCAACCATGGAACGAGGTGTATCAGTGTCGTAGCAACAAGGCCTGTCAAGTTGTAGTCGTATGTGTGGAGCTGTAGGAGGGCTGAAAGTAATACATAAGGAAGTACTAGAAACCACGTTAGTCAAAGCAAGTTGAGTAATCGTTCAAGGTCGGTACCGTGCTGGTCCTAGGCTAGGCGATGTAGAGCGAGCCTAACCACAAATGACGTCACAAGACAGGAACCCAAACATACACGATAACAAGAAGGTGGAGACAACGGGGACTAGGTGGAAGGAAGGTTCTCACGAGTCGGCCCCTTTCTTTCTTGCCCCTTTTTTTTCTTTTTTTCGCTTTTTTCTCTCTAGTGCTGAGAAGAGAGATGTGACTTTTTAATTTTTTTATTTTTTTACAACCAGGAGCACACTAGAGCCAACCACAAAAATTCTCAGCTCAAACAGACAAAATATGATGCATGTGAAATTTTTTCAAAGTTCTATCCAAAGGGGTTCCGAAGCTTCTCGGCACGAAAACAGAATTTTGCAAGCGGAATTTGGCCATTTTAAATTTGTCGAACCCGGCGGGATCAAGATTCGAGTCCGTATGAAAAAGATATGACTGTTTTAAGGAAGGCCACTCGAATCAAGGCTCTATTTCCTTTCTAGTGGCGACAGGATCAAGGGAAAAACAAAACACAAAAAGAAACAGATCAAACTATGAATGGAAAGTGATTTGGTGGGTGGCAGCGATGGTGGTCATGACGGCTACAACAATGGTGGTGGTGGCGGCGGTGGTGAAGATGGTGATGTGCGGTGGCAAGAACTCAAAACTCTAATCGCCCAAACACTAAGGCCAGCAAATTAACACAACCATGCAATCGAAAACTCAACAAGCCCTAACTAAGCAGTCCTAGTAAAAAAAGGCTCAAAGGGTTTTAAGGTTTGCAAAGAACTAATCCACTATTTTTTGTTAGCCTTTTTTGGACTATAGGAAAATAAATTATATAAGAAAGGGCAGAAAGTCTCTCACCGATCAACCGCGCTCTGATACCAACTGATGTGAACCCGCTAGGGTTTAGTGCCGATCTTTCGATGAGAGGTGGAGGATAACTCGATTGGGGAACGGAGGCGACGTTCACGGCCCGACTACAACCGTCCAAGGACGATGCGCCTTAGCAACCGATACACCGTCTTCGATGGTCGACGCAAACTTGTGGTGCACGACAGCCCAGCCACTAGGGCTCTCGTCCTGCAAGCAATCGAAGAATAAGCAAGAACAAGTAAAATAAGCACTAAAATTGCTAGATATTGAGATGAAAGATTCACTCTGAATTCACAACATGGCAGGGTTCCGGAGACAAACAGACGGGTGGTCTAGCCGACACGCGCCCTGTGTGCAAGTAGCAAGACGCTAACTCTAATCAACAAAACCCGCTGTTCTTGGCGGCGGCTGAAGGTTTAAGAAGAGGGGGAGACGACCATAGGGTGCTGGGGTCGTGCTCAACCCTAGGACGCGCCCCTAATGGGCCCAACTTGATACACGGCCCATTGGGCCCAAAATAGGTGACGCGGCACCGTGGACAGAAAAACACTCGGTAGAAAAATGACAATTGCGGCCGCTCCAGAACAAATATTGACATGGAGCCGGATCCATTTGAAAGTAGACTTGATAACCTGTCCATTAAGTACTTGCACGCCCAAATCGGAGTTCGCATGAAGTCGTGGCGGCCGTCAGAATTTGGCACTGTCCTGCAGTCCGAATCCACCCCGCGCTAATCCTCTCCTCATTGGATCCTCTCCATCGTTCCTGAGTAAAACAAGAGTGCATGCGTCTCCAGGGTATAAAGAAGAGGAACACAAACTCAAGAATAAACTCACCTGATAATTGAGTTGACGTGCACGAGCGCGGGTAATTGAACCATGAAGTTGTACGTGTGGAGTCGTGGATGTATCAATAATATTGATGTCCTCATGGATATATCAATATTGTTGATGTCCTCATCATTAATGCATAAGCCTCAGTTTCATATTAATCAGCCTGTTTTGATGCAAATTAGGGTTTATGTTACTGGTTATGCTTAGATTAAAATCATGCCTAAGCTTCTATGGTTGATCTAGAGTTCGGCCAGAAATTAGAAAGAGGGGAATTCATATTGGGGACTAAATTTAAGAAATCCCCATCCAAGAAACTCAACCAGAGAGAGAGATTAAGGATAAACCAGATTGAAACTCCCTAAATCCCCAATTCAAAAAACCCCGACTTTAAGAAAATTCCCTTATCAAGAAACACTAAATTTTTTTTGCTTCATGCAAGATTATTTTCAATTTAACTTAATATGTTTCGAATTAAGGTTTTGTTTAGTCATATTTATGCCCAAATTAGACTTATGTTAAATATCTTCATATGCTAAATTAGCCCTGTTATAGCTTCAGCTAGAAATCAGAAGGGGCAGATTACTTCCACACAAATAAAAATAAGAGGAAATTAGGGATAAAACAGATTGAAATTCCCGAATTTCTCCAACTATTCAACTCAGATGAGGAAAGATTAGGATAAATCAGAGTGAAATTCCCAAATTTTTCCCAAACTCAGCAACTATAAATTGAAGAAACCCCCAAATTTCATAAACAAATTGCCAAACCAAATAAGTTCCCGATTCGGACTAATTGCTTACCGAATTGGAGACCTAAGCCATCGGATTAGCCGCGTGGCATGAGCGTCGCTGCACGTCCTCGCCAGAAAGCAAGCGCCACTGCCGTCGCCGCATGGGTATCAAATCAATCCTACTCGTGTGTGCCTCGTTTCAGCTTCGTCAGCTCCTCCTCGCGGCCACACCGGCGTTCTCTCGCTGGGCGCACGCCGCTTCAGCACCCCACCGACCCCGCACAATGTATTCACCATCGGCAAAGAACGGGAAGAAGACATGGCTTGGCGCCACTCTCTGCAGCGCCCCCCAGCTGGCGGATCGACGGAGCCGGCGCTGCCGCGTGAGCTTCTCTTCGTTGGACTGCCAGACTGCCGTCGTCATCACCATCGCCACTCTCGCTCGCTCGCCGGGAGAGATCAGGGAGAAGAGAACAAATGAAAAGGGGATTCGGTTTTCCTCAGTCGCAGGTGATTTCTCCGACGTGGGGGATATCTCGTATGTCGAGTTTGATCGGACGGCTATCCTCAAACCCACATCGGGCCACGTCGGCCACGCGCGCTTTTGGCCCGCGGGAGTAAACGGGCCACACGTCGTCTGCATTTTGGACCGGCGGCGCTAATATGGGCCGACGTGAGTTAACGGGACAAATTCATTTTTTTAGCACCTGGAAATTCTTATTCAGATTCACAGAATTTTATTTGGCACTATTTTGAGCCATTAAAATTGCTGAAAAATTATGATCTCTTATTTTATCACTCAGTAAATTATTTATAGTTAAATGAACCCAATGGGATATTTAACTAGAAAGTAATAATGATATGAAATTGTATTTGACCAACGTTAATATGATTTCATGTTAAAATTATTACGATTATTATTTCCTCAATTATTTAAATTATTTCTAGTTGAATGGAACCAACTGAAAATTAAATTATTTAAATTATTTATAGTTGAATGGAACCAACGGGAACTATAAAGTATTTTAAAAGAAATTAAATTTTGAAAGACGTCATAATGATTCATTAAGATTATTATTTTCTTCATTATTTTTGCCCATTGGTGATATAATTGAGGAAAATATAATATAAATTATTAGTTCCTTTGTTGTTTTTTTCCTAATGGTCATATGACTTAGGATTTTCATTGCCAATAGTTTTAATTTTATGTCAATATTAATGGCATTGTTTCCTATATCATTTATAAATTACGGTTATTTGACTTAATATTTTTAAACTCAACCTACTATATTGTTCCTATATCTTGTCTCCCTAATATATGGTAATTTGATTTAGGATTTTAAATTCAGTATTTATGATATTATTTTCTTTGTCACTTCTACCCAATGGCGATATGATTTAAGACAATAATGTTTATTCCCTAATTATTTTTGCCCAACAGTGACTTGATTTTAGATTATAAGCAATTTTATTTAATTATTTTTTTGTTTTGTCTATGTCCAACGGTGATGCAAAGCGAAATGAAGTGAAGTTATCATTACATTATCATCACTATGTAATTAACTATACTAACATACATCATTTTGCACGGCAACTACAACAATAATGCTGCTTAATGTTTTAATAATAAATAATATTGTCAATAAACTAAAGTCTATTCAATTATTTTTTCATTAAATTAATTAAGCTAGGCCTTCCTAAGTATGACTTAGCATTAATAGAGGATCTCATTTGGCTCCCGCAGCTAATGTCACTAAATTTTCTAAAACTCAAGAGGCATTTTTAGCGTGGGAGAAGGCCATAATGTTTTGTTTCGCATGTCATTAATATATATTATGTTTCGCATGTCACTAATATATACTAACACTAACAGTATCATGTGTGTCAGTATTTGGGGAGAATTTAGAGTATAACAATGCGAAATTGTATCTAGAAAACATCGAGATGAATCTTAGGAGTTCGTTAAGACCAATGCTAAGTACACTTACCTTGCTTGTGCTCATATGTCGTTATAATAAGAAAGTATAGCATAAGAAGTAAGAAGCAAATTACATGGTGCACAAACTTAGTGGGATGTCGCACATTACATATGTGTCACTTGTCCATTTCATATGACTTTGCTCCTAATAGACTATAGTCATTTTCTAGATTAATTACAATATTTAATAAGACAAAGTGGACCATATTTGACTTGATTTATTATTTAGTAAATTAATCAGTAAGAAATATAGAAGACTACGAGGCAAACTAAGTAAGATTATAAGAAATATAGAAGACTACGACGCAAACTAAGTAAGATTTCATAAAATATTGTCAGTAATGGTAAAGGTGAAGCTTTACTAAGGGGAGTGTAGCAAATTAAATCCAAATTTAATAATAATTAAGCTCATATTTCTAGCAAGGGTAGATAAAAAATTGCCTATATATTTTACGTATATTACTCCTAAGTTTTGTTTCAAGAAATAGGGACATCGTAATTGTC
Organism: Oryza australiensis; assembly: GCA_019925245.2. Lineage (NCBI taxonomy): Eukaryota > Viridiplantae > Streptophyta > Magnoliopsida > Poales > Poaceae > Oryza > Oryza australiensis. The sequence goes on from JAIFGZ020000126.1 coordinate 2,250,661, forward strand.
CTAGTTTGAGAAAGTAATTACATAAGAAAATTAATTAATGATATTATTTTTGTTAAATCATCAGACGTTATCGAAATTATTATTGTATTATTATTTAGCCTCAAAATTATTATCGTATTATTATTTAGCCACGTTTCTACGGGAGAATGGATATCTCATCAAAGTACGTACAGATCCACCTCACCCTTAGACTTTCTGACATCCATCTTTACTTGATGGTAATTCACTAAGTAAAATTAAATTAAAATTATATGATTAATGATTATGAAAAATTAGATATTATGCTTCCATTACTAAGTAATAAAATCAGAGCGAGCTCATCAAGAGCTCTAATAAGAAATATTATTATACCTCATTTATAACTCAGCTTCATTATGTGGATGCTAAAATATTGCATTTCTTAATAGTGATTTAAATCAGTAAATGTACAAAGCATACCCTAAGAGTTTTGTTGCGGAAGGTAAGTGATATATATAGGGTTGCAGACTTAAGAATTTAATTTATGGATTTAATCAAACATCAATAATGTTCAAAAGTATCATTTTCAATGGATTCAATTCATCTGGTCAGTTTCCACCAAATTCAGCATTAGTTAGAATCGGTGATCATGTGTTAAGCTACGCAATTAGATCCTGGGTAAATAATTCCAACACGTGCGGGGCTACCCCAGCTACTCCGGTAAGATGTGGCGGCACAGAGGAGGTGCGTTATACTGAGAAGGAGCTAGGTAGGGCTATACCCGAGCTCCTCCGGCTATATGCAGCGACATGGAGGCGGCGCCAGCGAGGTATCATGTGTGGAGGCAAGTGATACCGAGAAAGAATTGCGTAGACCGCGGGAAACATAGTGCACGGTCAGAGGACACAACTTGCTTGACGTCGTCAACGTGGTCGTTAACTTTTTGCTATAACGTCATTTTCTTATACATCTAACTTCGATCCGTTGAGCTGTTAAAAAGTAAAAAATATTAGACAAACATTTTATCATTTTTTTATACATCTAACTTCGATCCATCGCTAAGCTGTTAAAAAGTAAAAAAATATTAGACAAACATTTCGTAGGTAAGTATTTACTAAGTTTATGAGAATTGGCTATTATTTTTTAACTACTTTTGTACTTTCTGATTTTCTTTAAAAAGAGAGACAGAACTCGTCTATTTCTTCTTCCCACCAAAATAGTGAACAGTGGGATAACCAATACACTAGGTGGTTGGGATATTTATAGCGTGCAATAAGTATTTATAATGGCCAACAAACTAACAACGGTGACGAATATTTCTTTATCCTTGTCGAGTCTAAGTATAAGCCCGTCACCAGTGATACTTATCGGTGACGGGTCTAATTGTTATCTCAAGTAGGCCTCAAGTTGAAGTCCATCACCGATGATGAACATCGGTGATGGGCTTTTTTTAGGGCCCGACAAAGATAGTATCATTATCTTTGTCGGGCCTTGATTTGTGCCCGTCACCGATAAGTATCATCCATGACGGACTCGAGTTTTATGCACATCTAACTTGTCCGTGCGAGTATTTCTTTGTCGGCTTTTTTAGGCATGTTTGATATTACTTCGTTGTGACGTTGTGACAGCTCATAAAACCCAGGCATGTAAGAGGCGTTATATCTTAATAACTTAAAGAGCAGCAGCGGCTTTGTCAAGCGAATAAAAAGAGCTGCTCGTCAAGCAAGGGATGGGTTTTTTTGCCTATATAGGTAGAAGCACCGGTGTATTAGGTATCAAAAGAAAGGCATCTGGATAGGTATTTAATCAAATACTTCTTCCCTCATACCATGCTTATCTACTTCGCTTTATTTAATATGTTTATTGACCCGCAAATCAATGTTATACTCTCTCATGGAAAACCATCTTTGTAGTAATATGAAAGCTTATCGCAAAGCATAGAAATTAATAGAGCTTATAATCAGGTCAGATATTCCACTTGCTCCTAGAAATTAAGTAAGGTTAGTTAGCACTTTCATGCCAACTTTCATCAGCAAGCACTTATATAAGGGGGGCGGCGTTAACAGAGGAGCTTGAATTCCCGCTAGAAAAGTGAAATAGATTCAGCACCAGGCGAGGAACAACTACTCCTTTTTTTCTTTCGTCAATCCTCAAACAAAATAAAAGTATTCCGTTCTACTTCCAATTCCAGCTTTCGATACTCAGAAGGAAAGCCATCCCAACCTAGAGATGAGGCCAACAAACCACTATCTATATTTTATGCAGACCAACCTCGCTAACCCGCGGGACACGAACTTACATGTTTCGGCGGTAACGTATAGAAGACTGAAAGTTGAAGTTCTAGTGGGTCTCGTCAATCGATTACCTTCCTTATTGCGCCTGCCCCTAATTGGAGCTCTTCTTATCTATTTCTATACCGAGAATAGCTTTATTGACGGGCTGAACGAACCCCTCACTTGGCTAACTCAACAATCATATGTCCGAGAGTCCGGTCTAACTAAGTGGATTGGAGGTGGGCATTTTCATTTCAACGTAGCGTAGGAAAAGTGATTTTGGGGGTTAGTACACATGGGCGGTTGGGACAGTTACAGGTAGTTAAGTTCGGTCTTATTCTTATGGGCAAGTGGTCGTAGAATTTCTCTTTCCTTCTCTAAAGTATAGCTTTACAAAACTAGAATATGAGTAAATATAGAAATATAATAATAAGAATATCATATAGCCATGTATTAGTAAGGATAGGTTTTGGTGAGTAGTAAGCTAGCTTCACAAGACTATCTATGACAGGAAATTCGGTAAATGCACAATATCTTTTCAATGAAGTGAATGAAGAAAGATTCATAGGAAATGAACAATAGAAAGAGTACTATTCTTCAGTTACTCTTTTTTCTTGTCTTAGAATAGACAATGTGTCAATGGATTAGCTGACGTTACTATGTTCATGTCTTCAAGTATAAGTGAGTTGGTGTCAACGAATAGTTGCTTATTGCACTACTCAGTGAATGAGATATAGCATATATAATGGATTTTATCTTTTAACTTCTGTCAAGGCAGAAGAGCCAACACCATTCTTTCATCAACCTGCGGAAGAGGATGATGGGAGACCGCCCTGAATAGTAGGGGATTGCTGGGACCCTAATTGTGGTCTCCTAAAGAGATTCCCTCCATTGCTGACATCCATATTGCTATATTCTCTCTAAATTAGAATATAGAAATATCATCTAGAAAGAAGCTTCGAAGATTGTCATACTTATACTCATACTCATACTCATAGACAAGATGTTTTGATGTTGTGATATACGAGTGAGCGGACTGCAATCATTTCTATAAGATGATTTGAAGAATGGTATTGGGATAATAGTCTTTGTGAGGTGGGTCTTATGGTATGAACTTTTTCTTCCTAGATGCATGGAGGAGAGAGAAATGCACTTAGCAGTACCACTGTTGTCTGAATTTGGTATGTAAAATAGATTTGAGTAGTTTTGACTTATGTTGCATATAGGCCCTAGCTAAGCCCAATTGCATGAGCTTGATATTGAGAAACTTAATTATTTCACATACCCACCTCTACTGTCCATCTGTATCACTAACCTCAAAATCCACGTTGACGCTATCTCTCCACTTTTTGACCAGCAGAGGAAAGGCACACAGAGGGTGCAATTACATCAAGAACGAGGTGGAAGGAGCATAAGCTCATGTAATAAGTCCGGTTTTTTGTCATCATCTATCTATGGGGCCGTACACGTTAGATAGCGGGAAGGTATAACATCTGCCGGTAGGAAGCCCATTTGGAGCGGTTTGGTTTACTAGCATTTCAGGCATTATTGAATATAGTTGCAAGTTTTGTTTGGCTGTAGGCGAAGTCTTTGGTTCCTCTTTGTTAACAAACGTGCCTCTCTTTGCTTTCTCACTTTCCTAACCGCTACTTTCCCGCTTTTAGTACATTGCTTTTCGTATCATCTATGAGAATTCTCGTTTCAGAAACTCCTCAATATAGTCGTTAAGGCAATTCTAACCATGTAGATTTTATTATCAAATTGTAGTTTTTTTTGCTAATTCCACGCCTCGTAAAAATGCCTAAAAGGGAGAGCGAGAGTTGAAGTAGATGGCCCTTCTATCACCCGAAAGGCTGAAACTCGTGCATGGCTTTACATGGCACACTTGCTTTCTTTTTGTCTTTCCTCGATGGGCTTTCCTTATGATTTTAGACCAAACTGAAGTAGAGAATGAAGTAGGAGTGATATCATACCATCGTCTCGTATTGTACAACCCTTAATTTCCACTAACTAAATGCTTCGTAGGCGTGTGGAATTCAAACCCCTTCGACCTTGCTTGGCACAGCCCTTAGTATGATGCCGATCTCTTAGGAGCTTTCTTAATGAAAAAGTGAGCTTAGCCTTACCCTTAACAATTGGTTGATCGACCCCTTAACACACCGCAATCAAACTTCGGTGATTACTGCTACACCTATGTCGGCATGCATGCTTAGAGAAGTGGTTTTCTAAGAGACTCTTATCTCAAATGCTCAGGAAGAGGTAGAAGATCTACCTTAGGAACTGAAGATGGTATAAGATCATAAGTAAGAGAAGCCCCCTGAGAAGAATCAATTAGAGCTACAGGAGAAGGATCAATAGAAGTATGCTCATTATAAAGAATAGACTTCTCATCCTACAATGCTGACACATCCTCTGAACTAAAATATGTCTCAGTAACACACTTATCAATCACATCAATGGTGAAACACAGGTCTGGACAGTGAGGAAGGTGAGTTGGATGCCTCATGTCAAATGATACTTTCTCCTCAAAAAATTGAAGCGTGAGCTTAGCATCTTTCACATTGATGTCGCCCCGCAGTAGCTAGAAAGGGTCTCTCCAAAATAATAGGCTCGCTCTTATCCTCGATCTCCAAGACAACAAAATCAAATGGAAATGCGAAGTTACCAACTATCACAGGGACATCAACCAAAATGCCTGCCTGATGGTGATAATTGCGAGGAGCAAGCTAGAGAGTCATGGTAGTGGGCCATACATCACCCAAAGGTAGTGCCTTGCAGACAGAGAGGGGAATCACACTCACACTAGAGCCAAGATCACATAAAGCACGGAAACTTTTCGATCCTATCAAGAATGGAATACAGAAACTGATTGGGTCATCTAACTTGGGAGGTCTCTTATTTTGAATGACTGCACTGCATTCCTTAGTAAGAGTAACCACTTCTGGCTCGTTAATGTTTTGCTTCTTTGTGAGCAGCTCCTTAAAGAACTTTGCATACATCGAAACATGTAAGACAACATCAAGGATGGGGATGGTAATCCGCACATCTCCGAAACTTAGCAAACTACTTGTCTTCACTTGACTTCTCAAACCGTTCGAAATGGCAGCATCGGCTTGGCCGATGGAACGAAGTAGAACCGATTGATGATGGATCATTAGGAGCTATAGCTGGTGGTGTAGAAGAACCATGCTGTCCAATAGTAGTAGTAGTACTTGGACTGCAGAGGTACCGCAGGTCTTGTGGAGAAGCCATTGGCTAGCTAGGCCAGAAGGCAGATGGTACATACAACGGTGGCGTTGGGAGAAGACACATCTTGTTGGGTTCCCAATAATACCCAATAGGAGATAGGCAGAACAACGCTAAGGATAGTTACTGAAAGGGAAGGCTTATATGAATGTGCTTTCTAACAGTTTTAGTCGATTGAAAGAAAGGACCAAGCACGGAAATAAAATCTAGAGAAAGCCTCCATAACTCGAGCCAATGCCAAGAGTGAGACTCTAGGCAAGGACTTGATGCGTTCATCCTATTTATGATAAAGCATGTACTGATGTAGTCGGCGAGCATCCCATGCTAGAGCAGAAGAGGTTCTTTCTAAATTGGAGTATCGGGACTAGCACTCATTGAACTTCTTGCGCATAAGATTAAAAGTTTTAGTGTTGGATTCTTTTACCGTTTGGGATCGATCTTCTGCTACTTGAACGGATAGATGCCTACATAACCCAGGTTCAATCTTTTCGACGGAGTCGGAATCAGACCTAATGTTGTTCGCCGTCCTTTTTATAATGTTCCTAGCAGGTGCTTTCGTGGCTTCTTCACTCCGGCACCTTATTCTGTCTTCAACATTTATTAAAACCAATGCTAACGATGGATCATCTGATCCTACTCAGTAAAGAAGACTTTTGGTTCCTCTCTTGACTATGTTACACTTGCAGAGACATCAACGTTTATTGAAAACAGGTCAAAAAATAGCTCTTAGTCATCCGATTAAGACTAGAGGAACGTAAGAAGATCAGTCCTAGAGCTGATTCAATAGCAGCTCCCATCCGTTTAAGAAAGGAAAGAAGGAATGGAGCTTTTCTTTCAATAGTAAGTAGGAAATGTGAATAAGAGAAGAGTAGAAGAAGCGATCTGCGCATTTCCTTATTTTACAACGGACGTTAGATAAATCATTTCTTAGGTATGCTACATTCTTTTTAGAAAGAGTAGGTTCTTCTATTTAAGACTTAGAGGAAGTGATTTCCGGGAACTAGCAGACCAAGCCAATCAACAAGGAAACCCTATCAAGCAAGGAAGCTGAAGGGTTACGCGGAAGCTACGATAGCTAAAAACAAAATTTTCTGCCGTGCAAACCAGGAACACTTGCAAGTAAGGGTCGATAGATCGTTACCGATTGGAGTATGCAGCGGAAATAGCCAATCAGGAGCTATCCGATCCAGAACAGTGCTGGCCGATGACAGTCGTTTTGCCGACAGCCGATTCTCGCAAGCCAACAGCCGATTCCTGGGAACTGCCAATTCACCAATCAGCTGATTCACCGAGTAGCCGATTCGCCAAGTCGTCCGACCGCGCTCGTGCGCCTCGCTCCGATGCGCCCGACTGCAGCTGATTCCACCACAGCCGATTCGTAGCCGACGAACAGCACCGCAACGTAGCAGCTCCTCTACCGGTATCCACTCGTCCGGGGACAAAACGCCTAACACCCGTGTGCTAGCACAAGATGCAAGGCTAGGGTTTGGCTCGAAGGTGGGGAGGGTTTCCGTGGAGATTTATCTCACTGACTTTTGTTGCGCCAAATCAGATTGATTCGGTTCAATGCAATGCCGCAACTCTTCACCCCTCACCCCTTTATATAGAGTTGGCCGGTTGGGCCTAGAGGCCCATCGGGACTCTATTTTGAATCGGATCCTATCCGAATCTCATAGAGTTTGGCCGACCGGACTTCGTAAACCCATAGGACTCTATCTGATCAGATCCCTATCCGAGCGAGCCGTATCCGAGTCCAACTCGAATGCCTGTTCTTATCCCCCTAAGCGTGCGACCCTGTAGGTTCAGGTATACTTAGTTTCGGCTAGAGTCCAACTCAGCCAACCGTCGGCTCGAATCCAACTCAGCCGACCATCGGCTTGAGTCCAACTTAGCCGACCGTCAATAGCGGCGCCTAGCAGCACATATTGACACCATAGTATACAAGAATATAATATCGGCTCTGAACCTGTAATGTGTACACAAATCCCTTTGCCTCATGATACAAATTAATCTATAGGCAAGATGTGTGTGCCATCCCTTCAATAGCTTAACCATTCACTCGAACCGTATTGGAGTATCTGTCTGTTGATTGACTCCTCAATCAACTCGGCATGGCCATGCACTTTCATAATCCATTACCTCGACGGGCCCAGAGATATCTCTCCAAAGGAGGGGCAAATTCGATCTTGATCATTCACATCCCACTACATGTTTCATAGCAAACCCGAAGACTACTTTTATAACTACCCAGTTACGGAATAGCGTTTAATAGTCCCAAAGTAGGCTACTACACATGTTGGAATCCATGATGATCTCAGGTCTAAGGACTTTGTACCAACACTACCTGAGACCAACTAATGACACATTAATTCCTGTAGTGTCTCATGGTGGGTCTATCCAACAACATGTTCTCTAACATGTGTCCATATTCATTGATTTGGTATGTCCATACCATGATCTATGAGACATGATCATCAATCAATAAACATGCCGATCTTAGAATCATATTAGTTACAATAATATGATATATGATTAGGGATCATTTAGAAATAGATTCATACATATAGAGTCTCATAAATAAGTCATATACTTATTGATCAATACAAGATGTCTATTTAATGGAACTGAATAACACTTTATTCATTTATACATAAACATTGACCATGATATTCAATGTCTCCATGTTGCCTCTAGGGCATATCACTAATAGAAGCCACCATGCAAACCTTTAATAAGCATCTCTAGCGTAGTCACTTCTCTATAGAAAGAAAAAAACCCGCTTTATCTATTCTTTTAGGTTGATCAACCTTACTTTGTACATGCTATTGCTTCTACAATTCACAAGAGTCATTTCTCACCCCCTCTGCTAAATCTACAAGGTGAACTCCAGATTCTTAATAGGAAGTAGGCCCCTAAGCTAAAACTACCAGAACTTCTTTCCTACAATCCGATTACTATTTGATCGAGAGAGAGGCACATTTCTCCATGATATAAACTATCCAATCCACCTCTTCTATTATAAATAGAAAGCTAACATTGTCGGCATAAGAACAAGACGGGTTCGCTGGCTTCTAATAGATGCTGGAGCTGAGAGAGCCCTCTATTTTTTTGAGCGTAAGGAGCGAGCGATAGCAGTGAGCCGATCAAAGCGATCTAGAGTGAAAAAACAACAACTACTACTACTTAATATTGGGCTTGCATATTCCTGAGAGTAGTGTATAGATTCTTCCCTTGCTTGATTATTGTTTTTCCGCTTTCCTTTGGTCTTCCAGTCTAATAGGCAACCCTTGCCTCATTGAGGAACTTTGGTCAGAGCATTCTTGATCTACAATCAATCAATGTGAGGAAACTTAAAGTATTGTACTTTGAACAAGAGTAATAGTAGACAGTGAATAAATGAGATGGGCACATCAGGTTGCACACCTGCCCCAGCTAAGAGGTACTACCTTCTCCCATAGCACTATCCTAAAGAATCAAGAGAGCAGATAGGTGACTAGTTCCTTGTACATACAAACTATATGCTAATTAAGGATGAAAGGAGAGGAGCCAATATACATCCTAGTTCATTCGGAAATGTCTAACAAGGGACTCTTTGTTCACTTTCGATATTGATTTTGTATGTGGTTATGTTAGCGTCCTTATCCAGATAACATAATTAATAAAACAAGGTAATCTTTTGAGATGAAATAATCGATCATCATTGCAGATCTTAGTCATAGTACATTGAGGATTGATTCCGAATATACTATAGAGTGAAGTGAGTTCATAAGTATTTTGTATACATATGCCAAAGCATCATTACCTTCTTTCTTAGTCTCTAGCTCTTCGTGACCTGTTGTGTCTGCCCTCGACTTAGCCGTCTTAGAATAAAAAGGTTTCGCAGGTGAAGATTAGGATGAACTTAACACTTTTCTAGAACTGGTTTTAGTGGGACAAGTGCACTGAAAAATCTTTGATTCTCGTCTCGTTTCACTTGCATTTTCTTTCGTTCAGTCTCGCTCTCGTTCTAAAGTGGAATCGAACCACTCACTCCATTTGGATTTAGAGTCCAAAGGGCCCAGGCCCAGCGAACGAAAGAGGATTTACGGTCCCACGCCCACTGCCCTGCCAGAACCTTTTCATTGCTTGATTTTTAATGATTTTTTGAGCAACTAGCACGAAAACCGTTGCGTGTTAGTGCATTCTCCACCACACATTTTTATACAATTTTCTAAAGTGTGAGGTGCTCAGAATAATCCAGTCGTTCGACCCGGATGTAGCCACTAACGTGGTTCACCGGGTTACCAAAGGGACGCTTGGCTTGAAGAGTTTTATGAGCATAGTCATCGAACTATTATGTTTGTCATGACATCTTCCCTCGAACCGAGCTATTTCCCCAACTTTCAATTGCTAAAAACAGATGTTGTAGAAGGGAACCGCATTTGCATTTTTTCTTTCCTAGATCCATTAGAAACTCGTCGTAAATAGCGGCATGTTAGAACATTATCTACATGTTTCCTTTTCTTGCTTCATGATGCCTATTGTAAAACATACCTACTCGGGATAAAAGTACCAACCTAGTTCACTTATCCATCATCAATCCGTTCGTAAGTGACCCTACGAATGAAGATATGGGTAAACCTCTTACTAATTCACATCCAAACTCATAAATAGACAACAGACGACCTTAGTTTACGGTTTTAATTCCCACTGAATTCTGTATTTGAATATACAAACATGGAAAACCCGATAGGTGATAACCGACGAGCGGATCACGGAATGTATACGAAATCTAGAGGCGGCGGGTAAACTAGGGAAACAAACTATTGTTTTTGGTGAATTATCAGTGTGCGATGAATTTCATCCACAGCTATTGAAGAAGCTTTTAGAGGGATATTTTGTCTTGTCGGACTAAGAGCTCTTATCTCTTTCTTTCCCGGTAAATAATAATATAGAAAAGCGAGTTGGACCAATACGTTGGAATAGATAGCTCGAGTTGCTTACTTTAAAGCTTTAGATAGCTCCGTTTGTTACAAGCAAAGAAGAAAAGATATAGCTTTTGTTTAACACCTGCTATGAAAGGTACGCAGACGACATGGTCTTTGGGGATTCCCTAACTGGGACCCGAGATATATATTGTTGAGAGGTTTGCAACTTAGGATTTCAGTACTGTGTTGCTTTGTCCAGTCCGTCCGGGGTAATGTCCTTCCCATTCAAACTTCTTTCCACTAATCTAATGGTTTCATTCTCCCGGTTATGATACTAGCAAGAGTCCTATTCTTCTCCTCTCGATCCTACCTTTGGTTATGTTTAATGGGATGGTCGGTGAACTTCTATTGGTTTCAAAGGAGGATAGAGATCCATTGGGGAAGTCTCGAAAGGTTATTCGATATCAAGGTTGACCCTCGACACGCCCCAACCACTATTTTTACTCCTTTTATGCAATTATGAACAAAACTTACTCGATTCCAATGCAACTTATCCTTTTGGAGTTGACGTAACAAACTACGCGAGCCCCCCGATGAAGCCAACAGAAATCCTATCCAAATACTAAAAAGGCAATTTCATTATGGTGGTCTACCGCGCCGGTTCGGAACTTCCGGCCCAATCGAAGCATATAGATCCATAAATGGATTTGTATCCATAGCCACTTCAGTCGTGCTCCTCGTTTCTCGAATGGAAAAAAGTATCTTCTTTCTGGGAACATGCTTAACCTGAAATTCTTATGTTCGTGATTCTTCATCCACCGATGTAGAAAATCTTCCAGTTTTCCTTTCTCATATGAGGTAGGAAAGTTTATGGGCAACAGGTTGGCATGAAGTGATTCATCATGTTCAAACATGAACCTTTCGCTCGTTGGGGACGGTTTATAAATCATCAAATTCGCACAAATGGAATGAGAAGTGGGTGCATGTAAATGATCGAGACCTCGTAAAAAACAACGTTCCTTCCCCATATGGAGTTCGGAACCCGAAGGCAATCATTGAGTGAACTGTATCTTATTCGTATTAGTTGACCTAAGCCGCACCATTATTGCAGGGGTGGGGCTCGGCCTCCGAACCGTACATGGGACGAGTTTCTGCCTCATACAGCTCGGGCTGAAGACCGGGGAAGCTGAGGAGAGATGGGGAAACCCAACTGCTACCGATCGGGATGGACAGGAAAGGGACGGGGATAAGCTTGTGAAGAAGCAAGCTTATCGCCCCAAAAAACAAACTGACCCAGCAAGAAAACGTATGTGCTTTAGCAACAAAGCGCTCATCCCTTGCTTTATGCTTCGCGTTCTTTCTATTCCATCCCAGTCCATTCCGGGATAGGCGGCTAATATAATATGTGCGGTAGTCGTCGTCTGACCAATCGGCTCGTACACCATACCGCTTGTGCCCACCCATTCTATCTCACCCTAAATGGAATGGCTCTCTTATCTTAGTTACGCTGTGCCCTGACCCGAGTCCCCACGTCCACTTTTATCCGCCCGCAACCCGACCAACACAACATTAGGGTCGTCCCCCCGTTCTATGCTGACTTGGCTGGGGCTCGCTTTTTGGGAAGCCCGTTCCCACCGTGCTCACGGCCTAGCTGGCCTGCCAGCGGTAGTGGGAATTCTCCCACTCCTTGGTCAAAAAGGGGTTGGTTGGATGCGGGATCTACTCCACGAGGAGCGGTACAGACATAGATGATATCATCACGACCTCTCTTTGTGTACATCTAGGGATGCTTAATGCCACTTCGCCAACTGGCATTACCTGCGCTTTCGTGTCTCTTAGTGTGGTTAGCACTAGGTGTTTCCGAGCAGCGAGGCTTACACCCATTCACATTAATTCATCCAAAATTCCTTGGAATAAGCCATCTTCCTATCAAGGTTAAGGAGTCAACTGAGCATCTTAGCAGTGGGATTGAATACCCGGATCGAATTAGAGTTCACACCGCTCGCCCTAAACAAATAGAATAGGAGGCGTGGGCCATAGGTCGCACATAAGCCATCGGGTCGCACGACAGAAGAACACCCAACATAAAGATGTACACTCCTCCATGCGAAATAGAAAGATTCATCTTCACTTTTTTGTAGTAGTCGTGACCAACAGCCATCAGTAGTCGGCTCGTTGGTAAGGCGAGAGCTTCAAGCCCGATTCTAGGTGGCCCCAAACAAGCACCACTCGACGAGGAGGGAGCGGGGAAAGCTACATGCCCAAAACCTTCAACCCTTCTTTCTATATGGGAGTGCCCGGGGCACCTCATCTTGTCATTTTGTTGCTCATTTCCCTTAGGCCGAAGTGTTTCGCCTTTACTTCGGAGCGCTCGCTCATGCTTCGCTGACCTATCGCGTGGTAAAGAGAAGAGAGTACGAATGAATTGTACACAGAGCAGACTGCAGAAAGATTTTAAATATGACAAGTCCCCCATGGATTCAATAATAAGGAAATGAAGAACGGGAACGAAACGAAATAAAGCATTTCTAGCAGATGTGCTTCTCCCTATTTTGTCTGGTAATAGAATAGGGCGGCTTGCTTTGACCAAAACTCCACTTTTTGCTCTGTCCATGGAGCGTATGAATTTCCTTCAATGTAGATAGACCAAAAAAGGGAATAAAGAGATAGGAATAGGAATTATAGTACCATTGGAAGAAGAGGCACCGGTGGGAACATCTCTCTTGACGAACCATTTCAATAGTAAGGGTGTTGCCGTGCCACGAGGCACGACCATGGAAGTAATGAAAAAGAAGAAGTTACGTAGTTGGACCATATGCTCTATCCGTTCGATTTGAGCTTCTCGGAGAAGATGAGACGCTAAAAATGAAAGTGTTCGCAACGCATACCAAAAAAGGGTACCTATGTTGCCGACCATTAATGACTAGTTCGAAGACCGGGAGCAGGGCACGTGCCAAGAATGATTTGTTACTTTCCCTATGGTTTTCGAACGTTTTCAATAAAACCTTCTCGTAGAAGTATTTTCACAAAGTTTTTGGTAATATAATATTAGTAGATGCTATTCGAACCCTTCCTTTTATTAAGATTAGAATTATTATTCTTATTATTATATAACTATTATTTTATTTTCATGTATATGCGTCAGACATAATATACTAATTGATCTATATTCTGATACCCTACTATATCATAGTCTCTACTACTAGTATTTATAATACCTCAAGAGCTCATGAGACTCTTTTTGTGAATTTCATAAGTCTCAATTCCCCAAAAACTCGAGTTCCTTTTGGATTTCCTTCTTGATCAATGACAACCGTCATCATATCGTATTATCATACCATTGTCACGTTTGAGTTCTTTTTACATGTACGTACAATTACAGCTCGTCTTACTTCTGTCTGATCTTTCTAGAGGCATTTGGGCACTACTTCTTTGATTACAACAACAATAACGTCACCAATATGAGCATATCAGTGATTACCAGCTCCTAAGATTCGAATCAATTTGGATAGCCCTGCTCCGTTGTTATCCGCTACATTCAAAAGGGTCTGAGTGAGATGGATCTTGGAAGTCTGGTTTTTGATTGGATAGTGATCTTGGGCACGAGTGGTTGATCTTCGCGGGCCGTGAATGGCCATGGAAAAGAGTATTGATGTCAATATGTTCGATCGAGAAGATTGGACGATGAAAGACAGGTCCTTTGTGGTTTGAATAATAGGCTGTGGTCTCGATATTGGGCTATGGGCTGATTGCTTTCTGTATGAGCCTCTTGTGATTGGGCTCTCGTGGTCGGATTACCCGATGTGTACTCATCTTCCAACAAAGAGGAGAGGACATGGCTACTGCAGGTCCACGCATGAGAGCTCCTCTGTGTCTTTCCGAAAATTACTTTGACTCAACAAAGGTGAAACCAAAGGAGATTCAGAGGCCTAGTTGAGAACAGCAAGCGTACAAACAATTGGTGTATGGAAGTTCGGTGAAGCTATATGAAAATAGAAGATTGAGGGGCACAATCTGGTTCTGGCTGAGACCCGCTATATGAAAATAAAGTTTTGTTTGGCTGTAGGCAGAAGTCTTTGGTTCCTCTTTGTTAACAAACGTGCCTCTCTTTGCTTTCTCACTTTCCCAGAACTGCTACTTTCCTGCTTTTAGTACATTGCTTTTCGTATCATCTATGAGAATTCTCGTTTCAGAAACTCCTCAATATAGTCGTTAAGGCAATTCTAACCATGTAGATTTTATTATCAAATTGTAGTTTTTTTTGCTAATTCCACGCCTCTGTAAAAAATGCCTAAAAGGGAGAGCGAGAGTTGAAGTAGATGGCCCTTCTATCACCTGAAAGGCTGAAACTCAGGCATGGCTTTACATGGCACACTTGCTTTCTTTTTGTCTTTCCTCGATGGGCTTTCCTTATGATTTTAGACCAAACTGAAGTAGAGAATGAAGTAGGAGTGATATCATACCATCGTCTCGTATTGTACAACCCTTAATTTCCACTAACTAAATGCTTCGTAGGCATGTGGAATTCAAACCCCTTCTGACCTTGCTTGGCACTGTCCTTAGTATGATGCCGATCTCTTAGGAGCTTTCTTAATGAAACAGTGAGCTTAGCCTTACCCTTAACAATTGGTTGACTGACCCCTTAACACACTGCAATCAAACTTCAGTGATTACTGCTACACCTATGTCGGCATGCATGCTTAGAGAAGTGGTTTTCTAAGATACTCTTATCTCAAATGCTCAGTAGAGGTAGAAGATCTACCTTAGGAACTAAAGATGGTATAAGATCATAAGTAAGAGAAGCCCCCTCAGAAGAATCAATTAGAGCTACAGGAGAAGGATGAAGTATGCTCATTATAAAGAATAGACTTCTCATCCTACAATGCTGACACATCCTCTGAACTAAAATATGTCTCAGTAACACACTCATCAATCACATCAATGGTGAAACACAGGCCTGGACAGTGAGGAAGGTGAGTTGGATGCCTCATGTCAAATGATACTTTCTCCTCAAAAAATTGAAGCGTGAGCTTAGCATCTTTCACATCGATGTCTGCCCCTGCAGTAGCTAGAAAGGGTCTCTCCAAAATAATAGGCTTGCTCTTATCCTCGATCTCCAAGACAACAAAATCAAATGGAAATGTGAAGTTACCAACTATCACAGGGACATCAACCAAAATGCCTGCCTGATGGCGATAATTGCGAGCAGCAAGCTGGAGAGTCATGGTAGTGGGCCGTACATCACCCAAAGGTAGTGCCTCGCAGACAGAGAGGGGAATCACACTCACACTAGAGCCAAGATCACATAAAGCACGGAAACTTTTTGATCCTATCAAGAATGGAATACAAAAACTGATTGGGTCATCTAACTTGGGAGGTCTCTTATTTTGAATGACTGCACTGCATTCCTTAGTAAGAGTAACTTGAGAGCTCCTCTATGTCTTTCCGGAAATTATTTTGACTCAACAGAGGTGAAACCAAAGGAGATTCAGAGGCCCAGTTGAGAACAGCAAGCGTACAAACAATCGGTGTATGGAAGTTCGGTGAAGCTATATGAAAATAGAAGATTGAGGGGCACAATCCGGTTCTGGCTGAGACCAGCTATTGGAAGGAAGAAGGAAGTCTACGAAGCGTCAATTCTAAGTAAGTCGGGTCCAATTTGGTTATCCCATTTTTCTAGCAACCATTTTTAAATTATCCCTCTTATGCTTCGAGCTCTTTCCAAAAACAAAACGCCCATTGCCGATACAGCTACCCGGCTACACTGAAAGAGGGAAGCGAATAGCCTGAAGATTCTTTCCTTTGTTGTCTCACTATCAGCGCTTGCGAGAGAAACAAAAAATACTCTCTTCGGCGACTTAGACTTACTCATTTTGGCGATGTCTGGCACCTGCGCTGGAAGGGATTAATTGTCTGAATGTTTTTCACTCTGTGAGATAATGGATCTAACATTAGGGCTTTGTTAATCCATCTCTCTTGCCGACAACGCCGAACTACTTGAATCCAAGTAATTAGCTTCCTTAAGCCATGTCCATACTTTAAGAGCTAAATCGGATGGTAACTAGATTCATTCCGTAGCATGGGATTCTGTAAGAGCATCTCTAAATAATAGCTTGGCATCAGTTTGAGTTCGAGATTGAAAAGTCCTCTCAAGTTGACTATCTATGGAAAAATGGGTCCTGTCAAACTGTTATGACTGGCATCAAAATACAAAAGGCTTGGATTACTAATACTATGTTACCATTATCAAGACTGCAATCTATCACAATTTTTAGATGCTCTATAATTATAGATACCAAGAAAACATGATTATTTGTAAATTGAGGACTTGGTCCGAGTGAGAAAATAGGTGTGAAATTCCAGGCTAGGGTTAGCAAGGAACCTGTTTGGGCTAATTGAGGATATAGAGCCGATGGAGCTACCTTTGCAAGGCGCAAATTCACTTGGAACAATGCTTTGTCACCGCTAAGTTAGACAGATTCCTTTTTACAATAGACGGGATTAAATGTTGTATACCCATGCTTTGGTGACTGCCCTTCCTATATATGGTTCAGACCATGTTCCTTTGTTGCTGGAGTGTGAGACTGAATTGTTCAAAGGATTTTCAAGTTTGAAAGATCATGGTTTCAACAAGATTATTCAGAGGATGGAGTTTTAGTGGCATGCACAGTTGTTAAAAGGAGAATTGGGGAAGCCTTTGGAGTACATTTACAACAGATGAGAAAGTGTTTTAGGTGGTGGAGTGCAAATGTGAACGGAGAGATTAGGAGAACAAAGGAAGAATTGTTGACCAGTTTGGATAAGTTGGAGCTTTTGTTGGAAAGAGAGGGAATTGGAGCAAGAGGAGTGGGAGTGCGTTGATTACTGATTTCACTGGGGTTCCCCTACCGTCCAGAGAGAGTTGTCGCCAGGTCCTCGAAAAAAGAATCCGTCATAAAAGATATGGAGATTGACCAGATTCCACCATTCTTTTCTTTGTAGGAAAATACTAGAACATCTATAGAAGTGAACCTTGGCATGTATGTTATCTTTGACCTTAGTGGCCTTCTTCATAGGAAAGAGCATTTCTCCCCTTTCCGCAGCGCATTTCTCCACCAGCATTGCATTGGCTCCATTCTTACCTATGATATTACCAATAGCTGATTCGATAGCAAGAGGAAAGAGAACAACATATTCTTTTTAAGAGCCCAAAGGGACCAGAACAGTCTAGTCTCTAGCTGCCTAAGAGCAACCCCTATTTGTCCAATCCAAAGTAAACCTATTGCCCAAGACCATCCCTCAATCCCTAGTGTCCTAATTCTGCTTTAGGACAAAGGGAAGGGGAAGACTTCCTCTAATAAATAAGGAAAGGAGAGATTTTCATTAAACAAAAAAGCCAACCAAAGAACAGGAACCAATACAGTCGACCGGTCCATAGAATAGAGATAAAAGCATTACCACAGGCTCATTCATCGAAAATCGTAGAGACTATTAAATAAAGGATAGAGAAATTCCTTTTTTTCAAATAGGAAAGTGGAGGGTTCAAAAACGTTGGTTTCTTGTAGAAAACTTTTATGTGCTTGTACCTGTCAATGTATTGGTAACCCGTGTCCATGAGGGCACTTAACAAACTAAGTTTGAATAGATTACTCAGAAATAACCGTAGAAGAAAAAGAAAGGAGGTTGCTACAATTGTGGCAAACCTGGGGCACCCATGCCGTTCATTTACCAACGAACCCTATTTTGCATATTTCATCCTCAAATTGCAAAATCCCTCTCAATCTTTCGATCAGTGGAATCGAGTGGAGCAAGGCTACCTCACTCCCATTAGGAAAACCTATGGCACTAAAAACTCCGAAGAGTGAGAGCGAATGGAAGACTTTGAATGAGCTGAGAGAGTTGTGTAGCCGCCGGGGGTACTATTTGGGGACAACTTGCATGAAGAAGAAAGATGATTTGGTGACAGCAGTGCTAGAAGTACAACTGCCAGAATTGCGTGTCACACAAAAGAGGCGAAAGGAAAGCTCTGCTTCCCTTGTTATGCCAGAAAAGGGAAATAAAAAAGATAGTGGGTAAAATGTTGCAGCAGGGCTTCGCTCCTCAACTAGTCCTATGCATCGCCTATCCTCTTGGTCAAGAAGAAGGACGAGAGCTGGAGGTTCTGTGTCTACTAGAGAGCTCTCAATACACAAACTGCGAAGAACCGGTATCCCATTCCACTGATAGATGATATCCTTGACCAATTGCGTGGTGCCACCATTATCTCTAAAATGGACCTTGGGATACCCCCGGATCAGGATGGATGAGAAGGATATGTATAAGACTGCATTCAAGACCCACCAAGGTGTTAACGACCAAATTTGGTAACCAAATCCCTGAGTTTGAAGTAGATATTGAGGCGGAATAGGAGGAAATGTGCGATCTGCGGGAAACAGAGACTGCATCGGCTGAGTCCGAATCGACTACGAAGTCAGTTGGCTGAGTCCGAGTCGGACTAGGATAGCCGATAGCCGATTCTGATTGAAGACGGAGGTGGAGCCAATCCCGAAAGGAATGCTTAAAGATAAACTATTGGATTCGGTTTCTAAAGTGCGTTAAAGATATTGCCATCTACGGATAAGGTCCTATAACGGCAATTGTATCTTCAAGATAGGATATTTTGTGCAGATTAGTTTATAGATAATGTCAGTTTGTTTAGAGATTCAATCTGTAATAGGAATCATGTCCGTTACGGACTCATTGTATGTTCGGGTATAAATATGACCTGAGACCTTGTAAAAAATAACAACACACATCAATACAACTTTGGTGCATCGCCAACCTTTTTGTTTTATGTTTTCTCGACGAGTTCTTGCTTTGCTCTCTGGCTGCATCGGCTTCGATCTCGGAACAAGGTAATTTCTTGTTACAAGTGGCTTGTATCATTGGGGTTAGTGCTTCCATCGTCATGATACTCTAATTCTGACATTATAAACTGCTTAATTTATCATATGCAACATATAATCTAGATCAATGTCTAGATCTATCTCGTGATCGGCTAATATCTCTTTGAAGATAGCAGCCGACAGAGCTAGATCCAGAGGTTCATTTAGGTTATATGGCATATCTACTATCTCGAGGAGTTCTCATTAGCCTAAATAGATCTTGTACCTCTTTTTGTACTTAATGCTGCATCAACTTGATCTATTAAGTCGCTCTTAGAGCTATACAGATCTATTCGGTTCAATGTTTACTATTAGAGATAGTGCCGGAGTTTTAGCCGGTCTTATCTGTTCTAATCATTTTTATGTACTATTTCTGATAGATGTATTAGAACCACATTTTATATTGAGATCTTAATCTACTTAAATGTGTTAAGCTCGGTATCAATCCGTTAGGTTACACTAACAGCCGATTGATCTTAGTTTAGCGCATTTAATCTAGGTTAATATCTTTTTATAAAACATATCGGAGTACTAGCCGATTTATATTAGATCTGCGACATCGGCTAGGTTATGAATATATATAATTATGGTCCTAACGTACTTTTAGATCTAAGTGATTTATACTGTCTCGGTATGCTACCGATCTATCCCAATCACTTAATCTAAATGTGCTTTGGGATAGCAAGTATATATTTATTAATATCCATAGCCGATCGAGTAAGATCTAACCCTAACCAAACGCCTATTTCTTTGTTTCTTGTTGGTTGCAGGATCAAACCAACTGGCACGCTCGTTCAATCACCAAAGGCGACCAATTTTGGACCTGCACTGCAGTTAAGCGGATCTCCCAGGCTAGTGCGTGTAAAAAATCATACCAACACGCTTTTGGCACGCCTGGTGGGACCCCAACATCTGGATCTAGCACAATGGTGAACGTCTCATCGGCTGATCTCGACCAAGACAACGTCATTCCGGTGACTATGGACAAGCTGTCGGCTGAACACCAGGCCAACTATCAGCAGATGGTGGAACGGCTGCAAGCACATTACTTGCAATCCTTCGCCTAGACCAGGTCTATGTCAATCATTCATAAATACAAGTTTGCAATCCCCGAAGACTTTGATGCCTCCTCTAGCGAGGACAAAAAAAGGAAGAAAAAGATGGAGGACATCAAGCAGGAACAGGACGACTAAGGGCTGCACACACTGCAAGACCGAATCGACTCGGCTGTCCACCACGTGCTTGTCAACCAATCGAGCATATTGGTCAACACTTTGAACAATATGATAAGCACCGTGGTTGATTCGAAGATAGCCAAGCAGCTGCTGAGGAGGCTGACTTATTTCCCTGATGGCCAGTTCCCGCCTTACAAACGCTGTCAACCCATGGATTGCGAGTCCCTCCACTTGGGCAGCCGACTCCTCCAGGGGGAGCCCCGATCCAGCCAAATGCATAGTCATCGGCTGTGCGGCTGCATCCCAAGGTTATGGTTCGGCAATAGTCTCAACACCAGGGCCTCGACGTCCCAGTGGCAACTCAGGAGCAGGTGGAAGACATGTTCAATACCAATCGGCGATTCGTCATACATAACATGCCGATTGGTAACTATCTGCCGGACCCGCCTCATAATTCCGGCGACAATCGGCCTCTCCCCAAGCAAACACCACCATTTGCCTCTCGGCTGCCTCCTGCCATGAACCAATTTCAGCATCAATTCCTAGGAGGCAACTACGAGCATCTCTATTGGCCTCAGACACCACCAATCCAGTATCGGCAAGGACCTGTCCACCACGAGCAATACGAGCCGATACCCCCATTGCAAGAAAATAGGCCATGGGCCAATTTAGTCGTAGACGTTATGCGTGATCAGTTCGGCCTCAAGCCGAAGGACTCTGGCAACCTGTACTGGTACCCATACCCAGAATATTTCGAGAGGATGCCCCTGCCAAACCGGTACAAAGTGCTGGATTTTTCAAAGTTCTCTGGGCAAGACAACGTATCAACTTACGGACATGTCAGCCGATTTATGGCTCAATGCGGAGAAGCATTGGCTACCGACGCCCTCTCGGGATCGGCCTTTACATGGTTCTCATCCCTACCCTACAACTCGGTCCAAAGCTAGGTTGATCTCAAGAAATAGTTCCACAGCTATTTTTATTTTGGCACACATGAGATGAAGTTGTCGGACCTGACCAGCATCGGGCAAAGCACGAGGAATCAGTTCAAGATTACATCCAGCGATTTAGACACATGAGGAATCATTGCTACAGCTTGGTACTGTCAGACCCCCAGCTAGCCGACTTAGCCTTTCATGGCCTTTTGGCCCCCATCCGTGAGAGGTTTTCGACTCAAGATTTTGAGAGCTTGGCCCATCTGGCTCAAAAGGTGACGGCTCATGAGCAGCGCTTTCAAGAGTCAAAGAAGCCCTTCAAGAAAGTCACCCACGTCGCCTACGCAACGGACTCAGACTCAAGTGACAGCGACGTGGAAGTGGCAGCAGCCGAGTGGACCAGGAATAAGAAGGATATAACTTGCTAGTGGCTGAAGAAGTCGGCTAAGGAGGAAAAATATGATTTTGATATAACCAAAGCCGACAGGATCTTCGATCTACTGCTGAGGGAGAAACAGATACAACTTCCGGCCAACCACGTCATTCCATCGGCCGAGGAGCTCAAAAAGAAAAAGTATTGCAAGTGGCACAACACCACCTCCCGCAGCACCAATGATTGCAATGTCTTCCGCCAGCAAATTCAGTCGGCCATCGAAGCAGAGAAAATCAAATTCGAAGAATCAGCTAAGCCAATGAAGGTTGACGGCAATCCCTTCCCTGTCAACACAGTCCAAGTCGGCCCTGGGCGAGCTGATCGACAGAGCAGAATGGCATATAGCTTAGCCAAAGACCAACAAACAACCATGGCTGACTCAGACGAGCAAGAGCCGACTGCAGTGAGAGCTGCGCCAATCAACATGGTATACACCAGCGGCCGATCGGTCGATCGTCGGCCCAGACAGGCGGACAATCGACTGCAATTCCAGCGGAGAATTCAAGAAGAAGAAGAAGCCCGGCATGGCAAACCATATCAGAGGACATCCGATCGGCTGGGTGTAGCATACTTTCGTCGCCATGATGACTGCGATCCACATTGGCACTATGAGTTCTTCAGATTCTGCTGGGAGCAAGGGATGAGGTTGCCCACTCTAGAAAACTACCTGGCCTGCAGCGAGTATAGGGAGGACGAATACAGGGACCCACCAATGCATAGCTCTAGCCAATTCGTCCCCCGAGCCGTTCAACTCAACCAGTGGAAGCTTTCCGTCCACGATCGGTTCGGCCCAATCCACCAGGGCTTCTTCCAAGAAGAGGACGAAGAGGACGACAAAGAGGAGGCTGAAGAAGAACAATCGGCCAACCCCCAATGGTGCCCTTCGGACCTCTTCACTAAGACATAGAAAAGGAGAATTCAGAGGCTAAAAAGCGAAGGACAGGAGGAAGAAGTCCAGCATATGATTCAGCATCAACAACACCGACAGGGTAGGAAGCAGTGGCGTGTCAAGAAAAAGGCAGCCCCAGCCGACGAGAACCCTGCCGATAAGGCCAGGAGGGCCGCTAAAGGAAAAGGAGTAGCTTCTGCATCGGTCAATATGGTGTTAATATTGCCAGCCAAATTTGAAGCTATCGAGGCCGACGCAGACACCGTTGAAGAAACCTTGGCCAAGCTAGTGCTATCCCCAGAGCAGGCCATATTTGAAAAAAACTCGAGGGGTAGAGAATCGGCACTTGAAGCCCTTGTATGTCAAAGGATTCGTCAACGGGAAGCTGATGTAAAAAAATGCTAGTTGATGGAGGAGCTGCCATCAACCTCATGCCTTACGCAACCTTCAGGAAGCTAGGCAAGGGAGCCGATGACTTGATCAAGACCAATATGGTGATCAAGGACTTCGGCGGCAACCCATCGAAGGCCAAGAGAGTATTAATGTCGAGCTGACCGTCGGTAGCAAAACCATGCCCACAACGTTTTTCGTCATCGACGGGAAGGGGTCGTACAACCTACTGCTCGGAAGGGATTGGATGCACACCAACTGCTGCATCCCATCCATAATGCATCAAAGCTTAATCCAATGGCAAGACAACAAGATAGAAATCTTGCCAGCCGACAGGTCAGTCAACGTCGCTAACGCCAACTTCACTTTATGGGAAGTCGACGACATTGATTGCGTGTCTAGCAAGTTTTGGCATGCCGATTTTCTGAAGGTGTCCGATTCTGACATGTAGCCAATTGGAGATGAAGAGCCTCAGTTATTACTTTGAGGGCGTCGTGGAGGGCTCGAGCGTCTACAACAAGGACACAGTGGACGACATCAACGGTAAACTGGGGCAAGGTTTTACGTCGGCCGATGATTTGGAAGAAGTAGATATAGGTCGAAGAGATAGGCCTAGGCCGACATACATTAGCAAAAATTTGTTCTCTCATTTTAGGACCAAGCTTATTGATTTATTGAAGGGATATAAAGATTGCTTTGCTTGGGAGTATTTTGAGATGCCTGGTCTTAGCCGATCCATTGTTGAACATTGGCTCCCTATTAAGCCTGGATATCGGCAGTACAAACAGCCTCCCAAGAGGTTTAAAGCCGATATGTATGATGTGATTAAAGCTGAAATCACTCGGCTATATGATGCTGGTTTTATTCGACCCTGCCGATATGCAGAGTAGGTTACAAACATAGTTCCAGTAATGAAAAAAATGGAAAACTTAGGGTATGCATCGACTTCAGAGATTTGAACAAGGCCACCCCTAAAGATGAGTACCCTATGCCCATAGCCGATTTGCTGGTAGATGCCGCCTCTGGCCACAAAATCATAAGTTTTATGGATGGCAATGCTGGTTATAACCAGATCTTCATGGCCGAGGTGGACATTCACAAAATAGCTTTCAGGTGCCCAGGAACAATTGGCCTATATGAGTGGGTCGTCATGACTTTCGGCCTGAAAAACATTGGAGCTACGTATCAGAGGGCCATGAATTATATCTTTTATGATTTGATCGACTTTCTAGTGGAGATCTACATCGATGATATCGTCGTCAAATCCAAGGAAGTGGAAGATCACATAGACGATTTAAGGAAGGTTTTGGAGAGGACAAGGAAATATGGCCTAAAGATGAACCCTACGAAGTGCGCGTTTGGCATATCGACTGGCCAGTTTTTTGGATTTTTTGTTCACGAGAGGGGAATCGAGGTCACCCGGAGAAGCATAAATGCGACTAAAATATTCAACCTCCAAAGGACAAGAAGGAATTGTTGTCTTTGATCGGCAAAATCAACATTATTAGGCGCTTTATAGCATATCTGTCAGAGAAGATGGAGCCATTCACACCTCTACTTCGGCTGAAAGCCGATCAAGCATTCACTTGGGGGGCAGAGCAACAGAGGGCCTTGGACAATATTAAGAATTACCTGAGCTCCCATCCAGTATTGATTTCTCCACAAAAGGGGGTGTCGTTCAAGCTATACCTATCAGCCGACGAGAAGTCTATCGGCTCAGTTCTGATCCAGGAGATCGAAGGGAATGAGAAGGCAATTTTCTAACTTAGCCGAAGGCTTCTGGATGCAGAGACAAGGTATTCTCCCGTGGAGAAATTATGTTTATGCCTATATTTTTCGTGCACGAAGTTAAGGCATTATTTGTTATCCAATGAGTGTACCATAGTATGCAAAGCCGACGTAGTAAAATATATGCTATCGGCTCCAGTTCTGAAAGGGCAAGTTGGGAATGGATATTTGCTTTTACGGCATTGGATTTGAGGTATCAGGCACCCAAGGCAGTGAAAGGACAAGCCATAGCAAATTTTATAGTGGAACACAGAGATGATTCGATTGGCTCGGTTGATATCATGCCTTGGACTTTGACCTTTGATGGCTCGGTTTGCACAGACGGATGTGACATTGGCTTTGTGATAATCTCTCCTAGGGGGGAAGCTTCGAGTTTGCTTTTTCCATTAGACCTCATGCAACAAACAATCAAGCCGAATATGAAGCCGTTCTCAAAGGATTATAACTGCTCAAGGAGGTTGAAGCCGACGCCATCGAGATAATGGGTGATTCACTGTTGGTCATCAGCCAGTTATCAGGAGAATATGACTGCAAAAATGATGCGCTGATGATTTACTATCAAAAATGCCGAGATTTCATGGACAGCTTTCGGCTAATAACCTTAAAGCACATCCCCAGAGAGCAAAATTCAGAAGCGAATGATTTGGCTTAGGGGGCATCGGGCTACAAGCTGATGACAAAAGATGTCGAAGTGGAGATTGCAGCCATCTTGGCCGACAACTAGAGTTTGATGTTTACAATTATCTACAAAACCCTTCTCAGTCGGCCTCAAGAAAATTACACTACAAGGCTTCACGATATATTTTGCTCGTTGAAGATTTATATTATCGGACGATTGATGGCATGCTACTTAAGTGCTTGAGTGCCAATCAAGCAAAGGTTGCCATAGGAGAGGTGCACGAGGGGATCTGTGGCACTCATCAATCTGCTCATAAGATGAAGTGGTTACTTCGAAGGGCAGGATACTTTTGGCTGACTATGCTGGAAGATTGCTTCAAGTATTACAAGGGCTGTCAAGATTACCAAAAATTTGGAGCCATCCAGAGAGCATCAGCATCGGCTATGAACCCCATCATCAAGCCGTGTTCGTTCAGAGGTTGGGGAATCGATATGATCGGCCGGATAAATCCACCCTCGAGCAAAGGACACAAGTTTATATTGGTGGCAACCAATTATTTTACCAAGTGGGTGGAAGCAATTCCCTTGAAAAAGGTTGACTCCGGGGATGCGATCGAATTTGTTAAGGAGCATATTATATACAGGTTCAGCGTCCCTCAGACTATCACTACAGATCAGGGATCTATCTTTGTCTTCGACGAGTTTGTCCAATTTGCCGATAGCATGGGGATCAAGTTGTTAAATTCTTCACCATATTATGCTTAGGCTAACGGACAGGCTGAAGCTTCGAATAAGAGTTTGATCAAGTTGATAAAGAGAAAGATTGCTGAGTACCCAAAGCAATGGCATAGCCGATTGGCTGAATCATTATGGGCTTATCGGATGGCTTGCCATGGAGCAATTCAGGTGCCTCCATATAAATTGGTCTACGGACATGAAGCAATCTTACCATGGGAAGACGTCATCGGCTCAAGAAGAATTCAATTACAGGATGAATTGACAGCCGATGATTATTATAATCTAATGGTGGATGAGTCCGAGGATTTAGTTTTGTCAAGGATGTGCACTTTGGAAAAGGTGACCAGAGATAAAGAACGAGTGGCTCGTCACTATAAGTCTTTTGAAGAAGGCAAGCTTGTTTGGAAGTTGATATTGCCGATCGGCTCAAGAGATGGAAAATTCGACAAGTGGTCACCTAATTGGGAAGAGTCTTTTAAGATCCACAAATGTGTCTCCAAGGGAGCCTATATGCTAGAAGGATTAGATGGAGAGGTGTTTGGAAGAGCTCTTAATGGCAAGTACTTAAAGAAATATTATCCAAGTGTTTGGATCAGTTCATGATTCGGCTGTATCCTTGCCGATCCATGCTAGCCGATGTGTGATACACATCGCCTTTAGGACATCTTTACTCTAAGTTTCCCCCCTAAGCTTTTTCAATCGGCTGAATCTAGCCGACAGGTGATGCAAAGCTTCGTCTTATAATTTTATCAATGCTGAGGACGACATTGAGAAAATTAGGAGGGCATATATTATACAAAGCCAGAGATTAGAGTCAGACAGTTTTAAAATTTTTGGGAGATTAGAGTCAGACAGTTTTAAAATTTTTGGGACTTTGAATTTTTTTCAAACAGTTCAGGACATGGAAACATATGAATCGGCGGAAGACATATGATTAACGCTAAGAGCACAGCAAGCCGATTACAAAGGTTATACGTGCAGAACAAACTACAAACAGTCAAGGAAAGTCGGCCGATTACAAGAGCCTATAAAGTGTTTACAAAATTTCGAAGGTACGAGATCAAGATTTACAATCGGCTTAATGAGATAGAAATTCATTTATGGCCGATATAGCCTTGCGGCAGATTTGGACTATGTCCTCGATTGCCTTAACGTTAGCTGCATCACTCCCAGGTGTGGGCTTCAAAGCCTTCGCCAGGTCAGACAGACATCCTACCGAAGCTTTGATCTTTGCTCTCTAATCTTCTATCGCATTGGGAAGGCCGGCTATGCGATGTTCTTCTGACACGATTTTAGCATCAAGCCTAGCAAATTCGGTCGCTACTTCTTCCCGATGTTTGTGTAGCTGATCTAGTGTGGCATTTGGTTTGGTCTTCATATCATCATGTTTTGCCTTTTCGGCAATGATCGCCTACCGATTGGTTTCAATGGTGGCCTCCAGCACTTTGTTCTCCCGTCGATCGGATAATCTTCGTTTGGCCCTCACGAACTTGTGCCGATGGGCCTCAAGGAAGGTGGATGGTGCAACGGTGTCGACCAACTGATATGGGAGTCGATCTTGGATTTCTTCAAATCCGTTCCTAATCGATCTGCAATCTGCAACCAGGGCATCGAGCGAACTTTCTAGCCGTTGGGCTATATCCGACAAAGTGGCCCTCAAATCTTCATCCAATGGAACCAGGGCTTTGTTGGCTTCTTCGTCTTCGTCTATAAATTCTTTAAGATTGAAAGGAAGAAGATCGGCTATAGTCTGTGGAGTAAAAAAGGATTAGGAAGTCAATAAGAAACCAATGAGCCAATTCATGGAGTAAGAGGAAACTTACTCGGATGGCTGGGGTTGAGGTTGTCTCATCTTCAACATCGCCGCCACCTGGAGCCGATTGCGTGCGCTCACTCGATACAAGGGGGGCAAGTGTTGCGGCATGAGAAGGCTGAAAAGAGACAAGTTCAAGAATCGGCTAATCAAAAAGATGAAATTGATAAAACTTACCGGTGAAGGAGGAGCCGCCTTTTTCCTGGAAGCCAGTTTCTTTGTCTGCAGACACAAAAGCTTGATGAGAGATGGGTGCGAAGATATTGACAAGCTAAGCAACAAAAGATGTTTACCGGTGCAGGATGGGAAGCACGCTGTAACACCCTAAGGTGTTTTCCCCTTTTAAAAATCCAAAAGAAAATCGTAAAAGAAAATCGTTGGAATTAGCTGGAGAGAACAAATAACTTTAAAAGCCAAATTCTAAATGAAAATGGCATGGTAGGATTTTTTTAAAATTCTACATGTCAAAATACACTAACAGGTTTTTTAGTGGAATTTCAGAGCACTAGAAATAATTTTTAACCAATTAAAATCAAAATCGGAATTAATAAATCCCGGGAAATTCTAATCTCTCTCCTTCATCCTTTTCCCGCCCGAGCGCCTCTCTCTCTCCTCTCCCGCGGGCTGGCCGAAGGCCACGGCCCGTTAGTCCCTCACGCACGCGAATAAGTCCATTTTGCCTCCCCCTTTACATCGGGACACCGATAGGTGGGGCCCACCTGTTAGGCCGTCGTCCCCTACCTCCGGCCGCCCCGGCGTCATTTCCGCCGCCCCTCTCCGCTCGGATCTCGCGCGGCCGCCTCCCCCGCACCCCGGGATCCCGTCGCCGTTACTCCCCACTGTGCCCGTCGGCATTTAAAGTCCCGGCCGCCTCTCCCACGTCCAATAATGGCCGGAATTGATCGCCGGCCATTATTCCCCCTTCTCTCTCTCCCTTAACTCCGGCAAGCAATTACACCCTTATCCGGTCACCACCGACCTCCCTATCCCCTTTAAAAGCATCCCCGTGGTCTCGCCGTCCTCCCCACACCTTCACTCAAGCCGCTCTCGCTCTCGTTTGCCCCCGCACCGTGCGCAATAGCTCCGGACCTCACCGCCGGTCTTCGACCGCTGTTTTCTCGCCGTCCCGAGCCACCCTGAGCCCCGCCGACGCCTCCTTCCTCGTCGCTAGTGCCCACGCCACCTCGGCCACCCCTCCCCGCGCCCGTTCGCCGCCAATCTAGCCGTCGCCATCGTCATCTTCTCCAACTCCGGCGGCACCCGCGGTGAGCTTCCCTCCTTTCCCCTCGGTCCGAAACTGCGTTGCCGTGTGCGGGTGCGCGCGGCTCCGCCCGCGCGTGAGCCGCGGCACTCCGCCGCCCGCGCCACCGCCCGAATGGCCCCGGCCGGCCTCCGGCCACCGGCCGCCGTCGCCGGCCGACCGCGCCCGTGCCCTTCCTCTCGGCCGTCCGATCGGCTTCGCCGATCGGCACCGCCATTCCTCGCTCGCCCGCGTGGCATGCCACGTGGCGCCACCTCGGCACCACGTGTGCACCACGTGGTGCACCGTCCCGTCGACCCGTGGACCCGGTCCACCGTCGACCGGCGCTCCCGCGGACCACTGACGTCAGCCCTCGGCTGTTGACGTCAGCCCTAGCCGCTGACGCCTCCCCAAGGCTTTATTGCGCAATAAATCAATTAAGGATTTTTTTGTTTTAGTAAAAACCCGAAAACTTCTAAAAATTATATCTTTTCAATCCGACATCCGTTTTAGCCCATTCAAATTTCATTAAATTCATAAAAATGCCAAGAATCTATTAAAAATATTTTTGTTCTCTGTTTCAGTAGCTTTTTAGCCTGTTTTGTTGAATTGCTTGTTTGCCGTGTAGATCCCGGTAGTTTCGCCGTTCCGGTTTACTTCGAAGTTGTTGCTGAAGTCCCCCAAGTCGAACATCAAGGCAAGTCATGCTATATTATTGATCATATTGCTCCCATTTTGCTAAAACACATGTTTTACTTTATTAAATTGCATGTATTTTATAATGTCATTTCATGGGAAATATTGTACCTTATATTTAGATTATACCTTAGGTTTGACACTCCAAACCCTTTGACTAAACATGGGAAAAATAATATGATTAGATTCAGGACTAGGTTATGCTTAGCCTGGCTTAGATTCACTAGCTCACTAAATGGGTCATTCTCACTTAATATGTCTCTCCTGGACATCTGTTCGGAAGATTAATAAGTAGAGGTCTTGGTGAACCAGATTAATAACTAAAATATGACAAATGGTGGGCTGTGGACATTATGGTTTTGGTTAGTGGCGCCCATGGCAATTAAGGACCGGTTCATGGGAACCCTCGGGAGAATGACCGTGCAAACCACAAGCCAAAATGGGTAAGGTGGGTCCCGTAGTGTAGTCTCTCCTAGCTGACGGACCCATCGGCAAGGGTGAGCAGGATGTAGTTTTAGTCGGCCCAGGTATAAGGGTTGCTGGGCTGCCGAATTCACCGAGGCACTCGGGGGGGGGGGGCTGCCCACGTCCAAGGGTCTGGGAGTGGGGGCGAAACCTTGGTGGGGTTCGCTTGGTTAGTGGGGGGTTATACGAAAGGTCCTATCATAGTTTCCTTTCCGGGGTACCATGGTGGTATTCTGGCGCACGGGAGACCATGTCGTGGGGTTGTGTCTTGTGGGTATAGTTGCACCCCTCTGATCAGAGTAGAACTATTTGCATAGCCGTGCCCATGGTAATGGGGCGATCAACCGAGCTCACCGTGGTTAGTCTCACACTTTTAAACCCTGATTAATGGATCATGACTAATATAGGTGGATGGGATGGGCCTATCGCAACGTGGGGATAACATTGGACAGTGGTGGATTCAAAATGCCTTAATTACTCAAATTACTATTGTTTTGACTGTGTTCAAAATTATTTTTGCTTGGAAAACCATTGCTGTTTGTGCAAAAGCAAACCTTAGCCAAACCCTTGTCTTCCCTGCATTCATTTCTCTCCCCCTTCCGGTGTGACTTGTTGAGTACGTGGAAGTACTCATTCTTGCCTCTTCACCAGAGCCTGAACAAGAAACTGAAGAAGAAGATGAAGTTGAGTAGGCTTTGTCCTGCACTCTGGAAGTTGCCTGTGGTTTGGGTGAAGCCACGTGGCTAGCATCGAGCTTAGGCTTAGGCCCCTTTTTCCTTTTTCCGCTGCTCTTTTGTAATCTTTTTGTAATGTTTCTAAGACATGGAACTGTAATATCAACAATTGTCGTATGTGTACCCTGGCTGATCCTAGACAGGGATTTTCTTACACATATAGCTTTGAAATTTCGGGTATGAATTTCTGGGCATGGCAAGATGGTATCAGAGCCAATTTCAGACTGTAGGAAATGCCAAATGAAAAAACCTTTGGAGCCCTCTGAACCTTTTCATACGCATAAGTCCTCGCTTTTGGAGTCGTTTCGGGAAAATGGGTTTTTGTTTCCTCGGGATTGGGAAGAATTTTGAGTCTTTTTCAAAACAGAAAATTTTTGAAAACCAGGTTAGTCTAAGTGATAGGATTTTGAAGCAAAAATTTGAAAAAAAAATCATTTGCAATCTTATTCGACCGTCAGTCGGGATTTTCTATGGGAGTAAAGTCCTAAGTCAAGATAGGAGGGAATGGTCGCCGATTTTATACTTAATATAACTAAGCATCTATTTTTAAGCATTACCACACCATCTAGGGGATGTCGTTAGAATGTTTTACTTAGCTTCATAAAAATGTTTCTCAAAACCCTCTTTTTCTCGTTTACTTTACTTGAGTCCTTTACCGTTTATCTAACTTGGATTTGAGCATGCATTGATCCCCTACCTTGTCTTCTCTAGATGGCAGGCCATCCAGTCACCCACAACGGTCAGGGTTTGAAGGGATTTGTCGCAGAACTAGCAAGGATGGCCTTGGTAGTAGGCTATCCTGATGATCCTGAGTACACCGTCGTCTCACCGTTCGGCAGCGAGTTGCCCCACCAAGTTCGTCTGGAGATGCACGGGTTCGTCGGCACCAACATCCCAAACATGGTGGTCACTGCTTCGAGAGGAACAGATGAGCATGCCTGCCAAGAGGCTGTGTACCTGATGCTGGCCCGGATGAGGGGGATGGATGACTATCATCTCCGCCACTCGCCTACCGGTACCATCCCCGGCGTGGAAGTTCATCGCGGTCAACTCCTTCCAATGCCGGGGAGAACAACACCACCTTCTCTCACATGAGAACTGTGATTGAAGGGCTGGACAAGATGCGTGCAGATCTTCACATGGCAGCTAAGGCCTTGAATGACCAGAAGATCCTAAGGATCAAGAGCTTGAAGGATGAAGTGGATCGTCTCAAGAGGGAAATCGCAAGCTTGAAAGGACTTCCACCTCCCAACATCCTTCGGATTAGGATCATGCCATGGAAAAACACCAAGGCCCCGGTGCGGATGCAGCTGGCGCCCAGAGTTCCCCTTCCTGCACCACCGCCTTCCCCAGTTCCGCCCCAATGCCAGATCCTACTCCTGCTCTGGTCCCTGCCCCGAGCAAAGGAGGAGGATGGATCTCCGTGTCCAGCAGTAGCAAAGGCAGTAGCAGCGGCAGCTCCAAGAGCCTCGGGAGAAAAGAAGAGTTAGCAAGCTCTCGAAGCCGCTCGAAGGAAAAGGAAGATGGGAACTCCCAAGGGAGTGGTTTTGACTCCACCGACCGCGGAAGCCGCTCCGACCCCTAGAGTGTCGCCACCCTTAGTTTATTGTTTTCCTAGTTTCCTGTCTGTTTAGTTGCTCTGTGCTAGGAGTGTTGTGCGTGGGTAGTGATCAACCTGTATCAAGTGTGGGTATGGGTTGTCCAATTAAGGATGTTGAGTTTGTTTTAAGTGTTTTAAATAAAGAACAGATCAAAACAAGTAATGAAGATCAGTTTCTCTGTCCAATCAGTTTTACTCCTTCTCCCGCCTTGTTGGTTCCGCTCCTTCAGATGGTGAACACCAGGAACGGCAGTGCCAACACCAGCACTAAGTCAGCTGAGAACAACACTAGAACCAATGTCAACAACCCACCACCTCCACCCGAGAACATCACTTTGGCTCAAGTCTTAGCCAACAGACCAGATGATGGCTGCAATGATGCAAAGAAATGCAACAGCAACATCAACAGATGCAGTTGCAAATGATGCAACAGTTTCAACAGCAGAACCAGAATCATCACGACCATTTCGCACCACCACCTCCCCCACAAAACAAACTGTCAGAGTTTCTTCGTGTCCGACCCCCAACTTTCTCCAGCACCACCAACCCCATGGAGGCTAACGATTGGATCACCGCCATAGAAAAGAAGTTGGACCTTCTCCAGTGCACGGACCAAGAACAGGTGTCCTTCGCCACCCACCAACTCCAAGGCCCCGCCTCAGCCTGGTGGGACAACTTCTTGGTTATTCGTCGGGCAGATGCACCTGCGGTCACTTCGGCAGAATTGTGCCACCAATTCCAAAAGGCGCACATCCCCAGAGGGATAGTAGCTCAGAAAAAGAGGGAGTTCAGATCCCTGGAGCAATGCACTCAGACTGTCACTGAGTATCTGCACGAGTTTAATCGCTTAGCGCGATATGCTCCAGAAGACGTACGCAGTGACACCGAGCGTCAAGAAAAGTTCTTGGCCGGGCTGGACAATGAGTTAACAGACAAACTCATCTCCGGAGAATATGTTGACTTTAAGAAGCTAGTCGACAAAGCCATCCGTCAAGAAGATCAACGCAATAAAATGCTCACAAAATGGAAGGCTACTCAGTTTAGGCCCCAACCTCACAAGGGAATCCCCAGCGGCCATGTTTCACTCCGGTGGTCAAAGTGCACCTACATCGCCCATACCATCCCGGGAATTTCCAACCCAGTGGAAGCCGTCCCGGACAGCCGCAGCGCAACCCGGCTCCGCGTCCACCAACGGCGCAGCCGCAAGCTCAATCCAAGCCGATCGCCAAAGAAGGACTCGGGATTCAAACCCGCAAGCTGTTTCAAGCTGTGGATGTCACGCTCCGCTTTTCTCTCTAAGTTAAAAAATTACGGTGAAAAATCGTAAAGAAGAAATTGCCGAAAATCTAAAGAAAATCAAAATCCTAAATTAAAAATCCATTTAATAATTGGAAAAGGCTTGGTGGAATTTTTATTAAATTCCACGTGTCAAAATACGCTAACAGGATTTTTATCGGAATTTTCGAGCATCGGAAGCAATTTTAAAAATTAAATTAGGCTAACTGGAATTAATTTCCTTAAGAAAAAGGGGTTTTTCTTTTCCTCCCTTTTCCTATTGTTTTCCCCGTGGCCTCCGCCCACTTCTCTTTCTCTCTTTCTCCTCCTTCCCGCCGGCCCGGTGGCCGTGGCCTGCCGCCGACCGGCCCAAGTCCCTCTTCTCCCTCTTCTTTTTCTTTTTTTATTTGGGCCGGTCCAACTATTCCTTTCACATGCGCTAAGTCCAATTGACCTCCTTCCGGTCTGGGACGATGACAAGCGGGGCCCACTTGTCATCCCTAAGCTTGAGCTCCCCCAAGCCGCAGCTGCGCATGCCGTGCAAACCCGCGCATCCCGGCCACGTTCCCGCGCATCTCGACCACGTTCCAACTCAGTTAACCGCGTCATTATGTGTTCCCGATTTTTCTCCACCGTTTCCCCCACTTTCCCCATTCCTCCATTCATCATGTGCGTCGGAACGGTCGAGTTAAACTCCATCACTCGCAGCCGCCATTAATGCCGAGCTCCGATGGTTTTCGTCCGTTCCCCGTTTCTCCCAGCCATGCCCGAGCTCCCTTGCCGGCCTATAAGTTTCCCCGCACTCCGGAACACGTCCCACATTCGCACTCATTCGCGTTCGCTCACTCCCGTTCTCCCGCATCGTGCGCCGTCCCTTTTTCCGTTGCCGTGCTCACGGTTTCCGTCGTTCCCATCGAACCGCCACTCCTTTCGCCGAACCACCACCACCTCCACCTTCGCAATCACCGGGAACACACTCCCGTTGTTTTTTCCCCAATTTTTGATCGGCGAATCGCACCGTTGCCGTCTTCCTCTCCGGGTTCGGTCGACGGTGAGAAGTGCCCTTCCTTTTTCCTCTCTTTTCTTCCCCTTGCCGAGCCGGCCTCGCCTCCACCGCTTGTGCACCGCCCAGCATCGCCGTCGCCGCCGGAGTAAGCCGCCGCCGCCGCCCGGCCAAGCCCCGGCCAAACCGGGTGCTTCCCGTGTGGCCGATCCATACCGGCCACTCCGGTGCCGCCACGTGGCGCGCCCAAGCCATTTGACTCGGTCCACCGTGCACCCGTGGTTTCTCTCTCTTGCGTCACTGTTCTGTGGGTCCCGCAGTGATGTTAGCCCTAAAGACGCTTGCGTCATAAATCGTTTTTCTTTTTCTTAACTAGTAAAAAGGCTGAAACTTGTAAAATTCGCAGAAAATTCATCCGAACTCCGTTTCAGTCCGTTCAAGTTGCAGCGGATTCGTAAAAATGTCAAGAATATATTAAATATAGTTTAATTGTCTGTTTTAGCTGTCTAATAGCCTGTTTTTGCTGTGCTTTGTTTATCGGTAGAATCTGGTTCCGAGGACGCTCCGATTTATTTTGAGGTTGTCGCTGAGGTTCCGTTTGATCAAGATCAAGGCAAGTCATTTTCCTTTGAACATATTGTACCTAATTTTCAAATTCCTATTGTTTTATCTGTTGCATTAATTTATTTTATAATGCATTGGGATGGGACCTATAGTTTTAAGCCTAGGTTGTTTAACCTGTTTATTTGATCACCTGGGAATTAATTTGACTAGAATCAGGGCTAGGACATGCTTATTATGCTTAGTACAACTAGATCATAAAAGGGAAAATTAATTTATTAGAATTATTTCACATGAAATGTTGGTATCCGACCGGATGGACCGTTGGTACTATTAATCGGTAAATTAAAACTTGACTATTATGGTGGGCTATGGGTGCTCGGTTTTGCAAGTCGCACCCATGGCAGTTAAGGACCGGTTCGCGGGAAACCCTGGAGGAATTTTTAGTGCGTACCACAAGCCAGCATGGGCAACGGCTGGGCTTGTAGTGTAGCTTTTTCTGGCCGACGCATCCAGGCGAGCGTGAGCGTGATGGAGTGCGGAACGACCGGAAAGGTCTATGCGGCTACCGGATTCACCTA
This sequence comes from Oryza australiensis, assembly GCA_019925245.2. NCBI lineage: Eukaryota > Viridiplantae > Streptophyta > Magnoliopsida > Poales > Poaceae > Oryza > Oryza australiensis. The sequence goes on from JAIFGZ020000126.1 coordinate 2,286,882, forward strand.
GGCACGAGAGGGGGATGCCTACCCGGATTCGGGTAGGGGCGAAACCCGAGGTGTGGATGTCGCTTGGTCAGGGAGGGTTATGCGAATGGTCCTGTCACAGACCCCTTTTCGATATGCCATGGTGGTATGTCGACGCACGAACACGTGTTGTGGGGCTGTGTCTTGTGGGTACGACGTACACCTCTCGGCCGAGAGAAAAACTATTCGAATAGCCGTGCCCGCAGCTATGGGCGATCATCCGATTCACCGTGATTAGTCTCATTAAAATAATAATTTGATTAAGTGGAAATGAGGTAGAATAGTTGGAAGAAATGGGCCTGACTCAAAGTGGTGTAGCGTTGAGCAGTGTATTAAAATATTGTTTAATTACCTTATGTTACTATTTCTACTGCTTTCAACTTAATTCTGTGAAATGCCTGTTTTATGCAAAAGTTAAACCTAGCCTATCCTTGAAATTTAACCCTGCACACATACCTTCTTTCGGTATGACTTGCTGAGTACGTGGTTGTACTCAGTCTTGCTTCCCTTTTTCCCACCTCAAAGTTAGGGGATGGAGCTGTCGATGAGTTTGCTGCTGAGTAGGTTCGTCTCTGCGTCAAGGGTTGCCTGTGGAGTGGAGTCGCTGCCCGCCTGAATCGAAGCCTAGTTCATAAGTTTATTTTGTCTTTCCGCTGCATATGTTAGACTTTTTAATGTTTTTAAGACGTGGTTCTGTAAATACAATTTTTCGTTTGTGTATCCCTGGCTGGTCCTGGACAGGGTATTTTTTAAATACACATTCAGCTTCGGAAATTCTGGTGTGAATTTCTGGGCGTGACAAGTTGGTATCGAGGCAGGTTGGATCGTAGGATGAGCCCACCGGTTAACCCTAAGAGCCTTCGAAACTATTTCATCTCCATGTCCCTCTTGCATTTGGAGATGTTTTGAGAAAATTTGGGAATTCTCATTTAAAAAAATGACCTTCCGAATTGGATTTTTCGAGTATGGTTAGACTAGGGTTTTAGAAATTTTTTTTGCAGTCAGAGTGGAAGTCGATTTGACTTTTATTTGACTGTCGTTTGGGAATAGTCGGGATTATGCATTAAGTCGCGTCTAGAATTTGCGGGTTGCAATATTTCATGCGTCTTATTATTAATATGTAATTTTTTTCACTCATTAATTTATTAGAGTCTGTAGTATTTTATTTGCTCTTGTGTAAAACTATTTTATGCATAAACATGTGCTTCTTATTTGGTTATTCCTTTGAGTTATTTTTGATGTATTTAATCTGGATCTGAGCATGCATTGATTTCCCCTCCTTTGTCTTCTATAGATGGCAGACCTTCCCCCGACGCACTACGGCCAGAAACTGGGTGACTTTGTGGCAGAACTGAGTAAGATGGCGTTTTTGGTTGGATACCCTAGTCTTCCGGAGTACACGAAGATTCGCCACCTCAACGGTGAGTTCCCGCACCGAGTTCGCCTGGAGGTGCATGGCATCCCCACTGTGTTGCCCAACATGTTGGTGGAGTCTTCTGAGGGCACCTTTGAGCATGCTTGTCAAGAAGCAGCCTACCTGATGCTTACCAGACTTCGGGAGCGTCACGACATCGATTTTCGTCGCACCGCCTACCGTTACCACCCCAGCCGTAGCGACTACGATGACACTAGCTCCTTCCGCTCAGCTGTGTCAGAAGATGACACAACCTTTGGGCGAATGACCGCAGTCATGCAGGGGCTGGACACCTTGCATGCTAATCTGCATAGGGCAGCCAAGGCCCTGAACGACCAGAAGTTGGTGGAGATCAACAGGTTGAAGAGTGAGGTGGCCCGCCTCAAGAGGGAGAATGCCATTCTCTAGGGCCGTTTGCCTTCCAGGGGTGCCCGGATCCGCATCACTCCGAGGAAGACCACCACCGCTCCTGTGCGTATCCAGCTTGCGCACCGGAACCCTCCTCCCGCCCCGCAGCCGCTTCCAAAGTGTTCGTGCCGCCTCGCGCTCCGCCGTCTCCCGTTCCGCCCGCTACCGACCTCCGCCCCAGCCGCAGCAGCCATGGGCGCAGTGGAGGATGGCTGTCCGTGACGTCCAGCTTCCTCCGATGAGACCCTCGCCTTCTCCAAAGCCAGCCTGTCAAGCCAGCAGCTCCTAAGCAGCTAGCCGAGCAAAGGGCGTGAGCCTAGCGCGGGTGGGACGTACCGCAGTAACTCCCGCAGCCGATCGAGGAGGTTGGAGATGAGGCCGAGTCCGACTTCGACTCCACCGATCGCAGGAGCCGTTCCGAGCACTAGACCGTTTCCCCTAGTTCCTCGTGGTCTAGTCTTTGTCTAGTAGTTGTGTGTTCAGGTGTGTTGCTTGGGGTAGCTGGCAGACCATACCGGCTGGTTGTGGTATGGATGTCCTTAATTAGGAGTTGAATTGTTTACTTTTCGTAATGTCAACTATCAGATCAGTTAATTAATAATAAATTCTGAGTTTCTGAGCAGCCTGTTTTTCTTCTTGTCTTTGTTTCTTTCTATTCGCTCTCTCAAGATGATGAACACCAGGCCATCCAGTCAGGGCAATGGTGATGGTAACAACACAGCCAATCAGAATCAGGAAACCATTCCCAATACCGCTGCAGGCCATTGTCCTCCTCCACCGCCAGAGAATCAGACACTCGCCCAAGTCTTGATGAGTCAAACTCAGATGATGGCTTCAATGATGCAGCAAATGCAAAGAAAGAAGACTAGCAGATACAACAACAAATGCTTCAAGCTGCAACAAGCACAGCTTCATGCCGCAGCTGGTCCAGCCCCACCAGCTCAATCCAAGCCGCTGGAATTCCTACGCGTTCGCCCTCCCACCTTTTCAAGCACCACCAATCCCATGGAGGCAAACGACTGGCTCCGTGCAATCGAAAAGAAGCTCAATCTTCTGTAGTGCAATGACCAGGAAAAGGTGGCGTTTGCCCCTCATCAGCTCCAGGGTCCCGCTTCAGCATGGTGGGACAATTTCTTGGTGACCCGTCTGACAGGGACAGAAGTTTCTTGGGCAGAATTCTGCTACAACTTTCGCAAGGCACAAGTTCGTGATGGCATTGTGGCACAGAAGAAGGGGGAGTTCCGAGCTCTGGAGCACGGCAACAAGACTGTTATTGAATACCTCCATGAGTTCAACCGCCTCGCGCGCTACGCACCGAAGGATGTGCGCACTGATTCCGAAAGGCAGGACAAATTCTTGGCCGGCCTTGATAATGAACTCACTAATCAACTGATCTCAGGAGATTATGCTGATTTCGAGAAGCTGGTAGATAAAGCCATTCGCTAGGAGGATCAGAGGAACAAGATGGTCCATAAGAGAAAGGCGGCCCAGTTCCGGATGAATCAGGGGAATGTCCAAAGACCTCGCTTCATGTCTGGACAACAAGGTGGACCCTCCACTATGGTCGTCCGACAGCACCATCCCTTTCACCCTGGGAATTCCAACTCACGTCCCAACCCCAACTTTAACCGTGGCAACATCAGCAACAACGGTGGGCAGTCTCACCGCAATCCTGTTTCGCGCCCGCCGATGGCACCAACTTAGTATGTTCAACCCAAGAAAGACGCTATAGGGAAACCATTGGTTTGTTTCAAATGCAACGAGCCTGGTCACTTCGTTGATAAGTGTCCGAAGCCTAAGCGCAATGCACCCAGGTTTGTACAGGCCAGGGTCAACCATGCACCAGTTGAAGAGGCTCAGGATGCACCAGACGTCATTCTGGGTATGTTCCTCGTAAACTCAGTTCCTGCTACAGTTTTGTTTGATTCTCGTGCAACTCATTCGTTCATATCAAAAAGATTTGTTGGGGAACATGGGTTAAGAAGAGAGAAACCTGTCACACCGATGCGGGTTCACACCCCAGGAAATAGTCTGATGTCAGTCAGCTATAGTCCTTCGGTAAGAATATAAATTCAAAGATCACGATTTCTAGCCAATCTCATCCTTCTTGAATCCAAAGACTTAGATGTCATCCTAGGAATGGATTGGTTGACAAGACACAACGGAGTGATAAACGGCGCAGCACGCACCATCATCCTAACTAGTCTGGAAGGAGAAGTGGTTACTTTCCAGTCCCCTTTGTCTGTAAAGCAAGGTGTTAGCCTGAATCAAATTACCGGTCAGGTTGAGTCAATGTCAGAAAAATCAGAATCCAAGAAACTTGAGGATATACCTATAGTTCGGGAGTACCCGGAAGTTTTTCCAGATGATCTCACAACCATGCCACCCAAGAGGGGATTGAGTTCCGGATCGATTTGGTACCAGGAACCGCTCCGATCTACAAGAGCCTTATAGAATGGCTGCTAATGAGATGGCTGAAGTCAAGAAGCAGGTTGATGAGCAATTACAGAAGGGATACGTTCACCCGAGCACGTCACCTTAGGGTGCCCCGGTGATATTTGTGGAGAAGAAAGATAAAACAAAGAGGATGTGTGTGGACTACCGCGCACTCAACGAGGTCACTATCAAGAATAAGTACCCGTTACCTCGAATTGACGACCTGTTCGATCAACTTAAAGGAGCCAAGGTGTTCTCCAAGATAGATCTGCGGTCAGGCTATCATCAGTTAAGAATCAGAGAAGAAGATATTCCAAAGACAGCATTCACTACTCGATACGGATTGTTTGAGTGCACCGTCATGTCCTTCGGACTTACTAATGCACCTGCTTTCTTCATGAACCTAATGAACAAGGTGTTCATGGATTTTTTGGATAAGTTTGTTGTGGTCTTCATAGATGACATTCTTATCTATTCAAAGTCTGAAGAAGAGCATGAACAACATCTTCGTCAAGTACTTGAAAGATTGAAGGAACATCAGCTGTACGCCAAGTTTAGTAGATGTGATTTCTGGCTCAAGAAAGTTTAGTTTCTTGGTCATATTATAACCGCTCAAGGAGTAGCTGTTGATCCGTCAAATGTAGAGTCAGTTACTAAGTGGACCCCACCGAAGATCAGTTTCTCGGATACGAAGTTTCCTTGGACTCGCGGGTTATTACCGTCGGTTCATCGAGAATTTCTCCGAATCGCAAGGCCAATTACACAGTTGTTAAAAAAAGAGGAAAAGTTTAAGTGGTTTGCGAGTGCAACGAAGCTTTGAAGAACTCAAGCGAAATTGGTAATCGCACCGGTCTTAATCTTGCGGATCGGACCAAGGATTTTTAAGTTTACCGTGATGCATCTCGTCACGGGTTAGGATGTGTGCTGATGCAAGATGGAAAAGTGGTTGCATATGCTTCACGCCAGTTGCGACCTCATGAGACTAATTATCCTACTCATGATTTAGAGCTAGCAGCAGTGGTTCACGCTCTGATGATTTGGCGGCATTATCTCATCGGTAACCGTTGTTAAGTTTACACTGATCACAAGAGTCTGAAGTATATCTTCACCCAGCCAGATCTAAACCTTTGTCAGCGAAGATGGTTAGAGTTGATCAAAGACTATGACATGGGGATACACTATCATCCCGGCAAAGCCAATGTGGTAGCAGATGCTTTGAGTCGGAAGAATTACTGCAACACCACTCATACGAAAGAACTATGCAGTGAATTACAATGAGAGCTTGAATGTCTGAACTTGGGAATTGCCAATCATGGTTATGTGGCTGCTCTCGAGACACAGCCAACACTCGTGGAGCAAGTCCGTCTGGCTCAAGCTAATGACCCCGACATAGCCGAGTTAAAGAAAAACATGAGGACTAGCAGAGCCAAGGATTTCTCTGAAGACAAACATGGAACAATCTGGATGGGAGAAAGATTGTGTATACCCGAGAACAAGGAGTTGAAAGATCTGATTCTTAGCGAAGCTCATCAATCCCAGTACTCAATTCATCCTGGAAGCACGAAAATGTATCAAGATCTCAAGGAAAAATTCTGGTGGGTTAGCATGAGGAGAGAAATCGCTGAGTTCGTTGCTTTGTGTGACGTCTGTCAGCGAGTTAAGGTAGAACATCAGTGACCCGCAGGATTGTTACAACCTCTCAGGATTCCAGAATGGAAATGGGAAGAAATTGGAATGGACTTTATCACTGGTCTGCCCAGAACTTCCGCTGGTCATGATTCTGTTTGGGTAATTGTAGACCGACTCACAAAAGTTGCTCATTTCATACCCGTGCATACAACTTACTCAGGGAAGAAATTGGCAGAGCTTTATTTGGCAAGGATCATGTGTTTACATGGGGTACTGAAAAAGATTGTATCAGATCGAGGAAGTCAGTTTACCTCAAAATTCTTGCAGAAATTGCAAGAAGAATTGGGAACTCGTTTGAACTTTAGCACCGCTTATCATCCTCAGACCGATGGTCAGACAGAAAGAGTTAATCAGATCTTGGAAGATATGTTGAGAGCTTGTGCACTGGATTTCGGTGGAGCTTGGGATAAAAGTCTACCTTATGCCGAGTTTTCGTACAACAACAGTTATCAGGCGAGTCTTCAAATGGCTCCATTCGAAGCATTGTATGGCAGAAAGTGCCGCACGCCACTTTTCTGGGATCAGACCGGAGAACACGAGTTGTTTGGGACTGATGTCTTGAATGAAGCCGAAGAAAAAGTCAGGCTGATCCGTGAAAGATTGAAAACTGCTCAGTCTCGTCAGAAAAGTTATGTTGACAACCGTCGAAGGGAGTTGAGCTTCGAGGTTGGAGATTATGTGTACCTTCGCGTCACTCCACTTCAGGGAGTGCATCGTTTCCAGACAAAAGGGAAGTTGGCACCACGTTTTGTGGGACCATACCAAATTCTGGAACGCCACGGAGAGGTTGCCTATCGGTTGGAACTTCCTCCTTCCATGGCAAGCATTCATGATGTGTTTCATGTATCTCAGCTAAAGAAATGCTTAAGAGTGCCTAAGGAACAAGCAAGTCCTGATCACCTTAACATTCAAGAGGACTTGACTTATGTTGAGAAACCGGTTCGTATCCTCGACACCGTGAAAGGAGAACCAGAACCGAGTTACCAAGTTTTGTCGCGTGCGGTGGAGTCACCACTCGAAGAAGAGGCAACTTGGGAAAGAGAAGATGAGCTGAAAGACGCTCACCCACATCTCTTCGCCACACCTCCGAATCTCGGGGTCGAGATTCCGTTTAAGGAGGGTAGGTTTGTCACGCTCCGCTTTTCTCTCTAAGTTAAAAAATTACCGGTGAAAAATCGTAAAGAAGAAATTGCCGGAAAATCTAAAGAAAATCAAAATCCTAAATTAAAAATCCATTTAATAATTGGAAAAGGCTTGGTGGAATTTTTCTTAAATTCCTCGTGTCAAAATACGTAATGTGATTTTTATCGGAATTTTGAGCATCGAAGCAATTTTAAAAATTAAATTAGGCTAACGGAATTAATTTCCTTAAGACAAAGGGGTTTTTCTTTTTCCTCCCTTTTTCCTATTTTTTTCCCCGTGGCCTCCGGCCCACTTCTCTCTTTCTCCTCCTTCCCGCCGCCCAGTGGCTGTGGCCCATCGGCCGACGCCCAAGTCCCTCTTCTCCTCTTCTCTTTTTCTTTTTTATTTGGGCCGGTCCAGCACTATTCCTTTCGCATGCGCTAAGTCCAATTGACCTCCTTCCGATCTGGGACGATGACAAGCGGGGCCCGCTTGTCATCCCCAAGCTTGAGCTCCCCCAAGCCGCAGCTGCGCATGCCGTGCAAGCCCGCGCATCTCGGCCACGTTCCAACTTAGTTAACCACGTCATTATGTGTTCTCGATTTCTCTCCACCGTTTCCCCCACTTTCCCCATTCCTCCATTCATCATGTGCGTCGGAACGGCCGAGTTAAACTCCATCACTCGTAGCCGCCATTAATGCCGAGCTCCGACGGTTTCGTCCGTTCCCCATTTCTCCCGGCCATGCCCGAGCTCCCTTGCCGGCCTATAAGTTTCCCGCACTCGGAACACGTCCCACATTCGCACTCATTCGCGTTCGCTCACTCCCGTGCTCCCGCATCGTGCGCCGTCCCTTTTTCCGTTGCCGTGCTCACGGTTTCCGCCGTTCCCATCGAACCGCCACTCCATTCGCCGAACCACCACCACCTCCACCTTCGCAATCACCGAGAACACACTCCCGTTGTTTTTTCCCCAATTTTCGATCGGCGAATCGCACCGTTGTCGTCTTCCTCTCCGGGTTCGGTTGACGGTGAGAAGTGCCCTTCCTTTTTCCTCTCTTTTCTTCCAATTGCCGAGCCAGCCTTGCCTCCACCGCTCGTGTGCCGCCCAGCGTCGCCGCCGCCGCCCGGCCGGCCGAGCCCCGGCCAAACCGGGTGCTTCCCGTGTGGCCGATCCATACCGGCCACTTCGGTGCCGCCATGTGGCGCGCCCAAGCCGGTGGACTCTGTCCACCGTGCACCCGTGGTTTCTCTCTCTTGCGTCACTGTTCTGTGGGTCCCACAGTGATGTCAGCCCTAAAGACGCTTGCGTCATAAATCGTTTTTCTTTTTCTTAACTAGTAAAAAGGCTGAAACTTGTAAAATTCACAGAAAATTCATCCGAACTCTGTTTGGGTCCATTCAAGTTGCAGCGGATTCATAAAAATGTCAAGAATATATTAAAAATATTTTAATTGTCTGTTTTAGCTGTCTAATAGCCTGTTTTTGCTGTGCTTTGTTTGTCGGTAGAATCTGGTTCTGAGGACGCTCCGGTTTATTTTGAGGTTGTCGCTGAGGTTCCGTTGGATCAAGATCAAGGAAAGTCATTTTCCTTTGAACATATTGTACCTAATTTGCAAATTCCTATTGTTTTATCTGTTGCATTAATTTATTTTATAATGCAATTGGGATGGGACCTATAGTTTTAAGCCTAGGTTGTTTAACCTGTTTATTTGATCACCTGGGAATTAATTTGACTAGAATGAGGGCTAGGACATGCTTATTATGCTTAGTACAACTAGATCATAAAAGGGAAAATTAATTTATTAGAATTATTTCACATGAAATGTTGGTCTCCGACCGGATGGACCGTTGGTACCGTTAATCGGTAAATTAAAACTTGACTATTATGGTGGGCTATGGGTGCCCGGTTTTGCAAGTCGCACCCATGGCAGTTAAGGACCAGTTCGCGAGAAACCCTAGAGGAATTTTTAGTGCGTACCACAAGCCAGCATGGGCAACGGCTGGGCTTGTAGTGTAGCTTTTCCTGGCCGACGCATCCAGGCGAGGGTGAGCGTGATGGAGTGCGGATGGACCGAGAAAGGTCTATGCGGCTACCGGATTCACCTAGGCACGAGAGGGGGTTGCCTACCCTGGATTCTGGGCAGGGGCGAAACCTGAGGTGTGATGTCGCTTGGTCAGGGAGGGTTATGCGAATGGTCCTGTCACAGACCCCTTTTCGATATGCCATGGTGGTATGTCGACGCACGAACACGTGTTGTGGGGCTGTGTCTTGTGGGTACAGACGTACACCTTTGGCCAGAGAGAAAAACTATTCGAATAGCCGTGCCCGCGGTTATGGACGATCATCCAGATTCACCGTGATTAGTCTCATTAAAATAATAATTTGATTAAGTGGAAATGAGGTAGAATAGTTGGAAGAAATGGGCCTGACTCAATGTGGTGTAGCGTTGAGCAGTGTATTAAAATATTGTTTAATTGCCTTATATTACTATTTCCACTGTTTCAACTTAATTCTGTGAAATGCCTGTTTTATGCAAAAGTTAAACCTAGCCTATCCTTGAAATTTAACCCTACACACATACCTTCTTTCGGTATGACTTGCTGAGTACGTGGTTGTACTCAGTCTTGCTTTCCTTTTTCCCACCTCAGAGTTAGGGGATGGAGCTGTCGATGAGTTTGCTGCTGAGTAGGTTCATCTCTGCCGTCAAGGGTTGCCTGTGGAGTGGAGTCGCTACCCGCCTGAATCGAAGCCTAGTTCATAAGTTTATTTTTTCTTTCCACTGCATATGTAAGACTTTTTAATGTTTTTAAGACGTGGTTCTATAAATACAATTTGTCATTTGTGTATCCCTGGCTGGTCCTGGACAGAGCATTTTTTAAATACACATTCAGCTTCGGAAATTCTGGTGTGAATTTCTGGGCGTGACAGTGGAGAACCTGGACATTTCGCAGACAAGTGTCCAAGACCAAAATGCGCGCCCCGGTTTATCCAGGCAAGAGTGAATCATGCTTCGGCAGAGGAGGCACAGGACGCACCAGATGTCATACTAGGTATGTTCCCTGCGAATTCCTTTAACGCATCGGTCTTGTTTGATTCGGGTGCAACCCATTCTTTCATATCAAAAGCATTTCTAGGGACACATGGGTTGTCGGTACTAAAACTTAAGATACCCATGCAGGTTCAAACTCCCGAGAAACATTTGGACACCGCCCACTTTTGCCCTTCAGTGACAATAGAAATCCAAGGATCCCCCTTTCTAGCCAATCTTATCCTTCTAGAATCAAAAGGCCTAGATGTCATCCTTGGGATGGACTGGCTAATCCATCATAAAGGCCTGATCGATTGCGCAAGCCGCAAGATCACCTTGACCAATGGCGAAGGGAAGAAAGTGATTTACCGCTCCCTAAACCGTTGCATGTAGTGGCAAGCCTGAATCGGATCTCGGCTAAGGAGAAACCCGAAGAGAAAGGGAAGGACCAAGCGAACTTAGAAGATATTCCCGTGGTTTGTGAGTACCCGGAAGTCTTCCCGGAAGACCTAACCACAATGCCACCCGAAAGAGAAATAGAGTTTCGGATTGACCTAGTCCTTGGCACAGCTCCGATCCACAAGCGACCTTATAGAATGGGAGCCAATGAGTTGGAAGAGGTCAAGAAGCAAGTAGATGAACAGTTACAAAAAGGCTATATCCACCTGAGCACATCGCCCTGGGGTGCTCCAGTAATATTTGTGGAGATAAAGGATAAGACCAAGAGGATGTGCTTGGACTATCGCGCATTCAACGAGGTCACTATCAAGAACAAGTACCCTCTCCCTAGGATTGATGATCTGTTTGATCAATTAAAGGAGCAAAGGTGTTCTCAAAGATAGACCTGTGGTCAGGCTATCACCAGCTAAGAATTCGAGAAGAGGACATTCCCAAGACCGCTTTCATCACTCGATATGGTCTGTACGAGTGCACGGTCATGTCCTTCGGACTTACCAATGCCCCAGCCTTTTTCATGAACTTGATGAATAAAGTGTTCATGGAATTCCTAGACAAGTTCATCGTGGTGTTCATCTATGACATCTTGATCTACTCCCAGTCGGAAGAGGAACACTAGCACCATCTCCGGTTGGTACTCGAAAAGTTAAGAGACCACCAGCTCTATGCTAAGTTTAGCAAATGTGCTTTCTGGTTGAAGGAAGTGCAATTCCTTGGACATATCGTGAATGCCCAAGGAGTCGTAGTGGATCCTTCAATGTGGAAGCGGTAACCAAGTGGACTCCACCCAAAACCGTCACCCAAATCAGGAATTTTCTAGGACTTGGGGATATTACCGTTGGTTCATCGAGAACTTCTCAAAGATTGCCAAGCCATTGACACAGTTGTTAAAGAAGGATGAAAAGTTTATATGGACTACCGAGCGCAACCAGAGTTTTGAAACTCTCAAGAAAAAACTGGTGTCCGCACCCGTATTGATCTTGCCAGATCAAACCAAGGATTTCCAAGTCTATTGCGACGCATCTCGCCAAGGGTTAGGTTGTGTGTTGATGCAAGAAGGAAAAGTGGTCGCTTATGCTTCCCGCCAGTTGAGACCTCATGAGTCTAACTACCCAACACATGACTTGGAACTAGCAGCAGTCATCCATGCTTTGAAAATATGGTGACATTACCTCGTCGGTAATCGATGTGAAATATATACAGATCATAAGAGCCTGAAATACATTTTCATCCAACCGGATTTGAACCTCCGTCAGTGAAGGTGGTTGGAGTTGATCAAGGATTATGATCTAATTATACACTATCACCCTGGCAAAACTAATGTGGTAGCTGATGCTTCTAGCCGAAAGAGTTACTGCAATTCTATTCACATAGAAGGGAAAAGTGAACAGTTACAACAGGACCTAGATCGTCTAAACCTGGGAATTGTCAAACCTGGATTTGTGGCCGCTCTTGAAGCCCAATCTACACTCTTAGACCAAATTCGCATAGCTCAGGCCTCGGATCCCGACATAACCGAGCTTAAGAAGAACATGAAGGTTGGAAAGGCTCGTGACTTCACGGAAGATGAGCACGGAACCATATGGATGGGCAACAAGATATGTGTGCCAAAGGATAAGGAATTGAAGAAGTTAATCCTTACTAAAGCTCATCAGAGTTAGTATTCTATCCACCCGGGAAGTACCAAGATGTATCAGGACCTTAAGGAGAAATTTTGGTGGGTTAGCATGAAAAGAGAAATAGCTGAGTTTGTGGCACTATGCGATGTCTGCCAGCGATTGAAGGCAGAACACCAGAGGCCTGCTGGATTACTACAGCCACTCCAGATCCCAGAATGGAAGTGGGAGGAAATCGAGATGGATTTCATCACAGGTTTACCTCGGACATCGTCAGGACACGATTCTATCAGGTGGCTCACTTCATTCCGGTACACACCACCTATACGGGAAGGAGGTTAGCAGAATTGTACCTTGCAAGGATTATGTGTCTTCACGGGGTACCCAAGAAGATAGTATCTGATCGTGGTAGTCAGTTCAGCTCCAAGTTTTGGCAGAAGCTACAAGAGGAACTTGGCACCCGGTTGAATTTTAGCACAGCCTATCACCCAAAAACCGATGGTCAGACGAAGCGTGTAAACAGAATTTTGGAAGATATGCTGCGAGCTTGTGCTCTGGATTTCAGAGGAGCTTGGGATAACAGCCTGCCCTATGCGGAGTTCTCCTATAACAACAGTTATCAAGCCAGTTTACAGATGGCACCTTTCGAAGCACTTTATGGACGAAAGTGTCGTACCCCGCTTTTCTGGGATCAGACCAACAAACGTCAGTTGTTTGGGACTGAAGTGTTAAGTGACGCCAAAGAGAAAGTTAGAATCATAAGAGAGAGGTTGAAAGTTGCACAGTCTCGTAAGAAAAGTTATGCAGACAACCACCGCAGACAGCTAGCTTTCGAAGTCGGAGACTATGTATATCTCCGTGTCACCCCACTTCGGGGAGTACACCGATTCCAAACCAAGGGCAAGTTGGCACCACGCTATGTGGGACCATATCAGATTCAAGAGCGACGAGGTGAAGTAGCATACCAACTCGAATTGCCACCCACCATGGCGGGAATCCATGACGTTTTCCACGTCTCCCAGCTTAAGAAATGTCTGAGAGTACCAGAAGAACAGGCCAGTCCGGATCAGATCAAAATCTAGGAAGATTTGACTTATGTGGAGAAACTAGCACGTATCCTTGAAACAAGCGAGGGGACGACCCGAAACAAGGTTATCAGGTTCCGAGTTCAATGGACTCATCACTTCGAAGAAGAAGACACCTGGGAAAGGGAAGATGAGCTAAAGGCCGCTCATCCCTATCTGTTCACCAGTACCTTCGAATCTCGGGGTCGAGATTCCATTTAAGGGGGTAGGTTTGTAACACCCCGAGGTGTTTTTCCCCTTTTAAAAATCCAAAATAAAATCGTAAAAGAAAATCGTTAGAATTAACTAGAGAGAACAAATAATTTTAAAAGACAAATTCTAAATGGAAATGGCATGGTAGGATTTTTCTTAAATTCTACATGTCAAAATACACTAACAAGATTTTTAGTGGAATTTTTGAGCACTAAAGATAATTTTTAACCAATTATAATCAAAATCAGAATTAATAAATCCTAGAAAATTCTTATCTCTCTCCTTCGTCCTTTTTCCCGCCCAAAAATCGGACGTGGGCCGTCGGCCCGAGCCGACGGCCCATCCCGTCCCCGCGCGCGCTAGGCCGACGGCCCGACAGTTCCCACCCGAGCGCCTCTCTCTCTCTCCCACGGCCGGTCGAAGGCCACGGCCCGTTAGTCCCTCGCGCCCGCGAATAAGCCCATTTTGCCTCCCCATTTACCCGGAGCGCCGACAGTGGGGCCCACCTGTCGGCCGTCGTCCCCTACCTCCGCCGCCCGGCGCCATTTCCGCCGCACCTCTCGGCTCGGATCTCGCACGCCCGCCTCCCCGCGCCCCGGGATCCCGCCGCCGTTACTCCCCGCCGTGCCCGCCGGCATTTAAAGCAGCCGGCCGCCTCTCTCGCGTCCAATAATGGCCGAAATTGATCACCGGCCATTATTCCCCCTTCTCTCTCTCCCCCTTAACTCCGACGAGCAATTACGCCCTTACTCGGTCGTCACCGACCTCCCCATCCCCTTTAAAGCATCCCCGTGGTCTCACCGTCCTTCCCACACCTTCACTCAAGCCGCTCTCACTCTCGTTTGCCCCTGCACCGTGTTCTCTAGCTCCGGACCTCGCCGCCGGTCTTCGGCCGCATTTTTCTTGTCGTCCCGAGCCACCCCGAGCCCCGCAGACACCTCCTTCCTCGTCGCCGGTGCCCGCGCCACCTCGGCAACCCCTCCCCGCACCCGTTCGCCGCCAATCTTGCTGTTACCGTCGCCGTCTTCTCCAACTCCGGCAGCACCCGTGGTGAGCTCCCCTCCTTTCCACTCGGACCGAAACCGCGTAGCCGTGTGCGGGTGCGTGCGGCTCCAGCCATGTGTGAGCCGCGGCACTCCGCCGCCCGTGTCACCGCCTGAATGACCCCGGCCAGCCTCCGGCCACTGGCCGCCGTCGCCGGCCGACCGCGCACCGTGCCCCTTCCACTCGGCCATCTGAACGGCTTCGGCCGATTGACACCGTCCATTCCTCGCTCACCCGCATGGCACACCACGTGGTCGCCACCTCGGCAGCACATGTGCACCACGTGGTGCACCGCCCCGTCCGACCCGTGGACCCGGTCCACCGTGGACCGGCGCTCCCGTGGACCGCTGACGTCAGCAGGGCTGACGTCAGCCCTAGCCGCTGACGCCTCCCCGGGCTTTATTGCACAATAAATCAATTAAGGATTTTTTGTTTTAGTAAAAAAACCCAGAAAACTTCTAAAAATCATATGTTTTCAATCTGACCTCCGTTTTGGCCCATTCAAATTTCATTAAATTCATAAAAATGCCAAGAATCCACTAAAAATATTTTTGTTCTCTCTTTCAGTAGCTTTTTAGCCTATTTTGTTGAATTGCTTGTTTGCTGTGTAGATCTCGGTAGTTCCACCGTTCCGGTTTACTTCGAAGTTGTTGCTGAAGTCATGCTATGTTATTGATCATATTGCTCCCATTTTTTGAAACACCTGTTTTACTATATTAAATTGCATGTATTTTATAATGTCATTTCATCGGAAATAGTATACCATATATTTAGATTATGTCCTAGGTTTGACACTCCAAACCCTTTGACTAAACTTGGGAAAAATATGATTAGATTCAGGACTAGGTTATGCTTAGTCTGGCTAAGATTCACTAGCTCACTAAATGGGTCATTCTCACTTAATATGTCTCTCCTGGACATCTGTTCGGAAGATTAATAAGTAGAGGTCTTGGTGAACCGGATTAATAACTAAAATATGACAAATGGTGGGCTGTGGACATTATGGTTTTGGTTAGTGGCGCCCATGGCAATTAAGGACCGGTTCATGGGAACCCTCGGGAGAATGACCGTGCAAACCACAAGCCAAAATGGGTAAGGTGGGTCCCGTAGTGTAGTCTCTCCTAGCTGACGGACCCATTGGCAAGGGTGAGCAGGATGGAGTTTTAGTCGGCTCAGGTATAAGGGTTGCTGGGCTGCCGAATTCACCGAGGCACTCGGGGGGGGCTGCCCACGTCCAAGGGTCCGGGAGTGGGGGCGAAACCTTGGTGGGGTTCGCTTGGTTAGTGGGGGGTTATACGAAAGGTCCTATCACAGTTTCCTTTCCGGGGTACCATGGTGGTATTCTGGCGCACGGGAGACCATGTCGTGGGGTTGTGTCTTGTGGGTACAGTTGCACCCCTCTGATCAGAGTAGAACTATTTGCATAGCCGTGCCCATGGTAATGGGGCGATCAACCGAGCTCACCGTGGTTAGTCTCACACTTTTAAACCCTGATTAATGGATCATGACTAATATAGGTGGATGGGATGGGCCTATCGCAACGTGGGGATAACATTGGACAGTGGTGGATTCAAAATGCCTTAATTACTCAAATTACTATTGTTTTGACTGTGTTCAAAATTCTTATTGCTTGGAATACCATTGTTGTTTGTGCAAAAGCAAACCTTAGCCAAACCCTTGTCTTCCCTGCATTCATTTCTCTCCCCCTTCCGGTGTGACTTGCTGAGTACGTGGAAGTACTCATTCTTGCCTCTTCACCAGTGCCTGAGCAAGAAGCTGAAGAACAAGACAAAGTTGAGTAGGCTTTGTCCTGCACTCTGGAAGTTGCCTGTGGTTTGGGTGAAGCCACGTGGCCAGCATCGAGCTTAGGCTTAGGCCCCTTTTTCCTTTTTTCGCTGCTCTTTTGTAATCTTTTTGTAATGTTTCTAAGACGTGGAACTGTAATATCAACAATTGTCGTATGTGTACCCTGGCTGGTCCTGGACAGGGATTTTATTACACATAGAGCTTCGGAAATTCGGGTCTGAATTTCTGGGCGTGGCACACACTTTGGAGGACTCAGAGTTTTGTCGACGGACTGGTTGTCGCCCGATGGGGTCTGAGCATACTTGTTTGAAGAGCTCGTCTCGGCTGCAGCGTCATCGATGGCTTGTTCCATTTCCTCATCTCTGACTTCTTCCTAAAGGACTGCGTCTACGTCTGGGTCGATAGGAGACAAGTCATCGGTTGGGTTCTTCTTTTGCTTCTTTGAAGCCTTTTTCTTCTCAACAGCTGGAGCAGCAGCCGATGATTTTTCCTTTTCTGTCGACAGAGTGGCTCACGCGTTTGGTCGTGCAGCAGTGTGGATACTTTCGTCGCACGGGAGCTGATGGCAGAGGGAGCCAGTCCTCCACTGCTTGGCAGCAGTCCGGAGGCATAATGGAGCGCGACCCCAATGTTGCTTGCATGGGGAGGAGAGGAGTCAGTCATCTGCAAAAGTAAAGAAACATTTGATAAGGTTTAAATATTAGCCGATAAGGTAAAATTGGGGGAAGAAGGTACTTACTGATGGAATTAAGTCCGGGTCGATGATGGTCAGGTACATCGAAGCCGATTGGTGAAACAAATGTAGTTTTCATTCATTCCACCATCGGTTGAAGGTGATCATCCTTGTTACTGCCAAGTCAATGTTGTTTACGTTGTCGAGGTGAGGACCTTCAATGTCCAGCAGCCGATGCATCATGAGATCTAAAACAATTTTTCCTCTGGCCTGGATCTTTTCTGAGAAGAATAAGCTGATCGGCAGTTGACCCATACCCAATTGCCTGGCAGGACTCGTGGGGTGGTAGAACTCGTATGATCTCCCATGGCTTTTCAAAATTTTCAGAGTTAATCTCATCCAGTCTGAAGTCATCAGGGAGCTCGAAGCGCTCAAGGTTCTCATAGGTGAACCAAATCTTTGAAGTAGCTCGAAAGCCATTATAAAAGTTGCTGAACCAGTTCTTGAAGTGATCGTTGAAAGTTTGGATCCAGAATAAGAGGAGGTCGCTTCTCCAAATGACAGGCATCGGCGTGTTGTAACTTCTTCATCATCCTCAATGCTTGGTTCGGCTAAAGGGAACTCGGCTTCAAAGAGGTCTGGTCTTTGAGCAACCTTGTAAGTATGGAGATTTAACCATAATTGCAATAGCCACCAGGGACCTCCGGTGTTGACGGCCAGTTTGGAGGCAAGCTTAGCCGATGCATTGTTCAGCGTCTGGTAAAGGTATTCGAGGAGGTATTTTCCCAAGGGAATCTGTTTCTTGTCTACCAAGGCTTCGGCTACATGTTGCCAGTTATTCGTCGGACCACAGCTCGACCCGCAGAAAACAAATTTTTCCAACCACATGAGGAGGAAGGTTGTGTGCTCTCTGTCAGTTATCGGGCTAGTCTTCACGTTCATGGCTATGAACCCATTTCAGCCTCCGATGCTTTTCGTCTTGAAGGGGTGATGGCATTTGGTGGTGAGATTGTGGGGGTTAACTGCTGAGGTGATATCAAGCCCTGTGATCATTACGATGTCCAGGAGCGTCGACGTCATTGGCCCTTGCCTAAAGAGGAAAGCATTAAGAGTATCCGACCAGAAATAGCTAGCAGCCGATAAGAGGGGTTCGTCCTTGGGCATGTCGGCTATGGTTAAAGCTAGGCACTGTGCTATCCCTAGTTCATTCCAGGATAGTGCATTATCCTGTGCGGTCCACTTAAGGAACCACATGGGATAATGCATTTTTCCGTGCGGGCAGTTAAGTGGACCACATGCGATGATGCCAACAGTTGCGCAATAAATTTCCTGCTCAACCCGACAGTTGCATATTTACCATGGTATTTTTCTCTCTCCAAAAAAAGGCAATTATAGGGGGAAGGTTTTGAACTTGAATTTTTCAATTGGAGTCAATACAAAAGGTATCATACTTGATCTCCTCTTCCATTTGCTTCCATTTTTAAAAATTTTTATTGGTTGAATGCAAAGATATTTGAACTTTTTTAACTCGGTTTTTCTCTCTCAAATAATATGCATTTTATTTTTTGGAAGGATTTAGACTTTAAATCTTCAATTGAAATCAATATAAAAGGTAACATGCTTGATCATCTCCTTCATTTGCTTCCTTTTTGTAAAATTTCATCGGTTGAATGCGAAGATATTTAAACTTGTTTGAATTGTTATATATGTTGAGCTATTTTTTTAATTTGTAGGTCAAATATCTTGTTTTTTTATTGAACCATTTTTTGGTAACTACTTTTGTCTCATTATTATTATTTGTTGTGCATGATGTTTTAGTTAGAAAGTAGGATTTAAGTTCAATTTGTTTATTTAGAAAACATCGGTAATATAATATTAATTTATGCTGTCACGTTTTTAGATGGATCGGATATGGATGTATGAGACACGGAGAACTCATCTGGTGTTCATGAGAGAAGCATCAACATTTATTGATAAGGCTATGGCACACGCTTTGAGGGAGAATAGGAAGGATATTTTTTGTCCTTGCGTGGATTGCAAGAATCAGAAGATGTTGAAAGATCCGAATGTAATTCTCAGACACATAATTCAGCGTGGATTTGTGGAGAAATACACAGTTTGGACTTATGACGGGAAGTCGCCCCTCGGGAAGAGAATCCTGATATTTGGTTCGATGAGGTAGAGAATTTTATAATTGAGGACATGTCTCGTGAAATGACGGGTGATTTTGGCGGCTCTTGTTTTGACGAGGCAGAGGTTGATATTGATCTTGATCTTGAGGATTTGTTGCGACACGTTGAACCAGAGGTCCTAACAGAGAAAGCAAGAGATTTAAACAATTGGGAGGTGTTGCAGAAAGCAGCGAAAGATCTTTTATACGATCGAGCAAAGGGATGTGATATGGATTATACAGTGTTGCGGTCGGTGCTAGAACTTCTTAGATTGAAGGCCAGGCACGGATGGTCTGATACTAGTTTCAACGACTTGATGGGTCTCCTAAGAGCTATGCTTCCTAAGCCTAACTTGTTGCCAGCTAACACCTATCAAGCCAAGAAACTGATATGTCCATTATCACTTAGTGTGGAAAAGATCCATGCATGTATTAATCACTGTGTACTTTATCGCAAGGAATACGCTGACTTGGACAAGTGTCCAACTTGTGGGGCGAGTAGGTACAAAAAGGATAACAGTGCCTCCGATAGTGACATTGCCGAACCAAATTCATTGGTCGAGCCAGGGAAAAAGATTCCGGCCATGGTGATGTGGTACTTGCCAGTCAAAGATCGAATGAAGCGATTGTTCTCGAACCCCACCGACGCCGAGTTGATGACATGGCATCAAGAGGGTCGAAAGACGCATGGTATGATTCGACATCCCGCCGATGCTCGACAGTGGAAAAACTTTGATTCGAAGCACGCAGAATTTGCAAATGATCCGAGAAATGTCAGGTTTGCGTTGAGCACGGATGGAATGAATCCGTTCAGTGACCTAAGCAGCTCGCACAGCACTTGGCCAGTTCTGCTCACCATGTATAACCTTCCGACATGGTTATGTCAGAAGCGAAAGTACATTTTGTTGACTCTTCTTATACAAGGGGCAAAATAGCCTGGCATCGACCTAGATGTGTTTCTTGAACCTTTGATGGAGGATATGCAAGAAATATGGAAAGAGGGTCTACGATTATTTGATGCATACCGCTAGGGGTATTTTACTCTGCGTGCTATCATATTCGTTACTATAAACGATCTACCAGCCAATTTTTCCCTATCCGGACGGATTAAAGGAAAGACCGGATGTCTGATATGTCTGGACAACACATCGTACATATACCTGACCTCGTCAAAAAAGTTAGTTTACATGCGTCATCGTCGATTCTTACCACAGAAGCATAGGTATCGTGCGATGGCTACCTTTTTTGACAAAACTGTCAAGGTAGGTACTGCCCCCGAAGCAAAGGATGGTTCCACGGTGTTCAAGCTGACAAGGAACATAAAGGTCGTGTTCAGCAAGGAAAGAGAGCTTCAGGCAAGAGGAAGAAAGAAGTGGTAGAAAACACGCTGCCCTTCAAGAAATATTCAATTTTTTTCAAGTACCTGACGTACTGGAAAGACCTGGAGATTTGTCATGCCATCGATGTCATGCACCTCGAGAAAAATGTGTTTGACAGCACCATCGGGACTTTACTTGACATCCCTAGTAAAACAAAGGATGGGTTGAAGTCACGTAACGACCTGGTCAATTTGGGCATAAGGAAAGATCTCCACCCATTAAAGCTAACGAATGGTAAGATTGAGATTCCTTCGGCATGCTACTCAATGACACTTGAAGAGAAAAAAACTTTTTGTAAATGTCTTCGTGGATTGAAAGTGCCGACTGGATTCTCATCGTATATCCGAAAACTAGTATCAATGAAAGATTTGTCGATTTCCGGATACAACGCTCACGACTGTCATAAGATGCTTATGGTGTTTCTCCCTATCGCTATAAGGGCGATGAAACCAGTGCACACCAAGGTAGTGATAACAAAGCTGTGCTATTTTTTTAATCGAGTATCACAGAAAGTTTTTGATCCAGAAGATTTAGGACCCCTTCAGAAATTCGCAGTCGAGACAGCTTGCCAGCTAGAGATGTTTTTTCCTCCATCGTACTTCGACATGATGGAACATCTCATTGTTCACATTATCCCTCAAATTATTGAACTTGGTCCTTTATACCTACATCAAATGTGGGCGTATGAGTGATACATGGCTGTTCTGAAAGGGTATGTCCGTAATCGTGCTCATCCGGAGGGCTCGATGATAGAGGGTTACACAACTGAGGAGGTTGTCGAGTGTTCCCTAGATTATATGAAAGATGCCAACCCCACTGGGATACCGATGCCTCGACATGATGAAAGATTATTTGGGAAGGGTACGGTAGGAAGAAAGTGCTTCTACGACAACGATTACAAAGTGGTATCAGATGCACACAGCAGTGTTCTTCAACAACTCGCCATCGTTGCGCCCTACATTGAGCAACACACTTCCGAGATCAGAGCATGCAATCCTGAGCGATCCGATGATTGGGTTTCGAAAGAACAGAAGCGCACTTTCCTCCAATGGCTTAAGGATCATAATCTACCGTCTGGTGAATCACTCAAGGAAAAATGGTAGAAAGACTTGCAGCTGGCCCAACAAGCCTTGTGACCTCATGGCAAGGGTATGACATCGGCGGATACTCTTTTTACACCAACAGGAAAGACAAGAAAAGCTCAGCGCAGAACAGTGGGGTCCGTGTCGAAGCGTTGGACGCAACAGTGCAGAGAAAATCATACTGTGGGATCATACAATAAATATGGGAACTTGACTACGGTTTAAACATTCAGATACCTGTTCTCAGACGCCAATGGGTGAAAGACAACATGGTAGATAAATTTGGATTTATGTGTGCTGAACGGAGTAAAATTGGACACAAGGATGATCCATGGGTCCTTGCCGAGCGTGTTCCACAAGTTTTCTATGTGAAGGACCTTTCCAATGAAAAGTTGGACATTATTGTATCGAGCAAGCAACACATCGTTGGTATTGACAACATTGAAGACGCGTCCGACTATAATCAATACGACGCCATTTCGTTATTCACAGATCTTCCTATGCGGATGAAACGCATTGAAAGTGTCCTCGACGAATCAAAATTTGCATCCGTGCGGAAGGACGTTAATCCAAAAATTGTAAAACGCTAGTTTGTTTTTTGTGTATATTATGTTTCTTCTCCACCCTCCAAACTTTCTCTACTATGTAAATACAACATGTAACTCCTAATTATAAAATTTGGTAATTTTTTGATTGGTTTCGCTATATTTCTTTGATTTATTTTATTTTCATGAATTTTTTGCCAAGTCTCACATTTGAACTACAAGTGATCAAAAAATAGAATAAAATTAGTGGAAAAATTATATTCCTATTGTTTAGACCTGCTTAAGTCATTATCCTGTAAATTAGAATAAATTTTGAAATTTTCTTCATGAAACATGTTTAGGAACCTATTGACCGAATGATTTTAAAATTGTATAAATAGCAAATGATGTCGGAAAATTATGAAAATTGTCTGGATGTCATGATATTATGCATAGAGACTATGGTAAAAAATTAAGAAGGTTTTGAATGTTTTATCACATACGACGCTCACAAAAGTGAAGATTCTCCAAAGAAGATTAGAAGTGTTGAAAAGGATTGGTTAGATTTGGAGGGAAAGTGACAGTCGAATTGTTGTTTGATTTCAAAATTTTTTCCATAGGCTATAATTAGCATATATTGATGTATGGAAAAATTTGGTAATTTTTTGAATCAGTTTGATAATTTTTTCATTAATATCCAATTTGATTCAAAAAAAGAGAGGGGGACTATTATCGCGTGCGGGCCGCTTAAACCGCCCGCACGGGAAAATATCTTCCCGTGCGGGAGCTTAAAATGCCCGCATGGGAAAAGTTCTTCTCGTGCGGGCGATTTAAGCGGCCCGCATGGGAAAAGAATTTTCGCGTGCGGGCCGCTTAAACTGCCCGCACGGGAAGATCATTTTTCTATGAGGGCCGCTTAAATCGCCCACACGGGAAGATCATTTTCCCGTTCGGTCAGTTAAGCCGCCCGCACGCGAAAATCGGCGCCTATATAATATCCGCGTGGGCTCCTGAAAATTCCATGTCCCCATGAATTTTAGATCTATGCCGTTAGGCTGCGAAAATTTTCGCCGAGCAACCGCCGACCGCCACTGTGCCCTTTCCCCGCCCTCACCGTCGCGCCCTCACCACCCATCCCCCATGCCACACTTCCCCGTGCCGCCGCTAGCCGCGCCGCCGCGCATCCCTCTCTCTCTCCCTCGCCGCCGCTAGCCGCGTCACCGCCCATCCCACTCTCTCTCCGTCGCATACGTTAGCCGCGTCGCCGCCCATCCCTCTCTCTCTCTCCGTCGCCGCCGCCGGCTCACGACCGCCGGGACGCCTCCGCCGACTCCGCCATCCCCGTCGACTTCGCCGGCCCGATCCCCGCGCGACCGCCGCCGCCCACCTCCACCGCCCACCGGTCTCAACCCCCCGGCCTCAACCGGTGCCCCTTCACCGCCGGCCTCCACACCGACGTCGGCCTCAACCACCGCCCCTTCACCGCCGCCCTCAAGACCGTCGGCGCCGCCCTTCACCGGCTCACCGTCGCCGCTGCCTTCAAGACCGGAGCCCCTTCACCGCCGCCGGCCCCGTCCCCGCGCGACCTCCGCCGGCCACCGGTTAGTACTCCCCCCCGGATTATTGATCTCATCACTTGATCGAATTAAGATTGTTATAAAAATTAGCAGATACTAGCTAGGTTTGCAGATAATTAGCAGGCATGTCCTGTGAGATATGATATGATACATGCTGGGCTTGCTTCTGCACGAATTGTGCCGTATATAGTTTTTGCACTGTGGAGACATGCATGGACCCAGAAGAATCCCCGACCAAAGGATGCCTCCAAAATTCCATTCTTTTTCTGCCTCCTCTTGACTGTTTGGTTGACTACAAGTATATATGTGATGACATGTCTCTCTCTAGCAGATGTGATTTTGTATGTGTGTGTGAATGTTATCATATCATATGTGATGTGCATATGTGATTTGTATGTGTGTGTGAATGTTGTCATGTTGGCCTTAAACAAACAACACCAAAATCTCATCCCTTTCTTTTTCATTGGAATTACAGAAAAAGTCTCATGATTGCCTACATTTGTTGTTTACGGATCATCTGTGCACAGGCAACTAATTGGTACCTTTCTGTTAATTTACATTAAGTTGGAGACTAAAGCTTTGAAATCCATTGGCCAACAAGAAAATCGTAAACATCCAAATGGAAAAAAAGGCAGTTCTCAAAATTGTTGGAAACTCTGTTTTTTAAAATACAAAAGTTGAGTGCAGCACTCTTTGCATGCAGGATCTATATATATCCATAGTTTGGTCACATGTTTCCCTGTTAATATAGAATATATATATATATATATGTGGTATTTTCTAGAAAATACACAAAAAAGTGGCATCTGCTAGTTTATTTTGATTGTTCTCCCCGATGTAGTGATATAGTTATATACTCCATCCGTCCTCTGTCTCAAAGTAGTAGCTGTTTGCAAATTGGCTATATTTAATCCTACCGTTCTAAAATTAAAAATGGGTTAGATATATATTGTCCCATTTTCCTTTTAAGAAAAAGGGGGATGTTTCAGGATTTTTTTTTCAAAGTGGTGTAGAGGTAAAAATAAAGTTGCTTTATCAAATAAAATGAAGTGAAAATTATTACTTTGTTGCTCACTAAAAAATTTTTGTAACGAAGAGTGATATTTGGGAAGCTCAAGATTCTATGAAGCACCCTTTGAATAGTTAGCTCGTGAGAATTTTTGCAGAAACTGAACTGTCTAGCAAAAACTTGTAGCTTGTACAAAATCGTTGCTGCAATCCTGTCAAATTATAATCTAGGACGACAGTTCTGATTTTCCTTGGTGTATGTGATTTGTAACCCATGTGACTAGATATGACAAAGTTTCAATTCTGATGTCCACAAATGTTAAGTACACGTATTAATTGAAATTTACTGGGATGAGAGATTTCCTACTGGCCTCTGTCTCTTTAATTAAGTTGTCAGTGATATATACATTCATGCACGGGTATGTGATGTACATATGTGATTTGTATGTGTGTGTGAATGTTATCATGTTGGCCTTAACCTGTATTCCTATCATGGCCTTAACTGCAAAATATAGCGAACAATTTTCGTTTTTCTAATGGAAATGGGGGAGGCCTCGTCCTCTCTTTCTCAAAAGAAAAAAGAAAAAAAAGGAGTTGCCCGTTTTCAGTTTTGAACAAAGATACGTGGATGAACGAACGGACGTGGACGAACGAACGGACGTGGACGGACGGACGAACGAACGAACGAGTGTTCGTTCGTTCGTTCGTTGAAGAACGGACGTGGACAGACGGACAAACGAACGAATGAGTGTTCGTTCGTTCGTTGATGAACGGACGTGGACGAATGGACGGACGGACGAACGAACGACCGAACGAATGACCGAACGAGTGACCGAACGAACGAACGGACGGACGAATAAACGAGTGTTCGTTCGTTCGTTCGGTCCGTCGGCGGTCGGTCCTTCATTCGGTCGTTTGTTTTAGGATGAATTTTAGATTGTAGGTTAGATTTTAAATTTTCAAACACATATACCCATCGTCTCCTTGTTTATATTCTAATCTCCCTCTCTGCTCTCCTCTCCTCGGTCTCTCATCTCTCATCTCTTTCCCTCCCCCAATCTCACCTCTTCTCACGGACAAAATAGGCAAACATATGTATTTTCATCTCTCATCTCTAATAAAGAGAAGAAGAAGGAAATAAATACATTTTTTTCAATCTTCTTCTCTTTAGTTTTTTCGCAATATTGTTATGCATGTCCTTAATATTAGATAATATAACAAGTTGTGCGTTCACAAATTTCACATGTTGTGCGTTATGAACAACCGTAGATCAAATGTCGAACGAGAAAGCTCCCTCTGAGGTACGCAACGTCGAATCAACAGAGAAGTCTTCGAGCGAAGGCACATGGCATGAACCAAGCCATCCATTCATCGAAGTTATGCAAGCACCAACACCACCGGTTGAAGAAGACCCTGACTACATCCCTATCAAGCAAGCATTAACTCCAGCCATATTGTTATGATCCCTATCGTAGGATCTCGTTTAACGTTATTTGTTGTACATACAGATGGAAGCAAGGCGCCGCTCAAAAAGAAAGGCCGCCAAGTCTGTCGTCCAGTCTGCCGAAGTTGAGACGGACACAGCAACGTCCGGTCCGGTAGAAACCGACACGTCCGCGAGCGTTGGAGGGCGTCAAAAAGAAGACGTGGTCAGAGAAGTAAGAATCAACCCCCCAAGGAGACATATTATATCACCTCTCTGAACAAGGATGGGAAGCCATTAGAGCCCAAGGTAGCAATGACAAAGTTCAGCAGCGCTTGCGGGGTACTGGCCAGAACCCACGGCCCTTTAAATGTAGATTCCTTGGAGCAGGTGGATGACAACTTAAAGAACTTCATATGGAACGAGCTGCAGAAGTGGCTTGTATATCCGCCTGGTTCAGAGGCTTTGGGAAAAGAATTTGCATTAAAAACGATTGGGGGAAGGTGGAGGCAGTGGAAATCGGACTTGAACACACACTACGTGCAAAAGAACAAGTCCCCATTCGAAGAATACGGTGGTATTACGCCCGCCGAATGGGATAGGTTCGTGGCGAAGATGACAAGTCCTGAAGCCTTATGTGGAGATTATGGCAATCGGGTATCTACATGGCAAGCTTATCCGGCTGGAGGTAGGGATAGATTGCGCCTGCTATATCTGTAAACCGAACATGACTTGGGTGTTACGATTGCCGATAGAGATAAGGCAATCGGCCTATAGTCACAGTTTGGTAAGATTGAGGAAATCAACTTAGAGTAAGATAGGGTTTCCGATCTGTAAGCCCTCCTCCCAAGACTATATATGGGGGGTAGGGGGCGTCCCTTGAGGGATATCTTAGACTAGATGAGATTCCAGATCAGAGATTCCGATAGGAGATCAACTTTTAGCCTTCATCTTTAGATCACGAGATCAATAAAGACACTCGGCGGATCAAATTCACCGAAACAGGAGTAGGGTATTACCTCACGAGAGGGCCTGAACCTGTCTAAACCTTCTTCTTCTCCTAACCCATTGTGCTTGGCGATCTCGACTGCGACCCCAGAAATCATATTGCCGAAACCAAGTTTCGACAGTTGGCGCGCCAGGTAGGGGACCGCGCGTCGAGACTTCTTCATCAAATGTCGCCGACAAGCGTGATGGGATCTCCTTCAAGATTCGGCGACTTCGCCGCCTACTTCGCCGACGATTCCTCCTTCGACTCGGATTCAGACCAGTCGAAAGGAGAAATCCACTCGACGCCGTTCGGGCTTCCGAACAGCGCCAGCATCTACAACGACATCTTGAAGACCAAGATGCAATCTACTTTCTCCGACGACGGACTTCACTCGGCACCATTCGGATTACCGAATACCGCTGAAATCTGCGCCAATCTTCTCACCTCCCCGACAGAGGCAATCTATTCGGACGAAGACCTCTTGGTTCCGTTTGGGTTACCAAACGCCGCCGAGATCTACAGCGAACTTCTCTCCCCCGAGTTGGCGGCAACCCACTCGGAGAAGCCCACACCCCAAGCTCGACTCGGACCGGAACGATCCGCATCCGGTTACCCAGATCAAGGGAGGTCGCCGTCATCCTCCCATCATTCGGCTCCCGCTCATCTTCGGAGCTCAATGGATACCTCAGCTCCGCCGGCTTCGACAACCTCTACGGCATCCCTTCTGACGAAGCCGACAACTCCGACTGCCGCATGGACTATGAGCCGAAGTGCTTTGACGTCCTCATGACCGAGCGGGACGAGTCCGACTCAGCCATGGCCGAAGGCTTGCGAAGAAGAGCGAGCGGGGTGGAGCTCGAGCGCAAGACAGCCGAAGAGGAGAAACAACGCAAGGACGAGGCTGACAAGAGGAAGCAGGATCTACGTGCAGCCGGACGATCTGCCCAGGAGGCCATACTCCAAACGCGGGTTCGCAACACCAACATCTTCCAAATGCCACAGCAGAACGCTGTTGCCGTGCTCACCCTCTTGGACACCGTCATGGAGACGGCTCCAGCCAATGTGACTCCGATACTCGACAAGATCAAGACCATGTCGCCGCCACAGCTAACGGCCACCCCACCACCTCGGCACGAAGGCCGATTGAATCTGTGGCCGAAACACCAGACAAGAGCCGGCTTGCACCTCTAATGTTAGGAGACTATAAGAGGCCCGAGCCAGATCGGTCGACGACCAGGCCAAGAGGCCCACCCCACGAGTCCATGCTAAAATACCAGGAGCAGACGGCCGACTCCCGCGACAAACGACATGGACGTCCACCCGTCCACCACCGCGTCCGCCGCAATAGCTCCAGCTACCCGACCGGCCAACCGAAGACCCCGCCGAGTGATCTCGCGGGAAGTCCTCGATCGCCGCTACCAGAGCGCGACCGACGCACTCGGGAAAATCAGAGGGGATCACCCGATAGCGGCGACGACGGAGTACCAACCTTCACTCGAGAGCTCCGCCGAGTGCACTGGCCGAGTGGCTTTAAGCCCACAGGGATTGAAAGGTACGATGGCAAGACCGACCCTGAATCTTGGCTAACCGTATACACCCTTGCCATCCGAGCTGCAGGTGGCGACAACAAAGCCATGGCCAATTACCTGCCCGTGGCCCTCGCAAACTCAGCCAGAAATTGGCTCACGAGCCTGCCAAGAGGCTCAATCGGCTCGTGGAGCGAGCTGAGGGACCACTTCATCGCCAACTTCCAAGGTAGCTTCGAGAGGCCCGGCACACACTTCGACCTATACAACGTCATCCAAAAGCCGGACGAGCCTCTGAAGGATTACATTCATCGTTTCTCCGAGAAGCGCAACAAGATCCCGAACATCACCGACGACATCATCATCGCCGCCTTCCAGAAGGGAGTCTGTGATGAGCTGCTGATCGGGAAGTTCGGGCGCAAACCACCAAAGACGGTGAAACAAATGTTCGAGACGGCGAACTCATACGCCAAATCCAATGACGCCATTAAGGCCGCCCGTCAAGACCGGCCCGATAGAAGGGAGGACAAGCAAGCAGGAGGGAGCCGTAATCCTAAGAAGGATGGCGGCAACAACGGCCACCAGGGCCAGAAAGATCGCAAGCGCCGATCTGAGGACCTAGTAGCCGCAACCTCCAACACTCAGCGCCGTCCCCGAGTCACCGCCTACGACGCCATCATGAACGCCCAGTGCACCCATCATCCGAATCATAAACACGCGGCAAAGGACTGCTTTATCTACAAGCAGTTCGCTGAACAGTACGCGGCGCAGCTCAACAAGAAGCCGATCGACGAGGCTGGCCGTCAGCGCCAAAAGAACAACGCGGCTGAAAATGCCGAACCCTTTCAAGACCCGGGGGAGCTCAACCACATCTTCGGAGGTCCGCTAGCCTATGAGTCCAAGAGGAAATGAAGCTAACCGACCGGGAGGTCAACGCGGCTCAACCCGAAGTCCCTCAATATCTGCGATGGTCGGAAGTGGCCATCACTTTTGACCGCTCGGATCATCCCGACCGAGTGGTTCACCCGGGGCGCTATCCACTCGTCCTGGACCCCGTGGTCCGCAACATCGAGCTTAAACGCGTCCTCATCGATGGGGGCAGTGCCCTCAACATCCCGTTTGCCAAGACCATGGATGAGATGCGATCCCGAGGGCCGAACTAAAGGCAAGCTCAGCCCCCTTCCACGGAGTCATCCCTGGGCTATCTTCTACACCACTCGGGCATATCTCCCTCCCGGTCACCTTCGGAGCCCGAGAGAACTTCCGAACGGAGAACGTCACTTTTGAGGTGGCCGACTTAAACACGTATCACGCCATCATCGGAAGGCCCGCGCTTGCCAAGTTCATGGCGATCCCTCACTACACCTACCTCTGCATGAAGATGCGGGTCCCAACGGCGTCATCACTCTTCGCAGTGATGTGAAGCAAGCCTTCACCTGCGATAAGGAGAGCTGCGACATGGCCCAATCTCGCGAGAGATTACGTGGCCAACAAGAAGTCCGATTGGCTGCATCAACTTCGGCGAGGGTGAAGTCCCCGCGAAGAAGATAGCCAAATCGGGATCCGGCGACGCCAAGACCAAGAAGATCTCCCTTGATCCGTCGGATCCCTCGAAACCGCCTGTAATCGGCGCGACCTAGATCCCAAATAGGAAAGCGCGCTCGTCACCTTCCTCCAAAATAATAAAGATGTTTTTGCTTGGAAACCATCCGATATGCCCGGGATTCCCAGGGAGGTGATCGAGCACTCTTTGAACGTCAAAGATGACGCCAAACCAATAAAACAACGATTACGCAGATTCGCGCAGGATCGAAAAGACGCCATCAAAGAAGAACTCGCAAAGCTCTTGGCTGCCGGCTTCATTAAAGAAGTCCTCCATCCCGACCGGTTAGCCAACCCAGCCCTGGTCCGCAAGAAGACGGGGCAATGGCGCATGTGCGTCGACTATACCGACCTCAACAAAGCCTGCCCCAAAGATCCGTTCGGGCCGCCTCGCATCGACCAAGTCGTCGACTCAACAGCCGGCTGCCAACTCCTGAGTTTCCTGGACTGTTACTCGGGCTATCATCAGATCAGCTTAAAAGAATCCGACTGCCTGAAGACATCGTTCATCACGCCGTTTGGGGCCCTCGCTACATCACCATGCCTTTCGGCGAATAACGTCGGTGCCACATACCAACGCATGATCCAAAGATGTTTCCGGACGCAGATTGGCAAGAACATTGAAGCTTATGTCGACGACGTTGTCATCAAGACCAAGCAGAAAGAAGACCGATCGCCGACCTAGAAGAAACCCTTGCGAACATCCGGCCTTCGAATGAAGTTAAACCCGAGAAGTGCACTTTCGGTGTTCCATCGTGCAACCGCTCGGCTTCATGGTGTCACATCGCGGCATTGAAGCAAATCCGAGAAGATCAACGCCATCTTAAACATGAAACCCCGAGTAACCGAAAGACGTTCGAAGCTCACCGTGCATGGCGGCACTAAGCCGTTTCATATCCCGACTCGGCGAACGAGGCATGCCCTTCTTCAGACTGCTAAAGTAGACAGACGACTTCCGTGGACCGCGGAAGCCAACAAGGCCTTTGAAGATTTCAAAGAGTTCCTTACAACGCCGCCCGTCCCGGCCTTTGCCTCAACCCCGGAACCTCGCGCTGCCGTACGTTTCAGCCACTCACCAAGTGGTTAGTACGGTCCTTGTGGTCGAACGCGAAGAAGAAGGACGGGCTCAAAAGATTCAAAGGCCAATCTACTTTGTTAGCGAAGTATTGGCAGGAGCCAAAATTCGCTACCCTCAGGTATACAAATTACTCTATGGTGTTCTAATAACCGCGAGGAAATTGACACACTATTTTCAGGGTCACTCTGTCACCGTCGTCACCTCTTTCCCACTCGGCGATGCCGTCCACAACCGCGAGGCAACCGGACGCATCGCCAAGTGGGCCCTAGAGCCGATGCCGCCTGGACTTGACTTTTAAGGCAAGGACGTCCATAAAGTCACAAGCCTTGGCAGACTTCCTGGCCGAGTGGACTGAACAGCAAGAGAACGTGCCTCGGGAAGACCTCCAACACTGGACCATGCACTTCGACGGATCCAAGAGGATCACCGGCTTGGGAGCAGGAGTTGTGCTGATCTCCCCGACCGGGGAAAGGCTAAGATATGTCCTTCACCTCCACTTCTCCGCCTCACACAACGTTGCTGAGTACGAAGCTCTTCTACATGGACTGCGCCTCGCAGTTTCACTCGGGATACGTCGGCTTATTGTGAAAGGCGACTCCCAGCTGGTCGTCAATCAAGTGATGAAGGACTGGTCCTGCCTAAACGACACTATGGAGGCCTACCGGCAAGAGGTCCGCAAGCTTGAGGACAAGTTTGATGGGCTCAAACTCTCACACGTCCTGAGACATAACAACGAAGCTGCCGATGAGCTGGCACAGTTCGGATCTAAGCGCGAAGCTGCCCCAACAGACGTCTTTGTCGAACATCTCTACGAACCAACCATCACGGCAAAGACAACTCTCAACGAGCAAGCCACGAACGAAGTCGCCATGACCGATACCGACTGGAGGACGCCGCTCATCAGATTCTTGACCCAGCAAGAGCTGTCGGATGACCGGGATGAAGCAGAACGCGTCCGGCGTCGTTGCCAAGCATATGTCATGGTTGACTCCGATCTTTACAAGAGAAGCCCCTCCGGAATTCTAATGAGGTGCATCACACCCGAGGAAGGGAGGCAACTACTCCAAGACATCCACTCGGGCATATGCGGAAGCCACGCGGCAGCACGCACTCTAGTCGGCAAAGCTTACAGGCAAGGTTTCTTCTGGCTTACCGCGGTCTCCGACGCGGATAAAGTCGTACGAACCTGCGAAGGCTGCCAGTTTTTCGCCCGACA
Organism: Oryza australiensis; assembly: GCA_019925245.2. Classification (NCBI taxonomy): domain Eukaryota; kingdom Viridiplantae; phylum Streptophyta; class Magnoliopsida; order Poales; family Poaceae; genus Oryza; species Oryza australiensis. Next base: position 2,319,446 of record JAIFGZ020000126.1, read on the forward strand.
AAGCCATGTCCCGGCCCAGGAGCTTCAAACAATCCCACTTTCCTGGCCGTTCGCGGTATGGGGCCTGGACATGGTTGGCCCTTTCAAAAAAGCTCCAGGAGGATTCACACACCTCTTCGTCGCGATCGACAAGTTCTCCAAGTGGATTGAGGCCAAGCCGGTCGCTACAATTACTGCTGACAAAGCACGGGACTTTTTCCTCAACATCGTGCACCGCTTCGGCATCCCAAACAGAATCATAACTGACAACGGGACTCAATTCACGGGAGGCATCTTCAAGGAATTCTGCGAAGACTTCGGAATCAAGATCTGCTACGCATCAGTAGCCCATCCCAAAAGCAACGGACAAGTCGAACGAGCCAACGGCATGGTCCTCCAAGGCATCAAGGCCCGCGTTTTCGACCGCCTAAACCCTTACGCCGGCAAGTGGGTCCAAGAACTTCCCTCGGTTTTATGGTCGCTGCGGACCACACCCAGTCGGGCTACCGGCCAAACTCCTTTCTTTTTGGTCTATGGCGCAGAAGCCATGTTGCCAAACGAGATGGAATATGAATCCCTCCGGGTCCGCAGCTTCAACGATGAACGCTACGACCCTGACCGAGTGGATGACCTCACCCGATTGGAAGAGGCCCGTGAGGCAGCCCTCATCCAGTCGGCCAAATACCTCCAAGGGCTCAGAAGATACCACAGTCGCAACGTGCGAGCACGAGCTTTCATTGTTGGCGACCTGGTCCTACGCAAGATCCAGACCACCAAAGACCGACACAAGTTATCTCCCTTATGGGAGGGACCGTACATAATCGCTGAAGTGACTCGGCCGGTGCATACCGGCTAAAGCGTGAAGACGGGTCTATGGTGGAGAACTCGGAACATCGAGCATCTTCGACGATTTTATGCCTAATTCGGCTAAGGCTTCATGTTTTCCTTGATGCCCAACCTCAAGCAAGATGACTTCTTGAGTTAGCAGTCGGGGGTTGTACACATGTCAATAAAGCTCAAGTTTTCCTCATCAACTTTTGTGCATAATTTGGTTTATCATTGTTTAATGTCCTTCAATTCGAGTTCAACGTCTAAGGACTGAGAGTTTTCCGATGACCTAATCGAGCCTAGGCTTGATGAGACAGACGAAAACTACTTAAGAAATTTCGTGCAAAAGCTCGGATCGAGGCATTAACATAAGTAAACTAAATATATCACAAGTTCTACATCGAGCGTTACGGTTATGCGACATTTACAAGATAAAGTCGAAAGACAAATCAAATCTTGAAATTGTTTACTACATCAATGGATATTTTCTTCGCGCCTCCCGCGCCTCACTCAGCATGTCCAAGGCCTCGCTCGTCCGTCGTTCCGTCGCAAAGCCTTCCCGACCGAGTGGATGTCCACTCGGGGGTAAAGGGACTTGGTCTCGTGCAAGAGCCGACCAGCCCCCATGTTGGTGCTTTGGTGATGTTGGCCGATACGGTCGGGAGCCCCGCAGCCTTGTCGAATATTTCTACCGGCTCCAGCGAACGGCCCCAACTCCTTGATCGAATAAGGACAGCAAGATCGGCATAGCGGCATTGGCGACCTTTTCCCGAATCTCGTCGCTTTGTTTGACCCGCCCAAGCAAGACGTCGTATTGAGCTCGGGTCTTTACCTTGTAAGCTGCCAAAAGCTCCGGATCATTCAAAGCACTCGGAAATGAAGCAGCGCAAGAAGTTTTACTCCAAAGAGACTTACCTTCAAACTCGGCCTCCATCTCGGCTTTATCGAGGCTGACTGCCTCCAGCTGGACTTGAAGCGAATGGACCTCCGAAGAATTTTCTACAAAAGAAGATCGTCAACAACCAAGATTAACATGAGAATCATGAAGAAACTTGGAGAGACGGGCTTACTCCCGATTGATCCTCGGAGGTCGAGATTCGCCTCCCGAAGCTCCGCGATCTCTCTCCTTCAAGCCGCCTCCTTCGACGCGGCCTCCTCCCAAGTGGCCTTCAGCTGTCGCTGAACGTCCTCTAAGGAGTTCAGGTGAGGAACCAGCTTCTCCAGCACCTTAGATTTTGCCATGGAGCGGCAATATTCCTTCTGCGCGCGAAAGCAGAAGAGTGACCAACTGAAAGATAATGATAATACAATTAAAGAGAAAGACGAAGGCTTACATTGAGCAGCCGGGTCGCCTCGTTCAAGCTTCCGACAAGGGCATCCCTTTCATCTTTTTCGGCTTGCCGGTCCAGGATGATGCTCTGCCTTTCGCCTTCCGAGTCCCGCCACTCGATCCTAATAGGGGGAACCCAGGTTTCAGAGGACTGCAACCTGGGGATCTCCTCCACTGTGGCTGGCAAATAAGAAGGACAAATGAAGGCATGAAAGATTCAAACTGAAAGAGCAAAAGAGTATTTTGAAACAAATCTCACCAGTTTTGGCGGCTGCCTGCTTAGGTGGAGCGGCCCGGCTGGCCTCCTTCTTCTGACTCCGCGCCGAGTGGCCCTCGCCGGGGCGCGAGCCGCGGCCCGAGATTTCCGGCCGTTGACTCGGTTTCCGCTGAGATATCCCGACCGGCGGCCGGGGCTCCTTCCTCGGGCATCCTTCTTCAGAGGCGAAGGTTGCCTGCCCGGAGAGCTTGCGCTTGGTTGTGGGCTCCGGGGCTTCGGCTCTGCTGGCCTTGGCACCTCGGGAGCAGCGGCTGAGGACGGCCCTTCACTTTCCCCGGCAGGGTCTATGTCCTGGGGCCTCCTGCGAAAGTGGACACAGCAGGGGTAAAGGTAAAGAAAATTTTTAACGGAAAAGTTCGGACTTCGGTTATAGAGCATACCTGGATGACCGGCGGATCTTCGGCGCCGTCCGAGGCGATCGCCTTAGAGGTGGGGTCTCGATGGGAGGAGCCGGGACGTCGTCATCTGCGTCCTCGATAATCAACCTCCTCTTGCTCGCACGCTTGTTCGAGTCTTCACTCAGCGCCGCTCGCTTACCGACTGGGTCGCCTTGGATCTTGATCCCGCCAGCCGGCTTCTTGGCGGGGCGACGCGGCGCGTCATCGTGGGACACCTTGTATGGCTTGGAGGTGAGAGAAGCATTTTCCTGCAGAAGAAAGAGTGCACAACGCTAAGAGACAAGATATCAAGATTGAAAAACGTTATGAAGTAACCAGTCGGCTTACCGGAGGAGGAGGTCGGTGGATGCTGAAGGGGAGGACCGGCAGAATGAGGGCCCGCTCAACTGCGATTCCAGTCGAGAAGATCTTGTACATCCAGATCTTCAGGATCTCGTAGCTGAGTGGATCTGTGTCACGCCCAAAAATTCACACCAGAATTTCTGCAGCTAATTTGTGCATTACATCCTCGTCCAGGAATCAGCCGAGGTACACAAATCGACATTATTGATAATACAGAATCCTCGTCTTAGAAACAATATAAAAGAGTTACACAAATGCAGCGGAAAGGAAAAATAAAACCGACTTAAGCTAAACTTGACACGAGCGAAGCGGAACACCAACTCCACGGCTAAACCTTGACGAGAACAAGCCTACACCTCCTCGGAGACCTCGACCTCAACCTCGGCACCGAAGGGGAAAAAGAAGCAAGGCGAGTACAACCACAGTACTCAACAAGTCACACCGGAAAAGGGGACATGATGCAAGATAAATAACAAGGAAGGGTTAATGGCTCAATTTGCATAAACAGCGTTTTGCGAATATAATAATAATATTTGAAGACAAGAAAGCAGTAGTAAATTTAAGCGGTATTAAATAAACACCGTCCAACGCTCAAACCACGTTGCAACAGGCCCATCCATCCACCTGCACTAGTCATACTTCAACATTTCATTCGAATAAAATAAATGAGACTAATCAAGGTGAATCTGGTCGATCGCCCGTAACCGTGGGCACGGCTATTCGAATAGTTTTTACTCTGATCAGAGGTGTACAATCTGTACCCACAAGACACAATCCCACAACACGTTACCGTGCGCCGGTGCACCACCACGGTGCCCCGAAAAGGAATTGTGACAGGACCCTTCACATAACCCCCTCTAATCAATCGTACCACACCAAGGTTTCGCCCCCATTCCCATCGGGCAATGGGCAGCCCACTCTAGTGCCGCGGTGAATTCGGAAGCTGATCAACCCTTAAAACCAGGGCCGACCCAACTCCATCACGCCCACCCTCTCTGGGATACGTCGACTAGAGACACCTACGCTACAGACCCAGCCATTACCCATGCTAGCTTGTGGTATGCACGACATTTCTTCCAGGGTTTCCCGAGAACCGGTCCTTAATCGTCATGAGCACGCTAACCAAAGTCCAACCATGTGCTCACGACCCACCTTTTTCATAAATCAATATTATTAGAGACATGCTCACAACTTAACATCATCTGAGGGTTAACTTCCGGTAATGAAACTTGATTAGTGTGATTCCCTTAAGTGAGCTAGTTGTGCTAAGCATGGCTAAGCAACCTTAAACTATCATCTAGTCACATTGAACCCCAAGTTATCAATGGTATAAGGCAAACAATCCTATGGTTGAGTACAATAGGTATAATCATCCCATAAAATGACATTCTAAAACTTATGCAGTATTCGAAAGAAAAAGAGATATTTACATAAAATAGGTAAAATATGGTCAATGTAAGGTATGACTTGCCTTGCTCTGGAGACTGAGGAACCTCGGCGACTACTTCGAAGAGAACGGGCTCGCCGGAAAACTCGGAATCTACACGACAAACAAAGCACTCAACAAACACCCTAAAAAGTGTACTGAAACAGCACTGAAAAGTATTTTTAATGGATTCTTGACATTTTTCTGGATTTAATGAAATTTGAATGGACTAAAACGGAGTTCGGATTCAAAAGATATGAATTTTAGAAGTTTAATTGCGATTTTTAAACTAAACAGAAAAGATTAAATTATTTATTGCGCAATTAAGCCCCCGGGTGATGCAAGCATGGCGCAAGCGGTAGGGCTGACGTCAGCGGCGCAAGCGGCTGACGCAAGCGACGCGGGCGCGGTCCACGGTGGACCGAGTCCACGGCGGCGGCGGGGAGCGGGGCATGTGGCGCGCATCGGGAGGGTGGCGGCGATCGGACGGCGACGGCCTTGCGCGCGAGGGGACGGTCCGGATCCGCCCTATCCGAAGGATCGAACGGTGCGGATCACAGCTAGGGTTAGGGTTCGGGCGGCGACCGAGGCGGACACGCGGCGCCATCCGGCGTGCGGCGACCCGATCGAACGGTGACGGATCGATCGCGATCGAACGGTGCGATCCGCCCGATCGAAGGATCGGACGGCGAGAGGAGCGGCGCTAGGGTTAGGGTTTGGGCGGCGGCGGCTCGAGCTCGCCCGCCGGCCATGGCCGCGCGGCGGCGGCCGGACTCCGGCGGCACCGGCGACGGCGGCGAAGGGTGCTACGGCGCGGGAACCACGGCGGAGGGCGGAACGATGCGCGCGGGAGCGGTTCGGGAGGAGGCCCGAAAACGAAAGGAAGAGGGCGGCGGTGCACTCACCGGCGACGGAGACGACGACGATGGCGACGGCGGGTTTGGGGCTAGCGCACGGGGAACCAAAGGGAAACGCGCGCGGCGGGGAGTTTTATAGGGGTACAACGGGGCCGAAACAAACACGGAAACGGCGCGGATTCCTCGCCGTTGTTCACGGACTCGGAGAGAGAGGGGAAACAATCGGCAACGGATTCCGCGTGGGTAGGGTTTCCATCGGGCGCGGGGTTTGCGGGGATGGAAACGGCGTCGCGAGATTGAGCTCGGCACGGGGCCGACGTGGCTCGGATTCAAACGGAAAGGAGCGGAAAGGCGGCGCGCATGGCGGACGGTGGCCGGACCGACCGGGCGCGGGACGGGAAGCCCGACAGCGGGGCCCACCCGTCGCCGACTCGCAGCGAGGACGCCCGCGGACTTGCGTGCGGCGGCGGCGTTGCGGGCCTCGGCCCACGACCGGGCGCGCGCGGTGAGGGACCGGCCGACGGCCCAAGGAAAGAGCGGAGTACTGTGCAGCCCGTACGGAAAAGAAAAAGAAAAAGGGAAAAGGGATTTTTGGGGCTTAATTAATTCCCGATTTCTTATTTAATTGATTAAAAATAGTTAGAGTGCTCTAAAAATTCCAAGAAAACTCTGTTAGCGTATTTTGACATGAAGAATTCAAGAAAAATCCTACCATGTCATTTCCATTTATTAATTTCATTTTAAAATTATAGGTTGACTCGTGTTAATTTGAAATTCCGATTATTTCCAGTAAATTATTTTAAATGAATTAGGGAAAAACCCAGGATGTGACAACCTACCCCCTTAAACGGAATCTCGACCCCGAGATTCGGAGGTACCGCGAAGAGGTGCGGGTGCGCGGCCTTTAGCTCATCTTCTCGTTCCCAAGTAGCTTCTTCCTCGGAGTGATGAGTCCATTGAACCTTGCAAAATCTGATAACCTTGTTCCGCGTCCTTCTTTCACTGACCTCAAGAATACGTGCTGGTCTCTCTACATAGGTTAAGTCCTCTTGGATTTCGATATGGTCCGGACTCGCCCGCTCTTCGGTACCCTTAAACACTTCTTTAACGGGACACATGAAACACGTCGTGAATACCAGTCATGTTGGAGGGAAGCTCCAGCTGATAGGCCACTTCTCCTCGACGTTCCCGAATCCTGTATGGTCCCACGAAACGTGGTGCCAACTTACCTTTGGTTTGGAAACGATGTACTCCCCGGAGTGGTGTAACGCGAAGATACACGAAATCTCCTGCTTCAAAAGCGAGATCTCTTCGACGATTATCCGCATAACTCTTCTGTCGGGACTGCGCAATCTTCAACCTTTCCCGAATCACTCGGACCTTTTCCTCTGCTTCGCTTATTACTTCTGTGCCAAACAATTGGCGCTCACCCGTCTAGTCCCAGAATAGGGGTCTGCGGCATTTCCGTCCATATAGTGCTTCATACGGTGCCATTTGAATGCTGGCCTGATAACTGTTGTTGTAAGAGAATTCTGCATAGGGCAAGCTTTTGTCCCATGCTTTTCCAAAATCGAGCGTGCATGCTCTCAGCATGTCTTCCAAAATCTGATTCACTCTCTCAGTTTGACCGTCTGTTTGCAGATGATAGGCCGTGCTAAAATTCAAACGGGTACCGAGTTCTTCTTGCAACTTCTTCCAGAATTTGGAAGTAAAGTGACTTCCCCTATCGGACACGATCTTCTTAGGCACGCCATGCAAACACATGATCCTTGCGAGATAAAGCTCTGCCAACTTCTTCCCTGGGTAGGTAGTATGTACCGGTATGAAGTGGGCTACCTTGGTGAGTCGGTCCACCACGACCCAAATTGAGTCATATCCTGACGTTGTGCGGGGTAAACCCGTGATGAAATCCATTCCAATTTCTTCCCATTTCCATTCTGGAATCTGAAGTGGTTGCAACATCGCGGGCCGTTGATGTTCTGCCTTCACTCGCTGACAAACATCACAAAGTGCAACAAACTCGGCTATCTCCCTCCTCATGCTGACCCACCAAAACTTTTCTTTAAGATCTTGATACATCTTTGTACTGCCCGGGTGAATTAAGTATTGGGTTTGGTGAACTTCCGTAAGGATCATCTTTTTCAAACCCTTGTCTTCTGGCACACACAATCTCTTTCCCATCCAGATTGTGCCATGTTCGTCTTCCGTAAAACCACGAGCTTTTCCGACTCTCATGTTCTTCTTGAGTTCGGCCATCTCGGGATCCGACGCCCGAGCAGCCGGATTTGATCAATGAGAGTGGGTTGGGCTTCCAGAGCAGCCACAAAACCAAAATCCACCACTTGTAGATTTAGATTCTCGAATTCCGCCGCAACGGTCACACATTCCTTCGACACCGAGAGTGGTGCAAGAACTTTTGGCTTAGTGCATTCGCAACCACATTAGCTTTGCTGGGATGGTAATGTATCCCTAAATCATAATCTTTGATCAGTTCCAACCATCTCCTCTGTCGGAGGTTTAAATCCGGTTGGGTGAAAATGTACTTAAGACTTTTGTGATCCGTATACACTTCACAACGATTACCAATTAGGTAGTGTCGCGGATCTTCAATGCATGAACCACTGCGGATAACTCCGATCATGAGTGGGGTAGTTGTTTTCATGTGGGCACAATTGACGAGATGCATATGCGACCACTTTGCCTTCTTGCATCAACACACATCCCAACCCTTGGCGAGATGCATCACAATAAGCTTGGAAGTCCTTTGCTGGGTCGGGCAAGATCAACACCGTGTGAGTACACCAACTTCCTCTTGAGCTCTTCAAAACTCTTGTTGCATTCTCGCCGACCACTTAAACTTCTCATCTTTCTTCAACAGCTTGAGTCATTGGCTTGGCGATTTTGGAGAAGTTCTCAATGAAGCGGCGGTAGTAACCTGCAAGTCCAAGGAAACTTCGGATCTGCGTAACCGTTTTAGGCGGGGTCCACTTGGTAACTGATTCCACATTTGCTGGATCCATGGCTACTCCTTGGGCATTAACAATGTGACCGAGGAACCGTACCTCCTTTAACCGAAAGCACACTTGCTAAACTTGGCGTAGAGTTGATGGTCTCTCAACTTCTCGAGTACTGTCCGAAGATGTTGCTCATGATCCTCCTCTCGACTTAGAGTAGACCAAAATGTCGTCAATGAACACCACCACGAATTTATCCAAGAACTCCATAAACACCTTGTTCATCGATTCATAAAGAAAGCCGGTGCATTGGTTAACCCAAAAGACATGACCGTACACTCGCACAGTCCATACCGGTGGTGAAGGCGGTCTTGGGAATGTCCTCTTCCCGAATCCTCAACCGATGATAGCCCGATCGCAGTCTATCTTGGAAAATACCTTGGCCCCTTTGAGTTGATCGAATAAGTCATCAATCCGTGGTAGGGGATACTTGTTCTTGATAGTAACCTCATTGAGTGCGCGATAGTCGACACACATCCTCTTGGTCTTGTCTTTCTTTTCCACGAAAATCACCGGAGCACCCCAAGGCGACGTGCTCGGGCGAATATACCCTTTTTGCAACTGTTCATCCACTTGCTTCTTTACTTCGGCCAACTCGTTGGCTCCCATCCTATATGGCCTCTTGTGTATTGGGGCGGTCCCGGGTACTAGATCAATCCGGAATTCAATTTCCCTTTTTGGTGGCATCTGAGTTAAATCCTCAGGGAAAACTTCAGGATATTCTCTGATGATGGGGATATCCTCTAACTTCACAGGGGTCTTTGCCGCCATTTCGGACGATTCCCCGGTGGAAACATGATTCAAACTTGCTACGGGCTTGACTTGCATGGGAGAGCGAAAAACAATTCTTTCTCCTTTCATATTGATTAAAGTAATGGTGCGACCAGCAGTCAATTACTCCCTTATGTCTGGACAACCAATCCATCCCAAGGATGACATCTATGCCTTTGGACTGAAGGAGGATAAGGTTGGCTAGAAACATAGATCCTTGGATTTCTATGGTCACTGAGGGACAATACTGAGTGGTCTCCAAGTGGTTTCCAGGGGTTTGAACCCGCATAGGTATCTTAAGTCCCACTACTGACAACCCATGTGCCCCAACAAATTGCTTTGAGATAAAAGAATGTGTAGCGCCAGAATCAAATAATACGTGGCGGGAGTATAGTTTACGGAAACATACCCGTATAACTTCAGGAGCGCGTGCTTCCTCGGCGGACGCATAATTGACTCGAGCTCGGATGAACCTTGGCCCCGCGCGTCTTGGCCGGACACTTGTCCGCAAAATGCCCCGGGTCACCACAGTTGAAACAGACTCGGCTTTCCTCCCGAGTCCTTCCTTGGAGGTGGTGGTCGTGGATCGTTGCCGGGATGGCGCCGTTGGAGGGCGCGGGCCGGAGTACGCCGTTGCCGACCACTTCCACTACGCCGCTTGGAAATTCCCGGGTGATAAGGTCGATGCCGACGAACAATCATGGTGGTAGGTCCACTCGACTTCCGGCATGAAACGCGGCCTCTGCGATTTCCCGCCGTTGAGGAGGTCGGGACTGAAATACTTTTCTCTTCTTGATCATCTTGTTGCGCTGATCTTCCTGTCGAATGGCCTTGTCAACCAGCTTCTCAAAGTTAGTATACTCTCCGGAGATAAGCTTGTCCGTGAGTTCATCATCCAAACCACCAAAAACTTTTCCCGCCTTTCGCATCGGTGCGCATATCTTCCGGGGCATAACGGGCAAGACGATTGAACTCGTGCGTGATACTCGAACCGATCCGTTACCCCGCTCAAGAGAACGGAACTCACGCTTTTCGTGCAACTATTCCCGCAGGAATATGTGCGGTCCTGAAACCGCGACGAAACTCTTCCTGTGTTGCCGCTCCCGCCGGCGAGTAACCAAATAGTTGTCCCACCAAGCAAGCAGGACCCCAGAATCGATGAGTGGCAAACGAGACTTTCTCCCGATTCGTGCACCGCAGCAGATCTAACTTCTTCTCTATGGCATGAAGCCAATCATTAGCCTCCATGGGATTGGTGGTGCTGGAGAAGGTCGGCGGTCGGACACGAAGGAACTCGGCAGCTTGACTGGGGTGGTGGGGCGGCAAACCGATTATTCTCGCCGTTGTTGCTGCATTTGTTGCGCATCTCGCCGTTGCATCCGGTGGTGTTGTTGTTGCATTTGCTGCATCATTGCAGCCATCATCTCGTGTTCGTGAAGCGAGCACTTGAGCAATGGTGGGATTCTCGGGTGGCGGTGGAGGAGCATTGCCATTGGCGTCGTGAGCCTCGTTGTTGTTGGCACCCGATCGCCCATTGTTGCTGTTCGCCCCCGGGTCCCGGTGTTCACCATCCGAAGGAGACGACCGACCGAGAGAGAAAAGAAGAAAAATAGACAGACTTAGAACTAATCTTTATTATTTGAATTCAAATGCATTGTTCTGATCTTGACTAAAAACAAGGAAAAGCACCAAACATCCTTAATTGGTCAGTCGTATCACACTTGATATCGACTGCCAGCTATCCCACACACAGCAGCCTAACACACAGTAATTACCAAGAAGACAAACTAAGTTAAACGGTAAAACTAAGGAGGGCAACTAGAACGATCCACGAGACGAGGAGTCGAAACGCTCCCTCCGTAAGATCCCCATTCTTCCGAACGGCTCCTGGAGTCCTCGGCGTCACCTCGACTTGGACTCTTCGAATCGGTTGCCGTAGCCCAACCGATCCCGCCTCTTCCCTCCGAGGAATCTCGAGTCTCTTCGGAGTCCCTGTCTTCAGCCGAATTCTCTGAGCTTGAGTCACTGGAGACGGAGATCCAACCATTACTGCCACCTCCGCCTTGATTCGCCGAAGCCGGAGCAAAGGTGAGAGTAGAGCCTGCAGCGGGAGGAACTAGAACCGGCGCTGGAACTGGAGCGGGTGGAGCTGGAGAAGGCGGTGGAATCCGAGGTGCCAGCTGGATACGGACAGGCGCGGTGGTGGTCTTCCGAGGCGTGGTGCGGAGTCTGACCCCAACTGGTGGCGGAAGTCCCTTCAACTCAGCGACCTCCTTCTTCAGACGAACCACTTCGTCCTGCAGCCGCGCGATCCTCAGCATCTTCTTGTCGTTCAGCTCTTTGGTCGCCTTGTGTAGGTCAGAGTGCATCTGATCCAGTCCTTTGAGCACGGCACATGTGACCGAAGGTAGAGTCATTCTCCTCTGCCGTAGACTTGAATGCACTGACCTCTGAGGAACTACCTCGACGGGGATGGTAGCGGTAGGAGGAGGTGCGAAGGTCAGCATCATGCAGCTCCCTCATCCTGGCCAACATCAGGTAGGCGGCTTCTTGACAAGCGTGATCTGACGTGCCTCCGGAAGCTGTGACCTCCATGTTGGGAAGACACGTTCCCACAAACTCGTGAACCTCCAACCGAACACGGTATGGCAACTCGCCACTGAGAGGCGTAATCGTTGTATACTCGGTGCTTCGGGATATCCAACCGCAAGGGCCATACGCGCCGCCGCCACGAAGCTCGTCATCCCTTTTCCGCGCAAGTGCGTTGGGGAACCCGCCATCTATAGAAACAAAGGAGTGGGAAAATCAAAACATGCTCAAAAACCCACGACCAATCTCCCATTTTCGCAATTCCTAAACCCTAGACTGACTCCACTTTTCAAAACACCCTCTTTTTTTTAAAACATATGCACATGAAAAGAATTAGAGGGCTCTTAAGGTTTCCAGTTGGCTTGTCCTACATCACAAGAAGGCTCGATACCAACTTGTCACGCCCGAAATTCACACCGAATTTCTGCGGCTAATCTGTGCATTACATCCTCGTCCAGAATCACCGAGGTACACAAATCGACATTATTGATAATACAAAATCCTCGTCTTAGAAACAATATAAAAGAGTTACACAAATGTAGCGGAAAGGAAAAATAAAACTGACTTAAGCTAAACTTGACACGAGCGAAGCGGAACACCAACTCCACAGCTAAACCTTGACGAGAACAAGCCTACACCTCCTCGGAGACCTCGACCTCAACCTCCGCACTGAAGGGGGAAAAAGAAGCAAGGCCGAGTACAACCACAGTACTCAACAAGTCACACCGGAAAAGGGGACATGATGCAAGATAAATAACAAGGAAGGGTTAATGGCTCAATTTGCATAAACAAACATTTGCAGAATATAATAATAATATTTGAAGACAAGAAAGCAAGAGTAAATTTAAGCAAGATTAAATAAACACCGTCAACCGCTCAAACCACGTTGCAACAGCCCATCCATCCACCCGCACTAGGCATACTTCAACATTTCATTCGAATAAAATAAATGAGACTAATCAAGGTGAATCGGTCGATCGCCCGTAACCGTGGGCACGGCTATTTGAATAGTTTTTACTCGATCGAGGTGTACAATGTACCCACAAGGCACAATCCCACAACACGTTACCGTGCGCCGGTGCACCACCACGGTGCCCCGGAAAGGAATTGTGACAGGACCCTTCACATAACCCCCTCTAATCAATCGTACCACACCAAGGTTTCGCCCCCATTCCCATCGGGCAATGGGCAGCCCCCTCTAGTGCCGCGGTGAATCCGGAAGCTGATCAACCCTTAAAACCGGGGCCGACCCAACTCCATCACGCCCACCCTCTCTGGGATACGTCGACTAGAGACAGCTACGCTACAGACCCAGCCATTACCCATGCTGGCTTGTGGTATGCACGGCATTTCTTCCAGGGTTTCCCGAGAACCGGTCCTTAATCGTCATGAGCACGCTAACCAAAGTCCAACCATGTGCTCACGACCCACCTTTTTCATAAATCAATATTATTAGAGACATGCTCACAACTTAACATCATCTGAGGGTTAACTTCCGGTAATGAAACTTGATTAGTGTGATTCCCTTAAGTGAGCTAGTTGCGCTAAGCATGGCTAAGCAACCTTAAACTATCATCTAGTCACATTGAACCCCAAGTTATCAATGGTATAAGGCAAACAATCCTATGGTTGAGTACAATAGGTATAATCATCCCATAAAATGACATTCTAAAACTTATGCAGTATTCGAAAGAAAAAGAGATATTTACATAAAATAGGTACAATATGGTCAATGTAAGGTATGACTTGCCTTGCTCTGGAGACTGAGGAACCTCGGCGACTACTTCGAAGAGATCGGGCTCGCCGGAAAACTCGGAATCTACACGACAAACAAAGCACTCAACAAACACCCTAAAAAGTCTACTGAAACAGCACTGAAAAGTATTTTTAATGGATTCTTGACATTTTTCTGGATTTAATGAAATTTGAATGGACTAAAACGGAGTTCGGATTCAAAAGATATGAATTTAGAAGTTTAATTGTGATTTTTAAACTAAACGAAAAGATTAAATTATTTATTGCGCAATTAAGCCCCGGGTGACACAAGCATGGCGCAAGCGGTAGGGCTGACGTCGCGGCGCAAGCGGCCGACGCAAGCGACGCGGCGCGGTCCACGGTGGACCGAGTCCACGGCGGCGGCGGGAGAGCGGGCACGTGGCGCGCATCGGGGAGGGTGGCGGCGATCGGACGGCGACGGCCTTGCGCGCGAGGGACGGTCGGGATCCGCCCGATCCGAAGGATCGAACGGTGTGGATCACGGCTAGGGTTAGGGTTCGGGCGGCGACTGAGGGCGGACACGCGGCAGCCATCCGGCGTGCGGCGACCGGATCGAACGGCGACGGATCGATCGCGATCGGACGGTGCGGATCCGCCCGATCCGAAGGATCGGACAGCGCAGCGGGAGCGGCGCTAGGGTTAGGGTTTGGGCGGCGGCGGCTCGAGCTCGCCCGCCGGCCATGGCCGCGCGGCGGCCGGCCGGACTCCGGCGGCACCGGCGACGGCGGCGAAGGGTGCTACGGGCGCGGGGAACCACGGCGGAGGGCGGAACGATGCGCACGGGAGCGGTTCGGGAGGAGGCCCGAAAAACCGAAAAGGAAGAGGGCGGCGGTGCACTCACCGGCAACGAAGACGACGACGATGGCGACGGCGGGTTTTGGGGCTAGCGCACAGGGAACCAAAGGGGAAACGCGCGGCGGCGAAGGGGGAGTTTTATAGGGGTACAACGGGGCCGAAACAAACACGGAAACGGCGCGGATTCCTCGCCGTTGTTCACGGACTCGGAGAGAGAGGGGAAACAATCGGCAACGGATTCCGCGTGGGTAGGGTTTCCATCGGGCGCGGGGCTTGCGGGGATGGAAACGGCGTCGCGAGATTGAGCCCGGCACGGGGCCGACATGGCTCGGATTCAAACGGAAAGGAGCGGAAAGGCGGCGCGCATGGTGGACGGCGGCCTGGACCGACCGGCGGACGGGACGGAAGCCCGACAGCGGGCCCACCCGTCGCCGACTCGCGGCGAGGGACGCCACGCGGACTTGCGTGCGGCGCGGCGTTGCGGGCCTCGGCCCACGACCGAGGCGCGCGCGGTGAGGGACCGGGCCGACGTCCCAAGGAAAGAGCGGGAGTACTGTGCAGCCCGTACGGAAAAGAAAAAGAAAAAGGGAAAAAGGGATTTTTGGGGCTTAATTAATTCCTGATTTCTTATTTAATTGATTAAAAATACTTAGAGTGCTCTAAAAATTCCAGTAAAAATCCTGTTAGCGCATTTTGACATGAAGAATTCAAGAAAAATCCTACCATGTCATTTCCAATTATTAATTGCATTTTAATATTATAGGTTGACTCCAGGTTAATTTCAGAAATTCCGATTATTTCTAGGTAAATTATTTTAAATGAATTAGGGAAAAACCCAGGATGTGACAATGTGGATCTTCCCGATTGGGGTCCCTTCCGCCTTCATACTCGAAGGCCGGCTTCGACCGTTCCTTGATCGGCGCCAGTCGGCATCTGATGAAGTGCCGAGTGATTTGCTCTCCGCGAAGACCCTTTTGTTTCATCGCCAGGATCTTCGCAAGCAGCTTGTTGGCCTCGTCCCAATCTTGGGCTACTGGGACAGTGCTCCAAGTTGGGCTGGGGACAGGAGGAAGGCCGACGAAGGCTGGCAGGCTGGGTTCGAGGTTGCTAACGTAGAACCAGTCCGCATGCCATCCCTTATTGGAAGACTTTAAGGGAAGAGAAAAATACTCCTTGCGGAGAGATCCGCGGAGTTGGAAACCTGCCCCGCCAACGACGCATGGGTGGTCCTTGTTTGGATGTGGTTTGAGATAGAACATGCGGCGGAAGAGTTGGAAGTGGGGGAGGATGCCAAGGAAGGCTTCACATACATGAATGAAGAGAGCGATGTGAAGCATCGAGTTGGGGTTCAGATGGTAGAGTTGAAGCCCATAGTAATCCAGAAGCCCCCGGAAGAACTCGGAGGTGGGAAGGCTGAACCCGCAATAGAAGAAAGAAGTGAAAACGACGAGCTCACCGGTGTTCGGGGTTGGGAAGTCTTCCCCCGCCGCCGGGCGCCATCCCACGATCTCCTTTGGCGGAAGCACGCCGTGCTTCACCATCTCTTTGAGGGTGGATTCCCTCACATCCGAAGCGGCCCATTGGTCGAACGGAATCCTCTTTTCCTCCGCCATGAGAGTGGTGTTGATGGGAAGTGGATCCGGTCGGAAAAGGTCGGACTTTTTGACAAAGGAACATGGGAGATCCGTCGCGGAGGCTGGTTGTTGCAAAGAGCGAGTTCCTAGATGGATGGATTTGGGAGCGCGCGAGTCTAGGGTTCTCCGCAGTGAACCGGTGAACAGATCTGCGAAAAGGGGAATTTTTGGAAGATGAAGAGGCGGGGATGACCTCGTGCCTTTATAGAAAGATTTGAGGGTTGCGCTAGGTTTTCTAGTGATTGGGCCGAGCCCATAAGAAAACCTACGGCCCAGCTAAGGTGTGGCCCGACGCGTGTCCTTAGGGACTTAAGCAGATGAGCTTAAGCAGATTTGCCACTGGCAATATGCGCGTGTCCGAGTGCCCTGTACTTGTGAAAATCCTTCCATACCGCGGTTTGCTTGACTTCATGAGAAGCTGGCACGATGCAACTTGGAAGGTGACTGACAGTTATGTTTTTATAGCTGCCTTGATGACAAGGGCTGTTTGGTTTTTTGGCATTTGATCAAGTAATCTTATCAATGCTATTTATTTTTCTACCTTGGTGAAGATCTTTATAGATTGAGACCAGTATTATGGCATAAGCTATTTAATAACTTGGTCATATTTTTCATACGATTGAAAGAACTTGTTTTCCCATGAGGGTTGATTAAAATATTTGTTCCGAGATGACTCGGGCATATTCACTCGGATAAGCATGAGCTTACCGAGTGTTTTTCACCCATGAGGGTTGATTGAGTTATTTGTTTCGAGATGATTCGGGCAAATTCACTCGGATGAGTATGAACTTGCCGAGTAATGAGATTTCTATGATTGCTTTAGCATGAGCTAGGCATCTACATAAGAATGATCTTTTATAGTTCTTGACTATATGCTTAGCCTATTTTTGACTAACCACATAGTCGGGGGCTACACCAATTAGGTGCATCAGGAGATGCACCTAGATATTTATTTTTAAAGAATTTTTTAGATATTTTCCAGCCCTTCACAGTCTTTGGAGCCACTCGAGAAGATTCAGGCAGAGATGATGAAATCACTTGGTACCAAAAGCACTCGGTCAAAGAGATTTTTGGCTGAGTGCTGCTTTGGTTTGAAGCTGAGTTGTCTCGTCGACTGAAAAGGACTCGGGGGCTACTGTGGAGATTATGGGAATCGGGTATCTACATGGCAAGCTTATCCGACTGGAGGTAGGGATAGATTGCACTTGCTATATCTGTAAACCGAACATGACTTGGGTGTTACGATTGCCGATAGAGATAAGGCAATCGGCCTATAGTCACGGTTTGGTAAGATTGAGGAAATCAACTTAGAGTAAGATAGGGTTTCCGATCTGTAAGCCCTCCTCCCAAGACTATATATGGGGGGTAGGGGGCGTCCCTTGAGGGATATCTTAGACTAGATGAGATTCTAGATCAGAGATTCCGATAGGAGATCAACTTTTAGCCTTCATCTTTAGATCACGAGATCAATAAAGACACTCGGCGGATCAAATCCACCGAAACAGGAGTAGGGTATTACCTCACGAGAGGGCCTGAACCTGTCTAAACCTTCTTCTTCTCCTAACCCATTGTGCTTGGCGATCTCGACTGCGACCCCAGAAATCATATTGCCGAAACCAAGTTTCGACACCTTAGCACGGAGGAAGAAGATGTCCGACCTCACAAAAAGGAACAAGTATCCACACCGGTTGGGCTCTAGCGGCTACGATGGCCACGTAGAGAAGTGGCGAGCAACCGAAGAATAGTTTGCCGCCCAAGGAAAGCCCCTGCTTGTGGATGCACTAAAAGAAAGAAGCAAAAACTTGGTGTGGACACGCAGCATGGGACAGGTCACCGACGAGGGAGAGATCCTTTTCGAGGATCCGGATATAGAGCGTGTGACCACAAGTCTAAAAGACATTGCTGAAAAGGAGAAGACTGGGGAATTTATTGCTAAAAGGGAAAATGATCAGTTGACAGCTGCATTGGGCAACCCCGAACATTCTGGACGAGTAAGGGGTGTATCGTCAAAGACAAGTTGGAAAGAAGGGTTTCCTGGGGAAGCTGCAAGTTACAAGAAAAGGGATAGGTACAAACATAAACTTGAAGAAAAGATAGCAAAACAAGTTGAAGAGCATTTCTACTATCTTGTTGCACAGAATCGCTAAGCCTTTCCTAACTTCTTTCAGCAATCCCGAAGAACCCACAGTACAAATGCCCAGCAGCGTCGGGTCAGTTGACACCACACCCTATCCAGTAGATACCATAACTGGCCCGACGCCGTGCAGCCTCCTCGTGCCGATAGGAAGGGCCAGGAAGAGAAAGGAGGTGGGTATAGGACTTGCTATACCAGGGCGACAATTTCACAACACTCCAATCCCTGAGGATTATGCAAGGGTGCAGGTGGCCAAGGTGTATGCAGAGCATAACAGCTTAGAGCTAGACATTCCAGCACCTAAAGGGATAGAATTGCTTGGAGATGCGATGAATCAGTTCATTCTATGGCATCGACGAGATATCCTGCTGGTCGGTACATCGTCAACCGGTTCCTCAGATTGCTGCTGTGCCTGCACCGCCTTCTCCACCAGGGCCTGCTTCCCCACCTCGCTCCCCATCTCGGCCTGCTTCCCCACCTCGCTCCTCACCTCGGCCTACTTCCCCACCTCGCTCCCCACCTCGGCCTGCTTCCCCGCCAAGCACCCCTCCTAAGGATAAAGGTCCTGATTCGCCAATGCTGTCAGCCCCTGAAGTAATCGTAGAACATATTCACCAATCTCCTCCGACATCACAGTCAGCATTGGCGGTACCTCAAAGGCCCCTACTGAAAACAACAAGCCTTCCAAGTCCGAGCAAGTTTCAATCTCGTCAGATTATCCCAAAGATGATTCGATCAAGCTACGACAAGGAATTAATGGCCAAAGACGAGAGAAACTTAGTGTTCCTGGCTTTCAGGGCGAGGGGGCCGACCGACAAGCCGCAGGATCAACCGTCAAAGTTGTCGGAGTCAAAACAATCGGTGAAGAACCAAGCGAAGGACCTGCAAAATTGGACTTCGAACGAAGTGCCAACAAAGTATGAGTACGGCAAGCCATTCCTGCCCTGGCACGTCATGGAAGACATGCCCTGGGAAATCAGGCTAATACACGACTGGTACCTAAAGGCATCCAGATTGGGGCTCACCATGCTTACCATGAAGGTCCCGGATAATTCTTTCACGAGTGACCCAAATGGGATATTGGTCATCGATTTCAACGACCTTCACGCATTATTCAAGATGGAAAAAATGGATATAAATCTCGTTGCTGCGTTTTGCCTGTAAGTATCATACTAACTTAATATCATTAATAAATTCATTTGCAAACTAACTTGTGAATAATTAATTACTCGCTGCATTACTTAGGATGCAATACGCAGACGCGAAAAAGACCAATTATCCAGCTGCATACATTAACCCAACAAGGATATGCTGGACGGAACACGAGGTTCATGTTCGTGAAGATTCCGATGAGCTCAAAGGCAAAACAAATAAACAAAAAGCCGTGATCATCAAACAAATGCACAAGCACAAGATGATCGCGGTATCATTCTACTTGGGCAAGGCTATGTTGGAGCACAGAGACAAAAATGTCCTCATGGTCCCTTATGCGTTGCGGTACGTAATATTCGTCCGTAAAACCGATATTTTACTACGATATCACCTAAAATTAACATATCTCTTCTTTCGCAGTGATCACTACATACTATTTTTGGTATATCCGCGGGACCACGTGGCCGTAGTGCTTGATCCGGCACACTATAGCCTGGAAACATTCAAAGAGTTCCTCGTCATTTTAAATTTGTAAGTACTATCATTCACCTTTTTAATACATTTTTTCTGTTTTTACTATCGAATAAACAATTGATCAGTGAAACATGCAATTATTTTGTCTATAGAGCACACCATCATTATGTAAGAAACGGTGGACCGGTGAATGATCCACAAAAGAAGAAGCTTCTTGTGAGGACAAATTTTCGGTATTATATGCTCGCTATATGCCAAGATTTTATACTGTGTTTAATTTTAAATTACTGATGCACATAATAAATTTTATTCAACACAGTGTTATAAGCAACCACCGGGCACTAACCTTTGTGGCTGCTACGTGTGCGAGATGCTCAGAATCTACGGGAGATACTCTACTAAGTTAGAACAAGTAAGTTTAGAGAAAATATATTTTTCTACACGTTATCGATCTTGTATAATTTTCCTAATCGTATGTATGTGTACTATTATTCCTTAAACAGATCACGGAAGTTCCAGTTGTAGCAAACCGGTTTGACAATCGAACCATGCTTAACTTGGTTGCAGATCTTTGCCGCTTCATCCGTCGCGATGTCTGCAACCATTTGGGCGATTTCTACGATCCGGAGAGCGAGCTGGCAACGGATGATAAATTCAAACGACTTAGGGAGTGGAAAAAAGAGCACCGCCATTAATGAATGATTTGTAAATTGTTGTTAGACTTCTGTAATTTGCACGAGACGAAACTTGATATGTATATAAACATGCATGCATGATCTATTTACATACATTTATATCTTTTATGACGAAATAATATAATTAAATGTCTTGTTTTCTCATGCGAAAATATATATATATACATGCATCTTATCGATCGACCCATGCATTTATTATTAATGAGAGAGAGAGGAGAGGAGAGAGAGGACAGAGAGGAGAGGAGAGGATCAGAGAGAGGAGAGGAGAGGAGAAGAGAGAGAGAGGACAATAGCTAATGTACATAAAATAATGGGCGGACGGGACACCATCTTCCCGTGCGGTCGACTTAACGGACCCTACCGGAAGATAATCGATCTTCTCGTGCGGGCAGCTTAATCCGACCGCACGGGATAATAGATCTTCCCGTGCGGTTGTGCCGCCCGCACGCGAAAATGGTCTTTTTCCAGACCTTTCGCGCATGCGGGCAGGCCTTCCGCACGGGAAGATACCTTTTCGGCCCGCATGAAAAAATGGTTTCTCCAGTAGTGTTTGGTACCTGTCAATCATTTTGAATCCCGCTTTCATTGGCCTTGAAGTATGAAAGAAGGGTTTTTCTTTCTATTAAAAGATCACAAATCTGAGGGGTGATCAGTCCTCTTTCAATCCTTCATCTTCTTAGAGTAGCCACCGCGGGGGGTCCTCAGTCTGAATCCTCCACTAGCATTAGACCAACAGTCAGTCTAGCTTTCGCTCTTATCCAAGTTCCTTATTCTTTTAGGGCAAGGTTGGAGTAGTACGCAAATAAAATTTCTTTTGTTGCATGCGGACCCGCTTGTGAGACTGAAGAAATTGAAGCTAAATGACAATCTGAACCTACTTGCTTACATGATCTTTAAGAAACTGTGGACTTTTGCACCTTTCTGTCTAGCTTGAGTAATCTTTTAGTTCTCTCTCCTCAGCAAAGTGGATAGGAATGAGTCTTGCTTCCATTCCACTAGCCAAGAATAAGGAGAGTGACTTTCTCTTTTGAACCTCTTAAGCTAACTTGAAAAACAACAGTGGTACACCCCACTGAGATATAGGGACCGCCATGCTCGTCCACTTTCTTGATAAACAACTTGATGCGTTTTCTCTTCCTTGCCGCTGAGGCATATCAAAAAGATCTATTACTAAAAGGAGATTGGGATCATCCTATGGTTACCGGATGATGGGAATAACTAAGCAGAAATTTTGAAATGAGCACGAAATGTCTATAAATGAATTTTCTCATTATTCGTTATTTCTGGATCTTTTCATTGCATTCACTTACAACAAGAAACAACCACCAGCGTTTGGTGCAGCACTTGCATTTTGGTGCATTCTTCTTCCTTTCCTTGGTTTTTCGTTCAGTCATATTCCAAATAACTTATCTAATTACAACGTATTAACCGCTAATGCATCTTTTTTATCAAATCTCAGGGGCATGGTCTAATCATGAGGGTAGTATTTTATTATGGTGTTGGATCCCAAGTTTTTATGGATTCCTTTTTTGTTACCGGGGTCGACCCCAAAGCCATAATGTCTCAAAACGAAGAGGCTATAAAGAAACTTTGATTTTTTCCTTTGTCTCAAACTTCATGAAGAACTTCATTCTATCTCTCCAACAAAAAAATGGGGCTGCGCCGCAGTTGTACACCCCCTTCATTCGGAGAACCTTTGTTGGTTCTGAACTTCGTTCGCAAAGTAAGCGTCCTTTTAACGGGCCAGCCCTTTTTAATGCACCGCTCGACCCTGTTTTGAAAATGAGCTTTGCTCTTCTGGGCGCTGGGCGCTCCCATGGTTCGCGAGAAGGAAAAAGGACTAATCTTTTGTTACATATGGCACGAGATGAAAAAGAGAGAGCTTCGTCTATCGATGAACAGCAGATTGACGGAGCTCTTGGCATTGCTTTGTTTTTCTCTCCTTTCCTATCAGCGAGTTCTGATCCTTTTGTTCAAAATTTCTTCGTTCATACCGAACCACTTGCAGAATCAAATCATGTTCCATAAGATCCTATATCAGCTATACATCCTCCTTCCATTTATGCCGGAGACGTTGCCAGTGCTATGGGCTTTGGGTATGTAGATCAAAAATGATGAATGGGATTGTGGCACTCCACTCACTGCCAATGTGGAAGGATGCCACCAAAAAAAATGGAACGCTGCTTCGCTCTGCTGGATGCGTCGGATCCCATATCTTTACCCGATCATTCAAACATTTTGTGGGCGGCGCGCCTACTCTATTGTTGCGGAGCAATAGAAGCCTGCTCATGCTGCTTCGGCGGAGCTTTTTCGCCTTCTCTTTGCTCTGGACACGAGCGCTAATGGACACGGGGAGGGAGCAGGCAAAGGGTGTCATTCGTAATGGAAAGAAAGACACCACTACTTCGCCTCTTTGTTGGACCGTCGGCGTGAACACAGTGGTCTCTAACCAGGACCAGGAACCAATTCAAATTTGGATATTGACATGTTGGTTGTTTTTAACCGTAGGCATCTCGCCAGGAAGTTGGTGGGCTCATCATGAATTAGGTCGGGGTGGCTGGTAGTTTCGGGATCCCATAGAAAATGGTCTTTTATGCCTCGGGTATTAGCCACAGCTTGTATTCATTCAGTAATTCTACCCCTTCTTCATTCTTGGACCTCCCTCCTGAATATTTTTACTCTTCCTTGCTGTGTCTCTGGAACCTTTTCAATACGGTCCGAATTGCTAGCTCCTGTTCATAGTTTTGTTACAGACGATACATGAGGAAGATTTTTATGGCAGGTCTTCCTTCTAATTACAGGCATATCTATGACTCTTTTTTTACCAGATGAAGCAGGAGGCATCAGTCCGTACATATTTTAATGAATAAAAATGGTTGGAATTTTTGGAATGAAAATGGGTATATAAAAGACCAACGAAACGACGAGTGAGAAGGATAAGGGGGAGTAGTAGGAGGAGCTTTCATTGGAGGAGAGGTTTCATCGAGTGATGACGATAGATAGAATAGGACAAAGCATAAAAGGGAGAGCGCTTAGACATTTCACTTTGAGTACGGGGATGAGGGAATACCACCAGCAATGATGATCGTCTTCCTATTCCAATTCAATTGGTATTACCACTTCAAAAACCCTTGCACAAAGAGAAACTCCTTGAAAGGCCAAAACAACAGCAGAGTAGTAGGTCAAAAATAGAGAGAACTGAAACCGAAGATACTTGGGTTGGTAGAACTCTTCTACAGTACTCCATTAACAGAATCAAAGTACAGACCAATCGCCTTCCTTATTGTCCAAGATCATTACTGAAGTGTTGGCCAATAGACTAGTACCAGTGGTGGATAGGAGAGTAAGTCCCAGACAGCTAAGATGAAGTCCCGGGTAGTGTTGACACTGCACAAGAGGTGCGTAACAGGTGTAAGCAAAGAAGAGAGCATAACATTGTATTTCGAAAATGAGCATATGATATGGTGAGACAAGTTTCTCATTTTTGAGGTGAGAATCTAGCCAGCCCTCTATTCATGGGTGAGATATCGACTTTACAGCGTTACCATGTACCAAATCGTTCACTCGTCGGGCAAGGCAGCCAATCAATCCGCATATGGCCCCACCGACGTGATCTCACTTCGCAACCTGCACAGACCCGTATTATGTATTTTATGGCATAATCTTTATCTATGATGGACGTGTGGTTTACCATGGCCCACGCGACAATGTGCTTGATTTCCATGAGTTCATGGGTTTCATCAGGTGCGATAGGTTGGGATGACGCGGCTTCCTCTAACAAAGCTAAGGCAACGGTTGACTTTCCTCGGTTTCAGCCTAGGGGTGGAGCTGCATCCTTTCCAATAGCGATAGCGAAGCTTCCTATAGGAGTCGAAGGACGAAAGTCCGTTAGACCTCCA
This sequence comes from Oryza australiensis, assembly GCA_019925245.2. Lineage (NCBI taxonomy): Eukaryota > Viridiplantae > Streptophyta > Magnoliopsida > Poales > Poaceae > Oryza > Oryza australiensis. The sequence continues at coordinate 2,343,816 of JAIFGZ020000126.1, forward strand.
AGTCATAGCAGCCTCTTGGGGAAATTACGAGCACCGCCTTGCAAATGCACGAGATCCAAGAAATCCAAAAGACAAGCCAGATCTACTCAATTCATCAGCTAACCCTCTTCTGGAACTACCACCTAAACTCGGGTCTGCTTATTCGAAAAGTTAGTAAGCTGCTTCTTCTATTCCCTAGCTTGAGTGTATTAGTAGTAGCTCCGATTTCGATTCGAATGCAAACAAGGCACAATGCCCGCTTTTGTTAAGCATTACACTCTCAATGTCGATAGCTTGCTTTGGACTACTGAAACGACTATATTGAGGAGTTTCTGAAACGAGAATTCTCATAGATGATACAAAAAGCAATGTACTAAAAGCAGGAAAGTAGTTTTGATAAATTCCATACCATCCGTTAGGTGAAGTAGAGAAGAGGAAGGCCCTCGCCCATACAAGCGATGGAATAGAAAAGAAAAGCAGTGAAATAGCTCAGTTGGTTGAAAACAACATATGGGAGTGACACGAACTAACATTTTGAATTGAGAAAGCCGGTGGCCGGGGTGGTTTATGTTGTTATGATATCTCTCTTTAAAATCGAGATTGTGTGGGTGTTCAGTCTACCGCTCATGTTCGACACTAGAGAAGAGGAATCAACCAAAAACTCACGAAAGAGCCGCGACGGAAAAGCGTGAAACAATGTCAAGTCTCGGGTTTGATCGAGTGATGACGAGAGATAGAATGATACAAATCCTAAAGGGGAGAGCACTTAGCCAAGCATTTAGTAGTCGTTCGGCTGGGGAAGATTTTCAGTTTAAATGTATGTTTAAATCTCCTGGGAAAGCTCTAAAAGATAGAAAAAGATGGCTAAGTAGCGAAATTATCTAATGTATGGGTTTACTGCACGCAGATTGTAGTTTCCATTATGTGATTAATTTCGTGGATGAAGACAATGATTGCATTGGATTAGTCTCCGGTGAATCAAGTGGCAGCTGTTGCTCGCCTACAACCTCGTGGGAGGTTTGGGAGCAGTTTTCACACACAAAATGTCCAAAGGCTCCACCATTGGTTGATTCAGCATGTTCAAATCTGGGAAAAGCCTATTGAACCGTATGAAATTCCTCCAACGTCGAAGATCTATTGTGACATATTTGCAGAAGGATTTGGAAATCGAGTTCGAATTATCATGAAATTTACGGAAGGTGTCGGATGTCAATTTTGGTGTGTGATGCGGCCTCTAAAGGATGACACTGGAAAAACAACTTTTCATGTGATTTCAAACTATAAACTTTTTTGTCAGCGCAAATGTCTGTTGGATGCAAATTTCACGTTCTCACAATTTGATCATAGTGAGATCCTTTCAAGTCTCAACAAGATTATTATTAAGAATGTCACATACCCAGATCCTAGGGTTAAGTAAAATTCTGTCAAGACAAAACTAGGAGTAAAGATCTCCAAATTTTTGACACAAAAATTTTCATTTCTAACCTAGGTGAAGTATTCTAAACCTAATGCATGATTACAACTTTGAGAATAAAATAAATTTTTTCAAACTTAAACATTGACCCACTTATATCTGTGAGCATGCATATGCATAACACATCTTTTGATAAGTGACTCCTTTGTACATCTGGAATTTTGAAACCTCATCTCATTATAGGTTCATCTCCTCAGCCCAAGAAAATTTATTGAGAACCCTATAACCAAATTAGATGCATGTACATAGAGGGAACGCCTAAACAAAGAAAGGTTTCCCAAATTTTCTAAATTTATCCAAACAAGATAAAATCAGGGAAAAATTTCATGTAGGCACTAAAAGTTGTGAACAACCCGAATATAATTTTTTGAACAACTAAATGGTTAGGTTTGATGCCCCCAACAAATTAAACAAAACAGTAATATAATGGGCAAATTATCCTAATTGGCTAAAACCAAGTCTCACCCAAATGTGAATTAAAATGCACATAAAGTAATATAGGAAATAATTTATTCAAATTATAGGTTAAATACCATAATTAAATATAATTTTTTTAGAATTTTTCTTATCTGGTTGAACCTCTAAAAATTCAAACAAGAGGCAAAATACCCTAAATTTGTAGAATTTCTGTGAGCAAACCACAAGTGATTTTTGAGTGAAACTAAAGAAAATAGATTCAATGTTTGCTTCCCTAACCTCAGAAAAATTTTCATTAATTTATCTAACTCACACAATAAGTTACAAGGCTACAATAGTGAGACATGAGAAAATAATGTGAAATTTGCCTTCAAAATTCGAATGCACCAAGTTGCCTACCCATCCACCACTCACCATCATAGTTTGCAACGAGATGGACCCACTGTCAGCCCCACTGGTTTGATTCCATGCAGTACTTCTTCTCTCCACCGTTCGGGAATGCCGGGCGCGAGCTGACCGTAGGCAAGACCGCCGACGCGTGTCCGCGAGGTGTCAATGGCACACACTCCATCTCCAGCTCACAAAACCTTCCCGCCTCGATCGCCCATGCCACACTCCATCACCGAGCCGACCAACTCGAGGAAGAGAGCCCCAGCTTCCCATCTTCGTTGCTTCTTCGTCGTCGGACCCGAAGAAGACGACCGTCGCCGTCGCCGAGGAGCCTTGGTTTTTCCTCTCTCTCTAACGTTCCATAACCACCGCACAATGCCGAGCATTTCCGCTTTTGACATCATCTCCTTTCTTCCATTGTAGCTACTGGAATGCCCTCGTACTCTGTCACGAACTGGAGCACGCCCCAAGCGTCGCCGGTACACCATCGTCGCTGTTCCGGCCGATGTAGGCCGAGATAGGCCAAGCCACCACGCCGTCAGCATTGACCCGACCACCTTCTTCTTTCCCCTCAAAAACCTTGAGGAATGGCGCTCTGACGACGTAGATTGTCGGCGCCGTCCCAAAACTCCGGTCGCCGACGCCACTGCTGATTCCTCCGCATCCGATGAGACACAGTCAAATTCCTCGCACCAAAAGCATTCTTGAGGCATCGCCAGGTCATACCGCACCTCTTATTGGAAGGCCGAGGACCGAGTGGAGCTGCCACCATCACTCACCCTTTTTGCCATCGCCGCCGACCGAACTTCACGTCGCCGAAGTCACTCAAGCTTTGCCAGGCCGTTCGCACCCTCGGGTAAGCCCTCATGCCACTTGAGGATGTTTGTGCACGCACTCACTTGACACGAATCGGCATATAGTTTCGTTTGACACCACACTTGAACCTGTCGCGCTCGCGCCGCCGGCTCGACTCGGTCACCACAATGCTCAAGACCACAACCAATAGATTTGCAATGAGACACTCCACATTTTCTCTTTTGACCATGAATGCAGACGAGCCGCCAAACGCTACCGGAGCCGGCGTGGAGCTCGCTGTCGCAGGCTGCTCTGCCCTCTTCTCCCTCTCTGTCTCGCTGACAGCCGGGCCCCACCTTTCGGGTGCCAAAGCCCCTCTCTCAAACCGCCAGGCACTGACCGGTGGACCCCACGCGTAGGAAAGATTAAAAAACAGAAGGAGGTGTTTACAAAAGGGCTTTTTTGGATGGGACAAATTTATGTAGATTCCGTGGAAAATGAACTTTAGTATGGGAATATAAAACAAGGCCCTCACTGTACAAATTTTACCTTAAAAATTTAAATGAGGCAAACCATACATTCCTCAAATTCAAATTGTAAAATACCTAGAAAATTCAAATAAACTTCAATTTAAGCAAACCCAAATCCTATAGGCTCCTCATCTCACCTCCCTGAGTAGGAAAAATAAAAATGTATACATTCTTTGGTTCAAATGTTTGTAAAACTAATTTTCAGAAAATGATGCACTTTAGGTAAACCAATCTTTAGGGAATTATTTAAAATTCATTTTATCTCCTTTTTGAATGAACTTAAATTCTGTAGAATCACCCAAACATTTACTTTCATAATATAAAATAGAATTATATGTTTTCTGTATAGTAGAGCCCCTTAAATATTTAAATAAGGAATAAGTAACCTAGTGCACACCCCAACTTGTAAAATTGGTAGAAAATTCATTTCAAATCCTTTTTGAGTGAACCAAGCCCATATAAACCCAGCAACTAATGCATTCCCATTAGGTGAAATAATATGGTCACTCATATACCAAATAATGACAGTAAACACCACAAAGAAAACATATGAGCTGGTAATAGTAGCTAAAGTACTATATATATGTATGTATAGGTATATATATATAAATGCACATTAGCTCCAAATAAATCAAAATGAAACTTGTTAGACCAGGGAAACCCTAAGAACCATCCCTAAGCACCAAAACTAGGCACACTTAGCTCATATAGCAATATCTAGGTTGGTATGTTGAAACTATAACATGGAACACCACTAGTCGCAAAGAATGAGGTAAAATGGTAAAAGATCTAAACTTGTGGAATTAAAATGGAAAAGAATAGCAAATATAATTAGTTTACTCAACTAAATCAAGAATTAACAAGTTCTGGACCCAAAACCCCTAGGGCCACATCTACAGAATACTATAGGCCTAAAGCACGTTATAGGTTTGTAAAATACCTAATAAATTTATTATAGCTCTAAAAATTGTGAAACAAATTGCATTAGTCCTAGGAAACACTTTTCTTCACCCTTGAAAAGTCAAAATTAATATAAATCAAATTATAGAAATATTTTAGAACCATACCTATTTAAATGCTACCCTACACCGATAAAACTTCTAAAATCCATAAATCCCAAATAGAGTAAGATAAAATAGAAATCCTTTCGCCTAAATACATTTTAGATCAGTACCTACTCAATGTACAAGAATCATGCATTTTAGAGCATTTTGGATTTTTGCCTATTTTCGGTGTTTAATTGCATATCGTGCATTTTATTTAGATAATTGCATAAACGGAGGAGGAGTGGATTAGGAGCTAACATTTCTCCAGATTAAGGCAAGTTCTTCACCTCCTTCCTTTGAACACATTGAATCCCATGTTTTGAGGGATGAAATTATTTGTTTGCAAAGTTGCATGTGAACATAGACTGAATCGGTATTTTAAAACTTGGTAATGGTAGTTATGACCTATTTGCTGCATTCTCCATCTTGATAAATTGTACTCCTTGCTGATTGTACCCCTAAAAGTGAATAGAGTACATTCTCTGTGCTCAAATGGGTTTAAATATGCTTTATGCAATACTTGCTTTGCCCTGCCTAGAAATAATACAAATGCTTATTCCATCTTAAAGTAAAATATGATTTGATATGAAATCCCTTGCTGAAATGGGTAAAATATGATAAGTATTTGCGAACTAAAATGTGTGAAAATGAGATTTTGATGTGGGCAGCAAGTGGCATGCAATTGATGTATTTGTATACCAATAAGGGGAGTGTTTGCCCGAGTACGTAAGGACCGAACTTGTGTCACCAACTTAAAGTTTATCGTACAACCACATGTGCTAGTATGAGATAGCCTAAGCTGAATAATCTACTTAGCACCTCTCCTTACATTATGGTAGGCGCGGTGAGTATGGGTTCGAATAACCCAGAGGAACTTTCTATTTACCTCGATGGGTAGTGTAGGCGACTAAGTCTGTCCAATACAACGATATCGTGCTACATGGGTGGGTTCCTATCGCGTCCGCCACCATGTCGTTAAGTTTAAGGCATGGGCCCACCACTTAACGGTTCTAGGTCACATTCTAGTGTGACCTACGATGGAGGAAACACGTATCGTGCTGGTGCAAGGCTAGGAACTGAGTAGTGTAAAGACTTCGTTATGAACTCTAGGCCACATTCAACATGAAGAATGTGGTAGTGCGTCACGAGCACAAAACAAACTAGAGTGTTCATATCATGTGGGTAAAGCTATACAAACTCTGCAGTGTTAATAAAACTAATCGATTAGCCGTTCTCATGGTCAAGAGTGCTTTGGTGAAGTGTCATGAGTATAGACTCAAATGTTTCAAAAATGTGAACATATGTTTTCTAACAAAATGCGTTGAGTTGTGTGAAGGTGGTGATATATTGTGACTTGTTGTCATGGAGGATGGCAAGGTATTAATTATGATGGAACCATAATTAAATTGATGATGAAGCTTAAAACTTATATTTGTTAATTGAAGCATCAACTCCTTTGTAAACAAATTGCGAAATAAAATTTGCTTTAAGCCGAAAATGAACTACACAAATAGCTTTCCTTTGTGATATAGCCTTCATGTATGTAGGGTTGATTGTGCGCTTGCCAGTACATTAACCTGTTTAATGTAGTGACTCTTGCCACTGGAATATCCATTTTGTTTGCAGGTCTTAGACTTAGTCTTTTGAGTGATGCGTGTAATCGACTATTTCCTCTAGGTTTGAACTTAACGGGGTAAAGCCCTAGTCAGTGTGCTTGTGGGTGGGTAATCAAGCCTCCGCTGTTCGCTGTCCTCTAATTTATTTATATTATATTTATATTCATTTGGCCAGTTGGCCTATGTAATTATATATGTGTTGTAATACTTTAAATTACTTTCATCTTACATGTATTCGCTATGTATATCCATGCTTGTGATGAAAGTGTGAATCTAGTGCACATCCTGGGAACTAGATTCACATGAGTAAGAGTTAAGGTTATTTGATATATTATAGATCTTTAGCCATTTTGTCAAGTTTCCTAAATGTGTAACACATCTGGTCGCCGCCTTCGAGTGGTTTGACGGGCACATTGTTTACACCCAAAATTGGCACCTAGGAATTAAAATAGGAAAAGTTGCCAATATTTGGAAGTTCGCCGGTTTCCTTCGGGAAGGCGCCGATCGCCATGTATAAGCCGCCGACGGGCCTTAGGGTCGGTCCGACCCGGCTTGTGGCCGGTCGACCGGCAGGGTCCGAAACCTAGCTGAATTTGTCGGTACTCGGGTTTTCTTCCTCCATACGGTATGTCTCGGGTTTTCAAAGGTGTCTACCCCAAATTGGATGTGGAGAAGGGCCTGTGGAAGGTAAGACCAACCCTATTTAAGGGCCAAGGCCGGTTCAATTGGCAACAATCAACATATACACAACCAAAACCAATCTAGTTTCTAGTTTTAGCTAATTGAATCGTTCTTTTACTTTTTTCTACATTAGTTTGTCCATCTTTGTCGGTTTGCACCGTAAACCGTCCGCCGCCGCTGCGAGAGTGTGATATATCTTTGTAAGTTTGTCTTGAAAACTTTCCATTCGCCTACGAGACGAGTGTTTATCTATCCTCCGTGCAGTTGCAGTAGCATTGTTAGGCAAATCGTCCGGATAAGGCACTTCAAGAACGTACTCCTTACGCTCTTGCTTGAGAACAATTCTCAAGTTACGATACCAATCCATAAAGTTTGTTCCGTTTAATTTTTCTTTTTCGAGAATAGATCGCAAATTAAAAGCACTGGGTGTAGTATTAGCCGCCATTTATTCTATAACAGAAAAAGTAAAGTTTAGCACAATGTTTATGCTATGTCTATTGTTAAACAATTTAACATTAGACTCCCATTACGTATTTTACACTTTCCCTCTAGGTTACGTATTGGGTCAAGATTCACATGTTAATTAATTTTCTAGTGAGCTTTGGCATCACTGCTAGAAAATTAGTAACATCGGTAATCAACTCCTTGCTAATCACATCCCTATGTGACTCTTGTTATTGGTGTGGCATCTCCATGCCCCGACGCTAACCTATGCCCCAAGGCCCAAAACTGTTTTGATAGCCTTGTTAAGTAAACCAAATGCTCCTGCTGTATATATCCGACATATACCCCCTCGTGTTATGATAGAGAATGGCACTCTACTTTGGCAGACCCACCATTGACGAGCATAACGGTGACGGGTGCAACATTTGGAAGGGCATCATTACCACTTAATTTTGTGAGGGATGCTATCCTATCAAACAAACGTATAACATATATGAAAGCAGGTAGAATAGCATATAATGAAATAGTATGGCCCCCTTCACATGGGGATCTCCATCTCCATGCCGGTGTAGAGGATCTCCATCTTCATCACCGTTCTTCCGAGTGTCGAATGCTTGATTTCTTCAAACTAAGCTACTACTATAGAAGCTCTAATTGAAGATTACATCGACTCGTAGGTCGTGAAAGAATATTACAAGCATTGCATGTAAGAAAGAATATTACAGGGATTGCACATGTGAAAGAATATTAGACACATCACATGCATCTCATACATACAATAGGGCCATACCATCTCAAAACATTCTCTGCAAAAACAAGTTAGGCGTAGAAACATTTTCTACCTATCGCAGAGAAATGACATCGAGACAACCTATAAGAGGGTACGCACACGGCGGTCCCGCTAAATTCATAGATCCAATCTATGAAATCGCTTACGGAAACCATATCGGCATAATCATATTATGCTGTCCCGATACACTATCAAGGGAGATGGTTTGCGTAGGCGTGAGGCAGCAAACAAAGTCGGACTATGAGATAGCTTCGGTATAATCACATTATACCGTTCCGATACACTATCAAGGAACGCTATCTCGAACCCGACTCAAACCGAGTTCTATGGATATTGCTTCAACGTAATCACATTACGTCGTTCCGATACACTATCAAGGACCGCAATTACCATTAACTCTCTTCTAAAGATCCCATAAAACCGATTGATCTAATCAACCCGTGTGCAAAACTTGTTCCAGATCCAATCTAAAACCCGAACTAAGAAAGATTAGCTCTGATACCAATGAAGGGTTACGCGGAGTCTACGCTAGCCGAAAACAAAAACTTTTCTACCGCGCAAACCAGGAACGCTTGCAAGTAAGGGCCGATAAATCGTTACCGATTGGAGTATGCAGCGAAAACAGCCAATCAGGGCTATCCGATCTGGAACTGTGCTGGCCGATGACAGCCAATTCCCGCAAGCCAACAGCCGATCCCTGGGGACAGCCGATTCACCAATCAGCCGATTCGCCGATGTCGCAGCCGATCCGAGTCGTCCGACCGCGCTCTCGTCGCCAATCTGCCGCAGTCGCCTCACTCTAATTGCAGCCGATCCGAAGCCAATCAATAGCGCGCAACGTAGCAGCGCCTCTGCCGGTATCCACAGGTCCGGGGACAGAACGCCGAACACCCGTGTGCTAGCACATGATGCAAGGCTAGGGTTTGGCTCGAAAGTGGAGAGGGTTTCCATGGAGATTGATCTCACCGACTTCTAAAGCCGCGTGTGGTCAGATTGATTTCGATCGATCAGCATCTCTCCACCCCTCGCCCCTTTATATAGAGTTGGCCTACTAGGACTAGTGGCCGATCAGGACTCTATTTTAAATCGGATCTCATCCGTGTCTCATAGAGTTGGTCGCCCATACGTTGTAAGCCCATAGGACTATCCGATCGGATCCCTATCCGATCGAGCCGTATCCGAGTCCAACTCGAATGTCTGTTCTTATCCCCTTAAGCGTGCGACCCTGTAGGTTCAGGTATACTCGGTTTTGGCTATAGTCTAACTTAGCCGCTGCGAGAGTGTGATATATCTTTGTAAGTTTGTCTTGAAAACTTTCCGTTCGCCTACGAGACGGGGGTTTATCTATCCTTTTGTCTAAATCAGCTTTGCTAGCCGGTTTAATCTATAAAATACATCTTGCTTTAGTTATTTGCTGGATCAAGGTGGTTGGCGACTCCATATCACCGCAAGGCATTTAGGTGAATCGATCATGTTCGTGCCTTTGCCAAAAAAGGTGCCAACACGATTTTTGGCGACTCTGTTGGGGAAGTCCGCTCAATGCCATCTCAATTTCAATGCCGCCATGACAAAGCAAGTTGCGCAAGAGGTGAGCCCATCTAACATCGTCCACATCTCGCTGGATGATCTAGATGGAGAGACACGCAAGATAATGGAGGAGCAGATCAAGGCGATCTTGCAGGAGGTTTCAGACAAATCGTGTACCAAAACCCGCCAAGGTGTCATCCTCAAGCCTGGGAGCCTGCTCAAGTTCATCCACGATGAGGTAAGCACTGATGACCTGGCTCTTCCTATCCAAAGGCTCGTAGCAAGTACGGTGGATGAGTCCGTCACCGCCGCTGTCAATAATAAGATTGAATCCGCTATGAAGTCTTGCTTTAATAGGATGTTTAATGCGCATATGGGTGCTAATTCCGGCTCTCCCAAGGCCGATTTACCGTTTACCTTTGTTGCGAGCACTAGCCAAGCCCCTGTACATCACATATTTAGCAAAACCGACGGGGCAATCGCGCAACAACACGAGGGAGTGAGTTCTGCGCCTTCTGTCAGTCTGACCGGCCCTATGGCCGGTCTGACTGGCGCATCCAACATCGGTCAGACCGGTCCACGGGCTGGTCCGACTTTTCCCCACCTCGGTCAGACTGGCCTATGGGTCGGTCCGACCGCCCCATTCACCGGTCTGACCGGCTGGTTAGACCGGGCCCTTGGCCGGTCAGACCGACGCTCTGGTGCCGGTGCAGGAAGTAGATCCGATCACGGGTAATTCGGTTTTTTAACATGTTCCTGCAGACGCCTCCCTGTAGCTACTGTTTATATCTAACCTAGCGGGTAAAATCGATGCTTTTGTTCCTATCTTACGTTTGAAAAAAGAAGCCGATTTTACTTTGGGAGCAGTGGGATTGAAGAAATATTTATCTACCCCACCCGTGGTGCGAGCGCCTAAAGCCGGAATTCCGTTTTGGTTATATATTGCTGCCGAACACAAAGTTATTGGAGCCGTTTTGACGTAGGAGGAAGATGGCAAAGAATATATAATCACATATTTGAGTCGTCGTCTTTTAGATGCCGAAACGAGGTATGTTTTTATAGAGAGACTTTGTCTTTGTTTATACTATGCTTGTACCAAGTTGCATCATTACTTGTTATCTAGTACATGCATAGTTGCTTGACAGGCCAATGTCGTTAAGCATATGTTGCAAAGGCCAATTCTAAGTGGGAGAATTGGCAAGTGGGCGTAAACATTGATTGAGTATGATTTGGCTTATGAGCCGTTGAAATCTATGGAAGGCCAAATTATAGTAGACTTTATAGTAGACCATAATGTAGATGTTGCTTATGAAGATGAGGTTTGCTTGCTTAGTGTTACACCTTGGAAGATTTATTTTGATGGCTCTTCGTGTAAGGAGGGTCAAGGTATAGGTGTAGTTTTGATTTCGCCCAATGGTCAATGTTTTGAGACATCGGTTCGTTAGGAGTATTATTGTACAAATAATCAAGCCGAATACAATGCCTTGCTATTCGGTTTACAAGTGATGGAGATCGTTGGAGCTACACACGTAGAAGCATTTGGTGACTCATAATTGGTGGTATAACAAGTTGCTGGAGATTACAAGTGTTTTGATGGGTCGCTAAACAGGTATCTTGATCAATGTTTGGATATTATTGCCAATTTTGATGATTTTGCCATTAAGCATATTGCTATGAGTGAAAATTCTAGAGCAAATGACTTGGCTCAACAAGTATCTGGTTATAGTGTCAAAAGAGGGATATTTTTCATATTAGAAAAATCGGTGCTTGATTACAATTCTTTGAGCGAAATTGGAAGAGATACATATCGCAGGTGGTCTGACTGGCACACTTCTGCTGGTCTGACCGTGGATGGCCGGCGGTCTGACCGGAGCTCTGTGGCCGGTCTGACCGTGGGTGGTCATCGGTCTGACCGGTGCTACTTGGTCGGTCAGACTGGGCTCATAGAGGATGCTGGGGGCATGATTTCACTGATGCAGAGACCGAATTGAGTTTAAATTCGGATGTTTGTGCCCTGGAAACAGAAGAGGACTGGAGAATACCTTTGATCCAATATTTAAAGGATCCCAGCCTTAAGGTTGATCGAAAGATTCGGCGGCAATCGTTTAAGTATACTTTGTTTGATGGAGAATTGTATCACCGAAATATAGATGGGGTATTGTTGAAGTGCCTAGATAGTGATCAATCTAAAGTGGCTATGGGAGAGGTACATGAGGGTATTTGTGGAACACATCAATCGGCCCATAAAATGAATGGGTTGCTCAGGAGAGCAGGATTCTATTGGCCGAAAATGATTGATGATTGCTTCAAATATTATAGAGGATGCGAAGCCTGTCAACGGTTCGGCAATATTCAATTGGCACCGACTGCGGTGTTGAACCCTATTATTAAACCATGGCCGTTTCGGGATTGGGCTTTGGATTTTATTGGTCAAATTTATCCTTCGTCGTCGGAAGGGCATCGGTTCGTGCTAGCTGTGACGGATTACTTCACCAAGTGGGCCGAAGCCGTGCCGCTCAAGAATATGACTCATACGGAGGTAATTGATTTTATTTTGAAGCATATCATACATAGATTCGGCATTGCTCAAACATTGACTACGGACGAAGGAGCTTCTTTCATGTCCAAAGAGGTAAATAATCTTGTCGAATCTTATGGTACCAAGTTGTTGAGTTCTTCTCCTTACTACGCTCAGGCTAATGGACAAGTCGAGTCTAGTAATAAAACTTTGTTAAAGTTGGTTAAAAATAAGATCGAAGAACATCTCAAGAGGTGGCATGAGGTGCTTTCTGAAGCATTATGGGCACATCGAATATCTAAACATGGTGCTACCAAGGTAATCCCTTTTGAGCTAGTTTATGGACAAGAAGCCGTTTTGCCGGTTGAGGTGAATCTTGGCTCTCTTCGATTTATAAAGCAAGACGATTTGTCGGCTGAAGACTACAAGTTAATGATGGGAGATAATCTTGACAAAGTGGTCGACAAGCGTTTAAAGGCTTTGGAAGAAATAGAAAAAGAGAAGAAGAGGGTGGCCAAATCGTACAACAAAAGGGTGAAGGCGAAGACATTCCAAGTGGGAGATTTGGTGTGGAAGACAATTTTGCCTTTGGGTTCTCGATCTAAGGAATTCGGTAAGTGGTCGCCAAGTTGGGAGGGACCTTATCGGATACACGGAATCGTTCGCGGGAATGCGTCTTTTCTGGAAACACTTCAAGGAGAACAATTTCAGCGAGCTATTAATGGTAAATACCTAAAAAAATACTTCCCAAGTGTTTGACAAGATGCTTAGGAGGTCCTATGGCCAGTAATTAGATTATCGCCCTAAGATAAACATATTCCATGCTTTTAGATTCACGATGTTCATCATAAAAGGCAGAGGGGCATGTGTTTACACCAAAAATTGGAACCAAGGAATTAAAATAGGGTAAGTTGCCAATATTTGGAAGTTCGCCGGTTTCCTTTGGGAAGGCTGGTCTGACCGCCATGTATAGGCCGGTCAGACCGGGCCTTAGGGTCGGTCCGACCGGCGGCATGTGGCCGGTCTGACCGTCAGAGTCCGAAACCTAGCTGAATTTGTCAGTACTCGGGTTTCCTTCCTCCATACGGTATGTCTCGGGTTTTCAAAGGTGTCTACCCTGAATTGGACGCGGAGAAGGGCCTGTGGAAGGCAAGACCAACCCCTATTTAAGGGTCAAGGCCGGTTCAATTGGCAACAATCAACACATACACAACCAAAACCAATCTAGTTTCTAGTTTTTAGCCAATTGAATCGTTCTTTTACTATTTTTACATTGGTTTGTCCATCTTTGTCGGTTTGCTCCGTAAACCGTCTGCCGCCGCTGCGAGAGTGCGACATATCTTTGTAAGTTTGTCTTGAAAACTTTCCGTTTGCCTACGAGACGGGTGTTTATCTATCTTTTGTCTAAATCGGCTTTGCTAGCCGGTTTAATCTATAAAACCCATCTTGCTTTAGTTATTTGCTAGATCAAGGCGGTTGGCGACTCCATATCACCGCAAGGCATTTAGGTGAATCGATCGTGTTTGTGCCTTTGCCAAAAAAGGTGCCAACACACATCTCAGGCTGAAGTTGACTTGCAGGCTAAAGGCCCAGCAATGTCTTACATATCCTTCTCTCGAGGCTCCGGACGTCTTGTTATACTTGTTAGATGACTTGAAATGTTTCACCTTATCTTGCAAATATAATAGGTGGACTTGGGGTACTCCGACAAAGAATCCTCTATTAACAAAAACACTAGACATTTAGGAGTCATTGGTGACAGATCAACCATGGCTTGACTCAATGTTGGACATTGCAAAATTTGCAATTTGTTTTGCTAATATTCGATGACCGGGCCGCCAAGCCTCAAGGAGTTATATCCTTCGAGGAAGAGACATGATCTCCAATAGCCAATTGCCTCGGGGACTCCATTTTGAATTCAATGGTAGAGAAGGCTTTAATAAGAATATGACAGACCAATAAAAACCTTCTGTCGACTAGAGTTTGATTTCGATTTATCCACACTTCCATGACTTTTAGATGAAAGCTAACTGCTTGCTGGCTGGAAGCTGTATAAGCGGTAACGTCCACGTACGCTCCGTGAGAAGGTGGACGGAAATGGCCTTGTTGTACCTCACTCCCGTCTTCAATGGGGTCTGCTCTTTTCTTGGGAGAGTATGCCAATATGATCGTAATGAGGTGTGGGGCTTTGCATCGACATTCGTTGGGCTTTCCCTCGTGTCCCGGCCTTTTGTGCAATAAACCCCTCCGGCCGAAGACTAGTGATAGGTGGTCCCGCGGAGCTTTCGGGAAGGGTAGCCTAGTGTGTAAGCACAGCAATGAACCGCGGCGAACCCTCGACGACCCTTCTAAGATAAGGGGGATCCTTAGTAGTGGTGACCCTTTGACTCTTCCACCGACTTATATATGTACCAAATGCTCATACGGGAAAGTGAACTCCTAGGTCCGGAACCGGGGGTGGGATAAAATCCTTTCTTTCTCATCCACTCGGGGGTGTGACACACACTGCGCGGATTAGAGATGACGGTTACAAGAATGGCGGGGAAGTGAAGAGTACCCAATGACATTCAGGGATGAATGTAGACCCATCGGGCAGGGATAATCATTCTGGTCCTGGGAGAGGTGGCGACATTAGTCTGAGTTGGGGGAAGCCAGCCAATTGAGTCACGAAACGACCGCAGGAGGCGCACCTAAGCCCGGCTTCTCGGAGCTGCTATTACGAAATATGGCTTCCTTAATATCAAAATTTCAACAAGGGGCGGCGCTCGCCTTCATAGAAGGGCGACCGGGCCTATATTAGATGTTTGTTTTTTTATAGAATAGAAAGATTAGGTAAAGGGGGAAAGGATATAGGAAAGAGGGATGATGCCTACAAAAATCAATTGATTCGTCAACACTATTCACTTAGGATGCCCCAGGAAAAAAACAACAGTTGAGACTGATAGGCATGGGCTTGCGGGTGTAGGCAGTTTAAAATTCAAGAACTTCGTACAGAGCATCTCGGAGGAATATAAACAATGTGAATGGAAAAAGAAGAGAGATTTTATCCATGTCTTACTGATAAAAATAAGATCTTTGTGACCGTGACAGATGCTAGGGGGAATAAAAAGACGGGGGCCTCCGCAAGTTGTTTTGGGTAAATAAAAGCGCGGTCTTGTCTTTCTCGATATGCTGCTGAAGCAACTGCGGAACATGTTGGGCGATCCGCCAGAAATATGGGTTTAAAGTCAGTTGTCATGAAAGTGAAAGGATCTACTTATTTCCAGAAAAAGAAGAAAGTGATCTTGAGCTGGGGAGAAGGTTTTTGAGGTGAAAGAGTAAGAGATCAATCTCCTATTATGTACATCCACGATGTGACCCAACTTCCACATAATGTCCCTCAACTCCTCCCTCTATCGGGATCGTGATTTCCTCTTTTTTCCATTAATGCGCTCTTACTCTTTTCGTAAGGAAGCCATCCGCTTTCGAGCATTGAATCGTTGCTGCTTTTGCTATTGGTCTACAAATCGCTTTGACCCATGTCCCGAAAACTCATTGAATGGGCTTATGAAAGGTGAGATAGATAAAAATGAAGTTGGAATGGAAAGGGATGGCAGGAACAAGGTAGGGCTTCGGCTCTTCTTTATCGGTAGTCTTTCTTGCTATAGGTAATGTCTTGACTTCATTGATGGTTACAGAACCGCGCCAGTTTCACAGCCCCTTTCGAACGATATGTAGTAGCTCATCCTAATTGAAGTATTTCATTCTGGTGAGCATTCCTTTCTTTTCGGCGGCATCCTTCCGTATTGGCGGCGAGTGGAAGAGTTGGGTTCGACTCCCTTTATACGCGATGTGGTGAAAAAGACTGGTTCAATGAAATATGCCATGCATGCATTAAGATTTAAAACGTGTCGTCTACTTCCAGGAATTATTTGGAACATAGAACTTTCTCTAATCCAACGCCGCATTCTCCGAAGATTGAGGAACAAGAGGAGATCCATTAAAAGAAATCTTTCTCAGAGAGAAAATCTAAACAGTAACATCAAATCACAAACTACACGAAAGATGACCCTTTATTATGGGGATTTACCCATAAGGGAGATGCACAGAAGAAGAGAACGAACTTCATATATCCCTTTTTTACTCAATCAAGAAACAAGATCGGACGTGATTCCGGTTCGTCTCCATTTTTGTGACACTCTTCCTCAAGCAAGGCAGCCGAGAAGTCATCGAAGGATTTGTTTGAATAATGGACTTGTAACCATTACTCATTTGAAAGTTTCCCACGGTGATCTAATATCTTTTCAAGAAAATGACGTGAGAACCCGCGGTGAAGAAATAAGGAGATGTTTCTTATCGACATATCAGTTGGAAAAATCATAGGCAAATTACTACCGGTCAGAATCTGGAGAAAAATAGAAACAGAATGGTTCCGCTTACTCACAACTCAGAGGGGATGCCACTTACTACTCAAATCCTGGTTTTTGCAAGAGTTGCGTTCTTATATGCAAGAAGAAGACTTAGAAAGAACAAAGAAGTTTGGATCTACAAAAGTATGCTTAGGCAGTTTCTTCGCTAAGCACAACAGAATGAAGAGGAATTTGTTTCATTTCAAATACTTCTTCTTATTGAAAAGAAGGAAGGAGGAAGAGGAATTGATAAGAACAATAGGGAAGCGGAATGGAAAAGAAGGAAGGAGGAAGAGGAAAACCGAAAAAGAGCAATAAGTCCTTTTTGTTTACAAGTCTTCTTTATATAGAAATTCGACCTATTGCTCCGGATCCCTGTTTACTAGGAAGATAAGAATCAAAAGGATAGAACTACCTACTCATTATTCGGAGGTGAATCATAGAACACTAAAAGCTGTGGTATCTTATGTAGGTCACATCCCTCACGACATAAGATTGAAAGATCCAAACCTTCCTCTTCGGAGCGGAAACGGACGTGGCCAAAACATATAAAAAAGATCGCCTAGTCGCTCATAGGGACATATCTATCCAGATAGAGGATAGTCTAGATCAATTTATTGAAAAATCTCTCTCTATATAGATAGGTATCTCTGTGGATAGAGATCCCTATAAATCGAAATATATGGAAAAGTGCACTTTTTGACTACTACTACTATTTCTTAGACTTTTCAAGGAAACATCATTTTTTCGATTTTGACTGAATTGGTCAGAGCGTAGACGAGCGAGCAAAGCCCAGGAAAGAGGTCAGATCATCATAGAGCAGTGACTATAAGTATAAGACTGCTGGCCTGAGAGAAGGCAGTCTCTCTCAGGAAACATGGCCCAATTTCTCTTCTTTCTTTTCTCTTTCCCTCTACCATAATGCATTAACAAAAAGGATAAGGCCTATATATAGAAATAGAGTAATTCCAATGATTGAAGCTACTATAACCTTCCCAACCAGGATGAGGCATAAGCTTACCCTGATTACACCTCTAAATTTATAATTTTGATATTCACTACAAAAAAATAGTGGGTTACTTCAAGGTTCCCTAGGTCCTACCGGAGCTTCTTGTTTATTTTACTCAAAAGATATGGTGAACTTGTATACTTCATTTTATCTTTGCTTCTTGATTATAAAGTGTAATAGTGCTTTTAACACTAACCATACAGTGAGGCCTTTTCTTTATGAAAGTTGGCTAGTGAACCTAAGAGTCCGTTCTTTCAAGCATCAAGTTTTTTCTTCTAATTTCTACTATTTCTTCCAGGATCAAAAATATTTTACTTGGTTGAGGATGGTAGACTTTTTTTCGCCACAAGTGGAAACTTAGTCCTTGGTAAGACACAAGGGGGGAAGGAAGATCTTCACTCATTCATTAAGTGCCTGCGGTGAGACGCGACCCACAACAAACGAAGGGGGTGGAGGGACACGGAACAAGGAACAATTGTCTTGAATGCTATGCTGGGATCAGTAGCTTCCAATGAAAACAAAATGAGTCGGGCAGGAAGAGGAAGATCAGGCTGGGAAATCAGGGTTCGAACCCGTGACTTCTGGCATGACAGACCAGCACTCTAACCAACTGAGCTATTTCCCCCTTTCGTAACCACTGTCGATTCAACAGTCACCTACTGATTACCTTTGTAACTATACCAAAGTAGCTGTACAACAGAATGCCCTTCGCCTTTAGTACTTTTATTTTCTTTTGACGACGTATAAAGAAATGGCTCGCTCACTTAGACTCGGGGCTCGCGCTCTATCAACTATCGCTAGTTGGTGCTACGCGCGACTTCATTGACAAAAGCGAACAAGATAGCGCTAGCGCCCACTGAGAACTTTCGTTTGTTCGCCTTCTAAAAGGCCTAATGAC
Source organism: Oryza australiensis (assembly GCA_019925245.2). NCBI lineage: Eukaryota > Viridiplantae > Streptophyta > Magnoliopsida > Poales > Poaceae > Oryza > Oryza australiensis. The sequence goes on from JAIFGZ020000126.1 coordinate 2,362,318, forward strand.
CTGCCGATGAAAAGCCAGTTACAACAAAAATAATAAGATGTAGTGAAAAAGTACCAAAACAATTGAAGCCTACATCCCACTACGTCTGGGTTCCCCCTTCCTATGAACCTTGAGGCAGAGGTCTTACCTTCAGTCAATAGGTAGGGTCAACTATACCAAAGTGGAAGGGGCACTATCTAAGCTATTAGTGGGTTGGTTTGAACTATTGATTTACTGAATCGAGTGAAGATGTGTTGCGTAACTTGAGACTATAGGTCGCCAAGGCATATAAGTACAAGTGGTCGCCCTAACGGTCACTCTCAAACTCACTACTTGAGTGATGAAAGTCACATAGCTTCTTTAATAGGGCTTGCCAAAGAACCCCTCTGGTGCCCTGGGAAGAGGAAGAAGGAGATAGAGCAAAGGTCTCCTCTTTCTGTCCGCTCTTCTCGGCATGTAGAGATCCGATTGAGCTTATAGTTTAACGGTGATATTGTTGGTTCGAGCCCTACGAAGCCCATCTGAGCTGCTTAATCAATGACTCCGGTAGTCACTTGAACCACTCTCTCGGATAGCCCACAGCCTCTCTTCTAGATGCGAAAGAAGATTCGATCAATGTACAAGGTTTGCCTTCTTGTGAGAAGTGAATTGTGTTCTTAGTACAAAAGGAGTCTTTGAGAAGGTTCAGCGAGTCTGAAGAGAGAGAGGATCAGTAGAGTACTCTGGCAGCTGTTTGGCGGTCAGCTTTGGGATTTGCCTGATCGACCCCTACCAGTGTATTAATCTACAAAAATTAAGATTGACATTTGTATGTACAATTTACCGGATCTATCCTCTTCTACTAACTTTACAAAATGGAAGGGAAAATGTGTTGACCAAAGATGTCAACTACTAGGCATAGTCAATTGCAAATCGGCCGGTTGGTTTGCTTCTCTCCAAGTATGGGAGATTTTCCAATCTTCGAAAACTGCTCGTACTTTCTTGATCTTATGAAGAAGGGGCTTTCCTTAGCTGTGGACTTTGGGATCTTGAGTGTAGACCATCAATGTCTTACGTTAGGGAATCCGAATCAATCCAAATCCTCTGACACTCCTTTTCAGCTCCTATTTGAATACATGTTCAGATGCAAAAGAGCTCGACTTCGAGTATGGTCTTGTTCTTAACTACTTGAGAGCCCTTTGTCGTCTCTTGCTAAACCTCCACAAGCCTTCCCATGCTCGCTAATTGAACCGTCCGTCTTCGTCTTAATCCATTCGTTTCTTGGTGGTCAACACACAATAGAATATGTTTCTTTTTGATCGGATTGAGACAAAAGTCCCATTTGGCTAGGATGTTCGCCGATTCTTCCTCTTCTTTCTCTCATCAAACTAGAGATACTAGCTTCTAATCTGCATATTTTTGCAAATCCTTTCCATTTGGATTTTTTAAAACATTATCTTACCTCTAGAATTCCACTATATATAACGTTGACGTTTCGCCAAAATGTGCCAGAGCGAGTAAAAGGCAAGCCTACCCACGGTGTTAACTTGCCATCCCCAACAAATATGCTAGCAGCCCATTCGGGTTCCGCATGGAAACAAGAAGCTCTTCTTTATTTTTGTTTTTTTCCCAAGATAAGCTCATTTTCCAGAGCCAAGCCTATTATAATAGTTCAACTGCCATATTCGGATGGAGTCCAAATGATTGCATCTTGGGTTGGGCTGAAGGATGGCCCAATTCCTTAGCTTCCATGCATTAATCATATCCGGGGATGTGGGAATAGGGAGATGCCATCCATCTACACAACACGATAGCTTAAGCAAAGAATAGGGAGAGCTAAGCTAGAATACAAAAAGAATATCGCGTAGGCCTACCATAGACTAGTCTAAAGAAATCTTTTCTTTCTCTGGGAGAGAAAGAAAGCTTGCGGTGCTTTGGATGTTAAGTTTTTTTAGGATACTAAGCACCTATATATATATTGTTTTAGACTCCTCTGTACAAGTGTACAAGAGCTATTATACTCGATAAAAGGAAGTTTATGAATAAGTAAGTCTTTCTTTTTTGAATAGCCGATGGGAGAACTTACTTTTCCGGCTATCCTACGAACAATGCCGTCCGCTTTTCTTTTTTTAGTTTCCATGGATCTCTCCGATGAAGTAGCGAAGAATGAAATGCTATTCACGAAAGCAAGCTTACGGTGCTTTGGATGTTAATGTTTTTGTAGGATACTAAGCACCTATATATATATATTGTTTTAGACTCCTCTGTACAAGCGTATAAGAGCTATTATACTCGATAAAAGGAAGTTTATGAATAAGTAAGTCTTTCTTTTTTGAATAGCCGATGGGAGAACTTACTTTTCCGGCTATCGTATGAACAATGTCGTCCGCTTTTCTTTTTTTAGTTTCCATGGATCTCTCCGATGATGTAGCGGAAGAATGAAATGCTATTCACGAAAGAGCATTGCTATCTGATTCCTACAGAAGAGATAGGGGAAGCTAACTTTTGTCAAATGGGGCTAGAAAGCATAGAACCCCGTCTTAAATCAACCGGTGAATCCAGAATCAAAGTGAGGAGAACATGATATGTTATGAGAAGATTGACGTGGGAATAGATTGCATTTCAAAAAGAATCTATACACTCAATAAGCCAGAACTGAAATATTCAACTGCAAAAAGAACTGGTATGGTGTGAGAAGAGGCCTATTCTCAATAATGAACAAGATGATGCAACTCTAGTTGCTGGAGGCAGAGGACGTGGACACGGCATGAATAGATCCAGGGGGAGGACGCGAATAAAAAAGGCTATGAGGATCATAAAAATTGAGGTGGAGGGAGATTGTATAACTAAGGATCGAGTAGAGGAAGACGTCAGTCTTTCAGTTTTAGATGATCATTAACGAAAAAGATGTACATTTGAATGAAAAAAGAGGGCTTGTCCTAACTGACACTCTACTATACTATAATTGGACAATAGCAGCTAGACGGAATGGACAATAGCATGGCTATCCTTAACTAACCGCTAAGTTGCTCGAGACATCAACAGAAGTAAATAAAAGAGATACACAACCCCTTAACTATAATTTACAAAGTAATACACAAGCTCGCAGGCCAGTGAAATGGGGCATACACCGGTATCGGCAGATCAACAAATTCAAACTAGCTTTTGAATCATCAAGAAAATAAATAAGTATCCCATAGCTTTGAATGAATAAGATTGTAGAGATCTGGCTAGCGGGATGAGGCATATACTATTCAGGATTAGGCAGAGCAAGGCATTCCAATCTTGATTCCAGATCAACACAAATTATAGATATACGAGAATTTCCGGATCAATACATTCTTCCTATTAAGATATTGAATTCGGTCTTGGTCAGGGGGGAACGATGATCGATTCCGCTGGACGCAAATGTGTCGTCAAAACTCTCCCTTTCTTTAGCAATATACAAGAGCAGGGCTTGCCTATAATCGGGGTTGGCTACTAAGTAGTTTACCAATTAATAGAACCTCTTGCTTGGGTACGATTCATGCCGACTTCCACCGAATTTCGCAGAGCATGGTCAATATGCTATCCTTCTTCCTTCTTTTCCTATTGTTTCCTCAATCAAACCAACCCTTCTCTTCTCCACAGGCACTCAATCCCTATTTGAGACAGCAAGACTTACCTATTATTTATTTGCACTTCCCGATATCAAGAGGTTCTTACTTACCTTTGACCAGTAAGACACGAATGCTTCATCAAGGGATGTGATGACCCATCAGGATCTTACGAAAAGTGGATCATCCCTATACTTAAATCAGCCCTATGCTATACTCGAGAGTAGGTGGAAACATTAACGTATCTATCTTTTCGCTCCCTCCCGCCTATCCCTATGGATTTGAATCCGAAGCAAGGGCGCCACTTCGCATATAGAGCGACGAGCCGATTCAAGGTTACATGTCCACACCAACCGATCGTATCGGAAAATAGGGCATATTTGTTTGAGTCAGGAGACCCCTGGGGGTCTAGTTTTAAGGTGAGTAGGCCTATTGAGATGCACATAACTACCTTTTTTCATCTTATCACCCCACCTAGCGACTTTGCAAGCATTACAGGCTAGGCACCTAACAACAGTTATTCCTCCAACAGGTTATTCTGCGTTACACTAAACCTTCAAGCCTTCTACCAGCAGATGAATACTTAATCTATCCCCTCTGTGCACGGAAAGGGAAAGCTACTCTTCACTTCAAGAGTATATGCCGAAAATCCTATGTTTGGAGTGACCATGAACACACTGCTTAAGACCCTTCTTTTGTGAGACAGTTGTGATTTCGCTTTCATGTTTTGGATTAAGCTTTATCACTCTATCTATGCCTCATTCTTTTTCTTGGAGGACCTTCGCACAACACACACGCGGCGCTAAGCTTCCCGTGGCAACTGAACTAGGATTTGAAGCCAGGATGAGCGGATCTACCGCTCCAGTCCTTTCCTATTTTATACTAATATATGTAAGTTCCTTGCGTTTAGAATTAGAACGTGAGGCATAGTAATGGCGCATGTGCGATATTCTATTGATCCGTTTAGGCCGCTTTAGGAAAGCATCAAGCAGAATGGAAAAAATGTCTTCGCTGCTATCTTATCTCGCTAAAATGGACAAAATCTTCTCTTCTTCTCTATGTCACTAATCACAGTTGGAGAGACCCATGAGACTTTCTTTTCTCCTGGCAGGCTCTAGTGCTACGGCAATGCTTATGGCTGCAATCCAAACAGCAATGGTCCTCGCAGATTTAGTGCACCCAATCCATTAGGGGTTCCTCATAGTGAGATTCCTCTAGTCAAGTCTAAGGATTGAGTATGAGGGATTTCATCCAGTCCATTGCGGAATGTATGGTCACAGAATAGACTCATCCCCCGGCTTATAGTATGCAGCATGGAAGGCCTTGGATTCACACGTCTGGTGCTACCCCATCTTCTCCGCATCAAAGAGTAAAGTATGCTGTTGACGTGGTAAAAAACCGACTTTCTTTGTCACTAAACCTGTAGCATTCCCGTATATTGAAGCCTCTGAAGAAGCTATTGAGACTTCCTTCCAGTCACTCAAAATTTGAAATGCTAATTCTATTTCTCGAAATTTGAAATTCTAATTCTATTATCGAGGGCGGAGCTATGCCCAAAGATGTCTGAAGCTTCGAAGATGGTAGCAAGATTTACGCCGAATGCCCATATCGAAAGGCAAGGGATTGGGCAAGAACTAGCAAGGAATATTCGCCCGGTGGAACTCCCTTCGCTGATGAGAGATTATGGATAAGAGTTCATAAAAGGCGCTAGCCGTTTCAAGGTCGAAGGGAAAGGAAAGAGCTGGGTTTCTAACAAACACTGAAATGTTTCCTTTTTTTGTTTTTCGGTTTGATTTTGATAGTAAATTGTTTGTATTCATCGCATTGATTTGAAAAGTTTGAACTTTGTGCCGAGCTATGTGCCTATGGCTGACCTAGCTGACCTTTATGAAGATCGATTCATCTGGGTCCATCACAATACATTGCGTACCGTGCATTTTTCCTCTTCCTTCCATACTGTGCACAAGGCCTTTGGCTACTAAATTTCTTGGATTTTACTGTGATCCGGAAACTCTTATTTCAAATGATGAAAACATATAAAGTACCACCATGTGATTGATGCATGGAAGGCTTTCTTATAAAACACAATGAAAAAACCAGAAATGAACAACTGGGCTGTCAACATGTCAAGTTTTGCTATGGTAATAGACCATATAGTAATGATCGCTTAGCATGTTACCAGAGATCAAATTAGATTTCTTTATCAAATACTCATATCGTTCCTTTTTGCATACCTATGTTATAGCCGGATTAATACCAAATCTACCGTAGAACGTGTTCATGAGGATCTTATAGACATATGCGATAGCAACGTCACAACTTTTCTTAGCTTCTTGTCTGCAGGTCAGACACAAAGCTTTCGAAAGGACTACTCATCTTCTCAAACAAGTAACCCCTGAGTGGTATAATCTCATAGCCCAAATCGCGGGCATACTTCATTAATGATCATTAATGAAGTAGTAGTGAGGCGTCGGTACGTCAGCTATGGATATAGACTAGGCTAAGGCATGGACTTCATCTCTTTACTTAACCAAGGAAACTTGGAAATAACGCATCTATAGCCGAACGGATGCAACAATAGAGTGAAGAGTATCAATAATATGCTGGTGACTACAAGATTGATAGCCAGTCTTTCACTTCCGCTTTCTCCCTAGTGAGATCTTTTGACCGGGTTGAAAGTGAGCTTCCTCCTTTTAGTAAGCTTTTCCCTTGCTCTAATGTCCCTTTCGCTTTCTACACCAAGCTATACACTAATCCCAGTGCGAGCTCATTAGCCTAACAGGAATTTGCAGAAATTCCAACCAGCGATACCTGATACTTGAAACTCGATCTATTTCACCGTACTTCTACTAAAGCTAATCCTAATATTGCAATGAAGCTAAGAATGAGTCAGTTGTGCTACAGCTTCCATTCTCACATTCAGCTTGAAGAGCCATATTGAAAAACTATAAAGAGCATCTAGCACTGCTTGGATTACCCTCCCTCCTATCATTCTCATAAGGATTGGCTTCCGCTTACTTTAGGTCTTTGACTTCCTATCGGGGATAGACAACTCAGATTACATGCTTTAGATTGAAGCTACTGCTCCTCTTTCTTTCATTAGTGCACCTCTTATTCTTTATCCCATCCACCATAGAATACTCTCTTCCAGTCCTTTGATCATATAGCCATCCATCTTTCATCAAAGAAATTGTTCTGTATGGGTTGCAAATACACATATCAGAAGAGCCACCCAGAAAGCACTTGCAAAATCATGAACATAAGAATTTCAGGTTTAGCATGTTCCCAGAAAGAAGATACTTTTTTTCCATTCGAGAAACAAGGAGCACGACTGAAGTGGCCATACATACAAATCCATTTACGGATCTATATGCTTCGATTGGAACTGGAAGTTCCAGAACTGGCGACTGGTATACCACCATAATGAAATTGCCTTTTCTTTTTGATATTTAGATAGGATTTCTGTTGGCTTCATCGAGGGGCTTGCGTAGTTTGTTACGTCAACTCCAAGAGGATAAGTTGCATTAGAATCGAGAAAGTTTTGTTCATAATTGCATAAAAGGAGTAAAAATAGTGGCTGCGGCGCGTCAAGGGTCAACCTTGATATCGAATAACCTTTCGAGCCTTCCCCAATAGATCTCTATCCTCCTTTGAAACCAATAGAAGTTCACCGACCATGCTCGTTAAACATAACCAAAGGTAGGATCGAGAGGAGAAGAATAGGAGTCTTGCTAGTATCATAACCGGGAGAATGAAACCATTATATTAGTGGAAAGAAGTCCGAATGGGAAGGATATGACCCCGGACGGAGTGGACCAAGCAACACAAGATCGAAATCCTAAGTTGCAAACCTCTCAAGAATATATATCTCGGGTCCCAGTTAGGGAATCCCCAAAGACCATGTCGTCTCGCATGCCTTTCGTAGAGGTGTTAAACAAAAGCTATATCTTTTCTTCTTTTCTTGTAACAAATAGAGTTATCTAAAGCTTTAAAGTAAGCAACCGAGCTATCTATTCCAACGTATTGGTCCAACTCCGCTTTTCTATATTACTACTTACCGGGGAAAGAAAGAGATAAGAGCTCGTAGTTCGACAAGACAAGATATCCCTCTAAAAGCTTCTTCAATAGATGTGGATGAAATTCATCTGCACACTGATAATTCACCAAAAACAATAGTTTCGGTTGTCCTAGTTTACCTGTCGCCTCTAGATTTTGTATCCATTCCGTGATCTGGCTTGTCGATTATCAGCTATCGGGTTTTCCATGATTGTATATTCAAATATAGAATTCAGTGGGAATTAAAACCATAAACTAAGGTCGTCTGTTGTCTATTTACGAGTTTGGATGTGAATTACTAAGAGGTTTACTCATATCTTCATTCATAGGCTCACTTACGAACAGGATTGATGATGGATAAGTGAACTAGGATGGCAGTTTTATCCCGGTAGGTATGTTTTACAATAGGTATCATGAAGCAAGAAAAGGAAACATGTATATAATGTTCTAACATGCCACTATTTATGACGAGTTTCTAATGGATCTAAGAAAGAAAAAATGCAAATGCGGTTCCCTTCTAGAACAGCTATTTTTAGCAATTGAAAGTTGGGGAAATAGCTCAGTTCGAGGGAAGATGTCATGACAAACGTAATAGTTTGATGACTATGCTCATAAAACTCTTCAAGCCAAGCGTCCCTTTGGTAACCTGGTAAACCACGTTAGTGGCTAAATCCGGGGGTTGAACGACCTGGATTATTCTTAGCACTTCGCACTTCAGAAAATCGTATAAAAATGTGTGGTGGAGAATGTGCTAACACGCAACGGCTTTCGTGCTAGTTGCTCAAAAAATCGTATAAAAATCAAGCAATCAAAAGGTTCGCGGGCGGTGGGGCGTGGGACTGTAAATCCTCTTTCATTCGCTGGGCCCGGGCCCTTTGGACTCTAAATCCAAACAGAGTGAGTGGTTCGATTCCACTTTAGAACGAGAGCGAGACTGAACGAAAGAAAATGCAAGTGAAACGAGACGAGAATCAAAGATTTTTCAGTGCACTTGTCCCGCTAAAATCAGATCTGGAAAAGTGTTCGGTGCATCCTAATCTTCACCGCGAAACCTTTCTATTCTAAGACGGCTAAGTCGACGGCGACACAACAGTCACGAAGAGCTAGAGGCTAAGAAAGAAGGTAATGATGCTTTGGCATATGTATACAAAATACTTATGAACTCACTTCACTCTACGGTAGATTCGGAATCAATCCTCAATGTACTATGACTGAGATCTGCAATGATGATCGATTATTTCATCTCAAAAGATTACCTTGTTTTATTAATTATAGTTATCTAGATAAGGACGCTAACATAACCACATACAAAATCAATATCGAAAATGAACAAAGAGTCCCTTGTTAGACATTTTCGAATGAGTTAGGATGTATATTGGCTCCTCTCCTTTCATCCTTAATTAGCATATAGTTGATATGTACAAGGAACTAGTCACCTATCCACTTTCTTGATTCTTTAGGATAGTGCTATGGGAGAAGGTAGTACCTCTTAGCCGGGCAAAGTGCAACCCGATGTGCCCATCTCATTTATTCACTGTCTACTATTACTCTTGTTCATAGTACAGTACTTCAAGTTTCCTCACTCTGATTGATTGTAGATCAAGAATGCTCTGACTAAAGTTCCACGATGAGGCGAGGGTTGCCTATTTGACTGGAAGACCAAAGGAAAGCGGAAAAACAATAATCAAGGGAAGAATCTATATACTACTCTCAGTAATATGCAAGCCCAATATTGAGTAGTAGTAGTTGTTTTTTCACTCTAGATCGCTTTGATCGGCTCACTGCTATCGCTTGCTCCTTACGCTCAAAATAGAGGGCTCTCTCAGCTCCAGCATCTATTAGAAGCCAGCGAACCCGTCTTGTTCTTACGCCGACAATGTCAGCTTTCTATTTAATAATAGAAGAGGTGGATTGGATAGTTTATATCATGCAGAAATGTGTCTATCTCTCGATCAAATAGTAATCGATTGTAAGAAAGAAGTTACGGTAGTTTTAGCTTAGGGCGTACTTCCTATTAAGAACCTGGAGTTCGCCTTGTAGATTTAGCAGAGGGGGTGAGAAATGACTCTTGCGAATTGTAGAAGCAATAGCATGTACAAAGTTAGGTTGATCAACCTAAAAGAAAAGATAAAGCGGGTTTTTCGTCTATAGAGAAGTGACTACGCTAGAGATGCTTATTAAAGGTTTGCTTGGTGGCTTCCTTGCTTGACAGGCTTTCCTTGTTGATTGGTTTGGTCTGCTAGTTCCGGAAATCACTTCCTCTAAGTCTTAAATAGCAGAACCTACTCTTTCGAAAAGAATGTAGCATACCTAAGAAATGATTTATCTAACGTCCGTTGTGAAATAAGGAAATGCGCAGACGCTTCTTCTACTCTTCTCTTATTCGCATTTCGCTTACTATTGAAAGAAAAGCTCCATCCCTTCTTTCCTTTCTTAAATGGATGGGAGCTGCTTGAATCAGCTCTGGGACTGATCTTCTTATGTTCCTCTAGTCTTAACCGGATGACTAAGAGCTATTTTTTCACCTATTTTCAATAAACGTTGTTGTCTCCGCGAGTGTAACATAGTCAAGAGAGGAACCAAAAGTCTTCTTTATTGAGTAGGATCGGATGATCCAATCGTTAGCATTGGGTTAATAAATGTTGAGGACGAATAAGGTGTCGGAGTGAAGAAGCCACAAAAGCACCTACCAGGAACTTTATAAAAAGGACCGAGAACAACATTAGGTCTGATTCCGACTCCCTCGAAAAGATTAAACCTGGGTTATGTAGGCATCTATCCGTTCAAAAGTAGCGGAAGATCAATCCCAAACGGTAAAAGAATCCAACACTAGAACTTTTAATCTTATGCGCAAGAAGTTCAATGAGTGCTAGTCCCGATACTCCGATTGAACCTCTTATGCTCTAGCATGGGCTGCTCGCTGACTACATCAGTACATGCTTTATCATAAATAGGATGAACGTATCAAGTCCTAGAGTCTCACTCTTGGCATTGGCTCGAGTTATGGAGGCTCTCTCTAGATTTTATTTTCATGCTTGGTCCTTTCTTTCAATCGACTAAAACTGTTAGAAAGCACATCCATATAAGCCTTCCCTTGCAGTAAGTCGTTCTGCCTATCTCCTATTGGGTATTATTGGGAATCCAACAAGATGTGCCTTCTCCCAACGCCACTGTTGTATGTACCATCTGCCTGTCGGCCTAGCCAGCCAATGGCTTCTCCACAGGACCTACAGGTACCTCAGAAGTCCAGTACTACTACTACTGCTGGACAGCCTAGTTCTTCTACACCACTAGCTATAGCTCCTAATGATCCATCATCAATCAGTTCTACTTCAGTTCCATCAGCCAAGCCAAAGCTGCCATTTCCAGAACGGTTTGAGAAGTCAAGTGAAGACAAGAAGTTTGCTAAGTTTCTGGAGATATGCGGATTACCATCCCCATCCTTGATGTTGTCTTACATGTTCCGATGTATGCAAAGTTCTTTAAGGAGCTGCTCACAAAGAAGCGAAACATTAACGAGCTAGAAGTGGTTACTCTTACTAAGGATTGCAGTGCAGTCATTCAAAATAAGAGACCTCCCAAGTTAGATGACCTAGGCAGTTTCTATTTTCCATGCTTGATAGGATCGAAAAGTTTTTGTGCTTTATGTGATCTTGGCTCTAGTGTGAGTGTGATTCTCCTCTCTGTCTGTGAGGCACTACCTTTGGGTGATGTACGGCCGACTACCATGACTCTCCAGCTTGCTGCTCGCACTTATCGCCATCAGGCATGCATTTGGTTGATGTCCCTGTGATAGTTGGTAACTTCGCATTTCCAGTTGATTTTGTTGTCTTGGAGATGGAGGATAAGAGCGAGCCTATTATATTTGGAGAGACCCTTTCTAGCTACTGCAGGGGCAGTCATCGATGTGAAAGATGCTAAGCTCATGGTTCAATTTTTTGAGGAGAAAGTATCATTTGACATGAGGCATCCAACTCACCTTCCTCACTGTCTAGACCTATGTTTCACCATTGATGTGATTGATGAGTGTGTTACTGAGACATATTTTAGTTCAGAGGATGTGTCAGCATTGGAGGATGAGAAGTCTATTCTTTATAATGAGCATACTTCTATTGATCTTTCTCCTGTAGCTCTAATTGATTCTTCTCAGGGGGCTTCTCTTACTTATGATCTTATACCATCTTCAGTTCCTAAGGTAGATCTTCTACCTCTTCCTGAGCATTTGAGATAAGAGTCTCTTAGAAAACCACTTCTATAAGCATGCATGCTGACATAGGTGTAGCGGTAATCGCCGAAGTTTGATTGCAGTGTGTTAAGGGGTCAGTCAACCAATTGTTAAGGGTAAGGCTAAGGCTAAGATCACTTTTTCATTAAGAATGCTCCTAAGAGATCGGCATCATACTAAGGACAGTGCCAAGCAAGGTCAGAAGGGATTTGAATTCCACACGCCTACGAAGTATTTAGTTAGTGGAAATTAAGGGTTGTACAATACAGACGATGGTATGATATCACTCCTACTTCATTCTCTACTTCAGTTTGGTCTAAAATCATAAGGAAAGCCCAGCGAGGAAAGACAGATAGAAAGCAAGAATGCCATGTAAAGCCATGCCTGAGTTTTAGCCTTTCAGGTGATAGAAGGGCCATCCACTTCAAGTCTCGCCCTCCCTTTTAGGCATTATTTACGAGGCGTGGAATTGGCAAAAGAAAAACTACAATTTGGTAATAAAATCTACATGGTTAGAATTGCCATAACGACTATATTGAGGAGTTTCGAAACGAGAATTCTCATAGATGATACGAAAAGCAATGTACTAAAAGCAGGAAAGTAGCAGTTACGGGAAAGTGAGAAAGTAAAGAGAGACACGTTTGTTAACAAAGCGGAACCAAAGACTTCTGCCTACAGCCAAACAAAACTTGCAACTATATTCAATAATGTCTAAAATGCTAGTAAACAAAACCGCTCCAGATGGGCTTCCTACCGGCAGATGTTATATGTTCCCGCTATCTAACGTGTACGGCCCCCATAGATAGATGATGCCAAAAAACCGGACTTACTACAAGAGCTTATGTTCCTTCCACCTCGTTCTTGATGTAATTGCACCTTCTGTGTGCCTTTCCTCCGCTGGTCAAAAAGTGGAGAGATTGCGTCAACGTGGATTTTGAGGTTAGTGATACAGATGGATAGTAGAGGTGGGTATGTGAAATAATTAAGTTCTCAATGTCGAGCTCATGCAATTGGGCTTAGCTAGGGCCTATATGCAACAGAAGTCAAAATACTCAAATTTATTTTACGTACCAGATTCAGACAATAGTGGTACTGCTAAGTGCATTTCTCTCCTCCACGCATCTAGGAAGAAAAAGTTCATACCATAAGACCCACCTCACAAAGACTATTATCCCAATACCAATATTCAAATCATCTTAAAGAAACGACTGCAATCTGCTCACTCGTATATCATAACATCAGAACATCTTCTCTATGAGTATGAGTATGAGTATGACAATCTCCGAAGCTTCTTTCTAGATGATATTTCTATATTCTAATTTAGAGAGGATATAGCAATATGGATATCAGCAATGGAGGGAATCTCTTTAGGAGACCACGATTAGGGTCCCAGCAATCCCCTACTATTCGGGGCGGTCTCCCATCATCCTCTTCCGCAGGTTGATGAAAGAATAGTGCTGGCTCTTCTGCCTTGACAGAAGTTAAAAGATAAAATCCATTATATGCTATATCTCATTCACTGAGTAGTGCAATAAGCAACTATTCGTTGACACCAACTCACTTATACTTGAAGACAGGAACATAGTAAAGTCAGCTAATCCATTGACACATTGTCTATTCTAAGACAAGAAAAAGAGTAACTGAAGAATAGTACTCTTTCTATTATTCATTTCCTATGATCTTTCTTCATTCACTTCATTGAAAAGATATTGTGCATTTACCGAATTTCCTGTCATGGATAGTCTAGTGAAGCTAGCTTACTAATGCCAAGAACTACTACTCACCAAAACCTATCCTTACTAATACACGGCTATATGATATTCTTATTATTCTATTTCTATATTTACTCATATTCTAGTTTCGTAAAGCTATACTTTAGAGAAGGAAAGAGAAATTCTAGGACCACTTGCCCATAAGAATAAGACCGAACTTAACTACCTGTAACTGTCCCAACTGCCCATGTGTACTAACCCCCCGAAATCACTTTCCCTACTTCTACGTTGAAATGAAAATGCTCGCCTCCAATCCGCTTAGTTAGACCAGACTCTCAGACATATGATTGTTGAGTTAGCCAAGTGAGGGGTTCGTTCAGCCCGTCAATAAAGCTATTCTCGGTATAGACATAGATAAGAAGAGCTCCAATTAGCGGCAGGCGCAATAAGGAAGGTAATCGATTGACGAGACCCACCGGAACTTCAACTTTCTATCTTCTATACATTACCTGCCAGGAAACATGTAAGTTCGTGTCCCGCGGATTAGCGAGGTTATTAACATTAGTAAGATTATTGTAAACATAATGTATATCATAGATGAGATGATGTGTACCAGTGAGTATTGAAGCCACACTAAGAATTTGCACTTGTTTATTCTTGGCTTGTGCTTTCAAAATGATGTTGCCGTGAAGTTTTCGCAACATCCTCGAAATTTTATCAAATTTGCTTATTTTGCATTTTTCTCCAAACTACCATATGGAGTCTAGATGCCTGCATATAGTGGAACGCATTGAGTGGTAATGAGTAGATATATAATTTATCCTGTTACAAAAACCAAGAACATGTTATTTTTGACATAGCAGGATTTTTTTTCAAAACATTGTACTTTGTAAATCATCAGTACAATTTATCATATTATGACGAACAATGCTCTTAAAAGTTGGACTTATTCATGTCCAAACGATATGTTTTCGTTAAAGAGGGAAAATATTATTTTCCTTATCCATGGACGATTTGAAGTGTAAATCTTACTTTAGCTCATCACATGTGCAACTGTAGAAGTGTGCTAGTCAATTCCGGTTCGTACACTACATGGAGTTAATATTAAGCAAATATCTCCAGCTTTGATTGGATTTGTGACAACATCAGAACCTCTAGTGTGTTGGCACTCAAAAAAGAGAAAAATAACGGAATAAAATACATTTTACACCCAGGAGACGACTATACTAATAAGGCAACTTATTAAACGTAAGTAGGTTAATCCACCAACTCAAATAAATGAAATGAATGACTTACAAGTCAATCTATAATTAGTTTATAAATAGTTTTACGAGTCGACCCACTTATACCTTAACTTGCCTTACCTTAACTGTATTATGTATTGGTCTGACCTATGGCTATTGGGAACTTGAGAATTTGGGATGTTATAAAGAGCTACTAGTTAGGAGGGCTCTAGCCGGTCCAAACTTTAACAATTAGTTGATTCAACCCCTGTTTGTAATGTGGAAAATTTGTTCTAGCCGGTCCAAACTGTAACAGTTAGTTGGTTCAACCCCTCTTTGTAATGTGGAAAATTCTTTCCTAATCCCAAACGTATTGCATTTGCACGGAATTTCTCTAATTGAAGATAGCTAAGCCCCCACGTTTTTCTTTGAAGGCATTAATAATGTTCTCTCTCATATGTAATGATCTCTCACATGCCTAAATTTTACGGACTGTCACAACAAAGTCATCTCAAATGGGCCTAAAAAGAGGCTGACAAAGAAATACTCGCACATACATGTTAAATGTGTACAAAACTCAAGCACGTCACGGATGATACCTACGGTGACGGGCTCATATCACGGCCCGACAAAGATAACCTACGATATCTTTGTCGGGCCCCAACAGAAGCCCGTCACCGATGTTCATCATCGATGACGGGCTCCAACCTGAGGCCAGATTGAGATGATGTCATTTCTATCAGGCTTAAACTTTAAGCCCGTCACTAATGATCTCATCCGTGATGGACTTTAGATTAAGCCTGATTGAGATGATGTCATCTCCGTTGGGCTTAAACTTAAGCTCATTACAGATATGCTTTAAAATTATTTAACTTAGGCCAAGCGCCTCTTCAGAACTACACATGAGCGCGAAAAATTTATAAGTCCTCACATTGTGAATCCGAACGTTGTCGCCTTCTCTCAGAGCCCTAGCGTTGTCGCTATCTCTCTGAGCCCATCGTTCCCGTCCCTCGCGCCCTTCCGAGCCCGCGGCGCCATCGTTTTCCTTCGCATCCACCGAGCGTCGCCGTCCCCGAGTCCGGCCATCGAGTGCTGCCGTCCCCGAGCCCGGCCACCGAGCACCGCCGTCCCTCTCCAGGTTAGTCCATCTCCCTATGCTCTCAACATCGTATTGGTTGTATAGATCTAAGATGAACCGATAGAACTCATATATTGTGTTGTGAAGATTTGGATAAACTAACATGTTGTTGGTTGAGATGAACTTAGATGTTATATTGGTTGTATTGATATGAGATGAAGTTGTGTTATATTTGTGTTGTGAACTGTTTGGGATGCACATGCAGGGAGAGGTTCATTCTGTATATTGTATATATACCAGGACTGTTGATTATGTGTATGGAACTGTGTATGGAACTATTAATGGGACTATTGATTATGTGTATGGTTTTCTGCTATGCATTATGTGTAGGGGTTTTGTCTTATATTTTAAAATTAAAAACAATTGATTTGTGTATAATGGAACTTTGGAAATAATTTCCTCTGCCTCACAGTTTATGAAACTGTACTAGTAAAACTTCCTTAATTTGTGTATAAAAAAGCTTGTGTCTATAGTATATGGTTGTACTAGTAAAGCTAGTATTTATAGTATAAAAAGCTTCCGTCTTATATGCCTTGTGTGAGACTATATGGTTATACTAGTAAAACTTGTATTATGTCCTATATACTAGTATATATACTAGTATATAGTATATAGTATAATATAAGGATATTCAAAAATAAATTCAAAGATTCATTCTCCTCCCTTTCAAAAACAAATTCAAATATTCATTCTCCTCCCTTTCAAAAATACCCTTTCAAAAATAAATTCAAAGACTCATTCTTCTCCCTTTCAAAAATAAATTCGAAGATTCATTCTCAAACTTTTCAGCGGACATGGCTAGCAAAGGTGTGACGCTAGCCAAAAAACAAAATTTATTTTTCTGTTTGAGAAACACTCATCGGTGACGGGCTTTAACTTAAGCCTGATGGAGATAACACCATCCATGATGGGCTTAAGTTAAAGCCCAATTGAGTTGTTAGTCAACCGTGACGCGCATTAATTAAGGCCAGTTTGAGATTATATCATCTGTGACGGACCCTTGTTTGACTGGTCTTATGGGTCAAACCTATTGGTGACGGACTTTAGTTTAGGCCCAACAAAGATAAGTTCATCGGTGATGGGCTTTTGCCCGATAGGGAAGACTTTTCACATCACTTACTTTTACGCCGTGACGGACGCCGCACCCGACACAGATGAGGGTCGCCGCCCGATTGAGATGAGGGTTCCTGTTGGAGTGGGTCTAGATAGTAGTAGATGTATAAAAAGTACAATTGCATATGTGGAAACATAGCTAAGAGTCATATGTGTCAAGTCCATTTCTACTCTTAAAATCTACTATGAATTATATGCAAAATATAATTGCATATATGAAAATAGTAGGAGCAAAGAGTAGTATATAAAATCCAATTCAACTAACCCATATAAAATTGCACGCGAAAATCTAGTTCATCTAAAGGCTACACTTTACTTTCTAACAAACTAAAACAACACTCAGTTAACCTAAAAAAGAATATAGATCTACTATCTAGCAAGCAAGGTGATAATATAGCACCTTGCCAATTGCAATTTACAGTTAAGATGGACACATTTTTTACTACTTTAGAGGACATATTTATAATTTTATATTACCTTAATTTTATAATAAATTATAAAGGATTTAGTTATTGTTGGGTGAAATTCTAGGCAGACTTTGCAGCGCAGAGCCAATGCACAAAGAATAACACACTACTGCAGAATCGCTTTCTCCGTGCGGGCCAAAAGGCATCTTCCGTGCGGAAGGTCAGCACACCCGAGAAGGTATGTGAAAATCAAATTTTCACGTGCGGGCGGCCTAACCACACGGGAAGATCTATTATCCTATGCGAGCGGCTAAAGCGGCCCGCACGGGAAGATCTATTATCCCGTGCGGTCCACTTAATACAACCGCACAGGATAATAGATCTTTCCGTGTGATTCTTTAAGTCGACCACACGGGAAGATAGATCTTCCCGTGCGGCATGTTATGTGTTTACCAAGCCGTTTTGGAATATTTCGTCCTATATTAAAATCAAACTATTGAATGATAAGCGTACTACATATCGTGGTTGTCGTTAGTCACACGTATTAACAAATCACATTATATTTTCATAAAAAGATATAATAGACATATGTACGCATACACATATATACATATCATGTTATCGTCTCGCATTGTACAATAATTTGATCAAAAGCACATAAAATATGTCTCCGAAATATGTGGTCACATATATTCTTTCTACCACTCTCTAAGTCGTTTGAAAGTATCCTCTGTTGCAAGTTGGCTCTCCGGATCATAGAATTCACCCAAATGGTTACAGACATCACGGTGGATGAAGTGACAAATATCATCACACAAGTTTAGTATGGTTTGATTGTCAAACTGGTTCGCTACAACTGGAATGGACGGGATCTGTTTAAGAAGGAATACACATTGATAGTTAGGAAAATTATACAAGATCTTAATGTGTAAAAAGATATTTCTGGACTTACTTCTTCAAACTTTGTAGTGTATCTCCCATTTATTCTAAGCATCTCGCACACGTAGTATCTGTATAAGTTAGTGTCTGGTGATTGCTTATAACACTGTGTTGACAAAACCGTATACGTCAATATTTTGAATTAAACAAATATAACAAATGTCAGTATAGCGGGCATGTAATTACCGGCCATTATGTCTTCACGAGAAGCTTCTTCTTTTGTGAATTATTGACTGGTATGTTATGGTCTACGTAATATTTGTGTGCTCTATGTAGACAAAATATTTGTTTGAGTCAATTGTGTCTTTGAGAGTACAACAACCAATACTTATTAAATGATGCATAACAGTACTTACAAATTTAACAAAACAAGAAATTTTTTGATTGTATCATCGACGTAGCATTCCGGATCCAGTACTACGACCAAGTGGTCCCATGGATATACCAAAAATAGTATATAGTGAGCGCTGCAAAGAAGATATCTTAATTGTAGGTGATATTGTAGTAAAATAATAGTAGTATGGAAGAAATATTACGTACTGCAAAGCATAAGGGACAATGATGACATTTTTGTCTTTGTGCGTGATCATCGTTTTCCCTAAGTACGTTGCTACATTGACCATGTTTTTCTTATGCATTTGTTTGATGACAGCTTCTTTTTCTGCCTTTGATTTATCTTTTAGCTCAGAAGAATCTTCACGAATTGCCACGTGTGTTCCTTCCAGCAAACCCTTGTTGGGTTGATGTATCAAACTGCTCGATGGGCCCTTTCGACGTCATGGAATTGCATCCTAAGTAATGCAACGGGTAATTTATCAGAAGTTAGTTGGAAATAAATTCATTTATGTCATCAAATGTGATTGACTTATAGGCAAAACGCAGCAACTAGATTTATATCCATTTTGTCGAGCTTGAAAAATGCATGAAGGTCGTTGAAATCGATTTTGAGCATCCCATTAGGTCCATTGATGAAAGCGTGATCCGGGATCTTCATAGTAATCAAGCCGAGACCCTTTTTGTTGCCTTTAAGTACAAATCATGCATCAACCTCATGTCCCAGGGTAGGTCTTCCATGACGTGCCATGGTAAGAACGGTTTCCCATACTCGTACTTTTTTGGCACTTCATTGGATGTCCAGTTTTGCATATCCTCCACCTAATTTTTCACTAATTTCTATGAATCGGATAACTTCAGAGGTTCATCTTGCTTCTTATCAGTCGGCACTCTCCCCCTGAAGGCTTGGAACACTAACTTTTGCTCGTATACGGTCATTTCCTTCTGATCATAAGTGGATCGTACCATTTTTGGGATAAGCCAATGAGGTTCAAGCTTAGTTGGACTTGGGAGACTTGTGGATTTCTGAAGAGGCAAAGCAGGTAGCGCCAAAGCTGACTGTGGTGTTGGAGGAGATTGATGAATATCTTCTATTTCCTTTGGAGGTTGTTCAGCAGGGACTTTAGGGGGTGACGAATGTGGCAAATCAGGACCTTTTGGTGGGGACGAGGGAGGTGGGAAAGGAGGCCGATTTGGTGGCGAATCTGGCCCTGGTGAAGAAGGCGGTGCAGGAGCAGCAACAATCTTAGGAACCAGCGGGATTGGGGTTGAAGGCGATGGACCGACCAGGAGGATATCTCGTCGATGCCACAATATAAACTGGTTCATCGTATCCCCAAGCAGTTCTATCCCATCTGGTGCTGGAATATCTAGCTTCAAACTGTTATGCTCCGCATGCACCTTGGCCAGTTGCACCCTTGTATATTCTTTAGGGATTGGAGTGTTGTGAAATTGACGGCCTAGTATTGCAAGTCATGTTCCCACCTCCTTTTTCTTCCTAGCCCTTTCAATTGGCACGAGTAGGCTGCACGGCGTCGGACCAGTGATGTGATCCACTGGATAAGGTGATATGTATACTGACCCAACACTTCTTGGCACCTGAACTGTCTGTTCTTCGGACTCACAAAATAAGTTTGGGAAGGCATGGCGATTTTGAGCAACAAGAGAGTAGCAATGTCGTTCTACTTGTGCTGCTATTTTTTCTTCCAGTTTCTGTTTGTACCTATCTCGTTTCTTGTAACTCCTAGCTTCCTCTGGAAGCCCTTCCTTCCAACTTGTTCTTGACGATACACCTCTTACTCATCTAGAATGTTCAAGGTTGCCTAATGCAGCTGTCAGTTGATCATTCTCCCTCTTGACAATGAACTCTCCTACTTTCTCTTTCTCCGCAATCTCCTGGGGACTAGTGGTCACACGCTTGATATCAGGGTCCTCGAAAAGGATATCTCCCTCATCGGTGACTTGACCCGTGCTACGTGCCCAAACCCAGTTTTTGCTTCTTTCCTTTAGTGGTTCGACAAGCAGTGGCTTGCCTTGGGCTGCAAACATCTCTTTAGTTGTGCGAACTTCTCTACATGAACATCGTATCCGCTCGAGCCCAATCGGTGCGGGTATTTATTTCTTTTAGCTAGATCAAACATCTTTTTCCTCCGCGCTAAGGCTTCCGGGCTTGTCATCTTTGCAATGAACTTGTCCTATTCAGCGGGCGTAATACCATCATATTCTTCGGATGGAGACTTGTTCTTTTGTACATAATATGTGTTCATGTTGGACTTCCACTGCCTCCACCGATGTGCCATCATTTTTGTCATGCCCAGAAATTCACACCAGAATTTCTGCAGCTAATTTGTGCATTACATCCTCGTCCAGGCATCAGCCGAGGTACACAAATCGACGTTATTGATAATACAGAATCCTCGTCTTAGAAACAATATAAAAGAGTTACACAAATGCAGCGGAAAGAAAAATAAAACTGACTTAAGCTAAACTTGACACGAGCGAAGCGGAACGCCAACACCACAGCTAACCCTTGACGAGAACAAGCCTACACCTCCTCGGAGACCTCGATCTCAACCTCTGGCACTGAAGGGGGAAAAAGAAGCAAGGCTGAGTACAACCACCGTACTCAACAAGTCACACCGGAAAAGGGGACATGATGCAAGATAAATAACAAGGAAAAAGTTAAGAGGCTCAATTTGCACAAACAGCATTTGCAGAATATAATAACAATATTTGAGGACAGTAAAACAGTAGTAATATTTAAGCATTAAATAAACACTGTCCAACGCTCAAACCACGTTGCAACAGGCCCATCCATCCACCTGCACTAGTCATACTTCAACATTTTATTCAAATAAATAAGTGAGACTAATCAAGGTGAATCTGGTAGATCGCCCGTAACCGTGGGCACAGCTATTCGAATAGTTTTTACTCGATCGAGGTGTACAAGCGTACCCACAAGACACAATCCCACAACACGTTACCGTGCGCGGTGCACCACCATGGTACCCGGAAAGGAACGTGACGGATCCTTCACATAACCCCTCTAACCAATCGTACCACACCAAGGTTTCGCCCCCATTCCCATCGGGCAATGGGCAGCCCCCTCTAGTGCCGCGGTGAATCCGGAAGCTGATCAACCCTTAAAACCGGGCCGACCCAACTCCATCACGCCCACCCTCTCTTGGATACGTTGACTAGAGACGGCTACGCTCGGACCCACCATTACCCATGCGGCTTGTGGTATGCACGGCATTTCTTCCGGGGTTTCCGAGAACGGTCCTTAATTGTCATGAGCACGCTAACCAAAGTCCAACCATGTGCTCACGACCCACCCTTTTCATAATTCAATATTATTAGAAATAGGGTCACAACTTAACATCATCCGAGAGTTAAATTCTAGTAATATACTTGATTAGTGTGACTCCCTTAAGTGAGCTAGTTGCGCTAAGCATAACTAAGCAAACCTTAATTTATCATCTAGTCACATTGAACCCCAAGTTATCAATGGTATAAGGTAAGCAATCCTATGGTTGAGTACAATAGGTATAATCATCCCATGAAATGACATTCTAAAACATACGCAGTATTTGAAAGAAAAGAGGTATTTACATAAAATAGGTACAATATGGTCAATGTAAGGTATGACTTGCCTTGCTCCGGAGACTGAGGAACCTCGGCGACTACTTCGAAGAGAACAGGCTCGCCGGAAAACTCGGGATCTACACGACAAACAAAGCACTCAACAAACACCCTAAAAAGTCTTCTGAAACAACACCGAAAAGTATTTTTAATGGATTCTTGACATTTTTCGGGATTTAATGAAATTTGAATGGGCTAAAACGGAGCTCGGATTCAAAAGATATGGATTTTAGAAGTTAATTGCGATTTTTAAACTAAACAGAAAAGATTAAAACATTTATTGCACAATTAAGCCCCCGGGTGACGCAAGCATGGCGCAAGCGGTAGAGTTGACGTCAGCTGGCACAAGCGGCTGACGCAAGCGGCGCGGGCGCGGTCCACGGTGGACCGAGTCCACGGCGGCTGCGGAGAGCGGGGACACGTGGCGCGCATCCGCGAGGAACGGCGGCGATCGGACGGCGACGGCTTGCGCGCGAGAGAACGGTCCCAGTCCGCCCGATTCGAAGGATCGGACGGTGTAGATCGCGGATAGAGTTAGGGTTCGGGCGGCGGCCAAGGGCGGACACGTGGAGCCATCGCGTGCGGCGACCGGATCGAACGGCGACGGATTGGGCGGATCGGACGGTGCGGATCCTCCCGATCCGACCGATCGGACGGCCCCGGCGAGCGACGCTAGGGTTAGGGTTTTGGGCGGCGGCGGCTCGAGCTCGCCCGCCGGCCATGGCCGTGCGGCGGCCGGCCGATCTCCGACGGCACCGGCGACGGCGGCGGAGGGTGCTGCGGGCGCGGGAGACAACGGCGGAGAGCGAAAACGAACGCGCGGGGAATGACCCGAGAGGCAACACGGAAAACCGAAGAGAAAAGGGAACGGCGGCGCACTCACCGGCGTTGGAGAAGACGACGATGGCGACGGTGGTTTTTAGGGCTAGCGCTAGGGGGAAACAAAGGGGAAACACGCGGCGGCGAAGAGGGAATTATATAGGGGCACAGCGAGACCGGAAAGAGCACGGGATCGGCGCGGATTCGTCGCCGTTGGTTACGGATTCGGAGAGAGAGAGGGAAACAACGACAACGAATTCCTCGCGGATAAGGTTTCCATCGGACGCGAGGGCCGCGGAGATGGATGCGGCGTTGCGGGGTCGGGCCCGGCATGGGTCCGACGTGGCTCGGGTTCAAGCGGAACGGAGCGGAGCGGCGCGCGCATGGCGGGGTGGCCCAGGCGGCGGGCGCGGGGACGGGGACTGACGGGCGGGGCCCACTGTCGGTGACTCGCGGGCGAGGAGGCTTCGCGGACTTGCGCGGCGCGGCTGGCGTCGCGGGCTTCGGCCCACGACCGAAGGGGCGCGCGGGAGCGGCTCGGGCCGGGGAGAGGAACCGGGCCGACGGCCCAAGAGGAAAGAGCGGGAACACTGTGCCGCCGTACGGAAAAGAAAAAGAAAAAGAGGAAAAAGGATTTTGGAGGCTTAATTAATTCCTGATTTCTTATTTAATTGATTAAAAATACTTAGAGTGCTCTAAAAATTCGTAAAAATCCTGTTAGTGCATTTTGACATGCGAGAATTCAAGAAAAATCCTACCATGTCGTTTCCATTTATTAATTGCATTTTAAAATTACTGGTTGGCTCTAGGTTAATTTCAGATATTCTGATTATTTCATAGTAAATTATTTAAATGATTAGGGAAAAACCCAGGGTGTGACAACCTATCCCCCCTTAAACGGAATCTCGACCCCGAGATTCGGAGGTCGCGAAAGGTGCGGTTGCGCGGCCTTTAGCTCATCTTCTCATTCCCAAGTAGCTTCTTCCTCGGAGTGACGAGTCCATTGAACCTTGCAAAACCCGATAACCTTGTTCCGAGTCCTTCTCTCGCCGATCTCGAGAATACGTGCTGGTCTCTCTACGTAGGTTAAGTCCTCTTGGATTTCGATCTGGTCTGGACTCGCCTGCTCTTCTGGTACCCTCAAACACTTCTTTAACTGGGACACATGAAACACGTCGTGAATACCAGTCATGTTGGAGGAAGCTCAAGCCGATAGGCGACTTCTCCTCGACGTTCCCAGTCTGTATGGTCCCACAAAACGTGGTGCCAACTTGCCTTTGGTTTGGAAACGGTGTACTCCCCGGAGTGGTGTAACGCGAAGATACACAAAATCCCCTGCTTCAAAAGCGAGGTCTCTTCGACGATTATCTGCATAGCTCTTCTGTCGGGACTGCGCAATCCTCAACCTTTCCCGAATCGTTCGAACCTTTGCCTCTGCTTCACTTATGACTTCTGTGTCAAACAACTGGCGTTCACCAGTCTGATCCCAGAAAAGGGGTGTGCGGCATTTCCGTCCATACAATGCTTCATACGGTGCCATTTGAATGCTGGCCTGATAGCTGTTGTTATAGGAGAATTCTGCATAGGGCAAGCTTTTCTCCCACGCTATTCCAAAATCAAGCGCGCATGCCCTCAGCATGTCTTCCAAAATTTTATTCACTCTCTCAGTTTGATCGTCTGTTTGCGGATGATAGGCCGTACTAAAATTCAAACGGGTACCGAGCTCTTCTTGCAACTTCTTCCAGAACTTGGAAGTAAACTGACTTCCCCTATCGGACACGATCTTCTTAGGCACGCCACGCAAACACATGATCCTTGCGAGATAAAGCTCTGCTAACTTCTTCCCTGAGTAGGTAGTATGCACTGCTATGAAGTGGGCCACCTTGGTGAGTCGGTCCACCACGACCCAAATTGAGTCATATCCTGACGTTGTGCGGGGTAAACCCATGATGAAATCCATTCCAATTTCTTCCCATTTCCACTCTAGAATCTGGAGTGGTTGCAACAGCCCGGCGGGCCGTTGATGTTCTGCCTTAACCCGCTAACAAACATCACAAAGTGCAACAAACTCAGCTATCTCCCTCCTCATACTGACCCACCAAAACTTTTCTTTAAGGTCTTGATACATCTTTGTACTGCCCGGGTGAATTGAGTATTGAGTTTGGTGAACTTCCGTAAGGATCATTTTTTTCAAATCCTTGTCTTCTGGCACAGACAACCTCCTTCCCATCCAGATTGTGCCGTGTTCGTCTTCCGTAAAACCACGAGCTTTTCCGACTCTCATGTTCTTCTTGAGTTCGGCCATCTCGAGATCCGATGCCTGAGCAGCCCGAATTTGATCAATGAGAGTGGGTTGGGCTTCCAGAGCAGCCACAAAACAAAAATCCACCACTCGTAGATTTAGATACTCGAATTCCTGCTGCAACTGGTCGCACATTGCTTTGACACTGAGGGTGGGGCAGTAACTCTTTCGGCTTAGTGCATCCGCAACCACATTAGCTTTGCCGGGATGGTAATGTATCCCTAAATCATAATCTTTAATCAGTTCCAACCATCTTCGCTGTCGAAGGTTTAAATCCGGTTGGGTGAAAATATACTTGAGACTTTTATGATCCGTATACACTTCACAACGGTTACCAATTAGGTAGTGTCGCCAGATCTTCAGGGCATGAACCACTGCGGATAATTCCTGATCATGAGTCGGGTAGTTGTTTTCGTGTGGGCGCAATTGACGAGATGCATATGCGACCACTTTGCCTTCTTGCATCAACACACATCCCAACCCTTGGCAAGATGCATCGCAATAAACTTGGAAGTCCTTTGCTGGATCGCGGTCAACACAACAGTGCGAGACACCAACTTCCTCTTAAGCTCTTCAAAACTCTTGTTGCATTCCGCCGACCACTTAAATTTCTCATCTTTCTTCAACGGTTGAGTCATCGGCTTGGCGATTTTGGAGAAGTTCTCAATGAAGCGGCGGTAGTAACCTGCAAGTCCAAGGAAACTTCGAATCTGCGTAACCGTTTTAGGTGGGGTCCACTTGGTAACTGATTCCACATTTGCTGGATCCACGGCTACTCCTTGGGCATTCACAATGTGGCCGAGGAACTGTACCTCCTTTAACCAGAAAGCACAATTGCTAAACTTGGCGTAGAGTTGATGATCTCTCAACTTCTCGAGTACTATCCGAAGATGTTGCTCATGATCTTCTTCCGACTTAGAGTATACCAAAATGTCGTCAATGAACACCACCACAAATTTATCCAAGAACTCCATAAACACCTTGTTCAACAGATTCATAAAGAAGGCCGGTGCGTTAGTTAGCCCAAAAGACATGACCGTACACTCATACAGGCCGTATCTGGTGGTGAAAGCGGTCTTGGGAATGTCCTCTTCCCGAATTCTCAACTGGTGATAGCCTGATCGCAGGTCTATCTTGGAAAACACCTTGGCCCCTTTGAGTTGATCGAATAAATCATCAATCCGTGGTAGGGGATACTTGTTCTTGATAGTAACCTCATTGAGTGCGCGATAATCGACACACATTCTCTTGGTCTTGTCTTTCTTTTCCACGAAGATCACCGGAGCACCCCAAGGCGACATGCTCGGGCGAATATACCCTTTTTGCAACTGTTCATCCACTTGCTTCTTTACTTCGGCCAACTCGTTGGCTCCCATCCTATACGGTCTCTTGTGTATTGGGGCGGTCCCGGGTACTAAATCAATCCGGAATTCGATTTCCCTTTCGGCGGCATCCGAGTTAAGTCTTCGGGAAAACTTCGGGTATTCTCGATGATGGCGATATCCTCTAACTTCACGGGGTCTTTGCCGCCATTTCGGATGATTCCCCGATGAAAACATGATTCAAACTTGCTACGGGCTTGACTTGCATGGGAGAACGAAAAACAATTCTTTCTCCTTTCGTATTGATTAAAGTAATGGTGCGACTAGCGCAGTCAATTACTCCCTTGTGTCGGACAACCAATCCATCCCAAGAATGACATCTATGCCTTTGGACTGAAGGAGGATGAGGTTGGCTAGAAACATAGATCCTTGGATTTCTATGGTCACCGAGGGACAATGCGAGTTGTCTCCAAGTGGTTTCCGGGGTTTGAACCCGCATAGGTATCTTAAGTCCCACTACGACAACCCATGTGCCCCAACAAAGCGCTTTGAGATAAATGAATGTGTAGCGCCGAATCAAATAATACTATGGCGGAGTAAAGTTTACGGAAACATACCCAGTATAACTTCGGGAGCGGTGCGTGCTTCCTCGGCGGACGCATGGTTGACCCGGCCTGGATGAACCTTGGCCCACCGCGTCTTGGCTTTGGACACTTGTCGCAAAATGCCCGGATCACCACGGTTGAAGCGGACTCTGCGGCTTGCCCCCCGGTCCTTCCTTGGAGGTGGTGGCTGTGACTGTTGCTGGGATGGTGCCGTTGGAGGGCGCGGAGCTGGAGTGCGCTGTTGTTGACCACTGCCACTACTGCCAGTTTGGAAATTCCTTGGGTGATAAGGTCGATGCTGACGAACAATCATGGTGGTAGGTCCACTCTGACTCCCAGGCATGAAACGCGGCCTCTGCTGATTTCCCTGCTGTTGAGGAGGTCGGGACTGGAATACTTTTCTCTTCTTGATCATCTTGTTGCGCTGATCTTCCTGTCGAATGGCCTTGTCAACCAGCTTCTCAAAGTTAGCATACACTCCGGAGATAAGCTTGTCCGTGAGTTCATCATCTAAACCAGCCAAAAACTTTTCCTGCCTTTCTGCATCGGTGCGCACATCTTCTGGGGCATAACGGGCAAGACGATTGAACTCGTGCAGATACTCAGTAACTGATCTGTTACCCTGCTCAAGAGAACGGAACTCATGCTTTTTCTGTGCAACTATTCCCGCAGGAATATGTGCGGTCCTGAAACTGCGACGGAACTCTTCCCATGTAACTGCTGCTCCCGCTGGGCGAGTAACCAAGTAGTTGTCCCACCAAGTCAAGCGGACCAGAATCGATGAGTGGCAAACGAGACTTTCTCTGATGCACCTTGCGAAGATCTAACTTCTTCTCTATGGCATGAAGCCAATCATTAGCCTCCATGGGATTAGTGGTACTGGAGAAGGTCGGCGGTCGGACACGAAGGAACTCTGGCAACTTGGACTGGGGTGGTGGGGCGGCAAACTGATTGTTCTGCTGCTGCTGCTGCTGCATTTGTTGCAGCATCTGCTGTTGCATCTGATGGTGTTGTTGTTGCATCTGCTGCACCATTGCAGCCATCATCTGTGTCTGTGAAGCAAGCACTTGAGCAATGGTGGGGTTCTCGGGTGGCGGTGGAGGAGCATTGCCATTGGCGTCATGAGCCTCGTTGTTGTTGGCGCCTGACTGCCCATTGTTGCTGTTCGCCCCGCTGGTCCTGGTGTTCACCATCTGAAGGAGACGACCGACCGAAGAGAGAGAAGAAGAAAAACAGACAGACTTAGAACTAATCTTTATTATTGGAATTGAAATGCATTGTTCTGATCTGGACTAAAAAAAGGAAAAGCACCAAACATCCTTAATTGGTCAGTCATATCACACTTGATATCGACTGCCAGCTATCCCACACACAGCAGCCTAACACACAGTAACTACCAAGAAGACAAACTAGGTTAAGCGATAAAACTAAGGAGGGCAACTAGAACGATCCACGAGACGAGGAGTCGAAACTGCTTCCTTCAGAAGATCCCCATTCTTCCGAACGGCTCCTAGAGTCCTCGGCGTCACCTCGACTTGGACTCTTCGAATCGGTTGCCGTAGCCCAACCGATCCCGCCTCTTCCCTCCGAGGAATCTCGAGTCTCTTCGGAGTCCATGTCTTCAGCTGAATTCTCCGAGCTTGAGTTACGGAGATGGAGATCCAACCATTACGCCACCTCCGCCTTGATTCGCCGAAGCGGAGCAAAGGTGAGAGCGAACCGCAGCAGGAGGAACTGGAACCGGCGCCGAACCGGAGCGGGTGGAGGCTGGAGAAGGCGGTGGAATCCGAGGTGCCGTGGATACGGACAGCGCGGTGGTGGTCTTCCGAGGCGTAGTGCGGAGCCCGACACCAACGGTGCGGGAGTCCCTTCAACTCAGCTACCTCCTTCTTCGACGAACCACTTCGTCCCGCAGTCGCACTATCCTTAGCATCTTCTTGTCGTTCGTTCTTTGGTTGCCTTGTGTAGGTCGAGTGCATCTTATCCAGTCCTTTGAGCACGGTGCACATGTGGCCGAAGGTAGAGTCATTCTCCTCTGCTGTAGACTTGAATGCACCGACCTCGGAGGAACTACCTCGACGGGGATGGTAGCGGTAGGAGGAGGTGCGAAGGTCGCATCATGCAGCTCCCTCATCCTGCCAACATCGGCAGCGGCTTCTTGACAAGCGTGATCGACGTGCCTCCGGAAGCTGTGACCTCCATGTTGGGAAGACACGTTCCCACGAACCCATGAACCTCCAACCGAACACGGTAGGACAACTCGCCACCGAGAGGCGCACGTTGTGTACTCCGGTGCTTCGGGATATCCGATTGCAAGGGCCATACGAGCCAGCTCGCAACAAAGCCCGTCATCCCTTTTCCGCAGTGCGTTGGGAAACCGCCATCTATAGAAACAAAGGAGTGGGAAAATCAAAACATGCTCAATACCCACGACCAACATCCCATTTTCGCAATTCCTAAACCCTAGACCGACTCCACTTTTCAAAACACCCCTTTTTTAAACATATGCAAATGAAAACAATTAGAGGGCTCTTAAGGTTTCCGGTTGGCTTGTCCTACACTCACGGAAGGCTCGATACCAACTTGTCACGCCCGAAATTCACACCGAATTTTTGCGCTAATTTGTGCATTACATCCTCGTCCAGGCATCAGCCGAGGTACACAAATCGACGTTATTGATAATACAGAATCCTCGTCTTAGAAACAATATAAAAGAGTTACACAAATGCAGCGGAAAGAAAAATAAAACTGACTTAAGCTAAACTTGACATGAGCGAAGCGGAACGCCAACACCACAGCTAACCCTTGACGAGAACAAGCCTACACCGCCTTGGAGACCTCGATCTCAACCTCTGGCACTGAAGGGGGAAAAAGAAGCAAGGCTGAGTACAACCACCGTACTCAACAAGTCACACCGGAAAAGGGGACATGATGCAAGATAAATAACAAGGAAAAAGTTAAGAGGCTCAATTTGCACAAACAGCATTTGCAGAATATAATAACAATATTTGAGGACAGTAAAACAGTAGTAATATTTAAGCAGTATTAAATAAACACTGTCCAACGCTCAAACCACGTTGCAACAGGCCCATCCATCCACCTGCACTAGTCATACTTCAACATTTTATTCAAATAAATAAGTGAGACTAATCAAGGTGAATCTGGTCGATCGCCCGTAACCGTGGGCACGGCTATTCGAATAGTTTTTACTCTGATCAGAGGTGTACAACTGTACTCACAAGACACAATCCCACAACACGTTACCGTGCGCCGGTGCACCACCATGGTACCCCGGAAAGGAACTGTGACAGGATCCTTCACATAACCCCCTCTAACTTATCGTACCACACCAAGGTTTCGCCCCCATTCCCATCGGGCAATGGGCAGCCCCCTCTAGTGCCGCGGTGAATCCGGAAGCTGATCGACCCTTAAAACCGGGGCCGACCCAACTCCATCACGCCCACCCTCTCTGGGAAATGTTGACTAGAGACAGCTACGCTACAGACCCAGCCATTACCCATGCTGGCTTGTGGTATGCACGGCATTTCTTCCAGGGTTTCCCGAGAACCGGTCCTTAATTATCATGAGCACGCTAACCAAAGTCCAACCATGTGCTCACGACCCACCCTTTTCATAATTCAATATTATTAGAAATAGGGTCACAACTTAACATCATCCGAGAGTTAAATTCTAGTAATATACTTGATTAGTGTGACTCCCTTAAGTGAGCTAGTTGCGCTAAGCATAACTAAGCAAACCTTAAGCTATCATCTAGTCACATTGAACCCCAAGTTATCAATGGTATAAGGTAAGCAATCCTATGGTTGAGTACAATAGGTATAATCATCCCACGAAATGACATTCTAAAACATATGCAGTATTTGAAAGAAAAGAGGTATTTACATAAAATAGGTACAATATGCTCAATGTAAGGTATGACTTGCCTTGCTCGGAGCGAGGAACCTCGGCGACTACTTCGAAGAGAACGGGCTCGCGGAAAACTCGGGATCTACACGACAAACAAAGCACTCAACAAACACCCTAAAAAGTCTACTGAAACAGCACTGAAAAGTATTTTTAATGGATTCTTGACATTTTTCTGGATTTAATGAAATTTGAATGGGCTAAAACGGAGCTCGGATTCAAAAGATATGGATTTTAGAAGTTTAATTGCGATTTTTAAACTAAACAGAAAAGATTAAAACATTTATTGCGCAATTAAGCCCCCGGGTGACGCAAGCATGGCGCAAGCGGCTGAAGCAAGCGGCGTGGGCGTGGTCCACAGTGGACCGAGTCCACGGCGGCGGCGGAGAGAGCGGGGACACGTGGCGCGCATCCGCGAGGAATGGCGGCGATCGGACGGCGATGGCTTGCGCACAAGAGAACGGTCCAGATCCGCCCGATCCGAAGGATCGGACGGTGTAGATCGTGGATAGAGTTAGGGTTCGGGCTGCGGCCGAGGCGGACACGCGGCAACCATCCGGCGTGCGGTGACCGGATCGAACGGCGACGGATTGGGCGGGATCGGACGGCCACTGGCGAGCGGCGCTTGGGTTAGGGTTTTGGGCGGCGGCGGCTCGAGCTCGCCCGCCGGCCATGGCCGCGCGGCGGCCGGCCGATCTCCGGCGGCACCGGCGACGGCGGCGGAGGGTGCTGCGGGCGCGGGAGACAACGGCGGAGAGCGAAACGAACGCGCGGGAACGACCGAGAGGCAACACGGAAAACCAAAGAGAAAGGAACGTCGGCACACTCACCGGTGTTGGAGAAGACGACGATGGCGACGGCGGTTTTAGGGCTAGCGCTAGGGGAAAAAAAGGAAACGCGGCGAAGAGGAATTATATAGGGGCACAATGAGACCGGAAAGAGCACGGGATCGACGCGGATTCGTCGTCGTTGGTTACGGATTCGGAGAGAGAGAGGGAAACAACGGCAACGAATTCCTCGCGGATAAGGTTTCCATCGGACGCGAGGGCCGCGGAGATGGATGCGGCGTTGCGGGGTCGGACCCGACATGGGTCCGACGTGGCTTGGGTTCAAGCGGAACGGAGCGGAGCGGCGGCGCGCATGGCGGGCGGCGCGGCTGGGCCGGCCGGGCGCGGGACGAGGACTGACGGGCGGGGCCCACTGTCGGTGACTCGCGGGCGAGGGAGGCTTCGCGGACTTGCGCGGTGCGGCTAGCGTCGCGGGCTTCGGCCCACGACCGAAGGGGCGCGCGGGAGCGGCTCGGGCCGGGGAGAGGAACCGGGCCGACGGCCCAAGAGGAAAGAGCGGGAACACTGTGCCGCCGTACGGAAAAGAAAAAGAAAAAGAGGAAAAAGGATTTTGGGGGCTTAATTAATTCCGATTTCTTATTTAATTGATTAAAAATACTTAGAGTGCTCTAAAAATTCCGGTAAAAATCCTGTTAGTGCATTTTGACATGCGAATTCAAGAAAAATCCTACCATGTCGTTTCCATTTATTAATTGCATTTTAAAATTACTTGTTGGCTCCAGGTTAATTTCAGAAATTTCGATTATTTCAGGGTAAATTATTTAAATGATTTAGGGAAAAACCCAGGGTGTGACAACTGTTGTTTTCGTGTGGGCGCAATTGACGAGATGCATATGCGACCACTTTGCCTTCTTGCATCAACACACATCCCAACCCTTGGCGAGATGCATCGCAATAAACTTGGAAGTCCTTTGCTGGATCTGGCAGTATCAACACTGGTGCAGACACCAACTTCCTCTTAAGCTCTTCAAAACTCTTGTTGCATTCTGCCGACCACTTAAATTTCTCATCTTTCTTCAACAGTTGAGTCATCGGCTTGGCGATTTTGGAGAAGTTCTCAATGAAGCGGCGGTAGTAACCTGCAAGTCCAAGGAAACTTCGAATCTGCGTAACCGTTTTAGGCGGGGTCCACTTGGTAACTGATTCCACATTTGCTGGATCCACGGCTACTCCTTGGGCATTCACAATGTGGCCGAGGAACTGTACCTCCTTTAACAAGAAAGCACACTTGCTAAACTTGGCGTAGAGTTGATGATCTCTCAACTTCTCGAGTACTCTCCGAAGATGTTGCTCATGATCTTCTTTCGACTTAGAGTAGACCAAAATGTCGTCAATGAACACCACCACAAATTTATCCAAGAACTCCATAAACACCTTGTTCATCAGATTCATAAAGAAGGCCGGTGCGTTAGTTAGCCCAAAAGACATGACCGTACACTCATACAGGCCGTATCTGGTGGTGAAAGCGGTCTTGAGAATGTCCTCTTCCCGAATTCTCAACTGGTGATAGCCTGATCGCAGGTCTATCTTGGAAAACACCTTGGCCCCATTGAGTTGATCGAATAAATCATCAATCCGTGGTAGGGGATACTTGTTCTTGATAGTAACCTCATTGAGTGCGTGATAATCGACACACATTCTCTTGGTCTTGTCTTTCTTTTCCACGAAGATCACCGGAGCACCCCAAGGCGACGTGCTCGGGCGAATATACCCTTTTTGCAACTATTCATCCACTTGCTTCTTTACTTCGGCCAACTTGTTGGCTCCTATCCTATACGGTCTCTTGTGTATTGGGGCAGTCCCGGGTACTAAATCTATCCGGAATTCGATTTCCCTTTCTGGCGACATCTGAGTTAAGTCTTCGGGGAAAACTTCAGGGTATTCTCTGACGATGGGGATATCCTCTAACTTCACAGGGGTCTTTGCCGCCATTTCGGACGATTCCCCGGTGGAAACATGATTCAAACTTGCTACGGGCTTGACTTGCATGGGAGAACGAAAAACAATTCTTTCTCCTTTCGTATTGATTAAAGTAATGGTGCGACTAGCGCAGTCAATTACTCCCTTGTGTCTGGACAACCAATCCATCCCAAGAATGACATCTATGCCTTTGGACTGAAGGAGGATGAGGTTGGCTAGAAACATAGATCCTTGGATTTCTATGGTCACTGAGGGACAATACTGAGTTGTCTCCAAGTGGTTTCCAGGGGTTTGAACCCGCATAGGTATCTTAAGTCCCACTACTGACAACCCATGTGCCCCAACAAACTGCTTTGAGATAAATGAATGTGTAGCGCCAGAATCAAATAATACTGTGGCAGGAGTAAAGTTTACAGGAAACATACCCAGTATAACTTCAGGAGCGGTCTGTGCTTCCTCGGCGGACGCATGGTTGACCCGGGCCTGGATGAACCTTGGCCCAGCGCGTCTTGGCTTTGGACACTTGTCTGCAAAATGCCCGGGATCACCACAGTTGAAGCAGACTACTGGCTTGCCCCCACGGTCCTTCCTTGGAGGTGGTGGCTGTGACTGTTGCTGGGATGGTGCCGTTGGAGGGCGCGGAGCTGGAGTGCGCTGTTGTTGACCACCGCCACTCTCGCCGGTTGGAAATTCCTTGGGTGATAAGGTCGATGCCGACGAACAATCATGGTGGTACGTCCACTCGACTCCCCTGCATGAAACGCGGCCTCTACCGATTTCCCCGCTGTTGAGGAGGTCGGGACTGGAATACTTTTCTCTTCTTGATCATCTTGTTGGGCTGATCTTCTGTCGAATGGCCTTGTCAACCGCTTCTCAAAGTTAGCATACTCTCGGAGATAAGCTTGTCCGTGAGTTCATCATCCAAACCACCAAAAACTTTTCCCGCCTTTCGCATCGGTGCGCACATCTTCGGGGCATAACGGGCAAGACGATTGAACTCGTGCGGATACTCGAATCGATCGTTACCCTGCTCAAGAGAACGGAACTCACGCTTTTACGTGCAACTATTCCCGCAGGAATATGTGCGGTCCTAAACTGCGACGGAACTCTTCCCATGTAGCTGCTTCCCTCCGGGCGAGTAACCAAGTAGTTGTCCCACCAAGTGAAGCGGGACCACGAATGGCGATGAGTGGCAAACGAGACTTTCTCTGGTCTCTACACTGCGAAGATCTAACTTCTTCTCTATGGCATGAAGCCAATCATTAGCCTCCATGGGATTAGTGGTACTGGAGAAGGTCGGCGGTCGGACACGAAGGAACTCGGCAACTTGGGTGGGGTGGTGGGGCGGCAACCGATTGTTCTGCGCTGCTGCATTTGTTGCAGCATCTCGCGTTGCATCTCGATGGTGTTGTTGTTGCATCTGCTGCACCATTGCAGCCATCATCTGTGTCTGTGAAGCAAGCACTTGAGCAATGGTGGGGTTCTCGGGTGGCGGTGGAGGAGCATTGCCATTGGCGTCATGAGCCTCGTTGTTGTTGGCGCCGATCGCCCATTGTTGTTCGCCCGCGGTCCCGGTGTTCACCATCCGAAGGAGACGACCAACCGAAGAGAGAGAAGAAGAAAAAGCGAGAGACTTAGAACTAATCTTTATTATTGGAATTCAAATGCATTGTTCGATCTAGACTAAAAAAAGGAAAAGCACCAAACATCCTTAATTGGTCGGTCATATCACACTTGATATCGATCGCCGCTATCCCACACACATGCCTAACACACAAGAACTACCAAGAAGACAAACTAGGTTAAGCGATAAAACTAAGGAGGGCAACTAGAACGATCCACGAGACGAGGAGTCGAAACTGCTTCCTTCAGAAGATCCCCATTCTTCCGAACGGCTCCTAGAGTCCTCTGGCGTCACCTCAGACTTGGACTCTTCTGAATCGGTTGCCGTAGCCCAACCGATCCTGCCTCTTCCCTCCGAGGAATCTCGAGTCTCTTCGGAGTCCATGTCTTCAGCTGAATTCTCTGAGCTTGAGTTACTGGAGATGGAGATCCAACCGTTACTGCCACCTCCGCCTTGATTCGCCGAAGCTGGAGCAAAGGTGAGAGAGCAACCTGCAGCAGGAGGAACGAACCGGCGCCGGAACCGGAGCGGGTGGAGCTGGAGAAGGCGGTGGAATCCGAGGTGCCACTGGATACTGACGGAAGCGCGGTGGTGGTCTTCCGAGGCGTAGTGCGGAGCCCGACACCAACGGTGCCGGAGTCCCTTCAACTCAGCTACCTTCTTCTTCAGACGAACCACTTCGTCCTGCAGTCGCACGATCCTTAGCATCTTCTTGTCGTTCAGCTCTTTGGTTGCCTTGTGTAGGTCAGAGTGCATCTTATCCAGGCCTTTGAGCACGGTGCACATGTGGCCGAAGGTAGAGTCATTCTCCTCTGCTGTAGACTTGAATGCACTGACCTCGGAGGAACTACCTCGACGGGGATGGTAGCGGTAGGAGGAGGTGCGAAGGTCGCATCATGCGGCCTCCTCATTCGGCCAACATCGGGTAGGCGGCTTCTTGACAAGCGTGATCTAACGTGCCTCCGGAAGCTGTGACCTCCATGTTGGGAAGACACGTTCCCACGAACCCATGAACCTCCAACCGAACACGGTAGGGCAACTCGCCACTGAGAGGCGCAACTGTTGTGTACTCCGGTGCTTCAGGATATCCGACTGCAAGGGCCATACGCGCCAGCTCTGCAACAAAGCCCGTCATCCCTTTTCCGCAGTGCGTCGCTGGGAACCTGCCATCTATAGAAACAAAGGAGTGGGAAAATCAAAACATGCTCAAAACCCACGACCAACATCCCATTTTCGCAATTCCTAAACCCTAGACTGACTCCACTTTTCAAAACACCCCCTTTTTTTAAACATATGCAAATGAAAAGAATTAGAGGGCTCTTAAGGTTTCCAGTTGGCTTGTCCTACAGTCACAGGAAGGCTCTGATACCAACTTGTCACGCCCAGAAATTCACACCAGAATTTCTGCAGCTAATTTGTGCATTACATCCTCGTCCAGGCATCAGCCGAGGTACACAAATCGACGTTATCAATGGTTTAGGGTTTAGGGTTACACTAAGCATAACTAAGCAAACCATAAGCTATCATCTAGTCATATTGAAACCCAAGTTATCAATGGTATAAGGTAAGCAATCCTATGGTTGACTATAATAGGTATAATCATCCCATGAAATGACATTCTAAAACATATGCATTGAAAGAAAAAGAGGTATTTACATAAAATAGGTACAATATGCTCAATGTAAGGTATGACTTGCCTTGCTCGGAGGCGAGGAACCTCGGCGACTACTTCGAAGAGAACGGGCTCGCCGGAAAACTCGGGATCTACACGACAAACAAAGCACTCAACAAACATCCTAAAAAGTCTACTGAAACAGCACTGAAAAGTATTTTTAATGGATTCTTGACATTTTTCTGGATTTAATGAAATTTGAATGGGCTAAAACGGAGCTCGGATTCAAAAGATATGGATTTTAGAAGTTTAATTGCGATTTTTAAACTAAAGAAAAGATTAAAACATTTATTGCGCAATTAAGCCCCGGGTGACGCAAGCATGGCGCAAGCGGTAGAGCCGACGTCGTGGCGCAAGCGGCCGACGCAAGCGGCGCGGCGCGGTCCACGGTGGACCGAGTCCACGGTAGCGGCGGCGGAGAGAGCGGGGACACGTGGCGCACATCCGCGAGGAACGGCGGCGATCGGACGGCGACGGCTTGCGCGCGAGAGAACGGTCCAGATCCGCCCGATCCGAAGGATCGGACGGTGTAGATCGCGGATAGAGTTAGGGTTCGGGCGGCGGCCGAGGGCGGACACGCGGCAGCCATCCGACGTGCGGCGACCGGATTGAACGGCGACGGATTGGGCGAGATCGGACGGCCCTGGGCGAGCGGCGCTAGGGTTAGGGTTTTGGGCAGCGGCGGCTCGAGCTCGGCCGCCGGCCATGGCCGCGCGGCGGCCGGCCGATCTCCGGCGGCACCGGCGACGGCGGCGGAGGGTGCTGCGGGCGCGGGAGACAACGGCGGAGAGCGAAAACGAACGCGCGGGGAACGACCCGAGAGGCAACACGGAAAACCGAAGAGAAAAGGGAACAGCGGCGCACTCACCGGCGTTGGAGAAGACGATGATGGCGACGGCGGTTTTTAGGGCTAGCGCTAGGGGGAAACAAAGGGGAAACACGCGGCGGCGAAGAGGGAATTATATAGGGGCACAGCGAGACCGGAAAGAGCACGGGATCGACGCGGATTCGTCGCCGTTGGTTACGGATTCGGAGAGAGAGAGAGGGAAACAACGGCAACGAATTCCTCGCGGATAAGGTTTCCATCGGACGCGAGGGCCGCGGAGATGGATGCGGCGTTGCGGGGTCGGGCCCGGCATGGGTCCGACGTGGCTCGGGTTCAAGCGGAACGGAGCGGAGCGGCGGCGCGCATGGCGGGGCGGCGGCCGGGCCGACCGGGCGCGGGGACGGGGACTGACGGGCGGGGCCCACTTGCCGGTGACTTGCGGGCGAGGAGGCTTCGCGGACTTGCGCGGCGCGGCCGGAGTCACGGGCTTCGCCGACGACCGAAGGGCGCGCGGGAGCGGCTCGGGCCGAGGAGAGGAACTGGGCCGACGGCCCAAGAGGAAAGAGCGGGAACACTGTGCCGCCGTACGGAAAAGAAAAAAAAAAGATGAAAAAGGATTTTGGGGGCTTAGTTAATTCCTGATTTGTTATTTAATTGATTAAAAATACTTAGAGTGCTCTAAAAATTCCAGTAAAAATCATGTTAGTGCATTTTGACATGCAGAATTCAAGAAAAATCCTACCATGTCATTTCCATTTATTAATTGCATTTTAAAATTACTGGTTGGCTCCAGGTTAATTTCAGAAATTCCGATTATTTCAGGGTAAATTATTTAAATGATTTAGGGAAAAACCCAGGGTGTGACAGTTTTCAACGCACTCTCTTCCCAAAACCTCTTCACCAGGCGGATAG
This sequence comes from Oryza australiensis, assembly GCA_019925245.2. Taxonomy (NCBI): domain Eukaryota; kingdom Viridiplantae; phylum Streptophyta; class Magnoliopsida; order Poales; family Poaceae; genus Oryza; species Oryza australiensis. The sequence goes on from JAIFGZ020000126.1 coordinate 2,401,434, forward strand.
ACAAACCATTTCTGTAACTCATTCCACATAAATGTCTTCAGGTTGGCATCCACCTGCTCCCAGAAATCTACATTTAACAGGCCGTGGGTTCTGGCCAGTACCCCGTATGTGCTGCTAAATTTATTCATCGCTACCTTTGGCTCCACTAGCTTTCGATCTTGGTTTGGAGAGATTATGTAGTACGTCTCCTTGGGTGGTTGGTTCTTACTTCTCTGACCACGCCTTTTTCTTTTGACGTCCTCCAGCGCTTGCGAACATTTCAATAGGCTCCGGACCAGACGTTGTTGTGTCCATCTCGACTTCGGCTATAACTGCAGACTTGGCGGCCTTTCTTTTTGAGCGGCGCCTTGTTTCCATCTGTACGGACATTATGTCAGAAAACGTTAAACGCGACCGAGGCGGAGATGGATTAGTTCATAACACTATGGCTCGACTTACAGCTTGCTCTATAGGGATGTAGTCGGAGTCATCTTCAATCTGTAGTGCTGGCGTAATTTCTGTCTTGAATGGATCGCTTGGTGTCTGCCATGTGCATTCACTATACGTCTCTTGCGTTGGTTCGACATTGGGTTGCCTTGGAGGAAGCTTTCTCGTTCGACATTTAATCTACGGTTGTTCATAACACAATTCATCTTATTTTCATCTAATTTTAACTATAATTCCAGTCGGGAGAAAGTACGGTGATAAATGCACATGTATAATTTGACATATATGATTTTACATATTTTGCACGTATGTAATTTTTTGAAATATACTCCTTGTGTTGAAAAATACAAGCATATAGTTATGTGAATCTAAACAAGCACATGTTCAGATGTATAGCTTGACATATTCACATTTAGAACCTTGTGAGTACTTAATAATCAAATAATCAAAATATGATTAAGTAATAACTATAAAATTTAAGTACTTGGCCACACTAGGCCAAGTTCCAGAATTTGCTAAGGGCTCCTTTGGAAGGAATTATAAATATAGGAAATTTTCCTTGAAGGTTCTTTGAATGGTTGGAATGGCCTCTAAAATTGAAATTCCTGTAGGATTGGTTCATTTCCTCTACTTTTTAATTAATCTCCTTAGGAACGTAAGAATTTAAAAACACATAAATAGGAAAAACACATGTTGTCGTGGTTTATTGTACAATTCTTGTGATTTTTACAAAATAAATGTTTGGATGTCTCCTAGAAAAAGTACATGAATCTAGAAAATATATATTGATTTATTAGTGAGAGAGAAAAATAAATGATACTTGAATTATATGTGAATTATATATTGATTTATTAGTGAGAGAAAAGAGATGGTGCATTGAAACTTTCGAAGGAATTAAAAACATGAGGTCAGACTTCTTGCTTGAATTCCTATAAAATGTGGAGGAGATTCCTTTGAACTACAATTCCTCCCATCCAAATGCTCTGAAAGGAAAATTTCAAAATGATTCTATTCCTTTATATTTCCTATATAGTTCACTCAATCCAAAGGAGATCTACATCTGATCAAAGCTCATCTTTTCAATTCTTTAAAATGTAAGGCAACATGTTCCTTTATCTCTCATCTTTTACTATTACTCCATCCAACCCAATATATATATATATATATATACATATATATATATAAAGGACACGCATACAAACACATAATTAACTAGCACATTCCAATCACTGACAGTGTCAATCTAGCTTGCACCAGTCAACAAAATTGATATATACATTGGTATGCCGCTGCTGCTTCTTCTTCTAACAATACAGAACAACACAGTACACTAAGTATAAATTCACTCATTCATTCTTCTTCTAACCATCCATTCATTCACTCATTCTGGATTAAGAATAAATGAACAGTACACTAAGTAGATTACCCAAAGAATCTAATATCGAGAAAAATCTAGCTAGCCACTTCTTGGGGTTACCCAAAGAAAATGCATGGGGTTAACTTCTTGCCATCGCAGCTAATAGGAGAGGGAGGAAATGTCTCTGGACCAAAAGCGAAACACACCTTTTGGGAAGCCGACGGCAGCAGCGGCGATGGTGGAGGACGGGGATGCGACGACGGTGGTCGATGAGGATGGGACGGCGTCGGTGAGGATGCGATGGGGTCGGGCGGTGGGGCGGGCGGTGAGGCGGCGGCAATGGGGTGGATGGCGGGGCTCGCTGGAGAGCGAGGCGGGCCGGGCTCAGTGGAGAACGAGCGAGAGAGAGAGAGAGGCGAGAGAGAGAGAGACATTGGGGTGGCGACGGCAGCGGCGACTAGCGTGGCGGGGGTGGTGGCGGCGGGGATGTGGCGGTGGAGGCGGCGGCGGCGGTTGCTCAAAATTTTGGCAACTGACGGTGCGTGATCTAGATTCGTCAAGACTTAGAAAATTTCAGAGCCCACTCGTACCTATATATAGGCGGCGATTATAGCGTGCGGGCGGCTTAAGGGCCCACACGGAAAAACTATCTTTCTGTGCGGGCCGCTTAAACCGTCCACACGTAAAGATTATCTATAAATTGATATGACAACTTAATTTTGGTCTCTAACATTGCCATAAAAAATTCAATTGATTTCGATCAAGTCAGAATATATATTGTTTACAGATGGTTAAACTTCTCATATAATCTCATATAACTTAACTAAAAAATTGAAGTTTGCATAACATATAATATTTTTGAACTCGTATGCACCTCAAATTTGAACATAACCTTAAAATTACCTCAATGTTACGACATATGAAGTTATATCGCCACTTGTTTTGCGAAAAAATGTTTTTCTATTTTGTAAGTAATTGCATAATGGACCCTTGTGAATGAATCTATAGAAATATTTTTATTACATACACCTATAATTTTTTATATGGATTAGACTATGTATATGTTGTTCTAGAGGAATTTCAAATTTTTTGAAGTAATATACTATTTTTAACAATTAAATAAATTTCTGTGTGCTTTTCGAAATTAATTCCAAATTGAACTGCGAGTACCCTAAATAAGGTTAAAAAAGAAACAAAAAATATATATGTGCTCCTATATTTTATTAATTAACATATTAATTATTCCATTTATTTTACTCAACCTTATGATTATTATTGAAAATACAGTAATCATCCACATAAATACCATAAGTTTCGTATAGAACCACACATTCACTCGTAACACCATAAGTTTGATACATTCGTTCGCAAAAACATATTGTACACAAAAACAAACTAACGTTTCATAATTTTTGAATTAACATCCTTTCGCACCGATGAAAACTTTGATTCGTCGAGGACACCCTTATTATGCTTGATCCGCGTAGAAAGATCTGTGAATAACAAAACGACGTCGTATTGATTATAATCAGACGTGTCTTTAATGTTGTCAATACCAATGATGTGTTGCTTGCCCGATACAATAATGCTCATCTTTTCATCGGAAGGGTCCTTCACATAAATAACTTGTGCAACACACTCGGAAAGGGCCCATGGATCATCCTTGTGTCCAATTTTACTCCATTCAACATACGTAAATCAAAATTTATCTACCATGTTGACTTTCACCCATTGGCATCTGAGAACAGGGATCTGAATGTTTAAACCATACTCAAGTTCGCAGATTTCTTGTATGATCCCGTAGTAAGATTTCCTCTGCCCTGTTGCGTCCAACGCTTCGACACGAACCGCACTGTTCCATGCTGAGCTTTTCCTATCTTTGCTGATTGTGTACAAAGAATATCCGTCGATGTCATACCCTTGCCATGAGGTCATAAGGCTTGTTGTGCCAGCTGCAAGTCTTTCTATTGTGTTTTCCTTGAGTGATTCACCAAACGGTAGCTTTTGATCCTTCAGCCATTGAAAAAAACTATGATTCTATTCTTTCCAGACCCAATCGGTAGATCGCACAGGATTGCATGCTCTGATCTCAGAAATGTGTTTCTCAATGTAGGGCACAACGATGGCGAGTTGTTGAACCAAACTGCCATGTGCATATGATACCGCTTTGTAATTGTTGTTGTAGAAATATTTTTTTCCAATAGTCCCCTTCCTAGATAACCTTCCATCATGTCGAGGCATTGGTATCCCAATGGGGTTGACATCTTTCATATAATCTACGCAACACTCGACAACCTTCTCAGTTGTGTAACCCTCTATCATCGAGCCCTTCGGATGAGCACGATTACGGACATACCCTTTCAGAACAACCATGTATCGCTTGTACGCCCACATTTGATGTAGGTATAGAGGACCAAGTTCAATAATTTGAGGGAAAATATGAACAATGAGATGTTCCATCATATCGAACTACAATGGAGGCAAAAACATCTCTAGCTGGCAAGCTGTCTCGACTGCGAATTTATGAATCGGTCCTAATTCTTCTAGATCAAAAACTTTATGTGAAACTCGATTAAAAAATAGCACAACTTTGTTATCACTACCTTGCTGTGCACTGGCTTCACCGCCCTTATAGCGATAGGGAGGAATACAGCAAGCATCTTATGACAGTCGTGAGCGTTGTATCTAGAAATCGACAAATCTTTCATTGATACTAGTTTCCTGATATTCGATGAGAATCTAGTCGACACTTTCAAACCACGAAGACATTTACAGAAAGCTTTTTTTCTCTTCTAGTGTCATTGAGTAGCATGCCGGTGGAATCTCAATCTTACCATTCGTTAGCACTTTCGACTGGAGATCTTTCCTTATGCCCAAATTGACCAAGTCGTTACGTGACTTCAATCCATCCTTTGTGTTACTAGGGATGTCAAGTAAAGTCCCGATGGTGCTATTGAACACATTTTCTCAAGGTGCATGACATCGATGGCATGACAAATCTCCAGGTCTTTCCAGTAGTCAGGTACTTAAAAAAATTGAATGTTTCTTAAAGGGTAGTGTGTTTTCTACAACTTCTTTCTTCCTCTTGCCTGCAGCAGTCTTTCCCTTACCGAACATGACATTTATGCTCTTTGCCAGCTTGAACACCGTGAAACCATTCTTTGCTTCGGGGGCAGTACCTTCCTCCATAGTTTTATCATAAATGTAGCCATCGCATGATACCTATGCTTCTGTGGTAAGAAACGACGATGACAGATGTAAACTAACTTTTTTGACGAGATCAGGTTATGTACGATGTGTTGTCCAGACATATAAGACATCTGGTCTTTCTTTTAATATGTCCTGAGAGAGAAAATTTGTTGGTAGATCGTTTATAGTAACGAATATGATAGCACGCAGAGTAAAATACTCCCGGCGGTACTCATCAAATAATTGTAGACCTTTTTCCCACATTTCTTGCCTATCCTCCATCAAAGGTTCAAGAAGCACATCTAGGTCGATGCCAGGCTATTTTGGCCCTTGTATAAGGATAGTCAACAAAATATACTTTCGCTTTTGACATAACTATGTAGGAAGGTTGTACATGGTGAGAAAAACAGGCCAAGTGCTATGTGAGCTGCTTAGATCACCAAACGGATTCATTCCATCCGTGCTCAACGCAAACCTGATATTTATATAATCCTTAGAAAATTCTGGGTGCTTTGAATCAAAGTTACTCCATTGTTGAGCATCGGTGGGATGTCGAATCATATCATATGTCTTTCGACCCTCTTGATGCCATCTCATCAACTCGGCGTCGGTGGGGTTCGAGAACAATCGCTTCATGCGATCTTTCACTAGCAAGTACCACATCAACATGGCTGGAATCTTTTTTCATGGCTCGACCAATGATTTTGATTCAGCAACATCACTATCGGCGACACTGTTACCTATTTTGTACCTACTCGCCCCACAAGTTGGACACTATCTAAATCAGCGTATTCCTTGCGATAAAGTATATAGTGATTAATACATGCACGGATCTTTTCAATACCAAGAGATAATGGACATGTCAGTTTCTTGGCATTCGAATCTTTCCACATCTTTCAACACCAATATTACATTTGGATCTTTCCACATCTTCTGATTCTTACAATCAAAGCAAGGACAAAAAACCATCCTTCCTATTCTCTCTGAAAGCGTGTGCCTTAGCCTTATCAATAAATTTTGAGGCTTCTCTCATGAATACCAGATGAGTTCCCCGCGTATCATAAATACATGTTTGTTCCATCTAAAAAATTCATAGCAAAAAAATTATATTACAGGTGTTTTCTACATAAATGAAAAATCAAATCGTACCTAAAAACTAAACCTACAATACATTGGACCATCATGCCCTAGTAATTACCAAAAAAATTGGTCATTCAAACAATATATTTGACCTACAAATTACAAAAATAGCTCAAAATGACCTATTCAAAAAAGTTTAAATATCTTCACATTCAACCAATGAAATTTTTCAAAAATAGAAGCAAATGAAAGAGAAGATCAAGCATGTTACGTTTATATTGATTGCAATAGAAGAATCGAGTTGAAAACCTTCTCCCTATTAATTGGCTCTTTTTGGAGAGAGAAACACTGAGTTGAAAAGTTTACATATCTTCACATTCAACGAATGAAATTTTCCAAAAACAAAAGCAAATGAAGGAGAAGATCAAATATGTTACCTTTTATATTGAAAGCAATCGAAGAATTCGAGTTGAAAACTTTTCCACCTATTAATTGACTTTTTCGGAGAGAGAAACGCCGAGTTGAAAATGACAACGATTGGGTTGGGGTAGAATATATGGCCCATCTATCGCGTGCGACCTACTTAAGGAACCGCACGGGAAAATAAATTATCCCGTGTGATCGCTTAGGTCGACCGCACGCGATGTTGCGATATTATCGCGTACGGTCGCTTAAGTGGACTACATGGGATAATGCAACATTATCTCATGCGGTCGCTTAAGTGGTCTATACAGGATAATGCATCTTCGCATGCGGTCCATCAATCGGTCACTGGAGACCGGTTTTTTCAGACGCGGTCACTTATGATCCGCCTGAAACCTACTGGAGGCCTCGTTCAGAAAAACCGATTCTCTAATAGTGACGATACATAGATAGCTATATTTTGGGCTTATGAACACTAATATTTGGATTGATCAAGCCTCTGAATATACAAGTTCTTAAGCTGCCATTACATCTATCCAAATGCATGACTGTCATAGAACTTGGAGCTTTGTAAATTAAAATAAGAAAAAGAACAGAGAGTGACCTCATTAAATAGTCTTGTGCAGCTACGGCATGGCATGTGGGAAATAATCTTTTCTAATCTCTTCCATGCTCAAAACTACTGGTCACTATCGTCTCCCTTGTCTCTTATTGTGGTGCTACTGTTTTATTAGATTATCAGTGTTACTGTTACTAATAAATCATCAAGTTGCTGCTCTGCTGCATCACTAGCCATCAGGAACGTTGATTTATTAATCACACGAGATGTTATTTGTTTTGATCTAATCCGAAACCAACAGATTGATTAGTCCGTTTTTGCAACACGTACACAGATTCATATATACAGGAGAGCACATCTCTGGAGCAGAACTCAGCGAAACAATGCACCACTGAGCTCCCGCACTTCATATATACCATACATTGTTAATTTGTGGTAACTCCATTGTATTTTTCTTTGGAGTTGTTGAAGAGAACTCTCTGTTAAGATAGATCATATATCTTTATATTTTTGTATTTTTAGACGGGTCTCTTAATGAACCAACAGTAAAAACCTATTTCCCTAGCTCTGCGGTTTTAAACTTTAAAGGCATGTTGTCATTATTACAAGCATGACGTTTTAGAGCCCATCAGTACAAATAAACCTAAGGTGTCTCAAAAAATGTTTTTTATTGTATTTATACCTCGCTGTACGTCCTCCAGATCATAGATAAGTTTAACACATTGTCGAAGTCTCTTAATAAACACTATGCATCTAACCAAATTCTTAATAGTACGATTAGAAATGAAAACGGTTCGGATAGTTTTAGCTATTCGGACGTTTTTTGAACGGATAGTGTCAGGTCAATGAATTTTCAGATAGTTTTTGAAAAAGAAACAAATTTTGGATATTTTTCATTGGAAACAAAAACTAATACGATAAGACCGGTATCCAACTGAAATAAAAAACGATGAAAAATATCAGGATAATTTTTAGATAGTTATCCAGATAGTTTCCACAAAACAAATGCATATAACCCATTTACCTTCAATTTTAGGCCCACATCTCTAGTGCAACATATTTGTCAAATATTTTATATTTAGAATCTTGGTACGTTGCATTTACCATCCACTATATTCGATACTATTATTTATATTAAAACATTAAAATAATAATAATATATTAAATAAATATATTTCTTAATGGAATAGATTTTTATAAAAGACAAGAGTCCATGTCAATTAGACCTGTTAGTTATTAATGTTAGAATTAAATAAATAGTATTCAAAATTGAGATTCTAATATGGATATATTTACAATTCTATGTTGTTTAAAAAAATTTAAAAACTAAAGAGTCTAATTGACAATGACATATTGTATTTAACATGAATTTAGTATATTTTTTGATAAAAGAGCTACTTATATGTTTTCGTTGATTGTGTAATGATGGTACATAGGGTTTCCATGTTCCGCTAATAAATATTTATGATCATATTCATTTTTATTCGTATTCGTTTCGTATATATATTTGACAATATTTGATTTTGTTTTCATATTCGGTATTTTCATTTCCAATTTTGATTTAAAAAATAAAAACAAATATGACAGTGGTAGCTTCTATCCGTTTTTTTAGCCGTTTTCATCCCTATATACGACACCACAGAGATGCACTAAAAATAAGATCACCATCAATAAGATCACCATCAGTAATGGCGGCAATTAGCAGCTTGCTTTAGGATTGCAAAGCAAATTGCTTTTATGTTACTTTCATCAGCTTTCCAAGCCCATACATTCTGTTATGTCGACTTCACTTCCCATTTGCGAGAAGGCAAGAAACAGCAAAATTAGGTCTTGTTTGGAACTGGTCTGTGAACTCTGCTCCATAAACTTCACCGTGGAGCAGCTCCACAAAAAACTGAAGTTCGTGGAGTACCTCTTTAGGTGCTCTCACAGCTCCTCTTTTTACGGAGCTGTGGGTGTGGAGCTGAACCCGTTTGGCTAAAAACATAGAGCGAAACCTTAAAAAAACAAAGAATGAGCTAGAATCCAAACGAGCCTTAATATTAATATAAGCAAAGAAAAACAAACAACTTGGGACCAGCACAACTTGGGACACCAGAGTAGTACGCCGAGCAGGACAAAGTGTCCAGCGAGTACGGTTCCAAGCAGATGAGGTGTACTCTAAATATAAGATACCTTCACCGTGGATGAGATCATGAGATTCCCTATGCGCCCGTACTAAACGTAATCTACTCAATAAATAAAAGAACTTGCAATGTTTAATTTGGGGGTTCCTTTTGATGGCAGATATTGATGGAGCACTTTCTTTGTTTGATGCTGCATTTTGTCCGTTCAATCACGAATATATGCGGCATCGGAATAGTAGCACTGTGCATATCAAGTGTACACCACTCTTTTCGTTCCAAATTTCATAGTAGTAACTTGTTGATTATGCCAAAAGTGTTATCATAGAAAGTAGTATAGGTTGAAAACCTAAAGATGCTTGCGCACGCGTGATATCATTAAAAAACGATAACTAATATATATATATATTAAAATATTTTATTTTACATCTTTAAACTCTTGTAGGTGGAGTCCCGAACACAACTATCGAAATATATATATAGCACAAATAAATTTATCATGTAGTTAGCGAGATAAAATTTGTATCTCGTAAGAAATATGTGTAATAGGTAGAATATGGTTTTTACCAAAATTTATGAAGTGGTTTACTAATTTAAAATTTGAATTTTTTAGAACCATATGACTCGCAACACGCTAATTAGTTATAAACAGCGTGCCTTATATTATAAAATTTTGGGGATGATCTCATCCTTAACTATGGACCGTTGTGCCATGCCTACCCGTGCCGTCCGCTCCACCACAAGGAAATGTGGCAGTCGGGCCGTGCCTCCTCGCTCTCTCTCGGTACTCCTCGCAACCAACGCGATGGATCATTCATCGTGTCCTTTGGATTGAAAATGATTCACTATGTATATATGGATATTTTGATCAATGAGAATTCACTCCTCTCGCTCAATCTCTCTTGCTCTCTCTTTGAATCTCAATACGTTATTAGCACTGCTCGCAAAAGAAAAAGAGAAGGGTGAAGGAAAAATCAAGGAGGCAGTGGCCTCAGCACTTGAAGATGTCCAAGGAAGTCAGTTCAATAGAAAAGGACTTACGCCTTGTGGACTATATACTGAGGGAGATCAAATACTTTTTAGACTCTCAAAAAGAGAGATGGCAAAGTTTTGACCATCGCTGAACGCGACACAGTGATAGCTAGGTCTGGACAAGCCACTATTGCACTCTTGACAAGTACACAAATTACAATCGAGGATGCCCTGTTGTATCCTAATTCAACCCGTATCCTAATAAGTTTTAGAGATATCCGTCAAAATGGGTTCCACATTGAAACCCATATGCATAATCGAGAAGAATTTCTTTTCTTAACTAAAAAGAACGGACACGACAAATGCATTTGTGAGAAAATTCCATCTCTAATGTCTGAATTGTACTATACATACATTAAGCCCATTGCACATGTTGCATATGAAGTACTTTTTATTCAAAATTTTGATGCATTCCATACTTGGCATGATCAACTTGGGCACCCCGATACTAGGATGATGAGAAAAATTATCGGCAATTATATTGGTCGTAACTTGATCACTATGAAATTTTCCAAATCCTCTGATTTTGTATGCACTGCATGAGCTACTGATTTTAAGGCCTTCTTATCTTAAAATCAGAGCCGAGCCACTTAACGTATTCAAGGAGATATTTGTGGCCCCAACATCTGAACCATTTAGGTATTTCATGATTTAATTGACACATCTACTAGATGGTCTCATGTGTGTCTTGTTTCGACACGAAACCATGACTTTGCTAAGATAATGTCTCAACTCATCAGTTGAAAGCACATTAACCTGAACATAGGATTCAATCAATCCGTGTGGATAACGCTATTGAATTTAAATCCCATGATTTCGATGATTTTTGCAGGGCTTTACAAATTTTGGTTGAGCATTTTGTTCCATATGTCCACACACAAATTGGTTTGGCTAAATCACTGATCAAAAGAATCAAGCTTATTGCTCGGCCATTATTGATGAATTGAAAATTGCCTTCGTCATGTTGGGGTCATGCAGTACTGCATGATGCTGACCTTGTCCGACTACGACCAACTGCATATCATGAAACTTCCCCAATGCAGTTAGTACGTGGAAATCCTCTAAGTATTTTCCATTTGCGTGAGTTCGGTTGTGTTGTATACATACCGATCCCACCACCATAGCGTACCTCTATGGGCTCACACAGAAAAGTGGGGATCTATGTGGGATTTGAATCTCCGTCTATCATAAAGTATTTAGAACCCCTAATGGGTGATCTATTTACTATACGATATGCTGAGTCTATCTTTGATGAGCAACATTTTCCTGCATTAGGAGGAGACTTCAAGTATCAAAAAGAATGCCAAGAAATTGATTGGGATGCCCAAGGTATTCCAGCTTCTGATCCACGTATTACTAAAACTGAACTTCAGGTTTACAAGATTATACATTTGTAAGGACTTGTAAATAATCTGCCAGATGCATTTACCAATTAGAAAGGTGTGACTAAATCTTTCATTTCCGCTCAGAATGCACCAAAAAGAGTGGAGATACCAAAGAAAACCACTCAAATTCCACTCACTAAAAAAAGAGATAGAAGTACAACCACTAAGCGAGATACTATTGCTAACAAGGAAAGAAAGATGGTAAATACAAACCAATCTTTAGTTGGTACACACCACATGGATACTATATATCAAGTAGATCGTCATGATCTGCAACCTAGCTCGGTGGTGCACAATGCTAAGACTGAGAATTCGGAAGACCCTAGACACATTGTTTTGGGAGATCTTGATGTGTCTATAAGGGTGGATGAAATTGCCATCAACTACTCTGAGACAAGAGAATCTTTTGATATAAACGCTAAAATTGTCAACAATTACTTCTCCGAACAAATTGTTGATTGCCTCCAAATTGATCCAGAACCTAGGTCTATAACATAGTGCCAAAAAAGCTCTGACTAGAACAAATGGAAGGACAAAATTGAAACAGAATTAGCCTTGCTCTATAAAAGAGATGTATTCTCGACTGTTATGTCTACTCCTCATGGTATCTTTCCTGTGGGGTGGGATATAGATGGTTTTTCATCTGGAAACGGTATGAAAAATATGAGGGGGTGAGATATAAAGCAAGGCTTGTAGGACAAGGTTTTTCACCAAGACTTGGCGTTGATTTCAACGAAACTTATTCTCATGAGTGGTATAACTTTTGTATATTTAATATCATTGGCAATACAAAATCGTCTACCTATACAGTTGATGGGTGTAGTGACAGTATATCTATATGGGTAACTTGATTCTTATATTTACAAGAAGGTTCCTAATGGAATCAACATTCCGAATCAAAAAGTAAATCGAAACATGTATTGTATTAAGTTGCAGAAGTCACTTTATGGCTTAAAACAATCGGGCAGAATGTGGTACAACAAATTGAGTGAATTTCTTTTGCTAAAAACATACAATGAAAGTGATGTTTGCCTATGCGTCTTCGTTAAAAAGTCCCCAACATGATTTTGCATTATCTCAGTATATGTCGATGATCTTAACATCATTGGTAATACACAAGAAATTAATGAAGCATGTCATCATTTAAAGATAGAATTTGAGATGAAGGATTTGGGTCAACCCAAATTTTGTTTAGGCCCACAACTTGAGCATTTATCTTCTAGAATCCTTGTGCAACAAGCTGCATATACCTAGAAGATATGGTGAAATTCAATATGGATAAGTCATATCCTTCCAAAACGCCTATGTTGGTAAGATCTTTGGACATAGTGAAAGATCCATTCAGACCAAAGGAAGATGAAGAAGATGTTCTAGGACCTGATTTTCCATATGTCAGTGCTATAGGCATACTTATGTACGTATCTTGCAAATAGTACTATTACTATCGCAATAAATTTACTAGCAAGATATAGCGCTGCTCCTATCAAACGCCATTGGACTGGAATTAAGAATGTCTTCCAATATCTTAATGGCACCAGAGATCTTGGACTTTTCTTTAAAAAGGCATGGATCCGACTTTAATTGGGTATGCTGATGCTGGCTATCTTTCTGATCCCCACAACGACAAATCACAAATAGGATTTGTATTTTTGCTAGGTGGAACTGTTATTTCATGGAAGTCTTCTAAGCATACTCTAGTAGCCACCTCCACCAACAATTCTGAAGTACTTGCATCATATTAGGCATCACATGAATGTGTATGGTTTTGCAGAATGATTAACCACATATTAACATCATGTGGTGCTGGTCATTAGACTCACTTACCATTATCTATGAAGATAATGTTGCTTATGTTGTTCAGATGGAAACTGCTTATATTAAGAGCAATATCACTAAGCATATTGCTCCTAAAATTGTTTTATCCTCATGAGCTTCAGCAACATGGAGACATAAACATCTTGCGAACTAAGTCATGTGATAATCTTGCCAATTTATTCACAAAATCTCTACCATATACCACATTCTTTAAATGTGTCGAAGGAATTGAAATGAGAAAACATAAAAATTTGCGAGCGTCACTAATATCTCTTTATAAAAAATAACCTATCTTCATTATATTACACTCTTTTCTTTTTCTTTGTATGAGTTTTGCCCTTTAGGTTTTCTCATTCAAAGTTTTTAATGAGGTAATATCAACACAAGCTATGTGTCTTATCATTAACTTTTCCCCTATGGGCTTTTTAATAAATGGTAACTATAGACATCCTACTATTTTGGACTATATTATGAGCTTTACTCATAAAAGTCTAAAAAATAACTAACAAATTATCACGGTTCTTCTCATTATTTTTTCCATTGCGTTTTGAGAAGTTTACCTGATATATCTACTATCGAAAGGTGGTCGGCAAGTCGTCCCAGGGGGTGGCCCAGGGAGGTGAAAGAGTGGTCGAGGCGCCTATCGATAGGATCCGATGGTTGACTCGAACACAAAGCGAGCCAAGAGACAAAGGGGTTTATACTGGTTCAGCCCTCCCGAAGGATAATAGACCTACGTCCAGTGTGCTTTTGTTGGGGTGGTGTATGAACTATGAATGAGTACAGTGATTTCGAACTCTAGAGCCTAGAAGCAAACTATTAGGGCTTTGCCTCAAGCTTCCTAGAATCGATCCACCCAAACCCTCCATCTGTCCTCCCTTTTATAGCCCAAGGGGAGCAGTTACAAAAGGACTTGGGGGTCAAGAAAGCTATGCCCTAAAGCAAAAAGAGAGTACAAGAAAATATCTCAAACACACACACGCGCGCTAGTCCTACGGGTCTTGATCACCACAGGCGCCTTGTGCGCAGTCTTGTCAGGTGACATAATCCTTGGTCGAGTTGTCCCATCCTAGTCTTCTCGGCTATCCCTTGGGGAAGAAGCCTCCTCCCCGAGGTGGTGGAGGTCGGCGTGCCGCGACCCGGAGGTTGGGGGCGGTCAAAGATGGACGACAGTCCGGGAGACAGTGGTCGGGATGCTTTTGTCTACGGATCATGAGCGGCCCGAACCAGACCTTTGCCCAGAGGCAATCGGTTGGCATGGCCCGGAGGCAGGTGGTGGACGTTGACAGGGATTGGAGTCCTCGACTCGGGAGATGAAAATTGGGTTACCATGTCCTAGACATCGGGGATGCGGTCGATCCGTGGCATCGGGTACGTCAGCCGACGGAGCGACGTGGGTATCTAGGGGCTCGTGCTACGCGCGTGGGCTATTGACAGTTTGAAGCAAAGTGCCCGTCACGTCCCATCGACCCCGTTCAATGTGGGGTAGGGTAACAGCTAACCAAATGCCAGCAGTTCCCTACCACGGCCGAATGTCTTGAGAATCTAATGGCTGGGATGGATTTCCCAAGCATCGTGGTGGGCCCGAAGGACCCACTCATCAGGGCACGTCTCACGTGTCGTATTCCTGCGCCTACTTCGGATGGTACAGGTCTCCTATCGAGCTGACATGGCGGTCAAGGAGGCGAAATGGCCGGGACGCTTCGGATGCAAAGCGCACGCCGTTAAGAGCGCCATACATTCCCCAAGAATAGAGCGACCAGGGAAATCATTCTCCCTATTTAAACCCCACCACACAGCCTTCCCCGACTTTGCCTTCTGGCCCAACATTTTTAGAGATCACCATGCCCGTACTCCTTTTCTTCCTAAGCTTCTGAATACCCAAGTCCTTTCGACCGCCATGGATTCCTCTGAGGATGCTCTGCGGATCGTGATGGAGACCTCTAGCAGTGACGACGTCGATCATCCTTTGTCAGTAATCTGTGCTTTCCTTTTATTTTATCAATGAAACCGAGAGGGCCCTGCTTTTTCTACTTGCCAACCACCCCCACCTGCCAGGTGCTAGGCTCCTTTCTCTTTAGCATGATGCTGCATCGAGAACCCAAGGCTCTCGAGGGAAACGAAAGTTGATTGTTTCTCTAGGAGATGGGAAAAGTATGAGCAGGGAGCCTCCACAGCGCCGTCGTGGCTCCTCGACCTTGCCCAGGTGTGATGCAAAACTAGTTGGGCTCCTTCCTACCGTCTTACTCGAGTGTATTGACTAAGCCACTATAGGAGGGCTTTGGGTGTCGCTTATTCCGGTGGGCCACTCCCCCTAGTCCCCGGAGGCATGGCGCCCGACGCCGGGGCCCAGGGACCTCGGCCTTCGCTCGAGGGGTTTGTGGCGCACCTTGGACACTTCAAAGGTCTCCTCGAGGCCTGGGCACCGCACTTGAAGATACGGAAGCCAAATTAGCAGCGTCCGAGGTGACTCGGGCGGAGGCGGAGGCAAAGTTGGCGGCGATAAAGGCAGCAAGGGATGACGCCGAGGATAGGATAGCGGGAGTGGTGACCAACTCCAACGGTTCGGGCCCGTCCTTGCTCGTCTCCTCCCTTAACATGTCAAAGACGTGACGAGGTTTGTCGTTCAGCATGTCAAAGACATGTGTGCCCGAGCAGCCATGATGAGGTTTGTCGTTCAGCATGTCAAAGACATGCATGCCCGAGTAGAGCTGGCGAAGGATTGGTGGGGCTATTACAAGGACGGGGCCTGGAAGCTCCTCTATGAGTTGGATCCCATGGCGTCCTACGAGGCCGGCGATACGCTCTTGGCCCGACTCCAGGAAGGGCCAAAGTATCTTAACGCCTTTGCTCAGAAGGCGGCGAGGACCATGGCAGTTCACGTCCTTGGTGTGGTGCGCAAGCTGCACCCTCATGTCGAAGTTGAGGCGATTGCCGAGGGGTGGCCGGTCAGAGTTACTGAGGCGGACGTATCCAGTGTGTACGCTGAAGTAGAGCCGATGGCGAATAAGATTGTCGCCAAGCTAGCTTTGTAGCTCATGGTCCTTCATGATTTATGTAAAGTTCGCCTCTCCGTGGGGCTTGCTTGTTCTTGTTTACTTTCATCGCCCGAATCCCGTAGTGGGTAGGCATTGGGTTCCTGTCCTCCACTCGCCGTGGATTCGATTGATGCATCTTCGCGACTGCAGGTTTTCGGGGTTGGACTAGTAACGCCTAGGTGATCTAGCATTCTTAGTCGCCCTCCCGTCATATTTTCAACTCTTTTTTGCACACGTGACATTGACGCCTAGCAAATCGAATCTGGGGGGCCTTGGTCTGGTTTGGGCGGCCTAGTTGACTTGGGGGTAGTAGAATATTTGTTGTATGCTTGGTCATCTTGCACGAGCAACTAAGGTTCTTCGGCGAGACAGGGCCCAAGAACTCATAACTAGGCTTGGGAAGCATTGCCATTAAGGCATCGGGCGAGCGCGCGGTCGGACAACCGCCCATTCACACCATGTCTGACCTTTGAAGCCGAGCGGCTAGGGCCTCAATAGACAGATCCGAGGGTTCCCCAGTCAAGCTCAAACGACTTAGCCTTGTACGTTGCAAATGAGCGGTGATAGTAGGGTTTCGATGATTATCCGATCCGTGTATGACCCTCATGACTAAGTGACGGAAGACCAGAACGGACGGATCCGATGGATGCCAGTCTAGCTCAAGCCACTTAGCCGTGTACGTAGCGAGTAACCGTATAGGCGACGACCGCCTACTCCTGCATGTTTGGCCCTCGAGGTAGAGCAAGTTGGGCCATCAACAGACCTTAGTCCGGGTGGATTCCATGTCGAGCTCAGGCAACTTAACCGTATATGCAGGACATAGGCATTAAGAGCACCGAGCCCATTCGCCTAGCACCCAATCGTCACAAGGAAGGTCTCGACCCTAGCCAGCCTCGGGTAGGGGACCGGCCCCTATCACGAGGGACATCAGGCTCGAGCCACCGGGGTCGATCGGATGGGTAAAGAATGGGCTCCTGAACAGTTTGAATGTGGCCCTCGAGCCCACCTTTAAAAGGCCATTTGGCTTTGAAAGCCTGGGCTGCGCTTCTCAGGGCTGATCATGAGTGATATCAAGGAAGGGGTCGGAAATGGCGACGGATACTATTCGGGATGGCTACCGAACCCCAGGAGGTTCACATACATCTGGGGGCCGAGATCTGCAAACAAATTGGTTTAGAATCGGAATTGCTTTACTGCATAACAATTATACCCAATACTTAGTTTATTGGTCATGGAACTGGAGGAGGTGCCAAATGTCTCGATGGCCAAGCAACTCAGGCCCGTCTTCAAGGCCTGGCTCGAAGGATCCTTGTCGACGAAGGGCGTTAAGGTCGACGTCGGAGGCTCTCGGGGCTACCTCTGTGTGGCGGGTGCGACGAGCTTACAGTCGTCCTTTCGGGTCGGACCCCGGGGGCCGTTGGGGCTCCATCCCCTTTCTTCTCCACAGCCGACGTCCTTCATCTTCAGCAGAGTAAGGGCCTCCGGCCTGAGGAGGAAAACTTCACCCGTGGTCCAATTGTTCAGCAGCTTGGGTGGTGGCGAGGTTGCGGCTCTCGCATTCGTAGGAGGCGACGAGTTCTCCTTGAATAGTATTTGTCCCAGTGGGGCCAGGAATCTTAGGGACCAGGTAAGCGTAGTGCGAGACCACGAGGAACTGGGTGAGGGCCGGACGCCCAAGCACCACATGGTATGCATCCTCGAAGTCCGTCACATGAAACTTCACGAGCTCAGAGTGGTGATTTTCTTGCGTCCCAAACATCATTGGAAGGGAGATTAGGCCAAGTGGCATGCTCGCCCTTCCTGGGACAACCCCGTAGAAAGGGGATTCAGTGGGGTCCAAGGCGGTGACAGGGATTCCTGTGGGGGGTGTCACCCTGGGGTACCCCATGGACCAGAAACTATGTCCAACTGAAGTGAAAACCGAGAGTCCTCGGGACGTGGTCGGTGGCCCGACCCCCTCTTGCAAGGTCAGACGTCCCAACCTTACCTCGAGTCTGACCTTGGGTTTCCTCTCTCGACACCATCAACCACGCCCCGACCTCAACCATCCTCAGGACAAGACTTGGCACGCAAAGTAGGAAGAGGGAGGAGACAGCCCCGGCAGAGACTAACGTCACCCGACAGCACAGTATAGGCATCTCAGCTGGAGGAGGGATCCCAAGGCATGAGAGAGAGAGCACAAGATGCCCATGGTGTATAGGACCTAGCAAACTGTCTTGTACCTTTTCAGATGTTGTTTGTACTCACCTTTTAGCACATTAGACATAGCTTCTTGGCTCCCAAGTTCTCCTGTAACTACCCCTTGAGCTATAAAAGAGAGGGCAGGGCGAGGGGCCAAGGGATCGAAATCTAGCATTCTCATTCCCAGTTCTTGGCCAGCTTGCTTCAAGCCCCAAGAACTCCTCCTTGTAACTCATGTTCATCATACACCCCAATAAAGAACACTAGACTTAGGCCTATTATCCTTCGGAAGGGCTAAACCAATATAACTCCTTGTGTCTTTACTCTTTGGCTCGTCTGAGGACTCGAGTCGACAATCAGATCTGACGGGGAACAGCTTCTCTACCATTCTCTTTCACCTCTTTGGGCACCCCCTTTGAGGACTGCCGACCCACCCATCGACAGTTGACGTGCCAGGTATGGGCACTGTTCTTCGTACCGTGCGATCTGATGGTGATTTCCTTCCCCACCGACTTCGCAGTTCCCACCGGGACAATGTTCGTCTTTGGCACCCTGGTGTTTTGTGCCGATGACTTCCATCGCTTCACTCTCTCTCAGGCGACCTCCGACGAGATGGAGTGCGCGGCCGTGCCGCCGCGTGCGATGGTGGGGCTTAGGCACGCGGCTTTGCGCCCGATGGCCTTAGACCTTAAGACCCGCACAACCGCAGGGTTCGGCAGCCTGGGCCTCTAGCTGCCCGCGCGGCAGCCCAAGGGGCGGACGTCATGTGGACCCAGGTCAAGCTCCCTAATCGGCTCTACTCCGCACATTCTACTTCTCGCCGCGAGGGATGTCTGCTTTGCCCTCGCGTGCTGATGGGTGTACTTCCACGCCTGATAGCACGGCGATTCTTGGCAAGGTCGCCCGCCACACCTCTCTTTCTCGCACAGCATCTGCTGGGTGGTTCCGCGGCCCAGTGTTCATTCTTGGTAACCGCTGGCTTGCCAACTTCGTCATGATGGCAGAAGTGGTGTCTGACGATGAGGCCTCGGGCTCTCAGGAGTCCAACGCCCATCGCAACGCATGTCGTACCCGCAACGCAGTAGGAAGCAGCAGCATGTCGATTGCCACAGGCAATGACCGGGGACTAAGACCTAGTAGATGCCTTCTCCTCCTTCACCCATCTGGCAGTAAGCATAGGGGTCCTCCAGTTCTTCGTTTCCACCATCTTAAGGTTTCTGCGTATAGCAAGGGTGAGTACCCAACGTACTCAGCAAGCTGACACGGAATGATGCACATGATAGGATCATTCAAAGGATGGCTATGGTTTATTTGCACAAAGCCAATTTTCACAAATCATTTCACAAACGTAATCATCTAGCCAGATCAAGTTTTAGTTCCATAGTATATTAAATTGGTGACGGTTCTGTCTACCATCCATCGTGATTCCAAGGATGGCTTCCCACCTCCGGTTCATCATGGTTTTCTGGGGAGTCCACCCCTTCTCGCAGTTCGAGAAGTTGAGTCCACCAACACACAAAATCATTATGCATTCCCAACCCATCATTTTAAAATTTATGAGTCTAGCCACGGGAGAAACTTGTCACGCTGCTCATTATCCGCGAGCACGGCTATTCGAATAGATTGATTTACTCACACTGTAGTGGATGTACACTTTACCCATACTCCGCAACTGCTCATTGAATGAGCTTTCATCCCTTCATATGGGATGGTCACGACAAAGCCTTTCGATAACTTTTCTTTGGCAGTACCCGCTCCATGAACTTAAATTCTCTTGCACTCTAGTCGTCCTTTCCTAGCAGTGAAAGGAGTTTTGGTGCTCCCATGGTAAGGGAAAAACTTCACAACATTCTCATTCAATATTCAACACTTAGGCCGCAGCCTTATCTTGATAACCATAACCACCTCTTCACTCAAGAACCACTATGCAGGGATACTGCCTTCGCTCGGCTATCTACTCCGCTAGGTCTATACCCATTCGAGAAGTACGGTTGTACTGTATCGTTCCAGGTTATAAGTCTCATGGCTCGGTCCTTAATTGACTAGGGACGGTTCTTGCCTTTACCGGCATCCACCCAAATCCAACCATCCGCCCCAGTATAAAAACATTGGTTTTGTACTTTTTATTTTTCCATCAAAGCTATTTTCATCATGATCAAGGCAATGTGGCGCTCATGTCTCCACATGCCGTATTCCTATCTTCCCAAAGATAGTTGCCCAAGCACGAAGCTTCTTTGTTAAATCATGAGTATGCACAAATCTAATAAAAGCATGGCTAAGCATTTTACCGAAGATATCCTCCAGTTATATCACATCGAAGGTTACAAAGAATAATTCTAAGGGTGATCAATATCAAGATAGGGTATATCAAGCATAGGTATTCATTTGTGTATAGCATGAATATTTGAAGTTTAAATCAACATCATTTCGCCAAATAGGATCAATATGTTCAAAGGGGAGTGTTGACTTGCCTTGCTCGCACACTTGTTGGACGGGGTCTTCAACGTAGTCAGTGCCTGCTTCCTCGGTTGCTATCCGTACGTGTGAAAAATCAATTGAATTCGATCAGAATTCAATAAAAGTACCAAGGAAAAGAACCATAAAAATGACTTCAAATATTTAGCCTAAAATTCTAATCAAGTTTGGGCGAGAGTTTTGGGATGAAATCCGATTTAAAAAGCGAGTTTGGGATTTTAGGGTTTTCGCAAAATATCGCACTAAATTGATTTAGACGATAACTTAAAAAGGCATTGATCAAAAGAATTGGTATTCAAAGTTTGGGAGGTCCGAATACCCAAGAATATATTTTTAATAGCAAAAAGAAAATAGACAAACTCCGGGTAAAAACGACGCGAGAACGAAATCTCCGAAAATCCTATTTTTGAATTCTGAGATCACTCCGAGAAAATATATGAGAAAACAATATATTTTTGCCCAAATATTTTCCCAGATATTTTTCCTAATTTTTCTGAATTTTTCCATATTTCCCTATTTTCCCTTTTTCCTATTTTCTTTCTTTCTTTCTTTTTTTCCTTCCTTTTCTTTTTCTTTCTTTTTTTCTTTTCCCTCTTTTTTTTTCTCTCCCCTTTCCTCTGTTTTTCCCCGCGCTCTCTCTTCCTCTCTATGTTCGGCCGGCAGCCGGTGCAAGCGCAAGGGCGGCGGCCCGGGGCTTATCGGCAGCGACGGCGACGGCGAGGATGCGGCGGAGCTCCAGCGCACGGTGGACGACGGCGGCGGCTCCGGCGCACGGCGAACGACGGCGGCGGCTTCGGCGCACAACGGCGACGGCTTGCGGCGGCTTGCGGCGTGGAGGATACCGGGAGTGAGAGGGGAAAAAGAGGCGGCGAGTGGGGAAGAACGGGAGGGCTCCCCTTTTATAGGCGATCGGAGAGGGAGAGGAGAGGGGCCGGGCGGCGGGTGGCGCGGCGAACGGCATGCGGCGGCGCGGTGGCGGGGAGAAGTGCGGCGAACGCAGGGCGTGCGCGCGAGGACGCGTGGCGCGCGGGCGTGGTTCGGGGCGGGGCGCGGCGCGAGCGGCGAGGACCGGCGCGGGCGTGTGCGGGCGGCGGGTCTGGCGCGACGTGCGCGTGGCGCGCGGGGGCGGGGTCGGGCGCGGGCGCGGCGCGGGCGGCGGGACCAGCGCGGGCGCGCGCGCGTGGCGTGCGCGGGCGGCGGGTCCGGGCGCGACGCGCGCATGGCGCGCGGGCGTGGCGAGCGCGAGTGGGGCGCGCGTGCGTAGGGCCGGGCGTGGGCGCGCGGGCGCACGGCGTGAGGACAAGGGCCGGGCGCGGCGTGGCGCGTCGCGCGCGCGGGCGGGCGCGCGGTACGGCTGGTAGGGCGTCGAGCACGTAGCGCACAATGAATAGTGTCGTTTTCTATTTATCCCGATTTAATTCCTAATCTCCCAATTCTTTTTCCTTTCACCTCTAAAATTTGAAATAAAATACAGCACACCCAATATTAAGTTGTAAAATATATTTTCAACCTTTTCACCCACTTTTTATTTTAAAAATATATTTTACCTATTTAATTTAATTCTTTTTCCTAAATTCTCGAAAATGCGATTTTGACTCGAAATAATTTCTAGACTTCACATATATCCTTTAAAAATATTTTATCACTCATTTTGCTCACTAATTAATATTGCTCAATCACCAAAATAATGTTTTGATCCTAAATATATATTTTTATAAATCGACAACCCTTTCTATTTTATATTTAAATTCCCAACTCCAAACTTCGAAATTTTTCTCCCTAATGGAAATTCAAATCATTTGATTTTTCTCGAACGTCAAGATGAATCACTATCCATATAAACTTATACAACAAAGCTGGCAAATAAGAAGCAATAAACACGATGAGAAGCAAATAGCCAAATGTTTTTGTAAATTCCAGTTTTCAATTTCTAGTTTTAAATTCTCCAATTTCCAGCGTGTTACATGTTGGCGCAAAAAACACAGGCTGGCCTGGGATATCTGATTAGCTCCAGTGCAGGTCCTAAAATTATTGAAGCGCGGGCGTGCCAGTCAGTTTGATCCTGCCACTGACAAGATATGCAAAACAACAGAGCATAAATCATATCGGCCGATAGGCCGATAATCAAAACAGCCGATCTATTGACAGCCGATTGTGTGATTCCAGCCGATGCCGATGTCCAGATAACTCATCGGTTGAAACCCCGACGAAACCCTTATTGGTAGCAACTAGGCAGGCTAGAGCTACGGTTCTAATTATGACTTAGTAGGTCATATATCGAAGCCGATGCAGCCCCGCGTCGGGTGCCAAGTCTCGCCGGATGATGAACAAAGTGGAAAAGGTAAAAGGTGGCGATGCACCGAATTGTATTGATCGTGAGGATTTTTTTACATGGACCCCGGGCTTACATATTTATTCCCGCAGGCTAACAGAGATCCCAACAAATTACAATTCGAACTTTCCTAAAGATAAAAGGAAACAAACTGAATCCTTACCGGATACTAACACACTTTCCTAAAGATAAAATAGAAAGTTAACAAACTTATTCTAATTAATAGATACAAGCCGTATCCTTCTTGAACTCAGTGTCTTCTGGATAAGATCTTTCCAAACCGAATCTAACTAGAATCTGACTGCTGAAGATATTGATCCTTCATCGGCTGATGCAGAACTCTCTGCCGATTTTGCTTTGAGCTGGTATGAACACTTAGCCGATGGAGACTCCAAGGCTTACCAAATTTTGGTGTTAACACATGCCCCCCAGTTTTGGAGTATGAGAAGTCATGCTTCAAAATTATCCTGGCCTTGATCGCCCCAAAACTGATTCTTCTCTTCTTCTTGACATCGGCCTCGTAAGCCGATACCTTATGTAGTAGATGAGCCAGGCTGTCAAACTCATGAAAGAAAAACCTGTCTTTGGTAGCCGCTGACAACCCTTGAAATGCAAGATCTGCTAGTTACTCATCACTCAGGCTAAAACTATAACATCGGTTGCGAACGTAACAAAACCTTTGAATATATTCCTTAGTCGATTCCCCTTCTTGCTATCTGATTGATATCAAGTCTGCAAGCTTCAACTCACCAACCTCAACAAAGAAGTACATGTGAAACTGTTCCTCAAGATCGGCCCAACTTCTGATAGAATTTGGTGGTAATGACGAAAAACCATGTGAAGGCCGATCCAATTAAGGACAATAGAAAAAATCTAACTTTTAGAGCTTCTTCAGCTGATGCCTCCCCACATTAGCTAAAAATCGGCTGACATGTTCCATTGTAGATACACCATCTTGCCCTAAAAACTTAGTCTGGAACCTTGTATCGGCTTGGAAGTGGTACTCTATCAAACCATTCAGGATATGGCGGCCGATACACAAAAGTTTGATGGTTGGGTTCAATTCCAAACTGCTCCTCCACTAACTTTGCAATAATATCGGCCCTATCTTCTTTAGACTGATATTGTTAAGTTTCCTCTAGCCGATAATGCTGTTGTGGCTTTTCCTGTTGATATGCTTGCCCCCCAAGCCAATATTGCTGTTGTCGATCATGTTGAAATCGCTCATCGAATATCCTGGGAACTATTTCCTCGATCAAACCACGTAATGTACTTGTCAAAACACCAAATTGATCGAACACAGCACGGTGAACGATTTTATCTACCATCTCTTGAAGTGTCTTGTCATTCATCGGCTTGGTAGATTGTTCCTTGTCTTCATTCATCAGCTTGAGAGATTGCTCTTACTCGGCCTTGATTTCTTTATCAGATATTATGGGTTCCACAAGCCGTGTAAACAATCTTGAGGTCCCACTGGGCATGCTAAAAATGTGTTGACGCCAAAAATCACACTCTTGTCGATGTCCAAGTGTGCCAAGAATGTGTTGGCGTGAAAAACACACGCTGGCCTGGGAGATCTGCTCAGCTCCAGTGCAGGTCCTAAAATTATTGAAGCGCAGGCGTACCAGTCAATTTGATCCTGCCACAGATAAGATATGCAAAACAGCAGAGCATAAATCATACAGCATCAGCTTCAACTTCTTTTAAAAGCTGCAAACCTTTGAGGATCGCCTCATACTCAGCTTGATTGTTTGTAGCATAAAGCAAATTCGGAACTTTCCCCCCTGAGTGATATGATTACTAAACCGATGCCGCATCCATTTGTGTAAACTGATCCATCGAAAGTCAATGTCCAGGGCATAATTTTGACTGACCCGATCAAGTCATCTCTGTGCTCAACAATGAAATCGGCTATAACCTGCCGTTTAATTGCTTTAGGTGCTTGATATCTCAAGTCAAACTCCATTAAGGCAAAAATCCACTTTTCAACTCTTCCTTTTAAGACTGGAGCCGATAGCATATATTTGACTACATCGGCTTTCCAAACTATCATGCACTGGTTGGATAATAAATAATGCCACAACTTCATACAAGAAAAATATAGGCACAAACACAACTTTTCCACTAGGGAGTACCTTGTTTCTGCATCCAAAATCCTTCTGCTGAGATAAAATATTGCTTTCTCCTTGCCTTTCAAATTCCTAGATCAAAACTGAGCCGATAGACTTCTCGTCGGCTGATAAATATAACTTGAAAGGCACTCCCTTTTTTGGAGGGACCAAAACTGGAGGAGAGCTTAAATAATCCTTGATGTTATCCAAAGCTTTCTGCTGCTCTGCCCCCAAGTAAACTCTTGATCGGCTCTCAACCTTAATAAAGGTGTAAAGAGCTCCATCTTTTTGGACAAATTGGCAATAAAATGCCTAATGAAATTCACCTTGCCAATCAAAGATTGCAGCTGCTTCTTATCCTGTGGAGGTTGAATACTCCTGCTTGCATTGATACTTATTTGTGTCACCTCAATCCCCCTTTCATGAACAAGAAAACCTAGGAATTGCCTAGCCGATACTCCAAAGGCACACTTAGTGAGATTCATCTTCAGGCCATATTTTCTAGTTCTCAACTTTCCTTAAATCGGCTATATGGTCTTCAACTTTCTTGGATTTGACTACCACATCATCAATATAAAATTTGACCAAGAAGCCGATTAAGTCATGAAAAATGTAGTTCATGGCTCTCTGATAAGTTGCTCTAGCATTCTTCGATCCAAAAGTCATGACAACCCATTCATATAAGCCGATTGCACCTGGGCACCTGAAAGTAGTCTTATGGACGTCTTCCTCAGCCATGAAAATATGTTTGTATCCAGCATTGCCATCCATAACACTTATGATTTTGTGCCCTGAGGCTGCATCAACAAGCAAATCGGCTATTGGCATAGGGTACTCATCCTTAGGGGTAGCCTTATTTAAGTCTCGAAAGTCGATGCACACCCTAAGTTTACCATTTTTCTTGATCAATGGAACTATGTTAGAAACCCACTCAGCATATCGGCTTGGCCGTATAAAACCAGCATCATATAGCCGAGTAATTTTGGTCTTAATTGCGTCATACATATCGGCTTTGAATCTCCTTGGGGGCTGCTTGTATTGCCGATATCCTGGTTTATTAAGGAGCCGATGTTCAACAATCGATCAGCTAAGACCTGGTATCTCAAATATTTCCAAGCAAAGCAATCTTTACATTTCTTCAATAAATCAATAAGATTGGTTCTAAAATGAGAAGACAAATTTTTACTAATGTATGTCGGCCTAGGTCTATCTCCTGGACCTATATCAACCTCTTCAAGCTCGTCGGCTGACATAAAACCTTGCCCAAGTTTGTCATCGAGATCATCCACGGTGTCCTTGGTGTAGACGCTCGAGCCCTCCACGACGCCTTTAAAGTAATAACTGAGGCTCCTCATCTCCAATCGGTTGTATAGTAGAATCAGACACCTTTAGAATATCGTCCTCCCAAACTTTGGCGGACAAGTAATCAATGTCGTCGATCTCCCAGAGGGTTCGATCGGCATTGGCGATGTTCATTGACCTGTCGGCTGGCACAATTTTGATCTTGTCGCCTTGCCACTGGATTAAGATTTGGTGCACGGTCGAAGGGATGCAACAATTGGCGTGAATCCAATCCCTTTCGAGCAGCAGGCTGTATGACCCCTTCCCATCGATGACAAAAAATATAGTGGGCACTATTTTACTGCCGATGGTTAGTTCCATATTAAGGACCCCTTTGGCCTCCGATGGGTTCCCGCCAAAATCCTTGAGAACCATATTTTGTTTTGATAAGATCGTCGGCTCCCTTGCCCAGCTTCCTGAAGGTAGCGTAGGGCATCAAGTTGACGACGGCCCCCTCATCCACTAGCATTTTTGATATCGGCTTGCCATTAACAAATCCTCTAACATAGAGAGGCTTGAGGTGTCGATGTTCAGTCCCTTCTGGTTTTTCAAAGATAGCCTGCTCTGGGGACAACACCAGTTTGGCCAGGGATTCCTCTACCTCGTCCACATCGGCTTGGGCAGACTCAAACTCGGCTGGTAGTACAAAAACCATGTTAACTGATGCGGCGGCCACGGCCTTTCCTTTGGCCTTTCTTCTTTCCTTGTTGGCCTGGTCTTCATCGGCTGGCATATCCTTGTTCTTCCTTGGACGATCTTGTTCCCTCTTCTTTTTTAGCCGATAGTCAATTTTTGCTTGGACCTCTTTCAGCCGACCTTCGCTCTTTAGCCGCTGCACCTTCCGCTTCTGGGTCTTTGTAAAAGTGTCGGAGGGACACCATTGCGGGTTTGCATCCTGTGCTTCGCCGTCCTCGAAGTCCTCCTGAAAGAAATCTTCATGGATGGGGCCCAGCCTTTGGTGCACAGGGCGTTTCTTCTGTCTTGGCCGATTTTCTTTGGACGAAAATCGGCTGGAGCTCTTGGCCTGCTCATCCTCATAACCACTGCACGCTGGGCAGTCTTGGAGTGATGGCAGTCTCATCCCTTGATTCCAGCAAAATCTGAAGAAATCGCAGCTCCAACGGGGATCGAAGCCATCATGTTGCCAATGGTAAGCCTCTTCCTGCCGATCGTATCTTCTTGGATGCACTTTGTAAACTCTGCCCATTTCCCTCTCTTTGTGTTCCTTCATGAATTTGACGAGGCTATCCATTTTTCGGGGATGACGATCGGCTGATCGGCGACTGGCATAAACCATGTTAACGGGAAAAGGATTCTCATCAACCTTCATCGGCTTCTTAGGATCTTCGAATTTGATCTTCCCAGCTTCTATAGCCGATTGAATTTGCTGGCAAAACACCTTGCAATCATTGGTGCCGTGGGAGCCGGTGTTGTGCCATTTGCAATATTTTCTCTTCTTCAACTCCTCGGCCGGTGGAATGACATGGTTAACCAAAAGTTGGATTTGCTTCTCCCGAAGCAGCAGGTCGAAGATCTTGTCGGCTTTGGTGATGTCAAAGTCGTATTTTTCTTTCTTAGCCGAATTTTTCACCCATTGGCAAGTTATGGTCTTTTTGTTCCTTGCCTATTCGGTTCTTGCTACATCGGATTTGTCGTTGGAGTCGGACTCGAGGAATAGGCAACGTGGCTCACTTTTTGAAAGCCTTCTTGGCCACCTGGAAGCGTTGTTCATGGGATGTGATTTTTGGGCCAAGTGTGCCAAGCTCTCAAAGTCCCGAGCCGAAAACCTTTCCACGATAGGGGTTGATAAACCTTGGAAGGCAAATCGGCTAACTGGGAATCAGAGAACACCAGGTTGTAGCATCGATTCCTCATATCTCTAAATCTCTGGATGTAGTCCTGAACTGATTTGTCATGCTTCTGCCTGATGGCTGTCAAATCGGACAGCTTCATCTCATGGATGTCGGTGTAGAAGTAACGATGAAACTGCTTCTCCAAATCGGCTCAACTTTGTACAGAATTGTATGGGAGTGAAGAAAACCAGGTAAAAGCTGATCCAGAGAGTGAGAGGGGAAAAAGCCTAACCCTCAGGGCGTCTGTAGCCGATGCTTCTCCGCACTAGCCTAAAAATCGACTAACATGCTCATAGGTAGAAACATTGTCCTACCCTGAGAACTTGGAAAAATCTAGCACCTTGTATCGGTTAGACAATGGAACCCTTTCAAAGTAGTCAGGATAAGGATACCGATACATGTTGCCCGTGTCCTTGGGTTTGAGGCCGAATTGTTATCTCTTCACGTCGGCTATTAAGTCCACCCGAGGCTTGTTCTATTGAGCCACCTCATGTGTTTGTTGCTGCATCGGCTCGTATTGATCAAACTAGAGTGGTGCTTGCCGATACTGCATCTGAGGCGAATGAGGTTGATAATGGTGATTAAAGTTGCCTCCTGGATAATGCTGGGGAGGTTGATGCACCATGTGAGGTTGTTCCTGAAGAGGTTGTGAGCCGATAGGATGTTGTCGGAAGTTTGACAGATAGGATCCTATCGGCACTTTGGGCAAAACAGGTGACCGATCTGCATTGAACATGGCCACAACTTGTTTTGAGAAGATCTGAGGGATCTCATGGCCTGCATGGTGAGCCTGTGGCCTTATCAGGACCCTGGGTTGGAAGTCCGTCGGCTTTAATGCCGATGTTGGCACGAACAGCTTGAGGGGAACCGATCCTGGCGTGATCGGCTGTTCCAGAGGAACTCCTGAAGTAGTCAGCAACCCATCTGTTGCCAAGGCCCTGTACTGAGGAAATTTACCCTCAGGGAGGAATACTGGTCCCCTGGCTTGATGTTCGGCTATCCTGGAGTCGACCAGTATCCCAAATTGGTTGATCAAGGCATGATGAACCGCATAATCAATCCTGTCTTGGAGGTTGTTCAGCTCTGGCCCATCTTTCTGCTTGATCTCTTGAGGCTTTTTGCCATTGCCAGAGCTAGGTTCGGGCTCGTCGTCGGTAGGGAGTTTCACTTTGTACCTCTGGACAACCGTGCCGGACCGAGTTTGTGTAAAAGAGTGCAGATACTGACCCTGCAGCTTGTTCATTATCTCCTCAAGCTCGGCCTTTTGCTCTGGCGTTAATTTATCCATGGTGACCAGGATGATGTTCTCCGGATCAACATCGGAGGTTTTGATGTCTACCATGGCGTCTGTCTTGTGATTTGGGACCCACTGGGCATGCCAAAAAGCGTGTTGATGAGAAAATTTCCCACGCACTAGCCTGAGAGATCTGCTTAACTCTAGTGTAGGTCCCAATTATTGTTTCAAGGTTCGTAGGCATGCCAGTTGATTTGATCCTGCAATCAACAAGAAACAATAGAAAGAATTAGCTTGCAAACAATAGCCGATCGACTGGTAGTCGATGACGTACCGTCTAGGGTTAAGCCGATGCAATGCATACTGAATCGGCAGCCATTAGACTTGTGCGATCGGCTGCAGATGTTAATAGCATACAATCCAAGTCTTAAAACATATTTAAACCAAGTGTCTGGGATAGATCGGTAGTATACCGAGACAGTATAAATCACTTAGATCTAAAAATACCATAAGGCAAGGATTATACTTGTTCACAGCATAGCCGAAGAGATTAATCTAACATGTATCGGTTAGTACTCCAATACTGCTTTATACTAAGATATCGTTACTAACCAAATATATTAAACAGGGACCGATTATATGCTAAGATTACTTAACCAATCGATTACTAGCTAAATATATTTAATTGTAGAGAGATCTTAATATAAAGGGTAGCTTTAACATATCAAGTAAATATAAAACATACAAGACAGTTAAAACAGATACGATTGGCTGAAACTCCGATACTATCTCTAGTAATGGTCATAACCAAGATAGATCTGTTATGATTCTAAAGGCGACATAATAGATCAAACTTAACCGATGCAGTATTAAGTACCAAAAGAAGCATAGGATCTATACGAGTCTATGACCATATTTCGAGATGGTAGATATACTATATAATCTAGATTAACATTGAAATCTAAACCTACCGGCTATCACCAAGAAATTGATGCTTTCTGATTAGGGTTTAGACCATAACACCAATCTAAATTATATAGCATATATGACAACTATGCAGATTACAAAGACAGAATTAGAGTATCATGACAATGGAAGCACTAACCCCGACAATGCAAACCACTGTGACAAGAATTACCTTTTCACTGGAGATCGAACGATGCAGCCCACCTGAAGAAGGAACTCGTCGAAACTATTAAAGAAAAAGATGGCGATGCGCCGAGATTGTATTGATTGTGTGTTTATTGTGTTGATTGTGAGTTTATTGTGTTGATTGTATCTCTTTCCTACAGGGTCTTGGGTCATATTTATACCCAGATATATGACGAGCCATAACGGACACGATTCCAATCTCTATTACAGATTAATTTACAGATATGCCTAAAAAACCGGCATTATCTATAAGGAAAATATACAAAATATTCTAATCTAAAGATATGATTGCCTTTTCAGGACTTTATCCGTAAATGGCAACATCTCTGAAGCACTTAAAAACTGAATCTAATGATGATCTTCATATCTTCCTTCCGAGACCGATCATATCTGTTATCCCAATCCAAATTGGCTACGTCAGATGTCCTTATCCGATTTGTTCTCAGCCGACAAAACCCTCAGCTGATTCGGTCTGCACTTGGCACGCACTGTCTTCAGAAAAACTCGATTCTTTTCAAATCGGCTTCGGCCTTAGACTCAAACCTGATAATTCACTTACCAAATTTGGTCGTCAACACGACCTTGGTACGCAGTTTACTGGGAACGATTTTTAGGAGTTCTGTGAAGAAAGATGCATCGAGGTTAAGTATGCCTCGGTGGCGCACCCCTGGGCAAACAGGCAGTGCGAACGTGCTAATGGCATGATCCTGCAAGGCCTGAAGGCCCGAGTCTTTGACCCACTCCGGAAACATGAAGGCCGCTAGTTGCACAAGCTCCCTGCTGTGGTCTGGGGGCTTCGCACTCAGATGAGCCGAGCCACAAGACAATCCTCTTTTTCCAAGTCTACGGCTCGGAGGCAGTTCTCCTGGTCGACATGCTCCACGAATCCCCAAGGATTCGGCTCTACAAAGAAGGCACGGCAGAACAAACGCGGGCCGAGGACATCAACGGCCTTGAAGAAGAACAAATGGCGGCGGCGATCTAGATGGATCGCTACCAGCAGGCGCTTCGCCGATATCATGACACGAACGACCAAGGGAGGTCCTTCAAGGTCGGCGACCTTGTCCTCTGAAGGGTGCAGTCCTCAGCCGGCATGAACAAGCTCTCGCTTTCATGGGAAGGACCTTTCATCATTTCCGTCGTCACGTGTCTGGGCTCCTACAGGCTGATTCGCGAAAACGGATAGGAAGTGTCGAACTTGTGGAACATCGAACACCTACGTCAATTCTACGCGTGAACAGCTAAGTACCTAGCCCTTAATCCCGTCAATTCTGCAATTTCAATTATCCCTTGACCCTTTTTGCAGGTCATTTACCCTACTCCCGAACGGCACGGGGTCTCGGAAGCCATCCCGAGCAATATCGCTGGCCGCGTTGGTCCCGTCTTGCACGAACATACTCATGGCAAGTACTGAGTAGTGCGGCCCTAGCTCGATAGCAAAGGGTTTTTGAGACAACGTTCCGCTTGCTGAGCTTGAGCTGCTCAGGGGCTCATTCATTACCCACTTCGACTGAACGTGGTCGACTCGACTCCGAGTCCCTCGGGTAGTGACTTCATTTCTACTCGGGGCTGGCTGGGGTCAGGGTTGGTCGTGTTTTGGTCAAGTGCCGGGGAATGAGCTTTTGTACCACACCAAAGACGTGTGTCGCCGCCGTCTTTGCCACTCCCTGAGCAAAGGTTCGAAGAAGCTCCCAACTGTTCAGCAGTCACGCCTGGAGCACGTCATCATTCGGTATGGCCAACGATGTGTACAGGTCGATGGCGGCAAGGAGTGTTCGGGTTGCTTCCAAGCAGGTCTCCCAGCGCCTGTCAACCATCTTCAGGTTGTCCCGAAGTTGGCACACTTGACGGCGCATGCTTGCCAACAGGCCTGGATAGTAAAAAGTCAGTCGGAAAATGCTCCAGAGACAACAGTAGGAGAGACGAAAGGCCAGTACTTATAGACAGCCTCCGCCCGCTCGGCCTGAAGCTCGGCTATTTTGGCCTAGGCCTCACCCCTCGCCGCCTCGGCGGCCACCAACTTCCTCTCCGTCTCGATGCTCGCCGCTTCTAACGCCGAATCTTTGGCCTCAGATCATCAAGCGCAGTGGTCAGGTTCTAGAGGAGAGCCTGGGAGTGTCGCTGAAGATCAGTGGCCTCCCCGACGCGAGGGTCGATGCCCGACGGCTGCCTATTGACGACACTAGTCAGTGCACGTGACACCAACAAAAAAGAAAGGGCAACAAAGGGAGGGAGCTCACTGGTGGAGGCAATGAACCTCACAAGCACCCGGCGTGGGATTTTCCAAGCCGGCCCCGACACTGTGTACTTCATTCCCCGCGTACACTAGGCTCCACCTCCGCTGACGTGGAAAGCCGCCGCTTCCCTTCGGGTCGGCCGCCATCACCGGTTGCGACAGAGCACCAACATCCTGCCATGGCACCAACACCTGGCAGGTGAGGTCCCAACAAAGAAACAAAAAGACAACAAAAGAATAAGTACTTGAATAAAGGATGAAATCCAAGACTTACCTATTGGCGATGGCCTTTGGGGCTCTTGCTCCCGCTCCAACCCTCAGTGGAACACAACGACGAAGCCATGAGCCTTAGAACGCTTTGAGGAAGCAAAAGGTTGCGGAGCAACGGCGGGAGCCTTGAGGTTTTCTTTCAAACCAAAGGGATAGGTAGCGTAAGAAGAAAGGAACCTGGAATGACAGAATTTAAATAGGGGGCGATGATGGGCTGGGTGGCGTAAATCTCGAAAAACGTGTGTAACATCGTTTATAACTGGCGCGGAGAATTCGAAGCGCCCCCCATTCATCAGTCTTCCTGGCGTGCCACGTTGCCCCTAAGAAGAACCTTGACCGTCGGATTTTCAGGATGGCAAACAGTGCCCGCTTGGCTTCCGTTTCCCGTTCCATCCCGTCGCAGAATGCTACGCCGATTTCTGCGCCCTCAGCGGGATGTGGCAGAACTCTGCTCAGGGATGTCAGAAGACCCGCACTACCTAAGGGTAGTAGCAATCGCCGGCTTGGGGGCTGGCCTCCGGTCCAACCCCTAGTCAGGTTCAGGACTACCAGAAGCTTCCGGGCGATAGTCCCGACCACATTGCTTGCTTCCGTTGCTTCAGGGCAATGTATTTCGAGAACTCATGCATGGGCTTCCAAGCTAGCCCATCGTTGGGGTTGGGACTACTGTAAGTCTCCGGGCAGTAGTCCCGACCATATGGCTGACCGCCACTGCCCCAGAGCAATGGCATTTACCCATTCGGGGGCTGGCTTTCGGGTGAATCCCCGGTCGAAGCCAGGGCTACTTGCTACCCCCGGGAGTGGAACCGGCCATAATACCAAATACCACTCGCCTTCGGGCTGTGGTATCCTTAACTCCGTCCGTGGCCTCCGGGCCACGATGAGGGCAACACAAGGACTACTGTATGCTCCCGGGAAGCGAGCCCGTCGGATCCAAAAGAGTCTTTGTTCAATCCCGGGCAATACTCAGGTCAGAAGGTGAATGAAAGACACTTTTGAAGACTTGACCCTAGGCTTGGATATATCATCCGACCCTAGGCTCGGGGCTACTGCGGGTGCACCTAGGCGGTGCACCTATAAACCAAGAATTCCCAAAACCTTGACAACCTGCAGAGAACTAACACCTTGAAAGAAAACTTGACCCTAAGGCTGAATGATCCATTCGCCCTTAGGCTCGGGGGCTACACATGGCACGTGCACCTGCCAAAACCTTGGCACGATGCTTTGAGGAATCTTTGAAGATGACGAAGAAGAAGAAACTCTGATCATAAGGATAAATGTTTCATTCCTCCTTAGGCTCGGGGGCTGCTTTGGTGGGTGTCACCCTGGGGTACGCCATGGACCGGAAACTATGTCCAACTGAAGAGAAAACCGAGAGTCCTCGGGACGTGGTCGGTGGGCCTGACCCCCTCCTGTGGGGTCAGACGTCCCGACCTTACCCCGAGTCTGACCTCGGTTCCTCTCTCGACCCTGTCAACCACGCCCCGACCTCGACCATCCTCGGGACAAGACTTGGCGCGCAAAGTAGGAAGAGGGAGGAGATAGCCCCGGTAGAGACTGACATCACCCGACAAAATAGTACAGGCATCTCAGGTGGAGGAGGGATCCCAAGGCATGAGACGGAGCACAAGATGCCCACAGTGTATAGGACCTAGCAGACTGTCTTGTATCTTTTCATATGTTGTTTGTACTCACCTTTTAGCACATTAGACATAGCTTTCTTGGCCCCCCAAGTTCTCCTATCACTGCCCCCTTGAGCTATAAAAGAGAGGATACGGTGAGGGGGCCAAGGGATCAAAATCTAGCATTCTCATTCCCAGTTCTTAGCTAGCTTGCTTCAAGCCCCAAGAACTCCTCCTTGTAACTCCTGTTCATCACACACCCCAACAAAGAACATTGGACGTAGGCCGATTATCCTTCGGGAAGGTTGAACCAGTATAACTCCTTGTGTATTTACTCTTTGGCTCGTCTTAAAACTTGAGTCGACCATCAGATCCGACGGAGAACAACTTTTCTACCATTCTCTTTCATCTCTTTGGGCACCCCCCCCTTTGAGGACTCCGACCCACCCATCGACAATTCCCAAATCACGCAACATTTCCCGAAAGAGCACATTGATGCCACTTTCCCTGTTCACGAGGATGCGCCTAAGGAGTACCTCTGAGACCACAGATGCCACCACTAATGGGTAACGTGCAGGGTCTGGGACTTCTGCCCATCGATCTACCTGGGAGAAGGAGACCGACGTCTCTAATCGTCAAAAATAGTCGAGTGATACTGCAGGCGTGGCTCCCCTTTCTAGGGCGAGTGGTGCCGGCGGCTGGCGGTCGTCCACGACAGCTGCTCCTTCGGGGACCATGTCGTCTGCTTAGGTCAGAGCCCAAGGGTCGCCTTCTTCATGACAGTCTTGCTTCTAGCGCTTGGATCCATGGCCCCTTCTCTTACATCCTCTTGGAGGCGGCAGGACATCCCGCGCCCCTTGGGGAGACTCGTCTTGTGAGGCGTGTAGTCGCTTGCTAGGATGCTGAGCCCTTGCACGTTGGGCGTTGGGCTCATCACGCGCCTCCCAAGCCAACCCCCCCAAGTCCTCACTTCCCGGATTTGGGCTAGACCCCCTCGTGTCGGCAGCTTCATGTCCAGACCCTT
This sequence comes from Oryza australiensis, assembly GCA_019925245.2. Lineage (NCBI taxonomy): Eukaryota > Viridiplantae > Streptophyta > Magnoliopsida > Poales > Poaceae > Oryza > Oryza australiensis. The sequence continues at coordinate 2,437,692 of JAIFGZ020000126.1, forward strand.
GCGTCGCTGTGCTCCTCCGGGAGGGGTCGGCGATCCGGGAGGCAGACCGCCTCAGGGATGATTGGGCATTTTCGACCAGCCCGTGATCACGAGGCCCTCTTGGTGGTTGGCCCGAAGACCGGGCCCCTGCTTCCGTTCAGCATTCTCAGCTTCAGTGTAGCATTTTGCGGTACAAATCATGTCCACAAAGGTGGTCGGTGGGAATATGGCCAAACTCTGAAATAGCTCAGAAGGCTTGCGAAGACCCTCAGAGAAGATGCACATCATCCAAGATGTTCACGACAGTCTGCATCGCTCAGAGAAACGGGATATGTAGCAGCTAGTCTTCTCACCCTTACCTAGCCAGATCTGGCAGAGGTCGTAGTAGGAAGTCGTCCGTCGCCAGACGCCTTGGCGGTCGGCAATCTTGAGTGCCCCTCCGCCCTAGGAGCTGCCTTGCCGCTCGACATGAGAAACCTCTTCCCGATGCCCATTCCCGGGGATCGGCGTGGCCCCGACCTCCACTGGTCGGGTTCGAAGGACCTGAGAAGGTGGCGCATGCCTTCCTCCCAAAGGCCGTCGCTACCCTTGTTGGCAGGCGCACCCAAGAAGGCACTTGGGATCGCTCGGGATGTTGAACTGCACGACCGTAGCCTATGTCATGGCCACTGCATTCCGCCTCCCAGGGGAATCAGGCAGGGCGATGAGTGCTCGGTCGTCGGCCATCAGGTCAGCAGCCACCGTTCGGGGACTCTGCCATTGCCCGGCCCCTCCTGAAAGGGCGGAGGCCTGGATTCGAGAGTGAGCCAAAGTCGGCCGTGCCCACCCCTGTCGAGTGACAGGATTGACATCTCGGCCTTGACGAGCATTGCGATGGGCGTCGGACTCCTAGGTGCCCGAGGCCTTCACACCTGAATCCACCTCCGGCATCTTGATGAAGTTGATCAGCTAGCGGTTGCCAGGAACGAACTCCGTAGGGAACTCCTTCGGGGACCAAGCCACACAGTGGGGCGATCGTGTCGGTGGAGCCTCCATGCGTACCTCGGCGTGGGGTAGCCGGCGGTGAAGTCGGGTATAGTAGGAGTGGAGGAAAACGCACGATGCCATGGAGAGGCTGCTCGCACGATGTGGCGCTTGGGGGTGCGCTCGACCCGCATCCAAGCGGAGCCCGCCCTCGAAGCCGCAACGCGAGCGACTGGGCCCTTGGGACTCGTGGCTACAGGCCTCGCCCTAGCCGCCGTGTGCCAGTGCAGAGCAACATGCTCCAGCGCTTCAGATGCCTCCTGGGAGAGGGTGAGCTGACTAAAGTGATCAACATGGAACACCAAACTCCCGAAGACAAATGTCGAGCTAGCCGGAGCCTTGAAATCAGAGGAGAAGAAAACAACCATTGACTCGCTCCGATCGACGAAGACGACGCCCCTACCTAGCACGCCAACTGTCAACAGGTGGTCGGCATGTCCTCCCAGGGGATGGCCCAGGGAGGTGAAAGAGTAGTCGGGATGCCTACCGATAGGATCCGATAGTCGACTCAAACACAAAGCGAGCTAGGAGACAAGGGGGTTTATACTGGTTTAGCCCTCTCGAAGGATAACCGGCCTACATCCAGTGTGCTTTGTTGGGGTGGTGTATGAACTATGAATGAGTACAGTGGTTTCGAACTCTAGAGCCTAGAAGCAAACTACCAGGGCTTTCCCTCAAGCTCCCCAGAATCGATCCCCCCAAACCCTCCATCTGCCCTCCCTTTTATAGCCCAAGGATGCTAATTACAAGAAGACTTAGGGGTCAAGAAAGCTATGCCCTAAAGCAAAAAGAGAGTACAAGAAAATATCTCAAACACACACACGCTAGTCCTACGGGTCCTGATCACCATAGGCGCCTTATGCACAGTCTTGTCGGGTGACGTCATCCTTGGTCGAGTTGTCCCCTCCTAGTCTTCCTCGGCTATCCCTTGGGGAAGAAGCCTCCTCCCCGAGGTGGTGGACTCGGTCTTCCGAGGTCAGTGTCAATGCGGAGGTCTAGACTCGGGCGCGAAGTGGCCCTCCGAGTTGGGGTCGAGGTAGCCGCTCCCGACCGAGATGGTCATGGCCAACCCTGGCACGGGTCGGGTGGTTAACCCGAAGGTCAAGGCCTTTGGGCTCACTTCAGCTGATCGTCATTACCTTATGTGAGCTACCCTGGAGTAACACCCCCCACATCTACTATAATAATTATTTCTAAGATTTTTTTAACAGATATATGAAAAAATAAATGATAGATTATCAAAATCTGGATTTGATCAAGGGGGAGTGTTATGAAATTTTGGGGATGATCTCATCCTTAACTATGGACCTACAGAATAGGCACGTGGTTTTGCCATGCCTCCTTGTGTCGTTCACAACACCGCAAGGAACCGTGGGAGTTGGGCCTCACCTCCTTGCTCTCTCTCGGCACTCCTCGTAACCGGCGTGATGGTTCCATCTATCACGTCGTTTGGATTGAAACCGATTCACTGTGTATATATGGATATTTTGATCAATGAGAATTCACTCCTCTCACTCAATCACTCTCGCTCTCGCTTTGAAACTTAATACCTTACATTCCTCCAATAGATACCATGCACCCTAATCGTTGCCTTCCCCCATGCGGCCGCTTAGTTCTGTAAATTTTCTATAGTCCAATTTCGACAGCTCAATTAGTTGGTAACTATCTTTTTCTATCTCAGTATCCATCCAATTATAGGATCTAGCTAGTAGTCAAGGCCAAATGGGCCGTGCTCCCGCGGACCGGCCCGGGCATGCCTTGAACTGTAGCGGCACGGCCCGACACGGCCCGATAGGCAAACGGGCCGTGTCGGCTCGCCCCGTCCAGCCGTGCCGTGCTTGGGCCGGCCGCCGAGCCCGCGGGCCGGCACGGCACGGCACGTGAACTGTAGCGGCACGGCACGGCCCGCGGCACGGCACGACCCGTTTGCGCGTGCGGTCCAATCGGATTACGACACGTGGCGGGATGGGAAGCGAGGCTGCGCAACGGCTCTTCGACGGTCCAATGGGAGCGCCACGTGTCCACAACGGCTCTATGGCTGTTCAAATTTCAAATTAGCCGTTGGAGAACAAAAAATCATAAAAAATTCAAAAAAATTGCAAAAATCAGAAATTTTGCCCTATAAATAGGGCATGAACCCCACCATTTCTTCTCACCCTCACTTCTCATTTTGTGCTCTCAAGTGCTCTTTTTGCTCTCAAGTGTCTATTTTTTTGATTTTGACAAAATTTGCTCAAATTTTGTTAAAAATAAAAATTAGTTTCGTAGTTGAATAGTTTGATCACAGAAGTTTGAAGTTCTCACAGTTGGAAAGATGTAAGTAATATTCAAATTTGTGTATTATTTGTATTGTGTTTATGAATTCAATAAATATTTTACAATTTTTTTATGTCGGTTTAAAATTTCGAATGGATCCGAACTATCCATACCAGTCGCCGTCTTTCACTTTGGGTGATTTCGACCCCAACTACATGCCGGGGTTTGAAGATGCCTCCGGCTCGGCTCCAACTCCACCATCGTGGAGGAGGTACCGGTTCGACTGGCTGCGGTGGCTTCGAAAGGATTATCTTCCGGATCCGTGAGCGGAAGTGTTTCGACACGCACTGGCCCGAAAAGATCGAGAACCTCCGGTGTATGGCAACACTTCGACGAGATAAAGGAAACAGCCCCGGACGGAAGGGAGGTATCAAAAGCTCGTTGTAGAATATGTAGGCAAATGTTATCTGCTCATGGTTCTGCTGGTACAGGTCATCTCAAGCGCCATGCGGAGTCGTGTGCCAAGAAGCAAGGAATACAACTTCGGCAACAACAACTTATGCTAAACCCGGATGGTACGGTACGTAGTTGGGAGTACGATCCCATGATTGCTCGGGAATCTCTTGTCCGGTTAATCGCCAAGCAAGATTTACCCCTGAACATTGGAGAGACTCCTGATTTTGAACAATACATTCAGCAATCTCATAATCCTAGGTTTAAATCTGTAAGTAGGCAAACGACAACTAGAGATTTAGAGAATGTTTATCAGAAGGATTCAAATGCACTTAAGGAATTGTTTAGTACATGTACTTTCTCTGTTAGTGTAACTTCAGATATATGGAGTAGTAGAGCTAGGCAGGATTATCTTAGCGTTGTTGTTCACTTTATTGATGATGATTGGCAATTACAAAAGAGAGTTTTAGGGCTTAGGTTAATAGATGTCTCATATACAGGAGAAAACATAGCTGAAAGAATTAGGAAAGTAATTAATGAATTTAATCTTGCTGATAAGATATTTGCTGTCATCCTAGATAATGCATCTGCTAATTCTCGTGCTATGGAAATATTGCAACCTTTATTTTGTGTTTATGCTCAATCGTTTCTACTACATCAGTGTTGTGTATGCCATATAATTAATTTGATTGTTAAGTCTGGCATGAAAAGGGTTCATAACCATATTGATGCTGTTCGTCAAGCAATCGCGTGGTTAACTGCTTCGAACCCGCGGATTGGTGCGTGGAAGAGGTTTTGTCATGCGACCGGTAAGAGAGCTTGTAAGTTTGCCACCGATGCTGAGCATCGGTGGAATTCAACATATTTAATGTTAAAAGTTGTTTTACCTTATAGTGAATTACTTACGGATTTTGTTCAATCACATGGTGGCCCACGAAACAGTGACGGGTCGCCAATACTGAATGAGCATGTTTGGGCAATTGTCCAAAAATATAACCAATTTTTAGAAACTTTTTATGATTGTACGCTTACTCTGTCACAATTTTATTATCCAACTTCTAATATAATTTTGCACAATATTCTTGAAATTGCTTCTCTATTTAAAGAATATGAAAGTGATGATGTTCTAACTGAACCTGTCTTTCACATGAAACACAAATATTTTAAATATTAGAAAAATATACCTATGTTGTATGCGTTTGCTTTTGCTTTGGATCCTAGGTGTAAATTAAGAGGATTGTCTGCTATTTTATCACTTCTTGGTGATACTATAGGTATAGATTATAGTTCTTTCTATACTAAGGTTAGAAGTAAATTATATGAAGTTTTTGGAAGATATGAACTAAAGTTTCAGGGAGTTCGACAGCAGAGACCCCCTCCTATCCCCACTACAGGTAAGAAGAAGATACAGTGGGGTCGGATTTGGGGTGGATCTTCTTCAAGCCAAGGTGGTGGCAGTTCGTCGGCTACAAGTGGAGACGACTCTTCGCATGCTGTGGCCGAAGAGTTGTCCGGTTATTTGGACAACGACGCCATCCACCACGAAGCACAAGACTTCAACGTTCTCAGGTGGTGGAATGACCACAAGTTAGCATATCACGTGCTTTCAAAACTAGCACGGGATGTGTTGACGGTGCCCGTCTCGACGATGTCCTCCGAATCGGCTTTCAGTCTATGCGGCTGTATCATCGAAGACCGAAGGACGAATCTGAGCAGTGACCACGTCGAAATGCTACTAAGCATTAAAGACTGGGAGCTTGCTTGACAACATGCCCAATACACTGCAGACAACCAAGAATTGGCCGCCCAGTTCGAGCAACTCTACCTGGATCCAGACCAACCCCAGTAGAATTTTATTAAACGTAGTTCTGACCTTTGAGCTATACTCTTCTCTTTGTCATGGTTAACGAGGCAACATGTATCATTGTATCCTATAATGATATAAACATCAATAAAGATCATTATTATTTTTAACAAATTTTTTTGCTATTTTTGTAAATGTGGATTTATTTTTAACATTACTAAGTCATTATTTTTTTGAAAACTTTATTTTTTTTAATTTTTATTTTTTTTAATTTATGTGCTATTTATTAAAAAAATTATAAAAAAACGGTCTGTGAGCTCGGCCTGGCCCGTGGGCCACCGGCGTGCCGTGCCGGCACGGGCCCGGCCCGGCTCCCCACGTGCCGTGCTTAGGCCGGAGCCTAGGCACGTGGGCCGGCACGGCACGACTCGTTTCATAAAGCGGGCCAAATGGGCCGTGCCGAAACGGACCGTTTCGGCATGGGCTCGTGCCGTGCTGGGCCAGGCCGCTCGTTTGGCCTTCACTACTAGCTAGCAATGAATGGAATAGCGACGGGCATATATATTTTCTATAATAAATGTGGTAAAGAGATTATTATGTAATGCAAAGATTAGGCCAATAAAATTTTTACTGACTTGCCAAAGATTACTTATAGAAATAGACTAATATACCAGTAAAATTTTTACTCATATATACATCTGTGATGGCAACATATTTATAATATTGAAAGAGTAAAATACACTGACGGTCCTCAAACTTGTCGAGGTGTCATATAGGTCCTCCCTGTACTTTCAAATTACACTTATACCTCCCTAAACTCGATTTCGTGCCCATTAGTGATCCAAACCAGCCTCGGGATGTTTTTTAGCCGGCGTGGCATCCTGACATGGATGGAGCCGAGCCACTACGGGGGTAATCTTGCAAAGAGACCCTTCATTTTTTCCATTCGTCACAACACTATCTCCCCGAGTCCCCTCGATTTCTTCGATGTGGGAGGATAGGGGCCGCAAGGCAAGGGGGTGTTCTCCGGCGAATTAGTCGCCCTTGCTCCTCGCCGCTGTTGAATCCCTAGCCCTCATTGTGCCCACCCTCAATCTCCGAATCGCCCAGGCCCAGTATCCACCATCGAATAGTGCTGCACAGCCCACCAGTTAGTCCTTTTGTCGCCATCATGGATGGGGGATATACTGCATTAGCGTCGTCTTGGCGGATGGGGAAGCCTGGGCTCCCTCTGATTCAGTGCTCGGAATGCGAGTTGAAGACGATCGTTCGGCGTAAGGCGAAGACGCCTGAGAACAAACAGACGCATCTTTTACACCTGCCCAAGTCACCAGGTGAGTTCATATTTGTTTAGTCTGTATTGGTTTACTCTGCCCATATCGTTAGGTTTTATTTTGTGCAATTGTTTGCAGCGGGATGGTACTGGATGTGATTTTTGGTACTGGGAGGAATAATATGAGCAATATTTGATTAAGGGAGGTATTTGCTAGCTTGTTCTGAATCGAGAAATGTACAAGGAGGCAAAAGGCAGGTGGTTTCATGGCCGTTGGTGGATCTGCACGGTGAAGGAGTTGGAGGAAGGTAGGTTGCAGAAGAAATTTTAGACAAGCAGCTAGCAAAGAAGATAAATATCTTGATAGAAATTGGTAGTGAAATTGTTCTGTTAATGAAATGCTTCTAGCTGCCTGTGTATTTATTTTGGCCATGAATATGTATGCTTTGTTCAGGAATGGCTGAATTTGTGTTCTGAAATGTAGTGGCATGGATCAAATGTAATGGCATTATTAGCCCATTTGTTGAATGAAATGATCTGGCCTTTGTGTTGCATGGAATGAAATGGCCTTTGCTACTAAATTGTTCACATGAGAAAATTTCACCTGATCAATCAGATTTCACATGAGCTTGAAGCCGAGAAAATGAGCTAACTGAATCCCAGATTACACATGACCAATTTTCTCTTAGAAATTTTGAGATAGCACATACATTACTAGATAAATTGCAGTGGCGACACAATTATAGTCCAGATCACTTTTGAAGCTTAAACCACTGGATGCTGCATATACCATCTCACTAAAAGCAGGAGATACAAAAACTGAGCATCACTATGTCAGATTTATTCTACCATCCCAGAAAACTATCAAACAAAAGACAAAATACAAGTATCTTCTTAGATTTTTTAGTATGTCATAACTATAACTATCCCATATTGCTTCTCAGATTTTTACATTGGACACAATAAGCTACAGCTGTCACTCCTTGCTTCTGGTAGACCCAGCTCTAGGCCCCTTATTTTCTGCAGGAAGTCTAGATTTTTGCTTACAGTTGCCTGAATCTTCCTCTTCTTTGCTGCAGCAGCTTTTTCTTCCTTGGTGCTGGTTGTAAGAGGATCTTGCCTTGCCATGGGTCTGTTGGCCATAATGTAGGTTTGGTCTGGCAGTGGCCCTGGTGGTTGAGAGAGCATGGAACTCTGAGATGGCTGCAAATCAGATTAACAACAGGGAGTTAAATATGTTGAACTTGAAGTAGGGAGTTAATCTAAGTGAACAGGGAGTAATATACTTGCTTCATCATTTGATTCATGACAGTATTTTCAAGTTGTGACATGAGACTAGATCCAGTTTGAGAAGCAGGAACATCTTCTTCTATAACCTCCTACATGCATCATATAATGCACATCAACAAGCATACATAAAAATTAAACAACCACAAGTCAAGATCAATTTTTTACCTATAAGATCACATTAATTGGATCATTGACATTATCTTCATTCTCCATTGCAAATGTTTGTTTTGCTGTGGCAACAATCCTTTTGGCCTCTTTAGAGCTAATTCCTTTCTTCTTCAATTTGTGGCCAGCTGAGTTATGATTTTCTTCACCACAGTGTTTGCAGTGAATGATCACTCCATGCTTTGACAACTTGGGTCCATTTTTCCCTTGCATCTCATGTGGAGCCTTTCTCCTAGACTTCTTTGGTATGCCTACCTTCTTCTTATACACAGGTGGTAGAATTTTAGGACCATTCACCTTCTCCCACTTGCTCTTGTTATTACATGGCCATATGTTGAAACCATAAGCCTTGTTGAATGCCTCAGTTGAGTAGCAACCAGACAGTACACTTTCAGCTGTGATCCTCCCATGCCTAAGACAAGATAGAGCATGGTTACATGGGATCCCTATTATGTCCCACCTCCTGCAGTCACAATGCTTGGTATTGATGTCCACTATATACTGCATATCCCTCTCATGTACTTGAAAGATCCCATAGTGAGCCGGTCAATGCATAGCACAAGTTAGCTGCGTTTGCATTTTTGAGTACCTTCTTCCTTATCTTGGGGCATACAAGGCCTTGCATCTGTTCAACAACCTCCTTTTGTTTGTTGTAATGCCTAGTCATGAGTTGGCCTTTAATTTTCTCTAACATGCTCAAGATAGGTAGCTCTGTGGCCTCTAAGATATACTTGTTGAATACCTCACAGTTATTATTTAACAAGACGTCACACTTAGGGTATTTAGAGAAAAAAGACCTTAGACATGTATTAGGTGGCATCTTTTCAAGCCAGTGAAAAGCATCTTTGTTCAAGTTCTTCATCTCGTCCATATTCTTGTTCCACTATATTATTGATGAATACCAAGCACATGCCCATAATTGATTTTTCAGAACCTCTCCCTAGAAACTAAGCTGAAAGTTGCAGTAGAGGTGTCTGACACAAAACCTATGCTCAGAATCTGGAAAGACATGCTGGAGAGCTAGGATTAAACTCTGGTATTGAAGGTAAATGACAACACATGAGTAAATCACACTGATTTACTCAGAGTAGAGGTGTCTGACACAAAACCTATGCTCAGAGTCTGGAAAGACATGCCGGAGAGCTAGGATTACACCCTGGTATTGAAGGTAAATGACAACACATGAGTAAATCACACTGATTAATTTTGAAGGAAAATGACAATGATTAATCATAATTTATTACATCACATACCTTTTGTTTATTAGTCATTATAGTCCAGGGAGTAGTGTTATCAATCCCAAGGTCAGTCTTCAGTGTCTCCAAGAACCATCTCCAAGTACTTAGAGATTCCACTTCAACTACTGCCATGGCAATTGGATATATACAATCATTTGGATCGATCCCAACAGCAATAAGCAATTGTCCATCAAACTTTGTCTTTATGTGAGCACCATCCATACATATTAAGGGTCTACAACCACTCAGGAGTCCTCTCTTGCAAGCATCAAGGGACATGTAACATTGGCTGAAAAGGCTTCCTTGAAGCTTTAGGAAGAATCCAGGATTGCTTCCCCTCAGTTCTTTCCCATAATCTCACAAGTAGTTGTATTGCTCAACCTCATCTCTGTGGATGCTTTTCAATGCAATTCTTCTAGCTCTGGCCAACTTATTCCTTGAAGGTGTCAAATTCCATTCAAGTTGTACTGTCTTTGCAAATCTGGAAAGACTCATCTTGTCATCAGCTCTGAATGCTTCAAGATATTTTCCTGCGAGCCACTTTGATGTGCATCTCTTCACGATCCACTCCTTCTGACAATTGTGCTCTCAATTATAAATCTTCACCACAAAAGTCTTCACCCTATTGTTTTTAGATGCATATAGGTTCCATCGGCAATCTTCTGCACAATGAGCTCTTGCCCTCTTTCTATCATTTCTTCGTAGTTTGATCTCAACCCTGTTCCTTACACTATACTCTGTAATTGTCTGCCTCAATTTCTCAACTAAAGGGAAAACAAGCCCTACGTAGGATTGTTCATGCCCTCTTGTGCAAAAGACTTAAAACATTAACCTGATTCCAGCTGCATCTTCGGAATCTCCAATATCTCTATCATCAGTTGACATCTCATCATCTCCCGCAGCAACAATTGCTAGCTCTCCCTTAAGTCTGCTTCCTCTGGCCTTTTTTCCCTTTTCTATCTTCTTTCCTTTGGCAACTCCCTCTCAGCTTGCTCTGTTGCTGCTCCCTGCTTGTTTCACCACATACATTCTCAACAAAATTCATCTTGGTTGGCTTGGTAGGGCTGATAACCTCAGGTAATTGCACAACTGGATTGTTCATAATATCATCCCAGTCAATGCATCCTACTTTGTCATCACGGTCAAAATAGACAACCAAATTCCTGCATTTGTCAACCACTGAGGCCATCACGTCTGTATCAGTGTCACATGCAGTCACTCTGAGACCATCAGAAATATCCTTGCTTGGTAATAACCAGAAGTACTTCAAGCTAAGAGTTTTTAGGTACCCTAAATCCTTAAGAAATTGATCCAACCACAGTGTAGACTAATTGTCTATCTAATTATGATAAAACAACCTAACTTTGCCATCCACATAAGACCGCATATTACCATGACCAACAAAACCCCCCATGGTGAACCTTGACTGAAAGCTCGTCTGAATCCACACCTACAGTACAACAATGCACCACCCCATCAATTATCAACCATCCACAAACAAGATTAACCGTTTAAGAAAAAGACCTAATTTTACACCGAACTAGACAACTGCATGGGCCAAATTCTGAAATTTCTACCAGAACACACGTACATGACTACATACCACTGCTCCAAAGGCACGAACAAACACATATTGAGGATCGATGGACTCATGCAACTTCACCTTGCCGCCGCAATCTTGCCACCATCGTCAACCCTTGACGCTGTTGTCTGGTCCAGATTGAGAACCTCCCCCACCCTCTCTACCCTTCATCGGAATGAATCGCTCAAGTTGCCACCAATCGCCGGCGATCACCACGTTGCCTCGTCGCCCCTTCCCTCCCATGCCAAAGAAATCGAGGGGACTCGAGGAGATGTGTTGTGACGACTATAAAAAATGAAGGGTCTCTTTGCAAGATTACCCCCGTAGCTAGTCGGTCCCTCCATGTCAGGATGCCAAAAGCATCCCTAGGCTGGTCTGGACCACTACTGGGCGCAAAATCGAGTTTAGGGACGTAATTGCGCAATTTGAGAGCATAGGGACCTAAATGACATACCTCGATAAGTTTAAGGACTGCTAGTGTTCTTCCGCTCATATGAAAAAATATAGAAATAAATATTTCACTGATGATTCACATGTTACAGATGTAATACTGTACTTCGCTCATATGAAAAAATATAGAAATAAATATTTCACTGATGATTCACATGTTACAGATGCAATACAAATAAATGAATATACGAGTAAAATTTTTCCTAGTGTGTATTGTGATTTGTGGTGGTAACGTATCTGATCATTGGTGGGTAATTTTTTTAGTTGGTAGGATGGAGAACGGGACGGGCAGGGAAGGAGAAGGGGAGCACATCGTGAGAAGTGTCATGACCCAAAATTTCTAGGCTTTGGCATATATTGCCCAGCACCACATCAACCAAAACTACTCTAAATTTTGATTAAGGCAAAAACGTGAACAGCTTTGATAATTGAGTACATATGGTTTTAAGTTTAAGGTTAACTATTTAATACCCCGTGCATTGTTGCGAAATTCTATAAATTGAATTAGACATTTAAGACATATGATGTGTTAGAAATATTGGTTTCATTTCACTGTAGCATATATTTATGTGATAAAAACTAGAGGTAGAAAAATATTTTTTGGGTTCAACTTTCTAAGGTTAGTAGAAGTAATGCAAGGGATAATAGCCACATAATTCAAAGGGGGAATTAATATAGGAAAACATTTGTAACATGGGAAAATTAAACCAGCACACATGAATCAAGTAATATTTAATTCAAGTTCCTCTACGTAACATGCCAAAATTTTTATTTTTTAATTCAACTATTCTAAAATTCAGTAAGAATTTTTTTTCAAAATTATGGTAGCAATCTCAAGTTAGGGAGCCTCAAGTTAGCTAGAGTAAGCTGTAAATTAAAAACCTTTTGTTTTCTGAAAAAACCGTTTGGGTAAATAAAATGTGTTTACTAAAAAATTCTATACACATAGGAAAAAGCATATATATATATATATATATATATATATATATATATATGTAAGCCCATGCTCCTCCTATATGAATTAATCGGCCAATACGTGTAGAGTATTTTTTTTACTTTGCATCCTATATGTGGAGAGCGGAACCAGTAAAAAAATTACTTAGTTGGGTAAGGATTAGGTAATGCATTCTCATGATCCTTTTCATTAATCATACATAGTAACAAAATTATAATTCACATACCAAAGTGAAGTCAAAATTTATTTACGGTTGATCTATTCTTGTCCAACCCAAATAAATATGTGCCGTGTTTATAAAAAAATTATTAAATGATGGATACAGAGTTATACATGTTGCTAAAATAATCATTAAACGATGAATACCGAAATTATACGTGTTACGTGTTAGTAAAACGATCGCGTAATGGCGGATGTGGGAGTAATTCATATCAGTAAAAAAGTTACTCAAAGATATTTGTAGGAGTTCTACATCAGTTTCTTTGAGAAATCCAAAAAATCCTTAAAACTCAAAACTTACCATGCTTAAAAAAGTTATATAAGAATTGATGCGTGAGTATTGCATCATACATATTATTATTTTTACTAATAACAGGCCATGCACATCCATATATGGAAAATGGAAACATTACGTAAAGACGTGTCAGAAAAAAATACTACTCATTAATTACCATGAGTAATTATTTGCAGCGACCCACATATTCCATAACAAAAGTAGAATATAAGTCTATGGCATATAACTTCATAAACACCGTTTACTTAGAGATATATATGCACATCAGAGTAGCATGGCAGAATCACAGTGGTTCCGGTTATTACAATACCATAGATACAGCTCAAGACAAGCGTGGTGAGCAACAACAGCAAAAATATAAACACCAAAAGTAAAGTTTAGATATATACTATGTATTGAGGTGCTGATTTTTCTTTAGTCTGGTACTTTAGATTTTTTTTCCTTATGACTATTTTGTATTTTTATTAGGTCATGCCATACTACTTATAATTGCATTATAGATGAATATAGTTCTTTTTTACAACAAAGTAAAGTGTACCACTAGTTGTATATATTATTATTAATTATAAAAATTAATATTGATTTATTGTTTTAGGAAAAAATATTGAGCTACATCTCTTCGTTGATTTGAGAACTTAAAGGCTTTTTATATTTCGATAAATATTCGTTACCATATTCGGTCCGATTCGTATTTTTCGTTTTCATATTCAATAATATTCAATTTGTTTTCGTATCTGGGGTTTTTTATTTTGATTTCGATCTCGAAAAAACGATAAAAACGATAAAGGTGGTTTCCGTTTGTTTTCAAACTGTTTTCATCCATAGCTTAGTGTTATAAAACCAATCACTCCTCCCTGCAAGGTTAAAGTTGACGATATCACTTCCTAAAAATATGCCGTAACTTAACGAAGGAAATAATGACATCAAGCCTTATATAACTTGTAAAATTCATAATAAATTTATGCTAGCTCTAATGGTGAACTAAATTTTGATGGACTTAGAAAAACACACATTTTGCTGATGTAAACTGAGATTTCACATAACATGAACATAAACTCACTAGTACAAATCATACCATCTGTGACGGGCCCAAATATGCCTGAAGCACTTGGACCGTCAGAACGAAGTCATCTCAATCGAGATGTCATTTGCACCGTTGTAGATGTACTCGTACTGCCCCAATTGCAAATAGCCCGTCTGCGATGAAACTCATCTGTGACGAGCCCAGATATAAGCCCGATTGAGATGACCTAGGATATCTCAATCGGGCCATAATAGCGAGCACGTCTGAGATGAGGGCCATCAGTGACGGGCTCAAAAATAAGGCCCGATTGAGATGACTTTATAGCCCATCACCGATGACTCATATCGGTGTCAGGCTTTCATTGGCGTCCGTTAGAGATGTCTGTACCCCGTTACAGATGTTTAAATGACCCGATTGAGATATAGTTCGGACACACTATAAATGCACCAGCAACCGCTGTCTGAATTTGTCCCGCTGTTCACTTTTTTGGTGGGAGATTGAAGGGGGCGAATTTTTGTTATTTTTTAAAAAAACAGGAATATATTAGAAGTAAGTATAAAGGTTGATTTTTTTTACAATTTAGTAGTATGATAACTAATGTTTTGTTAAATTTTGTAACGATGGATCGAAGTTGGATGAATGCGACAACTTTGAAGCATCATTGCAAGGAGTATAGAGATGGCGTTTTAAGTTTTATGAACGTCGCAAAGGAGGATAGGAGAAGAAGAAATAGCTAATACATGTGTTGTCCATGTAGAGATTGCAAGAATGAGATTTTGTTTAGCGGAGAGGAGGTACACTCTCACTTGATACAATGGAGATTCATGAAGGACTACACATGTTGAGTGAAGCATGGAGAGACAGAATCGGATAATGGTGTAGCTGTAGACAGCATCGGTGCCGACAATCATGAAGATGAAGATGACATGTTTACTCCATCTCCATTGGGCGGTGAAATAGTTGATGTTGATCCTGATATGCTGCAAGAGATGTTACGTGATGTTGAGGAGCAAGCTCACAACGAGAGAGATTCGATGAATTTTAGCCGTTTGGTCAGTGACTCCGAGACACCTCTATACGCCGGATGCAAGGCAAAGCACACCAAATTATCAGCTACCTTCGACCTAATAAAGCTGAAGGCAAGTAGTGGATGGATAGACAAAAGTTTTACAGAACTTTTGAGAATATTGAAGGCCATGCTTCCTGAAGGGAACACATTGCCTGAAACGACATATGAAGCAAAGCAGGGTCTGTGTCCCCTAGGGTTAGAGGTTCGTAGAATTCACGCTTGTCCAAACGATTGCATATTGTACCACAAGCAATATGCGGACTTAGAAGCTTGTCCTGTGTGTAAGGCTTCTCGATACAAGCGAAAGAAAAGTGCGGGGGAGGGAAAGAAGTCAAAGCGGGGTGGTCCGGCGAAGGTTGTGTGGTATTTACCCATCATTTTCGCTTCAAGAGAATATTTGCCAACCCGAAGGAAACAAAATTAGTGCGGTGGCATGCTGAAGAGAGAACAAACGACGGTTTGCTAAAGCACCCAGCGGATTCAATTCAATGGAGGAATATTGATCGAATGTACAAAGACTTTACTGTCGACCCCAGAAACATAAGGATATGTTTGTGTACGGATGGCATAAATCCTTTTGGAGATATGAGTAGTTCTCACAGCACTTGGCCCGTCCTTATTGCGAACTATAACCTCTCGCCATGGTTATGCTTCAAAAGAAAATATATTATGTTGTGCTTGTTAATCCAAGGTCCAAAACAACTTGCTGCTGTGGCTGTGATGAATATATATGTGAATGGATCAACATGGCTATGGCTATGATGAATGGCTGGGGCTGGAATGGCTGGGGTTGGGGCTGGGCTGTGATGATATCTGTCATTTTTTGCAGCGGGCATGGCTAGCAAAGGCCTGAGGCTAGCCAAAAAACAAATTTTATTTTTTTGGATAATAAACTCATCCCTGACAGGCATTGTGGAAAAGCCTGATAGAGATAGGACATCCGTAACGGTCTCAACCTAAAAGCCCGATAGAGATAGATAGGACATCCGTGACGGGCTACTTAAGCCCGTTAGAGATATGTCATCCGTGACGGGCAACAAACTGGGACATTATTTGACTCTGTGTTTGGTCAACCCTATCGGTGATGGCCTAGTAACTACGGCCCGTTAGAGATGAGTTGTCATCTGTGACGGGCTTAGAATTAGGCCCGATTGAGATGTGTCATCCGTGACGGGCGTTCAACACCACTAGTTTGACTTTCAAACTCATCTGTGACGGGCATTTTTTATGGCCCGATTGAGATAATGTGCATCCGTGACGGTCTTGTGCCCGTTAGAGATATTTTCTCACATCAGTGATCTTTTCACAGCGACGGGGGCCCAATCCGATAGAGATGAGGGTTAATGCCCGTTAGAGATAGCCGATGCCGACGTAGTGACTACATTTAAACTTGAATATTTCAAGCGTAAATAATATATATCGGGTATAGAATTTATAAAATTCATAGCTCTCAAAATAAAAATAATAAAATAGAAATTTATTCACTTAAATTTATTTTAAAATAGTACCAAACCACTTTTAAAGACATGCATTTTAGAGCATTTTAGATTTTTCGCATTAGTTGCTATTTATCGATCCTACGTTATTCTTGCATATATAACGAGTGCGTCGACGGTGAGGGATTTGTTTAGATGCTGTTCAGGCTTATCAAGAACAAGGCAAGTGCTCCCCTCCTCCTCTGACCACATTGAAACATATGTTTAGGGGAAAGAAATGTATTGTTTATAAAATTACATGCGTATTTTTAATTATCGGTATTTGAAATATGGGTAATTGATAGTTATGGTCTACTTGCTGTATAATCATTGTATCCGTAGGAATGGTTACAGTACTTTACTTATGTTCTGTCGAAACTTGGTTTCGGCAATAGAAATTTGGGGGTGCAGTCAAGATCGCCAAGCACAATGGGTTAGATTGGAGAAGGAAATTTAGACAGGTTCAGGCCCTCTCGTGAGGTAATACCCTACTCCTATTTCGGTGGATTCGATCCGCCGAGTGTCTTTATTGATCTCAAGATCTAAAGCTGAAAGCTAAAGGCTCATAAAGCATATGATATCTGCTATCGCATATCCCTCAAGGGACGCCCCTTACCACTCTTATATAGTCTTGGAAGGAGGGCTTATAGATCAGAAACCCTATCTTACTCTAAATTGGTTTCCTCAATCTTACCAAACCATGACTATAGGCCGTTGCCTTATCTCAATCGGCAACGTAACACCCAAGTCATGTTTGGTTTACAGATATGACAGGCGCAACCTATCCCTACCTCCAGTCGGATAGACTTGCCATGTAGATACCCGATTGCCATAATCTCCACAGTAACCCCCGAGTCCTTTTCAGTCGACGAGACAACTCAGCTTCACACCAAAACAGCACTCAGCCAAAAACCTCTTTGGTCGAGTGCTTCTGGCGCCGAGTGACTCCATCATCTCTGCCTGAATCTTCCCGAGTGGCTCCAAAGACTGTGAAGGGCTGGAAAATATCTAAAAAATTCTCAAAAATAATTATTTGGGTGCATCTCCTGATGCACCTAATTAGGTGTAGCCTCCGACTATATGGTTAGTCAAAATCAGACTAATCATATAGTCAAGAACTATAAAAAATCATCCTCATATAATGCTTAGCTCATGCTAAAGCAATCATAAAAAATTTCATCACTCGGTAGGCTCATGCCCATCCGAGTGAATTTGCCCGAGTCACCTCAGAACAAATAACTCAATCAATCCTTATGGATGGAAAGCACTCGGTAAGCTCATGCTTATCCGAGTGGATCTGCCCGAGTTATTTTGGAACAAATATTTTAATCGTCCCTCATGGGCAAACAAGTTTTTCAATCGTATAAAAAAATATGACCAAGTTATTAAATAGATCTTGCCATAATACCGGTCTCAATCTATAAAGATCTTTACCAAGGTGGAAAAATAGCATTGATATAATCACTTAATCAAATGCTAAAAAACCAAACAGCCCCTGTCATCAAGGGAGCTATAAAAAGCTTTGCTGTTTGTCACCTTTCAAATTGCATCGTGCTAGCTTCTCATGAAGTCAAGCAAACCGCGGTATGAAAGGATTTCCAAAGGTATAGGGCATTCGGACACATGCATATTGCCAAGGCAAATCTGCTTAAGCTCATCTGCTTAAGTCTCTAAGGACACGCGTCGGGCCACACCTTAGCTGGGCCGCAGGTCTCTCATGGGCTCGGCCCAATCACGAGAAAACCTAGCGCAACCCTCAAATCTTTCTACAAAGCCTCGAGATCATCCCCGCCACTTCATCTTCCCAAAAAATTTCTCTTTTCACAGCGCTGTTCACCAACTCCCTGCGAAAAACCCTAGACTCGCGCGCACCCGAATCCATCCACCCAGGAGCTCGCTTCTTGCCACAAACCAGCTTCCGCATCCAGCTCCCAAGATCCCTTGCTCAAATCCCCATCCTTTCCGACCAGATCCACTTCCCATCCAAACCACACTCATGGCGGATGAAAAGAAAATCCCCTTTGACCAATGGGCCACATCGGATGTGAGGGAATCCACCCTCAAGGAGATGGTGAAGCACGGCGTGCTTCCCCCCAAGGAGATCGTGGGCTGGCGCCCGACGGCGGGTGAAGATTTTCCAACCCCGAACACCGGTGAGCTTGTTGTGTTCACTTCCTTCTTTTATTGCGGGTTCAGCCTCCCCACTTCCGAGTTTTTTAGGGGGCTTTTGTATTATTATGGTCTTCAACTCTACCATCTGAACCCCAACTCCATGCTTCACATTGCTATTTTCATCCACGTGTGTGAAGCTTTCCTTGGCATCCTTCCCCACTTCCAACTCTTTCGTCGCATGTTCTATCTCAAGCCGCATCCCAACAAGGACCAGCCCTGCGTTGTTGGCGGGGCAGGCTTCCATCTTCGCGGATCCGTCCTCAAGGAGTATTTATCTCTCCCTTTGAAATCTTCCAATAAGGGATGGCACGCGGGCTGGTTCTATATCAGCAATCTCGAACCCAGCCTGTCAGTCTTTGTTGGCCTTGCTCCTGTACCCAAGCATACTTGGAGCACTGTTCCAGTGGCTCACGATTGGGATGAGGCCAAGAAATTGCTAGCGAAGATCCTGGCGATGAAGCAGAAAGGTCTTCGCGGCGAACAGATCACTCAGCACTTTATCAGGTGCCGACTGGCGCCAATCAAAGAGCGGTCGAAGCCAGCCTTCGAATACGAAGGCGGAAGGACCCCAATCGGGAAGATCAAGACCCCTAAGCTACGAGGTCCTGAAGATCCGAATGTATAAGATCTTCTCGACTGGAATCGTAGTCGAGCGTGCCCTCGTGCTGCCGGTTCTTTCCTTCAGCATCCACCGGCCTCCTCCTCCGGTAAGCCGACTGACTTCTTTATGTCGTGTCAAAATCTTGATGTCATACTTCTTAGTATCGCGGGAATTTCTCTTGCAGGAAAATGCTTCCATCGTTTCTAAACCGTACAAGGTCCCTCACGATGACGTGCCGCTTCGCCCTGCCAAGAAGCCGACTGGTGGGGTGAAGATCCAAAGTGACCCAGTCGGGAAACGAGCGGCGCCGAGTGAGGACACCAACAAGCGGACGAGCAAGAGGAGGCTCGTGATCGACGACGCGGACGATGACATCCCGGCTCCTCCAGTCGAGACGCCTCCTTCAAGGCCATTGCTGAAGGCGGCGCCTAAGATCCGCCGGTCGTCGAGGTACGCCTCGTAACTGAAGCCTGAACTTCATTGTTGAAAATTTCTTTGTCTTCATTCCGACTAAGTGCGTCGTTGGTTTGGTAGGAGGCCCCAGGATATAGATCCTGCCGAGAGGGATGAAAGGCCAACTCCAGCTGCTGCTTCCGAGGCATCCAAGCCTGCGGAGCCAAAACCCCGGAGCCCTCTCCCGAGCGAGAGCGCTCCGGGCAGAAAGACCTCGCCTCCATAAAAGGATGTCCCGAGGAAGGAGCCCCCGACTACCAGCCGGGACGTCCTGGCTAGGAACCAGTCGGCTGCGGAGAAGCCCCAGGCTGCGGCTCAGGGAGCTCCGACTGAGGACCAGTCGGCGAAAAGCCAGAAGAAGGAGGCCAGCCGGGCTGCTCCACCCAAGAGTGCATCCACTGAAGCCGGTAAGTCTTGAATCAAGGTCTTGTCTTTACTCTTTAGTTTAAATCTTTCATGTCTTCATCTGTTCTTCCTAATCTGCCAGCCACAGTGGAGGAAATCCCCAGGTTACAGTCTTCTGAAACCTGGGTTCCCCCAATTAAAATCGAGTGGCGAGACTCGGAAGGCCAGAGGCAGGGCATCGTCTTGGACAAGCAAGCCAAAAGCGAAGAAAGGGATGCCCTCGTCAACAGCCTAAATGAGGCGACTCGGCTACTCAATGTAAGCCCAGATCTTCTCTTTGTCTTGTATCATCACTTCTCTTCAGTCGGTCAACCTTGGATCTTGCATGCAGAAGGAGTATTGCCGATCCATGGCCAAGTCGGAGGTGCTGGAGAAGTTGGTTCCTCATCTGAACTCCCTGAAGGACGTTCAGCGGAAGTTAAAGACCACCCGGGAGGAGGCCGTGTCGAGGGAGGCGGCCCTGAGGAAGGAGATAGCCGAACTCCGAGAGGAGAACCTCGACCTCCGCGGTTCAGTCGGGAGTAAGTCCGATCTTCCCAGTTTCTTTGTGGGTTCTGTGCTGATCTCGGTCGCTAATAGCCTTCTGTATTTGTAGAAAATTTGTCGGAGGTCCACTCGCTCCAGGTCCAGCTGGAGGCAGTCAGCCTCGGCAAGACCGAGTTGGAGGCCGAGTTCGAAGGTAAGCTTCTTTGAAGTAATATCCTTTGTGCTGCTTTGTCTTCGAGTACTTTGCGTGATCATGTTCTTTTGGCAGCTTACAAAGTCAAGACCCGAGCTCAATACGATGTGCTTATTGAGAAGGTCAAACGAGCCGGAGAGGTCCGGGAAGAGGTTGCCAACGCAGCAACGCCAATCTTGCTATCCTTATTTCACCAGGGGGTCGGGGCTAGCTCGCTGGAGCCATTGGAAATCTTTGATAAGCTGCGGAGGGCCCCGACCAATATTTGGCGAACATCACCGAGGCCGCCACCATGGGGCTGGTCCGGCTCTTGCGCGACGGTCTCTACCCCGAGTGGATGTCAACTCGGTCGGGGAAGGCTTCGCCGACGGGACCTCGGATGAACAGGCCCTGGACATGCTTAGTGAAGCGCAGGAGTCGGCGAAGAAGATTGCTATTGATGTAGTGAACAACTTTCGGGTTTAATCTGTCTAATGAACATTGTCTTGTAAACATTGTATGGTTATGGCACTCTGATGTAGGCTTGTGAATATTCAGTTTATTTATGTTAATGCCCTGATCCGAGTTTTTGTGTGAAATTTCTTAAGTAATTTTCGTCCGACTGTCACTGAGCCTAGGCTCGATTAGGCCATCAAAAAACTCTCAGTCTTTAAACACTGAACTCGAATCGAGGAACATTGAACAATGATAAACCAAATCATGCACAAAAGTTGAGGAAAACTATGCTTTATTGACATATGTACAGCCCCCGACTGCTGACTCAAGAAGTCATCTTACTTGAGGTTGGCAGTCAAGAAAAACATGAGACTTTAGTCAATTTAAGCATAAAATCGTCGAAGATGCTCGATGTTCTAGGATTTCTTCACCATAGATCCGTCTTCGTGCTTTAATCGATATGCACCTGGCCGAGTCACCTCAGCGATTATGTATGGTCCTTCCCATAAGGGGGATAACTTGTGACGGTCTTTGGTGGTTTGAATCTGCATAGAACCAAGTCGCCAACGATGAGAGCTCGTGCTCGAAAGTTGCGACTGTGGTATCGTCTGAGCCCTTGAAGATATTTGGCCGACTGGATGAGGGCTGCCTCTCGGGCCTCCTCCAGTCGGGTGAGGTCGTCCACTCGGTCGGGGTCATAGCGTTCATCGTTGAAGCTGCGGACTCGGAGGGATTCATACTCCATCTCGTTTGGCAACATGGCTTCTGCGCCGTAGACCAGAAAGAAGGGAGTTTGGCCGGTAGCCCGACTGGGTGTGGTCCGCAGAGACCATAGAACTGAGGGAAGCTCTTGAACCCACTTGCCTGCATAAGGGCTTAGACGATCGAATACGGGCCTTGATGCCTTGAAGGACCATGCCGTTGGCCCGTTCGACTTGTCCGTTGCTTTTGGGATGTGCGACTGATGCATAAGAGATCTTGATTCCGAAGTCTTCGCAGAATTCCTTGAAGATGCCTCCCGTGAATTGAGTTCCGTTGTCGGTTATGATCCTGTTTGGGACGTCGAAGCGGTCCACGATGTTGAGAAAGAAATCCCGTGCCTTGTCAGCAGTAACTGTGGCAACCGGCTTGGCTTTAACCCACTTGGAGAACTTGTCGATTGCGACGAAGAGGTGTGTATATCCTCCTGGAGCTTTCTTGAAAGGGCCGACCATGTCCAAGCCCCATACCGCGAACGGCCAGGATAGTGGGATTGTTTGTAGCTTCTGGGCTGGGACATGGCTCTGTTGGGCAAAAAATTGGCAGCCTTCACAGGTTCGTACCACTTTGTCCGCGTCGGAGACCGTGGTAAGCCAAAAAAAAACCCTGTCTGTAGGCTTTGACTATCAAGGTGCGTGTTGTCGCGTGGCTTCCGCAGATGCCCAAGTGGATGTCTTGGAGCAGCTGTCTCCCTTCCTTGGGTGTAATGCATCTCATTAAGATTCCGGAGGGGCTTCTCTTGTATAGTTCGGAGTCAACCATGACATAAGCTTGGCAACGACGTCGGACACGCTCTGCCTCATCCCGGTCTTCCGACAGCTCTTGCTGTGTTAAAAATTTGATGAGAGGTGTCCTCCAGTCGACGTCAGTCATGGCGACTTCGTTTGCAGCTTGTTCGTTGGAAGTTGTCTTCGCCATAATGGTTGGCTCATAAAGGTGCTCGACGAAGACGTCTGTTGGGGCGGCTTCACGCTTGGACCCGAACTGCGCCAACTCGTCAGCTGCTTCGTTGTTGTGTCTCAAGACATGTGATAGTTCGAGTCCGTCAAACTTGTCTTCAAGTTTGCGGACTTCTTGTCGGTAGGCCTCCATGGTGTCGTTTAGACAGGACCAGTCCTTCATTACTTGGTTGACGACCAGCTGGGAGTCCCCTTTCACGATGAGCCGACGTATCCCAAGTGAAACTGCGAGCCACAGTCCATGTAGCAGGGCTTCGTACTCCGCAACGTTATGTGAGGCGGAGAAGTGGAGGTGGAGGACGTATCTTAGCCTTTCCCCAGTCGGGGAGATCAACACAACTCCTGCTCCCAAGCCAGTGATCCTCTTGGATCCGTCGAAGTGCATGGTCCAGTGTTGGAGGTCTTCCCGAGGTATGTTTTCTTGTTGCTCAGTCCACTCGGCCAGAAAATCTGCCAGGGCTTGTGACTTTATGGACGTCCTCGTCTTAAAAGTCAAGTCCAGTGGCATCAGCTCCAGAGCCCACTTAGCAATGTGCCCAGTTGCCTCCCGGTTGTGGACGACGTCGCCGAGTGGAAAGGAGGTGACGACGGTGACCGAGTGACCCTGAAAATAGTGCGCCAATTTCCTCACGGTTATTAGGACACCATAGAGCAGTTTTTGTACCTGAGGGTAGCGAATTTTGGCTCCTGCCAATACTTCGCTAACAAAGTAGATCGGCCTCTGAATCTTCTGAGCCCGTCCTTCTTCTTCGCGCTCAACCACGAGGACCGTACTGACCACTTGGTGAGTCGCTGAGACATAGAGTAGCAGGGGCTCCTGAGGTTGAGGTGAGGCTAGGACGGGCGGCATCGTGAGGAATTCTTTAAAATCTTCAAAGGCCTTGTGGGCTTCCGCAGTCCACTGGAAGTCGTCCGTTTTCTTTAGCAATCTGAAGAAGGGCATGCCTCGTTCGCCGAGTCGAGAGATAAAACGGCTTAGCGCCGCCATGCAGCCAGTGAGCTTCTGGACATCCTTCTGGTTACTCGGGGGCTTCATGCTCAAGATAGCGTTGATCTTCTCTGGATTGGCTTCAATGCCGTGATGTGACACCATGAAGCCAAGCAGTTTGCCTGACGGGACGCCGAAAATGCACTTTTCAGGGTTCAACTTCATTCTGAAGGCCCGGATGTTTGCGAAGGTTTCTTCTAAGTCGGAGACCAGGTCTTCTTTCTGCTTGGTCTTGATGACGACATCGTCGACATAAGCTTCTACGTTCTTGCCGATCTGCGTTTGGAAACACCTCTGGATCATGCGTTGATATGTGGCACTGGCATTCTTTAGGCCGAAAGGCATGGTGATATAGCAGTAGGCCCCAAACGGCGTGATGAACGATGTCTTCAGGCAGTCGGATTCTTTCAAGCTGATCTAGTGATAGCCCGAGTAACAATCCAAGAAGCTCAGGAGTTGGCAGCCGGCTGTTGAGTCTACGACTTGGTCGATGCGAGGCAGCCCGAATGGATCTTTGTGACAGGCTTTGTTGAGGTCGGTATAGTCAACGCACATGCGCCATTGCCCCGTCTTCTTGCGGACTAGGACTGGGTTGGCTAACCAGTCGGGATGTAGGACTTCTTTGATGAAGCCGGCAGCCAAGAGCTTTGTGAGCTCTTCCTTGATAGCGTCTTTTCGATCCTGCGTGAATCTGCGTAATCGTTGTTTTTATCGGTTTGGCGTCATCTTTGACGTGCAAATAGTGCTCGATCACCTCCCTAGGAATTCCAGGCATATCAGATGGTTTCCAAGCAAAAACATCTTTATTATTTTGGAGGAAGGTGACGAGCACGCTTTCCTATTTGGGATCTAGTTCAGCGCCGATTACAGCAGTTTTCGAGGGATCCGATGGATCAAGGGAGACTTTCTTGGTCTTGGCGTCGCCGGATCCTGATTTGGCTATCTTCTTCACGGGGACTTCGCCCTCTGTCGAAGTCGATGCAGCCAATCGGATTTCTTGCTGGCCACGTAATCTCTCGCGAGATTGGGCCATGTCGCAGCTCTCCTTGTCGCAGGTGAAGGCTTGCTTCACATCGCTGCGAAGAGTGATGACGCCGTTGGGGCCCGGCATCTTCATGCAGAGGTAGGTGTAATGTGGGATCGCCATGAATTTGGCAAGCGCAAGCCTTCCAATGATGGCGTGGTAGGCCGTTTCGAAGTCGGCCACCTCGAAAGTGACGTTCTCCGTTCGGAAGTTCTCTCGAGCCCCGAAGGTGACCGGGAGGGCGATGTGCCCGAGTGGTGTAGATGATAGCCCCGGGATGACTCCATGGAAGGGGGCTGAGCTTGCTTTCAATTCAGTCCTCGGGATCTGTATCTCGTCCATGGTCTTGGTGAACAGAATATTGAGGGCGCTGCCCCCATCGATGAGGACGTGCTTAAGCCTGATGTTGCGGACCACCGGGTCCAGGACGAGTGGATAGCGCCCCGGGTGAACCACTCGGTCGGGGTGGTCCGAGCGATCAAAAGTGATGGCCACTTCCGACCATCGCAGGTACTGAGGGACTTCGGGTTGAGCCGCGTTGACCTCTCGGTCGGTTAGCTTCTGTTTTCTCTTGGATTCATAGGCTAGCGGCCCTCCGAAGATGTGATTGAGCTCTCCCACAGGGTCTTGGAAAGGTTCGGCATTCTCAGCCGCGTTGGTTATCTTGGCGCCCGATGGACCGGCCTCATCAGTCGGCTTCTTGTTGAGTTGCGCCGCGTACTGCTTGGCGAACTGTTTGTAAATGAAGCAGTCCTTAGCCACGTGCTTGTGATTAGGATGATGAGTGCATTGAGCGTTCATGATGGCGTCATAGGCGGCGACTCGGGGGCGGCGTTGAGAGTTGGAGGTTGCGGCCACTAGGTCTTCAGATCGGCGCTTGCGGTCTTTTTGGCCCTGGTTGTTGTTGTTGTTGCCATTATCCTCCTTAGGATTCCGGCTTCCTCCCGCCTGCTTGTCTTCCCTCCTGTCGGGCCGGTCTTGACGAGCTGCCTTGATGGCATCGTTGGATTTGGCGTAGGAGTTCGTCGTCTCGAACATCTGCTTCACCGTTTTCGGTGGCTTGCGCCCGAACTTCCCGATTAACAACTCATCACGGACTCCCTTTTGGAAGGCGGCGATGATGATGTCATTGGTGATGTTGGGGATCTTGTTGCGCTTTTCGGAGAAGCGCCGAATGTAATCCTTCAGAGGCTCGTCCGGCTTCTGGATGACGTTGTATAAATCGAAGTGTGTGCCGGGCCTCTCGAAGGTGCCCTGGAAGTTGGCGATGAAGTGGTCCCTCAGCTCGCTCCACGAGCCGATTGAGCCTCTTGGCAGGCTCGTGAGCCAGTTCCTGGCTGAGTTGGCGAGGGCCACGGGCAGATAGTTGGCCATAGCCTTGTTGTCACCGCCTGCTGCACGGATGGCCAGAGTATACACGGTAAGCCACGACTCGGGGTCGGTCTTGCCGACATATTTCTCTATTCCTGTTGGCTTAAAACCATTCGGCCAGTGCACTCGGCGAAGCTCCCGAGTGAAAGCTGGCACTCCGTCGTCGCCGCTATCGGGTGATCCCCTCCGATCTTCCCGAGTGCGTCGGTCTCGTTCCTGGTAGCAGCGATCGAGGACTTCCCGCAGATCACTCGACGGAGTCTTCGGTTGGCTGGTTGGGTAGCTGGAGCTATTGTTGCGGCGGACGCGGGGGTGGACGGGTGGACGTCCATGTCGTTTATCGTGGAAGTCGGCCGTTTGCTCCTGGTACTTCTGTGTGGACTCGTGGCGTGGGCCTCTTGGCCTAGTCGTTGACCGGTCTGGCTCGGGCCTCTTGTAGTCTCCTGACATTAGAGGCGGGAGTCGGCTTTTGTCGGGCGTCTCGGCCACGGACTCAGTCGGCCTTCGTGCCGAGGTGGTGGGATGGCCGTTGGCTGTAGCTGCGACGATGGTCTTGATTTTATCTAATATTAGAGTCACGTCAGGGGGTGCCATCTCCATGACGGTGTCCAAGAGTGTGAGGGTGGCAACAGCGTTCTGCTGTGGCGTCTGGAAGACGTTGGTATTGCGGACCCACGTTTGAAGGATAGCCTCCTGAGCGGATCGTCCGGCTACCCGTAGATCTTGCTTTCTCTTGTCGGCCTTTTCCCTGCGTTTCTTCTCTTCTTCAGCCAGCTTACGCTCTTGCTCGATCTTGGCTCGCTCTTCCTCAGCAAGCCTACGAGCCATGGCTGAGTCGGATTCATCCGGCTTGGCCATGAGGACATCGAAGCACTTCGGCTCGTAGTCCTTGTGGCAGTCGGAGTCGTCGGCTTTGTCTGAGGGGATGCCATAGAGGTCGTCAAAGCCGGCGGAGCTGAGATATTCATTGAGCTCCGAAGATGAGCATGAGCCGAACGGCTGGAGGATGACAGCGACCTCCCTCAACCCTGGGTAGCTCGAATCTGGATCGTTCCAGTCCGAGTTGGAGCTTGAGGATGTGGACTCCGCCGAGTGGGTCAAACCCGACTCGTGGGAGAGGAGATCGCCGTAGATCTCAGCGGCGTTTGGTAACCCAAACGGCGCCGAGAGGTCTTCGTCCGAGTAGATCGTCTCTGCTGGTGAGACGAGGAGATCGGTGTAGATTTTGGCGGCGTTCGGCAATCCGAACGGTGCCGAGTGAAGTCCTTCGTTGGAGAGGGTAGAACGCATCTTGGACTTGAAGATGTCGTCGTAGATCTTGGCGCTGTTCGAGAGCTAGAACGGCGCCGAGTGGATCTCTCCTTCTGACTGGTTCGAATCCGAGTCGAAGGAGAAGTCGTCGAAGTTGTTGGCGGCGAAGTCGCCGATTCCTGAAGGAGATCCCATCACGCTTGTCGGCGAGATTGTTGAAGAAGTCTTGACGCGCGGGCCCCTACCTGGCGCGCCAACTGTCGAAACTTGGTTTCGGCAATAGAAATTTGGGGGTGCAGTCAAGATCGCCAAGCAAAATGGGTTAGATTGGAGAAGGGAATTTAGACAGGTTCAGGCCCTCTCGTGAGGTAATACCCTACTCCTGTTTCGGTGGATTCGATCCGCCGAGTGTCTTTATTGATCTCAAGATCTAAAGCTGAAAGCTAAAGGCTCATAAAGCATATGATATCTGCTATCGCATATACCTCAAGGAACGCCCCTTACCCCCCCTTATATAGTCTTGGGAGGAGGGCTTACAGATCGGAAACCCTATCTTACTCTAAGTTGGTTTCCTCAATCTTACCAAACCGTGACTATAGACTGTTGCCTTATCTCAATCGGCAACATAACATCCAAGTCATATTTGGTTTACGGATATGGCAGGCGTAACCTATCCCTACCTCCAGTCGGATAGACTTGCCATGTAGATACCCGATTGCCATAATCTCCACATGTTCATTTAGGGACCATACATGCTTATTATGTCTTCATGTGCTTAGCCACGAATAGAATATGCTAAATAACATTATGGTCACTTTACAAATAAAATTTTGAGCATCTTTTTTTACTGCTGGACAGAGGTTGAAGGCTCTGATATTTGTGAACTAAAAAAGGAGAAAACTTGTTTTAGATTTAGGCGACAAGTGATGCATATGGTGGTACTTGCATATTGATAGGAGGAGTGTTCGTAGTGTTTGTCTCAGTTGATTAAGGACCGAACTCTATGCCATCATCTATTATTAGTCGTATATCCATATGTGTTAGTTATGGTATGACCATAGCTAAGTAGGATTTGATTTTTTTGGCAATGGAGCGAGTATTTTATTGTCTTTCAGTTCAAACGAGCATGAGACAACCAAGATCGAGTTCTGACGGTGTCAATCATGCGCACACTTATGTTTGCTAAACAATGACCTATCACAGGATTTGTACTTGCTGAACAATTGATGGACCACAAGACAACGCTGAAATCAACATACAGTTCAGTCCTGCATATCCATTCCATTATGGATGATAGATGACTAGTCTAAATTTATCAAGTACCTTCCACGTGACCGTGTGATGGCTCTGTTTGAGTTATATTGTTAAGCAGATTTGAACATAGAGACAAATTAGTTGTCTCCAGTGCACCATCCCCGCCGTGCGAGGTGAACTCAGCCTTTCTTTGCAAGTCTACGGCCGCCGATTTTCCAACTCGCTCCTCTCTCCCTCTCCTAACACTCCCTTCATGTTCCCCAGGTCCCGCCGAAGGGCTGTCCTTCCTGCATTGCTCGTCGCTGCCAGAGCTCCGTTCCCACCACTCCTGCGTGTTCGTGTGCATCCGATCTCTCTTCGGGGTGATTCGGACCATTCGCGTGGCCTTGTCGTCCGTCCATGGTGGACAGTCCCCTTACGTTGCTGGCGCGTGGGGCCTATCAGTTAGCACTATTCCCACCATTGACATAATAATTTGTTGATTTTCTATTGAAAAATAATTAATAATGATGTCATAAATCGGTTATAATTTTGGAAATTGATTTAAATGGCTTAAAACTTATAAAATTCATACCTATTCATACAAACTCTAAATTGGGTCATTCAACCTATAAATTTTGTCTAAAATTTGAGCTCTACATATTCGTTTACTTCTTATGTATTTGGTTTCTATTAGAGTTTTTCCCTTTTTATGCTACCATGTAGAATCCATCGTTTCAGAGGATCATGACCGTGAGAAAAAACATTCCAAATATCAATTGAGAAAGCAAGGAAAGTCATACTTTCATCCTTAGCATGTTGAACCTACTTTATAAAATGTTTTACTGTTTGCAAATAAAATGTTTGTTTTGCTAATTACATGGGATTATTGGACTACCTATCACTTGCTATCCATTTCTTGATAACTTCGGTGATAATTTGATTAGCTTGGGTCACTTGTGTTGACCTGGCTAGAATTATATGTGCTTAGTGTTGATGATCCTTAAGTACCAAATCTGACCGTCAAATCTTACATAAAAGTAAATGAAAAAATACAAAATGGAATACAAAACTTAGAGATAGTTGTTATTACTTACAATCTCTATAAGTCTTAGTAAATATTTGTATACAGGTGAATTATGGATGAAAATCACCTGCCATGCGAAGAAACACACCTACCAATCAAACGCATGTACATGGATTGGAGGACCCAAGGACCGTAGCAAAATCAACATATTTGAGGCTAACCACTATGCACCATTATGAGTGACTCAGGCGAAAATGGGGGATAAAGACGGTGAAAGTGGTTCGGCCGAACCACTAGTTTGGCCGAACCACCAAAGTGGCCGACCGCCCTCGGCTTTCACGTGTGTGTTCCTCAGGCATCCCCAATGGCGATTATGCATGATTCTCTAGCATTTATCGACTTAAACCATCGTAATTGGACTACATAAGGAGGAGAAGCTCTCACTCTTAAATTACACAACAAAGTGAAGTACAACTCACTTTACTCGGACATTGAAATTTTCTTGGTTCCTCCATCTCTCTCACATTCTCTCACTACTAGTGGGCCCCTAGGAAAATGTGGGACCCACTGGACAGCCTCACAGACACCCTCACCCAGCTCCACCATCCAGGGCGCACGCCACGCGCCTCCCATGCATCAGAGTGCTAGCCTGAGCTCCATCTCCCCTCCACTGTGTCAACTTCGCCAATTTAGCTAGCCCAACCAGAGACAGCCTCCTTTCCTTGCCCCAGTCTTGTTACATGGAGACGTCGAGGTGAACCACCTCAGAGTTGCCAGGAACGAAGGCGTTCACCCCGACGCCGGCAAGCCTCACCAGCGCCGTATTTCGCTATCGGTGAGCATCCCTCCTATTGAAGTTACGTTCCATGATCTCCCTTTCATGCCGCCTCTAACTATGCCAAGCCTGGTGCATTTCATGCAGCAGAGCCCCCGAAACGCGACTCTCACCATCATCACCGGCCGCCGCGCTCCAAGTGCCGCCGCGGTGCCTCGACTATCAGTATCACTTGACCACCACGGAGCAAGTCCGGCCGAGCCACCACGCCATCTTCATCTCCATCCCACGACGACCAGGAATCCCCAAGGAATTGGAGAAAGACGCTGTAGAACAGGAGATCCCTATCATCTACCTCCATCCGCCGTTCTTTCGAGCTTTAGCGTGATTCTTTTCACTCATGCCCTCCTATGTCATCACTCTACACCCGTAGAGTCGCATGCATGCAACACTTACACTTAGAGAATGCCACTAACTCGACATACATGTGCATGCCGATGGCCACCGCCGCTCGCGTCGCCGTTGCCAACGATTCCGGCCACCACTGCCCACAAGAAGACCACCGCTAGGTTCGCAAGAGAACGCGCTACGTATATTTTCTCGTTTGGCTGCTCGCCAAGATTGGCCGTCGTTCGCCACCGGCGTCGATGAGAATCTCGCCGAGCCGCTGCTGCTCTGCTCTCAGGCATCGACACACTGACATCATTAGCACACAGGGACTGTACTTAGCAAAAGTTTAGAACTTGTGTGGTTCTAAATGTAAATATGTTAGAATGAAATGTAGGAACATGGATCCATTTGTAAATACGCTAAAACTTAAGGACTCCAGGGGGGTTCATACTTACATGTGCTAGGGACCATGGGTTCTAATTCAAGAACTCTAGGGGTTTTATTGCAAAATGGCCAATCTCTGACCAGTAGACCCATCTATTTAAAACCAAAAATATAAAACAAAATAGCTAAAACAATATCTATTCAACTAAAAATATGTTAAACTTCTAAAATCCATATAAAATTAAATATAACTTATTTTGAGATGATATCAATTTCTGTACATTCACAAAACGATATTTTCTAATGTTATGAATTAAAACATGGCACATACAGTCACTAGTACATAATGCCTCATAGGTGCCGGTTGGGAAACCCCCTTAGGTGCCGGTTTTCCCAACCGGCACCTATTGGTCGGCACCAATGACTTTGGTCATTGGTGTCGGTTCTTCGACTGGCATCAATTCGAGCAAATAAGTGCCGGTTCGTGTAGAACCGACACCTATTTATCGGACACATATACAATGAGGTGCTCCACATCTTTTCTTATGGGCTCACTCCTTTAGCCGGACCCATCATATTTACCGGACCCACCATAATTTTCCACGTGGGCGCGGGACCGCGAGATAGAGTTACAGGCACGAGCGAGCGGTTCGGCGAGCGGTTCTACACGATGAGCGAGCGAGGCACGAACCTATTTAAGCTGGTGTTGCTCTGGTTCGGCGAGCGGTATGGTACTAATCGAGGGAATAGTGTTTTTTGAGAATAGGTGCCGGGTGAACAGTAAAACCACCACCTATAGTCTCAAATAGGTGCCGGGTGAACAGTAATACCGCCACCTATACTATAGGTGGCGGTTCGTAATAAGAACCGCCACCTATTCACGAAGAATAGGTGCCAGGTGAACAGTTAAACCGCTACCTATAGTCTCAAATAGGTGTCGGGTGAATAGTAAAACCGCCACCTATACTATAGGTGGCGGTTTTACATTCACCCAGCACCTATTTGAGACTATAGGTGGCGGTTCTTAACACGAACCGCCACCTATTCTTTTGCCGCCACCTATATACATTATAGGTGCCGGATTTGGTTTGACCGACACCTTTTGGGGCGACACCAATGAGCCTTTTTTTAGTAGTGAGTTACAGTATAGTAAATATCTCTAAAATTTTATATATAAAATAGTTCACATAACACATGCTTGAAATTTAGAAATACAAAGAAAATTCATTTTAACTCAAAATTGGGTGAACCAAATTTCTGTAGATCCAATAAAATGTGAACTTCAATTTAGAAAAAACGTATAGAAAAATAATTACCACATCTATAATCCAATTTCTAAAATTCATAGGAAATTCATCCTACCTCAAAAAGAAATGAACCAAGTCCTGCTAGGTTCAAAAAATGTACTCAAAATAAGGTACTTTTAATTTGTAGAACACCTGTAGTGAACCAAGTCCTGCTAGGTTCACAAAAATGTACTCAAAATAAGGTACTAGAACACCTCTAAAGTTTTATGTAAAAGAATAAGCACTAAACTACAAGCCATAACTTACAATATTTGTAAGAAATTCATTTTGTCTTCAAACATTGTGAACTCCATTTTGTTTGGTTAAGAAAATTATATATAGGAAATTATCAACATAGATCACACTATAGTTTGTAAAATGCATAAGAAATTCATACAAACTTCAAAAATTAGGAAACCAATTGGTTTAGTATTATAAAATAAACCACTTCACCGTTGTAAAGTTGATTGTAACAAAATCACATATTAAAAATATTTCACAACACCACCTAAGTAAATAATACCACACGTCAATACAAACTTTGGAAATTCATAACTCGCAAATAAAAAGAGATAAAATAGAAATTCCTTCACTCAAATTCATCTAAGTATAGTACCTACCCACTGTGCACAAATCATACAGTTTTAGAGTATTTTGAATTTTTTTCATATATCTTGGTATTTATTTCCATATTGTGTTAATTGTATAGATTATTGCATTGACGGTGAAAGAGTAAATAGGTGTTGTATAATTGCTCAAGATTAAGGAAAGTTTCTCCCCTCTTCCTTTGATCACATTGAAACCTATGTTTTGGGGACACTACTAGAAAACCCCCCCTTAAATATGTTGTAGTAGTAACGCAGTCTAAAAGCGTCTCTACTTCAACATGTAAAGATGCTCTTTGACACGATTTTGAAAACGTGTCAGACTGTTACGATATTAGATACATTTATAGTGTTACTAGTCCTAAAAAAATATTTTTTAAGACGCTATTGAAGTCATCTCAAAATGACACAGAGGTAGACACGCTTTGAAGCATCATTATCTCATAGACACGTTGTAAAGCGTATCAAACAATTGTCTCTAGCCAGGTATAGATGTTGTCTAACATGATTAGAACAACATATCGAATTGATACAAAGTTTAACATGCTTTGATCCATGAATAGCATGTATATACGTCATAAATCGTATCAACGAACCATCAATAGAAAATGACACAGAGTTAGACACGCTTTGAAGCGTTATTATTCCATAGACACGTTGTAAAGCATATCAAATAATTATTTATATCCAGGTGTAGATGTTTTCTAACTTGATTAGAAAAATGTATTGAATTGATATAAAGTTTAACATGCTTTGAACAGTGAATAGCATGTAGATCTGAAGTGTTGCTCTTGAAAAAGAAAGATCTGAAGTTGATTGACTAGGTAAATCTGATTATTTAAAGCTTAGCCCACCAAACCTCCCCTCCAAATCCCACTATGAACCACATGAATTCTTCTAAAAACCGTGCATGCATTGTGAGGACTTAGTAGAGGCTTAGCTATAGGTGTAGTATGACTTTGGTTTCATGATGTATTCATGTAAAATTGCCATGTTAGGCGACTCACAATAACATTATGCAAAAGAACATTTTGATTCTGGCATACTTGACCTGGGTATACGTACGCTTGGGCAACATGAAGTAGGGTGACCAATTATAAGCTGAAACAAGATGCCAAATGATGATACATCAAGCATGAATTGAGACTTAATTGATTTTTCAACATTGCAGTGTTAACAATAATATCTGTTGTCAAAACTAGAAATGGCTGCTACCTTGGTAATGCAACATGCATGCATGAGTCAAAGCTGTTGTCTGCCAAGCTATAGCTTGTTGAGACACTAGATTAACATAATTAAAATGGTATTAGCTTAAGACGAAGTGGATCATTATCTCTCTCTACTTTATATTTTAGACCAAATGGGTGGATTGTTCTCTCTCTAGCTATCTACAATTCTAGCTATAGGTGCATAGCTAGGTAGACTAATCCTGAAACAAATATCTAATCCTCAGCATTAGAGGGTAGGATTATTCAGGGATGTTACACATCAACAAAGTGGAGAAGCTAGCATGTTCCTGTATATTCGGTTTGGTGATCTAGAAAAAAATGTAACTAGCATGCATATACACTCATCTATTCTAGCGAATGTAATTGGTAGAAACTGAAGTTGGTAGAAAGTGGCTGGCGACCAAACTGAATGTGTCAATTTCATAATTGATCAGTGTAAATATGCATCATATATATCTATGCAACACACGTGCAAACAGATCCTCTAGCTAATTAGCCAACCTTAAAATATATCTTGAACCACACAGATCAGCACACAAAGAAAACCCACAGTCTTCAGTTAATTTTTTTAACCAATTTCCTAATCACAGGATGCCTCTTGGACCGATGAACGGACGGACTATTTTTCCAACTTCCATTCCCAAAGAAAAAAGTTCCAACAAACGAAAAAATACTCATTCCCTGAAAGAAAATTTCCACCAAAAATGTTCGGACATTGTATGCCCGAATGATTTATCAGCAAAGCGTCAAGAGCAGCATATCTAATTTTCCAGATATAACATAACAGAAAAACAAACACATTCGTTTCTTAATATCTCGAGTTTTCAACCAAGAGGGGAAATGAAATGCTTAAACTAGAGTTCCTGTCAAATGAAAAGATTGTTCAGCAAAAAATAATTTGTCCCCTCAAACATCAATTTGATCCTTCTCAGCTGGAATCTGACAAAAAGAACAAAGAGAAAGTAAACTTCTGTCAAACGAAAAGATTGCTCAGCAATACAATGCCATCCAATCCAGATAATTTTAGATAAAGAAATGTGAGATTTGAACATAAGACTCCATTAATTGGGATATGGATCAGCAGAACATTGTTCTTAAACTATTTGTTATTAAAACTATGAAAAATGAAGTAAATGAGTCCGGTCGCTAGACCTGCTTGGAGTATCCTGTCAATCCAACAAGTAGCGTATCCTGAATAGTTCTGTATAAATCAGAAGGGACTATAGGTTTTTGCATTAAGAAATATAAGTTACTGGTTAGATGAATAGCATAAGATGAACCTAGCTATGAACAATTTGCAGTGCAGGTCTCGATCAGTATGTGATGCAAAAATAAGGATATTGGAAACTTTTGTAGCTACAAGTGCTAGGGCTTTGAAGTCAACTATGCTATTCATACCAACCTAAATTATCACTGGAAGAAAAATGACGAATCAAATGCCAGGGCTTCGAAGTCAACTATAACCAAGTAATATCATCACCAAAAACTAACATATACCCTCATTATACAACAACCAAGTAGTTTGAACTTTGAAGCTAATCTTGTTGCACTCATCTGGATAGCAAAGTAGTTTAAGTTAAAATTATACCAGCATGTATTTTGCTGCGACTTCTAATCTGTTTCATCTGCCAAAAATTCAGCACCCATGTCAAAATTATCACGTGGTATAACTCTCACCACGGTGTGCCATGCTTTAGCTTTTGGATCTTGGACATAAAAGACTTGTTGCACTTGTGAAGAGAAGACGAAGGGATCATGCTCTAAATTTTATCATGTGTGTATCTTTTGAGAAAAATTCACAAGGCTAAATCCAAACTCATCTTGACGTAACCCAGCTTGATGATGAACTTCATACCATTCACCTTTGAAAAGCACTACCTTGTACTCTGTATATGACAATTCAATTATATCTGACAATCTGCCATAATAATTCACACCATCATGTGCGATGTTCACTATGCCATTATTTTGTGTCAAGCGTGTAGCCTCACGGCTCATAGTGTGGAACTTGAAACCATTAATACTGAAACCACTGCATCTCACACCAAATCTACTAGGTTTTGTAGCCAATGCTCTAATCTTTGGCGTGAAGTTAGTTCCATCCCCTAGGATAACCTATTTGTATAAAGAATTATATTATATCCATTCCATCTATTATATGGTATGTCTGAAATGCATCAATATAAGATTTACACACCTTTTGCTCCAACCAATCAGGAAAGTGTTCATCGATCAACTTGTCAATGGAACAAGGTGTCAAATTTGTTGATGGTCCCATTCGCTTTTCTCCTCTTCCAAGAATTCTCTACAACAATCGAATCATTGTCATGTCATCAAGCTAGTACAAAAATAAACATAACATGGAGCACTATATGAACAAACTGCGTAAATCCTCAAGTTCATCGAAATGTCGCAAGACGTATCGATGTGCCCGAATAAGAAAATGTTTATCAAGGTTGACCGTAGTACACTTTCCAATTGGTTCACCAGCACTATCAAACAAGTACAAGCCTTTTTTTCATCGAAGATTCAGGATTTCTAGATGGCCTAGTAAAACGTGTAGGTCCTTCTAAAAATCTAGCACAAAAGTCCAGGCACTCCTCCATGCAATATCCTTCAGCAATTGATCCTTCTGGGTGAGCTCTATTCTTCACAAGTGCCTTTAGCCGAACAAAAAATCTATATGCAAATATGCAATTATAAACAAGTGTAAGTTGTAAAAATTATATATTGACAACGACCGTGCAAACTAGATGTAGTTGCGTACCTCTCCATGGGGTACATCCACCGGTGCTGAACAAGGCCACCAAGTTTAACTTCTTGTACCAAATGCACCATCAAATGCACGTTCACAGTAAAGAATGATGGCAAGAAAGTTCTCTCCATATCACATAGTGTCATCACAATACTCTCTTGAAGCTTTTCCAACTCATCCAGATCTATCACCTTGGAGCACAGCATCTTGAAGAAATTAGATAATTGAACAACTATCCTCATGACATCTTTGCTAGGGTAACAGGATCGAAGCGCCACCAGAAGAATGTCATGTAGTAAAACATGATTGTCATGACTCTTTAGTCCACTCAATGTAAAGTCTTTCATGTTCACACACCTAGATAAGTTTGATGCATATCCATCAGGGGTCCTAAGATTTTTAATCACTAAGCAAAGGATCTCCTTTTTCTCTCTAGACATGGTAAAAGGTGCATCAGGAAGCGACTGTTTTCCATCATTATCTACAACAGGATGAAGATCCTTCCGAATTCCAAGCTCAACTAAATCTAGTCGTGCATTAAGGTCATCCTTCGTTTTATGACAAATAGCCAACAAAGTCGAGATAAAGTGTCACTCACATTTTTCTCTAAGTGCATTACACCTATATTGTGTCTTAATCTGTTGTGTTCCCAATATGGTAGATTAAAGAACACAGACCTCTTTTTCAACCAATCTTTGGGATCCTTCACCTCCTTAGAAACACTCCCATTTGACTCATTGTTTTGTCCTTTTGTTTTACGCTTGCGTTTCTTAGCGCTTTCAGCCGCCACTTCATTATTCTTGCCTTTCTTGATGTCCTTCTTTGTTGTGCATGCCTTTTTCCCTAGCACAAACTCTCTCCCTTCTAACATTTTAAGAACAGTGCTGGCACTCATTGTTTCAGGTGCAGGTTCAATCTCTATCGAGCCATCAAACTGCATCCTTTGCCTTCGGTATCTGTGATTTCTTGGCAGCCATCGGCGATGACTCATGTAGCACAACTTTTTACCATTCTTCACGCGAAATGATTTTGTCGCTGGACCACAAGAAGTGTTAGTGATATGCCCTAGAGGCAACATGGAGATGTTGGATATCACGTCAATGTTTATGTATAAATGAATAAAGTGTTATTCAGTTCCATGAAATAGACATCTTGTATTGATCAATAAGTACGTGACTTACTTATGAGACTCTATATGTATGAATCTATTTCTAAACGATCCCTGATCATATGTCATATTGTTGGAACAAATATGATTCTAAGATCGGCATGTTTATTAATTGATGATCATGTCTCATAGATCATGGGTATGGAGATACCAAATCAATAAACATGGACACATGTGTTAGAGAACACATTGTTGGATAGACCCACCATGAGACACTACAGAATTAATGTGCCATTAGTTGGTCTCAGGTAGTGTTGGTACAAAGTCCTTAGACCGAGATCACCATAGATTCCAACATGTGTAGTAGCCTACTTTGGGACTACCAAACGCTATTCCGTAATCGGGTAGTTATAAAGGTAGTTTTCGGGATTGCTATGAAACATGGAGTGGGATGTGAGTGATCAAGATGGAATTTGCCCCTCCTTTGGAGAGATATCTGGGCCCTCGAGGTAATGGATTATGGAAATGCATGGCCATGCTAAGTTGATTGAGGAGTCAATCAACGGACGATAATCCAATACGGTTCGAGTAAATGGTTAAGCTATTGAAGGAATGGCACACATCTTGCCTATAGCTTAGCTGGTATCGTGAGGCAAAGGGATTTGTGTACACATTACAGTTCGAGCCGATATTATTCTTGTATACTATGGTGTCAATATGTGCCTTGCTAGGCGTCGTTGTTGACAGTCGACCGAGTTAGACTCGAGCCGACGATCGGCTAAGTTAGACTATAGCCGAAACCGAGTATACCTGAACCTGGGTCGCACGCTTAAGGGGATAAGAAAGGCATTCGAGTTGGACTCGGATACGGCTCGATCGGATAGGGATCCAATCGGATAGAGTCCTATCGACTTACGACGTATGGGCGGCCAACTCTATGAGATACGGATGAGATCCGGTTCAAAAATAGAGTCCCGATCGGCCACTAGTCCTAGTCGGCCAACTCTATATAAAGGAGGGAGGGGTGGAGAGCTGCGGCATGTCAATTGCATCGCGTGCAACGAAGTCGCCGAGATCAATCTCCACGGAAACCCTCCCCACTTTCGAGCCAAACCCTAGCCTTGCATCGCGTGCTAGCACACGGGTGTACGGCATTTTGTCCCCGGACGTGTGGATACCGGTAGAGGGCGCTACGTTGCGCGCGTTGATCGGCTTCGGATCGGCTACGGCATCTCGCGAATCGGCTGATTGGCGAATCGGCTGTCCCGGGTATCGGCTGTCGGCTTGCGAGAATCCGCTACACTGTCCGGATCGGATAGCCCCGATTGGTGTTCGCTGCACACTCCAATCGGTAACGATCTATCGGCCCTTACTTGCAAGTGTTCCTGGTTTGCGCGGTAGAATGTTTTTGTTTTCGGCTAGCGTAGCCTCCGCGTAACCCTTCGGTGGTATCGAGCTAATCTTGCTTAGTTCGGGTTTTAGATTGGATCGGAACAAGTTTTGCGCACGGGTTGATTAGATCAATCGGTTTTACGGGATTCGTTGAGGAGAGTTAATGGTAATTGCGTTCCTTGATAGTGTATCGGAACGGCATAATGTGATTACGTCGAAGCAATTTCCATATAACTCGGTTTGAGTTGGGTTCGAGATAGCGTTCCTTGATAGTGTATCGGAACGGTATAATGTGATTATGCCGAAGCTATCTCGTAGTCCGATCTTGTTAGCCGCCTCGCGCCTACGCAAACCATCTCCCTTGTTAGCGCCGCCGTGTGCGTACCCCTTATAGGTCGTCTCGATGCCGTAGCTCGCGATAAGTAGAAAACGTTTCTACGCCTAACTTGTTTTTGCAGAGAATGCTTTGAGATGGTATGGCCCTATTGTATGTATGAGATGCATGTGATGCATGTAATATTCTTTCATATGTGCAATCCCTGTAATATTCTTTCATACGTGCAATGCTTGTAATATTCTTTCACGACTGCGAGTCGATGTAATCTTCAATTAGAGCTTCTATAGTAGTAGCTTAGTTTGAAGAAATCAAGCATTCGGCACTCGAAAGAACGGTGATGAAGATGGAGATCTGTACACCGCATGGAGATGGAGATCACCATGTGAAGGGGGCCATACTATTTCACTATATGCTATTCTTCTTGCTTTCATATGTGATATGTTTGTTTGATAGGATAGCATCCTCGCAAAATTAAGTAGTAATGATGCCCTTCCAAATGTTGCACCCGTCACCGTTATGCTCGTCAATGGTGGGTCCGCAAAGCAGAGTGCCATTCTCTATCATAACACGAGGGGTATATGTCGGACATATACGCAGGAGCATTTGGGTTACTTAACAAGGCTATCAAAACAGTTTTGGGCCTTGGGGCATAGGTTGGCGCCGGGCATGGAGATGCCACACCAACAACAAGAGTCACATAGAGATGTGATTAGCAAGGTGTTGCTTACCGATGTTACTAATTTTCTAGCAGTGATGCCAAAGCTCACTAGAAAATTAATTAACATGTGGATCTTGACCCAATACGTAACCTAGAGGGAAGGTGGAAAATACGTAATGGGAGTCTAATGTTAAATTGTTTAACAATAGACATAGCATAAACATTGTGCTAAACTTTGCTTTTTCTGTTGTAGAATAAATGGCGGCTAATACTACACCCAGTACCTTTAATTTGCGATCTATTCTCGAAAAGGAAAAATTAAATGGAACAAACTTTATGGATTGGTATCGCAACTTGAGAATTGTTCTCAAGCAAGAGCGTAAGGAGTACGTTCTTGAAGTACCCTATCCCGAGGATTTGCCAAATAATGCCACCGCAACGCACGGAGAGCTTACGAGAAGCACACTAATGATGCCCTAGATATAAGCTGTCTCATGCTTGCTACAATGTCCCCCGAGCTTCGAAGCAATATGAGAGCAGCGATGCTCACACTATTATTCGGGGACTGCGTGGCATGTTTAAGAACCAAGCTCGGGCCAAGAGGTTCAACACCTCAAAGTCCTTGTTTGCGTGCAGCTTGTTGAGGGAATCCCGTCATCCGCATGTGATAAAGATGATTGGCTATATCGAGAGTCTTGAGAAACTAGGTTTCCCTCTTAGCCAAGAGTTGGCTACGACGTGATTCTCCGTCGCTCCCTCCGAGCTTCGAGCCATTCATATTAAATTATCACATGAACAATATGGATAGAACCTTGGTTGAATTGCATGGGATGCTAAAGACAGGAGGAGAGTATCCAGAAAAATGGTCATCATGTGACGATGATGCGAAGGCTAAGCGCAAACCACCGTCAAGAAGCTTTGCACCAAGAGGAAGTTAACTCCCGATGAGATCGCGAGTGCCTCCAATGCAAAGAAGGGCAAGAAAGGGTCGGCGGCATCGATGCCGTTTGCTTTTATTGCAAGGAGACAGCCACTGGAAGAGGAACCGCAAGAAGTACATGGAGGATCTAAAAAGAAGCAAAGTACGACTTCGCTTCGGTATTAATGTTATAGACATTAATCTTGCTACTTCACCCCACTGACTTGGGTATTTGATACCGGATCGTAGCTCATATTTGCAAATCGTTGCGGGAATGAGAACAAGTAGAGGATTGAGAAGGGACGAGGTGAACTGCGCGTCGGCAATGGAGCAAGCGTTGCTACGCTTGTCGCACGCACCACTTCATCTACCTTCGGGATTAGTTTTGGAATTGAATAATTGTTATTGTGTTCCAACACTATGTCAAAACGTTATTTCCGCTTCATGTTTGCAAGCGGAAGGATATGATTTTAGATCAATGGACAATGGTTGTTCAATATATCTCGAGATATGTTCTATTTTTATGCTCCATTGGTGAATGGATTATACGTTTTGAATCTTGAAGCGTCTCCCATCTATAACATTAATACGAAAGGCAACTCTCTAATGATATAAACCCCACGTTTATCCGGCATTGTCGCTTAGGCCATATAAATAAGAAACGCATGGAGAAGCTCCATAAGGATGGATTGCTTCACTCTTTTGATTTTGAATCATTTGAGACATGTGAGTCTTGTTTACTTGGTAAGATGACAAAGGCACCTTTCACGGGACACGTGAAAGAGCAAGTGACTTGTTGGCACTCATACATACCGATGTATGTGGACCAATGAGCTCAACTCGCGAGGTGGTTATCGTACTTCATTACCTTTACCGATGACTTTAGTAGATATGGTTATATCTACTTAATGAGGCATAAGTCCGAATCCTTTGAAAAGTTCAAAGAATTCCGTAATGAAGTACAGAATCATTTAGGGAAAACAATCAAGTTTCTACGATCGATCGTGGAGGGGAATACTTGAGCCAAGAGTTTGGTAATCATCGAAAGATTGTGGAATTGTTCCACAGTTGACTCGCCAGAACTCCACAATGGAACGAGTGTCCGAACGGAGAAATCGCACCTTGTTGGACATGGTGCGGTCGATGATGAGCCAAAGTGATCTTCCGTTATCCTTCGGGGATATGCCCTTGAAACAGCTACGCTCACACTAAATAGAGTTCGATCTAAGTCGGTTGAAAAGACACCATATGAGATATGGACAGGGCAACCCCTAGTTTGTCTTTTCTCAAAATTTGGGGATGTGAGGCTTATGTAAAACGTTTACAATCGATAAGCTCACACCCAAATCGACAAGTGCTTCTTTGTGGGATATCCTAAGGAAACTAAGGGATATTACTTTTATAATCGGGAACAAGGCAAAGTGTTTGTCGCTCGACACGGTGTCTTCTTGGAGAAAGAGTTTCTTTCAAGAAGGGTTAGTGGGAGCAGGGTGCATCTTGAAGAAGTTCAAGAAACACCGAAAACGTTTCGCGACCACGTAACCACAACAGAGGAACAAAGTGTTGCGCCACCGCTTGTAGATACACCAGCCCCACGGAGGTCGAAAGATCACGTCGTGCGCCCGACAGTGTACACAAAGTGAACAACGTGATATATTGTTGTTGGACAACGATGAACCTAAGACCTATGAGGAAGCGATGGTGGGACCCGATTCCAACAAGTGGCTTGGAGCCATGAAATCCGAAATAGAATCCATGTACGACAATCAAGTTTGGAACTTGGTTGATCCACTGATGGTGTCAAAACCATTGAGTGTAAATGGGTTTTTAAGAAAAAGGCCGATATGGATGGAAATGTTCACATCTATAAGGCCGATTGGTGGCGAAAGGTTTTAAACAGATTCAAGGAGTTGATTATGATGAAACCTTCTCGCCCGTCGCAATGCTTAAATCTATTCGGATTATCCTAGCGATTGCTGCATATTTCGATTATGAGATATGGCGATGGATGTCAAAACGGCTTTCCTAAATGGAAACCTAAGCGAGGATGTATACATGATACAACCTCGGGGTTTTGTCGATCCAGAATCACTGAAAGATATGCAAGCTACGAAATCCATTTATGGATTGAAGCAAGCATCTCGGAGTTGGAATATTCGTTTTGATGAAGTAATCAAAGGGTTTGGTTTCATCAAAAATGAAGAAGAGGCCTGTGTTTACAAAAAGGTCAGTGGGAGCGCAATTGTATTTCTAATCTTATATGTGGATGACATATTACCGATTGGAAATGATATCCCTATGCTTGAATCCGTCAAGTCTTCATTGAAAAATAGTTTTTCCATGAAAGACTTAGGGAGGCAAGCATATATATTGGCATTCGGATCTATAGAGATAGATCCAAGAGGCTAATTGGATTAAGCCAAAGTACATACATTGACAAGGTGTTGAAAAGGTTCAACATGCATGATTCCAAGAAAGGTTTCTTGCCCATGTCACATGGCATTAATCTTAGCAAGAATCGTGTCCTCGACACATGATGAGCGGAATAAGATGGGTATGGTTCCATATGCTTCGGCAATTGGATCCATCATGTATGCCATGCTTTGTACACGCCCGGATGTCTCGTACGCTTTGAGTGCTACGAGCAGATACCGCCGATCCAGTGAAGGTCACTGGATCGCCGTAAAGAATATCCTTAAGTACTTGAGAAGAACTAAGGATATGTTCCTAGTCTATGGAGGTGAAGAAGAACTCGTTGTAAGTGGTTACACCGATGCTAGCTTCCAAACAGACAAGGATGATTATAGATCGCAACTGGTTTGTGTTCGCTGAACGGAGGCGCAGTCATGAAAGAGTTCCAAGCGGATATCGTTGCTGATTCTACAACGGAGGTCGAGTACATTGCTGCTTTGGAAGCCGCAAAGGAGGCTGTTTGGATCAAGAAATTCGTTTCGAGCTTGGTGTGATGACTAGTACGACGGTCCAATGTCTCTCTATTGTGACAATAGTGGAGCCATTGCGCAAGCCAAGGAGCCAAGGTCACATCGAAGTCCAAACACATACTTCGGCGATATCATCTCATCCGCGAGATTGTGGACAGAGGTGATGTCAAGATATGCAAAGTGCACACGGATCTCAACATAGCCGATCCGCCGACAAAACCTCTCCTCACCCG
This sequence comes from Oryza australiensis, assembly GCA_019925245.2. Classification (NCBI taxonomy): domain Eukaryota; kingdom Viridiplantae; phylum Streptophyta; class Magnoliopsida; order Poales; family Poaceae; genus Oryza; species Oryza australiensis. The sequence continues at coordinate 2,482,612 of JAIFGZ020000126.1, forward strand.
AAGCATGAGGCGCACACAAGAGCAATGAGTATTAGATACTTACATGATTGACTCTAGTGCAAGTGGGAGATTGTTAGTGATATGCCCTAGAGGCAACATGGAGATGTTGGATATCACGTCAATGTTTATGTATAAATGAATAAAGTGTTATTCGGCCCATGAAATAGACATCTTGTATTGATCAATAAGTACGTGACTTATTTATGAGACTCTATATGTTTGAATCTATTTCTAAACGATCCTCGATCATATGTCATATTGTTGGAACAAATATGATTCTAAGATCGGCATGTTTATTAATTGATGATCATGTCTCATAGATCATGGGTATGGAGATACCAAATCAATAAACATGGACACATGTGTTAGAGAACACATTGTTGGATAGACCCACCATGAGACACTACAGAATTAATGTGCCATTAGTTGGTCTCGGTAGTGTTGGTACAAAGTCCTTAGACCCGAGATCACCATAGATTTCAACATGTGTAGTAGCCTACTTTGGGACTACCAAACGCTATTCCGTAATCGGGTAGTTATAAAGGTAGTTTCGGGTTTGCTATGAAACATGAAGTGGGATGTGAGTGATCAAGATGGAATTTGCCCCTCCTTTGGAGAGATATCTCTGGGCCCTCGAGGTAATGGATTATGGAAATGCATGGCCATGCTAAGTTGATTGAGGAGTCAATCAAGACGGATAATCCAATACGGTTCGAGTAAATGGTTAAGCTATTGAAGGAATGGCACACATCTTGCCTATAACTTAGCGGTATCGTGAGGCAAAGGGATTTGTGTACACATTACAGGTTCGAGCCGATATTATTCTTGTATACTATGGTGTCAATATGTGCTGCTAGGCGCCGTGTGATGTGTCGGCTGAGTTAGACTCGAGCCGACGATCGGCTAAGTTAGACTATAGCCGAAACCGAGTATACCTGAACCTCGTGGTCGTACGCTTAAGGGGATAAGAACAGGCATACGAGTTGGACTCGGATACGGCTCGATCGGACGGGGATCCGATCGGATAGAGTCCTATAGGCTTACGACGTATGGGCGGCCAACTCTATGAGATATGGATGAGATTCGGTTCAAAAATAGAGTCCTAATCGGCCACTAGTCCTAGTCGGCCAACTCTATATAAAGGAGGGAGGGGTGGAGAGCTGCGGCATGTCAATTGCATCGCGTGCAACAGAAGTCGCCGAGATCAATCTCCACGGAAACCCTCTCCACTTTCGAGCCAAACCCTAGCCTTGCATCGCGTGCTAGCACACGGGTGTATGGCGTTTTGTCCCCGGACGTGTGGATACCGGTAGAGGCGCTGCTACGTTGCGCGCTGTTGATCGGCTTCGGATCGGCTACGGCATCTGCGAATCGGCTGATTGGCAAATCGGCTGTCCCCGGGTATCGGCTGTCGGCTTGCGAGAATCGACTACACTGTTCCGGATCGGATAGCCCTGATTGGCTGTTTCCGCTGCACACTCCAATCGGTAACGATCTATCGGCCCTTACTTGCAAGTGTTCCTGGTTTGCGCGGTAGAAAGTTTTTGTTTTCGGCTAGCGTAGCCTCCGCGTAACCCTTCAAGAAGGACATGCATATGTACCACCTGTGCTCCATCCATATAGGTAAGCTAATGCTGGAAAATCATTTATAGTCCACAACAGTGCAGCTCGGAGATGGAATTCCTTTTTCGAGGAGGCATCAAATGTGTCAACTCCATCCCACAACAGTAAAAGCTCATCAATCAGGGGCTGCAAATATACATCGATATCATTGCCAGGATATCATCGACAACATAAAAGATGTTTGCTTCATGGAGATCCAAGGTGGTAGGTTGTAAGAAACGAGCATTACTGGCCATGTACTGTGCTTCAAATTCTTATTCCCAAAGGGGTTAAATCCATCACTTGCAAGACCAAGGCGTACATTTCGAGCATCTTCTGCAAATTCAGGATGCCTATCATTAAAGTCTTTCCAAGCTTCACCATCTGCTGGATGTCGTAGTTTTCCATCTTTCGTACGGGCCTCCTCATGCCATCGCATATCATCTGAAGTTTTGGTAGTGGAAAATAACCTTTGGATCCTAGGTATCAATGAAAAATACCGCAACACTTTTGCTGGTTTCCTTTTCCCCTTAGGTTTAGCTGATGAGGCATTCTCCTTAACAACTTTCCAACGAGAGCTCTCGCACACATGACAAACATCTTTTTTTGGCATGTTCGCCTCGATATAGTATGCAATCTTTGGGGCAAGCATGGATTTTCACATAATCAAGACCTAATCCATGAATGATTTTCTTCGCTTCATAAAATGTCTTAGGCAGATTTGCTTCAGGAGGTACGCTGCAGATAGTAGACCCAGTAGTGCTGCAAATGATTCTTGTGACCAACCATGTAAGCACTTCAAGTGATATAAGTGGACCAAAAATGACAGCCTTGAGTATTTACAACCAGGGTATAACCTTACCTGTGCATCCTTCAAGAACCTTGCATACATATTCTGATCCCTCCCCGAATCATCACCTTCAGATGGATTCACATTAATATCCTCTGGGCCATTATGTTCCATACCGACGAAAATCATCCGCTTCGCCTTCGACATGCCTCGCAGCCCTACCAAATGCAGCCTGTAGAGTCTTGCATGCTATCCGATTCTCCATCCCGACGACCTTGTACTATACCCGGCGGTGCATTGTTGTCATATTTGGCACATCAACAAATGCAATTGATGGTATGTCATAATTCTCACCATGATGAACCCAAGTGGTATAACCTTGAAGAATACCGTCACACCTCAAATGTGTCCTGACCTCATCACGACTCTAGTTTATTCTATTCTTGTACTTTTTACATGGACACAATATCTCGCTATCATGTGGAAGGTCCCGATAAGCAAAAGCCAAAAATTCCTCAACACCATCTTCATATGCAGTCTCCCGTCTTGATTTTTGCATCCAACCTCGATCCATCACCATATGAGGAGCTGTAAAATTTTCAAATTATCAGTTCTTCATAAAAATTTTATTCACAAAATTATGGCAGTAGCAGCAATATAATAGCAATATAATGGCAATATAATGGCAGGAGCGAACATGTGTGTTTAATGGGGCTAGCTTTGAAAAACTCAGCGACGACGAGCAATTTAGGAATACCAGGAAAGGTTTCATCATTTTAATTATTTTATAGGCAGAAGCAGCATTTTTCCAAAATTCCAACACAAATAATTAAATTAGACCAATCCCATCTAAGCAACGCTTAATTTAATTGCATCTATGTCAAATGCCATCTAATTTTGCTAGTGAGTTCTAAGCAGTAACTAATAAATCAAGCAACAAACTTGCCTTGCTCTGAGCAGAAACTAATAAATTAAGCAACAAATTTAACTAGTAACTAAATCTGAGCAGTAACTAATCAAGCAATAAAACTTAGCAGTAACTAATCAAGCAACAATATTAAGCAAGTAACTTGCCTTGCTCTGGTTGGGACATGTTGCCTTGCTCTGTTACTGTGTTGCCGGAGGAAGCAACTAATTAAGCAAATCAAGCAGCGCAACTAATCAAGCTAATCAAGCAGCAAACTAATCAAGTTGGAGAGGATGCAGATGCCCTGGCTACGTGCGGGCGACGCAGACGCCGTGCAGTCTTGTGGTCGCCGCCGACGCCCTGGAGTCCCGCCGACGCGTCGGCTCCCCGCGGGCGCCGCCGACGCCCCGACTCCAAGCTCCACGACGACGTACGCCGCCGCCGCCGCCGCGTGTTCTTTTCTTTAGCCTGCGTGCCGATGCTGGTTAGGGTTAAAACACTGATTGAGTTTCAGATTAAAATTTTGTACCAAACTTTCTCCGTTGAAATTTCCATCCATGTTGCAGATTAGAGTTTTGGGTACCTTTACTTGAATTGATTTGATCTCCACCGCGTCGCCTCCTGCCCAAAAATATATTTTTGTTCGGTTCAGTTGTACACGACTAAATATATTTTTGTTCGGTTCAGGAGCATGTGACATTTATATTTTTGTTAATTCAGTTGTACACGACTAAATATATATAATGTACAAAACAGTACCAAAACATACATCCAAATTTGTGAGAAACAATGTCTTCCATCTATACATACAGTATTATATGCCTTATCCTTGTCGAATTATATCGCTGATAAACAGGGCAACTATCACTAAACAAATCCTACGATATCACCTCCATTAATTTTAAGATTAGATTGCGGATCATGCAAATGTGCCACTAAATCATCCCCACCGAGACCGGGAGGGGGAACCAGATGAAATCGCGCGCCGTGAACCACGAGTCCTCTACGAATTCGTCCGAAGCCCAGCACGGATCACAGAGGCGGATACCTTAGCGGAAAAGCCGCGCGCGCCGCGGAGCAAGACCTTCTCGAGGCCGCAGCCGTCCTTGATGAGCTCGTAGAACGTTTGTTGCTGCCGCTACTATATAAATTATAATATAGATAAAGGCATTCAATAGACATTAATTAAGCCCATATATACACTCCCATTAGGTCCATAAAGGCATGAATATATATGATTTCATACTAAAATTATATTAAAAATTAAATGTTAAAAGAATTCATATTAATATTTCCAACTAAATTTGTGTACTGTTTGCTGAGATAAAATACTCGATTTTAATTTGTATTGCATACTAAAATTATATTAAAAATAAGGAAAAAATGAAGGCAAGGTTAAAACATAAACATAGTAAAAGTAGGAAAAACATTAGGTCATATAAAATAAAAAGGTTTATATGGTTTTATCTCACAATGGTGATAAAATTTTATAAATATTAAGGCACTAATTTTAAAAATACAAAGGATGATAAAACAATATGTTAGAATGTTAAAAAATGCATATAAATATTTTGAACTTAATTTGTGTAATGTTTGCTAAGATATAATACTCGATTTTAATTTGTATTGTATGCTAAAATCATATTAAAAATAGGAAAAAACATTGAGCAAGGAAAAACATAGTAAAATCAGGGAAAAATTGCAACCTCAGGACTCGAACTCAGGTTGAGGGCCTGTAGTCTCAGCAGTCCAACTACTGCACCACTTTTTACACTGGTTGAAAATATGACAGTTTATTTATATTTGTATTGCGTGCTTACCAATCCTGAAATTATTTGGCCGTGGCGTCAGGCCGCACGCGGAGCACAAATAAGCAGGTCTAAATGCTAAATTGCGCACTGTAGTCCAGAAAACCCGTGACCTCTCCCAAAATTCCTCAACCTCCCGCAGAAACCTCTTCCAAAAATTCCAATCTCCTGCGCCGCCGGAGCAGTACCCCTTCCCCATCTCCTCCTCCTCCTCCTCTTTCCCACTCCTCCCCATCTCCTCCTCCTCCTCCTCCCCACTCCTCCCGACGACAGAGCACTGCCGCTGCTGATTTTGGTACCAATTCTTTACCCAGCGCTTCTTCTTGATCCGATGTCTTGATTTCTGTTCATGCATGTTTTTTTCTGATGCAATTTCTTTATTCCTGTACCGGCAAGGATAGGTATCTAATCACCTGTTTTAGCACCTGTATGGTATGAATGATCGAGAGTTATTCTGGGTAGAAAGTGACCGTGGTGGCTGAGCCATCCTCCGCGAACACCAGATTCTTGATTGTGCGGCTGGACACAATACGGTCCACCTTGCCGTACGCCTCATCGTCGTCGCCTCCTTTGCACTCACTCGAACAATATTCTATGCTTCTCTGCCTTGCCTTCCTTTTGAGATAGCCTACAGAAATAAAGAAAATTAAGCACAAGATTTTGCACTTTCCTGGTTAATTCACCATGCAGTGTTGAACTGTTGATTATACAGCATATTTTCTGTCCCTACTCGCATCGAACTTCTGGTTGTTGAATTAAACGAGAGACTTCAATCCTTCAGACCCCTTCCATCGGTATTTTTTTCTATCTGGGGTATCCTGAACTCATGCACTTTCCTGGTTAATTCACCATGCAGTGTTGAACTGTTGATTATACAGCATATCCAAACTATCAGGTATCAATGTGCACCAATGAACTGAACTATCAGAGTTAATAAAATCAGAATATACAGCAGTTCGATAATTTTGCACAAATCATAATGTTTGATGGGTCTATTTCTATTATGGAGGATCCTTGATCAAGAATAGTTTCTCCCAAAGTAAGAATAGTTTATTTTCCACTTAGACATCTGCATTACTTCTTATCTGGAAAGAGAAGGATATTGAGCCTACCTACAGTTCGACCAACACAAACGTCCAGTAATCCCTAATATCCATACATCATTGTTATTTTTCTTAGGCATGCCCATTGCTACCAAAATCTGTTTCCATTCTCTATAATGTGCAGCTGTGCCAGTATGAAGTGTGATGACCTACAACTATACAACTCCAGCAATATTGTGCCATCATATATTTGTATTGATGAAATAGAAGGCAACAATCTAATGGGCTAGAAATTGGGCAGGATAATTTGGAGATGGCAAAGCACCACACAAGAGTAAATAATCTTACCAGCTGACCAACTGCAGTTCCAACCACTGCAGGAGCATCTCCAAATCGCAGATCACCTAGCTCGATCGTCCCAGAAGGCTGTAGAGAAAGCTAAAAAATTACCATGGTGGCCTAAATAAAAATTGTTTCTGTTGATGTCTCATTTTCTCGTTGAGGAGCAGCATATATCTAGTGTGTCTGTTAACTTTTGTACTATAGTAGATAGCTTTTGTATTGCTCAAGGGAGTAATGAATTTATATTTATCTGCATATTGACCATGTCCTATGCCAACTAACTAGCAAGCTAAGGTTTTTATTCTTCTATGTGTATGCAGAAGAAATCATGGTAAGACCACTTCGACGGTTAAGGAACTTGAACCTCCAAGAAGAACATGATGTAGAACCTACTGAGAATGGGCAGGAGAACATATCAGAGAATGAGAATGGGTAGGACAACTTACCAGAGAATGAGCAGGATGATGACCTACAAGGTCCTCCTGATGTTGATGGCTTATTACCTCGCCTCCCAAGCCAACAGACACGAACCCCCATTAAGATAATATGTAAGTTCATGTTTTTTCTTTCATATCGAAATGCAGTGTCAAATCAATCTATTTCCTATATGTAGGGCCAAATAGAGAGGTGAGACAAGTTTTAGGGGATTTCAGAGTTTCAAATCTAGTGGAGTTACAAGGAGGAAAGGTAATTGTAGGGACTGATGAAAATGGTGTCCCTAATGAAAGGTCAGCCTCCATTCTTGGTCAGTACCTTGCACAGATAGCAGAAAAACCATCATTAGCTCCTTTACACATTGAAAGATGGGACAATGATATGTTCAATATTCACAAGCAACAAATAATCAAGGATGTGGAGGTAAATTTAATCTTAGTACCTAGTTCAATCAAATACCTCAAGTTTCATCCATCCAGTAACATCTACCTCTACTCTTTATAGGAACACTTTCAGTTCCCTCGCCAAACACTGAACCTTACAAGGGACTGGGTGCTAAGGACTGTTAACAATAGGTGGCGATCCTACAAATCGAAGTTGAAGAAACAATATTTCAATCGTGAAGAGAGATCTCTACATGAAATCATAAATGAGAAACCAAACAAAGTGAATGAACTTCAGCGGAAAGCTCTTGTCGGATTTTGGTGCCGAGAACCACATAAGGTGCCATCATTTTATTTACTATTTATATGCAGTTTCAAATCAATGAGTGTAACAACACTTTATCACTCTTTTATCCTTGTAGAAACTATGTGCAACAAACTCTAGGATCGCAAAAGAACAGAAGAATACACACACATCAGGCAGAAAAAGCCATTCTAGGCTAAAAAAGAGATGGTGAAATATATTCATCTGAAGTTAATTATTTTATTCACAATCATCTAATTGAGATTTGTAATGAGTCTCAATTTACTCTCTTGTGCAGGAAGATAACTATAAAAGGAAGATTAATAGGCTTGAATTATGGGAGGCTTCTCACAAGAAAAAGAATGGCAGTTACACTACCCACAAAGTGGATGCAGTAATGGTATATTTTCTGATCCTAAGCATTTATATTCGCTCTGAATTTCTGTTTACCATTTTGTGATAGTGCACCGTTTTTATTTCTATAGAATGCATCATATGAGGAATTAGAAAAAGGAAACAAAACAACAATGGTAGTCTTTCAACTCAAGATTTTAATAAGGTGTTCAATGAGATAGTTGCTAAGGAGTTAAAAGCACGGGGGTACTATGATGATAAGTACTGGAGTGAAGTTCGACTGTCTCAAGGTCTAACTTTTGTCACTCAAAATGCGGAAGAAAGGAGCTACCAAGAGAAAGTGAATGAAATGGAGAATAAGATGCAACACATGGGTGGTATCATGAAGCACTGGCTTGGTTTCATGTTAAAAAAGTTTCCTGAAGAGGATTTCATAAAGGAAATGGTAGCGGATCTACATGATGATGAAGTAAGCATCCATTCCTTGTTGAGAATGACAACTACATCTTTTTTTCTCATTGATAACAATGATTAGATATGCTATTATGTTCTAAACATCTTAATGGTTCAATCTATTACTTTTACATATATGTGACCTTTCAAGTTACAATGAACTGTATATATGCCTACCACCTATAAGTAATTCCTCTCTCTCTTACTTTTTTTCAAGGATGAACTTGTAGAACCGTAAAGTCATACGATCACAGCCCTACACACTCAATTGGTAATGTGCACTCTCGCACAATTGAAGTGCAGGTAATAGAATACATACTTTATTTCTAATGTACTCAGCTACAGTAATAATATTAAAGTTTTTGCTAATGTATTATGTAATATGACCGATGACACTTTGCAGCATGAGACATCCAAATAAGCCCGTACGTCTTTACCTAGAGAGAGCAAACAGTTGCCAAGGTAATCTTTCATTTTGCCCGTTGTAGACCAAGTTAAATGTGCTTCTATTTTAGACATACATGTGCATGTTACGCTTTGTTGTATTTTAGACATACATGTGTGCATGTTACAACTTAATGCCCTTAGCATTATTATTGTAGCATGTTTATCCTTCTATTGTATAACCTATCAGGCAACATGGCAATGTGAATGGAAACTATATTATTACTAGGGGATGCATTTTTATACTGACTATTGCATGCTATATATATGAATGGTTTTTGCAATCGAAGCAAAACAAGCACAGTTAAGTGCAATATCTCTGTACTAATCACGCTCGCTAATACATAAAACATGCATCTATAACACCCTGAGCTAGCTGTTCTTGACTAGTTTTTGACTCCACCTGATATGTCAATCTATAACAATCTGAAATGTCCATGACTGGTTTTTGACTCAACCTTTTTTACTGCAGGAAGCACATTTTCATAGATCAATTCATGAAGATAATGGTAATGCAGCCCCAAATTTTCCAGAAGATCCAATATTGGTAAACATGGTATGTCTAAGCTAACATTGCAATATTGTTTATAATGAGTTAACTTGTTTTAGTGATGTTGTATTTTGACTAATATAAGGTCTGCCTATTCTAAAGGACTCGAAGAATTAAAGCCAATAGTTTGAAACCGTTAGAATCGGTATGCTTCTATTCTATTTGTTTCTTTTGTAATTAAATTAGTTAAATGTACAAGACTCTTATATTCATGTTTTGCAAAATGGTAGAGACATTATCCAGTCTATCTTCTTTCCCTAAGAAACAAAGGAAGAATTGTGGCCAAAGCACAGTTAGTGACTAATGATTGCAGACGAGAGATTGAAGGAACCATGCTTGGAAAGGAATATGTTGGGGTTTATGTTAAAGGACTTGAAAACATTGACATTAGAAATCAAGGAGATAAGCTGATACCTAGGCCTATTTTTGAGATTCGTACACTACTAGATGCTATTGGCTATACTATTCCTTGGCCCTGTTCACATGTAAGTTTTTCTGAAAAGATTAGACCTACAGTTTCATTGTTTCTTCAAATCGTGTCATTTATCTAACCCCATGTCACGTTGCAGGTGAAGAAAGTTACAAGTTCTCAAGGGAGAAGTGAAGTTGTGATGGAGAAGGGCAGGAACGGACAATGAAGCATAGGTTTTATTTGTTAGTGCAAAATTTTGAACTATTTGTATGTTACTGCCACTTTTTGTGTTTCTTTATCAAGACAATTGTCCTGTCCAAAGTATCTTAAGTACTATACTTGTTGGTTCAAAGTACTCGTTTATTTTTGGTGAAGCAAAGAATTGATTGTCAATGCAAAGTCATGGATCATTTATTTATAAATTATTAGCCAATTAGAAAATATAAAGATATATTACAATTATAAATACAAATAAAAGAATTTAGTACACACGAAAATAGATGTATCTATAAATCGTCTCTACAATTCTTAATACACAATATGGTGTAACTATAAAATGTGTCTTTATCCGTAGACGTGTAATAAAAATGTATGTACAATATTGTTTCTACTTTTGTTAATACACATTTTGGTGTTACTATGAAACGTCTCACCCGCCACGTCACGTGCCACATCACCTGCCATGTCACGTGCCGCATCACCCGCCACATCATTCGCCACGTCATGTGTGTTAGTGATATGCCCTAGAGGCAACATGGAGATGTTGGATATCACGTCAATGTTTATGTATTTATGAATAAAGTGTTATTCAGTTCCATGAAATAGACATCTTGTATTGATCAATAAGTACGTGACTTATTTATGAGACTCGATATGTATGAATCTATTTCTAAACGATCCCTGATCATATGTCATATTGTTGGAACAAATATGATTCTAAGATCGGCATGTTTATTGATTGATGATCATGTCTCATAGATCATGGGTATGGTGATACCAAATCAATAAACATGGACACATGTGTTGAAGAACACATTGTTGGATAGACCCACCATGAGACACTACAGGAATTAATGTGCCATTAGTTGGTCTCAGGTAGTGTTGGTACAAAGTCCTTAAACCTGAGATCACCATGGATTCCAACATGTGTAGTAGCCTACTTTGGGACTACAAAACGCTATTCCGTAACTGGGTAGTTATAAAGGTAGTTTTCGGGTTTGCTATGAAACATGGAGTGGGATGTGAGTGATCAAGATGGAATTTGCCCCTCCTTTGGAGAGATATCTCTGGGCCCTCGAGGTAATGGATTATGGAAATGCATGGCCATGCTAAGTTGATTGAGGAGTCAATCAATAGACAGATAATCCAATACGGTTCGAGTGAATGGTTAAGTTATTGAAGGGATGGCACACATCTTGCCTATAGCTTAACTGGTATCGTGAGGCAAAGGGATTTGTGTACACATTACAGGTTCAGAGCCGATATTATATTCTTGTATACTATGGTGTCAATATGTGCGCTAGGCGCGCCGTTGCAGTGTCGGCTGAGTTGGACTCGAGCCGACGATCGGCTAAGTTAGACTATAGCCGAAACCGAGTATACCTGAACCTATAGGGTCGCACGCTTAAGGGGATAAGAACAGGCATTCGAGTTGGACTCGGATACGGCTCGATCGGATAGGGATCCGATCGGATAGAGTCCTATGGGCTTACGACGTGTGGGCGGCCAACTCTATATGAGATACGGATGAGATCCAATTCAAAATAGAGTCCTATGGGCTTACGACGTGTGAGCGGCCAAACTCTATATGAGATACGGATGAGATCCAATTCAAAATAGAGTCCTGAGCAGCTACTAATCCCAGTCGGCCAACTCTATATAAAGGAGGGAGGGGTGGAGAGCTGCTGCATATCAATTGCATCGCGTGCAACAGAAGTCGCCGAGATCAAGCATTCGACACCTGGAAGATGGTGCCGAAGATGGAGATCCTCAGCGCCGACATGGAGATGGAGATCACCATGTGAAGGGGGCCATACTATTTCACTATATGTTATTCTTCTTGCTTTCATATGTGATATGTTTGTTTGATAGGATAGCATCCCTCGCAAAATTAAGTAGTAATGATGCCCTTCCAAATGTTGCACCCGTCACCGTTATGCTCGTCAATGGTGGGTCTGCCAAAGCAGAGTGTCATTCTCTATCATAACACGAGGGGGTATATGTCGGACATATACAGCAGGAGCATTTGGTTTACTTAACAAGGCTATCAAAACAGTTTTGGGCCTTGGGGCATAGGTTGGGGCCGGGGCATGGAGATGCCACACCAACAACAAGAGTCACATAGAGATGTGATTAGCAAGGTGTTGCTTACCGATGTTACTAATTTTCTAGCAGTGATGCCAAAGCTCACTAGAAAATTAATTAACATGTGGATCTTGACCCAATACGTAACCTAGAGGGAAGGTGAAAAATACGTAATGGGAGTCTTATGTTAAATTGTTTAACAAAAGACATAGCATAAACATTATGCTAAACTTTGCTTTTTCTGTTGTAGAATAAATGGCGGCTAATACTATACCCAGTACCTTTAATTTGCGATCTATTCTCGAAAAGGAAAAATTAAATGGAACAAACTTTATGGATTGGTATCGCAACTTGAGAATTGTTCTCAAGCAAGAGCGTAAGGAGTACGTTCTTGAAGTACCCTATCCCGAGGATTTGCCAAATAATGCCACCGCAACGCACGGAGGGCTTATGAGAAGCACACTAATGATGCCCTAGATATTTGTCTCATGCTTGCTACAATGTCCCCGAGCTTCGAAGCAATATGAGAGCAAGCGATGCTCACACTATTATTCGGGATGCGTGGCATGTTTGAGAACCAAGCTCGGGCCGAGAGGTTCAACACCTCAAAGTCCTTGTTTGCGTGCGGCTTATTGAGGGGAATCCCGTCGTCCACATGTGATAAAAATGATTGGCTACATTGAGAGTCCGGAAAACTAGGTTTTCCCCTTAGCCAAGAGTTGGCTACCGATGTGATTCTCCGCCGCTCCCTCCGAGCTTCGAGCCATTCATATTAAATTATCACATGAACAATATGGATAGAACCTTGGCTGAATTGCATGGGATGCTAAAGACAATGAGGAGAGTATCCAGAAAAACATCATCATGTGATGATGATGCGAAGGCTAAGCGCAAACCACTGTCAAGAAGCTTTGCACCAAGAGGAAGTTAACTCCCGATGAGATCGCGAGTGCCTCTAATGCAAAGAAGGGCAAGAAGGGGTCGGCGGCATCGATGCCGTTTGCTTCTATTGCAAGGAGACAGCCACTGGAAGAGGAACCGCAAGAAGTACATGGAGGATCTCAAAAAGAAGCAAAGTACGACTTCTCGCTCGTGTATTAATGTTGTAGACATTAATCTTGCTACTTCACCTACCGACTCTTGGGTATTTGATACCGGATCGTAGCTCATATTTGCAAGTCGTTGCAGTGGAATGAGAAGAAGTAGAGGATTGAGAAGGGGCGAGGTGAACCCGCGCGTCGGTAATGGAGCAAGCGTTGCTACGCTTGCCGTCGGCACAGCACCACTTCATCTACCTTCAGGATTAGTTTTGGAATTAAATAATTGTTATTGTGTTCCAACACTATGTCAAAACGTTATTTCCGCTTCATGTTTGCAAGCGGAAGGATATGATTTTAGATCAATGAACAATGGTTGTTCAATATATCTCAGAGATATGTTCTATTTTCATGCTCCATTGGTGAATGGATTATACGTTTTGAATCTTGAAGCGTCTCCCATCTATAACATTAATACAAAAAGGCAACTCTCTAATGATATAAACCCCACGTTTATCTGGCATTGTCGCTGAGGCCATATAAATCAGAAACGCATGGAGAAGCTCCATAAGGATGGACTGCTTCACTCTTTTGATTTTGAATCATTTGAGACATGTGAGTCTTGTTTACTTGGTAAGATGACAAAGGCACCTTTCACGAGACATAGTGAGAGAGCAAGTGACTTATTGGCACTCGTACATACTGATGTATGTGGACCAATGAGCTCAACGGCCGAGGTGGTTATCGTATTTCATTACCTTTACCGATGACTTTAGTAGATATGGTTATATCTACTTAATGAGGCATAAGTCCGAATCCTTTGAAAAGTTCAAAGAATTCCGAATGAAGTACGTAATCATTTAGGGAAAACAATCAAGTTTCTACGATCGATCGTGGAGGGAATACTTGAGCCAAGAGTTTGGTAATCATCGAAAGATTGTGGAATTGTTCCACGCTGACTCGCCAGAACTCCGCAATGGAACGGAGTGTCCGAACGGAGAAATCGCACCTTGTTGGACATGGTGCGGTCGATGATGAGCCAAAGTGATCTTCCGTTATCCTTCGGGGATATGCTCTTGAAACATGCGCTCACACTAAATAGAGTTCCATCTAAGTCGGTTGAAAAGACACCATATGAGATATGGACAGGGCAACCCCTAGTTTGTCTTTTCTCAAAATTTGGGGATGTGAGGCTTATGTAAAACGTTTACGCCGACAAGCTCACACCCAAATCGACAAGTGCTTCTTTGTGGGATATCCTAAGGAAACCAAGGGATATTACTTTTATAATCGGGAACAAGGCAAAGTGTTTGTCGCCCGACACGGTGTCTTCTTGGAGAAAGAGTTTCTTACAAGAAGGGTTAGTGGGAGCAGGGTGCATCTTGAAGAAGTTCAAGAAACACCGTAAAACGTTTCGCGACCACGGAACCACAACAGAGGAGCAAAGTGTTGCGCCACCGTTGTAGATACACCAGCCCCACGGAGGTCTCGAAAGATCACGTCGTGCACCCGATGTACACAAAGGAACAACGTGATATATTGTTGTTAGACAACGATGAGCCTAAGACCTATGAGGAAGCGATGGTGGGACCCGATTCCAACAAGTGGCTTGGAGCCATGAAATCCGAAATAGAATCCATGTACAACAATCAAGTTTGAAACTTGATTGATCAACCTGATGGTGTCAAAACCATTGAGTGTAAATGGGTTTCTAAGAAAAGGCCGATATGGATGGAAATGTTCACATCTATAAGGCGCGATTGGTGGCGAAAGGTTTTAAACAGATTCAAGGAGTTGATTATGATGAAACCTTCTCGCCCGTCGCAATGCTTAAATCTATTCGGATTATCCTAGCGATTGCTGCATATTTCGACTATGAGATATGGCGAGATGGATGTCAAAACGGCTTTCCTAAATGGAAACCTAAGCGAGGATGTATACATGATACAACCTCGGGTTTTGTCGATCCGAATCGCTCGGAAAGATATGCAAGCTACGAAATCCATTTATGGA
The DNA here is from genome assembly GCA_019925245.2 of Oryza australiensis. Lineage (NCBI taxonomy): Eukaryota > Viridiplantae > Streptophyta > Magnoliopsida > Poales > Poaceae > Oryza > Oryza australiensis. Next base: position 2,497,793 of record JAIFGZ020000126.1, read on the forward strand.
TTGAAGCAAGCATCTCGGAGTTGAAATATTCGTTTTGATGAAGTAATCAAAGGGTTTGGTTTCATCAAAAACGAAGAAGAGGCCTGTGTTTACAAAAAGGTCGTGGGAGTGCAATTGTATTTCTAATCTTATATGTGGATGACATATTACCGATTGGAAATGATATCCCTATGCTAGAATCGTCAAGTCTTCATTGAAAAATAGTTTTTCCATGAAAGACTTAGGGAGGCAGCATACATATTAGCATTCGGATCTATAGAGATAGATCCAAGAGGCTAATCGGATTAAGCCAAAGTACATACATTGACAAGGTGTTGAAAAGGTTCAACATGCATGATTCCAAGAAAGGTTTCTTGCCCATGTCACATGGCATTAATCTTAGCAAGAATCGTGTCCTCGACACATGATGAGCAGAATAAGATGGGTATGGTTCCATATGCTTCGGCAATTGGATCCATCATGTATGTCATGCTTTGTACACGCCTGCATGTCTCGTACGCTTTGAGTGCTACGAGCAGATACCGCCGATCCAGTGAAGGTCACTGATCGCCAGTAAAGAATATCCTTAAGTACTTGAGAAGAACTAAGGATATGTTCCTAGTCTATGGAGGTGAAGAAGAGCTCGTTGTAAGTGGTTACACCGATGCTAGCTTCCAAACAGACAAGGATGATTATAGATCGCAACGGGTTCGTGTTCGCCCGAACGGAGGCGCAGCACTGGAAGAGTTCCAAGCGGATACCGTTGCTGATTCTACAACGGAGGCCGAGTACATTGCCGCTCGGAAGCCGCAAAGGAGGCTGTTTGGATCAAGAAATTTGTTTCGAGCTTGGTGTGATGACTAGTACGACGGTCCAATGTCTCTCTATTGTGACAATAGTGGAGCCATTGCGCAAGCCAAGGAGCCGAGGTCACATCGAAGTCCAAACACATACTTCGGCGATATCATCTCATCCGCGAGATTGTGGACAGAGGTGATGTCAAGATATGCAAAGTGCACACGGATCTCAACATAGCCGATCCGCCGACAAAACCTCTCCTCACCGAAGCATGAGGCGCACACAAGAGCAATGGGTATTAGATACTTACATGATTGACTCTAGTGCAAGTGGGAGATTGTTAGTGATATGCCCTAGAGGCAACATGGAGATGTTGGATATCACGTCAATGTTTATGTATTTATGAATAAAGTGTTATTCGGTTCCATGAAATAGACATCTTGTATTGATCAATAAGTACGTGACTTATTTATGAGACTCGATATGTATGAATCTATTTCTAAACGATCCTCGATCATATGTCATATTGTTGGAACAAATATGATTCTAAGATCGGCATGTTTATTGATTGATGATCATGTCTCATAGATCATGGGTATGGTGATACCAAATCAATAAACATGGACACATGTGTTGGAGAACACATTGTTGGATAGACCCACCATGAGACACTACAGGAATTAATGTGCCATTAGTTGGTCTCGGTAGTGTTGGTACAAAGTCCTTAAACCCGAGATCACCATGGATTCCAACATGTGTAGTAGCCTACTTTGGGACTACAAAACGCTATTCCGTAATCGGGTAGTTATAAAGGTAGTTTTCGGGTTTGCTATGAAACATGGAGTGGGATGTGAGTGATCAAGATGGAATTTGCCCCTCCTTTGGAGAGATATCTTCGGGCCCCTCGAGGTAATGGATTATGGAAATGCATGGCCATGCTAAGTTGATTGAGGAGTCAATCAATAGACAGATAATCCAATACGGTTCGAGTGAATGGTTAAGTTATTGAAGGGATGGCACACATCTTGCCTATAGCTTAACCGGTATCGTGAGGCAAAGGGATTTGTGTACACATTACAGGTTCGAGCCGATATTATATTCTTGTATACTATGGTGTCAATATGTGCCGCTAGGCGCCGTGTGATGTGTCGGTGAGTTGGACTCGAGCCGACGATCGGCTAAGTTAGACTATAGCCGAAACCGAGTATACCTGAACCTGTGGTCGCACGCTTAAGGGGATAAGAACAGGCATTCGAGTTGGACTCGGATACGGCTCGATCGGATAGGGATCCGATCGGATAGAGTCCTATGGGCTTACGACGTGTGGGCGGCCAACTCTATATGAGATACGGATGAGATCCAATTCAAAATAGAGTCCTATGGGCTTACGACGTGTGAGCGGCCAAACTCTATATGAGATACGGATGAGATCCAATTCAAAATAGAGTCCTGAGCGGCTACTAATCCCGGCGGCCAACTCTATATAAAGGAGGGAGGGGTGGAGAGCTGCTGCATATCAATTGCATCGCGTGCAACGAAGTCGCCGAGATCAATCTCCACGGAAACCCTCCCCACTTTCGAGCCAAACCCTAGCCTTGCATCGCGTGCTAGCACACGGGTGTAGGGCGTTCTGTCCCCGGACGTGTGGATACCGGTAGAGGCGCTGCTACGTTGCGCGCTGTTGATCGGCTGTTGTCTCCGGGAATCGGCTACACTGTTCCAGATCGGATTGCCCTGATTGGCTATTCCGCTGCACTCTACTCCAATCGGTAACGATCTATCGGCCCTTACTTGCAAGTGTTCCTGGTTTGCGCGGTAGAAAATTTTTGTTTTCGGCTAGCGTAGCTTCCGCGTAACCCTTCAATGTGCCATGTCATGTGCCACATTATCCGCCATGTCACGTGCCATGTCATCTGTAACGCTCTACTAAATCGTCTCTACAATAATTGCTGCGTTATAAGGCGTCATTACAAAACACGCCTATATTAGTAGGCATGTTTTGTATATGTATCTATAAATTGTGTCTATGTTTCTTAACACGCAATGAAGCGTTACATTACTACGTAACTACACCACTAGAGACGTTTTATACATGTGTCTGCAAAATTGTATCTATATTTTTAGATATGCATATAACGTGTGTATGAAATGTCTCTTTCTTTCGTAGCAACGCTTAAAGAATTCATATCTACAAGGCCTGACGCGCTACGTACGAAGACGCTTCTAACACGCTTTATGAAAACGTGTCTACATTGACATAGAGACGAAATAAAGTGTGTCTAACTCTAAATCTGGCGTAGCTACAGGGGGGTTTTCCTAGTAGTGGGAAAGAGAAGTGTTGTTTCTAAAAAAATGCATGGGTATGTGTAACTGTCAGTATTTAAAATGTGGTAAATGGTAGATATGCCCAACTTGCTGCATGAATCACTTTGAATTATTCTACACCCCTCTGTTATATCCTTACGAATGGTAAGAGTACCCCATTTGTGCTCAATTAGGTCTATAAATGCTTTATATGCTAGTACTTGCTTACCATGCCTACAAACATGCAAATATTCATTCCTATCATTTTATAAATGAATTTTGGGAACTTTTTTTGTTTCTGGACAGAAGTAAAAAATGATAATAATTTGTGAACTAAAATGATTGATAAAATGGTTTTAGACTTGGACGACAAGTGATGTGTATATGGTGGTAGTTGCACATCGCCACCTAACGGCTCTAGGTTATTCCTAGGGTGGAGTCACACTTGTCGTCGCCGATGCAAGGTTAGGCATTAGATGATGTAAAGGCTTCATTGTGACCGCTAGATCATATTCAACGTGTAGAGTGTGGTGATGCTTTGCGAGCATGAAACAAGCTAGAGTGTCCATATCATGTGGATAAAGCTATAGATTTTACATTTTAAATGTGTTTATGAAATGGGAACTTGGAAATGCTGGGTTACGGTGATTTATGTTGATTATAATGATGGAATTATACCTTGATGCCAAGGAAGGCAGCAAGGGTAATATTGTGTTGTTGCTATGAAATTTATTATGTTGTACTCATGATCATGCTTTAAAATTGCTTTATAAACTTCCTTTGCAAATGGTTGTGAAATAAAATGTGCTTTTATGCTACAATGAGCTACAAAATGCCTTTGTTTGATTATAAACTTTGGATGTAGTATGTTACGATTGATTTTGCTTGTCAGCCAATTAATGTACTGACTCTTGCAATGTATAAGCCTAATTTTGTTTTGCAGGTGATAGAGTTAGTTTAGATTGAGTGTTCAGGACTATTGCTGGTTCAAAACATGATTCTAACAGGGGTCTACCCCTAGTCGACTGCTTGTGGATTGGGTAGCCAAGCTTCCGTTAATCTTTAATTATTTCTCCGATCGGTCTATGTATATTTAAAAGTAGTTGTAATCTGAATTTAATTGTTGTGTATACCTTATTTCCGATTACTATTGCTTTAGATAAAAGTGTAAGACTAGACCTTTTCCTAAGAACTAGTCTAACATGACTAAGAGTTTAGAGCCATTGAGATATTGTAGAGCTTTAGCGATTTGAGTCAAGTGTGTTGGGATGTGTAACACATTTGGTTATCATCTTTATATGGTTTAACGTGCACGTCTCATGCTGAAGTTGACTAGCACACTGAGTCCTAGCAACATCTCCTTTACTCTCTACTTGACACTTCGAGTTTTATATTGTGTTTGCTATTTGACTTGATAGGGCAGCGATGAGGTTCGATGGTTACCGTTTTATTTGAGTTTCATTGAGACCCCATCCAACTAACTATTTTATGTTGTCATTTCAATTAACAAATATAATGTATAGCCTGGGTGTTCCATAGTTGATCAGCTATCGGATTCACCGTGGCGCACGAGGAGAGGAGGTTGCCCACCTGTTGGTATTTGTTACGGTCACAGATAAATCTACAAGCGCATGGATACTATTGTAGCACTTCACCTTAGAGTATTCTAAGAGCATTGAATCACATGGAACATATGTGTAATCTAAGAACAGAATTCAACCAAGGACAACGAATGGTAGGCTTAGGCTAAAGAGGATTTCTATGGATTAATTAACTAAAGTTAAGCTAAGGTAAAACTTTATCAGTTGCTTCGGGCACCGGCTCTTTCCTATTCTGCCAAGCTGAGTCTGGCTTGTAGCTTTATGATGTACCTGAACACAGAGGAATACGAGGACGAACAAGTCTATCATCACCTGCCACCTACCTCTACTTTTTGTGGGACACACAACTAACGAACATAACCACTAACCTAGACACCATACCTAAGTTATTGATTACTACTCTAGCCTCGCACAGGAACTTCCTTCTTTATTTAGATTCCTAGAACTAGAGCACTTGATAGAAATCTAAGCGACGAACTCGCAACGATGAGAATCATCTCACTTAAGCAAGTAAATTAAATATAAAAAAGGAAATCTTGAACACTTACTTTATTAAAGAAGTATCTGTGAGTTACAAGAGAGGAGAGAGCATTTACAACTCTGGCACTCCTCTGGATCTTTCCCTCGCTCTCTACCAATTTTCTCAGCACTACTAGAGTGATGCCTATGTTTGAGAGTGAGTTATACTCCACTTTGTTGTATTGCAAAATGACTTGAACTCCTCATTTTGTAGGGTCAAATGACGGTTGGTATGATAGTTGTGGAGGTCGGTTCACCCACAACCTTCATCACCATCCAATGGAGAGATGCCATGTGGAAGTCAATGAGGATAGATGGCAACATTGGTGCGGCCAAACCAATATAACCACCATTCCTACCTACCTTTCTCCCAGTGGATGACAGGTGAGCCCCTATGATGGTGCACCATGGATTGGCTTAATTTTAGTTGGTTTTTGACTGTCATGTGGGCCCTCCAATCCTTATGCTCCTATATGATTGGCTGGAGGTTCATTTCGTCGCATGATGGGTGTATTTTCAGCCTAGTTACCTACATACAAAGATTCACCAACACTTGTGAAAATATTTAGTAATAAACTCCTACCACTAAGTTTAATGTTTTGTTCTGTATTCTTTTATGTAGGTGTTGACGATCAAATTTGGCACTTAAGTACCGTCAACACCACCCCGGTTTAGGGGTAGGGGCAAAACCTCAGCATGGTGTGGATGGTTAGGGGAGAGTTATTTGAAGGGTGTTATCACAATCACTCACATGGTACCAACATGTCCGACCAGGCACGGTAACATGACGGTGGATTGTGTCTTATGGGTACAGTTGTACACCTTTGGCCAGAGTAAAACTATATAAATAGTTGTGTCCCTGTTATGGGCGATCAACCAGCTTCACCGTGATTAGTTCCTCACTATTAATTAACTTGGAGAAAATTCCTTATATATAGCTTCACCGTGATTAGTCCCTCAAATAAATATTTTTTGATAACTAATAAATAAATATTAATTTTTATGTCATATCTATAAAAATTTTGTCATAAATAATATTTCACATAACAAACTCATAAATATAATAGTCTCATGCAACAAATTTCTACCCTTCAACAATATATTACACTATATATATATATATATATATATGTTTCTTCATACCCAAAGGCAAAACAGACTTTTTTGGTAGGAATTCAACGGTCAACTCTTGGTCAACTAGCGAAAAGGGTATGTAAAAGAATCCAAACTAAAATTCAGGGGTACATACGGGAAAATGTAAAACTCGAGGACATAGAGGATTGGGTAAAATTTCAAGGGTACGTAGGAGATTTTCTCATTCACTTGACTTAATAAATTGTTGTAGTTGAGGAGGTTTGATTGCTGATGTTCAACATAGTGTAGCGTTGTTTAGTGAAGATTAAATTTTGATTTAATTAATTAACTTTTATTGTTTAAAACTAGAATCATTTATAGTTGCCTTTACGCAAAAGTACCACAAACCCCTCTTTGTCTTCCTTTGCACGATCGCATCATTGGTGTGGCTTTCTAAGTACAGTGATAGATACTCAGCCTTGGTATAATTTTTCTTTCCAAAAGTTCAGTGTATCTATGCTAAAGACGAAGTTAGAAGACCAAGACTTATATCTCAGTTGAGTTCTACTTCTAGAGTGGAGCTGAAGCGCCACTAGGATGGTCCCTTTTTTGTTGCTACCTTTTTTATAAGGATTAAGTGTTTCTTATGTAAGTATTTACGTTTTATTTACTTTTAAATTTACTTATAAGAATTTATACACAAAATAGTCTAAAAATTAACTAAACTTTTGGGCATGATACTACTCCCTCTGTTCAGAAAATAACTTGAATCTAGACAAGTACTTATCTAGGTCATCCTTAAAAGTTGGTTTTTTTCTAAAACTGAGGGTGTAAATATGGATCAGAGTATTTTTCTAAAACATATGGTGTGGTATCCAGTATCTAGATAAAGTGAAAACCATGTAATAAGGGTTCCCGATTTCGCGGTTTTCGCACGAAAGCCGCGAAATTCGGTGGTTTCGCGGGGTGCGGCACGACATCCCCGCGGTTTCGTTCAAATAATTTCGTGAAAATTCAAAAAATTTAAAAAAATTCATTTTAACACAAAAAATATATATTTTTATAAAAATATAAATTTCGCAATGTTTGTCGCGAAAACCGCGGTATACGGCGCCCACGAAATCCGCGGCACGACACGGATTTCGATTTAGTTCAAATTTAAACTACGGTTTTCATGGTTTTCGCGGTTTTTCGCGGCTTTCGCGGATTTCGCGCGGATTTCGTGGTTTTTGCGCGGTTTTCGCGCGGTTTTCACGGTTTTTCGCGCGGTTTTCGCGGTACGCACGAAATCGTTTAAATTCAAATTTTTGCTGTTCATTGCCGCCGCTTCGCGAATTTCGACGAAATTCGCCGTGACGCCGAGGGGCGGCACGGCATATGCCGCCGGCATCGCAAACCCTGGTAATACTACCCAAGCAATGGCTTGTTCATCACGTGGACCCACAGGTAGCACGTACGCCTCCCTGGTAACTAAGAGCATGTTTTATAACAGAGGTGGCTGTCACATCTAATTTCATCTGCATTATGTCTCTATAAATTAAGAAATAACTATACAATAAGTTATCTCTAACATATAAATTTTAATAAATCTAATGTTCTAATATATTTATTAAAATTTGTGTATAGGTTTCTCTTTACATGAGAGGTGACACCTTTACTTTCTCCTTCCTTTTCTCTTTCACGTCAACAAATGAGCCTATATCACATACAGGGGCAAGTGCTTATGGGCTGGTAGTACTTGCTATAATGGCACCCTGCCGGAACCGAACAGGCATGGGCATAAATAGCCAATGAGAGTGAAAAGGGAGAAAGAAATCACTCAAGGCTAGCCACTCGTCGGTATCCGATGCGTCTGAAAAAGGAGAAAAAAATCTTTGTTGGGATATTTTATCCATTGTTGCTTTTTAAATGATGTAATTATAGAAAGTCTTCTAATCATCTGGCATCGATCCCTGCATATATTTACAATCTTATATAAAAAAGGGACGGAGAGAGAAATGTTAGAAATAAATTAGTTGAAGGGAACCAATAGCATTACGTTTTTCATATTTTGTTAAGATACAGTGAATTTAGTGTAAAATTTGAAACCATGGGGATGCCGAGCTCCTACTCAAACACAGCCGACCCCACCCCCCACCCCTTTCTCTGGCCTCACATACTAATGCTTCGTGAAGTCATCGATATCGTGGACATAAAGTAGAATATTTTTTATAACAACATAAGGCTCCGTTCGTATCAACCATAAAAAAAGATAGTCTCTCTTTTTTTCGCATGTTACCAAATTATGAAATGATATGTTTTTAAAAAATATAGCAAAGTTGCTTTAGAAAAGCATATTAATTTATTTTTTAAGTTTAAAATAATTAATATTTAATTAATCATGCGCTAATGTCTTACCTCATGTTATGTATCTTCTTAATTTTGTTTTTTCCCCTTTCTCCCAAACACACACTGAAACTTCCAAGAAATGATTGTTGAAAGTAAAATCTAGCCTACCAATTGCATGATTGATGCAATAGTTAATATTAGTCAATAACAATAAATCTCAGTTAGGATCAAACGGGAGATGAATGCACTAAATTCTTTCATAGGATGGCAACAATCTCATATAGGAGAAATTCAATAGCTGAGATTGAGAATGACAATGGAATTTGGACACAGGACCATGCAGGTAAGATAGGCATTCTGTGGAATGCTTTCAGAAACCGCATGGGATATACTTTGGATCCAGTAATGGTTTTTTTGATTTGCCCAGCTTGATACCGCAAGTGGATGACCTGGACTCACTTTCCATGTCTTTCACTCATGATGAAATTGATTCAGTAATTAAGAAAATGTCTACCGATAAGGCACGAGGACCAGATGGATTTAATGGTCTTTTTATGAAGAAATGTTGGCAATTCATCAAAATGGATTTTTATTCCCTGTGTGATGCTTTTCAAGAGGGCAATATCAATCTCGGGCTCATCAACACTTCTTATATCACTTTGGTTCCTAAAAAGGACAACATAGAGACAGCAAATGATTACCGACCAATCTCTCTTATGAACATCTCCCTCAAAGTTATAACCAAAGTATTGGCAGAGAGATTGCAGCACATCATCCTTGGGGTAAATTCATCAGAACCAGTACGGCTTCATCCGTACACGAACAATTCAGAATTGCTTAGCATAGAGTTATGAATACATTCACCAATGTCATCAATCCAGGAGAGAGATAATAATTATAAAGCTTGACTTTGAGAAAGCCTTTGACACTGTAGAACATCCCGCAATCATTCAGACAATGTCATGTTTGGGTTTCCCTGATAAGTTGCTAGTCTAGATTCAAGCCATCCTCTCCTCGAGGTCCTCCGGCAGTCCTTCTTAATGGAGTCCCAGGGAAATTCTTCAAATGTAAGAGGGGTGTACGCCAGGGGGACCCACTTTCTCCCCTCCTATTTGTTCTGGCGACAGATCTTCTTTAGGTTCTGATAAACAAAGCAAGAGAGATTGGTCTTCTCACCCTGCCAATACCCCAGCCATTGAATGACTTCCCCATTATTCAGTATGCTGATGACACGCTGTTGCTCCTTCAGGCAGATGCCAAGCAAATATTCTTCCTCAAAGCTCTACTGCATAGCTTCAAGTCATCCATTGCCCTGCAAGTGAACTATAAGAAATCTCACATGTACCCCATCAATGTCGGCTAGGATAAGCTCAATCTACTTGCCAATACTTTTGGCTGCGATGTTGGCACAATGCCCTTCACGTACCTAGGTCTACCGATGGGTACGACAAAGCCAAAGAATGGAGGATTTAACACCAATGATGGATAGAGTAGAGAGAAGACTCTCTACCTATGCTACCTGGCTTTCTTACTCCGGCCGCCTAGAGATGGTAAATTATGTCATTACTCCAATAACTACATGAAGGGTTACACGGAGGCTAAGCTAGCTAAAAACAAAACTTTTCTACCGCGAAAACCAGGAACACTTGCAAGTAAGGGCCGATAGATCGTTACCGATTGAAATAGAATGCAGCGGACTAGCCAATCAGGGCTATCCGATCTGGAACAGTGTGGCCAATGACAGCCGATTCTCAGGGATAACCGATTCACCAATCAGCTGATTTGCCGATGCCGCATCCGATCCAAGTCATCAGACCGTGTTCTCGCGTCTCGCTCTGATGTGGTCGAACTCAGCCGATTCCACCAAAGCCGATCGATCCACCGCAGCCGTGCTTGCGTCGTCAATCTGCCGCAGTCGCCTCGCTCCGATTGCAGCTGATTCGTAGCCGATCAATAGCGCCGCAACGTAGCAGCGCTTCTACCGGTATCCACACGTCCGGGGATAGAATCGCCGAACACTAGTGTGCTAGCACGCGATGCAAGGCTAGGGTTTGGCTCGAAAGTGGGGCGGGTTTCCATGGAGATTGATCTCGATGCAATGCAATTCGATTGACGTGTCGCTGCTCTCCACCCCTCGCCCCTTTATACAGAGTTGGCCGACTGGGACTAGTGGCCGATTAGGACTATTTTGAATCGGATCCCATCCAAATCTCATAGAATTGGCCGCCCATACGTCGTAAGCCCATAGGACTCTATCCGATCGGATCCCTATCCGATCGAGCCGTATCCGAGTCCAACTCGAATATCTATTCTATCCCCTTAAGCGTGCGACCCTGCAGGTTCAGGTATACTTGGTTTCGGCTCGAGTCTAACTCAGCCGATCTGTCAACAGTGGCGCCTAGCAGCACATATTGACACCATAGCATACAATAATATAATATCGGCTCTGAACCTATAATGTGTACACAAATCCCTTTTCCTCATGATACCAATTAAGCTATAGGCAAGATGAGGGCCATCCCTTCAATAGCTTAACCATTCAGTCAAATCGTATTGGATTATCTATCTGTTGATTGACTCCTCAATCAACTTAGCATGGCCATGCATTTCCATAATCCATTACCTCGAGGGGCCCAGAGATATCTCTCCAAAGGAGGGGCAAATTCCATCTTGATCACTCACATCCCACTCCATGTTTCATAGCAAACCCGAATACTACTTTTATAACTACCTAGTTATGGAATAGCGTTTTGAAGTCCCAAAGTAGGCTACTACACATGTTGGAATCCATGATGATCTCAGGTCTAAGGACTTTGTACCAATACTACCTGAGACCAACTAATGGTACATTAATTTCTGTAGTGTCTCATGGTGGGTCTATCCAACAATGTGTTCTCTAACACATGTGTCCATGTTTATTGATTTGGTATCTCCATACCCATGATCTATGAGACATGATCATCAATCAATAAACATGCCGATCTTAGAATCATATTTGTTCTAACAATATGACATATGATCAGGGATCCTTTAGAAATAGATTCATACATATAGAGTCTCATAAATAAGTCACGTACTTATATCAATACAAGATGTCTATTTCATAGAACTGAATAACACTTTATTCATTTGTACATAAACATTGACCATGATATCCAACATCTCCATGTTGCCTCTAGGGCATATCACTAACAGCCTCCCACTTGCACTAGAGTCAATCATGTAAGTATCTAATACCCATTGCTCTTGTGTGCGCCTCTTGTTTCGGCTGAGGGAGAGGTTTTGTCAGTGGATCGGCTATGTTGAGATCCATGTGCACTTTGCATATCTTGACATCACCTCTGTCCACTATCTCGCGGATGAGATGATATCTCCGATGTGACCTCAGCTCTTTGGCTTGCGCAATGGCTCCACTATTATCACAATAGAGAGACATTGGACCAGTCGCACTAGTTATCACACCAAGCTCAGAAACGAATTTCTTGATCCAAACAACCTCCTTTGCAGCTTCTGAAGCAGCAATGTACTCGGTCTTCGTTGTAGAATCAGCAACAGTATCCTGCTTGGAACTCTTCCAGCTGACTGCACCTCCGTTCAGGCAGAACATGAACCCAGATTACGATCTATAATCATCCTTGTCTGTTTGGAAGCTAGCATCGGTGTAACCACTTACAACGAGCTCTTCTTCACCTCCATAGACTAGGAACATATCCTTAGTTCTTCTCAAGTACTTGAGGATATTCTTTACGGCAGTCCAGTGACCTTCACCTGGAGCATAAAAATAGAACATATCTTTGAGATATATTGAACAATCATTGTCCATTGATCTAAAATCATATCCTTCCACTTGCAAACATGAAGCGAAAATAACGTTTTGACATAGTGTTCGAACACAATAACAATTATTTAATTCCAAAACTAATCCTGAAGGTAGATGAAGTGGTACTGTGCCGACAGCAACTGTAGCAACGCTTGCTCCATTGCTGACGCGCAGGTTCACGTTGCCCCTTCTCAAGCCTCTACTTCTTTTCATTTCCTGCAACGATTTGCAAATATGAGCTACTGATCCGGTATCAAATACCCAAGAGTCAGTAGGTGAAGTAGCAAGATTAATGTCTATAATATTAATACCTGAAGCAGAAGTCGCACTTTGCTTCTTTTTGAGATCCTCCATGTACTTCTTGCAGTTCCTTTTCCAGTGACCTGTCTCCTTGTAATAGAAGCAAACAACATCTGATGCTGCCGACCCCTTCTTGCCCTTCTTTGCGTTGGAGGCACTCGTGATCTCATCGGGAGTTAATTTCCTCTTGGTGCAAAGTTTCTTGACAGGTGGTTCGCGCTTAGCCTTCTGCATCATCATCACATGATGACCATTTTTCTGGATACTCTCCTCAGCCGTCTTTAGCATCCCATGCAATTCAGCCAAGGTCTTATCCATACTGTTCATGTGATAATTCAATATGAATGGCTCGAAGCTCGGAGGGAGCGACTGGAGAATCACATCTGTAGCCAACTCTTGGCTAAGAGGGAACCTAGTTTCTCAAGACTCTCGATATAGCCAATCATCTTTATCACATGCGGATTGACGGGATTCCCCTCAACAAGCCTGCACGCAAACAAGGACTTTGAGATGTTGAACCTTTCGGCCCGAGCTTGGTTCTCAAACATGCCACGCAGTCCCTGAATAATAGTGTGAGCATCGCTGCTCTAATATTGCTTCTGAAGCTCAGGGGACATTGTAGCAAGCATGAGACAACTTATATCTAGGGCATCATTAGTGTGCTTCTCGTAAGCCCTCCGTGCAGTTGTAGTAAAATTGTTAGGCAAATCATGTGGATAAGGTACTTCAAGAACGTACTCCTTACGCTCTTGCTTGAGAACAATTCTCAAGTTGCGATACCAATCCATAAAGTTTGTTCCATTTAATTTTTTCTTTTCGAGAATAGATCGCAAATTAAAGGTACTGGGTGTGGTATTAGCTGCCATTATTCTACAATAGAAAAAGCAAAGTTTAGCACAATGTTTATGCTATGTCTATTGTTAAACAATTTAACAAAAGACTCCCATTACGTATTTCATACCTTCCCTCTAGGTTACGTGTTGGGTCAAGATCCACATGTTAATTAATTTCTAGTGAGCTTCAGCACCACGGCTAGAAGATTAATAACATCGGTAAGCAACTCCTTGCTAATCACATCTCTATGTGACTCTTGTTGTTGGTGTGGCATCTCCATGCCCTGGCGCCAACCTATGCCCCAAGGCCCAAAACTGTTTTGATAGCCTTGTTAAGCAAACCAAATGCACCTGCTGTATATGTCCGACATATACCCCCTCGTGTTATGATAGCTTCGGCAGACCCACCATTGACGAGCATAACGATGACGGGTGCAACATTTGGAAGGGCATCATTACTACTTAATTTTGCGAGGGATGCTATCCTATCAAACAAACATATCACATATATGAAAGCAGGTAGAATAGCATATCATAAAATAGTATGGCCCCCTTCACATGGTGATCTCCATCTCCATGCCGGTGTAGAGGATCTCCATCTTCATCACCGTTCTTCCAAGTGCCGAATGCTTGATTTCTTCAAACTAAGCTACTACTATAGAAGCTCTAATTGAAGATTACATCGACTCGTAGGTCGTGAAAGAATATTACAAGCATTGCACGTATGAAAGAATATTACAGGGATTGCACATATGAAAGAATATTACATGCATCACATGTATCTCATACATACAATAGGGCCATACCATCTCAAAGCATTCTCTGTAAAAACAAGTTAGGCGTAGAACGATTTCTACCTATCGCAGAGATACGACATCGCGACGACCTATAAGGGGGACGCACACGGCGGTCCCGCTATTCATAGATCCAATCTATGAAATCGCTTACGGAAACCATATCGGCGTAATCACATTATACCATCCCGATACACTATCAAGGGAGATGATTTGCGTAGGCGCAAGGCAGCAAACAAGGTCGGACTACGAGACAGCTTCGGCATAATCACATTATACCGTTCCGATACACTATCAAGGAACGCTATCTCGAACCCAACTCAAACCGAGTTCTATGGATATTGCTTCGACGTAATCACATTACGCCGTTTCGATACACTATCAAGGAACATAATTACCATCAACTCTCCTCAACAGATCCCGTAAAACCTATTGTTCTAATCAACCCGTGTGCAAAACTTGTTCCAGATCCAATCTAAAACCCGAACTAAGCAAGATTAGCTCTGATACAATTGAAGGGTTATGCGGAGGCTAAGCTAGCTAAAAACAAAACTTTTCTACCGCGCAAACCAGGAACACTTATAAGTAAGGGCCGATAGATCGTTACCGATTGAAATAGAGTGCAGCGGACTAGCCAATCAGGGCTATCCGATCTGGAACAGTGCTAGCCAATGACAGCCGATTCTCGGGGACAGTCGATTCACCAATCAGCCGATTCGCTGACGCCGCAGCCGATCCGAGTCGTCAGACCGTGTTCTCGCGCCTTGCTCTGATGCGCTCGAACTCAACCGATTCCACCAAAGCCGATCGATCCGCCACAGCTGCACTTGCGTCGTCGATCTGCCGTAGTCGCCTCGCTCCGATTGCAGCCGATTCGTAGCCGATCAATAGCACCACAACGTAGCAGCGCCTCTACCGGTATCCACACGTCCAGGGACAGAATCGCCGAACACCCGTGTGCTACCACGCGATGCAAGGCTAGGGTTTGGCTCGAAAGTGGGGAGGGTTTCCATGGAGATTGATCTCGACGCAATGCAATTCGATTGACGTGTCGCTGCTCTCCACCCCTCGCCCCTTTATATAGAGTTGGCCGACTGGGACTAGTGGCCGATTAGGACTCTATTTTGAATCGGATCCCGTCCGAATCTCATAGAATTGGCCGCCCATACGTCGTAAGCCCATAGGACTCTATCCGATCGGATCCCTATCCGATCGAGCCGTATCCGAGTCGAACTCAAATATCTATTCTATCCCCTTAAGCGTGTGACCCTGTAGGTTCAGGTATACTTGGTTTCGACTCCAGTCTAACTCAGCCGATCTGTCAACAGCGGCGCCTAGCAGCACATATTGACACCATAGCATACAAGAATATAATATCAGCTCTGAACCTGTAATGTGTACACAAATCTCTTTGCCTCACGATACCAATTAAGCTATAGGCAAGATGTGTGCCATCCCTTCAATAGCTTAACCATTCACTCGAACCGTATTAGATTATCTGTCTGTTGATTGACTCCTTAATCAACTTAGCATGGCCATGCATTTCCATAATCCATTACCTCGAGGGGCCCAGAGATATCTCTCCAAAGAATGGGCAAATTCCATCTTGATCACTCACATCCCACTCCATGTTTCATAGCAAACCCGAAAACTACCTTTATAACTACCCAGTTACGGAATAGCGTTTGGTAGTCCCAAAGTAGGCTACTACACATGTTGGAATCCATGGTGATCTCAGGTCTAAGGACTTTGTACCAACACTACCTGAGACCAACTAATGGCACATTGATTCCTGTAGTGTCTCATGGTGGGTCTATCCAACAATGTGTTCTCTAACACATATGTCCATATTTTTGATTTGGTATCTCCATACCCATGATCTATGAGACATGATCATCAATCAATAAACATGCCGATCTTAGAATCATATTTGTTCCAACAATATGACATATGATTAGGGATCATTTAAAAATAGATTCATACATATAGAGTCTCATAAATAAGTCACGTACTTATTGATCAATACAAGATGTCTATTTCATGGAACTGAATAACACTTTATTCATTTACATAAACATTGACCATGATATCCAACATCTCCATGTTGCCTATAGAGCATATCACAAACACTACATACTCAATGTGCACAATCAAGATACCAAAAGGAGTTATTGATAGCATTGACAAAGCAAGAAAACAATGTGTTTGGAGAGGTAATGACCCAGACAAAAAGGGAGACAACTTGGTAGCCTGGCCAACGGTGCAGCAACCCAAAATGGAAGGAGGCCTAGGGGTCCTGAACCTTAGGTTATAAAATGGCGCGCTCCTCCTCAAGCAGTTGAGCAAATTTTATAACAAGGAAGATGTGCTTTGGGTAAACTTAATCTAGTATAGGTACTACTCAAATAAAGTCCCTCATGCAGCCAGGGAGACTGGATCTTTCTGGTGGAAAGATGTCCTTCAGTTAAAGGACATTTTCAGAACGATCTCTAGATGCCAGTTAGGCAATGGTCAGACAATCAGCTTTTGGGAGGATTGTTGGAACGATACTATTATATCAGAGACTTATCCACATTTGGCATCATTTGTCAAAAACAGTACTGCATCGGTGGCGGAAACCATGCAAGCAATGGATCTACACAACCTTTTTCATAGCAAGCTTTCCATGAATTGGAAGATGTCCAGACTTGCCTGCAAAATTTACTTCTGGCGGATTTTATCATCATGTCTTCAGCAATATTGAACCTCACCCTTTCTTCAAGAAAATATGGAAATCCAGTTGCACTCCCCATGTCAAATTCTTCGCCTGGCTACTTCTAGTAGACAAACTCAACACCAAATCCATGCTACAACGAAGACATCTCAATGTCCATGACAATACCACTTGTGTAATGTGTGACAAGGGAGAAGAGAAGACTATTGTCATAACCCGATTTTCGTTCGGGATTAAAAATCATTAAATAAATCATTTTCTAGAAATTAAATAAAAAGGCAAAAGAATTTATCAAGGAAAGTATTAAGGAAATTAAAATTTCCTTTAAAAATCATGGCTGGAAATATTTTGGAATATTCTCCACGCCCTAAAGTATTCTTTGAAATTTTTCGTGAAATTTTGGAGCTCCAAAAATAATTTTAATAATACAAAGATCATTTTAGTAAATATTTAATAAATAAATTAATCACTAAATGATCTGGTTATATTTTTATTAAATACTTCGAGTATTCATCAATTTTTAAGAATTTTCTTGGAATTATTTGAGCACTGGAAGTATTTATAAAAATTCGAGGATCATTTATGCGATTAATTTAAAAAACAAATTAAAATTCCTTCTCTTGTTCTGGGCCGGTTTCAGCCCAAATCCTTGAAGTTTGCTTTGCCTCCCTGCTCAAGCGCGCCCTTCTCTCTCTCTCTCCCTGGCCAACCCCGGTGGCCATGACCCGTCTCCTCGCGCGCGCCCGCCAAAGTCCATCCAGACTCCCTCCCTCTTAGAGCCGATGACAGGTGAGGCCCACCAGTCATCCCTCTCCTCCGGCCGACCGCCATTGCCGCTGCAACCCGCGTTCCCTCGCCGCCACGAATCCCGTCGCCCCGCTCGTCCCGCGCCACCCTAAAGCCGGCGCCATCAAGCCACCGGCTTTTCCCCTTTATTTCCCCTTAACCCCGCGCCACTAATCGCCGCCTTTAAACCTCACCCTTTAACCGCCGTCGGCCACCGCCTTCACCGTGAAATCGCTAAGCACCGACCATGCCCGCGCCTCCCGGACTATAAATCGCTCCCTAGAGCTCCCTCTTCTTTCCCCTCCGTTGCCCGAGCCTCGCCGAGCTCCCTAGCGCTCTCCCCGCATCTCCTCGCTTTGTCGCACGCCGCCGCTCTCCGCCGTGCACCACCGCCGCTCAAGCCCCACCGCCATGCGCCGAGGCCATCCCGGCTTCGTCGCTGTGCCGCGCACCCCGCCATCTACTCCCCGCGCCCGGATCACCGCCTCGCCGCCTCGTCGCCGTGCTCCCCGAGCCGCCACGGCCATAGCCGATCTCCGGCCATCGTTTCCGGTCGCCGCACCGCTCGCTAGCCTGCGCCGCCATCCCCTTTAGCTTCGTCGCGTCTCCCCGAGCGTCGGCCGCCCCTCCGCCGTCGCCAGCCGTGGTCGGACCGCCGTTTGCGCCGCTGTCCCGAGCGCCGGCCGCCGCCGCTCGCCGTCGTTCACTCGCCCCGCCCCTTTTTCCGTCGCGCCGGTGAGCCCCTACCATTTTCGGCTCCTCCGCCGGGCCGATGGCCGCCGTCGGTGACCATCGGGCCGCGTGCGACACCGCCATGCCGTCGCCGACTGTCGTCGCCTCTCCGCCGCCCGATCTGCCTCGGGGCAGATCGTGCCGTCCATCCGGCCGCCCGCGTGGCTACCGCATGGCCGCCGCGTGGCTGCCGCGTCGGCGCCACATGTGCACCACGTGGCGCGCCCGCCCGTGGACCGCCGTGGACTTGGTGCACGGTGGACCGGCCCATGGACCGCACCGCGCCGCGCGGCCGACGCGCCCGACGTCATCCTTGCGTGACGTCGGCGCCGCTCTGCCGACGTCGACCCTAGCCATTTTTCTTTGAAAAATAATTAAAAATTGCGCAATAAATCTAATTAATTTCCTGAATTCATTTAAATGGTCCAAAACTTCTAAAATTCATATCTAATTCATACGAACTCCAATTTGGGCCATTCAAATGCAAAATTTATCCAAAATTGAGCTCTACATGTTGGTTTACTTTTCATGTACTATTATTTGGTTTTTATTAGGGTTTTTCCCTCGTTTTGCGTGCCAGCGTGTAGTTTCCGTCTTTTCGGAGGTTCGCGCTCACGAAAAGTTTGGAAGTTGGTTGGAAGAAGCAAGGCAAGTCACACTTCCCTTAAAGCATATTGAACCTATTTTATAAATGTTTTACATTTTGCAAATAAAATTGCATTGTTTTGCTAATTACATGAAATGATGGGATTACCTATCTGCTTGCTTGTGACATACCTCTTGATAACCGTCCTTTGTCAAACATTGGGTGATAATTTGACTAGCTTTAGTCAATTACGTGACTTTCGCTAGAATTATATGCTTAGCCATGCTTAATTACCACTAGCTCACTAAATGGGATAATCGCACTATCTAAACTTAGTTCAGATGAGCTGCAAGCTTGGAAACACCTGGCCATATCTGTTTGGTCATAATTATCCCAACTAAAATATGACTAAATGGTGGGCTGTGGGTGCATGGTTTTGGCATGTCGCACCCATGGCAATTAAGGACCGGTTCATGGGAAATCCCTGGAAGACTTACAGTGCTTACCACAAGCAAGAATGGGCAACTGCTGGATCCGTAGTATAGCTTTTCCCTAGCCAACGATCCCCGGCAAGAGTGACCATGATGGAGTTGCAGTCGGCCCCGGTATAAGGATTGCTCGGCTGCCAGATTCACCGAGGCACTCGGGGGGGCTGCCCATTGCCCAGGAACGGGAGTGGGGGCAAAACCTTGGTGTGGTTCGCTTGGTTAGGGGGAGTTAAGCTATAGGTCTTGTCACGAGTCCCCCCTTTGCAGTATCGTGGTGATACTTTGAGGGCATGACAACATGTGTGGAATCGTGTCTTGTGGGTAAAGTAGCGCACCTCTGATCAGAGTAAAACTATTCGAATAGCCATGCCCACGGTTATGGGCGATCAACCGGCTTCACCATGATTAGTCCCACCCTTAATAATTTGGCTTAATAATCTGGATTAGGCCAGGTGGGAAATGGTTGGGCCTGTTCAACATGGGGATAACGTTATTCAGTGGAGGATTAATATTAACCTAATTACTCAATAGTTTTCCCAGTTTCCGAAATAAAGTGTTTTCCCAGTACGTTGGTTGTACTCAGCCTTGCAAAATTCTTCCCCCTTCAGAAGTGTAGTGCTTCTGAGTTGAAGACGGTGTTCGTGGACCAAGGCTCAGACCCCAGTTGAGTTTGCCTGTGGAGTGGAGCTGAAGCCCCGCTAGGATTGTCTTTTCCCGCTATCGCTGCTTTCTTTCGAGTGCGAGGACTAAGTGCCTCTTTTCCTATAAGTATTTATATGCTTTATCTATACGTATGGATCTGTGTATTGATTTGTCATTTTACACAAAATAGTCTGGAAATTTGGGTTTGAATTTCTGGGCATGACAACTATCAACCATCTCTTTTTCTACTGCCCTTTCGCTTGTGAGTGCTGGGCTGCCCTTCAAATTCAATGGAGTAATACACTAATGTGTGCCGATAGACTCATGCAGGCACAAGCTTCAAATCCAATGCCCTTCTTCACCGAGGTCACCCTCAGAGCAGCTTGGGAGATGTGGAAACTATGAAATGACAAAGTTTTACATCGAAAAATTCCAAATCATAGAACATGGAGGTCCAACTTCAAAAGTCAGGGTTATCTTCAATCAGCAAGATTCATGAAGGACCTCAAATCTTCTTTTTGTGCTTGGTTAGATACCTTCAGCTGATTTACCCGTCACTTAAATATGTGTGTGTTTGTGAGCCTTTTGGGCTTGTGAAATCTCGTGACTTGTAAGTTTGCTAAACTGTGAACCTTTATTCCTTTTAATGCATCTTTTGGTCGTTACTATGGGGAACTCCCCCACAGTCTTTTTGGTCAAAAAATAAATCTCAGTTTGTTCTGAAAATATAAATTAACATATGGAAGTTCATCACTGTAACAACCCAAAAATTTGAATTTCAAATTTTGCATCAAAAGAATGTTCAAAATGCTTTTCATAAATAAAATACCTAAAATTTTTCACCCCTCATCATGCAAGGAGAAACCTCTACACAAACTTCAATAATGATTTTTATGTGTACTTGGTGTGACTTGAGTCTTTTATGTGTTTTTGGATTTTAATTGCATTCCATAATAGGTCTCATGAGCATTAATAAAAATTGGAAGCAAATAATTAAGTTGAAAAGACCTAATGTTAAATATTGAAATTCATTTCCTAAAATTCATACAACTTAAAATATTACAACATGACCTATGTCATTTTCCATAAAACCAATTTTAGTCACTCATATAAAAACATGTCATGATCATAAAATTAACAAACACATTAACTCACATATATTATAATTTTCCCTTAATTATCACTTAAAGCTTCCCTTAATCTAACCCAAATATATACATATAAATACACAAACAACTTATGAGATTGTGTATGGTGATATTGAAATCAAGCCCAATAATATCCTCTCAGGTCAAGCATAACTTAAATATAATTTTTCAATCACTTAATTACATTTTAAAAGTAGAAACATATGTACAATATTAAGCTTTGCAAATTTCTAAAAATAATTCGTGCAAGATAAAATTATGGAAAAATTCATGTAAATGATACTCGACCTTTCCATCTCACTAGAAGTTTGGCATAATTTTATCTCTACATTTAATCCCTCAATTAAATTGGTCAAAGCAGTCAAAATTTGATTAATTCAAAACCCTAATTGGCAAAAACTATACTTCATTAAAATATGCATCAAAACAAATAAAAGTACAGATGTAACTATTGACGGTCGTTAAGTACCAAATCCGATCGTCACAGACCTCGGAAATAAAGGGAAATTAGCATCCTTTATCGACTTTTAGGTTTAGAATTAATAAATTTCCACATGCCCTTGGAGTTTAGTAGAATGCAGGAATATCTATCAGTAAATAAAGTGAAGACGAGCTTGCATGGCGAAGAAACATAACTCCAACCAATCGGTGATTGCCATGTTAGCTTCTCGTGGATCGGGTGAAACCGCCTTAAAGTGGGGCCAAACACCTGGAAACCGCCTTAGGGGCCCACAAGTCTGTGACTGGTGAAAGTCAGTGGCGAGAGGCGGTTGCCAGGGTTTGGTCGAACCCATGGTTCGGGCAAACCATGGCTGAGCCCAATCACCACCAACTTCCATGTGGCAGCTCCTAAGCACTCCCCAATGGTGGTTAGAGGGTTATGGCGGTTAGAAACTGACCTCAAATCGCAATGGAGAGGCTATAAAAGGAGGGGAGCTCACTTCATTCAACACACACCGCAAGAAGTAGTTCCTACATTTCTATCTTAGTCTCTTGGCTAGTGGAGTTTACGAATAGTTTAGAGTCTTTACTCGGTTCCCAAGTCGCTTTCGAAAGTCGGGTATGTCTTTTTTACTTTTCTTTCTTTGTATGACTTTGAGCTTATTAATATATCAGTCTTCTAGTTTATCTGAGTGTGGATCATCTTCTACTTTTGTAGATAGGTGTTTCATTTATAGTCTATATAATAGTATTGTTGTGGTTTTTTTGACCGAAAAAAGGCTGGGGGGAGGTCCCCACAGCAGCGATTGATTTTAAATAATTAAAAGACATGAAGTTTAGGGATACAACCTGAAATACTCACATAGTCCCAGAAGGGAAAGAAGAAGTAAAAAAGGAAGGCCGGGGGGCCAAACAATCAGCTAAAGGCATCTAGCCAAGCACAGAAGGAGGTTTTGATTTCTTCCTTGAAATAGGACATCTGAAGATAGTACTAATTTTTGAAGTTTGTATTCCACATCGTCGAGTCGGTGTTGCACGGTGAAAAACTTTATCATTCCTTAGTTTCCACATTTCCCAGGTAGCTATTATAATTATCTTTGCCGAGAATGGTAGTGGGCTTGTGTAGATGGCCTTTTAAACTCTATCCTCATGTCCTATATTGTCATCCCATTGAACTTGTAGCGATGTCCAGTATGCACAAGCGAAGGGATAGCGAAAGAACAAGTAATCAATATCTTCTTCAATCCTGTTGTCACACATCACACATAGATTGTTGTCCTGAACATTTATATGCCTTCTTTGTAACGTCGTTTTTGTATTCAATCTGTCCACCAAAAGTAGCCAAGCAAAGAATTTAATACGTGGAGTGCAATTGGTCTTCCAAATCAACTGGTAACAAGGGTGAGAGGAAACCGCACTAAAGATGTAGTTGTAAAAACGTCTCAAAGTGTATTTGCTTCCCCATATCGGGGTCCAGGTGTCCTTAGAGAAGTCATCAAAGGGTATATTTTGTAACTGCGTTTGCAAGTTTCCCAGCTCTCGAAAGGCTTGTTGCGACAGAGGTAGGTAAAAAATACTCTGCAGATCTTCTGCTTGCATAATATCTGTCACCGAAAGCAACCTTCTCTTAACAAAAGAAGTTAGGTAGGGATAATTTTCTGCTATAACCATGTTATTCCAATTGTCTTCCCGTTGATGCGAAAAACACACACTGGCCTGAGAGATCTGCTTAACTCTAGTGCAGGACCTAAATCTTACTTTTGGGTTTCAAAAGTGTGCCAGTTAGTTTGATCCTGTAACCAATAAGAAACAAAGAAAAAAACAACGTTAAATCAATAAACGATAGCCGATCGGTTAATGGCTGATGACATATCGTTCAATAAGCAATAAAGGATAAAGCAAAGGGAAAATTAGATTTACTCGATCAACTATAGATATCAATAATATGTAATCTATGTCTCAAAAAGTGTTTAAACCAAGTGATTGGGATAGATCGGACAGTATGCCGAGACAGTATAAATCACTTATGTCTAAAAGTACTTTAAGACAAAGATTATATGTATTTATAGCATAGCCGATGTAATAAATCTAACATGTATCGGCTAATACTCCGATACCACTTTATACTAAGATATCAATATAGATTAAATATATTAAACAAGAATCAATCAAGTGTTAAGATGACCTAACAGATTAATAACAAGCTTAATATATTTTACCACAATGAGATCTTAATATAAAGGGCAGATTTAGCATATCAAGTAAATATGTAGGAAACAAGATAACTAAACCAGGTAAAATCGGCTGAAACCACAAAACTATCTCTAAAAGAAATCATAGAACAAGATAGATATTATGATTCTAGATAATACTTAATAGGTCAGACTTAATCGATACAGCACTAAGTATAAAGAGAAGCATAAGGTCTAAACAAATCGATGAAAACCTTTCGAGATGGTGGATACACTATATAATCTAGGTCAACGTTGATATCTAACCCTATCGTCTGTTGTGTAGTAACAGATGCTAGCCGATTGGGGTTAGATAGCAATATTGACTTAGATTATATAGCATATATGATAACTCGGCGATTTACATAAACAAGATTAGAGTGTCATAAAGATGTAAGCACTAATCCCGAGAATGCAAGCCGCCATAACAAGTTTTATCTCTTGTCGGAGATCGAACCCGATGCAGCCCAACTCGAAAGTAAGAACTCGTCGAAACAAACAAAATTAGAAAAGGTAGCGATGCGCCGAAAGTGTTATTGAACTAATTGTTGTTTGATTACACAGTCTTGGGCTATATTTATACCCAAATACATAATATGTCCTTGTCGGACACGACTCTTATCTCTATTACAACTCAAAATACGAACAAGTCCCTTAGGCGGACTCTTACCGGCACAATCTATAAGGAAATTACTTAAAATAACCTAATTAATAGATACAATTGCCTTTTTCGGACTCTATCCATATATGGCAATCCTCATGAAGCACATCAACTTGATCCAATAATGATTCCAATGTCATCTTACCAGAATTGGCTACATCGGCTTACCTTGTCCAATTCGGTATCAGCCGATGAACACCTTAGCCGACTCGGTTAGCAACTGGTGCGTATTCTATTTTCGAGAATCATGATTTCCTCCAAATCTGCTTCGGCTTTAACTCCAAATCTGATGCATGATTTACCAAATTTGGTCGTTAACACATGCCCCCAACTCCGCTATATTTATTGTATTGCGGATTTGCCTAATCTTATCTCTAAGAAAAATCTAGGGCTTTCCATTCCGATCGTTACCGCACCTCTTTAAATAATAACCACCGCTTTGAAGTTTTTCACGCCGTTATTTCTGTTTTCACTGCTTTAAGCACAGCCGTCCCCAACCTCACCAGCGATCTCCTCAAAGCCCTTGGCAAACCTACAGGCGATACCCTTACGGCGGCGACTCCATCTCCGGCGATGTTGACTTCTGCCAATCCCTCTGGTGCCCCATCGGCTGAGTTCTCCGAGGTAAGCCCTATCGGCTATAACTTTTTTTCTTGCTACAGATTGGTTTTCCTCTTCGTGATTCGCTTTTTTCTACTATAGCATCTTGCCAAACAAGTTGCAATTCCTAGTCTGGTCCATTCAAACCAATTTTTCTTGGGACCAATCGGCAACACAGACCCTACTGAGTTTATCAATGTCGAGACCAATAGGGTTCCCTTAAGGTTGACAAACCCTAGCTTAGCTCACTGGGCTGGAACTTTCAAATCTTGGCCATCTACTGACAAAACCTAGCCGGATTGGTACAATAGAATATCGGCTCGTAAGCAGACCCATTGGGAAGAGATTGGAATAGCACAATGCTTAGCTTTGACTATAGCCGATATGACCAAGGATGAACCCATGCTATCGGCCGCAACTTACTTTTGGTCCAACACCCTGAACGCCTTCTTGTTTAATAAAGGACCAATGACACCAACCCTTTTGGACATAGTCATGATCACGGGCTTGGATATCACCTCATCGGCTAACCCAATTAGCTTAAATACCAAGAACCAATTTTCTTTCAAAACCCGGGCCATCGGTGGTTGGAACGGATTCTATAACTATCTATAAAGCAAGTAGTATTTCCACCCAAAATTTTGTTCTGCCTGGCTATTTTGTAGAAAACCCCTTGAGTTTTTTCGAAATGAAGGGTCGCGGCCCAAGCAGCGATCCACCTCCGATTTGATCCAATTCCGAGGCCATCTCGTGCCCAACACGAACCAGGCCCAAAATCCCTAATGGATGACCAGGCGCACGGCCCACTATGCATGCGACCACTTCCGTTTTGGCTCATTGGTTGTTTTGGGAATTTTCTTTTTTGGCCTAGCCTGTGTGATCAATTCAGCCCATTACCAAATTTGGCTGCACGTTTTCAGACTTTCACTTTTGTAATTTTTATGGGCTTCATTATTTAGCAGGCCGGCCCAATTCGTTCACACACACCAAATCGGGCTTTTTTAGCAGGCCTACTATTCAACCTATGTGTATACACTTTGTATAGGTACGGACGCATACAAAGTATATATATTTATATCTATATCTATAACTATCTATAAAGCACGTAGTGTTTGTACCCAAAATTTTCGTCCGCCTGACTATTTTACAGAAAACCCCTTGAGTGTTTATAAAATTAACACTCCTGCGCCCCTCCCGCCTGTCCCCATCCGCGCCGCGCCGCGCCCGCGCCGCGCCGCGCTGCGCCCCCACTCTCGTCGGCGCTCGAAGCTCTCGCGCTACGCTGCGCCCCTCCCTCCGTCCCCATCCGCGGCACGCCACGGCTTCGCCGTTGCAACGCACGGGCACGATTACTAGTATCACTCGGAATATGGGAGCTGGTCAGTAACCCCCAAAGAACATGCAGCTTTTCTGTTGATGTGGTTGGAGAAATTCTTGTTCTGCGGTCCGAGTTGTGGCCCTACTACCAATTGGCAACTTGTGGCCGAAGCCCTAGCAGATAAGAAGCAATTTCCTTTAGGCAAGTATCTGTTAGGATATCTCTACAAAACCTTGAACTCTGCATCAGCTCGGATTGCCACAAACTCTACCATCGGCACTGGTGGCCCTTGGTGGCTCTTGCAGACCTGGCTCAACCTGCACACCCTCAAAGCTGCCAAGAGATCAGAATTAACAGAAGCCGATTTCCCATCAACACAGCCGACCACAGACGATGATGGCAATGAGGTTAAAACTCACCGATGCATGTCCTTCGGAGAGGCAACATCTACATATATTAGATCAAAGCTATCAGCTGATCTCTTCAGAAATTGGTGTGGCTACTTCAATGGTGGATTTCCAAAGGATTCAAGAATTTGGTTTGCTTATGAACATTATGAAGACTTTGAGCTCCCAACCGATTTCAGATTTGACGAAATCAACTCTGAAAAATTTGAAAAATCCAGAGAAGTTTTTGTAACTGCCATATCCCCTTGCATACTCCCTGTCAGCATCTATCAGGGCAGAAACGTTCAAGTCTCCTATGAGTTTTATCATCCGATAAGTGCTGCTAGACAACTAGGAATGGTCAGCTACCAATCGGCTTGTACATCGTGGACAAGATCCAAACCAGAGGAGAAATCACCTCGGCCCTCATGATGGACAGGCTGCAGAATATTCCAGGACCTTCACTAGGAAGCATTGATAACATCGAGTTAGCCCTAATGAGGAGTGTAACTTTTGACCGATGGTGGACAGAATGGAAGAAACATCTTTTTCATCAATCAGTTTCAATGTATTTGACTACTATTTACCCAGAGTTGGTTCCACAAGTAAGCATTCTTTCTTTTGTCATTTCTTCATTGCCAGCTATAAATCTTTCAATATTTGACCACTTGTTTTTCCTTGTTTTGCAGACCACAGACTCCTCACCTCCTCATGCCAGTCAAAGTGGAGAAGTTATCTATTATGCAGCAGCAATTCTTCCAAATGGTGGTGGATTAGCTCCTTCGATAATCGGCTATGATGCCCCCAAGACAGCTTCCTTACTTCATGGCCAAACTCGCAAACCATGAAGAAAAAGAGTCACATAATGGCTACTGAACCATCGGCTGCAAAGAAAAAGACCTCAAAGAGACAAAAAACTACTGCAGTCGATGATCTGCCAACTCTAGATCCAGATGTAGAAGAATTTTTAGATCAAGAAAAAATGGAACAAGCCATCGATGATGTTGCTGCCGATGTGAGCGAAACAAGAAAAACCATGCAAACACCATCAGCCAACGTACCAACCCCTCAAAAGACTCCAATTACCCCAACATGCCGAACTCGTCTTCCTCCGATCTGTATTTTTATAGAGTTTAATTCCTTTAAATATTCATATTTCAATTCTGACTAAACTCTTTTACTTGCAAAAAAAGAAACTGGCTACCAAGAAGAAACCAACACCACCTCCATCGGTAACTCTGAACTCAAAGTTCTTCTTAACTTTCAATCAACCGATGCTGAACCAAACTTGTCTTTCTTTTTTTTATTAAGCCTCCTCGCTCTCCAACACCTGCCCGTCATGAATCCAGCAAACACACTCCATCGGCTCTGGGCAGCCACCATGTCGAAGAAGAAGAATCAGCTCATGTGATCCCTGTAAGTACTTCTTCTAAAATTCCATATTAGTTGTTTTGAGTTTTCCAACACTTAACAATCTCGACATTCTCTTTTTTAGGTTCTAGC
Source organism: Oryza australiensis (assembly GCA_019925245.2). Classification (NCBI taxonomy): domain Eukaryota; kingdom Viridiplantae; phylum Streptophyta; class Magnoliopsida; order Poales; family Poaceae; genus Oryza; species Oryza australiensis. The sequence goes on from JAIFGZ020000126.1 coordinate 2,526,378, forward strand.
CGATATGTTCTCTTTTGACATAAGGCAGTTCATGGATGAAGAAGAAGAAACTACAAGCAAAGCCCTAGCTCCCCTTGCAGATGATCTGAAAGCTACACTGTTAGATATTGCACATAGGCCAGAGAGCTCTTTGGATACCTTGGTCGTTGATTGTGGGCCAATCAGAGCAAGGTTTGGTGAAATCCAAGACCAAATCCCGGAAGACCTGGCCGATATCATCTCTCAAGCAGTATTTCTTGAACGATACCGATTCAAACTGGAGAAGGCAAGGCAAAGAATTGCCGATCGACGAGAAAGAAGAGAACTTGAAGCCACTATTCAAGCTAATCGGCTGTCAATCAACGCAGACAAGGCCAAACTTGATGAGATGATCGCTGGGCCAAGCTCCACTCAGGCCAACATTGATCGGCTGAAAAATCGCAAGGCAGAGCTACTAACCGAACTAGAGAAGTGCAATGTCGAATTAGCATTGGAAGAGCAAAAGCTTGCCGATTTCCCCAAGGCCATCGAAGAGCAAATATCCAAGTTAAAGACATCTATTAAACATCTGTCGGATCTAACCAAGTCTCTGAAGGTGATCCCAGGAACCAATGCAATTGATGCCCAAACCATTGATGAAGAAGAACAAGTTAAGCAAAGGGCCATATCGGCTATAAACATGCTTGTATCTGGAAGAACCGATTTTTTTAATAGCAGCTTGAAACTTTTGTGAACTCTTCTGAGCTTCTGTGATACCACTTCTATGAATATCGGTTTAAAGTCCACATATTTTTGTATGCATGTATACCCCCTAAATTTACAATCCCAAACAAACATTGATAAAATTATAGCTTGACTAAGGGTGATATCACAAATACCGGCCATCACACACCGGCATAACACAACCGATTATGATAAGTTAAAAAGACTAAGGGCGATATAAGTTAGATCAGCCATCTAAAGGCGATGTTAACACATCGGGTACCATGTATCGGCATAACATAGCCGAATTATGAATTGATCCAAACACTTGGATAATATTTCTTCAAATATTTCCCATTGAGAGGTCTTCCAAAAACTTCTCCATCAAGCCCTTGCAACATATAAGCTCCCTTAGAAACAGACTTGTATATCCGAAAATACCCTTCCCAATTCGGTGACCACTTGCCGAATTTATTATCACGAGTTCCAATCGACAAAATCAATTTCCAAACCAACTCGCCCTTTGAGAAAGATTTCGGCACACCTTCCTTATCTTAATGACAAGCAATTCTCTCCTTATCTCTTGTTATTTTGTCCAAAGCACACATCCTAGATTAAACCAACTCTTCCGATTCATCTACCATGAGATTATGATAATCATCGGCTGTCAACTCATCTTGTAAATTATTCCTCCTTGAACCGATGACAGCTTCATGCCCACTAACTACCTTGTAAGGAGGAACTTGGATCGATCCATGACAAGCCATCCGATAAGACCACAATGCTTCAGCTAGTCGACTATTCCATTGCTTTGGAAATTCAGAAATCTTTCTCTTAATCAACTTAATCAAACTCTTGTTAGATGCTTCGCCTGCCCATTGGCTTGTGCATAATATGGTGAAGAATTCAACAACTTAATCCCCAGGCTTTCTGTAAATTAGACAAACTCATCTGATACAAAGATAGAGCCCTGATCAGTTGTGACAGTCTGAGGAACACCAAATCGGTATATAATATGTGCTTTAACAAACTGAATTCCCCAGAATCAACCTTCTTCAATGGTATCGCCTCCACCCACTTTGTGAAATAATCGGTTGCCACCAATATAAACTTATGTCCTTTGCTTGAAGGTGGATTGATCTGACCGATCATATCAATTCCCCAACCTCTGAACGACCATGGCTTGATTATAGGATTCATAGCAAATGTTGGTGCTCTTTGAATTGCTCCAAACTTATGGCAATCTTGATAACCTTTATAATACCTGAAATAATCTTCTAACATTATCGGCCAAAAATACCCAGCTCGACGAAGCAACCACTTCATCTTGTCGGCTGATTAACGAGTACCACATATACCTTCATGTACCTCTCTCATCACAACCTTTGCTTGATCAACACTCAAACGCTTTAGCAATACCCATCAATCGTCCGATAATATAGCTCATCATCCAACAAGACATATCTCAAAGCTTTATATCACAATTTTCTGTAAGCCGACAGAGAGAGATTCTTCAAATAAATAAATACATCATACCTCCAATTATCGGCTGCGATTGTAGCTATTTCTACCTCAACATCTTTCACCATCAGCTTGTATCCCGACGCTCCCTATGCCAAATCATTAGCTTCAATGTTCTGCTCTAGAGAAATATGCCTCAAAGTCACCAACCAAAAACTATCCATCAATTCTCGACACTTCTCATTGTAAATCATCAATATATCATTCTTGCACTCATATTTCCTGTTAGTGATATGCCCTAGAGGCAACATGGAGATGTTGGATATCACGTCAATGTTTATGTATTTATGAATAAAGTGTTATTCAGTTCCATGAAATAGACATCTTGTATTGATCAATAAGTACGTGACTTATTTATGAGACTCTATATTATGAATCTATTTTTAAATGATCCCTAATCATATGTCATATTGTTGGAACAAATATGATTCTAAGATCGGCATGTTTATTGATTGATGATCATGTCTCATAGATCATGGGTATGGAGATACCAAATCAAAAACATGGACATATGTGTTAGAGAACACATTGTTGGATAGACCCACCATGAGACACTACAGGAATCAATGTGCCATTAGTTGGTCTCAGGTAGTGTTGGTACAAAGTCCTTAGACCTGAGATCACCATGGATTCCAACATGTGTAGTAGCCTACTTTAGGACTACCAAACGCTATTCCGTAACTGGGTAGTTATAAAGGTAGTTTTCGGGTTTGCTATGAAACATGGAGTGGGATGTGAGTGATCAAGATGGAATTTGCCCATTCTTTGGAGAGATATCCCTGGGCCCCTCGAGGTAATGGATTATGGAAATGCATGGCCATGCTAAGTTGATTGAGGAGTCAATCAACAGACAGATAATCCAATACGGTTCGAGTGAATGGTTAAGCTACTGAAGGGATGGCACACATCTTGCCTATAACTTAACTGGTATCGTGAGGCAAAGTGATTTGTGTACACATTACAGGTTCAGAGCCAATATTATATTCTTGTATACTATGGTGTCAATATGTGCTGCTAGGCGCCGCTGTTGACAGGTCGGCTGAGTTGGACTCGAGCCGACGATCGGCTAAGTTGGACTATAGCCGAAACCGAGTATACCTGAACCTACAGGGTCGCACGCTTAAGGGGATAGAATAGATATTCGAGTTGGACTCGGATACGGCTCGATCGGATAGGGATCCGATCGGATAGAGTCCTATGGGCTTACGACGTGTGGGCGGCCAACTCTATGAGATACGGATGAGATCCGATTCAAAATAGAGTCCTGATCGGCCACTAGTCCCAGTCGGCCAACTCTATATAAAGGAGGGAGAGGTGGAGAGCTGCGGCATGTCAATTGGATTGCATTGAACCGAATCCGCAACAGAAGTCGCCGAGATCAATCTCCACGGAAACCCTCCCCACTTTCGAGCCAAACCCTAGCCTTGCATCGCGTGCTAGCACACGGGTGTTCGGCGTTCTGTCCCCGGACGTGTGGATACCGGTAGAGGCGCTGCTATGTTGCGCGCTGTTGATCGGCTTCGGATCGGCTGCGGTCGGGCGCATCGGAGCAAGGCGCAAGAACGTGACCGGACGACTCCGGGAATCGGCTGTCGGCTTGCGGGAATCGGCTACACAGTTCCAGATCGGATAGCCCTGATTGGCTATTTCCGCTGCATTCTTCAATCGGTAACGATCTATCGGCCCTTACTTGCAAGTGTTCCTGGTTTGCGCGGTAGAAAAATTTTTGTTTTCGGCTAGCGTAGCTTCCGCGTAACCCTTCATTTCCCAGCTAACTAGTGATGACCAACAAAAAATCACCCATGATTTCAACAACATCGGCTTCAACTTCCTTTAAGAGTTGTAATCCCTTGAGAACTACCTCATACTCAGCTTGCTTATTGGTGACATAAGGCTTAATAGTATAAGCAAATTCAAAACTTGCCCCTCTAGGTGATATTATGACCAAGCCGATACCACAACCATGATCACAAACCGATCCATCAAACATCAATGTCCAAGGCATTATATCAATCAAGCCGATCAAGTCATCATGATCTTCGACATTAAAATTGGCTACGGCTTGCCCCTTAACTGCTTTGGGCGATTTATATCTGAGATCAAATTCTGTTAAGGCATAAATACACTTTTCCAACTCTCCCTTTCAACACCGGAGCCGATAGCATGTACTTAACGACATCGGCCTTGCAAATTATGATGCATTCATTGGATAGCAAATAATGCCTCAATTTTGTGCAAGAGAAATATAAACACAAGCATAATTTCTCCACCAGAGAATACCTTATCTCTGTATCCAGAAGCCTTCTTCTTAAATAAAAGATTACCCTCTCCTTGCCCTCAAATTCTTGGATCAAGGCCAAGCCGATTGACTTCTCATCGGCTGACAAGTACAACTTGAAAGGTACTCCTTTTTGTGAAGGAATCAGAACTGGAGGGGAACTCAAATATTCCTTAATATTATCCAAGGCCTTCTGTTGCTCTGCCCCCCATGTAAACTCCTGATTGGCTCTCAATCTGAGTAAAGGTGTGAAGGGCTCCATCTTCCCAGATAAGTTAGAAATAAATCTCCTGATAAAATTCACCTTGCCGACCAAAGATTTCAACTACTTCTTGTCTTCTAGCGGTTGAAAATTCTTGATTGCATTAATACTCCTCTGTGTTACCTCAATCCCCTCTCATGTACAAGAAAACCCAAAAATTGTCCAGCCAATACACCAAAAGCACATTTTGTGGGATTCATCTTCAAGCCATATTTCCTTGTTCTTTCAAAAACATTCCTGAAATCGACTATATGACCATCAATCTCGTTTGACTTCACTACCACAATATCAATATAGATCTCAACCAACAAGCCGATCAGATCATGAAATATGTAATTCATGGCCTTTTGATATGTAGCTCTAGTGTTCTTCAAGCCAAAATTCATCACAACCCACTCATATAAGCCGATTGCACAAGGACATCTAAAAGCAGTCTTATGAATGTCTTCTTCTGCCATAAAAATCTGATTGAATCCAGCATTGTCATCCATAAAACTTATAATCTTATGCCCTGAAGCAGCATCAACCAATTGATCGACAATCGGCATTGGGTACTCATCCTTAAAGGTAGCCTTGTTTAGATCTCGAAAATCAATGCAAACCCTAAGTTTACCGTTCTTCTAGATAACTGGAACTATATTAGAAACACACTCAGCATACCGGCATGGCCGAATAAAACCAGCATCATATAATCGAGTAATTTCAGCTTTAGTAGCATCATACATATCGGATGTACATCTTCTATGTGGTTGTTTATATGGCCGATATCCTAGTTTGATAGGAAACCAATGTTCTACAATCGATCGGCTAAGTCTTGGCATCCCAAAATATTCCCAATCAAAACAATCTCTATATTCTTTCAAAAGTTCTATCAACTTGGTTTTAAAATCAGAAGATAAATTTTTACTGATAAAAGTCAGCCTAGGCCTATCCCCCGGACCTATATCAACTTCTTCCAAATCATCGGTCAACATAAAACCTTGTCCCAATTTGCCATCGAGATCATCTACAGTATCCTTGGTGTAGAAATTTGAGCCCTCCATGACGCCCTCAAAGTAATAATTGGGGCTCTTCATCTCCAACTGGTTGTATATCATAATCGGACACCTTTAGATAACCTCCTTCCCAAACTTTTCCAGACAAGCAATCAATTCCATCCATCTCCCAAATAGTTAAATCGCCATTAGCAACATTGACTGACCTGTCAGCTGGCACGATTTCTATCTTGCCACCTTGCCATTGGATCAAACTCTGATGCATGGTTGAAGGAATACAACAATTTGCATGAATCCAATCCCTCCAAGCAACAGACTATATGAACCCTTTCCATCCATGACAGAAAATATCGTAGGAACAGTTTTGCTGCCAATTGTCAACTTCACATTTAACACTCCTTTGGTCTTTGAAGGATTGCTACCAAAATCTTTAAGAACCATGTTGATCTTGATGAGATCATCTGAATTCTTGCCCAACTTCCTGAAAGCAGCATACAACATCAAATTCACAGCAGCTCCACCATCAACCAACATTTTAGACATCGGCTTCCCATTGACAAATCCCTTGACATACAATGGCTTGAGGTGCCGATAACCTGTTCCTTCTGGCTTCTCAAAAATAGTTTGTTCTGGTGATAAAACCAACTTGGCTAAAGATTCTTCCATCACATCTGCATCGGTTTGGTTAGCCTCATACTCTACTAGTAGTACAAAAACCATATTAACCGATGCAGAAGCAACAACCTTCTCCTTAGCTAGCCTTTTTGCCTTATCGGCTTCATCCTCATCGGCTGAAAGCACCTTACTCTTGATATGCCACTCTTGCTTTCCCCTCTTTAGCCGATGATTGATCTCCTCTTGAACCTCTTGGAAATGCTCCCTATTCCTCATCCTTTGAACCCTCCTCTTTTGGTTCTTAGTGAAAATACCAGAAGGACACCATTGTGGGTTCCTGTTTTTATCATCATTAAAATCCTCCTGTGAAAAATCCAAACAAATTGGACCCAGTCTCTGATGAACAGGCAATTTCCTTTGTCTTAGCTGATTTTCCCTAAGACAAGATCGGCTTGAATTTCCAGCATAGCCCTTATCATAGTTGCTGCATCCTGGACAATCTTCTATTGACGGCAGTCTCATCCCTTCATTCTAGCAAAACCTGAAGAATTCACAACTCTAATGGGGATCAAAACTGTCATCTTTCTCATAGTATCTCTTTTCCTGCCATCATACTTCCTCTGGTATTTACTGATGATTCTAATAGAGTTAGGCTACATAGACCGATAATCTTTTCTATCGGCTACCCTCCCACTCGTTTAAACCATGTTAACAGGAAAAGGGTTACCATCAACCTTCATCGGCCTTTCTGAATCATCAAATTTTATCTTCCCTTGCTCAATAGCCGATTGGATTTGTTGCCTGAAAACCTTACAGTCATTAGTGCTATGAGATCCAGTATTATGCCACTTACAATACTTCATCTTTCCCAACTCATCAGCCGATGGAATTACATGACCAACAGGTAATTGAATTTGTTTCTCCCGAAGTAGTAAATCAAAGATCTTGTCAGCCTTGGTAATATCAAAGTCATATTTTTCTTCCTTTGCAGAATTTCTGACCCACTGACACTTAACAATTTTTTTGTTCCTTGCCCACTCAGCCGCTGCTACTTCGAAGTCATCTTCTTCTTCAGGTTCAAAAGCATATGTGTTAACGTGGTTAACCTTTTTAAATGCTTTCTTAGCTTCTTGAAACCTTTGCTCATGTGTTGTCACCTTCTGAGCCAAATGAGCCAAGCTCTCAAAGTCTTGAGCCAAAAATCTCTTCTTAATTGGTGTCAACAAACCTTGGAAAGCAAGATCGGCTAACTGAGAATATGTCAAAGCCAAGCTATAACATCTATTTCTCACATCTCTAAACGTCGGAATATAATCTTGAACAGATTCATCATGTTTCTGTTTGATTGTTGTCAGATCAGACAATTTTTTCTCATGGATTCCACTGTAGAAGTACTTATGAAACTGTTTTTCTAGATTGGCCCAACGTTGAACAGAATTATATGACAATGATGAAAACCATCTAAAAGCCGATCCTGATAAAGATAAAGGAAATAATCTAACCCTCAGAGCATCAGTAGCCGATGCCTCACCACTCTGAGCTTAAAATCAGCTGACATGCTCATAAGTTGACACATTATCTTGCCCTGAGAATTTTGAAAAATCTGGGACCTTGTATCGGTTTGGTAATGGCACCCTCTCAAAGTATTCTGGGTATGGATGCCGATACAAATTACTAGTATCCTTAGGCTTAAGACCAAACTATTCCCACATCACATCGGCTATCATATCAACCCAAGGCTTTTGTTGAGGTGCTCCTTGAAACTGCTATTGTATCAGATCAAACTGATTAAATTGAGGCAAATACATGGGTTGGGATGATGCCCCTAGTCGATACTGCACTTGAGGTGAATGAGGCTGATACTGGAAATTAATATTGCCTCTCATGTGATGTTGACGAGACTAATGCACCATATGGGCTTGCTGATCAAGAACAAACTGAGTTCCAATAGGCTAATGCAGCCGTGGAATCGGTGTCTGCTGCCTTATCGGTATCTGTGGAATCGGCTCAACAACTGGCTGGTTTGTTCTAAACATAGTTGCAACTTGTTCTTGAGTAACCTGAGGGATGTTTTGTCCTATGTGTTGAGGTCGCTGTTTGACCAAAAGGAGAGGATTGAACCCTGGTTGCTTCAGTGCCGATGATGATGCAATCTGCTTTCTAGGAGCCGATGCTGATGCCATCGGCTGTTCTAGGGCCACATCTGAAACAGGTTGCTGTTGCTCGGTAACCAGAGTCCTATACGTGGAAAATTGCCCTCAGGAAGAAACACTGACCACTTGGCTTGATACTCAGCAATTCTACCATCAACCACAGAATTGATCATATTGTTTAAGGTGTTAACAAGAACTCCTGACTAGTTGATTAAAGCATGATGCACAACATAATCAATCCGATCTTGTAGATTGTTGAATTCGTAGGGCCTTCCTCTTGCTTGACATCCTGAGGTTTACCATCCATACCAGAACTTGTTTCGGGCTCATCATTGCTTAGCAAAGCTATTTTGTACCTCTGAATCACCGTGCATGAGCGAGTCTGAACAAATGAATGCAAAAATTGGCTCTACAGGATATTCATCATCTCTTCAAACTCCGCCTTCTGTTCTGGTGTCAATTTGTCCATTGTTATAGGAATGATGTTCTCTGGGTCAACATCAGTCGATTTAAGGTCCACCATGATGTATGACTTCTAATCAGGTCCCACAGGGCATGCCAAAAGTGTGTTGATGTGAAAAACACACACTGGCCTGAGAGATTTTCTTAACTCTAGTGTAGGACCTAAATCTTGCTTTTGGGTTTCAAAGGCATGCCAGTTGGTTTAATCCTGCAACCAATAAGAAACAAAGAAAGAAAACAAAGTTAAATCCATAAACAATAGCCGATCGGCTAATGGCCGATGACATATCGTTCAATATTAAGCCGATGCAATATGCATAGGATCAACAATAAAGGATAAAGCAAAGGGAAAATTAGATTTACTCGATCGGCTCTACATATTAATAATATGTAATCTATGTCTCAAAATATGTTTAAACCAAGTAATTGGGATAGATCAGACAGTATTCGAGACAGTATAAATCACTTATGTCTAAAAGTACTTTAAGACAGAGATTATATGTATTTATAGCATAGCCGATGTAATAAATCTAACATGTTTCAGCTAATACTCCGATATCACTTTATACTAAGATATCAATATAGATTAAATATATTAAACAAGAATCAATCAAGTGTTAAGATGACCTAACAAATTAATAACAAGCTTAATATATTTTACCACAATGAGTTCTTAATATAAAGGACAGATTTAGCATATCAAGTAAACATGTAGGAAACAAGATAACTAAACCAGGCAAGATCGGCTGAAACCCCGAAACTATCTCTAAAAGCAATCATAGAACAAGATAGATATTATGATTCTAGATAATACTTAATAGGTCAGACTTAACCGATGAGCACTAAGTATAAAGAGAAGCATAAGGTCTAAACAAATAGATGAAAGCCTTTCGAGATGGTGGATATACTATATAATCTAGGTCAACGTTGATATTTAACTCTATTGGTTGTTGTCTAGTAATAGATGCTAGCCGATTGGGGTTAGATAGCAATATTGACTTAGATTATATAGCATATATGATAATTCAGTGATTTACGTAAACAAGATTAGAGTGTCATAAAGATGTAAGCACTAATCTCGAGAACGCAAGCCGCCATAACAAGTTTTACCTCTTGTCGGAGAAACCCTATGCAGCCCAACTCGAAAGCAAGAATTCGTCGAAACAAACAAAAGTAGAAAAGGTGGTGATGCGCCGAAAGTGTTATGAACTGATTGTAGTTTGATTACACAGTCTTGGGCTATATTTATACCCAAATACATAATATGTCCTTGTCGGACATGACTCTTATCTCTATTACAACTCAAAATACAAACAAGTCTCTTAGGCGGACTCTTACCGGCACAATCTATAAGGAAATTACTTAACATAACCTAATTGATAGATACAATTGCTTTTTCAAACTCTATCCATATATGGCAATCCTCATGAAGCACATCAACTTGATCTGACAATGATTCCAATGTCATCTTATCGGAATCGGCCACATCGGCTTACCTTGTCCGATTCGGTATCAGCCGATAAACACCTTAGCCGACTCGGTTTGCAACTGGTGCATACTCTGTTTTCGAGAATCACGATTTCCTCCAAATCTGCTTCGGCCTTAACTCAAAATCCGATGCATGATTTACCAAATTTGGTCGTTAACATTTCCCGAAAACAAATAGTATTCCTCCCCAATCTGGCATCTTGCAATCCGTCTGAAGATTTCATTTAACCGAAGAACATCTTTCCACCAAAACGACCCTGTTTCTCTGGAGGCGTGTGGGACTTTGGAGGAATAGTACCTGAACTATATTAGTTTGACCCAGGGTACCTCTTCTTGATTGTAGAATTTGGAGAGTTGTTTGAGGAGAATAGCATCGTTTTGCAGTCGCAGGTTTAGAACCTCCTAAGCCACCTTTCATCTTAGGTTGCATCACCATTGACCAAGCCACCCTTTTGGTAAATATATGGTGCACATTGCATAGGTTGTTATCGGCGTGATAACTGAGTTGACCATTTCTAGGCATCCTGAGTAGGAGAGCCAAGTGGCACATTCAAAGAGTCTTTTTTCTACTCTGTGCATCATTGGAGTTAGATCTTCCTTTCTTGGTTTTGTCGTGCCCATTGATAGTCCCAAGTAAGTGAAAGGCATTGCACCCACATCACAGCCAAAAGTGTTAGCTAGGAGACTTAGCTTGTCTTGATTAACGTTGATTGGGTACATATGTGACTTTTTATAGTTGACCTGCAGGCCGGTTGAAATTTGGAAACTATGGAGCAGGGATTTTAAGAAGAAGAGTTGTTTTGGATCTGCTTGAAGAAGAAGGATTGTATCATCCTCATATTGGACAATGGGAAAATCTTTCGTTGGCTGAGGAATGGACAGCTGAAGCAGACCATCATGTCTTGCTCTATTGACTAGGATATGAAGTAAATCGGTTGCCAGAACACAAAAAAAGAGGGGACAGAGGATCACCCTGACGTACTCCACATTTACACTTGAATGTTTTCCCTGGAACTCCATTGAGGAGGATCGTTGAGGATCCTGAGGAAAGGATAGTCTCGATCCAATTTATCCATTTCTATGGGAAACCAAGACAAGTCATGATTTTGAATGATTGTTGAGTGCTCGACAGTATCAAAGGCTTTTTCAAAGTCAAGTTTCAGAATGACTATTTCTCTTCAGGATTGTTGGCATTGATGAATATACTCAAAATTCCAGGCGACACAGTCTTGAATTATTCTAGACCGGATGGAACCATACTGATTTTGGTGGATTACCTTGGGAATAATACTTTGCAGCCGCTTAGCCAGAACTTTGGCGATCACTTTGAGTGAGATGTTTATAAGAGAAATCAGGTGAAAATCACCAACTGTCTCGGGGTTTTGCTTTTTGGGGACAAGAGTGAAAAGGAGGTATTGATCGGTTGTGGTTAGACGAGGTATTGTTGTGGTTAGAAGAGTAACTCTATTGCCACGGACACCGTCCAATGCGCAATTAGGATATCGGTTTGCCTTCGCCTTAGTCATTGACGTCCTCGGAGGTAAAGGTATCTATGGTAATGTGAGCGCGGTGCTCATATTATTTCATAGACATTGGTTATGGCCATACCACACGGGTTGTAGAGGTAGGAGGCAGGTGTTGACAGCTCTGTCCGTCCTTTGTAATCCTCCATGCTTGGGTATGGTGTAGGGCGAATGGTTAGAGATCGCTTCATGGTGGCAAGGCGAGCCACTGGGAGATGGTACACTCATAGTCCTGGGAGCATAGAACTGGCTAACTAACCACGACTAGACTAGTTATATAAACTATGTACTCATACTAGAAAAATTATAGGAACCTGACTCTAATTACTATTCTTCACTTAGCTCTAGTATACTATTAAATAGGACCCCTCTGTGTGTCACACTTCCTCTATCCATATTTATCTTACCCCTGCCTAAGCTTAGGCATCTCATTTATAACTTGTAAATATCCATAACACCTTATTATTCTCTTCCAGACCATAGTCTTTCTTGGGATAAAATAAATAACGATACCCTTGGAATAATCCCTGGGTGAAATGCTACAACGATATATCCGTGCGTTTGTGGATTTATCTGTAAACGTAAGAAATACCAATAGGCGGCATGTGGTGACAACCCTATCCGTCCAATGTAATCCTCCACGTTCGGGTATGGTGTAGGGCGAACGGTAAGAGATCGCTTCATGGTGGCAGGCCGGGCCACTGGGAGACAGTAACCCCATAGTCGTGGGAGCATAGAACTGGCTAACTAACCATGACTAGACTAGTTATATAAACTATGTACTCATACTAGAAGAACTATAGGAACCTGACTCTAAATACTATTCTCCACTTAGCTCTAGTGTACTATTAATAGGACTCTTCTATGTATGTCACACTACCTCTATCCATATTTATCATACCCCTGCCTAGGCCTAGGCATCTCATTTATAACTTGTGATATCCATAGCACCTTACTATTCCCTTCCAGACCAAGTCTTTCTTTGGGATAAAATAAATAACGATATCCTTGGAATACTCCCTGGGTGAAATGCTACAATGGTATATCCGTGCGCTTGCAGATTTATCTATAAACGTAATAAATACAAACAGTAACATAATTTATTCAAATACTAGTTTATTTATGATGAATTAATATAAATTTTCTAGAATTTATTTTATTGCTTTTAAACTCCTAAAAATTCAAACCATTTTCAGACTAGCCTCTTTTCTTTATTTTCCTAAGATTAAAATATATTGAATATTTTAGTGCAACTTGTAAAAATCGAAAGTAGACACTTTAATCTACCACCACAAATATTCATCATAATTTATCAGCCCTACAACTTAAACACATGAACCACAAAGATGAGAGAAAGAAATAAATAGAGAAAATCCTAGGAAAATACCCAAAATCAGTGTTCACCTACTTTCCTACCCACCCCTCTCAACCCAGCCTAGTGCACAATGAAATGGACCCACATGGCATTCTCCTCGGCTCACCTTCACCTTGGTTCACCACTAGCCCGCAAGGGAGATCGCCTAGGCCATCACCGAGCATGGCGACGAGTGTCCGAGGAGGTGGACAATGTTGAGCCCGTCCTCTACTTCTCCCAACAGCATCGCACGACCATCCTCTCCATTACAGTGCTAAGCACACTGAGAGAGAGCGCCAACTGCTCTACCTTCCTCCTCATATTAGCTGTCGATCATCGAGAGGAAGGACCCCGTCAATCATCATCGAGCCATCGTCATTTCTACTTCATCCTCGATCCATCCTCTCCTCTCAATGTTGTTTCCATTCCACCTAACCTCAACTCATTTCATGCAGTGGATGATTAGGAACGCAACCTCACCAACATGGCTCAGGAGCACGCATCGTGCACTACCGCCACGATCTCATCGCTGTTTCAGCCACTGTGGACCGAGCCAATCCAAGCTGTCGCACCACCAACATCTCCTCGACACCACGGCCAAAACCCCTCAAGAATCCCCAAGAATGATGCACTAAGAATGGAGATCGTCGTTGTCTTTCCCAACTTCGGCCGATGAGCTCCATCGTCGATTCCTAATTCTCCATAGAGCCACAGTTCAATTCTTCTTACATGCAACTCTCTAGGGACCTCACTAAGCTCCTAGGCATTTTCTCTTAGCAGCCCACCGACTAGAGCGAGCCATCACCGTGAAGCCGACGCCATCCATCGCCGTCAGGCCATCTTCACCGTTGCTATCGCTGTCCGAGCCATGCCGAGTCTTGCACACATTTCAGTGAACACCTAGGGACCTTTTAGACTCACATGCATGAACCTATTTGCACTAAATCAAGCCGGGACTCAACATGCATAGGTATACCGAAGACCGTCGCCGCTCGCATCGCCACCGACACCAATTCCATATCATCACCATTTCACGCAAGGTCACCACCGATGGGTGCGCAAGGAGCTTGCACATCTTTCTCCTTTTGGCCACATCATTAGGCACTAAGGACTGATTAGGAACAATTTAAATCTTGTAAGGTTTGATCTGTAAAAATTATTAGTATGACATGTGGACCCAAGGACTAACTTGTGATAATCTAAAACTACGAGCACTCTTTATGATATTGTTTGAGACCACGTGGTTGTACTGCAAGTTGATTCCTATAAACTCCAGGAGCCTTTTTGCATATTGCCCTGAGACTGACCAGTGGCCCTCATAATTTTAAAATCTGGAAAATACAAAAAATAGTTAAAGCATTTTTTGTTGAACTGAAAAACATGCAATCTTTTAAAATGCATAGAAAATTCATCTTAGCTCCATTTCAAATGAACCAAATTCCAGTAGACTAAAAAATTATGATCTTTAATGTTGTAAAAATAAAAATATGAACTCACAGTACAGGAAATATCACTAAGATTTTATATATGGAATAATTAACATAAAACATACTCCAACTTATAAAATTTATTGAAAATTCATTTTACCTCCAAATGAGTTGAACTAAGATTTATTAGAATCAAAAAATTATGAAATTTATTTAGATGAACTAAGATCTGGAATAACTGGTATGCAAAATACATCTACTTTTAGGTAATTGTAAATAATCATAATTGATATGAGAAATTCTAAAATTCATAAGAAATTGGTGCTAACACCAGATAACGTGATCCGAGTTTTTTTAGATTCATAACCTCATGTTATTAATTACTGTAAATTGAAATATGATACATACTGTAAAATAAATTCTACTAAAATTTTGTATAGCAAAAATATACTACAAATGTCTTATAACTTGTAAAATTCATATTAAATCCATACTAGCTCTAGAAATTATGAAATAAATCTTGTTGAACTCAAAAAACATACTATTTACTGCAGTAACCTAAAACTTAACAAAAAAATTGATCTAAAGTACAACTAAAATTTAATAAAGCATAATTAGCCTATGTCTAGTATAGAAATTATAAATTCATAACTCCCAAAATAGAAGTGATAAAATAGAAATTTCTTCATCTAAATTCATTTTAAAACAGTAACAACCTATTGGAAATAAATCATGCATTTAAGATCATTTTTATTTTTTTGCATTAATTTGTTATTTACCGTTCGCACGTTATCTTTGCATTTGTAGCGAGTGTGTCAATGGTGAGGATTTGAATTAGATGCTGTCCAGGTTAATCAAGAGCAAGGCAAGTCCTCCCCTCTTCCTTCGAACACATTGAAACCCATGTTTTGGGAAATGAAAATATATTGTTTGCAAATTTGCATGTGTATTTAAAACTTCCGGTATTTTAAAATGTGGTAGACAATAGCTATGACCTATTTTTTGTATTTACCACCTTTAATATTGTATTGCCTATAGCTTGTAACCATACAATAGTTTGGGTACTTCCTAAGTGATCATTTAGGTACATACATGCTTATATAAATGCCATATGCTTAACCATCATAGTAATTTTGAAATTAGTCATTGTGATCACTTTATAAATGAGATTTTGGGTATTATTTTACTTCTGAAAAAAATAAAACCATGATTATTTGTGAACTAAAAGTGGTGAAAGCTTGTTTTAGACTTGGGCGACAAGTGGTGTACATATGGTGGTAGTTGCACACCGATAGAGGGAGTATTTGATAGAGTCGACTTAAGGACCGAACTTTATGTCATCATCTATTATTTACTATAGATCCACATGTGTTATTTATGGGGTGACCTTGACTTATTAAGATGGATATTGTCTAACCTTTCATATGGGAGGCCGAAGTAGTTTGGGTTAGTCTTAGCGATAACTCAGAGGAGGTACCAATTTACCCGTTGAGGCTAGTTTAGGCGTCTAAGTTTGTCCAATACAACGGTACAGTGCCTCATAGGAAGACAGATGTGTTTGCCATCACGTTGTTAGGTTTAAGACGTGGGTCCATCACCTAACGGCTCTAGGTCATTCCTAGGGTGGAATCACGTTTATCGTCGCTGATGTAAGGTTAGATAGTAGGCAATGTAACAACCTCGTTATAACTTCTAGACCATAGTCGTCATGTAAATTGTGGTAGTGTTTTGGCCAGCATAAGATAAACTAGAGAATTCATACCATGTGGGTAAAGCTATACAAACTCTATAGAGTCTAAAACTAATCGATTAGTTCTGCTCATAGTCAAGAGCGACATACAGAAGTGTCATGAGTATAGACTTCTATTTAAATGTGTTTACGAAAATGAGATACGAAAATGGTGGCTTGTGATGTTTATGTTGATTATAAATATGAGACTTATTGCCGAAGAGGGCAGCAAGGATGTATTTATGCTATTACTATGAAAATTAATGTGATCTACTTATATTCATGTTTAAAATTGCTAAAAAATCTCTTTTCCAAATGTTTGTAAAATAAAACTTGCTTTTATGCTAAAAGAGACCACAAATAGCCCTCCTTTAATATAAGTTTTACAAGTTTTATATGTAGTACGTTAGTCTTGATAGTGCTTGCCAGTACATTAACTTGTTTAACACTTGTTTTTGTATTTGTGTTTAACTTTATTTTGCAGGTGCTATGTTTATTAGGTTGAGTGGTGTGGGTTTTGTTGTTTCTTTAAGATGGTTCATTTGGGGCTACCCCTAGTCGGCTTGCTTGGGGGTGGGGTAGTTAAGTTTCCGCGAATCACTATTCTATTTGGTCAGTCGGCCTATGTTACGTAATATTGATGTAGTATGTAATTTGTTTAAGTTTAAACCTTTATTTCCTGCTTATCATTGCTTAGATAAAAGTGTGAGGCTAGTACTCATCATGTGAACTAGTCTAACACAAGTATGGATTCAAAACAATTGAGATGATCGATAAGTTTAGCAATTTAGTTAAGTCTTCTTATATGTAACACATTTGATCGTCGTCTTCGTATGGTTTAACGGAGTTGTCTTAGGCTAAAGTTGACTGGCACGCTTCTCTCATCGAATATCTTTATTGTTCTCTGCTTGACGCTTTGGGTTTTATACTATGTGTGTTGTTTGGCATGTCAGGGCAGCGATGAGGTTGGATGGTGACTGTTTTATTTGATTTTTATTTCAGATCTCATACAAGTAAATATTTCGTACTATCTTTTCAAATAGCATATATAATGTATAGCCCGGGTGTCCCCACAATCCCATACTTTCTTCAACAAAAAGTATATCATAATGATAATTTTTTCATGGTAAAGTGATACTAATAATTGTCATACTCCATCTATTCTAATTGAAACTGGCACTAGGCACTATTTAAGTTCAAATTCCGACCTTAAAAAATATAAATACTTTATATATATTTTCACAGTAGGTGTAGAGTCATAAGTTCAACAATAGAACTTTAATTCATAATATCATAATAAAATAATTTAAACATAATTTGTGGTCACACTGTCACTAGCATTGAAAACGGATGGAAACGGGCAGAAAAACCCATTTCTATTTCCGTTTCTATAATTTTAGACGGAAACAGGGTTGGGTTTGGAAAAAACGGTTTCGGAAACGGAATTGAAATATGCGGGTGTACGGAACGAACCAATACGGTCAAAAATTTAATGAAAACAGTCGGAAATCGGTGACCTATTCCGAAATATCGCACATGTTTATACTCATAAATCATAATCACATAAACAAAACAAAAATTTTAAGTTACAAATGGAGTAAATATTATATATAGAAAGCATTCAAAATCACACCACAGCTCACGAATAGTTCAAACTTCAAATCATTAAATACACACAACTATACATTTGTCTAGACCACATGACACATCCAGAAGTTCATAGTTCAAAGCATTAAAAATGAACCCTGTATATTCGCATCTTGTCTAAACGGTGCATCCAACAAATCGACATCATTAGCTTCTAGTACAAAGTGTATTTGTAGTGCTTTCTAGCGAAGGAACTGGACACACATACATCCAACTAAAAAGTTAGAGAACAAGACAAATTCCTGAAGGAGGGATGATCAATGATCATAAACAAAGTGATGGGGATTTCACTCTTTTGGAAATTTCTGGTTAGTTTACCCATTCCTAGTATGCTGAACCAGTATATATGTTGTTTGAAGCAAGAAAAATAAATTTTTGGGTTCATAAAATTTGGATGCATCATCTTCTTTGCCAATCTTCGGGCCATAATGCGACATGGTGAATCCATCGACGGGGACTCGGGGGGCGGCCTCCACTCCTGGCTTGGGCTCCTGGCCGGTGACGGCACGATGGCCACTGGCACCGGCGCCGCGCGAGCTCGACGCGCACGCAGCCGGCGTTGGCTGCCGGTGTGCTTGACGGTCTGCGGTGGCTGTGTTAGTGATATGCCCTAGAGGCAACACGGAGATGTTGGATATCATGGTCAATGTTTATGTATTTATTGTTAGTGATATGCCCTAGAGGCAACATGGAGATGTTGGATATCACGTCAATGTTTATGTATAAATGAATAAAGTGTTATTCAGTTCCATGAAATAGACATCTTGTATTGATCAATAAGTACGTGACTTATTTATGAGACTCTTTATGTATGAATCTATTTCTAAACGATCCCTGATCATATGTCATATTGTTGGAACAAATATGATTCTAAGATCGGCATGTTCATTGATTGATGATCATGTCTCATAGATCATGGGTATGGAGATACCAAATCAATAAACATGGACACATGTGTTGGAGAACACATTGTTGGATAGACCCACCATGAGACACTACAGGAATTAATGTGCCATTAGTTGGTCTCAGGTAGTGTTGGTACAAAGTCCTTAGACCTGAGATCACCATGGATTCCAACATGTGTAGTAGCCTACTTTGAGACTACCAAACGCTATTCCGTAACTGGGTAGTTATAAAGGTAGTTTTCGGGTTTGCTATGAAACATGGAGTGAGATGTGAGTGATCAAGATGGAATTTGCCCCTCCTTTGGAGAGATATCTCTGGGCCCCTCGAGGTACTGGATTATGGAAATGCATGGCCATGCTGAGTTGATTGAGGAGTCAATCAACAGACAGATAATCAAATACGGTTCGAGTGAAAGGTTAAGCTATTGAAGGGATGGCACACATCTTGCCTATAGCTTAACTGGTATCGTGAGGCAAAGGGATTTGTGTACACATTACAGGTTCAGAGCCGATATTATTCTTGTATACTATGGTGTCAATATGTGCTGCTAGGCGCCGTTGTTGACGGGTCGGCTGAGTTGGACTCGAGCCGACGATCGGCTAAGCTAGACTATAGCCGAAACCGAGTATACCGAACCTACTGTGGTCGCACGCTTAAGGGGATAAGAACAGGCATTCGAGTTGGACTCGAATACGGCTCGATCGAATAGGGATCCGATCGGATAGAGTCCTATGGGCTTACGACGTATGGGCGGCCAACTCTATGAGATTCGGATGGGATCCGATTCAAAATAGAGTCCTGATTGGCCACGAGTCCCAGTCGGCCAACTCTATATAAAGGGGTGAGGGGTGGAGAGCTGCGAAGGACATCAAGTCAATTGATTGCGCCGAAATCAATCTGATCACTCGCGGCTTTAGAAGTCATCGAGATCAATCTCCACGGAAACCCTCCCCACCTTCGAGCCTAGCCTTGCATCGCGTGCTAGCACACGGGCGTTCGGCGTTCGTCTCCGGACGTGTGGATACCGGTAGAGGCGCTGCTACGTTGCGCGCTGTTGATCTGCTTCGGATCGGCTGCAATCAGAGCGATCGACTGTGGTGGAATCGACTGCAGTCGGGCGCATCGGAGCGAGGCGTAAGAACGCGGCCGGACGACTCGAATCGGCTGATTGGTGAATCGGCTGTCCCCGAGAATCGGCTACACTGTTCTGGATCGGATAGCCCTGATTGGCTGTTTTCGTTGCACACTCCAATCGGTAACGATCTATCGGCCCTTACTTGCAAGTGTTCCTGGTTTGCGCGGTAAAAAGTTTTTATTTTCGGCTAGCGTAGCCTCCGCGTAACCCTTCATTTATGAATAAAGTGTTATTCAATTTCATGAAATAAACATCTTGTATTGATCAATAAGTACGTGACTTATTTATGAGACTCTATATGTATGAATCTATTTCTAAATGATCCCTGATCATATATCATATTATTGGAACTAATATGATTCTAAGATCGACATATTTATTGATTGATGATCATGTCTCGTAGATCATGGGTATGGAGATACCAAAACAATAAACATGGACATATGTGTTAGAGAAACACATTGTTGGATAGACCCACCATGAGACACTACAGGAATTAATGTGCCATTAGTTGGTCTCAGGTAGTGTTGGTAGAAAGTCCTTAGACATGAGATCACCATGGATTCCAACATGTGTAGTAGCCTACTTTGGAACTACCAAACGCTATTTCGTAACTGGGTAGTTATAAAGGTAGTTTTTGGGTTTGCTATGAAACATGGAGTGGGATGTGAGTGATCAAGATGAAATTTACCCCTCCTTTGGAGAGATATCTCTGGGCCCCTCGAGGTAATGGATTATGAAAATGCATGGCCATGCTAAGTTGATTGAGGAGTCAATCAATAGACAGATAATCCAATACGGTTCGAGTGAATGGTTAAGCTATTGAAGGGATGACACACATCTTGCTTATAGCTTAACTGGATCGTGAGGCAAAGAAATTTGTGTACACATTACAGGTTCAGAGCCGATGTTATATTCTTGTATGATATGGTGTCATTATGTGCTGCTAGGCGCCGTTGTTGACAAATCGACTGAGTTAGACTCAAGCCGAAACCAAGTGTACCTGAACTTACAGGGTCGCACGCTTAAAGGGGATAGAATAGAAATTCAAGTTGGACTCGGATACGGCTCGATCGGATAGGGATCCGATCGGATAGGGTCCTATGGGCTTACGATGTATGGATGGCCAACTCTATGAGATTCGGATGAGATCCGATTCAAAATAGAGTCCAGATCGGCCACTAGTCCCAGTCGGCCAACTCTATATAAAGGGGTGAGGGGTGGAGAGTTGCCGCATCTAATTGAACCGAATCAATCTAATTTGGCGCAACAGAAGTCGGCGAGATCAATCTCCATGGAAACCCTCCCCACCTTCGAGCCAAACCCTAGCCTTGCATCGCGTGCTAGCACACGGGTGTTCAGCGTTCTGTTTCCGGACGTGTGGATACCGGTAGAGGCGCTGCTATGTTGCGGCGCTATTGATCGGCTACGAATCGGCTGTGGTGGAATCGGCTGCGGTCGAGCGCATCGGAGCGAGGCGCGAGAACACGGTCGGATGACTCGGATCGGCTGCATCATTGGCGAATCGGCTGATTGGTGAATCGGCTATCCCCGGGAATCGGTTGTCATCGGCAAGCACTGTTCCAGATCGGATAGTCCTGATTAGCTAATTCGCTGCACTCTACTCCAATCAGTAACGATCTACCGGCTCTTACTTGCAAGTGTTCCTGGTTTGCGCGGTAGAAAAGTTTTTGTTTTCGGCTAGCGTAGCCTCCGCGTAACCCTTCGGGCTGGAGGCGAAGGGAGGAGGAGGGAGTCGACGCGGCCGCTAGGGAGGCGGCGGGGCGCCGAGCGGCTGGCGGCGGCTGGAGGAGGAGGGAGGTGGCGCGGTGGCTAGGGAGGCGGAGTCACGACGGTGGGAGTGCTGCTACCCGTGGGCGTGCGAGATGCCTGTGCTGACTACTGAGTATAAGTCTAGGGTTTTGTTTTTTGATGGGCTGGGCTGTTGGGCTGTTTTGGACAAAAACGAAAAATTTTCGGAGATATCCCGACTAAATACGTGATTCCAAAAATACGGATGGAAAATTGCTCTCCCGTTTCCGAATTGCCTCATCCCGCATCTCGTCTCGTTTCTGAATTTTTCCGTAAATAAAAAACGGTCGGGTCAAATGTAAAAAAACGAACTGTACTGGACCGGATTTTTTTCGCCGGTTTTCAACCGTTAAGTGTCACTTATTCGATGGGTGTGAGTATTTATTTAGCATTCGATAAACAAATAAATTAAATACTCCAATGGCTTAAGCTTACAGTTGGATATGCAATTTCAATACTCGTGGAGGACACATGCGGTAGATATTACGGATTCGCGCCCCTCATTAATAACAGAGACAAATAATAAAAACCGGGGTAACGAACCATGGTTACTCAAAAGTCCAGCCCCACCTCATCCACGAGCGGATGGACCCACCGTTGAGCGACAGCCGAGGGTGGAACCCCGCGTGGCGAGAGCGTTGCAGTTGGCAGATTCCGGTCCACACCAACGCCCCCGCGCGCCCTTAAAACCCCCACCACCACCCATCCGTTTCCCACTAGCCAAGGCAGCCAGCCGCCCGGCCTCCCGCCGCCTCTGCTGTCTCCGTCTGTCCCTCGCGACGCCACCACGAGGAGGAGTGAGGAGGAGGGAGAGGTCTCCGGGCGTGAGGAAGCGAGGAGGCCATGGGGATCGTGGAGGAGGCGCACAACCTGCGGGTGGTTGGGGAGGGGAAGCGCGGGGTGATCGTGCTGGCGCACGGGTTCGGGACGGACCAGTCGGTGTGGAAGCACCTGGTGCCGCACCTGGTGACCGACTACCGCGTGGTGCTCTTCGACACCATGGGGGCCGGGCCGACCAACCCGGACTACTTCGACTTCTCCCGCTACGCCACCCTCGAGGGCTACGCGCTCGACCTCCTCGCCATCCTCCAGGAGCTCGGCGTCGCCTCCTGCATCTACGTCGGCCACTCCGTCTCCGCCGTCATCGGCGCCATCGCCTCCATCTCCCGCCCCGACCTCTTCTCCAAGCTCGTCCTCCTCTCCGCCTCGCCCCGGTACTACTACTTTATTACTCCGCCCCGCCCCGCCCCGCCCCACCCCCTTCTATTCTACTCAACTACTGCGCGTTCAGCAAGCAGCAAATTCGTAACCAAATATCTCATACTCTTTTAGTCTCATATGGATTGGGGAATAAATTCAATTGGCGCGCGTGTTCTCTTTAGTTTAATTTTGTTGATGAATTGGGCTAAAAAAGCTCCCCGAATGGGTACTAGTACCGAGGTACGTCACGAGGAAATTTTTTGTCGATTTGGGGGCAGATTGCGGCTTTTGTCTTCATACAGGAATAAGCTGTCGATTTGCGGGGCTTGTGGCGGAAATTGAAGACTCGAATGGGAATTGGTTGGACACTTGGACTAGGATTCTTTATTTATATGCCTCTCAGCATGGGGCTTATGGCTCGTTTAATTCACTGCAGCCAGGGTGAGAATAGGGGATCTTGCTTCAAAGGATTGCCTGATTTCTACTGACAAATTAAGAACTTTCGTGGTAATGGTAATCTAGGCATCTCTAATTGGTACTTTGATTTAACTATGGACGAGTGGGGCGTTGGCTGTATAGAACCTCCAAATCTCAAATTAGATAGCTGTATTGACAAGACAGACAACCTGCAAGGTGTACTGCTTGTAAACGAGATTAGGAATATTGATTGTATTCCATCTCAGGTGAACGTCATACATATATAGGCCGGGGTGACATCCATGCCAACCACACGGACGTACATCAAGGAGACTACTATAATTACACATACTATAATTACAATAGTCTAACACTCCCCCGCAGTCTAATCGGGAGCATCGCTAACGGTCAGGCTGGACCGAAACTCCTGGAACAATGAGGTGGGAAGGCCCTTGGTGAAGACGTCGGCATACTGCGATATCGTAGGAACATGAAGTACTCGAACATGACCGAGGACGACCTTCTCTCGAAGGAGTACGGGTAACTGGGGCTGTAGACGCTGCTGCCGGGGTAGCTGCCACCGGGAACGCCGCCGAAGGGAATGCCGTACTGTGGTACGGCAGTGAACGCCGGTGGAGGTGGAGGTGGCCGGCCGTACGGCCACATCTGCAGCGTGCCCGCCCACGGGTGCGCAAAGGAGGGCTGCTCGGAGGGAGCGGCAGCGTGCTGCCCCGCGGATGTGCCGCCGGGCTGCCCTGCGGGTGCTCCAGAGGCGGGTTGCTGGTTGCCCGACTGGTGATCGCGACCACCTTTGCCGCGGCGTCGGCCACTAGTGCGCTGACCGCTGGGCTGGCCGGCCTGTGCAGGACGAGGCGCGGGCGGCCCTTGGCGAGGGGCAGCAGCAGGCTGTGGAGCAGGCGTGGCGACAAGAGCTGATGGTGGTGACGGCGGACGGGCGTCGATGTCGACCTCCTCGAGCAGCAGGTGTGTGCGGGCTTCGGCGAACGTCGGGAAGGGGCGTTGCATCTTGAGTATGTCCACCATGTGCTGAAACTTCCCGCTGAGCCCGCGGAGAAGAGTGAGCACTAGCTGGCGGTCGCCGATAGGATCGCCGAACGCGGCGAGGGACACAGCCATTGTCTCTAGCTTGCGGCAGTAGTCGGTAATCGTCATGGAGTCTTGGCGAAGGTTGCGGAACTGTGTCTCCAGGAGAAGGGCATGAGACTCCTTTTGGCCGAGGAACTCGTCCTCGAGGTAGCACCACGCCTCGCGTGCGGGGCGTTGCCGGATCATGAGAGACTGCTGGAGATCGCTGGAGACCGTGCTGAAGATCCAAGTCAAGACGACGCAATCCGTCTGGACCCAAGCCGGGCGGTTGGGGAACGCCTCATCCACGAGTACATGTCGGGTTAGGGCATACTTGCCGAGCACGGTGACGAAAGTGCAGCGCCACTTGGTGTAGGTGTTCGTGACTTTGTCGAGGACGATGGGGACCATGGCCTTGACGTTGACGACGGCGGTGGCCTGCGCCCAGAGGGCCTCATGGGCGGCTTCGAACTTGTCGAGGGCGGCGGCTGCCGCTGCAGCTTGGCGCTCGGCCTCGGCGCGGGCTTCGGCGAGTCGGCGCTCTTCGGCCTCCTTGGCCGCTGCGACTGCTGCGGCCGCATCATCATCCTCCGCCATGGGAGCCGGTGCGAGGGGACGAGGAGACGGCAGTGGGGATCAGCGACCGGACGACGTAGGAGCGACGGCCAGGCGATCGGGACGGGGATCGGCGACCAGCAGCAACGCAGCGCGGCGCCTGGGCGATAGGGAATCAGCGACCAGGGGCGGCGCGGGCGGCGGCTGGGCGATCAGGTGGCGCGGCGATGGATCGGCGGCGTCCGGGCGCGGGGAGCAGTGGCCAGGGACGGCGATCGGATCGGCGGTGGCGCGGAAACGAGTTAGGGTTGCGGAAGCATGTAGTGGATCGTAACCGCGTCTGATACCATGTAAACGAGATTAGGAATATTGATTGTATTCCATCTCAGGTGAACGTCATACATATATAGGCCGGGGTGACATCCATGCCAACCACACGGACGTACATCAAGGAGACTACTATAATTACACATACTATAATTACAATAGTCTTAACACTGCTATATGTGGTAGCTACTCTACATAACTGAATTCTTTTGGTTCTAGTTTGAGATTGATCTTATCCGTTATCACTAAAATATACTGAGCTGAAATAATATCAAGATTGAGCTTCACTCAAGAGAAAATAAACAAGATTGGCAATAAATTCTTGGTTGGGTTTTAGAATCAGCTGATTGCAGGAATCAGTTGTAGGCAGTAGGTAATGTACATGCCAACATGTTTTGCAGCCATTTGTTGCGAAAACAAGACAAGGACTAACAGTCTTCAATGTGTAAAAGAACTGAGAGCTTAGAAAGTTAAATCGAAAAGAAAAGCACCAGAAACCTGCCAGAAGCTGGATTCATGGATGATTCCATGATTTGAGGGGAAAATAAGTTTCTGTTCCCATCAAATCTAACCTTTTTGATATTTTGAGCAGCAATTATTGTAACATATTAGTCGGGCCTCACCCTTGGGTGATGCGTTTTGGGATGTGCTTAGGTAGGAGGGATTTGCTGACCCTCCTTTGTAAATATTTCTATCTTCTTAATGAAATGAAGCACAGTTCTCTTGCGTTTTTGAAAAAAAAGTAGTAACATATCTACAAAAATACAATATGTTTGACATAGACTCCTAGTGGATTCTGGTATAACGTAATTAGTACTACTAAATTCCATTCTCTTGGGTGTTTATGCAGATTGAAAACATTAAATTCAAGTACCAACCACATTGTGTCATGCTAATGCCAACAGTCCCCTCACCCCCCAACTCCCCCCCCCCCAAAAGAAAAAAAAAGCAACAGCTATGCGAGATAAAGGCACTGAAACAGGACAGGGTAGTGCCCTTCGATGTATATCTTTGGCGAGATTTTGCTATGCTACAGCTTGCACGTTTCTTGGCTTATTGTGGTGCAAGTGTCATGTCCCAATTGGTCCCATCTTTTAAACCAAAAGGGGAAAATGACCCTATCTTTCCATTTCTGGATTTTTCCTTGCTGGAAACCAGCATTATTCCAAAAGTCATGCCTTGCTGGAAGCCATAACTGAGTTGCGCAAAGTGCAACGTTGTTATTTGTCACTACCAATATAGCTATAGTCGGAGCTTCAAAATTTGCCACATAGGCTGGGACAATTCTTGTTGTAGTTGTTGGATATATGGTCTTTCCTAGTGTACATGTTACAGGCAGCAGTAAAATGGGGTGGTGTAGTTGAGAAGAGTACTAAGGGAACTAGGGACTTTGTTTTTATCTCGCTAACAGCAACTGAATCATATTGAACAGTTGGTTTGAAGGGTCATATATGACGCCATCATCATTTGCCCGTATCAGTACGGCTTGTGTGACTAATGCAGGGAAATGTTGTCAAGAGGAATTTTGTGTGCTGAACAGTTTTAGCATATGGGATCATTGTATTGTATTGAAACAAATGAAGAGTGCTTAGGTATGCCCAAGCTTGTCTACGATTATGACTGAAGTAAATTAGTTTATGCCTAGCACTCTAGCAACAATTTTGGCCACTAATTAACAGAAATGTAAACATAAAAGAACTCTCTCAAATATAAGCAGTTATGGAAGAAAATAGCTAATTGTGAAAATTTTTTCCAATATTCTGGCCCGTGCATGTGATTCCAGTTGCAAAAGAATGCTCTTAGTTGCTTTGATATTGGAGAATTCTCACATTAAGAACTTATATATGAGATTGTATAACATAATTCTCAATTTTTTCCTCATTTCGTATCAGTCTAATAGAAAATGTCAAAAACATAGTTGAGGAAAAGTCACTGGGTAGCATAGCTTTTAGTTGGTTGCTTCTGTGTGCTCAATGATTCATGTCCGTATTTGAACTTGTATGTGGTGCTGCAACGAATATAAAATCTTTGATAATTTTAATGACAATGACATAGAAGCAGGTAATTTGAGTAAATAAACAAAACTTAATGGCCTACATGGATCATGACACTCTAATATGGTCCAAAATTGAAGCCATCACCCGTTGCCATTACATTCCATTAGATCTAAGACGAGTATAGGAATGGAAGTCTTATTCTCAATTTAGGTTTTGGAGCCTACATAGCACTTTACTGTACATTCATTATACAATCTTGAATCTGCTCGCCCAATATCACCAATTCCCTATGCAAGATTTTCATTAAATGGGTAAGACATGTGCCTATGTCTTCTTAGGTTCAAATGTTATAGCAGACATTTTAACATTAACAGAGCTCTGTGTTAGAAGTTCTCGGGTATAAATTAGATCACTAAGTACTGGCATCACATGTTATAAGTCTAGTGATTATTTTGTATGAAGTCATTTTTCTTTATAAATATCAATTAATCTCACTCTTATTTGTATACATATTATCTGCGGAACTACATTTGATATTGGTGGTATTATGTCATTTGCATCGGTGACGGTGATACTGTTCTGCAGTTCGACTATCATGTTTCATTTTTCACTACCAAAGAAATTATAACTTGCACCGGTTGGTCCCTAAGCGTTTAGTGAAGTTTGTTTTTGAATCTTGAAAATATGAATTAGGTGGGCAGGCTCTTCATTACTCAAATAGGTCTACTCTTGGTAATGCTTGTTTTAATTTCCGCTTGGGCAAATGTGATTGTATCTTGTCTGGGTAACTCTCGGTGGATATTGATGCAATAAAATGTGTTTACACTTCACAGTTCCTCCATTAAGTGATGGTATTCACCTTTATGTTCCTTCTCTTCTTTTTTTTTTCCTTTTCTCGTCCCGTTCATTCTCTAGTTGAATTTTGCTATTCTCTTTCATTGATCCATTTTTCTCTTGATCAAACAGGTACCTCAATGATGTCGACTATTATGGGGGATTTGAGCAGGAGGAGCTTGATGAGCTCTTTGAAGCCATGGGGTCAAACTACAAGGCCTGGTGTTCAGGCTTTGCACCACTGTGCGTAGGAGGGGACATGGAATCAGTGGCAGTTCAGGAGTTCAGCCGCACACTCTTCAACATACGTCCAGACATAGCCCTGAGTGTCGCCCAGACAATCTTCCAGAGTGATGTGCGAAGCCTCCTACCACTTGTCACCGTACCATGCCACATTGTTCAGAGCACCAAAGATCTTGCTGTGCCGGTTGTGGTGTCTGAGTACCTGCACAAGCACCTTGGTGGCGACTCAATCGTCGAGGTAATGCCCTCTGAGGGCCATCTCCCCCAGCTTAGCTCACCGGACATTGTCATCCCTGTCTTGCTCCGACACATCCAGCATGACATTGCGGTCTAGGTGGTGCTACCATTCCGCCTAGAGCTCTTCGTCAGAAGTTGTATAATTTCAATATCTGTACTCCACTGAATCACCCGAGTTAGGATCCATCTACTGTTGTTATAATAAGATTCTCCATATGTTGTAAATTGATGGCGGTGGAGAAGTAGTCTATGGTGTTTGTAAACCACTGCACGTGTGATGTTCATTATAATGTTGGTGGATGTTTTAACGGAACCGAGTCCTTCAGAATTAAACTCATCATGTCAGTGTGGCCGCTACCACGAGCTGCAACTCTGTTTTTGTGATTGTTCATGTCTGTTGCAACTCTGTTCTATGCTACTTTCGGGAAAGGAAAATGTGAGAAAATTACAAAATGTAATGAAGAATTTCATTCCCCACAATATTCATGCAAGTGCAAAACTGTGTTTAATTTTTTAACAAGATGATCTTTTTTATCTATTGAGATTAGCTTTGTTTTGAGGGCAAATATGTAGTCCAACTCTATATGTAATGCAGTACGGTAGTTTCCAGATTTGCCGTACATATATAATTACCCTTGTTTTGCGATATAACAATGTTATCGTCATCTGCAACTCAATGTTAGTGGTATACTACCATCTACTGGACTACCACTATTGTCACGGATTATTGAGAAAGAATGTGGTCGTGAATCATGATCAGTATGATACTTTATTCCTTCTCTTCATGAATATTCTGAAATTACTCTTGTACACCAATGCATCCAATGTTTATTTAAACACATCTTATCCCTATAAACATACACACGTATGCCCTACATCCATAAACACCTTTAGAAAACTTAACTGACACGTATCATTGTCGACGGGTGCTTGTCTATCTAAAAGAATAATTAACACTATTTTCATCTTAAATCAGTTTATCATTAGGAAGACACTTGTTAGAGAACGGGTAAAATTGATGTTTCACATTTGCACTTTAGATAGGCACGCATCACATCCATAAGCATTGGTTGATTTCCAAACTTCAGTGTTACTGCGTTAGGTTTGTAGGGCATGGATTATAAACCAAAGACAAGTGACCTAAGCTGAAAAAATAGTTTGATGGATAGACTTTCTATCAGCGCCCCAAATATCAAGGTAAAAAATTGAAAAAAAACTTAAATTAATTCAAAAACTAAATTTTAAAATTCAAATTTGGCTTTGGCTTACCAGACAACGAGTTAAGTAGGCCGGTGTGAGATATTTAGAGGCAGAGAGAGGTGGACAAGCAGGGGCTAGCTACCTCCAACGAAATTATGTAGGAGCTATTGTATTTTTACCTTTACTTCGAAGTTTAATTGTACTTTATCCTTGTTTTTTATGGCTTATTTATTCCCTATTTTTTGAAATGAAGCGGATCGAGCTTCACCCCTGATTTGGATGGACATTTTAACGGTGTTAAGTCGGATGTGAAAATACATATATACCCTTGCTTACTATTACATATTTACCCATACTTTTAATTGTGTTTTACCCCTATTTTGTAGAGAAAACTTAAAATTATTTTGAACTGAGATTTTGTGAAATAATTTAAATCTGAGCTGAACTTGAACAAAATTTATTTTGGCAGAATTTTGACACATGCAATTTCAGCACTAACGGGTCAAAACAACATTTATTTTACAAGCGAAAATTGAGAGCAGCACACCTCAACCATGCCCGCGTTGTTTAATTCACTGGCTAAAGGACCATACGTTGTAACGGATATTATAAGAGATAAAAGAAAAATGATCACAAGTTATATAGCATAGTTAACTGATTAGGCATATAGCTATATCCAAAGCCAAAGCATTCACGTGTAGACACCTTATGAGCCATGTAGTATAGATAACATAACTGTGCAACTGCATATGTCACGATCGACACATCAAGCACCATCGAGGTGTGGGGCCCATTCGGAGTTGGCCATGTGGTGACCACGGCCTGTCGGCCGTTGTCGACCACCTCCTCTCGCCAAGTCCACCACTTCGCCGACAACGTCCTCACCATCAACCTTCTACATCGGCTCATTCCATTCCTGATGCCTCCAAGGTGTCCGAGGAGGCCGTCGATGTGCAGGACACGTTGACGCTGCCCACCTTCATGCTCGCGTCAAGGAACCGCCGCCGTCAGATGCTCGCTTACACGCGCGGAGAAGCTGCTGCCACCTGGTGCTCGTGTTGACACTACTATTTTTTCCATGTGAAGCAACAGCCTAAAAGTGTTGCAATAGGCATTAAATGGTTGCAATAGGTGGAATTGCAACACAAACTTTTGGTTGGCAGCCGTGGCAAGTAATGACGTTGCAAAAGGCTTGGGCAACCAAAATTTTGGAGGTGTTGCAATAGTTTGACTTATTTCAATAGTACGAAGCATTCCAAGTGTAAATATTGTATCACCTCTATCATTTCGAGAGTTACCAGTTGCAACATAGCCAAAGCGTGGCAATAGGCGTAGTAGTGTTGCAATATATTATATTGCCACCGATCAGAGACATGGCAATAGGCGTAGTAGTGTTGTAATATATTATATTTATATCGATAAAAGCATGGCAATAGGTCGAACCTCTATTGCCACACCCGCTGTTTGGTTGCTATACGTAGAGCCATGTATTGCCACACTAAATGTTTGCTTGTGTATTGACATACTAAATGTTTGGTTGCTAATAGGTGGAGCCCTTTATTGCCACGTTTAATGTTTGGTTGCTATAAGTGAGACCCTCTATTGTCACACTAAATGTTTGGTTGCTATATGTGGAACCGTCTGTTACCACACCAAATGCTTTGTTGCTATAGGTGAAACTCTCTGTATTGCCACGATAAAGTTTAGGTTGTTATACGTGGAACCATCTTTTGCCACAGTTAATATTTGGTGGCTATATGTGGAAAACTCTTTTGCCACAATAAGTTCCTGGTTGCTATACGTGGAATTGTCATGATAAATTCTTGGTTGCTATACATGGAGCCTCTATTGCCACGATAAATGTTTGGTTGCTATACGTGGAACCCTCTATTGCTACATTTAATGTTTGGTTGCTATACATGGAGCCCTGTATCACGACATTAAATATTTGATTTTTATAGGACTTTTTATTGCCACATCAGTAGTCCATACTGTAACACTTTGTTACATTGCATCAAACAATATTATCATGCTATTAATATTTAGAACAATATATGGTCAATAATAAAGCATGTATACAGCCATGAAACCAAAATATGGTTAATGAAACAATCCAGTGTCAAATTAGGCTTAGATATACGCAGTAGTTGAACACATAAGATACTGAACACACACTGGTTTAAACAGATCAAATTGTAATGAGGTACAGATAGCACTGCAGCAAATGTTTAAACAGATCAAACATAATGGCTTCATATTGACCATCACGTCACTCGTGTGCCCCACTCAAACTTTAGTTTTGTCCTGAAAATAACATTAACATATGCATAAATAAAACTAGTAATAAAGCATGCTGAATGGTAGTATTAAAAAGATTACACTACCTAAAACCATGTACACATTGAAATCTGAAACAGAAATATTCATAGGTAGTGGAGTTAAAAAAATCACATGTGTATTGCAGACTGGTTGTTTCCTTTTGGATGCTTGTTTCTTAGCCGCATTATCCTTCAGTTGTTTTGTAGTAATATATGTTGCTGTTGTAATCCCTTGCTTATTTTGGACCGTTGTTTTGTTATTCGCAGTGCCACTTCTAGTTGTGCGATTAGTAGTGTTACCTGCAATAGTGTTAGCTGCGAGTTGTGTTTGTGGCAGGTTGCTATCTAGGTTATCCTACGAATCAATAAGGTTGAAATAAACATTCAGCGATTCTCAAACTACAAAATGCACATTCTGCAAAATAGAATAGTTACTAACATATTTCACTGGAATCCAAAATGCACATTCAGAAACTACCTGATGCGATATTTCTTCACTCGGTGTGGTTTTATGTCCTTCACCCATGTTTGTTTTAGGAGAAACCTCAGCTGATTGTGTCTCGTCATTGTAGCTTGCTAATAAAGGTTGGTCAGAAAAATCATTATTATTGATTAATGTTCCTTGCAATCATTAAACATGCATGTATGGAACCTAGAGACAGATGAACACAATTAACTAACTCAATTGGGGAAATTAAGATTTGCACTACTATTACCTACTGCAAAGTTGCTAGTCCTTGTGATGGTTGTATCATTGCCATGAGATCCTACTTAAGTGCTTCTCTATCGGCATCCCTTGCCTTCATGATTTGTTCAATCTCACGCCTTTGTCCCTTTCAACTTCCCTTTCATCCGCTTCATATTGAAATCTTTCTTGTAGCTTTTGGAATGCATCCATGAGCTCTGAATTTGGCTCTGAATTGCCATGTCCGAATTTACATGGAACTGGTAGTCTTTGTCCAGCAGCTGCCTTCTAGTTGGGTTTGTTGCCAAGTAACTATTACAATGGATCTTTGTTGATTTGCATCTGGTGGTTTCCTTGTAGGCTTGCTGGAA
Organism: Oryza australiensis; assembly: GCA_019925245.2. Taxonomy (NCBI): domain Eukaryota; kingdom Viridiplantae; phylum Streptophyta; class Magnoliopsida; order Poales; family Poaceae; genus Oryza; species Oryza australiensis. The sequence goes on from JAIFGZ020000126.1 coordinate 2,559,836, forward strand.
AATCCTGTTTCGAACCTGATGTGGAACAATGTCTTCATTGTCATTTGATACTCTGTAAGAAATTCTGCTGCTTGCATTATCCTAACACAGAGAAGATGTTGAAGTAGTTAGTTGAAAATTAAATTACAGGCGTTCACTTTGCATCACTTAGTATGGTTTGTATAAACTGTTTATACTCACATAGACATCCTTAGATGCTTGGTTTGTCCATTGCCCATTCTTAGTGTGGGTCAACACCCAAAGATCCAAATCGGTTGGCTCCTCGCCAGTTTCCGGGTCTCTCTAATTCGAGAAGGATGTAACAAATGAATTTTTCTTTGCTAGCATGTTGTTGACAGTTATTAGTTACAAACTCTGACTGTCACATAACTCGGAAATAGAAGGGAATTAGCATGTCTTACATGCATATAGGTTTAGAATTAATAAAGTTTTACATGTCCCTGGAGATTATGTGAATGTAGGTACTTATACAAATAAATGAAGTGAAAGCATGCTTACGTGGCGAAGAAACACAACGTTGACCAATCGACGCCTGCCACGCCACCCACGGATTGGAGGGCCCACATTCAGTGCTAAATCGACCTAAAGTGGGACCAATCCATCCTCAACCGCCATAAGTGCCTACCTGTAAGCCACTAAAGAAAGTCGGTGGGGATTGTTGGACCTATGTCACAGCCCGATTTTCGTTCGAGATTAAAAATCATTTAATAAATTATTTTCTAGAAATTGAATAAAAAAAAGAAAAATAATCAAGTGAATTAAAATAAGGAAATTAAATTTTTCTTTAAAAATCATGGCTGGAAATATTTTTGAAGTATTCTCCATGCCCTAAAGTACTCTCTGAAATTTTTCGTGAAATTTTGGAGCTCCAAAAATAATTTTAATAAAACAAAGAACAATTCAATAATTATTTAAATAAATAAATTAATCTTTAAATGAAATGGAGCAATTTTTATTAAATACTTTCGGTGTTCTTATATTTTCAGAAATTTTCTTGGAATTATTTGAGCACTAAAAGTATTTATAGAAATACAAAAACCATTTAATGGATTAATTTAAATAGAGAACCAATTAAAAACCCTTCTTTTGATCTGGGCCGAAACGACCCAAAAGTCCGCCTTTGCCCCTTGCGGCCCGCCGGCCGACGCGCTCCTTTCCTCTCTCCTCCCGACCCGGCTCGGTCGCCCGTTTTCCCCTCGCGCGCGCCAAAGTCCGCTTAGCCTCCCTCCTCTCCGAGCCGCCGACGTGTGGGCCCCGCCCGTCGGCCTCTCCCCTCTCTCTCGAGCCGCCGACAGTGGGCCCCACTGTCGGGTCGCCCTTCCGTGCCCGGCAGCCCCGAGCCGCCGCCGCCATGTGCGCCGCCCGCGTCCCACCCCTTTCTGCGAGCACCGCGCCACGCCGAGCCCACGCCGGGCCCGAGCGGCTTTTCCCAGACCGCGCGCCACAACAGTCGCCGCCACACCTAAACGGCCGCCGTCTTCCTCTCTCCCTCTCCGAGTTCGAACTCCACGGCGTGAAATTCGGCTGTATCCCGTGCTCCCAAGCCCTTATAAATTCCCCGCAGCCGCTACCGTCGTTTCGTTTGTGCCGCTTGAATCCGAGCCCGTTTTAGCCTAGCACCTCCACTCGCCGCCGCTCGGCCGCCGTCGTCGTTCTCATCTCCGGTAAGCCGCACTACTCCCTCTCTTTTCCTTCCCGTGCGCAAGCCGTCCCGCGCGCGATCCCAAGCCGCTGCGCCGCCCCACGCTTTTCTCATGCGTCGCACCGCCGCCCACTGCCGTTTCCCGTGTCGCCGGTGAGCCAGCCGGCCGCCGTGCGGCCATGGCCGGCGAACCGAGCTCGGGCGCCGCCGCCGCCCGAAACCCTAACCCTAGCCTCGGCACCGCCGTCTGATCCACCTTGCGAGTGGATCGGGGCCGTCCGTTTCCGCCCGCACGCCGCAGCCGTCCGATCGTGCCGCTGCACCATGGATGGGCGCCACGTGTCGTCACCGCCGCCCTCGCCACAAACCCTAGCCCTAGCGCCGCTCGGCTGTCGGATCACGTGCCGTCCTGACCGCACAGATGCTGCCACGTGGTGCGCCTGTGGACCGGTCCCCGTGGACCGAGTCTGCCGTGAACCCTGTGCGCCGCCGCCGCGCCGACGTCGCCCGCTTGCATCGGCCCGGCGTCGGCCACCTGCGACTTCACATTCGCTTGCCGACGTCATCCCGCACTGTCGGGATGCCTTCGGGCCTCTTGATATAGTTAAGAGCTGAATGGAGTTCATCCATTCTTCTCCAAAATATAGCAAGACATCCGATGCTCCGAGAGAGAGATAACTGAGACATCGCTGGGCCTTTAGCCTGCCTGTCAACTTCAGCCTGGATTGTGCCTGTCAAACCACTCGATGGTGGCGACCAGATGTGTTACACAATCAGGAGACTTGACACCAAATGGCTAAAGATCTATGTTGTCTCAATTATCTTTAACTCATACTCGTGATTAATACGTTCCTAACAAAAGGAACGGACTAACCACTTTCATCCAAGCATATGGTATCGATAATTGGTTCAACGATCCATTATGGATCATAAGCTATTACAACATAATAAGTCATAAAGATACATATGGCCTTCAGGCCTAGTGGTTAAATAGTAATAGCGGTAGCATACGGTAGTCCCGAGGATATTTATCTAACCAACTAGGGAGTGCCCTAGTATGAACCATCTGGGTAGAATCAAGCCTAGTGCTACATGAACGGCATAATCAAGGGAAAACTCATGTGGGGTTCCATTTTTTTTGCACAAAGCCATCTTTGTTTTAGCAAAGCCCAATTATAATACCCACGTTTAAATAAATAAGTTTCAGCGGACAAGAAGTTCTCTAAATCGGGCATTAATACATAGTATTGCTCATAATCATCACTCACTTTGCGATACGGGGCAGCAAAGGAGTATATCATACATAAACCATTCGTTATTTTCCCTTTCGAGGCAGCAAGGAATATAATTTAGGGAGCAAGAAATTTTGAGTACTTTATGTAAAGGAAATTTGTGCAAATATTTTTGAACACATGAAAACTATACCCACGACACATTCACACGCCGCTCGTAACCGTGAGCACGGCTAATCGATTAGTTTTGAACTCTGAAGAGTGTGTACACGTTACCCACATGATGTGACATAATAATCATGCAAAGCATGGTACGCGATACATAAGTATCCGATTCATTATACACAACAAAGCCCTTCAACTATTTGTGATTTAGCCTTACACCAGCACGATATGTGTTTCCTCAATCCTATATCATTTTGGAGACATGATATAGGATCGTTAAGTGGCGGGCCCATGCCTTAAACTTAACGCTGTGGGGGCGGACACGACAGGGAACCCACCCACGGGGCACATTATCGTTGTATTAGAAGACTTAGTCGCCTAACTGCCACGCCGGGGCAGTAGGAAGCTCCTCTAGGATATACGAACCCATACACTTCGGCCGACCGAAATGTGAGGCTAAACCACAAATAGGGTACTAAGCTAGGGCTATCCCATACTAGCACATGTGGTTGTACTATATCCGAGTTGAATAATCGTGGAGTGCAGTCCTTAGGGTAGTCTGGGCACACACTCCCCCTATCGGTATACAACTAAACACCATATGTATACCACTTGCGGCCTAAACTTGAAGACCAAGTTATACCATGTTTTTGTTTTTGACATAGAGCGTAATTGTCATAACATAATTTTTGGAAATGGAAGTTTTACAAACAAAACATTGTTAATTTGCCCGATGATCATGGGAAAATGTATACTACTAGCGAGCTAAGCATGGGGATAAGTAAGTCATACGACTTTAGTTGGGTTCGCTACAATTTAGCTTATGATCTGTTTCTAGGGTTTGGAATTGGCTAATGTGGGAGATGGAGTGTTCGGGGTATGCAACATCGGTGTAGTATCAATCACGTTGGTATCAAGATTTTAGTTTTACACATCGAACATCATGCAAGTTCCCAACCATTTGAAATAACCTTCATAAAAATAGGATCAATGTGCTCAAAGGGGGAGGTGAGACTTGCCTGGTTCTTCTTCTTCCGGTTCGTGCGAGTATACGAGACCCTCGAATGACGCCGACGGTTCGTCTAGTGTACATATGTAAGGTTTTAGACTTTAGGTACTCATGAAAAATTTAACGTACTAGCATGAATGCATATGAGATGCAAGGGTTTTAGTTTCTGATTTTCCATGTTCGTGTGGTTTGTATTAGGTTGCTATTCTTTCTCAAAGTGAAAGGCTTATTTAGGGTTTTCTTGTTGTGTAAAGATTCGGCATTGTGTCATCCTAATTTATTCTGGACCGAATCTTCAGCTTTCTGGTAAGTGTGCTATTTTTAGTTGGTAGAACACAAAAGAATGGTCCTAACAAAATTTATTTTGTATTTTTAGGAATTTTATTTTGCTCACTATGATATTTGGAAATCAGGGTGTTCCAGAAATACCTCTTTTTCTAGATAAATTTATAAATGGTTTTTCTGCCACAGAAAACATGTGGTCTCCTATTTTTATCTCAAGGTACATTTTACGCAGTTTCTGCAGAACCTTGGTTCTCATTATTCAGAGTTATTTTTCCTATGATTTTTGTAAGTCTAATCTGCCCTATGTGACAGTGTTTATAAATTAGATTTTTCCAGCTAAAACTGCTATTGGAAGTAGCTATTTTTATTCTACAATATTAAAGTACATAACCTTGCGGATCTAGCAAAATTTGTTTCTAAACAAACGGTGCCATTGCCCATTTTCTACAAATTTTTAAAGTGTAGCTATCTCCCTATTGAAAAACCTATTTCCGGTTTTATTCTTTTACTGTGCGTGGGCCTACATGTCAGTGGCAGCTGGTTTTAAACAATCCAATAGCACGCCTGCTAGGTGGGTCCCAGTGGTCAGCGACTGAAGTGGGGAAAACAGAGCAGTGGTGCGCGGGTGGAGTTCTCGTCGGCGCCGGCAGCAAACGGCGGCCGGTGGTCGGTCATGGTCAACAGAGAAGATGTAGTGCATATCAAGGCGAATCAAATGGGGGCTGGTTCACCACCTACCGTGACCAGAATAGTGGCCGGTGACGGCGACGGCGGCACCATGGATCGGGTCACCGTGCATTTGCGTTTCTAATGTCGGGTTTGCTTTGCATGCGATGAAAAATGATATCTAGGTGCTTCAGGGATGCTTACCGAGCGACGAACCAGTGCTGTCGAGGTTCAGGTCACGGTGGCGCCGTGCGGGTACCTCCGCGGCGGCGTTTCCAGGTTTTGGGTGAATGGCGTCAGCGGGTTCCTGCGATTGGCTGCACGAAGTAAGTGCGGGACATTGTTAAGGGACAACTAAGGCTGCTCGGAGTGAGAGGAATTGATTCGAAACTCACCGGAGAGGGAGATGGAAAGTATCGACGGCGGCGGCCGGAGTTGAGGACGAAAAGGGGATCTTCTTCCCTGGTGCTTCTCCAGTCGATTCCTTGGGTTTCAACCATTTTCAGGCATCGGTGAATATGGTGGCGAAAGGATTCGAACAGGGGCTCATCGTAGAAGGCCGGCGACGAGCGGGTGGTTCAACGACGGTGACGCAGAGCGCTCTGGTTGCGTCCTTTGCTCTCCGGCATTCCTGATCAACGGCTACACGGTTGCAAGCAAAACACCGGGGTTAGAGAGAGCAAGGGTCGAGGAGTTGGGGACGGATGATGGCTAATGGACTTGCTCACCGGTGAGGCAATGCGGCTAGATCTCCACATGGTGGCTGGTCGAGCTCGCCGGGGTTTCTTGGCGTTTCATGGGCAGCCAGCTTGGGCTATCTCGTGGAACGTTTGTGGTCCGAGGCGGTGAGCGGGTTCGGTCGGTGGTCGACTTTTATACGCATGGTGACGACGTAGGGGCGGCCAGGCTCGGGGCGACGCGTGTGGGCGCGTATCCTCACGCGTGACGCGTGCGCGAGAGCGTGGCGAGGGCGACGACATGAATGAGACGAGCAGGAACACAATGTGACACTGCTATAGGGGTCCCCTAGGTCGGTTTGGCCCGCTTGCGAGTGAAAGAGAGTTAGAGAGATGAAGCTTGCCAAATTTTTCTCTGTTCCCAGTGCTCACCTTCCGACTTTAGACTCCATTCAAGTAGATTTCCAGGCAGAATCAGGGATGAAGTCCTATGGCAAAGTTTTAAAGCTAGACATGGACTACAATACAGCCAAGTTTTGCCGTCTAAGGCCTGCTGGTTTGGTCGCTGTGTTGGTCCAAATTTGGCATCAGAGACTGTGTCTGCCAGTCCTGATACTTAGAAAATTTTTACCATGGTCAAATCTGGTTTTGTGCAAATTTACCATTTTCAACTCCAATGTTGGGTTCCAAGCTCTAGAATTTATTTGCTGAGGTGATTTGCAAGTATTTGGGTATTTCTCTTGATTTTTATTTGGTTTTCTTCCATTAGCATTCTAGATAAGAGTTATACGAAAATATGCATATTCCCTTTTGTTTATGTGGGCCGTTGATCATTCGTTGTTTAAAAGTAAATTTTGGATTCAAATTTTTGTCTTTTTTTCTATACAATCATATACAATCGTCTTGTTACATCCATTACAAGATTTTTAGGATATAACAGCTCTACCCCCCTTACAAAAGAATCTCGACCCCGAGATTCGTTCCTTCTAAAAGAAGCTAGGGAATTTATCTCTGAGTCGGTCTTCTCGTTCCCATGTGGTCTCGTCTTCAGTATGATTACTCCATTGTACCCTGAGCATCTTTATGTTTCTTCTCCGGGTTTGTCTCTCCCTTTCTTCTAAGATTCGTATCGGATGTTCTTGGTATGAAAGATTTGGATTTAGGTTGATGTCCTCCAAACTAGCGCGTTCGATTGGGGTACGAGGACACTTGCAGAGTTGGGAGATATGGAAAACGTCGTGGATGTTAGAGAGTTGTGGGGGTAATTCCAACTGATAGGCCACTTGTCCACACCTAGCAAGGATGCGATAGGGTCCAATATAGCGCAGAGCCAATTTCCCTTGGATTTGGAAACATTGAGTACCCCGCAGAGGAGAGACTTTAAGATAGACATAGTCGTCCACATTAAAGCTTAACTCTCACCGTCTGCGATCGGAGTAGCTCTTTTGTCGGGTTTGAGCCTCCCTCAACCGGTCTCTGATGAGAGTAACATTCTTTTTGGCCTCATTTATTACTGCAGGTCTGAAAATTGCCTTTCTCCCACCTCTGACCAATATAGTGGTGTCCGACACTTTTTCCCATAGAGTGCTTCAAATGGTGACATTTGAAGGCTAGATTGGAAGCTATTGTCATAGGAGAATTCTGCAAAAGGTAAACATTTCTCCCAAGTTGTGTTATTTTCGAGGACACAGGCTTGAAGCATATCCTGAAGGATTTGATTTGCTCTTTCCACCTGTCCTCCGGTTTGCGGGTGGTAGGCTGTGCTAAAGAACAATTTAGTTCCCAGGAGCTCGTGTAGATTTTCCCAGAATCGGGAGGTGAATTGAGTGCCACGGTCTGACACAATGACTTTTGGTACACCGTGGAACCTTACGATATGGGTTAAGTACAGCTTGGCCAACTTGGCTCCACCATATGTCACATGTACTGGTATAAAATGAGCTACTTTCGTCAGTCGGTCCATAATAACCCAAATGGAGTCATGCCCACTAGGGGTCTTTGATAAACCGGTAATGAAATCCATTCCGACTTCATCAAATTTCCATTCTGGAATATGTAAGGGCTGGAGTAGACCAGCAGGCCGTTGATGCTCAGCTTTGACCCGTTGGCAGGTGTTGCAAATGGCAACATAGGTGGCTATGTCTCGCCTTAGGCTAGGCCACCAATATTGGGTCCGAATATCTTGGTACATTTTTGTACATCCTAGATGAATGGTTAAAGGAGTACAATGTGCTTCTGCAAGAATAGTCTCTCTAAGGCTTGGTTGTCCGGAATATAAATTTTGTTTCCATGCATGATTACCCCCTCCGGATTAAGGGTGTACAAGGTCTGAGACTTTGTATTAATCTCCTTACGGATTTCAGTCGCCTCTTTATCGGAGTTTTGGGCTGCTTTGATTTGGGAGTAGAGAGTAGGCTGTAATGCTAACGCAGCAACGTAGCCATCTTCCACTAACCCCAAATTTAGCTTTTGGAACTCGGTTGATAGGGATGGCGGGACTATCGATTCAACCTCATCTGGGTGGCGTTGCTTTCGACTTAAAGCGTCTGCTACAACATTTGCTTTCCCAGGGTGATAATGAATACCGAGGTCATAGTCTTTTATGAGTTCTAGCCATCTTCTTTGCCTCAAGTTCAGATCCGATTGGGTGAAGAAATACTTCAGACTCTTGTGGTCAGTGAAGATTTCACATCGGTTCCCAACCAAATAGTGTCGCCAGATTTTTTAGGGCATGCACGACCGCAGCTAGCTCTAGGTCATGGGTTGGATAGTTGAGCTCATGCGGTCGTAGCTGGCGTGCAGCGTAGGCTACAACCTTCCCTTCTTGCATAAGCACACATCCCAGTCCTTGACGCGATGCGTCACAGTAGACATGGAACGGTTTATTGACATCTGGCATTACCAGTACTGGGGCAGTGGTAAGCCGTTTCTTCAATTCAAGAAAACTTGCTTCACAAGCTTCAGACCATATGAACTTAGTTTCCTTTTTGAGGAGTTGTGTCAAGGGCCTGGATATTTTAGAGAAGTTTTCGATGAATCGGCGATAATATCCGGCTAGACCGAGAAAACTCCTGACTTCAGAAATGTTTTGTGGTTGCTTCCAACTTAGTACATTCTGTACATTGCTTGGATTTACAGTATTACCACCCTATGAGAGGACATGACCTAGAAATCCAACTTCCTTTAACCAAAATTCACATTTTGAGAATTTGGCGTAAAGTTGGTGTTCCCGCAGCTTATCATGTACCATGCGCAGATGCTGTGCATGCTCTTTCTCATCCTTGGAATAAATAAGGATGTCATCAATGAACACCACCACGAATTTATCAAGATACTCCATGAAAATTTTGTTCATCATATTCATGAAGGTGGCTGGCGCATTGGTTAAGCCAAAAGAAACCATGGTGTATTTGAATAGACCGTAGCGAGTAGTGAAAGCTATCTTCGGAATGTCTTCAGGTCTGATCTTGAGTTGAAAATATCCCAACCTCAGATCAATTTTTGAAAAGACACGGGAACCGGTTAGTTGATCAAATAAATCATCGATTCGGGGCAGAGGATATTTGTTCTTGATGGTGACCTCATTTAGGAGTCGATAATCGACACACATTCGCATTGTTTCGTCCTTCTTTGGTGCGAATAGCACAGGACAGCACCATGGAGATGAGCTTGGGCGAATGAAGCCTTTGGCCAGTTGTTCATTGATCTGCTTCTTTAATTCTTTCAGATTCTCCGTGGTCATCCGGTAAGGCCTCTTGGCAATGGGTGCCATTCCAGGGATTAGATCGATTACAAATTTAATGTCTCGATCAGGTGGCATTCCTGGTAATTCTTCCGGAAACACATCGGGATATTCATTTACGACGGGTATCATTTTTAATTCCGGTATTGAGAGAGATTGAGTGGATGGCTGCTTGGAAGCGGAAGCCTTTTCACAAGTGAACCTAACGACTTGTCCGTTAGTGCTAAGGAGTGTCACCACCCCTCGTGCGCAATCAATGGTACCTTTGTGTTTGGATAACCAATCCATTCCAAGTATAATATCCAATCCCAGGGTGTCTAACAATATAAGATCTGCCGTAAAGTTCACCCCATTCATATGAAATTCTACCCCTTTGCATAATAATTTTGTGGCCATGGTAGACCCAGGTGATTGTATGTGCATGGCGTTACTAAGAAATTCCAGTTTCAATTTAAGCTGTTTCGCTCTACATGCTGACATGAATGAATGCGTTGCACCAGAGTCAAATAATACGGTAATAGGAGTGGAGTGTAGGTAAATAGTACCGAGCACGACGCCGGGCACGCCGGTTGCTTCTTCCATGGTGACGTGGTTCAGCCGCCCTTTGCCAAAGGTTGGGGCCGGCTTCTGACTCGTAGGAGTCCCCCGTTGTCCAGCCTGAGCGGGGCTTGGGGCTCGAGGTGGAGCTGGCATAGCCGGTGGGCGCGTGCGGACCTTCACAGTCTTCGCATAGGGGCATCTTGGTGAGACATGTCCCCTCTTGCCACAGTTGTAACATATGACGTTAGCGGCACGAGGTGCGTACCCAACTGCCTGTACTGGCCGAGGATTTTGATGATATCCCGGAACTAGCGGTCATGGTGAAACATACATTGGCCTCGGTGGTTGCGGGAACATGGGCCTGTTTGCTAGAGGGGGAATTAGCCGAGGACGAGTGGAGCTGCTGCCTCCCGCGAATTTCTTCGCGGCCCACTTGCGCTTGCGGTCCTCGACCACTTCCTTCTCGTTGGACTCGACCCGAAGGGCTTTATCCAACAAGGTCTTCATGCTATTGATTTCATGTGCAGCTAGGGCATGCTTAAGTTCAGGTGACAATTTGTCCCTGCACGCTTCAACCCTTTTAGCCTCGGTGTTTATATCGGCAGTGGCATACCTGCCGAGATAATTGAATCGCTCCATGAATTCCATGAAGGACATGCTTCCTTGTTTCAGGTTGAGGAACTCCTTCTTCTTGATCTCCATGAGACCGGCCGGAATATGGGCAGAGCGGAACCCCTCCCGGAATACGGTCCATGTGATTGGTTCACCAGAAGGAATCAATGTTTTGTAAGTCTCCCACCAGGCGGCAGCTGCACCTTGGAGATAGTAAGCGGCGAAGTTGGCCTTCTCAATAAGGTCACACCAGCAGAGATCCAACTTATTCTCAATGTCCCGCAGCCAATCATCCGCGGCAAGAGGATCGGCTGCCGAAGAGAAATGCGACGGGTGAGTTCGTTGAACATCTGACAACCTGGAGGGCGCTTGATTAGCATGATGTGCCATTGCTGCCCCCATATTCTCAGAGTTTTGAACCATTCGTTCGAATAGGCAATTTTGTTGGGCCAACAGTTATGCGAGAGTCGGATCATCATCACGCCGTTCAGACAAAGCAGCGCTGTGATTGTTTCTGGCACGAGCCGTGGAATATGTGCCCGAGCGTGTATGCGTCATCCTGCACTTAGAGTTCAACAGTACATAAGACCCTGTGCAAAGAAATGACATATACATACCCCCGGTGCGCGAAAAAGATTGGAATGTAGTACAATAAGTGAGTATGCAAGTTATCCTTTGTGTATCCATATAGAATAGGTCTTTGGACAGCAAGCAACTCATATAGAAAAACATACATTCCATTCCGATACATAAGTCTTAAGGAGGCAAGTGTTTGATACTTCGCATAGAGATGGAATAATGGTCATAAGCACCAAGTGCACAACTAGGTGTTACAAAGTTTTGACCATGCAAGGATTACATTGTAGGATGTCATCTCATACATCTTGTGAAAAAACAAGAATTGAAAGTTACACCCGATACATTTTCTTTTTCCTTGGTATCCCTTCTCCTACGAAGTCTGGGAGAACCCAGAAGGAGGATGTGGCACCATGGTAGTTGGAGCGGCCATAGTCAAATGATATTGTCTTCCATTCCGCTCGAACACATAGAATGGTCCTAGCAGCTCTGGATCTCCAACAAGTGCGGGGTCTGGCATGGTGCGTCGGTTGCGATGAAAACCAACCCTCATACGGGCTCGTGTGTTTATGTTTTGGTATATGCCCATTGGGGATGGCAAGGTCCTGGTAAGTGGCTGAAGATCTTGATCTCCATAAATGGTGGCGTTGTCAAAGTACCCTTGATGTCCAAGTGGCTCTATACGCCTATCCAGCATTACTACTCTTGCTTGCAACCTATGCATTTCTGACATGGCGCTTGCAAGGTACCTGTCCATAGCTCGGACTAGGTCGGCTAAGAAGAGCTCTGGAGAGTTAATCTCTCTCTCTCTCTTGCCCTTCTAGACCTGGATAGTAATTGGCAGAAGGTTGGAGGGTACGCGCCGGAAAATACTGAAAGAATCCATCTATTCCGGGCCTATGATGTCGAAGATACACAATTGTTTGAAATGCAGCCTCATTCATTGCGAAGGGTGCATCCCAGCCATAAGCCTGGAAGTAGAGAGAAGTATCATGTGCTCAGCGTCTGGGTATGCGCAATTCTGCCATATATGCCCGAAGTGAAGAGCGTCGTTCCATGGTAAACAAATGGTAGTCCAGTCGATGAATGAAGCCAAGATGTTGCAGCATAAGCCACAGAATATGAGGCAGCGATCCCATCTCAAAACCTCCGGAATATCCCAGTGGTTGCCACATGGTAATCACCTATAAAATTCAAGAATGTTCTGTTGTTGTTTAAATATTTAACAAAGGTTCAATGAGGCTTGGAAACAGTTTTTGGAAAGACCGAACAGAAATCTGAGTGCAACGCTAGGGTGCTATAATGGGTTCTGTTTTGACATGTGGAGGATGTTTCTTGCTATGGGGTTTCTACCTAAGGTCTCTCCGAATATAATCCACGTTTTTGTCATATTCTTTAAAATTTTAGAAGCCCAAACTTCACTGGAATGGCCTTTGAAACTAGTAGATGCAGTCCTGGAATTTCAGTGCAGGTGGTACTGGTCGGATTTCTATCCCCTTCTCTGGTTACGCAAAAATTCCGAGAAAAATACTGGTGTACAAGGGTTAAGTTGGACAGCTACTGGTAAATTTTCAGGATTTTTGGTGTAGTATTTTGGTCTGTACGAAAACATGAAGCCTGACTGCTACAGATTCTGGAATGTGCGGCGTTTCGGTGTTTTGATGCTTGTGGTATGATGCATGTATGCAGACCTGGGCAGGCTTTAGAGTTGGTTTTAATGTAATGGTTTCACAGCACCTGGTGGCCTCTAAATGTATCAAACAATGTAGGGCTGTGACACACAATCTGATCTTAGCACGGTAATTCCCATTTCTAGGCTTGGTTTTCGAAACTCGATGTTTGAAGGTATTTTCGGCGAGGAAGGTATTTGCTTTGTAGTTGCAGAGGTCTTTAAAGATTCCCCCCCCCATGGCTGCTATTTGCTCAATATTTTCTTCTCATATCTTTAATAAATATTATCTATACTTCTATGTTCTTTTCCCGGTTCCTTGGAATTAAGGTAAGATTTTCAAATCAAATATAGAATATTTAGGTAAGATGCCTATCTAGAGAGGGATGTGATATAAGGTAGATCTGGTTTTCGCAAATATTTTTGTAAGGGATAAATTCTTCAAATTATTTCTTTTGAAACCATTCTACCCGCCAGTCCATAAAGGTTCCTACAGTCGGTCTCGGCTCTGATACCACTTGCTGTCGGGATGCCTTCGGGCCTCTTGATATAGTTAAGAGCTGAATGGAGTTCATCCATTCTTCTCCAAAATATAGCAAGACATCCGATGCTCCGACAGAGAGATAACTGAGACATCGCTGGTCCTTTAGCCTGCCAGTAAACTTCAGCCTGGATTGTGCCCGTCAAACCACTCGATGGTGGCGACCAGATGTGTTACACAATCAGGAGACTTGACACCAAATGGCTAAAGATCTACGTTGTCTCAATTATCTTTAACTCATACTCGTGATTAATACGTTCCTAACAAAAGGAACGGACTAACCACTTTCATCCAAGCATATGGTATCGATAATTGGTTCAACGATCCATTATGGATCATAAGCTATTACAACATAATAAGTCATAAAGATACATATGGCCTTCAGGCCTAGTGGTTAAATAGATAATAGCGGTAGCATACGGTAGTCCCGAGGATCTTTCTCTAACCGACAAGGGAGTGCCCTAGTATGAACCATCCGGGTAGAAAGGTGCATCTTCGGCGTACTCTCCCTCCTCGGGGAAAGTTTCTCCTGCAGTCAAATCTATGCACAACAAATATACACATACATAGCAAGAATCAGTACAAGAATTTTATACTGGCAAGCACCCAATCAAGCTTAGTGCTACATGAACGGCATAATCAAGGGAAAACTCATGTGGGGTTCCATTTTTTTGCACAAAGCCATCTTTGTTTTAGAAAAGCCCAATTATAATACCCACGTTTAAATAAATAAGTTTCAGCGGGCAAGAAGTTCTCTAAATCGGGCATTAATACATAGTATTGCTCATAATCATCACTCACTTTGCGATACGGGGCAGCAAAGGAGTATATCATACATAAACCATTCGTTATTTTCCCTTTCGAGGCAGCAAGGAATATAATTTAGAGAGCAAGAAATTTTGAGTACTTTATGTAAAGGAAATTTGTGCAAATACTTTTGAACACATGAAAACTATACCCACGACACGTTCACACGCCGCTCGTAACCGTGAGCACGGCTAATCAATTAGTTTTGAACTCTGCAGAGTGTGTACACGTTACCCACATGATGTGACATAATAATCATGCAAAGCATGGCACGCCGTGGGGGCGGACACGATAGGGAACCCACCCACGGGGCACATTATCGTTGTATTGGACAGACTTAGTCGCCTAACTGTCACGCCGGGGCAGTAGGAAGCTCCTCTAGGTTACGAACCCATACACTTCGGCCGACCGAAATGTGAGGCTAAACCACAAATAGGGTACTAAGCTAGGGCTATCCCATACTAGCACATGTGGTTGTACTATATCCGAGTTGAATAATCGTGGAGTGCAGTCCTTAGGGTAGTCTGGGCACACACTCCCCCTATCGGTATACAACTAAACACCATATGTATACCACTTGCGGCCCAAACTTGAAGACCAAGTTATACCATGTTTTTGTTTTTGACATAGAGCGTAATTGTCATAACATAATTTTTGGAAATGGAAGTTTTACAAACAAAACATTGTTAATTTGCCCGATGATCATGGGAAAATGTATACTACTAGCGAGCTAAGCATGGGGATAAGTAAGTCATACGACTTTAGTTGGGTTCGCTACAATTTAGCTTATGATCTGTTTCTAGGGTTTGGAATTGGCTAATGTGGGAGATGGAGTGTTCAGGGTATGCAACATCGGTGTAGTATCAATCACGTTGGTATCAAGATTTTAGTTTTACACATCGAACATCATGCAAGTTCCCAACCATTTGAAATAACCTTCATAAAAATAGGATCAATGTGCTCAAAGGGGGAGGTGAGACTTGCCTGGTTCTTCTTCTTCCGGTTCGTGCGAGTATACGAGACCCTCGAATGACGCCGACGGTTCGTCTAGTGTACATATGTAAGGTTTTAGACTTTAGGTACTCATGAAAAATTTAACATACTAGCATGAATGCATATGAGATGCAAGGGTTTTAGTTTCTGATTTTCCATGTTCGTGTGGTTTGTATTAGGTTGCTATTCTTTCTCAAAGTGAAAGGCTTATTTAGGGTTTTCTTGTTGTGTAAAGATTCGGCATTGTGTCATCCTAATTTATTCTGGACCGAATCTTCAGCTTTCTGGTAAGTGTGCTATTTTTATTGGTAGAACACAAAAGAATGGTCCTAACAAAATTTATTTTGTATTTTTAGGAATTTTATTTTGCTCACTATGATATTTGGAAATCAGGGTGTTCCAGAAATACCTCTTTTTCTAGATAAATTTATAAATGGTTTTTCTGCCACAGAAAACATGTGGTCTCCTATTTTTATCTCAAGGTACATTTTACGCAGTTTCTGCAGAACCTTGGTTCTCATTATTCAGAGTTAAGGTGATTTTCCTATGATTTTTGTAAGTCTAATCTGCCCTATGTGACAGTGTTTATAAATTAGATTTTTCCAGCTAAAACTGCTATTGGAAGTAGCTATTTTTATTCTACAATATTAAAGTACATAACCTTGCGGATCTAGCAAAATTTGTTTCTAATCAAATGGTGCCATTTCCCATTTTCTACAAATTTTTAAAGTGTAGCTATCTCCCTATTGGAAAACCTATTTCCGGTTTTATTCTTTTACTGTGCGTGGGCCTACATGTCAGTGGCAGCTGGTTTTAAACAATCCAATAGCGCGCCTGCTAGGTTGGTCCCGGTGGTCAGCGGCTCAAGTGGGGAAAAACAGAGCAGTGGTGCACGGGTGGAGTTCTCGCCGCGCCGGCGGCGAACGGTGGCCGGTGGGCGGTCATGGTCAACGAGAAGATGTAGTGCATATCAAGGCGAATCTAATGGGGGCTGGTTCACCACCTACCGTGACCGGAATAGTGGCCGGCGACGGCGACAACAGCGCCATGGTTCGGGGTCACCGTGCATGTGCGTTTCTAGTGTCGGGTTTGTTTTGCATGCGATGAAAAATTGCATCTAGGTGCTTCAGGGATGCTTACCGAGCGACGAACCAGTGCTGTCGAGGTTCAGGTTGCGGTGGCGCCGTACGGGTACCTCGGCGGCAGCGTTTCCAGGTTTCGGGTGAATGGCGTTAGCGGGTTCCGATTGGCTGCACGAAGTAAGTGCGGGACATTGTTAAGGGACAACTAAGGCTGCTCGGAGTGAGAGGAATTGATTCGAAACTCACTGGAGAGGGAGATGGGAAGGATCGATGGCGGCGGCCGGAGTTGAGGATGAAAAGGGGATCTTCTTCCCTGGTGCTTCTCCGGTCGATTCCTTGGGTTTCAACCATTTTCAGGGATCGGTTGTCCCGCCCAGAAATTCACACCAGAATTTTCTGCAGCTAATTTGTGCATTACACCCTCGTCCAGGCATCAGCCGAGGTACACAAATCGACGTTATTGATAATACAGATTCCTCGTCTTAGAAACAATATAAAAGAGTTACACAAATGCAGCGGAAAGGAAAATAACACTAACTTAAGCTAAACTTGACACGAGCGAAGCGGAACACCAACTCCACAGCTAAACCTCGACGAGAACAAGCCTACAACTCCTCAGAGACCTCGAGCTCAACCTCTGGCACTGAAGGGGGAAAAATGAAGCAAGGCTGAGTACAACCACAGTACTCAACAAATCACATCGGAAAAGGGGACATGATGCAAGATAGATAACAAGGAAGGGTTAAGGGCTCAATTTGCATAAACAGCATTTGCAGAATATAATAACAATATTTGAAGACAGTAAAACAGTAGTAATATTTAAGCAGTATTAAATGAACACTGTCCAACGCTCAAACCACGTTGCAACAGGCCCATCCATCCACCTGCACTAGTCATACTTCAACATTTCATTTGAATAAATAAATGAGACTAATCAAGGTGAATCTGGTCGATCGCCCATAACCGTGGGCACGGCTATTCGAATAGTTTTTACTCTGATCAGAGGTGTACAACTGTACCCACAAGACACAATCCCACAACACGTTACCGTGCGCCGGTGCACCACCACGGTGCCCCGGAAAGGAACTGTGACAGGACCCTTCACATAACCCCCTCTAGTCAATCGTACCACACCAAGGTTTTGCCCCCATCCCCATCGGGCAATGGGCAGCCCCCTCTAGTGCCGCGGTGAATCCGGAAGCTGATCAACCCTTAAAACCGGGGCTGACCCAACTCCATCACGCCCACCCTCTCTGGGATACGTCGACTAGAGACAGCTACGCTACAGACCCAACCATTACCCATGCTGGCTTGTGGTATGCACGGCATTTCTTCCAGGGTTTCCCGAGAACCGGTCCTTAATCGTCATGAGCACACTAACCAAAGTCCAGCCATGTGCTCACGACCCACCTTTTTCATAATTCACTATTATTGAAAACAAGGTCATATCTTAATATCATCGGAAGGTCAACTTTAGTAATAAACTTGATTAGTGTGATTCCCTTAAGTGAACTAGTTGCGCTAAGCATAACTAATCAACCTTAAACTATCATCTAGTCACATTGGACCCCAAGTTATCAATGGTATAAGGTAAACAATCCTATGGTTGAGTGCAATAGGTATAAACATCCCATGAAATGACATTCTAAAACATATGCAGTATTTGAACGAAAAAGAGGTATTTACATAAAATAGGTACAATATGGTCAATGTAAGGTATGACTTGCCTTGCTCTGGAGACTGAGGAACCTCGGCGACTACTTCGAAGAGAACGGGCTCGCCGGAAAACTCGGGATCTACACGACAAACAAAGCACTCAACAAACACCCTAAAAAGTCTACTGAAAGAGTACTGGAAAGTATTTTTAATGGATTCTTGACATTTTGCTAGATTTAATGAAATTTGAATGGGCTAAAAGAGCTCGGATTCAAAAGATATGAATTTTAGAAGTTTAATTGCGATTTTTAAACTAAACGAAAAGACTAAATTATTTATTGCGCAATTAAGTCCCCTGGTGACGTCATCCACGCGCGGCTCGGGCGACGTCGGCATGACGTCGGCGGGCTGGCGTCACCCTAGATTTGGCGTCGGCCACCTGAGGCTGCGCACGCGGGAGCCGGGGCGCGGCGGCCGGATTGCTGCCACGTGGCGAGATCCGAGCGGGCTGGATCGGCGGCGATCGAACGGCGGGCGAAGGCTAGGGTTAGGGTTAGCGTATTTTGACATGCAGAATTCAAGAAAAATCCTACCATGTCGTTTCCATTTATTAATTGCATTTGAAAATTATAGGTTGACTCCGAGTTAATTTCGAAATTCCGATTATTTTAGGGTAAATTATTTAAATGAATTAGGAAAAAACCCAGGATGTGACAACCTACCCCCTTAAACGGAATCTCGACCCCGAGATTCGGAGGTGGCGAAAAGTTGCGGGTGCGCGGCCTTTAGCTCATCTTCTCGTTCCCAAGTAGCTTCTTCCTCGGAGTGATGAGTCCATTGAACCTTGCAAAACCCGATAACCTTGTTCCGAGTCCTTCTTTCACCGACCTCAAGAATACGTGCTGGTCTCTCTACATAGGTTAAGTCCTCCTGGATTTCAATCAGTCCGGACTCGCTTGCTCTTCGGTACCCTTAAACACTTCTTTAAGCGGGACACATGAAACACGTCGTGAATACCAGTCATGTTGGAGGAAGCTCCGGTGATAGGCCACTTCTCCTCGACGTTCTGAATCCTGGATGGTCCCACGAAACGTGGTGCCAACTTACCTTTGGTTTGGAAACGGTGTACTCCCGGAGTGGTGTAACGCGAAGATACACAAAATCCCCTGCTAAAAAAGCGAGATCTCTTCGACGATTATCTGCGTAGCTCTTCTGTCGGGACTGCGCAATCTTCAACCTTTCTCGAATCGCTCGAACCTTTTCCTCTGCTTCACTTATTACTTCTGTGCCAAACAACTGGCGCTCACCCGTCTGATCCCAGAATAGGGGTGTGCGGCATTTCCGTCCATACAGTGCTTCATACTTTGCCATTTGAATGCTGGCCTGATAACTGTTGTTGTAAGAGAATTCTGCATAGCGCAAGCTTTTGTCCCACACTTTTCCAAAATCGAGTGCGCATGCTCTCAGCATGTCTTCCAAAATCTGATTCACTCTCTCGGTTTGACCGTCTTTTGCGGATGATAGGCCGTGCTAAAATTCAAACGGGTACCGAGCTCTTCCTGCAACTTCTTCCAGAACTTGGCAGTAAACTGACTTCCCCTATCGGACACGATCTTCTTAGGCACGTCATGCAAACACATGATCCTTGCGAGGTAAAGCTCTGCTAGCTTCTTCCCTGAGTAGGTAGTATGTACTGGTATGAAGTGGGCCACCTTGGTGAGTCGGTCCACCACGACCCAAATTGAGTCATATCCGACGTTGTGCGGGGTAAACCCGTGATGAAATCCATTCCAATTTCTTCCCATTTCCATTCTCGGAATCGAAGTGGTTGCAACGGTCCGCGGGCCGTTGATGTTCCGCCTTCACCCGCCGACAAACATCACAAAGTGCAACAAACTCAGCTATCTCCCTCCTCATGCTGACCCACCAAAACTTTTCTTTAAGATCTTGAAACATCTTTGTACTGCCCGGGTGAATTGAGTATTGGGTTTGGTGAACTTCCGTAAGGATCATTTTTTTCAAACCCTTGTCTTCTGGCACACACAATCTCTTTCCCATCCGATTGTGCCATGTTCGTCTTCCGTAAAACCACGAGCTTTTCCGACTCTCATGTTCTTCTTGAGTTCAGCCATCTCGGGATCGATGCCGAGCAGCCCGAATTTGATCAATGAGAGTGGGTGGGCTTCCGAGCAGCCACAAAACCAAAATCCACCACTCGTAGATTTAGATTCTCGAATTCCTCGCGCAACGGTCACACATTCCTTCGACACCGAGGGTGGTGCAGTAACTCTTTCGGCTTAGTGCATCCGCAACCACATTAGCTTTGCTAGGGATGGTAATGTATCCCTAAATCATAATCTTTGATCAGTTCCAACCATCTTCTCGTCGGAGGTTTAAATCCGGTTGGGTGAAAATGTACTTAAGACTTTTGTGATCCGTATACACTTCACAACGATTACCAATTAGGTAGTGTCGCCGGATCTTCGAGTGCATGAACCACTGCGGATAACACCGGATCATGAGTGGGGTAGTTGTTTTCGTGTGGGCGCAATTGACGAGATGCATATGCGACCACTTTGCCTTCTTGCATCAACACACATCCCAACCCTTGGCGAGATGCATCACAATAAACTTGGAAGTCCTTTGGGTCGGGCGGTATCAACACCGGTGCGAGACACCAACTTCCTCTTGAGCTCTTCAAAACTCTTGTTGCATTCGCCGACCACTTAAACTTCTCATCTTTCTTCAACAATTGAGTCATCGGCTTGGCGATTTTGGAGAAGTTCTCAATGAAGCGGCGGTAGTAACTGCGGTCAAGGAAACTTCGGATCTACGTAACCGTTTTAGGCGGGGTCCACTTGGTAAGCGATTCCACATTTTTTGGATCCACGGCTACTCCTTGGGCATTCACAATGTGGCCGAGGAACTGTACCTCCTTTAACCGAAAGCACACTTGCTAAACTTGGCGTAGAGTTGATGATCTCTCAACTTCTCGAGACTATCCGAAGATGTTGCTCATGATCCTCCTCTGACATAGAGTAGACCAAAATGTCGTCGATGAACACCACCACGAATTTATCCAAGAACTCCATAAACACCTTGTTCATCAGATTCATAAAGAAAGCCGGTGCATTGGTTAACCCAAACGACATGACCGTACACTCGTACAGCCATACACGGTGGTGAAAGCGGTCTTGGGAATGTCCTCTTCCCGAATTCTCAACGGTAATAGCCCGATCGCAGTCTATCTTAGAAAATACCTTGGCCCCTTTGAGTTGATCGAATAAATCATCAATCCGTGGTAGGGGATACTTGTTCTTGATAGTAACCTCATTGAGGGCGCGATAATCGACACACATCCTCTTGGTCTTGTCTTTCTTTTCCACGAAAATCACCGGAGCACCCCAAGGCGATGTGCTCGGGCGAATATACCCTTTTTGCAACTGTTCATCCACTTGCTTCTTTACTTCGGCCAACTCGTTGGCTCCCATCCTATACGGCCTCTTGTGTATTGGGGCGGTCCCGGGTACTAGATCAATCCGGAATTCAATTTCCCTTTTTGGCGGCATCTGAGTTAAGTCTTCGGGGAAAACTTCAGGGTATTCTCTGACGATGGGGATATCCTCTAACTTCACAGGGGTCTTGGCCGCCATTTCGGACGATTCCCCGGTGGAAACATGATTCAAACTTGCTACGGGCTTGACTTGCATAGGAGAGCGAAAAACAATTCTTTCTCCTTTCATATTGATTAAAGTAATGGTGCGACTAGCGCAGTCAATTACTCCCTTATGTCTGGACAACCAATCCATCCCAAGGATGACATCTATGCCTTTGGACTGAAGGAGGATGAGGTTGGCTAGAAACATAGATCCTTGGATTTCTATGGTCACCGAGGGACAAAGCGAGTGGTCTCCGGGTGGTTTCCGGAGTTTGAACCCGCATAGGTATCTTAAGTCCCCACCGACAACCCATGTGCCCCAACAAATTGCTTTGAGATAAAAGAATGTGTAGCGCCAGAATCAAATAATACTGTGGCAGGAGTATAGTTTACAGGAAACATACCCAGTATAACTTCAGGAGCGGTCTGTGCTTCCTCGGCGGACGCATGGTTGACTCGAGCCTGGATGAACCTTGGCCCAGCGCGTCTTGGCTTTGGGCACTTGTCTGCAAAATGCCCGGGATCACCACAGTTGAAACAGACTCGGCTTTCCTCCGAGTCCTTCCTTGGAGGTGGTGGCGTGGATCTTGCTGGGATGGCGCCGTTGGAGGGCGGGGTGGAGTACGCCGTTGCCGACCACTACCACTACCGCCGGTTTGGAAATTCCCGGGTGATAAGGTCGATGCGACGAACAATCATGGTGGTAGGTCCACTCGACTTCCAGGCATGAAACGCGGCCTCTGCGATTTCCCCTTGTTGAGGAGGTCGTGACTGGAATACTTTTCTCTTCTTGATCATCTTGTTGCGCCGATCTTCCCGTCGAATGGCCTTGTCAACCACTTCTCAAAGTTAGCATATTCTCAGGAGATAAGCTTGTCCGTGAGTTCATCATCCAAACCAGCCAAAAACTTTTCCTGCCTCTCTGCATCAGTGCGCACATCTTCTGGGGCATAACGGGCAAGACGATTGAACTCGTGCAGATACTCGGTAACTGATCTGTTACCCTGCTCAAGAGAACGGAACTCACGCTTTTTCTGTGCAACTATTCCCGCAGGAATGTGTGCGGTCCTGAAACTGCGACGAAACTCTTCCCAGGTAACTGCTGCTCCCGCCGGGCGAGTAACCAAGTAGTTGTCCCACCAAGCTGAAGCAGGACCCTGTAACTGATGAGTGGCAAACGAGACTTTCTCCTGATCCGTGCACTGCAGCAGATCTAACTTCTTCTCTATGGCATGAAGCCAATCATTAGCCTCCATGGGATTAGTGGTGCTGGAGAAGGTCGGCGGTCGGACACGAAGGAACTCTGGCAGCTTGGACTGGGGTGGTGGGGCGGCAAACTGATTGTTCTGCTGCTGTTGCTGCATTTGTTGCAGCATCTGCTGTTGCATCTGATGGTGTTGTTGTTGCATTTGCTGCATCATTGCAGCCATCATCTGTGTCTGTGAAGCGAGCACTTGAGCAATGGTGGGATTCTCGGGTGGCGGTGGAGGAGCATTGCCATTGGCGTCGTGAGCCTCGTTGTTGTTGGCACCTGACTGCCCATTGTTGCTGTTCGCCCCGCTGGTCCTGGTGTTCACCATCTGAAGGAGACGACCGACCGAAGAGAGAGAAAAGAAGAAAAACAGACAGACTTAGAACTAATCTTTATTATTTGAATTCAAATGCATTGTTCTGATCTTGACTAAAAACAAGGAAAAGCACCAAACATCCTTAATTGGTCAGTCATATCACACTTGATATCGACTGCCAGCTATCCCCCACACAGCCTAACACACAGCAACTACCAAGAAGACAAACTAAGTTAAACGGTAAAACTAAGGAGGGCAACTAGAACGATCCACGAGACAAGGAGTCGAAACTGCTTCCTTCAGATGATCCCCACTCTTCCGAATGGCTCCTAGAGTCCTCGGGCGTCACCTCAGACTTGGACTCTTCTGAATCGGTTGCCGTAGCCCAACCGATCCTGCCTCTTCCCTCCGAGGAATCTCGAGTCTCTTCGGAGTCCATGTCTTCAGCCGAATTCTCTGAGCTTGAGTCACTGGAGACGGAGATCCAACCATTACTGCCACCTCCGCCTTGATTCGCCGAAGCCGGAGCAAAGGTGAGAGCAGAGCCTGCAGCGGGAGGAACTGGAACCGGCGCTGAACCGGAGCGGGTGGAGCCGAGAAGGCGGTGGAATCCGAGGTGCCGGCTGGATATGGACCGGCGCCGTGGTGGTCTTCCGAGGCGTAGTGCGGAGCGACCCCAACCGGTGGCGGAGTCCCTTCAACTCGGCTACCTCCTTCTTCGGACGAACCACTTCGTCCTGCCAGTCGCGCGATCCTCGGCATCTTCTTGTCGTTCAGCTCCTTGGTCGCCTTGTGTAGGTCAGAGTGCATCTGATCCAGTCCTTTGAGCACGGTGCACATGTGACCGAAGGTAGAGTCATTCTCCTCTGCCGTAGACTTGAATGCACTGACCTCTGAGGAACTACCTCGACGGGGATGGTAGCGGTAAGAGGAGGTGCGAAGGTCGGCATCATGCAGCTCCCTCATCTGGCTAACATCCGGTAGGCGGCTTCTTGACAAGCGTGATGTGACGTGCCTCCGAAGCCGTGACCTCCATGTTGGGAAGACACGTCCCCACGAACCCGTGTACCTCCAATCGAACACGGTAGGGCAACTCGCCACTGAGAGGCGCAACTGTTGTATACTCCGATGCTTCAGGATATCCAATTGCAAGGGCCATACACGCTAGCTCGCAACGAAGCCTGTCATCCCTTTTCCGCAGATGCGTCTTGGGAAACTGCCATCTATAGAAACAAAGGAGTGGGAAATTCAAAACATGCTCAAAAACCCACGACCAACATCCCATTTTCGCAATTCCTAATCCCTAGACTGACTCCACTTTTCAAAACACCCCCTTTTTTTTCAAAACATATGCACATGAAAAGAATTAGAGGGCTCTTAAGGTTTCCAGTTGGCTTGTCCTACGATCACGGGAAGGCTCGATACCAACTTGTCACGCCCAGAAATTCACACCAGAATTTCTGCAGCTAATTTGTGCATTACACCCTCATCCAGGCATCAGCCGAGGTACACAAATCGACGTTATTGATAACAGAGATTCCTCGTCTTAGAAACAATATAAAAGAGTTACACAAATGCAGCGGAAAGGAAAATAAAACTAACTTAAGCTAAACTTGACACGAGCGAAGCGGAACACCAACTCCACAGCTAAACCTCGACGAGAACAAGCCTACAACTCCTCGGAGACCTCGAGCTCAACCTCCGGCACCGAAGGGGAAAAATGAAGCAAGGCGAGTACAACCACAGTACTCAACAAATCACATCGGAAAAGGGGACATGATGCAAGATAGATAACAAGGAAGGGTTAAGGGCTCAATTTGCATAAACAACATTTGCAGAATATAATAACAATATTTGAAGACAGTAAAACAGTAGTAATATTTAAGCAGTATTAAATAAACACTGTCCAACGCTCAAACCACGTTGCAACAGGCCCATCCATTCACCTGCACTAGTCATACTTCAACATTTCATTTGAATAAATAAATGAGACTAATCAAGGTGAATCTGGTCGGTCGCCCGTAACCGTGGGCACGGCTATTCGAATAGTTTTTACTCTGATCAGAGGTGTACAACTGTGCCCACAAGACACAATCCCACAACACGTTACCGTGCGCCGGTGCACCACCACGGTGCCCCGGAAAGGAATTGTGACAGGACCCTTCACATAACCCCCTCTAGTCAATCGTACCACACCAAGGTTTCGCCCCCATCCCCATCGGGCAATGGGCAGCCCCCTCTAGTGCCGCGGTGAATCCGGAAGCTGATCAACCCTTAAAACCGGGGCCGACCCAACTCCATCACGCCCACCCTCTCTGGGATAAGTCGACTAGAGACAGCTACGCTACAGACCCAGCCATTACCCATGCTGGCTTGTGGTATGCACGGCATTTCTTCCAGGGTTTCCCGAGAACCGGTCCGTAATCGTCATGAGCATGCTAACCAAAGTCTAGCCATGTGCTCACGACCCACCTTTTTCATAATTCACTATTATTGAAAACAAGGTCATATCTTAATATCATCGGAAGGTCAACTTTAGTAATAAACTTGATTAGTGTGATTCCCTTAAGTGAACTAGTTGTGCTAAGCATAACTAAGCAACCTTAAACTATCATCTAGTCACATTGGACCCCAAGTTATCAATGGTATAAGGTAAACCATCCTATGGTTGAGTGCAATCGGTATAAACATCCCATGAAATGACATTCTAAAACATATGCAGTATTTGAACGAAAAAGAGGTATTTACATAAAATAGGTACAATATGGTCAATGTAAGGTATGACTTGCCTTGCTCGGGAGACGAGGAACCTCGGCGACTACTTGAAGAGAACGGGCTCGCGGAAAACTCGGGATCTACACAACAAACAAAGCACTCAACAAACACCCTAAAAGTCTACTGAAACAGCACTGGAAAGTATTTTTAATGGATTCTTGACATTTTTCTGGATTTAATGAAATTTGAATGGGCTAAAACGGAGCTCGGATTCAAAAGATATGAATTTTAGAAGTTTAATTGCGATTTTTAAACTAAACAGAAAAGACTAAATTATTTATTGCGCAATTAAGTCCCTGGTGACGTCATCCACGAGCGGCTCAGGGCTGACGTCGGCATGACGTCGGGCGGCGTCGCCCTAGGGCCGACGTCAGACACGGCTAGCGCACGCGGAGCCGGGCGCGGCGGATTGCGCCACGTGGCGAGATCCGAGCGGCGGATCGGCGGCCATCGGACGGCGGGGCGAAGGCTAGGGTTAGGGTTTGCGGCGCGGCGGCGACGAGGGTTTCATCGCCGGCGGGGTGGCGCGGGCGGCGCTTGCCGACGACGGCGCGCGGCGGCGGACACACGCGGGACTCCGGCGAGCGGCGGCACGCGAGCGGAAGGAAACAAAAGGAAACGAAGTAAATAAAAAGAGAAACGGGAACGGCTGCTAGCTCACCGACGGTGAAAGAAAAGGACGGAGACGGCGACGATTCGGGGCTAGGAACGACGGCCAACAAAGGGAAACACGGCGGAGCTCGAGGGGTTTTAAAGGGAGATAAGAGGTTGAAACCGGCACGGATACGGCGGGGATAAGGTCACCGGCGGTTTTGGACTCCTGAGAGAGAGGGAGAGATTTCCGGCGGTCGTTTCGGGCGACGACGACCGTTTCGGCGTGTGGGAAAAGCGGCGACGGTGCGGGGACGCAGCCGGTGCTCGGCAAGGGCCCACGGGGCACGGGCGCACGGACGGGCCGGAAAAGGCGGACGAGGAGCGGCGCATGGCGGCGACGACGGCTGGGCTTGCCGGCGCGAGGAGGAGGCCCGACAGTGGGGCCCACTGTCGGTGGCTGCGGAGCGGGAGCGGCCGCACTTGCGCGGCGCGGCCGCATCGTGGGCCTCGGCCCACGACCGAGGAGAGCGGCGCGCGCACGGGAGGCGGCTTGGGCGGAGCGGTCGGGCCGACGGCCCGTCACGGCGAGGCGAAGGGAAACCGCACGGGCGTACGGAAAAAGGGAAAAGAAAAAAAGAAAAAGGGAAAAAAAGAAATTTGGGGACTTAATTAAATTGTTTGTTTTCTTATTTGATTGATTAAAAATACTTAGAGTGCTCTAAAAATTCCAGTAAAAATCCTGTTAGCGTATTTTGACATGCAGAATTCAAGAAAAATCCTACCATGTCGTTTCCATTTATTAATTGCATTTTAAAATTATAGGTTGACTCCAGGTTAATTTCAGAAATTCCGATTATTTCAGGGTAAATTATTTAAATGAATTAGGGAAAAACCCAGGATGTGACAACCTACCCCCCTTAAACGGAATCTCGACCCCGAGATTCGGAGGTACTGGCGAAAAGTTGCGGGTGCGCGGCCTTTAGCTCATCTTCTCGTTCCCAAGTAGCTTCTTCCTCGGAGTGATGAGTCCATTGAACCTTGCAAAACCTGATAACCTTGTTCCGAGTCCTTCTTTCACTGACCTCAAGAATACGTGCTGGTCTCTCTACATAGGTTAAGTCCTCTTGGATTTCAATCTGGTCTGGACTCGCCTGCTCTTCTGGTACCCTTAAACACTTCTTTAACTGGGACACATGAAACACGTCGTGAATACCAGTCATGTTGGAGGGAAGCTCCAGCTGATAGGCCACTTCTCCTCGACGTTCTCGAATCCTGTATGGTCCCACGAAACGTGGTGCCAACTTACCTTTGGTTTGGAAACGGTGTACTCCCCGGAGTGGTGTAACGCGAAGATACACAAAATCCCCTGCTTCAAAAGCGAGATCTCTTCGACGATTATCTGCGTAGCTCTTCTGTCGGGACTGCGCAATCTTCAACCTTTCTCGAATCGCTCGGACCTTTTCCTCTGCTTCACTTATTACTTCTGTGCCAAACAACTGGCGCTCACCCGTCTGATCCCAGAATAGGGGTGTGCGGCATTTCCGTCCATACAGTGCTTCATACGGTGCCATTTGAATGCTGGCCTGATAACTGTTGTTGTAAGAGAATTCTGCATAGGGCAAGCTTTTGTCCCACGCTTTTCCAAAATCGAGTGCGCATGCTCTCAGCATGTCTTCTAAAATCTGATTCACTCTCTCGGTTGACCGTCTTTGCGGATGATAGGCCGTGCTAAAATTCAAACGGTACCGAGCTCTTCCCGCAACTTCTTCCAGAACTTGGAAGTAAACTGACTTCCCCTATCGGACACGATCTTCTTAGGCACGCCATGCAAACACATGATCCTTGCGAGATAAAGCTCTGCTAGCTTCTTCCCTGAGTAGGTAGTATGTACTGGTATGAAGTGGGCCACCTTGGTGAGTCGGTCCACCACGACCCAAATTGAGTCATATCCTGACGTTGTGCGGGGTAAACCCGTGATGAAATCCATTCCAATTTCTTCCCATTTCCATTCTGGAATCTGAAGTGGTTGCAACAGTCCGGCGGGCCGTTGATGTTCTGCCTTCACCCGCTGACAAACATCACAAAGTGCAACAAACTCAGTTATCTCCCTCCTCATGCTGACCCACCAAAACTTTTCTTTAAGATCTTGATACATCTTTGTACTTGCCGGGTGAATTGAGTATTGGGTTTGGTGAACTTCCGTAAGGATCATTTTTTTCAAACCCTTGTCTTCGGGCACACACAATCTCTTTCCCATCCAGATTGTGCCATGTTCGTCTTCCGTAAAACCACGAGCTTTTCCGACTCTCATGTTCTTCTTGAGTTCAGCCATCTCGGGATCTGATGCCTGAGCAGCCCGAATTTGATCAATGAGAGTGGGTTGGGCTTCCAGAGCAGCCACAAAACCAAAATCCACCACTCGTAGATTTAGATTCTCGAATTCCTGCTGCAACTGGTCACACATTCCTTCGACACTGAGGGTGGTGCAGTAACTCTTTCGGCTTAGTGCATCCGCAACCACATTAGCTTTGCCGGGATGGTAATGTATCCCTAAATCATAATCTTTGATCAGTTCCAACCATCTTCTCGTCGGAGGTTTAAATCCGGTTGGGTGAAAATGTACTTAAGACTTTTGTGATCCGTATACACTTCACAACGATTACCAATTAGGTAGTGTCGCCGCGATCTTCGTGCATGAACCACCGCAGATAACTCCGGATCATGAGTGGGGTAGTTGTTTTCGTGTGGGCGCAATTGACGAGATGCATATGCGACCACTTTGCCTTCTTGCATCAACACACATCCCAACCCTTGGCGAGATGCATCATAATTAACTTGGAAGTCCTTTGCTGGGTCGGGCAGTATCAACATTGGTGCAGACACCAACTTCCTCTTGAGCTCTTCAAAACTCTTGTTGCATTCTGCCGACCACTTAAACTTCTCATCTTTCTTCAACAGTTGAGTCATTGGCTTGGCGATTTTGGAGAAGTTCTCAATGAAGCGGCGGTAGTAAACCCGCCCCAAGGAAACTTCGGATCTGCGTAACCGTTTTAGGCGGGGTCCACTTGGTAACTGATTCCACATTTGCTGGATCCACGGCTACTCCTTGGGCATTCACAATGTGGCCGAGGAACTGTACCTCCTTTAACCAGAAAGCACACTTGCTAAACTTGGCGTAGAGTTGATGATCTCTCAACTTCTCGAGTACTATCCGAAGATGTTGCTCATGATCCTCCTCTGACTTAGAGTAGACCAAAATGTCGTCGATGAACACCACCACGAATTTATCCAAGAACTCCATAAACACCTTGTTCATCAGATTCATAAAGAAAGCCGGTGCATTGGTTAACCCAAACGACATGACCGTACACTCGTAGTGCCATACCGGTGGTGAAAGCGGTCTTGGGAATGTCCTCTTCCCGAATTCTCAACCGGTGATAGCCCGATCGCAGTCTATCTTAGAAAATACCTTGGCCCCTTTGAGTTGATCAAATAAATCATCAATCCGTGGTAGGGGATACTTGTTCTTGATAGTAACCTCATTGAGGGCGCGATAATCGACACACATCCTCTTGGTCTTGTCTTTCTTTTCCACGAAAATCGGAGCACCCCAAGGCGATGTGCTCGGGCGAATATACCCTTTTGCAACTGTTCATCCACTTGCTTCTTTACTTCGGCCAACTCGTTGGCTCCCATCCTATACGGCCTCTTGTGTATTGGGGCGGTCCGGGTACTAGATCAATCCGGAATTCAATTTCCTTTTGGCGGCATCGAGTTAAGTCTTCGGGAAAACTTCAGGGTATTTCTCGACGATGGGGATATCCTCTAACTTCACAGGGGTCTTGGCCGCCATTTCGGCGATTCCCCGGTGGAAACATGATTCAAACTTGCTACGGGCTTGACTTGCATAGGAGAGCGAAAAACAATTCTTTCTCCTTTCATATTGATTAAAATAATGGTGCGACTAGCGCAGTCAATTACTCCCTTATGTCCGGACAACCAATCCATCCCAAGGATGACATCTATGCCTTTGGACTGAAGGAGGATGAGGTTGGCTAGAAACATAGATCCTTGGATTTCTATGGTCACTGAGGGACAAAACTGAGTGGTCTCCAGGTGGTTTCTAGGAGTTTGAACCCGCATAGGTATCTTAAGTCCCACTACTGACAACCCATGTGCCCCAACAAATTGCTTTGAGATAAAAGAATGTGTAGCGCCAGAATCAAATAATACCGTGGCAGAGTATAGTTTACGGAAACATATCCAAGATAACTTCAGGAGCGGCCGTGCTTCCTGGCGGACGCATGGTTGACTCGAGCCCTGGATGAACCTTGGCCCAGCGCGTCTTGGCTTTGGACACTTGTCTGCAAAATGCCCGGGATCACCACAGTTGAAACAGACTCCTGGCTTTCCTCCAGAGTAATTCCTTGGAGGTGGTGGCTGTGACTGTTGCTGGGATGGCGCCGTTGGAGGGCGCGGGGCTGGAGTACGCTGTTGCTGACCACTACCACTACTGCCAGTTTGGAAATTCCCTGGGTGATAAGGTCGATGCCGACGAACAATCATGGTGGTAGGTCCACTCGACTTCCAGGCATGAAACGCGGCCTCGCTGATTTCCCCGCGTTGAGGAGGTCGTGGATGGAATACTTTTCTCTTCTTGATCATCTTGTTGCGCCGATCTTCCGTCAAATGGCCTTGTCAACCAGCCTTCTCAAAGTTAGCATATTCTCCGGAGATAAGCTTGTCCGTGAGTTCATCATCCAAACCAGCCAAAAACTTTTCCCGCTCTCTCGCATCGGTGCGCACATCTTCGGGGCATAACGGGCAAGACGATTGAACTCGTGCGGATACTCGAATCGATCCGTTACCCGCTCAAGAGAACGGAACTCACGCTTTTCTCGTGCAACTATTCCCGCAGGAATGTGTGCGGTCCTGAAACTGCGACGAAACTCTTCCCAGGTAACTGCTGCTCCCGCCGGGCGAGTAACCAAGTAGTTGTCCCACCAAGCTGAAGCAGGACCCTATAACCGATGAGTGGCAAACGAGACTTTCTCCCGATCCGTGCACCGCAGCAGATCTAACTTCTTCTCTATGGCATGAAGCCAATCATTAGCCTCCATGGGATTAGTGATGCCGGAGAAGGTCGGCGGTCGGACACGAAGGAACTCGCAGCTTGACGGGGTGGTGGGGCGGCAAACCGATTGTTCTGCCGCCGTTGCTGCATTTGTTGCAGCATCCGCTGTTGCATCCGATGGTGTTGTTGTTGCATTTGCTGCATCATTGCAGCCATCATCGTGGTTCCGTGAAGCGAGCACTTGAGCAATGGTGGGATTCTCGGGTGGCGGTGGAGGAGCATTGCCATTGGCGTCGTGAGCCTCGTTGTTGTTGGCACCTGACTGCCCATTGTTGCTGTTCGCCCCGCTGGTCCTGGTGTTCACCATTTGAAGGAGACGACCGACCGAAGAGAGAGAAAAGAAGAAAAACAGACAGACTTAGAACTAATCTTTATTATTTGAATTCAAATGCATTGTTCTGATCTTGACTAAAAACAAGGAAAAGCACCAAACATCCTTAATTGGTCAGTCATATCACACTTGATATCGACTGCCAGCTATCCCCCACACAGTAGCCTAACACACAGCAACTACCAAGAAGACAAACTAAGTTAAACGGTAAAACTAAGGAGGGCAACTAGAACGATCCACGAGACGAGGAGTCGAAACTGCTTCCTTCAGATGATCCCCACTCTTCCGAATGGCTCCTAGAGTCCTCGGGCGTCACCTCAGACTTGGACTCTTCTGAATCGGTTGCCGTAGCGCAACCGATCCTACCTCTTCCCTCCGAGGAATCTCGAGTCTCTTCGGAGTCCATGTCTTCAGCCGAATTCTCTGAGCTTGAGTTACTGGAGACGGAGATCCAACCATTACTGCCACCTCCGCCTTGATTCGCCGAAGCCGGAGCAAAGGTGAGAGCAGAGCCTGCAGCGGGAGGAACTGGAACCGGCGCTGGAACTGGAGCGGGTGGAGCTGGAGAAGGCGGTGGAATCCGAGGTGCCAGCTGGATATGGACCGGCGCTGTGGTGGTCTTCCGAGGCGTAGTGCGGAGCCTGACCCCAACTGGTGGCGGGAGTCCCTTCAACTCAGCTACCTCCTTCTTCAGACGAACCACTTCGTCCTGCAGTCGCGCGATCCTCAGCATCTTCTTGTCGTTCAGCTCCTTGGTCGCCTTGTGCAGGTCAGAGTGCATCTGATCCAGTCCTTTGAGCACGGTGCACATGTGACCGAAGGTAGAGTCATTCTCCTCTGCCGTAGACTTGAATGCACTGACCTCTGAGGAACTACCTCGACGGGGATGGTAGCGGTAGGAGGAGGTGCGAAGGTCAGCATCATGCAGCTCCCTCATCCTGGCTAACATCAGGTAGGCGGCTTCTTGACAAGCGTGATCTGACGTGCCTCCGGAAGCTGTGACCTCCATGTTGGGAAGACACGTCCCCACGAACCCGTGTACCTCCAACCGAACACGGTAGGGCAACTCGCCACTGAGAGGTGCAACTGTTGTATACTCCGGTGCTTCAGGATATCCAATTGCAAGGGCCATACGCGCTAGCTCTGCAACGAAGCCTGTCATCCCTTTTCCGCAGTGCGTCGCTGGGGAACCTGCCATCTATAGAAACAAAGGAGTGGGAAATTCAAAACATGCTCAAAAACCCACGACCAACATCCCATTTTCGCAATTCCTAATCCCTAGACTGACTCCACTTTTCAGAACACCCCCTTTTTTTCAAAACATATGCACATGAAAAGAATTAGAGGGCTCTTAAGGTTTCCAGTTGGCTTGTCCTACAGTCACAGGAAGGCTCTGATACCAACTTGTCACGCCCAGAAATTCACACCAGAATTTCTGCAGCTAATTTGTGCATTACACCCTCGTCCAGGCATCAGCCGAGGTACACAAATCGACGTTATTGATAATACAGATTCCTCGTCTTAGAAATAATATAAAAGAGTTACACAAATGCAGCGGAAAGGAAAATAAAACTAACTTAAGGTAAACTTGACACGAGCGAAGCGGAACACCAACTCCACAGCTAAACCTCGACGAGAACAAGCTTACAACTCCTCGGAGACCTCGAGCTCAACCTCTGGCACTGAAGGGGGAAAAATGAAGCAAGGCTGAGTACAATCACAGTACTCAACAAATCACATCGGAAAAGGGGACATGATGCAAGATAGATAACAAGGAAGGGTTAAGGGCTCAATTTGCATAAATAGCATTTGCAGAATATTATAACAATATTTGAAGACAGTAAAACAGTAGTAATATTTAAGCAGTATTAAATAAACACTGTCCAATGCTCAAACCACGTTGCAACAGGCCCATCCATTCACCTGCACTAGTCATACTTCAACATTTCATTTGAATAAATAAATGAGACTAATCAAGGTGAATCGGTCGATCGCCCGTAACCGTGGGCACGGCTATTCGAATAGTTTTTACTCGATCGAGGTGTACAAGCGTACCCACAAGACACAATCCCACAACATGTTACGTGCGCCGTGCACCACCACGGTGCCCGGAAAGGAACTGTGACGGACCCTTCACATAACCCCCTCTAGTCAATCGTACCACACCAAGGTTTCGCCCCCATCCCCATCGGGCAATGGGCAGCCCCCTCTAGTGCCGCGGTGAATCCCGAAGCTGATCAACCCTTAAAACCGGGGCTGACCCAACTCCATCACGCCCACCCTCTCTGGGATACGTCGACTAGAGACAGCTACGCTACAGACCCAGCCATTACCCATGCTGGCTTGTGGTATGCACGGCATTTCTTCCAGGGTTTCCCGAGAACCGGTCCTTAATCGTTATGAGCACGCTAACCAAAGTCCAGCCATGTGCTCATGACCCACCTTTTTCATAATTCACTATTATTGAAAACAAGGTCATATCTTAATATCATCGGAAGGTCAACTTTACTAATAAACTTGATTAGTGTGATTCCCTTAAGTGAACTAGTTGCACTAAGCATAACTAAGCAACCTTAAACTATCATCTAGTCACATTGGACCCCAAGTTATCAATGGTATAAGGTAAACAATCCTATAGTTGAGTGCAATCGGTATAAACATCCCATGAAATGACATTCTAAAACATATGCAGTATTTGAACGAAAAAGGGGTATTTACATAAAATAGGTACAATATGGTCAATATAAGGTATGACTTGCCTTGCTCTGGAGATTGAGGAACCTCGGCGACTACTTCGAAGAGAACGGGCTCGCCGGAAAACTCGGGATCTACACAACAAACAAAGCACTCAACAAACACCCTAAAAAGTCTACTGAAACAGCACTGGAAAGTATTTTTAATGGATTCTTGACATTTTTCTGGATTTAATGAAATTTGAATGGGCTAAAACGGAGCTCGGATTCAAAAGATATGAATTTTAGAAGTTTAATTGCGATTTTTAAACTAAAGAAAAGACTAAATTATTTATTGCGCAATTAAGTCCCCGGTGACGTCATCCAACGCGGCTCGGGGCTGATGTCAGCATGACGTCGGCGGGCGGCGTCGCCCTAGGGCCGACGCGTCGACACGGCCGGGCGCACGCGGAGCCGGGGCGCGACGGCGGATTGCGCCACGTGGCGAGATCCGAGCGGCGGATCGGCGGCGATCCGACGGTGGGGCGAAGGCTAGGGTTAGGGTTTGCGGGCGCGCGGCGACGAGGTTTCACCACCGCCGCCGGGTGGCGCGGCGGTGGAAGCGGCTTGCGCGCGGCGGCGCGGCGGCGGGACACAGCGGCGGGACTCGCAGCGGCGGCACGCGAGCGGAAGGAAACAAAAGGAAACGAAGTAAATAGAAAGAGAAACGGGAACGGCGGCGAGCTCACCGACGGTGAAAGAAAAGGACGGAGACGGCGACGATTCGGGGCTAGAAACGACGGCCAACAAAGGGGAAACACGGCGGAGCTCGAGGGGGTTTTAAAGGGGGAGAGAAGAGGTTGAAACCGGCACGGATACGGTGGGGATAAGGTCACCGGCGGTTTCGGACTCGGAGAGAGAGGGAGAGATTTCCGGCGGTCGTTTCGGGGCGACGACGACCGTTTCGGCGTGCGGGAAAAGCGGCGACGGGTGCGGGGACGCAGGCCGGTGCTCGGCAAGGGGCCCACGGGGCACGGGCGCACGGACGGGCCGAAAAAGGGACGAGGAGCGGCGCATGGCGGCGACGCGCGGGCTTGCCGGCGCGAGGGAGGAGGCCCGACAGTGGGGCCCACTGCCGGTGGCTGCGGAGCGGAGCGGCCGCAGCACTTGCGCGGCGTGACCGGCATCGTGGGCCTCGGCCCACGACCAAGGGAGGATCGGCGCGCGCACGGGGAGGCGGCTTGGGCCGGAGCGGTGCCGGGCCGACGGCCCGTCACGGAGCGAAGGGAGGAAACCGTACGGGCGGTACGGAAAAAGGGAAAAGAAAAAAAGAAAAAGGGAAAAAAAAAGAAATTTGGGGACTTAATTAAATTGCTGTTTTCTTATTT
This sequence comes from Oryza australiensis, assembly GCA_019925245.2. Taxonomy (NCBI): domain Eukaryota; kingdom Viridiplantae; phylum Streptophyta; class Magnoliopsida; order Poales; family Poaceae; genus Oryza; species Oryza australiensis. The sequence goes on from JAIFGZ020000126.1 coordinate 2,595,850, forward strand.
GATTGATTAAAAATACTTAGAGTGCTCTAAAAATTCCAGTAAAAATCCTGTTAGCGTATTTTGACATGCGTAATTCAAGAAAAATCCTACCATGTCGTTTCCATTTATTAATTGCATTTTAAAATTATAGGTTAACTCCAGGTTAATTTCAGAAATTCCGATTATTTCAGGGTAAATTATTTAAATGAATTAGGAAAAAACCCAGGATGTGACATCGGTGAATATGGTGGCGAAAGGATTCGGATAGGGGCTCATCGTAGAAGGCTGGCGATGAGCGGGTGGTTCGGCGGCGATGGCGCAGCGCTCTGGTTGCGTCCTTTGCTCTCCGGCATTCCTGATCTACGGCTGCACGGTTGCAAGCGAAACACAGGCGTTAGAGAGAGCAAGGGTCGAGGAGTTGGGGACGGATGATGGCTAATGGACTTGCTCACTGGTGAGGCAATGCGGCTAGATCTCCACACGGTGGTGGTCGAGCTCGCGGGGTTTCTTAGCGTTTGATGGGCACCGGCTTGGGCTATCTCGTGGAACGTTTGTGGTCGAGGCGGTGAGCGGTGGTTCGGTCGGCTGGTCGACTTTTATACGCATGGTGACGACGCAGGGGTGGCCAGGCTCGGAGCGACGCGTGCGGGCGCGTATCCTCGCGCGTGACGCATGCGCGAGAGCGTGGCGAGGGCGGCGACGTGAATGAGATGGGCAGGAACACAATGTGACGCTGCCATAGGGGTCCCCTAGGTCGGTTTGGCCCGCTTGCCAGTGAAAGAGAGTTAGAGAGATGAAGCTTGCCATAGGGGTCCCCTAGGTTGGTTTGGCCCGCTTGCCAGTGAAAGAGTGTTAGAGAGATGAAGCTTGCCAAAATGTTTTCTAAGTCTGTTCCCAGTGCTCACCTTCCGACTTTGGGCTCCATTCAAGTAATTTTCCAGGCAGAATCAGGGATGAAGTCCTATGGCAAAGTTGTAAAGCTAGACATGGACTACAATACAGCCAAGTTTTGCCGTCTAAGGCCTGCTGGTTTGGTCGCTGTGTTGGTCCAAAGTTGGCATCAGAGACTGTGTCTGCCAGTCCTGACATTAAGAAAATTTTTACCATGGTCAAATCTGGTTTTGTTCAAATTTACCATTTTCAACTCCAAAGTTGGGTTCCAAGCTCTAGAATTTATTTGCTGAGGTGATTTGCAAGTATTTGGGTATTTTTCTTGATTTTTATTTGGTTTTCTTCCATTAGCATTCTAGATAAGAGTTATACGAAAATATGCATATTCCCTTTTGTTTAAGTGGGCCGTTGATCGTTCGTTGTTTAAAAGTAAATTTTGGATTCAATTTTTTTTCTTTTTTTCTATACAATCATATACAATCGTGTTGTTACATGCATTACAAGATTTTAAGGATGTGATACGCACTGTGCCGCTGACGTCGGCCCTTGTTTTGCTGACGTCACCCCAAGCCTTTTCCTTTGTAAAATAATTAAATATTGCGCAATAAATCATTTTAATTTCCAGAATTTATTTAAATGGTCCAAAACTTCTAAAATTCATATCTAATTCATACGAACTCCAAATTGGGCCATTCAAATTGCAAAATTCATCTAGAATTGAGCTCTACATGTTTGGTTACTTTTTATGTACTGTTATTTGGTTTTTATTAGGATTTTTTCCTCGTTTTGCGTGTCAGCGTGTAGATTCCACTATTTTCGGAGCTCGTGCTCGCGAGAAAAAGTCCAGAAGTTTGTTTGAAGACGCAAGGCAAGTCACACTTCCCTTGAAGCATATTGATCCTATTTTTATAAATGTTTTATGTTTGAAAATAAAATTACATTGCTTTTGTAATTACATGGAACGATACTGACCCTAAGCTTGCATCTGAACTTGCATCTGCTGTTGCTGATATTGCCGTTGCATTTGCTGCATCATCATGACCATTAACTATCTGATTGACCACTACCTGGGCTAGAGTTGGATCCCCAGGAGATGGAATACTCGTACATTGTTTTGGGCTGACCCATGAGACGGTTGGGGTTCTGATCCACTGACATTGCCTCTGCCTTTACCCATCTGCTGCAGAAGGAAAAAGGAGGGAAACAGGGAGAAGTTAAACTAAAGACGAGACCTTAACCCGCTTACAACTGATCTGATGTGGGTAGACTATTATTGTTCAAGTTGATTAAGCAAACAACCTAGTATGGTCACATCCCCACCACTGATGTGAGTCATACACCTACACACAGCAAACAACACACGGCCTAAGAACTATCGATGCTACTCTTCCGGGAAAGATTGGGTTCTAGGTGAACTCTGGGAAAACTTCGCTTGATCCTCGAGAAGCACTGACTCGGGTTGCTTGGCTTGATCTTCTTGCTAGAAGCTGGGGGCTTGGCTTGACTTCCACCTGTTGACGAGCAACTGAGCTTGTCCTCCAGATTTAACAGCTAAGAGAGGTGGAGGGGAAAAGAGAGAAATTTTACAAATCACTTCGCAGAGACTCCAAAGGGATAGAAGAGATATTTGCGCAAATAAGGTTTTCGCAAACTCGTCCTTAGGGTTTGACCATTTGGCTCAACCTACAGTCGAGATGGCTCTGATACCAACTTGTCACGCCCGAAAATTTAACCCAAATTTCCTGACTATTTTATGTATTAACTCCCTGTCCACGAATCAACCAGGGTACATAAAATGACAAATTAACACACAGATCCAAATGTAAAAACAAAGGGTAAAAATAAAAATACTTACTGAAGAGGATCTTAGTCCTCACACCCAAAAACTACAGCGGAATAGAAAGACGACACTAGCGGGGCTTCAGCTCCAGTCCACAGGCAAACTCAATTGGGGTCTTAGCCTTGGTCTTCTAACTTCATCTTTAACTTAGAAGCACTACACTTCTGAAAGGGGGAAAATCGCAAGACTGAGTACAACCACCGTACTCAACAAGCCACGCCGAGAAATTGCAGACGTGCAAGGGGACACAAGAGTGGCTTGGGCTATTTTGCATAAATACGGTTTACAAACATTTAATTGTTTAAAAATAGTAAAACAGTTGAGTAGTTATATCTTGTAACCATTCATTTGGAGGTTCGACCACGCGAAGCAGATTGAGTTGTAACCAAAAGAGTCAGTTGCGAGCCGTTATCGGGGCTATAACAATCACTAGTTAGCAGGTTCGAGTCTAAGGCACACCAAAGCTGTCGTGTCAATAGTGCAGTCTAAAGAAGCATCATTTGAGAATAGTCGCAATCTAGACGAGAGATCGATCGAGCAGCTTTGTCGACCCCCGTTTTTGAGGACGGGAATCATTCGTGTTCATAGTACCATATCCCTGGATCGAGTAGTTTGGTACCCACGAATACAGTTCTGAATTACCAGGTGCAAAGTGCACGAATAGTCTTACATCGAACTTATTATAACAATAGGCCCGAAGGCACAATACATTTAGGACCTACTGGTCCGGATTCAACCAAAATCAGAGTTTAGATGAGATTAGCAGACAGAAAGCTGCGGCATGTCGATTGCCACAGGCAACGACCGGGGACTAAGACCTATTACGCTCCAATGTCTTCATTCCTTTCGGTAGTAGGCGTAGGGGTCTTCCAGTTCTTCGTTTCTTTCATCAGAAGTTTGTGCATATAACAAGGGTGAGTACCCAAGGTACTCAGCAAGCCAGCACGGAATGATGCACATGATAGGGCCATTCAAAGGGAGGCTGGGGTTTATTTACACAAAGCCAATTTTCGCAAATCATTTCACAAGCCTATTATCTAGCCAGTCAAGTTTTAGTTTCAGAGTATATTAAATCGGTGACGGTTCTGTCTACCATCCATCGTGATACCAAGGATGGTTTCCCGTCTCTGGATCATCATGGTTTTTCTGGGGAGTCTAACCCTTCTCGCAGGTCGAGAAGTTGAGTCTACCAGAATACAAAATCATTATACAATTCCCATCCCATCATTTTAAAATTTATGAGTCTAGCCACGGGAGAAACTTGTCACGTAGCTCATTGACCGTGAGCACTGCTATTCGAATAGATTGATTGACTTACACTGCAGTGGATGTACACTTTACCCGTACTCCGCAACTGCTCATTGAATGAGCTTACACCCCTCTATATGGGACGGTCACGGCAAAGCCTTTCGATAACCTCACTTTGGCAGTACCCGCTCCATGAACTTAAGCCCTCATGCACTCTAGCCGTCATTTCCTAGCAGTGAGAGGAGTTCTGGCACTCCCGGGGTAAGGGAAAAACTTACAAAATTCTCATTCATTACTCAATACGTAGGCCGCAGCCTTATCTCGATAACCAGAACCATGCCTCCACTCAAGAACCACTATGTAGGGATACTGCCTCCGCTCGGCTATCTACTCCGCTAGGTCTATATCCATTCGAGAAGTACGGTTGTACTAGCTCGTTCTAAGTTGTAGTCTCATGGCTCGGTCCTTAATTGACCAGGGACGGTACTAGCCTTTCCCGGAATCCACCCAAATCCATCCATCCGCCCCAGTCTAAAAACATGGGTTTTGTACTTTTTGTTTTTCATCAAAACTAATTTCATCATGATCAGGGCAATGTGGCGCTCATGTCTCCACATGCCGTATTCCAACTACCTTCCCAAAGATAGTTGCCCAAGCACGAGGCTTCTTTGTAAAATCATGAGTATGCAAGAATCTAGTATAAGCAGGGCTAAGCATTTTGCCGAAGTTAGCCTCCGGTCATATCACATCAAAGGTTACAAAGAATAATTCTAAGGGTAATCAGCATCAAGGCAGGGTATATCAAGCATAGGTACTCATTTGTGTATAGCATGCAATTTGTAATTTAAATCAACATCATTTCACAAAGTAGGATCAATATGTTCAAAGGGGTGTGTTGACTTGCCTTGCTCGCACACTTGTTGGCCGGGCTCTTCAACGTAGTCAGTGCTCGCTCCCTCGGTTGCTATCCGTACGTTTGAAAGATCAATTGAATTCGATCAGAATTCAATAAAATACCGAGAGATTGAGAAGAACCATAAAAACGACTCCAAACGTTTAGCTTAATATTCTACTCGAGTTCGGACGAGAGTTGTTAGGATAAAATCCGAGTTTGAAAACTAGTTGATGCCCTAGGTTTTTTGCAAAAACGTTGATCGCATTTAATTGAGAAAATAAATTTAGAAATGTTAATCAAGGGGTTTGTGTTCGAGGTTTCAAAGGTTTGAGCATAAAAGAAACACATTTTTAATGGCGAAAAAGAAATAAACAAAATCCGGATTAAAACGACGCGAAACGAAATCTCCGAGAAGTCCGATTTCTATTTCCGAATTTGCTCCGAGAAAATATACAAGAAAACAATATACTTTTGCCCAAATCTTTTCCCAAATCTTTTCTAAATACTTTTCCTATTTTTATAAAATTTTTCCCTATTTTTCCTATTTTTTTCTTTTCCATTTTTCTTCTCTTTTTTCTTTCTTTTCTTTTCCTCTGTTTACTATTCATTAACCCGCCAACTGTTCGACTGGCTCTCTGCTCTCTCTTTCTTCTCTGTTGCGGCCGGCGACCGGCGCAAGTGAGGGGAAGGGATGGTGGCTCGGGCTTACCAGCGACGACGACGCTCGGGGAGGCAGTGGAGCTCCGGCGCACGGCGGTGGGGCTTGCGGCAATGGCGGCGCTCGACAAGCTAGGGTTGCGGCGGGAACAGCGAGGGAAAATGGTGAGGGACGGCGGCGATGTGGGGGAAAACAGAGGGGAGAGGGGTCCTTATATAGGCGCGGCCGGGAGAGGAAAAGAACAGGGAGAAGAGAGGGGGCACCGGCGCATGGTACGGCGGTGGCGCACGCGGCACGCGGGTGGCCGGGCCGGCACGGCGAATGCGGCGACACACGAGGCCGGGCGCGAGGCACGTGGCGCGTGGCGAGGTCGCGGGCAGGGTCCGGACGCGGCGGGCGGACGGTGGCGGCGCGTGCGTGGGGCCGACGGCGGGCGGGCGCGTGGCGGAAGCGTGCACGGCGCGGACGGGGCGGGGCGCGGCGTGGGCGGCGTGCGGGCGAGCCGGGGCCGGGTGCGGCGCGTGGCGCGCTACGGTGGGCGACGTGCGGCGGGCGTGAGGCGGGGCGCACGGCGTCGAACACCTTGTGACATAATGAATAGTGCCAATTCTGATTTTTCCGATTTTCAATTCCATTTCCAAATTCTATTTTCTTTCACTCTAAAAATTCCAAATAAAAATATAGTATTCCCAAAATTAATTTAAAAATATATTTTCAAACTTTTCACCAACTTTTATTTATTTAAAAATATATATCACCATATTTAATTTAATCCTTTTTCTTAATTTCATAAATCACCATTTTTAATTCCAACTAATTTCTAGACTTTATATATATCTTTTAAAATATTTTATTGCCCATTTTATCTTCTAATTAATATTCCACAATCACCAATTAATATTTTATTTTCAAACACACATTTTTATGAATCCACACCCTCTTCCTATTTTATTTAAAAATTCCTACTTTAAACTCCGAGATTTTTCTCCCAAATGGAAATCCAAATCATTTGGTTTTTCTCAAACACCGAGATGAATCGTTCACATATAAATTTATGCAACCAAGCTAGCAAATAAGAAGCAATAAACACGATCAAAAAGCAACAAGCTAAAAGTTTTTGTAAGTTTCGATTTTTAATTTCCGGTTTTTAAATTCTCCGATTTTCGGGCGTTACAAACCTACCCCCTAACAATAAATCTCGTCCCCGAGATTTCTTACCGTCGCGGAATAGGTTCGGGTACTCGGTCTTCAAAAAGTCTTCTTTTTCCTAAGTGGCTTCGTCTTCGGTGTGGTCGCTCCATTGCACCTTGTACATTCGCCACGTCTTGGTCCTAGTTTTTTTCTCAGCTTCGTCCAAAATCTTTACGGGATGTTCGGGGTATGTGAGATCTTCACTGATAAGAACGTTTTTCGAGGGGATTTGTTCTTTCGATACTCGCAAACATTTCTTCAATTGGGACACGTGAAAGACGGGGTGTACATCGGAAAGATTTCCGGCAGTTTCGGTTGATAGGCCACTTCGCCTCTTCGGCGCTTATCGGGAAAGGTCCAACATATCTTGGTGCCAGTTTTCCTTTGACCTTAAACCTCTTGGTTCCTCTTAGTGGCGAAACTTTTAGGTACACAAAGTCGCCTATTTTGAATTCTAACTCTCTTCGGCGAGTGTCCGCATAGCTCTTTTGCCGAGACTAGGCTACCTTAAGCCAATCTCTTATCAGTCGAACTTTCTCTTCGGCTTCCCTAATGATGTCTGGCCCAAATACAGCTCGTTCGCTGGTCTCTGACCACATCAACGTAGTGCGGCATCTTCGTCCAAACAAGGCCTCATTTGGTGACATCTTCAAACTAGCCTGGTAGCTGTTGTTATAGGAGAACTCTGCGTAGGGCAGACATTTCTCCCAGTCCTTAGTAAAATCCAACGCACAGGCTCTTAGCATATCCTCTAGGACTTGGTTTGTCCTCTCGGTTTGTCCATCTGTCTGCGGGTGGTAAGCAGTACTGAAGGCGAGGTGAGTTCCCAACGCCTCGTGAAACTTATCCCAGAAATGAGATGTGAACTGAGTGCCACGGTCTGACACAATCCTTGTGGGTACTCCATGTAGGCACACAATTCTGGACATGTACAGCTCTGCCAATTTGGCGATGCTATACCGAGTCTTAATCGGGATAAATCGGGTGGTCTTGGTCAGTCTATCCACGATCACCCAAATGGAATCGTATCCGATAGCAGTTTTGGGTAGTCCTACTATAAAGTCCATGCCTATTTCATCTCATTTCCACTCAGGGATTTTGAGTGGTTGCAGCAATCATGTCAGTCAATGATGCTCAGCTTTAACTCGTTGGCATACATCGCATACGGCCACATATTCTGCTATGTCTCTTTTCATGTTGGGCCACCAATATTCCGTTTTCAAATCCTGGTACATTTTGGTGCTGCCCGGGTGTAGCGAGTTTGCTGACTCATGGGCTTCCTTCAAGATCAGCTTCCTCAATCCGCCTTTCTCGGGCACGTAAATCCTTTTTCGATACCATAGGGCTCCATCGTCGTCGGCCGTGAATTCCTTGGCTAGTCCTTCAGCCATACGTTCCTTGATTAGACGGACTTCCTCACAATCCTTCTGGGCTCCCTTAATCTGACTTCGTAGGAGAGGTTGTATCTTCGGCGAACTCAGTTGTCCATGAGGAATCAACTGCAGGTTAAGCCGAGCTATCTCTTCTTGAAGCTCGTTGGCCATTTATTCCATCCTTAGTTGGTTGCACTGGGCTTTGTGGCTCAAAGCGTCAGCTACAACATTGGCCTTTCCAGGGTGGTAATGGATTCCTAGGTCATAGTCCTTGATCAGTTTTAGCCATCTTCTCTGGCGTAGGTTAAGATCCGTCTGGGTAAAGAAATACTTCAAGCTCTTGTGGTCCGTATATATATCACAGTGGTTTCCGATCAGGAGTGCCTCCAAATCTTCAAGGCATGCACTACTGCGGCCAATTCTAAGTCATGTGTGAGATAGTTCTCCTCATGAGGTCGCAGTTGTCTCGAGGCATAAGCCACAACCTTTCCATCTTGCATCAACACACCTCCTAATCCTTGTCAAGATGAGATGCATCACAATATATAACAAAGTCTTTCCGGTTGTCTGGTAGGACTAAGATCGGGGCGGTGGTTAACTTTTCTTTTAGCTGGTCAAATGCCTATTGACACTGCTCAGTCCATGCATACTTCTTTTCCTTCTTCAATAGTTGGGTCAGGGGTCAGGCTATCTTAGAAAATCCTTCTATAAACCGTCGGTAATATCCAGCCAATCCCAAGAAACTTCTAACCTTCGTTACCGACTGGGGTGCTTTCCATTTGGTAACAGCTTCGACCTTGGCGGGGTCTACTGCTACGCCTCCTGCTGAGATGACATGTCCAAGAAAAGCTACTTCCTTAAGCCAAAATTCACACTTGCGGAATTTGGCATATAGCTGATGCTCTCGCAGCTTCTCCAGTACCAAGCGCAGGTGTTCTGCGTGTTCTTCATCATCCTTGGAGTAGATGAGGATATCATCAATGAACACTACCACAAACTTGTCCATATATTCCATAAATACTTTGTTCATGAGGTTCATGAAGTAGGCCAGGGCATTGGTCAGTCCAAAAGATATTATTGTGAACTCGTACAAGCCGTAGCGTGTAGAGATCGCAGTCTTGGGTATATCCTCAGTCCGGATTTTTAGCTGATGGTATCCAGATCTAAGATCGATCTTTGAGAACACTCGGGCTCCCTTGAGTTGATCGAACAAGTCGTCGATCCGAGGTAACGGGTACTTGTTCTTAATGGTAACCGATAGTCGATGCACATTCTCATGCTTCCATCCTTTTTCTTAACAAACAATACTGGGGCTCCTCACGGTGAAGAACTAGGGCGTACGAAGCCTTTCTCTTGCAGTTCCCTTATTTGCTTCTTAAGTTCCTCCAATTCATTCACCAGCATCCGGTAGGGTCTCTTAGCTCTGGGGGCGGTACCAGGCATGAGGTCAATAATGAACTCTATGTCTCGGTCTGGGGGCATTCCCGGTAGTTTCTTAGGAAATACATCTGGGTAGTCCTGGATTATCAGCATTCCATCTATGGGTAGCATGGTGAATATTCCCGTAGCTCGGTCACAGAGCATAGGGTCTTGATCCATGGCTACTGTCATTGGTCATCCCCATGGGGTAGATAGGGTAACTTCTCTTCGTCCACAGTCTAGTCCCCCTTGGTTCTGGGTTAACCAATCCATTCCTAGTATAACGTCCATGGTTTGGGGTGGCAAAACCATAAGGTTGGACAGGAATACCACTTCCTTGATCCGAATGGGCACATTGATGCACGCATGGGGTATGGTCACATCTCCCCCGGGTGAGTGTACTACCATGGGTCTCTTAAGGTCTACTCGGTGCAAATTGTGCTCTTTGCTTACTCTCGACGATATAAATGAATGCGAAGCTCCAGAATTAAACAGAACTTTAACTGGTGCAGAATGGATAGAAAACATACCCATTAGCACGCTTTGGTCCTCCCGAGCTTCCTCAGCACGCACATGGTTGACTTGACCACGGCGGAATCTGGTTGCAGCTTCCTTTGGTTGGGGCGTTCTGAACAAACTGCGTCCAGGTACTAGAGCAGGGGTCCCTCGTACTACAATGGCATTGGCTCCGGTGCGGTTGGGGGTATTACGCGGCTTAGGGCAGCTGTTGGCGTAATGCCCAAACTCTCCGCAGTTGAAGCAATTGACATTCCTGGCTCCTGGGGCTGCCAAGGTAGGTGCAGGAGTGCGAGACGGTGTTGCAGGTGGCCTGCTGACATTGCTGGGTGTGGCAGGGCGATGAGTTGCTACAATGGCTGGCTTCCAACCTGACGGGGTTGCTCCTTTGGGTCGCTGGGGCGTTCATTGAATTGGGTGGGCCATTGCAAGCCTTCTCTTCCGGTTGTTTTCAACCGTCCTTTGGTCATGCTCAAGCCTTACAACGTTGTTGATGAGGCTCTGAAAGCTAGCGTGGTCCTGACCGATCATCAGTCCTCTTAACTCGTCGTTCAGTCCTTCAATAAACTTGTCCATCTTTTCCTCTTCGTCTGCCAGATCGCTTGTGGCGTAACGGGCAAGCTGCGTGAACTTGTTAAGGTACTCTTGTACCGTGGTGTTGCCTTGACGCAGCCTACGGAACTCGTTCTTCTTCATTCTCATAACTGCAGCAGGTACAAAGTTTTCACGGAAGGCGGTCATGAATTCCTCCCCGGTTGCTTCTCCGGCATCTTCAGCTCGAGCCTCCTTGTATGTGTCCCACCAGTCACTTGTGGGTCCTTCTAGCTGATTGGTGGCGAAGACGACTCTGTCAGTTTCCTGTACTCGGACGAGAGTCAGCTTCTTTTCTATTACCCTTAGCCAATCTTCAGCGTCCATGGGTTCAACTGCTGAGGAGAATGTCGGTGGTTTTGCCCTCATAAATTCGCCGAGGATTGATCCTCCGCACTGTCCTTGGTCATTGGCGATAGCTTGCAGCAATTGGGTTTGCAAAGCCATGACTTCTGCTAGGGTGGAAGGGTTAGGCTCTGGCAGGTTCTCAGGAGCTGCTGGGGCTCTGCGACGGTGCGCCATCTGAACAACGGGGATAAGGTAAGAGACTCGCTTTGCTAACGTCGCGGTAGTAGGGAATTTTCTTTGAGTTGTTTGAAGTGATCTTTCCAAGCAAGCTTGGTGGAATAAACTCATTTAGGACATAACATAGAACTTCATTATCAGTTCTTAAATATTACATCAGAGGGATACATTGGATATGTATAGTCCATACGACACAATACAACATTACTGACATCGTTCTAGGGTCTCATACATAAAAGGGTAGGGGCATGGTCATTGCTGTCTTAATTCCTTTCAAAGCAAGACCAGGGTTGCTGCAGATGTCTCATCTAGTTATCCGGGTTGTTGCCCGATCTGGGGTTGCCATACCCTGAATGCGGGGGCTGTTCATTCCTTGCCAATTCCTCTCGGTGGATGGCAATGAGTCGAAGGAAGGCTGCTTGGGCAACGCCCTGAATTGCAGCTCCCAAAGTACCATGGTGGCAATGCCTTTCGAGGCGAAATTCCAATCCGTAGGCAACGCGGGGCTGGATTGCTATGGTGACTTCCCATGCTGGGTGGTTTCTGGTATCATGTCCCCCGCTCCGGTAGGTAGGTGCGTCCGGGTATCTTAGGCAGAGGTCAGGTCACACAATACAATCCGCAGAACATGCGATAAGGGAATCATTCCTTGTGAATCAATTCTACCCAAGGTATGAAAGTGAGCTTGTTTGGGTCAGAGAACTGAAACTCTAGGCAACATCAAGGGCAGTTTTCAGCAAACGTACAAATTTTGGTATTGTGTGGAGAAAGCAACTACAAACTTATGGTCTATCAACCCAGAGGAGTTAGTAAAAGATCAGCAAAGAAGTGGAATGCTATATCGTGGGGTTAACCTTTTGAGCTTGATTCGTTAAGTGATCAGTGTTTGTTTCAAGAAAGGAATATCAACTATACGTTATGTTCAGGCAGATGGCACCAAAGTTAGGTCAGAAGCAGAACAGGCAGGTCAACAATTACACCCAATGGAAAAGTCAATCAAAATTCAGTATGTTCAAGAGTTGCATGAGAGTCGTTCTTATGTGTAACCTCCCATCATCATTTGAATCTCGAGTTCTAGGAGTCTCTAGAATGGAAGGGCATAGTCTTTGCTTCATTTCAATCGATCGAATGGAGTATCCAATGTTTAGAGTCAAGGTTCTTGGCAAATCACAGAAATGTTGGTTAACCTCAAAGATGGCAGTACAATTGATTCAAGGTCAGGCGAAAAGATAACCACTGGTTTGAAAGGCGAGATCGAAGATGAGTTTAGTTATATCTTGTAACCATTCGTTTGGAGGTTCGACCACGTGAAGCAGATTGAGTTGTAACCAAAAGAGTCAGTTGCTAGCCGTTATCGGGGCTATAACAATCACAAGTTAGCAGGTTCGAGTCTAAGGCACACCAAAGCTGTCGTGTCAATAGTGCAGTCTAAAGAAGCATCATTTGAGAATAGTCGCAATCCAGATGAAAGATCGATCGAGCAGCTTTGTGGACCCCCCGTTTTTGAGGACGGGAATCATTCGTGTTCATAGTACCATATCCCTGGATCGAGTAGTTTGGTACCCACGAATACAATTCTAAATTACCAGGTGCAAAGTGCACGAATAGTCTTACATCGAACTTATTACAATAATAGGCCCGAAGGCAATATCCAATACATTTAGGACCAAAATCAGAGTTTAGATGAGATTAGCAGACGGAAAGCAACGGCATGTCGATTGCCACAGGCAACGACCGGGGACTAAGACCTATTGCGCTCCAATGTCTTCATTCCTCCTGGTAGTAGGCGTAGGGGTCTTACAGTTCTTCGTTTTCTTCATCAGAAGTTTGTGCGTTTAGCAAGGGTGAGTACCCAACGTACTCAGCAAGCCAGCACGAAATGATGCACATGATAGGGCCATTCAAAGGGAGGCTGGGGTTTATTTGCACAAAGCCAATTTTCGCAAATCATTTCACAAGCCTATTATCTAGCCAGTCAAGTTTTAGTTTCAGAGTATATTAAATCGGCGACGGTTCTGTCTGCCATCCATCGTGATACCAAGTATGGAGATTCCCGTCTCCGGATCGTCATGGTTTTTCTGGGGAGTCTAACCCTTCTCGCAGGTCAAGAAGTTGAGTCCACCAGCATACAAAATCATTATGCAATTCTCATCCCATCATTTTAAAATTTATGAGTCTAGCCACGGGAGAAACTTGTCACGTCGCGCATTGACCGTGAGCACGGCTATTCGAATAGATTGATTGACTCACACTGCAGTGGATGTACACTTTACCCGTACTCCGCAACTGCTCATTGAATGAGCTTACACACCTCTATATGGGACGGTCACGACAAAGCCTTTCGATAACCTCACTTTGGTAGTACCCGCTCCATGAACTTAAGCCCTCATGCACTCTAGCCGTCATTTTCTAGCAGTGAGAGGAGTTCTAGTGCTCCCGGGGTAAGGGAAAAACTTACAAAATTCTCATTCATTACTCAATACGTAGGCCGCAGCCTTATCTCGATAACCAGAACCATGCCTCCACTCAAGAACCACTATGTAGGGATACTGCCTCCGCTCGGCTATCTACTCCGATAGGTCTATACCCATTCGAGAAGTACGGTTGTACTGGCTCGTTCTAAGTTGTAGTCTCATGGCTCGGTCCTTAATTGACCAGGGACGGTACTAGCCTTTCCCGGAATCCACCCAAATCCATCCATCTGCCCCAGTCTAAAAACATGGGTTACTTTTTGTTTTTCATCAAAACTAATTTCATCATGATCAGGGCAATGTGGCGCTCATGTCTCCACATGCCGTATTCCAACTACCTTCCCAAAGATAGTTGCCCAAGCACGAGGCTTCTTTGTAAAATCATTAGTATGCAAGAATCAAGTATAAGCAGGGCTAAGCATTTTGCCGAAGTTAGCCTCCGGTCATATCACATCGAAGGTTACAAAGAATAATTCTAAGGGTAATCAACATCAAGGCAGGGTATATCAAGCATAGGAACTCATTTGTGTATAGCATGCAATTTTTAATTGAAATCAACATCATTTCGCAAAGTAGGATCAATATGTTCAAAGGGGTGTGTTGACTTTCCTTGCTCGCACACTTGTTGGCTTGGGTCTTCAACGTAGTCGTGCTAACTCCCTCGGTTGCTATCCGTACGTGCGAAAGTTCAATTGAATTCGATCGAATTCAATAAAATACCGAGAGATCGAGAAGAACCATAAAAATGACTCCAAACGTTTAGCCTAAGATTCTACTCGAGTTTGGACAAGAGTTGTTAGGATAGAATCCGAGTTTGAAAACGAGTTGATGCCCTAGGGTTTTCAAAAACGTCGATCACATTTAATTGAGAAAATAAATTTAGAAATGTTAATCAAGGGGTTATGTGTTCGAGGTTTCGGAGGTTCGAGCACAAAAGAAACACATTTTTAATAGCAAAAAATAAATAAACAAAATCCGGATTAAAACGACGCGAAACGAATTCTCCGAATAGTCCGATTTCTATTTCGAAATTTGCTCGAGAAAATATACAAGAAAACAATATATTTTTGCCCAAATCTTTTCCCAAATCTTTTCTAAATACTTTTCCTATTTTTCCAAAATTTTTCCCTATTTTTCCTATTTTTCTTTTCCCTTTTCCTCTCTTTTTCTTTTCTTTCTTTTCTTTCCTCTCGTTTACTATTCATTACCCCGCCAACTGTTCGACCGGCTCTCTGCTCTCTCTTTCTTCTCTGTTGTGGCCGGCGACCGGCGCAAGTGAGGGGAAGGGATGGCGGCTCGGGCTTACCGGCGACGGCGAAGCTCGGGAGGCGGTGGAGCTTCGGCGCACGGTGGTGGGGCTTGCGGCGATGGCGGCGCTCGAGGAGCTAGGGTTGCGGCGGGAACGGCGAGGGGAAACGGCGAGGGACGGCTGCGATGTGGGGAAAACGAGAGGGGGAGAGGGGTTCTTATATAGGCACGGCCGGGAGGGAAAAGAATGGGGAGAAGAGAGGGGGACCGGCGCATGGTACGGCGGTGGCGCACGCGGCGCGCGGGTGGCCGGGGCCAGCACGGCGAATGCGGCGACACGCGGCGGGAGCGGGGCGCGTGGCGCGTGGTGAGGTCGCGGGCGGTGTCCGGACGCGGCGGGCACGGTGGCGGGCGCGTGCGCGGGGCCGACGGCGGGCGGGCGCGTGGCGGAAGCGGCGCACGGCGCGAACGGGCCGGGCGCGGCGTGGGCGGCTGCGGGCGTGCGGGCCGGGGCGCGGCTCGGCGCGAGCGCGTGGCGCGTGGCAAGCACGCGCGCGCGTACGGTGGGCGCGCGCGGCGGCGTGAGGCCGGGGCCGGTATGGCGTCGAACACCTTGTGACATAATGAATAGTGCCGATTCTGATTTTTCGATTTTCAATTCCATTTTCCAATTTCTATTTTATTTCACTCGAAAATTCCTAATAAAAATATAGTATTCCCAAAATTAATTTAAAAATATATTTTCAAACTTTTCACCAACTTTTATTTATTTAAAAATACATATCACCATATTTAATTTAATCCTTTTTCTTAATTTCATAAATCACCATTTTTAATTCCAACTAATTTCTAGACTTTATATATATCTTTTAAAATATTTTATTGCCTATTTTATCTTCTAATTAATATTCCACAATCACCAATTAATATTTTATTTTCAAACACACATTTTTATGAATCCACACCCTCTTCCTATTTTATTTAAAAATTCCTACTTTAAACTCTGATATTTTTCTCCCTAACGGAAATCCAAATCATTTGGTTTTTCTCAAACACCGAGATGAATTGTTCACATATAAATTTATGCAACCAAGCTGGCAAATAAGAAGCAATAAACACGATCAAGAAGCAACAAGCAAAAAGTTTTTGTAAGTTCCGATTTTTAATTTCTGGTTTTTAAATTCTTCGATTTTCAGGGCATTACAAGCTTCTTCAAATACTTGATGATGGATCGAGAGCAGTTCACAGAAAAAAAGAATTTCAGGATCTATGTGTTCACGAAAGTCAGTTATGAGGTATCTAAAAAGTACCGCCAAATACTAGTCAGCAGGAGTGAGTTCTCGAAATACCAAAGGCGCTAGTGTTAAGTGTGCAGCCTAAGGAGCGTTTCAATCTCTGCAACGTGGTCAGGGTCAAAGCATTCGTAACTAGCCTGTGCAGTTTCGGGGAAGCAAAAGAATGCCAAGCTTAAAGCCGTCAGGTTCTACTGTTTAGGTTTGGTCAGAATCAGTCAGTTTGAGCCAAAAGAAATCGTAAAGGTTAGCAAGCCAACCCAATCTCACCCTACGTTTTTCTTTCTAGCCCCGAACCTCGGGACGAGATTCCTGTAAGGGGGGTGGATTTGTCACAGCCCGATTTTCGTTTGGGATTAAAAATCATTCAATAAATTATTTTCTAGAAATTAAATAAAAAGAAAAGCAAAGTAATCAAGTGAATTAAAATAAGGAAATTAAATTTTTCTTTAAAAATCATGGATGGAAAATATTTTTGAAATATTCTCCATGCCCTAAAGTACTCTCGAAATTTTTCGTAAAATTTTGGAGCTCCGAAAAATTTTTAATAAAACAAAGAACAACTCAATAATTATTTAAATAAATAAATTAATCTTTAAATGAGCTGGAGAAATTTTTATTAAATACTTGTGGTGTTCTTATATTTTCGAGGATTTTTTGGAATTATTTGAGCAATAAAAGTATTTATAGAAATACCAAAATAATTTAATGGATTAATTTAAATAGAGAACCAATTAAAAACCCTCTTTTGATCTGGGCCGGAAACGGTCCAAAAAGTCCGCCTTTGCCCCTTGTGGCCCAGCCTGGCCGACGCCGCCTTCTTTCCTCTCTCCTTCCGGCCCAGCTCGAGTCAGCCCGTTTCCCCTTCCGTGCGCGCCAAAGTCCGCTTAGCCTCCCTCCCTCTCGGAGCCGCTGATGCGTGGGCCCCGCCCATCAGCCTCTCCCCTCTCTCTCTGAGCCGTCGATAGGTGGGCCCCACCTGTCGGGGTCGCCTCTTCCGTGCCCGGCAGCCTGAGCCGCCGTCGCCATGTGCGCCGGCCGTGCCCCGCCCGTTTCCGCGAGCGCTACGCCACCCCGAGCCTATGCCGGGCCCGAGCGGCTTCTCCCGCACCGCGCGCCGCCTTTTCCGCACGCCACAACGGCCGCCACCGCACCTAATGTTAGTGATATTCCCTAGAGAAAACATGGAGATGTTGGATATCATGGTCAATATTTATGTATTTATGAATAAAGTGTTATTCAATTCCATGAAATAGACATCTTGTATTGATCAATAAGTACATGACTTATTTATGAGACTCTTTATGTATGAATCTATTTCTAAATGATCCCTGATCATATGTCATATTGTTGGAACAAATATGACTCTAAGATCGGCATGTTTATTGATTGATGATCATGTCTCATAGATCATGGGTATGGAGATACCAATTCAATAAACATGGACATATGTGTTAGAGAACACATTGTTGGATAGACCCACCTTGAGGCACTACAGGAATTAATGTGCCATTAGTTGGTCTCAGGTAGTGTTGGTACAAAGTCCTTAGACCTGAGATCATCATGGATTCCAACATGTGTAGTAGCCTACTTTGGGATACCAAACGCTATTCCGTAACTGGGTAGTTATAAAAGTAGTTTTCGGGTTTGCTATGAAACATGGAGTGGGATGTGAGTGATCAAGATGGAATTTGCCCCTCTTTTGGAGAGATATCTCTGGGCCCCTCGAGGTAATGGATTATGGAAATGGATGGTCATGCTAAGTTGATTGAGGAGTCAATCAACAAACAGATAATCCAATATGGTTCGAGTGAATGGTTAAGCTATTGAAAGGATGACACACATCTTGCCTATAGCTTAATTGGTATCGTGAGGCAAAGGGATTTGTGTACACATTACAGGTTTAGAGCCGATATTATATTCTTGTGTGTTATGGTGTCAATATGTGCTGCTAGGCGCCGCTGTTGACAAATCGGCTGAGTTAGACTCGAGTCAAAATCAAGTATACCTGAACCTACAGGGTCGCACGCTTAAGGGGATAGAATAGATATTCGAGTTGGACTCGGATACGGCTCGATCGGATAGGGATCCGATCGGATAGTCCTATGGGCTTACGACATATGGGCGGCCAACTCTATGAGATTCGGATGGGATCCGATTCAAAATAGAGTCCTGATCGGCCACTAGTCCCAGTCGGCCAACTCTATATAATGGGGTGAGGGATGGAGAGCTGCAATACGTCAATTGAATTGCATTGCGCCGAAATCAATCTGATCACACGCGGCTTTAAAAGTCGGCGAGATCAATCTCCACGGAAACCCTACCCACTTTCGAGCCAAACCCTAGCCTTGCATCGCGTGCTAGCACATGGTTGTTCAGCGTTCTATCCTCGTACGTGTGGATACCGGTAGAGGCGCTGCTACGTTGCGGCACTGTTGATCGGCTACGAATCGGCTGCAATCGGAGCGAGGCGGCTGCGGCATCGGCGAATCGGCTGATTGGTGAATCGGTTGTCCCCGGGAATCGGCTATCATCGGCCAGCACTGTTCCAGATCGGATAGCCCTGATTGGCTATTTTCGCTGCATACTCCAATCGATAACGATCTATCGGCCCTTACTTGCAAGTGTTCCTGGTTTGCGCGGTAAAAAGTTTTTGTTTTCGGCTAGCGTAGCCTCCTCGTAACCCTTCACCTAAACGGCCGCCGTCTTTTCCTCTCTCCCTCTTTGAGTCCGAACTCCACGGCGTGGAATTCGGCCGTATCACATGCTCCTGAGCCCTTATAAATTCCCCCGCAGCCACCGCTGTCGTTTTTTGTTTGCGCCGCTTGAATCCGAGCCCGTTTTCGCCTAGCGCCGCCGCTCGCCGTCGTCGGCCGCTGTCGTCGCTCTTGTCTCCAGTGAGCCGCACTACTCCCTCTCTTTTCCTTCCCGTGCGGAAGCCATCCCGCGCGCGATCCCAAGCCGCTGCGTCGCTCCCGCACTTTTCCCGTGTGTCGCATCATCGCCTACCACCGTTTCCCATGTCGCCCGTGAGCCGGCTGGCCGCCGCGCGGCCATGGCCGGCGAACCGAGCTCGGGCACCGCCGTCGCTCGAAACCCTAACCCTAGCCTCGGCACCGCCGTCCGATCCACTGTGCCAGTGGATCGGGGCCGTCCGTTTCCGCCCGCATGCCGCAGCCGTCCGATCGTGCCGCTGCACCATGGATGGACGCCACGTGTCATCGCCGCCGCCGCCACAAACCCTAGCCCTAGCGCCGCTCGGCCGTCCGATCGCGTGCCATCCCGACCGCTCGGATCGCGTCTGACGTCAGCCCTTGGCTGCTGACATCAGCCCTAGCCGCTGACGTCAGCCCTTGCCTGCGTCAGCGCCGACGTCAGCCCTGCCTATTGACATCAGTATTCGGCTTGCTGACGTCATCCCGCACTGTGCTGCTGACGTCAGCCCTTGTTTTGCTGACATCAGCCCGAGCCTTTTCCTTTGTAAAAATAATTAAATATTATGCAATAAATCATTTTAATTTTCAAAATTTATTTAAATGGTCCAAAACTTCTAAAATTCATATCTAATTCATACGAACTCCAAATTGGGCCATTCAAATTGCAAAATTCATCTAAAATTGAGCTCTACATGTTTGTTTACTTTTCATGTACTGTTATTTGGTTTTTATTAGGTTTTTTCCTTGTTTTGCGTGCCAGCGTGTAGATTCCGCCGTTTTCGGAGTTTGCGCTCGCGAGGAAAAGTCCAAAAGTTTGTTTTAAGATGCAAGGCAAGTCACACTTGCCTTGAAGCATATTGATCGTATTTTAATAAATGTTTTATGTTTGAAAATAAAATTGCATTGCTTTGCTAATTACATGGAATGATGGAATACCTATCTGCTTAATTGTGCCTTATTTACTTGTTATCCGTCCTTTGTTAACCTTGGGTGATAATTTAACTAGCTTTAGTCACTAATGTTGATTTTAGCTAGAATTATATGCTTAGTCATGCTTAATTACCACTAGCTCACTAAATGGGATAATTACACTATTTATTCTAGTCTTTGATGAGCTGCAAGCTCGATACACCTGACCATGTCTTATTGGTCATAATTATCTCAACTAAAATATAACTTAATGGAGGGCTGTGGGTGCATGGTTTTGGATGGTCGCACCTATGGCAATTAAGGACCGGTTCATGAGAAACCCTGGAAGAATTACAACACTTACCACAAGCATGAATGGGTAACTCCTTGACTCGTAGTATAGCTTTCTTCTGACCAACGTACCCTAGTGAGGGTGGGCGTGATGGAGTTGGGTCGGCCCCGGTTTTATGGGTTGATCGGCACCGGATTCACCGTGGCACGCGGAGGGGCTGCCCATTACCCTTAGGGGAGTGGGGGCGAAACCTTGGTGTGGTATCGCTTGGTTAGGGAGAGTTATGCGAAAGGTCTTGTCACGGATTCCCCCTTTGCAGTATCATGGTGGTACTTCGGGGCATGGTAACATGTGTGGAATCGTGTCTTGTGGGTAAAGTTGTGCACCTCTGATTAGAGTAAAACTATTCGAATAGCCGTGCCTGCGGTTATGGGCGATCAATCAGATTCACTATGATTAATCTCACTAGTGAATAAATTAATTTAATGGAACTGGTTTAGTTCAAGTGGAATGGTTGGACCTGTTCAACATGGGGATAACGTTGTTCAGTGGAAGATTAATATTGCCTTAATTACTCAACTGTTTCACTATTTTTAAACAATTAAATGTTTGTAAATCGCATTTATGCAAAATAGCCCAAGCCACTCTTGTCTCCCCTTGCACGTCAGCAATTTCTCGATGTGGCTTGTTGAGTACGGTGGTTGTACTCAGTCTTGTGATTTTCCCCCTTTCAGAAGTGTAGTGCTTCCGAGTTAAAGATGAAGTTAGAAGACCAAGGCTCTGACCCTAGTTGAGTTTGCCTGTGGAGTGGAGTTGAAGCCCCGCTAGTGTTGTCTTTCTTTTCCGCTGTAGTTTTTGGGTGTGAGGACTAAGAGCCTCTTCAGTAAGTATTTTTATTTTTACGCTTTGTTTTTATATTTGGATCTCGTGTATTAATTTGTCATTTTATATACCCTTGTTGATTCTGGACGAGAGAGTTAATACATAAAATAGTCAGGAAATTTGGGCTAAATTTTTGGGCGTGACAACCTAGGGGGTTGGCCGAACCACTCTCAGCCACTTCATCCCCACCTTCCACGTGGACGATCGATGAAGCCTCAATGACGGTTGTGCACGTTTGGCATGGAAACCAACTTCTTGTAACATCCTAAAATTTGGAGACATAAAATTTGAGATGTAAAAATCAGAACTTACAAAAAACTATTGGATTATTGCATCATGTCGTGGTTGTTTGCCTCTTATTTGCAATTCTTTTGTTGCCATGTTATAAATAAAATAATATTTATTCTAAAAGGAAAACTAATGAGGGTTTAAAAACCCCAAAAGAAAAGGGAATTCCAAAATAAATATTAGAAATAAAAAAATTATTATAAAAATAAATAATTGGGAAAAGCTAAGGTTGATACGAATTTATTTTGGATCAAAAACTGTTATTTTTGGAAAATACGAAAAAAAATAAAATGAAATAAGGTAATATGTAAGAGTGTAAATAAAAAGGATATATATAAAAATATATAAAATAATATATAACAATAAAGTTGGGTAAAAGATTAAAAGTTTTGAATTAAATTAAATTTATAATTGAGGCCAAAACTATATTTTGAAATTATGGGTGAAATGTAAAAAGGAATAAATAAAAAATTAAAAAGAAAAGGAAAATTAGGAAAAAGAGAAAACGCACTGTTCACTGGGCGCTAGGTGTTCGATGCCGGTCTTGCCGTACCGTGCGCACGTCACCGCGATTCCACGCGTCGCACGCGCGCGTTTTCGGCCCTCCCCGCGTCAACGCGCCGTACGCCACGCCCACGCCGCATGCGTCGACCACAGCGCCACGCCCACGCCACGCCCACGCCACGCCGTACACCGCCGTCGCATCGCTGTACTACGCGCGCGCCTGCGTCAACGCCGCCGCCTGTAGCCGACGTCAGCCCATGTCGTGTCGTACCGCGGTGCCCATGCCGCCGTCGTCACTCACCCTGTTCCTGCGCCGCGCCGTCGTCGGCCATGCGCGCGCCGCGCCCGTGACGCACGCGATAGTGCCGCATCGTGCCCCGCACCGCCACCGTGGTCTCACCGCGAAATCGATATAAATCGACCTCGGTAGCACAAACTCTATACACCAAACTTGATCACAATCTTTCCCTCTCTAGAACCCCTCAAAAATCCTCAACCGCCACAGCCTATACCCTGAGAATTTCGCAAAAGATCGAAGCCCTGTTGGAAGAAACCTAAATCAGCCGCCGGGGCAAGAACTCAAAATTCGTCGTCTCCAATTCGGTTTCTCTTCAATTAAAGGTACGATATAAATCTATGGAGCTCTAGATTTCATTCCCCTAGGTTTCCCGAGCCGGTTAGCCACCGAAACTCGCCCTCGACGAGCGCCGCTGAGCTCCCCTGTCCGGCTGCCACTGCCGCGCACGGTGCCGAGCCAATCCAAGCCCTATCCGAGCAAACTAACCACGTAGGAATGATCCTTGTAGTCCCTAGATGCTCTAAAGCTAGAAAATTTGATCTAATTGGGGCCGAAACTCCCCGGCGACGAGCGTCACCGTCGCCATGGCCGCCTTGCCGTCACCGGCTCACCCCGTCGCCTCTCCGGCCCGACGAACCCCATAACGCGTTCCCTATAGCCTAGAGATGGATAAAAGTCCCGGCCATTCTCCACCGCCGTTCGCCACCCCCACCCGTGGAGAGAAAGTTGAGCCGAGAGAAAGGCTCGCTAGCCCGGTGGAGAGAGAGTTGAGCCGAGAGAGAGAGGGCACGGGTTCGATCCCAGTGGAGAGAGAGTTGAGCCGAGAGAGAGAGGTCGCGGGTTCGATGTCGGCTTAGGCAAAGTTTTTGAAATTTTTTTAAGGAACTCTTTCAACTCCTTTAAACGTTATTTACAAAGATTTTACATCTTTTAAAGAGGCCTATTATCTATTTACTTTTAAAATTCCTTTGTAAATAATTATGAGTTTTATAATTAGATTCAAACTTGTAACCTATCCAATTTTCAAAGTTTTATATCTTGAGAAGCTCATTTATTCACTTAGTTTTATACTCACAAATAAGAACTTTTTCAAGAAATATAAAATTATCTTTATAACTCCTAATCAACTCTTTCCTATACGTATAAAAATTTGATATTTAATTTTGCTCGATAAAATTTGTAAATGCCTAGCCATGTTTATATTAGAATCATGCATACTCATGCTTCTACAAAACGCTATATGCATGGGCAACTACCTTAGGGAAGGTAGTTGAGATACGGCATGTGGAGACATGAGTGCCACATTGCCTTGAGAATGATGAAAAGAGTTTGATGAAAACTGAAAATACAAAACCCATATTTTAGACTAGGGCGGCTGGATGATTTGGGTGGATTTCGGTAAAGGTGAGTACCGTCCCTGGTCGGCTAAGGACCGAGCCATGAGACTTATAACATGGAACGAGCCAGTACAACCGTACTTCTCGAATGGGTATAGACCTAGCGAAGTAAATACCCGAGCGGAGGCAGTATCCCTGCATAGTGGTTTAGATGTTGAGGTGTGGTTTGTGTTGTTGAGATGGGGCTACGGCCTACGTATTGAGGTATGAATGAGGATTGAGTGAGTTTTCCCTTATCCCGGGAGCGTCAGAACTCCTCACACTGCTAGGAACTGTTTGTGGCTAGAGTGCAAGAGGACTTAAGTTCATGGAGCGGGTACTGCCAAAGTAAGGTTATTGAAAAGCTTTGTCGTGACCGTCTCATGTGTTGGGACGTAGGCTCATTTGTTGGGCAGTCACGGAGTACGGGTAAATTGTAATGAATCAATCTATTCGAATAGCTGTGCTCGTGGATAAGGAGCAGTGTGACAAGTTTCTCTCGTGGCTAGACTCATAAGTTTTAAAATGATGGGATGGTATGCATAATGACTTTTATGTGCTGGTGGATAACCTTCTCGATCTACGAGAAGGGGTAGACTCCCCAGAAAACCATGACGATCCGGAGGCGGGAAGCCATCCTTGAAATCACAATGGATGGTAGATAGAACCGTCGCCGACTTAATGAATTATGGACCTAAAACTTGACCTGGCTAGATGATTAGGTTTTTGAGAAATGATTTACAAAATTGTCTTTGAGCAAATAAACCATAGACATTCTTTGAAGAATCCCCTATCATGTGCATCTTTCCGTGTTGGCTTGCTGAGTACGGTTGGTACTCACCCTTGCTATACGCACAAACCTACAGATGTAGGCGAGGGAGAAGACTCGTATGCTTACTACCTGGAGGGTGTGAAAGACGATGGCGATAGGTCTTAGCTCCGGTCGTTGCCTGTGGCAATGGTGTGTCGCTGCCTTCCTTCCGCTGTCTTATCTAAACTCTGTTTTGATTGTATTCCAGACCGTTTTGGTCCTATGTTCTAGACATTGCCTTCGGGCCCTATATTGTAATATTTTGTGTGTGTCGATGAATGTATCGTGCACCAGATGATTCAACAATGTATTCGTTGGTACCAAACTACTCGATCCAGGGAAATAGTACTATGAACACGAATGATTCCCGTTATAAAAACGGGGGTCTGCAGAGGTGGTATCAGAGCGTGCAACTATAGGATAATACCAATGGCGCCCCACCCCCTTTATAGCTGGCTAAAGGGAGAAATCCCCACCTAAAAATAGAAACCTTATGGCTATAAAATAAAATGTGTTTCCTTATATCCTTATAAAATTTGTTTTGCTCTCACTTCCCCCTGACTCTGGAATCCTTGCAAACTGATTTACAAAATTTCTCTCTTTTCCCCCAACTCTCTAGTTTCTAAGCCTGGAACACCATCTGAAAGCCAAGTCAAGTCCAAGCTTCAAGCAAGGCGATCAAGCCAAGCAGCCCCGAGTCAGCGCTTCCTGAGGATCAAGCGAAGTTTTCTCGGAGCTCACCTAAAACCCAATCTTTTCCCAAAAGAGTAGCATCGATTGTTCCTAGACCGTGTGTTGTTTGTTGTGTGCAGGTGTATGGTTTACATCAGTAATGGGGATGTGACCATACTAGGTTGCTTGTTTAATCAACTGGAACAATAAAAGTATACTCACATCATATTAGTAGTAAGCAGATTAAGGTCTCATCTATAGTTTAACCTCTTCTTTCCCCTCTCCTGTCTTCTCCAGCAACAGATGGGTAAAACCAAGGGCAATGTTAGTAAATCGAGACCTCAGTGGCCCCGTGGATTAACTCGGAACAACCCTGTGAACACTCCACCTCCTTTCCCTATGAACCCGACCCTAGCCCAGGTAGTGGCTAATCAGACACAGTTAATGACCATGATGATGCAACAGATGCAACGATACTTTCAACAGCAATAGATGCAAGCTCAGGGTCGGTACCCAGAGCAACGTCAGTATGTTTCGACGCAAGCCCTGATGACTCCCAAAAGTATGCTGTCAAGTCCACAAGAGATGATAGCACCAACCCCGCCATTAGGTTGGAGGAAAGCACTTGACACCTGCTATGGTTTCGTTGAGTAAGATCATGGCATAAGGAACAGTTCGTGGGACAAGTATACCAGGATCTCGACCAAAGAAGAGATGCAATGCACAAGAGGGAATAAAGATTTCAGTCGAATAATCAGCCAAGATTTTTGTTCGCCACCATCCAACTCCAAGAAGAGAAAGTCACCAGAATGGAATACAGGTTGTGCTAGCAAGATGATCATCACAGGCACAGTGTTTACTCCCGAAGATGTTGAGAAGATTCCTCGGCGCCTGAGGAAGAATACCTTCCATGGTGCATGTCAGTTAACCCGACAACTCCAGCTTTATGGGCCGTCCAAACCAGAAGATGATGAATTAGGAGAAATGTCCTCTCATGATGATGAGGAAGCAAATTTGGAAAGTGATAGTGAAGCAGGAATGAAGCTCAAAGCATGTACTCATTATGGAGAAGTTGGACACACTGCAGCAGGTGCAACCACATTTGTCACTGCGGTGAGGACACCCATATGCCAAAAGAATGCCCCATGAGAGCCATCACATGTTTCTTGTGTGAAGGAACAGATCATGTACCTAAGGACTGTCAACTGAATTTGATCTTAGATAAGGAAAAGAAAGACCAAAGGGTATCCCGACGGTCCAACAACCAACTGGTTGGTACCACCAACGGAGAAGAGGTTTCTGATCCTGAACTAGCCCCAACCCCAGTAAAGATCACCAGTGATAGCAAAGGCATGCTACAGACCCAGAAGAGAGCACCTCATGACAAGTCGGGTCTGATTTGTTATAACTGTCATAAGCCGGGACATTATCGCAAGAAATGCCCTCTTCCAAGACTAGTAAAGGAAGCCATTACATCTGGATGGAAGCCAACTGTCGTGGCAACCAGTCGTCCTACTACACCCAGCAATGTCAGCAGGCCAACTGCGACCCAATCTCGCACTCCGACACAGACTCTTGCCGCTCCTGGAAGGAAGAATGTGAACTGCTTCAACTGTGGAGAGTTTGGGCACTTTGTCAACCACTACCCCAAGCCACGTAGCACCTCTCTACGTACCGGTGCTAATGAAACGGCTGTACGTGGAACTACTACCTCTGTTGCGGGACACGTTTTGTTCAAGACACCACAACCCAATGAATCTGCTACCAGATCACGTCATGGACAAGTGAATCATGTGCACGCCAAAGAGGCACAGGAAGATCAGAGAATGCTAATGGGTATGCTTTCTATCAGCTCCGCCTACTTAAAGTCTTATTCCGGAGCATCGCATTCGTCCGTATCAGCAAAAATAAGCAAACAACCCAACCTACGCCAGGTGGAACCTAAGAGACCCATGTTAGTACATTCACCCAGGGAAGATATAACTGTACCCCATGCCTGCATGAATGTGCCCATTCGAATTAGATAAGTAGTATTTCTTTCAAATATCATGGTACTACCGCAACAAACACTCGATGTCATTCTCGGGATGGACTAGTTGACTAAGAACAAGGGAGTTATAGACTTGGCCGAAGGAGAAGTCACCCTGTCCACCCCATGGACTTCACCGACAAGCATAACCATGGACCGAAACTCGATGTTGTGAGAGAGAGCCGCGGGAATAATTACCCTACTACCATGACCGGTATGCCAGTGAGTTCAGGATTACCCGGACGTATTTCCTAAGGATTTGCTGATAATGCCTAAAGCAAAGCTTAAAATTTATTTAAGGGGCGTAGAGTGACATGACCATGGATCCTTAAATTGTGCACCATATTGTAGCCCGATAAAACAAAACCTTTTTCTGATGGTCTCCCATCAACCACAAGTCCCTGAATAAGAATCATACCATGTAGGGTCACTTTCCACTATGAAATAAATGTCTCTAAAATTTGGAAATAGAAAGTCTCTTATACAACTTAAGAAAAGGTTAAGATTAGACATACTAAATCTTGTATGTTTGAAGGATCGTTCTTTAGACGGGCACAGCCACCACCTGTTAGTCAATTAGACATTATGCTCTGTTCTCAGCAGAACAAGGTGTAGATAGATCTGAGTTTCCTCAAAACATAATTAGTTTCCTGTGTTTTACAGGGGATACTAGTTGGGACGCTAGTAGCAATCCCTACAAACAATGCCATCCAACCACTCTTCTGATGAGCAAAACCCAACAACAACCTAAACCACCCGAGCACCAGTTTAAACCAAAAGTCCAATGTGCTCCTGATATAAAAACAAAAGAGAGATTCAGGCAGTGCCCACCAGATCCATACGTAAGAGGACTAATTCCAGGGACCATCCATTGACTACCAAATCTATTAGTAATCCTAGAAAAGAGAGAAAGACAATAGGTGCCAACACGACGAGAAGACAAACCGCCTCACAAAGAAAATCCTAGTAACCATCCTTTGTCGCATCCCGCCATAGCCTCCAAACAAAAACCAGTGGGTATAGCACCCAAGCCTGTAAAGTACTAATAGCTGTTCTGACATACCACACTTTTGCCCACACCCATCGCCAAGCAGCAACCCCTTTCGCCAGAATGCAGCCCCCACGACCGAAAAACCTCGACACCACTATCCTCCGAGCATCGTCTCCAGCGACGAATCCACCCATTGCCTTAACCGATGAGGAAACATCTCCTCCCATCCGGGACCCTGCGACTGCAAGCCCTAATCGTTGATGAAGTCCTCCTCTGCCAGGAACCCATCGCTCTACTTCGCCTTCGTCATGTGACCCTCGCTCCATCCCTTCTTCACTCGAGCTACTTCGCCTTCACTCACTCTCCAATCTGCTAGCAGGGACAAGTGTGAGAGACAAGCCACCTCTCTCTCCCCTTTCCTTTAGAAATGAAGCAAGGGCACACATCAAAAGATTCCTTGTGAAGATATTAATTAATAGAAACCCCAAGTATAGAGTACCTAGAAAGGTTTAAAAAAAGATGGATAATATAGTTATATGAAACAAAGAATCACAAAGATACAGTAGGATCACCTTAAGAATTCCATGATAGATCTTCGCCTCATCCTAAACAAATATCCTATCCATCGTTTGTTGGGATGAAGTCCTAAATGGATCAGTCCTATATAAACCAACTGACTTCTGACCACAACCCAACTCAAATCTCGCGGACGAGATTTATTTTAAGGGGGGTAGGTTTGTAACATCCTGAAATTCGGAGACATAAAATTTGAGATGTAAAAATCAGAACTTACAAAAAACTTTTGGATTATTGCATCATGTCATGTTTGTTTGCCTCTTATTTGCAAGTATTTTGTTGCCATGTTACAAATAAAATAATATTTATTCTAAAAAGGAAAACTAATGAGGGTTTAAAAACCCCAAAAGAAAAGGGAATTCCAAAAAATATTAGAAATAAAAAATTGTTATTAAAATATACAATTGGGAAAAGCTAAGGTTGATAAGAATTTATTTTGGATCAATAACTGTATTTTTGGAAAATACCAAAAAATAAAATGAAATAAGTTAATATGTAAGAGTGTAAATAAAAAGGATATATATAAAAATATATAAAATAATATATAACAATAAAGTTGGGTAAAAGATTAAAAGTTTTGAATTAAATTAAATTCATAAGTGAGGCCAAAACTATATTTTTAAATTATGGGTGAAATGTAAAAAGGAATAAATAAAAAATTAAAAGAAAAAGAAAATCAGGAAAAAGAGAAAACACACTGTTCACCGGACGCCGGTGATCGACGCGGTCTTGCCGCACGCGCGCACGTCGCCGCAACGCCACGCGTCGCACGCACGAGTTCCCGACCCTCCCCGCGTCAACGCGCCGTACGCCGCGCGCGTTGGCCACAGCGCCACGCCCACACCACGCTGTACGCCGTCGTCGCCTCGCCATCGCCTCGCCGTACCGCGCGCGTGCCCGCGTCAACGCTGCCGCTGTAGCCGACGTTAGCCCATGTCGTGCCGTACTGTCGTGCCCATGCCGCCGTCGTCACTCACCCTGTTCCCGCGCCGCACCGTCGTCGGCCACGCGCGCGCCATGCCCGTGACGCACGCGACAATGCCGCACCGTGCCCCGCACCGCCACCGTGGTCTCACCGCGAAATTGATATAAATAGACCTCGGTAGCACAAACTCTATACACCAATCTTGATCGCCATATTTCCCTCTCTAAAACCCTTCAAAAATCCCCGACCAACATAGCCTATACCCTGAGAATTTCGCAAAAGATCGAAGCCCTGTCGGAAGAACCCTAAATTGGCCGCCGGGGGCAAGAACTCAAAATTTGTCATCTCCAATTTGGTTTCTCTTCAATTAAAGGTACGATATCAATCTATGGAGCTCTAGCTTTCATTCCCCTAGGTTTCCCGAGCCAGTCGATGAGCGTCGCTGAGCTCCCCTGTCCGGCCGCCGCCGCCGCGCACGGTGCCGAACCAATCCAAGCCCTATCCGAGCAAACTAACCACGTAGGAATGATCCTTGTAGTCCCTAGATACTCTAAAGCGGGAAAATTTGATCTAATTGGGGGGGAAACTCCCCAGCGACGAGTGCCGCCGTCGCCATGGCCGCCTCGCCATCGCCAGCTCACCCCATCACCTCCCCGGCCCGACCGAACCCCAAAACACGTTCCCTGTAGCCTAGAGATGGATAAAAGTTCTGGCCATTCTTGCCGCCGTTCGCCACCCCGCCACCCCCCCACCGGCGCTGGCCGTAGAGAAGAAATAGAGAAGGGGAAGAAAGAGAAGAGAAGAAAAAGAGAAGAGAAGAGAGAGAGAGAAAGGCTCGCTAGCCCAGTGGAGAGAGAGTTGAGACGATAGAGAGAGGTCGCGGGTTCGATGCCGAGTTAGGCAAAATTTTTGGAAATTTTTTTAAGGGACTAAAAATTGGGATGAGCCTAGTAAAATTCCTAGAAAAATATTTTAACTCTTTTAACTCCTTTAAACTTTATTTACAAATATTTTACATCTTTTAAAGAGGCTTATTATCTATTTACTTTTAAAATTCCTTTGCAAATAATTAAGAGATTTATAATTACTTAGATTCAAACTTTTAACCAATCCAATTTCCAAAGTTTTATATCTTGAGAAGCTCATTTATTCACTTAGTTTTATACTCACAAATAAGAAATTTTTCAAGAACTATAAAACTATCTTTATAACTCCTAATCAACTCTTTCCTTTAGGTATAAAAATTTGATATTTAATTTTGCTCCATAAAATCCTTCTCACTTCAATGGACCGTGACACCAAGCTCACAAAAGGATTTAGATTCAACCAAAAGATCAACGTAAACGCTGTATTTAACCTCTAGCCAAATAAACATTTTGGACCGTCAATTATAATGCCTCTACACTTACATTAACTGGGGATAAGGCCACCCCATATAAGTTAAATCAAAGAAAACGTAAAAGTTCAAATTAATGCAACTCACTAACTTCAACCCGGATTTTAGCGAAACTCGAACTTAAATCCATTTAAAACCGTAGTTTCGTCTTAGGGACCGCTTTTGCTATACTCGTGATCTTGGTTTTTTGATGGTTTTTATTTGAATTCTGATTGAATTCAATTGGATCTTTCGCACGTATGTATAGAATCCGAGGGAGCCGTTGAGTACGCTGAGGACACAAGTCAACAAGGTCACGAGCAAGGCAAGTCATCACTATCCTTTGAACATATTGAGCCTATTTGCGAACTTGTGTTGCTTTTAAATTCAAATATGCATGCTATACACAAAGAACCCCTATTCTTGCTATACCATGCTTTGATGTTGATCACCTTTAGATGTATTCTTTGTAAACCACGACGTGATATGCCCGAATAAATCTTCGGTAAATGCCTAGCCATGCTTATATTAGAATCATGCATACTCATGCTTCTACAAAACGCTATATGCATTGGCAACTACCTTAGGGAAGGTAGTTGAGATATGGCATGTGGATACATGAGCACCACATTGCCTTGAGAATGATGAAAAGAGTTTGATGAAAACTGAAAATACAAAACCAATGTTTTAGACTGGGGCGGCTGGATGATCTGGGTTGATTCCGGCAAAGGCGAGCACCGTCCCTGGTCAGCTAAGGACCGAGCCATGAGACTTATAACATGGAACGAGCCAGTACAACCGTACTTCTCGAATGGGTATGACCTAGTGGAGTAGATAGCCGAGCGGAGGCAATATCCCTGCATAGTGGTTCAGGTGTTGAGGTGTGGTATGTGTTGTTGAGATGGGGCTGCGACCTACGTATTGAGTGATGAATGAGGATTGAGTGAGTTTTCCCTTACTCCGGGAGCGCCAGAACTCCCCACACTGCTAGGAACTATTTGCGGCTAGAGTGCAAGAGGACTTAAGTTCATGGAGCGAGTACTACCGAAGTGAGGTTATTGAAAAGCTTTGCCGTGACTGTCTCATGTGTTGGGACGTAGGCTCATTTGTTGGGCAGTCACGGAGTACGGGTAAAGTGTACATCCAGTGCAGTGTAAATGAATCAATCTATTCGAATAGCCGTGCTCGCGGATATGGAGCGGCGTGACAAGTTTCTCTCATGGCTAGACTCATAAGTTTTAAAATGATGGGATGGTATACATAATGACTTTTATGTGCTGGTGGATCAACTTCTCGATCTGCGAGAAGGGGTAGACTCCCCAGAAAACCATGATGATCCAGAGGCGAAAAGCCATCCTTGGAATCACAATGGATGGTAGATAGAACCGTCGCCGACTTAATGAATTATGGAACTAAAACTTGACCTGGCTAGATGATTAGGTTTTTGAGAAATGATTTATAAAATTGGCTTTGAGCAAATAAACCATAGCCATTCT
Source organism: Oryza australiensis (assembly GCA_019925245.2). NCBI lineage: Eukaryota > Viridiplantae > Streptophyta > Magnoliopsida > Poales > Poaceae > Oryza > Oryza australiensis. Next base: position 2,628,347 of record JAIFGZ020000126.1, read on the forward strand.
TTCAACAATCCCCTATCATGTGCATCTTTCTGTGTTGGCTTGCTGAGTATGATTGGTACTCACCCTTGTTATACGCACAAACTATAGATGTAGGCGAGGACGAAGACCCGTATGCTTAGTACCAGGAGGGTGTGGAACGACGATGGAGTCCAATAGGACTTAGCTCCGGTCGTTGCCTGTGGCAATGGCGTGCCGCTGCCTTCTTTCCGCTGCCTTATCTAAACTCTGTTTTGATTGTATTCTGGACCGTTTTGGTCCTATGTTCTAGACATTGCCTTCGGACCCTATATTGTAATATTTTGTGTGTGTCGATGAATGTATCGTGCACCAGATGATTCAGCAATGTATTCGTGGGTACCAAACTACTCGATCCAGAAAAATGGTACTATGAACACGAATGATTCCCGTTATAAAAACGGGGGTCTACACTTCTCAACCGACATTTGAAGGCTACAAAAGAAGGAAGCTTCACTTCATTCAACACAAACCACAAGAAGGTGTTTCTACATTTCATACTTAGTCTCTAGGTTAGTGGAGTTAGGAGTTAGGTTAGAGCTTCTACTCGGTTCCCAAGTTGTCTTCGGTGAGTCGGGTATGGCTTTTGTATCTTACTTACTTTGTACAACTTTTCTCTATATAATATATTCATATTCTCGTATAATTAAGTATGGTTCATACCCTAGTTGTTTAGATGTATGTTCCATCCAAAGTTTATATGATAATTATATAATGGTTAGACAAGTAACTCTATTACCACGGTCATGGTCCAATGTGCAATTAGGGTATAGTTATGCTCTTGTCTTAGTCAATGACGCCTGGGAAGGCAATGATATCTATGGCAGTCTAAGTGTGGTGCTTTGATTGTTTCATAGACATTGGTTATGGTCATATCCCATGGGTTGTAGAGGTAGGCGACAGGTGGTGACAACCCTATCCGTTCTTTGTAATCCTCTACGTTCAAGTATGGCGTAGGGCAGACGGTAAGAAATTGACTCTGGTGACAGGCCGGACCGCTGGAGTCAGTATCCCTATAGGCCTAGGCCTAGGAGCATAGAACTAGGTAACTAACCACAAATATAATTGTTTGTATAACCTGTGCAATTGTACGAGAAGTACATTAGGAACTTAGCTCTAACACTATACTCTCCACTTAGCATTAGTGTATTAATTGTTAGGACTCCTCTGTGTGTTACACTACCTCTTACCCCTGCCTAGACTTTAGCAGCTCAACTATAACCTATGAATATTCATAGTAACTTGATATTATCTTCTTGACTACCGTCTTCCTTTGGGATAAAATAAATACGATGTCCCAGAATACTCCAGGGTGAAATGCTACAATGGTATATCCGTGCGCTTACAGATTTATCTATAAACGTAAGAAATACCAACATATGTCCTAGTATATCATATCCAATGAAAATGTCTGCCGGTTGTTCTCGAGTTTTTACCTGGTCATAGCTGTACTGAGAAAAAGCCTTTGATCCTACCTGATATATCTTGTATGTTGAAGACATCGATTATTAGAATTCCTGTTGCTAGCCCCCTGCATAATGACTTGATTTATTAGAGGTAGCGCAATGGTCCAAACATAGCCTTAATTTTAGAAAGTTCAACTCATAAAAATAAATTAAACGTCATCTTACCTGGAATTTTGCAGTGCCAAAATACTTCACCAGATAGTGCCATTCAATGATGTCTAAATCTTCAGGCTTATGTCTCATTCTTTTGTCATAGGTATTGTATGCCCCGTACGTAACACTAAAATTTGTTCGCCAACCTTTGTATTGCTCATTAGTGATGGTCCAGATCTTTCTTTTTGTATCCTCATTATTCTCAAGGTCCCTTGTTCTGTTATAAACATGAAATATAAACAATAGATCATTTATTACATTATTTGATAATTAAAATGGCTCGGCAAGCAAAAAGCTCACAGAAGCTTACTATCACATCAAATGCTATTGAGTTCTTTCCATCTTTGTGAATTTGTTTCCACGTCCTCACTCCAATGAGTGGTGCCCTCTTCCTTGTAAACAGTACTATTTCGTGCGAGCGTTTGGACCGACAGGTCCTCCAAGTATAGAGAATTCAATTTTAAGCTTTTGGTTGCCCTCTTTGATTCTCTTGTTGGTTGCTGTTAACCCTTTCAGGTACCACGTCCTCGTCTTTTCCTTGTCTCGGGGTCTTGTCCATCAAAACAATATAGACAGAATCATTTACACATGGAAAACTAAACTGAAACTCAAATAAAATAAAATCATAATAACCATTACTTATCATTTCCCTATGTAAATTGACGACGAGCATGAGATGGTAGCTGTGCAGGTGTTGTTGAGTTGCTATCTTGACTTGAATGTACCAAATGCATGAGATTGGCATTGTTCTCATATGCATCTGCAAACAATATTTTCACATGTGCAAGTTGTAAACAGTTTGTGAACGAATGATAATTTGGTTGACAATTTGGAAAAGGATATTATATTACTAATATCATCAAGTTGTTCTTGCACTGATAACCGTTGTTTTTATGTCTTGATCGTGTCTTCCTTGTATTTATCATTGAATTCTACATAAATCATGCTTATGCTTATATTAATGATGGGACCATTGCAATAAAATCAATTATACTATGGTACCAACATAACTTACCCATGCCTTGGCCGCCTTCGTGCAGCTTGTAAAGCCAATCTTTGTATTCATCAATGGACTCATCTTCTAAGTCAGCACTAATTGATGAATTCATTGGCAATTTAATTAGTGTTATGTTCATATTTTGTTCTGTTATTTCATCCTTAGACAAAACTAATCCGACCTTCCTTTCCTATAAATTTTCTGCTACCATTGCATTTGCATCAAGATCAAAATCGATCTCCTCTAGTGTTGCTACCGCGTTACCACATCTCTTCTTATAGTACAAGTAGTCCCTGACACCATACCCTATATTTGATTCCATTGTTATCAAGTTATCAAATGTGAGCTGACTCCTATCTAATATATATCGATTATATTCTTGTCCCATCGGTCTCCCGTTGCAAGTGAAATGAACAGTCCATCTTTCTTCCGAGCTCACACAATATAATGACAAACATAAGCACAGGCGATGAGAGAATAATTAAAGTGGGAACAACTTTTTAATGTTGAAAAAAAAACAGGAACAATCATGACACGAACAAGGATATAAAAACAGCCACTAGCAGCTGATCCATAAACACCAATTGATGTACAAACGATGCAATCAGATGAAGTAATAAACACAAGGCTAGCAGCATACAGTATAACAAACAACAACCACACCTGCCGTCGAATACAAATCTCAATGAATTTATGTATTAATTGTTGTTAACTACTCGTGTAGTATGATGATGGGAGGGGTCTATACACTACTGGAGAAAGCCACACTAGTCCCGGTTCGTAACCTTTAGTAGTCCCGGTTGTCAAACCGGGACTAGAGGTGGTCTATCTCTAGTCCCGGTTAAATAACCGGGACTAGAGATGCATATTTAGTCTTGGTTGAAGCCACCAACCAGGATTAAAGGTGGCGGAGCCACGTGCCCGGTTCCGCAATCTTTAGTCCCGGTTGGTGGATTCAACCGGGACTAAAGATTATTTTTTTAATTTGCCATTTCTACAGCAGTACTGCTATATATATATATATTACACATAAATTAAAATACACATAAATATATAATTTACACACATTTAAACGAACTTAAGAAAGAAAATATACATATATTACCAAAATATGTACAATATTCATACATGTTTTCTAGCTAGCTTATAAAAAATTGTCTCTAATCTACTTTGCTGTGGTTTAGCTACTAAAACTAATGAAGAACTCCCCCGCGGGATCAACGACCTGCTCGTTAATAAATCCCATCAAATCTTCCTGAGCGGCTTGTAAGAAAGTCTCGTGGGGGAGGTCGTCTCTTACTCGCATAAGCTGTCATTAATTACAATAAATGAGAAATAAATATATGAAGTGAATAAAAAATCGAGACATAATGTATGAATTGGTGTTATACGTACATCTAGATCACAGTTTTAACTTTGGTCACAAAGCGGTGAATGTAGTCGCAGACGTAATATCCACATAGGTTGGTGCCCTGTGACTGTTTTGCACACTAAAAGAGAAATGACGACATATTTAATATGCATATCATATTTTCGAACATAATAATGATTCAACTCAAATTAGGAGGAGGCATGTTACTCACTGAAAACTTCATCCGCACAGAGAGCTTATCTTTCCAATTTCCACAAACATTACCCCAGAATCATTTCCATGCCCTACATGCAGTTGAAAGTTAGCACGTAATTATCCGAGAACCGCATATATGCAATAAAAAGTAAGATGACATTACCTGTTAAACAGTTCAAATATATGGGAGTACGTGGACTCTGGTTTATCCATTGAGTCAAAGACATGGATCTTTGACTGACCCATGTCAAGTACTAATAGAATCCAGTGGAATCGATAAGTATATGTTGTCCACTGTGTCATTAGGAAATTGATCAACCAATGGGCCGTTGATTTTCCGTGGATCCATGAATCCATGCTTGGTGCATTCGTGCTTGTTGCAGTATTGGATCGCCATTCTACAACGGTTAAAAAGAATTTTAGTCAGCTAAATTCAAGGAGGTAAGAAACGAAATAACCGGGCGATACTTACAAAACCCGCGCGGTTAGAAGTGAGACGTCAAGGGCATCACGTTGGTACACGTCGAATATATCTTCGAATCAGATATAAAGGTAGTCATCTCCATCGAAGAAGTAGTCAGTTGAATATTTGCATGTTATCATGTCTTCACCCTTGCTGGATTGTTGCATGTACCACTGATGGAAGCGGTACATCTGAGTTGGAAGCCTTTTCACGAGATCCGGCTTGACGAGAGGCTTTCCAAGGTTGAACTTGTATTTAAGCGGAGCCTTCGCCAGGGGTGCACGCCCGTGTAATTGATCCATATTAATTCCAGCTTCTTGAATGAATTGTCGTAAATCAGGTCTAATATTTGGGATCGTGCTGAACTCCATAGGCTTCTGTGGCTGCATGCCAAGCTAGGGTACATCTTTGCCCGCTTTCTTCCCCCTGCTTGAGGCCGACCGCTTTGGTGTGGGTGGCGGCGTCTTCTCAATTCTCTGAGTTTTTCTTGGACGACCGCTTGATATTGACGGCGCGCTATTGGATGATGACTGTTTAGGAGTCGGTGCTCGTTGTGGCGACGGAGGAGGGTTGGGAGGCGATGGAGTTGGAGACGGCCGTTTAGGAGTCGGTGCTCGTGGAGACGACGCAGGAGGCGGAGGAGGCGGAGGAGACGGCCCACGTGGAGGCGAGGGCGGTGGAACGATAGGAGACGCTGTTCGTCCGAGGAATTTTATGTAGATCTTCCTCCAGAGAAATATTCCATGAGCCGTTTCTCCTAGCGTCGTCTCCCCGTCTCCTCCGGGGATATCCAGCTCCAGATCTTCATAGCCACGTTCCACCTTTTCAACCTTCGAGTACGAATGTGGAACGGGCCGGGAGTGGTAGGTGCCGTCTCGGGCTACTGGAATAGCCATGCCCGACGTGACATGTTGAGAAGATTGCTTATTAGTTAATAATGACCGTTGATTGACAAGTTATTAAAAACGTACAACATAAAAGTACGAACATACCTTTATTGTTATGTTTTTCAGCGGGATGTGCAGATCACACGGGGTCCGCTGTGTGATGTCATCCACGGGGCATGGTGGACCCGGTTGAGCTTGTGAGGCCAACTCGCCTTCATTTCCAGTAGACGCGCAGCTGCTGCGCTGTTGTTGGAGTTGTGCGGTTGTTGCTGGATCCGGCTGTTGGCTAACCCACTGGCTCCGCTCCACAACCAACCTTACGACCACCCTTTCATCGACAATTTGATCGATCTGCGAGAGCTTCATTTCCATCTCTCGTGAATCTAGCATCATTCTCTCGCTTTGACCGCATTCGGCTCGTATGTGGCGATGTCGCCTTGGAACCCGTATTTCCATGGGACGACGCCTTTTCCTCGCGTACGCCCGGTGCTCGGGTTTTGGAGGCCGAGCGTTAGCTCGTCCTTCTCTCTATCGGGCCTAAAGGAGCCCGAGGAACTGGCCTGCACTGCCTCCTCTAACCTCCGTCCGGCTTCTAGAATTTCATCACCAAAGATCACTGTGCCATCGACGGGATTTAGTGAGCCGCCGTGAGCATAGAACCAGTTCTTTGATCGTTCCGGCCAGTTTGTGTGCCGGAACGATATCCCGTGCTTCTAGGTCAGCTTCCATTTTTTCCCATTTCTCCATTGCTTTTTTATAGCCGCCCGACCCAAGCCCGTGATGGTATTTCTTTTTTGCTGCGTTGGCCTTGTTCTTTTCTATGATTGATTGCGCTTCTTCATTGGTCTTGTGCTCAACAAAAGCATCCCAATGATCTCTCGAGCTTTGGGAACTTGTCGAAGTCCGGTGTCCGGCCCTTCAGATATATTTCTTGTGTAACTGTTTCTTGTAGTTCCTAAGAGCTCTGCCTTTTTCTTCAACGTCCATTCCTTGACCCTTGCCTGATCTGAGTCTGGGATGGTGAACGTCCGCAGCATTGTCGTCCACATCTCTTTCTCTCGAGTCCGGGAGATAGCTCGCTCCTCTTCTCCTTTGGTAGAACACCTCCGGTTGGCAACGCTTATGGGCACGTCATCCCTCACCACCCATCCGCCGTGCGCCACAATCTTCCTTGCGGCGTCCTCTCGGGGCAATTGGTCGACCGTCGGTGCCACCTCCGTTATGACATGTCGACCCTCTATTTTCTTGCTGAGGCCGCGTGGCCTCTTCTGTCCAGCGGAGGAGGAGGCGGATCCCTCATTCCTCTCCTCGTTCCTTTGCTCGTCTCCCCCCTCGTTCCCCTCCTCGTTGAGGTACTGATCTGGATTTTCGTGTCCCTCCTCGTTGTAAAACTCTGTTCCTCGTGCGATCTCATCAAGGAGAAACTGTTCCTCGTCACGATCCGCCATTTGATTGATGTGGGTTGAGGACTTAATCAAAGAATTCTAAAAAAAAATTATTGTCGGTTAATACATGTACCAATTATTTACGAATATCATGTATGTCTACGTAAAAAACATAGTGAGAAAAGAAGAAGATGGAAAAAATAGATGAAATTCGATAGACACCAGATCCAATTGTGCACATCCACAATGGTGATATTTTTTTAGAAGTCACTTCCTAGATTACATCTACACCGAACGACCGAACGAACGACCAAACGACCGACCGAACCCTAACCTATCGTTCGTTCACGTCCATTCGTTCACGTCTGTGAGTACGATCATTTGGAGGAGAGGAGAGAAAGAGATGATCATGTATGTGAGGGAGATAAGGTCGAGAGGAGAGGAAGTGGAGAGGAGTGGACAGAGAGGACGTTGCATGCCTATGTACGTTGTAACGACCGAACGACCGACCGACCGACCGAACGAACGAACGACCGACCGACCGACCGACTGAACGAACACACGACCAACTGACCGACCGAACGAGTGTTCGTTAGTGCGTCCGTCCGTTCGTCCACGTCCGTACGGCCGTCCGTCCGTTCGTCCGTACACATCCGTTTGTTGATTTTATCGTTCTCGTTCGTTGAAAAATACAAACTTCACAAGTCACATACACATTCAAATTTAAATCTATTCATGCATTTAAATTGAAATACACGTTCAAAATTCTAAATTCACAATATTCATGCATTAAAATTTAAATAAACAGTCCATTTACATATAAAGTCCATACAAATTTACACATACACATGCATCGAAATCAGATTCACAAATTTACACATACACATCGAAATCATATTCAAAACCTCCTCATTCATTCACATTCACAAAATTCAGAAAATTCACAAAATTCATTCACATTCATATTCATCAAACATATAGCACGGCAGCGGCAGCGGCGGTGGCGGCGGCGGCGTTGGCGGCAGCGACGGCGGAGACGACAATGGTGGCGATGGCGATGGCATCGACGGCGGCGGCTAACCCTAGCGCGCATCACGGAGAAAAAAAGGGGCGCGCGGCTGCTAACCTCCGGCAGCGGCGACGGCGACGAAGACCTTGGCGCGACGGTCCCTCGGCGACGACGACGGCGTCTTGCAGCGGCGTCCTTGTGCTCGGCGACGGCGAAGAAGACAATGGAGTTGTGCGAAAACGGCTAAGTGTTTGGATCCCAGTGAAGCCCTTGCTATATATAGGTACTGCTCTATTGTCTCGGTTGAAGCCACCAACCGGGACTAGAGATGATATAGTCCGGTTGGTGGCTTCAACCGGGACAATAGAGCATACCTTTTGTCCCGATTGAAGCCACGGACCGGGACTAGAGATGGCGTGCAGCCACGTGTCCCAGGTAGGTGGGCACCTCTAGTCCCAGTTTAAGCCACCAACGGGGACTAGAGAAGTTTTACTGATGAAATTCACCTCTATTCCGGGTGGTTTCAAAAACCGGACTAATTATTACCGTGCCCAATTATATTGTGTTATATTCATATATAATTATAATTAACATATGTTCATATATTCATATATAATTATGTAATATAATTAACATAAAATATTATAAATTAAAATAATAACATATAATTAACATATGTCATATTCCAAACTATTTAAAATTTAAATAATAATATATATTTAACATATGGCCTATTTAAAAAATAAATTAAAATAAAACATATAATTAACATTTGTCGCATTTAAAACTATTTAAAACCCTAAACCCTAAACCCTAAACCCTAAACCCTAAACCTTAAACCTAAACCCTTTTACCATTAACCCTCAACCTAAACCCTAAACCCTATTTTAAACCCTAAACCCTAAACCCTCGTGCGGCTGCGTGATTGGCATGTAGAAGACCTGACACGAGTGGAACGTCAATGCCTTCTCCTCGATCTAACATCGTCTCTCATGCTCTTGGAGGTGCTCCATTCTCATCGGTGTAATAGAGCGGTGGCAATCTCTTCTCACTTTGTTCTACCTAGTTCTCGATTGCTTCATCTCATCCCAATACTTACACATCATCTTCAAAGATGACACCAAGCTCGTCGCATGGCAAGAAACAAGTGTCTAAGCAACACAAATCCAGGAAAGCATAATTCCTTTTCGATTAGAAAAAGAGAGCATCATTCTTGCGTTGATCGAGTAGAAAGAAAAGAATCATACCTTGTAAAATATTGCTTTGCATGACGGTAGAACAGAATGGTTGGGGATGGAAGCTCGGGAAGGAGATCTTTGGAAAAGAGAGCTTCCTCCTCAAGCGAGGTAACTATCGGTCAAAGGTTAGTGCAATAAAGGCCACCGGCTAGTTCATCAAAAAGGTTAGATCAATAACAAATAAACAGATAAACAAAGAGCAGTCTTACGCAAAAGAAGCTTTGCTATAAAATTTTCTCGCGATGAGCATGGTTAACCATATGAATGATGCAAGGCAAAACTACATTTACCTATGTTTTTGGCTGGGCTCCATTATTTCGAGAGACATGAATCAAATCTCACACTTCAATGACTCGGGATCAATGAAATAGCTTATCTTATTCGTCTCGTCCACATCCGTATCCAGTTCCTCCGTTGATCCGTGAAGAGGTCCCAACGTTTTTCCTGTCTTCTTTACCGATCTTGGTCTCTTCAACATGTCATGATCCATCGTAGTAGCCTTCTTCACCGATCTTGGTCTCTTCAATATTTAATGATCCGGATCACGGTCTTTTTCTTGCTTTTCTCCCTTTGCTTCATAATCTTTCTGTCTTGCTATTTCTTCGAGTACGATGTAGCGGTACTCGTGTATCTCAATCAAGCGTGAATAGTGAGAGATATGGCAAAGATTGGATAGTGCGGCTGTATATGGCAATGATGGCTTGCCTCCCCGTTCCCATCTCAATGCCTCGGCGGCGCCATGGAAGTCGTCGATGACGCGCACGATGACGGACTACCTCTATCCACGCCGTGATTGAGCCGTACTACGCCGGCCGCCGAGTCTTGCTGCTGCCGCCGCCGCCGCCGTTCCTCCGATTTAGAGGTGTGCTTTCTCGTGTTTCGGGCAATATTAAAGTTCTCGTTGCTAATGTCTTACGCCTTATTCTCGTGAATTGCGACATAAGCATTAGCCGTTAGAGCATTATTGTCCGATCAAAGTTAGGATCTTCGTGAGTATGGAGCATGTCGATGACCGTCTTCCTCCTCGCTTGTAATTCTCCGAGGACTTTTCGTCGACCTCGTTCTCACCCTTTTCGTTTTTATTCATAGCTCTCTGCAATTGTAATATGATCTAGGGAATTGACTATGAATTCGGTGGATGGTGTTGGTGCCTCCTCCAACGTGGTTCCCCTTGTTCTGTCCGAGGGACTGTTCGTGCCTCCTCCTCCAACGGTTGTATTCCGAATTACAAGCCACCAACCGGTTTAAGCCACCAACCGTTGTATTCCAGAATTACAAGCGTTGGAGAAGGAGGCACCGACGTCCCTCGGACGGTGAACAAGGGGAACCACGTTGGAGGAGGCACCAACACCATCCACCGAATTCATAGTCAATTCCCTAGATCATATTACAATTGCAGGGAGCTATGAATAAAAACGGTAAAAGGGTGAGACCAAGGTCGACGAAAAAGTCCTTAGAGAGAATTACAAGAGGAGGAGGAGGACGGTCGTCGACATGCTCCATACTCACAGAAGATCCTAACTTGTGGTCAGGACAAATAATGCTCTAACAGCTAATGCTTATGTGGCAATTCACGAGAATAAGGAAGAAGACATTAGCAACGAGAACTTTAATATTGCCACTGAAACACAGAGAAAGCACACCTCTAAATCAGGGAGACCGGCGGCAGCGGTGGCGGCTGCAGCCAAGACTGGGGCGGTGGCGGCGATAGTACCCATCGATCACGGCAGGCGGATAGAGGTTGTCCGTCGCCGTGTGCGTCACCGGCGGCTTCCATGGCACCGCCGAGGCATTGTGCCGGGAACAAGGGAGGCAAGCCATCATTGCCATATATAGCCGCACTATCCAATCATTGCCATATGTCTCGCTATTCAAAGTTTGATGGAGATACACGAGTACTGCTACGTCGTACTCGACGAAATAGCAAGACAGAAAGATTATGAAACAAAGGGAGAAAAGCAAGAAAAAAGACCGTGATCCGGATCATTAAATATTGAACAAACCAAGACGGTGAAGAAGGCTACTACGATGGATCATGACATGTTAAAAGAGACCAAGATCGGTGAAGAAGACAGGAAAAAAACGTCGGGGCCTCTTCACGGATCAACAGGAGGAACTGGATACGGATGTGGACGAGACAAATAAGATAAGCTATTTCATTGATCTCGAGTCATTGGAGTGTGAGATTTGATTCATGTCTCTCGAAATAATGGAGCCCAGCCAAAAACATAGGTAAATGCAGTTTTGCCTTGAATCATTCATATGGTTAACCATGCTCATCGCTGAGAAAATTTTATAGCAATAGCTTCTTTTGGCTGTAAGACTGTCTTTGTTTATCTGTTTATTTGTTATTGATCTAACCTTTTTTGATGAACTAGCTGGTGGCCTTTATTGCACTAACCTTTGGACTGATAGTTACCTGCTTGAGGAGGAAGCTCTCTTTTCCAGTATCTCCTTCCCGAGCTTCCATCCCCAGCCATTCTGTTCTACTGTCATGCAAAGCAATATTTTACAAGGTATGATTCTTTTCTTTCTACTCAGATCAACGCAAGAATGATGCTCTCTTTTTTCTAATCGAAAAGGAATTATGCTTTCTGGATTTGTGTTGCTTAGACACTTGTTTCTTGCCATGCGACGAGCTTGGTGTCATCTTTGAAGATGATGTGTCAAGTATTGGGATGAGATGAAGCACCTGAGAACTAGGTAGAACAAAGTGAGAAGAGATTGCCACGCTCTTACACCGATGAGAATGGAGCAGCCTCCAAGAGCATGAGAGACGATGTTAGATCGAGAAGAAGGCATTGACGTTCACCGTGTCGCAGCCCTTCTACATGCCAATCACGCAGTCGCACGAGGTTTAGGGTTTAGGGTTTAAAATAGGGTTTAGGGTTTAGGTTGAGGGTTAATGGTAAAAGGGTTTAGGTTTAAGGTTTAGGGTTTAGGGTTTAGGGTTTATGGTTTAAAATTGTTTTAAATACGACAAATGTTAATTATATGTTTTATTTTAATTTAATTTTTTTCAAATAGGCCATATGTTAAATATATATTATTATGTAAATTTTAAATAGTTTTGAATATGACATATGCTAATTATATGTTATTATTTTAATTTATAATATTTTATGTTAATTATATTACATATCTTAATTATATATGAATATATGAACATATGTTAATTATAATTATATATGAATATAACACAATATAATTGGGCACGCGGTAATAATTAATCCGGTTTTGAAACCACCCGGACTAGAGGTGAATTTCATCGAGCGAAAACATCTTCTTATGTTTGCAAACAAATCTAGAGATGAAAATGTATATAAAATAACCGCAAAATACGAAGTGCTAAGAATGTAAGAAGTTATACATGTAGATAGCAAAATGTATAAAAACATCCGCAAATAAGAGTAAGAAGTTGCTAACCTTATAGAGCAAATATATTATCACCAAAGAAGGTGCTAACCTTGGCAGCACCGGACCTCTAGCTGAGAAAAATTTTGAAGATGTACAAGTGTGGCTGGCTCGGGATGGAGGAGGAAGGGGTATATAAAGAAAATCTCTAGTCCCGGTTGGTAACACCAACCGGGACTAGAGATGCCATCTCTAGTCCCAAGGCAATGGTATAAAAAATTTCAACGGCTCTCTAGGACCTTTTCTAGGACCTTTAGTTTCGGTTCATTTCAAGAACCGGGACTAGAAATGACGGTTCAAATGTTGTCGGCGCGTGTCAGAGCGTCGGGGACCTTTAGTCCCGGTTAGTAACACGAACCGGGACTAGAGGTAGCATATCTAGTCCCGGTTGGTGTTACCAACCGGGACTAAAGGTCCCCGGCGCTCTGACACGCGCCGACAACATTTGAACTGGGACTAGAGGTGATCTTTAGTCCCGGTTCGTGACACGAACCGGGACTACTGTTCCTAGAGGGCCGTTGAATTTTTTAACCGGGACTAGAGATCATCTCTAGTCCCGGGTGCAACTCAAACCGGGACTACTGTGCTTTTTGCCACTTCAACCAATGATAGTTTCTCCAGTAGTGATACCAAAACCCACTACCACTTAGTTTTAACATTTGCATTGCTTTTTACATATTAATAGACAGGACTAAACAGGAGTATGTTGCATCACCATAATCATCATCATGCCGCTTTTTGTAGTTTGTAAATAATAAAGCAACTAGCCAAACTAAAATGCTCTACTTCGGATGACAATACAAAATAAAAGTTCTATGAAAAACGAAACAGATCTGTCCTTGATCTTGCAGATATTCAATTCCTTAGTCCAAGATCATGTGTATCTAACATTGTCAGGAAGGATCCACAGCTAGTCCCCTCCCCTACCATAGGTGTTTGTAAATGATGCGTAACATAGAAATAATAATAAATGCAATCATCATAGAACTTAAATTTAACTTTGCCTCAACTCACATGTAGGTGCAGTTTCAAATGAAGGCTACAAGTGTCGATAGAGATACAAATAGTTACATGTGATCATTCTACCATTACAAAAAAGAGAGAAAAACTTACGATGGCCGAAGGTGTCGCCATCGTGGATGAAGGTGTTCGAAAAAGCGACACCATCACCCTGGGTCTAGAAATGGTGGAGGCAGCGCTTGTTGATGCTATTGTTGCCGTGTGGAAGTCAGGCGTTGTCGCTGGCGCAGGCATGGCCATCAACGACGCAGGTGTCCCCGTTGCCGCTGATCCCGTTGTTTCGTCTGAAGGGGTCGCCATCTTCTTCACTTAGTCGAAGCCCAAAACCCTAACTGGTGCCTGGCGGCTGCTATTCTCCCTCCTGATTAGATTAGATCAGGAAGAGAAAAAGTGACGTTAAATGAGGAGGGAAAGCATGTGACCAGGTGGGGACGCGAAGGGAAGGGCAGGGTTTTCATAATTTCACCTACACAGGAGGCGCGAACCCTGAAGGCGAACCGTCCCTCCGTCCTGATTAATTGGCCTACCTCTACTCCTCGGAAATGTTTCATCTCCTTGCCAAACAAATTTCCCCTTTCTCTTAACATGAACATGGACGCCGAGGTCATGCGCGAGGTCGAGGAGTATGATCCCCTCACCGAGGAGTGAAACGATAGCGACAGGCGACGTTGATGGTGACGAGGGTGAGAAGGCGGGGGTGGAGTATGAGCCACTCAGTAAGGAGGAGGCAGCGGAGCGATACGACAGCGATAGCGACGATGGCGCGACGAAGAGAAGGAAGTTCGGCTGTGGCCGAGCAAGGTAAGTGATGGTGAGACTAGCAAAAGGAGGTGGCATAGCACGACGATTGTCGTCGCGCCGGCAGGGCTCATCATGCTGAATGGGGTGTCGCTCGGGTCGGCGCGGTTTGCCGCTGTCAAGAACACCGCCGGCTTCATGCAGATCGCCGCCGCGGAGGCTGCGACACTTGGAGCCACCTTGAAGCAGGGAAATCATCGTGCTGTACCGATACACCCGATTCTCGAGGACGTGGAGCAAGCGGCGCGGCGTCGAGGCGTTCCAGAGGACGAAGACGTACTGGCTCTGGTTCATCGTCCCACACGTCGGCGACATGGCGAGCTCGTTGGCATGGGTGGGCGCCTTGCTGTCTCCCCTGATCTACCTCGGCCTCTTTCGTGGCGAGCTTCGAGACCTGTGGTCGGCCCTGGCGGTGCCGGCCATCAACGTCGCCACAATCCCGCTGGGAGCCACGTGGCTCCAGGTGGTCGTCAACGCGGGCATCCTCCGGTGCAATGACCAAACAGCAGAGCGAATGGAGCCATCATGGGCGATGCATGGCCCGAGCACTACTATGTCGGCATGGACGAGCTGGCTCTACCGGAGCCGGTGCGGCATGAGGACGACGCAATGACGCCCCGCCATCAGCAAAGTGGAAGAGGATCGTCGCCGTCGAGGAGGAGTGCATCGTGTGCTTCGACCACCTGGATAGCGGCCTGGTGGCGTGACCAGACACTACTGAAGAAAGCCACACTAGTCCCAGTTCATAACCTCGTAGTCCCGGTTGTTAAACCGGGACTACGAATCCGGACTAGAGATGGGCGATCTCTAGTCCCGGTTAAATAACCGGGACAAAGGATGCATCTTTAGTCCCGGTTGGAGCCATCAACCGGGACTAAAGATGGCGGAGCCACGTGACCGGCTGTGCCATAGTTAGTCCCGTTGGTGGCTCCAACCGGGACTAAAGATGGCGCATCCGGCCACGTGGCTCCGCCATCTTTAGTCCCGGTTGTTGCTCCAACCGGGACTAAAGAATTTTTATATTTTTTTAATTTTATTCTTTCTCCAACAGTGCTACATACTACATATTTTACACACATATATTTAACATATATATTATATAATATATATTTATAAATATATAAGTTACACACATATAAATGAACTTAAGAAAGAAAATATATACATGTAATATATTACCAAAACATATACACATATGTACAATATCCACATATATTTCGTATGTCATAAAACATTGTCTATTTTGTGGATCCGGTGGTTACGTTACTTAAATTAAAATAGAACTCTCCCGTGGGATCAATGATCAGCTCGTTTATAAATCCCATCAATTCTTCCTGAGTGGTTTGTATGAAAGTCTCGTGGGGGAGGTTGTCTCTTACTTGCATAAGCTGTCATTAATTCGATTAAACGAGAAATAAATATATGAAGTTAATAAGAAATCGATACGTAATGTATGAATAGCTGTTATACGTACATCTATATCGTCGATAGTTGTGACATCGGTCACAAAGCGATGAATGTAGTCACAGACGTAGTATCCGCATAAGTTGGTGCCCTGCGACTGTTTTGCACACTAAAGAAGAAACGACGACATATTTTAGAACAAAGTAATAATTCAAAACAACTTTGGAGCATGTTACTCACTGGAAAGTTCATCCTCACGGAGAGCTTATCTTTCCAATTTCCGCGAACATTAGTCCGAAGCCGTTCCCATGCCCTACGTGCAGTTAAAAGTTAGCTAGTAATTATCAGAGAACCGCATATATGCAATAGCTAGCAAATAAGATGGCATTACCTATTTAGCAGTTCAAATATCTTTGCGTATGTGGACTCTGGTTTATCCATTGAGTCAAAGACATGGATCCGCGAGTTATCCATGTCAATTACTAACAGAACCCAGTGGAATCTGCAAATTGGTTTAGATGACACATATGAAAAATTTATGTATGCACACGGGATTGAAATCGATACGGAAGGAAGAAAATACTTACGCAGTGTTGTAGGGCAGAAGGATAAATGACCGATAGTGGTTTATCACCAACGACTTGTAAATGTTGTCCAGTGTTGGATCAGGAAAATGATCAACCAATACGCCGTTGATTTTGCGTGGATCCATGAATCCATGTTTGCTACAGTCGTGCATGTTGCAGTATTCCATCGCCATTCTACAACGGTTAAAAGAATTTTAGTCGGCTAAATACAAGAAGGTAAGAAATGAAATAACAGAATGAAACTTACGAGCCCGCGTGGCTAGAAGTGAGACGTCGAGGGCATCAAGCTGGTACATGTCGAATATGCCTTCGAATGGGATATAGAAGTCATCACCTCCATCGATGAAATAGTACTTTGAATATTTGCCCGTTACCATCTCTCCACCCTTGGTGGATTCTTGCATGTACCACTTGTGGAAGCGGTACATATGTGTTGGTAGCTTTTTCACTTGATCCGGCTTTACAAGAGGCTTTCCAAGTTTGAACTTGTATTTCAGCGGAGCCTTCGCCAGGGGAGCACGGCCGTGTAATTGATCCATTGAAATTCCAGCAGATTCCATAAATTGTCTTAAGTCTGATCTGACATTTGGAACACTGAACTGGGGTACATCTTTTCCCGTTCTCTTTGCCTTGACAGCAGCCTTCCGAACAGTCCTGTCGTAGTCGGACTGCGGTTGAGGTTGCGGTTTTGGCTGTGATGTTAGGTACGTCTTCCTGAAGAAGTCCTTGGTCTCCTGAGGGATTTCAGGAGGCTTCTCAGGAGACTTCTTTCTGAAGTGGGCCTTGACTTCAGCTTGGACGGCCTCGTGTAGCTCCTCTGGAGTCATGTCGTACGTCGTTTTCTTTGGGGCTGGTGGGAGCGGGTCAAGTTTAGGCCTTTTGCTTCTTGGTCCACTGCTGGTTGACCTTGACCACGTGGCTCGAGTGTTGTCCGTTTAGGAGTCGGTGCTCGTTGTGGCGACGGAGGAGTCTGAGAAGGCGGTGGAGTTGGAGACGACCGTTTAGGAGTCGGTGCTCGTGGAGGCGACACAAGAGATGGAGGAGGCGGAGGCGGTGAAGGAGGCGGAGGAGACGGCTCACGTGGAGGTGGAGGAGACGGCCCACGTGGAGGCGAAGGAGACGGCCCACGTGGAGGCGGAGGAGACGGCCCACGTCCAGGGAATATTATGAAGATCTTCCTCCAGAGAAATATTCCGTGAGCTGTTTCTCCTAGCGTCAGCTCCCCTTCTCCTCCGGGCATATCCAGCTCGAGATCTTCATAGCCGTGTTCCACCTGTTCAATTTCAACTTTCGAGTACGCAGGTGGAACGGGCCGGGAGTGGTAAGTGCCGTCTCGGTCTACTGGAATAGCCATGCCGGACGCGACCTATTCGAGAAGATTGTTTATTAGTTAGTAATGAACTTTGATTGACAAGTTATTCAAGGAAATACATGTACAACATAAAAGTACGAACATACCTTTATTGTTATGTTCTTTAGCGGAATGTGCAGCTCACATGGGGTCCGTTGTGTGATGTCATCAACGGGGCATGGCGAACCCGATTCAGCTTGTGGGGCCAAATCGCCTTCATTTCCAGTTGAAGCGCAGCTGCTGCGCTGCTGTTGTAGTTGAGCGGCTGTTGCTGGATCCGGCTGTTGGCTAACCCAATGGCTCCGCTCCTCTGCCAACCTTATGGTCAGCCTTTCGTCCACAATCTGATCAATCTGCGAGAGCCTCCTTTCCATCTCAGCGAACCTCGCATCGTGCTCTCGCTTTGACCTCATTCGGCTCTTTTATGTGTCGACGTTAGCTTGGAACCCGTATTTCCAGGGGACGACGCCTTTTCCTCGCGTTCGCCCTGGGTGCTCTGGGTTTTGAGGGCGAGCATTAGCTCGTCCTTCTCTCTGTCGGGCCTGAACGCGCCCGAGGAAGTGGCCTGCAGCGCTTCCTCTAACCTCCGTCCGGTTTCTTGAATTTCATCACCAAAGATAACTGTGCCATCGACGAGATTAAGTGAGCCGCCGTGAGCATAAAACCAGTGCTTTGCTCGTTCCGGCCAGGTGGTTGTGCCTGCAACGATACCTCGCGCTTCAAGGTCGGCTTCCATTTTCTCCCATTTCTCCATTGCTTTCTTATAGCCACCTGACCCAAGCTTGTGATGGTATTTCTTTTTAGCTGCGTTGGTCTTGTTCTTTTCCATGATAGCTTGTGCTTCTTCCCCAGTCTTGTGTTCAACAAAAGCATCCCAATGATCTCTGAGCTTTGGGAACTTGTCAAAGTCAAGGGTCTGGCCCTTCAGGATATATTTCTTGTGTAACTCTTTCTTGTAGTTCCTGAAGAGCTCTGCCATTTTCTTTAACGTCCATTCCTTGACCCTTGCTTGTTGTGAGTCTGGGATGGTGAACGTTTGCAGCATTGTAGTCCACAGCATTTCTTTCTCTGAGTCTGGGAGATAGCTTTGCTCATCTCCTCCTGTCCTTGATCGCCTCCGGTTGGCAACGCTTATGGGCACGTGATCCTCACCACCCATCCGTGCGTCACAAACTTCCTTGCGGCGTCCTCTCGGGGGCAATAGGGCGACCGTCAGATTCTACCTCCGTTATGACATGTCGACCCTCTATGCACTTGTTGAGATCGCGTTGCCCGCGTGCCCTCTTCTGTCCAGCGGAGGCGGAGCCCTCATTCTCCTCATCGTTCCCCTGCTCGTCCCCCTCCTCGTTGAGGTATCGATTTGTATCTTCATTCCCCTCCTCGTTGTAAGCCTCTGTTCCTCGTGCGATCTCATCATGGAGAAGTTGTTCCTCGTTATGATCCGCCATTTGATTGTTGTGGGTTGAGGACTTAATCAAAGAATTCTGAAAAAAATTATTCGGTTATATCATTCACGTTCGTGAGTATGTTCATCTGGAGGAGAGGAGAGAAAGAGAGGAGAATGATGTGAGGGAGATAAGAAGGATGGGAGTTGAAGTGGAGAGGAAATGAAAAATAAAGGAAAGGAGACGTCCGTTCGTCCACGTTCGTTCGTCCGTTCGTGAACGTCCGTCCGTCCACGACCGAACAAACGAACGAACACTCGTTTGTTCGTTCGTTCATCCGTTCGTCCGTCCGTTCGTTTGTTCACGACCGTTTGTTGATTTTAGCATTCTCGTTCGTTCAAAAATACAAAATTCACAATTCCCATAAACATTCAAATTTCATATTTAAATACATATTCAAAATTCAAAATTCTCAATGGTCCAATAACAGTCCATTTACATATAACAGTCCATTTACATACAAAAATCATATATTCAAAATACCCATACATACAAAATTCATATATTCAAAATACACATATACTCAAAATTCATATATTAACATTCACAGAGTGCGGCGGCGGCGGCGACGACGTGGAGTGGAGGGCGGCGCGCGGCCGTTTAGGGTTTAGGGGCCGGGCGGCTCAGGGGGCCGTGGGGAGGGAGCGCAAGGGGAGTGGGCGGCGATGGCGATGGCGTCGACGGCGGCTAAACCCTAGCGCATAATGTCGAGAAATCTTGGGGGGCGGCGGCGCTAACCTGCGATGGCAACGAAGATGGCGGAGCTGAGGTCCTCCGGCGACGAAGACAGCGGAGACGGCATGCTGCGGCGTCGACCTGGGGCTCGGCGACAGCGACGAAGACGAAGACGATGCAATTCTGAAGTGCGAAAACGGCTAGGTGTTGGATCCCCAGTGAGGCCCTTGCTATATATAGTCACAGCGTCATTTGTCCCGGTTGAATCCAACAACCGGTACAGAAGATACTTTACTCCCGGTTGATGGCTCCAACCGGGACAACAGATATGAACATTAGTACCGGTTGAAGCCACCAACCGGGAGTAAAGATGTCTGCCCCGGTTGGTGGCCTAAACCGGGAGTAAAGATCATATCTTTTGTCCCGGTTGAATCCACCAACTAGGACAAAATATTGCGGGGCAGCCACGTGGCGCAGGTAGGTGGACATCTTTAGTCCCGGTTGGTGGCTCAAACCGGGACTAAAGATGTTTTCCCGCCCAATGAAATTCACCTCTAGTCCCATTTTTTTAACAAACCGGGACTAATTATTATAATGCCCTATTCTATTGTATTTTATATTCATATATAATTATAATGTTCATATGTTAATATATTTTATATTCATATATAATTAACATATGTTTATATATAATTAACATGGTGTTTCAGTAAAAGATCAGGTGTTTATATATAATGCCCTATTCTATGGATTGTACCAAGGTTCCTGACGTAATTATAGATCTTGAATAAGGTCATGTGGAAGACATGGATAATATTCAATGATTCAATTTAATTTACATCGTCCAAACATAAATTTAGCTATGTAACATTTGTCCTCATGTACTTTCTCCGCACAATTATTCCTTCGTTATGATCGTTGCGTGAGTAAGGGGTGTCATCATTTGATAGGAGGATACTCGGGTCAACCGCCACCGCGAACGGAGGTTGCCCGTCAAACTGATCGTAATCTTCGTCAGTTCTATCCTCGACTCCCACGATTTTCCTTTTGCCTGGGAGAACCACGTGGCGCTTTGGCTCGTCGGACCCTTTCCCCTTCTTTGATTTGCTAGCCATGTCCTTGACATAGAAAACTTGTCGTACATCATTGGCAAAGACGAAAGGTTTGTCTGAGTATCCAACCTTGCTCAGGTCGACCGTTGTCATCCCACTTGCATCATTGGTTACGCCTCCACCACTGAGCCTAACCCACTGGCACCGAAACAGAGGGACCTTCAGAGGTCCATAGTCCAGCTCCCATATGTCATCGATGCTGCCGTAACATGTGCTAGTCGTACCGTCGTATCCCACGGCATCGATGCGGACAGTGCTATTCTGATTCATGCTCTTTAAGTCTTGGGCCCGTGTGTAAAATGTGTACCCATTGATTTCATATGCCTGGAATGTGGTGATCGAGCAAGATGGACCCCTCGCCAAGAAGGCTAGTTGTTGGTCAATGCTCGCGTTGCCCATGAGACGATGTCGCAGCCAAGTAGGGAATGCATCGATGTGATGGCGTGTAATCCAGGCATCCGTCTTACCGATGTTTTCCGAGCGAACAATCGCCGATGTAAGGAGCCACCAAGGAAGATTGTTGCAGCACGGTCCAATGTGCTTTCCTGTACAAGTCATTGTCTATGTTCATTATTGCCTTCCTTCCAAGAGTTCCCTTCCCCCGTAGTCTACCTTCATGGCTTGATTCAGGCACCCTGATGGGACGGAGGTCTTCAATAAAGTTGACGCAAAACTCAATCACCTCCTCTGTTCCATATCCATTGGCGATGCTGGCCTCCGGACGTGAACGGTTACGAACGTACTTCTTTAGAACGCCCATATACCTCTCGAAGGGGAACATGTTGTGTAGGAATACCGGACCGAGGATACGGATCTCTTTGACAAGGTGGCATAGGAGATGTGTCATGATATTGAAGAAGGAAGGCGAAAAGATCATCTCAAAGCTGACAAGACATTGGACCACATCATTTTGAAAGTCTTTTAGTCTGTCTGGATCGATGATCTTCTGTGAAATTGTGTTCAGGAAAGCACATAGCTTTGTTATTGTTGCCCGGACATTATCGGGAAGGATACCTCGAATTATAACGGGAAGCAGCTGTGTCATCAACACCTGGCAGTCATGGGACTTTAGATTTGTGAACTTCTTATCCTTCGTGCTTATTATTCCCTTTATATTCGAGGAGTATCCAGATGGTACATTGATGCTCTCGAGGCATTCAAACATTATTTCCTTCTCTGCTCTACTCAGAGTGTAGCTGGCTGGACTTAGGTATTGGGCTCCTTTATCCTTTGGTTGCGGGTGAAGGCTGTCGCGTTGTGCCATATGTTTCAGATCGTTACGTGCCTCAAGTGTATCTTTTGATTTTCCATATACACCTAGGAAGCCAAGCAAGTTTATGCAAAGGTTCTTGGTGAGGTGCATCACGTCGATTGCGTGGCGGACGTCCAAGACTTCCCAGTAGGGCAACTCCCAAAAAATGGACTTCTTCTTCCACATCGCCGCATTACCACCTTCACTTGCTATAGATTGGTTGCCGGGTCCCTTTTCAAATACTACTTTGAGGTCTTTCACCATGGCAAACAAGGACTTTCCGTTGCGATGCTTTGGTTTAGAATGATGGTCTGCCTTTTGATCAAAATGTTTGCCTTTTCTCCGGACAGGGTGGCTTGCAGCAAGAAAGCGACGATGGCCCATGTACACTACCTTCTTACAATGTTTCATGTAAGTACACTCAGTCTCATCCATACAGTGGGTGCAAGCGTTGTACCCCTTGTTTGACTGTCCGGATAGGTTGCCAAGTGCAGGCCAATCATTGATGGTAACAAACAACAACCCTCATAGTTTAAACTGTTCCTGTTTATCTTCATCCCACACGGGAACACCTTCTTTCTTCCACGGTAGTTTTAGATCTTCGATCAGTAATCTCAGGTACATATCGATGTCGTTACCAGGTTGCTTCGGGCCTTGAATAATAACCGGTATCTAAATGTACTTTTGCTTCATGCATAGCCAAGGCGGGAGGTTGTAGATACACATCGTCACAGGCCAAGTGCTATGCCCGCTGCTCATCCAAAAGGATTCATGCCGTCCGTGCTTAAGCCGAACCTTAGGTTTCTTGCATCCTCGCCAAAGTCTTCAAATGTTCTGTCGATGTTTCGCCACTGTGACCCATCGGCGGGATGTCTCAGCATGCCGTCTTGTAGGTGTTCTTCCGCGTGCCAATGCATCATTCTTGCATGCTCCTTGTTCCTGAACAGACGCTTCAGCCGTGGTATTATAGGAAAATACCACATCACCTTAGCAGGAATCCTTTTCTTCGAGGGTCGTCCGTCAACTTCGCCTGGATCATCTCGTCTGATCTTGTATCGAAGTGCTTTACAAACTGGACATGCTTCTAGGTTCTTGTACTCCTCACCGCGGTAGAGGATACAATCGTTAGGACATGCGTGTATCTTCTGTACCTCCAGTCCTAGAGGGCAGACTAACTTCTTAGCCTCGTACGTTGATTCCGGCAATTCGTTTCCCTCTGAAAGAATGTTATTCACGAGTTTTAGTAACTGGCCAAATGTCTTGTCACTGACACCATTTTTGGCCTTCTATTGTAAGAATTCCAACGTGGTACCTAACTTTTTGTGCCCCTGTTCACAGCCTGGGTACAAGGACCTTTTGTGGTCCGCCAACATACGCTCCAATTTCTACACTTTCTTTACGCCTTCGCAGTCCCCTTGTACGTCGCGCAACATCTGACCAAGGTCATCGGCACTGTTGTTTTCTTCAGCATCCCCGCCTGCCTCGCCCACTGTATTCTCTTCAAACCCATCGTATTGACCACAGTCCGGAATGTTATCGTCGTCTTCTTCCATTGCAACCCCCACCTCTCCGTGCGATATCCAGCAATTGTAGTGAGGCATGAATCCCGACTGAAACAAGTGGGCATGAATAATTCTTGATGTAGAATACTCCTTCTCGTTTTTGCACTTTTACATGGACAAAGTATGAAGCCTTTATGCTTGTTGGCATCGGCCACACTCAAAAAATAATGGATGCCTTGAATAAACTCTCTCGACCGTCGATCCGCGTTGTACATCCATTGCCGATCCATCTACATGGAATGCACAAAAATCGGAAGAAAATTTCACGAAATTCAAATCATTTAAATATAACATCAATACTTATATGTATATAATGAGACAATTATTATATACTAATCCAATATACGTAATGTGTTGTTCTAAAAAAATAGAATTATTTTTAAAAGGTCTTTTAAAGTGATAAGCATAAAATTAATTAATTATTTTGCATCTATTTTAAAAGGTCCTTTGTCATCTATTTTATAACTTTTTTGTCCAAAAGATTCTCTCTCATCATTTTCCATAAATATTTTTTGAGATAAAATTATACGGACTAAATTCCTATAAATGTTATGTGCTAAGCTTACTTTTCTTCGTCTTTATTTTCTCCAACTTTTTTCTCAACACAATATAATGTGCTTAGAAAAATAATTAGTCCAAACAAATTTTCTCTCTCCTCATGTTTACAAAAAAATCTAGAGATGATTAATGTATAGAAACAACCGTAAAATACAAAGTGCTAAGCATAGATCATAAGAGGAAGAAGTTGCTAACCTTGTAGATAGCAAAGATTTGTGTATTATCACCAAAACAAAATCACAAAAAATTTTGGCAACACCTCCCCTCTAGCTAGAGAAAAATTTTGAAGACAAGTGTAGCAGGCTCGGGCTGGAGGAGGAATAAGGAGTATAAAAAGCAAGCCATCTTTAGTCCCGGTTGGTGTTAACAACCGGGACTAAAGATCATCTCTAGCCCCGGTTGTTATTACTAACCGGGACTAAAGATGGTGTCAGAGGCTGTCAAAACCTGTCAGAGCGCCAGGCATCTTTAGTCCCGGTTATTAGCACCAACCGGGACTAGAGGTGGCATCTTTAGTCCCGGTTAGTGTTATCAACCGGGACTAAAGATGCCCAGCGCTCTGACAACCTCTGACAACATTCGAACCGGGACTAGAGGTGATCATTAGTCGGGACTAAAGTTCCTAGAGAGCCGTTGAATTTTTAAACCGGGACTAGAAATCATCTTTAGTTCCGAGTGCAACTCAAACCGGGACTAGCGTGGTTTTTTCCACTTCAACCATAGTAGTGAGGGTGCGGGTGCATTGAGGAGACTATAGCCGAGAGGGAGACGTGCCCACTGTGCAAGCAGAAGCTGTCAGACGCGCTCTTCTTCTAGATCATTCAGTATTCGGAAGCAAGATCATTATCTAGTGGTGTATCAAAACCTTTTACCTTACTTCTGTCGAAACTCGGTTTCGGCAATAGAAAATTGGGGGTGCAGTCAAGATCGCCAAGCACAATGGGTTAGAAGGAAAAGAAGATTTAGACAGGTTCAGGCCCTCTCGTGAGGTAGTACCCTACTCCTGTTTCGGGGATTCGATCCGCCGAGTGTCTTTATTGATCTCATGATCTCGTGTATCTAAAGCTGAAAGCTCATCTAACTTCTCATGAAGCATATGATCTAAAGCCGATATCCCATATCCCTCAAGGGACGCCCCTTACCCCCCTTATATAGTCTTGGGAGGTGGGCTTACAAATCAGAAACCCTATCTTACTCTAAGTCGGTTTCCTCAATCTTACCAAACCGTGACCATAGGCCGTTGTCTTATCTCTATCGGCAACGTAACACCCAAGTCATGTTTGGTTTACAGATATGACAGGCGCAATCTATCCCTACCTCCAGTCGGATAAGCTTGCCATGTAGATACCCGATTGCCATAATCTCCACAGTAGCCCCCGAGTCCTTTTCAATCGACGAGACAACTCAGCTTCAAACCAAAACAGTATGCAACCAAAAGCTTCTTTGGCCAAGTGCTTCTGGCGCCGAGTGATTCCATCATCTCTGCCTGAATCTCCCCGAGTGGCTCCAAAGACGTGAAGGGCTGGAAAATATCTAAAAATTCTCAAAAATAAATATATAGGTGCATCTCCCGATGCACCTAATTAGGTGTAGCCCCGACTATGTGGTTAGTCAAAAACGACTAAGCATATAGTCAAGAACTATAAAAAATCATTCTCATATAGATGCTTAGCTCAAGCTAAAGCAACCTCATCACTCGGCAAGCTCGTGCTTATCCGAGTGAATTTGCCCAAGTCATCTCAGAACAAATAACTCAATCAACCCTCGTGGGTGAAAAGCACTCGGTAAGCTCATGCTTATCCAAGTGGATCTGCCGAGTCATCTCGGAACAAATATTTCAATCATCCCTCATGGGTAAGAAATCAATTCGCTCGGTAAGCTCATGCTTATCCGAGCTGATCTTCCCGAGTCATCCCGAAATTTGCCCGAGTCATTTCGAAACAAATAATTCTCACATAAATGCTTAGCTCAAGCTAAAGCAATCATAAAAAATCACATCACTCGGCAAGCTCATGCTTATCTGAGTTAATTTGCCCGAGTCATCTCAGGACAAATAATTTTAATCAACCCTCATGGGTAAAAAACACTCGGCAAGCTCATGCTCATCCGAGTTAACTTGTCCGAGTCATCTCGGGACAAATAATCTAATCAACCCTCATGGGTAAAAAACACTCGGCAAGCTCATGCTCATCCGAGTTAACTTGTCCGAGTCATCTCGGGACAAATAATTTAGTTAACCCTCATGGGTAAACAAATTTTTCAGTCATCTGAAAAATACGACCAAATATTAAATAGCTCCTGCCATAATATTGGTCTTAATCTAAAAAAGATCTTCACCAAGGTGGAATAAATAGCATTGATATAATCATTTAATCAAATGCTTAAAAAACCAAATAGTTCCTGTCATCAGGACAACCATGAAAAGCTTAACTATTTGTCACCTTTCAAATTGCATCTTGCCAACTTCTCATGAAGTTATGCAAACCGCGGTATGAAAGGATTTTAAAGGTATTGGGCTATGTGACACGTGCATATTGCCAGGGCAAATCTGCTTAAATCCATCCACTTAAGTCCCTAAGGACACATGTCAAGCCACACCTTAGCTGGGCCGCAAGTCTCTCATGGGCTCGGCCCAATCAGGAGACGACTTAGCAAAAACCCTCAAGTCTTTTTCCGAAGCCTCGAGGTCGTCCCCGCCACTTCATCTTCCAAAAATTTCCTCTTTCGCGTCACTTTCACAAGCTCTCCACGGAGAACCCTAAACTTGCGCACGCGCAAATCCATCCATCTAGGAACTCTTGTTCCATCACAGCCGTCTTCCGCATCCAGCTTCCAAGATTCCCTTGTCGTCCGAGGTTCGTCGGGAGTAAGTTTAACCATCTTGGTCTCTTTATGCCTCCGATGTGAACTTGTAGGTATCTAGCTTATTTATGTTAATGCCTTGACCGAGTCTTCATAGAAAATTTCTTAAGTAATTTTCGTCCGACTGTCACCAAGCCTAAACTTGATTAGATCATCAAAAAATTCTCAGTCCTTATCTATTAAACTTAAATCAAGAAACATTAAACAATGATAAACCAAATATAAACAAGTTATCGAAGAAAACCATGCTTTATTGACACGTATGCAGCCCTTGTCAACTCAAGAAGTCATTTTGCTTGAGATTGGCAATCAAGAATAACATGAAAATTACGGCAATTTAAGCATAGTATCGTCGAAGATGTTCAATATTCAGGAGTTCTTCACCATAGATCCATCTTTGCGCTTTAGTCGAAATGCTCTTGGCCGAGTCACCTCAGCGATTATGTATGGTCCTTCTCATAGTGGAGATAATTTGTGATGGTCCTTGATGGTCTGAATCTTGCGTAGAACCAAATCATCGACAATGAAAGATCACGCCCGAACATTGCGACTATGGTATCTTCTAATCCTTTGAAGATATCTTGCCGACTGAATCAAGGAAGATTTTCTTCATTTTGGCGTCGCCTTGTCCCGACTTGGCTATCCTCTTTGTAGAAATTTCACCCTCTTCGATGTTGATGTAGCCGGTCGGATTTCTTCTGGCCACGTGATCTCTCACAAGATTGGGCCATATCGTAGCTTTCTTTGTTGCAGGTGAAGGCTTGTTTGACGTCGCTGCGCAGGGCGATGACGCCGTTAGGGCCAGGCGTCTTCATGCAGAGGTAAGTGTAGTGTGGTATTGCCATGAATTTGGCGAGTGCAGGCCTTCCGATGATCGCGTGGTAGGCCGTCTTTGAAGTCGACCACCCCGAAGGTGGTATTCTCCGTCCGGAAATTCTCGCGAACTCCGGAGGTGACTGGAAGGGCGATGTGCCCGAGTGGTGTGGGCGACGCCGGGATCACTCCGTGGAAGGGGCTGAGCTTGCCTTCAACTCGGTTCTCGGGATTTGTATCTCATCCGGGGTCTTGACGAATAGGAGATTGAGGACGCTGCCCCCATCGATGAGGACGTGCTTCGCTTGATGTTACGAACCACCGGGTCAAGTACCAAGGGATACCGCTCGGTGAACCACTCGGTCGGGATGATCCGAGCGATTAAACGTGATGGCCACCTTCGACCATCGTAGATGTTGTGGGACTTCGGGTTGTGCCGTGTTGACCTCGCGGTCCATCAGCTTTTGCATCCTCTTGGACTCATAAGCCTACAGCCCCCGAAGATGTAATTCAGCTCGCCCACGTGGTCTTGAAAAGGCTCTGATTTTCCAGTCGGGTTGTTCTTCTTGGTTCCCGATGGACCGGTTTCATTAGTCGGCTTCTTGTTTAACCGTGCCGCATATTGCTCTGCGAATTGCTTGTAGATGATGCGTGCACTGAGCGTTCACGATCGTTCATGATCATGTCGTAAGCCGCAACTCGGCGACGGTGTTGAGAATCGGACGTTGTGGCAACCAGGTCTTCTTGCCGGCGCTTGCGATCTTTCTGGGCCTGATTGCTGCTGCCGTTATCCTTCCTCGGATGCCGGCTTCCTTCCGAGTGCTTGTCATCCCTTTTGTCAGGCCGGGCTTGGCGTGCCGCCTTGATTGCATCGTTGGACTTGGCGTAGGAGTTCGCCGTCTCGAACATTTGCTTCACCGTCTTCGGTGGCTTGCGCCCAAACTTTCCAATTAACAGCTCATCACGGACTCCCTTTTGGAAGGCGGCGATGATGATGTCATCGGTGATGTTGGGGATCTTGTTGCGCTTTTCGAAGAAGCGCCGATGTAATCCTTCAAAGGCTCGTCCGGCACGGATGACGTTGTATAGATCGAAGTGTATGCCGGGCCTCTCGAAGGTTCCTTGGAAGTTGGCGATGAAGTGGTCCCTCGCTCGCTCCACGAGCCGATTGAGCCTCTTGGCAGGCTCGTGAGCCAGTTTCTGGCGGAGTTGGCGAGGGCCACTGGAAGATAATTGGCCATAGCTTTGGTGTCGCCACCTGCTGCGTGGATGGCGAGGGTGTAGACGGTAAGCCATGACTCGGGGTCGGTCTTGCCGTCGTACCTTTCGATTCCTGTGGGTTTGAAACCACTCGGCCAATGCACTCGGCGAAGCTCCCGAGTGAAGGCCGGCACTCCGTCGTCGCCGCTATCGGGTGATCCCCTCCGATCTTCCCGAGTGCGTCGGTCCCGCTCCCGGTAGCGGCGATCGAGGACTTCCCGCAGATCACTCGGCGGGGTCTTTGGTTGGCTGGTTGGATAGCTGGAGCCGTTGTTGCGGCGGACGTGATGGTGGACGGGTGGACGTCCGTGTCGTTTGCCGCGGGAGTTAGCCGTTTGCTCCCGGTACTTCGTGTGGACTCGCGGGTGGGCCTCTTGGCCTTGTTGTTGACCGATCTGGCTCGGGCCTCTTATAGCCTCCCGACCTAAGAGGCGGGAGTCGACTTTGTCGGGCGTTTCAGCCACGGACTCGGTCGGCCTTCGTGCCGAGGTGGCGGGGTGGCCGTTAGCGTGGCTGCGACGATGGTCTTGATCTTGTCGAGTATCGGAGTCACATTGGCGGGTGCCGTCTCCATGACGGTGTCCAAGAGAGTGAGCGCGGCAACAGCGTTCGCTGTGGCGTTTGGAAGATGTTGGTGTTGCGAACTCGTGTTTGGAGGATGGCCTCTGGGCGATCGTCCGGCGGCGCGAGATCCCGCTTCCTCTCGGTCAGCCTCGTCCTTGCGTTGCTTCTCCTCTTCGGCCGTCTTGCGCTCGTGCTCAATCTTGGCTCGCTCTTCTTCAGCAAGCCTCGGCCATGGCTGAGTCGGACTCGTCCGGCTCGGCCATGAGGACATCAAAGCACTTCGGCTCATAGTCCATGCGGCAATCGGAGTCGTCGGCTTCGTCTGAGGGGATGCCATAGAGGTCGTCGGCCGGCGGAGCCGAGATATTCGTTGAGCTCCGAAGATGAGCATGAGCCGAATGGCGGGAGGATGACGGCGACCTCCCTTGATCCTGGGTAGCCCGGTCTGGATCGTTCCGTCCGAGTCGAGCATGGGGAAGCAGGCTCCTCCGAGTGGGTCGACCTCAACTCGGGGGGGGAGGAGTTTGCCGTAGATCTCAGCGGCGTGTGGTAACCCAAATGGCGCCGAGAGGTCTTCTTCCGAGTAGATCGTCTCCGTTGGGGAGACGAGGAGGTCGGCGTAGATTTCGGCGGTGTTCGGCAATCCGAACGGTGCCGAGTGAAGTCCTTCGTTGGAGAGGGTGGATTGCATCTTGGGCTTGAAGATGTCATCGAAGATCTCGGCGCTATTGGGGAGCCCGAAAGGCGCCGAGTGGGTCTTTCCTTCCGACTGGTTTGAATCCGAGTCGAAGGAGGAGTCGTCGAAGAAGTTGGCGGCGAAGTCGTCGAATCTGAAGGAGATCCCATCACGCTTGTCGGCGAGATTGTTGAAGAAGTCTTGACGCGCGGTCCCCTACCTGGCGCGCCAACTGTCGAAACTCGGTTTCGGCAATAGAAAATTGGGGGTGCAGTCAAGATCGCCAAGCACAATGGGTTAGAAGGAAAAGAAGATTTAGACAGTTCAGCCCTCTCGTGAGGTAATACCCTACTCTGTTTCGGGATTCGATCCGCGAGTGTCTTTATTGATCTCATGATCTCGTGTATCTAAAGCGAAAGCTCATCTAACTTCTCATGAAGCATATGATCTAAAGCCGATATCCCATATCCCTCAAGGGACGCCCCTTACCCCCCTTATATAGTCTTGGGAGGTGGGCTTACAAATCAGAAACCCTATCTTACTCTAAGTCGGTTTCCTCAATCTTACCAAACCGTGACCATAGGCCGTTGCCTTATCTCTATCGGCAACGTAACACCCAAGTCATGTTTGGTTTACAGATATGACAGGCGCAATCTATCCCTACCTCCAGTCGGATAAGCTTGCCATGTAGATACCCGATTGCCATAATCTCCACAACTTCTTTCGTTATAACTTGATTGGTGCCTATTGTTGTACTCTGTGAAACGAAAAATCAGCCGGGATAGGGCGAGAAGCAAGCAGCACCATGGTCCCGAGCTTGGGTTTCAAGGGGATAGGGCGGTAGGGCTAGGTTTCTACCAACGTGATGAGCGCGAGAGCATCCACGACACATCTGATTCCATTTTTAACATGAGATAGCTATGGGACGAAGAGACAACGAAATGTGGGGTCCTTGTGGGGTGACGGCAATGAAGCAGAGGATGTCCAGGCCGGCGCGCTCGCAGGTGTTCGTCGGAATGCGCCCGGTGTTTCCACAGCTCCCTGGTCCTATTTCTTAACGTGTTAGGGATTCTGGACTCCTAGAGCACAAGTTACAAGCTTTGGCCTCGTCCGGCAACAGCCAGTGGCGGTGTGGGCATGCACATATGGTGCTCGATGAAATGCTTCACGTTTGGTTCGAGGAAGAGGGAGAGAGTGACAGGGCTATAATGGGTGGCCATGGCTTATGATGGAAGCCAATGATGGCATGCAGGAGAAGCTCGACTTTGCATGGCCAGCCAGGCTAAGATGCCAGGGTACGGTCGAGGTCACTCTAGGGTACTCGATGGCTGCCTACGGTTTGAGGGGCGAGGTCGAGGTGGAGTTTCCATGGCGATGGGAGGGAGCACAGGCCGGGGCATGGGCGGCTAGGGCATGATGCAAAAGTTTTAAAAGTTTAAAATTTTATTATAGAGGAAAGATAAATATTAAAATTTCTGTCACCAACGCCAAGACAAGAAACATACCTAGCACAGTGGTATGGTTGTCCACCTTAGATGCTATCATCCTTGTGAGATAAAACCATATAATTTTTTTATTTTAATATGATCTAATGTTTATAACCTTTGTGGGTTTATGGACTAATTGTAGTGTACATATGGACAAAATCTTTATTTGGACACCTTTATATATATATATTGTATATACTATAGTTTATGTAGCATATAATGTTTATAACCATTGCGGGACGGAACCATTCTTTATATGTTTAATATCTTCTAATGTTGATTGTAAACCTTTATGTATATTACTTTTTAAAATCACGTAATACTTATTATCATTGCGAGACAAAAACATATAATATATAAATCACCTAATATTTATTGGACACTTATATTATAAAAATCAGCTTAATTATATAATATAAAAACCAGCTTAATATTTGTTGGACGCCTTAATTATATATCTATATTATAGTTTGTATCTATGTCAACTATTATTTATTGGACGCCTTTTATTTTTTATATCACCTTAATGTTTATAATAAGTCTTCATATTATAACTTATATATGACCTAGGGCTTATAAAATATATAGGAAATTAGGAAAATATACATTAAAATTTTATAAACGTGATTTGAGAACAATTTATGAAAAAAACTTGGAAAATGAATAAAATAAAATATAAATTAAGAAAATATATATTTAAATTTTATAAACGTGAATTGGCAAAAATGTATTGAACAAAATAATTAAAAAACAAAAAAATTAGTTCTGGATAATGAAATCGAACCCTGGTCTACAAGGATAGATAGGGCCAAACTTGCCACTGAGCCAATTAAACTTGTATGGACAGGGATTTATTTAATGAATCTATGGAACAAAACAAACAGCAAAAAATGAAACACTACTGAAGAAACCATCATTGGTTGAAGTGACAAAAAGCACAGTAGTCCCGGTTTGAGTTGCACCGGGACTAGAGATGATCTCTAATCCCAGTTTAAAAATTCAACTGCTCTCTAGGACCTTTAGTCCCGGTTCGTGTCAAGAACCGGTACTAAAGATCACCTCTAGTCCCGGTTCAAATGTTGCCGGCGCGTGTCGGAGCGCCGGGGACCTTTAGTCCGGTTGGTAACACCAACCGGGACTAGATATGCTACCTCTAGTCCCGATTCATGTTACCAATCTGGGACTAAAGGTCCCCGCGCTCGACATGCGCCGACAACATTTGAACCGTCATCTCTAGTCCCGGTTCTTGAAACGAACCAGAACTAAAGGTCCTAGAGAGTCGTTGAAATTTTTTATACCGTTGCCTCGGGACTAGAGATGGCATCTCTAGTCCCCGTTGATGTTATCAACCGGGACTAGAGATTTTCTTTATATACTCCTTCCTCCTCCATCCCGAGCGCCACACTTGTACATCTTCAAAATTTTCTCGGCTAGAGGTCCGGTGCCGCCGAGGTTAGCAACTTCTCTCGTGATAATACACAAATATTTGCTATCTATAAGGTTAGCAACTTCTTAATCTTATAGATTTACGGTTATTTTTATACATTTTGCTATCTACATGTCATGTGCTATCTACAATATCGCACTTCGTATTTTGCGGTTATTTTATATACATTTTCATCTCTAGATTTGTATGCAAACATGAGAAGATGTTTTTCCGCCCACTGAAATTCACCTCTAGTCCCGAGTGGTTTCAAAAACCGGACTAATTATTACCATGCCCAATTATATTGTGTTATATTCATATATAATTATAATTAACATATGTTCATATATTCATATATAATTAACATATGTTCATATAGTTAACATAAAATATTATAAATTAAAATAATAACATATAATTAACATTTGTCATATTCCAAACTATTTAAAATTTAAATAATAATATATATTTGACATATGGCCTATTTGAAAAAAATTTAAATTAAAATAAAACATATAATTAACATTTGTCGTATTTAAAACTATTTTAAACCATAAACCCTAAACTCTAAACCTTAAACCTAAACCCTTTTACCATTAACCCTTAACTAAACCCTAAACCCTGTTTTAAACCCTAAACCCTAAACCCTAAACCCTCGTGCGGCCTGCGTGATTGGCATGTAGAAGGACTGCGACACGAGCTGGAACGTCAATGCCTTCTCCTCTAATCTAACATCGTCTCTCATGCTCTTGGAGGCTGCTCCGTTCTCATCACTGTAATAGAGCAGTGGCAATCTCTTCTCACTTTGTTCTACCTTGTTCTCGGATTGCTTCATCTCATCCCAATACTTCAAAGCACATCATCTTCAAAGATGACATCAAGCTCGTCCGCATGGCAAGAAACAAGTGTCTAAGCAACACAAATCCGAAAGCATCATTCCTTTTCGATTAGAAAAAGAGAGCATCATTCTTGCGTTGATCCGAGTAGAAAGAAAAGAATCATACCTTGTAAAACGTTGCTTTGCATGACAAGAGAGCGGAATGGTGGGGATGGAAGCTCGGGAAGGAGATACCTGGAAAAGAGAGCTTCCTCCTCAAGCGTAACTATCCCCAAAGGCTAGTGCAATAAGGCCACCAGCTAGTTCATGAAAAAGGTTAGATCAATAAGTATAAACAGATAAACAAAGACAGTCTTTGGGCCAAAAGAAGCTACGCTATAAAATTTTCTCGCGATGAGCATGGTTAACCATATGCATGATGCAAGGCAAAACTGTATTTACCTATGTTTTTTGCTGGGCTCCATTATTTCGAGAGACATGAATCAAATCTCACACTCCAATGAGTCGGGATCAATGAAATAGCTTATCTTAGTCGTCTCGTCCACATCCGTATCCGCTTGCTCCCGATGATCCGTGGAGAGGGCCCGACGTTTTTTCTGCCTTCTTCACCGATCTTGGTCTCTTCAACATGTCATGATCCATCGTAGTAGCCTTCTTCACCGATCTTGGTCTCTTTAATATTTAATGATCCGATCACGGTCTTTTTCTTGCTTTTCTCCTTTGCTTCATAATCTTTCTCTGTCTTGCTATTTCTTCGAGTACGATGTAGCAAGTACTCGTGTATCTCCATCAAACTTTGAATAGCGAGAGATATGGCAATGATTGGATAGTGCGGCTATATATGGCAATGATGGCTTGTCTCCCTGTTCCCATCTCAATGTCTCGCAGCGCCATGGAAGCCGCCGATGATGCGCACGACGGCGGACTACCTCTATCCGCCCGCCGTGATCAATGGGTACTACCGCCGCCACCGCCCTATCTTGGCTCAGCCGCCACCGCTGCCGCCGGTCTCCCCGATTTAGACGTGTGCTTTCTTCGTGTTTCGCGGCAATATTATAGTTCTCATTGCTAATGTCTTCGTCTTATTCTCTTGAATTGCCACATAAGCATTAGCCGTTAGAGCATTATTGTCCGACCACAAGTTAGGATCTTCGTGAGTATGGAGCATGTCGCGACGCCGCCCTCCTCCTCCACTTGTAATTCTCCCTGAGGACTTTTCGTCGACCTCGGCCTCACCCTTTACCGTTTTTATTCATAGCTCCCCGCAATTGTAATATGATCTAGGGAATTGACTATGAATTCAGTGGATGGTGTTGGTGCCTCCTCCAACGTGGTTCCCCTTGTTCACTGTCGGAGGGACCGTCGTGCTCGATAAACTTCTTCCTCCTCCAACAGTTGTTTTCTAACGTCATCGCACCGAACGGTCCCTCGGACAAGTGAACAAGGGGAACCACGTTGGAGGAGGCACCAACACCATCCACCGAATTCATAGTCAATTCCCTAGATCATATTACAATTGCAGGAGCTATGAATAAAAACGGTAAAGGGTGAGACCGAGGTCGATGAAAAGTCCTCAGTGGAGAACTACAAGCTGAGGAGGAGGACGGTCGTCGACATGCTCCATACTCACGTAAGATCCTAACTTGTGGTCAGGACAATAATGCTCTAACGGCTAATGCTTAGGTGGCAATTCACGAGAATAAGGCAGAAGTCATTAGCAACGAGAACTTGAACATTGCCGCTGAAACACAGAGAAAGCACACCCTCTAAATCAGGAAGACCGGCGGCAGCGGTGGCGGCTGGATCAAAGAGTGGGGCGGCGGTGGCGGTAGTACTGCTCAATCACGGCAGGCGGATAGAGGTAGTCCGTCGTCGTGCGCATCACCGGTGACTTCCATGGCGCCGCCGAGGCATTGAGACGGGAACGGGGGAGGCAAGCCATCATTGCCATATACAGCCGCACTATCCTATCATTACCATATCTCTCGCTATTCAAAGTTTGATGAAGATACACGAGTACTTCTATGTCGTGGTCGAAGAGAGAGCAAGACAGAAAGATTATGAAGCAAAGGGAGAAAAGCAAGAAAAAAGACCGTGATCCGAATCATGAAATATTGAAGAGACCAAGATCGGTGAAGAAAGCTACTACGATCGATCATGACATGTTGAAGAGACCAAGATCGGTGAAGAAGGCAGGAAGAAAACGTCAGGGCCTCTCCACGGATCATCAGGAGCAACTGGATACGGATGTGGACGAGACAACTAAGATAAGCTATTTCATTGATCCCGATTCATTGGAGTGTGAGAATTGATTCATGTCTCTCAAAATAATGGAGCCCAGCCAAAAACATAGGTAAATGCAGTTTTGCCTTGCATCATGCATATGGTTAACCATGCTCATCGCTGAGAAAATTTTATATTAGTAGCTTCTTTTGGCTGCAAGACTGTCTTTGTTTATCTGTTTATCTGTTATTGATCTAACCTTTTTTCATGAGCTAGCTGGTGGCCTTATTGCACTAGCCTTTGGCCTGATAGTTACCTGCTTGAGGAGGAATCTCTCTTCTCCAGTATCTCCTTCCCGAGCTTCCATCCCCAGCCATTCTGCTCTACTGTCATGCAAAGCAACGTTTTACAAGGTATCATTCTTTTCTTTCTACTCAGATCAATGCAAGAATGATGTTCTCTTTTTCTAATCGAAAAGGAATGGTGCTTTCTAAATTTGTGTTGCTTAGACACTTGTTTCTTGCCATGCGTAAGAGCTTGGTGTCATCTTTGAAGATGATGTACGAAGTATTGGGATGAGATGAAGCAATCGGAGAACAAGGTAGAACAAAGTGAGAAAAGATTGTCACCGCTCTATTACGTTGATGAGAACGAGCAGCCTCCAAGAGCATGAGAGACGATGTTAGATTAGAGGAGAAGGCATTGACGTTCCAGCTCGTGTCGTAGTCCTTCTACATGCCAATCACGCTGGCCGCACGAGGGTTTAGTGTTTAGGGTTTAGGGTTTAAAATAGGGTTTAGGGTTTAGGTTAAGGGTTAATGGTAAAAGGGTTTAGGTTTAAGGTTTAGGGTTTAGGGTTTAGGGTTTATGGTTTAAAATATTTTTAAATACAACAAATGTTAATTATATGTTTTATTTTAATTTAAATTTTTTAAATAGGCCATATGTCAAATATATATTGTTACTTAAATTTTAAATAGTTTGGAATATGACAAATGTTAATTATATGTTATTATCTTAATTTATAATATTTTATGTTAATTATATGAACATATGTTAATTATATATGAATATACATATGTTAATTATAATTATATATGAATATAACACAATATAATTGGGTATCGTAATAATTAGTCCGGTTTTTGAAACCACCCGTGACTAGAGGTGAATTTCTGGGAGGGAAAACATCTCTAGTCCCGTTGGTGGCTTCAACCGGGACTAGAGATGCCCACCTACCGGGACACGTGGCTGCCCGCCATCTCTAGTCCCTGGCCGGTGGCTTCAACCGGGACAAAAGGTATGCTCTATTGTCCCGGTTTAAGCCACCAACCGGACTACATCATCTTTAGTCCCGGTTGGTGGCTTCAACCGGACAATAGAGCAGTATCTCGTATATAGCAAGGGCTTCACTGGATCCAAACACTTAGCCGTTTTGCACAACCGCATCGTCTTCTTCGCCGTCGTTGAGCACAAGGCGCGCGCGCGCAGCACGCCGTCTCCGCCGTCTTCGTCGCCGTCGCCGCCGCCGTGGGACCGCCGCGCCAAGGTCTTCTCGCCGTCGCCGCCGCTGCCGCGGAGTTAGCCGCGCCGCTCCCTTTTTTCTCGTGATGCGCGCTAGGGTTAGCCGCCACCGCCGATGCCATCGCCATCGCCACCATTGTCGTCTCCGCCGTCGCCGCCGCCGCCGCCGCCTGCGCGCTGCCGCCGTGCTATATGTTTAATGAATATGAATGTGAATGAATTTTGTGAATTTTCTGAATTTTGTGAATGTGAATGAATGAGGAGGATTTGAATATGATTTCGATGTGTATGTGTAAATTTGTGAATCTGATTTCGATGTGTATGTGTAAATTTGTATGGACTTTATATGTAAATGGACTGTTTATTTAAATTTTAATGCATGAATATTGTGAATTTAGAATTTTGAATGTGTATTTAAATTTAAATGCATGAATAGATTTAAATTTGAATGTGTATGTGACTTGTGAAGTTTGTATTTTTCAACGAACGAGAACGATATAATCAACAAACGGATCTGGACGGACGAACGGACGGACAACCGTACGGACGTGGATGAACGGACAGACGCATGAACGAACACTCATTCGGTCGGTCGGTTGGTCGTGCGTTCGTTCGTTCGTTCGGTCGTTCGTTCGCTTTTTGGCGGCCTGGCCGTTCGGTCGTTACAACGCACATAGGCATGCAACGTCCCTCTCTGTCCTCTCCTCTCCACTTCCTCTTCTCTCGACCTTATCTCCCTCACATACATGATCATCTCTTTCTCTCCTCTCCTCCAGATGATCGTACTCACAGACGTCAACGAACGTTAGAACGAACGGTTGATAGTTTAGGATTTGGGTTTGGGTTAGGGTTAAGGGTCCGAACGAATGGACGTGAACGAACGATAGGTTAGGGTTAGGGATGGGTTTAGGGAACTGCATTTAGGGTTTAGGGTTTAGGGTTGAGGGTGAACGAAAGAACGACAGAACGGAGACGTGAACGATAGATTGAACGAATGGTCGGTCGTTCGGTCGGTCGTTTGGTCGTTCGGTCGTTCGTTCGGTCGTTCGGTGTAGATGTAATCCAGGAAGTGACTTCTAAAAAAATATCATCATTGTGGATGTGCACAATTGGATCTGGTGTCTATCGGATTTTATCTATTTTTTCCATCTTCTTTTTTTCTGACTATGTTTTTTACGTAGACATACATGATATTCCTAAATAATTGGTACATGTATTAACCGACAATATTTTTTTTCAGAATTCTTTGATTAAGTCCTCAATCCACATCAATCAAATGGCGGATCGTGACGAGGAACAGTTTCTCCTTGATGAGATCGCACGAGGAACAGAGTTTTACAACGAGGAGGGACACGAAGATGCAGATCAGTACCTGAACGAGGAGGGGAACAAGGGCAGAGACGAGCAGAGGAACGAGGAGAGGAATGAGGGCTCCGCCTCTGCCTCCGCTGGACAGAAGAGGCCACGCGGCCTGAGCAAGAAAATAGAGGGTCGACATGTCATAACGGAGGTGGCACCTGACGGTCGACCAATTGCCCCAGAGGACGCCGCAAGGAAGTTTGTGGCGCACAGCGGATGGGTGGTGAGGGATACGTGCCCATAAGCGTTGCCAACTGGAGGCGGTCTACCAAAGGAGGAGAGGAGCAGAGCTATCTCCCAGACTCAGAGAAAGAGATGCTGTGGACGACAATATCGAGACGTTCACCATCCTGCACTCGGATCAGGCAAGGGTCAAGGAATGGACGTTGAAGAAAATGGCGAGCTCTTCAGAACTACAAGAAACAGTTACACAAGAAATATATCCTAAGGGCCGACACCGAGAC
This sequence comes from Oryza australiensis, assembly GCA_019925245.2. Classification (NCBI taxonomy): domain Eukaryota; kingdom Viridiplantae; phylum Streptophyta; class Magnoliopsida; order Poales; family Poaceae; genus Oryza; species Oryza australiensis. The sequence continues at coordinate 2,668,201 of JAIFGZ020000126.1, forward strand.
TTTGACAAGTTCCCAAAGCTCGGAGATCATTGGGATGCTTTTTTTGAGCACAAGACCAGTGAAGAAGCACAATATATCATAGAAAAGAACAAGGCCAACGCAGCAAAAAAGAAATACCATCACAGGCTTGGGTCAGACGGCTATAAAAAAGCAATGGAGAAAATGGGAAAAAATGGAAGCCAACCTAGAAGCACGGGATATCGTTCCAGGCACAGCAAACTGGCCGGAACGATCAAAGAACTGGTTCTATGCTCACGGCGGCTCACTAAATCCCGTCGATGGCACAGTGATCTTTGGTGATGTAATTCTAGAAGCCGGACGAAGGTTAGAGGAGGTGGTGCAGGCCAGTTCCTTGGGCTCGTTCAGGCCCGATAGGGAGAAGGACGAGCTAACGCTCAACCTCCAAAACCCAGAGCACCCGGGGCGTACGCGAGGAAAAGGCGTCGTCCCCTGGAAATACGGGTTCCAAGCTGACATCGACACATACAGGAGCTGAATGAGGTCAAAGCGAGAGAATGATGCTAGATTCGCTGAGATGGAAATGAGGCTCTCGCAGATCGATCAGATTGTCGACGAAAGGCTGGCCGTAAGGTTGGCTGAGGAGTGGAGCCAGTGGGTTAGCCAACAGCTGGATCCAGTAACAACCGCACAACTCCAACAACAGCGCAGTAGCTGCGCGTCTACTGGAAATGAAGGCGAGCTGGCCCCACAAGCTCAACCGGGTCCGCCATGCCCGTGGATGACATCACACAGCGGACCCCGTGTGATTTGCACATCCCGCTGAAAAACATAACAATAACGGTATGTTAGTTCTTTTATGTTGTACGTATATTTTCTTGAATAACTTGTCAATCAACGTTCATTATTAACTAATAAGCAATCTTCTCGAATAGGTCGCGTCGGGCATGGCTATTCCAGTAGCCCGAGATGGCACCTACCACTCCCGACCCGTTTCGCCTTCGTACTCGAAGGTTGAAATTGAACAGGTGGAATGCGGCTATGAAGATCTAGAGCTGGATATCCCCGGAGGAGACGGGGAGGCGACGCTAGGAGAAACGGCTCATGGAATATTTCTCTAGAGGAAGATCTACAAATTCCCCGGACGAACAACGTCTCCTATCGTTCCACCGCCCTCGCCTCCACGTGGGCCGTCTCCTCCGCCTCCTTCGCCGCCTCCGCCTCCTCCGCCTCCTGCGTCGCCTCCATGAGCACCGACTCCTAAACGGCCGTCTCCAACTCCACCACCTTCCAACCCTCCTCCGTCGCCACAACGAGCACCGACTCCTAAACGGTCATCATCCAAGAGCGCGCCGTCAATATCAAGCGGTCGTCCAAGAAAGACTCGGAGAATTGAGAAGACGCCGCCACCCGCACCAAAGCGGTCGGCCTCAAGCGGGCGAAGAAAGCAGGCAAAGATATACCCCGCTTGGCATGCAGCCACGAAGCCTATGGAGTTCAGCACGATCCCAAATATTAGACTGATTTAAGACAATTCATTCAAGAAGCTGGAATTAATATGGATCAATTACACGGCGTGCACCGGCGAAGGCTCCGCTTAAATACAAGTTCAACCTTGGAAAGCCTCTCGTCAAGCCGGATCTCGTGAAAAGGCTTCCAACTCAGATGTACCGCTTCTATCGTGGTACATGCAACGATCCAAGGGTGAAGACATGATAACATGCAAATATTCAATTGACTACTTCTTCGATGGAGATGACTACCTTTATATCCGATTCGAAGATATATTCGACCTGTACAAACGTGATGCCCTCGACGTCTCACTTCTAACGCGCGGGTTTTGTAAGTATCGCCCGTTATTTCGTTTCTTACCTCCTTGAATTTAGCCGACTAAAATTATTTTTAACCGTTGTAGAATGGCGATCCAATACGCAACAAGCACGAATGCACCAAGCATGGATTCATGGATCCACGGAAAATCAACAGCCCATTGGTTGATAAGTTTCCTAATGACACAGTGGACAACATATACAACGCGCTTGTGAAGCAACCCTTCCGGTCCTTCATCCTTCTGCCCTATAATACTGCGTAAGTTTTTTCTTTCTTTCCGAACCAATTTCAATCCCGTGCATACATAAAGTTTCATATGTGTCATCTAAACCAATTTACAGATTCCATTGGATTCTATTAGTACTTGACATGGGTCAGTCAAAAATCCATGTCTTTGACTCAATGGATAAACCAGAGTCCACGTACTCCCACATATTTGAACTGTTTAATAGGTAATGCCATCTTACTTTCTATTGCATATATGCGGTTCTCGGATAATTACGTGCTAACTTTCAACTGCATGTAGGGCATGGGAACGATTTCGGGGTAATGTTCGCGGAAATTGGAAAGATAAGCTCTGTGCGGATGAAGTTTCCAAGTGACTAACATGCCTCGCTCCTAATTTGAGTTGAATCATTATTATGTTCAAAAATATGATAAGCATATTAAATATGTCATCGTTTCTCTTTTAGTGTGCAAAACAGTCGCAGGGCACCAACCTATGTGGATACGCTTTGTGACCGAAGTTAAAATTGTCGATGATCTAGATATACGTATAACACCAATTCATACATTACGTCTTGATTTCTTATTCACTTCATATATTTATTTCTTATTTATTGTAATTAATGACAGCTTATGCGAGTAAGAGACGACCTCCCCACGAGACTTTCATACAAGCCGCTCGAAGTTTTGATGGGATTTATTAATGAGCAGGTCGTTGATCCCGCTGGGGAGTTCTTCATTAGTTTTAGTAGCTAAACCACAACAAAGTAGATTAGAGATAATTTTTTATAAGCTAGCTAGGAAACATGTATGAATATTGTACATATTTTGGTAATATATGTATATTTCCTTTCTTAAGTTTGTTTAAATGTGTGTAAATTATATATTTATGTGTAATATAATATATGTGTAATATATATAGCAGCATCGCTGTAGAAATGGCAAATTAAAAAAATTAATCTTTAGTCCCGGTTTAAGCCACCAACCAGGACTAAAGATTGCGGAGCCGGCCACGTGGCTCCGCCACCTTTAGTCCTGGTTGGTGGCTTAAACCGGGACTAAAGATGCATCTCTAGTCCCGGTTATTTAACTGGGACTAGCGATAGTCCATCTCTAGTCCCGGATTCGTAGTCCCGGTTTGACAACCGGGACTACTGAAGGTTACGAACCGGGACTAGTGTGGCCTTCGAAGGCAACCGGCTGTTGGGAGGTGTATAGTCAAACGGATCAGACCAAAGGCCGATTGAAATCACCTAACCCTAGGACTCTAGCAGCGGGCGGCGGGGGGCGGGCAGCGAGCGGTGGTGGGGCTACGGCAGGTAGCAGAGTAGGTGCGGTACCGTCGCCGCCATCAACGGTGTTATCATCGTAGGTACGCAGTCCTGATAGTTTGCAGTCTCTATTCTGTATGAAGAAAAGCATTGTATTTTGCCAGAGGCTAATAGACTCCTTGTTTCAGTGCAAATTAGTGTTCTTACAAGCCATGTTTTGCAAATTAGTGCAAAGGCTAATAAACTTTGACAACATTGAAAGGTATCTGTAAGAACTAATGGTCGAAACTTGGTTTCGGCAATAGAAATTTGGGGGTGCAGTCAAGATCGTCAAGCTCGATGGGTTAAGTGGAAAACGAGGTTTAGACAGGTTCAGGCCCTCTCGTGAGGTAATACCCTACTCCTGTTTCGGGGACTCGATCCGTCGAGTGTTTATTGATCTCAAGATCTGTTGCTCGTGAATCTAATTTCTTGCTCCTAAAGCTAATATCCCTCAAGGGACGCCCCTTACCCCCTTATATAGTCTTAGGAGGCGGGCTTACAAATAGGAAACTCTATCATACTCTAAGTCGGTTTCCTCAATCTTACCAAGTTATGACTATGAGTCATTGCCTTATCTGATCGGCAACGTAACACCCAAGTCATAGCCGGTTTACATAATGTATAAACATAACCTATCCCTATTTTCAATCGGATAGGCTTGCCATAAGGATATCCGATTGCCATAATCTCCACAGTAGCCCCCGAGTCCTTTGCAGTCGACGAGATAACTTTGCCTCGAACCAAAGCAACACACAGCCGAACAACTCCCTGGCCGAGTGCTTCTGTTGCCGAGTGGTTCCGTCATCCCTGCCTGAATCTCCTGAGTGGCTCCAAAGACTGTGAAGGGCTGGAAAATATCCCAAAAATTCTCAAAAAATAAATATCTAGGTGCATCTTCTCATGCACCTAATTAGGTGTAGCCCCTGACTATGTGGTTAGTCAAAAATAGACTAAGCATATAGTGAAGAACTATAAAAAATCATATTCATATAAATGCTTAGCTTAAGCTAAAGCAATCATAAAAAATCTCATCACTCGGCAAGCTCATACTTATCTGAGTAAATTTGCCCGAGTCATCTCAGAACAAATAGCTCAATCAACCCTCATGGGTAACAAACACTCACTCGGCAAGCTCATGCTTATCCGGGTGGATCTGCCCGAGTCATCTTGGAACAAATAACTTAATCGACCCTCATGGGTGAACAAATTTTTCAGTCATCTGAAAAACACGACCAAAATATTAGATAGCTCCTGCCATAATATTGGTCTTAATCTAAAAAGATCTTCACCAAGGTGGTAAAATAGCATTGATATAATCGTTTGATCAAATGCTTAAAAACCAAACAGTCCCTGCCATCAGGACAACCATGAAAAGCTTAACTGTTTATCACCTTTCAAATTGCATCGTGCCAACTTCTCATGAAATTACGCAAACCGCGGTATGAAAGGATTTCAAAGGCATTGGGCTATGTGACGCGTGCATATTGCCAGGACAAATCTGCTTAAGTCCATCCACTTAAGTCCCTAAGGATACACGTCAAACCACACCTTAGCTGGGCCGCAAGTCTCTCATGGGCTCGGCCCAATTGCGAGACGACTTAGCAAAACCCTCAACTCTTTATATGAAGCCTCGAGGTCATCCCCGCCACTTCGTCTTCCCAAAAATTTCCTCTTTCACAGTACTATTCATGAGCTCTCCGCAGAAAACCCTAGGCTCACGTGCGCCCAAATCCGTCGATCTAGGAGCTCGCATTTCAAACAAGCTAGCTTCCGCATCCAGCTCCCAAGATCCCCTTCTCAAATCCCCATTCCCCGAGCTAGATCCACTTTCCCCAAACCGCATCCATGGCGGGAGGAAGGAAATCCCTTTCGAGCAATGGGCGACTTCAGATGTCAAGGAGTCAACCCTTCGGGAAATGGTGAAGAATGGAGTTCTTCCACCTAAAGAGATCGTCGGCTGGCGCCCGGCGGCCGACGAGGAATTCCCCACTCCGAACACCGGTGAGATCGGTCGTCTTCACCTCCTTTTTATACTGTGGCTTCGGCCTTCCTTCTTCTGAGTTCTTTCGAGGTCTTCTCGATTATTACGGCCTTCAACTCTACCACTTGAACCCCAACTCCATGCTTCACATCGCACTCTTCATCCATGTATGCGAAGCTTTTCTTGGCATCCTTCTCCACTTCCAGCTCTTCCGCTGCATGTTCTACCTTAAGCCACATCCGAACAAGGATGAGCCCTGCGTTGTCGGTGGGGCTGGCTTTCAGCTCCATGAATCTCTCCGCAGAGATTATTTCTCTCTTCCCTTGAAATCCTATAACAAAGGTTGGCATGCAAACTGGTTCTATATCTCAAATCTTGAACCCAGTCTGCCCAACTTTGTCGGCCTTCCTCCGGTCCCAAGGCCTAACTGGAGCACCATGCCAGTAGCCCAAGATTGGGATGAAGCCAACAATCTCTTGGCCAGTATACTGGAGATGAAGAAAAAGGGCCTTCGGGGAGAACAGATTACTCAGCACTTCATCAAAAACCGACTGGCACCTATTAAGGAAAGATCCAAACCCGCATTCGAGTATGAGGGCGAAAGGGATCCCAATCGGGAGGACCGCGACTCCCTGAGCTACGAGACCCTGAAGACTCACATGTACAAGATCTTTTCTTCTGGAATCGCAGTCAAGCGCATCCTTATGCTGCCTGTTCTCCCTTTCAGCTTGTATCGTCCTCCTCCTTCGGTAAGCTGACTTAACCTCTTTATTGCCTTTCAATCTTAATGTTGAATCTCTCAGTATGTATAAAATCTTCTTGCAGGAAAATGCCTTTATCATCTCAAAACCATTCGAAGTGCATCATGACGATGTGCGCCGGCTCGCCAAGAAACCAGGCGCGTCAAGATCCAAAGTGATCCAATCGGCAAAGGGCGCCACCGGCGAGGATATCAACAAGCGGGTGAGTAAAAGGAGGCTGGTGATTGATGCCTCGGAAGACGATGTCCCAGCCCCTCAAGCTGAAGCGACCCCTCCGAGGCCATCACCCAAGTCTGCTCCCAAAATTCGCCGATCAACCAGGTATGTCTCATGACTCAAATCACACCTTTGTTGACAACCTTTCTGCCTTGGTCCCGATTGTTCCCATATTTTTCCTTGCAGGAGGCCTCAGAACATAGACCGTACTGGTCAAAGTGAGGGCCCAAAGTCATCTGCCACGGCTGAAGCGGCAAGGCCAGCAGAAAAGAAAACCCGGGGCCCTCTCCCGAGTGAGGGCGCCTCGAGTGAAAAGCCCCACCTCCTAGTGGAGCTGTCCCAGCGGAGGAGCCCCTGACTGCCAGCCAGGAAACCCATGCTGGACACCAGTCGGCTGAAGAAAAGACCCCGACTGCCGCTCAAGGGGCCCTGACTGGAAGCCAGCCGAGTGCGAACCAAGAAGGGAAAGGCAGCCGAGAAGTACCAGTCGAGGATTCGGCCACTAATGCTGGTAAGTTTTTGGGCAGTCATCTGACTTTATTCTTTCATCTGTTCTTTCTTTGTCTTCATATGTCTTCTTTAAATCAATCAGCCAAAGTGAAGGAGATCCCCAGGCTACAATCTTCAGAGACCTGGGTCCCTCAAATCAAGATAGAGTAGCGCGACTCAGAAGGCTTGAAGCAAGACATCGTCTTGAATAAGCAAAAGGAAAGTGAAGAAAGAGACATGCTTGTCGACAGCCTGAATGAAGCAACCCGGCTGTTAAATGTAAGCATCGCTCTTCTCTGTTGCAGCCTTATGGTTTCTTTTAGTTGATTAATCTCTGAACTTACGTGCAGAGGGTATATTGCCGGTCGATGGCTAAATCTGATGCGCTCGAGAAGCTGGTCTCACACTTGAACTCCTTGGAGAACATCCAACAGGAGCTAAAGGCCACTCGAGAAGAAGCTGCATCAAGAGAAGCCGCTTTGCAGAGAGAAATAGCCGCGCTCCGGGAGGAGAACCTAGACCTCCAGGGTTCAGTCGGGAGTAAGCTTAATCCTCTCGGTCTCTTTATGTCTTTATTCACAGTCTGCTTTGATCTTGGCATCAGCAAGTTTTCTTGCTGCAGAGAACTCGTCGGAAGTCCACATGATCCAGACCCAGCTGGAAGAAGCAAACGCCAACAAAGCGGAGCTGGAGTCTGAGTTCGAAGGTAAATTTTCTTAAGATAGCATTCTTCACTTTGCTTCATCTTCGGGTGTCTGTGTAATCATATGTCTTTGGCAGCTTATAAAGTCAAAACCCGAGCCCAATTTGATGTCTTCGTTGAAGGGTCCGAAGGGCCGAAAGCGTAAGGGACGATGTTGCTAACGCAGCGACACCGATTGTCTTGTCGCTATTCCATCACGGGCTCAGGACCAGTTCATTGGACGTCGTCGAGGTCTTTGACAAGCTCTGGAGGGCCCCAGATCAATATATAGCCAATATCTCAGAGGCGGCCACCGTGGGAGCAGGCTTTGCCCTTGCGCAGGCCAAGTCACTCTATCCTCGGATAGAGGTTGACTCAGTCGGGGAAGGCTTTGCTGATGGCACTTCAGACGAGCAGGCCTTGGAGTTGATCAGTGAAGCACAGGAACCAACTAAAAAGGTAGCTGCTGATGTAGTGAACAACTTTCGACCTTGAATATTTTGCAGACATTGTATGTTTATAACTTCTGGTGTGGGCTTGTAAATATTTGGCTTATTTATGATAATGCCTTGACCCGAGTCTTTATGTCAAATTTCTTAAGTAATTTTCGTCCGACTATCACCAAGCCTAAGCCTGATTGGGTCATCAAAAAATCCTCAGTCCTTATCCATTGAACTCGAATCAAAACATTAAACAATGATAAACCAAGTATAAACAAGTTACTGAAGAAAACCATGCTTTATTGACACATGTGCAGCCCCCGACTGTCAACTCAAGAAGTCATCTTGCTTGAGGTTGGCAGTCGAGAAGAACATGAAACTTAATGCAATTTAAGCATAGTATCGTCAAAGATGTTCGATGTTCCAAGAGTTCTCCACCATGGATCCATCTTCACGCTTTAGTCGATATGCTCCTGGCCGAGTCACCTCAGCGATTATATATGGTCCTTCCCATAGTGGAGATAATTTGTGACGGTCCTTGGTGGTCTGGATCTTGCGTAGAACCAAATCGTCGACAATGAAGGCCCGCGCCGAAACATTGCGACTATGGTATCGTCTAAGTCCTTGAAGATATCATGCCGACTGGATCAAGGCTGCCTCACGGGCCTCCTCCAGTCGGGTCAGGTCGTCCACTCGGTCTTTATCGTAGCGCTTATCGTTGAAGCTGTGGACTCGAAGGGATTCGTACTCCATTTCATTTGGCAACATGGCTTCTGCCCCGTAAACCAGGAAAAAAGGAGTTTGGCCGGTGGCCCGACTGGGCGTAGTCCATAGAGACCATAGAACCGAGGGCAGCTCTTGAACCCATTTACCGGCGTAAGGATTTAGCCGGTCAAACACTCGGGCCTTGATGCCTTGAAGAACCATGCCATTGGTGCGCTCAACCTGTCCGTTGCTTTTTGGGTGCGCGACTGATGCGTAGCAGATTTTGATGCCGAAATCTTCACAGAAATCCTTGAAAACGCCTCCAGTGAATTGAGTCCCATTGTCGGTTATAATTCTGTTTGGGACGCCAAACCAGTGCACGATGCTGAGGATGAAGTCTCGTGCCTTGTCAGCGGTGATCGTAGCAACTGGCCTAGCCTCGATCCACTTGGAAAACTTGTCAATCGCGACGAACAGATGCGTGAATCCTCCTGGAGCCTTCTTGAAAGGACCGACCATATCCAAACCCCATACCGTGAACGGCCAAGATATTGGAATCGTTTGTAGCTCTTGGGCTGGAACATGGCTCTGCTGAGCGAAGAACTGGCAACCTTCACACGTTCGAACCACTTTGTCGGCGTCGGAGACCGCCGTAACCTAGAAAAAACCGTGTCTGTAGGCTTTGCCTACCAAGGTGCGTGCTGCCGCGTGACTTCCACATATACCCGAGTGGATATCTTGGAGTAGTTGTCGTCCTTCCTCAGGCATGATACATCTCATTAGGACTCCAGAGGGGCTCCTCTTGTATAAATCAGAGTCGACCATGACATAACTCTGACCACGACGTCGGACTTGTTCCGCCTCATCCCGGTCTTCCGGCAGCTCTTGCTGAGTTAAAAATTTGATGAGCGGTGTCCTCCAGTCGGCGTCGATCATGGCGACTACAGCTTACTCATTGGGAGTTGGTTTTGCTACAACAGTCGGCTTATAAAGATGCTCTACGAAAACGTCTATTGGAGCGGCTTCTCGCTTGGACCCGAACTGCGCCAACTCGTCAGCTGCCTCGTTGTTATCTCTCAAGACATGGGATAGCTCCCGTCCGTCAAACCTATCTTCAAGTTTGAGAACTTCTTACCGATAGGCTTCCATGGTGTCGTTTGAACTGGACCAGTCTTTCATTACTTGGTTGACGACCAGCTGAGAGTCTCCTTTCACGACCAACCGTCGTATCCCGAGTGAAACAGCAAGTCGTAGGCCATGCAGCAGGGCTTCGTACTTGACGACGTTGTGTGAGGCGGAGAAATGAATGTGAAGAACATATCGCAGCCTTTCTCTAGTCGGGGAGATCAGCACGACTCCCGCTCCCAAGCCCATGATCCTCTTGGATCCGTCAAAGTGCATGGTCCAGTATTGTAGGTCTTCTCGAGGTACATCTTCTTGTTGTTCGGTCTACTCGGCCACGAAATCCGCGAGGGCTTGTGACTTTACAGACGTTCTCGCCTTGAAAGTTAAGTCCAACGGCATCAGTTCCAGGGCCCACTTTGCGATGCGCGCAGTCGCCTCCCGGTTATGGATGACATCGCCGAGTGGAAAAGAAGTGACGACGGTGACCGAGTGACCCTGAAAGTAGTGCGCCAACTTCCTCGCGGTTATCAGAACACCATATAACAATTTTTGTACCTGAGGGTAGCGAATTTTGGCTCGCCAGCACTTCACTAACGAAGTAGATTGGCCTTTGAATCTTCGGACTCGCCCTTCTTCCCCACGCTCGACAACAAGGACTGAACTGACCACCTGGTGAGTTGCTGAGATGTACAACAGCAGGGGTCCTGAGGCTGAGGTGAGGCTAGAACGGGCAGCGTCGTGAGAAATTCTTTAAAATCTTCAAAGGCCTTGTGGGCTTCCGCAGTCCATTGGAAGTCGTTGGTTTTCTTTAGTAACCTGAAGAAAGGCATGCCTCGCTCGCCGAGTCGGGAGAGGAATCGGCTTAGCGCCGCCATGCAGCGAGTGAGCTTCTAGACATCTTTCTGGTTACTCGAGGGCTTCGTATTTAAAATAGCGTTGTTCTCTGGGTTAGCTTCAATGCCGCGATGGGACACCATGAAGCCGAGTAGTTTGCCTGATGGCACGCCGAACGTGCACTTCTTCAGGTTCAACTTCATTCTGAAGGCCCGAATGTTTGCGAAGGTTTCTTCTAAGTCGACAATCAGGTCTTCCTTCTACTTGGTCTTGATGACGACATCGTCGACATAAGCTTCCACATTTTTTCCAATCTGCGTCTGAAAGCATCTCTGAATCATGCGCTGGTACGTGGCTCTGGCGTTTTTTAGACCGAAAGGCATCGTGATGTAGCAGTAAGCTCCAAACGGCGTGATGAATGATGTTTTCACGCAGTAGGATTCCTTCAAGCTGATCTGGTGGTAGCCCGAGTAACAATCCAGAAAGCTTAAAAGTTGGCAGCCGGCTGTTGAGTCCACGACTTGGTCGATGCGAGGCAACCCAAATGGATCTTTAGGGCAGGCTTTGTTGAGGTTGGTGTTGTCAACGCACATGGGCCATTGCCCCGTCTTCTTCCGGACCAGGACCGGGTTAGCCAGCCAGTCGGGATGGAGAACTTCTTTGATGAAACCGACGGCTAAGAGTTTTGTGAGTTCTTCCTTGATGGCATCTTTTCGATCCTGAGCAAAACAGCGTAATCGTTGTTTGATAGGTTTCGCGTCATCTTTGACGTGCAAAGAGTGCTCGATCACCTCCCTAGGAATTCCAAGCATATCAGATGGTTTCCAAGCAAAAACATCTTTATTATTTTGGAGAAAGGTGACGAGCGCGCTTTTCTATTTAGGATCTAGCTCTGCACCGATTACAGCGGTTTTAGAGGGATCCGATGGATCAAGGGAGATTTTCTTCGTTTTGGCGTCGCCTTGTCCTGACATGGAAATCTTCTTCGTAGGGATTTCACACTCTTCAGATGTTGATACAGCCAATCGGATTTCTTCTTGGCCACGTGATCTCTCACGAGATTGGACCATGTCGCAGCTTTCCTTGTCGCAGATAAAGGCTTGTTTGACGTCGCTGCGCAGGGTGATGACGCTGTTGGGCCTGGGCATCTTCATGCAGAGGTAGGTGTAGTGTGGTATCGCCATCAACTTGGCGAGCGCAGGCCTTCCAATGATTGCGTGGTAGGCCGTCTCGAAGTCGGCCACCTCAAAAGTGATGTTCTCCGTTCGGAAGTTCTCCCGAACTCCGAAGGTGACTGGAAGGGTGATGTGCCCGAGTGGCGTGGATGACAGCCCTGGGATAACTCCGTGGAAGGGGGCTGAGCTTGCCTTCAACTCGGATCTTGGAATCTGCATCTTGTCCAGGGTTTTGGTGAACAGGATATTGAGGGCGCTACCCCCCATCAATGAGGACGCGCTTCAGCTTGATGTTCCGAACCACCGGGTCTAGTACCAGGGGATACCGCCCCGGGTGAACCACTCGGTCAGGGTGATCCGAGAGGTTAAACGTGATGGCCACCTCCGACCATCGTAGATATTGTGGGACTTCAGGTTGTGCCACGTTGACCTCGTGGTCCGTCAACTTTTGCTTCCTCTTGGACTCATAAGCCTGCGGCCCCCCGAAGATGTGATTCAGCTCGCCCACGGGGTCTTGGAAAGGCTCTGAATTTCCAGTCGGGTTGTTCTTCTTGGTTCCCGATGGGCCGGCCGCGCCGCTTTCGCTTAGCCGTGTCGCATATTGTTCGGCGAATTGTGTAGATAAAGCAATCCTTGGTCGCATGCTTGTGATTTGGATGATGCGTGCACTGGGCGTTCATAATTGTATCGTAGGCCGCAACTCGGGGACGATGTTGGGAGTTCGACGTTGTGGCAACTAGGTAATCAGGCCGGCGCTTGCGATCTTTTTGGCCCTGATTGTTATTGCCATTACCCTTCTTAGGATGTCGGCTTCCTCCCGACTGCTTGTCGTCCCTTTTGTCGAGGCGGTCTTGTCGCGCCGCCTTGATTGCATCGTTGGATTTGGCGTAGAAGTTCGCTGTCTCGAACATTTGCTTCACCGTCTTCGGTGGCTTACGCCCAAACTTTCCGATCAGCAACTCATCACGGACTCCCTTCTGGAAGGCGGTGAGTATGATGTCGTCGGTGATGTTGGGGATCTTGTTGCGCTTTTTCGAGAAGTGCTGGATGTAGTCCTTCAGCGGCTCGTCTGGCTTCTGGATGACGTTGTAGAGATCAAAGTGGGTTTCGGGCCTTTCGAAGGTGCTCTGGAAGTTGGCGATGAAGTGGTCTCGAAGTTCGCTCCATGAGCTAATTGAGCCTCTCGGCAAGCTCGTGAGCCAGTTCCTGTTTGAGTTGGCGAGGGCAACAGGCAAGTAATTGGCCATGGCCTTGTTGTCTCCTCCTGCTGCATGGATGGTGAGGGTGTACACGGTCAGCCACGACTCGGGGTCGGTCTTTCCGTCGTACTTATCGATTCCTATCAGCTTAAAACCACTCGGCCAATGCACTCGGCGCAGGTCCCAAGTGAACGCAGGTACTCCGTCGTCGTTGCAGTCGGGCGATCTCCTTTGATCTTCGTGGGAGCGCTGATCTCGCTCTTGATAGCGCCGGTCAAGGACTTCCCGCAGATCACTCGGCGGGGTCCTTTGTAGGCTGCTTCGGTAGTCGGAGTTGTTGCTGCGGCGGATCTGGTCGTGACGGGTGGTCGTCCATGTCCTTTCTCGCGGGAGTCGGCTGATTGCTCTTGATGCTTCCGTGTGGTTTCGTGGTGGGGGTCTCTTGACCTAATGGTCGTCCGAGCTTGTTCGGGCCTCCTATAATCCTTCGACCGCAGCCGGCGGAAGCCGCTTGTCGCGTTCGCGACGGACTCGCCGGCCTTCGTGCCGAGGTGGATGGAGAGCAATTGGCCGTAGTCGCGACAATGGTCTTGATTTTGTCCAGAAGTGGCGTTACCGTAGCATGAGCCGTTTCAATAATGGTGTCGAGGAGGGTGAGGGCGGCAACGGCGTTCTGTTGAGGCGTCTGGAAGATGTTGGTGTTGTCGACTCGCGTCTGAAGTATGGCCTCCCGAGCGGATCGTCCAGTCGCCCTCAAGTCTCGCTTTCTCCTGTCGGCTTCCTCCTTGCGTCTATTCTCCTCCGCCAGCTTGCGCTCCAGCTCAAGCCTGGTTTGCTCCTCTTCAGCGATTCTATGGGCCATGGCTGAGTCGGTCTCGGCCACCTCAGCCATGAGAATGTTGAAGCACCTTGGATCGTAATCCTTGTCGAAGTCGGAGTCGTTGGCCTAGTCCATGGAGATGTCGTAGAGGTCGTCGAAGTCTGAAGAGCTAAGGTACTCGTCAAGCTCAATGGATGAGCATGATCCGAACGATTGGAGGATAACAGCGACTTCCCTTGAACCTGGATCGCTCGAATCTGGATCGTTCCAGTCCAGGTCATAGCTTGATGACGGGGGTTCTTCCGAGTGAGTCAATTTCGACTCGGAAGAGAGGAGTTTGCAATAGATCTCAGCGGTGTTTGGTAACCCAAACGGTGCTGAGAGGGTTTCTCCTTCTGACGGAGAGGTCAGAAGATGGCTGTAGATCTTGGCGGCGTTCGGTAGTCCGAACGGCGAGTGGATTCTTCTTTCTGAGTGAATGGACTCCAACTCGGAAGTCAGAACTTTGTCTTAGATCTTGGCGTTGTTTAGTAACCCGAACGGTGTTGAGTGGGTTCCCCCTCTCGACTGGTCCGAATCCGAGTCGGGAAAGGAGAGCTTGTTGGATCCTTTGGCGGCGAAGTCGTCGATGCCTGATGAAGATCCCATCACGCTTGCCGGCGAGATTGAAGAAGAAATCTTGACGCACGTCCCCTACTTGGTGCGCCAACTGTCGAAACTTAGTTTCAGCAATAGAAATTTGGGGGTGCAGTCCAGATCGCCAAGCTCGATGGGTTAAGTGGAAAACGAGGTTTAGACAGGTTCAGGCCCTCTCGTGAGGTAATACCCTACTCCTGTTTCGGGGATTCGATCCGCCGAGTGTTTATTGATCTCAAGATCTGTTGCTCGTGAATCTAATTTCTTGCTCCTAAAGCTGATATCCCTCAAGGGACGCCCCTTGCCCCCCTTATATAGTCTTGGGAGGCGGGCTTACAAATCGAAAACCCTATCATACTCTAAGTTGGTTTCCTCAATCTTACCAAGTTATGACTATGAGCCGTTGCCTTATCTGATCGGCAACATAACACCCAAGTCATAGCTGGTTTACATAATCTGTAAACATAACCTATCCCTATTTCCAATCGGACAGGCTTACCATAAGGATATCTGATTGCCATAATCTCCACACTAATCATCACTTTATATGCAGAAAAGTGTCAAGTGATGATGGAGAATTTGTGAATTTATTTGGAAAACACATTTGCTGGCACATCGAGAGGTGGAACTGCTTTGTGTCGATGTGCTAAAGGACGATGCATGGCATCCAGTTCGTAATTAATGATATGAACCCATTTGCTTGCTAGAGGGTTCGATGATGATTTCATCACGGAAGGGGAAAGTTTAGCTCATGTTGTCAGTCCTCATCTAGGTGACGACAAAGGAAGCAGACCTACTGAGGATGTACGATTACACAGTGTAGACGCATGCACTGAGGATGTAGTAGACGCTGAAGATGATGGTTGTCGAAACTTTGTTTCGTCAATAGAAATTGGGGGTGCAGTCAAGTCGCTAAACACGATGGGTTAAGTGGAAAAAAGGGTTTAGACAGGTTCAGGCCCTCTCGTGAGGTAATACCCTACTCCTGTTTCGGGGATTCGATCCGCCGAGTGTCTTTATTAATCTCCTGATCTCGTATATCGCATATCCCTCAAGGGACACCCCTTACCCCCCTTATATAGTCTTGGAGAGTGGGCTTACAAGTCAGAAACCCTATCATATTCTATGTCGGACTCCTCAATCTTACTAAGTTATGACTATGAACCGTTACCTTATCTCATTGGTAACGTAATACCCAAGCCATAGCCTCTTTACATAATCATAAAGCGTAAACTATCCCTATTACTAGTCGGACAAGCTAACCATGAGGGTATCTGGTTCCCATAATCTCCACAGTAGCCCCCGAGACCTTCGTAGTCGACGAGATAACTTTGCCGCGAACCAAAATAACGCACAGCCAAATGACTCCTTGGCCGAGTGCTTTTGTTGCCGAGTGGTTCCATCATCTCTGCCTGAATCTCTCTAGTGCTTCATCATCCGACAAAAAGACTGTGAAGGGCTGGAAAGCATCTCAAAAATTCTCAAAAATAAAAATAGATACCTACGTGCATCTCCTGATGCACCTAATTAGGTATAGCCCCCGACTAGTTAAAAAATGAACTAAGCATATAGTCAAGAACTTACATAAACACCTAGCTCAAGCTAAAAACGTTTATAGAAAATCATATAACACATAACCTGATAATTAAGGCATAGTGTGTAATAAACCCAAGCACTCGGCAAGCTCATGCTCATCCGAGTCAATTTACCAAAGTCATCTCGGAACAAATAGCTCAATCAACCCTCATAGGTGAATAAACTGAGTTATTAAACTCAGCATAAATTTTTCAGTTATCTGAAAAATATGACCAAAATATTAAATAGCTCCTGCCATAATATCAGTCTTAATCAAGAAGAGCTCACCAAGGTGGCAAAATAGCATTGACATAATTATTTAGTCAAATGCTTTTTAAAAAACCAAACTGTCCCTGTCATCAGGACAGCCATGAAGAGCTTAACTGTTAGTCATCTTCCAAATTGCATCGTGCCAACTTCTCATGAAGTTACGCAAACCGCGGTATGAAAGGATTTTAAAGGTATTGGGCAATGAGACACGTGCATATTGCTAGAGCAAATCTGCTTAAGTCACTTAAGTCCCTAAGGACACGCATCAAGCCACACCTTAGTTGGGTCGTAAGTCTCTCATGGGCTCGGCCCACTCACAGGAGAACTTAGCAAAACCCTAAGCTTTTATCGAAGTATCGAGGTCATCCCCGCCACTTCAACTTCCCAAATTTCCCTTTTCGTGCTCCTGTTCACAGGTTCTTCACAGAAACCCTAAACTCGCGCTCACTCAAATCCATCCATCCAGGAATTCAAGCTTCCACCGCAGCTCATCACTTGCATTCAGCTTCCCACATTTCCTCAAAAAGCCCCATCTTCCGCATTAGATCCATTCTCTTTCTGATTGCATCCATGGCGGGAAAGAAAGAAATCCCCTTTGAGCAGTGGGCGACCTCAGATGTGAAGGAATCAACCCTCCAGGAGATGGTGAAGAATGGAGTTCTTCCACCTAAGGAAATCATCGCCGGCGTCCCGCGGCCGGTGAAGAATTCCCCACCCCAAACACTAGTGAGATTGTCATCTTCACATCTTTCTTGTATTGCGGTTTTGGCCTTCCCACTTCTGAGTTCTTCCGTGATATTCTCGAATACTACGGCCTCCAAATCTATCACTTGAATCCCAATTCTATCCTTCACATTGCAATCTTCATCCATGTCTGTGAAGCTTTCCTTGGCATCTTTCCCCATTTCAACCATTTCCGTCGCATGTTCTATGTCAAACCCCACCCAAATAAAGATGACCCTTGTGTCGTCGGTGGGGCAGGCTTCTAGCTCCACGGCACTCTTCGCAGAGATTACTTCTCCCTTCCTCTGACATCCTCCAACAAAGGCTGGCATGCAAATTGGTTCTATATTTCAAACCCTCAACCCAGCTTGCCCAACTACGTCGGTCGTCCACCAATCCAAAGGGCTAACTGGAGCGCAATGCCGGAAAACCAGGATTGGGTAGAAGCAAATAAACTCTTGGCCAACATTCTCGAGCTGAAGAAGAAACATCTCCAAGGAGAATTAATTACCCAGCATTTTATCAAGAACAGACTAGCGCCCATCAAAGAAAGATCCAAGCCAGCATTCGAGTACGAGGGCGAACAGGACCCCAATCGGGAGGACCACGATTCCCTGAGCTACGAGACTTTGTGCACTCGAATGTACAAAATCTTCTCTTCTGGGATCATGGTTGAGCGCAGCCACAAGATGCTAGTTCTCCCCTATAGTCTGTACCGTCCTCCTCCTCCGGTAAACCAACTCAACTTCTTCAATTTCTCCAGTCGGGTCAAGTCATCAACTCTGTCTTGATCATAACGCTCATCGTTAAAGCTACAAACTCGAAGAGATTCATACTCCATCTCATTCGGCAGCATTGCTTCTGCTCCGTAAACCAAGAAAAAAGGAGATTGCCTAGTGGCCCGACTGGGTGTAGTCCGTAATGACCATAAAACTGAAGGCAACTCTTGAACCCATCTGCCGGCATAAGGATTTAGCCTGTCAAACACTCGGGCCTTGATGTCTTGAAGAACCATGCCATTGGCGCGCTCAACTTTCCCATTACTTATAGGGTGCGCCACCGATGCGTAGCAGATTTTGATGCCAAAATCTTCACAGGATTCCTTAAAAACGCCTCCAATGAATTGAGTCCCATTGTCAGTTATAATTCTGTTTGGGACACCAATCCGGTGCATGATGTTGAGGATAAAGTCTCGTGCTTTGTCAGCGGTGATCGTAGCAACCGGCTTAGCCTCAATCCACTTGGAAAACTTGTCGATCGCGACGAACAAATGTGTAAATCCTCCTGGAGCCTTCTTGAAAGGACCGACCATATCCAAGCCCCACATCGCGAACGGCCACGATAATGGAAACGTTTGTAGCTCTTGGGCTGAAACATGGCTTTGTCGAGCGAAGAACTGGCAACCCTCACACGGGCGAACCACCTTGTCGGCATCAGAGACCGCCGTGAGCCAGAAGAAACCTTGTCTATAGGCGCCCACCAAGGTGCGTGCCGCAGCGTGACTGCCGCATACGCCCGAGTAGATGTCTTGCAATAGTTGTCGTCCCTCCTCAGGTGTGACATATCTCATTAGGACTCAAGAAGGGCTTCTATTGTATAGTGTAGAATCGACCATGACATAGCCCTGACAGCGGCGTCGGATTCATTCCGCCTCATCCTGGTCTTCCGGCAGCTCTTGCTGAGTTAGAAACTTGATGAATGGAGTTCTCCAGTTGGCGTCGAGCAAGGCAACCTAGTTTGTAGCTTCCTTATTTGGAGTTGATTTGGCGACAACAGTCGGCTTGTAAAGGTGTTCTACGAAGACGTCCGTCAGGGCTGCTTCTCGCTTGGACCCGAACTGTGCCAGCTCGTCTGCTGCCTCGTTATTCTGCCTCAAGACATGGGATAACTCCAATCCATCAAACTTGTCTTCAAGTTTGCGAACTTCCTGTCGATAGGCCTCCATAGTTTCATTTAAACAGGACCAGTCTTTCATTACTTGATTAACTACCAGCTGGGAATCTCCTCGCACAATCATCCATCGTATCCCGAGTGACACGGCGAGTCGTGGACCATGAAGCAAAGCTTCGTACTCGGCGACATTGTGTGAGGCCGGGAAATGAACATGAAGGACATACCGCAACCTTTCCCCAGTCGGGGAAATCAGCACGACTCCTGCTCCCAAGCCAGTGATCCTCTTGGATTCATCAAAGTGCATGTCCAGTATTGTAGGTCTTCCCTTGGTACATCTTCTTGTCGCTCGGTCCACTCGGCTAGGAAGTCTGCCAGGGCTTGGGATTTTATAGACGTCCTTGCCTTGAAGGTTAAGTCCAGCGGCATTAGTTCCAGAGCCCACTTCGCGATGCGCCCAGTAGCCTCCCGGTTATGGATGACATCGCCGAGCGGAAAAGAGGTAACGATGGTGACCGAGTGCCCCTAAAATAGTGTGCTAACTTCCTCGTGGTTATCAGAACACCATATAATAATTTTTGTACCTGGGGGTAGCGAATTTTGGCTCCTGTCAGCACTTCGCTAACAAAGTAGATTGGCCTTTGAATCTTCTGGGCTCATCCTTCTTCCTCACGCTCAACGACGAGAACTATGTTGACGACCTGGTGAGTTGCTGAGACATACAACAACAGGGGTTCCTGAGGTTGAGGTGAGGCCAGGACGGGCGGCGTCGCGAGAAACTCTTTGAAGTCTTCAAATGCTTTATGAGCTTCCGCGGTCCATTGGAAGTCGTCGGTCTTCTTCAGCAACCTGAAGAAAGGCATACCTCATTCGCCGAGTCTGGAAATGAATCGGCTTAGCGCCGCCATGCAACCGGTGAGCTTCTGGACATCTTTCTGGGTACTCGGGGGCTTCATGTTCAAGATAGCATTGATTTTCTCTGGGTTTGCTTCGATACCGCGATGAGATACCATGAAGCTGAGTAGTTTGCCTGACGGCACACCGAAGGTGCATTTTTCCGGGTTCAACTTCATTCTAAAGGCCCATATGTTTGCGAAGGTTTCCTCTAAGTCAGCAATCAGGTCTTCCTTCTGCTTGGTCTTGATGATGACATCATCGACGTAAGCTTCCACGTTTCTCCTGATCTGCGTCTGAAAACATCTCTGGATCATGCGCTGATACGTGGCTCCGGCATTCTTCAGGCCGAAGGGCATCGTGATGTAGCAGTAAGCTCCAAACGGTGTGATGAACGCTGTTTTGAGGCAGCCAGACTCCTTCAAGCTGATCTAATGGTAGCCCGAGTAACAGTCCAGAAAACATAGGAGCTGGCAGCCGGCTGTTGAATCCATGACTTGGTCGATACGAGGCAGTCCAAAGGGATCCTTAGGGAAAGCTTTGTTGAGATCGGTGTAGTCAACACACATGCGCCATTGCCCTGTCTTCTTCCGAACCATGACCGGGTTAGCTAGCCAGTCGGGATGGTAAACTTCTTTGATAAACCCGGCGGCTAAGAATTTTGTCAGTTCTTCCTTGATAGCATCTTTTCGGTCCTGAGCAAAATGGCATAGTCATTGTTTAATAGGTTTCGCGTCATCTTTGACATGTAAAGAGTGCTCGATCACCTCCCTAGGAATACCCAGCATGTCAGATGGTTTCCAAGCAAAAACATCTTTATTATTTTGGAGGAAGGTGACGAGCGTGCTTTCCTATTTAGGATCTAGCTTGGCGCTGATTAGAGCGGTTTTGGAAGGATCAGATGGATCAAGGGAGATTTTCTTTGTTTTGGCGTCGCCTTGTCCCGACTTGGCTATCTTCTTCGTAGCGATTTCACCCTCTTCAGATGTCGATGCAGCCAGTCGGATTTCTTCCTGGCCGTGTGATCTCTCACGAGATTGGGCCATATCGCAGCTTTCTTTATCACAGGTGAAGGCTTGTTTGACGTCGCTGCGTAGGGAAATAACGCCGTTGGGGCCGGGCATCTTCATGCAGAGGACAAGTGTAGTGTGGTATCACCATGAACTTGGCGAGCGCAGGTCTTTCGATGATTGCGTGGTAGGCCGCTTCGAAGTCGGCCACATCAAAGGTGATGTTCTCCGTCCGGAAGTTCTCCCGAACTCCGAAGGTGACTGGAAGGGTGATGTGCCCGAGTGGCGTGGATGACAGCCCTGGGAAAACTCCGTGGAAGGGGGCTGAACTCGGCTTCAACTCGGATCTTGGGATCTGCATCTCATCAAGCGTCTTAGCGAATAGAATGTTGAGGGTGCTGCCCCCGTCGACGAGGACGTGCTTGAGCTTTATGTTTCGGACCACCGGGTCTAGTACCAGGGGATACCGCCCCGGGTGAACCACTCGGTCAGGGTGATCCGAGCGGTTGAACGTGATGGCCACCTCCGACCATCGTAGATATTGTGGGACTTCAGGTTGTGCCGTGTTGACCTCGCAGTCAGTCAGCTTTTGCTTCTTCTTGGACTCATAAGCCTGCGGCCCCCCGAAAATATGATTTAGCTCGCCCACGGGGTCTTGAAAGGGCTCTGAGTTGCTAGTCGGGTCGTTCTGTTAGTGATATGCCCTAGAGGCAACATGGAGATGTTGGATATCACGTCAATGTTTATGTATTTATGAATAAAGTGTTATTCAGTTCCATGAAATAGACGTCTTGTATAGATAAATAAGTACGTGACTTATTTATGAGACTCTTTATGTATGAATCTATTTCTAAATAATCCCTAATCATATGTCATATTGTTGAAACAAATATGATTCTAAGATCGGCATGTTTATTGATTGATGATCATGTCTCATAGATCATGGGTATGGAGATACCAAATCAATAAACATGGACACATGTGTTGGAGAACACATTGTTGGATAGACCCACCATGAGATACTACAGGAATTAATGTGCCATTAGTTGGTCTCAGGTAGTGTTGGTACAAAGTCCTTAGACCTGAGATCACCATGGATTCTAACATGTGTTGTAGCCTACTTTGGGACTACCAAACGCTATTCCGTAACTGGGTAGTTATAAAGGTAGTTTTCGGGTTTGCTATGAAACATGGAGTGGGATGTGAGTGATCAAGATGGAATTTGCCCCTCCTTTGGAGAGATATCTCTGGGCCCCTCGAGGTACTGGAGTATGAAAATGCATGGCCATGCTAAGTTGATTGAGGAGTCAATCAACAGACAGATAATCCAATACGATTCGGGTGAAAGGTTAAGCTATTGAAGGGATGGCACACATCTTGCCTATAGCTTAACTGGTATCGCGAGGCAAAGGGATTTGTGTACACATTACGGGTTCAAAGCCGATATTATTCTTGTATACTATGGTGTCAATATGTGCTGCTAGGCGCCGCTATTGACTGTGGTCGGCTGAGTTGGACTCGAGCCGACGACCGCTAAGTTAGACTATAGCCAAAACCGAGTATACCGAACCTACTGTGGTCGCACGCTTAAGGGGATAAGAACAGGCATTCGAGTTGGACTCGGATACGGCTCGATCGGATAGGGATCCGATCGGATAGAGTCCTATGGGCTTACGACGTGTGGGCGGCCAACTCTATGAGATACGGATGAGATCCGATTCAAAATAGAGTCCCGATCGGCTACTAATCCCATCGGCTAACTCTATATAAAGGAGGAGGGGTGGAGAGCTGCGACACATCAATTGCATCGCGTGCAACAGAAGTCGCTGAGATCAATCTCCACGGAAACCCTCCCCACTTTCGAGCCAAACCCTAGCCTTGCATCGCGTGCTAGCACACGGGTGTTCGGCGTTCGTCCCCGGACGTGTGGATACTGTAGAGGCGCTGCTACATTGCGCGCGTTGATCGGCTTCAGATCGGGCTGCAATCGGAGCGATCGGCTGTGGTGGAATCAGCTGCGGTCAGCGCATCGGAGCGAGGCGTGAGAACGCGGCGGACGACTCGAATCGGGCCGATTGGCGAATCCCTGCCTCCGGAATCGGCTACACGTTCCGGATCGGATTGCCCCGATTGGCTATTCCGCTGCACTCTACTCCAATCGGTAACGATCTATTGGCCCTTACTTGCAAGTGTTCTGGTTTGCGCGGTAAAAGTTTTTGTTTTCGGCTAGCGTAGCCTCCGCGTAACCCTTCAGTGGTATCAGAACTAATCTTGCTTAGTTCGGGTTTTAGATTGGATTTGGAACAAGTTTTGCACATGGGTTGATTATTGTCACGTCCCGATTTTCGTTCGGGATTAAAAATCATTAAATAATTCATTTTCTAGAAATTAAATAAAATGAAAAGCATATTAATCAAGTGAAAGTATTAAGGAAATAAAAATTTCCTTTAAAATCATGGTTGGAAATATTTTTCAAATATTCTCCATGCCCTAAAGTACTCTCCTAAATTTTTTGCGAAATTTTGGAGCTCCGTAAATAATTTTAATAATACAAAGAATATTTAAGTAATTATTTAAATAAATTAATTAATCAGTAAA
Source organism: Oryza australiensis (assembly GCA_019925245.2). NCBI lineage: Eukaryota > Viridiplantae > Streptophyta > Magnoliopsida > Poales > Poaceae > Oryza > Oryza australiensis. Next base: position 2,691,550 of record JAIFGZ020000126.1, read on the forward strand.
TAATCTGGCTGAATTTTTATTAAATACTTTGAGTGTTCATCTAATTTCAGGATTTTTCTTGGAATTATTTGAGTATTGGAAGTATAGATAAAAATTCAAGGAAATTTGGAAGGAAAAGTCTGCTATGCCTCCCTATCGCTACAGTGTCATCTTCCTCCTCCAGCTGCCTGGGTACTGTTCATCCGAACAGCCATCTCTTTCCTCCCTTCGCAAATCCCGTCGAATCACTTGCTCAAATCCAAAATTAATTGAGGGAAATTAATCCTCACCTCTTCCTCTCCACTTCCCCCATAATTCCCCACCCAATCCCGCAATAATTTGTGGTGGATTTTGATTTTGTTCTTCAATGGTTGAGCACCACCATGGCCGGCCAACCTCCTCCTCTCCCCGGCCATTGCCCTCCCCGGCGCCCTTCCCTCTCCCTCCCCCCGGCCTATAAAAGGGGCCCCCAGCCCCCTCCTCACTCCCCTCACACCACCTCGAGCTCCCTTGCTCTCCCTCCATCCCTCCGCTCGGCTTCCTCTCTCCTTGGCACCGGCGAACTTCGGCGGCCCTTCCCTATCATGTCGAGCAGCACAAGACCTTGCCACCACCTCCATAAGCGCCGCAGCAACCTCCTCTCCCCTGGCCTCGCCTCCGTTTTGTTCGGAGACCGCCGTGCCGGCCTGTCCATCCACCTCACCGGCGCAACTCTGGTCGGCCTTTCCTCCTCGCCCGTGCGCCGGTTGGCTGTGCCATCGCCACCTACGGCATTGCAGCATCGCCCTCCACCTCGGCCAAGGCCCGTTTTTGCCCAGAATACACCGAAACCCCGCTGCCCATGGTGCCTCTCCATCGGCCTCGCCGGCGTCACTCCGGCAGCCCCTGCCGCCTTGCCGGAGTGCTATCCGACGTCGTCATATCCTTCCCCGGTATCGTGGCGTCGTCTCCTTTGCCGGCCTCCGCTTGGTTTGTCATTTGTCGCCAGCGTCCCGTGATCGTCCTCGCCGGTACCATCTTCGCAAGCTATTCTTCCTTGCCGCACGTCGCCCCGTGGCCTCATCGTCTCCATTAACGGCAACACGAGCGTGTTCCACACCGTCCTCACCACCGTGCGGCCATCGTCGGCTGCCGTCGTCGCCCTCTCACCGTTCCGGTTGTTTTTGTCCTCGTCCCCGCGTCGGCACAAGACGCGTTTTTCATCCGCTCACCGTCGTGCGCCCGGTGAGTTCCTTCCTCCTCTCTCCGCTCTCACTCCGCCGACGACAGCCCTGCCCACTGTCGTCATCCTACTATTTTCCTTCCAAAAATAATTAAAAATTGCCTAATAAATCAATTTAATTTTAATCCACTTAAATGGTCCAAAACTTCTAAAATTCATATCTAGTCCATACAAACTCCAAATTGGGCCATTCAAATTGTAAAATTCATCTAAAATTGAGCTCTACATGTTTGTTTACTTTTCTTGTATTGTTCATTTGGTTTTTATTAGGGTTTTCCTTGTTTTGCGAGTCGCGTGTAGACTTCGTCGTTTCGGAGGTTCGTGTTCGCGAGGAAAAGAAGTTTTGTTCGAAGGAGCAAGGCAAGTCATGTCATTTTGATCATATTGCTATTCCAGTTTACAAAATTATGTTTATTTAAATTATTGCATTTTGCTTTATTAAATTCCGCGTCTATCACTGTTTTATTTAGCCTTACCGATTCTCCTTGTTATAGCCCTACTACTTGTATTATGATCCTTGATAACCCTAGGAAAAATAAAACTAGTGAGCACTTTATGTTTGTGGTACTCACTAGCAAACATAGGAATATGCTTAGACATGCTTGAATAGAAACAATTAGATGTTTTCAATAATTAGACTAAGGAATAACTTGTAAATGATGGAAATTTTGGCGTTTAGCCATGGCAATAAATGTCCTCTTCAAAATTCCCAAACATGTTTTTGGCTGGGCACGAGGTGCATGGTTTTGTTAGTCGCACCTCACCGTCATAAAGACCGGTCTTCGGGCCTCGTTGCAAAGCATTTCCGTACTACCACCCGTCTAATGGGTAAGGCTTAAAACGTCGACTAGTACGGTCGAAACAAAAAAGACACGGATAGGGATGGATGAAGCCCTAGGAAGGGCGAAGCCCATGGGCCGACGTCTCGGCAAGTGAAGGCTCGTAACGAGTCGAGATGCCGGGGGCATAGATGCCCGCTCGACCTGGGCACCGGCGGGGAAGTCTATGTCGGTCTTCTTTGTTTAGGGCAGTACTAAGCGATGAGTTATGTCATGGCTTCCGTCCGTATGCCATGGTGGCATGTGGCACGTCACAACACGTGAGGAAGACATGTCCGGTGGGTAAAGATGTACACCTCTCGATCGAGTAAATCTATTCGAATAGCCGCGCCTCGGTTATGGGCAAGCCGAGCAATGTACCCAAGTTAGAGTTTAATTCTGTTTAAAACTGAAAGATTTGGAGTTAGCACATGTTGGCTCGAGTGAAGGCAAGATCGCGTTGGTGCGCGACTTGATAATAATTTGACTAGAGATAGGCTCGTGTTTATTAAAATGCCTTAAAATATTTAAATGCATGAAATGTTGGTTTTCGCAAAATAACCCTATATATGAATTCTTTGTACCCCCTTGCATTATTTGCATTCTCCGGCATGGCTTGTTGAGTACGGTGGTTGTACTCGCCTTGCAATTCCTTCCCTCTTTCGAAGTGTAGTGCCTCGAGTCGAAGACGGTGTTAGAGGACCAAGGCTCGGACCCGGTTGAGTTTGCTCGTGGAGTGGAGCCGAAGCCCCGCTAGGATCGTCCTACTTTTCCGCCGTTTTCTTCGAGTGCGGGACTAAGTGCCTCTTCTCGTAAGTATATTTATATGTTTTAATTTACGTTTGGATCTGTGTATTGATTTGTCATTTTGTGTACCCTGGCTGGTCCGGACAGGGAATTAATACACAAAATAGTCTGGAAATTTGGGATAAATTTCGGGCGTGACAAGTTGGTATCGAGCCATCTCGACCGTAGGTTGAGCCAAATGGTCAAACCCTAAGGACAAGTTTGTGAAAACCTTATTTCCAAAAATGTCTCTTCTATCACTTCTGAGCTCTTTGCAAAGTAACTTGCCAAATTTCACTCTTTCCCTCCACCTCTTTTAGATGTTGAACTCGGAGGAAAACCCAGTTGCTCGTCAACCGGTGGAAGTCAAGTCAAGCCTCAAGCTTCAAGCAAGAAGATCAAGCCAAGCCACCCCACGTCAGCGTTTCTCAAGGATCAAGCGAAGTCTTTCGGGAGCCTACCTAAACCCAATCTTCCCTGGAAGTGTAGTATCGATAGTTCCTAGGTCGTGTGTTGTTTGCTGTGTGTAGGTGTATGGTTTACATCAGTGGTGGGGATGTGAACATACTAGGTTGTTTGCCTAATCAACTTAAACAATAAAAGTTCACTCACATCGATCAGTATTAAGAGGGTTAAGGTCTTATCTTTAGCAACCTCTCTTTTCCACCTCTTTCATCTCGGCAAGTTGGTCGGTGCCAAAGAGAATGAGGACAACAATAAGAACAACAAGATATCGGCAGCAAGAGATGCAAGCTCGATGCAAGTTCGGGGTCAATATGAAAATCAAGGCCGGTTTACCTCAATGCAAACACCTATGACTCCCGACAGTGTACCGCCAAGTTTCCAGAAGATGATGGCACCAATCCCGCCATCATGCTGGAAGGAAATGCATACCACCAACTATGATTACACCGAGCAAGGTCGGGATGTAAGAAACAGTTCATGGGACATGAAGGCCAGGATATCAGCCGAAGATGAGATAAAGTGCTCAAGAAGGAAGGAAAGTTCTAGTCAACTTATCATCAAGAGTTTTGGTATGCCTCAGTCAATCCAGAAGCAGAGCAGTCTTGTCAGCCGTTAGGTCTGATGGGAAAGTCACCAGATAGCCAGAATGGCAAGAAGAATCGAAGTCACCGTTACGTGGAACTTTCCATCGTCAACTGGACGTAGTGTTCTAAACCTTCCCGAATGAATGAGCATCCTTAGTATTTTATTTCTATGGACTGATCAAGAACCAAGTCTACACATCAGAGTTCCAAAGAAAACAAAGAAGTTGATTATTCTCAAGGGTAGTAACCTCATCAGTCGCAGTCAGGCGAAAGCTCCACTACCTAGGTAAGGTGAACTCGAAGTAAACTTGGTCTACCTCAAAAAGGTTCCGCTTGGAGGCTCAACCAGGCAAGACGATTGGCAGGACCCCAAGGAGTCAACTGCCAGGTATTGGTAGGGTCACAACATCTCCAGCCAACACGTTAAGTTGTGAAGTACACCTGAACTACTAAGTCAACAATCCAGTCTAAGGAAGCAGCAACTAAAAACATCCATAGTCAAGATAAGAGGCAGATGAAGCAGTTTCTTGGAGTTCTTGTCATTCGGACTAGGAGCAGTTTCGAGAACATTCCAAATCTGCGAATTTATTAAAGTCACTTAAAAGGTTTCAAGAAAACCCCATCAAGCTCCTATTCAAAAGGGTCAATTCTCAGAGTACCGAAGTTGCCAATGTTAATTGTGCAGTCCAAGGAAAGAAAGATGTTTCAACTCCCGCAATCAGATCAGGGTCAGAGCGAAGAGAATCAACCACTGTGAGTCACAAAGAAATCACAGAAGTTAGTAGACCAACCCAACCCCACCATACCCTTTTTCTTTCTAGCCCCGATTCTCGGGACGAGATTCCTGTAAGGGGGTAGGTTTGTCACGTCCCGATTTTCGTTCGGGATTAAAAATCATTAAATAATTTATTTTCTAGAAATTAAATAAAATGAAAAGCATATTAATCAAGTGAAAGTATTAAGGAAATAACAATTTCCTTTAATAATCATGGCTGGAAATATTTTTCAAATATTCTCCATGCCCTAAAGTACTCTCCTAAATTTTTTGCGAAATTTTGGAGCTCCAGAAATAATTTTAATAATACAAAGAATATTTAAGTAATTATTTAAATAAATTAATTAATCAGTAAATAATATGGCTGAATTTTTATTAAATACTTTGAGTGTTCATCTAATTTCAGGATTTTTCTTGGAATTATTTGAGTATTGAAAGTATAGATAAAAATTCAAGAAAATTTGGAAGGAAAAGTCTGCTTTGCCTCCCTATCGCTACAGTGTCATCTTCCTCCTCCAACTGCCTGGGTACTGTTCATCCGAACACCCATCTCTTTCCTCCCTTCGCAAATCCTGTCGAATCACTTGCTCAAATCCAAAATTAATTGAGGGAAATTAATCCTCACCTCTTCCTCTCCACTTCCCCCATAATTCCCCACCCAATCCCGCAATAATTTGTGGTGGATTTTGATTTTGTTCTTCAATGGTTGAGCACCACCATGGCCGGCCAACCTCCTCCTCTCCCCGGCCATTGCCCTCCCCGGCGCCCTTCCCTCTCCCTCCCCCCGGCCTATAAAAGGGGCCCCCAGCCCCCTCCTCACTCCCCTCACACCACCTCGAGCTCCCTTGCTCTCCCTCCATCCCTCCGCTCGGCTTCCTCTCTCCTTGGCACCGGCGAACTTCGGCGGCCCTTCCCTATCATGTCGAGCAGCACAAGACCTTGCCACCACCTCCATAAGCGCCGCAGCAACCTCCTCTCCCTTGGCCTCGCCTCCATTTTGTTCGGAGACCGCCGTGCCAGCCTGTCCATCCACCTCACCGGCGCAACTCCGATCGGCCTTTCCTCCTCGCCCGTGCGCCGGTTGGCTGTGCCATCGCCACCTACGGCATTGCAGCATCGCCCTCCACCTCGGCCAAGGCCCGTTTTTGCCCAGAATACACCGAAACCCCGCTGCCCATGGTGCCTCTCCATCGGCCTCGCCGGCGTCACTCCGGCAGCCCCTGCCGCCTTGCCGGAGTGCTATCCGACGTCGTCATATCCTTCCCCGGTATCGTGGCGTCGTCTCCTTTGCCGGCCTCCGCTTGGTTTGTCATTTGTCGCCAGCGTCCCGTGATCGTCCTCGCCGGTACCATCTTCGCAAGCTATTCTTCCTTGCCGACACGTCGCCCGTGGCCTCATCGTCTCCATTAACGGCAACACGGCAGCGTGTTCCACACCGTCCTCACCACCGTGCGGCCGTCGTGGCTGCCGCGCTGCCCTCTCACCGTTCCGGTTGTTTTTGTCCTCGTCCCCGCGTGGCACGAAGACGCCGGTTTTTCATCCGCTCACCGTCGTGCGCCCTGGTGAGTTCCTTCCTCCTCTCTCCGCTCTCACTCGCGACGACGCCCTGCCCACTGTCGTCATCCTACTATTTTCCTTCCAAAAATAATTAAAAATTGCCTAATAAATCAATTTAATTTCCAGAATCCACTTAAATGGTCCAAAACTTCTAAAATTCATATCTAGTCCATACAAACTCCAAATTGGGCCATTCAAATTGTAAAATTCATCTAAAATTGAGCTCTACATGTTTGTTTACTTTTCTTGTATTGTTCATTTGGTTTTTATTAGGGTTTTCCTTGTTTTGCGAGTCAGCGTGTAGACTTCGTCGTTTCGGAGGTTCGTGTTCGCGAGGAAAAGAAGTTTTGTTCGAAGGAGCAAGGCAAGTCATGTCATTTTGATCATATTGCTATTCCAGTTTACAAAATTATGTTTATTTAAATTATTGCATTTTGCTTTATTAAATTCCCGCGTCTATCACTGTTTTATTTAGCCTTACCGATTCTCCTTGTTATAGCCCTACTACTTGTATTATGATCCTTGATAACCCTAGGAAAAATAAAACTAGTGAGCACTTTATGTTTGTGGTACTCACTAGCAAACATAGGAATATGCTTAGACATGCTTGAATAGAAACAATTAGATGTTTTCAATAATTAGACTAAGGAATAACTTGTAAATGATGGAAATTTTGGCTGTTTAGCCATGGCAATAAATGTCCTCTTCAAAATTCCCAAACATGTTTTTGGTGGGCACGAGGTGCATGGTTTTGTTAGTCGCACCTCGCCGTCATAAGGACCGGTCTTCGGGCCTCTGTTGCAAAGCATTTCCGTACTACCACTGTCTAATGGGTAAGGCTTAAAACGTCGACTAGTACGGTCAGAAACAAAAAAAAGACACGGATAGGGATGGATGAAGCCCTAGGAAGGGCTGAAGCCCATGGGCTGACGTCTCTGGCAAGTGAAGGCTCAGAACGAGTCGAGATGCCGGGGCATAGCTCGCTCGCTCGACCTGTGGCACTGGCGGGGAAGTCTATGTCGGTCTTCTTTGTTTAGGCGATACTAAGCGATGAGTTATGTCATGGCTTCCGTCCGTATGCCATGGTGGCATGTGGCACGTCACAACACGTGAGGAAGACATGTCTCGTGGGTAAAGATGTACACCTCTGATCAGAGTAAATCTATTCGAATAGCCGCGCCCTCGGTTATGGGCAAGCCGAGCAATGTACCCAAGTTAGAGTTTAATTCTGTTTAAAACTGAAAGATTTGGAGTTAGCACATGTTGGCCTGAGTGAAGGCAAGATCGCGTTGGTGCGCGACTTGATAATAATTTGACTAGAGATAGGCTCGTGTTTATTAAAATGCCTTAAAATATTTAAATGCATGAAATGCTGGTTTTCGCAAAATAACCCTATATATGAATTCTTTGTACCCCCTTGCATTATTTGCATTCTCCGGCATGGCTTGTTGAGTACGGTGGTTGTACTCAGCCTTGCAATTCCTTCCCTCTTTCGAAGTGTAGTGCCTCCGAGTCGAAGACGGTGTTAGAGGACCAAGGCTCGACCCTAGTTGAGTTTGCTCGTGGAGTGGAGCCGAAGCCCCGCTAGGATCGTCCCCGCTTTTCCGCTGCAGCTTTTCTTGAGTGCGGGGACTAAGTGCCTCTTCGTAAGTATATTTATACGTTTTAATTTACGTTTGGATCTCGTGTATTGATTTGTCATTTTGTGTACCCGGCTGGTCCTGGACAGGAATTAATACACAAAATAGTCTCGGAAATTTGGGATAAATTTCGGGCGTGACAAGTTGGTATCAGAGCCATCTCGACTGTAGGTTGAGCCAAATGGTCAAACCCTAAGGACAAGTTTGTGAAAACCTTATTTCCAAAAATGTCTCTTCTATCACTTCGAGCTCTTTGCAAAGTAACTTGCCAAATTTCACTCTTTCCCTCCACCTCTTTCGATGTTGAACTGGAGGAAAACCCGTTGCTCGTCAACCGGTGGAAGTCAAGTCAAGCCTCAAGCTTCAAGCAAGAAGATCAAGCCAAGCCACCCCACGTCAGCGTTTCTCAAGGATCAAGCGAAGTCTTTCGGGAGCCTACCTAAACCCAATCTTCCCTGGAAGTGTAGTATCGATAGTTCCTAGGTCGTGTGTTGTTTGCTGTGTGTAGGTGTATGGTTTACATCAGTGGTGGGGATGTGAACATACTAGGTTGTTTGCCTAATCAACTTAAACAATAAAAGTTCACTCACATCAGATCAGTATTAAGAGGGTTAAGGTCTTATCTTTAGCAACCTCTCTTTTCCACCTCTTTCATCTCGGCAGGTTGTCGGTGCCAAAGAGAATGAGGACAACAATAAGAACAACAAGATCGGCAGCAAGAGATGCAAGCTCAGATGCAAGTTCGGGGTCAATATGAAAATCAAGGCCAGTTTACCTCAATGCAAACACCTATGACTCCCGACAGTGTACCGCCAAGTTTCCAGAAGAAGATGGCACCAATCCCGCCATCATCTGGAAGGAAATGCATACCACCAACTATGATTACACCGAGCAAGGTCGGGATGTAAGAAACAGTTCATGGGACATGAAGGCCAGGATATCAGCCGAAGATGAGATAAAGTGCTCAAGAAGGAAGGAAAGTTCTAGTCAACTTATCATCAAGAGTTTTGGTATGCCTCAGTCAATCCAGAAGAGCAGTCTTGTCAGCCGTTAGGTCTGATGGGAAAGTCACCAGATAGCCAGAATGGCAAGAAGAATCGGAGTCACCGTTACATGGAACTTTCCATCGTCAACTGGACGTAGTGTTCTAAACCTTCCCGAATGAATGAGCATCCTTAGTATTTTATTTCTATGGACTGATCAAGAACCAAGTCTACACATCGAGTTCCAAAGAAAACAAAGAAGTTGATTATTCTCAAGGGTAGTAACCTCATCGGCAATGCGCGAAAGCTCCACTACCTAGGTAAGGTAAACTCGAAGTAAACTTGGTCTACCTCAAAAAGGTTCCGCTTGGAGGCTCAACCAGCAAGACGATTGGCGGGACCCCAAGGAGTCAAGCGCCGTGTATTGGTAGGGTCACAACATCTCCACCAACACGTTAAGTTGTGAAGTACACGAACTACTAAGTCAACAATCCAGTCTAAGGAAGCAAGCAACTAAAAACATCCATAGTCAAGATAAGAGGCGGATGAAGCGGTTTCTTGGAGTTCTTGTCATTCGGACTAGGAGCGGTTTGAGAACATTCCAAATCTGCGAATTTATTAAAGTCACTTAAAAGGTTTCAAGAAAACCCCATCAAGCTCCTATTCAAAAGGGTCAATTCTCGAGTACCGAAGTTGCCAATGTTAATTGTGCGTCCAAGGAAAGAAAGATGTTTCAACTCCCGCAATCGGATCGGGTCGGAGCGAAGAGAATCAACCACCGTGTGAGTCACAAAGAAATCACGAAGTTAGTAGACCAACCCAACCCCACCATACCCTTTTTCTTTCTAGCCCGATTCTCGGGACGAGATTCCTGTAAGGGGGTAGGTTTGTCACGTCCCGATTTTCGTTCGGGATTAAAAATCATTAAATAATTTATTTTCTAGAAATTAAATAAAATGAAAAGCATATTAATCAAGTGAAAGTATTAAGGAAATAACAATTTCCTTTAATAATCATGGCTGGAAATATTTTTCAAATATTCTCCATGCCCTAAAGTACTCTCCTAAATTTTTTGCGAAATTTTGGAGCTCCAGAAATAATTTTAATAATACAAAAATATTTAAGTAATTATTTAAATAAATTAATTAATCAGTAAATAATATGGCTGAATTTTTATTAAATACTTTGAGTGTTCATCTAATTTCAGGATTTTTCTTAGAATTATTTGAGTATTGAAAGTATAGATAAAAATTCAAGAAAATTTGAAAGGAAAAGTCTGCTTTGCCTCCCTATCGCTACAGTGTCATCTTCCTCCTCCAACTGCCTGGGTACTGTTCATCCGAACACCCATCTCTTTCCTCCCTTCGCAAATCCTGTCGAATCACTTGCTCAAATCCAAAATTAATTGAGGGAAATTAATCCTCACCTCTTCCTCTCCACTTCCCCCATAATTCCCCACCCAATCCCGCAATAATTTGTGGTGGATTTTGATTTTGTTCTTCAATGGTTGAGCACCACCATGGCCGGCCAACCTCCTCCTCTCCCCGGCCATTGCCCTCCCCGGCGCCCTTCCCTCTCCCTCCCCGGCCTATAAAAAGGGGCCCCCAGCCCCTCCTCACTCCCCTCACACCACCTCGAGCTCCCTTGCTCTCCCTCCATCCCTCCGCTCGGCTTCCTCTCTCCTTGGCACCGGCGAACTTCGGCGGTCCTTCCCTATCATGTCGAGCAGCACAAGACCTTGCCACCACCTCCATAAGCGCCGCAGCAACCTCCTCTCCCCTGGCCTCGCCTCCGTTTTGTTCGGAGACCGCCGTGCCGGCCTGTCCATCCACCTCACCGGCGCAACTCCGGTCGGCCTTTCCTCCTCGCCCGTGCGCCGGTTGGCTGTGCCATCGCCACCTACGGCATTGCAGCATCGCCCTCCACCTCGGCCAAGGCCCGTTTTTGCCCAGAATACACCGAAACCCCGCTGCCCATGGTGCCTCTCCATCGGCCTCGCCGGCGTCACTCCGGCAGCCCCTGCCGCCTTGCCGGAGTGCTATCCGACGTCGTCATATCCTTCCCCGGTATCGTGGCGTCGTCTCCTTTGCCGGCCTCCGCTTGGTTTGTCATTTGTCGCCAGCGTCCCGTGATCGTCCTCGCCGGTACCATCTTCGGCAAGCTATTCTTCCTTGCCGGCACGTCGCCCCGTGGCCTCATCGTCTCCATTAACGGCAACGCGGCAGCGTGTTCCACACCGTCCTCACCACCGTGCGGCCGCCGTCGGCTGCCGTCGTCGTCCTCTCACCGTTCCCGGTTGTTTTTGTCCTCGTCCCCCGCGTCGGCACCAGTACGCTGGTTTTTCATCCGCTCACCGTCGTGCGCCCGGTGAGTTCCTTCCTTCTCTCTCTCCGCTCTCACTCGCCGACGAGCCCTTGCCCACTGTCGTCATCCTACTATTTTCCTTCCAAAAATAATTAAAAATTGCCTAATAAATCAATTTAATTTCCAGAATCCATTTAAATGGTCCAAAACTTCTAAAATTCATATCTAGTCCATACAAACTCGAAATTGGGCCATTCAAATTGTAAAATTCATCTAAAATTGAGCTCTACATGTTTGTTTACTTTTCTTGTATTGTTCATTTGGTTTTTATTAGGGTTTTTCCTTGTTTTGCGTGTCGGCGTGTAGACTTCGTCGTTTCGGAGGTTCGTGTTCGCGAGGAAAAGAAGTTTTGTTCGAAGGAGCAAGGCAAGTCATGTCATTTTGATCATATTGCTATTCCAGTTTACAAAATTATGTCTATTTAAATTATTGCATTTTGCTTTATTAAATTCCGCGTCTATCTTGTTTTATTTAGCCTTACCGATTCTCCTTGTTATAGCCCTACTACTTGTATTATGATCCTTGATAACCCTAGGAAAAATAAAACTAGTGAGCACTTTATGTTTGTGGTACTCACTAGCAAACATAGGAATATGCTTAGACATGCTTGAATAGAAACAATTAGATGTTTTCAATAATTAGACTAAGGAATAACTTGTAAATGATGGAAATTTTGGTGTTTAGCCATGGCAATAAATGTCCTCTTCAAAATTCCCAAACATGTTTTTGGTGGGCACGAGGTGCATGGTTTTGTTAGTCGCACCTCAGTCATAAGGACCGGTCTTCGGGCCTCTGTTCCAAAGCATTTCCGTACTACCACTGTCTAATGGGTAAGGCTTAACACGTCGACTAGTACGGTCGAAACAAAAAAAGACACGGATAGGGATGGATGAAGCCCTAGGAAGGGTTGAAGCCCATGGGCCGACGTCTCGGCAAGTGAAGGCTCGAACGAGTCGAGATGCCGGGGGCATAGGCGTCCGCTCGACCCGGGGCACTGGCGGGGAAGTCTATGTCGGTCTTCTTTGTTTAGGCGTACTAAGCGATGAGTTATGTCATGGCTTCCGTCCGTATGCCATGGTGGCATGTGGCACGTCACAACACGTGAGGAAGACATGTCGGTGGGTAAAGATGTACACCTCGATCGAGTAAATCTATTCGAATAGCCGCGCCCTCGGTTATGGGCAAGCCGAGCAATGTACCCAAGTTAGAGTTTAATTTCGTTTAAAAGCGAAAGATTTGGAGTTAGCACATGTTGGCTGAGTGAAGGCAAGATCGCGTTGGTGCGCGACTTGATAATAATTTGACTAGAGATAGGCTCGTGTTTATTAAAATGCCTTAAAATATTTAAATGCATGAAATCGTTTTTTTCAAAATAACCCTATATATGAATTCTTTGTACCCCCTTGCATTATTTGCATTCTCCCGGCATGGCTTGTTGAGTACGGTGGTTGTACTCAGCCTTGCAATTCCTTCCCTCTTTCAGAAGTGTAGTGCCTCTGAGTCGAAGACGGTGTTAGAGGACCAAGGCTCGACCCCGCTTGAGTTTGCCCGTGGAGTGAGCCGAAGCCCCGCTAGGATCGTCCCCGTTTTCCGCCAGCTTTTCTTCGAGTGCGGGGACTAAGTGCCTTCTTCCGTAAGTATATTTATACGTTTTAATTTACGTTTGGATCGTGTATTGATTTGTCATTTTGTGTACCCGTGGTCTGGACAGGAATTAATACACAAAATAGTCTGGAAATTTGGGATAAATTTCTGGGCGTGACAATTATATCAATCGGTTTTACGGGATTTGTTGAGGAGAGTTCATGGTAATTGCGTTCCTTGATAGTGTATCGGAACGGCGTGATGTGATTACGTCGAAGCAATATCCATAGAACTCGGTTTGAGTCGGCTTCGAGATAGCGTTCCTTGATAGTGTATCGGAACGGTATAATGTGATTATGCCGAAGCTATCTCATAGTCCAATCTTGTTTGCGCCTCGCGCCGCGCAAACCATCTCCCTTGATAGTGTATCGGCACGGCATAATGTGATTATGCCGATATGGTTTCCGTAAGCGATTTCATAGATTGGATCTATGAATTTCGGGACCGCCGTGTGCGTACCCCTTAAAGGTTATCTCGATGCCGTAGCTCGCGATAAGTAGAAAACGTTTCTACGCCTAACTTGTTTTTGCAGAGAATGCTTTGAGATGGTATGGCCCTATTGTATGTATCGGATGCAGGTGATGCATGTAATATTCTTTCATATGTGCAATCCCCGTAATATTCTTTCATACGTACAATGCTTGTAATATTCTTTCACGACTGCGAGTTGATGTAATCTTCAATTAGAGCTTCTATAATAGTAGCTTAGTTTGAAGAAATCAAGCATCATGCACATTGGAAGATGGTGCCGAAGATGGAGATCCTCGCGCCGACATGGAGATGGAGATCACCATGTAAAGGGGGCCATACTATTTCATGCTATTCTACTGCTTTCATATATGTGATATGTTTGTTTGATAGGATAGCATCCCTCACAATATTAAGTAGTAATGATGCCCTTCCAAATGTTGCACCCGTCACCGTTATGTTCGTCAATGGTGGGTCTCGCCAAAGCGAGTGCCATTCTCTATCATAACACGAGGGGGTATATATCGACATATACATGCAGGAGCATTTGGTTTACTTAACAAGGATATCAAAACAGTTTTGGGCTTTGGGGCATAGGTTGGCGCCGGGCATGGAGATGCCACACCAACAACAAGAGTCACATAGAGATGTGATTAGCAAGGAGTTGCTTACCGATGTTACTAATTTTCTAGCGGTGATGCCAAAGCTCACTAGAAAATTAATTAACATGTGGATCTTGACCCAATACGTAACCTAGAGGGAAGGTGGAAAATACGTAATGGGAGTCTTATGTTAAATTGTTTAACAAAAGACATAGCATAAACATTGTGCTAAACTTTGCTTTTTCGTTGTAGAATAAATGGCGGCTATTACTACGCCCAGTTCTTTTAATTTGCAATCTATTCTCGAAAAGAAAAATTAAACGGAACAAACTTTATGGATTGGTATCGCAACTTGAGAATTGTTCTCAAGCAAGAGCGTAAGGAGTACGTTCTTGAAGTACCTTATCGGAGGATTTGCCTAATAATACCACCGCAACCGCACGGAGAGATTACGAGAAGCACACTAATGATGCCCTAGATATAAGCTGTCTCATGCTAGCTACAATGTCCCCCGAGCTTCGAAGCAATATGAGAGCGGCGATGCTCACACTATTATTCGGGGACTACGTGGCATGTTTGAGAACCAAGCTCGGGCCGAGAGGTTCAACACCTCAAAGTCCTTGTTTGCGTGCGAGCTTGTTGAGGGAATCCCGTCGTCGCATGTTATAAAGATGATTGGCTATATCGAGAGTCCGGAAAACTAGGTTTTCCCCTTAGCCAAGAGTTGGCTACCGATGTGATTCTCCGGTCGCTCCCTCCGAGCTTTGAGCCATTCATATTGAATTATCACATGAACAACATGGATAAGACCTTGCCCGAATTGCATGGGATGCTAAAGACAGGAGGAGAGTATCCAGAAAACGGTCATCATGTGATGATGATGCGAAGGTTAAGCGCAAACCACTGTCAAGAAACTTTGCACCAAGAGGAAGTTAACTCCCGATGAGATCGCGAGTGCCTCCAATGCAAAGAAGGGCAAGAAGGGGTCGGCGGCATCGATGCCGTTTGCTTCTATTGCAAGGAGACAGCCACTGGAAGAGGAACGCAAGAAGTACATGGAGGATCTCAAAAAGAAGCAAAGTACGACTTCGCTTCAGGTATTAATGTTATAGACATTAATCTTGCTACTTCACCTACCGACTCTTGGGTATTTGATACCGGATCGTAGCTCATATTTGCAAATCGTTGCGGGGAATGAGAAGAAGTAGAGGATTGAGAAGGGGCGAGGTGAACTGCGCGTCGGCAATGGAGCAAACGTTGCTACGTTCGCTTCGCATACCACTTCATCTACCTTCGGATTAGTTTTGGAATTGAATAATTGTTATTGTGTTCCAACACTATATCAAAACGTTATTTTCGCTTCATGTTTGCAAGCGGAAGGATATGATTTTAGATCAATGAACAATGGTTGTTCAATATATCTTAGAGATATGTTCTATTTTCATGCTCCATTGGTGAATGGATTATACGTTTTGAATCTTGAAGCATCTCCCATCTATAACATTAATACGTAAAGGCAACTCTCTAATGATATAAACCCCATGTTTATCCGGCATTGTCGCTTAGGCCATATAAATAAGAAACGCATGGAGAAGCTCCAAAAGGATGGACTGCTTCACTCTTTTGATTTTGAATCATTTGAGACATGTGAGTCTTGTTTACTTGGTAAGATGACAAAGGCACCTTTCATGGGACATAGTGAGAGAGCAAGTGACTTACTTGCACTCGTACATACCGATGTATGTGGACCAATGAGCTCAACGGCGAGAGGTGGTTATCGTACTTTATTACCTTTACTGATGACTTTAGTAGATATGGTTATATCTACTTAATGAGGCATAAGTCCGAATCCTTTGAAAAGTTCAAAGAATTCCAAAATGAAGTACGTAATCATTTAGGGAAAACAATCAAGTTTCTACGATCGGATCGTGGAGGAGAATACTTTAGCCAAGAGTTTGGTAATCATCGAAAGATTGTGGAATTGTTCCACGCTTGACTCACGCCGGAACTCCACAATGGAACGGAGTGTCCGAACGGAGAAATCGCACCTTGATGGACATGGTGCGGTCGATGATGAGCCAAAGTGATCTTCCGTTATCCTTCGGGGATATGCTCTTGAAACATTGCGCTCACACTAAATAGAGTTCCATCTAAGTCGGTGAAAAGACACCATATGAGATATGGACAGGCAACCCCTAGTTTGTCTTTTCTCAAAATTTGGGGATGCGAAGCTTATGTAAAACGTTTATCGACAAGCTCACACCCAAATCGACAAGTGCTTCTTTGTGGGATATCCTAAGGAAACTAAGGGATATTACTTTTATAATCGGGAACAAGGCAAAGTGTTTGTCGCCCGACACGGTGTCTTCTTGGAGAAAGAGTTTCTTTCAAGAAGGGTTAGTGGGAGCAGGGTGCACCTTGAAGAAGTTCAAGAAACACCGAAAACGTTTCGCGACCACGTAACCACAACGGGAGGAGCAAAGTGTTGCGCCACCGTTGTAGATACACCAACCCCACGGAGGTCGAAAGATCACGTCGTGCGCCCGACAGTACACAGTGCGGAACAACGTGATATATTGTTGTTGGACAACGATGAACCTAAGACCTATGAGGAAGCGATGGTGGGACCTGATTCCAACAAGTGGCTTGGAGCCATGAAATCCGAAATAGAATCCATGTACGACAATCAAGTTTGGAACTTGGTTGATCCACCGATGGTGTCAAAACCATTGAGTGTAAATGGGTTTTTAAGAAAAAGGCCGATATGGATGGAAATGTTCACATCTATAAGGCGCGATTGGTGGCGAAAGGTTTTAAACAGATTCAAGGAGTTGATTATGATGAAACCTTCTCGCCGTCGCTATGCTTAAATCTATTTGGATTATCCTAGCGATTGCTGCATATTTCGACTATGAGATATGGCGATGGATGTCAAAACGGCTTTCCTAAATGGAAACTTAAGCGAGGATGTATACATGATACAACCTCGGGGTTTTGTCGATCCAGAATCGCTGGAAAGATATGCAAGCTACGAAATCCATTTATGGATTGAAGCAAGCATCTCGGAGTTGGAATATTCGTTTTGATGAAGTAATCAAAGGGTTTGGTTTCATCAAAAATGAAGAAGAGGCCTGTGTTTACAAAAGGTCGTGGGAGCGCAATTGTATTTCTAATCTTATATGTGGATGACATATTGTTGATTGGAAATGATATCCCTATGCTAGAATCCGTCAAGTCTTCATTGAAAAATAGTTTTTCCATGAAAGACTTAGGGGAGGCAAGCATACATATTAGGCATTCGGATCTATAGAGATAGATCCAAGAGGCTAATTGGATTAAGCCAAAGTACATACATTGACAAGGTGTTGAAAAGGTTCAACATGCATGATTCCAAGAAAGGTTTCTTACCCATGTCACATGGCATTAATCTTAGCAAGAATCGGTGTCCTCGGACACATTATGAGCGGAATAAGATGGGTATGGTTCCATATGCTTCGGCAATTGGATCCATCATGTATGCCATGCTTTGTACACGCCCGGATGTCTCATACGCTTTGAGTGCTACGAGCAGATACCGTCGAGATCCAGGTGAAGGTCACTGGACTGCCAGTAAAGAATATCCTTAAGTACTTGAGAAGAACTAAGGATATGTTCCTAGTCTATGGAGGTGAAGAAGAGCTCGCTATAAGTGTTACACCGATGCTAGCTTCCAAAGACAAGGATGATTATAGATGGACTGCTGAACGGAGGCGCGGTCACTGGAAGAGTTCCAAGCGGGATACCGTTGCTGATTCTACAACGGAGGCCGAGTACATTGCTGCTTCGAAGCTGCAAAGGAGGCTATTTGGATCAAGAAATTCGTTTCGAGCTTGGTGTGATGACTAGTGCGGCGGTCCAATGTCTCTCTATTGTGACAATAGTGGAGCCATTGCGCAAGCCAAGAAGCCGAGGTCACATCGAAGTCCAAACACATACTTTGGCGATATCATCTCATCCACGAGATAGTGGACAGAGGTGATGTCAAGATATGCAAAGTGCACACGGATCTCAACATAGCCGATCCGCGACAAAACCTCTCCCTCCCGAAGCATGAGGCGCACACAAGAGCAATGGGTATTAGATACTTACATGATTGACTCTAGTGCAAGTGAGATATTGTTAGTGATATGCCCTATAGGCAACATGGAGATGTTGGATATCACGTCAATGTTTATGTATTTATGAATAAATTGTTATTCAGTTCCATGAAATAGACGTCTTGTATAGATCAATAAGTACGTGACTTATTTATGAGACTCTTTATGTATGAATCTATTTCTAAATAATCCACGATCATATGTCATATTGTCGGAACAAATATGATTCTAAGATCGGCATGTTTATTGATTGATGATCATGTCTCATAGATCATGGGTATGGAGATAGCAAATCAATAAACATGGACACATGTGTTGGAGAACACATTGTTGGATAGACCCACCATGAGACACTACGGGAATTAATGTGACATTAGTTGGTCTCGGTAGTGTTGGTACAAAGTCCTTAGACTGAGATCACCATGGATTCCAACATGTGTAGTAGCCTACTTTGGGACTACCAAACGCTATTCCGTAACGGGTAGTTATAAAGGTAGTTTTCGGGTTTGCTATGAAACATGGAGTGGGATAGTGATCAAGATGGAATTTGCCCCTCCTTTGGAGAGATATCTCTGGGCCCCTCGAGGTCTTGGATTATGGAAATGCATGGCCATGCTAAGTTGATTGAGGAGTCAATCAACGGACGGATAATCCAATACGGTTCGAGTGAAAGGTTAAGCTATTGAAGGGATGGCACACATCTTGCCTATAGCTTAAGCGGTATCGTGAGGCAAAGGGATTTGTGTACACATTACAGGTTCGAGCCGATATTATTCTTGTATACTATGGTGTCAATATGTGCTGCTAGGCGCCGCATTGATTGGTCGGCTGAGTTGGACTCGAGCCGACGACCGGCTAAGTTAGACTATAGCCGAAACCGAGTATACCGAACCTACGGGTCGCACGCTTAAGGGGATAAGAACGACATTCGAGTTGGACTCGGATACGGCTCGATCGGATAGGGATCCGATCGGATAGAGTCCTATGGGCTTACGACGTGTGGGCGGCCAACTCTATGAGATACGGATGAGATCCGATTCAAAATAGAGTCCCGATCGGCTACTAATCCCGTCGGCCAACTCTATATAAAGGAGGGAGGGGTGGAGAGCTGCGACACATCAATTGCATCGCGTGCAACGAAGTCGCCGAGATCAATCTCCATGGAAACCCTCCCCACTTTCGTGCCAAACCCTAGCCTTGCATCGCGTGCTAGCACACGGGTGTTCGGCGTTGTCCCCGGACGTGTGGATACCGGTAGAGGCGCTGCTACGTTGCGTGCTGTTGATCGGCTTCGGATCGGCTGCAATCGGAGCGATCGGCTGTGGTGGAATCAGCTGCGGTCAGGCGCATCGGAGCGAGGCGTGAGAACGCGGCCGGACGACTCGAATCGGGCGATTGGCGAATCGGTGTCTCGGGAATCGGCTACTTGTTCCGGATCGGATTGTCCGATTGGCTATTCCATGCACTCTACTCCAATCGGTAACGATCTATCGGCCCTTACTTGCAAGTGTTCCTGGTTTGCGCGGTAAAAGTTTTTGTTTTCGGCTAGCGTAGCCTCCGCGTAACCCTTCACGTTCTTCTTGGTTCCCGATGGGCCGGCTTCATCAGTCGGCTTCTGGTGTAGTTGTGTCACGTATTGTTCGGCGAACTGCTTGTAGATAAAGCAATCCTTGGCCACATGCTTGTGATTTGGATGATGCGTGCATTGAGCGTTGATGATTGTGTCGTAGGCTGCAACCCGGGGACGGCGTTGGGAGTTTGACGTTGTGGCGACCAGATCCTCGAGCTTACACTTGCGATCTTTCTGGCCATGATTGTTGTTGCCGTTGTCCTTCTTGGGATACCGGCTGCCTCTCGACTGCTTGTCGTCCCTTTTGTCGTGCCGCCTTGATCGCGTCATTGGATTTCGCGTAGGAGTTCGCTGTTTCGAACATTTGTTTTACCGTCTTCGGTGGCTTACGCCAAATTTTCCGATCAGCAACTCATCACGGACACCCTTCTGGAAGGCGGCTATTATGATGTCATCAGTGATGTTGGGGATCTTGTTCCGCTTCTCCGAGAAGCACCGGATGTAGTCCTTCAACAACTCGTCTGGTTTCTGGATGACGTTGCAGAGATCGAAGTGGGTCCCAGGTTTTTCAAAAATGCCCTAGAAATTGGTGATGAAGTGGTCCCGAAGCTCACTCCACGAGCTAATCGAGCCTCTTGGCAAACTCGTAAGCCAGTTCCTGGCAGAGTCGGCGAGGGCGACGGGCAAGTAGTTGGCCATGGCCTTGCTGTCTCCTCCTGCTGCGCGGATGGCGAGGGTGTACACGGTCAGCCATGACTCGGGGTTGGTCTTTCCGTCATACTTCTCGATTCCTGTGGGCTTGAAGCCACTCGGCCAATCCACTGGATGCAGGTCCCGAGTGAATGCGGGACTCCGTTGTCGTTGTAGTCGGGCGATCTCCTTCGGTGTTCATAGGAGCGCTGCTCACGCTCTCGATGGCGTCGGTCAAGGACTTCCCACAGATCACTCGACGGGGTTCTTTGTAGGCTGCTACGGTAGTTGGAGTTGTAGCTGCGGCGGATCCGGTCGTGGACGGGTGGTCGACCATGTCCTCTTTCGCGAGAGTTGGCCGATTGTTCTTGATGCCTCCGTATTGTCTCATGGCGAGGGTCTCTTGACCTAGTGACCGTCTTGGTTTGCTCAGGCATCCTGTAGTCCTTCGATCGTAGCGGCGGAAGTCGGCTTTCGTCAGGTGTTTCAGCGACAAACTCGGTTGGTCTTCGTGCTGAGGTAGAGGGAGAGCAGTTGGCTGTAGCCGCGACGATGGTCTTGATCTTATCCAGGATTGGTGTTACCATAGCAGACGCGACTTCGATAACAGTGTCGAGAAGGGTGAGGGCAGCGATGGCGTTCTGTTGAGGCGTCTAGAAGATGTTGGTGTTGTCGACTCGTGTCTGAAGTATAGCCTCTCGGGCGGATCGCCCAGTCGCCCTCAGGTCTCATTTCCTTCTGTCGGCTTCTTCTTTGCGCCTATTCTCTTCCTCCGCCAGCTTGCGCTCTTGCTCAAGCCTAGCTTGTTCTTCTTCTGCGACCCAGCGGGCCATGGCCGAGTCGGTCTCGGCTACCTCGGCCATGAGAATATTGAAGAACTTTGGCTCGTAGTCCTTGTCGGAATCAGAGTCGTTGGCCTCGTCCGTGGAGATGTCGTAGAGGTCATCAAAATCTGAAGAGCTGAGGTACTCATTGAGCTCTGTGGATGAGCATGACCCGAGAGGTTGGAGGATGATGGCGACTTCCCTTGAGCCCGGGTTGCTTGAGTCTGGATCGTTTCGATCCGGGTCGCGGCTTGATGACGATGGTTCTCCCGAGTGGACCGGTTCCAACTCGGAAGAAAGAAGACTGCAATAGATCTCAGCGGCGTTTGGTAACCCGAACGGCGCCGAGTGATAACCCGAATGGTTTTCTCTTCCCAAGTGGATAGGTTCCAACTCGGAAGTCAGAATGTTGCAGTAGATCTCAGCGGCGTTTGGTAACCTGAACGGCGCTGAGAGGTTTCTTCCTCCCGACTGGTCCGAGTCCGAGTCGAGGAGGGAGAGCTTGCCGAAACTATCAGCGGCGAAGTCGTCGATGTCTGATGAAGATCCCATCGCGCTTGTCGACGAGATGAAGAAGAAGCCTTGACGCGCTGCCCCTACCTGGCACGCCAACTGTCGAAACTTGGTTTCGTCAATAGAAATTGGGGGTGCAGTCAAGTCACCAAACACGATGGGTTAAGTGGAAAAAAGGGTTTAGACAGGTTCAAGCCCTCTCGTGAGGTAATACCCTATTCCTGTTTCGGGGATTCGATCCGCCGAGTGTCTTTATTAATCTCCTGATCTCGTATATCGCATATCCCTCAAGGGACGCCCCTTACCCCCCTTATATAGTCTTGGAGGGTGGGCTTACAAGTCGGAAACCCTATCATATTCTATATCGGACTCCTCAATCTTACCAAGTTATGACTATGAGCCGTTATCTTATCTCATTGGTAACGTAATACCCAAGCCATAGCCTGTTTACATAATCATAAAGCGTGACCTATCCCTATTATTAGTCGGACAAACTAACCATGAGGGTATCCGGTTCCCATAATCTTCACAGTGGTGTCACTAATTTGATTACATCCCTAATCAGAGATGCTATACATGGAGAAATCAGAGATACTGACAATGAAGAGCCGAATCAACATGCCAAGATCTTCTTCAAATTATTAAAGCATGCAGAAAAGGAATTGTATCTAGGGTGCACGGAGGCTATACTAAGGTCTTTTTTATGGTGGGACCTTTTCATCTTAAGTGCATGTACGGTATAAGTAACACTGCATTGGAGGGTGTACTAAATATGTTCTCAAGGATGCTCCCTAAAGGCCATTGTATCCCAGACACAATGGAGAAAGTGCAACGTGTGATTCCAGATCTAGGCTTAGACTATGTTAAGATACACACCTATGAGAATGATTGTGTGTTATTTTGGAAGGAAAACACAAATCTGGATGCATGTCCCACATGTGGTGTGTCTAAGTGGAAAACACCCGACGACGCTGCTCAGAAGGGTGGTACAGATGGTGGAAGTGATAGAACAAATAATAGGCATTTACCACATAAAATCCTAAGGTACAGCACATCATCATACATGCGGTGGCATAAGGACGGATTGGTCAATGATGGCAAAATGCGTCACCCTGCTGACTCAAAGGCATGGAAGCATGTGGATACGAAGTATTCATGGTTTGCTTTGGATGCTCGTAATGTTAGGTTGGGTCTTGCTTATGATGGCTTCAATCCCTTTGGGATGCAAAATGTTACATACACCATGTGGCTTGTTATCCTAATACCTTACAATTTGCCTTGATTGTGTCAGAAACAACCTTACTGGATCATGTCGATGTTGATACCTGGTCCAAAATCTCCTGAAATGAATATTGATTTGAGGCCTCTGATCGATGAGTTGATTGAGCTTTGGGAAAATGGTGTTGAAATATGGGATGCAAAGGTGAAGAAGATCTTAAACTACATGTTATTTTAATATGGACAATTAATGACTTCCCTGCATATACGATGCTTTCTGGGTGGAGCACCAAAGGCAAATTTGCATGACCGTACTGCCACAAGGATACCAATTATTTGTGGTTGAAATTTGGGTCCAAGCACTTCTATATGTGACATCGTCGTTTTTTGCCCTTGAACCATCCATGGCTCATGAACAATGTCAGCTTCAACAACAAGGTGGAAACCAGGGAGGCTCCAGTACCATTGACTGGTCAACAGGTGTTGCTACAGTATGAAAGTTTTCATCAAGTGATATTTGGAAAAAAACATCAAAAAAGAGGAAGCATGATGAAAATAATAGATGGCACAACTGGAGGAAGAAGGAAGAAGAGTATTATTTTTGGGCTCCCTTATTGGTCTTCTTTGCTCATAGGGCATAATTTAGATGTCATACACATTGAGAAAAATATATGTGAGAGCATATTGGGTACTTTGCGTGAAATTGAAGGTAAATCCAAGGATAGTGAGAAGGCCCGGCTTGACATGGACAGCTAGGAATACATCAAGATCAAGATCAGCATCCTGTCATTGAGGACGATAATTATACCTTGCCACCGTCCTTGTATTCTTTAGATAAGGATGACAAGAAAATTTTATGCCAATTTCTACATGGTGCTAAGATGCCTGATGGGTTTGCGTCCAATATTAATAGGTTTACAATCTATGGTTTGGTGTAGACAAAATTCACAAGCAGACTGCCTCAAAATTTCACAACATGCACAATACACACAAAATAAATCTTAGAGTAGGTTTTAAGTTCACTGATTTCATCATCTTTTCCAACATGAAGTTAGAGTGGTCCAGTGGCTATATGATTTTTTATGGGGTCATTCTAAGCAATCAATCTAGGGGTTTAAACACAGCAATTCCAACCTGCCCCAAAACTACCCTTTCTAGGCCACATTGGCACAATGTTGAAACCTACTTAACTCTCCTTGGAAAGCCTAAGAGAAACTTTATTCCAATCCCAATTTGTCCCAACATATCCATGGTTTATCCACCTTTATCTTGACAGTTCATAAACCATTTCACAAGCAACTCGAGAGATTCACATACTTGACATTAGCATCAATCAGGACGCTAGATACTTGTTAAAATCAAGCAGTTCATGGACAAAAATTTCTAAGATCACAGAATCGGCATTGTGAAGTGATGTTTGCATATAATCCTATTGTACAAAAGCCTAATGTCCCCAACCATAGTGAATATAAGGCATCACAGAGAAGTGCAAAGAACAATACAATGTTGTCGATCTAGGACTCTGTATCTTCAGAGGACTCCGACCAGATGGAGGAGGAGGAGGAGGTAAATCGTCCCGGTTGTGCTTGAAGAGGACGACACCCGTCTTGGTTGTCGCCCAATCGTCCCGGCGAGGGTTCGCCGAGCTAGATCCACGCAAACCACCTCCTTCCCAAGCCATCGGCCCTCCTCCCCTCGCCATCGGCCTCCTTCCCTCGCCACCAGCCCTCCTTCCCTCGCCACGTGCCCTCCTCCCAACTCGTAGTGGCGTCCCGGGCTGACCTCCACGATGACAACATCAGAGTCAGACTCGCCCCCTCCTCCCCTCACCACCTCCCTACCTCTCCTCACCAGTGCCCTCATGTACGGCCTCCTACTAGGCCGCTGCCCAATTGGGAAGGATGCGTCGAGGAAGAACCATAGTGGCCCCCCTCCTCCCCTGCTGATGGGCTTCGACGGTGGCGGTCCATCCTTGGCCGGGGTGAAGAGGCCCCTAGCGTCGCACAGGTACTTCATCAGATGCAAAACCCTTGGCGCCAGGGAACGAGCTGCGGAGCGGACGACGAAGAAGGGGAGAAGGCGGATGAGAATGCAGAGGACACGAATGGAAGGGCCACTGGCTGGCCAGGGCTGGGCCGCTCGAAGGATTCGGCCCACTCGGCTACGCGCATGGTGCACACTCCACGCTGAGACATTTAGTCCCACCTCTGAATCCCATAGCGCTCATGACTTGGTTAAAAGCATTGTTGTCGTCCGCCCATTCGAACTCACATGACCTCAGCTCCTCCCTTTGTCTCACTGTGCGGCTTGTGTGCGGCAAGTCTCGCTCCTGGTTCGGTGGGCCTGCTGCTTGTGCACTCGTGGCTGGGCGCTAAGATAGAGAAGGGTTCGGTAGTTACCGAGACAGTATTAGTCACTTGACAAGAGACAGTATAGTCACTTGACAAGTTCATCCGTGAACAGATCATGAAAGCGGTTCGGCTGTTACCGAGACTCATGTATCATGAAAGCTCTAAAAACGGGTTCGGTAGTTACCGAGACGGTATAGTCACTTGACAAGTTCATCGTGAACGGATCATGAAAGCGGTTCGCATTACCGAGACTCATGTATCATGAAAGCTCTAAAAACGGGTTCGGTAGTTACCGAGACAGTATTAGTTACGTAGTTACCGGTATTAGGTCATTAGAGACTCATGTATCATGAAAGCTCTAAAACGGGTTCGGTAGTTACCGAGACAGTATTAGTTACGTAGTTACCGTATTAGTTTGAACAGATCATGAAAGCGGTTCGGCTGTTACGTAGTTACCAGTATTAGTTTGAACAGATCATGAAAGCGGTTCGGCTGTTACGTAGTTACCGAGTCACTTGACAAGTTCAACCGTGAACAGATCATGAAAGCGGATGAAAGCGGTTCGGCATTACGTAGTTATCGAGTCACTTGACAAGTTCAACCGTGAACAGATCATGAAAGCGGTTCGTACTTTAGAGACAGATTAGCCACTTGACAAGTTCAGCGTGAACGGATCATGAAAGAATAACCGATCTATTGTATCATGAAAGCTCTAAAAACGACTTAATAGTTCAACATAAAAGAATAACCTGATCTATAAAAGAATAACCTGATCTATTGTAGCTGATGTAAATACCTCGAGACAGTGGATACTACAGTGGATACCGCATATAATCCTGACAACCTTTAGATCACATGACGATGGAAGCACTAAATTTTGTCAACTGTGAACAGATCATGAAAGAATAACCTGATCTATTGTATCATGAAAGCTCTAAAAACGACTTAATAGTTCAACATAAAAGAATAACCTGATCTATTGTAGCTGATGTAAATACCTCGAGACAGTGGATACTACAGTGGATACCGCATATAATCCTGACAACCTTTAGATCACATGACGATGGAAGCACTAAATTCGATGAGATACACTACTAATGACAAACATTTAACTGAACTTGGGGATGCAGCCTGAAGCGCCGAAGGTTGTATTGATTGTGTTGAATGTATAATTACAAGGATCTCGGGTCCTATTTATACCCAAGATAACATGATAATATCTCGGGAAGGACCCATGCCGCATTACAATAAACCGTTTAAACAAATTTCTAATTTACAGATACAATTGTCATTACAGGACTTTATTCATAGATGACAATATCTTTTAACGCGTAATTTGATAACCGAATCTTCTATTTATCTTCAAGCACTTTTATCGAAAACGGTTTTATCTTCTCCTCTGACTCAGTATCGGCTATCGGCTATCCTTGTCCGATCCAACCTCAGCCGATTGACCTCGTAGCCGATCGTTACTCAGCCGATTTGAGCATAGTCGACGCAGCCTCTGCTTCTCCGCAGATTATTCCGTCAATCCAATTCCGCTTCAAATTCGACCTTGAACTTAGGGATTTGGTTACCAAATTTGGTCGTTAACACATGCCCCCAAGTCCGTGATAAGATAATATCATGGATTTGCTACCTTTCCGAATAACCGCTTTCTCCGACCGAAACCGTTTCGGCTGCCCAAAAATATCCTTCAAATACCGCCTTCGCGGCCACGCATGTGTCACATAGCCACACACGAACAGCCACCTCAACAACCTTCGAGCTCTCCGGCGACCTCCTCGGCGAACTCAGCGACCCCCGCGACCTCAGCGATCTCATTTTCCCCGGCGAAGTCCAAGAAGCGGCAATCACCAGCAATGGCTTCTTCAAGCGCCCACTCCGATTTGTCTTTTCTAATACTCCGATTTGTCTTATGAAAAGATATTGATCTAAGCTAAATGTGCTAAACCTAGATCAGTCGGCTGTCGGCTGTGGCTGACAAACTGATCCTAGCTTAGGGTATTTAACTAGAACAAGATCTTAATATAAGAGGCGGTTTTAACAATCCTGGTAACAGATATATCAAAAGAACATTAAAATAGATAAGGCCGGCTGATACCCCGGCACTGTCTCTAAGCCAAATATATCTAGCCGAACAGATCATGAAAGCTCTAAAAACGACTTAATAGTTCAACACTGATGCAACATTAAGTATAGAAAGAATAACCTGATCTATTGTAGCTGATGTAAATACCTCGAGACAGTGGATATCGCATATAATCCTGACAACCTTTAGATCTAGCTCTATTGGCTGTCGGTTCCTGACAGAAGTGAGCCGATGACGAGATAGATATAAACATTGTTCTATATTATATGCGATATATGATAACTAGCGCAGCATAAATCATCGAATTTAGAGTGTCATGACGATGGAAGCACTTCAAATACCGCCTTCGCGGCCACGCACGTGTCACATAGCCACACACGAACAGCCACCTCAACAACCTTCGAGCTCTCCGGCGACCTCCTCGGCGAACTCAGCGACCCCAGCGACCTCAGCGATCTCATTTTCCCCGGCGAAGTCCAAGAAGCGGCAATCACCAGCAATGGCTTCTTCAAGCGCCCACTCCGAAGCACCTCAGATGGAACACAAAGATGTAAGTCTCATCGGCTACCATCTTTTATTCCCCGCAATTTGGCTTTCAACTTTCATAACCTCGTTTTCCCATCCTTCAAACCACAGCACCTTCATCACTAAATTGCAAGCCCAGACCTCACCAGCCCAAACCAGTTTTTATTAGGGCCAATCGGCAACACAGACCCCAGCGAGCTCATCAATGCCGAAACAAACAGAATCCCTTTCAGATTCTCTACCCCCAACCTGGCTTATTGGTCTAGTGCCTTCAAATCCTGGCCTTCAACAGATAAGACTTGGCCAGCTTGGTACTCACGGATGTCGGCTAGGCTGCAGGCTCACTGGACTAAGATAGGGATAAACCAATGCCTAGCCCTGACAATAGCCGATATTTCAAAGGACAAACCTCTCTTATCGGCTGCCACCTATTTCTGGTCGGATACGCTAAATGCGTTCCTTTTTAGATAGGGACCGATGACACCAACCCTCATGGACATAGTAATGATCACAGGGTTGGACATAACATGCACAGTTGACCCAACCGGCCTCAATATCAAGTGCTCCCATAACTTCAATACCAAGAGCATAGGGGGTTGGAGTGGATTCATTTCTACGAATATGAAGGATGGCCCAATCACTGAGAGAGAACACACTGCCTTTTTATTGATGTGGCTAGAAAAATATATCTTCTGTGGGTCGAGCTGTAGGCCTACAAGCAACTGGCAACACGTAGCCGAAGCCCTAGTGAGCAAGAAGCAAGTACCTCTGGGGAAATATCTGCTCGGCTACCTGTACCAAGCGTTGAGCAGTGCATCGGCTCGGCTAGCCTCTCAACAAGCCGTCAACACAGGAGGGCCCTGGTGGCTATTACAATTATGGTTAAACCTTCATCTCCACCTGGTCGTAGAAAAACCATCCCCACTAGAGGCCGATTTCCCTTTGATCGAGCCAAGATTCGAAGATGATGAAGAAGTAACAACCCGCCGATGCTTATCATATGGGAAGGCAGCGGCAACCTATCCTGGATCCAAACTGACAGCCGATCAGTTCAAAGATTGGTTTGGCAACTTGTACAATGGCTTCCCAAGTGCCTCAAGGATATGGTTTGCCTATACGGACTTTGAAAAATTTGAACTCCCTGATGATCTCCGGCTGGATGAACTTAATTCCGAAACTTATGACAAGCCGAGGGAAATCTATACATCGGCCATCACACCCTGCATACTTCCAGTCGGCATCCACCAAGGACGCAACGTTCAAAAGTCCTACGAATTTTATCATCCGATGGTGGCAGCAAGGCAATTGGGTATGGGTCAGCTGCCGATCGGCCTTTATTACATAGACAAGATCCAGACCAGAGGCAAGATCGAGGGTGACATTATGATGAATCGGCTGCTCAGTATACCTGGCCCCCCTCTAGGCAGCATTGAGAACATTGATCTGGCAATACGGAGAACATCGATCTTCAGCCAATGGTGGAATGAATGGAAGTAACACTTGTTCCACTAATCGGCCTCTATGTACCTGACCATCGATCCAGAAGCGACCCCATCGGTAAATATCCTTTTCCTTATCTTACTCTGTTCTTTCAATTCCTCTCCACATTATCAGCTGATTATGCTTTATTCCTTTTGCAGACAACCGACTCCTCTCCTCCACACACAAGCAATGCAAGGGTGGCCATCCGATACGTCCCTGGGCTATTATCCGACGGTGGGCTGGCCCCGTCCATCATCGGCTACCACGCGCCGAAAGTAGGTACTTTACTCCACGGCCAGACCCACGTGCCGCTGCATCGGCCAAAAAGGGTGGCACCATCGGCTGCGGCTACTCCAGCTGCAGAGAAAAAGAAACACGCTTCAAAGAAGCCGAGGATAGCACCAGCCGATGACCTGCCCCCGGTTGATCTAGACGTGGATGCGGCTCTCGAAGAAGTAAGAGATGAGGAGATGGAGGAGGCCGTCAATGCTGCTACAGCCGAGTCAAGCTCTTCCGATAAGCACGCCCCAACTCCATCGGTTGAGCAAACCACTGAGCGAACTCCAAGCCCCCCGAGACGCATCCCACGTCCTCAGCCGGTAAGTGTTTTTATTGCCCAATCCCGCCATCTTTCACCTTTTCACATTGCAACTTATCGGCTTTTGGCGTCCATAGGTCAAGAGGTTAGCTACAAGGAGGAAAATGGCTCTCCCTCCCTCGGTAAGCTCAATCCTCATTTCTTTTTCACTGGCACGGCCGAATTTTAACTCACATCTTTTTACAGCCCCCTCGCGCTCCAACACCTGCCCCCCGTGCATCGAGGGAGCCGATGCCGATGGCCATGCGCACCGATGATGCTGAAGACGTGGCTACGTCCGTCCCAGCTGTCCGAGTAAGTGTGGACCCCCGTTTTTGGAACGGGAATCTTTCGTGTTCTTAGTACCATTTCCCTGGATCGAGTAGTTGGTACCCACGAATACAGTACTGAATAATCAGGTGCGCATGCATGAATAGTCTTACAACGACATTATTACAACAATAGGCCCGAAGGCAATGTTCAACAAGCGGGACCTCATGGTCGGATACAACACAAAAGCAGAAATTAGATACGGCGCGGAATAGAGGTAGCGGCATGTCATTTGCCACGAGCAACGACCGGAGCTAAGACCTAGTAAGCGCCATCGGTTCCTTCACCCTCCGGTAGTAAGTGTAAGGATCCTCCGGCTCTTCATTCCCATCAGCTGAAGGTTTGTGCGTATAGCAAGGGTGAGTACCAACCGTACTCAGCAAGCCAACACGGAATTGATGCATATGATAGGGTTATTCAAGGAATGGCTGGAGTTCTTTTGCATAAAGCCAATTTTCACAATTCTTTTCACAAGCCTATCAACTAGCCAAATCAAGTTTTAGTTCCATAGTTCATTAATCCGGCGACGGTTCTGTCTACCATCCATAGTGATTCCAAGGATGGCTTCCCGCCTCCGATTCGTCATGATTTGCTGGGGAATCCACCCCTTCTCGCATCTTGAGAAGTTGATCCACCAGCGAACGACATCATGCACACCCATCCCAACAGTTTTAAGTTTAAAGTATAGCCAAGAGAAAGTCTTGTCACGATGCTCGGTATCCGCGAGCACGGCTATTCGAATAGATTAATTCACTCACACTGCAGTGGATGTACACTTTACCCGTACTCCGCGATAGCCCAAAAAATAAGCCTACGTCTCAACACATGAGACGGTCACGGCAAAGCCTTTCGATAACCTCGCTTTGGCGTACCGCTCCATGAACTTAAGCCCTCATGCACTCTAGCCGTCCTTTTCTAGCGGCGAGAGGAGTTACGCGCACCGGGTAAGGAAAAACTTCCTCAATCTTTAAGTTCAATTAATATCGATTTAATTCCACCATTCACAGCAAAGGCCGCAGCCTTATTCTCATCACATAAACCACATCATAGAGAACCATCTATGCAAGGATACTGCCTCCACTCGGCTATCTAGTCAGCTAGGTCTATACCCATTCGAGAAGTACGGTTGTACTGGCTCGTTTCCCGGCTATCTCATGGCTCGGTCCTTGACCAGGGTCGGCACTTGCCTTTTCCGGAATCCACCCAAATCATCCGGTCGCCCCAGTCTAAAACATTTGTATAGCATTTTCAATTTTCATCAAACTTAGTTCAACATTCTCATGGCCATGTGGCGCTCATGTCTCCACAGGCCGTATTTCAACTACCTTCCCTAAGGTAGTTGCCCGAGCACAAAGCTTTCTTGCAAAATCATGAGTATGCAGGGATCTAGTATAAGCAGGGCTAAGCATTTTTACCGAAGTTAGCCTTCAGTCATATCACATCGAAGGTTACAAAGAATAATTCTAATGGTGATCAATATCAAAGCAGGGTATATCAAGCATAGGTACTCGTTTGTGTATAGCATGCAATTTGTAATTTGAAATCAACATCATTTCACAAAGTAGGATCAATATGTTCAAAGAGTGTGATGACTTGCCTTGCTCGCACGCTTGAGGGGTGGTGT
The DNA here is from genome assembly GCA_019925245.2 of Oryza australiensis. Taxonomy (NCBI): domain Eukaryota; kingdom Viridiplantae; phylum Streptophyta; class Magnoliopsida; order Poales; family Poaceae; genus Oryza; species Oryza australiensis. The sequence goes on from JAIFGZ020000126.1 coordinate 2,723,369, forward strand.
CTTCAACGGGGTCGATGCCGGTCTCTTCAGGTGCTACCCGTACGTGCGAAAAATCAATTGATTCTGATTAGAATCCCAGACAACATCAAAAGGTCAAAAAGATTCGAAAAAGTCTCCGAAACGATTCTAGGCGCTAAGCCCAGATTCCTACTTAAACTTGTACTACGATCGCCCCGGAAAACTCCAAGTTTCGCCATCGGGTCGATGAATTAGGGTTTTCGTAAAACGACGATCGTGATCTGTTCGAGAGAATGGGCTTGAAAATATCCGCAGAGGGATTTGTGCTAGAGGTTTTGAAGGTCCGAGCTCAAAATAGAAACATATTAAAATGGCGAGAAAGGTGTAAACGAAATTCGAATTCAAAAACGACGCAAAACGGAGTTTTGGAAAAGTCCGGATTTGATTTCCAAATTTTTCACCAAGAAATCATGCAAGAAAATAATTTATTTTTGCCCAAAATTTTACTCAAGTCTTCACAAAATATTTTTCCAAATTTTCCAAAATTTTTCCTAATTTTTCCTTATTTTTTTCTTTTCTTTTCTTTTTTTTTTTTTTTTCTTTTTCCCTGTCGCACTATTCATTGCCGCCATCATTCGACCGGGTCCGGCCGAACAGGCGGCGGCGGCGCGCAAAAGGGGGCGGAGCGGGGCTTACCGGCGACGGCGGCCTCGGGAGGAGCGGTAGGGCACGGGGGAGAGCTTTGCGCACGGCGGGGACGGCGTTGACGCTCGGAACGGGGAGAGAGAGCGGCGGCGGTGCGGCAAAGGGGCGGGCGCCGGCCTTTTATAGGCGCGGCCGGGAGGGCGCGGCGCGGTCGCGGGGTGGAGAGGGAGGGTCGGCGTGGCGCGGGCGCGAGGTGGAGACACGCGGCGAGCGCGGAGACGGGCCGGGTACGGCGGGCGCGCGCGGCGGGCGAGGCGCGAGATGCGGGCGGGGTCGGCGCGGCGGCGCGCGCGGCGTGGGGGTCCGGCGCGGCAGCGGCGCGTGGTGGCGAGGCGCGGGCGCGGGGCGTGGGGCCGGTACGGCGGCGGGCGCGCGTGCCGCGCGGCGCGTGCGCGCGGGTAGGGGCGGTGCGCGCGCGGCGCGCGGTGCATGGCGGCGCGCGCGGCGGGCCGGTACGGCACGTACGGCGTCGAACACTGGCGCGACATGAACAGTGCATTTTTCGATTTTTCCCGATTTAAATTTTAATTTCTCATTTCTATTTTCCTCTCTTCTAAAAATTCCAAAATAAATTCCTATAATTCAAAAATAATTTTTAATATAATATTTCAACTTTTCTCCACTTTTATTTTCCCACATTATTTTTCATATTTATTTATTTAAAATCTCTCTTTTCTAATTTCAATATTCACCCCTTTATTTTTCTAAAATTTTCCGGATTTTAGTACGACTCCGAATATTTTATTATTTATTTTGTGTCCTAATTTATCTTCTCCCAACCACAATTACTATTTTATATCTCCCAAATCGCGTTTTCATAAATTCGCGCTTTCTCCGATTTCTTTTTTAAAAAACCACGATACGGACTTTCGCATCTTTCATTTCGACAACTCGAAATCATCCAAAAACAGAAAGGAAAATTGATCATGACTAAATTTATGCAACCGAGTGGCAAATAAGAAGCAACAAACTCGAGAAAGAAGCAATCAAGCGAAGGTTTTTGAAAGTTCCGATTTTTACGTTCCGATTTCGGTTTCTTCAATTTTCGGGATGTTACAAACCTACCCCCTAACAATAAATCTCGTCCCCGAGATTTCTTACCGGTTGCTTAGTAGGTGTGGGTATTCCGTATTCAAGAACTCCTCGCTCTCCCAGGTAGCGTCTTCTTCCGTGTGATTGCTCCATTGTACTTTGTACATGCGCCATGACTTGGTCCCTGTCTTCTTTTACGCCTCGTCCGGTATCTTGATTGGATGCTCAGGTAGGTAAGATCACTGTGGACATGGATGGTTTCCAAAGGAGCTTGCTCTTCGGCACCCGCAGACATTTCTTCAAGCTGCGACACGTGGAATCTTGGGTGGACATCGGGAGGTTCTCGGGCACTCGTGGTAGGCCACTTCACCTCTCCTAGCATTTATCAAGAATGGGCCCACGTATCTTGGTGCGAGTTTCCCTTTGACCTTGAACCTCCGAGTTCCCGTAGTGGTGAGACCTTTAAATACACGTAGTCACCTTCTTTAAATTCTAATTCTCTTCGTCGGGTATCCACGTAGCTCTTTTGTCGTGATTGAGCAGCTTGTAATCGGTCCGGATCGGGCGAACCTTTTCCTCGGCCTCTTTGATTATGTCGGCCCGAATACGGTTCGTTCACCGGTTTCGACCACATTAATGGGGTTCGGCATCGGCGACCAAATAGAGCTTTGTTTGGTGACATCTTCGGAGCGGCTTGATAGCTATTGTTGTAGGAGAACTCGGCGTACGGCAAACATTTCTCCCAATCCTTGGTGAAATCCAACGCACGGGCTCTCGGCATATCTTCTAGTACTTGATTCGTCCTTTCAGTCTGTCCGTCGGTCTATGGGTGGTAAGCGGTACTGAAGGCGAGGTGACTTCCGAGTGCCTTGTGGACTTTGCTCCAAAAATGAGACATGAATTGGGTACCACGATCCGATATAATCCTTTTTGGTACACCATGGAGACATACAATCCTGCTCATGTATAGTTCCGCTAGCTTGGCACTATTGTAGTTAGTTTTTACGGGAATAAATCTGGCGGTCTTGGTGAGCCGATCTACTATTACCCAAATGGAATCATAACCAGTCGCAGTTTTGGGTAGTCCCACTATGAAATCCATGCCTATCTCGTCCCATTTCCATTCGGGAATCTTGAGCGGCTGCGGTAAGCTCTGGTCGTTGATGCTCGCTTTCACCCTTTGGCATACATCGCACACGGCTACATATTCGGCTACATCTCTCTTCATATTGGGCCACCAGTATTCTCCCTTCAAATCCTGGTACATTTTCGTGTTTCTGGATGTAACGAATATGCCGATTCGTGTGCTTCTTTTAAGATCAACCCTCTCAAACCACCTTGTTCGAGCACGCGATTCTTTTCTTGTACCACGGGATTCCCTTGTCGTCTACCGAAAATTCCTTAGCGCGTCCAGCGCCATGCGTTCCTTGATTTCTGGGTTTCCTCATTCCCCTTTTGGGCTTCTTCTATTTGAGTCCTCGAAGGGGTTGGATTTCCAGTGAGTTCACTTCTCCGTGAGGAATCGGGTGCGAGATTAAGTCGAGCCATTTCTTCTTGGAGCTCAGGCCATGCTTCCCAATCCCATGTGGTTGCATTGGGCCTTGCGGCTTAACGCGTCGGCCACTACATTTGCCTTGCGGGATGGTAATGGATTCCTAGATCGTAATCTTTGATCAATTCCAACCATCGTCTCGTCGTAGGTTGAGATCGGGCTGAGTAAAGAAGTATTTCAAGCTCTTGTGATCGGTATACACATCACGGTGGTTCCCGATCAGGTAGTGTCTCCAGATCTTCAATGCGTGAACAACCGCGGCTAATTCCAGGTCGTGTGTGGGATAATTTTCCTCGTGGGGTCGTAGCGTCGCGAGGCATATGCCACGACCTTCCCATCCTGCATTAACACGCCTCCTAGTCCTTGCCGAGACGCATCACAGTACATCACAAAATCCTTCCGGTTGTCAGGTAAAGTTAAGATTGGGGCGGTGGTTAACTTTTCTTTTAGCTGGTCAAAAGCTTTTTGACACTTCTCGTTCCATTCAAACTTCTTTTCCTTCTTCAGAAGTTGAGTCATAGGTCGGGCTACGGTGGAAAACCCTTCGATGAACCTTCGGTAATACCCGGCCAAGCCCAAGAAACTCCGAACTTCCATCACCGACTTGGGTGCCTTCTATTCCGTGAGCTTTGACTTTGGCGGGGTCTACCGCTACTCCTCCGCTGAAACCACGTGGCCAAGAAAAGCGACTTCCTTGAGCCGAACTCGCATTTGCTAAATTTTGCATACATTGGTGCTCTCGTAGCTTTTCCAGTACGTAGTAGATGTTCCGCATGTTCCTCATCGTTCTTGGAGTAGATAAGTATATCGTCGATAAATACCACTACGAATTTATCCAGGTATTCCATGAATACCTTGTTCATCAGGTTCATAAAATATGCCGGGGCATTGGTCAATCCAAAGGACATTACTGTGAACTCGTATAAGCCGTAACGTGTAGAGAACGCCGTTTTAGGAATATCTCCAGCTCTAATCTTCAACTGATGATATCCCGACCGAAGATCAATCTTTGAGAACACTTGTGCACCCTTAAGTTGATCGAATAGGTCATCGATTCGAGGTAGTGGGTACTTGTTTTTGATAGTCACTTCATTCAACGATCGGTAGTCCACGCACATCCTCATACTCCCATCCTTCTTCTTAACGAAGAGTACTGGGGCTCCCCAAGGAGAAGAACTGGGGCGTACAAATCCCTTCTCTTGTAGTTCTCGGATTTGCTTCTTGAGTTCTTCTAACTCGTTGGCCGGCATTCGATAAGGTCTTTTGGATATGGGGGCAGTACCAGGCATTAGGTCGATGATAAACTCTATGTCGCGATCCGGGGCATTTCGGGCAATTCCTCGGGAAACACGTCCGGGTATTCTTGTACTACTGGCATCCCGCCTAGAGGTAGCATGGTGAATACTCCCGCAGCTTGCTCACATAGCTTCGGGTTTTGGTCCATAGTTATGCTCATTGGTGATCCCCATGGTGTGGATACCGTGACTTCCCTTCTTGCAGTCTATGATTCCATTATTCTTGGTCAACCAATCCATCCGAGTATGACATCAATGGTTTGGGGTGCTAGCACCATAAGGTTTGAAAGAAACACCACGTCCCTAATCCGTATGGGCACATTGATACAAGCATGGGGTACGGTTATGTTCCCCCAGGTGAGTGTACCAACATAGGTCTCTTAAGTGCTACTTGGTGTAGGTGGTGTTGTTTGCTTACTTGGGAAGATATGAATGAATGCGAGGCTCCAGAATCAAATAAGACTTTAAACTGGGGTAGAGTTGATAGAGAACATACCCATTAGTACGCTCTGGTCCTCCCGAGCTTCTTCAGCCCGCACATGATTCACACGGCCACGTCGAAACCCGGTTGCGGCCTCGTTGGGTAGCGGGGTCTGAACAAACCGCGTCTGCGGCGGGGGTGGGGTTCCTCGGACGGGCGTTGCATTGGCGCCGGTGCGCACGGGAGTGTTGCGTGGTTTGGGACAGTTTGTTGGAGTAGTGCCCGAATTCTCCACAATTGAAGCGACTCACATTCCTTCTTCTGGAGCGGCTAGGGTTGGCGTTGGTGTACGGCGAGGTGTAGCTAGCTGCGACATGGTCGGGAGTGGGGAACGACCGAGTGCCGAACGTTTGGCTTCCATCCGGACGGGGTGGCTCCCTTGGGACGTTGTGGCGCTCCCGAAATGGGCGGGCCATAGCGAGCCTCCTTTTGCGGTTATTTTCTACCATCTTTTGGTCGTGTTCAAGCCGTACGACCTTGTTGATGAGGCTTTGGAAGCGGTGTGGTCTTGTCCGATCATCGGTCCTCCCAGCTCATCGTTTAGTCCCTCGATAAATTTATCCATCTTCTCTTCCTCGTTTGCTAGGTCACTTGTGGCGTAACGGGCAAGCTGGGTAAACTTGTTCAGGTACTCTTGTACTGAGGTGTTTCCTTGACGCAGCTGCGAAACTCATTTTTCTTCATCCTCATAAGCTGCATTGGTACAAAATTTTCACGGAATGCAGTAGTGAATTCTTCCCATGTCGGTTCTCCGGCATCTTCAGCTCGCGTTTCCTTGTAGGTGTCCCACCGGTCACTTGCGGGACCCTCTAGCTGGCTAGTGGTGAAGATAACTCTATCTGCTTCTCGAACTCGGACGAGAGTTAGCTTTTTCTCGATCACCCTCAGCCAGTCCTCAGCATCCATGGGTTCTTCGGCCGTGGAGAAGGTTGGTGGCTTAGCTCGCATGAACTCTCCTAAACTTGATCCTCCTCGACTTCCCTGGTTGTTGGCAATTGCTTGGAGCAGTTGGGTTTGTAAAGCCATAACCTCCGCCAGAGTGGAGGGGTTGGGCTCGGCGGGTTCTCGTTGGTGCTGCGTCTCTGCGGTGATGCGCCATCCGAAGAAGATAGATGAATTAAGAGATCGGACCGTTAAGGTCATGGTTCCTAGGTGATTTTTCTCCAAGTTGTTTTTATATGATCTTCATCCAACAAGCATGGTAAAATAATAAGCTCATTAATTAGGATACCACAAAGCGATACTTAGGTCCATCATATTACATCATAGGGGTACACGGACTGTACATGCACAGTCCCTCATGCCATGATAACAACAACTACATCGTCTTACTGCATTAACTATTTAAGGGGGGAATAGAGGGTGGTCCTTGCTGCCGAACCGTCCAGAGCGAGATCAAGCTGGGGTGGTCCTCCCGCCTAATCGTCCAACCATCCGCGAGTGCCAGTGCGGGAAGGGGTGATACTGCTAAAGCAAATCGGAGTCCCCATGGCTCGGAGGTGGTGGCACGGGAGTCATGCCGAATCTTCTGCTCGGTGGCCGTGTACTCTTGCGAGCGGTGCGGCGGGTGAGGGGACCTCCAGTGTGAGTTAGGCGACGGGTGGGGGCTTTCTCCTCCATTGGATCGGTGTCGCTGGACTCCCATTTGACCTCCATAGGTTCCGCCTCAGACTCCGAGTCGGTGTGGATCTGGATGGGGTTCTCCTCTCCCGATCCAGGCTCGGATGGCACGGCTACGGAGCTCGAGGTGGGTCCCATGGACGTGGCAGCAGTGGGGTCTATCAGGTACGGTGCAGGCTCTGTGCTCAACATAAAAGCTTGCTCCATCATGGCTTGAAAGGTATCCAAGCATGCTGGAGTCATAAGGTAGTAGTGGTCGGGCACAGGAGCAGGAGGTGTTGGTACAATCTCGGTGGAAGTACCTGCAGCGTGGACAGGGCGGGTGCGCAGCTGCTCCTCCAGCTGGTCGACTTGCTGCTTGCTCTTCCTGAGCTGCTCCTCCAGCTCTACCAGGGCTTCCCCACGGGCCATGTAGCGGTCCGAGAGTTGCTCATATTGGGCACCGTTGGCTTGCAGCTGAGTCTGCAGCATGTTGATCTGATCCCCACAGCCCTGGTGGCTCTCGACCAGATCATTGAGGCGTTGCTGCTGGTCGTTGATCTCAAGCAAGGCCTCTTCGTAGCAGTCATCTGCCGTCTCCGCCCAGCGTGATAGACGTGTGACCATAGGGTTGTAGCAGCAGGGGGTGGCTTCCACGGTGCAAACTGGGTTGCCTTCCTCGCGATAGGGATGGTGCACGAACTCTGTCACTGTAAGTTCAGCACGATGTATCGCATTAAGGCGAAGAAATGCTTCGCGGGCCGCATCTTGGATGGCTGCTTCCGCTAAATCCCGATGATAGCGGGTGTGAAAGCAGAAAGGTGTTTTACTTCCCATGCGGGCTTCCACGGAAACGGCCGCCTCCCATGCTGGATATCCGGAGCCATGCCTCTTGATTTGGTAGGTGGGTGGTTCCGGATATCTTAAACACCACAGCAGGGACTGAAGCTGTGCCACAAATCCCTCGTCTTGTGGGATGGTGATCTCCCAGGCTCCGTCATGGTTCGACATCTGCTTTTGAAGGCAACTTAGGGTTAGAGGGAGAGAGCTATTATTATAACTACTTGGTAAAGAAAAGGAAATACAGATGTAGAAAAGGTATATTGGTATTTTCAGAAATAATAGTTTGGAAATGATCCTACGTAGGGATACTTTCCTTTAGCCAACTAGTCAGGGGTAGGGCGCCATTTGGTCTTATCCTACGGTCGCATGGCTCTGATACCAGCTCTGTGGACCCCCGTTTTTGGAACGGAAATCTTTCGTGTTCTTAGTACCATTTCCCTGGATCGAGTAGTTGGTACCCACGAATACAATACTGAATAATCAGGTGCGCATGCACGAATAGTCTTACAACGACATTATTACAACAATAGGCCCGAAGGCAATGTTCAACAAGCAGGACCTCATGGTCCGCATACAACACAAAAGCAGAAATTAGATACGGCAGCGGAATAGAGGCAGCAGCATGTCATTTGCCACAGGCAACGACCGGAGCTAAGACCTAGTAAGCGCCATCAGTTCCTTCACCCTCCTGGTAGTAAGCGTAAGGATCCTCCGGCTCTTCATTCCCATCAGCTGAAGGTTTGTGCGTATAGCAAGGGTGAGTACCAACCGTACTCAACAAGCCAACATGGAATTGATGCATATGATAGGGTTATTCAAGGAATGGCTGGAGTTCTTTTGCATAAAGCCAATTTTCACAATTCTTTTCACAAGCCTATCAACTAGCAAAATCAAGTTTTAGTTCCATAGTTCATTAATCCGACGACGGTTCTGTCTACCATCCATAGTGATTCCAAGGATGGCTTCCCGCCTCCGATTCGTCATGATTTGCTGGGGAATCCACCCCTTCTCGCATCTTGAGAAGTTGATCCACCAGCGAACGAAATCATCATGCACACCCATCCCAACAGTTTTAAGTTTAAAGTCTAGCCAAGCGAAAGTCTTGTCACGATGCTCGGTATCCGCGAGCACGGCTATTCGAATAGATTGATTCACTCACACTGCAGTGGATGTACACTTTACCCGTACTCCGCGACAGCCCAACAAATGAGCCTACGTCTCAACACATGAGACGGTCACGGCAAAGCCTTTCGATAACCTCGCTTTGGTAGTACCCGCTCCATGAACTTAAGCCCTCATGCACTCTAGCCGTGCTTTTCTAGCAGTGAGAGGAGTTCTGGCGCACCCGGGGTAAGGGAAAACTTCCTCAATCTTTAAGTTCAATTAATATCGATTTAATTCCACCATTCACAACAAAGGCCGCAGCCTCATTCTCATCACATAAACCACATCATAGAGAACCATCTATGCAAGGATACTGCCTCCACTCGGCTATCTAGTCAGCTAGGTCTATACCCATTCGAGAAGTACGGTTGTACTGGCTCGTTTCCCGGCTATCTCATGGCTCGGTCCTTAATTGACCAGGGTCGGCACTTGCCTTTTTCGGAATCCACCCAAATCATCTGGCCGCCCTAGTCTAAAACATTTGTATAGCATTTTCAATTTTCATCAAACTTAGTTCAACATTCTCATGGCCATGTGGCGCTCATGTCTCCACAGGCCGTATTTCAACTACCTTCCCTAAGGTAGTTGCCCGAGCACAAAGCTTTCTTGCAAAATCATGAGTATGCAGGGATCTAGTATAAGCAGGGCTAAGCATTTTTACCGAAGTTAGCCTCCAGTCATATCACATCGAAGGTTACAAAGAATAATTCTAATGGTGATCAATATCAAAGCAGGGTATATCAAGCGTAGGTACTCGTTTGTGTATAGCATGCAATTTGTAATTTGAAATCAACATCATTTCACAAAGTAGGATCAATATGTTCAAAGAGTGTGATGACTTGCCTTGCTCTCACGCTTGAGGGGTGGTGTCTTCAACGGGGTCGATGCCGGTCTCTTCAGGTGCTACCGTACGTGCAAAAAATCAATTGATTCTGATTAGAATCCCAGACAACACCAAAAGGTCGAAAAATTTGAAAAAGTCTTAGAAACGATTCTAGGCACTAAGCCCAGATTCCTACTTAAATTTGTACTACGATCGCCCCGGAAAACTCCAAGTTTCGCCATCGGGTCGACGACTTAGGGTTTTCGTAAAACGACGATCGTGATCTGTTCGAGAGAATGGGTTTGAAAATATCCGCAGAGGGATTTGTGCTAGAGGTTTTGAAGGTCCGAGCTCAAAATAGAAACATATTAAAATGGCGAGAAAGGTCTAAACGAAATTCGGATTCAAAAACGATGCAAAACGGAGTTTCAGAAAAGTCCGGATTTGATTTCCAAATATTTCACCGAGAAATCATGCAAGAAAATAATTTATTTTTGCCCAAAATTTTACTCAAGTCTTCACAAAATATTTTTCCAAATTGTCCAAAATTTTTCCTAATTTTCCCTATTTTTTTCTTTTCTTTTCTTTTTTTCTTTTCCGTGTCGCACTTGTTCATTGCCCGCCATCGTAGAGGCCGGGGTCCGCGAAACAGAGGCGGCGGCGGCGCGACAAAAGGGACGGAGCGGGGCTTACCGGCGACGGCGGCCTCGAGGAGGAGCGGTGGGGCACGGGGGGGCTTTGCGCACGGCGCGCGGCGTTGGCGCTCGAGGCGGGGGGAGAGAGCGGCGGCGGTGCGGCAAAGGGCGGGCGCCGGCCTTTTATAGGCGCGGCCGGGAGGGCGTGGCGCGGGCGTGGGGTGTAGAGGGGAGGGCTGGCGTGGCGCGGGCGCGAGGTGGAGACATGCGGCGAGCGCGGAGACGGGCGGGTACGGCGGGCGCGGCGCGGCGGGCGCGCGCGCGCGGGGGTCGGCCGCGGCGGCGCGCGCGGCGTGGGGGGTCCGCGCGGCGGCAGCGCGTGGCGGCGAGGCGTGGCGCGCGGGCGCGGGCGTACGGCGCGTGCGCGCGGGTGCGCGCGGCGCGCCGGATGCGCGCGGGTGGCGCGCGTGCCGCGCGGCGCGTGGCGCGCGAGGGGGGGGCGCTGGCCGGCGCGCGCGGCGTGTGGCGCGCGCGGGCGGGCGTACGGCGTGTACGGCGTCGAACACTGGCGCGACATGAACAGTGCATTTTTCGATTTTTCCCGATTTTCAATTTTAATTTCCCATTTCTATTTTCCTCTCTTCTAAAAATTCCAAAATAAATTCCTATAATTCAAAAATAATTTTTAATATAATATTTTCAACTTTTCTCCACTTTTATTTTTCCACATTATTTTTCATATTTATTTATTTAAAATCTCTCTTTCTAATTTCAATATTCACCACTTTATTTTTCCAAAATTTTCCGGATTTGAGTACGACTCCCAAATATTTTATTATTTATTTTGTGTCCTAATTTATCTTCTCCCAACAACAATTACTATTTTATATCTCCCAAATCGCGTTTTCATAAATCCACGCTTTCTCGATTTCTTTTTTAAAAAAAACCACGATACGGACTTTCGCATCTTTCATTTTGACAACTCCAAATCATCCAAAAACACGAAAGGAAATTGATCACGACTAAATTTATGCAACGAGGTGGCAAATAAGAAGCAACAAACTCGAGAAAGAAGCAATCAAGCGAAGGTTTTTGAAAGTTCCGATTTTACGTTCCGATTTCGTTTCTTCAATTTTCGGGATGTTACGGTAAGCCTCACTCAACTTTACAAATCGGCTTGTTAGTTATGTCGGCTCTCTAACCAATTTCCTATCTTGCAGTCTGTAGCCGATCTCCTGGACTTTAATCTATCAGAATTTCTCGATCCTGACGAGAGCGTCGACAAGACCGTGGTCGTATCAGATGACGAGCTACAAGGCACCTTGGTGGACATAGCCAAACGGCTGCAATGCTCTCTGGACTTCTTGGTCACCGATTGCGGTTCCATCCGTAGTCGGTTCGAGGATATCCAAGATCGGCTACCAGACCAGCTGGCTGACACCATCGTGCCAGCCACTTTTTTGGTGGCGCATCGGCACAAACTTGAACGAGCCAGACAAAGGACAGCTGATCGCCATGAGAACAAAGCTTTGGAAGCCACTATCAAGGCCAGCCGGCAAGACATCACCGCCCAAAAAGCCAAATTTGATGCCCTGAAGACCGAGCCGATTGCGGAACTCGATCGGCTTTGCAAAAGCCGGGAAGAGCTGATAGCCGAGCTTGCCGCCGTCGATGCTGACATCGCAGCCAAAGAACAACGCGTGGCCGGCCTGCCGAAGGAGATAGAAGACCAGCGTGCAAAGATCAAGGCAGCCGTGTCAAACTTGTTGGACATGGCCGGGCGATGATGCCGATCCGGGAGCGATGCGCCAACGCGAGGGCCATAGAGGAAATAGACATGATCCGCGAGGGCAATATCGGCCATAAAGGACTTCCTTAAGCGCGAGCGTTTGTAATGGTTAGGGCCGAACTTGTAAATTCGTAACCTAACTATCACTTGTAATCGGCTTACATTGTCCAACTTCTGTAATCGGCTGACATTGTTTCTTGCTTTACTTGATTCATGCTTAATGCATGTCCGCCGATCACGTTAAACTTTTGAAGATGTGAAAAATTTGCTCCATTTCCTCGATATCATGTTATTTTGTATATGCATATGGCCCCCTAATTTCGTTGATGTCTTTGATGTCGACGAAATTATGAGCTTAATACACTTGCGTCTTGTTGTCATAACCATCGGCCACCGTTAGCCGATCGCAAGGAACTTAGAGGAAAAACATGGCTTGAAAATCACCTAAAGGCGATGCGTGCGTCACAACGCATCGGCTAACACGAATCGGCTGAATAAACAGAGCCAAATCATGAATTGATCCATATGCTTGGGTAATATTTTTTCAAATACTTTCCATTTAGAGCCCTTCCAAATACTTCTCCATCCAACCCTTCTAACATGTAGGCCCCTTTAGAGACGCATTTGTGGATCTTGAAAGGCCCTTCCCAATTTGGCAACCACTTGAATTTATTGTCTCTGGACCCAATCGGCAGTATCAATTTCCAAACAAGTTCACCTTCTTCAAAATATTTAGGCACAACTTTTTTATTATAATGTCTGGCTACTCGTTCTTTATCTCTTGTAACTTTTTCCAAGGCCCTCATCTTGGATAAAACTAAGTGTTCTGATTCGTCCACCATCAAGTGATAACAATCATCGGTTGTGAGTTGATCCTGTAGTTGAATGCACCTTGAGCCGATGACGCTTTCCCATGGTAGCTTGCCTCATGCCCGTAGACTAGCTTGTATGGAGGGACTTGAATTGATCCATGGCATGTCATCCGATATGCCCACGGTGATTCGGCTAATCGGGTGTGCCATTGCTTGGGGTACTCGAGAGATCTTTCTTTTAATCAATTTAATCAAACTATTATTTGAAGCTTCGGCTTGCCCGTTGGCTGTGCGTAGTACGGTGAAGAATTAAGTAGCTTGATCCCCATGCGTCGGCAACGAACAAATTCGTCCGATACGAATATAGATCCCTAGTCCATCATAATTGTTTGTGGGACGCCAAATCGGTAGATAATATGTTCTTTGACAAACTCGATTGCGTCTTTAGAGTCAACTTTTTTTAAGGGGACTGCTTCCACCCATTTTGTAAAATAGTCTGTTGCCACTAAAATAAACTTGTGCCCTTTGCTTGAGGATGGATTGATCTGGCCGATCATGTTAATGCCCCATCCTCTGAACAGCCAAGGCTTGATGATTGGATTCATAGCCGATACTGGTGCTCGTTGTATGGCGCCGAATTTCTGACAATCTTGGCAACCCTTGTAATACTTGAAACAGTCCTCCAGCATTGTTGGCCAGAAATATCCTGCTCGACGAAGCAACCACTTCATCTTGTGAGTCGATTGATGCGCTCCACATATCCCTTCATGCACTTCTCCAATAGCCACTTTGGCTTGATCGGCACTAAGACACTTGAGCAGCACACCATCAATCGTCCGATAGTAGAGATCTTTGTTGAGCAGAACATATCTTAGAGCTTTGTACCATAGTTTTCTCGAAGCTGATTGAGAGGGGTTCTGTAAATAGCTGTAAACTTCAAACCTCCAATCATCGGCTATCATGGTAGCGACTTCTATCCCAACTTCTTTATCATCGGCCTGTAGCCTGATGCCCCTTGAGCTAAGTCATTGGCTTTTGTATTATGCTCTCTGGGGATATGCTTCAACGTGACCAGTAGAAAACCTTTCATCAATTCTCGGCATTGTTGATAGTAGATCATCGCGCGTCATTTTTGCATTAGTACTCTCGACGTGGTGATGACCAACGGTGAATCTCCCATTATTTCGATGGCGTCGGCTTCAACTTCCTTGAGCAGATGCAATCCTTTAAGTACGGCTTCGTATTCGGCTTGGTTGTTTGTAGCATGGGGGTTAATAGCGAAAGCAAATTGAAAATTTGCCCCCTAGGTGAAATAATGACCAAGCCGATGCCGCAGCCATTGGCGCAACCGAGCCATCAAATGTCAATGTCCAAGGCATGATTTCTACCGAGCCGATCGAGTCATTCTGTGCTCCACGATAAAATCGGCTACATCTTGTCCTTTGACTACCCTGGGTGCCTGATACTTCAAATGAAACTCTGTTAGAGCAAAAATCCACTTCCCAATTCTTCCTTTCAATACTGGAGCCGATAGCATGTACTTAACAATGTCGACTTTACAGATTATCGTGCACTCGTTAGATAGTAGATAATGCCTTAACTTAGTACATGAAAAATATAGGCACAGGCATAACTTCTCCACTGGTGAATACCTTGTTTCTGCGTCTAGTAGCCGTCGATAGAGATAAAAGATGGCCTTTTCCTTGCCTTCAACCTCTTGGATTAAAACTAAGCCGATTGACTTGTCATCGGGCGATAGGTACAACTTAAATGGTATCCCTTTTTGTGGAGGCATTAAAAGCGGAGGGAGCTTAAATAATCCTTGATATTGTCCAAAGCCTTTTGTTGCTCTGCCCCGCATGTGAAAGCTTGGTCGGCCTTCAGCCGAAGCAGTGGTGTGAACGGCTCCATCTTTTCTGAAAGATTGGCTATGAATCGCTTGATGAAGTTGATTTTGCCGATCAAGGACTGGAGTTGCTTCTTGTCCTTTGGAGGCTGGATCGTCTTGATAGCATTTACGCTCCTTGGCGTAACCTCAATTCCTCTTTCATGAACAAGAAACCCTAGGAATTGCCTGGCCGATACGCCGAACGCACACTTTAACGAATTCATCTTCAGGCCATATTTTCTTGTCCGCTCCAAAACCTGCTTGAGATCGGCTATATGATCCTCTATTTCCCTGGACTTGACAACGACATCGTCGATGTAGATCTCCACCTGAGAGCCAATCATATCATGAAAAATTTAATTCATGGCCCGTTGATATGTTGCCACATTATTTTTTAGTCCGAACATCATAACGACCCATTCATACAAACCGATTGCCCGAGGACATCGGAAGGCAGTTTTATGGATGTCCTCTTCGGCCATGAAGATTTGATTGTAGCCTGCATTGCCGTCCATAAAGCTGATAATTTTGTGGCCTGACATAGCGTCTACGAGCAAATCGGCTATGGGCTTTGGGTATTCGTCTTTGGGGGTAGCCTTATTCAGGTCTCTGAAGTCGATGCATACCCTAAGTTTGCCGTTCTTTTTCAACACTGGGACAATGTTTGAGACCCACTCGGCGTATCGGCATGGCCAAATGAATCCAACATCGTATAGCCGAGTTATTTTGGCTTTAATCGCGTCATACATATCGGCTTTGAACCTCCTGGGAGGTTGTTTGAACGGCCGATAGCCCGCCTTGATTGGCAGCTGATGAACGACAATAGATCGGCTAAGACTGGACATCTCGATTTACTCCCAAGCAAAATAATCTTTATATTCTTTTAATAAATTGATGAGCTGGGATCTACAATGAGGAGATAGATTTTTGCTAATATACGTTGGCCTCGGCTTGTCACGAGCCGATGTCAATTTCTTCTAACTCGTCGGCGACGTGAAACCTTACTGAGCTTGCCATCGTCTCCGTCTGCGGTGTCCATGCCGAAGACGCTTGAGCCCTCCACCATGTCTTGTTGAAAGCGGCATGCGGCTTGTCATCTCCAAGTATTGTGGAATTGGACACATTTAGAAAATCGGCTTGCCAGATTTTCCCAGACAAACAATCAATGCCTTCGATTTCCCAAAGCGGCAAATCGGCACTGACGACGCTAACTACGATCTCAATCTTGTCGCCGTCCCATTGGATCATGCTCGATGCATTGTAGAAGGAACACAACAATTGGCATGTATCCGGTCCCTTCCGAGCGAACAGTTGTAAGACCCCTTCCCGTCGATGACAAAGACTGTTGTGGGCATGGTCTTATTGCCGATGGTCGGTTCGACGTTCGGGACGCCCTTGGTTTCGACGGGTTGCCGCCGAAGTTCTTGAGTACCATATTGGTCTTGATTAGGTCTTCAGCCCCTTTGCCTAGTTTTCTGAATGTTGCATAGGGCATCAGGTTGACTGCGGCTCCCCCATCAACTAGCATCATGGACATCGGCTTGCCGTTGACGAATCCTTTAACGTACAACGGCTTCAGGTGCCGATTTTCGGTTCCTTCGGGTTTGTCAAAAATAGCTTGGTCCGAGGAGAGTGCTAGTTTCACCAAGTCGTCTTCGATAGTGTTTGCATCGGCTTCAGGAGCACTGAACTCGGCTGGCAATATGAACACGATGTTGACCGATGCAGAAACTTTGCCTTTCCCTTTGGCTGCCCTCCTGGCTTGATCGGCCGAACTCTCCTGGGCTCGCTCTTCGTTGGCTGTGACGGCTTTCTCTTTGGGGATCCATCGCCTTTTGATCTTACCCGGACGCCTGTTCTTGGATCATTTGCCAAACTTCTTCTTCCCTTCCTTCACGCTTTAACCTTTGAATTCTTCGTTTTTGTGTTTTGGTGAAGAGGTCGGAGGGGCACCATTGGGGGTTGGCCGATTCTTCATCATCGGCTTCTTCTTCGTCGTAGTAGTCGTCATTTTCGTTTTCGTCGAAGAAGTCTTGATGGATCGGCCCTAGCCAATCGTGAACGGACTACCGATGCTGGTTGAGCTGAACGGGCCTTGGGACGAACCGAGTTGGATGGTAATTGGCCGGCCGTGTTCGTCCTCGGGGCACTCGCCGCAAGCCGAGCAATTTTCTATCGTTGGCGGCCTCATCCCTGTCTCCCAACGGTGCCGAAGAATTCACAATGCCAATGGGGATCGGCACCGCCGTGATTCTCGTCATACCGCGGCCTCGTGTTTCGGCCTTTGCTGATAAAACCTTTCAAACCGAGCTTCTTCCCGCCAAAATTGCTGTTGGGGGTGGCGTCGACCGTTCGTGCCAATCGGTCGTTGATCGCCCGATCGGGCAATGGGGCGCAGCATGTTGATTGGCACGGCTTGGTTTCCATCGGCTCTCCTTCGCATTGACCCCTTTCAAAGTTTTGGCTAAGCCGACGTCATTCTCCGCTGCCGATCAACTTGCCTAGGGCTGGTTTGAACCATATTGATTGGGAAGGGGTGGCCATCTACCTTCATCGGCCGATTGGAATCGGCGAACTTGAGTTTTCCGGCTTGTATTGCCGATGGATTTGCTTGCCTAAAGACTTTGCAATCGTTGGTGGCATGGGATGTGGAGTTGTGCCACTTGCAATATTTCTTCTTCTTTAGTTCTTCGGCCGATGGGATCACGTGGTTTTCGGGAGCTGGATCTGTTTCTCCTTGAGCAGCAAGTCAAAAATTTTATCGGCCTTAGTGATGTCGAAGTCATATCTTTCTTCTTTGGCCGTCTTCGGCGCCATTGGCGAGATGATGGCTTTCTTGTTCTTGGCCCATTCGGCTGTCGTCACCTCTGTGTCATCGTCATTGGAATCGGAGTCTGACTAAACGACGACTTGAGTTATGTTCTTGATGGTCTTCCTAGTGTCTTGAAATCTTTGTTCATGGGCCGTCACCTTCGTGCCGATGTGCCGGGTTGTCGAAGTCCCGAGAGAGAAACATTCACGGATCAGCGTGATCAAGCCATGGAAGGCCAAATCGGCTAGTGGGTATCGAGCACCAGCCGTAGCATCGGTTCCTCATTTCTCGAAGCGTTGGATGTATTCTTGAACCGACTCGTTGTGCTTCGCACGATATCTGGTGAGGTCCGACAACTTCATTTCATGATTGCCGGAGTAGAAGTACATATGAAATTGCTTTTCGAGATCGGCCCGCTACGAATTGAGTTGTAAGGCAATGAAGAGAACTAGGTAAAAGCCGATCCCGAAAGGGACGGGGGAACAAACGAACTCTCAAGGCATCGTAGCCGATGCTTTGCCACACCGCGCCAAGAATCGGGTGACATGCTCGTAGGTTGAAACGTTGCCTTGCCCTGAGAACTTCGAAAAATCTGGGATCTTGTATCGGTTGGGCAACGAAATCCGCTAAAATGCTCTAGATAAGGGTACCGATACATGTTCCCGAGTCCTTTGGCTTGAGGCCGAATTGATCATGCATGACGTCGGCAATCAAATCGGCCCAAGTTCGGTGTCTGTTGTATCGGCTCATATGGATCATATGGTGCGGGTGCTTGCCGATACAGTGGTGGTGGCATCTGAGGCCTATAGTGATGATCTGTAACACCCTGAAAATCTGGAGTTTTAAAAATTGAAACACAAAAACAGGAACTTGCAAAAATCTTTTGATTGATTGCATCTTGCCGTATTTAATTGCCTTTTATTCGCGAAACTTTGATGCCAAGTTAAAATAAATAAATAATTGTTTTTGAAAAGGATAAGGTTGAGAGCAATTTTAAAATCCTAAAAAAAGAAAAGAGTGGTTGCAAGAATAAAATAATTAAAAATAAAATTCTAAGGAAAATAAATTAGGGGGAGCTATGATCTAAGAAAACTTGCTTTTGGGAACAATATTAAAATATTAGGATAAAATACCAAGAATTTCTAAATATAAATTAAGAAGGAAGATATACTTGTGAATATATATATAAACATACAAAATATACATATGGATATATATATGTACATATATAAATAATAACAAGTGGGTAAAAAGGTTGAAAATATATTTTGCAACTTCATTTTGGGGGTGCTAGAATTTATTTTAAATTTTAGAGGTGAAAGAAAAAATAATTGGGAAAATAGGAAATTTAAATCGAGAAATTGCAAAAGTCCACTATTCATCGTCTCGCCAAGTGTTCGACGCCGTACCCGGGCCCCGGATCGCCTTGCCACCGCGCGCTGCGCGTCGCACCGCAGTGTGTGCCCCATGCCGCGCGCACTGTGCTCGTGCCGCGAGCCGACGCTGACCACCCCTGTTAGTGATATGCCCTAGAGGCAACATGGAGATGTTGGATATCACGTCAATGTTTATGTATTTATGAATAAAGTGTTATTCGGTTCCATGAAATAGACATCTTGTATTGATTAATAAGTACGTGACTTATTTATGAGACTCTTTATGTATGAATTTATTTCTAAACGATCCCGATCATATGTCATATTGTTGGAACAAATATGATTCTAAGATCGGCATGTTTATTGATTGATGATCATGTCTCATAGATCATGGGTATGGAGATACCAAATCAATAAACATGGACACATGTGTTGGAGAACACATTGTTGGATAGACCCATCATGAGACACTACGGGAATTAATGTGCCATTAGTTGGTCTCGGGTAGTGTTGATACAAAGTCCTTAGACCCGAGATCACCATGGATTCCAACATATGTAGTAGCCTACTTTGGGACTACCAAACGCTATTCCGTAATGGGTAGTTATAAAGGTAGTTTTCGGGTTTGCTATGAAACAAAGAGTGGGATGTGAGTGATCAAGATGGAATTTGCCCCTCCTTTGGAGAGATATCTCTGGGCCCTCGAGGTAATGGATTATGAAAATGCATGGCCATGCTAAGTTGATTGAGGAGTCAATCAACGGACGGATAATCCAATACGGTTCGAGTGAATGGTTAAGCTATTGAAGGGATGGCACACATCTTGCCTATAGCTTAAGCGGTATCGTGAGGCAAAGGGATTTGTGTACACATTACAGGTTCGAGCCGATATTATTCTTGTATACTATGGTGTCAATATGTGCTGCTAGGCGCCGCTATTGACAGTCGGCTGAGTTAGACTCGAGCCGACGATCGGCTAAGTTAGACTATAGCCGAAATCGAGTATACCTGAACCTACGGGGTCGCACGCTTAAGGGGATAGAATAGATATTCGAGTTGGACTCGGATACGGCTCGATCGGATAGGGATCCGATCGGATAGAGTCCTATGGGCTTACGACGTGTGGGCGGCCAACTCTATGAGATACGGATGAGATCCGATTCAAAATAGAGTCCTAATCGGCCACTAGTCCCGATCGGCCAACTCTATATAGAGGAGGGAGGGGTGGAGAGCTGCAATACGTCAATTGCATCGCGTGCAACGAAGTCGCCGAGATCAATCTCCATGGAAACCCTCCCCACTTTCGAGCCAAACCCTAGCCTTGCATCGCGTGCTAGCACATGGGTGTTCGGCGTTCGTCCCCGGACGTGTGGATACCGGTAGAGGCGCCGCTACGTTGCGCGCCGTTGATCGGCTTCGGATCGGCTGCAATCGGAGCGATCGGCCGTGGTGGAATCGGCTGCGTGGGCGCATCGGAGCGAGGCGTGAGAACGCGGCCGGACGACTCGAATCAGCTGATTGGCGAATCGGGTGTCTCCGAGAATCGGCTACACTATTCGGATCGGATTGCCCCGATTGGCTATTCTGCACTCGCTTCAATCGGTAACGGTCTATCGGCCCTTACTTGCAAGTGTTCTGGTTTGCGCGGTAGAAAATTTTTGTTTTCGGCTAGCGTAGCCTCCGCGCAAAACTTGTATCAGAGCTAATCTTGCTTAGTTCGGGTTTTAGATTGGATCTGGAACAAGTTTTGCGCACGGGTTGATTAGATCAATCGGTTTTATGGGATTTGTTGAGGAGAGTTGATGGTAATTGCGTTCCTTGATAGTGTATCGGAACGGCGTAATGTGATTACGTCGAAGCAATTTCCATATAACTCGGGTTGAGTCGGCTTCGAGATAGCGTTCCTTGATAGTGTATCGGAACGGTATAATGTGATTATGCCGAAGCTATCTCGTAGTCCGATCTTGTTAGCTGCCTCGCGCCTACGCAAACCATCTCCCTTGATAGTGTATCGGGACGGCATAATATGATTATGCCGACATGGTTTCCGTAAGCGAATTCATAGATTGGATCTATGAATTTCGTGTGGTGTTCCGGGCGCTTCCCCCTCGACCCCCCGCCCGCTAACCGGCTAGCGGGACCGCCGTGTGCGTACCCCTTATAGGTCGTCTCGATGCCGTAGCTCGCGATAAGTAGAAAACGTTTCTACGCCTAACTTGTTTTTGCGAGAGAATGCTTTGAGATGGTATGGCCCTATTGTATGTATGAGATGTATGAGAGGCATGTGATGCATGTAATATTCTTTCATATGTGCAATCCTGTAATATTCTTTCATACGTGCAATGCTTGTAATATTCTTTCACGACTGCGAGTCGATGTAATCTTCAATTAGAGCTTCTATAGTAGTAGCTTAGTTTGAAGAAATCAAGCATTCGGCACTCGAAAGAACGGTGATGAAAATGGAGATCCTGTACACCAGGCATGGAGATGGAGATCACCATGTGAAGGGGGCCATACTATTTCACTATATGCTATTCTTCTTGCTTTCATATGTGATATGTTTGTTTGATAGGATAGCATCCCTCGCAAAAATTAAGTAGTAATAATGCCCTTCCAAATGTTGCACCCGTCACCGTTATGCTCGTCAATGGTGGGTGCAAAGCGAGTGCCATTCTCTATCATAATACGAGGGGTATATGTCGGACATATACGTGCGGGAGCATTTGGTTTACTTAACAAGGCTATCAAAACAGTTTTGGGCCTTGGGGCATAGGTTGGGGCCGGGGCATGGAGATGCCACACCAACAACAAGAGTCACATAGAGATGTGATTAGCAAGGTGTTGCTTACCGATGTTACTAATTTTCTAGCGGTGATGCCAAAGCTCACTAGAAAATTAATTAACATGTGGATCTTGACCCAATACGTAACCTAGAGGGAAGGTGGAAAATACGTAATGGGAGTCTTATGTTAAATTGTTTAACATAAGACATAGCATAAACATTGTGCTAAACTTTGCTTTTTCTGTTGTAGAATAAATGGCGGCTAATACTACACCCAGTACCTTTAACTTGCGATCTATTCTCGAAAAGGAAAAATTAAATGGAACAAACTTTATGGATTGGTATCGCAACTTGAGAATTGTTCTCAAGCAAGAGCATAAGGAGTACGTTCTTGAAGTACCCTATCCTAAGGATTTGCCAAATAATGCCACCGCAAGCGCACGGAGGGCTTATGAGAAGCACACTAATGATGCCCTAGATATAAGCTGTCTCATGCTTGCTACAATGTCCCCGAACTTGAAGCAATATGAGAGCATGCGATGCTCACACTATTATTCGGGGACTGCGTGGCATGTTTGAGAACCAAGCTCGGGCCGAGAGGTTCAACACCTCAAAGTCCTTTTTGCGTGCGGAGCTTGTTGAAGGGAATCCCGTCGTCCGCATGTGATAAAAATGATTGGCTACATTGAGAGTCCGGAAAAACTAGGTTTTCCCCTTAGCCAAGAGTTGGCTGCGATGTGATTCTCCGGTCGCTCCCTCCGAGCTTCGAGCCATTCATATTAAACTATCACATGAACAATATGGATAGAACCTTGGCTGAATTGCATGGGATGCTAAAGACAGTGAGGAGAGTATCCAGAAAAATGGTCATCATGTGATGATGATGCGAAGGCAAAGCGCAAACCACTGTCAAGAAACTTTGCACCAAGAGGAAGTTAACTCCCGATGAGATCGCGAGTGCCTCCAATGCAAAGAAGGGCAAGAAGGGTCGGCGGCATCGGATGCCGTTTGCTTCTCTTGCAAGGAGACAGAGCCCTTGGAAAAGGAACTGCAAGAAGTACATGGAGGATCTCAAGAAGAAGCAAAGTACGACTTACGCTTCAGGTATTAATGTTATAGACATTAATCTCGCTACTTCACCTACGACTCTTGGGTATTTGATACCGGATCGGTAGCTCATATTTGCAAATCGTTGCAGGGAATGAGAAGAAGTAGAGGATTGAGAAGGGGCGAGGTGAACCTGCGCGTCGGCAATGGAGCAAGCGTTGCTACGTTCTTGTCGGCACGTACCACATCATCTACCTTCGGGATTAGTTTTGGAATTAAATAATTGTCATTGTGTTCCAACACTATGTCAAACGTTATTTCCGCTTCATGTTTGCAAGCGGAAGGATATGATTTTAGATCAATGGACAATGGTTGTTCAATATATCTCGGAGATATGTTCTATTTTCATGCTCCATTGGTGAATGGATTATACGTTTTGAATCTTGAAGCGTCTCCAATCTATAACATTAATACGGAAAGGCAACTCTCTAATGATATAAACCCCACGTTTATCCGGCATTGTCGCTTAGGCCATATAAATAAGAAACGCATGGAGAAGCTCCATAAGGATAGATTGCTTCACTCTTTTGATTTTGAATCATTTGAGACATGTGAATCTTGTTTACTTGGTAAGATGACAAAGGCACCTTTCACGGGACACGGTGAAAGAGCAAGTGACTTGTTGGCACTCATACATACCGATGTATGTGGACCAATGAGCTCAACGGCCGGAGGTGGTTATCGTACTTCATTACCTTTACGATGACTTTAGTAGATATGGTTATATCTACTTAATGAGGCATAAGTCCGAATCCTTTGAAAAGTTCAAAGAATTCCGAATGAAGTACGAGAATCATTTAGGGAAAACAATCAAGTTTCTACGATCGATCGTGGAGGGGAATACTTGAGCCAAGAGTTTGGTAATCATCGAAAGATTGTGGAATTGTTCCACGTTGACTCCGCCAGAACTCTACAATGGAACGGAGTGTCCGAACGCTTCTTGTTGGACATGGTGCGGTCGATGATGAGCCAAAGTGATCTTCCGTTATCCTTCGGGATATGCTCTTGAAACATTGCGCTCACACTAAATAGAGTTCCATCTAAGTCGGTTGAAAGGACACCATATGAGATATGGACAGGGCAACCCCCTAGTTTGTCTTTTCTCAAAATTTGGGGATGTGAGGCTTATGTAAAACGTTTACAATCGACAAGCTCACACCCAAATCGACAAGTGCTTCTTTGTGGGATATCCTAAGGAAACTAAGGGATATTACTTTTATAATCGGGAACAAGGCAAAGTGTTTGTCGCCCGACACGGTGTCTTCTTGGAGAAAGAGTTTCTTTCAAAAAGGGTTAGTGGGAGCAGGGTGCATCTTGAAGAAGTTCAAGAAACACCGAGAAAATGTTTAGCGACCACGAACCACAACAGGAGGAGCAAAGAGTTGCGCCACCGGTTGTAGATACACCGGCCCCACGGAGGTCGAAAGATCACGTCGTGCGCCTAACAGTACGTGTGGAACAACGTGATATATTGTTGTTGGACAACGATGAACCTAAGACCTATGAGGAAGCGATGGTGGGACCCGATTCCAACAAGTGGCTTGGAGCCATGAAATCTGAAATAGAATCCATGTACGACAATCAAGTTTGGAACTTGGTTGATCCACTGATGGTGTCAAAACCATTGAGTGCAAATGGGTTTTTAAGAAAAAGGCCGATATGGATGGAAATGTTCACATCTATAAGGCGCGATTGGTGGCGAAAGGTTTTAAACAGATTCAAGGAGTTGATTATGATGAAACCTTCTCGCCCGTCGCAATGCTTAAATCTATTCGGATTATCCTAGCGATTGCTGCATATTTCGATTATGAGATATGGCGGATGGATGTCAAAACGGCTTTCCTAAATGGAAACCTAAGCGAGGATGTATACATGATACAACCTCGGGGTTTTGTCGATCCGAGAATCGCTGGAAAGATATGCAAGCTACGAAATCCATTTATGGATTGAAGCAAGCATCTCGGAGTTGGAATATTCGTTTTGATGAAGTAATCAAAGGGTTTGGTTTCATCAAAAACGAAGAAGAGGCCTGTGTTTACAAAAAGGTCGTGGGAGTGCAATTGTATTTCTAATCTTATATGTGGATGACATATTACGATTGGAAATGATATCCCTATGCTAGAATCCGTCAAGTCTTCATTGAAAAATAGTTTTTCATGAAAGACTTAGGGAGGCAAGCATACATATTAGGCATTCGGATCTATAGAGATAGATCCAAGAGGCTAATTGGATTAAGCCAAAGTACATAAATTGACAAGGTGTTGAAAAGGTTCAACAAGCATGATTCCAAGAAAGGTTTCTTGCCCATGTCACATGGCATTAATCTTAGCAAGAATCGGTGTCCTCGGACACATGATGAGCGGAATAAGATGGGTATGGTTCCATATGCTTCGGCAATTGGATCCATCATGTATGCCATGCTTTGTACACGCCCGGATGTCTCGTACGCTTTGAGTGCTAAGAGCGAGATACCGATCGAGATCCAGGTGAAGGTCAGCGGTTTAGTAAAGAATATCCTTAAGTACTTGAGAAGAACTAAGGATATGTTCCTAGTCTATGGAGGTGAAGAAGAGCTCGTTGTAAGTGGTTACACCGATGCTAGCTTCCAAACGGACAAGGATGATTATAGATCGCAATGCAGGTTCGTGTTACGCTGAACGGAGGCGCGATCAGTGGAAGAGTTCCAAGCGGGATACGTTGCTGATTCTACAACGGAGGCCGAGTACATTCTTGCTTCGGAAGCTGCAAAGGAGGTTGTTTGGATCAAGAAATTCGTTTCGAGCGTGGTGTGATGACTAGTACGACTGGTCCAATGTCTCTCTATTGTGATAATAGTGGAGCCATTGCGCAAGCCAAGGAGCCGAGGTCACATCGAAGTTCAAACACATACTTCGGCGATATCATCTCATCCGCGAGATAGTGGACAGAGGTGATGTCAAGATATGCAAAGTGCACACGGATCTCAACATAGCCGATCCGCACAAAACCTCTCCCTCGGCCGAAGCATGAGGCGCACACAAAGCAATGGGTATTAGATACTTACATGATTGACTCTAGTGCAAGTGGGAGATTGTTAGTGATATGCCCTAGAGGCAACATGGAGATGTTGGATATCACGTCAATGTTTATGTATTTATGAATAAAGTGTTATTCGGTTCCATGAAATAGACACTTGTATTGATCAATAAGTATGTGACTTATTTATGAGACTCTTTATGTATGAATCTATTTCTAAACGATCCACGATCATATGTCATATTGTTGGAACAAATATGATTCTAAGATCGACATGTTTATTGATTGATGATCATGTCTCATAGATCATGGGTATGGAGATACCAAATCAATAAACATGGACACATGTGTTGGAGAACACATTGTTGGATAGACCCATCATGAGACACTACGGAATTAATGTGCCATTAGTTGGTCTCGGGTAGTGTTGGTACAAAGTCCTTAGACCTGAGATCACCATGGATTCCAACATGTGTAGTAGCCTACTTTGGGACTACCAAACGCTATTAAAGTGCGGGTAGTTATAAAGGTAGTTTTCGGGTTTGCTATGAAACATGGAGTGGGATGTGAGTGATCAAGATGGAATTTGCCCCTCCTTTGGAGAGATATCTCTGGGCCCTCGAGGTAATGGATTATGGAAATGCATGGCCATGCTAAGTTGATTGAGGAGTCAATCAACGGACGGATAATCCAATACGGTTCGAGTGAATGGTTAAGCTATTGAAGGGATGGCACACATCTTGCCTATAGCTTAGCGATATCGTGAGGCAAAGGGATTTGTGTACACATTACAGGTTCAGAGCCGATATTATTCTTGTATACTATGGTGTCAATATGTGCTGCTAGGCGCCGCTGTTGACAGTCGGCTGAGTTAGACTCGAGCCGACGATCGGCTAAGTTAGACTATAGCCGAAACCGAGTATACCTGAACCTACGGGTCGCACGCTTAAGGGGATAGAATAGATATTTGAGTTGGACTCGGATACGGCTCGATCGGATAGGGATCCGATCGGATAGAGTCCTATGGGCTTACGACGTGTGGGCGGCCAACTTTATGAGATACGGATGAGATCCGATTCAAAATAGAGTCCTAATCGGCCACTAGTCCCGTCGGCCAACTCTATATAGAGGAGGAGGGAGGGGTGGAGAGCTGCAATACGTCAATTGCATCGCGTGCAACGAAGTCGCCGAGATCAATCTCCACGGAAACCCTCCCCACTTTCGAGCCAAACCCTAGCCTTGCATCGCGTGCTAGCACACGGGTGTTCGGCGTTCTGTCCCCGGACGTGTGGATACCGGTAGAGGCGCTGCTACGTTGCGCGCTGTTGATCGGCCGGATCGGCGCAATCGGAGCGATCGGGTGTGGTGGAATCGGCTGCGGTCGGGCGCATCGGAGCGAGGCGTGAGAACGCGGCCGGACGACTCGAATCGGCTGTTTGGCGAATCGGGCTGTCTCCAGAATCGGCTACACATTCGGATCGGATTGCCCCGATTGGCTATTCCGCCGCACTCTGCTTCAATCGTAACGATCTATCGGCCCTTACTTGCAAGTGTTCTGGTTTGCGCGGTAGAAAATTTTTGTTTTCGGCTAGCGTAGCCTCCGCGCAACCCTTCACCG